>OX456986.1:148498892-151461392 GCA_949752695.1 Melanostoma scalare
AATCGCAAATAGAAAAAACGGAAGTTGGGGAACAAAGAAACGTGGAACTGAAAACGAAGAAACGAAGACCAGAACCCAGAGAGATAACAAACAAAAAGTTAGAAACTAGAAACATGAAACGAAACGGGAAAATGTAGGAACAAAACTTAAAACATGAAACGAAAGACCCAAAGCCAAAGGCGGGGGGCAAGAAACGAGAAAGGAGTACGTAGTGAAAAACGAATAATAAAAAAACGAGAAAGTTGGAGCAAAACAAGAAACGGAGTAACAAAACCTTCAAACATGTTCCGGAAAAATTAAATCGAGAGTCGAGGAGCAGGAAACAAGAAACCGAAAATAGGGAAACGGCAAAACGGAGAAAAACAAAAACTACTCTGATGGTGGAAATTAGTGCTAACTGCTAGGTACTAATGTAATGACTACGTCTTTCAATAAAAGTTCTAGCATTAAATTTATAAAAACGGGAAAAGAGAAATGGAAAATTGAGACACAAAGAACATGATGCGGAGGAACGAAAAATCTTAAACGAGAAACGAAAACTTTGAAACAAGATAGAAACGAAAAACGTTACAGTAAACGGTGAAACGAAAGACCTAAGACGTGAAACGAAGAACATAAAACCTCAATAGAAAAACCGGAAATGTGAAACGAAAAACCTCAATCGGGTGATGAGCAAAATACCAGAACAAGAGGGGGGAGAAACAAAAAACCTAAAACTTGAAAAGAAAAAACTTAAACAAGAAACGAGAAACGAAATACTAGAAACGTCAATCAAATAACGAAAAACATTATCCGTCTACTGTAAACCGTGAAGCAGGAAACCGGAGATAGACAAGAGAGAATTAAAAATCGATACCAGAATCAACTCAGAAGTGAAAAGGTAAAAAAACAAATTCTAATTTCAAATCTCATGAAATATTCTGCTGTAAAATTGTCAACAAAACCTTGAATTCTAGAAACCATTGCAGCTTTAAAAAAAAAAACAAATTGTAAAAACCATCCCAAGTACACCTTAGTCACAATAACCACAATTCCTTTCCCAAGTTCACAAAAAAAAAGCTAACATCCAACATCACATAGCTGATTAGTACTAAAAGACAATCAACATCCCTTGACCCCAACAAAAGAAAAAAAACCCATTAAACATAATAATAGGTCATTTTGAAATGAGGTTAACCTGTTCTGAGGGATTGTGTAAACAGAAACAGAGCTTAACAAATGTTACTCTATTTTTCTTCTTTTTTTTTCAAAGTCCTTTCTATTCCATTGTGGTTAATACTCATTAGAGCAATGGAAGAGTTAAACCCTTTTGTGGATGTTTTGTTGTTTAGATCTGTGGCTCTGGCTTCTGTGGTTTTGTGTGGTTAGTCTATTGACAGTCGGTGGCACACAAACATTCCTTAAAGCCCTAAAGTTATATTATTTATCTGCCTCCGTGTCGCAATTCGCGCGTTCGGCTGTTAACCGAAAGCTTGGTGGTTCGACCCCACCGACTTATTTCTGTAGTAATAAAAATGAAAAGTGCATTAGGGAGAAAGAAAGCAAAGCTTGACTTAATTTCTGATAAGAAAATCGATTGCATGCTGATTCTGTTGAACTCGTTAAGAAGATGCGCTTGGTATCTATGGAAACTTGAACCGAAAACACGTATTGGTGACCTACGTTTGTCGGTTTATTATTGAGATTGAGAAGCTATGAGTGTTTTCTTATCTGACCCCACCGGCAGTTGGCTGAGGGAATATTTTTCTCTGTCCATGTTTACTTAACTGTTTTTTTTTCGAGTGCAGCTAAGGGTGATGCAATCTTTAGTAAAAAAAACAGCTTTTGTTAAAAACAGGGGCCCGTGTTTGTTATTCACAAAAATTTAATAAGTGAAGGAAAAAAACGAGTTTTAGTCTCGCTGATAAAAGACTACGTGAAACCGCAACTCTTTTCGATTCTTTTGAGAATCTTTTGAGAAGACTGAAGGTCAAAGGAGGCATTTCGGACCCGAAACGCAAAGTTTCAAAAAAAAAGGAACTCTGCATTGCACAACGAAACAAGTTACATCGTTACTCCACACTTCTTTGGTGTTAGCAACTTCGCAAAGCAACTTTGCAAAAACTGCTGCAAGAAGCATATTTGCATTACGCAGCTTTGCCATGTCATAGTTTCACCTGATGCTGCTTTCAAGACCTTTCGAGACGTAACATCGCAGCCGAAATGTGTGCGCTTTTGCAAGGCACAGCTTTATATGGCTTAACTTCGAGAGGTACGTCTTCTTAAGACTACATTTTCTGAAGCACAACTAAGTTAGACCCATTTTTACCAAGCAGTAATGAGCATGGAATTGCTTTGCTAAAGAACTATATAAAAACAAGTGCGTTTCGCATGATGCAGCTTCGCTATATAGAACTTCGTAAAATTAAACTTCGCAAAACCCACCCCTGCGCTGCACTTAATCGCAGCAGCCATCTTCTAAAGACAGATGAGACTTTGTAGGATTCAATTTTATTAGATACAGTACGACACATTCTAACAAGACACGAATGAGCCAAATAACGCCTTCCAAAGGAACTCCACAGACAAAAATAGCTTGACACACCTTCGCAAAACATATTGTTGCGCTGCTGTCCTTCGCAGGGCCAATCTTCTACAGACACTTTGTTTGAGGAGACAGAACTCTACCAGCCAAAAAATCCATCAAAAATATTTCGGAAGACAATCCCGGCATCCCCGTTTTTAACGCTACAAACTTTCCAGTCCTACTCTCGCAAGACATCTCTCTTTGCGAAAGTTACTACATCACAGAAGAAAGGTACTATACTGTTAGGATTCAACTTGCCACTTTACAAATGAAAAACGACAATTTAGATATAAATGTCAGGTGGGATAACAGGACTAAAAGTCTTTGAAACATACTGGTCACTGAAAGACGGTGAGTACGACAAGTAGTGGAAATGTCACTTCATCATTCTCTGATGTCTTTTTAAGTTCTTATTAATTTTGAATTCATTTTTACCCAATTATCTTTTGTCTACTTAGATGATCTCCCATTATTTTTGGTATCGTGTTGAATGTTTTGTCAATGAAATGTCAAATTATAGCGTTTGACTCGGTTTGGTACCACTCTTTTAAGGAAAGAAAGAAAAACGCAACGGTGAAATCAAGTTTGTTAAAAATGAAGAAAAATGCATGGCTATTAAAAGGTTTTCGTTAGAAAATGCAAATGAACCAGAAAGCTTCTTTGTCAATGAACGACAAGCAATTCGTTGCCATTTAATGACAACATAAGGCCAATTTGAACTTTAGAGAAAAAAATTCATTTCAATGGGATGCGGAACCCCAGCATTAGTCCCAAAACACAATTTTTCATTGTGCTTCGTTAAGATAGCTGGACTTCTCACAAAACATAGTATGACACAAGATTTTTTGACAAATGAATTCATAAAAATAAGTGAAAGCTTGGGGAACCTTGAGACGTAACGCACTTCAGGGAAATACATTTTCTTGTCGATTCTGAAATACTAAGTGAAAAAATCCTTTTCATAGCAATGAACATAATAAATTACTTGACAGTTTCGAAGGAGCCTGATTTGCCAGAAATAAAACATGTTATATTATACTTAGCAAGACACAAATTCCCGAACTGTAATTTCAAAAGATGAAGCTCCAGTTATCACTGTTTCGCTGCTCACTACCTCTCAAAAAATAACAAGACATACAAGACATTGTAAGAAATACTTTTACTAAATAGGTCAAGAAACAGCTTCAAAAGACAGCTTTAAACGACCTAACTTCGCTGCTTCTCAGACTGCTACTTGGCAAATGCGCATCGCACGATACTATTTTGTAAAAATCTATTTCAAGAAATAGCCTTCAGTGACCCTGCTTCGCGAAATGCCGTTTTATTGAGTACTGCTTCGCAAAACGACTTTGTAATTTCGCCTTACGCTGGTTCGCAACAAACACCGCCTCTTCAGACATCAAAGTTATCACGCAAGGTAGTTTTAATTGACCCCTTAAAGCAAACCTTTGCAGAATACTACTTCGCAAGTTATTAATTTTGCAAAACTTAATAGAGCACTGCTTCGCAAAACGACTTCGCAAGATGTAATGCCACACGAAATTACCTCGCAACTAACACCAATCTAAAATACATCGAATTTAAGTCCCTTGTCATCTTGGAAAACAGCCTTAAGTGCACCTTCTTGCCAAGACAAAGCAGAATATTACTTCGCACGATTTTGTTTCGAAGATCACTCTTTTTCAAGACACAGATTTGCAAGACACACTTTTACAAGATAAGAATTTAAAAGAGACGTTGGTTCAAAAGACAGCTTTTAACGAGATAACTTTGCTGTTTCTCAAACTGCTTCTTCACAAACTCACATCGCACGATACTAATTTGCAAAAATCTATTTCACAGAACAGCCGGTGCTTCGCAAATTGCCGCTTTATAGAGTACTGCTCCCCAAAACGACTTTGTAATCTCGCCTGACACTAGTTCGCAACAGACACCACTTTTCAATACATCGAAGTTAAGGTAAGTAAGGCTTCACCGAATACTACTTCGCAAGTTATCAAATTTTTACATGAAATAAACTCCGGAAAATGCAGCTTCATTGAGTACTACTGTGCAGGATGTAATCTCACACGAAACTACTTCGCAAAAATCACAACTATTCAATACATCGAATTTATGTCGTTTTTCATATCGCAATAGGCAAAGTAGGATATAACTTTGGAGGATTTTACTTCTAAAGATTAAACTTCACACGTCTAAATGGCAACTCCGATTCAGCCAAAGCCAAAGGACATCGCCAAGGCAGCTGACAATACGATTTAGGAATTCGTTGCACAAAAGAGCGATTGTGACATGGACTGTGTTATTTGGTGCTTCATCCTGCAAGAACCAAAGGTCTTCGTCTAAGTCAAAGTCAACAAAATCTCCTCAGAAAAGAAAATTTTTTGTCCGGAATCGTTGTTCGATTCAAGCTTCTCTATGCCCAAACTGCGAAGTGAGAACGATGCGGATGGTACTGCACCTTCAATTGCTGAGCCAATTGGACCTTTTAAGTGGACAATTCGAGATCTTTGTGCTAGTTTACTTCTGGTAAGTGCGTGATAATGTTCAACTGCTGAAGTCGATTGCGAGTTGATGTTCCTGGATTGAGTCAAACACTCTTAGCTACAGCAGCTACAGAGGACGGGGACCATGAGCATTGTTCACCATATCATTCCAGTGTCACGAGCTTTTGCACAAACTTGTGTACAGCAGGCACGGTGTGTGCTTCATTTCGGCCGAAACTTACTCCTTTGTTGCGCGGACGACATTCTGTAAAGAATTCAATCGTAAAATATTCAGTGTCGAAACATTCTACAATTTAAAAGGAGACCACTTGATGGCTTTCCATTTAGTAGAAGTTCGTTATATGACCCCACCAAAAGAAGGGGAACTTTCACTTGCAATTTGATTTGTTTTTCTCCTTTTAGAGTTTAATTTCAAAGTGCTCTTTTGTACTCGCATTAAGCTTTCGTAAATGAAGAAAGATAAATATTTCAAACTTGAGTAGCTCTCCTTTCTGAAATTAAACTTTTCCAGATTTGGTCAAGTATCAGGGATCACTTTAGCTCCATTCAGTTAATTGTCCTATTTTATGGCAATCTACTTGAACTATGGCACCAAAAGCATCTCCCCAAGTGCCTCCTAGTTCTAAGTCTAAAATAAACTTCGGATTTCTTTTGAATAAAATTTTATTGTGATGAAAACTACCGGCCCATCACCAATTATTTATTCAAATTACACAAAAGGAGGATTTAAATTCTTATGCACACGCCAAAGTACTCCACTGATAGCGCCCAGATATTTGTTTCCAACATTAACCCAAGTGGTAATTAAAATTTGAATACACGTCTCTGTCTCAAACAGAAATATGTCCTCTCTTGTGTTGTTGTTTGTTGTTAATTCCAACATTTAATTGGACTTTCTGAAGAATTACAAATTGTGTTTGTAATTACTATACAAGGTCACAATTACACACAAAAAGAACAAAACATTGTAAAAAAAGAAGAACTGCTAATATAATAGCGGCGTGTAATTAATTGAGTAATGAAAATTATGGTAGGCTCGTTGAATTTAATATAATTTTTTTTTGCTCTTGTAATTCTGTTATCTTCTTTTGTTTCCTAAGATCTTGGGTAGGTTAGCATTGAGTGGGGCGAAACACTTTTCAAGGATAATCCTGCTTTTACTTTGGGTAGAAAATTCATAGCAACATTCATTTTGTACTTTAATCGGTGTAATTTCTTTTTAAAGGACGTTTAAGTTTGGGTAAAGGATTTAAGTAATAAACGGAGGATTGAAAGAGGAGATTAGGGATATGAAAGGATAAGCGAATTTAAAAGACTCGATGAATCCTTTTGCAGGAATAGGGGCAGTTATTAATGACTATCCACAGCTCCATCAATGAAGAACTCACTTAAGACACATCAGGCTTATTGTGTTAAATGTCTCAGTGAGATCCTTTCAAGCGCAATCAATTGGTTACACTGATGCTTCCTTAACTTGCTCAACGTAACACTTGGTTGTGGGGATAAGCTTCATTCTTTTGATCTTTGATGTAATTTTGTGTCGTAAATAGCGTTTCTATAGTGCCACTTTTAAATGACACTTAAGAGACTCTAATTCCAATTTTTCAAAGTGCAAGCTTCACACATGACACATCGGAACGATCAGAAGCTATGCTGGAAATTTGTAACTTTCTAAGTCGCTCTTTGTGAAATTGTGTGTTGCGAAGCTTATTAGAAGGTTTGATACTATGAAAGGGTCCTCCGAACAGTTCTTTATTAGCTGAGCATTCTCTTGGAAAATTGGAGTGACGGATAACGCAACGCTGGCAGCCATTTGAACGACGTGGTGTTTCAAAGTTAATGGGAATGTTTGCTCTTGATTATAAAAGCAACATTTAATTTTGTTCATTTTATTGCATTTTAAGGAAAAAAAAACTTGTGAACATACACTTCGTCACTTTTCTTAAGTTAAGCAAGTTAAGTTTTTAAGAAAACTATGCTTTGCTTGTTTTTCTCAAAAAAATATGGTACACGACCCATTTATTGGCTAACTGCAAGCTTAAACTTAAGAAATACGAAACCTAAGAGCTAATTTAAACTAAATTAAAGCTGTAAGGAAGAAAGGATGTTAAACTAGAGGACTTTCAGACAGGGACTTGGAAAGTAGTGATCAAATTGAAAAGGGCCAGAATTCATCTTATACAGCATGCGAGTTAAGGATTCGTTGAGAACATGTAATATACGATGAACAGTTAAAAAAAACGATAGGATCTTACATTTCGGGGACTAGTGTTGAAGGAGATAAGGTCTAAAAAGGAGTGCAGTCAGTGGATGCCGCCGCGCCGCCGATAAGAAGCCGGTGATGAAAAAAAAAGTCAAACACATCCCATTTAGCTTCAAGGGGATGGAGATCAATAACACAGGTCTACAAAGAAAAAGCTGTCTGGATGCTTTCAACTGATTTCTATGTATTTAGGTGTTCTGAAAACTAAAAAAATACGGAAAAACTTCTAGAACGTCAGGTTACTTTGCTAAGCCCAAAATTTTCTTAAAAAATTGTTTTTTTTAGCTAATTTGAAGTCATAAATAAATAAGTACATTTGTATTGTGTAATTACTATTATTACTTTTTGTGTCTATGGGATAGTAGAGACTGGACCAAAAAGTATTCGCGTTCGTGGGAGCTTAAGGTTGGCGAAAAGAACGCTCTGCATATAGCTTTGGTGTATCGTTATAAATTTTTTTTACTGCCGCTTCATATAAAGCTGGAACTGATGAAGCAAGTTGTAAAGTCACTTCTAAGAGATGGAAATTGCTTCAAATATGATATTAAAGTTTCCAGGCCTCTCGGAGGCAAAGTTGATAGAAGGTGTTTTCACTGCACCATATATTAGACGGATACCTATATTGTCAGAAAACGTGACGTTCTACGTGCAAATGAAAGTCATTTTCAGATTCAGCACACCCAAAAACATAAATGTGTCACAAAAAAACCAAAACAGCTCTCAACTTAAATTTTTTTGTAGACCTGTTGTTGCGGTAAAATTTACCACAACAAGTTCTATCCGCCGTTCTTCTCCCGCTAATAAACTTTATCTAAAGCTGCTCGGAAGTAGTAGAAGAGTTCAGTTGAAACCTGGTCCATCAGCCAGAGACCTGTTCTTCTGAAACTTTCGTAATGCCATTTTCAGGTCACATTGTTCCCCGATGCAAAAGATTGCACAGCAGAAAACACTATTCTTGTGTGACGGTCGGTCCACAAAAGTTCGTACGGCAGGTGGCCTACGAAAGAAAATCGATATAAGAGGATTGGCATGAAGATCGATACCCATGTCCAACAATGTGTGAACTATATTCACACCAACCTAAATTTTGTAGTAAATTTCAATTAAAATTAAATTGAGTATCGTCAACATCAAGGAAGAATCACTAAAAGACGTGTTTCCGTTTTTACTCCCCTTTTTTTTCTAACTATCTGAACGAAGGTCTACGGAAAGTATTCGTCGAGCTTTTAGACTTAGCATCTCTTGTTTTTCATTCTCTTGGAAGATATCTTCTCCGTATTTTAGTTTGGGCCGGTTGGGCTGGGGACTTTGCGCGAGTAAAATAATTTTTCGGAGTAAGTCTTTCTGAAAGAGGTTGAACTCGTCCACTCGGCTACTGGTGATCGCATCACCTGAACGCAATGGACCGCGGGTAGTTGATTCGTGACATCTCACTTGCACATCCCAGCCTAATGGCGGAATGCTGCAGTAAAAGTGAGACCGAACAACACCACGCTTAAAGGTCTGACGAGGATGGCTGCATGGCCGATGCCGGATGGAGGAGAAAAACCCGCCATCTTGATGGTCTCTTGACTTTTGGCGACGAAAGTGGAAAGATATAGAGAAAGCGTGCAAAAAATTATTGGCGATTATTTTGCGTTTTTATTGCGATTTTACTTGAGATATCTTGTGAAGCCGACTTTGCGGCAAAATTCCGGTTGGGAGTTTGAGACATTCCAGTTGGGAATTTTCTAGATCGAGACGATTGCGGAGAAGAGATTTTCCCCAAGGAGTTCAGGAGAGTGTTGTATCGACAAGAATAGCTAAGTATTTTCTCTTTTAATTCTTTCTTTTTGTTTCGAAGAATCCTTCCTTTTCAAGGGTTTTTCGAACGAATTTAGAGTCGCTTTATTTGCGGCAAAACTATCCGCTAGGCCTTCGTTGACCTAACGTACTTCTATCCCGAGATTGCGGGACTCGCGACCGTTTTTCCTTTCTTGCTATTACTATTTCTTTCGGAAACTTTCCTTACTGATTCTTTCTTGTGTTTAAACGACACATCAAACTGTTTGTTTTCTTACTTAACTTTCTTACATTTTCTTTACTTCGAGAATTGGCCTCCTGTCAATCTCGAAAACAACTTTGTACTTTTCTTTGATACCGAAAAGATTCTGGGTTTTTATCCAGGTATCAGCCACGGTTTCCCAGACACTCTTAAAATATAATAAAAATCTTTAATTTCCTTGAGAAATTTCATACTGTTTTATTTCTTTTCTTCCTAGTCTTTCTTTCGTCTTTCACTATTATTTCAGCTTTGGTTAAGGCAAACCACCATCTTAAAAGGTTTCCTGGCGCCCATATTAAAAGTGAGTTAGTACGCCCTGGTACTCTCACTCATCAAATTGATTTTATTAATTCTTGAAATTATTTTATAACCATTTGATATTCCCTTTTAATCAAATCGGATTAAAAAGGAATATCAAATCGAACCCACCCATCAGACTGAGCTACGGGAGACAGCACTGAAGTGTTGTTGGTTGCCGAAAACGAACCTGTGTCAATTTGACATTTCGTTCTTAATTAGTCAAGTTGCGCGCACGTCGGGATTATTTACATCCCAATTTTCTTTCGCGATTAAATATATTTTACTTGTTTCGTTTGCGTTTTGATTTTGCTCGCGTTATTTGGAATAGATTTCCAACGTTTTAGTTTAATAGTTTAAAGTTCGGTTCGTAAAATATTCGGTAACAATTGGCGGCCACAACGTGGGGCCTTCTTGTGCAATTTTTTTTTTCATATTGCGTACATACAAATACCCTTCCCTTGTGTGCTGCATTTAGGGAAGTCTTTATTAAAGTGCTTTATTGTGAAATATTTACTTTGTGTTTTTTATAGATAAAGTGCGGGACAGGTTACAGTTTGTTCGCCAGTGGAAGACCTGGGAACATAGGATTATTACCAGGAATCAGGATTGGAATCTGTGGGGATAAAAATACTGTGGAAGAGGCAGTGGACAGTTTGACAAGGAATTATCAGTGGATGTAAACTGTGAGTTTTGTTTTGTTGTTTTTTTTGCTGCTGCAATTTATATTAATAGTTTGTGTGGAAAAAAGTGTTTGAATAAAATTGATTAGTTTTGTTTTTTGACATTTCGCGAATTCTGAGATCCGACATATTTTTTTTTGCAATAAATTACGTACACTAGTGTTAGTGTGCATAAATTCATTTCAACCAAAATCAGGGCCGTCACTAAAAGTATTAATACTTTTTAGTACTTTTGATTTGTTTTAATTTTTCTTTTAACCACTTACTGTTTGTATTATTTTTCCATTATTTTTATTATTTCTATTATTACATTTTATTTCATTTTATTTTAATTAGCTTTGTATATTTTTAATTTTGATTTGAGATTTGATTCTACAAATAATTGCTTTATTTTTTTTTGCATTTTATTTTTGTTTTTCTTACAAGATTTGGCTAGGAAGTTTTTAGATAGTAGTAAAATGGAGTTGAATCAGGTGAATAGGTTAGCGCAGGATGAAATAATTTATGAGGTAGAATGCAGAGGGTTGAGTGTAGGGTCCGTAGAGGACATGCGCAAAGCGCTTAGGGTAGCAATCAAATTAGAGCGTAGGAATTCGTTTGTTTCACCCGCATATCCGTTCACTTTCGAACAGGATTCAGCGGCAGTTGAAAAGAAGTTGACTGAAATCAATAAATTGTTAGAGAATCCTCCGAAGTCGGAGACTTCGAAGGAGTATGTGAAGATTTTGATCAAAGTTGAATGGTGTCTGCGTAGGTTGGATAGGAGCATCCCTGAGAATGAAAAGGATGAGAAATTGAAGGTGAAATTAAAGAATGACGTGGTGATGGCGATGACTATTTTGGATGGGGATGAGGATGAGGATGAAGTTGTGGATGATGATGAGGACGTAGGAGAAGAAGTAGGTTTGCAGGATAAAGGTTTAGAAAAGGGTAGTGAGGTCGGAAAGCAGCATTCAGCTGCACCTCAAGCTATTAATGCTCATGTGAATACTATTGCTAGTCAAGACAGTGTAGATTTTAGGAAATTTCATAATATTGCGAAGTGGGAGGTGAAGTTTACTGGGGAGCGCTGTGGCACCTCAGTGAACTCATTTCTAGAAAGGGTTGAGGAAATGAGACAGGCTAGGGGCATTTCAGAAGCTTATCTTTTTAGAGCAGCGGTGGAGCTCTTTGTAGGGAAAGCATTGATTTGGTTTAGGGCAATTAGGATGTCAGTTAATTCATGGCCAGATTTAATTAAGGAGTTGAAACTGGAGTTTCTACCTCCTAATTACGACGATCAGCTTATTGAGGAGATTAGGCACCGCACACAAGGGAAGGATGAAACGATAGGCGTGTACGTTGCTACGATGCAAAATTTATTCGGTCGGTTGAATGATCCTATTTCGGAAAATAGGAAGTTGTCAATGATTCAGCGGAACTTGACACCTTTCTACCAAACCCAACTTGGGTTGGCTAAGCCAAGCTGTGTGTCTGATTTGGTTGCATTAGGTCGGAATTTAGAAGCAGTTAGGGCTAATGTTGAGGCTTATGTTCCCCCACCGAATGTTAGGAGTAGTAGGACTTTGCTAGAACCGGATCTAGCATACGTAGGTTTTGATAATCCTTCGATTTCGGTTGTTGCGGAGAACAACGAAATCAATCGTCAGGCCCCATCTTCAAGTCGACAAAATTCTTCGGTTAGGTGTTTCAATTGCAATGGATCAGGCCATTTTGCAAGTAGTTGTTCCGCTCCTAGGCGTTGT
Source organism: Melanostoma scalare (assembly GCA_949752695.1). Classification (NCBI taxonomy): domain Eukaryota; kingdom Metazoa; phylum Arthropoda; class Insecta; order Diptera; family Syrphidae; genus Melanostoma; species Melanostoma scalare. The sequence goes on from OX456986.1 coordinate 148,510,998, forward strand.
TTTGGTTGCGGGGCTGCGGGGGTGACTAGGCAAAATTGTAGGAAGTGTTCGGGAAATGGGAAACGGGCTCCTGCGCCAGCAGGGCGGGAAGTCCGCAGACAGTGAGAGGGTCGCCTGCTGGAGACCAGCTGGCAGATAGGGTTCATTTAGGATTTACGTTAGAGGCAAACGGTAGTGATAGGAGACCATTTTTAACAGTTAGCATTTATGGTTCGAAATTTTTAGGACTATTAGATTCAGGAGCTACTCGAACTATAATAGGTAGGGACGCATGGAAAATATTACAGAATTTAGGGCTAATCAGTAGGAAGGACACTGTTCACTGCGTGTGCTTGGCAGATGGAACAGGAGTCGAAGTGTTAGGGACGATCTCTCTTCCAATTTTAGTTGAGGATAGGGCTATATTAGTAGACTGTTTAGTCATTCCGTCGTTACCACATACGGTGATCCTCGGCGCAGATTTTTGGGCGCTGTCGGGTATTGTCCCGGATTTGAGGTCCCGTAGCTGGAATTTTTCAGAACAGGATAGTTCAACTTCGATCTGTTCGATCACAGAACGATCTGAGTTGAGTGCTAGGGAAATAGAAACATTAGAAAAATTAGTTCAAGAATCTTTTAGGAAGATGCCTGAGGGCTTAGGGTGTACGACTTTAGTCGAACATAAGATTAGGACGTCGGCGGAGCCGATAAAACAAAGGTATTATCCGGTCTCCCCGGCAATGCAGGAACATATAGATAGGGAACTTAATGAAATGTTAGAGGCAGGAGTTATTGAGAGATCGACTAGTGCTTGGTCATCTCCAATAATATTAGTTAAAAAGAAAGATGGCTCCTATAGATTCTGCGTAGATTATAGGAAGCTAAATAAGAATACAGATAGGGACGCGTACCCACTCCCATACATTAATTCAATTTTAGATAGGCTTCGAGGTGCTAGGTTCTTGTCTTCACTGGATATCAAGTCAGCTTACTGGCAGATACCTATGGAGGCAGAATCGAAACCCTTTACTGCTTTTACAGTTCCGGGGAGGGGTCTTTATCAGTTTAGGAGAATGCCTTTTGGCCTTCACAACTCGCCCGCGACGTGGCAGAGATTCATCGACACGGTTTTGGGTGCCGATTTAGAGCCATTCGTTTTCGTCTATTTAGACGACATTATCATCATTTCAGAAACTTTTGAGAAACATCTCGAAATTCTGAATGAGGTTTTGAAAAGATTATGTGAGGCAGGTTTGAAGGTTAGCAAGGAGAAGTGCAACTTTTGCATGTCATCCTTGAAATTTTTAGGGTATATAGTAGATCAGAACGGATTACATGTAGATCCAGAAAAAGTAGAAAGTATGGTTAGGATTCCAGCACCGAGGAATGTTAAAGAGGTTAGGAGCTTTATAGGGACAGTTTCATGGTACCGACGTTTCGTACCGAATTTCGCAGAGTTGCTAAGGCCCTTAACGGACCTACTAAAGAAAAATAGGAAGTTTAGTTGGACAACGGAATGTGAGGATAGCTTTAGGAAGGCAAAGGAGTGTTTGGTGACAGCACCTATACTCACATGCCCAGATTTTAAGCGACCATTCGTCGTACAAACAGACGCTTCAGATTATGGGATCGGTGCAGTTTTATCGCAAAACTTTGAGGAAGGGGAAAAGGTTGTCTGTTACCTTAGTAGGTCTTTGAATAGGAATGAGCGTAACTATAGCACTACAGAAAAGGAATGTTTAGCGGTACTGTGGGCTATTGAGAAATTGAGGCCTTATCTAGAGGGTGTTAGGTTTACAGTAGTAACTGATCATTACTCACTGATATGGTTAAGTAATTTGAAAGATCCGCAGGGTAGGTTAGCTAGATGGGCTATTAGGTTACAGCAGTTCGACTACGAAATCATTCATCGTAAGGGGAAAGAGCATGTGGTTCCGGATATGCTGTCTCGGGGAGTGCCGCAGTTGGGTGGTATCTCAGAAGAGGTTTTAGATCCTTGGGTGTCAAAAATGATTTCGGATGTCAATACAAATCCACTTAGGTATCCGGCTTGGAGGGTTGAACAAGGCAAGTTGTTCAAACTCGTAAAGCCCAATCACATAGTAGTTCATGAAAGCAATCAGGAATGGAAGAGAGTGATAGGGAAAAATGAGAGGTTAGGTATTTTACAGGAGAACCATGATGGTCCTTTAGCGGGCCACATGGGAGTTAGGAAAACGTTTGCCAGAATTGCGGCGAAGTTTTACTGGCCAAAGATGAGGGCCGATATCACAAAATATGTTAGGAGTTGTAAAGTTTGCCAACAGGTTAAGCCAATTAATGAGAAGCCAGCTGGTTTGATGAAGGAAAGAGTAGGAGTCAAATCACCTTGGGAGATGATTTGTATAGATTTAGTAGGGCCACTTCCAAAATCTAGTAGGGGTTTTATTTATATATTAACAGTAGTGGACTACTTTACTAAGTTTCCACTGCTATTTGCGCTAAGGTCGGCTACGGCTAAGGCAATTTGTAGGGAATTGGAAGACAATGTTTTCCTGCTTTTTGGCATACCAAAAGTCACTATTTGTGACAATGGTCCACAGTTCCGTTCTAAGGAACTCAAAACGCTTTGTGACGCTTATGCGTCCAAACTACGTTTCACTGCGCATTACCATCCGCAGGCTAACCCTGCAGAAAGGATCAATCAGATCCTAAAGACGACGTTACGTGCTTACGTTGCTGAAAACCACAGAGTGTGGGATTCACAACTAAGCAAGGTGGCATGTGCAATTCGCACGTCACAACACGAGGTTTTGGGTGTTTCACCCTACTACGCCAATTTTGGGAGAGACATGGTGACTTCGGGTCAGGAAGCACCAACTGTAGGAGAGAGTTCCGAGAATGTTCAAGATCTGGGTGAGATCACCGAACGTTTTCGGGAACTAAGAAGAGATATCGAGATTAAGTTGAAGGCAGCATCGAAGAGAGCTGCAGAAGCGTATAACCTTCGACGACGTGATATACAATATCACGTCGGCGATATGGTTTGGCGAAGGAACTTCACGTTATCGGATGCCGCGAATTACTATGCAGCCAAATTAGCACCGAAGTTTGTCGGTCCGTTTTTGATTAAGAAACGTGTGTCACCTTGGACATACGTACTTCAAGATAATAATAATAAAGAGCGCGGGACTTGGCACGTCAAAGATTTAAAACCGTATAACGATGCATCCGAAAACGATTAACGTTAACGTAGCTTATTTTTTTTTTGTAATCTTATAACTCACAGAAACGTGATTGAGAATTGGTTAGAGTTTTTTTTCTGATGGAAAGTCCTTCTCCCACACCTTTTAATCCTAGGCACATCTTTGGAAGTTTGTTACAGTTCTTACGAAATGTAAGCTCACTTCCGAGGAGGTGAGGGTGGGATTTGTTGCGGTAAAATTTACCACAACAAGTTCTATCCGCCGTTCTTCTCCCGCTAATAAACTTTATCTAAAGCTGCTCGGAAGTAGTAGAAGAGTTCAGTTGAAACCTGGTCCATCAGCCAGAGACCTGTTCTTCTGAAACTTTCGTAATGCCATTTTCAGGTCACATTGTTCCCCGATGCAAAAGATTGCACAGCAGAAAACACTATTCTTGTGTGACGGTCGGTCCACAAAAGTTCGTACGGCAGGTGGCCTACGAAAGAAAATCGATATAAGAGGATTGGCATGAAGATCGATACCCATGTCCAACAATGTGTGAACTATATTCACACCAACCTAAATTTTGTAGTAAATTTCAATTAAAATTAAATTGAGTATCGTCAACATCAAGGAAGAATCACTAAAAGACGTGTTTCCGTTTTTACTCCCCTTTTTTTTCTAACTATCTGAACGAAGGTCTACGGAAAGTATTCGTCGAGCTTTTAGACTTAGCATCTCTTGTTTTTCATTCTCTTGGAAGATATCTTCTCCGTATTTTAGTTTGGGCCGGTTGGGCTGGGGACTTTGCGCGAGTAAAATAATTTTTCGGAGTAAGTCTTTCTGAAAGAGGTTGAACTCGTCCACTCGGCTACTGGTGATCGCATCACCTGAACGCAATGGACCGCGGGTAGTTGATTCGTGACATCTCACTTGCACATCCCAGCCTAATGGCGGAATGCTGCAGTAAAAGTGAGACCGAACAACACCACGCTTAAAGGTCTGACGAGGATGGCTGCATGGCCGATGCCGGATGGAGGAGAAAAACCCGCCATCTTGATGGTCTCTTGACTTTTGGCGACGAAAGTGGAAAGATATAGAGAAAGCGTGCAAAAAATTATTGGCGATTATTTTGCGTTTTTATTGCGATTTTACTTGAGATATCTTGTGAAGCCGACTTTGCGGCAAAATTCCGGTTGGGAGTTTGAGACATTCCAGTTGGGAATTTTCTAGATCGAGACGATTGCGGAGAAGAGATTTTCCCCAAGGAGTTCAGGAGAGTGTTGTATCGACAAGAATAGCTAAGTATTTTCTCTTTTAATTCTTTCTTTTTGTTTCGAAGAATCCTTCCTTTTCAAGGGTTTTTCGAACGAATTTAGAGTCGCTTTATTTGCGGCAAAACTATCCGCTAGGCCTTCGTTGACCTAACGTACTTCTATCCCGAGATTGCGGGACTCGCGACCGTTTTTCCTTTCTTGCTATTACTATTTCTTTCGGAAACTTTCCTTACTGATTCTTTCTTGTGTTTAAACGACACATCAAACTGTTTGTTTTCTTACTTAACTTTCTTACATTTTCTTTACTTCGAGAATTGGCCTCCTGTCAATCTCGAAAACAACTTTGTACTTTTCTTTGATACCGAAAAGATTCTGGGTTTTTATCCAGGTATCAGCCACGGTTTCCCAGACACTCTTAAAATATAATAAAAATCTTTAATTTCCTTGAGAAATTTCATACTGTTTTATTTCTTTTCTTCCTAGTCTTTCTTTCGTCTTTCACTATTATTTCAGCTTTGGTTAAGGCAAACCACCATCTTAAAAGGTTTCCTGGCGCCCATATTAAAAGTGAGTTAGTACGCCCTGGTACTCTCACTCATCAAATTGATTTTATTAATTCTTGAAATTATTTTATAACCATTTGATATTCCCTTTTAATCAAATCGGATTAAAAAGGAATATCAAATCGAACCCACCCATCAGACTGAGCTACGGGAGACAGCACTGAAGTGTTGTTGGTTGCCGAAAACGAACCTGTGTCAATTTGACATTTCGTTCTTAATTAGTCAAGTTGCGCGCACGTCGGGATTATTTACATCCCAATTTTCTTTCGCGATTAAATATATTTTACTTGTTTCGTTTGCGTTTTGATTTTGCTCGCGTTATTTGGAATAGATTTCCAACGTTTTAGTTTAATAGTTTAAAGTTCGGTTCGTAAAATATTCGGTAACACTGTGTAATTGACATTTAACAGACGTTCGCGGAAGAATGAAAGGGTGAGATTGTTTCTAGGGTCATAAGGATCCCGAAGGGAATAGAGCAGAATACCACGCTGAACGCTTTCGATCCTTGAGATGTGAACCGTTTGATATGAAGCCAACAATTGCGATTGCGATGCATACACAAGGAAAGGATGAACTTGATCCATCTCTTGATAAAACCAAGGGCGGAACTACTAGCTCTTGATATAACTTAATACTCATTTCATAAACGCTGGTGTGCCCCAGAGCTCCGTTTTGTCTCTCATTTTCATCAATGATCTCTTGTCTGAAACTTCTAATCGACTTAACTGTTTTGCTGATGACTCGACCCTCAGCTTTTCATATACGTTTCCAAATTCACGACCCTGCTTTTCGGATTTGGAACTGGAAAGGTTGCGTATGATAAATTCATTGAATTCTGACCTTGACAGCATTGTTACATGGGGTCATAAAAACCGAGTAGAACTCAATGCTGTCTCTTGTCGTTTAAGCTTAACATTCCCCCATTGCCATTATCCATGAATGGTATCTGCATCCAAGAAACCGAAAAGTTGTCAGTACTTGGTATGTGCGTAAACGATGATCTTCGTTGGAATGACCATATATTCGAAGTCGCCAAAAACGCTACTAAATGCTTAGGCTTCTTAAGACGATGCATTAAGTTCTTCACCTCTTCTGATCTGGCTACAATTTATAAGGCCTTCATCCGCCCAAAACTGGAATATAACTCCCACATCTGGTCAGGTGCTCCTCAAACATCTTTGCACCTACTTGATAGGGTACAAAATAGAGCTTTGAAATTGATAGTTGATTGTTCAATCGTAGAATCGATTGATTCCCTTGAACATCGTCGAAACGTTGCCTGTCTCACTCTCTTTTATCGCTTTTCTACAAACAGTGCTCTAGTGAAATAGGCAGTTGCATTCCTCCCTTCAAACAATTTAGCCGCAACACTCGCCTCGCTAGGAATGCTTATCAGTTCTACCTTGAGCCCAACTTCGGACGTACAGTCAAGTATAGAGATTCTTATTTTAGTCGCACCACCCGTATGTGGAATGCTTTACCTGGCTCGTGTTTCCCCATCATTACGATTCAAAAAAATTCTCCTTTCAAACCCTCTCCTATTTTCGTAAATACTCGCACTGTGTTTTTATAACATTATAAGGGTAGTCATAACTCATAACCTCTTGATGTGAGCGCTAACTATAAAAAAAAAAAAAAATTTGAATTAAAAAGGCAATAAACATCGACGGTAGGTTAGGTTAAAAAAAAATCAAAAAACCATCAGTAGCTCGTTACTACTACGTTGTGTTTTACCCAGTTTGGGTTTTGGCCACTGTCCGTGGTAGAGATACCTGCTGATTTCGGGCAAATGACTGCCGCGGTTTAGTCAAAGTTAGCCCAGAAGCCCAATTTTCGACCACTTTTAATAGTATTTGGGGTCGTGTGTCAGCAATTACGCGCCGAATATACTCTAGATGCCTTGGAAGAGAATATTGGTTTCGGGTTTATCTGCGTAGACAATCGACTCCACATAAGCCCACAAAACAAAAGTCCAGCGGTGTTAAATACACCCGATCTCGGAGGCTATGCCTCAGACCCACGAGGCAATTTAATGGGCTCATCAAAAGTTTTCCTCAATAAATTGACGGTTTCCTTGGTTGCATGGTATTTAGCGACATCTCGTTGGAACCGAAAGTCGTCAACATCAATATCCTTCGATTCAGGCACGAAAAAGTCATTAATTTCAAGTCTATATTCCCAATGGACAGCAACATTATGGCCGGCCTTATTTTTGAAGAAATATGAGCCAATGATTCCCTCTGTCCATAAAGCACACCGAACTGTTACTTTTTAAGGATTTAACGGCGCGCAGCGTGGCGGCGCAGCGCGGCATCTCAGCAATACCTTGTGGATTATCATGAACTTAAATTCGACAATTTTGCCTGTTAACGCATCCATTCGACCAAAGGTGAGCTTCATCGCTGAACAAATTCATTTAATGAAGATCGGGATCGAAGGCCATCTTGTTTTGGGTTCATACACCGAATGTGCGACGCCCTTGATGGACGTTTGGGTTCAATTCTTGCACGAGTTGGACTTTATAAAGCAGCAACCCAAGATTTTTCCACTCCATAAAGTAGATTGGCTCAACTTCAATTGTTCCGCTCGATCGCGGATGGACTCATTGAGCCTAGGTACTGTCATAAACGTCTTTGAAGCGCTCTGAACGACTGGCCGGCGCGGCGTCTCCAAAGATGCGCATCACCCACTAGAGTAAAGATGGTACGAAACTGATCCATGGTTTGATCGAATCGAAGTGATTAAACAACCAACTATACCGGGCGGTTATGTCGACCGAATATTGAACGCAGCGCGCGAGGCGTCTTGCGAACCGAACCATTATTTTTGTGATAAATTAGCAGAATTTGCTAGCGTTCCAAAGTTAGGCTTTTATTATTAAATGGCAAAACGAAAAAAATAAATGAGTAACGTGGCCCAACTAAGCGAGGAGCCCAAGAACCTAGCGTATTTCTCACAAACATGCCTTTTATGGGAAGGGAGGGGACCTAGCATTTTCTGCCGGTTCCGAACGACTAACCGAGAAAGCGCTTTCATGAAAATGAATTTACTTGGCAGTTCCCCACAAAATGGCAAATGACAAAACAAACTGATTATAAATAAGTGACAGACCAACTCCTAAAAAAGTATTGTCAGATAGAAAATCACACATCATAAAAAACACTCTTTATCAAAAATCTCGTCCGTGCGTCGTCCACAATACGCTTCGTTTTATGTCGAAACCATTAAACTCATTTTTAAGAAAACCCTAAAATTAAAAAAAAGGCAAACCAGCCATACTCGCATCTTGATCACAGAAAAAAGATGTTTTACAAATGGCTTCACATCCCTTTAAGAATGATAATCTACTTATCCTCACTACATTGCATAATACACTGCGGCACCTACTTCAGCCAGCCTCAATCTCTCCTATACTTTCTGCTGGCGCAGATTAAAAATACAAAAAAAAGGAAACAAACACAGCAGAGCGTGGGTTGTTCTCTTCTCAAGTGTGCATGAATAACTTCACACTGGCAGGAAGTTTCGGTGGGTTGTGAATACACACAAAGTGATAAAAGGTCTCCTGTTTTGAAAGCAAAAATCCCAAATTGTACATAGAAATCTCCTTGAAACAATTTACGACCGAATGTTATGCTGTCTTGGCATTATACATCTTGTGTGTGATGGGTTATAAAATTTTAACATACCATGAGAAATAAGCTGTTTGTTTTTGTAGGAAAGCTTCAACAAAAAAAGAGCCCATCCGGGAGCAACACCCACCCGATGGTAAAATTAGAAAAGAATCACCAAAAAAACACTCACTACCTTTGTATGGTCCATAAAGTATAATTATATGTAGGGCTTCGGTGAAAGGTTTGGTGTTGTGCTTCACTCACAATCATTTCCTTTTGCTTCATTTTCCGCCTCTAATAAGTCTTCTTCCGCAACATATCTTTCGAAATGCAAATTTGATTTAAAAATTGCGAAACACTGTCGCACAGTGCTTCTACTTTTTCTTTTTTTGTTACACTCTCCCATTCGAGGGATTTCAAGAACTTTCCAGAAGAAATTTCACACAGTAATTTCGTGTAAAGACCGTAATTAAAACATAACGACTTGATTTAAGGATCTCTTTTGTGTTTTATAATCTTGAACATAAGACAAAAATGACATATATGATGAAGTGCTTGTTAGGAGACGGAGCGGAGGGCGGGCTTCGAGAATAAATCATCAAATTTTGGAAAATTTAAGTAAGTGCTTTAGGGAAGCACATAGCTCTGGATGAAAGAGAAGTGGAATCATATCTTTGGTGTGTCATATGACAGTGATTTAATTTGCCTTCTCGTTTACTATGTGATGCTCTTTTGGTTAGAGTTATTTGTGGTTAATTTACGTAGTGTGTCTCTCCGGGGGATTTGCTAAATTGATGTTAAGGAATAATTGGAACTGCTTATTTATCTCAAGGCAATCAAGTATTATGTCAAGAAATAATGAAAAAGGATATAGTTGAGTGAGCAGTACAGCCTAGCTTTATAAATATGTTGTAGATCTCCCAATACGTTGGGTGAGACTTCACTAAAATGTGTATTTCACAATGATGTTTGAGGACCAGTTGCAAGGACTTGTTTCGTGGTGAAATTTGGAGTGAGGCTGGCTATGTTTAGAAAGAGGAATTATGTTGCTACACTTTTATTACCAAACCGCAGGCTGTAATTGAAAAAACAAAATCTGTTTAACAGTCAAAAAGTGGAAGCTGATTGGTGTGATTTTTACTCATTAAACGCCTGTACCTTGAACTCACTCCATTGTGGAACCTCAGCCACAACTTCGATGAAGTTAAAATATTGATTTGCCTGCCTACTAAATTCAATAAGTAGGCGATTTGTATCAGTGGCGTAGTTTAAGGATGTTTCATGTTTGCCTTTTCGTGGATGTTCGAGGTTCTAATCCCAGAAACATCACAGAAGAAATGTTTTTACGGGTATCGGCTATTATAGGAAAGGTTACAGCCTTCCAAAGGAAGTAACACACCGCCATGAAAAATGATTTCCGACTTAGCAGATCAGAGTCGGCATAACATTTTAGGCTCAGATGTTTCCATAACTAACAGAGTACAGAGTACAGAGTTCAGAGTACAGAGTACAGAGTACAGAGTCCAGAGTACAGAGTACAGAGTACAGAGTACAGAGTACAGAGTACAAAGTACAGAGTACAGAGTACAGAGTACAGAGTACAGAGTACAGAGTACAGAGTACAGAGTACAGAGTACAGAGTACAGAGTACAGAGTACAGAGTACAGAGTACAGAGTACAGAGTACAGAGTACAGAGTACAGAGTACAGAGTACAGAGTACAGAGTACAGAGTACAGAGTACAGAGTACAGAGTACAGAGTACAGAGTACAGAGTACAGAGTACAGAGTACAGAGTACAGAGTACAGAGTACAGAGTACAGAGTACAGAGTACAGAGTACAGAGTACAGAGTACAGAGTACAGAGTACAGAGTACAGAGTACAGAGTACAGAGTACAGAGTACAGAGTACAGAGTACAGAGTACAGAGTACAGAGTACAGAGTACAGAGTACAGAGTACAGAGTACAGAGTACAGAGTACAGAGTACAGAGTACAGAGTACAGTGTACAGAGTACAGAGTTCAGAGTACAGAGTTCTGAGTACTGAGTACAGAGTACAGAGTACAGAGTACAGAGTACAGAGTACAGAGTACAGTGTACCGAGTAAAGAGTTTAGAGAATAAAAGTACAGAGTACAGAGTGCAGAGTACAGAGTACAGAGTACAGAGTACAGAGTACAGAGTACAGGGTACAGAGTACAGAGTACAGAGTACAGAGTACAGAGTACAGAGTACAGAGTACAGAGTACAGAGTACAGAGTACAGAGTACAGAGTACAGAGTACAGAGTACAGAGTACAGGGTACACAGAACAGAGTACACAGAACAGAGTACAGAGTACAGAGTACAGAGTACAGAGTACAGAGTACACAGAACAGAGTACAGAGTACAGAGTACAGAGTACAGAGTACAGAGTACAGAGTACAGAGTACAGAGTACAGAGTACAGAGTACAGAGTACAGAGTACAGAGTACAGAGTTCAGAGTACAGAGTACAGAGTACAGAGTACAGAGTACAGAGTACAGAGTACAGAGTACAGAGTACAGAGTACAGAGTAAAGAGAACAAAGCAAAGACTTCTGAGTAGAGAGCACAGGGCACAGAGTACAAAGAAAACAGGGAACACAGTTGACAATACGGAGAGCGTTAGAGTACAAAAAAGGAGTTCCTATGATTGCAGAGTTCTGAAGCGTGGTACCTTGATTCTTCTCAGGATTCATTAGCTGTTTGGTTTTAATAAATGGCTGGAGTATAAGCTTTTAAATTCCAGCTCATAGTACTACCAGCATTGAAGGATATCTATTTTTTACTTTGTTTGTTATAATTTTCCACATCTTAGCAGAAAAAAAGGCACAAAGAAAACAAACGACATCGTCTAAGGATCTCTGAAAAATGACTTCGAAGAGTGTCTCCAAATAAAGAGGAAGTGCTAAATGAGGAAACTCTCCGAATTATTTCTAGTCCCGTTTGTGAAGTCAAAGCAAAGAAAAAAAAATCCAACAACGAGATCTATGAGCTTGACCTTTACAGTGACATGGGCAAAGCTGAAAGTGTATGCATCGCGAGACTCTACGATTGCTTTGACATGTAGGACGAATGGACATCATCGCTCTGGTTCGACGAGTTTTCGAAAGCACATTCGCGGTAAAGTAAGGCCTCGTCTTAGGTGACGCAATCAAGTGGAAAAAAACCTCAACCAAACCTAAAATGCAAAACTACAGTGAGGTCATATAAGTTTTATTGTGCTTTTATGAACTTTGAGGCATTTTATTTAGACTGTTTACATTCCACGAAGATATGCGACTAAAAATTTAGTTCTTGATACATAAAATAGTAGACAGAAGTACTCACAAAATATAGTTAGGCAGATCAAGCAATGGTTTAGGTCCTGGGAAGGATAACTCAGATCCCTGCTGAAAAGTTTATAGTTGAATCACAATATGACCTGCAAGAGGGCCAAGTGAACTTGACTTTACAACGAAATCCAGGGAAGTCTTGCCTTTTAAGGTATATATTTTAGGGACCGACAAGGGCCTTATGCCTGGATCGCAATCACGTTACGGCTTCAACTAAGTTACGTGCGAGCGAGTTCGCTTTGACATTATGATTTTGTTGTTATTTTTTACGGTCAAAACTTCAACCAAACTGACGGAGATTTAAAACGGAGACTAGAGAAAACTAAGACTAGAAGACTAAAAATATTATTAGAACCCTTTTATGTGAAAGACCTCACACAAAACATAAAACCCACCCCCTTACAAAAATAGAAGGCTGGCAGTTTTTGAGTTGTAATGGTGGAGCCAAAGAAGCTCGATATCTAGAAATACCAAAAAATAATTGACTTCATTTGAGATAAAAATGGTTTCAGCCGGTGTAAGTTGAGTGGAATCAGTAAATTTTTTATGTTGCATGAAGACGACGACGCTTCTTTCTTCTTTAGGTGGCTCAACTAGAGCGTGGTGCTCCTAGGTCTTGTCCAATATGCCCCTCCAGCCGGCTCCATCTCTAGCCTGCCGTCTCCAATTTTGCACTCCAAGTTGGAGGAGATCTCCTTCTACCTGGTTGCTCCATCGAAGATGAGGTCTACCTTGGCTTTTGACTCCCTCTGGTTTGGCGTTGAAGACTTTACGCGCTGGAGCGTTGATATCCATTCGCTCTACATGGCCCAGCCATCTTAGTCGTTGGACTCTATTTTTTCTGGCTAAGCTTATGTCGCTGTACAGCTCGTATAGTTCGTCGTTGCATTTTCTACGCCAAACGTTGTCTTCTCGATTAACGCAAACAGGACCATAAATCGTACGCAGAACTTTTCTCTCGAAGACTCCAATCCAAGTGACTTTTCATCCGATTGGGAGAGGGTCCATGCGTCTGCACCATATAGCAGGGCCAGGATGAGTGTTTTGTATAGTGTCTCCTTGGTTCTTCTCGATAGGGCTTTATTCCTCAATTGCTTATTTAACCCAAAAAAACAGCGATTAGCAAGAATTAGTCTGCGTTTTATTTCAGCGCTGATGTTGATGGCTGAGTTTACAGCAGTGCCCAGGTAGACAAATTCACTGACTACCTCGAAGACTCCATAGTAGTGAATGCACCAGTTACTGCTCGCTTTGTTCTTCCTATCACGTCTATGTCGTCTGCAAACCCAAGTAATTGTGTTGATTTATTGAAAATGGTGCCCAATGTACTGGCATGGGTGCTATACGTATTACATTTTCAAGCACAATGTTAAAACAGCTGCATGATAGTGCGTCGCTTTGTCTAAGCCCTCTGGTGGTTTCAGTAGAGCCTCTACCAACTTTGACGGAACAGCTAGCGTTCTCCAACGTCATCCTGATAAGGCGTATCAGTTTAGCAGGGAATCTAAAGTTAGACATAGCACGATACATTTCAACTCTGTTAATACTATCATTTTCTGCTTTAAAGTCGACGAACAGGTGCACCATGGTGGGTGTCGATGTTTTACTCTTGGGTTTTCTCCAGGATTTGGCGCAATGTGAATATTTGGTCGGTGGTAGATTTTCCAGGTCTGAAGCCGCATTGATAAGGACATATTAGATCGCATCAGCAAACGGCTTGAGACGTTCACATAATACGCTCGAAAGGATCTTATAGGCGATGTTTAGAAGACTAATGCCTCTATAGTTGGCGCAGAGTAGGCGGTTTGGCTGTCATCGCCATTTAGCAACTGGTTAAAGTAGTCTCTCCAGATGGTTAACATCGCCTGCGTTTCCACTATGGTGTTTCCATCCTGATCTTTGCAGGGTCCAGGGCGACTTGTGAAACCGGATGTTGATTGTCTCATTCTTCTATAGAAGTTTCGCACCTCTTTCCTACTAAAACATCTCTGCATATCCTCGACTTCGCGTTTTTGATGTTCCTTTTTCTTCCTCCTGCGTAAGCGTTTTTCCTCTTTCCTTTGCTCAACGTAGAGATTTATGGACGCTCTAGTATCTCTTTGGAGAGAACGACGTTTGTGATTTGATTTTTAAGAGGATTGTCTGAAAGCCCATTGGTTGCAGCCAAACTGTGTACCTATTATAAAATAAGATGGAATGAGCCATGGATCGTGGAGCCTAAGAGATGGATCGAATGCGACACCGTCCTCATGCCAACCAGCCCCATTCCTCGTGCACATTACTTAAGCATTGCCTCTTTTACCAAAGCAGGCAAAAAGGAACTTCGGTAAAGGAAATTCAAATGCGACAACATACCAACAACCAACCTCATACCAACCAGCCTCATTCCTCGAGCACATTTTTTAAATATCGCCTTTTTTACCAAAGCAGGCAAAAAGGTAAACTTAAAATTTAAATTACTCCATTTAAAGTTCTTACTCTACTCAAAAACTCGATAAGCCTCTGTGTGCATGTTGACAGCTGCTTTCAGTAGATGAATAAGTGCAACTAACCATGCAAATTAGAATCCTAACTTCACTCCATCTACCGCACACGTTATTATTATTAACACGAAAATAATGTTGAACAAATTTTTTGCATCAAATTAATAATAACTTATTCCTTTGCATATTGTTGCCTTCGAGGAACGACAACACAACATATGCGAAGTCGAAGTAGTTTTCCGGTTGAAAATAATGTAAAACTTCACTACTTCTTCTCGATTATGAAAATATTTGCTGAACTCATTAATATTAGATTAGTGAACTTAAATGAGGCTCCTTGCAGCATTTGCAGCTCCACAGCCCATGGCAAAAACATACTCGTACTTTATTTACAAGCAAACACTATGTCACAAGGACGAATAGAGACTGCGAGATACTATAGCGAGGAATTTTCATCATTGTGTGTATGTTTTTAATTTCCCTCTGGGTGGTGGTGGAAAATTAGCATTTTATAAAGTTTTCACTATGTAGTAACGTTACGTGGTGCATGTAAATGAAAAACACACTCTATCTCTTCTCATACCCGCCCTAACAAGGATTATTCTTCATACCATTTGTTATAACCATCCCATCCGATCCTCATTAACCAAACCCTTGCTTTGTACTCCATCATCAGCAACAAGTCCGATGATCTGGTGTATCCTTCAAGATTGCTTTAAGTATAGGTAGCAGGGAAATGATAATATTTCTAGCTCTCCTTGAGACGTTTATCCGTCAGTTTTAATCCCTTAGCAGGATGAGAAATAAATTAAGGAAAAACAAATATAAAAGAAAACTAATGCAGGCTTTATCAAATCCACCACTAAATTATCACTGAGAATTATCATTAGAGAAAAGAATGCTGGCCCTGGTTACATTGAATATTCTTTTTGCCATTTTATTAGGTACATCAGCTTGTGAGAGAATTCTTTTTGCTTTTCCTTTAACCAAGTCACTCACTACACGGTTATGAATTTAAAAAGCACATCCTTTTTCACTGCGAGGTTTTTTTTGCAACCATGTTGCTGCATACTAAAACCATCATCACAATTTGAGGTCCAGAACAGCTAAAGGATATTCCTTTCATTTTGTAACAATTTTAAAACGGCGCACATAAGAAAAAAGTAAAAGTCAACCGGATGTTATGACAAAATGTGCTCTATTGTCAACGAGGATGCCTCAAGCACGACCAGTCCAGGATGTTTGTGCGGCAGTCTGGCGTTCGGTATTAAATTTTTTTGCTTTTACTTTTGGTCCTGGATGTGGTGGTAAAAAAAATTTATATATTTTATTACTTTAAATGTTGCACTGCAAAGAGCATCCTCTTCGTCCTTGCATGATCATTATGAGTGATAAAATGTCATTTGCTACAAGATTATACTCGCATCTGCCCTCGTATAAAAAGTAAGGATAAAATTCGTCGTTAAAATTTGCTTTGGAACACCATATCCTGCATGGAATTATTATTAGATAATTTTAAATAAATTTCGTGGAATGTTTGCTGATGCGAACGATGATGGTATCACTCACTCACACACACACGTAACAAATTTTTGAAGTGCTTTCAGTTGAAATGATTTAAAATCTGAATTCCCATCAACACTACTGTGAAGTGATTCTTTTACAGGAAAATATTTAAGAGGATATTCAAATGCCCTTAGATAATTTCTTATACTTCTGCAGAATCTGTAGTAGGAGACAGGATTTTCTTTTTGCAGTCGGTCTGATACGAGCAACAATTTTTACGTCCTTTTCGCTTTGAGGCGATTTGATTTGATATTAAGCGGCAGGCGACTTAAAAGTAAGCATTGTGTTGTGTTAAGGAGACATTTTAAATGCAAAAAGGACAAACTTGCAAGGAATTAGGTGTAAATGGAACTTAGAAGAAAGTGTTTTTATTTTTAAATGAAAATATAAATTTCGTGGTGCTGCCAGAATCAGAATATTTTCTCATGATGGGTAAGTAGGTGGTAAGTGATGTTAAAAGCGTTGTAACACATCGAAATTTTAAAGTAATACAAGAAGAATTCGAGCTAGAAAACGAAAAATACTTTTTATTTGAAATTAAATTCTTTGAAGCTGTTTTTGGAACACTTAAAAATTTGAAGGCAGTCGACCAAATGATGTTATCCTTCGTATGATGATGGTGAAGGGGTTTGACTGGGAACATTGAGAGCAAAGTTACAGGAACGTTTTTATCTCATTTATTTGATTCAAAACAAAATGATAAGACCATTTGGTGCCAAGGAACGATGGGGGCAAATGAATTATCTTTATTTTAGTAATGACACCCCAACCACGCAATGCTTAATGAAGCTGCTTGTTAATAAACGTGCTTGTAAGGGTTCAGGGCTCTGTCAAATTTATAATAACATGGAATTTGGCATTTCTGAGTTTGAACCAAGAATGTAGATAGCACATTGGCACCCACTTCATTACCACTTACATCAGCTACAACATTAATATCATCAATATCATCAACATCATTATCAATATCTTCTATATCATCAATTTTATCAGCATCATCGATATTATCAACAATAATGACAGTATCCACATCATCATCAAATCATCAACATCATCAAAATCATCAACAGTATCAACGTCATCATCAAAATGATCAAATTCATCAATATTATCACCATCATCAATTATCAACATCATCCATAATCAACATCACCAACATCAAAAACATCAACAACATCAACAACATCACCAACATCAACAAGATTATCAACATCATCAAAACCATAAATATCATCAACATCACCAACCTTATCCGTCATCAACATCACCAACATCAACAAGATTATCAACATCATCAAAACCATAAATATCATCAACATCACCAACCTTATCCGTCATCAACATCACCAACATCAACAACATCAACAACATCAACAACATCAACAACATCAACAACATCAACAACATCAACAACATCAACAACATCAACAACATCAACAACGTCAACAACATCAACAACATCAACAACGCCAACAACGTCAACAACATCAATAACGTCAACAACATCAACAACATCAACAACGTCAACAACATCAATAACATCAACAACATCAACAACATCAACAACATCAACAACATCAACAACATCAACAACATCAACAACATCAACAACATCAACAACATCAACAACATCAACAACATCAACAACATCAACAACATCAACATCACCAACAGCATCAACAGCATCAACAACATCAACAACATCAACAACATCAACAACATCAACAACATCAACAACATCAACATCACCAACAACATCAACAGCATCAACAACATCAACAACATCAACAACATCAACAACATCAACAACGTCAACAACATCAACAACGTCAACAACATCAACAACGTCAACAACATCAACAACATCAACAACATCAACAACATCAACAACATCAACAACATCAACAACATCAACAACATCAACAACATCAACAACATCAACAACATCAATAACATCAACAACATCAACAACATCAACAACATCAACAACATCAACAACATCAACAACATCAACAACATCAACAACATCAACAACATCAATAACATCAACAACATCAACAACATCAACAACATCAACAACATCAACAACATCAACATCACCAACAGCATCAACAGCATCAACAACGTCAACAACATCAACAACATCAACAACGTCAACAACATCAATAACATCAACAACATCAACAACATCAACAACATCAACAACATCAACAACATCAACAACATCAACAACATCAACAACATCAACAACATCAACAACATCAACAACATCAACAACATCAACAACATCAACAACATCAACATCACCAACAGCATCAACAGCATCAACAACATCAACAACATCAACAACATCAACAACATCAACAACATCAACATCACCAACAACATCAACAGCATCAACAACATCAACAACATCAACAACATCAACAACATCAACAACGTCAACAACATCAACAACGTCAACAACATCAACAACGTCAACAACATCAACAACATCAACAACATCAACAACATCAACAACATCAACAACATCAACAACATCAACAACATCAACAACATCAACAACATCAATAACATCAACAACATCAACAACATCAGCAACATCAACAACATCACCAAAATCATCAACGTCATAAATATCATGAGTAATCATCATTTACATTAACATGGTCAATTGTTTATGTTTGTCACATAACTTCCAGACCAAATAGAGCTTCCTCGGTTGGCAAGGACCTTTGACAGCATATTTCAATATTGCAACACACTTTTTCAACACAGAGCTGTGTCATGGACATTTATTAGTTCGTAGTAAAGTTTCTGTTAAGCTTACCGTAGATTATCGTATCAAATTTTAATAGGGCTTATCTAAAGATAAACCTAATATTTCCAAACTCATTGAACCATGCAGCAGAAGTAGAAATTAAAATTTCTGAAATCCCAGCCTTATTTCATATGAATTCTCCAGCGATATCCTGGAACAAAATGGGAGTGAGTGATGGGCTTATTTTAATACCCGGTTAAAACAATCACTCTGATTTGTTGGGATTACACTTCTCAGCAAGTTGAAGACTTCTGAGTAATGTTGCTCTCCTACTTTCCTTTTCCCTTTCTTACTCTGACATAGGACGAAAATATCTCCACGTGCTGCCAGTTTCAACAAAAGAAGAAGGAGAAAAATTTGCATTGTTTTATGCTAAGGCACGATTTAACGATTTTCATGCGTGCACGAATGCTTAGCACGCACATGCCTCTTTGTATGCCTATACCGTTATCATACAACAAAAGGCAATGGATATCAAACGTCAAAATTAGTAATTGCATAAATATCGAGCTTCGATTCTTCAATAACAAGAAGAGATAAATTTGTTCATTTGAATTATTCATTGGAAAATTTATCAAAAAAATGTGAAATGAAATGAAATTGATTACGGTGGAGCTTCGATTGTATATGGACGGTTGAATAGAAGAGGATATCCATGAACTGTAAATAGATAAGCCAGTCGAATGAATTGAACCCCAAATAATTGGATTTTTGTTGAAATTTGTTTGTGTACTTGGCTATAGAAGCCCTTAGAGTGTATTGAGTAATGATTGTTCAGACCGACAAATTGTCAACAGAAAGGAGATCTTTTACGTTTGAAAAGCAACAATTGGAAAGTAATCAACGACATTTTTCAGCTCTTGGCGAATTTTCACCAATGCAGTCACGTTTATGGTGAAATTCACAGTGACACGCGAGTTCTGAGATCAACAATATTTTTCTAGAAACTATGAAAGCAGACTTATCCAAGGCTGCGAACCGATAGCTACCTGAATTCAAAGATGCTGCTGAAGCAGGAAAAGAAACTCAGTAAAGTTGTAGTTGACCTCACACTATAGCTTGGGAGATGAATCTAATAGCCAATAAGATTGAGGGGTTCCAGGTTTGACATGCTGTCTTGGTACTCCTCCGTCCTACTACAACGACATTGGGATTGGGTTGCATTCGAGTTTTGACTTTTGAGTGGCAAGCATTTGTTCAGTACGTTAATCCGAATTAGAAAATAGGAGGTTCTTATGAAGAACGACACATGCAAACGCGGTCTGCAGCCTGGTGCATCTTTCAAAATTCGATTAAAATGAAATCATTACTTAAATTGGTTATTGCTAAGCTCACTTGAAGAAAACAATTGATTCTTTTGGGCATAATTTCATCAGTTCAACCACCAGGAGTAGAAAATAAATAAACATACGTTCGAGCACACGATCCTCTCGACCAGTTTAACACCCATTACGATACGCGCCGTTAAATGACCATTGCATGTTAATAATTTGTAATACCTCTTGCGTTTTTCATCATTGCTTTGATGGCTCGTATGTACGAATATGATTTGTTTAAAAATATGAACGCCAGTACTGCGATGAGTGATTATTTGAAATCAAATCTCAAACAAAGCAAAAAATAAAGTTACGTGTAATTCCACTCAATCAAGAATCTTGATGTTATCTAATCTCCAGCCTAGTAGCCTTTGCCAGATAAAAACAGAACCACACCAGCACTTGGTTTATTCTGGCGACAAATACCACAAAGAATTGGTCTTTTGAAATGAGAAAACTTTGGCACTCGTCTTTTTGACTGGAAATCCTTTAAGGCATTTCTCTTGTTGATTAAAAACCACGCTGGCAATCCAAAAGCTAAGACAAAGCAACTCGAATAAGGGAGCAACCATTTTCAAAATAGCCGCTCAGAGAAGGAGAATTGTGCAGGAGATTCGTTCGCCAAAGTTCATAAATGATGCTCAAGGACTGCTACTTGTGGATGACGACAAAATTCTTCACAGGTGGCGACAGTATTGTGATGATCTTTTGAATGAACAGTTTCCTCGGCGCCACTTTCCAACAGCTGCACCTAACTTTACAGAAGTATCCGACGAGTCGAAGAAGTTAGGGAGGCAGTTAAGAACTCCAAAAAAGGCAAAGCGATTGGGCCAGACGAGGTACCATATGAGTTTTGGAAAAATATGGGAGACATCGGGTTGAGATGGCTCACGATTCTCATCTCCAAACTTATAAGAGGTGACAGTTTGCCTTATCAATGGAGGGAAAGTTTTCTTCTTCCAATGTACAAGGGAAAGGGACATACCAGAAGCTGTGACAACTATCGTTCGATCAAGTTGATGTCCCACACTATGAAGATCTTTGAGCGGGTTTTGGATAGCCGACTGCGGAAAATAATAAGGCTGTCTGATGACCAATGCGGGTTTGTCGCGGGTAAGTCAACTACAGACGCAATCCAAAGTATAAGGATCATTATGGAAAAACACCGAGATGCCTTAGAGGATTTGCATATTGTGTTGGTTGACTTCGAAAAAGCATTCGATCGACAACCACGAGATCTGATATGGGTGGCCCTCAGACACCGAGGAGTTCCTGAAGCCTATATGTGCGAATAATTATGGACATGTACGATGGAGCAGTTACAAAAGTGAGATGCCCAGCTGGAGTCACCGAAGAATTCCAAATAACAGTAGGTGTACATCAGGGAAGTGTCTTGAGTCCACTGCTCTTTATTGCTGTTCTGGATTATTTGCTCGAAGGAAAAGTAACGGACAATAAAGTACAACAATTATTCTTTGCTGACGATGGAGCCATCTTAAGCGAGGATCCTACATCCCTGCAACGAGCACTTGACGTTTGGGTTGATGTTCTGGAAGGAAATGGGTACCGTATTAGCGCTAAAAAGACTGAATACCTGTGCTGCCCTTTTTCTGATCCAGACAAGCCTATTCCAGACATTTATTTGAATGGAAATGGGATCTATGATCAATTGTGAAGCAACCTGTGATGACGACATCAATCATCGAGTAAGCGTAGGGTGGATGAAGTGGCGAGAAAACTCAGCTATCTTCTGTGATCTAAAAATGCCCCCTAAGCTGAAGGGAAGACTCTACACAGCAGTTGTCCGTCCAGCTCTGACATACGGTTCACAATGTTGGACAATGTACAAAAAGTATGAGAGCAAATTGACGGCAGCCGAAATGAAGATGCTTCGGATGACAGCAGGAGTAACAAAGCTTGATTGAATTAGAAGTACTAAGATCCGTGGAAGCCTTCATGTCAAAAGTACCATCTTGGACAAAATTCAGCACGACCGGCTCAGTTGGTATTGTCATGTTCAAAGGAGAGATCCGCAGAACCCCGTCCAAAAGGCAATATCGAACAACGTTTCAACAAATTCGCGACGAAAAAGAAAAGGCAGGCCAAAACACTCCTGGTACAAGCAAATGCAAAAACAGCAGCATTTGATTGGCCTCAGACATGGAACAATCCAAAACCGGGAGGCTTGCCGACGCTTTCTGAGGTCAACGCGGCGTACCCCACAGGCGGATCACTAGTGTGAAGCAGAAAAGTGGGAGAGTTGTGATCGCTTCAAGATCACTACTCGTAACGCCGGAAATGAAAAGAAGAAGAAGAAGATTAAAAACCACGCTGCGTGTGGAGCAGGTGAATTACGCGTATGAATCAATAGTGCGATGTAGCTAAATGGGAGAGAGACCGATCACCAATCTCATAATGCCGAAAGGAAAGAAGAAGAAAAGGATAAGGATTAATCGATATGTTTAGCCCAGACGCTCTCATATGAACTTGCCACCTGAGGCATCCTCACTTCCACAGGCACTTGTGTGTTCTTCTAAAAACCACCTTCCGACTGCCTCAAAAGCACTCTTTATACCGAAGACCCGTCATAGGAACTCCTTTTCCAAGGGAGGTCATTCAAACTTTCCTAAGTCGAGAAGTCATTTTAGACACTTCCTTATTGACTAACAACCACCTAACAGTCAAATATTTACAGCTGGCTGTTTATTCAATTAGGGAAGTATCTAAAATGGCTTCTCATTCCAAAGCCTATCGAGGTCTGGCATCAAAAGGCTGAGTGCTTTAGAAAAAGCTGACGAGCACTCACTGAAAATTTACTTTTCTATCTGCTACAGATATTTGTCTATTTTGATGACTTTGGCAGACGAAAACTCAGCTTTTTGGCTTCACGCTCTTACAGATACTCGAATAAATAAATAAAACAGAGCGAGAATCCCCGGCGGGCGCCTTGCGCATTTCCCACAACCATTACGCATGTGAGGAAATGAAGGGGACCTACAATTTTCTGCCGATTCCGAACGGCTAATTGAGAAAGCACTTTTCATGGCATTGAATTTACTATCGGAAACCAAGAACCTCCAGGTTAACAAGCTACGCTCTGTTCCGAGGCCCAATATGTTTTTATTGTATTCATTTACAACGAGATGGCAGCCTTTCAAGGGAATAGAATACGCCCTGAAAAAGCTTTCTCCACCAGAAACAAGCTTCGAAATAATCATCCTTGGGTGTCCGTGGTTAGATGATATGAATGCCTTAGCTTTACTTGGGAGTTTAAAGGATCAAACTCAAAACCGTTCTTCCATGGCTATTATACCCATCGAGAGGAATTGGTAAGTCCACAAAGATATCAAAAAAAGCAAGGAATGTAATCACAATAGAAATGGAAATGAGAAACAACATCAACAACGTGAGTCAAACCCTAAACGAGACTGTTTTTTGAATAAGAAGTGCAAATTTCTCGTCTAAGGTGGCGCGAGTAGAAGAAAACCTCAACTCGCTAAGAGTTCAAAACTGGAGAAAACTCAACCCAAAATCAAAATTACTGGCAAAAGATGTTGTTTGGGGCCTAGGTCCGTCCACCTTGAACTGTAATGCCCATCTCTTAGCAACTAAGTGTGAAAACGTGATTAAGATCTCAAGAGAAAATGAAAAATGTTATGTCAAATGACTCTTCAAAGAGCCGAAAAGTATCCCAATAGGCGGGTGTACAAAGTGCAAAAGTCTTCTCATAAACTTAGCCGACCATTCGAACTTAGTTGCAAGAGGAGCCCCAGCTAAGATCCTCTTGCAACGAATGTTATGCTAGTTATATAAGGACAAACTGCTGACAAGCCCTAAAAGCAGACTCCTTCTAAGCTTATTTGGTGCCCGCAGCGTCAAGGCAAGCGTGACTATCTGCTGCGAGGAAGTTACAAGATTCGAAACCCAGAAGCATCAAACAAAAAAAGTCTTGACATTTTGCAAGGAATTGGCAAATTTTGCCAATTGTATACCATAAAAAGCGATTTCTTCATTATCCGTTCGGATTCGGCAGTAGATTTTGGGTCCCTTTATTTGCCCACAAGGTTTAGTTGAGAGAATTTTGGTAGGCCGTGGCGGCACCCTATTTTAATACGATGGAATAAACTCACCCCACCACTGAAGCTGCTTTCGAGCTCTGTGAATCACAATAAAACTCATTAAGGATCAATTTTAGAATAAAAATTATTTGGAACTATTTTACTTCGAAACGAATAATCTACAAGTTTTCTAAAAATATTCTTTCGGTACTACTTTTTTTAAGAGAAGGCTTATGCTAATCTGGAGCATTCGGACCTAATTGCCAGTCTATTGTACTACCAGGGTAGCAGTCTCCCTTTTTTGTAGATGGAAATAAGGTCTTAGTAATATCACATACCGAAACTACTCACTGTTGGAGAGATATAAGAAAAAAAACTGACTTAATGTCCTTCTTGGAACCCGATGAAAAACTGAGAATAATTATTCTGAATTAAGTTCCATGTTAGTTGTTTTCATGAAGTTAAATAATTTTACTCGACTATCAAGTGTCTAAAGTACACAGAACAACTTACAAACCATAGACTGACTGATTAAAAAAGTGGCTTTAGTCAAGGCTGGGTCACTAGGCCGATACTACTACTTTGCTACTTGATATCTTGCAAAGGTATAAAGACTGTTTCGTGTGAACGGACTTCAATTCAAGTTCAAGACTATTTCGAGTTAAAAACTGAAATACAAAGTCCTACTCACACAACCTTAGCAAGAAAAAGAACAGACAGGTAATGATAGACTCAAGAACAGCACAAAAACTGACACGCTTTTCAATTAAGCATTTAAAACCATAACATGCCGGTCGCAACGATAGCAAAGCAACATACAGAACTAACTAAACACCTTTTTTTGTTAAAAGAAACTCTCACTATTGCGACTGGCGATTTTTCATAAGAGCTGATTGCACATTGTTATTCAATAATAATAACAAGTCATTTGATTAAATTCGATAATAATGGAGTAAGCGATATCATTAAAAAACGTATCCCCATTATAGTCGTCGTCTATTTTATTGCATGTTATTATGGCATGCCATTATTGCGTGTGTTCAATTACCATTTTCAAGATATATAATGACTTGTCACTCACGACGCGATGTGACGTGACACTTCTACCATTCACATTATTATCACACACAAGAAAGCAAACACCTCTAATATCTTTCGATTTGTTAACATTTAATGTACGAGGAGCAAATGTGTGAATTGGAAAAAGCATTTTCTGGTACAATTAAAACCTTAAATTGCTTTTAAGGATAAAGATTTGGGAATCCCTGGGGAGGTGGAAGTGGTAATGATGAGCAACACCCTCGAAATATAAAATCATTAAATATGTTCCATTTAGACATGGACGTTTTAGTTACGTTATGGAGATGTTTGAAAAAGTTAAGCCTTTCGACAAACGTTTTAAAATTTAAGCCAAGAAAAAAGTTTCTAAGAACTCACACTTCTTGCTACACCGACATTAGCTTGAGTCAGTTAATTGAGCAAAGGTAATTATTTTGAATGCGTTTTGACATAGATACTCTTTCAAAGATACTTTGAGACAGGTTATACACAAATACGTCGTAATTGTTTCGAATGTCAAATTAAAGTCCAGATAGCAATCAAGTGCTCTGTTTGTGCAGAGAAGTGGGTCAATTATTTTCTTTGGGGTCTGTATCTGCACCAGTTTGTTGGTCGACCAATATTTTGATTTCGGAATTTCATTTCAAGTCCTTAAATGATGGCATTTAAGAAATATTTTCTTAATTGTGGAGCTTGTTTTTCACGAAAACATTGGTTATGATAAAACTTTTTTAAATAAAAAGTAAATTTGAGAGTATACACAACATTGTACCTGATTCTGAAAAAATTCAATTTGTACGAATTTTCTTTTTAATTAAATGCTAAGAAGCTCTTATTTCTTCACCCCAGTTCTAAAGCCACTAGAACAAGACCAAAAAAAACAGAATCAAACACAATTTTCTTAAAACCGCCAATGACAGGTGGTCATCTTTAGAAACATGCCAGGCCTCCAGAAACCTTCAGCCAGATATTTCCTAGAAAAAAACAGGCCTCGGTTCTCTCTGTTGATTGGCATGCTCACGGGTAACAATTCGTTGGTCGTTGGGTACCCACGATATGAGAATGGGCATAAGCACATCCGATATATGTATAGGATGCCAAGACGAAGAAGCAGAGGAAGGATCATTCCACTTCCTCTGTGAGTGTCCTAGCTTGGCCCACACTGGGAAAAAAGTCGTCGGAGAATACTTCTTCGACGATCTGGGCAACATCTTTAACCTCTCTCCCATTGAATAGCATTCTGAAATTTTCTCAGGGCTTCAAATGGTTTTATTTTCCCACTTCTTCATCCTCTGTTTCCCGGGGAGCACAATGGATCCTTGAGATCCGAGTGAGGTGCTGCCACTTGTGGTTGCACCCTATATCTAACCTAAGCTCATATTAGATCTTTCTTGACTAATTGAAAACTGGCAGCACAAACACTACGTCTTATTTTCTGGCAAATGTCGATAGTATGCATCAGGGCTCTATAGTTGGTCCACTTTTGTTTAGAATTTTCACAAACTGGCTTTCTGCCTTTTTTGCTGAGAACTGCTTCTCTTTTGTGAACGAGTTATAAAATTATAAAAGCAACAATAATTTAAATGTAAGGGTACACGTGGCGGGAAGGCATATCGTGTCTTTTAAGCAAGAGATTCGTGGCTCGAATCTCAACAGCAAACAAAAATCTATTCTCACGGGTATCGCCTTTCGCGAGGAATTGGCAAGTCCTCCGTTAGTAGATCCATTGCCGTGTAGAGCGCAGTTTCGATTAGCTGTTCGGAAACGGCAAGAAATTGTAGATCCTCTTCATTTTTTGAGAAGGCAGTTGCTGTAAGAAATGCGCTAAGCCCTGGGGCTCCTCGCTCTGTTGCGCCACTCTATTTATTTATTTTATTTTAAGTGCGTGTTTGTAGCTTACATTGTCTTTTCGAATCAAACTAGAGCTCGCAACACTACTTAAGAAGAAGCACAAAGCTAGGAAAGAACCTTTTGCTGTGCAAAAGATAACAGAATGAGATAATTTTGATCTCATGTATGAACGGTCGTGTGGAGACGAAGAGGGTGTTCAGTTTTGGTCTGAAAAGAAGGAGATACGAGAAATGAACCCACACCTCCAACGTAGACGTCAAACACTCACCCACTGCACTACCGACTTTCGCGTCAATTTAGGGTTTGATATAAAGCACTTTTAATTGTGTCAATAAACACTCCTATTTTACAACGCGGAACGTTTTAGTAAAAATATCAAAAGCCCTGATCTCAAATATGGTGATCTTTTGGAAGTGAAATTTTCGACCTTGCAACACTTTTTCGGAGGCGGTCTATTTGACAGCTGTCACTTGATTTATGCTCAGCTCAGTTTGCCATTCCATCGTGCAAGAATTAAAGCCACACGACTAATAGGCACTGCGTACGTTCGGTAAATTGTCTCGAAACGAATCGCTGTTGACGCCGATGTATACATAACAGAAAAACTGACGTGCAATATTAGGTATGCTTTGTCACAACGATATTACCTATTTCTGTGATATCAACTCATATCATGCCAACTCAAACCGCGGTATCAACTCAAACAATGAGATCAACTTAGATCATGCTACCAAAAATTACCCTAATATCGACTAATACCACGATTTCAACTTATACCCTTCAAATCATAACATCAATATCAGGTTACACGGCATGGCTCTGGGGAAGTGAATAAATAAGCGACGTTTATTTCGAGTTTTAAGCAATTGAGTTACCTCCAATCTCGGGCAATTTAACACCACTGGACTTTTTTTTGTAGGGATATGTGAAGTCGCTTGTCTACGCAAATTACCCGAGGCGATTGGCGTCTTGGATGATAATTTTCGGAGTGTTATTGCTGACAAATGAACCCAAATACTGAAAAAAGTGGTCGAAAATTTGGGCTCTCGGCTGGAATTTATTTGAGCCAGCCACGGGCCTATCCTAATAACGGCAAATTCTTGGCCATAATCTTAAATTATATGCGTTTTGAGTTTCATTTCTTTTTGGATATATCACGTCTAAAAAACATCCTTTATCTACCTCCTTACGGTTATTTGTCGAGGAATGCCTTCGCAGAAATGCGTTCAACTTTGCAGAAACAGACGCAGAGTACACGTGAAAAATCCACGAGAAACTTTAATCGTCAAGATCACGAAAAAGCGGATCTTAAGGAATCTTCAAAGGTCTTGACATTGCTTTCAGCTTAGATATCCGGGTTGCCCTATGACAACTGGTCAGTCACACAAATTTTGATGCCTGAATCACAAATACGCGTCATATGTAATCGCTTTGAATTTACATTATGATCTTGTTGTTAAAGTGAAACCAAACTTAACATTTTGCTTTGAGTCGGAGTCACCTTACGCTGTCTGGTACACAAACCAACGTAACATCGATATCAAAGCCTAAGATTAAACGTCTGGCGAAACCTAAGCTTAAGCGGCATTGTAATTCACACATTATCGTGCCAGGCAAAATGCTTACGTAACAAGAAATATGTCGAAACAAGTTCTCAGGTACTAATCGTATTTTCTACTTACGTAAGCAGACAACCGTAAGCTATTCTGTGTTATATCTGTCGGTACTCTTGAATTTATATTTATTTTGTCCCTGTAATTTTCCACAAAACAGAACGTAGACGAACTCATGGCAGAGGCCAACCAGAATGTATGAACTGTCCTAAATGTCCTTATAACACAGAGAGAAAAAAAAAACACATGCTTACATAGCTACTTCTGTGAAGGACCCACTTCAGACATAGCAACAGTCTTATGGTGACGTCTATTAAAAAATGTACATGATTCATGCGTTTACTTAAACACATTCTTTTTCAAGAAATACGAATGTAAAGGAATCTCTTACATTTTTTATGACTCCTTTTTGGGCAGTGATTTTATAAAAACATAAGCATTTTGGGGTGGAATTCTTAAGTAAACACAGGAGTAAACGAACGATGTGTGAAAAGAATGTTCAATAAATAACTGAAAGATGGAATTTCATATGAATATTACTTTTTGTGAATGAATGTAAGAACGAAAATGTCATACCCTTTTGCCCATTATGTTTCTCAGTCAATTTCGCGGAATAAATGTCGTTGCTGATTCATTACCCCAGAGACATGCCGGGCCGTGATACCTGTTAGCGCTGTTACTGTAGTTGAATGCAGATCGATGAATTTGATTTAAGAAGAAATGGAAACGTGGATAATTTGATATTGTAATTTGAATGGTATGAGTTGAAATCGAGGTAGGTATCAGTTGATACTCGATATTGGGGTGTTTTTTGGTAGCATGATTTAAGTTGATCTCATTGTTTGAGTTGATGCCGCGGTATGTGTTGGCATGGTATGAGTTGATATCATAGAACTTGCTTATTTCGTTGCGACCGACAGTGCAATATATTGCATGTGAGCTTTTCAGTCGAACTGACACACACAAAAGAAGTAGATGGATGAATCTGATGTGAAAAGACATATGTCATGATAGATATGAGATCCGCTGTATGGTTTGATGGAATGATTAGAATGCTATGTTGATGGTTGGTGGTTAATCTCATCGTTTGAGTTTATATTGCGGTACGACAGTATGAGTTGATATCATAGAATTAGCTAATATTCAAACAAAATGTGAAAAACGAGTTCCGAAGGATGATTTGAAGGTATGATTCGATTGGTATGAGTTGAAACCGTGGTATGAATCGATATCGAGTGGTATAATATCTATAAGTTCACCTAATTGTTTGAGTTGACATGGTATGAATTGTTATCATAGGACTAGCTTATATCGTGCGACTGTAAATAAAATTGTTTGTGAGTTTTTCAATCAGTTATTCATTGAACAAAAGATAGCAAAGGGATGAATTTGATGTGAGAAAACCGTGTGCTATGAACGACGTTCCGCAGAATAATTTGATGTAATAACTTGAATGGTATGAGTTAAAATTAAGGTATGAATCGATATCGTGGTTTTTGTTGGCAGCAGGGTGTTAGCTGATCTCTTCTGTAAATAAAACGTGTGCTCCGCAGTATGATTAGAGGCTATGCTTTGACCGGTATGAGTTGAGCCCGTGGTATAAGCAGTCTGATATAAATTGGACACATTGAATGAGGTAATACCGCAGTATGAGTTGGTATGGTATTAAGTTGATATAATAAAGTTAGCTTATATTGTGCGACGAAGCAAACCATGGTTTCTTCAGTCCAACACAAATGAAGCAACGATAAAAAGCTTGCCATGATATGAGCTCCGCAAGATGATTTGATGGTATAAATTGAATCATGGTATGAGAGGATATCGAGGTTTAAATTGGCGGCGTGATATCAGCTGATTTCAGTTGAATTGACAAAAACAAAGGAAGGAAAAAGACGAGTTTGTTGTGAAAAAAACATGGGCCGTAATATGAGTTCCCCAAGATGATGTCAGTGTATGATTGAAGGGGTACGAGCTAGAACCATGGTATGAGTCGATGTAAAGGTGTTTTTTGGTGGCATGATATAATATATAATAAATTGATAGCATGGTTTGAGTTCAGACAACGGTCTAAGTTGGTTAGGTGTGAGTTGATATCGTAGAACTAGCAGGATGAATTGATGGTATGATTTGAAAGGTGTGAGTCGATATCAGGATGTTGGTGGTATAATTTAAGTTGATCACATTGTTTGAGTTGGCATGGTATAAGTTTTTAAGTAGGTACATAACATTGTACGCTAGTTTTTCAATCGAACAAAAGAAGCAAAGGGATGAATTTGAAATGAAAAACGTGTACCATGAAATGAGTTTCGGAGGATAATTTGAATGGTATTAGTTGAAATAGAGGCATGAGACGACATTGGAGTTTTTGCTGGTAGCAGGGTATAAGCTGATCCTTTCTGTGGATAAAAGTGTGCCATGATGTGAGCTCCGCAGGAATATTTGAGGTTACATTTTGAACGGTACGAGTTGAGCCTGTGGTATAAGCGGTGTAAAATTAGTTGAACACATTGAATGAGGTAATTCAGCAATATGAGTTGTTATGGTATGAATTGAAAACATGGTATGAGTATACTTTAGGGTGTTTGGTTAGGGTATGATATACATTAGTTGATGGAATTCTATGAGTTGATAGCGCGGTACGAGTTGTCACGGTATGAGTTTTTATCACAGAATTAGCTACATGCATACTATTTAATTTGAGTTCTTCATTCGGACTGACACAAACGAATGAAACAAAGTGATGAAGTTGAGGTGAAAAAAGGTTGTCATGAATTCCTCAAGATGATTTGACGGTATGGTTCGAAGGCTATGAGTTAAAATCATGGTATGAATCAGTGACGAAGCGTCCATATATTGAGTGGAATGAGTGCTTCCGTTAACGAATTTAAAAAAATCTTATTATATTTTTGATATTATATTATACCAGTCTGCTCTTATCCAATCTATCTCGTTAAATAAATGTCAACATCATTTTGAGAACATTATAATATTATACCAAAATAACTACATAAAAGAAATCATGGTCTGTCTGCTAATTACATACAACTTAAAATACCCCCACAGCAAACCAACAGAGAATGCTCAACATCTTTGCATTATTTTTACGAATGTACGAAGTGACTAAAATGCGTAATACATATGCATTCTCTTTAATTGTCTTCTTTTCTTAGCTCAATCTCAAAATACCCACACCAACAGAAAGTACACAACATCACTCATAAATGTTGATAAGCGAAAATGCTTTGCAAAAAATACTCATAATGCGCAATGGCTAGGCATTCCATTATTTGGCTTTATTAACTCAGATCTCAACCCAAAGTGGAACACATTTTTTTAGGTTTCTTGCCTTTGGACCAACGTGTGAAGAATGAGTTGAGTGAATGCATTACGAAAATGCCATGACATAAAACAGGAGATAGAGAGAAAACAAAGATGTATATGAGTTGTTTCTTGTTCTTAACAGTTCACTGTTAATGAGTTTGATTTCATGAAAAAAAGTGGTAGGTAGTACTTATTTTATTGATTAGGTCAGTTTTTTCGCTATCAGAAAACAAAGAGTGCATTGGTTTTAAAGTTTGTGGTTTTTAAACTATTTTCGTGGCTGTGGGTGACTTATGTATAAAGATTTAAACTATTATTTCCTGATTTAATATGAATGCGTGTAATTGTGTAATAGAAAGTTTTTTCCATAAACCATTCTCGGCTAGGTCGTTCGAAGAAAAAAAATAATAATAGATGTTGGCAGACCGAAACCATCCTTAAATATAAACACCGTTACAAAGCGTTGTACTTCACATTTTTCAATACAAACTTGTGAAAGTTTTCCGTGGTTAACAGGATGTACGAAAACAAAAAGAAAATATTGTTGGCCTTGCCTTATTAGCAATGAAAAAATGTTTGGAAAAGTGGTGGATTTACTGACATGAACAATTTTTCGAAAGCCGCCGAAAGGCATGGAAAAGAGTGCGGGTCTCATTTGAGTCTCAAATTTTTGGTTTTATTTTGAGTGCTTCCGCAAACGAAAATGTCACGCTTCGTGCCTGGTATGAATCCATATGGGGGTGCTTTTTGGTAGCATGATATATGTTCATCTCATTCATTGAGCTCAAACCGCGTTAAGACTAGGTATGGTATGAGTTGATATTGTAGAATTATGATTTGATGGTATGTGAGTTGATTTCTTAGTGGACTCATACCCATATCTGAATGTTTTTTGGTGATATGCCGTACTTCACTCGCCTTCCATGAGTTGATACGGCGGTACGAGTTGGCATGTTATGAGCCTACATTGTAGAATTGGTTAATATTGTGCGGCGATACAAGACATGTTGTGTGAGTTCTTCGGTTGTACTATAACTCACTCAAATGAAGACTAAGGTTAGTCTGGCTATGTATCGAGTCTAATTTCTTCTAATCTACGAAATATAATGCATACGAAATCAATTTTAGTCTGTTAGCTTTGCCAAATTATTTCCAAGCACTCGCATTTTCCTTTGACAAACTCCTGTTTATGTTATTGCTTCGCAAACTTTCAGTTCCCAGAAGTTTTCCTAGAACCAAGACATTAGAATAGACCACAACTATTGCCAAAGTGTAGAATGCAAAACAAAAAGACCTGTCAAACCATCGTTTTCTCATTCATTCCCACTCTTGTTTGAAAAGCTCACCGCATTGTTATGAAAGAACGCACTCGACCCACTCCGTAGGAACATTTCTGCTTTCGTTCTTCACAATTTTTCTTCCGCCACTGAACTAATTAAATAAGTATACGATGTCAAAGCCTCGACCTCGTAAAAGTACAAAACCAAGAACATAACCCTAAAACTATTCACTGAACAACAATAAAAACACACATTCACTTTTTCAAAGAAAGAAAAAGGAGGTTGGCTATTATCATAGCCACTCTCTCTCTCTTCATCTCTTATAGGTATTCCCCCGTATAGCCTTATACAAGGGATGGGGTATTCATAATAATACTACTTGTTGAACTTAGAGGTTGGTCTTGTAAATGTGTGGTGAAACTACTCGTGGGGCAATTATAGCAGCCGTTATAGTGTAGAACTTCGGAATGTGCTAGTATATTTATTTCATATATATACACTCCGGGGGCACGAGGATAATAAACAATTGGTCGGTGACCTCATCAACCACCTGTATGTCTCCATCATCACCACATATAGCCCCGTCGTGTATATTATCCAGGACACAAGGCAAAGGCATACACTTCTTGGTCGTGGTCTTGTCGAGTCTGTCGTGTGAGTGTTGGTGTGTGTGTGTGTTTTTGACGTGTGACTCGAATAAAAATTCGTATCCAATGGATTAGGGATTTGTCGAAGCTCGAGAAAATTCGATATTGATGATGTTATACATGTTGTATTATGTTAGCCCTGTGGAGAGCAAATCAATTCTTTGTAAGAACCAAAATAATTGGGTTTTCTGAACGTACTCTCGTTTATGTTCGGTGTTACATAAAAAATGATGCCTTAAAATGTGCTGCTTACAATGGAAGGATATATAACACAATGCTTTTACTACGTTGTCGTCAGTCTGTCAGTCGTACTTAGGTGTGGCAAAAGAAGAAAACTGATTTAGTACAATCAAAGTGTGTCGAATCGTAACAGACGGGCTACAAGTAACTTGTTAGCTCATGTAATCGAATAGGTGCAGGTGTTGGATTGTTGATTAAATAAGAAACTGATGAGTTAATTGGATCATTGGATGCCTTGACATTAGAGACAATCAGGAAATACTTTGGAGCTCTTTAAGTTGATTTTGATTACAAAACATGTTGCTTAAATGGCAAAATAACAAGAGCACAATTCTTGTGGAATGTTATGGACTATTCTAGTGTTAGTAAAGAGTTAGATATCTTTCATAATTTTGACCTATTAGTTTTCATAGTCTTTTTGTAGACAAACATAGTTATCTGTGAAAACAAGTTTGTATGAGGTGAAAACACGGAAAGGCTCTCTTATAAAATGAGTTCCATCAGGGTTCTGCTCTAGGGCCCCTTCTTTTGAAATTCACTCACCACGAGTAATATAGTATTGCAAGTATCAGAATTCTTCCATTGGTCTACTTCACGCTTGTGATCCGCCCTTGGGGTATGCCATGTTCAATTCGGGAAGCGTTGATAAGCCTTCCGGTTTTAGATTATTACTTGCCTAACGTTTTCTCGATTAGCCGCTGAATCGGCAGAAAATTGTAGGTCCCCTCCATTCCCTCACAGGACATGGTTGTGAGCGCTAGGCCCTGCGGCTTCTCGTTCCTCTTCCTCCCACAGAGCGAACTTTTTGAGATTTCCAGGTCATGAAAGTGTCGAATATTCGCATGACTTTGAAACTGCTTTTTTGAAAGCTTGTTTTTTTTCTCCAGGGTTGCTGCTCTACGTCAATGGTGTGTCTCTTCAGAAATGCTTGTAAGCGAAGTACTTGAGACAGTT
This sequence comes from Melanostoma scalare, assembly GCA_949752695.1. Taxonomy (NCBI): domain Eukaryota; kingdom Metazoa; phylum Arthropoda; class Insecta; order Diptera; family Syrphidae; genus Melanostoma; species Melanostoma scalare. The sequence continues at coordinate 148,546,153 of OX456986.1, forward strand.
CCTCAAAACATTTTGCTTGATATTGTGGCCATCATTAGAGGAGGCGTCAAACCCCTAGACAATGACCGAAATCCAAAGGCTTGGATGCATTGACTCAACCAGTGCAAAGAGAACAACACCGCTCTCCTGGACGTTTTTAAAGGCAGCCAAAAACGCACTGCTACGGATAAGGCAATACAATAATTGTGAAACAGGCCTACCTGGGCACAGAATCATTATGAATCCTAAAAGAATGTCACAGACCGTTTTGACAGACGGTTTCAAAAGGAAAAAAAAAATTCCTGATTATCCTCCCATAAACAGATCAATAAAGCTCCCGAATTTTGAAGCGTCTTCCAAGCAGAAGTCTTTGCAGTCTAAGAAGTCTCGCAAAACATTTAGTAACGCTAAGACTGATCAACAGAAACATTAACATCCTCATTGACAGAGGCCATCTCATCTAAAATCAAAAAATCCAATTTAGCAGAAAGCCTTCTCAGTTATTTAAGACTGCTCGGCTCAATGAACACAGTGCGTTCAATTTGGCTTCCAAGACACCGTGACATAGCTGGTAGTGAAATGGCGGAAGAGCTGGTCAAAATGAGACGAACACTAGTGGAAGAAAAAAAAAAACAGAGTCCATCGAAGCTCGAGCTTAGCAGTCTTCGGCTTTCTCGATTGATTGATTGCCGTTGTCACTGGTCACAACTCATTGGATCCACACGATGGGAATGGGCACTAGTAAATTAGCCTTATGTAGAGGATGCTAAGACGAAAAAACGGTGGCAGGATCATTTCACTTCCTCTGTAAGTGACCAAGCTTGGTCCTCACTAAGAAAAAAGCCCTTGGAGATTAATTCTTCGAAGAACTGGGCGACATCTCTAACCTTCTACTAAATAGCATCTCAAAGTTCGCTCAGAACTCCAAATGGTTCAGTGCGGGTTCTCAACCGCAATCACCTAGTTACCAATTCATTACTTCGCTAAAGCATCACCTCCTGCACAATCACGCCTCAGCTTGTGCTTCGGCTTCTACCCCATTACGTTTGAGTGCTTAAATCTTGATCTGAATTGACATTATGATCTCGTAGTTGTATTTCACTGTCTAAACAAGTAACATCAAATTCAAAGCGACAATGTGATAAAATGTACAGATTTCTTATCATTGAACTCTTAAACGTTAGGCGAAACCACACCGAGGATGGTGTTGTGATTGAAGCGAAATTTTCCGGTTTCAACCAGGATTGACAAATTTATACAAACGTTCTGAACGGAAACATTGCAGAGTAGTAAGACTTATCAAGGGGGTAGTAGCACTGATGCTATCGCTGAACAAGTAAGCAATGAGGATAATGAAGTTTGGCTTTTCACCACTAAGCGACAGAGATGTTTGGGGTAGTATGTTCTTAAGCGACCAATGCCTGTTGCTACAACTGTAGTCTCTTTCAAAATTTCAAAGAGCTCATCCTTCTTTGAACGAAGTTCAACATCTGCCATGACTTTTTGAAAACTGTTAACAAATTATTTACATTACAAATATCAGTTAAATACAAATATCTTTTCAATGAACAAAAACAAAGAGGAATCCGGCTCGAAGGACCAGTATTTTAAAAATAGTTGTTGTGTTTTTGTCGAATCTCAGGAATATATTATAACCAAAAGCTGCGTCGAAAATATTTATCTTGTTAACTTTTTTATTTTTCATTTCCAGCCAAGAAACATTCACCTGCTGTATATAGCCTAGATGGAGAGGACATCTACTTTAACTGCGGAAAGGCAAAAGTTTATTTTAGGGTGAAGCTTTTATATTTCTGATAGGTACACATGAGAACCATCTCGATTGACCAACTGCAAAAGATGTTTTGAGGTTGTTGCTTATAAAAAGTTCTTGGACATTTGCGAATATTTGAATAAATCATTCTGACTTTTTATTACCTTAAGCTCCTTGACTGCCTAACCGACCGCAATCAACACATCCGACTCGAAGGACCAAACCATATGCTTTGTGAATAAAATTTATCTCTTTTCGTGGCCTCAGGCAAAATGTCTCTTGTTTGAAGTTAGTTAAATAATCATTCTTTTACTACAACAATAAAAACAAGAGAGTATTGTTTTAATTGAGACGGCCAAATAGCCCAGCGATTCTTTGTTTAACCTTTTTAGCTAATTTCTGCTTAGAATTCATTGCAATGCTTTCAATGAATAGAAAACATTTACCTCCGATTATTTAAGTTCGTATCCTTCTCACTCAAAGCTAGACAACTACGTTCAGTTCGTGCTCCTTTTCTTTTTTGCTTGGCAGAACCCAAACTCTATACAAACAACGATCATCTGCGCCAGAAATAAACAAATTGTTTCTTTTTCATTCGCAGAGCTGAGATGACCTCAACGTGCCTTGCAAAACAAGTTGTAAGTGTAAATGACTTATGGGCAGGACAGGCAGCAGTTGAATACAAAGGGGAGTAAAAACAAAATTTATGCAGCAAAAAAAAAAGGACATAAATTAAGTGTCACCAGCCACCGCACGGTGTCGTTTTAATTACACTTCCTACCACTGCTTGTTCTTATTGAATAACAAATTTCATCAAGAAATTGTTGTTTTGTCCCCGCAGGAGATGAATAAGGAGAAAGGATATTGGAAAAATAATTAAGTAAATTATTTTTTTGTGGCTCTCCGTTAGGTCTCGCACCTTTGATGGTAGAAATACTTATTTCAATTGAACTGTGGGTAGTAGTGATTGATTTTTCACGTTTAATTGGTTTTCTTCAAACAGTGTCTAAGGCTCATAGGTAATCCATGGTGGTTATTTGGCAGAAACAAACGATTTAACTTTCTACCTAGGTACGTCATTTGAATTTAAGTTCAAGGATATAGGAACTCAAAAATCTACCGGGTTTGCCAAAATAAACTAATAAACGGCTTGCGTGTCGATGACGCTGGTTAGAATCTCGGCATAGAACTTGAAAGGTGAAAATGCTATGTATGAGTCTTGACCTCGGTCAATCGATGTGGGAATAGCGTGGCTGGTGGACGTTAAGAAGTAACGTCAAAAATAAGTTGTTGATTTTGTTTGGTAGTCATAAGTTGAACCGTTGCTTGATATTAGTGCTGCAATTTGAGGAAGAGGGCGTGAACGTAATGGAATAAGTAACTGCTTTACATTTTCTACAGCGTTATGGATTGACATCGCTTTGGAAGAATATCAAATAGAGGGCAAATAAGAGATGAGGTAATAACACCTCGCAAACAGGAAGAAATAAGGAGAGTACTGGCCACATTTTCGTTGGGAAATACTTGCTACTACTTGCTTGCTTGCTTGTTTAAAGTGGAAAAAGCTCCAAAGCTAAGATGAGTCATACTTTTGCATCGTTTTCTTCGATTATAACAAATTAACCTATGAACTTTCAATCGTTGCGTCAAAACAAAACATTCACGAAAATTGGCGCCCAATGTCGACCCCATTACTTTTAGAAGAATTTTCTTTTCGTTCAAAATAGAAGCAAGTAAATATTGCAAATTAGTCTGATAGCGAGTGAGGAAGACTTGAATATCGAGCTCTTCTTTCCTCAACAATTGTAAGTGGGACCAGCTAGGACAACATCCAATTAGTCTTAACCTCAAGAATCTACAAAGAATCAACAGCGTGGTATCTGGGGTGAGGTTTTATTTTTTACTAGGGAAAAATTTGGTACAAAAAAAGACCACAAATCATACACAAATAGGAATCGTAACAAGATTGCAGAGCACATTAAGGTTTTATTGAAGAAATCAGTTGGTAAGTTGAGTTCAGCACTCAGAATTAGCATTTTGGATCAATGAATTGAACCATTATGTGTTTTTGACAAAGAACTTCTTCTAAGATAGAGTCTTTTCAGATAACTATTCTTCCACACAAGTGAACAGTTTGCGAATATAAAAAATCCAACGTTGGGCGCCAATCGAAGTAGTATAGAAATCAAACTATCCATTGTGCTTTTTTAGAACTTTTTTGAAAAAAAATACTGGTAAATCGCTAACAATACCCGCTTTTTAAAGAATTGAAGACATAATATTAGTACTTCCACGTATTGCCTACCACAAATGGACTACATGTTAAAGCAGCATTCAAAAGTATTGTATTAGAGTGCTTTTGAGGGAAATGTACTTGAAAATCATTGATTTAATTGCTTTTCCTTAGCCTATACACACATTCACTGAGTGTATCAGATATTCTCTACCTTTGATAACATCCTACCGATAACTACCGATAGAAACTTATTTAATCAATTAGCGTATGACACAATTCGCAACAACAGCACCTAAGTAGGCCACCATGTCTGGAACAAAGGCCAATAATCCATTAAACCACTTAATTAGAACAGTGTTTGGCATTCGTAATATATCCAAATATGTAAATTTCATTATTAGGTGAGTAGTATTCCTGATTCCCTCACTACCATTTTGGCTGTATTGAAAGCCATGCAAGAAATAATACCAAATTGAATAAATCGAGAAGAGGGTTTTAGTTTTTCAAAAGTTAGAAAAGCAATTTAATCACCATTAAGAAGGGATTAAGGTTTAGCAAAACACGCATTTGTTGAAGGGGTATCTTCAAGAAGGGGTATGCCAATTGCACCATGTTGGTCCTGAATAGAGGAACATTACTGTACAGACAACTGAAGTTCCTCTACTCATACATAATATCTCAATTTGTAAGTAAATTTCTTTTCTTTCTCTCACTACCATCGCTGCTAACAGGGCCAAGATCAACGTAAGAAAACAGTTGGAATTTAAGCCACGAATGAGTTTTTACAGAGTTGTTCAATTAGCGTTACTTTGGGTGAACTGTAACGCCTTTAGCATGTTTATTTATTGCGGTGGAAGTTCGAGGTAATTAGTCTCCGAAATATTATTTTTCCACTACGTTCGTGTCCCAGAATCATCAATGAAAAAAAAACTTTTCACGGGTATCACACTTTGCGAAAAACAGTAAAATCTTCCGAGAATAATTAACCCACTGTAAAATTTGTTGTTTCCCCCAATTTCTGAAAAAGTGTGGTGAGGAGAAATGCTCCAAGCAATGACTCAATGAGCTTTGTTGTTTCCCCCTTTCTATTTATTTTATTTTACTGTGGGTTTACTGTTGCGAGAAAACAGTTTTATTGTTCAATACGAGGATGGCTACAGTTTTTTGGCATAGCTTTGGATCTGTGACAGTATACTTGGAACTAGCGAAAGAGTGATCGAAAAATATAGAAATTCAATATCAAAAGAACTGCATAAGTAGTTGGATCGACAGCTACAAAAACTTATTAAAACCTTGTAAGTAATGGCCAAACTGGATACATTCTTGGAAGCTCTGGCTGCCTACTTCTAGATACTGCCCGCGTCAAAAGAGTTGGAAGTACTGACCGAATCGAGAATCAAGTTCTTGGGAGTGCCGACCAAGTTCCTAGCAGTACCGATGATGTTTTAAGCAGTACCGATCAAGTACTTGAAAGTATCGCTCAAGATCTTTAAAGAAGTATCTTTCAACTTCTTGGGAATACCAATAAGGTTCTTGGAAACTGATCAAGCTTGCGATAGTTCCTTTCAAGTCCTTTGGCGTACCGACCAAGTTTTTGGGAGTATGTACCGAACAAGGTCTAGGTCTTTGTAGAACCTACCAAGTTCTTAAGAGAACCGACGAATGTTCTAGGAGTACCTACGACGTTTTTGGAAGTTCCGATCAAGTAATTGGAAATACCAATCAAGTTCTTGGAAATATTTATCAAGCTGTTGATAGTACCTTTCAAGTTCTTCGGAGTACCGACCAAGGTCTTGGGAGAATCGACCAAGTTCTTGGAAGCACTGACCAAGATCTTGGGAGTACAGAATAAGTTCTCAGGAGTACCTACCAAGTTCTTGGGACTACTGACTAAGTTCTTGGGTGTACCGACTAACTTCTTGAAAGTACCGATCAAGTTCTTGGGAGTACCGACCAAGTTCTAGGAAGTATACCGATCAAGTTCTTGGGAATACCAATCAAGTACTTGAGAGTATCCATCAAGTTGAAGCATACTGGTCAGTTTCTTACAAGGACTGGTTAAGCACTAAGCAATACTGGTCAATTACTGGGAACAGTGCTCAAGAACTTGGCACAGCGTGTCAAAAATTTTGAAATATTTTTATTGTTAACAAGACCCATGGAATATGACTTGAATTTCCACATGCATATTGCGAAACATGTAGCTCTGTTTTTTTTTTTTTTTTTACTACTCGAGAAAACGAAAGTTGGACAGCAAATTTTGGATCAGCACATTGCATGTCAGGACTAATGGTAACACTCCTACTTCGCCAAAAAAAACATCGAGTCTTACAAGTTGGACTACACTTGGTTAACAACAACGAAACCCTAGGTTCGATGAAGGAGGAAAGTTTTTGACCCATACAGTTTAGAACAAGGTCTACCGATGACTATACTCAGATCCGAGCTAAGTAGAAAGTGTAGCCCTTTGATAAACGAAGAGCTGATATTTGACCACCCTGTCGAAAGGACTATTAGCCACTCCACCAATTTGCCAGTAGAAGTTTCGAGTCTTACGAAATCAATTTCACTTAACCAACAACAACGAAACTCTGGTTTCGAGATGAAGAAAAGTTGATATCTAAAAAAAGGCCTTCGAAGAAGCAAAAATGGATCCGGAGAAAAACGTGACATTTTTTTCTAAAGAAGAACGAAAACAAAATGTAGACGACTTGGTCAGTAATTTACGATAAACTGACTTAACTTTAAGATAGTACGAACATTTCCTCCATGGGCTCCATTTCAGCCCAACAAACTACGATTAATGATGAGATCTTTCTACAAATCACTCTCGCCAATCGATGTTTCTTATGGCTAAGAAGGTATCTTAGTACTGCTAGAAAAGTAACTCGCTAAGCTTTGGCTAACAATGCTTTAAAAAGTTTGCCTGACAATGATAAATCTGAGGAGAATCTTTATACCATCGCATCGTCGCCTGTACCACTCAGAGTTCTAAGAATTTGTAAAAGGACAGTGAGTTTTTCACAACATGCTGATACTAGACTGCTCGGGAAACTTGAGTATTACTCAGATTCTTAAGAGCTCAGAATAACTTTGTCCTGAACATTGGTTTCTAGCTGATTCTCTTAGAACTCCACACACTTCGTATAGGCAACAACGCACCAGCCACAAAAACTTTGCTATCTGCACTTAAGGGGCAAAGTAACGAAGATGGATTAATAGGAACGTTAGAGCTGGGAACACCATTAAACAACTTTATGTGCGCATCCAGAGAAGACAATTTGAGAACATAACTAACTGCGATGTGTCAATGTATCCATTTTGGGATCTAATCACCATTTAAAGTTAATAAGTAACATGTGTCCATATTGGTGGCATGTCAGTGCATACGAACGAAAGTTCGTATCTGAATGCCATAGACAGTGAGTATCTAGGGGAGACAGGTTTGGAACCACAATGCCTAAGGCAGTGTATCTTTTTAAGTCCATTTTGGAGGCTTTGATCACCATTTAAAGTTAGTAAGTAACATGTGGCCCATGAAGGTTGCATGTCAGTGCACGTGAAAGAAAATGGTAAGATATCTGGATGTCGAGGACAATCTAAAGAAAACAAGTTTGAACCCAGGCTGGCTGTATTAATTGAGTTTATTTTTGGAATTTGTTACTATCTTAACCAAGAAAATATTTAACATGTGTTTGATATTGGTTGCATATTATTGCATATGTCCGAAAATGGATTGTTATCTTAACACTAAAGAAAACGCATATGAAGAGGAGACAAGTATGTAAACAGACTTGATGAAAACATCACTTAATTTCCGGCTGAAATCACCATCTAAAGTGAAAGAATATGTAACATGTGGTCCATGTTGTTTGCATGTCAGTACATGTGATCGTAAGAAGTAAGTTAACGATATGTCGAAAATGATTCGCATGCATAAGTGACAAGTTTGTAACCAGACTGGCCGGAAAGTTTTACTTGTTGAGTTCATTTTGGGTTTTATTCGACATCTAAGGTTTTACTAGCCTGTGTAACATGTGGCCCATATTGATGGTATGTATTTGCATGTGACCGAAAATGGTTCGCCGTTTGGATGACGAGGACAGTGTTTATCTAGGAGAGACAAGTTTGGAAGTAGACTGCTACGGTGGTGTAATTGTTGAATCCACTTTGAGCTTTAATCATCATCTAATTCTATAGCAAGTTTATTTTCTGTTGGAGGTTTTTAAAATACCAGCTGGAGCACTCAGCCCGAAATATCGGTCCATTGTACTATCAGATAGCTTTTTCATAGCTTTCCAGATGTTCGTAGAAGAGCCAAAAGACGCTGCCATGATAAGGAGCCTAAGTTAACAGCTCTCACCATGTCTGCAATCTATCAAGCAACATATGGCCAATGTTGGTTGCATGTCAGTGCATGTGATTGAAAATGGAAAGTTATCGGCATGCCAATGACCTGTGAACCTTTGCTTACATACAATCACAAAGTCCACTTAACCCTCACTATAGGAAACTTACTTAAGTATCTGCATACATGTAATCCACATATTCACATTTGCAACCATCTTCTACATGTCATAATTGGAGGAGTAGTATTAAAGTCACAAAAAAGTTTAAAGTGTGTTTACTTTTGTAGCAATGCAAATGAAAAGCCATATGGTCCCAGGAGCATAAAAGTCTCACATAAAATCAATTGCGACGTAATTCAGTTTCACAAACAGCTACCCGACTTTCAACGAGTGACATTAAGTCTGAATTACATTCAGACTAAATTCTCGTACCTACGTTCAGCCGACCAGATTTTAAAACAAAGCCAACAGAACAAAAAACAAAATATAAACAATTATAATTGGTCGTATAATTTTTCCACTTACTTCACTCTGTTCGCATATTTTCCTTTTCCTCTGGAAGACTCCTCTTGTGCTTAGTAGGAAAAAGGTACTTCCCATTTCCAGTTTCCAACGATTTATTCGAATTAATTGGACATTAATACGCCAGAAACAAAAACAAAATACAAAAAACCAAAACAAATTACTAACTCAATTTAGAGACCTTGTTGCCACAAGTAACCAAGGAAAATATTATTTCTCCAAAAGAGGTACTGGAGTATAAGGAACGAATTTATTTATTTATTTCAGGAGCATGTTTATGTTTCTCCTTAAAGGCTATTACTCGTTTACAGACAATTTCAACCAAAAAAATAAAAAGCAAAAACAAAAATAAAGTAATTAAATTAAAAATGACAAGGGACATTTCAGGTATGTGAAGAGTCGCTGGTTGTTTGAGCTTAGGTTCCAAAAAAAACATTTCAAAATTTACTGTGTGGGATTTTGATCCGCTCATAGGGAGAGTTGAGGTATTTTGACTGTACAAAGGATGCTTCTTTCTGTTGACTCGAAGCTTCTACTGATATAATTTCATATCTCGTCATAAGGTGGCTCAAAATTAAATTGACACTGTGAACATCTTTCACTGTTATGTTTTAATCAAAAAAGAGAATAAAAAGCGTTTTATTGTTACAAAGCCCCTTGCCATTGCAATAGCCATCAACTTTCAGTGTAAATAAAACTGTACTACCTCATTGGCACGGTTTTACCTTTCCCATTCGTAACACGTGAATTCCATTATCGTTCTCTTTTTCTAAGCAAACAGTCATTAAATTAGCTTCCGCGTGCGTTGAACCCGCAATCGCTCTAGTTTGCGGTCAATGAAGCGTGTTTCAGCGCGCCAAACAAAAATGAAGCTATTCAAGGAAGATGAAGAAAATCGCAGAAGTCCTTATTCGATTACAATTTGGGTTACGTGAGCAAAGAACGAAGAAAGTTCATAAAAAGAAAAGAGCATTGGAAGGGAAAAGTTTTTCATATTAGAATCCTGTGGAATTTAATAGATACGTGCGTGAACATCTACGTCCTGCTTGAAAATCCTCCTCAGCACTTTTTGTATCAATGACAAATCTAAGACACAGGGAAAGTTGGTCGATGCGTAGCTGAGAAACGAGTAAACAGGAACTCATAAGTAGTTTCAGAGCCCAGCCACGTATTGAGTGGCAAAATGGAAACAAAATTAAAAATTTGATAAAGAAAGCGCTAGGCGGTTCCAGCACCTCAATATCCACAAAGGGACATGGAAATCTCCTGATCAAGCAACCGTCAACCAGATTGACCACATTGCGATCGACGCACGACACTTCTCCAGTATAGAGGATGTCCGAACATTCCGAGGGGCCTACATTGACTCGGACCACTACCTTGTTGTAGCCAAGGTACGACTGCGGTTATCCCGATCCAAGTCAAAACAAGGAAATACTGTGAGAAAATTCGATGTTGGACGATTACAATCAAGAGATCGCCAAGTCCTTTTCCGATCGAGTCTCTGACAACCTCTTAAGAAGTCCTATGCCGCCAGCATGAAGTATAGAGACCCAGTGGCAGCAGTGCCAATCAGCCATCAGAGATGCCGCCTCTGAAGTGCTGGGTTTCACACGGCCACCACAACGAAACCCCTGGTTTGACGACGAATGTCGGCAAGCACATGCAGCTAAACAGGAAGCATACAAAGCGACGCTGCACAAAAAGACTAGAACTGTTTATGAGCTCTACAAGCAGAAGAGGAGAGACGAACACCGGCTTCTCAGACGGAAAAAGAGAGAGCATGAGAAGCGCGCGATCAAGGAGATAGAAGGGTGCCACAGCAGGAATGAGGTTGAGCCTCGGGCTATAAGCCCCGAGCCGAAGCCTGCAAAGACGACCAAGGGAACATCGTGGTGGAACCGCAGTCAATGCTGAGGATATGGAAACACCACTTTTCCAAGCTCTATAACGGCGATGATGAACCCAATTCCGCTGTTAGAGAGATAGAACCATTCGATTAAGGCGACGTAGACCAACAATTCCGCCAACCCAACCTGAACGAAGTGAAGACAGCAGTATCAAAGCTAAAGTCCAACAAAGCTGCTGGAGCTGATGGCCTCACTGCCGAATTGTTTAAAGTGGCAGGCGATGACCTGGTCAGGAGTATGCACCAGCTCATTTGCAAAATATGGTCGGAAGAAAGCATGCCCGATGAATGTAACCTCAGCATTGTATCCCCGGTCCTCAAGAAAGTAGACCCTCTGAACTGCGCCTACTACAGAGGTATCAGTCTTCTTAACATCGCGTACAAGATTCTCTCGGTCGTACCGGCTCAGTGCGGCCTTAGACCAGGAAAGTCCACCATAGACCAAATCTTCACACTACGGCAGATCTTGAAAAAAACCCAGGAGCTTCAACTCGATACTTACCACCTTTTTATCGACTTTAAGGCCGCGTATAACAGCATCTATAGAGAGGAGTTATATGGAGCCATGTCTAGTTTTGGCATCCCTACCAAACTTGTCCGTTTGTGTAGGATGACGATGGAGAACGCACGCTGCTCCATCAAGGTCGGAAAAGATCTCACAAAGATGCACTGTCATGCGACTTCATCGTTCTTGAAAGAATAGTGCAAAACTCCCACGTCAACACAAGAGGCACAATCTTTCAAAGATCCGTCCAAATGCTCGGATATGCCGACGATATTGACATAATTGGAAGAACGCAGCGTGATGTCAATGGCGCGTTAATGAGCATTGAGACGGAAGCGAAGAAGATGGGTTTAGTGGTAAATGAGGGCAAGACCAAGTATATGCTGTCATCAAGAAAGGACTCCCAACACCGACGTCTTGGACAGAACGTCACGATTGACAGCTATAAATTTGAGGTAGTTAAGGACTTTGTCTACCTAGGCGCCGCTATTAATTCAGACAACAACACCAGCGCTGAAATCAAACGAAGAATAACTCTTGCCAATTGGTGTTTCTTCGGACTAAGAAGGCAATTGAGTAGTAAAGTCCTCTCTCGAGCAACTAAAGTGTCCCTTTATAAGACACTTATCATTCCGGCGCAGAGGCATGGACCTTGTCAAAGGTAGACGAGAACGCTTTAGGATGCTTCGAGAGAAAAATTCTTCGGGTGATTTTTGGTCCCGTCTGCATAGATGGAGAGTGGAGAAGAAGATTTAACGACGAATTGTACAGTGTCGGGCTGTACAGCGACACTGATCTTGTCAAACGAGTCAAGGTCCAGCGGCTTAGATGGTTGGGTCATGTAGAGCGAATGAACAACAACGCTCCGGCCCGGAAAATCTTCGAATCCAATCCCGAGGGACGGTGCAGTAGTGGAAAACCGCGAGAGAGGACCTCAACCAACTTGGCGTGCAAAACTGGAGGCAGCTTGCTAGGGACCGAGCTGGCTGGAGAAGCATCTTGGTTGAGGCCCTAGTCCGACCCGGACTGTAGCGCCACCTTAAGTTAGTAAGTAAGTAAGTAAGTGCTTTTGAAAAAGACAAGGTCCCACAAGGTGGCATTCGATGGCACCAGTTGTTTAATTAGTTTTGGTTTTTCGCGTATGTAGAACTTTATAGTTCTTGGTGCTCCCTTATCCTGCTGCACATCCCTCTTCGACAATTATCCATTCCCTGAAAGAATGATCCCACAATATGCAACCAGCAGACACCTTAGGCAGGTTTGAGTCAATTATATCATTGGTTGTCAATTAAATCAACTAATTCTCAAAGTCAAACGACTCAATAATCCTATTTTGTAATTCGACAAAATTCTTTTCTACTTTCAAGCTTAAACAATCAAAATGCAAAGTGAATCAAACACAAACCCATATGATCCTCTCTGTAAATACCATTTCAATTTTGATTCACTTAAAAGGCTCACAGAGAGTATTGGCCAGGAACAGCATCAAAGAGATTACCACACAAAATTGTCGCTCCTTTCATTTCCAATTATGTAATTCCCACAAATCCAACCTTAGCCGAATCATTGTGTTTCGAGACTCTTTGCTTGGATAAATCTAATAATGTCATACAGAAGATGAAGCATCCACACACACACACACAGGCGCAAAAGGAGATCCTTTCCACAAAACCGAAAAGACAAGACTGAAAGACAAGACGCACCAAACTAAGACACACAAAACACACACCATTCGGTTGAATGAACACACAATTGCAACACAATATGCCACTTCGTTCACTTCAAAAGGCAAAATGCCAAACGCAACTAGAGGTAGTGGCAGGTGGAAGGTGATGACGACGCGTCGCCGTCGCCGTTGGGTTGTGTTGTTGGCTTCGTCGTAGTAAATGTTCCTTGTCACCATGTCGTTGGCAACTGGCAACACAACAGAATCTCCTCTCAACAAAACTGTGTGTAGATTTAAATTGTAACCACCAGGATCTCATTTTGACTCGGTGTGAGATTTAAAATTGAATCACTTCTTGACACTGGAAGGCACAAACTGTAGTACAATATTACAAAATGTAACACCCGCCCTCCCATGCCCTTGTGCGCAACAAAGGATCCTACAATTCAGAGCCAACTTGGTTCGTATATCTGCCAACTCTTTTTGACTTTTGCTTCTGTTTCGAGTCGCAATTTATACACGCCTAGCCTTGGGTAGGGGGTGTTTTTTTTTTTTTGTATTTGTGGGTGATATTGCTCGTAAAACGCCACAGGCTGGTTTGTAAACATGGAATGCGATTTAAATTTTGCACTCCATGTCATAGCAGGCGGAATTTGATGAGAATTTTGTTAATTTTGTGTGCTGACTTCCTTGGCGATATCCGGGAGAGGAAATACCACTCATACCTACCATCGTTTGCTACGTTCGTTTGTTTGAGAGGCGACAAAGTTAATCATTTTGAAATTTGCATGAGATTTTGTTATTCACTTTGTAATCACATATTTCAACACATCAGCCACTAAAATTGAACAGCACTGCTGAATCAGATACATGACTGTGTTGGTGACAATCTGTGCGATAACAAGAATTCTTTGTGAGGAATCGTATTACTGTTGACACAGAATGTAACATCCGAGATTAATCAGTTCTTTATTGCTTCGACAATTTAACAGATGCCACCAGTTTTGTCTTACTCGTGTATTCATTCGCTCACCTTTAAGTTTGGCTCGTTTGCTTGATGAAAACTTGAAAGTAAAAATAAGATTGGCTGTAATGGAAAAGATTTACACACCGCTCGTTGAAAAGGGTCTTTCCGTTTGATTAATGACTGCATCACAATGCGGCTTTAGCTTTGGTATCGCCTGACGATTATGACTTCAATCACAGCAAATCAGTACATCCTATCACAATGTCCCCTTGACTTCGATGTTACGTTGGTTCATGTACAAGACAACGTAACGTGACTTAAATTCAAAGCAATGATCTCAATTTCACAATGTCCTCTTGACTTCGATGTTACGTTGGTTCGTGTACAAGACAACGTAACGTGACTTCAATTCAAAGCAATGAGCTCAGTTTCACAATGTCCCCTTGACTTCGATGTTACGTTGGTTCGTGTACAAGACAACGTAACGTGACTTCAATTCAAAGCAATCAGCTCAGTTTCACAATGTCCCCTTGACTTCGATGTTACGTTGGTTCGTGTACAAGACAACGTAACATGACTTCAATTCAAAGCAATGAGCTCAGTTTGCTTGAAGCTTTGTTCGCTTTTACAGTAAGAGACAACAATGAAATGAAAATGTCAATTCACAGCGAGCGAAAAGTGTTAGAACGTAAAGAGGTGGAAGCTGAAGCCAAAGCGTGATTGTGACTTAGGCATGATTCCAATGTTACGTTTGGTTCCTTAACGTATTGTGACTATAAGTCAAAGCGAATAGTTCAGACCGATCGAAATTTTGTTTTTGGTTTTAACAGCCCACAAAAATAAAAAAAAGGAGCAAAAAAATAAAAAGCTCACTCTAAGCGAATGAACGCGATGAGATAGAAGCCATAGCCATAGCGTGATTGTGCTTAATGCAATCAGTATTGGCATCAGTTGCATTCAATTACGATTACGTTTACGTAAATTCAGGTTATATTCTAGAAGAATTTCTGTTTTAGAAATGGCTTTCTTTACAGTATTTGGAGACATTCTTGTACCATATGCTAAGGATGTTGTAATGCTTCGCAAACGTTTTAATAACGTTTCGCTAACTTTGTAATACCGTTTCGCCAGTTGTAATAATGATTCACTAACGTTGTAATACCGCTTCGTCCCCGTTTTAGTAACATTTCGCTCACTTTGCTATAACGTTTCGATAACGTTTTGTTGTGCCTTAGGCATTTAGTCTTGAACTGGCCTTAGTTATCCATTCCATTAGGGTAACGTTCAAATAAATTAATGTTATATTACAAAAGAACTTCTGTTTTACGTGTTGCTGAAGTTCTTTACAGTTTTGGAGACATTTTTGTTCCGTTTTGCTAACGTTGTTGTAATGTTTCGCAAACGTTGTAATAACGTTTCGGTCATTTGTAATACCGTTTCGCTAACTTTGTAATACCGTTTTACCACTGTTTGTGTAACATTTCGCTCATTTTGTTGTAACGTTTCGCTAACGTTTTGCTTTATGTTTTACATACTTTCTGAAAAGTTTTTGTTACTTTATTGTACCGCTTTTTTATTTATTTACTCTTGGAGAAATGCTTTAAGGAGCAGAATTAAGTGTGCCGTTGCCAGCACATGCAGATGGACCATCCCGTTTGCTCGCGGATGGTCCATCTACATCCGCCTAGATAGGTGACTTGTAACTTGAATGCGCGTTCAACGGCCGTCCCTATCTAGTCCCAAAAGCTGAGTTTCGTGTCGAGCTTTATTCGAAGTTATTTTACAACGTTTTTGTTCTTTACAACTTTGGTTTCGGTGTGGAAATCGATAACCGCGGAAACTGGTTTTTTTGTTAGAAGCAAAACTTCAGTCTTCTCAGTAGCCAGGGAAAGCCCATGTTCCTAATTCCAGAAGTTTTTCCTTCGTATAACTTAGTTCAACTTTCTCTGCGATTTCGGTGTACCTTACAGTTATCACCGCAGCAACATCATCAGAGCATCCCACTAGAAGCAACCTTTGGGCATAACCATACAGAGAATGCCATCGTAGTTCGTAGGAGATATTCTAAAGGTCTGGTCTAATGTCAGATCCCTGTGCTGTTCCAGCTGTCATATAATTTAGTCTCATTCCTTCTGTGGTTTGGTAAATAAGTTCTCGTACTTTGAGATAATCTTTAATCATCCCCAAGAGATACTCTGGAATAAGAACCTTCTCTCAAATGCATCAACATACATTCAAGTACATTGTTGGGGACAGTATAGCGCGATTTGTTTAAATTCTTCCACCGGTATGCCATCAGGTTAGGAGGCTTATTTGTTTTTAAGCGTGTTAGATGCAATTTTCAGTTCTTCTTCGAGTAACGGTGGTGTAGTGTATGCGAAGAAAGAGGAAAGGTAAGATTTACATGCACTTGATAATCTAAATAACCTTATCGTGTACATGCACTATCAGTATCTCGAGTAGTTCGAGTGGCTTCTCTAGGCAATATAATGATCCCAGTAATAAAAGGATGAGGAAAGAACACGAGCAAATTAATTGCGTCAAAGCTGATCAAAAAGAAATAGAATATGTTTTCCATATAGATGAAGATGTTATGATTGACTGTTTATTGGGTGGAATCAAAACAAGATTACTGGTTGATTCAGGGTCTAAATTTAATTTACTAACAGATAGATCGTGGGAGGATTTGAAACAAAAAAACATCAAAGTCTACAATCAAACTCCAAACCCAAATAAAACATTTTTTGCATACGGGAGTCAAACTCCATTGAAAATTAAAGGGTCTTTCGATTCCGAAATAGAAGTGAATGGGAAAACGCAAATAGCTACATTTTTCGTTATAGTCTGAGGAACTAAAGATTTGCTTGGTAAAATAACTGCAATCTCCTTATAGGAGTTTTGAAGATTGGAATAGACATCAATCAAATTAGAACCTCTAAAACTTTTCCAAAATTTAAGGGAGTACTCATAAATATTCCAGTAGATGACTCGGTTCACCCCGTGTCACAACCTTGTAGAAGGATTTCCATTCCTCTGGAGACTTTGGTAAAGGAAAAGTTAAAAGAACTACTAGAATCGGATATCATTGAAGAAGTACATGAGCCTTCGAAATGGGTTTCTCCTATAGTTCCCATCCTTAAACCAAGCGGAGAATTACGACTTTGTGTTGACATGAGAAGGGCTAATACCGCCATCATAAGAGAATACCACCCTTTACCAACAATGACGCAAATGCTACCAAGATTCCGGAAAGTTTCCCTATTCAGCAAATTAGATATAAAAAATGCTTTTCATCAGTTGGAAATTCACCCCCAATCCCGTCACATTACAACTTTTATCACGCCAAAGGGGTTGTATCGATATAAGCGGCTGATGTTCGGTATAAATTGCGCCCCCGAAATTTTCCAAAAAAAACTCTTGAGAGACTCCTAATAAGATGCGAGGGCGTAGTTAATTTCATAGATGACATCCTTATTTTTGGAAAGAACGAGGAAGAGCATAATACGAGATTAAAATGTGTGCTGGAAACCTTAAGAAATAATAACGTTTTACTAAACGAAGAGAAGTGTATCTTCAGAGTAAATAATGTTCAATTTTTAGGCCACAATCTTACACCAGAAGGTGTTAAGCCTCAGAATAAATACATTGAAAGCATCACACATCAGAATACCCAAAACACCAGAAGAACTGCAGAGCTTTCTTGGACTGGTAAATTATATCGGCAAATGTATACCAAACTTGGCCACTGCAACTGAACCTTTAAAAGTTATTTTGAAGAAAAAGTTGGAAAAAAATACCAAAATAGGAAATTTTTGGGGAAAAGAGCAAGAGTCAGCATTCGAAAATCTAAAAACAATATTGAAGAAAATCCAATCATTAGGATATTACGATGCCAATGACAAAACGCAAGTTATCGCGGATGCTAGCCCGGTTGGATTAGGTGCTGTTCTTACACAAATTAATTCAAAAGGTCCTAAAATAATCGCATATGGGAACAAAAAACTGACCGACTGCGAACGTCGTTACAGTCAAACCGAGAAAGAAGCCCTTGCGTTAGTGTGGGCAGTAGAGCACTTCAATATCGATCTGTTCGGGAAAGAGTTCGACCTTATAACGGACCATAAGCCCTTAGAAGTAATTTTTGGCCCCAAATCAAAACCGTGTGCCCGCATTGAAAGATGGGTCTTACGGCTACAATCATACAAGTTCAAAACCATATACAAGCCAGGAAAACTAAACATAGCCAACCCACTCTCCCGTTTGTGCCTATGCTCTAAGCAAATACAAGTTGGAGGAGATTCTCATGTACATCACGTCGTCGTGGAGCATTCGCGACCACTTGCAATTTCACTAAAAGAGATCGCTACGTCGTCTAAAAGTGATCCTGATGTTAAGCTCGTTTGGAAAGGTATTTATAATAACAAATGGGAAGATTCAGTTAAGGGATACAAGATTTTTGAAAGCGAACTATGCTTTTATGACGACATACTATTGCGAGGAAACAAAATTGTTATTCCATCAAACTTGCGAAGAGACGTACTGAAAGCAGCCCACGAAGGACACCCAGGGATAGTTGGAATGAAAGGTCGCTTAAGGGCAAAAGTTTGGTAGCCTCGTATAGATAAAGATGTGGAGAACATGGTGAAATCCTGTAAAGGATGTACTTTAGTAGGTATGCCAAACAACCCATTTCCACTAAAAAGGAGAGAACTTCCAGCAGCACCATGGGTTGATATTGCTCTTGATCTTTTGGAACCTCTTCCTAGTGGGGAGTACTTATTCGTCGTTATAGATTATTTTAGTCGATACAAAGAAATAAAGATTTGAAGATCTACAATAAGTTGCCAAATAATAAAAATGCTTAAGGAAACCTTCAGTCGATTAGGTTTTCCAATTTCAATTACCGCTGACAATGGTTGACAATTTGTTAGTGAGGAGTATAAATCTTACTGCAGAGAATGCAATATAAAATTATACAACACGATTCCATATTGGCCTCAACAGAATGGGGAAGTGGAAAGACAAAATCGAGACATCCTTAAAAGACTCAAAATATGCAAAATCGAGGGAAAAGACGTTAAAGACAGTTTATTCGAATACCTCATGATGTATAACAGCACACCTCATTCTACCACCGGAAGCTCACCCTCGGAACTTTTCTTTAAAAGGCAAAATAGAGACAAAATCCCATCCATAGAATCGGTACATAGCCAGATCCTTGATTCGGATACAAGAGACAGAGACAAAGCTCAAAAGGAGCGAGGTAAAGAATACGCCGATAAAAAAAGAAAAGCAACTGAAAGTGATATTTCCCAAGGCGATAAAGTATATATAAAGGCAATGGATAAACCAAATAAGCTTAGCTCAAATTTTGAACAAACACAGCATACTGTAGAAGCTTCTAAAGGGGGAGATATGACACTTAGAAACGAAGAAACCGGAAAGTTATTGAGAAGAAATGTCGTTCATTTGAAAAGAGTGGAAGGCAAATGGACAACCCAAAATAATGAGGAGGATGTAGAAAGTAGTAATGTGGAAGAATTTTAACCACTATTTATTATTCCATTACAGTTATCATGTTTTGTTCTAAAAAAAAAAAAAGTTTTGTTTTGTTTGGAAAAAACTTTTTGTTTTGTTTGAAAAAAAAAAAATTGAAAAAAAAAAGGAAAAAATAATATTGTATTTTTTTCAAAATAAGGAAGGGATGTAGTGTATGCGAAGAAAGAGGAAAGGTAAGATTTACATGCACTTCATAATCTAAATAACCTTATCGTGTACATGCATTATCACTATCTCGAGCGATGCCGATGTAGTGTATGCGAGAGGTAAGATTTACATTCACTGGATTATCTCAATAATCTCATCGTGCAAAAGAGTACAAGCACGATCATCATCTCGAGCGCACGTACAAGGCAGTCGATGTTTGGATCTCCTCTAGTGCGGGTGCGTGCGTTGGCGAGCCGGTGAGTTCGATAAGTGAATGCTACAGGTGGTATTTCTTGTAGCTGCAGCTGACGGAATGTGTTGTGAACAGTGTATCCGCAATTTGTTTCATCCTTTCGGGGCTTAAGTCTTCTGCGGGCTTCTGAACTACAAACTATTTCAAAGCGATCTTGTAGCCTAGTCCCCAGGGATTGCTGTTGATATCTTGTCGTATCTCTTCCCATTTTTGTATCTTGCTCAGGTTTATGACTCTCTTCAATTCGTGGCGCGCTGTCCTGAATTCTTCATCGGTACTCTCACTATTTCTATTTTGGCTTCATCTGCCTCTTGTCACTTTTTCGCTTAGGCGTAGACATTTTGTGCGGAGTTCGGCTATCTCTTGCAACCACCATCAGTAGTAAGGCTTTTTTCTTCTATTGGAGTATATACATTTCTGGGCATTGAAGCGTTGTATGCGTTGTATGATTGAGTTGCACGGTTGATTTAACTTTTTCTTCAGCTGTTTCATGCGATCGTAGCACGATATAATTTCTATCATCAATTCTGTTTCTCAAAACGGTGACGTTGAGTCTGTTAATGTTCCATCCGA
The DNA here is from genome assembly GCA_949752695.1 of Melanostoma scalare. Lineage (NCBI taxonomy): Eukaryota > Metazoa > Arthropoda > Insecta > Diptera > Syrphidae > Melanostoma > Melanostoma scalare. The sequence goes on from OX456986.1 coordinate 148,566,589, forward strand.
CAGGTTGGTTAGCCTCGCGGTTAGCGATTGGCGATTTTCTTCAATGCCTAAAACGATATATTGATGATCGCTGCCTGTGTAGTTTTCGAAAACTCTCCAGTTCTTTGTTTTGCACAGCAAACCTTCTGTAGCGAAAGTTATGTCCTCCTCTTTTTCTTGCTCTTTTAAGAGTTGGAGTGTTCACTGTATTAACTACACTAAGGCCACGTTTTGCCGTTGTCTCAAGTATTTACCCTCCTCGAGAATCCTTCGTTTACATGCTTCATTCATGGCCTTTTGCGTTAAAGTCTCGAGCTGCTCTTGTAACGCTTTGCTAACATTGTTGTAACGTTTCGCTTACGTTGTAATTATGTGTTGCTAACGTTTTCGTAACGTTTCGCATACGCTATTGTTATGTTTCTAAAACGTTTTGTTAAAGTTTATATCTGTAGTATTCTGTTTTAGCTTTTCCAACGCTTCACAAACGTTTTTGTAACGTTTTGCTATTTGACGTTCTGGTCATGTATTTTGTTTATGTTTCGGTACCTACCGTTTTCGTAACGTGTTAGTTGTATTCTTGTTCCTTTATTCCTCTTCATTAATACAACACCCAGTGTCGTGAATTATTCCCTGTCTAAGGCCAATCTCTTGGTGTATATGCATATGCATATAGCTATAGTGCTAAGAGTTTTTCGGTCCGGTTTCCTTCTTTCCTGGTCACGGCCGGCGGCGTTCTCGTTACATTTTGGTAACGTTATTGTTGATTTTTCGAAGCTTTATTGTTGCGTTTGAGTAATCTTATGTTTCGCTAAATTTATCGCTATCGAAGTTCGCACTTCACTTTTGTAACATTCATGTTTCGTAATGTTCATGCAACGATATGATAACTACAAAAGCATTTTGTAGTGCTTTTGTTGCACTAATTAATCTTTAATCTTTTACTTATCCACTGTTGAGGACTAAAGGCTTCAAAGAAAGTACCACGTCGCGTTGCAACTATAACTACAAGTTTCAATAATTTTGCGTTGTCTTTACGTGCACCAAAAGAGAGTTTGAAGATTAAGGCAGTGGCTTTAACGATTACCGAACAGAACACATTAATGCGTGATGCTCGGAGTAAAGTCGCACGTTTTTATAGAAAACGAAGAAGCTTGGCTGGCGCTGAACGCCTTCAACACAATAGCTTATGCTTAGTTTAACACTTTCGATGGTATTTTGAAATTTGTGGTTGTGTTCATTAAACTAGTTTTTCTCTGATTTCAATTCAAACAGACCTATGAGCAGATCAAGTACTATCACAATATTGTTGCATGTGACACGAACTGGTTCGTTTCACACGGACCTTTGAGTCAACGCATGTAATGTGTTTTTCAACACACTAATTTGGAAATCATGTATTGTAGCTAAAGTGAAGTATTTACCCTTGTATCATGCTTTGTTCTCTGTGAGAGTACAAGTCACGTTCTACTAGTGAAACACTGTTTCTATCAATGTGGCACGCTGTTTTGTTTTAAACACGTGGCACATTATGACGCATTGTTTGACACGTCTGAGTTCGGAAAGCAGTGCACTTTTACAAACAATACCTTGAAGAGGAATGGAAAGGATCGAAACACTTTTGTGTTGAGCTGCGTCATATCACGGGCTTCAAACTTCAAAGAGTCTTCTACAAAAACAAAATTTTCAGTTTATTTTAACGTCATTATTTGGGAAAAAGTTAGCAGGTTTATCATTAACAAGGCTATAGTTAAGCAGCTGATAACTTAATCGTAAACGACTAACTCCCAACAAACTCGCTTGGCTGTGGCTTGTTACTTTACTCACTCAACTGGTGTCATGGAAGAATAAGAGAACAGCTTTTATGGTGGCTTTAGTTGTTCCTTTAATCTGCGTTATACCTACGCAAGTGAACGAAGAACTCTCAACGTTCCATTCATTTAACTTTGTTGAAAAAGATGTGCTGCTTCTGCCAAGGGCACATTACCACTGCAAACGAAATTGAATCATTATCGGTCTGACTGCTCCTTACATAAGAATTCCTTGAAAGTACGCACTTCTTTTTACAAATTACTCCGCTGCTGTCAAACCACATCTAAAACCACAACCAAGTGAATTGAGAAAATTCGAATCGCATTAATGTTTTTCATTGGCAGCAGCTGTCACTTAAAGTTGACATGTCGTCGATTTTAAAACCATCTCATCAATTGAGTTTTTTAATAGTGACAGTTGTACCTTCTAAATTGAAGAACCATCTTATGACATCCACGAGAGCTTAAAAGCTCTGTTTGTTTAGTTTTACATTTTCTCTAATTTGAAATCAGCCGAATACGTTCTTGTTTTTTATTGTGTTGAAATTGTTTAAGCACAGCAAATCTATCAAATGTAAGTAAATCCATCAAATGTCCTTATAAGACGTACGATTCAATAAAAGCTTATAATTCGAAGTGGCAATCTTGTTTTAGCACCGTTCATACAAAATCCACTGCAAAATCCGCATTGAAATTTTGCGAGCCAATTTTTATATCCTTCGTTCAATGAAGACGTCTTTATGAGGATTAGGGAATGTCTATTTTTTTCCATTTTATTTTTCATTTTTACAACTCCAAGTCATGATATTAAAATCATTTTTCAATTTGAATATCATCGTTCAACAATCGATTAAATGGGACGCTTCTATTTCAAAGAAAAAAGAAGAGACTATTGTGCGACGGAATTCTCGTAGTGAATTCAGTAAAAGAATTTGCTTTTTTTTCGTAGTTGCATTTGAAAAGAGTGTTTTTAAAGGAAAATCATTCTGTGTGAATGATTTGTGATAATTTTATTGATAGGGTGTGCTGGAGAAGCTATAGGATGAGGATAGTCGTCGTAGAGAAAACCATTATTTCGGTTTGAGACTCCATTTGTAAATTTACTGAGGATGAATATTTGATGAAAGAGAATATTTTAGAAGGCAAAGTTAGATAGTGAAAAGATAAACCACATAATCGAAGGATCAAAATGGGATAAGAAAATGTATTTTAAGAAAGGTTGATTCTTTTCAGAGTTGAATGGTTAAACAGAGAAAGGATTTTTATGATTAGTTTTGGGGTGGACTTTGGGTGATTTTTGGAGAGGAAAATTTAGTTAAATTCTTAAATAAACTTTGAGTAGCTACTTTATAAGGAATTCAGAGAACTATCGCTTTTGGGCAATATTTCCATTTAGGTTTAAAGACAAGTAATAGCTCCTTTGAAAACCCCCAAAAGGAATCACAATGAGGAAGTGTTTTAGTGGCTCTTTTCTTTTGCAAAAGGTCAAGTAAATAAATAAATAGACTGGAGTAGCTACCAAGTTCGGAGGACCACGGAACCTAACACATTTAAGGGACCTACAATTTCACGACGATTTTGGCTAAATGAACAAACAATGTAATTTACTCTCGAAGGATTTGCTTTTCCTGAAAAAAATATTTGTGTTTCTGAGATTCGAACCCCGATATCAGAGTCATCTTTTAGTCGATCAATCACAAAACTATGTCGATTAAGCGTTCAGAACCGGTAGAAAATTGTAGGTCTTTCCATTTCCTGACAAGGAATAGTTGTGAGAAATGCGCTATAGGCTATGGGGGTTCTGGTTCTTTTGCGCCACCCTATTTATTTATTTACTTATTTATTTCAATCACAAAACTGGCCAGTCACTCATTCTGAATTTATTCAGATCATTCCTAAGTAACTCTCAGCACACCATCGCCTTACTGATTCTTGAAAATGAATACCAAGTCGCTACTCTATCAAGATCTACATGGGACGGCGAGGATTTCTTGAAGGATGATGCAATTAATTTCTTAAACCAATCAAAAGTGGAAAATGGGATGTATGTATGTGGCCGCATGTGATGTGGTGGTTTGTAATCAGACATCCTCTTAGTTCGCCTTCCAAGCCATTGTATTAAGTTTCAAATGAAAATTCTGACGACAAAAGAACGTCGTGATCAGAGATCAAAATGAGTATGTTCAAATCGGTTCAAACACATCCAAAATTTCTCAACGATCGCTCAGACTTGATCATTTTCCACCCCTATTCACAAGCAAATAGCTCGCAAGCATATTTACTCACAAGCAAAACTGCTTCTGAACAACGATTTTAACTATTTTTGTTCAATAAAAATCGGTAAAATCGTTAAAATCGTTGCTTTTGAACAAACTAAATCTGTAAGGATGCTCACAAGTAATTTTTTCTGTATTGCACTCACAAGCAAATGACTTGCAAGCAGATGACTTGTTTGAACTTACTTGAATATATTCAAATATTCATAAGCATGCAAAATGTTCACAAACAGGCAGTGTGTTTATAAGCAGGCAGTGTGTTCATCGGAAAGCAATGCGTTGAACATTTATACCTAAACAAAAAAATGGCATATGAAGGCATAAACTACCCTTTTTGGTATGATCACATTGCTAGCTTATGAACACACTGCTTATTCACAAATATGTACACTGCTTGTTTACGATCAAATTGCTTGTGATCACTTTTACTCACAAGCACTTTGCTCACAAGCTGTTTAACTCAATGTTATTCAAACTCATTTTGACTTGCAAGCAAGTCTACTTGTTTGGTTCGTTTGAAAATAGGGGTTGTTCAGAGTTGCTTGGTTCACAAATAAGATTGTTCAAATTAACTAGCTTGTGGGTTGACTCAGTTTGTTCAAATTCGTTTTTTTTTTTTTCAAGTAAATATTCATTGTTCACAAGCAGACTTACTTACTTACTTACTTACTTAGGTGGGCATTACAGTTCGGGGTGAACCTGGGCCTCAACCAACATCCTTCGATAACGATTTCGATTTCGGGCGAGCTCTCTCCAGTTTCGCACTCTAAGACGGTTCAGGTCTTCATCCACTTGATTGCGCCACCTAAGACGAGGTCATCCCCTACCGCGATTTCCCTGCAATGTGCTTTCGAACACCCGACGAGCCGAAGCGTTTGGGTCCATCCGCTCTACATGGCCCAACCATCGTAGCCTCGCATATCCAGCTCATACAGCTCGTTGTTGTATCTTCTTCTCCACACATTGTCTTCGCATACGGGACCAAAGATCATTCGGAGAATTTTTCTTTCGAAACGACCAAGAGTTTCCTCATCCGCTTTCGATAAGGTCCATGCTTCCGCGCCGTAAAGCAGGACTGGGATGATCAAGGTCTTATACAAGGTTACCTTGGTTTTTCTGGAGAGGGTTTTGTTTCTCAATTGCCTTCTTAACCCAAAGAAGCAACGGTTGGCAAGAGTTATTCTCCGTTTGATCTCCGCACTGATGTTGTTGTCCGTGTCTACAGCGGATCCTAGGTAGACGAAGTCCTGTTTTGTCCAATTCGTCGATGTTCTGTGTCCCTGTTTGATGACAGCATATACTTCGTTTTGCCCTCATTAACCATAAAACCCATTTTTGCCGCTTCTGTTTCAATACTCGCAAAAGCACCTATGACATCACGCTTTTTTCTTCCCATTACGTCAATATCGTCTGCATAGGCGAGTAATTGTACAGACTTTTGAAAGATTGTTCCTCTGGTGTTGACGTTTGAGTTTCTTACAATCTGTTCAAGTATGATGTTGAAGAAATCGCATGGCAGTTTGTCGCCTTGCCTAAAGCCTTTTTCGACATCAAAGGTCTCGGTGAGTTCTTTTCCGACCTTGACGGAGCAGCGTGAATTCTCCAAAGTCATCCTGCATAGTCGTACGAGCTTTGCAGGGATGCCGAAACTAGACATGGCTCTGTACAGCTCGTCTCTGTAAATACTGTCATACGCGGCCTTGAAATCGATAAAGAGGTGGTGAATATCGATATTATGTTCTCGGGTTTTTCCAAGATCTGCCGTAATGTGAAAATTTGGTCTATTGTGGACTTCTCTGGTCTAAAACCACATTCACAAGCAGACTTAGTTCATTTTAATCTCTGGTCGTGATACCCTTGGTGAATATCCGGATCTTCTCTCTGCACTTTCTTCTCGAACTCAGTTAGCGCCTCATACTATCGAACATCTCCATCTCTCTACGTTTCCTCGGTCTTAACGGACTTTAAGGACCGTAAGTCTTAGACCGACTCCGAACAGCAAATTCTTTTTTCTGTCGGAGGTTTTCAAAATACTAGCTGGAGCACTCAGACTTAAAAACCGGTCCATGTCTGCGCCGAGTACCTGTAACCTGATACGAGAAAATGCAGGACATTCACAAAGGAAGTGCTCTGCGGCGTCCTTATCTTTATTACAGGATTCACAGAGTCTGGTATCACTTAAGCCTAGCACGTTTAAATGCTTAGTAAAAGAGAAGTAGCCCGTGGCAACGCCGATGAGCTTTCAACATCCTTCCATGCTATACGGGATAGCAAGAATGTTGCAGTCTTCTCATGAACGTTGGGGAGCATACGCTGGGCCTGCCTGCATCCAATGTAGGCATGCCTTTTATGGTTGGTAGACCAAGCGCAGGTCCTGTTTTTGAGAAAGCTGTCTGAATCCTTGAATCGCAAGTTCATCGGGGATCACGTTTTCAGTTATGCCGTGATGGCCTGGAATCCAAAGGAGACTCAAGGAATTAAGTCTTCCGACCGCATTCAAAGAGATCTTACGTTCATGGATCTCTTTTGAAGTAGTAAGAGGGTTGAGTAGAGCTTTAAGCTCAGCTTGGCTGTCACTATACAGACACAAATACTTCTCCCCATCATCCAGCCATTGTTCGTAACGTAGTTTGAAGCTACGGATGCGTATGTGCCTGAAGATGTGGCGTTGAGTTGTATGTCATCATTCTCCACAAAGGCACCAGCCACAGATCCCTCGTTCAAAACTCGCGATGCGCATTGTGCAAACGACCACATCTCTTTAAACGAGAAATGGTCTTGAGAGTACATCCCATGATGAAGGTATCAAGGGGATGAAGATTCCGCAGTGTGTTGAGGACAGCCCAGGGAGTGCTAAGGAAGTTTCCAGTACACCTGAGACTGAGACATACTGTTCTTTGAAATTTAGCGCGGCGATAACATATTCACGCCAGAGCTTGATGGCCCCCCAATAGCTGACGGAGATGAGTGGTTTTATCATAGCCGTATAGATCCAAAGGACCCATGTCGGTGAAAGACCCCATGTCTTGCCAAAGGCTCCCTTTCAATGCCAGAAGACTGACAGTGCTTAAGAAGTCTTTATAACTCGACATGTTTAGACCAAAGAGGCTGGTTTTCTAGGATTACTCCAAGATGTTTGACTTCGATGGCAAAGGGGATGTTGAGGACAACCTTGGTCTGTAGAGGGTTTACGCAGAGACCGTTTCTTACGAAACCTTTTTTTAGAATTTTAGTTTTCAAACCCACGGATATTATTCACAGCACCGGTATGTAATGCTCAAGGCTGATGATCACATTTTAGACGATTATTATCAGCCAACCGTCTATCGTCGTTAATTCCTACCGTCAGAAGATTGTTAGGTACATGCAACTTCATTTTCTGTGATTCAATGATAGCTCTTTAATTGCCATCTCATGAATTTTGCCAACTTTTTTGAGGTTTAAATACGTTTTTTCAGGACCCAGTTTTTTAAAAAGAAGTTTTAACAGTCATGCAGTCCAAACTCAGAATATGAACAGAAAAGTTACCATTCTATAGCAGTAAATTGAATTTGGGAAGCTTAAAGCTACGGCGCGGGCGTACATATCATATCAAAGCTTTTCAACTAAAGTGACTGCTGAAATACTCGTGTGTTGATTAAGAGCAAAAACGCTTTGCTCCCACCTTCAAATGCACACTCAGGAGTTCAAGTTCCGTGTACATACAACTAATGAAGAATATTCCATCCTGTCCCTCATATTGTCTTTTCCAGTGTTTGAACCTTTCAACGGTTTGAGCAAATTTGCTCCACTTCTTAAGAAAAAACAAAATCTACAGACGACAGATTTAATCCACTTTTTACAACAGAAAATTGTGGATGTCTGTTCTCCAAAAAACCGTGAATTGGATTGCTTGAAATATGAAGTGCAATAGATTCATAGTGACGTAAGCTGTGTAGCATGACACGCCATCCTACATGACCCAGAGGCCGTTTAAGTCCATGTGACCAATATCATAGAAAGAAAAGTAGGCTAACATCGCACCGATAACCAAAGCGTTTGGTACCCGTCGCGTGATGGTTAGCATCTCCGCCTGTTAACAAAGAGGTTCGTGTTTCGAATCCCAAAAGCGGCAAAATTGATTTTACACGGGTATCGTCTTTCGCGAGGAATTGGTCCTCCGAAAATAAAAAATTCATTGCCATGAAAAGCGCTTTCTCGATTAGCCGTTCGGAACCGGCAAAAAATTGTAGATCCCTTCCATTCCCTCACAATGGCAGTGAGAAATGCGCTGGGCCCTGGGGCTCCTCGCTCTGTTGCGCCACCCTTTTTATTTATTTATTAGACAACCAAAGCGTAGAAACCTCTTCGTTGATTGAGTCTCACACTCTTGGCTACAACAGTCACATTCTGGTCAGTAGGTTTAACAGGGACTTTGGTACTAACCTTACTTTTTGTACCAACAAGCGGCCTTTCATTTCGGCGAAAACTTCTATCAAAAGACGCACTATGGTCGAATTACCGCACACGTAATCGAGTAATACGTGACTGAATTTTATGAGTTTGGCATTACCACCTACGTTATCGAGCAATCGAGCACCATAATTTGACATTCTATCGTCACTAATCGAGCAGAATTTGATCATAGATTGAAAACCAGCTGATATTGAATAATTATGAGGCAATTTTGCAAAGAAAATGTCACTCACTCACTCGATCCCTAATGCGGTAATTCGGCCCGTTTTGGCACACAGCCTGTATCTTTGGAAATAAGCTCTCAACAATTGTCATCTTTGTTTCTAGCGTAGAGCGACTCCTTTCGCTTTTGGTAAAAGTTGTAACGAAGTTACAAATGCACAACCTACTGCCAGCCAATACACCAATACCAATACCAACGTTGTCATATGATATTTTTCACTCATGCCATAGAACTCACACGCACTAGGTGTAGATAATTTTATAAGGCATCCTGAATAATACGAGAAGGGAGTAGTCAGCCCGTGCTGGAAAAGTACCAATCTAGAGTACAGGCTACTTCCACTAAAGGAAAACCAGGGGTACGTAGTGTGCCCAGAGATTCCCAATTTTAGCGAAGGTCTCCTTGGAGTACCTAGCACAAATCCCCCACTAGCCTCTTAAAAGACTTTTGGGTTTTCTCTTGCCGGCTATTAAGCTGTTGATGCCAGGATTTGCGTGTTGATGCCAGTGTTTGACTGTTGATGCCAGTATTTGACTGTTGATTTACCATCGATTAAAAACCCGTACTTGATGACCGTTTTGCCAGCATAAGGATTAAGGATCTACCAGCGTTGGAACCACCGATCACCAGCATTAGTGATAAGAATTAATATATATTATATTAGACTAACTTTAAGACAAATAAAAGGATTGGACCGTCGTAACCGAAGTTTTACGTGTTTTCTTTGGTCGACCCTGGACCCGACGAGCATACTACAGCTCTAGAGAAAAAAGCACATCACAAAGTATAATCCGACTTTCTGTCAAAAGTTCGAACGACAACCAGCTGTCAGTGTCAAAATAAGCTACGATCGGAGAAGAAACTTTTAAATGGCCTTCCCTTTAAATAAACATTTCTAAGGAAAAAGTGAGTTTTCTTTTTGTTTGAAATCAACTCCGGATTTTTCGCATCTCCTCTATTTTCAAATTTTCTCCGAAATTTAATGACTGAGGTATGTTGTCTTTATTGCGTATTCGGTATTCCTTAAATTTATCCCAATCCCCTTTTGATTACTTCAACAATCTTCAGAAACTTTCCTTTCTTTTGTTAAACTTGTACAAATATTTTCGAAACCAGCAAACATTTCCCACTGCATAACTTGCCCAATTGAGAAAATTATGAACCAATAACAGCTATTCCCAATAAATTCCCAACAAGTTAATCAAAGCAAACCAGAACTTAGAGATTCTATCTGATGCCCTCAATTAATCCCATCTCATTGTTTTCCATATCGAAATTCATTCCGAAGCTAGGTACCTATTTACAAGCTCTCTTCTTGCTATAATAATAGTTATATGCTGTCGTCCCATTAAACATGAATATTTTTATAATTTTTTGTTTTTTTTTTTTGTATCATCAGAGCATCCATGGGAGAAAAAGGAGGTTAATAGCAAAACGTGCCAAACAAAAAAAAAAAAGAAAGAAACAGAAACAGAACACTGAATTCCATGACATAACACAGAAGAAAACAAAAGCTGTACCTTTTGTTCTCGGTGTGAGTATGAAAACCAGATTATACTTCTTTTTTTTTTTTAAAGAGAACTTATCTCATAACAGAACACAGAAGTCCTTTTCCAGTGTACACTGTACACACTTACCAGTGGGTAACAACCGGAAGAATCGAAGCTGAAGGGAATTCAGTTTCAGTAGCACCATTCGAATGGAATGAAAAGCTGAGGACATATCTAGGAACTTATATTAAAAAAAAAAAAAAAAAATACAAAGATAAATAAAATGTTGTGTTTTATCGAATAAGAGAGGAAAAAGAAACGATTTGTAGTTGCATCACTTGAGAGATAAAAGTTGTTCTTTTGTTTCTATTTAATTGTTTGCTGTTGTTGCTCTTCGTTTTGAGCTGGAAAATGTGTTCAGGAAAATTAAATGGTCATATTTTTTTTAAAACACACGGCTGAACATCGAAGTTCCACAGTTGAACAGCTCTGTAAATACTTAACAAGAATCGACTTGTATGCAAATGCAAATTCGTGTACCTATATGTTTTTTTGAAGCCTTTTGTTGCCATGGCCGAAAGTGAAATAGTAACGACATATATTTTATATTGAGCTGTGGAGCTTACTCATTTTTTTACTGCTACTGAAACAACTTTTTAAGCATATTGAACAGAATTTTTAAAAAGTTTAAGTTTGCCATTTAGTGAAACACTTAACAATGATTTAAAAATGTTTTTAAAGGGAGAGGAAATCCTTGTCAAGGCTTAAGACTGTTGAATTTTCATATTCTCAGAGCTCTTAATGATGAAACATTAAAAGTTAAAAGCAAATGAGCACAGTTTATTCGAACAGTCAAATAAGTCGGCAGCTAAGAGGACTTGCAAGTGCTTATAGAGTAGAACTTTTTAAGCTAGCAGTGACACGTCTTTCGTCTAAGAACGCCAATCAAAAGACAGGAGGAAAAATATGTAACTTGAAGATGTTGAAGACTAAAAATAAATAAATAGGGTGGCGCAACGGAGCAGGGAGTACCGGGGCCTACCGCATTTCGCACAACCATGCCTTGTGAGTTGTGGGTGAGGGAATAGATAGTACTTACAGTTTTCTGCCGGTTTCGACGGTTCGGAACGGCTAGTTCAGGAAGCGCTTTTCATGGCAATGAATTTACCATCGGAGGACTTGACAATTCCTCGCGGAAGACACGATACCCGTGGAAAACATTTTTTGTTTTCAGTTGGGATTCGAGTTACGAACCTCTCACGTAAAAGACAGACATGCTAATGATTACGCCACGGGCACCACCGATGTTGACGACTGCCTTGTGCTTAGTGGTAGCGGACTATAGGAGCAGATGATTCTGGAAATGAACTAAGATTTATAAGAGCTCAATAATAGTTTGGGTTGCTGACACTTGTGGCTGCACCTCACTCGGATCTCAAGGATCCATTGAGCTCCCCGGGAAAATCAGAGGATAAGAGCCCAATAATAGTCTTTGTGTCTGGTTTGTTTGGTTTGTTGAAATTGTCAATTGATGTGATTGACTTTAGAATAAGATTTCAAACCTTTTCAGCTCTTATAGCGCTGGAAAAAAGTTTTGTATCTCCTCACACTCTAGTATCTACCAGTCTGGACATAACGTCTAAAATTCATTCCTTAAAATGTAGGTACCGGGATGAAAAACAAATATAAGGGAGTTTCAACACAATTCAGTTGAAAAACCAAAAGACCCTAGTCATAACTTGAGTATACTATTTGGAAGAAGAAATCACCCAGTCCTTGACCTTGGCGAAAGACTGCAAAGTCTAACTGGAATAGGATGTTGCCCAATGGTAATGGCCTCTATGTACTACGAATGCCAAAATGTATAAGCATCATAGACGTCCTAAATGTTTTGCTACGAAACTTGGCAAAATTATTATCAAGTTCTATAGATATCTGCTGCTTGACATTCATAACGAAGATGCTTTTAGTCCTTGCTAGTTGGCATTCGTAATCCAAAATTGTTACGACACACATTGAGGTAGCTCTACATTATGTAGATCAGTGCGCAAAAGTTCACTTTAAAATTTTGGGTATGTTTGTATACAAAATATAAAAATATAAATATAAAAATATATATAAAAATCGTTATTTTCATAAAGTATAGGTATATCATTTCTGATACAAAAAGTGCAATTTTGATGTGTTTCTAGGTTTTGTTCTATTTTTGCGGAAAGTTGTTGCGGCCATGCGGAAAGTTGTTGCATACGGAAATTAATTGCACATAAGCACCAGTCTGATGAATTTTTATACTTTCACTAGTCTATTTCCTAACATTATTGTAAATTCGTACGTATTTCCATAATTTTTTGAAAATTTTGCATACTTCAATAGTTTTACTATTTTTCAATTATCTCAAAAGCTATAAGACATAGAAAAAAAGGAGTTTACAGCGTTTGATAAAAAATTTATTGAAGCAACTAACTACATCAAATTTTTTTTTATTGGCATTTGTAATCACGAGAAACATAATACTCAAAGTGATTTTTTAAAATTTTTTTTCCTAAATTTTGACTTTGAAGTCAGTTATTTCAAAAACTATAAATTGAAATCACTTCATTTAAAATTTATTATAAAGTGCAGATAGACCAAGTTCATAGAATAACGGATGCAGTTGAAAAAGCATTAGAAGAAAAACAAGTATGTTCGGCTATATTTTTAGATGTTGCTCAAGCATTCGACAAGGTATGGCATGAGGGGCCGGTGTTCCACAAGGAAGCGTCCTAGGACCTACCCTGTATTTGCTATATACAAGGGATATTCCAGTGGATAACAACACCATTATGGCTACTTTTGCAGATGATACTGCAATTTTGGCATCCAGTAAGTGCGTCGTCAAAGCTGCTGAGAAATTGCAAAATGCCGTCGACACCGTTAGTGATTGGACCAAAAAATGGCGTATCAAGCTCAATGAAGCTAAATCTGCACATATAAACCTTACAAATAAAAAGTTAAGCTACGTACAAATATTCATCAACAATCAAGCTGTACCTTACGCCAACACGGCCAAATACCTTGGGATGAATTTGGATGCAAAGCTAAAATGGAAAGAGCATATCAAAAAGAAAAGGGAAGAGCTCAACTTGAAGTATAGACGAAGTATAGTACTGGTTACTCGGTAGAAATTCTGACCTATCTGTCGAAAATAAAATAATGCTTTATAAACAAGTACTTAGCCCTTTTTGGACCTATGGAATCCAATTATGGGGCTGTACAAAGAAAACAAATACTGAAATCATCCAAAAGTTCCAAAACAAAGTCCTTCGGGGAATAGTAAATGCACCATGGTATATAAGAAATAGCGATTTACATCGTGGCCTACAAATAGAAACGGTTACAGAAGTTGTAAGAAAACATGCTGTATCACACAATCAGTGACTGCATAGTCATATCAACTCTGAAATGGAGTCCGTATCAAATACGAGAGGCAATGTTCGGAGATTAAGAAGAACCAAGCCACACGAGCTAATGGTCTAAAAGTCATGGGAAGCATTAAAAGTTTAAGATTCCCTTAAAGCGATTATATTATTGAGAAAGAAAAATCTATTGTCGATCGTTCATAGATTGGTTCTGATTACGAGGAGTTTTTAGTGAGGTAAGAGTCCCACACTACTTGGTATCGAATACTGCCAAGTGCCTTTTAAAGATTTCCTCCTGACAAAAAAAAACAAAAAAAAAAAATAATAAAGTGCAGATTTCTTGCTTTCATAAAAAGTATAAATTGTATCTGTAAATTTTCCCGTTGTTCTACAATATTTTTTTTTAGATTTTAGGTAAATTTTTATAAAATTGCCCCTACTGCCTAAACGGGGGGAGATAGACCCCCCCCTCCCATAGTAAGAAATGCTTGTATTGAACCCCTCCACCAAAAACCGTTAAAATTTTTTGTCGCCAAAGTTATCGTACTCTCCCCAAAAATTGTCATAAATGACTACTTTTTTCTCAGACAGCAGTTCAGTGTGAAATTTGTAATTTGGAAAATTTGTAAAAAAAGTAGCTGATGCTGTTTTTTTCAATATACATATATATTAATATTTAATTATTTACTGTGCAGTTAAAAAACCAAAATATGTCCGAGAAAGGTAAAGATGTTCACATTTTTTTTTAAATAAAAATTTGTTTTAGATTAATTAAGCGGTTTAAGAACTGAGTGTTTTTTATAAAACAAATTACAACGAAAACAAAATTTGTTCAAATTCTAATTATTTTTAGGTCTTTTTGGTGTATTTTGGGTTCACTCAGTATTTCTGGGACGTCTAACATACGGTTTGCCATCATTGTTGACCTTCACCTCACACAACATTTGTTGATGAGAAATGCTGAACCCAAAATACACCAAGAAGACCTTAAGGGATGGCGGCGATTCTATAATGGTTTGGAGGTGTTTCATAAGCCATGGTGTCGGTCAGCTGTGTCAAACAAACGGCAAAATGACAGGTATTGACTACCGGCATATAGGTGCTGTACACAAACCTTCTCGGCGACTGCCAGAACCAATTACCCCAATGATGGATTTTTCAGCACGACAATGACCCCAAACACAAGTAGTAAAGAGTTGTGAAATCTTTCCTTGAAGAGCGTAAAGTGAATGTTTTGGGGTGGCCAGCGAGGTCACCGGACTTAAACCCTATTGGGAATTTGAGGACATTCTAAAAAATAAAGTTGCGGAAAAAAAAGGTTTTGGACTCCATGCCAAGGAGAATATCCGCCATATCAAAGCAGAAAGGCTATCCTACGAAATTTCAAGGGTGCGGTTAAGAAAACTATGTTTTTTTTTTTATCATATTTTGCTTATTTTTTTAAGGTGACTTAATCATATGGCCACTTTTATTTTATATATTATTGATTTTTTGTTAAAGAAATGACTATTGTTATAGTGGAATTTATTTTCATTCGTTTTTTTAACGATTGTGATTGTAAATATTTAGAATTTGAATAAATTTTGTTTTCGGTGTAATTTGTATTTAATATATGGATATGCAGACCTAATTTTATAAGAATGATTTAATGTACTGACTTAATGGCCATACAGCATAAGTGTACATATGACGAAGAACGAAGAAGCTATTGCTGCCGTAGGGCTCAAAATTGAGAAAGCCTTCTGCGTCTACTCTATGAGAAATTTTGCCAAAAGGTCCCGGTCTGCAGGATTTTGAAATTGAATTCCTGCATGAATTGAAGCCGCACGAACACATGACACGGACGGTGCGGACGGTCTATGTTATAGTGTTGACGATGTGCCTGACTATTTTTGGTTTCCTGGAACAACGCTCTGAATAAGGAAGATCCGAGCAACGTCAAACGTCTGTATGATCAGCTAGTGAGTCCACGAGTTTTATATTTCAGATAATCTACGTATATTGTTCCTGGTATATTGAAATCGAATAGAGTAAACTATCAAATAAGTAGTCTCCAAGTTTCCGTTCTAGAGTGCAAATAAGGACGAAACATAGTCTATGCTACTCAGTAATTAAAGAGTTTTGGATTCGGTCCTGAACCTTCCCAGGTTCCCAGCTATGTTCCCGTTCCCGGTTCCGTTTCTGAGAGAATATGGAAAAGAAATAAAGCCTATGTTATCTCTCAGGTTCAAGACCATTTTTATTCCAAATTTGATTCAAATTGGTTGGGTAGTTTTGGAGAATGTTCAAAACAAACACAGAGCTCTCTTTTTACGTATATTTAAAAAAAAAAACCGCATCAAAATCCACTGCGTAGTTCTAAGGATCTATGCGAACAGGCAGCGAAAGCGACTTTACACTATGCTAAGATAAGAATAAGGGGCAGTCGAAGATCTATTTGTTTCAAGTTGACATACGATTTATGACTTTCTTGAATTGAGTCAACAGCGACAAGTGGCTTGTCGAAGAACCTTGTGTGCATTGCTTTGAATCATTTGATAAAAGTTATTTCTTTTTAAAAAATTCTCAAAGGAAACACGAATTTATCAAAATCAGCTGTTTCGCTTGTTCTTTGTTAAGTGCTTATGCTAAATAGCCTCGGCAGGTTAAACTCTATTTGAAGAATCTCAATCCTTAACTAGAACGAATTCAAAGGCTCTATACGTAGAGTGTAGTAGAAGAATATAATCGTCTAGCGTGATGGATATGATTCCTGCATTTATGCGCATAAAGAGAAGAACTATACTTCAGTAAGAATTGAAATTTCTTGGAGGGAATAAAAAAAAATACCTACATAAATTTTTTTTTTAGTACAATGTATCTTGTGATTCCAATTTGTTCTGTCTTAAAGAGAGTCAAAAGTTGAACTTTTTTTGTAGCAAGTACTTCGATTTTTAAGAAGCCGCTTTTTCTCCAAATTCAAAAGTAATAAAAACACCGCATCAACTGGAGTCTTAAATGAACGAAAGAAATGATTTTGGCCTACTCTACGAACAAACTCCCTTTGACTTTTGTGCTTTATTATAAAGGGTCCGCCAAATAACTTTTTTTCAAAAACAGAGCGCAAAACATCGAGTGTAGCTTCGGCTGTGTGGCACGTAGCACCGTCCTGTTGAAACCAAATGTTGCCAATATCCTCCTCTTCAATTTTTTTGAACAAAAATTCGTTCAACATGGCCCGATAACGATCACCATTGACTGTAACGGCCACTCCTTGCTCATTTTCGAAGAATGCCTCTGGACCAAAATCCGCACCAAACTGTGACTCGTTTTGGGTGTATCGGCTTTTCAATGAATGCGTGCGGGTTTTCTGTGCCCCAAATGCCACAATTTTACTTGTTTAATACCCGCCAAGATCAAAATGAGCTTCATCTGAGAAGTTGATTTTTTGGCAAAATCAGCATCGGATTTTCAAAGTAATGTCGCAATATTTCCCAGCATTATTCAAGCGTACACAACCATAGCTAAGTGCTAAGTGTTACCATTCACGAAATAAACACTAGTTGAAAAAAAAAAAACGCTAGATGGCGAACCCTTTAGTATTTTGGAAAAAAATTAAAGACTTTAGAAAGAAAGCTTAATACTATACGCCTGGCACTCAAACTAGTTTAGCTCAAAACTGGCCAAACCTATACATGAAAATTATGCACCTACTTGCCATACCTCAATGAAATTTACTGAAAACTTTCGTAGTATTCCTGTAAACTTGACGTTTAAAAGATTGGAAGGAGAATCGAATCTCTGATAATATTTCGATAACATTTTGTGATCTCTGTTTCTATTTACCAAAAGACCAAAACCTAAACATCAACTCAAAACTTCTTTTTTTAGGTGGAAACACAGGTTAACTTAAGCGATGTTGGAATTAAACCTAGTTTAACTTAAGGTGGAAACATAGTATAAATGTAAAAAACGAAAAAAGCCTTCTTTTTCATATCCAAATAAGCTTTAAACATCGGCTTCGCTAGCTTTCATCTGCGTAGTTCTAGTTCCTGGGGGAATATCAAATTTTTCCTGGAGAATAGGGGAGCCAAAACAAGCACTTACTGCAATTGGAAAATATTGTAGACCCGTAGGTGGCTCCTTCCATGGACTACCTTAAAATACTTCAAAGCCTAGTGGCTATAAAAGAGGTCAATGCGGAGTAGGTACTGTATAAGCAAATCAGTAGCTCAAAGAAGGCAAGTCAGATCCTTTCAACATAACAATAACTTCTTTAACAAAAAAAAAAAACTAAGGTCTATATAAAGAAGGGTATAGGAAGCGTATATAACTTCGGCATACGACCTCAAATGATGATGATGCTCTGAATCAACAAAACGTCAGCTATAAAACCAAATAAAAAACCAATTTTTGTTTCAAAATGAGAAAATAGAATTGATACCTAGTATCGATTACACAGAATGCCAATTGAATAACCATTTATTAAGGCCACATCTACCTACACCCACACTAAGGGTTCTCCTTAACCAAAGAACTTTTACCATTGCGGCAGCTGCAGAATCGCTGTTGTCATCATTTCTGCGTTGCGACGATATACAGATGTCTGAAAATACTGCGTTTTATCGCGTCGGTATGGGTATTCTTATATTACGTAGTAAAACTTTATTTAGTCAACAATTGCTGTTGCCCCGACTTCAAAACGATTTGGGAAGTCCTTTAAAGTCGAAAGAAGTTGATGCACAAGCTCCAATTCAGAACTAAAATGCCCCGATCGTGAATCTTTTCAGACAAATGTCTTTAAATTGTGGTTATTGTTGACGATACATATCGTTTCATATAACTTGACACCCTCAGAGATTGAAGGATAATAACATATGAGACAATCGTCTCGTTTGATTTTATCGGGTTCTTAAACACGTTTTATCAGTTTCCAGGTTTGTGAAGATAGTTTTTCCTTCAAAAATACTCGACGATGCATGGATCAAAATTTTCTTATTCCTTAACTGACACTCTAAGCACGGATATCTCCTTCAATTGTTGTTTACGTTGTAGGAAACGTGAGCATATTACAAGGACAATCCTTTCAATAGGCTCATGAATTTATTCTGAAACCTACCCGCACCTATTCTATATAAGCCTTAAATGGATCACGGGCTTATTATTTGACAGCAATTTATTTCTTTGAATTTTATTTGCTTCAAAACATTCAAACCTACCTCTTGTAGGCACCTGTTTTTCCTGTTCAGATTCTTAAACACAAATCCTCTAGTCTAAATTTTATTTGGCAGGCAATACCTTCAAGGAACGTGTTTTATCCTTTTTATTTTTCAAAAGCTCAGTCCCCCAAACTCTCTAAGTTGAAATCAAACATTGCCAAAGTAGGTAGGTAGGTAGGCATTTACACAAATAAGAGAAAATATATTGTGACAGCACTTAATCCCTATTACGTTAATATTATACCCTTTCGAGGCCGTAGTATCACGCACATATTTTCTCCTTTTTTTTATCTGAACGTCAAAAACCATTGTTGTTCTAACCCAAATTTATATACAAAGCCCATCGGGGACAGCACCTACAAAAACGAGTATCTAGTTCCATCCATATTTATGCCCTAGTGTCTATGAACCCATGCATATTCATTATTGTTTCCCCCTAAAAAACAAAACAAAAATAAAATAAGGAACGACACAATCTGTCCTTAAGCAAATAACCGTCCCAACCAACTCCTTCCTCGGAAAACGACGCACAAACCTTAGTTTTCTAGAGCGATAGGTACGAGTAAGTATAGCATGCGCCCCTTTCGCATTTACTATCGACAACCACTCAAATTAAACGTTTGTTCTAGTAAAAGCAGGGGCTGTAGTACAACCGATTATCTTATAATGAATAGTTGTTTACCATCCAGTAATTGATGGCAATATAACTACATACATACAAGATACAACCAACACGCTCGCTGACAATGATCCGCATTCCGCACTATTCCTGTGAACCACTAAAATACCGGTGTGGTGCTGATAGCTGATTTGACCTATGGATTGGGGTAGTTTCTGCGGCTCAAAACAAGAAAAATACCGACAATGGCGAAAAAGCACTCGCGTGTACGTAAATATTTGCAATGAAAACAAACACACATTAACGCACTTACCAGTCAGAAAAAAAGTGAATACTGAAGATATCCCTGTGTTCCCTGTTTGGTAAATTCTGTCAACACAATTTTCGTCATTTGTTTGAAGACAAATTTTCTTTAATTTTTTTTCTTCTTTTTTCACTAAACTCACAAGTCACAAGTAAAGAATATTTGAAAACTCTCAAAAAGTTGTTTCCTATTTTAAAAATACCTAATTTCTTTCTTTTCACGAGTTTTTTTTTTGTTAAATTTCACTGTTTTTATTTTTCAAATCACTTCACTGAATTGATTTTAGAATTTGTTCCGAAGGACACATCCTCGATGGCAAGAGTACCTACATCGAATGAATGAATGGTGACTTCAAAATTCTTTTCAACGGAAGTTTTGTCCTTAAAAGTTGACACGAGATACCGACGAGTCGACATCATGCAAAAATCCGACTGAACAAGTAGTGAAGTTTCGTATTTATTCGTTGTCCCGATTTATCGACAGAAAGAAGTCCTTTTGCATCCTTTTAAAACAAACCACACAAGCACATGGTGATGGTGTCCTGCGAAACCAACCCCAACGAACTTAGGGAGCACCAATGTTGGTTCGAACCTTGCACATTACCATACCAAAATACCACACCGACGACGAGCTTGTGACAGTCGATGTATACGAATAGCAGCTGATTTGCTTCAGAAGTACCTACCCCCACTGTGGCATGTGAAGTGGCCAAGTGCCAGACAACTACGACAAGGAGAATCACAATCACAATCATAAGGCAAAGTCACGTGCATTGCACCGTTTTATCAAACAAGGATGCGACTCAAAAGAAAGAAGGATAATTACGTTCCACAAACACGATCCACATCAACAATTATGAACTGAGCATGCTCCAACATTCAATCCGAAAGTCCTCAACAATAAAACGAAAGTCGGCGAAAGTGATGGGAAAAAGTAAAACAACAAAAACAACCCCCTGCCCTTAGTTACACATTGAGGTAGTGCTGAGGTTGAATCGTTAGAGTACACCGGCATTTTCCTTTCATTTTTTTTTTTTTTTCTTTTATTTTGTTTGCCAACTTTAGTGGGTGCCCGTGTTGATGCCATACCGATTCAACGGCAGGGCAACAACAACCAAACCACCTTTAGTGAAAGTATCCATGTCCAGTGTACACCGCAGCAAAGGAATAACAAATGAAAAGGAATGAAAATGGATGAAGATAAAAGGGATTAGGGATTGCATTGCAGCTATAGGAGCATCAGCATGAGCAACCCGGCAAATGGGCAAACCAACAAAGAAACCGTCGCGTCGCGTCGGTGTGAGTGAGGATACAACTTTAATTTAGGCTGATGGCAATAGGACTCTTATCAATTTTTTTTATGGCGAAATGAAAAAAAGATTTCTGTGTGAAGCTACGATTTAACGCTGGAGTGTTTTTCGTTTCGTTGTTATGAAAATTATGCGATGGTGGGATGAAGTTTCTAATGAAAACTTTATCTGAAGTTGAATGAGGATGTTGTTTTTTTTTGTCTGGTGCTGAGAATTTAAACGAGTGGGGTTTGGTTTTGAATGTTTCGTGGTAAAAAAAGTTGAAGAGCTTATGTAGAAAATTAAAAATAAATTTCTAAGGAGACTATTAAAGGTTTTGCTAAGAAAATGTGAAAACAACATGCTCGTTATCGTTTTCTCATAAAAATGATTAGGGAAACAAAAATATTTGAGGAAATCATTTGGAACGCTTAGCTTTTTTGAAGATACATGTTAAAGATGTGGGGGCAAGTTCGATTGGAAATTTATCTTAAGAACAAGAACTTATGGAATAAAGCTTCCTAATCTCATTATTTCTTTTATTATGATGTTCGCCTAGTTAGTGTTCTTAACAAACTTCTACGAACTTCTTAAGTAGATGGACTTATTTTATCCTAAATTGATTTAGTTTTCTTAGAGAAGTCCGGTTTGTTTCACATTTTTCTTGATAGTCATAATTGTAATGCCTATCTGACCATGTTTTTCTTGAAACTCCTCTTTCTAGAACAAATATGAAATTGCTGTGAAACTATGTACAGCAAATTAACAGAGGGAAAAGCAATCGTTTTCATATGACGTGAAACGACTTCGCCATTGCAACTTAACTTACTTAATTAATCTGTGTTTGCTTACTACATCGAGACGGCCTTATCGAGAAACTACTACGAGGTTGATAAGGATTGTTAGGAATGAATGCTAATATTTTTACTTTGCTTCAAAAAGCCATTTTGTTTTAGGTCTTACACAGTGGCGGATCCACGGGGGGGGGGGGGGGGGGGGGTTGGAAAGATGTTACGGGACGGAAAAATATATCATGAGCCAGACAAAAAAAGTAAAGGAGAAGTAATATTATTATTTTAAAAGATCACGAACTTTATTGATTATTGTTACATATCATAAAAAACTGAAGAGCAGGCTACCTCAAATACTAGTAAGTTTTCGAGGTTTCTTAAATAAATTCCACTAGAATTTCGTCTTCGGTAAGTTCAATATGGGTACGGATATATAAAAAGACCGTTTAGTCGTTCCTGTCCCATCGTATTTCTCAGGTAAGTTTTGATTCTCCTCAACGTCGAAAATAATCGTTCTGGAGTTGCTGTAGTTACAGGTAGTACTGCCAAGACTCGCAAAATATAATCGACATTCTTGAACGACTTGCTATTGATAACCTGGAAAATATCGTCAGATTGGTGTTTGCATATCTGACTCGATCCGATAAAAGGGACTAACTAGGCAAAAAATCGGTAGTTGGATCGTGATTGATTACACAAGTTCTTTTACTGAATATTCATGAAGCGCAATCCTAAATTGTAACATCGCTATCATTTCACAAAATATAAATTCAGAGAAACGATTTTTTACATGGGTTTGAATGGTATATCAGCGCCTTTTAGAGCGTGCCGTGTAAGCGGTGTAAAGGGCAGTACAAGAAAAAAAGAGGAAAGAACACAAATTTGTTCTATCCAGCGACAAATTTTATAAGACGTAATATTTGGGGTTACCCACATAACATAACGATAATTCTCAACAGCACACTTTTTTTTTTTTTTTTTGTTGGAGGTTTTTAAAATACCAGCTGGAGCACTCAGACCTAAATACCGGTCCATTGTACTACCAGATAGCAACCTTCTATTTGTTATAGCTTTCCTGATGTTCGGAGAAAAGTCAAAAGACGCTGCCATGGTAAGGAGCCTAAGTTACCAGCTCTCACCATGTCTGCGCCGAGTATCTGTAACCTCATGCGAGAAAAAGCAGGACATTCACAGAGGAAGTGCTCTGCGGTGTCCTCATCTTCTCCACAAGATTCACAGAGTGTGGTATCACTTAAGCCTAACACGTTTAAATGCTTTGCAAAAGAGAAGTGCCCGCTGGCAACGCCAATAAGCTTTCTACAGTCTTTTCTGCTACGAGCTAGCAAAAATGTTGCAGTCTTCTTACTAACGTTGGGGAGCATACGCTTGGTCTGTCTGCATCCAATGGAGGCATGCCATCTACGGTTGTGCTCTTCACAGATCCAATCGTTGATTGAAGCCCTCACTGAGGACGCTGGTAGACCTAGCGACGGTTCAGGTCCCGAGAAAACTGTCTGAGATCCCTGCCTAGCGAGTTCATCGGCGATCTCATTTCCAGTTATGCCGTGATGGCCTGGAACCCAAATGAGGCTCAAGGAATTTAATCTTCCGATCGCATTCAGAGAGCTCTTGCATTCCTGGATCACTTTCGAAGTGGTTAGAGGGTTGAGAAGGGCCTTAAGCACAGCTTGGCTGTCGCTGCAAACAAAGATACTTCTCCCCGTCCATCCATTGTTCGTTACGTGGCTCAAGGCCAATAGGATAGCATAAGCCTCCGCTTGGAAATCGGAAGCGTATGATCCCAAAGATGAGTGCAGTCGTATGTCGTCGTTCTCAACAAAGGCACCAGCACCAGAACCCTCGTCGGTTTTGGAGCCATCTGTGAAGATACGATAACAGTTCTTTCCAGGCTCAGATTCTGGAGCGAACCAGTCCTGAACCGAAGGAAAGTTGACTGAGTAATTTTGACGCAGTTTGAGCCTTGGGATCATCGTGTCAGACGGCATATCCATTAGACGTGGGTCAAAAGATATGCTGCTTGCGAGTTCCTCAAAGCTCCAGTGCGAATTGTGCCAGAGACCACATCTCTTCAAACGAGAAATGGTCTTGAGAGTACACCCCATGATGTAAGTATCAAGGGGAGGAAGATTCAACAGTGCGTCGAGAGCAGCTCCCGGTGTGCTGGGGAAGGCCCCTGTAACACCCAGACAAATTGTTCTTTGAAGTTTGGCAAACGAGGCAATAACGTATTTACGCAAGAGCTAATTCCACCAAACAACTGACGCATAGGAAATGATTGGTCTTATCATAGCCGTATAGATCCAAAGGACCCTTTTCGGTGAAAGACCCCATGTCTTACCAAAGGCTCCTTTACATTGCCAGAAAACTGACAGTGCTTTAGTAGTTTTAGACTCGACATGTTTCGACCAAAGAAGTTTGTTATCCAGGATTACTCCAAGATGCTTGACTTCTTTTGTAAAGGGGATGTTGACGCCTTTAAGCGTAAGTTGGGTCAGACCAGTCAATTTTCTACGTCTCGTGAAGAGGACAACCTCGGTCTTAAGAGGATTGACGGAGAGACCGTTTCTAACACACCAGGTGTCAATCATACAAAGCGCAGCCTGTGCTCGGGAACAGACAGCTTGGAGGCTGGAACCAACCGAGAGCATGGCGACGTCGTCTGCATATGCTTGGGCATGAACTTTAGAACCATTGAGCATTACAAGTAGAGAGTCGATCAACATGCACCACAGAAGAGGAGATAAAACGCCACCTTGTGGGCAGCCCTTATTTACTCCCGTTGCAACATATTGTCCACAGTCCGCCTCAGCGATTACGGTTCTCTTCATTAGCATTGCTTTAATCCACAACACTAATGACTCGTTCACACCGTGTTCTCTGGCAGCATTACACATACCATCGAAGCTAGCATTGTCAAAAGCACCTTGAATGTCGATGAAAATGCCTACCGCAAATTCTTTCCTGTCAAGCGCGCATTCAATCCTGCTAACAAGATTTTGAAGTGCGGTCTCGCAAGATTTTCCTCTTTGGTAAGCATGTTGCATCTGAGACAGAGGGTGTAATTGGAGTGAGGTTTTACGAATGTAAATCTCAACCATTCTTTCCAGCGTCTTAAGCAGGAAGGAGGTAAGACTAATAGGTCTAAAGCTCTTGGCGAGTGAGTAGTCTTGTTTACCAATTTTTGGTATGAAGGCGACTCTAACACTCTGCCATGGAGTTGGTATATACGCTAGGGCTAAACTACCAGTGAAAATATTTTTCAAAGTAGGAAGCAAAAGGTTTATACTTTCCTGCAACATAGCTGGGTAAACACCGTCAGTGCCAGGTGACTTGAAACTGTCAAAAGATGCCACGGCATATTTGATGGCTTCGTCGGTAACAACTAACGATGACGTGTACCAGCTAAGTCGAGTGGATTTATCGGATTCACCTGATCTAAGGGAAATAGATTGCTGTGGTCTGATTGATATCTGGTTTCCTGGAAAATGAGTTTCCAGCATAAGACTGAGTGTCTCTGCTTTGGACTCGGTATAGGAACCGTCTGATTTCCTGAGCGTTTCTAGTTTGTTTACCTTGCTCCTTTTAAGGGCTTTAGTAAGTCGACTAGTTTCACTGAGTGTTTCTATACTTTCACAGAATTCTTTGTAAGAGGCATTCTTTGATCTTCGAATTAACCTTTTAAAGTCCTTCTGTTTAGATCGATACAGGTTCCAGTCGACATCTGATTTGGTCTTGAGGGACCTATTCAGAATACTTCTGGTTTCCCTGCGAAGTTTCTGTATAGTTCACTGTTCCACCACGGAACCATAGATCTACTAGGTAATTGTCTAGCTGGACATGCCAGCTCGAAGCTACTTGTAAGGGCACAATTCACTTCTAGAACTGCATCTTCCACTTGTTGTGATGTTAAGAGCTTAGGTAGAGTTTTGACGAAATTACCGAGCTCATCGTTGAAAAGTGTCCAGTTAGTTTTTCTGGGATTTCTTGTAACTAAAGGAGTGGGAACCACATTTGCTACAACAGCACACTACCCAAAACAACAAAACAATAACGTTAGAGACAGTCTACAATGAAATTGTTGCATTGAGATCAGAAAATGCATATGCACTCTCTTTAATTAGCTCTTTACAAGAAGAAAAAAATCATTTAATGCATAAAATGAAAGATCTACAAAGTGAAGTGGAATACTTGCATCAGGAAAGAAGAGAAAAAATTGTAGAAATCGTGGGTGTACCAGATATCAACAGCAGTAATGCTCTGGATTGTGCATTGTATATAATGTGTTTTATTAAAAATTAGAAAGCCTTTCATCGAGTGAGTCATTAAATGATATTATTTTACTGGGGGATATAAACGTTGATATTTTTCATAATTCAACGAATAAAGACAGTTACCTATCTATTTTTACTGTCATCCTTTGGGTTAGAGTCGTGTATAAACAAACCAACTCGGATTACAAACTCTACTAAGACCTGCATAGATCACATCATGGTAAGCAATATTGCTCACTTGAACTGCTCAAGTGCATTTATTATGGACTAGTTCATTCAAAGCTAGAATATGGAATTGTTTCATGGGGAGGCACACACCTTAATAAATTGAATCCACTGCTTATTTCTCAAAAACATATTATTCGAGTGATTTGTAATAAAAACCGTCGTAATGAAAGCTTAGTACTTTTCCGAAACCTCAAAATATTACCTTTGAAACATTTATATTATTTTAAAGTACCTACTTAAGCTATTTTTTCCAAGATCTAGTTATTTATTGTACCGATCCTCAACTAGCCATAACCTTAGAATTAACAACCGAAACCTCTCCTTAGTACCCCATCACAATTTACAAATATACTTTAATTTTTATACGGCTACTGCACCAAGATTATTTAATTGTCTACCTTATTGTCTAAGATCCATAAGAATTAAATCGATGTTTCACAAAAAAGTAAACCCTTGGCTTCTACATCTGAGCTATAAAGACATCAATGATCTACTACATGTTACCTTATGAGTGTTTGAATTTCCATGTATAAACTATCAAAAAAAAAAAATCCTGTATTATAAGTATCGATTATAAATTGTTCATGGGCGTAGCCAGGTAGGGGGAGGTAGGGGCAAATGCCCCAACCTAAGCCAAATATCCTCGAAAGATTCTGCGATTTTAAGAAAAAGTTAATCTTTGTTCTCGAGGACATTTGGAGAAAATGCTGAAACAACGAGGACTTTTCAAAGAGTATTCTCGTAAAAAACTATCGTAAAAAACGAGGACAATTTGGTAAAAAAACGGAAAAAAAGGAGTATCAATGAAAATTTTTATAAAAAATAAGGACAATTCGCAAAATTGCCGAAAAACGAGGATTTTTCAATGAGATTTCTCTAACATCTAGAAATATTACACGAGCATATTTGGGCATTTATATTTATAATTTTTCGAATCAAAAAATTCTCCACAAATTCTGAATCATCTGATTGCGGCATTTTGAATGCGTCAACAGAAATTAGTTGCGATTGATCGTTCTAACGGTTCGGCCAAAAGCAATAATACGAGAAGTATTCATGGGAACTAAATGCGATGGACGCTCCAACAATTGCAGATGAAATTGATCGCGCAGTCGTGAGCTGTGAACTTGAACCGAATAAATACGTTGGGCAAGGGTACGATGGCTGCAGTGCTATGGCCGGAAAATAAGGAGGCGTTCAAGCACATATTCGAAAAAAATACAAAAAAGCATTGTTTTCCACTGCGCAAGCCACAGATTAAACCTTGTTATTAATGATTTGAACACGGTCCCGGAAGTACGAAACACTATTGCCACCATCAAAGACATAATAAGATTTTTCCGAGAATCAGTGCTACTGCGAAAGTTTGCTCCGAACATACCCGCCCTTTGTGAAACTCGTTGGTCTCAAAAACACAAGAGCATTGCTGTTTTTAAAGCCAATTTCGTTGAGATCGTGAACGCATTACTGACTTTATCCACCAAAGGCAATGAAAAAACGCGATCAGCTGCCTACAATCTGCAGCAACCAAACCTGTATTTATCATATGCACTTCAATAATTGCCAAATATTCAGATGTCTTGAGCCTATCGTGAATGGTCTTCAATCTAAAAGTCTTGACATGCTCAAATGCAAAGACCATCTTGATAGAATATCAACTGTTATTTCTAGCCATCGAAACGCTGTAGATACCGTGATTGATGAAATTCTAGACGAGGCAAAAATAATAGCGAACTGGATTGATATTGAATGGGATATGCCCAGACTAACCCAACGACAGCAGCATCGTTCAAATCAACCTGCATCGTCATCAACCATTCAATTTGGCTGCATTTTCACTTTTCACATTGCATCCATACATTATGTTGAAAAAAGTATTGGCGATTTGAAAGAAGACATCAAGCTGTTTTCAGAATTTAATGAATTGGATCTAAGTGCAGAAATTGAATTATGGTATGACACTTGGAAAGACAAAAAGCTTAGTGAAGAAGCGAAGAAAAATTGGGAAGTGTGCGACGTAATCACGGAAGCGGACACCTTTTTTCCTGCTGTATCACATGCATTTAAAATATTATTGGCACTACCTTGCACGACTTTCACCGTAGAAAGGTCGTTCGAAACTTTGCGGCGTGTTAAAACTTGGCTAAGATCAACCATGGGTGAAAATCGACTAAATAGGAAGTAAGGAAATAAGGAAAGAAAATCCGAAATAGAAGATGAAGTCCTCAGGAAATTAGCTGAAAATCCCAGAAAATTGGTTTTATAAAACGCGAAATCAATGGTAAAAATTTATAAAATCAATTTGAGAAACCAAAAAATGATACTTTTAAGGTATCTCTCAATATTCTTGTCAATAAATATGTCCTACTTTTTTTCAAAAAAAAAGTCCTCGTTTTTTCACTGATTTTTGAGAAATTGTGCTCGAAAAAAGACCTAAGAAAATTCCTGACTACGTCCATGAAATTGTTACATACTTGTCGTGACCCCATCACACTACCTATTGTAAAATTGTATTATCCTATATTATATTCTATGTACGCCTGCTTTCGCTTCTAGTTCCTTACGAGCTATAGATTGCAGCTATTTTTATCATTAAATAATTTTAAATTAAATTACCTTGTTGTTGCTTAAGTTTTGTGTTTGTTTATTGAGTGAGTTGAAGAGCCAACATGTGTGTAGGATAGTTGCTAAAAAATGTTGGCAGCAAGTTTATGTGTATGATTAAGTTTGATTCATGTTGCCAGAAGTCTAAAACGTTTCGGATGTGAATTTCAAAAGGTAAGTCGGGAATAATCGACTTATATGGACCCTTTGCCACTGATATAACTTTCTTTTGGGAAGAAAATTTGAACATCACTTCAAATTGAAAGTCTGGCAACCCTAAACTTATGGAAGCTCAGTTTCAATACAATCTTAAAGGTTGTTGTTTCTACAAAAAATTAAAACTAAGATTAGGGGTCTATCGCCTGTATTGACAGAGATATCGAATTTAACACAGGTCAGGGTACACCAAAGTTAGCCTTTTTTTAAATTGTCAAAAAGTGATGTCAAAGTTGAGAATTTGTCACGGTAGATTTTCCCGCAACAAAAACCTTTCTTACATATAGTTATTTACATTTCGATATCCCTCTTTTTCCTCAAACCCTTCCCTATCATTTCTTCGTCCCATCATTTCTCCGTTGTTTGCTCTTAGCAATTGTGATCGAAACATAGCTTTGAGCAAATGACAAAATAGGTGCATGTCGTAATCAGCGGATGAGCTGAACTGATGTCGGCGATTGCCGATTGGTGTGTCGAGCCAGAAGCCTCTGGAGACTCGCACACCATTTACTTAAATTGAATATCATACTTCGTCACTCACTAACATCATTCTCATTTATCGACATTCACATCATTATCATCATTTACACATGCTTACATTCATACACTTATACCATCATTCACCCTTTATCATCATTACAACTATCATCTTTACACTCATCATCATGCACACATCTCATTACACACACTACACAAGCAGGATATCACACACACAACACTATACACATACATACACATATCACAGAGAAGAACAATAGAAATGGCACGTGTGAACGCCATACTTCGTTATGAAACACACTGTGCCTGTGCAGCGTAGTGCTGCAAGTGTAAACATCCTAAAGTTAACATTTATTTTTGTAAAACCCAATCATAAGAATGAAACGGTAATAGTTTTCCCTTATCCCCAAATCTGCGCAAAGATCCACCGAATAGGGTAAAGTAGTTCATATTGGTTTTGGTAGCTTTTCCTTCCTTCTTTATTTTTCGAAAAATTGTAACATAGAGAATTTTATCCTTCCCCTGACTCAGTAGAATATATAGTAGAGTAACTGGGAAAATGCCCAGAAGTATTATTTTCAACCTTCAGGAACTTTCATTTTTCTCGACATGTTTTATGGGAGGGGTCTGATCTCGACTAATGAGCTGGATAAGTTAAAGGAACAAACCCCCAACAACTTTTTCAGTTCAGTGTGATTGGGAAATAGTGCGAGTGAAAGGTCTCGCTGGAATTCGACAACGGAGGTACTTGTCAGCCATAAGGCTAGATGTGCTAGAGAACCGTGACCGAAAACCTCGAGACATGATTGGCCAATTGTATGAATGTGTGTATGAATTTGAGGGTCGAGAAAGGAAAAATTGAGAAGATCAACGACTTCTTGGTTGACCTAGTTCACGTCAAGTGGTTTTTGCGAATTTGAGATTTTGAAAAGAGAGAAAAATAAAGTTTAGAAAGTGAAAGTTGGAGATATTTGGAAAATAGTTTTGTTGATTAGTTTTTTTAATTGCTTGAGAAAAGTGTAGAGTCAGTGGCAGGCGAAAATTGAAGTTTAATGAAACGTCAGACGGACGAAGACAGAATTTCGAAGGAGGAAGGAAAAGCAGGAGAAAAAGAAAAGATATAAGTAGAGTGTGCTAGTTTTTTTAGTGTTGTCAAGAAAAAGTTTCGGTTGATCTTTGCCATCGGGAATTCTCAAAATTGTGAGACACGCGACCCTTTTTAGTTTTTATTAATTGTTCTTTTCTGGAGAGAACAATTTATTAACGTTTCAATCTTCCGGTTACTTGCGTTTGTTTACTTTTTAAACGGTTCGCCTAACCGTCCGCCTTGTATCATTTGATTGTTGAAAAGATTTGGGTTTTTTAATCGAACTCTTGTACGGTTTTCCCAAATCCCAACACACTGTTTACAAAATAATTTGCTTTAAATCCCTAGATAGATGACGCACCAAATTATTTTCCTGACGACAAATTCATAGGAAAACAACGAAAACTGCCATTTGTGATTGTAGGAGATGACGTATTTCCATTACAGAAGCATATTGCGAGGCCTTAT
Organism: Melanostoma scalare; assembly: GCA_949752695.1. Lineage (NCBI taxonomy): Eukaryota > Metazoa > Arthropoda > Insecta > Diptera > Syrphidae > Melanostoma > Melanostoma scalare. The sequence continues at coordinate 148,597,811 of OX456986.1, forward strand.
GCATATGAAACGCAATGCCAAAAAAAAAAACGGATGTATAACATTCGGCTTTCAAGGGCGAAGCATATTATGAAGTTGAGCATCCATTTGGCCTTCCTGCACAAAGGTTTTGGATTTTTAAAACAAAAATAGATCCACGCTTTTGAAATGTGGAATTTGTTACATAAGCTTGTTGTGTTATACACAACTTCTTAACGCAATACTGTCAGCACTATAGGTTAGGTTAGGTCAGCCCCGGATCTTCAATTTTTTAAAGGCGGGGCAAATACTGAAAAATACCGCCTCCACCAATATATATTTGCTTTTACCTTTATAATCTTTATTATTTCAGCTATCATATATTCACTAATTGACTGACAACTGGACACAAGCCTTTCAGAAAAAATACTTAAACCGCTGTTTTTTCTGCTTTAATCCTATTTATTTACAGATATGATAGGACTTAAAATAAAAATGTTTATAATAAAGACAAAATCAAATGTTCTAATGTATTTATCATTTGCAATTACAATTTTACTCTTCGAGCTATTTGCTCAGCAAATAAATCTATGACCTTATCATAATTTAATTCGTGTGTGATTCGATTTTCTATCGCTAAGATTGCTAAACTGGATAAGCGTTCCTGACTCATAGATGATCGCAAATAATTCTTAATTAGTTTTAGTTTGCTAAAACTTCGCTCTTAGCTTGCGGATGTAGTGGGAAGCGAAGAGTAAATTCGCAAGGCAACACAAATACATATTTGGAAAAGCATCCTGCAAATCATGCGCATAGATCCGTTGCAAGAGATAGAAACCGTTAACTTTTTCAATGTCACCAAATAAAAGCGGAGCTTGCTCTTTAAAAACGTAGAGTTCCTGCAGAATTCAACGGTGCTCACATCTCGCTAATTTTTTTTAGCCAGATCCGCTCCATACTTTTGCAGTTCTTTAATTGACATTTTCAAAATATTAGAGCCATTAAGAAAAGCGAAGTTCATATTCAGCATGGTGGCACAATCAAATCTCTTTTTAATTTCTGATTATGATTCGATCAAATACCATCTTTATTTCCTTAGAAAAGAGTTGAACAGGTTTGAGTGTTCTTCACATATTTCATCGAAATGTTTTTTATGTTTCGGAATTCCTTTGTTTTGCAAGATAGGGTCAACACCACTTTTTTCAGCCACTTCTCTAGGCTTATTTATCCAATACTCCATTGGATTTTGTCTCATTTTTTGTAAAGTTTTGAGCAGACCATCCATTAGTGCAACGGAACGGGCAAGGATAACGGCGAGAAAACGTGAATTTTATGGAAAAATCCGGTTTAGTGGCCCGTACCACCTGGCCGGTATGAGTAACGACTTTGCCAGAAAGAACATTTTTGTAGAACGATCAATTTTGAGAAAAAACCATCTTTGGTTGCAGCGATCCTATGAAATGCCGCTGAGCTATAGAAATTTAAAAATAAAAAGTCAGAGTCTCCGTGTATTTTCAATGGGAAATCTTCATACCTCTTGATCGAGCACTTAAAATTAATATTAAGGGCTCAAAGTTTCAGGGCTTATTTTTTTTTAGTATTTGTAACAAAATTTCAAATCAAAATTTGTAAATACATAATATGTGTATGTGTAGGTACATATTTTTTTATAGCATTCAGTAGATGCGATGGTGTTGTATGTATTCTTCTGCAGATTTTTCGGTTGCGGTTGTTTTTTGTTTGTATTAGTGGTTGTTGCTGTAGATATACTATATTGCTGAGCTAGTCAATTCTTGTTGCTGTTTTCGTACGGCATAGTGTTGTCTCACTTCTCTGATTGCCTTCTCTGATGTTAATTCACTTTCTAATTGCAGTTTTTCCGAAAGCCTACGGTCACGTACACCAACAACAATTCGATCCCGTATCATTTCGTCTTTTAAATTACCGTAGCGACAGTTCTCTGACAACATATATAGGTCGGTAATGAAATCTTCGATCAGTTCACCCTCCAGCTGGCTTCGCAAATTAAATTTGGCGCGTTCGTAAATAACATTGGTTTTTACCACGAAATGTTTTGTAAATGCGTCCATTACTTTCCCATAGCTTTTCTTTTCGTCGTTTGACAAATTAAAAGACAAAAAAATATTATCGGCCTGATCCCCCATTAAATAGATGAGTGTGTTAACCTACTCCTCCTCAGAGCTCTTATTCAATTTTGATGCGATACGAAACCTTTCAAAGCGCCTTTTCCACTTGGGGGCCGTTCATAAATTACGTAAGGGATTTTGAGGAATGGTTTGGCCCCCACCCCCCCACTGTAAGACATCATAAGATTGAAACTACTCCCCCCCTCCCCCTTAGTAAGAATTTCGTAAGAAAAATTGATTAAAACTCCGATTATTACAAAAATATCTTTTATTAAATTTTTTTTTACACCAAGTATCATGTATTACAAAAGTATCATTACTTACTGCAATAACAAAAAGAGTCAGTCATTCCAGTAATTGAATCAATATCAGACTGGTTAATACTTATTAATCTATCACAGTTTTGACTAGAATCAGTTAAGTTGAATAGGATAGGAAATGAATCAAAACTCTAACTTTTTACCCATGGGCTGACTAACCAGTCTGATATTGATTCAATTAATGGAAGGACTGACTCTTTTTGTTCCTCTAGAGACTCTCCAAACTTTTCGATGTCAATTTCTTCATCGTCGTACCATTCTACATCATGAGTTTCATTGTAAAATTTTAAATTTAATATCTTACGTAATACCAGGTTCACTACCCCCCCTCCCTATAGTAAGAAGTTATAATATTCAGTCGACCACCTCCCCCCCCCCCCCCCCCTAAACGCCTTACATAATTTATGAACGGCCCCTTGGGCCATTCAGCTGAATTAGAAAAGGTAAAGGGATCAGGTGACTTGACCGTGAAGCTGCTACTAGGTTCGGAAGGCGCCGCCGCAGCCACTCCCGTTTCTGGCATTATGTACTATGTTGTTTGTTCTACTTATCGATTTATTTTTTTTTTTTTTCACTTGCAATACTTCGTTTGAAAATGTTTTTTTTTTTTTTTTTAGCTGCGGTTTGAATCGATATTTAAAATTAAACTTTAATAAATGAAAAAAACACCGCTGCCACCATGTAGTGTACTGCGTAATGAAACACTGCCTTTGAGTTACAAATGTATACTGACTTTATTCAGAGTCTATTGTACTATTGTAATAGCAGGGAGATAATGTATTAGTGTAGATAATATATAATGTAATGTGTACATACAACACAACAACAAATAATTGTTACTTTCAAATCGTCAGACTAAGAGTACGCCCCCATATAATTGTCAGATTATCATCCTGGAGGACGAAGACATCAAGTTGATAACTCTGTATAAAAATCTGACGCGCTCGTGTATTTCAAGGTCACGTGTTTTTTTTACATTTTTAAAAATCAGCCATGACTTATGGCCCCACTCAAATTGTCAGATTATTGAAACATACACTTTTTTGAGTGTATGTTTCAATAATCTTAACATACACTTTAAAAATCTGAAAGAAAAGTTGTCCATTTCTCGGTCGCAGCAACCGATGCTGCTTTGAAACCGAAAGGTAGAAAAATTGTGTACTTCTCGATCGCAACTAGCGTTGCTGTTTTGGAACCGAAAAGTAGCAAATTTTTTTTTACGCTTGCAACCCTCGTTACCTGCACAAGATATGCTGGGTCTGGTAATGAATATGAATATGTAGTGTGAAATGGTTTTGATGCTCTTCTTGTGTGATTTTTGTTTTAGGGAGCAATGATTCATTGTAGCAGACACAAGTGCTGCAGCGTTCTGTGATTCGTGTGGGCGAGCGGGAGCAAATTTCGAACTTGTTTCTGCCGCCCCCTAAACTTTCCGCCCGGGGCATGTGCCCGGTCTGCCCCCCCCCCCCCTCCCCCCTAGATCCGGGGCTGGGTTAGGTTGAATAAGGGGTACAGTCACAAGCGGCAGTTATTCAATTGGAGGTCAGAGATATCACCCAGTTGACGAATTTAGCCTTGATGCGGTTTGTTGCTATGCGCTCGTTCACATAGTTGAAACTCAAGACTTTTTGCCTGAGTCTAGTACCAACAACGAATCCACATCCAAACAGTCGCTGCTTTTGTTCTCGGTAGCAATCGCCTTAGTAGATATTGCAGTCTTTTAATTTGCGTCTACCTGGTCCATCCCATCGCATTTCTTGGATGGCTGCACGTGGTCTATTAAGGGACCTAACATTACACGTACAGATCCGAAGTTCGTTGTCCGTTTTTCGTTTGCTTGGCTCGTCATCAGTAAATCCGTCCGTATCCGAGGCTTGTTGGTGCTTCGCAACTAACGATTTCTTTACGTGGCCGGGAAGTCACCCCAACAGCACGACCCCCAACCTGGAGGGTCAGATCCTTGCATAACTCCAAAGATGGGGAGCCGGATAAACCGCTCCTTATAGGCCTGAGCTCGAAATATGTTGTAGTAGCCCTATAAGGTGTTCACTATAAGTAGTTCAACCTGACTGGAACTGTAGACGCCACCGTTGATTCCATCTATGGAATTCCTCCGCTGCTGTCTGGAGGAAAGAAGAGGTGCCTTAGTGGGAACACCTCTCCCCCCTCTTTCGTTTGCTGCCACCAACAACCTTCCACTAGGGTTGAGACCCAATCTCCAGTTGAGGTACTATAGACACCCGATGTTCACCACCTGGAGGTGAGAGTAGTAGTTGATAGACAGAGGTGGGTTTTAAGAAAAACCTATGGACGCTAGGGTCCTCTTGGGTGCACGTGTCTACCATTTGACCATCATCAGTTCTCATTTGAACCACCTACTTGAAATTTGAATTACTGTATTTCTGTCGACGGTGAAACCAGAATAAAGCAGAATAAACAAAAACACGAACAAGGGAGCGTTCAAGTATTACGTAACGCAATTAGGGGGGAGGAGGGGCCTCGTAAAACGTTACGATGCGTTACAGGGGCGGGAGGAGGTCTTCCTTACAAGACGTTACGTAACATTTTTTTTTTAAATTAGAGAATAAAAACTCCCAAATTGGCAGCCCCAAAGGTTAAAATAATAATTTTATTTTATTTTAAGTTTATTATTGAAAAAAAGTTAAAAATAAGAGAATGAAGGACGAAAACAGATGTGTTGTAAAGCATAAAATTTATAAAAAACAAACAAAATACGCAGGTATTGCGGTTTAAAAATCTTTTGTATTATTTAATATTATATGATTACCGCAATGGCAATTAAAAGTATACCAAGGATAAAAACTATAACATAACTTTTTACGACTTTAGGGTAAAAATGGACACTTGAGTGTTACGTAACGTTTATAGAAGGGGTGGGAGGGGTTACATGAAAACGTTACGGTGCGTTACAAAGGGGGGAGGGGGGTCAAAAATGTTCAAGTTTTGCGTTACGAAATACTTGAACGCTCCCCAAGAACAAAAAGAAACGTCAAATCTGTTTCAGCAAAACTATTACCCGTGTGACACACGTTCTCTTTCGCTTCTATGATGATGGAACAGTTCATGAAACAAATTTCACAAATTTCACCTGATTTCGAAAATGGTTTTTGGATTTCAAGTTGCCTGCACTGTAAACTGAATCCGTTCGCAAATCAGACCAATTTTTTTCCTACGATTTCAAATTCTGTCGGAAATCAGAACAGCCGTGTATAGCTCCCATAGTTTTCTAACAGTGTTTTTAAATCAGTTGATGATCAACAAACATATTCTTTAGAGCAGATTTCAAATAAAAACTGGTCATTGCTATAAAAGTTTTGAACTTTGGACTTTTTTAAAGACTCCAATGACCTCGATTCCCCGTCTGGTTTTTTAAGTAATTTAAATAAAATGCTTTGGCTTGCGAACACCTGCGGTAAAGTTTAATTGCCCACATGGAAAGAAACCAATTCGCACATTCCTCAATTAAAAATATTATGAATCTCAAAGTAGAACATAATCGCAGCGTGAGTTTTAAAATTTTTATTAGCAAAACAAAGATGCAACCGACTACCGAAACAATTAGCGATTCCTCGGTAGGTGTCGAAGAGTCTATATAAAAATTGAGTAAAGATTTTTTTCTAAATAAACACACAAGACTAACAATAAATGAGTGACTCAGTCATGAAACCAATGCGCTGGATGAGCAGTGAGTTATTTTTATTTTTATTTAAATTCATTCTGTCTGTTGCTTTGTTCCAGATAATTAAATTAAAAATCGCTTAGCCATTTCAGCTTACCATAATTGGTAGTCAGGCAATATACGCGCGCTATTACGAGTCAATAAAGACGCGCTGCTTACAAATGACATCTCGCTGTCATTTACCTTATAGTCATTTGAATAATGACACTCGGACGGGGTTTTTGTCTTCCTCTTGGTGTCTCTATCTGGCATGGCGTCTGTCTTTGGAAGTGCGGAATGCTGTTGATTGCTATTAAACTGACTATGATTTTGACTCTGTAGAAGCGTAGAATTGACTAGGGAATCGTTTGAATATTTCAATTGAATTTCTACTGCTGTCGCCTTAGGGTCTGCTGCTAAACGATTCGTACTTTGTATGGCGGTTTGTGTTTTTTTTTGTTTTTTATTTTTTCATTTCAAGAAAGTTTAATCGTGAGAGACACACTGTCGCCAGCTGCTGTTTTACTGACTGAATATCAAATTAAACGAATTTTGAACTTTGGTTGGATTTTTGGTCTCGTATAAGTGGCAGCCACAAATGCTACGGCACGCGCTTGGACAATAAGCAATAAGCGAGCAACTGAATGTTTGTGCGTATTACTTGTAGTACCTATGCATATTGCATTTTAGCGGCGGGGACAGCTATTTATTGATATTGCCACATATGCTGTGGCCTTGTTATTAGAGTAGAGTCTTTTTTGAAAAGACACAAAGACGTCATAAAAAGCGATTACATTTATTCAGCGCGATGTTTAGCTATTCGCCTTTGACTTTCTTTCATTAGTTTGACAAAAGAAGCTGAAACCTTCAGAGAAAGCAAATAACGCGTTGTATTGAAGCATTTTAAGGGGGTTATAACACATTAAGCCAATATTCTCCTTGTAATCACATCTAAGTCTCTAATATATTTGAGGTTTCTTCTTAGAGATTTAGGCGCGCTACGCGCTTGCATTAATTTGTTTATAGCAAGTTACTTCAGACATTCGAGTTCATATAGGCAATGGATACAAAATAACAGCCGAACCTATAGGTAACCATTGTGCCATTTGTTTGGACTTAGGTATATCTAACGTAAGTCGGTGACAAACGATCTCAAAAGAACCATACTTGAACCACACTCTGTTTCATGTCTGCTACACCCTAGTTATGCGCCTACCAAGTTCTCCATAGTAACTATAGAAATATCGTTTGGGGCAGTGGCGAGGTGTGAATAATTCCAAATATTAACTAGAAGAAGGCTTAGTCACCAACAAAGTAAATTTCAAAAGCTTACTTGAAATTTTTTTCGTGCAATGTATGTCCTCGCATCAAGCCAAAAAGTCAAGTATTTCAAACCAACTTTGATATTAGGTAGAGCGTCCTAAATCTATAACTTTTTTTTCTTCATTAAACTAAGCTGATTAAAATTATTTGATTTACAGATATTAAGGAAGATAAAGGAAAACTTATTTATTTATTTATTTATTGAAATAAATTATAAAATTAATTTATAAATTTATTTTATTTTTAACGCATCAAGGTAGCCAGACCATATGATACCGTTTTTTAACTTAACAAAAATTTAGCAAGAATTTAAGAATTTTATTAATTTTGTACATTTTGAGAAAAATTAATAAGTAAAAAAATAAATTAGAAATTATTACGGGCAAATGAAACTAACTGTGGTACCCGTGGTGTGATGGATAGCATGTCCGCCTGTTAATCCAGAGGTTCGAGTTCGAATCCCACCAGAGGCAAAAATGTTTTTTCTACGGGTATCGCCTTTCGCGAGGAATTGGCAAGTCCTCCGTTAGTATTCATTGCCATGAAAAGCGCTTTCTCGATTAGCCGTTCGGAACCGGCAGAAAATTGTAGGTCCCCTCCATTCCCTCACAAGGGATGGTTGTGAGAAATGCGCTAGGCCCAGGGGCTCCTCGCTCTGTTGCGCCACCCTATTTATTTATTTATTTAAATGAAACTAATTTAAATCTCTTCAAACTTCTGGTGGGCGGAGATGACAGCTTTGATGCGACGAATGGAGTTGACGTCTGATGGATTTAGGATGTTGGCGAGCGTGTCGGGTATATTGTCTGCGGATGTGTTTATTTGGCGAGAAACAGGACACTCTACGAAAATATGCCAAATTGGAAGAGCTATCCCACAATATGAGCATTGCTCTGGGGCCTCGCGAGTGTAGTAGTGCTTGCTTGTGAACAGAGTTTTTCCTACTCTTACTCGTAAAATTTTTACGCATTCTTCTCTACTAAATGATTAGTTGTACCGGATACGTATTCACGGGTTGATGTTTTCGAAGAAATGTTTCTGTTGATTTCCATTTTTCTATGACTTCATTCTTTTCAATATGAGTAAAAGCTCTTTTCGAAAGTTACTCATACTCTAAGATAAGTGGATATCGAATAGCGTTTTTTGCTGCCGAGTCAGCGGCTTCTTTACCTTTAATTCCACAGTGTCCGTGTATCCAAGCTATTACAATATTTCTGTGGTGGAACAAGCAGCTTCTTAAAATGTCAAGAGATGGACATTTATTTGTGGCCATATCTGTCACCATACAAAGCTCTGAACGTTACTTTATCCTAACAGACAACCTCGGTATACTCGAAGGCTTAAGAAATGCCACAAATAAAGGAAAACTTTTCAGACTTTTTGCACTTAATTTCAATTTTTCAAGCCTAAATTTGTAATATTTAAAAAAATCACGACATGCACTAAATCAATTGAAGTAAGTATTGCACTGCCCCTAGACTCTAGGGGCCTCCTTATTCTGAATTGTTCTATGTCTGAGACCTGTCAATTCTATATTAGTCTAAGGAATGCTTCCTCCCTTTCCCCATTACGATCGACATGATCGTGTAGAATGGAAAATGGCTTTTTGGGCGGGGGTCTTGGGAAACCATACCTTACCTGAATACTGATCGTTTCAACCTACAGATCGCGGATCGCTTGGCAGATATAGGTGGGAGGTGGGGTCGCATGCGGCAATTTGTGAAAACCAAACAAATGAAAAAAAAAAATTATTATAATAATATTTTGCCAAATACAGTAAAACCCGCTTAAGAGAAACCCGCTTAAGAGAAAAATCCGCTTGAAAGAATTTTTTCAGACCCGAGTATTTGTTGACCAATTACCAATTAAACACTCCGCTTAAGTGAAAAACCCGGATACCTACCTGAAACATATTTTCAGTTAAATTTCATATTTTTCATTGAAAAAAACTCTCTTAAGTGAAAAAAATTTTTATCGAACAGAACAATTTGAGCCAATAAATGGATGGTTAGATCGGTGGAAAAAACGTTAAAATATAAATTTTAAAAAGATTTGTGGTGAAAGTAATTCTGCTGACACAGTAGTTATTGCTGGAAAATGTTTGGCCAAACATTCGTCAAAGCTACAGCCCAGATGACGTGCATAATGCTGATGAATCCGGGATAATGTTTAAGGATCTACGGACGCGACGGCTTCATTGGTAAATAGATGTGCAAACCTTCAGGAATGAAGCTACCAAAGGACCGTATCACTGTCCTTTTCATTTTCAATTCGATTGGAACAGACAAAATTATTTTTTGTATTGGTGTGTAGACTAAGATTAAACACATTTTGTTTTTCTTTTGCTAATAATTTTTCTTCTAAATATGTACATAGGTAGAATCCGAGATGCTTTAGAAAAGCACAATTCCTGTTAATTAAATGAAGCAGCACTACAATTCGAAAAGTTTGATGTTAGCAGATCTGTATCTGACAATGATTTAGATGTGGAAATTTTGGGAATCCAGAAAGCAACAATTAAAGAAGCTTTTAAATCTCTCTATGTTTTAAGCAATTTTCTGATAAAATGATGAATTGCCATTTTCAGACTTTGTCACAAACGAAAATTGATGACTTTTAGAAAAAAGTAAGATTATTTCTGTCTTCATAAAACTTACCTAATTATATTCAAAAATATACCTACAAAAACTCAAATGTGATTTAATCTGATTTATGTAATATATCTATGTACTACTACATAGCTATGAATTCCAATGTACATATGTATATATGCTATTTTTGTTATTCAATAAACTATTTTTTTTATGTTTAATCGTGGTTAGTTATTCTAACACTTTTATTTAAATTTTTTCCAGGCAACTCCAAAGATAAATACATCAAATTGTTTATTGTGTATATGAAGCATTAAACCTCCGCTTAATGGAACTTTAAATCCGCTTAAGTGCAATTTTTTTTCAGTTATCAGGACTCCGCTTAAGTGAAATTTTTTTTCACTTAACCGGGGTTCGGTTAAGTGAAAAACCCGCTTAAGTGAAAGAAAAACTGTGACAATTCGCCTTTTCTCTTAAGCGGGTTTCACTGTAATAACATAAAACGAAATATCACTCAATGAGCAAAAATTTCCGTGTTTTATGTACAACACTATTTTATTTACAAAATGGTCACTATACCTACGCTCATGTACTGGATTTTGGTTGGTAATTTTATCCCTGAGTCTACCTCTAAAGACAAATTCGCACCCAAATAAGCGCTGTTTCTGTTGTCTGTAGCTGTCGCCGTAGTCGACGGCGGAGTTTTTCATCTTCTTTATGCCCGGTATGTTCCATCTAACTTTTCGAATGGTGGCTATGTCTGTCATACAGCAGAGTAGAGCAGAGATAAGAATTTAATTAGATGGCAAACTTCACACACACATTGAAACTGCCTACAAGCTGATTTACCGAAAATCACCTCTACTACTTTGAGTACAGCTTCCACTCCACCTTTACTTTACACAAAATCTCACTGCTACCACTTTGAGTACAGCAAATCTCACTACTACCACTTTGAGTACAGCTTCCACGTATTCACAGACAGAGGTTGTGATTACAAAAACAACAATGTAAACAAATGGGTGTTGCGGGGCAAGAGAAGTAAAGGTTTGCCATCTAATTAATTTCTTATCTCTGGAGTAGAGCCTCTGATAATTCTTCGGCTACACGTTGATTTGAATAACCTTGTCCTTTTTATTTGGTTTAGGTTTGTTAACAATCTAGTCATTATACTGTTGTCCGAAGCTATTGGTTTGTTCGAATTCAAATTTCTTTTTTAAGCAGTTGGGTAGCCAACTCAACACACAACCCTCCACTTGGAGGAGTCTGCCTGAACATTAGGAGCTGAAAATTTTGCTGGAGGAGCGGTATTGCGATGTTACTAACCAGCCGCAGGAAGTTGAGAGCAGCTTGGGTCACAAAGAGCTCATTCACAACGATCTATTTCAATATCCTGTTCTAAAATTGAAAAACTTTCAAGAGACCCTTTAACCAAATTTCTCAGAGTAGCTTGCTTAGGGTCATCTGTTTTTAGAGTGCTGATATTCACTTCTGTGACATAAGTTCAGGCAAATCACTGAAGTCCAGGCAGAAAGGCCTGTCAATCATTACTGCCAGAGTATAACTGTGGTCTTTCCTCAACACTCGGACTTAATAGGTTGGCAAGTCACTTCCTCTTTAACGCGACGATAGCTGCTCAAAGGAGATAAATTAAGAACGGAATTGACGTACGGATGTGTTCAGAAAATAGCGGAAGTTTTTTTCTCCTGTTGGAATAGTCCAGTTGTTAACATTTTTTTGTTGTGCTATTACTTTTTGAACTTTTAGTTCATTGCTTTTTTGTCTGTGGCAATTGCCGCGTGTTTTTATGATCTCAGCGATTTTTAACAAAAGCAGCGACGAATGAAAGTTGCTCAGGAGTCACTTAATGAAGTCAAAGACAATGTACATACGTGCTATAACAGGTAACGACACATGGGCTTAAGGATATGCCATTATGGCTAAGGCTTAATCAGTTCAGTGGAAGCATCATGGCCCGCCTTTTCTTTATGAGGGCCACAAACACGTGTTAGCGTGTGTGCCACGGGCCGTAATAAAAAAAAATTAGGTGTTAATAAAAAAACGTAAATGGTACAAAATTTAAATTTTAAAGTTCAATTTTATTTATTACAATGAGGTGATAGAAAAGTGGCGACGATGGTGATGACGATGAAATGCTGAGTACTTTTCGCTCGGAACTACCGTTGGTTTTCTTGAACGAAAAACAAGATGTAAATCGTAGCTGGCGATGACAAGTCAACTTTAACTAGTAATCAAATTCAGAACGATCACAGTTCGATCCAAGGCAGGTGGGCCAACCAAAATGGCCCGGCGGGCCGCAGCTTGAGTATCACTGCTCCAAACCCTCGAAATTTTAAAAAATCCCCTAATTTTTTGAATACATAGTACCTACATATAAGTACTATCAACTGCAACCTGTGATTAGATTAGATTAGATTAGATTAGATTTTATTTGTAATCATTAACAGTATTCACATTATTTAAAATAGAAACAAAAATCAGAAAAACTTGACATTTTTGCCGTCTGCCAAGTTGACAAAACATATTTTTTTAACGTTTATAATGATTTGAAAATTTAAATTATCTTAAAATAATTGCAATAATTAGTTTATAAATAAAGGGAGTACATAACTTAAAAAAGACAATTGTAATTTTAAAATCTTTCATTAATTATACTTATTATACTATTTTATTAAGAGCCATATTATAGTATTGGTAAAGTTTTTTTACTTCGATTTTGTTTAGCAAGGATATAACTTCGATCTCAGTCAAAAAATTTGATCCCAACACGTTCCTTCCCACTTCGCTGAAAAAAGGACATTTTCCCATAAAATATATAATATCCTCTCTTTCACGCAGGTGCACATAGTGCATAAAATTTGTAAATCCTCTCTGTGTGTAATAAAGTTCAAGCGTATCAGCTCTCCCCGTATCCTGACCATCATTGATATCTCCTCTACGCTGTTTTCATCTCGGAAATAATTCCTCTCTTTCAAATGGTAGTCTAGTTGTGAGTATACTGCTCTATGTAGCGATTCATGAGCGTTATTCTCAAACAGTTCTCTGCACTTCAGGTCTACTAGTGAAATAAGATCATTATAATAAAGTCTTCCAGCGAACATAGTCTAAACTGTTTAGACTTAGGTCCATACCGCAGTCCGCCGCCATATCTTTCCACTCAGAATACCAACTTGATTCCTCCCGTTTGACTTGAAGGGCTCGGTAGCCGATGATTTTCCAGCTTCATGATCTTAAGTACGTAATCGATTTGCATTTTCAGCGTACGTATAAAGAGCGGTGATAATCCTGTTTCCAGCATAATCATGTAGTTTGGCATATTTGGTGGTAGTCGAAAAATTCGCTTTACGTAGTATCGGAGTAGCTTCTCTACATTCTCATACTGTTTAACTCACCATACTTGTGCTGCGTAGAGCAAAATTGATTCTGACACTGCCTCAAATACTCGGAATTTACTGCTGTGTGCTATATTTTTATTGTGAAAGCATCTGCTCCATGACGATGACGCACTAATTGCACTTTTGGCCTATGCCAACTTCTCCTTCGAATGTTTCTCCATATTTAAACTTTGCGTGAAACACACTCCGAGATATTTAAATTCCTTGACAATTTCTATTGTCTGATCATTGAAGAACCATTTTTCATTTCGAGAGCTTCTGCATCCGCCGTTCTTAAAAATCATGATTTTTGATTTATCTTGATTCACTGATGTTTAAATGGTAGACACGTGCACCCAAGAGGACCCTAGCGTTCATAGGTTTTTCTTAAAACCCACCTCTGTCTATCAACTCCTACTCTCACCTCCACGTGGTGAACATCGGGTGCCTAGTACCTCAACTTGAGATTGGGTCTCAACCCCAGTGGAAGGTTGTTGGTGGCAGCAAACGAGAGAGGGGGGGAGAGGTGTTCCCACTAAGGCACCTCTTCTTTCATCCAGACGGCAGCGGAGGAATTCCCTAGATGGAATCAACGGTGGCGTCTACAGTTCCAGTCAGGTTGAACTACTTAGTGAACACCTTATAGGGCTACTACAACATATTTGGAGCTCAGGCCTATAAGGAACGGTTTATCCGGCTCCCCATCTTTGGAGTTATACAAGGATCTGGCCCTCCAGGTTGGGGGTCGTGCTGTCGGGGTGACTTCCCGGCCACGTAAAGAAATTGTTAGTTGCGAAGCACCAACAAGCCTCGGATACGGACGGATTTACTGATGACGAACCAAGCAAACGAAAAACGGACAACGAACTTCGGATCTGTACGTGGAATGTTAGGTCCCTTAATAGACCACGTGCAGCCGAACAACTAGCGGAAGCCCTAAACTGCTACAAAGCAGATATTACCGCTATCCAAGAAATGCGATGGGATGGACCAGGTAGACGCAAATTAAAAGACTGCGATATCTACTACGGCGATTGCTACCGAGAGCAAAAGCAGCGATTGTTTGGATGTGGATTTGTTGTTGGAACTAGACTCAGGCAAAAAGTCTTGAGTTTCAACTATGTGAACGAGCGCATAGCAACAATCCGCATCAAGGCTAAATTCGTCAACATAAGCCTCATTTGCGCACACGCCCCCACAGAGGAAAAGGATGAAGACACCAAAGACGTATTCTACGAGCTCCTGGACAAAACATATGAGCAGTGCCCTGGCTATGACATTAAGATTGTTCTAGGAGATTTTAATGCCAAGCTAGGAAGAGAGGATATCTTTGGTGGAATAATCGGAAGATACAGCCTGCACGACAACACCTCCGATAACGGATTCAGGCTGATCGATTTCGCTGCGGGGCGAGATGTTCTGGTAGCTAATACGCGGTTCCAGCACCTCAATATCCACAAAGGGACATGGAAATCTCCTGATCAATCAACCGTCAACCAGATTGACCACATTGCGATCGACGCACGACACTTCTCCAGTATAGAGGATGTCCGAACATTCCGAGGGGCCAACATTGACTCGGACCACTACCTTGTTGTAGCCAAGGTACGACTGCGGATATCCCGATCCAAGCCAACACAAGGAAATACTGTGAGAAAATTCGACGTTGGACGACTACAATCGCAAGAGATCGCCAAGTCCTTTTCCGATCGAGTCTCTTACAACCTCTTAAGAAGTCATATGCCGCCAGCATCAAGTATAGAGACCCAGTGGCAGCAGTGCCAATCAACCATCAGAGATGCCGCCGCTGAAGTGCTGGGTTTCACACGGCCACCACAACGAAACCCCTGGTTTGACGACGAATGCCGGCAAGCACATGCAGCTAAACAGGAAGCATACAAAGCGGCGCTGCACAAAAAGACTAGAACTGCTTACGAGCTCTACAAGCAGAAGAGGAGAGACGAACACCGGCTTCTCAGACGGAAAAAGAGAGAGCATGAGAAGCGCGCGATCGAGGAGATAGAAGGGTGCCACAGCAGGAATGAGGTTCGGAAGTTTTACCAAAAGGTAAAAACAACAGCCTCGGGCTATAAGCCCCGAGCCGAAGCCTGCAAAGACGACCAAGGGAACATCGTGGTGGAACCGCAGTCAATGCTGAGGATATGGAAAGACCACTTTTCCAAAGCTCTATAACGGCGATGATGAACCCAATTCCGCTGTTAGAGAGATAGAACCATTCGATTTAGGCGACGTAGACCAACAATTCCGCCAACCCGACCTGAACGAAGTGAAGACAGCAGTATCCAAGCTAAAGTCCAACAAAGCTGCTGGAGCTGATGGCCTCACTGCCGAATTGTTTAAAGCGGCAGGCAATGACCGGTCAGGAGTATGCACCAGCTCATTTGCAAAATATGGTCGGAAGAAAGCATGCCCGATGAATGGAACCTCAGCATTGTTTCTCCGGTCCTCAAGAAAGGAGACCCTCTGAACTGCGCCAACTACAGAGGTATCAGTCTTCTTAACATCGCATATAAGATCTTCTCTGCCGTATTGTGTGAGCGTCTGAAGCCATTCGTCAACAACCTGATAGGTCCTTATCAGTGCGGCTTTAGACCAGGAAAGTCCACCATAGACCAAATCTTCACACTACGGCAGATCTTGGAAAAAACCCAGGAGCTTCAAATCGATACCCACCACAATTTCATCGATTTTAAGGCCGCGTATGACAGCATCTATAGAGAGGAGTTATATAGAGCCATGTCTAGTTTTGGCATCCCTACCAAACTTGTCCGATTGTGTAGGATGACGATGGAGAACGCACGCTGCTCCATCAGGGTCGGAAAAGATCTCACCGATACATTCGATGTCAAAAAAGGTTTTAGGCAAGGCGATGCACTGTCATGCGACTTCTTCAACATCGTTCTTGAAAGAATAGTGCAAAACTCCCACGTCAACACAAGAGGCACAATCTTTCAAAAATCCGTTCAATTGCTCTGATATGCCGACGATATTGACATAATTGGAACAACGCAGCGTGATGTCAATGGCGCGTTTATGAGCATTGAGACGGAAGTGAAGAAGATGGGTTTAGTGGTAAATGAGGGCAAGACCAAGTATATGCTGTCATCAAGAAAGGACACCCAACACCGACGTCTTGGACAAAACGTCACGATTGACAGCTATAACTTTGAGGTAGTTAAGGACTTTGTCTACCTAGGCGCCGCTATTAATTCAGACAACGACACCAGCGCTGAAATCAAACGAAGAATAACTCTTGCCAATCGCTGTTTCTTCGGACTAAGAAGGCAATTGAGTAGTAAAGTCCTCTCTCGAGCAACTAAAGTGTCCCTGTATAAGACACTTATCATCCCGGTTCTTATATATGGCGCAGAGGCATGGACCTTGTCAAAGGCAGACGAGAACGCTTTAGGATGCTTCGAGAGAAAAATTCTTCGGGTGATTTTTGGTCCCGTCTGCATAGATGGAGAGTGGAGAAGAAGATTTAACGACGAACTGTACGGGCTGTACAGCGACACTGACCTTGTCAAACGAGTCAAGGTCCAGCGGCTTAGATGGCTATGTCATGTAGAGCGAATGGACACCAACGCTCCGGCCCGGAAAGTCTTCGAATCCAATCCCGAGGGACGGCGCAGTAGAGGAAGACCGTGACTCAGGTGGCGCACGCAAGTAGGAGAGGACCTCAACCAACTTGGCGTGCAAAACTGGAGGCAGCTAGCTAGGGACCGAGCTGGCTGGAGAAGCATGTTGGTTGAGGCCCTAGTCCGACCCGGACTGTAGCGCCACCTTAAGTAAGTAAGTAAGTGATTCACCACTAGATTCCAGAGCTTACAATATTGGTAAAGTTTGTTGATCATTAGCTGCAATGATTCTGGAGAGGATGCCAAGAGTACGACGTCATCTGCGAATAGCAGTGCCTTGATTGTTTGTCTAGCGTAATCTATGCCACACGGTATAAACCTTACTAGATCATCAATGAACAAAGCAAACAAGCTTGGGCTTAGACAACCTGCAACCTGTGTAGACGCCACCAAGTAGACACCGTAATCGAAGCCTACCATGATAGTAAACCTTCGATCAATTTCTCAACCATTGGAAAAATTCATTTCCAATTTCAAGGTTGACCAATGCATTTGGAAAAGCTTACAGTCTAAATATTCGAAGACGTTTCTTAACGATGCGATGTTTGTCTGTCTCGCACTTGTTGTGGCGAACAAATAATATGTGCCTTGGTGACGTAACAGGTTCAGAATGGGAGAAAAATCTAAACTCTGAGGCACTATCTTGTTTAGTTGTATCATTGGACAGATCTATCCTAACATCGTTAACATAGCACTTCAGCGTTTATCTTCAACGATATTAAGTAGCTACCTCAAGGATTTACAAAAAGGAGAATCAGAATCAGAACACCCACTGATATCTTTTTTGGGAAAAATTCCTTTCGAATCTTGTGACAACTCTCAAACTGTCATCCTAGGTTTGTGCACGCTCATCTCTTGGCTACCTTAGTTAAATAAATTCTATACCAAATGGAACCTTTTGCTTTTAAAATGATTGAAGCATTTATATGGTCCTACAGCGGATGATTTTGAATACAAAGAACACACTACTGCCCTTCCGAAAAATTGCAAAGTTTCACAGGCTTTGTTTTCAAGTCTAAGAAGTCCCAACTCTTACTATAATCAAATTGAGATCACATCATTTTAACTTTCATAGAATTAGAATGATGTCAAATTACTTGTTATTCAGCTTGACTTAGTAACCTGATTGAAAAGTTCCCCCCGTTTTCGTTCAAATCCAACCTTTCGCACGCACGCCACACTTACTTAGCATGTACCTGATGTTTCACGTAGTTTAGATAAACAAATTAATTTTTATTGCCCATACCCATCCCATTCCCATAGGCCAAGAGGAGTCATTTGTTGATGTGTTGTTTTGACTTAAAAGTGTTACCAATTTCTCATGACTGACTCCGGGGAGTCACTCGGTCAACCGCAGCCCCAACGTTAATATGCTTGGAATACCAAACTAATAGTGTCTACGTGCAAAATGCCTCAATTGGCTTGTAAAACATTTTTATGCTGTGCTCATCCCGGAAGATAATTGAGCTTAAGAAATCTCCATCGATAATTATTACGAGTATAGGCAGAGAAAATCGCAGATGAAATGAGAATTCGTCACACAAGGTAGTATCTTGTTGGCCTTATTAGGATTCTAAGTCACGTTGGGATGCGTAGGTGTGTTACAATCCGATACGGAAAAGTGGATTGTTGTTTGTTCTATAGCCAAGTAAAGGTTTTACTCAATGGAGCTGTTGACGGAAGGTCAAGAAGAGAAACAATACCTACGCAATAGAAGTAAAATGATGGGATTTTTGTTATTCTCAACTTAATGATTCCTTACTTACCTTTACACGCAACCTTGTCCTTGTGGGTGTACTCGTAGCTATACTCCCTTTTGATTCTTTTAAGGAAACAAAAAGCCCTTCCGGGTTTTGTTCTAACACAAGTAGGATTGTTATGTGAGTTGAATTACGTCTCGGACTTGGAATTGAAGGAAAAAATAAGTTTTACGAGTACAAACGAGGGTGAGTAATTGAACAACGAATTGGAATTTAATTCCCATTATTGTTGATTAAAGGCATACATGTTTGAACTTTGACTGTTTTGTGTGATGAACTCGGGTTGGAAAGAAGCTGTAAGCGTCCGTTGGTCAAAGGAGAACTTCAATGAATGCATCATAGGTTCTTCGTGGTTAGGTTAAGACCAAAGCGATACGGTTGGTCTATAAGCATCAGCAAATGCCAAAGTGCTCTTACGACACTCAGGAGAGTGTTTCAGTTTTTCTGTTTGTGGTACTAACCTCGGGCAAGGAGTGGACTGATGGTACGGAAATGAAATGATTGAAAAATCGAGGAGGAAAGACTGAAAAAAGATTAAATAAGGATAAGCTTCATGCTCGAAGGTGCCTATGGAATGAACTCAATACTCTAAGGACACTGCTACGCACTGATATTGAAATTGCAACAAAACTAAAAGCTGCGCAGTAAGTAAGTGCGGTTAAGAAGACAATCGAAAAACAAAACCCTGTCTAAGACAGTGATCATCCTAGTTCTGCTTTACGGCGCGGAAGCGTGGCCCTTATCGAAAACAGACGAAGAAAGCTTTGGTTGCTTGAAAAGAAAATTACTCAGAGTGATATTTGGTCTCGTTTTTGAAGGCAAAGAACTTTCTTAGCTATGCTACGGCATGTTCATATAGCTAAAAGAGTAAGCATCAAGATTCGAGAAACTACGACGGCTGGGACACGTAACGATCCGGCTTGAAAGCACACTATAGTAGCCTCTCGAAAGGCTGCCTTAAATGGCACTTATCAAGTGGTAATGAAACTCAGGCAGCTTAAAGAGTTAGATCTATTCTGTCACAATAAAGGGTTTTTTTCAAATCGTTTGCTGTTTTCAAGGAGAAATAAAACGCATATAATTAAACGTTATGGCCAATATTTTAGCTTCATTAAAAAGGGCTTTTCAACAGGGACAGAAGTAGATCAACAGGGACAGCAAACGACGAGTTATTTCTTTCCGGTCTTTTAACGTTTCTCTTCAGCTATTTCATGATGGAAAGATATAGGTACGAGCCAACAACGAGTCGAAATTATTAAAATTTACTTCCGAAATTCGTAGTAAGTGGCCTCAAAGTTAAGAGTGCTACGTCCAATTTATGGTCGTCATAATCGTCCTAGCAGATCAGCAATTGAGCGTCTAGTGGAAAAATTTGAATCCACAGGCACAGTACCAAATGTTACCGTGCCAGTGAGACAAAGAAGTGCCCGTAGTGTCGAAAATATTACTGCCGCTGAAACTTCAGTTGCAGAAAGCCCAAATGTGTCTCTCACACGTCGTTCTCAAGCATTGGGCATCTCTGTGACGTCGGTCGTTGTAGCGAATTTTGCGAAAAGATCTTGGCCTACATCCTTACAAGATTAAATTGACGCAAGAACTGAAGCCGCTCGACTACCAGGAGCGTCGTATGTTCGTGAATTGGGCTGAGCAACAACTTGGAAATGATACGGATTTTCATCGAAAAATTATCTTCAGCGATGAGGCTCATTTCTGGCTGAATGGCTTCGTCAATAAACAAAATATGCGGTATTGGTCAGGCAGCAGTCCACACGTACTCCATGTTTCATCATTGCATCCCGAAATAATTACGGTTTGGTGTGGTTTATGGGCCGGCGCGGCGGCGTCATTGGGCCGTACTTCTTCCGTGATGATCAAGACCGGCACGTTACTGTGAATGGGGATCGCTACGTTCAATGATGGATGATATGGACTTGGAGGACTTGTGGTTCCAACAGGACGATGCCACAAGTCACACAGCAAATGTCACAATGAATTTATTGGAAACCAAGTTCGGGGAACGTGTTATCTCACGAAATGTTAGTTAGACTATTTCCTGAAGGGCTACGTCAACGTCAAGTCTTTGGCCTATGACAACAAGCCAGCGACGATTGATGAACTTTGTACGAATATCGAACGTGAAATTGCCGATTTATGCTTGATAACCGTCGAAATTGGGTTCAGCGTCTGGACTTCTGCAAGCGTGTCCGTGGTGGCCATGCAAACGAATATGAGCTCCATACACAATGGCATCGAACGTACTATTTCACAGGAATAAAAAATTTTCACTGTTTTTGTTTTATTTAAAGTTTAAAGGTTTGTAGCGCTCTTATTGAAAAAACCCGATAGAGAATATAAAAGTTTGCCGTTAAGTTTTAAAAAGGATTCGGGTAGGTGACTGGCTCGGATGAATCCCAAACGAGAAACTCAATTATCGCATTTGGGGCCGTATGTCCGCAATAACGATCTGAATATTGTTTTCCTGGACAGGCGACCTCACATAACCCCACAAAAAATAGTCCACCTGTGTTAAATCGTGGAATCTTGAAAGGAAACTCAGAGGTTTCAGAACTCGAGATAGTGTAAAATTTCACGTCAACAGCGATTTCGAGACAATTTACCGAACGTAAGAATGTGCACTGATCGAATGGCTTCAATTCTTTCACGAGAAGATGGCCAACCAAACTGAACATAAATCAAGTAACAACTGTCAAAAAGATCAACTCCGAAAAAAACATAGCTAAATTGAAAACCACAGATCTAAGAAAACCATCCTCTATAAGAAGGTCTGAAGAATCTAACTATGATACCTGCAGTTTAAGAATTTATCTGCCATTCAAGATTCAACTGATGTTTGACTTGAGGTCTTGAGGCCTTACTTTAATTGGCATTGACTGAGTCGACGTGTTTCATCTAAAAGGTTTAGAATTTATGTTGTAATAGTTTTGTTGTCGTAAATCAACGCTCCCAGAATTCATGTGAATACTTCCGATTAGTATCTAGACTTAATTTTTTAATCAACAAAAAACGGTTACCTATCTCTGAAACTGAAATAAGCAAGCGGTAGACAAACTACACTTGCTTTTAGCTTAACTTCAAAATTCGAAGGATTCGGAAATCAACTATGTCCATAATGAACACCAAACACGGAATAAAAAGCTTTTAGAGGACTTTTCATTTCAAAATGTCCTCCTTTAAATAAGTCCCATTTGAATATTTCAGTTTACATTTGGATTAACCTCAGCGATTTAATGATTTGCACTCAAAAAAGCAATCAAAGCAAACAGGCAAGAAATTATAATCAATTCCCACAACAACAGAGACTTGACGAATGACGATTCTAATAAATAATTAGTCAGTTGGATAAAACCGTCATCGTAATCATCACCACATCAACATCATACCTCTCCCCAAAACTTACTCGTAAAAGTCTAAAAATAAACCCAAAATCAAGCTAAAAATGGAAACCGGCTTTAAAAATAAAACCAAAACAAGATTCTGGTTTTTGGTTTGATGAAACAAACTCTCTGTGTGATGTTTTCGAGGAGACGCATCCGTCGTCGGCGCCATTCCATTTTTAGAATCCGGGTAAACGGTAAATTCTTTACGTAATTTCTCATGTTACGAATTTTAACGTTAAATAACGGAATTTCCAGATCGCAGGTGCCCTTTTGCAAAGTGAATAATGAATTGAAAGGATAAGAGGATAAGAGGAAATGAGAATATTTTAATTTGTTGAATGAAAACCCGGGGATATATTTGGTTCAGAGAAACTTTTGCAATAATCGCATGTAGGCTATTAATTCTTGATTCCTTTGACAGTTTATGCCGGTGTGTCGGTTTGGTATAGTGCTATACGTTCGGTGAAGGAGTGAAGGTGATTTGTGGTGACGCAAAAGAGCCTGCATTTGCCGAAGGTTATGCCTTAATCGGTCAAAGCTAAGAGATAAATTAATAATAATGAAAATGTTCTTTTTATTACAGATTTTGTGAGGGTCTTTTTGGCTTTGGGCTAAGAAAGTCGAATGACGCTTGGTTCTGAAAACATTTTATACATTTTCTTAGTAATGTCATCTGTTTGTGGATGTGGGTGCCATCAGAATAAATTGGTATTTTCTTAAGAACTAAAAGTCCATAGGGTTATAGGGGGATTTACATAAAAAGAAAAATTGGTGTCTTTTTTGAAGTAAGGAGACCCCCTTAGCCATTTATAGTTTTCCAAGGATTAGTTTTAAGTGAGTAGAACAATTTTGGGAGTTTATGGGATTAATGATGTGTGAAATCCTTCCACTCACTTTTTTGCAATCTGTAGGAGTGATTTCGTGAAAAGGGATGTGGATGTGTGAAAGGCAGAAGTGTATAGACAGAAAAATGACACAGGAAACGAGAGAAACTATTTTACTGTCAGTTGATTTCAAATTTATTTCAAAATGTGGACGTTTTGTCAACATCGTTCGTTAAGCGTAGGTTAAAATGAAGATGATTAGAAACAGACGGCAATATGTTAGGGGTCCTTTTGTCTGGGGACGAGTTAATAAATTCTTCCTCAAACATTTAACATCTCAAGTCTACAGTGGTGCAGATCGGTCCGGATGGTTGCCGCAATGCTGCAGTTACTCAAGATGGATCTCCAACACTCTATGAAGGTTTTGGCTGCCCTTCTTAAACGTCTAATAAAAATAAATAAAAATAAATAAGGTGGCGCAACAGAGTGACGAGCCTCAGAGACTAGCGCATTTCTCCCAACCATGCCTTGTCAAGGAATGGAAGGGACCTACAATTTTCTGCCGGTTCCGAACGGCTAATCGAGAGAGCGCTTTTCATGGCAATCAATTTACTTATGCCAATTCCTCGCAAAAGGCGATACCCATGGAACAAACATTTTACCTCTGTTGGGATTCGAACCAAGAACCTATGGGTTAACAGGCAGATGGGCTAACCATCACGCCACGGGTATCACCGTCTGATCAAAATCGGGGAAAATATAGTCCTGATTAAGAAGAGATGGATTGCAAAATCCTCGATTAAAACTATAAGCCTATCTACAAGCTTCCGGAATTATAGGAAAATTGACAGAGTAACTTTCAAAATCAATAAAATTTACGAAACCTTTGCTTCCCTCGTTATACAGTAGATCTTGACACAACTGTCAATGATCTGACAAAGACTCTTAACCGCTCTATGGAAAATTCCTGTCCTCTCACCACAATAAAAGGGAAGAAGAAACCACACTGATGGAAAAATAAGTAGAAAAGCTAATTAAAAATTGTCAGAAACTTTTTAACAGAGCTTAGTACAGAAAAATCCAACAAGACTTGGATCTTTACAAAGATCCCTTGAGAATCAATAAAAACACCTTAGGTTAACCGAAAGATCCTCCTGGAGAAACTTCTGTAGCAAAATTGAGGAGCTGAATTTAACTCTTTTTCTTCAGCCTACCTGACTATTGTAATGTGTTCCAAGTGAAAATTCGGGCGGTAAAAAAAGTCGTCTTGGCTCAGAGAAAACGTTTTATCCTCCAGTATAAAATTTACAACTGTTCAAAAATGTCGAACTCGCCACAAAAGTAACGACTTCTTCTTTTCTACCAGAAAGAAACAATATAGGTAAGTATACCCATCGCCACATGCAAACTATTGCTAAAGCAAGACGCTTCTGTGAAGACTAGCACTATATGGACGCAGAGTAATACGTCCCTTACGATTGAACAAATTCAGCCATGTGTAGACTTGAAACGTTCCAGGAGCATATTGAATTTAAATCGTCTGGATATCAGCTCTATCATAGGTGTCCTAAAAGGACACTGTGTAATAGGTAGACACGCCAAAAGACTTGATGTCTGCTCAAATGACTTCTGCAGAAGTTGCATGGACGGGGAGGAGGATGAGACCGTCCAACATGTCATTTGTTCATACCTTGCGTTCGTTAACAGACGGAAAACTCACGTAGAAGAATACTTTCTTGTCGATTTAGCTAACAAAGACTCTAAGAAACTCTCCATTTTCATACAAAGTTCTGAATGGTTTGACTAAAAGGTGATCAACTCGTTAGACCAGGTTCGATTAGAGAGTGATAAACTCCCTAGTCCTCTAGATAGGAACCGAAGGTAAGCAAACTTCTGGTCTCTGTGGTATCACAATTGACCCTCTGTGTCGGACTCTTAGCCCTAGTAGCCACATCTAACCTAACCTAACCATAAGACTTTTTCTTGTTTTGACCCAACCTATCCGTCCAAGACTTTTGTCACAAGATTCGTACCATGTACTTAAATCTTTTGAGGTAGTTTCCACCTGTCTTGGGGTCCATTTCGACCCCACTACTGAAATTCAATAAAAAAACGATATTTTTCTAATTGATAAATACTTTACTACAAAAAGCACATAGCTTTAGTGCATTGTAAACTTTACTTGAAGTTGTTGGCAGTTCCGGTGGACATCATCTGCGACAAACATCGAAGTTGGTTCAGCTTTTCATTCAAAATACGGGGTGCATCAAATTCATATTTGAAAACGCTGTTTTGTGTTGATTGATTGTGAACGGTTATTAAGTTCTGACTCCATTAGTTCCTCCGCCATATTAGAAATGCAAGCTATGCATGATAAAACGAAAAAAGTTCAGTTGTGACTGTTGAGGGGTGCACACTCATAGCGAATCTTTTTTTCTTTTCTTCTCAAATATAGAAAAGCTTAATAAACGTTTAATTAAAGATTTATATAATGTCTTGCCCCTGTGATCGGAAGGTGGATCGACGTGATGATAGTGTTCAATGCAATAATTGTCAAGTGCTTTTTCATTTAATTTGCATCAAACTAAAACCGTCTGATTGCACATTCATGAAAAAAAAACAATATTCCATTTCTCTCTGCGACTTGTACCAGAAAAAAACGTAATTCACTTCGCTCCCCACCACGCTCTGCACACAAGTAGAAATCAACACCAAGGCTTCTACTAATGATTCATCTTTTAACAACTTGCCATCCAAACCACCGTTTGCTCTACCATCGACACTGCTACCATATCGTCTGATAATATTGATGTATTGCCTGCGTTCGATCTAGGCGAAATAAATAATGCTGCTCCCGTCCCCATCACGCTAGAAGACCTATACCAAGAGATCATTTCTATAAAGAAAATGCATGCCGATGCATTATACTGTTCATAAGTACATTGCAAGTGGAACAAAAAAAAATCTTGAGACCAAGGTGTATGACCTGCAACAAACAGTCAACACTCTACAACAAAATCCGTTCCGCAAATGCATTGACATCGCATCGTTGGTATACCTAATGTGAAGAATGAGAACGCATTGGAGGCTGCTCTGAAGGTATTTGCTGCTGGACTAGGAGAAAATGTAAGCGAGAACGATATTAAATCATGTTATGTAAAAACTATTCCGATGAAGTTGAATACTACATCTCACTCAGCATCATCTATCGAGAATAAATTAAAAATCGTGACAGTAAAATTCAAAACTATTGATTGTAAGCAGAATATCATCGCTGCAAAAAGAAAAAAGAAAATAACATCAGGGTTATTTGGGGGTAATTTTAGCAATAAGCCTATTTACATTAATGAGAGTTTATCTCACTTGAATAGATCGCTGTTAAATAAAGCAAAGAAAGTTAAGGTAGAAAAAATTTTTAAATTTGTTTGGGTAAATAATGGTTCGGTTTTGATGAGAAAAAAAGAAGGGGAAAAAATTATTCGAGTATCTTGTTTTGAAGTTTTTGATACTCTTACTTAATATACATATTTCTCATTTATTGTATCTTGTTTTTTACTTTTTATTATGAACAATAATTTTTTACTTGATAATCCTTTGCATAGTCATGTCATTAACCCTCTTTGTATTAACTATGATCAAAAAGCTTTTAATAATGTGCTATACAATAGTGAATGTGTAAACACCTTCAGTGTCATTCAACAAAATATTCGAAGCTTAAGAAAAAATTTCGATGTTTTTTTGATTCATTTAGAATCGTTCATAAACAAACCTAATTTAATTTTCCTGACTGAAATATGGATCTACGATGGAGAAGAAGACTTTTTTTAAATATCTGGGTACAAATTATATGCTAAATGTAATAATTCATACGCGGCGGGTGGTACTGCAGTGTATATAAGTGATAGTATACATGAAAGTTGTGTTGTTAGCTCTCCGGTGCTATTAAGTTCTGATTTAATCAAAGTTACTTGCCCTATTAATACTCATAAATTTGAATTTTTTTGCTTTTATAGACTTCATGGTATAAGTATAGATGTGTTTTTGGAAGAACTTGGTAACCTGTTAAGTGATAATCATTCAAAAAATTTGATAATTCTAGGTGATATTAACATTGATATCCTAGGTCTTTCTTCGAATGCTGATGTTTACTTAAATTTAATGTCTGCCTATGGTTTCCAATCCTGTATTAATGTTCCTACAAGGATTACTGATTCGTCTAGAACAGCGGTACTCAACCTTTTCTTGATGAGGGCCACAAACACGTGTTAGCGTGTGTGTCGCGGGCCCTATAAAAAAATGAGGAGTTAATAAAAAACCTAGTACAAAATTCAATTTATAAAGTTCAATTTTATTTTTTATAATGGGAAGGGGAAAGATAGGAAAAAACTTTGCACACAATTTTAAATTTAAAGTTGAATTTTATTAATAATAATGAAAACATAGAGAAACCGTAGTAAATACAAAATTTTACTTTATCTATTACCAGAAAAAGATACAATATAACAAACTAAACAATATCTTATTACTTTTTGGTAGGAATATGGTTTTGGAGAAATAGTTACATTTAGTGGGATTTTTGATATTGTGAACAATTTTTCAAAATTTTGTCAAGATCCGGCTTCTTGCTGCACGCTAACCTTATTATATCGTCCAGATGAGAGTCCGTTAGTTTGTTTCTGTAAACATTCTTTGAGTATTTCAGTTTAGAAAAAGACGATTCGCAAACATACGTAGACCCAAAGCATGTCAATAGGATTTGGGCACTTTTTTGGACGCTTTTATACTTTTGAGGAACCATGCTCCAAAATTCGACATATTCCTTTTTTTCCCTTTTTTCTCTAAACAGAGCTTCTATGTTAGTGTCGTTTTTGAAGTCGATAAACTCTTCAAACAATTCAGAGTAGTTACAATTGGTAACCGAAGCCAGCTCTGAAATAGTTGTGGTTTCTAAGTGCCATGGATTTTCTATTAATATTAAACATTTTTTAATTTTTCTTAAGTCTCTGAACCTCTTCTTAAACTCTTCCAATAACGCAGTTATATAATCTGCAATGGAAGTGTAGTTCTCTTCAGAAATGACAATTTGGTCTTCTGTAGTAGCTTTTGTCATAGTAGGAAAATTTTGAAGCCGCTTGTTTCGTATCTCTTCATGATAAATACTTAACTTTTCCTCAAAAGCAAATACTTTATTCGCCAATTGTGAGACTGTGTTATTTTCCCCTTGTAAGCTCCGATTGAGACTGTTTAGTTTTTCTGTAATATCAGACAAAAATGCTAAAAGACACCACCATCCATCATTTTCTAATTCAGAGTATACTTTATCATTTTGCTTTAAGAACAGTATTATTTCATGGCGCAAAGAAAAAAATCTTTCCAAAACTTTTCCTCTGCTGAGCCATCGTACCGAAGTATGTAAAACGACATCGTTATACTCGCTTTCCAGTTGTTCCAAAAGGCTTTTAAATTTTCTGTGGTTCAATTCTCTTGCTCGAATGTAATTGACGACGTCGATCACCGTCTTCATCACAGCCCCGAATTTTGGATTAACAACACGCGCCGCCAAGTTTTCTTGGTGTATAATACAATGAAATGTTATTAGATTCGTTAAATTATATTTTTTTTTAAACAACGTTAAAAACCCATTTTCAGATCCAGTCATTGAAGGACAGCCATCCGTGCACACACAAACGATCTTTTGTGTGTCAATTTCATTGTGCTCTAAAATATTGGAAATAATATCAATGTAATCTTTGCCTCGGGTTTGACCTTTCATTGGAAGGAATCTCAGAAAATCTTCTACGATTTCATTGGAATCTGTACAATATCTAACAAATACTGAGCATTGAGATGTGGCTGAAATATCAGTGCTGGAATCAAAGGCGAAGCTAAAAAATCTACAGTTTCTAAGGTTATGTAAAATGTTTTCGTAAATGTATTTGGAAATGTCTTCAATACGCCTCACACAAGTTGAATCAGAGAGCTGTAGTTTTTTTATTTCAGATAGTATCTGTGTTTTGTTGTTATACTTATCGAAAAGTATATTGGCCGCATTAACAAAGCATTCTTTTACAATTTCTGCATCAGTAAATGGTTTCATATGCTTACCAAGAAGGTAACAAATTTCATATGATGCCCTTGTTACCGCGGAGTCTTGCGATAACGCCACAGACATAACATTTTGTTGTTGTTGCAATGACCTTTTAAAAAAATTCAGCTTCTCACTCCTTATGGCTGATTCCAGAGGAAATGTTTCGTTGAAAAGTTTGTGTTTTGTTGCAAAATGACGAGAAATGTTGTATTTTTTTAAGATAAAACTCTCACGACATATCAAACAAGTAGCTGCACCGTTTTTGTTAGGCACAACAAAATATTCAATTTCCCACTCATCTTGAAACAGTCTTTTTTCATCACCTAGTTTTCTTTTACACTTAGAAGACACTCCTGACATTTTTTTGAAATT
Organism: Melanostoma scalare; assembly: GCA_949752695.1. Classification (NCBI taxonomy): domain Eukaryota; kingdom Metazoa; phylum Arthropoda; class Insecta; order Diptera; family Syrphidae; genus Melanostoma; species Melanostoma scalare. Next base: position 148,627,325 of record OX456986.1, read on the forward strand.
TAGGGAATAATTTTTTAAATGAGATAATATTAGGTAATTGATCCGCGCACTTTGATTTCTCCGAGACTAATGAATAGAATGCGCTCATTGTTTCATGTTTGGATAGGTCAGTTGTACTTTTCGGTCGCAACTACCGTTGCTTTTCCTGGACTGAAAATTGTATTCGGGCGTTGGGCGACGATGGTGATGACGATTATAGCTGTGTACTTTTCGGTCGCAACTACCGTTGCTTTTGCCTGGGCTGAAAAGTGTGTGTGGGCGACGATTGTGATGACGATTAAGGGCTGTGTACTTTTCGCTCGCGACTACCGTTGGTTTTTTTGGAATGAAAAGTAGAGTAAATCGTGGCTGGCGATGATGGTATACTGTTTATGTGTTCTACGACGTAGACACTAGGTGTCTGTAATTTGTTAGGCGAAACAAGTCAACTTGAACTAGTAAACAAATTCAAAACGGTCACAGTTCGTTTCATGGCAGGTGGGCCAACCAAAAGGGCCGGGCGGGCCGCATGCGGCCCGTGGGCCACAGGTTGAGTATCGCTGGTCTAGAACATGCCTAGATCATATTTTTGCTAGGATGGATAGTAAATCACATATATCTTTGATAAGTTCGACATCTGATTTTCAAATATCTGATCATGTTATGACTTGCCTCTTTTCGCAACAACAGAAGTGTGCTCCTTTGAAAGATCCTACCTTTATACAAACAACAAACAAAATAAATTTTGAAAAATTGAATTCAATGCTACTGTTTGAAGATTGGTCGAAAGTTTACATACAAGCTGATCCTTCATTGGCTTATGATATATTTTGTAAGATCCTAACAGACCATGTTGAGTTGTGCTCTCTTACACCAGTTAAAAAACGGCGAAAGCTGGAAAAATTGAAGCCATGGATGTCTGATTATTTATTAAATAAAATACTCATGAAAAACAACCTACGCTCAAAATGTATTAAGGAACCTAACAACTTAGATTTAAAAAAGGCTTATAAGGAAATCTGTAAGGAAGTTGCAATCGAAGTTCCCCTATGTAAAGAAAATTATTATGTTAATAAATTTAACAGAGTTAAAGGAAATATAAAAAAGGAATGGGGGATCGTAAACGAAGTATTTTCAAGACATGCGTCATTGGATACAATATCATCCATCAACCACAATAATATGAAAATTGACTCTCCTTTTGAAATGGCTAATTTATTTAATAATTTTTTTACGAGTGTTGCTAAGAATACTGTAACGAATGCTGGTTTTACAGACAATGCTGATAACTATTGTTCAGAACGTTGTTTTAGCAATGAAAGTATGAATGCAAACAGTTTCTTCTTTGAGCCAATTTCTTCATTTGAACTGTATCGTTGTATCTTGTCTCTAGATAATTCTAATTCGGTGACCCAAAACAGCTTTTCAAATAATTTTATAAAAAGAATCTCGTTTAATATTGTGGATGTTTTAGCTCACATTTTCAACAAAAGTATTATGTGTGGAATATTCCCAAGTTGTATAACTTCCTCCTGGAAGTCAAAGAAGAAAATATTATGATAGTTGGTGACTGCAATGCAAGAGTTGGTGATAAACAATTATGGCTCTTCCATGAAGATTTCACGGGTGATACGACCTTTATTACCAGGAAGGCGATGGACAAAACAATAGACACTAATGGCAAAAAATTCATTGAAATGTGTGAAGCAATGAACTTGTCACTACTAAATGGGCGATCAATTTGGATCTCACACTTTCTTCAGAGGAAGCGCTTCCTCAACAATAGACTACTGTCTCATTAAAGCAGAATGGTTAAACTGCACCACTGATCTTGAAGTAGGCGAATTCCCGTTCTCGGATCATTTGCCAATATTGATATCCGCCCGTTTCTACACGGAACAGGTGCCCATAGAAACAGGACAACAACTACTCCCAAAGTTAACATGGAATGAAAAATGTACGGAAAGATACCAAATGGAGCTGGACAGAGCTTTAGATAGGATTGCCAACCAAGATGAACAAACCAATCATGGAATAGACACTCTACTGTCCTGCATCGCTGTTGCGGCGACATCTTTTCAAACACAAGGGAGAAGAAACACCACTTCAGTTCAAGCTTGGTATGATGCGGATTGCTTTAGGGCGAGAAACAAATCCTTTCGCTGTCTCCGTGACGCAAAAAAATCAGCAACTCTGTCTGCCAAAGTAGCTTACCAACAAGCCAATAAAGAGTATAAAAATATGTGCAAGGAAAAACAAGAGCAATATTGGCAAAATCTCTCACGGAAAATAACTGAGGTCAAGAACAGCCGTGATTTCTGGAAGTTAGCTAGAACGATAAACAGTAAAGACGTTATAAGACGCTCCCGGATCCAAATAAAAGCAGAAGTCTTAGCGGATTACTTCAAAAATTTGTTGAACCCTATTAGCATCTCAAACTTGCATCTATTCGCCCTACCTCATATAGAAAATGAGTACCTAGATGATGCGATTACTTTAATGGAGGTAAAAGAAGCTATCAATGCAGCGAAGCTCAATAAAGCACCTGGAGAAGACCGTATACCTAACGAGTTTTACAAACATTCCACTCTAAAATTTCAACAAGGTCTCACAAAATGTTTCAACCACATTTTCAACGTAGGTGTGGTAAACGAAAACTTCAGAAAAAGTATTATTTTTCCAATATTTAAAAAAGGTAATGCAGAAATCGCTAGCAACTGTCGCGGAATCTCGTTCTTGAATTCAGTGATGAAAATCTTCTCAGCAGTACTTCTCAATCGCTTAACGAACTGGGTAACGGAAAACAAGCTCCTCAGTGAGTTCCAAGCAGGTTTTCGAAGAGAATACTTAACCGTGGATAACATTTTCACTCTCACAAGCATTGCGAAAACGTATCTGGATAAAGGAAAGAAGTTATACGCCTTCTTCGTAGACTTTAAAGCGGCCTTCGATTCAGTAGACAGAAATGCTCTTTTTCTCAAACTAAGCAATATAGGTGTCTCAACTAAGTACCTAAAAACTATACAAAGCCTGTATGAAAACAACCAAGCGGCAGTGTGGGATGGTAACCAGTTATCTAACTGGTTTGATACCAAAAAGGGCGTGAAACAAGGATGCTTACTTAGCCCATTACTCTTCTCATTGTTTTTAGATGATATAACATCTTTCATCCCAGGCGGAATCGTGTTTGATGGAGTCAACATCAAGTGTTTGATGTATGCTGATGATATTGTGCTGCTAGCAGAAACACCGAATATGATGCAACTTATGACCAACAAATTGCAGCAATACTGTTGTCAATGGAATTTAAAGGTTAATACCACCAAATCAAAAATTATGGTTTTTAGAAATGGTTCAGGGCGATATGCCAGGGAAGAAAAATGGACATGGGAAGGCGAGGAGCTTGAGAAGGTAAGAGAGTACAAATATCTAGGAGTTATTTTGACCCCCAAACTCTCTCTTGAGAAGCACTTCCATTCCAAACTCCAGGAATCTAAAATTGCAATTAACTGCAACTGGAAAGAAATTCTGGGAAAAAACAACATTGCACCAAGTGTAAAATACAAATTATTTCAAGCAGTAGTAAGAACTATTATGTGTTACTCAGCACAAATTTGGGGTGTTTTCCAACACGAGGAGGTAGAAAAACTACTGAGATACTTCTTAAAGAAAATTTTTCGTTTGCCAGAAAACACACCTACGTACATGCTTCATTTGGAAACTGGACTACCGCCTCTATATTTGTACACACTAAAACTGCATTTCAATTATATAAGAAAAGTATTGGAGTATGACCAACATAGACTACCTAAAATTGTGGCTTCGCATATGATGCATCGCAAAACCCAATTCTTTGGAGAATGGTTAAGGTTATGCACAGAAAACAACGTAGATCAAGTTAGCGACAATCCTGCTACATGGAAAAAATCGTTGGAACTTTTGTGGAACACAATCAAAGAGAGGCAATTTAAAATTTATCACGAAAGCGCAAAGAGGAGTGAATCCAGAATCCTCTACCGAACATTGGAACACAATCTCCAAAATAATTATTTTAACGATAGTAACAGTATTGAGACCATATCAACCATTTTTAAATCAAGAGGAGAGCTTTTGTACCTTAACTATATACCACATCGAAATGATCGCCCTACTGAATGTACACTGTGCAATCTACATGCGACAGAAGATGTAAAACATTTCATTGGAATCTGCCCAGTACTCAATGGCATCAGACGCTTCTACTTTAGTAAAACCACACTCACTACTGAGGAATTGTAAAGCATTCTAAATGGTAGCAACTGGTCAACGCTAGTAAGTTTTGTAAAAAACGCTTTAAGATATCGTAGACAGATTATAAACGAAAGCTTTTGAAAAAAAAAAATGAAAAAATTCTAATAATTATAATAACAATAATATTTTATAAACTTATATAAGTATCTCTACTTATAAAACCATCTGATATTTGAATATTCTCTTTCTTTTTCGGCTGACGGCAAATGCCATGCTTTTTTGTGAATTTTGTAAAACTATGTAAAAACAAACTTTTGTATGGATTAATAAAATCACACATTACTTTTACTTACTTATTCCCAAGTAGTTTGAAATCAGCAGAAGTGATACCTATTCACAAAAAAGGTGATAAAAGTAGCTTAAATAATTACAGACCAATATCAATTCTTTCCGTCTTTTCTAAACTTTTTGAAAAAATTATGAAGGTCAGAATAGTCTCTTTTCTGGATAGCAGTTCCTTTTTTAGTGAGTTCCAATATGGGTTTCGAGCGGGCAGATCAACGGAAAAAGCGCTCTTAGATTTTTGTAGCAACATATATGAAAGTCTCAATAAAAAAAATTATACTGCTGCTCTTTTTATAGACATCACTAAGGCATTTGATACAGTGGACCACTCACTTTTATTGACTAAATTGGAAAAATCTGGTTTCAGAGGTTTCATGCTAAAATGGTTTTCCTCTTATCTTTCGGATAGAAAACAAAGGGTTAAAATTAAGAATGTTTTCAGTGACTGTCAGTATATTAAAATTGGTGTTCCGCAAGGATCGGTACTAGGTCCCATTTTGTTCTTAATTTTTATCAACTACTTATTTTGCCTTGATTTGAAAGGTAAACAAACTGGATTTGCTGATGATGTTGGCTGTGTATATTATTTTTTTTTTTTTGTCAGGAGTAAATCTTCAAAAGACACTTGGCAGTATTCGATACCAAGTAGTGTGGGACTCTTACCTCACTAAAAACTCCTCGTAATCAGAACCAATCTATGAACGATCGACAACAGATTTTTTTTTCTCAATAATATAATCGCTTTAAGGGAAGCTTAAGCTTTTAATGCTTCCCATGACTTTTAGACCATTAGCTCGTGTGGCTTGGTTCTTCTTAATCTCCGAACATAGCCTCTCGTATTTAATACGGACTCCATTTCAGAGTTAATATGACTATGCAGTCGCTGATTGAGTGATACAGCGTGTTTTCTTACAACTTCTGTAACCGTTTTTATTTGTAGGTCACGATGTAAATCGCTATTTCCTATATACCATGGTGCATTTACTATTCCACGAAGGACTTTGTTTTGGAACTTTTGGATGATTTCAGTATTTGTTTTCTTTGTACAGCCCCATAATTGGATTCCATAGGTCCAAAAAGGGCTAAGTACTTGTTTATAAAACATTATTTTATTTTCGACAGATAGGTCAGAATTTCTACCGAGTAACCAGTACATTTTTCTATATTTCAAGTTGAGCTCTTCCCTTTTCTTTTTGATATGCTCTTTCCATTTTAGCTTTGCATCCAAATTCATCCCAAGGTATTTGGCCGTATTGGCGTAAGGTACAGCTTGATTGTTGATGAATATTTGAACGTAGCTTAACTTTTTATTTGTAAAGTTTATATGTGCAGATTTAGCTTCATTGAGCTTGATACGCCATTTTTTGGTCCAATCACTAACGGTGTCGACGGCATTTTGCAATTTCTCAGCAGCCTTGACGACGCACTTACTGGATGCCAAAATTGCGGTATCATCTGCAAAAGTAGCCATAATGGTGTTGTTATCCACTGGAATATCCCTTGTATATAGCAAATACAGGGTAGGTCCTAGGACGCTTCCTTGTGGAACACCGGCTTGTATATTACATAGCTTTGAATATTCTTGATCATACCGTACTCTGAAGAGCCGGTTTGAGATATAAGATTTTAGTATTTCGTAGTACTGCCTGGGTAGCTCCCTTTGCAGTTTGTACTCTAGCCCCTCATGCCATACCTTGTCGAATGCTTGAGCAACATCTAAAAATATAGCCGAACATACTTGTTTTTCTTCTAATGCTTTTTCAACTGCATCCGTTATTCTATGAACTTGGTCTATCGTGGAATGTTTATTTCTAAATCCAAACTGATGATTTGGGATTAGATTTCTTTCTTCAATGACTTTGGCTAGTCTTTTCAGTAGCAATTTTTCAAAGACTTTTGCCATTATTGGTATAAGCGATATTGGTCTGTAAGACGTCACTTCTGTTGGTGGCTTACCTTGCTTTGGTATAACAATTACTTCAGCAATTTTCCAATGATGTGGGACATATTGGGTTTTTAGGCATGCATTTATTATGAATTGGAGTTTTATGAAGGCTTTTGATGGCATTTCTTTCATAACCTGAGCAGTTATTAGATCGTACCCAGGTGATTTTTTGTTCGATAGTTGATTTCGACACATATCTACTTTTTATTTCTTTGAGTGTGACAATTGGTATGTCAACTTCATCGACTTTATCAATAAACTGTAAGCTGTTTTCAGATGTATTTGCTGGGAATGGCTTAAAAACATTCGCAAGATGTTCTGCAAACAGGTTAGCTTTTTCTTTCGGATTTCCGATCCAATTCCCGTTTAGAGATTTTATTGGCGGGTTTTGTAACTGCGGTCTTTTCAGGCGCTTAGCTGCTTTCCAGAGCGAATAATCGGTTGAAGCATCAGTCGTTAAATTTTTCAGGAATCTACTTAATGAATCATTTTTGAATTCGTAGATTTGTTTTTTCAGTTCGTTGCTTAGCCGGTTAAACGCTGTTTTGTCGTCTGGAAATCTAGTATTTTGCCATTTTCTTCGAGCTCTTCTCTTCTCCAATATCAACTCTCTTATCTCGGTAGGGTATTTTGTTTCAGTTTGCTTCCTACTCGAGTAAGTTGGTGTACTTTCTTCTGCAGCTTGTTGAACATCGGCAATGAATTGTTCTACTTCAAGGTCGATTTGCTCTTTTGTTTCCATAGGGGATCTGAGATTTATATAGCTTTCAAGCTTTTCTCTGAATTCACTCCAGTTTGTTTTATTATTTACTAGCTTAGGATTACTTTTTCCATTATCTCTGATTCATTAAGTGATAAAATCACCGGTGTATGATCTGATGATAGGTCATAATTACCTTCGACTATTATGTGGTTTCGTTTGATGCCTTTAACTATGAAAAAGTCAACAAGGTCTGGTATTTTACCATTTTACCATTTAATGACGCAACAAAAACATCTCCTTTAGAGCTCCTACTACATCTACTTTAAGGCGTTAAGCTCCCGACTAGCTCTTAGTACATCTCTCAAGCAGATGATAAAATGCCTTTGTAAAGCAAAGAGAAATGAGTTGGGCTCGTGAAGTGTTGCGGTAAAGGTTGTAATAAAGCATATTTATCGAGCAACTAGCCTTATAAGGTTTAAGAGCTTGGAGATGTTGTAAGGCACACATTTAGAGCGTCGATTGCCACATGATCTATTTGGTTAGTTGTTTGATCTGGGGAACGCCATGTACCTTCATGAATTTACTGACAACAAAAAAATCAATTAGCCTGAATCCATTTTTGGATATTTCGTCATGAAGGCTATGCTTACCAATTGTATTTCCAAAGATGTGCTCCTCCCCTAGTAGTATTGCGTTAAAATTGCCAAGAACGATTTAAATCTAACGTCATGTCTAAGACATTCGTCATTATGTTTCTTCGAGGAGCTCGTGGAAATGGTCTTTGGAGTCCTCGTCTTTCTCTTCTGTGGGGACGTGGGCACATATTAGGCTAATGTTGGTGAACTTAGCCCTGATGCGGATGGTCATTATACGCTCACTTACTGGATCTTGGCTAGTAACCTTATCTTCCTCTAACTAAAAATTCGCACACAAATAATCACTGTTCCTGTTGTCTGTAGCAGTCGCCATAGTAAATGTCACAGTTTTTCATCTTCTGTATGCCCGGTCCACCACATCGCACTTCTTGGATGGCGGTTATGTCTGCTTTGCAGCAGTCCAAATCGTCCTCTAATTCTCCAGCTGCACGTAATCCGTTAAGGGATCTTCATCTTACGTTCCACGTCCAGGTCCACAGGTTCTTGTCCTTTTTTCGTTTGCTCTGGTCGTCAATGTTGTAATCACACTTGCTATCCCAGGCTGTTGATTGTTTCTGAAATTTCTTTATTACTGCTATAGCTAGAAAAATTATAATTGAACAATGTACATAACTTAGAAATCAAAAAAAAATTAAAGGAAACATTATTTTGGGTTCATTGCACACGACTTTTGCCGGGACTTAAAAGAACTTCAAACGAAAATCCAGAAAGCAGATCCATTATTTTTTAAAACATGAAATTAACTACATTTTTGAATCATTATACCTTCTTAACGTTCAAACGTATACGTCTATCGTTCCCAGAAGACATCAATGTCAAAAGTACCTATCCTCGGAAAGCATATTTTATTATTATTTCCTTTTCCTTGTTAAATATCTCGCCTTGACTCAATTCAGTAGACATATGAAATGTCACATTAAAAATAGAACAAGGGAAATGAAACTCTTGGGCGTACGAAATTGGTGTCTTTATTGCCTTTTTGTTGAATTGAATGGTCGATCAGAGAGCAGAGACAACCCGCTTCATTGCAGCAATTCCAAGTGTGTTTATTATTATTTATTCCACCGACTGGAGGTCATCGTATGCATGATTAAAAAATAAAATAAATGAAAAAAAAGAAACAACAACATTTTATTGATGATCTCTCCATCCATTTGGAGCATCCTGCTGAATATTTCCTTGACGGGAATATGGCCAATGAAAGAGAAATTTGGACTCTTTTGTAAAATGAACGCATCGAACATCGCAGCACAATGTACGTGTATTTTTGTATAAATCAATGGAATTGCTAAAATGATTTCATTTAAATTTTTGTACGATTCAAATGGAATCAATCAGCAACAATTTTATACCATCATCATGACGCCCGCCGCGTGGTACTGTTTTAAGGCAATGGCATCGTCAGATCTGATAAATCTTTTGTGTTTTGATTTATATTCACAGCGATGCGATGCGATGAGGGTTTATTGGATAAATTAAAATTCAGAAAGCATTCCTACGGTTTGGTTAACAGGGAGAGCTACATGAAAATTACTATCATAATATAAATCATGTGTTTTTAAATTGAGGCTTGTTTAAAAATGGAAAGAGTTTATTTTGCAAATAAAGTTTACATTATACAACTTTCCGAACGCATCTGATCTGAAAAAAAGTGCATGATAAATGTAGAAGCTACACCTAGTTGACTTTGTGGGAAGAATTTCAAATAACTGTGACAGTTCTTTTCTTACAAGTCTGTCCAACGAGTTGTGTAGTGTGAACCGCTCTGAAACAAGTATGAAATCAAAATATAAAACGTTTCGTCTCATGAAAAAAAGCTGTCCCCAACCCGCTTGACAGGGTGTTCGAAATATGCTATATCAATATCATAAATTGTTAATAGTAACAGTAAATGCAAGACAAACAGAAATTAAAAGACGTTTTAGATCGGAAGGGTTATATGGAGGAATCATTGGAATTCGAGGAACTAAAACGTTTTCATAATTTGCACGTTCGTTCACCCAAGTGTGGTTTTTATAGTTGTGAAGAATTCAACGAAATATATTTTCCACCAATTTGCTTTTAGAACATGAAATATTACAAAAGCGAAAGCGTCAACCGGATTTTTCCATAACCTATATCCAATAACTCTCTATAGAAAATTTTCCCGCTGATGAGGTTGGTAATACTATTCGGGAAGGCTCTGATTTGGTAACTTGGCGGCGCCCAGATGTTGCAGTGCTAACTATACCTCCACGCGGTAACAACTGGCAACTGGAATGCTCCAACCGGAGAGGACCTGTAAAACTAGTAAGCGCGAGTGTAGACAAAGGACCGAAGAAGAAATAGATCAACACTTCAATGCTCTGCGAGTAGTGACTATCAGAGCTTTTTAAGAATGTCTGTCTCAGCAAATAAATTCGACTTAAAGAATCACCGGGGGACTTCAACAGTCAAAAAAGCAGAATCCCTTGCTACTCCTACATGTTTGGTTTAAAGGTCTTTCGGGGTCTTAAATTAAATAAATATGCTGGTGGATGAGTTCCTGGTGAGCCAACTGCAGCGCTCATATCCCTGGCGCAGGGTACTACTTCCGGATTATCCGGCCCTGTAGTAGTAGTAGCAGTATTACAGTTTTTATTCATTTTCAATTAGAGTTAATTTCAAATATTTTAATTTATTTTATCTGGCTCTTTATGTCCAAGGGGATACCAAGAAGACCTGGCCCTCCAGGTTTGAGGGCTGTGTGTGGGATTAACTATTCAACCACGTTAATAAACTACAAAGTTTCAAAACAACCAGCAGCCTCGAATAACAATTATGATTTCAACGTTGACGACAGAACCAAACGAAAAAATGACAAAGACCTCTGGATATGCACGTGGAACGTAAGATCTCTTAACGGATTACGAGCAGCTGCAGAATTAGCGGACGCCCTGGACTGCTATAAATTGCAATTCAAGAACTGCGATGGAATGGGCCGGGCATAAAGAAGATGAAAAACTGCGACATCTACTCGGTGACTGCTACAGACAACAGAAACAGCGCTTATTTGGTTGCGGATTTGTCGTTAGAGGTAGACTCAGGGAATAGGTTATCAGCCAAAATCCAGATAATGAGCGTACAATGACCATCCGCATCAGAGCTAAATTCGCGTACATTGGCTCAATATGAACCCACACCCCCTTCTTCTTTTCATTTCCGGCGTTACGAGTAGTGATCTTGAAGCGATCACAACTCTCCCACTTTTCTGCTTCACACTAGTGATCCGCCTGTGGGGTATGCACCCACACCCCCACAGGAAAGAAAGACGTGAATTCCAAAGAAAGTTCCTGCGAGCTTCTAGAAAAAACATATGAGCAATGCCCTAGGCATGACGTGAAAATCGTTCTTGGCGATTTTAACGCAAAGCTAGGGAAGGAGGACATCTTTGGAAAACCAATCGGTAAGCATAGCCTCCACGACAAAACCTTCGAAAACGGACTGAAGCTGATCGATTTTGCTGCGGGGCTAAATCTTGTTGTAAGTAGTACTCGCTTCCCGCATCTCAAAATTCATAAAGATACATGGCGATCCCCAGATCAATCACCCGTCAACCACATTGACCATGTTGCGATCGACGCAAGGCACTCTTCCAGTTTGTTAGATGTCCGAACTTTCCGAGGGGCCAACTTTGACTCGGACCACTACCTTGTTGTGGCCAAGGTACGAATGAGGATATCTTGTTCACGACCAGCACGAACTTACGCTGTGACGAGATATGACGTCGGAAAGCTACAATCGCAAGATATTGCCAATGCCTTTTCCAATCGAGTGTCCCTTCAATTATCCTTGAATCAAATGCCCCCAGCATTAAGCATTGAAGACCAGTGGCATCAATGCCACGAAGCCATAAGAACCGCTGCCTCTGAGGTTCTGGGTTTCACTCGGCCACCAAAACGAAACCCATGGTTCGATGAAGAATGCAGGCAGGCAAATGCAGCCAAACAAAAAGCACAACAAATGCTTATGCAAAAACGAACAAGGGCTGCTTACGATCAGTATAACGAGATTTACAAGGAGAAAAGAAGGGAAGAACACCGACTTCTCAAAAAGAAAAAGAAGCAGCATGAGAAGAGCTCGTTTGAGAAAATTGAGAGGTGCCATGACAGGAACGAGATTCGGAAGTTTTACCAAAAGGTAAAAAGATCCTGCCAGGGTGGCAAACCCCGAACTCAAGCCTGTAAAGACCAGCAGGGAAACATAGTTATAGAGTCACAGTCGCTACTGAGGATCTGCAAAGATCACTTCTGCAGACTGCTTAGCGGCGATGAGGACACAAATTCCGCTGTCAGGCAGATTGCCCCATTCAGCTTGGACGATGATCAAGAATGCCGTCCTCCCGACCTAGAAGAGGTTAAGCTTGCCATATGCAAACTTAAATCAAATAAGACTGCAGGTGCAGATTGCCTTGATGCCGAACTCTTCAAGGCAGCTGGAGACCAGTTGGAAAGGAGCATGCACCAGCTGATCTGAATGATATGGTCGGAAGAAAGCATGCCCCATGAATGGAACCTCAGTATCGTATGCCCGATCCTAAAGAAAGGAGACCTTCACAATTGCGCCAATTATAGAGGGATAAGCCTCCTTAACGTCGCCTATAAGATCTTGTCTGCTGTAATATGTGAAAGTCTGAGACACCAAGTCAATGTGGTCATAGACCACAAAGGTCCGCAGTAAACCAAATTTTTAAATTTTTTTATCGATTTCAAAGCCGCGTATGACAGTATTTACAGAGACGAGCTGTACAGAGCCATGTCTAGTTTCGGCATCCCTGCAAAACACGTACGACTATTCAGTATGTCTTAGGATAATTCACGCTGCTCAGTCAAGGTCGGTAAAGAACTCACCGAGACCTTTGATGTCGAAAAGGTTTTAGGCAATGCGACAAACTGTCATGCGATTTCTTCAACATCATACTCTAAGAGAATAACAAACTTTCAAAAGTCTCACTCAATCAGAGGATATTGACGTAATAGGAAGAAGGAAAGAAAAATTCTCCGAATGATCTTTGGTTCCGTATGCGAAGACAATGTGTGGAGAAGAAGGTACAGGACCAAGCTGTATGATCAGTACCGCGACATGGGCATAGCTAGAGTTCTAGTGCGCATCTTGAGGCTACGATGGATGGGCCATGTGAAGCGGATGGACCCAAACTCTCCGGCTCGACGGGTTTTCGAAAGCACATTGCAGGGAAATCGCGGAAGGGGAAGACCTCGTCTTAGGTAGCGTTATCAAGTAGAAGAAGACCTCAAACAACGAGTGCAAAACTGGAGGGAGCTCGCCCTAAATAGAAATTGTTGGCGTAAGATGTTGGTTGAGGCCCTGTTTCACTCCCAAACTTTAATGCCTGCATAAGCAAGTAAATAACTCAATGTCTTCTGCATTTGTTTGGCCTCAGAAATGGAAAAATTCAACCGGGAGACATGCCGACGTTGTCTGAACTCAACTCGGCTCACCCCAAGATCGGAACACTAGTGTGAAGCAGAGAGTGGGAGAGCTTTGATCCCTTCGAGATCACGATGATCGTGTAACAGCAAAGGAAGAAGGTAAAACCATTTTGTTGCCTGTGCAGTTGACCTCGATAAAATAATGCACAAAACGGTAAGAGAGTCTTTGTCTATATACGCCCCCGAGCCCCCTCCCACAATTGTCCATACTATACCGAATGGCACCGATAGGAACATGCTGAAAGGCAATATCAAATTTATGTGAACTTACCGATCGGTCCTTCTACTTACCCAAGTTTAAACCGAATAAAATGGATCCGATTGTGGATGGGCATAAAAAGGACACGCTTCAAGAGCATGGCCGTTCTTAAAAGCAGAACTTCAAGCCCTCTGGATGGAGGGCTTTCTTTTGCTGTACTATTACTGAATTGGATTACTTTTTAACCATTTGTCTGTTGAATAGCAAAACGAGTTAAAACCTCGACTACGGTCAAATAAATTGCATCCTGAAGTATTTCCGTCAAATTCAAAGCGCCGACAGAAAAGGCCTGTCAGTTCAAATACAAGACCAAAAAAGTTTGGCCGTGTATAGAATCAAAACTCTCGAAGAGTTTGTTAGCCCTGAACCGCCTGTATCTAGGTTCTACCATAGGTGTTCTTACGGGACACTGTCTAATAGGAAGACACGCCAAAAGACTTGGTGTGTTTTCCAATGATTTCTGCAGAAGCTACATGGACGAAGAGGAGGAGGAAACCGGCGTTCAACACCTTCTTTGCTCATGCCCGCACTACTTCATAGGAGGAAAACTTATCTCGGTGAATTCTTCTTCGATGATACTAGCGACTTAGCTTACATAGACCCTAAAAGTCTTTCGAAATACATTAAAAGTTCCGCGTGGTTCGACTAGCAGGTGATTAACCGGCTAGTCCCGTAATGGAAGATAAATGGGTGATCAACTCTTTAATTTTACATCGGGTTTCTGTGATTAGTAGGTGATTAACTTGCTGATCTCTGTGGTATCGCAATGGGCCCTAGTGTGTCAGGCAATGTAATCATTGGCTGACCACCACTTCCTACTAACCTAACCTAACCTCAAATACAAGCGGCTCGGCACCGACCAGGACAAGGAACTATTCGCCGAAGTACCACCACCGAATACGTCATCTTACAGAATCGGACCAATGAATCACTTCCAAATCCACCTTAATTAACTGATTTTTAAAGAAGCCAGCATTGCCAAGCACAGCGAATACTAAGAATTAACAAGCATCGGGCTACTTTCGATATGAAAAAAAACTTAATCAAACTCCAATTAAAGAAGAAAGCCAAAAACAAAACCACCAAATGTAAACCCCCCTCCAGGTCGTTACAATTTATCGATGTTCATGTTAATCAAGCTCAAATTTGAATAGACAACCACTTTCCCACCAAAAAAAAGTACAAAACGACTATGAATTCAAAAAAATTCCCACGAACCAGTTCGTCTCGTGGTGGTGATTCCACCAAAAGTTGCTGGTTCTCAACGAAATCGATATCGCATCGCAGTCGGCCGGCCTTCTGCATTTATGTTTTCCCGAAAGTCGTTAAATGACAACTGCAACAAAGTGCCAACTTCCAAAGAACCAAGGTAATCCAATCCTATACGAACAACGCGACGATTGCAAACGAATTTTCTTTTCGAATTCTCACACGTTTCTTATGATCCACGACGAGTTTTGGAACGTATTCCCCGCATAGTAAAGTAGTTTGTGTTTTCTCTGTTCTACATCATTTGTACAAGCGCCAAGAAGCGTGTCATCGTTTATGACGACCAAATATTGTAATCTAAGATATTCACGCTTAAGGTGTCGAATTCCGTCCGAGAGCAGACAATGCAACAAGAAATTAAAAAAAAAAATCCCCGTCTCGTGTAACTAAATCTGGTTCCATTCAACCATGGTAGACAATAAAAGCGGCCGCATATGCCTCAAATAATAATCATCACTGTCCCTGCTTTGCTCCAGATTTCTTGGTCGTTTAATTAGTTCAACGAACCAACTGCAAGCCTCTAAAAACTGACCTCCTTAAAAAATGCAGCTCCTGCTTAATGATGCATGCGAGTCAAGGAACCTTATGTCTATTGCCTGATTTTTTTTTCTCATAATCTGAATTCATTATGAAAGCAAATTGAACGTGTAGAGAATAATTTTAGAAGTCGCTGGCTTTGGCATGTCTGCAGCTACACACGTCTGTGTTGTAGATCAGTGACTTGCCAGCCCTTCATCTCCTCCTGCTCCTTTTCGTCGACGTCAAACAATCACACTGTTAAAGGTGAGTTTAAAAGGTTTGGTTAGACGGAGGCTTTCGTATCCATATCAGACGTAATCTGATACGGATGTCAACATCGTCGTTGATAAAAAAGAAATGTGTAAACTGACATCATGACACTTCAGACACTTCTTTTAGAAGATGGTCCTTAGGCTGCGGCAGACCATTCTACTTTTAGGCCATCGATACTCTTCAGTAGGAGGTAGTTCTTGCCCAGCAGCCTTTACCCTTTTATTCGCTCAGATGCTGTTATGGGCGGTCAATCAACTTGGCCGGTCATCGTCACATCTTCGTTGCTCTTTCATTGAGAAGCTGCGTCAAACAGCTGCTGTCCTATTCAAGAGCTGTGACTTGTGAGGTTGAGATAACAAAAAACATTTTTTTTATCACAACGAAATTGAAAGCAGGTATTAACTGCGGCATGCCGGCCGTTATTGTTGTCACTGTAGTAGATCGCTTACAGCATCCATTAACAGCATTTGATATTGTTCCCATGACCATCTGGCCAAAGGGCTTACGTGACAGCTTCCCGTTTTGGTACATGATACACAGAGGCATGACTCCGTTGCTAATGACCTATACTCACATTCCTTCTCTTAAGATGACGACATCTCGTCCGTGCAAAAGGATGGAAACGGAAACCCTTCCTAATGATTTCCTTAACAACTGTCCAAGTTCCAAGTTAAAACACTGCTTGGGTTAAAATGCCGTAGGAAAAATGGATGAGGGAATCGAGAGAAGTGCAAAAGATGGGATGAATTTCACATCCTTTTTGATCAAAAAGATGAAAAGAACTCAATAATGTTGGTGGAAGGACACCCATGATGAGAGTTAAAGGAAAGTCATTTCACTGTTGAATAGCTGTTTGGTAATTGCCTAAGGTAAGAGATAAGCTATTGGAGAGTCATCGAGCGGGAAGTAATGGTATATATTGAGTAAGGGAGACTGTATTGAAAGTCAACGATGAGAAATAACAATTCGGTGGAAGTGATTACGAACGAAACTGTCTTTTATGTAGTAGTTTTCAAAAGTGGGTGACCTGAATGTAAACCTTGTTGAAATTACACACGGGGTTCCATGGAAACGCAGTGAAGAGGGAAAAAGGGGAAACACTTGCTTCCATAAAGATTGGTGAATGAGATGGAGTGTCGGTACCCCAAACATAAAAATTTCCGTTTTCAAATAACTTGAAATTGGCGGGAAACGCCAGTAGTCCCGGACGGGTGCCAATTTTTGTTTATAAAAAAAAAATGTTACTTGCGTGGATAGAATCGCAATCGCTACAGAAGATCTGGAAAGACCACTTCTGCGTCTGTGATGAAGACGCCTAATGTCCCATTCTAATTGGACGATGGTCAATAATCCTGCCCTACCGACTAAGAATATAAACCTACACAGATGCATATTCCATATTGCCTTGACGCGAGGAGCGTGCTTCAGTTGGTCTGCATGATCCTACGACTATGCAGGATGGCTTTCGAGAATTCAAACTACCTCGTCAAAATCAGTAAAGAACTCACCAAGACCTTCGAAAAAGGTTTTCGCAAGGCGATAAACTGTCAACTTCTTTAACATCATAACAGAAAAGATTGAGCTAAACTTAAACTTCAACACCAGAGGAAAAATCTTTCAAGAGTCTGTACAACTACTCGCCTACGATATTGAAGTAATAGGAAGAAGGAAGCGTGATATCATAAATGCTTTTGTGAGCTTTGAAACAGGAGCGACAAAAATGGATTTGATAGTTAATGAGGGCAAAACGAAGCATATAATATAATGACAAATCAAACGAGGACACCGAACATCGACGAATTGGACAAACCTCACAATAGACAGACATAACTTCGAGGTAGTACAGGACTTCGTCTACCTTGGATCCGCTAAAGATACGGAAAACAACATCAGTGAATAACTCTTGCCAACCGTTGCTTCATTGGGTTAAGAAGGCAATTGAGAAAAAGAAACTTCTCCAGAAAGACTTAGGTAACCTTTTATAAGACCTTGATCATTCTAGTCCTGTTATAAGGCGCGAAAGTATTGGCGGAAGGCTAATGAGGAAGCCCTTGGTTCCTTATTTGAAAGCAATGTGCGGAGAAGAAGATACACTCTTTTTGGCATAGCTAATTGCGCACACAGCATCGCGAGACTACGATGGCTGGGACATGTATCGGATGGGCATCAACGCTCCGGATCGACGGGTGTTCGACAAAACATTGCAAAAAAGTTGAGAAAAAGGAAGACCTCGACTTAGGGAGTGCAATCAAGTGGAAGAGACCGAAACCGATTCAGAGCTCAAAACTTGAGAGAGCTCGTCCGAAATACGACGGCAAATATAGCGGTTGATACGGCTGCGGATACTGTCGTGGAAATAGTTGTGGTTGCAAATGCCTATAAGGCTTAAGATAGCTCTGCGAACACAGCTGTGCAAACTACTAATGTGGTGCTGATAATCTGATATGACTAAGAATAAGTAAGACTGCAAACTTGGGTGTTGATACTGCTGCTGATACCGCTTTGGATTTAGCAGCTGGTGGTCGATTCCACTGCGGATCTTTGTACCTAGACACGACAGTGTTTATTATGATGCACAAAAGTATGAACCTTTTGCTACATACTTTTAAAAATATTTTCACTGACAGTGTAGCTCTAGCGTATATTCCAACTCTGTGGCAAAGTGCTAGAGCTGCTTTCATACCAAAACTTGGTAAACAAAACTATATCGTCTCCCATGTGCCAATTGTTTGGTGGAATAAGTTTTCGCGTAAATGCGTTATTGCCTCGTTCGCCAAATTTCAAAGAACAATATGTATCGACTGTACTTCCATCACTCCTGATGCTGCTCTCGACGCACTGCTTTTTATTTCTCCCCTTAATACCTATCCTATACATAATGGGGTGTGCTCCAGGGTCCCCAGATTGAGGGGAAAAGCACCATTTTTGCCGATTTTATTTTCCAAAAGGGGAAAAAAAGGGACAAGTTTACAAAAGGGGGAAAAAATTCAAAGAACTATTTGAAACATATTTTGCTTAAATTAAACATTCAGACATATTTTCATTACGAAATAATTTGAAAGGTAGTTCGAATAGTATAAGACTAAACTGAAAGTGCTCATCTAAATGTATATCATGTACGAAAATAGCCCATGTAATGTTTCACTTTGATTTGAACAACAATGATAACTTCGAAGTTTTGGAAAATTTGTATTTGGGCTCACAGTTATGTTCAAAACTCAAAAATTCTGATTTAAATCAAATCGAAAAATATGATTTTAGAGACAACTGCAGAAACTTTCTTATAAAATCGTGCAAGGAGATCCTAAAGCGTTTTGATTTTAATGATAAGGGAGAAGTTTTTAAACTTCTACCGCCGTATTAATAAACGCGGAATAACTGGGAAATACTTATTCCATGGATTAAGTTACCATTATACCATTTTCCATTTAATTAAAGCCACCATTATACCATTTTCCACTTAATCCATGGAATAAGGCTTAGCCCAGCTATTCCGCGTTTATTAATACGGCGGCTAAAGTTCGTTAGCCCAGAATCACTTAAAAACAAAACTGTTAGTTCTCTGGGACCCCTCTCTAAATATTTCTCGAACATTTTTTCTGAAAGTGAATGGAACGAACTGGATCTCGAATACAGATCTCTTCGAAATCTAAATTTAAAAGATATTTCGACAGGAAATGTGCAGCGGTTCTGGAAAGATGTTTTAAGCATTAAGTTCGGTGATGGAACTTAAATGTTTCCCAAAATGAAAATCCTTATTTCATTTGTTTTTTGCCTACCACATAGTGGAGCTGGGGCTGAAAGATTATTTTCTGCAATTAACCTTAACAAAACTAAGCTTAGAAATAAGCTTAAAAATCCCACTTTAAGTGGAATTCTTCACACGAAAACATTCCTGAAGAAAAGCAAATGTGTGGATTTTGAAATTGAAAAGGACTGCATAAAACTACATTCTAAAAATATGTACATAGAAAAAACGTAAGCTTTAAAGATGTTTGTAAACTTGCAATATCAGTTTTTGTGATTTCTTGCCTTAATATTTATTTTTTATGTTACCAAGTACAAGTATAGGTACTTGTAGTCTGAATTTTTGTGATTATTTTTTGTGATTTGTTTTGTTTCTATTGATGTAGGTTGCGTTAGTTAATATTAAAAAAAATAAATACAAATAAACTTTTTTTTATTCAGAATTTATGAACATTTTATTAAAGGGGAGAAAAAAGGGGATTTTTTTTACGAATGAGGGGAAAAAATTTGATTTCGCTGATAAAAAAAGGGGAAAAAGATTTCAAAAGTCTGGGGACACTGGTGTGCTCTCAAGACCATATCTCGTTTAAAGAGATGTGGCTTAAATTATCCGTCCATGAGCACCTAATTCACTTTTGTATTTTATTTATACACTCAGAAAAAAAACGAGCTAAATTAAAGAAAATCGGTGTCAAAGCAAGCCTATTCGTTGACGAAAGTCTGTCAACCTCGAAAATTCTTAATCCGTGCCCAAAATTTTTGTTTTAAGCCTATTTTGTATAATTAATAATTTCAAGAATGTTCTCACCTTAATATAAAATTATTTAATCTAAATTATAAGAATACAAAAGCTTAATGTCTGAATATTACAACCTAAAATTAAGATTAAGAAGTATTCTTAAATATACCAGAGAAAAGTAAAAACATACTTAAATTAAGTTTTTTATATTCCTAAATTAAGCATTACCGAACTAAAAATAAGAACAAAACTATCTTATTTCAGTACCTTTCGGAAAGCTTCTAGCTTATTTAATCATGATTCAAGATTTCTAAGCTCTTACCTTCAGATTCAATCCACTCGTCCTCACCCCTTGACCCCATCACTCGTCCCCACCCCCTCTCCTCCAAATGAAATTAAAAGCGCTTATAATTTCAGTGTGTTCATATTTTTATTTTTTTTATTTTACAAAAATTATTTAAATATACTTAATTTTAAAATAGGTCCTTCCTTTGTTTAATGGATACAAATGGAGTGGTGAACTTAAGAATTTCGTAATAATTTTTACTTCAATGTTTCTTATTAAACAACCAATTTGAAATGATTGGAAATAATTGCCAAATCAAAGGTATTCAATTCGTTGGCATAAAACATAAATTCTTTCATTCAAATTCAAATATAAAAATTTTCAATTTATAGAGTTCAAAATTATTAGTAGCATCATTATGTAAAGCTAATTGGTGCCATGGTGGTCGTCGGCTGCAGCTGAGTAGTCAATGTCTAATCCATTTCTTACATCGTTATCACTTTGTCACTCACTAGAAAAAAGTTTCCGTCAATGTTTCTAAACACATATACATCACTAGATATTGTTTTCAATGTCATTTTCGTCCGAAGTAAAATTTTCAGTCATCAATAAGAAATAACGTCCGAACCGGAATAAAGAACGCCTTCAAAATGAAACTACGATCTAAGCTTCTTTGTAATCAATCTTAGCTTAAGATCGTATCGGATTGTTTAAGATTGTATCGGCTCGTTTTAACATTCAATAATCATAAATTAAGAATGTTTTGTTCTTAATAAGAAAACGAAACTAAATCAAGATAATGAAGAACTTATAGTTTAAGAACGTATATCTTACTATAACTTTAAACAAATCTTATATTAAGAATGTCATACTCAAATAATCAAGTTTTGTGTTCCTATTTTCGGAACAAGAACTTGTTTTTAGAATAAAATTCTTGAATTAGTAATAAAACGTGTCATTTTTGAGATAACAGAAAACAGAACTAAGAATGCAAAAAAATATAGAAGCTTCAATTTATATAGCAATTACACTTGTATCGAGTTTGATGCGCTCTTCTAACTTCCGATTCTCTTCTTCGCTGGACTAGATACTACCTTCCCTTTGGACCGTTCAATACAAATTGTGTTGGACGGTCTTTAAGTCTGATACTAACCTTACAGATGCTGGTGTGCGGTGTGCCCCAGGGCTCCGTTCTGTCTCCAACCCTCTTCCTTATTTTCATAAACCATGTCTTGTCTAGAACATCTATTCTTCCCAATTGTATTGCTGACGAGTCAACCCTCAGCTCTTCATATTCGTCTCTGCTCTTCAAATGTGAAAAGGAAACGGTTGTGTATGATAAACTCATAGAATTCTCACCATGGCAGTATTGTTACATGAGGTACTGAAACCCGAGTTGAATTAAATGGTCATATGTCGTTAAAGCTTCAAATCCCCACATTGCCGTAGATATCTGTGAATGGTATACCTGCATCCAAAAAACCAAAACACAAATATTTGAATCCTCCAAAATTGCTGCCAAACGCTTAAATTTTTGGAGACGACGCTGGAAATTCTTCACCCTTCCAGATCTAGCTACTATTTATAAAGCCTACATCTGCCCTTAACTAGAGTATAATAACTGATCAGTTGCCTGTTCCCTAAATATCTTTGCGTCTTCTTGATAGGGTACAAAACAGAGCATTGAGATTGATAGGTAATAGTTCAATCGCAAAATCGGTTCATTCTCTTGAAAATCGTCTAAATGTTACCTGTCTCAGTCTTTTTGTCGCTTTTTACACAAACAGTGCTCTAGTGAAAAGGCCAGTAAGATTCCTCCCCTGAAACAATTTAGCCGCAACAAACAGTGCAGTCAAGTATAGAGATTAATGTTTAAGTCGCATCCGAATGTGAAATGCTTTGCCACATTCATTACGATTCACAAAAATTCAAAAGCAATGTACATCGGGTTCTCATATAAAATCCTCTCTTATTTTCCAAAATGCTCGCACCGGTGTTCTATAACAATATAAGGGTGTTTACAATCGCATAATGTGCACTAAGTATAAAAAAAACCACAATTAGTAGGAACCACTCACCATTGGTTTAATCGATTTCGGCCCGAATTTCAAGTACAAGTGACGTCAAACGTTCTGGACCCTGGTCGACAAAGTCCGTGGTTTGATATAAAACTATCGAGTGAAAGTGCGCGAGCTTGAATACGCCACAGGCTTATTACATGGCTCTTCATGATTAGTTGAAAAATGCGACAGAGCAGAGACAAAATCATGAACTTCTCCTGGTAAATCGAGGCCGAAGAAGGCCTAGGTGAGTTTATCAGCAATTAAGGTTAACTAGTGCAACAATTGTCGATTACTTTAAAAAGGCTAAAATGATAGCGACCGCCAATATTGCAGAGCTGAGGGATCGAATTAAGCTCCAATAATTTTGCTTTTAGATATTTCGCTTTTCTCATGGTACCGCTTCTATTTGGTTACTGATTGCTTTATTTATTGCTTTTTTCGCTGGCCGGCTTCGCAATGGTGGGTAATCTTTTGCCCTTTAATTTTATAAAAAGAAGCTAGCGATACTTTCACGCTTTTCTTGTAATGAAATTATTCTTTCAAAATTCCTTACTGACAACAAGGAATCCGTCAACCCAGTCGATACTTTTTTACTACGCACTTTTCAACAGATCCCTATTACCTACATTTAATCACGAAATCATTCGTTTTCACTACGACAGCAATGTAAAATTGTAATGGCTTATGTTTATTCGTGTAATTGAACTTCTGACAGTTACCAAAGTCGGCACCTTAGCCAACCAAAGCATTGAGGCATATTTATCAAAACCACAAATTTGTTATCGTTCAACAGCTCCCATTTCGTTTATTTTCAAAAAAAAAAAACTACCTTTGAACCTTCTTATACGATACCAAAGCAATTTTCGACTACATGTGACTCTGCTCTGCTTTACTTTCACAACCATAGATTATCCTCCCACAGACTTAATGGTTACCTATAAAGACGCCATTGTAAAATAAAATTGCAGCCATTAGAACGAATTACCGCACAGATGTATACCCACCAACCCAACATTTAATTTATTTGCATAATATGCTCAATGCTCATCTTCGGATGATTGGATATAAATTCCAATCATAAGAATTCTACTGTTCCTAATACAATTTTTGTTTCTCCAAATTGCCATTGTTGAGAAAAAGTTTGACTGTCGCCAGCATCCATCTTTTGCGATGCGATGTTTTTAAAATACTTTTACTTTAAATTCAATTGAGTGTGTTCGAGTTGCCTTCGCTCTTTTTCTGATGCTAACTATGCAATTTTACAAAAAAGTTTTCTTCGAAAACGAGTTTTTCTTGTAACGTACCTTGGTATGTAGGTAGGTAGCCAAAGTTTTGTTTGAAATCGAATTTGGACGAGCGAAATTGTTCGTGCTGGACTCTTTTTCTAGGAGTCATGAGTTTAGGAACTCCTTGTTATACTTTCTTCTTGTTGTAGAAAGTTTGCTTTTCTTGCGAAATTTTTTTTTTTTTTGTTCGTTCGACAGAAACACTTTAGCAATGTCAAAGTTTAAATTTTGGATAAATTGTAACAGTTTCACTATACAGTGACCCAGTTGCATCTTGGCCCACCTTAGCAACTCGAATATTTGATTGTCGTGTACATAGCAATAAATCGTGACAGGAGCAAAGGAACATTTAATAAGGAATTTAAGGTTCAGGATATGAAATACAAATTGCAACTTTATTTTGAACTGCTTAGTGGCCATTTTGGTAAAATCTTTTTGTTTTAAAACAAGATAGCCTATATCAGAAGGATTGCTCTTAATAGAATTAGAATTAGTTACAAATGGCGAATTTCAATTCGTTAGTCTGTCGGTTCTGGAACAAGAATGTACATTCCTACTCGTACATTTGTATGATGGCAAAAGGCAGAGGAAGTCACAAAATCATACGAAGACGTGGTGGCTCAGGTTGTGATATCTGTGGAAGACAGAATCTAGGCGATCGAGCTTTGAAAGTGTACTTTTTTTTACTCACTTTGTTGTCTGTTGAATGTTTGATCTTTTGCTTGTGGTTGTACATGCGACGCGCTTTAGATGAGATAGAGGTACGGAGGTTCCTCGTTTGGCATTTGATTTAAAACGCTTTCATTCTTAAAGTTGAAAAGTAATTTCAACAACAACTCGAATTAAAACTTTAATGGTCAAAGAGTAGCAACAGTTCAAATCAGGCAAACTAAAATGGATAGTTTTGCTTTTATAAAACAAACTAGCTGTGCCCGCGACTTCGTCCGCGTGGAATAGTGACTATCAGCAGCATTTTTAACTTTTTAGGAAATAAAACTTCTAGCCTTAAAAATGGCGGTATTTCCAAAAAAAATATTCAACCCCTATTTCAACACCTGTTAAAAATACTTTTGAGACCGTAGTTTTTGAATTCCCATTTCCGTTCCCGTGGGAATATAAGGATAGATATTTAGCATTTATCCTTCCGCATGTTCTAGACCATCTCTGTAGCTAATTTAATAAAATCTGTTTAGCAGTTTGAACGGGAGACATACGAAAAACATACCGACATAGCTACATTCGCATTTTCAATATTAGTAAAGACTCCCGTTCCCGTGGGAATATGGTAACCGTTTTCGTGGGAATATGTGGATAAGTTAAAGTTAATGTTACTCCGGGATTATGGAGCATTCCAACGGTGGAAGAATTTTTGAAATCGGTGCTGTAGTGTCAAAGTTCCCGTATACGTTCCTGCTCCCGTGGGAATATAGGGAAAAAATATAAAGTCTATGTCTTTCCTCAGGTTCTGAACAATCTTTGTTTAAAATTTCATTTAAATCGGTTTATTAGTTTGGGCGGGAGATGGTAACATAGAACGACGGACAGACAGAGCTCCTTTCACACTTATTATATTAGTAAGGACTCCCGTTCCCGTAGAAATATGTGGATAAATTAAAGTTAATGTTACACAGGTAAAGTGTAGCATTCTAACGGTGGAAGAATTTTTGAAATCGGTGTTGTATATAGGGAGCCGTAGGAATATGGGGATGAATTAGTTTTTATGTTACTCGGGGATAGTGTAGCATTCTAACGGTGAAATAATTTTTGAAATCGGTGCTGTAGTGTCAAAGTTCCCGTATATGTACGTTCCTGCTCCCGTGGGAATATAGGGAACCGTAGAAATATGGGGATGAATTAGTTTTTATGTTACTCGGGGATAGTGTAGCATTCTAACTGTGAAAGAATTTTTGAAATCGGTGCTGCAGTGTCAAAGTTTCCGTATGCGTTCCTTCTCCCGTGGGAATATAGGGAACCGTAGGAATATGGGGATGAATTAGTTTTTATGTTACTCGGGGATAGTGTAGCATTCTAACGGTGAAAGAATTTTTGAAATCGGTGCTGCAGTGTCAAAGCTCCCGTATACGTTCCTGCTCCCGTAGGAATATGGGTATGAATTAGTTTTTATGTTACTCAGGGATAGCGGATAGTGTAGCATTCTAACGGTGAAAGAATTTTTGAAATCGTGCTGTAGTGTCAAAATTCCCGTATACGTTCCTGCTCCCGTGGGAATATAGGGATGAATTAGTTTTTATGTTACTCGGGGATAATGAAGCATTCTAACAGTGGAAAAATTTTTGAAATCGGTGTTGTAGTTTCTAAGTTCCCGTATACGTTCCCGTTCCCGTGGGAATTTAGGGATAAATTCTAGCCTATGTGTTATTCTGATGTATAAGCTATATTATTGGAAAGTTTAAGTAAAATCCATTCAGTAGTTTTTGCGTGAAAGAGTAACAAACATACATCCACACATACAAACTTTCACGTTTATAATATTAGTAGGATGTGTCATCCGTCATTTGTCATTGACTAACTATTATCTTTCGTTCCTTATCTATCACCTGTAACTTATCATCCAACATCTGTCATCTGTCATCTGTCATCTGACATCAGTCATCTGCCGTTTTTTATCTATCACCTGTTTTCTGTCATCTTTTTTTGTCATCTGTCATCGTGTCATAAGTCATCTATTATTTGTCTTCTGTCTGTCATCATCTATCATCTATCATCTAAAAGCCATCATGTCCTGGTAATTTTCATTGATTTTAGTAAAGCCTTCGACACTATAAACTACACGAAACTGATACAAGCACTAAATAGGATTGGAATAAGAGTAGTAATGGCCGATTGGATCATGATTTATTTCCACAACAGGTCGTTTGTGGACAAGATTAAAGACGAGACGAATAAGAAAGAGTATGTGCAACATGGTATTCCTCAGGGGTCTAAGCTTGGTCCGATCCTTCTTATGCTTTGCGCTAACGAATAACTTCGCGTCTTAAAGAAGGTCATTCCATTTGTCTTTGCTGATGATACAGTGTTTGTTGTTCGCCACAGATATTTGGCTGTCATCTGTCTTCTGTCATCTGTAATC
The DNA here is from genome assembly GCA_949752695.1 of Melanostoma scalare. Classification (NCBI taxonomy): domain Eukaryota; kingdom Metazoa; phylum Arthropoda; class Insecta; order Diptera; family Syrphidae; genus Melanostoma; species Melanostoma scalare. The sequence continues at coordinate 148,654,183 of OX456986.1, forward strand.
TGTCATTTGTTACCATTCATCAGCCATCTGTCATCATTCATCTGACACCTGTAATCTGCCGTGAATCACCTGTAACCTGTAATCTATCACCCGTCGTCTATCATCTGTCGACTGTCGATATCGATATTTTTCATCTGTCAATATTTCGATCGATATTTTTCATCTGTCATTTGCTATGTGTCATCAATTTATTCGTTATCTATCATCCAACATCTGCCATTTGTCGCCTGTCGTCTGTCGTCTGTCGTCTGTCGTCTGTCGTCTGTCGTCTGTCGTCTGTCGTCTGTCGTCTGTCGTCTGTCGTCTGTCGTCTGTCGTCTGTCGTCTGTCGTCTGTCGTCTGTCGTCTGTCGTCTGTCGTCTGTCGTCTGTCGTCTGTCGTCTGTCGTCTGTCGTCTGTCGTCTGTCGTCTGTCGTCTGTCGTCTGTCGTCTGTCGTCTGTCGTCTGTCGTCTGTCGTCTGTCGTCTGTCGTCTGTCGTCTGTCGTCTGTCGTCTGTCGTCTGTCGTCTGTCGTCTGTCGTCTGTCGTCTGTCGTCTGTCGTCTGTCGTCTGTCGTCTGTCGTCTGTCGTCTGTCGTCTGTCGTCTGTCGTCTGTCGTCTGTCGTCTGTCGTCTGTCGTCTGTCGTCTTTCGTTTGTCATCTATCGTCTGTCATTCGTTACTTACTTCATCTATCATCCATCATCCAATATCGTTCGTCTGTCACCTATCAGCTGCCTTTGGTCTTCAGTCATTTGTGATGTGTCATCTACTATCCTATATGACATATATATCATATCAGTCATTTTTTCATTTGTCACACAACTCCCAACTGTCATATGTTTTTACGTTTAACCAACAATGGTGTCTCTACTCGAGATCTCCGTTCTTGGAGTTATTTTTATAATTATGAGGTTATTGTTGTTCATCCGTCATTGATGCAGAATCCCTTTTTTCTTACGTAGGCTTTTTCCTCTTTGTGCATTAGTAGGACTTTATTTCGGACACAAATCACATTAATATTTTCATGTCGTTTTGTTCTAGAAAACACGTGCGATAAGGAACTTCCTTTCACAACCGAGTTTACCTACGCCCATTCTTTACAAAATTGCCACAATTCTTATTAACAGAGGCCTACCAGGCGTGTTATTCAATACGAAATTTAGGTTTCGGCATAGTTAAAGTCATTGACCCTTTTGATGTTATGACAACAGATAAATGAACCGTCAATCTCTTCGCTGTCTGGCACCCACAACTTGTGGAAGTCACGAACCAGGGATCTTGAATATCTAAATCGATTTATTCTTCCCAAAAAAAAAAAATAACAAACTGGCGCCTCTAACACACCATTTAATCAAATTATAGCGCATAAACAATGTCAGAAAAAAAGAAGGAAAACGTCTATGAAAAGGAAAATAGTTATTCATTTGTTTTCTTTCTCACAAAAAAAAAAAAATAGGTGTAGTGAGGGGAAGTTCAATGAACCCGGAACCGTTTTATATAAATAATAGAAACTCTGATGTCAAGAAATGATTGATTTTCTTTTTCACAACAGGGACAGAAGAACCTCTGCTTTTTCCCTTCGAAAACCTATTACTTTGACTTATATTTTTGGGTTAGTTGTGGGTTGTTGTAATACAAAAATTATACTGTCCAATACAAACATTCAGAAGAACTTGAGGAGGGATATTAAGATATTTTACGCACCTTTTTTCCAACTCATGTATGTGAATTTTATTAGGGTCATTGTGAAGTTCTCGAGAGGGCGAGAAATGAGAAAATATGTTTCTTTGCCTAGCATTTGTGGCACGGGTGGCCTAATGGTTAGCATGTCTGCCAGTTACGTCGAGGCATATCGAGGGTCGAATCATACCAGAAATATAAAAAGGGTCTTTACAAGGGTATCGCCGTTTACGAGGAATTGGCTATTCCTCCGAGTGTAAATAGTTTAAGCATTTTCTTACTTACCCGTTTGGAAACCGCCCAAAATTTAAGGTCCTTGAAAAGCGTAAGACCATGAAGTTTCCATAGCTTTGTTGCTACCACTCATCTATGCTAACAATCAACCGAGCTTTCATTCAGCCGAGCTTGTGGCTGTCGATCTTTTATTCAACTGAGCTCTGAGCCCCAATCCATGTGAGCTACCCTTCAGTTGATTTACTGTTGGGCCAAGTTGTCATTTTAGCAGAGCTACCAACTATCAGCTGAGCTTCTTTTGAGCTAAATTACCATTTAGCTGAGAGACATTCCGCCAAGCTACCATTCATCGCAGATATAAAAAAAGCCAAGCTTCCATTCAGGAACTTTTGATTTAACAAGGCAACCATTTGGCCGAGGTAATCGAAAATTCATTCAAAAGAGCTTTCCATTAAATTTCAATTTTCGTTCAGCCGTACTAGTTTCAGTTGTATAGCCAGGACTGGTGACATCAACTCAACCCTAGAGGTTCTCGTCTAATTTGGGTAAAAAGAACCCAAGAAAACAAAAAATTCATAATTTGTTTCACTTCAATTCACTGTAACGCTTTTTAAAACTACCCGAAACAAAAGCAATTTTGTAGTTGCGACGTCGCGTCGTCGGCTGAAACGCCCTTATCAGCATTTTTGTCGCCGCGACAACAAGCAATGTATGGAAACGCTCTGTCGTTTTGTCACGTCAGAGTGGACGATCTCACTATGTTAACATGTAAACCTAATTTGACGCCTGAATTTTCCACAGTCGCAACTACAAAATCGATTTGATTAGGGAGAGTCCTTACAAATACTTACAAACTTAAAACTCAAGCAGCCATCGTAGTTTAGCGTGAACCTTTTCCTCAACCATTATCCTCTCTCCAAATTTACCTTCAGAAAGGGCTGAGATCTCCTCCTACTTGAATGCAAGTTTACAGTTTTTCCTAGGCTCATATTCTCCAAACATCGTTCTCACGAAAGATCACTCTGATTATTTTCCTTTCAGTGCAACCAAGGCTTCTCTCTTCCGCTTTGAATAAGGTCCATGCTTCTACACCTCGAAAGTGCTGATGATCTGAGTCTAGCAAAGACTTTCCTATGATTCCTTGACCTTCTTAAATTTTTTTAGCCTATAGAAACAACGGTTGGCAGGATAGTAATAATCTGCTCGACATATTCAATGCTTAAAGCGGAAGCTAGGAAGACAAAGCTTTGAACTACCTCGAGGTTACGGTTGTTTATTGTGATTCATTCATATTCAACCCAGAACACAGCACATAGTTCCTTTTGCCCTCAAAAATCATTTGACCAATTCTCGCCGCATGGCTTCGCACAGAAGATCGTCTATGTGCTATCCGTGGTCTCGATCAACGATATTGTGTTCTCGTTTTTATTTTTTCTTAGATCAACCGCAATGTTAGGATTTAATCGATCGTGGACCTTACTTATCTACAACAGCGCTCTCTATTACAGCAGCATCTTATATATAAATTAATTTAACGAATACTTGCAATCAGAATAATTTTATTGAAACTTAAAATACTAATATAAAAATTTACAAGAGACTGATTCGCTTGGTGTTCTGACTAAAACTGATGAAATCATTCCTCTCCTCCGCTGTTGTGGGTTCTCGTTTGATAATAATTAGTCCTTCCTGGAATTGGTCGAACCTAATGTGCTAGATGTCGTTTCTCTTATTGTTGGTTTAGGATATCGTAAAACTGTTTCTCGGTTTAACGATCGGTTTTATGGTAGGTCTGCATCCCTTAGATTTGCGTTGCCTGGATGCTATTTATGGAACGTGGGAACTAGAATGTTAACTCCCCCTTTTCTTTAAAAAGCTTCACTTTGCCGTACAAGTATTTCTATTCTGTCGGCTCTCTGGTTAAGATGTTGTTCTGGAGTAAGCTTAGGAGTTCTTCTTCTGTAAAGAATAACTATAAATGTTGTAGCGAGGACCGTGAATGAGACAAGTCCAAAAGCAGAGATAAAAGGGCTTTTAGTTGCTTCAATCTGTAAAGATTCTAATAAGTTTATATTATCAAACTTTAGTTGCTCGTCAAGTGATTCGATATATTGGCCAATTTCATATTTGTCGATTGTGTAGGCCTTCAGGTAATTCTGGATCAGGCGTGTAGGATTCTCGTATGATATTCCATCAATAACAGTGTTATTTTCAAAATTCACTAGGTAGACACCCTTTAAAGTTTCGTTGTCCACGGTGTGTTCGCCGGATAGGAGAATGGTTCCATCTTTAATTAATTCTAAGTCTATATTCTTTTCCTTAATTTTATTACATACTGTTTTTTGGTTGTTTAGTAGTTCTGATAGACATGTTTTATTTTGATTTGTTTCGCAGAACGTATACTTTAACTCATGTTTGCAATTTTGTACATTCGTGAATGTTTTGTTACATTTGGCAATTTCTTTACTTAAAATTAGTCTCCCATCTTTCTGGCTTATGGCCCTACTTTCGTATATCTTACAATTTTTGTGAATGATGGGGTATTTAATATAAATTATAATAATTCCATTTTTTTGTAAGATTTTAAATTTAGAAACATCGATTAAGTCACTAATAGTAAAAGTTTTAATTAATTCATTTTTTACAATTTTTTTCATATCATCAATATTCAAGATAGCTGGATTCAAAATATTTAACTAAGCTAGAGTGAGTGTGTTCATCAAATTTTGAAGCTCAAAGATAATTAATTTACATTTTGCGGAAATTAGCTCACTTTTAATTGTATGTTTTACAGATTGTATTGCTTCGAACAGTTTAGAATTGGTTACAAATTGTTTATTGTTGTTTATTATAAGATCGTTAATTTTATTCTCTACCATAATCTCATCATCATGGTCTGGGGTACCAGCTATCCATTTCCATATAGTTCCTATTGTTTCAATTGCTCGTTCAGAGCGAGAAACCATAAGTTGGTCTAAAAGCGTTTGTATAATATTGAAATCGCTGTTATGTGTGTTATCTTTCGGTGAGTCAGCATAGATTGTACTATCGTAATGTTGTTCCAATGATTCTTTGGTTCTGTCAAGACAATCTTGAAAATAAGTCAATTTAGTCACGTGGAAGATGTTTGAAGTATTTTGATATAGAAGTGCGTCACCAGTTTCGACTAGCATATAATTGTCTCGAGTGTAATCGATGATTTCTGCTCTGGTTGATAGCATGAATGTTAAGAGAAGTGTGATGATGTCCATTGTCTGGAATTAAAATTTAAGATTATCTTTGTGGACAATCTTACCATTTTTAAGTTTAACTTTATTCCCCAAATCTTCGGATACTTTCCGGGGTTTATACTTGGGTTGCAATTTGCCCCAGTGGGCACCTGTAGTCTTTTGATACACTGTATCATCGGGTTTGACTTCTTTAGATTTTCTTTTTTTATTATGGAGCTCAAGCATTTTATCTTGGACCATTGTTAATTTTAATGGAAGATCGGAGTGATTTATTTTATTAAACAAAACTTCTACGGGTTTCCTTTCAGTTGAAGAATGAATAGTTTTATTATATTCTTTAGCTGCTCTGATGAATACTTCAACTACATCTAATAATTTATACTCCTCTTTAACGCATCTGGCTATCTCCTGAAGGGTACTATGAGCTCGTTCCACTTGACCATTAGTCGTACTGTGGTTAGCTGGGGTATAGTTACGGTGACCATCCGTTCATTATAATAATGAACAGTTCTGTATTTGAAGAAGATGTTCATTATGAATTTTGCTGGATACAAAAACACAGAAATGTTCTGTATTTTAAAAGTTGTTCATTATTTGTTCTGTATTTCATATCAATTCCTAAAATCAAAATGTAAACATTAAGTGTGTCAAGAATTCAGTGAACAAACGATAATACTTACGTGATCTAACCTGCTGAACGAGGAACATGTAAATCATCTTGTACAAATGTATTGTTTTCTGAACGCACTCTATCTGTTTCTACATCATCTGTCATTTGCATAGGCAAAGGCAAATTGTACACACATTTAGAGTACCCGATTAGGGCCAGTAAGTTACTTACTTACTTACTTAGGCGGGCATTACAGTTCGGGGTGAACCTGGGCTTCAACCAACATCCTTCTATAACGACTTCGATTTCGGGCGAGCTCTCTTCAGTTTCGATCATTCGGAGAGTTTTTCTTTCGAAACGACCAAGGGTTTCCTCATCCGCTTTCGATAAGGTTCATGCCTCCGCGCCGTAAAGCAGGACCGGGATGATGAAGGTCTTATACAAGGTTACCTTGATTTTTCTTGAGAGGGTTTTGTTTCTCAATAGCCTTCTTAACCCAAAGAAGCAACGGTTGGCAAGAGTTATTCTCCGTTTGATCTCCGCACTAATGTTGTTGTCCGTGTCTACAGCGGATCGTAGGTAGACGAAGTCCTGTACTACCTCGAAGTTCTGTCTGTTTATTGTGACGTTTTGTCCAATTCGTCGATGTTCTGTGTCCTTCTTTGATGACAACATATATGTACTTCGTTTTGCCCTCATTAACCATCAAACCCATTTTTGCCGCTTCTGTTTCAATACTCGCAGAAGCACCTATGACATCACGCTTATTTCTTACCATTACATCAATATCGTCTGCATAGGCGAGTAATTGTACAGACTTTTGAAAGAAAGTCATCCTGCATAGTCGTAAGTAACAAGAAACAGTTTCATGTAAATTTTTTTTTTCATTTTTGTTCATAAGTTTTTGTTTTTATTACCCTCTTTTTCATTTTAAATCCATGTAAGACTAAATTCCTGTAATTTAAAGACCGAATTCCCCCAATGCACAGATTGAGTTTTATTTAAGTTGAGTTATTTTTTTCTGTTTATAAAATTTTTAATAAATAGAAAAGAATTGGTAAAAATTTGTTTTTTTTCTTACTGTTCATTATTTTGTTTTGGAAAATATGGTCACCGTAGGTATAGTATACAGTGATATCAGACCTTTGCATTAGTGATACGAAAGAAGCCGAGGTAAATGTGGGATCTTGGTCGCATACTAAGTTTTTACAATCAGGAAATGCTTGCAGTAGCTCAAGAACTTTGTTTTGCATTTCTTGGCGATTTTCTAGAATTTTAATAACTAAGAATTTAGAATAAGCATCGATGCATGTAAGAATCTTTACTTTTTCTGCAAACATTACATCAATATGAACGCACTCCCCCTCTTTTACAGGAATTGGTGTCTCACCAATTGGTTGCTTATTAGGGTGCCCGTCGTATTTATTTACGTTGCATACCTCGCAGTTTCTTGCAAATTGTTGGAATTCGTCTGACATTCCAGGCCAATAATATTTATCAATAACTTGTTTAAGGTTTTCCCTGAAGTGTCTGTGCGCACAGGTATGCGTTTGTGCTACTATTGATACCTGGTCATCTTTATTAGAAATATCGTGGGCAAAATACTTTGCCTGTATGAATTTATTCGTGAAATGTTCTTTCAAAATGTTTTTAATATCATAGATTGTTTCGGGTGTAGCAAACAAGGCTACTAAATCTTCTTTTACAAATTCCTTCAATAAAGGTATCAGGTCGGAAGGATCGTTATATGTAATGATATGTCTATCTTTCCTGGGGAAGGGTTTAGTATGTTCGTGAATAGTTTCTATCCCTTTCTCTATTATTATCTGTAGGTTAAATTGATTCAAAGGTCTATCAATCAATTCAATTAGGATAGTCATCACTACTTTCCGCTGAGTGTTGAGTGGCTTCAGAAGAACTGTCCGAAATCTGGTTTAAATTTTGTCTAGATAGGGCATCAGCCACTACGTTTGTAGTTCCAGGTTTATAGACCATTTTCGGTGCATGTTCTTCAATAAGAGCGTGCCAGCGTTTCATCTTAGTATTAGGGTTTCTAGGTGAAACTGCAAATGTCAAAGGCTGGTGATCCGTATGGATCTCTAAATTAGTAACTCCATACAGATAATTACGTAAGTTTTTTAGAGCGAAAACTATGGCATAGAGTTCTTTCTCGTTTGCCGCAAAGTTTCTCTCAGTTTTTCCTAATGTTTTGGATATAAAAGTTATGGGTTTTCCATCTTGCGATAACACTGCTCCGATTGCATCGTCTGAGGCATCGGTAGTGAGGACAAATTTTTTTGAAAAATCGGGCTGGTTAAGTTCGGTTTCAGTTATTAGGTGGTCTTTAAGTACATTAAATGCTTGCAAAGCTTCCGCATCTAACTTAATGTTCGTCTTCTTTGCCATGTGGGTAGACACTTGCCCACTATCACTTTGAAGGTATTTGGTCAATGGTTTAGCTATGCTTGCATAGTTCTTAATAAACTTACGGTAGTAACCAATCATACCTAAGAAACTTCTGAGTTGACGAATAGTCGTTGGCTCAGGGTATTCTTTGATTGTTGCTACCTTGTTCGGGTTGGTTTTTATAACGTTATGCCCGAAGACATAACCCAAGAATTCTACCTTTTCTTGGTATAGCATTGACTTTTCAATAGAAATGTTCATATTCGCTGTTTTAAGAACACGGATTATGGTATCCAAATGTTCTGTATGCTCTTGGATACTGTGTGAATACACAATGATATCGTCTATATAGACGTGACATATTTTGCCAATATATGGTCTTAAAATATTATCCATTGCTCTTTGAAAGATTGATGGAGCATTTTTCAATCCGAAAGGCAATCGTACGAATTCGTACTTGCCATTATTAACACAAAAACATAGTTTTTTCTATGTCGGATTCCTTCATCATTATCTGATGGAACCCTGATTCTAAATCCAGCGTGGAAAAATACTTAGCTTTTCCAAGGTTGGATAAAATTACGTTGGTATCCGGTATTGGATACTTGTCTGATATTGTATTTTCGTTCAATTTCTTGTAATCAATGACTAACCTGTTTTTAGGCGAGCCATCTTCATTTGCACCTTTTTTTGGTACAACCCATACAGGACTATTGTATGGAGATTTGGAAGGTCTTATTATACCTTCTTTTAACATTTTAATTACTTCTTTATTCACAAATTCATTAGCTGATAGAGGGTATGGATACTGTTTGCTCCAGACAGGCTTATCGTGTACTGTGCGTATTTCCGCTACGACATCTGTCCTGAACGGAAGTGTAGTGTCAATGTTTGAGTGAATACTTTTTATTTTCTTCACCATTGGTTCCACTAATGTACCATGATTCTCAATATGATTAATCATCATACTTATTTCTTCGTCAAAATAGATTTTATCTATTTTGTTCCCATATTTAAGGGTATTATTTTCTAAATTAATCTCCGCATTTATTGAGCTGAGCAAATTTGCTCCTATTAAAATTTCGTACTCCAAGTTTGGGAGAACGTAAAAACGTGTTTCTCTATCGAAAATAAATGCTTCGTGGCAAATTTTTATTATTGTTTCCCCATTTACAGTGCAAGCTCGTTTAAATATTGCTAACGAAATGGGATTGCTTAAAATGTTCGGTTGACAGTAGTTACTACTGGCACCAGTATCTATTAAAATCTTTATATTTCTACCATTTACTCTTCGTCGTAAGTGGGGTAGCCCCACTCTTCGCCTAAAAAATCACTACCTTCGTTGAGGTTATTGATCCTCTCATTTTTTTGTGGAGGTGGTTGAATAGAGTGATTTGCACTCGGTTCTCTTTCTCGTTTAAAGATTGGACGCGTATTATTGTTGTATGTGTTATATTGAGGTTTTTGCCAACGGGAGTTGTTACCATGCTTATTATAATTATAAGTGTTATTTGCACGGAATGGGTTTGTATTACTTGTCTGCTGATGTATTTCTTTAAATCTATTCAGCTCTTGAGAACTAATAGGTTTGTTAGCAGAGCTACCAAGAACCATTGGTTCAAAACGCTGTGGTAATTGTCTACAATCATTTCTGTATTGGTGTTGTGGAACTTGTGCGTGGTTATTCCGTGTAGGAAAACGAAGAATGTTTGAATCTTTCTTATTTTCCCCTTTATAAGATGTAAATTGAAGCGCGAAATTTGCTCTTGTGTTATTGCTTTCTAATTCCTGTCCTGTGCCTTGGCAAGAGCGTTTGGTAAATCTTGTGGATTTAGTGAAAATAAAATATTAGATAACTGACCATTTAGACCAGTAATAAATACTCGCAAGGCGTTTCGTCGGTGTATATTATTAAGTTCTAGCGTGACCGGTGAATTGGAACCATGTGTCATAATTGTCTTATTGGTCAAGAGAGTTAATTTCTGATTAACAGAGTTATAGTAGTCGATTAAAGACATTGAACCTTGCCTTAGAATACTCAGCTCCTGTTCTATTATATGAACTGGTCTTTTGTCCGCGTAGGCAAAATCTAATCGCGTAATTATGGCATCGAAATTCAACACTGTGCCATGATTAGTTAAAATATCATTCGCGTGTTGCGTGATCTTGTTACGGAAAATTGTTAGTGCCGCGAAATATTTCTTACTACCCACGTCGTATAATGATATGGAGTTGTGAGCAGCTTCTCGCCAACTCACGTATGAGGTCTGACTTCCAGAAAATTCTGGCAAAGATTTTATAACGTCCAAAGGTTCATTACATGTCTATTTTTTGTGTTGTATAATCCGTAATGGAACTAGTAATCCCCATTGATGAGATGAGGTTCTGTAATTTTTGTATCTCATTTTTGTGTATACCTTCTTTTTCTTTCATAACGCTGTGAATTGCTTCATTATTGCGCTTTATGGCTATTGCTATAAGTTCGTCAATTGTTTGCTCAGTTAAAGCAGGAGCAAAGGCCATTTCTAGTTTGATAATTTTTAAGGAGTCTAAGTGGTAGCTCTCACCGCTATCTGATTTTTTTTGTTTATGTCTATGTTTTTTCCACATATACTTCTTATTACAATCACTATTCTTATCAAATAATTTTATATAATTTCTTAAAATAAGTTCTTACTAAAATAAACTTTATTTTCCTTTTGTGACAGGATGCTTTCTGGATTTCAAAGCTTCGTTTTTTTCCTCAGGATACTGGTCTTTGGTAAAGTACGACTTTTACTTTTTGTTACTGCTACTTTCCCTTGTCTGTGCAAGGTACTTTGGCTGGTTATTTTTTTTGGCACAGGATATCACACACTGATTTTACTTTTTATTTTTAAATCGTTTAGCGCGTGAGGATCCCGGTTTAGCCCCCAATTAATTTAACGAATACTTGCAATCAGAATAATTTTATTGAAACTTAAAATACTAATATAAAAATTTACAAGAGACTGATTCGCTTGGTGTTCTGACTAAAACTGATGAAATCATTCCTCTCCTCCGCTGTTGTGCGTTCTCGTTCTTCTTAGGGGTTGGTTTGTTTAAGATAGTGAATATGATAATAATTAGTCCTTCCTGGAATTGGTCGAACCTAATGTGCCAGATGTCGTTTCTCTTATTGTTGGTTTAGGATATCGTAAAACTGTTTCTCGGTTTTACGATCGGTTTTATGGTAGGTCTGCATCCCTTAGATTTGCGTTGCCTGGATGCTATTTATGGAACGTGGGAACTAGAATGTTAACTTATATATAGCTGGAGCACTCAGATCTAAATACCGGTGCATTGCACTACCAGATAGCAACCATCCTTTGATATAGCTTTTCAGATTTTCAGAAAAGGCCAAAAGGCGCTGACACGCTAAAGAGCCTAAATTACCAACTCAGCATGTCTGCGCCGAAAGTCTGTAACCATTCGAGGACATGCAGGATATTCTCAGAGGAAGTGCTCAGCGGTGTCATCATCTTCTCCACAGGTTTCACAGAGTGTGGTTTCATTTAAGTCTAATACGTTTAAATGCTTGGCAAAAGAGAAGTGCTCCGTAGCAACGCCAACAAGGTCTCTATACTCTTTTCTACTACGGGATAGCAAAAAGCCTGTAGTTTTCATATTAAAGTTCGGGAGCATAAGCTTAGTTTGTCTGCATCCAATGTTCTCCTTTCAAATCCAGTCGTTGATTGAAGCTCTAACTGTCTATTCTGGCTAACGCCGCGTCGGTTCAGGTCCTGAGAAAACTATCTGAAATCCTTGCCTTGGAAGCTCATCAGCGATTTCGTTTCAAGCTAAGCCGTGATGGCCTGGAACCCAAAAGAGACTCAAGAAATTTAGTTCTCCGACCGCATTCAGAGAAGTATTTAACTCCTTGATCATTTTGAAATTAGTTGGAGGTATGAGTAGAGCCTCAAGGCGGACAAACCGCACTATTGTGATACACATCATGACATCATAACCTATGCTTCGCTGGTCTGGTGGCAAAAAATAAACCAAATGCCCGCAAAGCTTTGCAAAACCTACAAAGATTAGCCTGTGTAGGTATCACAGGTGCAATGCGCACCTGCCCAACCTTAGCTCTAAAAAGTTTATTGAATTTTCCTACGCTACACCAAAGAGTGAAGAAGACCGCTTAACCAAGCAGACTAAAGCTTTATCTCAGAAGCAACTTCAGTGAAGAAAACTTACAGGGACGTATGAGCATTCTCAGGTGCTCCCAATTCCGGGATCGCCTGCAGCTGACTCTTCGGACTTTATGCCTAGACGCATGATGTTACAACCACTCCTATGAAGGTGTACAGGGTTACGAAGAGACTGACTGCCTAGCTAGATTTCGCTCTCAATCCCAATTCAAAGGCCCGGAATCCTACTGCAGTCTCCCAATCAGTAGAATTAAACATGAACTGGTTACTTGGGAAAGGCATAACTTGATCCACAGCTGGAACAACTTTCCTGGCCACCACCAGTCAAAACTATTCATCGACTTATCTCAAAGACGTTTGAAAGAAATTCTTGAGCTAACTTGACGCAAGGTTAACTACAGACTTCTTCACTAGTCACTGCTCTCTCAAATATATCAAATATCACCTTAAAAACATGGGCATCAGCCAAGATGACACCTGCCGTCTCTGCCTCGAAGACATAGAAACAGCTGAACCATTTTATGTGAATGCCGTCACATTCTTAATCACTTCCAAGTTGTCTGCATCAGCGTCCTAGAGTATTTCAAAAAATCAGTCTTTCGTAATCCTAAGTAATTACAGCTTTTCTAACTCCATGCTTCAATTTTGGTTTTCACAGGATTATGGTTAAGGAATGATCACTCTTACAAACAAGTAAATATAGGGTTGCGCAACAGAGCAGGGAACCCCGCATTTCTCTCCACTAAACCTTCTGAGGCGACGGAAATGACCTTCAATTTGTTGTGGATTCCAAAATAAAATTGGTATCGAGAAAGCGCTTTTCATGGCAATGAATTTACCATCGGAGGACCTGCCAATTCCTCGCTAATGGCAATACCAGTAGAAAAACATTTTTGGCTCTGTTGGGATTTGAACCACGAATCTCTGGGTAGACATGCTAACCATCACGTCACGGCTCACGGGTACCACAAGGTGCACTTCCGGTGCGCTTGTGTTTTCTCTTTGTGATACGAAGATTTTACTTTTTTTTTCTTGTAGAGCTCCGTGTAATACTCTGGATTTCCTTTACATTAAATAGCACTTAGTGGCAATCCATCGGTGTTTATTTTGGTAACCGATTGAAACCAGGACGCATTGTTGCTACTGGTATTCGCTGTGCTGTCAGCATAGGGTTCAGGCTCAGTCGGAAGGACACTAGATTCGAAAAGGCCCCAACTATCTTTAGCGATTGTAGCTTTCCGACGTCATATCATTCTACACCATTTGCTCGGGAAGGCCGTGAGCAAGATATCCTCATTGATCCTGGTCAATGTTTGCCCCTCGGACAATTTGGATACAAATAGTACTGAAGAGTGCTCGATTCAATCAAAAAACATGGACAATCTGGAACAAAATTTGATTGTCCTCAATCGTGTGCGATTATTCTCCTACTTTTTGTCTCATCACAACTTCTTTGTTTTTCCATCAACTTTGGCCGAAAAGTTAATATGCGTTAATATTGTGATCTTAAATTTTTAAATTATTGCATTGAATACTGAACATTAAACACCAACTTCTTTAAGAAACATAAGAAAAACCAATTAAGGAAGCGCTCATCCTGTCAGCATATGATTCCTGGCACGCCTGTCATTCCATCACACACCATCTCAACAAATTTTAGCTGCATTAGCAATCACATTATTTGACTTCAGCATTCGTTTACAAGAAAACAAAAAAGAAAACAAAATCAAAAATTGACAATGACATCAAGACTAGAAAAACCTTTCCCTAAAACCCTGTCATGAACATACAGTTTTGACTACACCCATCATGTTAACCAAACAATCATCACGCACATGACACGGCACACAGAGCACAAATCAAAATGTCCTGCAAATTGTGAAGAGTGTGATTGTGATGCCAATTTGGCAGCTTTCATAATTGTTAGTGACTTTTCTCGGACAACCTATCCACAGTAGGCAGTTGCCTGGGCCCCCGATTTAGGGGGCCCCAAAAAATTAAAGACTTTTAAAATTTTCTTACAAGCATAAAATTCTAGAGAGTGAAAGAAAAATATAATCAGAACTGAAAATAAATTTTAGTCAAATAATTAACAACTCAAATGCGGTCACATTCAAAAGGCGACGACCGACGAACTAGACAAGATGTGAAAACACCATGTACTATAAAAGATCATGTCTTAATGTACAAACCATATGTTAAATAAATAAATAAAGGTTCCTAAGAAGGACATTTCCGACACATTTGACAAATTGTATGAGCGCGCAAAGAAGTGTATCGTGAAAGGAGAGTATACAGGGTGTCCCGTACTTATTATCCTTTTATAATTGTATTTGTATAAAGAAAAGGGTGAGAGTGATATGATTTCTTTTTTTAAAAAACCACACTTGTTGTTAAGGAAATTAAAATATTTTTTATTGTATGTGCAGTTCAATCAATACAATTAAGTTTTAAATAAAACGTCATTTATATGGCCACCACGACTTCTTCTGCAGCTACAAATTCGATAAACCGAATTTTCGAGCACTTTTTCCACTAAATCAATTCGTATATCATGAATGGAACGTTCAATATTGACTTGTAAAGCTTGAAGAGAATCTAGTTTGTTTTTAAAGACCAATGACTCCAAATAACCCCATCTAATGGTGTTAAATCACAACTTCTTGGAGGCCATTCAATATCACCATTTCTTGACATAATCGATTCTCTAAACTTTTCTCGCAATAGCCCCGTGTTGTTGAAAGCAAATGTTGTCAAGATCAACTTCTTCCAATTTCGGCCATAAAAAGTTGGTTATCATCGATCTATACCGCTCTCCATTGACAGTAATGGTGTTACCAGCTTCATTTTGAAAGAAGTACGGACCGTTGATTCCACCAGCCCAAAAAGCACACCAAACTGTAAATTTATGTGAATGTAATGGTTTACCTTTACATGAATATTTTGTGGATTTTCATCGCACCAGAATCGACAGATTTGTTTATTTACCGCACCAGTCAAATGAAAGTGAGCCTCATCGGAAAAGATGATTTTCTTAAAAAAATCGTTATCTTTTTCAAGTTGTTCCAAGGCAAAATCAGAAAATTCACGACGTTTACGGTGGTCCAATATTGAAATTGTAAACACTTCTGAACGCAATAAAAAACAAATGGCAGATCATGACATTTTTTTTTTTTTTTTTTAAATTAAGTAGGGTGAAGGTAAAAATTACCTTCACAAGCACGTTGACCTGAAAGATCTTTTGTGCTGTTCCCTTAGGTTTAAAAACACGTAGTGTATAGGTTAGCTCATTCGAAGCTGAGGTCATGTAAGAACCTAAGAATCTTTGAGGAAGAGGTGTTTCTGATATCAATGGGACAGGGGAACCCTTTATCGAATATTTTTAGCCTGGATCTAGCTAAGGCAGGGCATTCACATAAAATGTGTTCAGCTGTTTCTATGTCTTCAAGACAGAGACGACAGGTGTCATCTTGGCTGATGCCCATGTTTTTAAGATGATACTTGAGAGAGCAGTGTCCAGTGAAGAAGTCCGTAAGTAACGGACGGAGATCATGACATACTACAAATAGCCATATCATATCATACCTATTGGAAAACCCTTTACATAAAAAAAAATACTAAAAGTGCCCATATTATTGTTTTATTCAAACAAACCTCAAAGCTAAAAATTTTTTAAATTTTTTTTTTTTATTTTACCCGTTTCGTATTTTTTAGAGTTTTTTTTTATTATTGTTCTGTTCATCTGTAAAAAATAAAGGAACTCTATATTTATCAGGCATTTTCTGCAAAAAATGACCTCAAAGTTAAAACTTTGTTTCGGGAAGAAAATTTGAACACCACTGAAAATCTGGCAACCCTAAGCCTATGGAAGCTCAACTTAAATACAGTCTTAAAGGTTGTTATTTCTACTAAAAACTAAGTCTAAGATTAGGTCTCTATCATCAGTATAGACAGAGATATCGAATTTAACACAGGTCAGGGTACACCAAAGTTAGCCTTTTTTTAAATTGTCAAAAAGTGATGTCAAAGTTGAGAAACGAGCTTTACTGTATAACAATTTTTTTCTTAGAATATGACCAAGAATCACACCCCAAAGGATAATACACGAAGTACGGGACACCCTGTATTAAATAATAAAAAAGAATTATCTGAAAATGTATACTGGTTGTTTTTATTTTGAAAAATTTCGGTTATGTTTGGAACAGAGGGTGTAGAAGCCTTCAAGCGTAAATTTCAACTAGAATGATGAACGAGTGAATGATTAATGATGGATGACAAGTAAATGAATGTAATTTTTTTTTTTTTTTTTATAATTAACGCGCACATCAAGGGGTTATGACTACCCTTATAATAGCCGTATTTTATTATTGATCTGATCCGGATCAGATCATGGGTTTATTAGCGTTACAACAACAAAGCGAAACCCTGCTTTTTAGTTGGATCTATTTTTGTGATCTAAAAATTAGTTCTTCTATTTCACACAAGAGGAGACTTTCCATTGAAAACGTTGGTATCATTTCCACTATTTCCATTAACAACAGTACTGCCACATGAACATTTTTATCTGTGTGAAATGAAATATATTAAAGATAGATAGCGAGAAACTTTACATTTACTCATGTTTGTATAATTCACGACATAATGAAAAAGTTTTACAAAACAAAACATATATCGTGAAATTAATAAGAATTAGTGCAAAAAAATTTATATTTGACAAAGTGCATGAGTATCATTTTTCCCTAAGAAAAAGAACAAAAAATTAACCATTGAAAAAAAAGTTCGTAGGGCAATTCTGCAACTCTTTTGAAATGTCATTAGAAAGAACGAATTTCCAACTGGAAATATGATGATCTAAAGCTGTTTTATTATCAAGATCCGATCCGGGTTGGATCATTGTGATAATAAAACGCGGCTAATGTTATAGAACACAGTTCGAGCATTTAGGAAAGTAGGAGAGGGTTTAATAGGAGACACCGATGCACGTTGCTTTTGAATTTTTGTGAATCGTAATGCAGGGGAAACACAGAGCCAGGTAAAGCATTCCACATACGGGTGGTGCGACTAAAATAAGAATCTCTATACTTGACTGTACGCCCGAAGTTGGGCTCAAGGTAAAACTGATGAGCATTCCTAGCGAGGCGGGTGTTGCGGCTAAATTGTTTCAGGGGAGGAATGCAACTGGCTATTTCACTAGAGCACTGTTTGTAAAAAAAGCGATAAAAGAGAGAGAGACAGGTGACTTTTCGACGATGTTCAAGAGAATCAATCGATTCTACGATTGAACTATCACCTATCAATCTTAACGCTCTATTTTGCACCCTATCAAGTAGGCGCAAAGATGTTTGAGAAGCACCTGACCAGATATGGGAGTTATACTCCAGTTTTGGGCGGATGAAAGCCTTATAAATTGTAGCCAGATCAGAAGGGGTGAAGAACTTCCTGCATCGTCTCAAGAAACCTAAGCATTTAGCAGCGTTTTTGGCGACTTCAAATATGTGGTCATTCCAACGAAAATCATCGCTTACACACATACCAAGCACTGACAGCTTTTCGGTTTCTTGGATGCAGGTACCATTCATGGATAATGGCAATGGGGGAATGTTAAGCTTCAACGACAAGAGACAGCATTGAGTTTTCGAAGCATTGAATTCTACTCGGTTCATAAGACCCCATGAAACAATGCTGTCAAGGTCAGAATTCAATGAGCTTATCATACGCAACCGTTCCAGTTCCACATCCGAAGAGCAGGGACGTGAATTTGGAAACGAATATGAAAAGCTGAGGGTCGAGTCGTCAGCAAAACAGTTAAGCGGATTAGAAGTTTCAGACAAGAGATCATTAATGCAAATGAGGAAGAGATTCGGAGACAAAACGGAGCCCTGGGGCACACCAGCATTTATGAAGTGGGTATCAGACTTGAAGCCATCCAACACAACTTGTATTGAACGGTCGGAAAGGTAATTTCTAATCCAACGAAGAAGAGACTCATCGATACCAAAAGCACGCATTTTCGATAAAAGATCCTGATGCCAAACTCTATCAAATGCTTTAGAAATATCAAGCGCAATAATCTTACTTTCTCCAAAACAATGTAAAGATTGGTTCCACTTTTCGGTGAGATAGGCCATCAAATCACCAGTGGTACGTTTGCTACGAAAGCCGTACTGACGGTCATTAAGAAGCTTTCGTTCTTCAAGATATTTCATAAGTTGACGGTTTATCAACGTTTCCATGACCTTGGAAAGAAGGGACGTTAGTGCAATTGGACGGTAATTGGAAGGGGAGGAAGATTCGGCTTTTTTAGGGGCCGGCTTGACAAATGCAGTTTTCCATCTGCTCGGAAAAATCCCAGCAGAATAGGAAAGATGGAAAAGTTTACGCAGTGGTTTTGCCTGCGTAGAAGAACACTTCTTCAGAATAACGGCGGGGATACCATCTGGACCAGCGGATTTATGTATGTTGAGATCTTTGAGGACTCTCGCAACCGAGCGAGTTCGAAAAAATATCTGCTTCATCAAGGAATTTGCAGACTCGAGCTCAGGTGGAGCCAATATGCTATAAGGAAGTGTCGAGATGGCAGCAAATTGAGATGCCAGCAAATTGGCTTTGTCGATGGAGCTAACATACGGAGAGTCATTGAAGACAAGCGTTGGGACCGATGACGTGGTCGAGTTCTTAACGTTCTTAACAAAAGACCAAAAGTTTTTACTTCCTTTTGGACACAATAGTATTTTTTGCCTTACTTTTTGGCCATGTAAAAACTTAGCCCTTTGTATTTGAGCATTACAGATATTTCTGGCCCGTTTGAACAAATTTCGGTTTTCTACAGTCGGGTTATCTTTAAATTTTCGAAAACTACTTTCTCTATCCCTAATCGCCTCCTTACAGCTAGAATCAAACCACGAATTTTCTTTGGGGATGATACTTTTTGTTCTGTAAGGAACAAAATTTCTCATGCCGTTGAGAATTACGTTAGATATCATATCAGCTGATGCATCAACGTTTCCGTCGAGAAAGCTGGCCAGAATGTCGAAGCCAACTAGAATTGTGTACATTGAAATCGCCCGCAATTGCGATTTCAGTGTGAGGATAAAGGGAGACAATTCTTATTATGGACTCAGATAGCGCATCAAACTCGTTAGTGGTTGAATTGCTATCTAAATTGGGGCTTCTATAGATAAAACAATAATGAATGATTTGCTTACGGACGGTGAATTTTAACCACATGAAATTAAAGTTCGTATTAGAATAGAGGCCGTATTGTGGTAGAAGTTGGTAAGCAATATCATGTCTAACATATACGGCGAGGCCATGGGAGGAAAAGAATAGAGGCACTAAGCTATATCCAGGTAGGTTGAACTCTGAGGGATCAGAATCAACACCCACCTGTGTTTCACTTAGTGCCAAAACAGCTGGCCTGCATTTTGCAGTGTGAGCGTACACAGCAAAGAAATTCGATCTTAGCCCCCTTATGTTGCTAAAATCGACCCGAAATTTACCCGACATTACCATTCACAATAACACACAAAACAAAATATCAATCGCAGACGCTTAATCTAAGTTTAACAAATACCTTTTCGTGAATGTTCGAGAATAGAAGTTAATGAAAAAGTCGAGAATATTAGAGAACAATAAATGACTGGAATTTTCGATAATATTCTGGAAGATTTGAATTTGTATATAAGACGGAGAATTCGCTGTACGGGGATAGCCAAGTCTGAGAATACTCACCGTAAACACTTACAAAGTGTAAAGTGTATAAGTGAATAAAATATTCTTGTTATTATCACGTAAAAGTCCGCGTTTTTTTTTCTTTACCGTAGTGAGACCATCATTTTTCGGGAGTGATAGTTTAAGTGAAATACACTAGTAAATACTCAAACTATCGTTAGCGTATTAAGTTATTATTATGTAAAAAAATGTCTCGTTCATATTTAAGTGGTGCGCAAAAAAGAAAGGTTGCCGAAGAAAAACGATAACAAACAAGTGCAGTGTTAGAAAAAGTTCCAAAACTCGACAATTATTTTCATCGGAACGTTAAAACACCAAATTCATCAGGGAATCAAGGAAATGCAACTAGTCCTGAATTGAACGATGATCTAGTCAACTAAACACCTGAATCTTCAAACCAATCTCTTGTGGGCGAAAGTGTACATAAAAATCAAGGTGTAGAAATTTCCAACCGTTCCAAGGATCCAAGAAAATGCGAAAAAATTACAAGTGAAGATGTAAGATTTTGGATTGAACATTTGCCATCCACATGTCAAAATTCGACTGGCCCATTCGAATCATCTAAGCGTCGGTATGAAAACGAATCAACATCGAGATATTAGCCGCGTTTTATTATTGATCTGATCCGGATCAGATCATGGGTTTATTAGCGTTACAACAACAAAGCGAAATCCTGCTTTTCATTTGGATCTATTTTTGTGATCTAAAAATTAGTTCTTCTATTTCACACAAGAGGAGACTTTCCATTGAAACGTTGGTATCATTTCCAATATTTCCAATAACAACAGTATTGCCACATGAACATTTTTATCTGTGTGAAATGAAATATATTTTAGATAGATACCGAGAAACTTCACATTTATTCATTTTTGTATAATACATGACATAATGAAAAAGTTTTACAAAACAAAACATATATTCGTGATATTAATAAGAATTAGTGCAAAAAAATATATATTTGACAAAGTGGATGAATATCATTTTGCCCTAAAAAAAAGAACAAAAAATTAACCATTGAAAAAAAAGTTCGTAGGGCAACTCTGCAACTCTTTTGAAATGTCAGTTGAGAGAGCGAGTCTCTCACAGCTTCCAACTGGAAATACGATGATCTAAAGCTGTTTTATTATCAAGATCTGATCCGGATTGGATCATTGTGATAATAAAACGCGGCTATTGTTCGCCCAACTTATTTTTTGGGACTAAACCAAATGGAGAAAAAACAAACCGAGATTGGCTTATTTATTCACCAATGAAAGGTAATACATGATTTGAATCAGTTTCTTTCACGAAATTCACTTTATTTTTTGAGAAAGAATCAGGTTTTTTCCTAGTAAGGAAAAAAAAATCAAGTTGCTAAAAGAACTACAACGAGACTAGAGCGACTAGACATGTTAGGTATACTTTGCATTGAGTCAGATTTATTGAAGAAAATTGATATTGATAATATAATTGATGAATTTGCCGTAAACAAATGTAGAAAACGACATGTCTAAAATGCAGATGGTAATTTTATTGATATTATTACGTTTTGACAATAAAATTTTTATGAAAGCCTTAAGTTTTTATTTTAATCGAAAAAAGAAGGGCACAGACGTGAAAAAGGGCACCCAAATTGATGGTTGCCTAGAGCCCCGTTGAGGGTTAATCCGGCACTGCTTATCCTTGACTGTTGGGAATTCTGCATAGTTTTCTTTTGATTCCTCTAAAAAATTATTATTTCTATTTTGGCTGCCGACTACCGACTCTAAGTCATCACACTAGAGACCAGATGTCAAGTGCATGAGTGTTGCATGGTTGACTCATCCGTGCATTTGTTTTGTTGGTGTGGCTTGTTGTACCATCAATTCTGTTAGTAATAAAATATAGCCAACGTATCTATGGAGGAAGACGTCTCTTCCCCATACTCCACCACTAATCCACTCAAAGAGGAAGGAATGCTAAAGCATTGGATATCATGAAAATAAAAAAGAACACAATTGTTGGAAACCAAAAACCAAGGACTCAGTGAAGGGCTGCTTTCAAGAATGGTGTGGGCCAATAACACGTAGTTTGTTTAAAGCGATTTCCATTATCATAATCGAGGCAGGCCAGGGTGGCAATGCAAGCAAAGGGAAAATATTTATGTCGAGGGGATTGTATACAGAGTAATTTATGTGCTTCGTGGTGATCCCAAAAGCACCACATTCTAAATGCACTTGGAATTGGAATATTGTTGCGTAGTAAATTCTGTGCGCATTATGGCAAAGGAAAATTTATTATTTGTTTTCAAGACTCGAGTAGATGCAAAAGTGTACAGGAATGTGTAGAGTGTTAAGACATTTAGTATTCAACACAGTGAAGTACTTGCGAACGGAGATAATGTTTTGAATACTCCTGTAATGCGTTGGTCGTATTTCGTAGATAACACACCGAAAGAAAAACCTTGGTAAAGTCAAACATGAAGCTTGTTTGTTTTTGGGTCAAGCACGAACATACTTAAATTGAACAAGCTGGCATTTTCATTTTATTTATTTAAATGCTACAATTTTCATTGCTCAAATCAACAACGTCATTTTCAATTTCATTGTTAACCAACAACGGCTGTGGTACTAGAAACATACATGTCCATGATACTTTAACAACGTTTGTGTTTCGCCAACAATTCTGAATTGTTGGTAAAATATGAACATTGTTGATCAAGTATGTTCGTGAGAATTCAGCCACGTTTTTATTTGCTCAACAGTTTTAATGTAAAATTTCTATGATAAATGCCTGAATTGAAGTTTGACCTATACATTTGGTAGGTCAAACTTCAATTCAGGCATTTATCATAGAAATTTAACATTAAAACTGTTGAGCAAACAAAAACGTGGCTGAATTCTCTCAGTAACAGCCGCGGGCCTTAGTTCCTTTCACTGCGAACTTAAATACCATTTCGTAATGGAAAGAAGTCTCACTGTTTGCACTTAAACTTATTTTCAATGTGAATAAACTTGCACAGGGACGTAACTCCACTTGACATAAGTCCATGCTCTGATTGTGGGTTATGACATACCAAAGAGGAACACACGTACATAATAAATTTCTATGGAACTATGAATCATACTATGTGTTTACTGCGGTCAATTCGCGCGTATTTCTTAAGTTCAACCGCAGGCACGTATTACACTACACGTAGGCAAATTTTGTCCGCTTTGCTTTTTACTCACGGATAGAATAATGAAGCTAAAAGCGAAGCGGAAAAAATTTTCTCAAGGGAATATGGTTGTGTGGTGTAAAAATAAAAATTCGCGTGAATTTTTATTTTTACACCACACATCCATATTCCCTTGAGAAAATTTTTGCCGCTTCGCTTTTAGCTTCGTTATTCTATCCGTGAATAAAAAGCAAAGCGAAGCTAACAAAATTTCCCTTCAAGTAGTACGGGCTTGGGGTTGAACGTTGAACATAAAAAATTCACACAAACAGAACAGGAGAATGTAGCTAAAAGCACAACAAACATTAATAAAGTAGATTTAGTTATTATGTGCGCAAAAGAAAGTGGACTGAGCTTCCATCCTATGTCCTATGTCACGAAGTGGGAGACAACGTGAGCTATGAATTCATATCCATGGAAAGCTGAAATAAGTTTCGAAATTTTGGAGCTTTGTTTTTCGGTACCTCAAAATGTTGTTTCCTTCAAATAAAAAGAATATATGGATTTAGCGCATCCACTATGTTCTTCACCCTTTCTAAGAAGGAAAACTAATTTTAAGATCCCATGTTCATCAGACTCATATAAATGCTGCTTCAAAATGGCAACAAAAGACATGGGCCTTAATTCTTTTCTTTGGTGGGTCTTATTGCCTCTTCAATGTGGAAACAAAGCCCGTGGGTGTTATTTCCATTTCCTTGGGCAATAAGACCCACGGGTCTTATTGCCGCGGGTCTTATTGCATTGCACCGGTCTGCCAACAAGCTGTACTCGATTGGAGAAATTACTTCTTATATATCTAACTTGACAGTTTTTACTTGCGATTTTTAGGTACTATAAGGCAAGTCTTGCAATCGTGCTGAAAAAAAATTTTGAGATAACAATTAAACATGACATTACGATCATAGAGAATACGAAAAAAGTGGGTCCTGCAATTCTGTCTGTCTGTCTGTCTGTCTGTGTGTCTGTCTGTCTGTATATGATTCTACAGCCTGAACCGCTGGACCGATTTTCTTATTTTTTTGCAGTTAGGGTCTGTATGGTAGCCTACAGAGGGGTTTTTGGAATTGAGTCTCTAGGTCTTGAAATAACGGTACCTGCCATACAACCGATATGATAATACCTATTTTTCTCGAGAACGGCTCCAACGATTTCGATAAAATTTTGTGTGAAGAATTAATTTTAGATTGTCTTTCTTATGATGTAAAAAAATTTTTGGAAAAGTTTAAAAACGGTACCTCCCATAGTACCGTTTTTTTAAAAACCGACTTTCTCGTTAATAGCTTGCACGATGCTTACGAAATTTTGTATTTTAGAAGTTCTAAGTTGTTTAAGAAAGATTGCATATCAACATTTAAAAAATTTAAGTTTTTGAAATAATTAAGAAAAATTTGGAATAGATATAGGTATTATCTTTCATATATGGAAAATCAGTAAATACCTACACAATTTTCAAAGATCGATTTAGTTGATTAGTATTCAAAGTTGAAAAATTACAATATTTGGCAACCAAAATGTGGATTGTCATAATAAATTTCGTTTTTTGAAAATTTTCATTCAAGTTAATTGAGTGAATAGTTTTTGAGTAATACAAATGATTAAGTATGTTTTAAAAAAATTGACAACCCATTTCCGGCGGCTACCTGTTCCAGGTGTGCTAGGAACTTGAAATTTCACACTTTGTCTATTTTTGGGCTAGTTAGAGAAAATCAAAAAAAAAAATTTTAGAAAAGCTTTTAGTTTCCCGGAAAATTGACGTTGCGTTTTCGCAACACCCGCCAAATGTAGTAGCAAAATCATTAAAGAAAAAAAATTTTCGATATGGAGTTTAAATCAGTTTTATTGACAAAATATTCATTAAATATTGGTTTTTGTGTGGTATCCATCAAAGCATTTTGGATGAAGTGCTACGTTACACTTTTTGCAGAAAAAAATGGTTTGACTAGAACATTTCCGATAGCGAAGACGTTTTTCTGTTTTGATGATATTGTGTTTCATGTCATCGAAACGAACCGCTTCATTAGGGTTTCCATCTCGTTGAATAGGCTAACTGCATCTTGTTTCTGATCTCAACAAGGAATCGACAACAAATGCTCTGATTGAGGTAGTCTTTTGAGGATGAATGTGGATATCTTGTCCGGTCCTGTTGACTTTTTTGGGCGGATTCTGAGTAGGAACTGTTGAATTTCTTCAGGAGTGGTGAGCTCAAGGTTGTCTGTTGGATCGCTTAACGGATTTTCATCGCTGAATTGGATGGTCTGTTTGTGCGAGTTGAACTGAGGAGTTGACTTCTTCCAAAAATGCAGGGTCCAAAGGTGGATTTGGTTTGAAGTCTTCTTCAAAGAAGTCCGCAAATCCTTCAGCTTTATCCGCGTCGGTTGAAGCTTCGCCATGGGCTGTAGTTATGGTTTCCGTTTTTTCCCTATAATCCTGTCCGGGTCTTGGCTTTAAGTTGGAGCCTGTTTTGGAGAAGAATGTCGTTGTGGTAGTTCACTGCGTTCTTGAACATGATGTTTACGCATCTGAGCTCGCTGGAGACCGCCTGGTAGTTGCTGTTGATGGTGTTTAGTTCCCGTTGCTGAATATGTTGTAGCAGCTTCCTCCAGTGTTCCCTGTGGTGGTAGAGCTTCTGTATGTAGTCGGGCAGGTGCTCGTATCTGTCCCGGGAAGTTCTTGGCTGCCTTTGCTTCTCAAGCGAAGATTCAATTACGGTTTCCAGATTGTCAATTGCTGTATCAATTTCCTCATTCCGGAGGTTTGTGTTGGTTGGCGGTAGTGTGATACATTCGTCGACGTCTCTTCGGAGTTAAGCAGTGTCTAGCTTTTTGTAGTTGACGAAGCCCACCTCTGGTTGGTTCACACAGATTATCTGGTGCCGGAGGTTGATTGAAAGAAGGACGGCCTCGTGATCTCAATCGCTGGTTATTGTCGTGCAGACGAAGTTTCGGAGCTCCGGAAGGATAAATATCAGATTGGATGTTGCGAGGAAAAAGTCGAGTCGATGGTGTCTTTGGGAAGGTGGGTTTGGGTTGCGACACTACTACCAGAGAGTGATGTTTTATATTTTCGTCCAGCCAATTAACAATTGCATTCCCGTCACTGTTGTCTTGTGTATCCATCCATCTTCGGTGTCTAGCGTTATAGTCTCCTCCAATAAGTCCATAGGTGCTTCTGCTTAATATCCTTTTCAAGGTATGGAGATCGTCTCTGATGTCTGATGCTGTTGCCGTGCATTTGTTGTAGATGCTGATGACTGTAAAAATAAATCAATTGCCAAATGTTTATAATCGTTTGTGGTTTTACAATACACCACTCATTCTCGAATTATTGGTTTAATTTTTTTCCAGGTAAAATAAATAGCTATTTATTTTCTGTTGAAAAAATGAATTACCTGGGCTATTAGGTTTTTTATAACTATGGAATTTCTAACCTCTTACAGTGGTTTTTCCAAAATAGCTGTGGAATGAATTTTCGGTTCTTTTTTCCTAAGAATTTTTTTTACAAAGTGCACATTATTTAGAAGAAACCAAATTTTATATGCAGTGAAAACCCAAAGGAAATTTTTTTTTTCTTTTGGTATAAATGCTACTACTTTTGGCGGGTGTTGCGAAAACGCAACGTAGGATTTCTACCTCACCTACCAATCAAATAACCCGTACGATTTGCATCAGATGTATATTGAAATATAATATGAATCTTTCCCTAACAGTTTGTGAAAAAAAAATTAAAATAATAAGATGTTGGTACACTTTTTTAGTTCCTCAAAAAAGGCTACCTCAAAATTTCCGAAATTACAGTTTTTGAAGGTGTTCAAAAGACTACAAAATTAAGTTTTTGAAAAAAATCCAAAAACAGGTCGATTAGATATTTTAATAAACTTTAAAAATCATTTGCTAGTTCATTAAAATAAAGGATCCTTTAAGCTGGAGACCCTCTCAAACATGACGTTGCGTTTTCGCAACGCCAGCCGGAAATGGGTTTAACAATATACCTTCATAAAGCCTTAAGGCAGCTACATAGGTGAAGGAAGTAATAGCTTACTACTAACTGCCTGAACAGAAAAAAAAATATAAAAGCAGCTGAGGAATGTAGTAAAGCTCGTCTGCAATGGTGTAGCATAAGACGTCAATTTGGCTTTCAATCGTATAAAAATTAATAATCAAATCGTTCCGGGTAATTTGTGTGATTGTTTCGAATCAATTGGCTTGAAAACTGTTTTTGGTGAAAGTTTTTTTTTAAGTATCTTTTCAATTATGGATACTGAGGAAGAAGAAATTGCATTTATAGCTATGGTAATGCAGGTGTGCTTCCTATCCTTGAAGCTCCTAAAACACAAAAGACGCAGGTGGTGGGTGCGTCCATAAAATCAAGAGAGAAGGACAAAATGATTCTTCGAAACAACTTTTAAATTCATCAAAGATAAGGACGAAGATCTGTTTTTCAAAGCGAGGCGTTTGAGCAGGTTGCAATGTGATTTGGTCCTGGATCTAGTCAAGGAAAAATTAAAAAATACATCCATCATCAGAACGCCAATAAGTCCCGAGTGCAGGATGGTCGTAACCTTAATATAAGTTGCACAGAACAATAAAACGGGTAATACATCTAATATTATGCATTTCAGGTTCTTGTCACAAGGAGTTTCACCAAATTAATTGGCATGGTCTTTCCGAATGGGGGCCTCCACGGTGCGTATGATCATAATAGAAGTGTGTGGGGGGTTTTGGGAGGTACTATCGCCTGTGAACATGCCAGAGCTAAACAAAGAAGACTGGAAAATGATAAGTGACGAGTTTGGGGATCGCTGGCATATGCCTCACTGTGTTGGAAGCATTGACGGAAAACACATCGAAATAAAGCGTCCACCTAACTTCGGCTCAGGATATATAATTTATAAAGGCTTCTTCAGCATTGTCCTTCTTGGAATATGTGATGCCAATTACATATTCACAGCGGTTGACATAGGAGCATATGGTAATCAGAGTGCTGAACTCTTCTTTTGGTAAAAATTTACAAGAGGTACGATAAACTACCTCCTCCTGAAAAACTGCCAAAATCACAAAAAATTGTACCATTATATTTTGTTGGCGATAGTGCTTTTCCATTACGAGAAAACCTAATGAGACCTAATCCTGGCATTCTTTTGGATTTGCCTTTAGAAGTATTTAATTTCAGACTCTCAAAGGCCCGACGCGTTATTGAAAATACTTTCGGAGTTTTAGCTGATCGTTGGATCAGAAAACGCCGAAAAAATTGTACTCGCATGTACTATTCTACACAACTTTATTAAAACTACGGATGAACTCTATAATTACGATTCGTACTGCCCGGAAGGATATTATGACACTTATGATAACAAATTGATGGAGCCTGGCGCCAAGAAACTAGTGAATTACTTTCAGTACGAAGATGTGGCAGTAACAATCGAGCAGAAGATGCCTTTGAAGTTCGTAGAACCTTAACCACTTATTTCCTAAACGAACGTAGAATTCCTTTTCAACCAACCTGACTGTAAAATTTCAGAAAATAAAACAAAAGAACCTTTTTATATAATATAGGTACATATTTTTATTCCATTTGGGATCTTTTTTCGACATTATTTTTAACCTTTCGAAGAAAAGCTTTCATTTTTTAAACTTGGACTGGCAAAAATGTGCACCGTCTTCCAGCTCAGCTGTTGTTGCAGGCGATATTTTTGGAGAAACTCCTTAACCGACACACGTCGACACAAAAGTGATTTCCATTGTAGAAGCTTTCCTTATGGTTCTTCAACCACCAGCGCCAGCGCCAAAGACACTACAGCAACCAGCTTGTGTACGAGAAAGTCAAAATGGTCCCCTTGGATCAATACGCGTTATTGACAGTAAAGAAAACGGCTACAGGTATCAACAACCACCCGAATCATTTGGTCAGAAGTATGACCAGTGAGCAGGCCCGCCGTAAGCGGGCGTGCAAGGCGTGCAATGCACGCGGGCGGCGCATCCAGGGGGGCGGCAAATCAAGCAATCAACGACCAAAATTCAGACATTGTCACATCACAATACTAAAAATGGGCACGACTGGGTCGCACGAACTTGCGATTGTGTTCTAAATACGATATCAAAATCTAAAGGCTGAGTTAAAGGTTTTGGTATTAGCTCTTCATAATATATTTTGTGGTACAGGGTTGCCAACTACACATTAATTATGGAAATTGAATTAAATCACGCAAAATAATGAAAAAATTAAATTAAATATTCCAAAGGTTTCAAGCAAAAATCTAAAAACGCCATTCTTTTGCAATCGCTAATACAAATTAATGATGAAAATTTAATCAAAATCGTTGTAGCGGTTTTTCCAAAAAACGGTTTTTTATTTTTCACTTTTTTTTTAAAACCGTTTTTTTAAAAGTCGAGTATGCAAAGTTTTAGATCTTAATAGGAGTTATTTTGACAAAAAATTTGAAAAAAATCAAAGTTATAGTTTCGAAATTACTTTCAAAAATCAAAATTTTTTAAAAAAATTTATAAAAATTTCCAAAACTAATTTTTTTTAAATATTGATATGCAGTCTTTCTTTAACAGTATACGACTTCTTAAATCCAAAATTTCGTCAAGATCGTGTAAGCCATTAACGAGAAAGTCGGTTTTGAAAAAAACGGTACTATGGGAGGTACCGTTTTTAACCTTTTTCCAAAATTTTTTTTTACATCAGAAGAAAGACAATCTAAAATTAATCCATCACACAAAATTTTATCGAAATCGTTGGAGCCGTTTTCGAGAAAAATAAGTATTATCATATCGGTTGTATGGTAGGTACCGTTATTTCAAGACCTAGAGACTCAATTCCAAAAACCCCTCTGTAGTATGCTCCACAGACCCTAACTGCAAATTTTGAAGAAAATCGGTCTATTAGTTCAGGCTGTAGATCCATATACAGACAGACAGACAGACAGACACACAGACAGACAGACAGACAGACAGACAGACAGACAGACAGACAGACAGAATTGCAGGACCCACTTTTTTCGTATTCTCTATCATCGTAATGTCATATTTAACCCTTAAACCCTACCCTGGGGTCCAGCGCCATTGCAAACATACATTTTCTTGAATTTTTTAAAAACTAAGCAACTCACACCAGTGCCACCCATGGAATTCTCATATTATCGCAGCAGACGTCTAAAAATCAGTCACTTATTAATTTTCGAGTGGTGCAGTTCAAAATATTTGAGCTTCAGGGTCCCATAGACCCCAGGGTAGTGATAGTTAAAGTTTTTGAACAGTTTGACATTGTTTCAAGACGAGCGAAACGATGGCCATTGGCTATGTTTTATGGAATCTTAAATATTGTTGGTTTGAATTCGTATGTCCTCCTCAAAATAGCGTCCGATAAAATTCAAATAAGTCGAAATTTCTTAAAAAACTTAGACTTGGAACTCATTAAACCCCAAATGGAGGAGAGGTTTACTTGGCCAACTTTGCCATCCAATCTCCAGGTCCTCATTGCAGATATTTTAAAAAAGAAGCTACCTGTGGCTGAGTCAACATCTTCAGTCACTACAAAAAATAGATGTGCCGTGTGTTCACGAGACAAAGACCACAAGACCAAAATACGATGCACCAGTTGCCGAAATCCACTTTGTGGCGAACATAGCCGCTCAGTGTGTCATAATTGTCTTGATGTAAACTTTTAAAACATTTTTCACAATTAAACATTCCTATCTTTTATGTTAGTAAATAAAATTTTTGATTAAATTGTTTTTTTACTAAATTGGGGCAAAAACTTTTTGGGGTCCCTAAGACCCCAGGGTAGCAATAGTGTTTCTCCCGGGATGGGTAGGGTTTAAGGGTTAATTGTTATCTCAAAATTTTTTTTCTGCACGATTGCAAGACTTGCCTTATAGTACCTATAATCGCAAGTAAAAAAAATATCCAACCAAAAGAAATATGAAGCGGCGCGCAATTATTTTTTTTTTTTTAATTGAAATAAGGCATTGGGAAACCCAATACTGCCAAGCGCGCAATTATTTTCTTTTGCATTAAACAGTGCCATCTATTGAAATTCAAGAGAACAAAGATGCAACACGTAACACTACTTGTTGGTAAGGTGTGCTCGTGCCCGAGGACGGCTGCCGGAAGAAAGTCGACATATTGTTTATGGTCGTGTCTCGTGTTATGCTCTATGCCAGAGATAAGAAATTAAATAGATGCCCAACTTCACACACACATTGAAACTGCCTACAAGCTGATTTACGCATACATTTACCGAAATTCACCTCTACTACTTTAAGTACAGCTTCCACCATTGACTTTACACAAAATCACACTACTACCACTTTGAGTACAGCTTCCACCACTAAGGCCACGTCTGGCTGACTTTTTGGATTTTGAAAGCGTTTTGTAATCTTTAAAACTTTTTGTGAAAAATTTTGATTTTCAGTTTCGCATTCCACTTTTTCAGTATTCTTTTCGTTTAATATGTCAGATCAACAAATGTTCGTTTGATAATAGTAGATTCAGTAAGAACAGGGGAGTTTTTTCAAGCACTACAGTTATCATAACTTTTTATTGTATTTTATTTCAAACAAACTATCTGTTAGAAACATTGAGTTAAATTAATAGTTTCCGATTAGAACTGTGTCAAAGAGGTATGCTTAAGCTAAAATAAGACTTATAACTATTTTAAAGTTCATAAAACTATTTGTAAAGTTCATAAAATTCGTACAATCGAACAAAAATTGATCAATGTTGGCGTAGCTTCAACAAACGCAGCCTTAAATTTAGAAGTTATGGAGGTATCTGAAGAGAGAAATATTAGTCCTTTAGAGGCAGACTTCAGTAAAACTAAAACAAGAGAAAGTACTGCTGAAGAACCTGTAAGCAATTTATCGTCGTCAATCAGTAACTGTTTAGAATGTGGTGATGATCCCGGTTTATGGCCTGCCAGTATGACTAATGATCTTGTTAATCAGCCCTATCGCAGATTCCATCATAATCGAAAAAAGTCTAAGTTTCCCGATATAACTATCACATAATCCATTCGGAGTGGAACGAATTTCAAAATTCGTAGATTTGGTATCACTAATTCCGAATTAAACGGAAATATGACGTCCTTTTCTACGACAAGTTTCTTCTGTCGTAGAGCGTAGAGCCATAAGTAAAATCCATTTGTTAAAATATAAAAAACACATTTGTATAAAAGAAATTTACAAAATATAATTCTATTTAAGAAAAAACAACAAATGGAAAAGTCAAATAACTTCAGTTTACCAACCAACTTTTCTTTAAGTTCCTGCATCTTTTAATTGAGGCCCAAGTAGATTCAACTCTGTTTTTATTTCTTCCCAGTGGTCATTAACTTTTGGACGTTTAGCGTATCCTTTTGCTATGTCTGGAATCTGGATTACAGGATAACATTTCATTGTTGTTTGTTTGTTGTTTTCACTCTTTAAGAACATAGGTTTTATAAACACATATCAATGAATAAAATTTTACAAAAGAAATTACATTTTTTCAAATGACTGTCTTTGTTGCGCCCGTTTCCAAATTTAAGCGAAATTGACAGACTTGGAGTGTTTAAATAGTAGTCGTATGATTTAAATTACTTTTTTATCTGTTTCCACTCAAAACAACACTTGAATTTTATACGGAACAAACTTGGATTTCACAAATTATTTTAGGGGTATTCATGCATCAGCGTAAAACCCTCGTAAACCGTGTAGTCTGTGTAAGTTTACCAGATGGTAAAAGAACTGTCAAATTTTGTATGGAAAATGTTTTACACAAATTTGGTAAAACTACGCAACGAATTCAATGCGGAAACGAGATGGTAAAACGTGTAAAACTACACAAAAGTCTTTTTTGACATTTCGAAAGAAACGTAATAGTTAAGTTGAAGTAGGTACTTTCTATCAAACAAAAAATAAAAAAAGTATACAAATAAATATGGAAATGAGCGGAGTAAGTAAGTAATTAAAAACAAAGTTTTGAATAAAGCATAAAATAATTATTTAATTCCAGAATGAAGAAAACAAAATGCTGAAACGCCGTCGTCGGCTTCGGTCACTTCATCGCTGGAATCAGGAAGAGACTCGCTCACTTTTAGAGGCTATACTAAAGGACGTGAAAGAGGATCCTGAGCTATTTGAGGTATGTAAAAATTCTTTCTACCCACTCTTCACCAATGGTTTGCATTTCTTTTCTTTTATTTTATTTTATCAATTCGTATCCTTTCCCTTAGTACTGATCATCATCCTTGGTAGTTTGCTTTGAAGGCCTTCGATACCCGTCACATGAAAAACTTCGTTCACACCTACAAGGGATTCACTGGCGGCATAACCGATGTCCAATTGGATGTAAGTGGCAAGTACTTGGTGTCATCTTGTTTGGATCGATATGTACGGGCCCATCACACAGATTCTTGTGTTTTGATGTACCAATGCTATGTGAAATCCAAAGCAACTCGAGTTCTCATCCGAAATGGTGAAGCTAAAGAAAAATCTGCCGATGACGACTGTGTCTTGGTTGGAGTTGAGAATCGCGATGAAGGTGAAGACGAAGACGATATTCAGCAGGCACCAGAAAAAGATGAGGAATATGATGAGATATTTGACAAAATGCAAAACAGTTTGGTGAGTCCTTCACGTTCTTTTCTTTCAGCATTTGCTTTATTTTGCTTTGTATTTTCAGAATGGTTCGGACAATGATGACGAGGAAAACGAAAAGCCTACAGTCAAGAGGAAAGCTAAGGACAAAAACTCTAAGAACAGAAAATTTGATGTGATTAAAAATGTTCAAACCAAGTGCCACAACAACCTATTAAATTTTATTTTGTAAGGAACTGTTTTTTGTTTTTATATAAGACCGAAAGGTCGCTCCAGATTTGTGGGTGTGATAAGAAACGAAAGTTCAGGCACGTGGATCTGTTGGTGAAACTTCATAGTATGCATGTTGCCATAAGTTAATCTGAGAAGCTTAATTTCGTTGAAGCCACTTATTCTGGTTATACAAAATGAGTTCAAATGCCTGGTTATGTAGATGAACTCTGGTTCAATTCAAAAACTTGCTCTTGGCTCCTTGTCTATTTCGTTATAGTTTTTCAAAAGAACCCCATGCAACCGATAGTTTATGTAGAATCCATGATTGAAGAAATAGAAGAACTCCACGAGTGAAATGATACTTAGGCCGCGGCAGAGGTTGAATATACCACCCAGGTCAGCTGAAAAATTGAATTTAAATTCTGGTTATTGATAGAACGTTACAACTCACACAACAAACTTATCCAGGACATCACAGTAACCTTTCGGACTGATGGTACAGCTTGCTTGGCCATATAAACACGTACAATGAAGTTACTTGTACTCGGGTCATCGGTTCGGCTACAAAATGAATTCTTTCAGGTTCTAGTCTAAGTCTTTATTGTTGAAATAGCTTTTTTAATAAAATTTCAACTCTTTCTTTTTATTTTTAAGCAATTGATAAATTTGACGTTTCACGAACAGCTGTTTTCTTACACCACTTACGCAAAGTAGCTTAAAGAGGTACTCATGCAAAGTCTCGCGTAAAGTTACATATTTACACAAAACGTGATCTTACGCTGAAGCATGAATACCCTTTTTATGTATGTAAGTGAATGAATTTGTATTTGACAGATTGGAAAGTACTCTGGGACCACGTAACAAAAATCCTCTTTTGGGAATTTATAACTTGATGGAGAAAATATTTGATTATATTTGACAGTGAAATTGTTTATTTAATATAATATTTAAGATTTGATCAATGATACAGATCTATTACAACTTATACTAAGCACAAAAAGTGCAAATAAATGAACTTTTACTAGAAAATAAAAATCGGTAAAAAAATGTGTTGGGAAAAGTTAAGGGATTTTTTTTTTAAGTTTAGGGATTTTTGTTTCTATTGCTTGAGTATTTATTTTGACATAGGACAGCTGACTTCGAAAATGGACACTAATTTTTTTAATCAGGCAATGCTTTTTTAGAGTCCCTTCGGATTTTGTGATTGCTTTTATTCGGGATTCGTATCGTGATCTTTCATTCGGAGATATCTCCGAATGGATTTCGTGATAGGGGTGAATATTTTGGTTAGTCGTGGTCCCGTACAGCTGTTTAACTACAATTTTCCTGCTAATGACGACGTAAGAAAATTTGCAAACAGTTATTATTTTAGAAATCTTCCCAATGGAGAAAAAATTAACAGAGAATGGCTTGTTTACTCTACGTCAAAAGATTCAATCTATTGTTTCTGTTGTTAAATATTCAGCATAACTGTAAGTAGTTTGTCGGCTCCAAGCGGTTTTTCCGATTGGCAACATTTGTCATCCACCTTAAAACGACACGAAACAAGCGTTTCCCACAGTGAAAAATTAAAATGGTGGGTACAACTAAATAATATGTTAAAAAACAAAACTACTGTAAATCAAATGCAACTGAGACTATTGAAATCTGAAAAAAAAAAAAAAAAAAAACAATGGTGTGATGTAATGGAAAGGATCATAGCTGTTATAAAATTTTTATCCCATCAATGTCTGGCGTTTAGGGGCTCGTCAAAAACATTATATGAGCATGATGACGGTAATTTTCTCAAAGCAATAGAAATGATAGCAACCTTTGAGTCAGTTATGCGAGAACATATTCACAGAATTCAAGCCTCGAAATTGGATTCAACTCGCATGACTCACTATTTAGGAGATCAAATTCAGAATGAAACCATTGATTTACTCGGCACGACCATAAAAAATTATATCTTGAACAAAGTCAGAGAATCAAAATATTTCTCCATCATATTAGATTGCACACCAGATGTAAGTCACACAGAACAAATTACAGTTATACTCAGGTAAAATAAAAAATAAATAGGGTGGCGCAACAGAACGGGGAGCCCCTGGGCTTAGCGCATTTCTCACAACCATGCCTTGTGAGGGAATGGAGGGGACCTACAATTTTCTGCCGGTTCCGAACGGCTAATTGAGAAAGCGCTTTTCATGGCAATGAATTTACTAACGGAGGACTTGCCAATTCCTCGCGAAAGGTGATACCCGTGAAAAAACATTTTTGCCTCTGCTGGGATTCGAACCTCGAACCTCTGGGTTAGCAGGTGGACATGCTAACCATTATGCCACGGGTACCATACTCAGGTATGTCATTTTAAACAGTGAAACTAAAAATGTTACGACATGCGAAAGTTTTATTGGTTTCTGTTCGATCACCAGCTCCACAGGTGAAGGACTATTAAATTTTGTTTTAGATTTATTTTCGCAATTAAACCTGGATATTAAGAACTTACGTGGTCAAGGTTATGACAATGGTTTTAATATGCGTGGAAAATACAACGGATTGCAAAAAAAAATATTGGAAATTAATAATCGCGCATTTTACGTTCCATGCTCGGCGCATAGTCTCAATTTGGTCGTTAACGATGCGGCAAATATTACGCACGACACCGTCAATTTTTTCAATATAATTCAAGAAATTTACGATTTCTTTTCGTCATCTACAAAAAGGTGGTCAATAATTTGCAAATATTTACCAGATTTAAAATTAAAAGCATTAAGTGCCACGCGATGGTCTAGCAGAATCGATGCAGTCAAACCTTTACGGTATCACCTCGAAAAAATATTTGACGCTTTGCTAGAAATATCAGATAACAATTCGTCGGAATGGGATTGTACCTACAACATCTCACAAAGCTCATTCGCTTGCTTTGAACATTCAAAATTATAGATTTATTTGTTCGGTTGTAATTTAGTTCGATATTTTAAATGAAATTAATGCTCTCAGCAAAGTTATGCAAAACCCCACAATAAATACTCAAATCTGCATAAATTTGTTAAATAAATTGATTGATAAATTCACCGAATATCGCACGGATGAGCACTTCGGAAGGGTGTTAGAAGAAGCTACCAATGTGGCTCGGGACCTTAATGTAGAAACAGATTTTCCGCCTATAGACACATTTCGTCCACGAAGAAAACCAACTCAATTTCAATATGAACAGAGTGACGAAGTTTTACTTGACCCCAAAACTAAATACAAAGTAGAGGTTTTTTTTAGAATCCTAGATCAAACGTTAACTTCTTTAAAGGATAGATTCGAGGAGTTGGAAACTTTTACCGACGTATTTGGCTTTTTCACCAATAATAACTTATTTAGTTACTCCAAATATGATTTAATGAAACATTGCAAAGATTTGAATTTGAAGCTAAAAGACAGTTCAAATAGTGACACAGATATTGACGGTATAGATTTGTTTAATGAAATCAATGCTTTAAAGTTGCATTTTACTGAACACTAGTCCAATGATCCGCAAACCCTATTGCAATATATTTTTGCAAATGATTTAATGTCAACATTTCCGAATACAGCAATAGCACTAAAAATATTACTTACGTTGCCGGTTTCAGTTGCATCTGGTGAAAGGTCCTTTTCAAAGTTAAAAATTATAAAAAACTATTTGAGATCAACAATGCACCAGCAAAGACTAAGTAATTTAGCCATAGTTTCAATTGAACATGAGATATTAGATAGCTTAGACACAAAAAAATTGATAACAGATTTCGCCAACATAAAGGCAAGATAGGTACAATTACTGTAAATTAAGTAAATGAATAGTTTTTCGTTGTAAAGTATTTCTTATTTTTTTCACATACTTAACCTAGTTTTTTTAACTTAGATCGTGTAAGGTAGACATAGTTAAACGGGGGCGGCATAATGGGAATTGCACACGGGCGTTCAAACCCCTAGCGGCGGGCCTGCCAGTGAGGACCAACACCCCGAGCCAATCACCCTTATTGCGATAGGCGTTTCACTAAAACGCCTAAAAAATGACAGAGCTCCAGCCGTGATAATTTTGTTTTCATAAAAATATAAGTTCAGCCCTCTATCTGTTCCTCATTGCTCTTACCATTCCCTGAAAAGATATTTTTTTAAAACGGCATTGTGGCACCTAGAGATAAGTCATCTTATTGGCGTTTTATTAAAACGCCATTCGTAATAAGGGTGAATATACCTAAACATGATGAACACTTTAAACAAAGAAATAATACCAGTCAACGACGAGGCCACCAACTACAACTTTCCCAAGCAGAGGGTAGCCAGCGACAACCGGACGGAACATCCCGAGATCACCCAAGTCAGTCGACTTATAATTCTAAATTTTCCTTTGTTTTCAGCAATATAAAAATTAAGTAATTACTTTAATTCTAGACAATGTATTAGGCAGGAGTGCTAAAATTCTTATCATCATTTTAAAACTTTTAAATTTATCTAGTATAAGTAGATATCAATTGTGTAACAACCAGATATTTTTTACTTATTATTATTATTAATATTTTTTCCAACACTACAATTACATATTAAATTTCATTAACCTTTTGTCAAAAGTAAAAATATAAAGTGGCAACACTTGTTTTAACTTAAAATGTCACTCACACTTAAGTTCACTCAATTATATTAAAGTTCACTCAACTATATTAAAGCTCACTCAAACATATGTAAAGCTCACTCAATTATATTAAAAGATTACTCAGTGTATGTAAAAGCTCTAGTGCCACGAGTATAAAAGAAGCCACAACATCAGTGTAAAATCACTTTAGTTTTGTACTCCAAGTGCGACGTGGTTCTTCAACAGCGCCCACCCAAGGTATAAAATTGAAGTCTTGCAAGGCATATGGACTTGCCAACTGTTTGGTACGACGTTTAACACAAGCGCCTATCAGCAGTCGGTAGGTACATGTGCCTATGCACTGTACTTGTTGTACAATATTTTTTTGCAGAGTCGAAAGACTCTTAATAAGCAGGCCTTCCGCCACATTAAACTGATCTTTTGTATGAAACATTTTACTTTTCAATGTAAGGCACTCTGCCAACCAATTGTCTTATAATAATTTTCTTCTTTTAGTAAATAAACAATGATATTATAACGTTTATAAAAAACAACCGAGTTATCATTTTTTTCTCTCTCCTTTTGGAACATTCTTTTGAGACGGTGCCTATCGACGTGGTACTGCGGACTTCGGACCGCATTCAGCGCCATAGAGACTGTAACAAAATGACTTACCCACTGTACATTCCTTTGAAGTAGTGCCTATCGACGTGGTACTGCGGACTTCGGACCGCATACAGCGCCATAGAGACTAAAACAAAGTGATCTATAACTAATTAAGACCTATATTCCTTTTCTTTAAGTGAGAACCCCCGAAAGATACAAATCCAGAGTAAAAGAAAACCCCTTCGATAATCTCTACGCTACATTGACGCCCAACGAGTGGGACACTTAGAAAAGAATTTTGAAAACAAGATAAATTAAAAACAAAATGGCACAATTTACTGATGCCCAATTAAAGAAGTTTATAAACGCCATGAAGGACACGACCAAAGGCAGTTTCAGCAACTGCACTGCTAGGTTTAAGGGAGAGAAAGACTCCCAGGCGGTAGAGTCATTTATCACTACAATCCAGGTGTATAAGGATATAGTAGGAATCAGCGACGGTGACGCTATCCTTGCATTCCCCCTCCTTTTGGAAGATAGTGCTGTCACATGGTGGCAAGGAGTGAAAGCAGAAGCTGAGAGCTGGGAACACGTCATCTCATTGTTACGTAATGCCTACGCACCCGCTAAACCAGCGTATAGGTTGTACATGGAGATATTCGACAACAAACAAAAACCTTCGGAGACAACAGACGATTTTATTACAACGAAACGAGCTTTACTTGCTATGATCCCTGCACCAGCGCCAAAGGAACCGATGATGTTGGACATGATTTATGGTCTATTGAACATCCGCATACGAGAAGGAGTGCCGAGAGACGCTTTCAAAACCTTCCAGGAATTGCTCAGTAAGGCCAGGGAAGTTGAATCACAACTCCGCGAAAAGCAACCGCCAAAAGAGTTATTGGAAATGGACAAAAAGAGATGTAACTTCTGCAAGTTTACAGGGCACACAGCAGCGGACTGTCGAAAGAAACAAAAAAGCGAGGCTAAAAAGTCTGGTAAGGCAACCGATGAACCCGGAATACATTGCTACAAATGCAAAGCCCCTGGTTTCGTAAGGTCGAACTGTCCGAAATGCAAAGAACTTCCTAAAGGTCCATCAACAGTATCATTCAACTGTCTAAAGACCACACTGGGTAATGATCTTCCTACAATCAGTATTCAGTCGCACGGCGAACAAGGCATCGCCTATATTGATACGGCTGCAAGAATAAGCGTTGCAGGGAGGAAACTATTTCTACATCTTTTGCGATGCGGAACCAAGTTCCAAGAAATAGAGGTTGACGTCACATTGGCCGATGGAGAAGCCCGTCCACAAGACGTCTTTATAGCAAATACCAGCATTCAATTTGGCAACCGGTTGCGACCGATTACGTTTATCGCCCTTCCGAGAGCTGAAGACAACCGCACTCTAATAGGAATAGACTTCCTAGAGGAAAATGGTGTTGTTCTAGACCTTGGTCAAAGGTACTGGTACTTTGCTGACCAACCTCAGAAAAAGTTTGACTTCTACGATACCACAAATACGAGAGTACTAAAACCAAGACTTGTCACCAATGTACAGGTACTAAGGCAAGCATATACACACCCAAGACCTCAGCTGGAAGCAAGCGCGGCGGAATGCACGCCACTTGTAGCTAGGTCACCAAGAACTCTTCAAGACATGAACGCTTTCTTGACATGGTTTGATGAGCGTAAGCCTATTTCGCCACTCACTGCTACACCAGCAAAAATCAATGATATC
Source organism: Melanostoma scalare (assembly GCA_949752695.1). Lineage (NCBI taxonomy): Eukaryota > Metazoa > Arthropoda > Insecta > Diptera > Syrphidae > Melanostoma > Melanostoma scalare. Next base: position 148,695,129 of record OX456986.1, read on the forward strand.
AGCAGCCCATCACCACAAAAAAGAAAGAATACCAGTACTACGTCTGGAAACAATGAATATTCACCGGGTTTCGTACAAAATGTTTTCGGAAACACATTAAGAAGTACTGATGTAACCCCGGAGAGAAGAAATGAAAACCTATTTCCAGCACTGGTCAGACAAGAGGAAGAAGTATATCTGGAACCCTGGTTTACGGAAATTTTAACTATGGATGTTGCGCTTAGAGACAACGAAGCACAAGAATTAAACGAGACGCAACGACAGCAGCTAAGCTTCTTGCTTTCTCAAGAAACGGAGATATTTGGAGAAATCCAAGAACCAACTCCGTACGCCATTCACAAGATAAATACGGGAAAAAGTGATCCCATAGCCGTTCCACCTTATAGACTCTCTGCACCACGAAAGGAGCAATTAAAAGTGGAACTACAGAAAATGATTAAGCAAAAGATAATTGAAGAAAGCGAATCTCCATGGGCCGCACCAGTCGTATTGGTCCCTAAGAAAGACAATAGTATTCGTGTTTGCATCGATTATCGTAAGTTGAACAATATCACCATCCCGGATAGATATCCACTACCAAGGATTGACGACATGTTACATGCCACAAAGAAAACGCTATTTAAAAGTACGCTGGACCTACAATCCGGATACTACCAAATAAAGATAGATGAGAAAGACATGGAAAAGACTGCCTTTGTCACCCCTTTTGGAATGTTCGAATTTAAGCGAATGCCTTTTGGATTACGCAACGCCCCTGCAACATTTCAAAGGCTAATGGATAGATTTCGTAGTGGACTGCCAGACATATTAATGATGGTTTACCTAGACGATGTAATTGTTTGCTCCGCAAGCTTTGAGGAACATTGCCAGGACCTGAAACGCATTTTTAAACGATTCCACAAGTTTAACCTTAAAGTTAACAGGGTAAAATCCAACTTTTGCTGTGCAGTCGTAAAATATTTAGGACATCTCATAACTCATCGAGGTATAGAAGTTGACCCTGAAAAGGTGGCAGCAATAAGCAACCGACCAGAGCCAAAGAATTCAAAGCAAGTCATATCATTTTTACAAAGCTGCTCATGGTATCGACGATTCATAGAAAACTTTTCGGATATCGCCAAACCTATGAGTAAGTTAACGAAGAAGAATGCCGTATGGGACTGGAATGAAGATGCGAGAAACTCATTTAAAACTCTCAAGACTCGACTCACCACGGCACCCATACTACACCAGCCGAACGAAGGTGAACCATATCGCCTTAAAGCAGACGCCAGCAATTATGCTATTGGAGCAGTTCTGGTCCAGGGGGAGAAAGCAGACGAACATCCAATTGAATACGCCTCACGCCTTCTCACACCTGCCGAATGCAATTATTCAACTACCGAGCGAGAAGCCTTAGCCATAGTATGGGCTGTAAACAAATTTCGTGGCTATATAGAAGGGGGAGAAGTGATACTCATTACTGACCATCAACCTCTTAAATGGCTCCTAAGCTTAAAATCGCCGACGGGAAGACTTGCCCGATGGGCCTTGCAGTTACAACCGTATGACTTCAGGATCGAGTACACGCCAGGCAGAACCAACATCATAGCCGACATGCTTTCACGACCTCCTTGTAATAATCCAGAGCACACTGAATCAGATTGCAAGATCTGCAGTTTTCAAGTTGATGTACCATCCAGAAGACCTGCAGAAATTCGCGAAGCACAGTTGCAAGATGATCAACTTAAAACCATCATCGATTCGTTCGAAAAGAATGATGAGAACCTAGCAAGATGGACAAATCGAGGATATCTGCTCAACGATGGTATCCTCTATAGATTTTCACCTGAAACTGATTCTGAAGACGCTCAGTTGGTAATACCACTTCAAGAACGAGATGCTATTCTCAAACACTACCACGATGAACCTACAGCTGGTCATTACGGAATTGATCGCACCATTGCAAGAATAGTTTCGAGATACTTTTGGCCAGGCATGCGGAAGGATATTACCAAGCACGTATCTCAGTGCACCGCGTGCCAACGATATAAGCCCAGCAACCTGAAACCCCCAGGACTTCTTCAAACGGTGTCTAGTCATCAGCGATTCGAGGTACTAGCAGTTGATCTATTCGGCCCACTACCAATGTCGACAGAAGGATTTCAATGGGTTCTCATTGCCGAAGACATAGCAACCAGGTGGATAGAAGTTTTCCCTCTTAAAGAAGCAACAGCCGTAAACTGTGGGCTAACACTTCTTAATGAAGTATTCCTCCGATATGGTATCCCCAGACGCCTGATAACAGACAATGGACCACAATTCATTTCCGCCCTGATGCAGCAGCTGACCGACTTTCTGGGAATACAACAAAGTCTCACACCAGTTTATCACCCAGAAGCAAATCCTGTGGAACGAAAGAATCGCGATATGAAGACACAAATTGCTATACTTGTTGGAACAAACCATACTACATGGGCCGAACAACTACCAAACATACGATTCGCCATGAACACAGCCAGATGCCAAAGTACCGGTTACACTCCTTCGTATTTGATGTTTGGAAGAGAACTCCGAACCATAGATGACGTCACAAACGATCTACGCCCTATCATTGAAGACGCAAACTTTTTACCACAAATTACTCCGCAACTTTTGAGACTTGCTGAAACGATGAAAAACGCCCGAGAAGAAACCGAGAAGATCCAAGACCATAACAAGCAGTATGTTGACAAAAAACGTCGACCACAGCCGATCTTCAAGGTAGGTGATCAGGTATTAATAACTTCCCACTTTCTCAGCAAAGCCTCTAAAAACGTAACATCGAAATTCATGCCAAAGAGAGACGGTCCCTACATCATAATTAAGCGACTTGGAACATCTACCTACCAGGTCGCATCAAAAGATGACAACACTACGCCATTGGGAACATACCATGTATCCGCTATTACTAGATACAAAGGTACCAAACCCGATGAACAACCAGTACAGCAACTAAGAAGACGTGGCCGACCAAAGAAGATCATCTATCCGGTCGCATCATCGGGACGATCTCTGCGTCCGAGGGGGAGAATGTAACAACCAGATATTTTTTACTTATTATTATTATTAATATTTTTTCCAACACTACAATTACATATTAAATTTCATTAACCTTTTGTCAAAAGTAAAAATATAAAGTGGCAACACTTGTTTTAACTTAAAATGTCACTCACACTTAAGTTCACTCAATTATATTAAAGTTCACTCAACTATATTAAAGCTCACTCAAACATATGTAAAGCTCACTCAATTATATTAAAAGATTACTCAGTGTATGTAAAAGCTCTAGTGCCACGAGTATAAAAGAAGCCACAACATCAGTGTAAAATCACTTTAGTTTTGTACTCCAAGTGCGACGTGGTTCTTCAACAGCGCCCACCCAAGGTATAAAATTGAAGTCTTGCAAGGCATATGGACTTGCCAACTGTTTGGTACGACGTTTAACACAAGCGCCTATCAGCAGTCGGTAGGTACATGTGCCTATGCACTGTACTTGTTGTACAATATTTTTTTGCAGAGTCGAAAGACTCTTAATAAGCAGGCCTTCCGCCACATTAAACTGATCTTTTGTATGAAACATTTTACTTTTCAATGTAAGGCACTCTGCCAACCAATTGTCTTATAATAATTTTCTTCTTTTAGTAAATAAACAATGATATTATAACGTTTATAAAAAACAACCGAGTTATCATTTTTTTCTCTCTCCTTTTGGAACATTCTTTTGAGACGGTGCCTATCGACGTGGTACTGCGGACTTCGGACCGCATACAGCGCCATAGAGACTGTAACAAAATGACTTACCCACTGTACATTCCTTTGAAGTAGTGCCTATCGACGTGGTACTGCGGACTTCGGACCGCATACAGCGCCATAGAGACTAAAACAAAGTGATCTATAACTAATTAAGACCTATATTCCTTTTCTTTAAGTGAGAACCCCCGAAAGATACAAATCCAGAGTAAAAGAAAACCCCTTCGATAATCTCTACGCTACAATTGTATATACTATATAAAGTTCAATAAAATAATCTATTAAGTAAATAAGTATAGCTTGTCAAATTAAAAGTTAAATTGCTTGTTGGGTCGTGCATACCCTTAAACTATGCAACTCTGTCTAATCAATCTCAACTAAAAAATTCATCAATTATGGCTAACGTGCTTCAAGAGATACAAAAAACAAAAAATAGATACCTGAAACTGAGGACGAAGATTAAATATTTACAAGCAGATATATTTTTTCTTAGAAGATGTAAGAAACAGAACCGAATTTTATTCAACTTTGGGGTCCAACAAATTGTGAAAATAAGGGAATTATAGAGAAAGCTATTTGTGCAGGACAGAAAATGTGGCTTAATCTTGAAATAAAGTCTAAATACTCAAAGCTGTCTGTAATTGAACGTGAGGCATATTCCCTGCATCTATATATCAGCAATAAACTAAATCATGAGGGAAAGAATCAAATGCAAATAATGGAACAATCAAACGATTGGAATAATTTTATTATGCATGTTCAAGATACAGTGTTGACTGTAAATTTGGTAAGAAAAAACAAATCTTAATTAAAAAATTCAATCTTTTAATAGGTAGAGTCAATTATAATGAGCAAAAGAAGATTTTTAAAGAAGTAGAACCAGTAGAAGATTTCGTAAAAAATTTTTCAAGTTTAGAATGAATTGGAATTACTCAATAGAGGATTAAATTTTGCATTGCAACCAACAAAAGAAAAAGCTATCCAAAGTGCTTTGATTAACATTGAAACAGCTCTGAAACATTTCAATGATCCTGACGATAAAGTTAGAGTAAGGTCCGAAGACTGCAGGTGCAGATGGCCTTGATGCCGAACTTTTCAAGGCAGCTGGAGATCAGTTGGAAAGGAGCATGCACCAGCTGATCTGCATGATATGGTCGAAAGAAATCATGCCCGATGAATGGAACCTCAGTATCGTGTGCCCGATCCTAAAGAAGGGAGACCCTCAAAATTGCGCCAATTACAGAGGGATAAGCCTCCTTAACGTCGCTTATAAGATCTTGTCTGCTGTAATATGTGAACGTCTGAAACCCCACGTCAACAACTTGATAGGTCCTTATCAATGTGGTTTTAGACCAGAGAAGTCCACAATAGACCAAATTTTCACATTACGGCAGATCTTGGAAAAAACCCGAGAACATAATATCGATATTCACCACCTCTTTATCGATTTCAAGGCCGCGTATGACAGTATTTACAGAGACGAGCTGTACAGAGCCATGTCTAGTTTCGGCATCCCTGCAAAGCTCGTACGACTATGCAGGATGACTTTGGAGAATTCACGCTGCTCCGTCAAGGTCGGAAAAGAACTCACCGAGACCTTTGATGTCGAAAAAGGCTTCAGGCAAGGCGACAAACTGTCATGCGATTTCTTCAACATCATACTTGAACAGATTGTAAGAAACTCAAACGTCAACACCAGAGGAACAATCTTTCAAAAGTCTGTACAATTACTCGCCTATGCAGACGATATTGACGTAATGGGAAGAAAAAAGCGTGATGTCATAGGTGCTTTTGCGAGTATTGAAACAGAAGCGGCAAAAATGGGTTTGATGGTTAATGAGGGCAAAAAGAAGTATATGTTGTCATCAAACAAGGACACAGAACATCGACAAATTGGACAATTCGTCACAATAGACAGACATAACTTCGAGGTAGTACAGGACTTCGTCTACCTAGGATTCGCTGTAGACACGGACAACAACATCAGTGCGGAGATCAAACGGAGGATAACTCTTGCCAACCGTTGCTTCTTTGGGTTAAGAAGGCAATTGAGAAACAAAACCCTCTCTAGAAAAACCAAGGTGACCTTGTATAAGACCTTAATCATCCCAGTCCTGCTGTACGCGGAAGCATGGACCTTATCGAAAGCGGATGAGGAAACTCTTGGTCGTTTCGAAAGAAAAATTCTCCGAATGATCTTTGGTCCCGTATGCGAAGACAATGTGTGGAGAAGAAGATACAACAACGAGCTGTATGAGCTGTACCGCGACATGGGCATAGCCAGAAGGGTACGCATCGCGAGGCTACGATGGTTGGGCCATGTAGAGCGGATGGACCCAAACGCTCCGGCTCGTCGGGTGTTCGAAAGCACATTGCAGGGAAATCGCTGAAGGGGAAGACCTCGTCTTAGGTGGCGCAATCAAGTGGATGAAGACCTCAACCGACTTGGAGTGCGAAACTGGAGAGAGCTCGCCCGAGATCGAAATCGTTATAGAAGGATGTTGGTTGAGGCCCAGGTTCACCCCGAACTGTAATGCCCACCTAAGTAAGTAAGTAAGGTCCGAAGCTATAGATAAAATTAATTTTAACGATCTAACGAACATGACTGCTAAAATGAAAAATTTTAGAGGAGCAGCGAAAAGTTTAAAAGAAAAGAAAGCTTCAGTTATTTTCAGTAAAGCTGATAAAAGCAATAATATTGTAATACTAGACAAACAAGAATATATTGCAATAACTGAACAATTTTGTGAGGATGCTTTTTATCAAAGGCTGAGGTAGGCTCAGCGGATCCAAGGTCTTCTAAAGAAGCAGCAAAACTTTAGTTTAATGAAGTTAGTTTTATTTCCGATATTCAATATTGTAATTCTTATAATATTTTGTACAATGGTTTTAAGCTTTTATAATTTCAATTCAGGTTTCTAGTTGTATTGCTATGGGTAGATTCCAAGTAGTCTTCGGATAAGGGGAGTTTCACTTGGGGTTCGGTTGTGGTCTAGTCCGGGAGTTACGACCAGGTTCTCGTATGGGTCTTCAGACCAGTCGAATGGTGGTCTCCTATCCTGGATTACCTGTGGATTGGTCTTCGCGACACTCGGTGTACTGTTTCCTGTCCTGGGCTTCCAGTTGGTAAAGATCTGAAATGATACTCGGAAGCAGGAGTTAATGGTTGCTCTGAGATAGCAGGAGCCACTAAATTCACAACGAGATAGCGTTGGACACTAAATTCACACCGAGATAGCGGTGGACACTAAATTCACAACGAGATAGCGTTGGACACTAAATTCACACCGAGATAGCGGTGGACACTAAATTCACAACGAGATAGCGTTGGACACTAAATTCACAACGAGATAGCGTTGGACACTAAATTCACACCGAGATAGCGGTGGACACTAAATTCACAACGAGATAGCTTTGGACACTAAATTCACACCGAGATAGCGGTGGACACTAAATTCACAACGAGATAGCGTTGGACACTAAATTCACACCGAGATAGCGGTGGTCACTAAATTCACAACGAGATAGCGTTGGACACTAAATTCACACCGAGATAGCGGTGGACACTAAATTCACAACGAGATAGCGTTGGACACTAAATTCACAACGAGATAGCGTTGGACACTAAATTCACACCGAGATAGCGGTGGACACTAAATTCACAACGAGATAGCGTTGGACACTAAATTCACACCGAGATAGCGGTGGACACTAAATTCACAACGAGATAGCGTTGGACACTAAATTCACACCGAGATAGCGGTGGACACTAAATTCACAACGAGATAGCGTTGGACACTAAATTCACACCGAGATAGCGGTGGACACTAAATTCACAACGAGATAGCGTTGGACACTAAATTCACACCGAGATAGCGGTGGACACTAAATTCACAACGAGATAGCGTTGGACACTAAATTCACACCGAGATAGCGGTGGACACTAAATTCACAACGAGATAGCGTTGGACACTAAATTCACACCGAGATAGCGGTGGACACTAAATTCACAACGAGATAGCGTTGGACACTAAATTCACACCGAGATAGCGGTGGACACTAAATTCACAACGAGATAGCGTTGGACACTAAATTCACACCGAGATAGCGGTGGACACTAAATTCACAACGAGATAGCGTTGGACACTAAATTCACACCGAGATAGCGGTGGACACTAAATTCACAACGAGATAGCGTTGGACACTAAATTCACACCGAGATAGCGGTGGACACTAAATTCACAACGAGATAGCGTTGGACACTAAATTCACACCGAGATAGCGGGGGACACTAAATTCACAACGAGATAGCGTTGGACACTAAATTCACACCGAGATAGCGGTGGACACTAAATTCACAACGAGATAGCGTTGGACACTAAATTCACACCGAGATAGCGGTGGACACTAAATTCACAACGAGATAGCGTTGGACACTAAATTCACACCGAGATAGCGGGGGACACTAAATTCACAACGAGATAGCGTTGGACACTAAATTCACACCGAGATAGCGGTGGACACTAAATTCACAACGAGATAGCGTTGGACACTAAATTCACACCGAGATAGCGGTGGACACTAAATTCACAACGAGATAGCGTTGGACACTATTATACTCACCTGAATCTTCCCTAGATGACCGCTCACTTGCCACGGTCGGCGCAGACTGATTTTTCATCACTTCGGTTGGTTGTCTTATACACCTTTCGGTGACATGTGGGTGTGAGTTGTAAAAAATGAACGAACTCCAACATGCCAAATTCCATTCACCGCATTGAAACTCACGTGAATGTGTTGTTGTTGTGTTGCGGTATGTATTGGGCACTGAAACTCACGTGAATGTATTGTTTTTGTGTTGCGGTATGTATTGGGCATCGCATGATTAAGTTGTTTTGGTTGGGTCGTATGACTGATGTGTAGATCATTTGCTACAGCACTACTGAGGTGGGGGTGGATTTGTAATGGGTCATTACAATTTATAAGAACTGGACCTTATGAAGAAGTAATTTTTAATCCTTTACCGGGAATGATAAGGAGAACTAAAGAAGCTATCAAACAAGCAGTTAAAGTTTTTAATGATCCTAATTTATCAAGGAAATTAAATGTTTCAAATCCAATTTTACCAAAATTATATTCTTAGTTAAAATTACATAAACCAGGAAAACAAATAAGACCAATTACATCAACAACTGGATCAATATTATCAAAACTTGAATGTTGGTTATTAGAAAAACTAAATAATCTCCCAATCAAATTTGAAACAGCAGCTATAAAAAATGGAATTGAATTTGCAGAAAAAGTAAAGAACTTAAAAATAGCTAGCAATGAGATTCAAGTTTCATTCGATGTTGTTTCATTATATCCAAATGTTCCAATTGATGAAACTTTAGTTTTTCTGAGAAAATGGCTAGAAAGAAATACACTTAAACCAGAAGAAATAAATGAATTTGTAAAACTTACTAAACTGTGCATGGATGAAAATTGGTTCCAGTTTAATGAAAAGTTTTACAGACAAAAATTTGGTTGCAGTATGGGATCACATATGAGCCCGTTTTTAGCAAATTTATTTATGTCGCATATAGAAACTGAAATGAAAAATCATGTAAATTTTCCAAGAATTTGGTTAATATATGTAGATGATATATGGGCGATAATCAAAAAACATGAACTTCGTCAGCTCATGAACAAATTAAATAGAACTAAATACCCATCAATAAAATTTACATATGAAGAAGAAATTGAAGGGAAACTAAATTTTCTGGATTTAAGTATAACTCGGAATGGAGACAATTTCGAATTGGATATATACAGAAAACCAACGAATACTCTGAGATACATTACATCAGACTCGTTCCATTCCTTTGAACATAAGATGTCAGCTTTTCACTCAATGATTTTTAGAGCTCTAAATATTCCAATGACTATAGAAACAAAAATAAAAGAATTCCAAAAAATTAAAGACATAGCCAAAATTAATGGATATACTAAAGAATTGATTGAAGATTTAACAATTGCACATAGAAGAAAACAAGAATTGAGAAATTATACAACTTTAGATCTAATAAGGAATGAAGGAAATGACGAAAAGAAATATTCAAAATTTTATTTCTGTCCAGAAATATTTATACCGATGGATTCAAATTTTGTTTTATTATTATTATTTTTATGAGTGTTAACTTTGAGAATTTAATAATTTAAATGAAAAAAATATTTATTTTGATATTTTAAACTTTTTTTTATAAAAGCGGTACGTTCTGAAGAGATATTTATGTTATAAATAAAAATTATTACCTTACATGTGCTTTTTTACTTAACATAATATGAGCTATATAATTTAGTAAAGAATACTCTAAGCTTCAAAATAGAATGATTAAAAATATAATCAGAAGTCTAGTTTTTGAAATACAAGCTTTCCAAATGGTGTCTGGTGGACTACCACGTCAGTGGAATTGTAACAAAAAAGTCACGTCAGTCGCAGAGGGTTAAAAACAAAAATAATCTAATGAATAGTGATGATGGACCAATCAAAGATTCAATATTCAAAAAAATTTTTAATAGATTCAACTCAACTCAACTGTAATTTTGTTTAGAAACATTTTTGTTTATTATTAGTTTTTTGACAAATAATTTAATTTAATTTAATTTTATAAATCTCACTGACGATGGAAGCATTGCTTCTGAAATGTACATCTGAGGAAATAAAATAAGTGTTTTAACTGTTAAAAACTTTACTAATCTTTTCATTTATCAACTCTGTCTACTCAAAATCTATTGTAATACAAAACTTGAGCTTTCCTGGGTTCATTTGAGTACTATTACACGGTGAAATTTGTTGCATGCAATTTCTTCGAATTCTTCTTTGTTCTGCCATCCCGTGTCGCAAGTGCTATTACACGACGAAATCCAGTTTCATGAAACTAATTTCACATTTCTCTTTATCTTTTATTCGGTGTTTATGTTTTTGGGGAAAAATAGATATCTAGCTACTAGTGTCTGGTTGCTTCAAAACCTCTTTTATTTACAATTGAAAAACAAAAAAGTCATTTTTATTAGTATTATTACTTATTATTGAACCAAATGAAACAGAATAAACAAAAACACGAACAAGGACAAAGAGAAACGTCAAAGCTGTTTCAACAAAACCATAACCCATGCGAGATGCGACACAAGGCAGCACATTGTCCATCTCTGTTTTACGAACTTTCGTTCTCTTTGGCATTTATGGTATTCGACCGGTTGCATGCAACAAATTGCACCATGTAATAGTACTCTTTGAATTTCTTTCGAAAAAGCATTTTGGAGACGCTAATTTGCCATTTGGGCCCCTGTGTGTCTGTCTAAGAACTCTCTATTGCAAAAATTTGCATACTTTTAGGGAACAAAGAACAACTTATTCGTTCAGTTTCATTCACAATCGTTAATTGCGACTGTCAAAGAGACATAAGCTTTATATATATATATATTTTTTTTTTTAAACTCCTCCCACTTCTTCCCAAAACTCGCCACTCTTTCCAAGCAGATAGACCTTAAGCAATTAAAGAAATACACGATAAGTAATCCGACCAATAAGTCGTTCGTCTCATGCTAGAATTGTATAGTGTGTTTGCAGAGAATTACGATTGTGCCGATACCGCAATGTCGAATGCCTTTACTAGGATATCAAACTCAATCGGATTCGACACAAGTCTGAAATGCTTGACAGTAGCAATACTGGAAGGGTCTCCAATGTGGAAATTACTGGAACGCTCTAGATGTAATGTTATTCTATATAAATAGGCCGCTGATGCAACCAGAAGTCAGTTCTGATTATAGAGTGATAATTTTAAGATTGAGTTTTGTTTACAAGTGATAGTGCAAAGATTGAGTTGAGATCGAATAAAAGTGGTAGAATTGAACTGAAAGGAAAAGTATTATTATTGCGAACTAAGCGCACGTTACACTATTATCAATGCCTATTGAAAAGTACTTCTAATGCGACAAGTGTATAAGATACTGTAACGTTCGCTGAGTTCGAGAATAAGACTTTGCTTTCAGTTATTATCCGCCTATAATAATCATAGCCGCGTTTTATTGAAAATTTTCTATGTTCACTTATATTCACTTAACAATAAAACGATTTTTGGTTATATTCACTTAGCAAGTTCACTTTCAATTTTACTTTCAATGTTGGTACCCTTGGCACTTGTTCTAAGGATAAGAAACATTAAAAATCTTCATTCAGAAGAATATAAATGCATACCTTTTATTTTCCATTTCTATTTTTCTCAATTTAATTCTCGATTCTCAATTTATTTGCCGCGTTTCAACTTTTTACTTTCGAGGTAAACAAACAAATGTCACTTTAATTTTTTTTCGCAATGGCTGTGTTCAAAAAGTTTCATTTTTATTTTTAGGATCGGGTAATCGAATCGGATTAGGATTCAGATTTCGATGCAGGTATATATTTCAGGGTTGCGAGTTTGTGAATTAAAAACTCATTAAGTCATAAGTTAGTAAGTGACTTATTAAATTAAATAAGTCAAAAGCTTAGAGGAATATAGAACAAGAAAGAAAACCATTGCTTCTCCTGCCACCACCACCTTAACACCATTTTATTTTTGGAATTCAAACTGGTTTTGAAAGCTGAAAATAAAGTGGTGTTTGTGAAGTCAGTTTGAGGACATATGCCGTGGTGTGTGTGTGGTTTTGCCTCTTCTTGTATCTCCTCTATGGTCAAAAGTCATAACCTAGCAAGTGACTCATGTTTTTGGTTGCCTTGGTTCTGATGTTCTTATATAAAAAAAATTTTCTGACCGACTGCGAAATTTCCTTGTGTGTGTGTGTGTGTGTGTGTGTTAGTAACTGTGTGTCTATTTATGTCGCCACCAAGTCACCACCTGACTCATCTATTAGCTATTAGGTGTGTTTCTTTACTGAAAATTCGCACGAAATGCACCGAAATTCGGCGAAAGTCAGTCTAATCCCGTTTCAGCACAGCGATTCTTCGTAGCAGTGCACAAAAGAGATTGCTCTCGAGAGAGTAAAAAATTGCCCCACCATGCGAATTTCTGCCACCAAAATTTCTGTGGACAGAAATCGTGCACAGCCAAAACAAGTACAACAACTGTCAAACAGATGTTTTTCCAAGCGTTGCGTTGCTGCGAATGTTTTGTTCAAGGCGTTTCTTTACTTTTTAGACAATTACGCTCTTTCAGAGAGTTTCTGAAAGAATTTTACAACCACTCCTTATAAAATATGACAGATTGTGAATTTCTGTGCACAAAAAGTAAAGAAACAGACTTATTCAATCTGTTGTCAAAAATCATAAATATTAACGAACACATCCCAAAGACTGCCAACCTCTGGGTTCCAAAAAAGAAATTTACCAACCATCCCTGTTGTTCACTTAGCTAAGTGAGTTATTTTTGTTCACTTACGCTATTCACTTAGGAGTTGTTGATTTTCCATGAGCGATGTTTTGCTTAAGTGAATATAAGTGAATATAGAATTTCAATAAAATACGGCTTATATCACTTATTGAGGCTGCTGGAATGTTCTCATAAATGTGGCAAGATTTCCTATATAGAAAGGCTGCTGACGCAAGTAGTGCCAAGTTTTTATAGTAAAGTGATGGTGCAAATATTGAATTAGTGTGGGTATTAAACGAATTGTATATCGACTAAAAGTGGTCTTATTACACTGGTCGACGATAGTTTTGCCGCCAAAAACAAACTACATTTTTTAAAGGTTTTTGGCTCGCTGAATCTGGCCTTAGAATTGCTCTGTCACATCAAGACCGAAAAATTCAGATTTTTTCGAGCCTATGTTTTAACATGTAAAAAATTTTAACCTAAAAAAAACCATTGCTTTTTCGATGATTTGCTATCCGCTGAATCCAAATCTGGTCTCAAAATGGCTCTATTACATCAAATTACTGAGATATTTAGCTTCAAAAGTCGTAATACACGATTATGCATTACTTTGAAGATTACGTAGTCTCGAAGGGAAATTTGAGTCAGTAAAAAACACTTTGTTTAAAGTTTTTAAGGTGCTGAATTCAAATCCAGTCAGAGAATTGCGCTACAACGGCAGGTTTTCAAAAAATAAGGCGTTAATGTCTTAACGTTCCTCTGTCTATATCTCGACATATTGTAACGTGCGCTTAGTTCGCAAAATAAAACTTCACCTTTCAAATTATTTCTATCACTTTTATTCAGTATCTATACTTTATTCGAACTCAACTCGACTATTGGACTATCACTGCGGTTAACAACATTTCACTCTTAACTTTATCACTCTATAATCAAAACTGACTGCTCGTTGCGTCAGCGGTCCTATTTATATAGAACAACACTCATCTAGAGCGTTCCAGTTTCTTCTCCATGGTTTCCACATTTGCTGTCAAGCATCTCTACACTCACACACACTGGCTTACAAGCAATGCCTCTCATTTATACCATTCCATTATAGTGTTGCCAGTTGTGTTTTCGGTTAAACGTTTTCGATTAGGAAATTGGTATAAATGTTGGGTGTTCATTACAATATATTATAATGATGTGACAGAGCAATTTTAAGGCCGGATTTGAATTCAACAAGCCAAAAACCTTTACAAAATTTAGTGTGCTTTTAAGGGCATTCAAAAACGTGAAATTTTGCAGACCAGTGTTAAAGGTGGATAGTAAGTAAAAGCAAAGTTTTATTTCGAACTCAGTGAACGTTACAATCTCTATAAAGTGAAGAAAGAATAACTAAACAATTTAGCTCAATTTCCTAATCGCAGCCAGCTGTCAAAGTTTTTGACAAAGGACTTGCAATATCTCTCTACGCCCTTACGCAAAAGCTAAGGAAAACTGAAAGAAACTGAACTTTTTGACAAGATAATATGAGCTGCTGTATTAGTGCACGCATACGCACCATTTGTTCTTTAATATCAGGAGGCCTTAACTATAAGTGCTGCTTATTATTTCTTACAGATAGAACCTAGTGCTCTATAGACGAAATGTCAAACTATGTTGATTAGAACACTTTGGGTAAGTTTTGTCAACTTGGTGGTGTTGAACCTGTTAGGTTATTGTGTTTATTGCTCCTCCTAGGTGATAACCACTGGGATCCAGTCTTTTTCATTTGCTTTTCTCAGCATTATGTTCATGTTAGAGCTTGAACCTTTTTTGACGTCGATGAAGAAAAGCACAACTTCCTGATGACTTCCCTACCTAAAAAGGCGTGTTTTGGCCAAAAAGTGACACTGTAGTGATTTTTTAAAACTGACTGCGCTTTTGAAGAATGTAGAAGTGGATGACCCACTAGAATCAGGGTCCTAGGTTGGAGATCTAAGCGTGAGTTCCCCGTAGAAAACATTTTGTTCCGAAACCAAAAATTTCCGATAACAATAATAATTGTTGCGGCCCAAGCAAATAAAATAAAGGACAGCTTCCTCCGGTATCTCAATAAACCGCTAGCTGACAAAAAGCAAGCGGGACCCTAGACTACTGTAAAGATGACATAACCGCCACCAATTAAGTGCTACGCGGAAAAGGCCGGACAAAAAGAAGATGTAAGACTGCGATATCGATAATGACGACTGTTACAGAAAATAGAAACAGCACTTATACTGGTGCGGACTTGTGGCTTGTGGCATTCAAGGATAAAGCCATCAGACATTAAACGAGCGCATTATGAAAGCTTTCATTAGAACTTATCATATCCACAGAAGAGAAACACGAAAAATTCAGAGATTTGTTCAAAAAGTTCCTCGAAAAATACGTAGGGTAAAGTCGGGGGATATGGCAGACCCACTTTGATCCACTTTCGTTATTGCTAGAAGCATACCATATTTCTATTTGAAACAAAACCAACTTTTTTTCTTTTCTTTTTTTTGCAAAAATAAGAAACACTAAAAAAAATTATTGCAAAAAATGGTGAGCGAAATGGTACCTGATCGCGGATGATAAGATCTACTACCTACCCACAATGGTCCTTCCTGATATTTTTTGTTGACGTTTGTTGCATGTTTTGTTGACGGACTTACACGAATCAAGAGACCCAAAGTAACATATATAATGCACTTAATCTATTCATTCGGTTTCCTTGCTTTATCATAGTCCTCGGCACAGAAAACGCAAGTGCTTTCACGGAAGTCTCCGGGTCCATTCACTTCGACATGCAATGACATGGCGATTAAAGGCGATTCATAGACAGAGTGAGCCAGTCTCTTCCAGTTTCTTCCTTTTTCACTTTTCAAACTGAATTGGTGTTTTATCCCGTACTTTTCAGCCAATCCAAAAGAAGTATGGCATTTTCTAGGAAGATTTTGAACCCTTGCATGAGGAATTCTGTCCTGTCTAGAAGAAGGACTGGTAGAACATGCTCCTAGTGCAGGAGCTGAAGTATAACGACTTCCATCTACATTTCTAGGGAGTTTTTCATCCCTAGCACGAGGAACTCCACCTTGTCAAGATGGAGTACTAGTAGCATCTCCCCCTTTGTACAGGAGCTGAAGTAGGACCACTTCCTTCTACATTTCTAGGAAGTTTTTGATCCTTTGCACGAGGTGATCCATCTTGTCTTGATGGAGTACTAGATCGTCTTCTCGTTGTCCAGGAGCTGAAGTAGGACAACGTCCTTCTTCTCCACCACCAGTCTTTCTGTCTATTTGCGGAGCTGCGGAAACAGCTTCCACAACCAATAGAAGTGCTAAGGCTACAACAATTTTAGACACCATTGATTGCTTATCCGAATAAAACAAACTACTGCACGGAAAGTGTTTAATTGCCTGCTTATATAGACACTCTTCCAAGCTTAGATTAAATTCTTGATATTTTTCTCTTCGATTTGAATTTGGAATGTTAAATAATGACACATGTGCTGAAAAAGCAATGATGAAACTTTCGGTTTTTCCAAAAAAAGAAACAAACAAATTCTATGACGTTGGTTACTGTTCAAACTTGGGTTTTAACTAACAAACTGTGCGTTAACAAATAATTAAAATAAGTTAATTGTGTGCTCACGAACTCATCCCCGAATTAATTAATATCAAGCAACGATTTGAAGAATGATGGAACTGTAGTTTAGATGGTAAGTTTCACAATGCCGCTAAAACACAGAACATCAGGTACTTTTAGCCCATTGTTAGTTTGGTTGATTATGCTTGGCCAAGTTGAAAGTTATGTGTGCAATTGAAAATTATGGTTTCTATCATTGGATTACAGCAACAGTTTTCTTCTTAACTCCAATGAATGAGGTTTCGAGTTGAGACAGTGCGAGTTGTTTCTGTTGTTCTCTGTGCCGCCCAAAATTGATATTTCTGTGTCTGTTGGATAACGAAGCCTCTGTGGTGTGTGGACGCATTATATCACCGGATATTGTATTGTATGTGTAATATTTAGCAAATTTTGTCTCGCACATCGTTAATAAGCAAAATGTTTTTTCTCTGCTTATCTTGGGTGATCAACCTTCGACATTTTAATTCTGCTACTGCACTCCTATGTGGCAGGCTTTGCGTGTCGAATACAAAAACTCATCCAAGAGCCATGGGCCTGGAAAAGCCGAGTTCTTGATCTTGGAGGGCTACTAGGGTTCAATATACTCTTTGAGGAAAGGTCTAAATTACCTCGGACTTGTCTCATCATATCGAACTCTTTTGCAGCAACTAAACTTGATCATTTCTGTGGCCAAGACATGGTTGCGGCTATGGTGAACTACGAAACGAACGGTGAGTGGCAAACTTTCGTCGTTGCGTCAGTTTACTTTCCCTGGAACTCCATTTTACCCCCTCCCTCAAGACAGGTTGTGGATTTGGTGGAGTTTTGTGAAAGCCGGAAGTTGGGGCTTATCATGTGCTGTGATGCTAACGCTCAAAACATAGTTTGGGGCAGTGTCAAATGCAACATGAGGGGCAACCATCTTCTTAGTTACATTCTGTCTCCTGACTTAGACATTAACAATATTGGCAATAGGCCTACTTTTGTTACGGCTATACGACAGGACGTAATTGACTTGACACTATCAAACAGATATGCCAAGGAGATTACCAACTGGAAAGTTCTGTCGGACGTGTCACTCTCTGACCACAGATACATTCAACTCTATGTAGCAAGTGTGGTCTCTACCTCCTTAGCTACAAGAAATCCAAAAAAAAAGCTATCTGGACACTTTTCAATCATGAGCTTGATAGTTTCGTCAAAACTCTACCAAAGCTCTCAACAACACAGAAAGCTAGACAACTGCCTAGTAGATCTATGGTTCCGTGGTGGAACAGTGAACTACAGAAAAATCGCAGGAAAACCAGGAGTCTTCTGAATAGGTCCCTCAAGACCAAATCAGAGGTTGACTGGAACCGATCTTAACAGAAGGACTTTAAGAGGTTTATTCAAAGATCAAATAATGACATCTTACAAAGAATTCTGTGAAAGTATAGAAACACTCAGTGAAACTAGCCGACTTGTCAAAGCCTTTAAAAAGACAAAGTAAATAAATTAGAAACACTCAGGAAATCAGACGGTTCCTATACCGAGTCTAAAGCAGAGACACTCAGTCTTATGCTGGAAACTCATTTTCTAGAAAACCCTTAAATCGGGTGAATCCGATATATCCACGACGTAGCTGGTACACATCATCGTTACTTGTTACTGACAAAATCATCAAATATGCCGTGGCATCTTTTGAAAGCTTCAAGTCACGTGGCACTGACGGTGTTTATATACAAATATGTTGCAGGAAAGTATAAACCTTTTGCTAGCTACTGTGAAAAATATTTTCACTGGCAGTTTAGCTCTAGTGTATATACCAACTCCGTGACAAAGTGTTAGAGTCGCTTTCATACCAAATATTGGATTTAGACCCTTGCTGCCTAAAAAGTTGGAAAGAATGGTTGAGATTTCCATACGTAAAACCTCACTCCAAACACACGCTCTGTCTGAAATGTAACATGCCTACCAAGCAGGAAAATGCAGGATTGAATGCTCGCTTGATAGGAAAGACTTTCCGGTTGGCATTTTCATAGACATACAAGGTGCTTTTGACAATGCTAGCTTCGATGGTATGTCACATAACGTATGTGCCATGCTGCCAGAGAACATGGTGTGAACGAATCATTAGTGTTGTCGATTAAAGCAATGCTAAAGAATAGAACCGTGATCGCAGAAGCCGAGTGTGGGCAATATGTTGCAACGGGAGTAAATAAGGGCTGTCCACAAGGTGGCGTTCTATCTCCTCTTCTGTTTGGCGTGTTCATCTACTCTCTATACTTGCAATGCTAAATGGATCAAACGTACATGCCCAAGCATATGCAGACGACTTCGCCGTGCTCTCGGTTGGCTCCAGCCTCCAAGCTGTCTGTTCCAGATCACAGGCTGCGCTAAATCTGGTGTACAAGGAACGATTTCTTCTTCAATCCTCTTAAAATCGAGGTTGTCCTCTTCACGAGACGTAGAGATTGACTGGTCTGACCCAACGTACACTTAAAGGCGTCAACATCCTATTCTCAAATGAAGTCAAATATCTTGGAGTAATCCTAGATAACCAGCTTCTTTGGTCCAAACATGTCGAACCGAAAACTGCTAAGGCACTGTCAGTCTTCTGGCAATGTAATGGTGCCTTTAGCAAGATATGGCGTCTGTTATCGAAAAGAGTCCTTCGGATCTATACGGCTGTGATAAGATCCATCGTCGCCTTGTTTGGTGGAATAAGCTCTCGCGTAAATATTTTATTGCAAAAAAATGATCCTGGACTGCAAGAGCTCTTTGAAAGTGGCCGGAAGACTAAATTCTTTGAGACTCATCTGGGCTCCAAACCATCACGGTATAACTGAAAATAAGATCGCCAATGAACTTGCGAGGCAAGGATTTTAGACAGCTTTTTCAGGATCTCGTCGCTTTGTCTGCCTGGGTATTCAGTGAGGGCTTCAATCATAGCGATTGGATCTGTCAAGAACACAACGGTAGACGGCACACGGCAGCGGATGCAGGCAGACCAAACGTATGCTTCCTAACGTTAATAAGTAGACTGCAATATTTTTGCTATCTCGTAGCAGAAAAGAATGCAGAAAGCATCACTTGCGCTTCTACTGGTAGTATATATCCTTCAACCTTGGTGGAACTGCCTACTTGCCGTAGGCAATAAGGGTGAAGCTGTGAAGCAGTGTGAATGCATGTCAGCCCTTCACTAATTGTTGATATTAACGACCATACAAGTGAGCCTTTTTTCCCATCTTCACATCCACAGCCCTACCTCAACTTCTTATGAGCAAGACGAGGTCTGTTATGGCTCACCGCGAAGTGAAGCCTAATCCATGATCTCACCGAGGATCAGAGCTCCCCACATCTTTGGAGTACGAAGATAATTTCCTCCCCACGCCCCTAAGTGGGCTGCAAAATGTTCTGCTCGCAATAAGGAAAAGAAGCCCCCACCTATAAATCGTTGAGAACGGTGCAATACCAGGAGGCTAATGAAGGTTATTGATGAACCACCAATAAACGAATGGGTTTCGGATGCAGACGTCAAACTCGCCTGGGGTATTCCTGCCAAAAACCCCACAGACTCTAGTCTGGTGCAAAACACGAGGTTTTTGCAAGGGGGACATCGCAGGCAGACGAAGAGCTTGGACTGCAATCCAAGTCGAACTCTCCGATACAGAGATCATCCGTAAGATGATACGGTTATCCATTGCTGAAGTTTCCGGGGCCAGATGGCCTCTGCATATTTTTAGTGGCAATGATCACTTAGGACTCGTTGCGTGAACACAATGGACTGCAAACGCAGCCGCAAGAGTTAAAATAAAGTTTACCTGTGTGGCTCCGACTTGCGTTATTGTTGTATTCACTTATATTTAATATTTTGACATTTCTTGCGGATGCGGCTCTGCATTCATTGTGTTCACGCTTAACGCAGTAGAGCTACCATATTGCCCTTAAAATTTACAAAATAGATGAGGAAGTCGCAAACATTCATCCTATAGTTACAACCACAGAAAGTGCTGATGGCGTTAGCCTTCCAACTATGGCAGTACCTACATCTCCCTGCCCCTAACACCTGCTGGATTAGGACATCTGAAGAAGATGAACCCATGTCCGAAAACGACCTAAAAGACGCTGATCTGCTACGACCAACTTCAGATAGTGAGTCCGAGGATGACCTAAACTTTCAAATAAAATGGATCCTGGCAGCTTCAACGGGGGTAGTTGCACCCCCACCCTAGCTTTTTGTATGTGTTCTTAACTTCAAGTAACTTGATTTTGGTCTTTTGATGCATCTCATATCATTCACCATTCACATTTCCTAGTTATATTTCGAAGTCTTTAAAGTTTTTGAACATCACTTACCTAAGAAAATATCATACTCCTCTAATATTCATGAAATTTGCTTAACTGTGTTCATATTTGACTAGACATGACATGGTATGCAGTATGCACCTTGAAATTTTTGTTTATTTGCTTTTGGTTTTTCGTTAATAAAATAAATATAACTTTTTTCAACTGTGTCCATATTTGACTGTCAATAGCAAATGCAACTTGGAGGGGGAACTTTTATCCTCCATCGAAGAGTATATAAGCAAGAAGTTGAGTATGTTCAGTACAGTTGATCTTACTTGAAAAGAAACAATGGTATCTAAGATTTGTGTAGCTTTAGCACTTTTGGTGGTTGTAGTAGCTGTTTTAGCTGCTCCTCAGAGAGATCCACCAGGTCCACCTCCACATGCACAAGGTCCACTTAGACGTGCTCGACCAGAACGAGGATCACCTCGACCACTTCCAATATGGATACCATATGAGAGTACAACAGCAGAGCCTTCAGTTGGATGCATAACAGAGATATATGTAACCTCACCAGCTTCACCTGTTATTGAAGATGTTACTGAAGAGTAAATCACTTGGAGAAGGTTACTCCAATATGTGGTTATTAATATGACGTAACTTTAATTACTACTAACTGCGTATACCTTATTCTGTTTTGCTATGAAACCAATAAAGAACTGCAAATTTGTTTATATAAAAAAAAAACAACGAGTTTTGTTGAACAGGATGGTCGATTGAATTCAATATTTCAGGCCCGACATTCTTAAATTGCAAGATTCCTGAGTCTTGACACTTTCTTACAACGTTGCAACATTTCAGCTGGTATTTAAATTCTAAGGTAAAGATCTTGTTTTTCAAGGAGTTCCTCGAGTGAGAAAAGCTTTCACTTCTTGGCACTTTCATTTGCTCTAGTTATTTCCAGAGAGTATAGCAAACTACAACTTTTTGGTCTTGGTTGATGGTGTGGACAATAAATAAAAAGAATAGGTTTGCGCAACAGAGTGGATAGCCCCGGGACCTAGCGCATTTCTCACAACCATGTCTTGTGATGGAATGGGAAGGGTCCTACAATTTTAAGCCGAGTCCAAACGGCTAATCGAGAGAACGCTCTTCATGGCAATGGATTTTACTATCGGAGGGTTTTCCAATTCCTCGCCAGTTGAAAAACAATATTTTTTCAAATACAGATATGGGAGGTAAGGTGAGGTAAGGTTTGAATGGCTGTCAATAATATACAACTGATGCATTAACACCACTGTAAGGTTCGCTGTGATACCATAAGAAAAAGATTTAAGGAAGGGTCTCAATTCACCTTAACAATTTGGAGGTCTTAATAAAGTAGTAGAGGTGAAGGATATCTGTGTTTTTGCGAGCGATTAAGAAAATTGGAAACGATTAAAAAGGAGGTGCCGATGCACATAACTTTTAAATTTCTGTGTGTTACTATGTGAAATAAAGAATAAAGGTGAAGGTTCAATTGTTGATTCAATTGATTTTTTAGACAACCGTCGTAAGGTTTTATGTCTATCTCTTTTCTGTCGGTTTCTTATAAACAATATACCCGGATGAAATAGCCATTTGCGTTCCTCTCCTCAAGCAATACACGCCGCGCAAGGAGCGCTAATCAATTCTACCTTTTGGGTGTACAATAAAATTTAGAGATTCATTCTTTGGCCTTACGACCCGGATGCGGAATGGTCTACCCAAACCCGTCTTTATTTCACATAGTAACACACAGAAATTTAAAAGTTATGTGCATCGGAACCTCCTTTTTAATCGTTTCCAATATTTTTATTTTACTTCAATATCGTTAATCAATCTCAATGCTCTGTTTTGTGTCTTATCGAGAAGGCGAAATAAAGTTTACGGAGCACCTGACTAAACATGTGAATTGTACTTTGACTAAAGATGGATTTTGGCTTTATCAATAACAGCCAGATCAAAAGGGGTGAAAAGTTTCCACCACCTGTTTAGAAAGCCAAAGCATTTTGCAGCGTTTTTGGCGACTTCAAATATGTAGTCATTCCAACGAAGATAGTCGTATCCACACATACTAAGTACTGACAGCTTTTTTGGTATCGTCGATGCAGGCACCATTCATAGCTAATAGCATTGGTGGTTGGGATAAGCCTCAACGACAAAAGACAGCAATGAGTTTTCGAAGCATTTGAATTCTACTCGGTTTTTATGAGCCCATGTAACAATGCTGTCAAGGTCAGAATTCAATGAGCTTATCATACGCAACCGTTCCACCTCCACATCCGACGAGCAGCGACGTGAAATCGGGAACGAATAGCATAACTGAGAGTTGAGTCGTCAGCAAAACAGTTGAGAGGATTAGAAGTTTCAGACAAGAGATCATTTAAGAAAATGAGGAAGAGAGTCGGAGACAAACTGAGCCCTAGGGCACACCTGCATTTATGAAGTGGGTATATCAGACTTGAAGCCATCCAATACAACTTGTATTGAACGGTCGGAAAGGTAGTTTCAAATCCAGCGAAGAAGAGACTCATCGATACCAAAAGCACGTATTTTCGATAAAAGAGCCTGATGCCAAACTCTATCAAATGCCTTAGAAATATCAAGCGCAATAATCTTACTTTCTCCCAAACAATGTAAAGATTGGTTCCACTTTTCGGTGAGATAGGCCATCAAATCACCAGTGGACCGTTTGCTACGAAAGCCGTACTGTCGGTCATTGAGAAGCTTTCGTTCTTCAAGATATTTCATGAGTTGACAGTTTATCAACGTTTCCAAGACCTTGGAAAGAAGGGACGTTAGTGCAATTGGACGGTAATTGGAAGGGGAGGAAGATTCGGCTTTTTTAGGGGCCGGCTTGACAAACGTAGTTTTCCATATGCTCGGAAAGAGCCCAGAAGAATAGGATAGATAGGAAAGCTTACGCAGTGGCTTTGCCGGCATAGAAGAACACCTCTTCAGAATAATGGTGGAGACACCATCTGGACCAGTGGATCTCAAATCTTTGAGGACTCTTGCAACCGAGCGAGTTCGAAAAAATATATGCTTCAATGCAGACTTTAACTTTACTGTCTCAAAATCAGGAAATATCGAGTTAGCAGCGAATTCAGCTGCTAGCAGATTAGCTTTATCGATGAAGCTGACATACGGAGAGCCATTGAAAACGAGCGTTGGGACCGATGACGTGGTCGAATTCTTAACGTTTTTAACAAAAGGCCAAAAGTGTTTACTTACTTTTGGAAACAACAGTATTTTTTGCCTCACTTTTTGGTCATGCAAAAACTTGACCTTTTGTATGTGAGCATTACAGATTTCGGATACAGAAATTTCGGTTTTCTACTGTAGGGTTGTGTTTAAATTTTCGAAAACTACTTTCTCGATCCCTAATCACCTCTTTACAGCTTAAATCAAACCACGAATTCTCTTTGGCGATGATACTTTTTGTTCTGTGAGGAACAAAATTTCTCATGCCGTTAAGAATTACGTTAGATATCATATCAGCTGATGCGTCAACGTTCCCGTCCAGAAAGCACAATGACCAATTAAAATTTCGGAAGATGTTATTCAAGCTGTCCCAATTGGCTTTCTCGAATTTCCTCACAGTTATTTTCGGGACTTTATCTTTTTTTACAGTGACGGAAAGCGAAAAATCTGTATATGATCTATATAGATATGACGCAATGGTCCGATTTGCCTAGAGGAGATGATACTATAACCCTGTATTTTTTGGGATGAGACGTGAGAAATAGGTCAAGAGTGTTGGCCGCATGGCCTTCAATATCTGCAACCCGAGTGGGCTCACTGCAATCGTGACGTTTACTCTTAAAGCAAGTTCGAGGCTTAATACTATGGTTATGATTATGTAAGTGTTGTTAACTTCCTTATTGACCGCAAATAACGAAAAATAAAGTTAAAAATTAAAAACGCTTGAAGACAAAAATACACGTCACATCGCCCTTTGTTATGTACCCGAATCGGTTAGGTAAATCATTTAACTTAGTTGGTTTGACTTTAGAACACACCAATACCAACAAATTACGTACTTCGTTTGGCACAACAAAAGACAAACCAGAAATGGAAAATAAGAGCGGAATTTATCAGACTACTTTTACTTGTCCAATATGTCAAATGTCAATGTCATGTCAACGCAAATATATTGGGCAGACTAAGAGAGCAGTTCATTGTTGTATAAAAGAGCACCATAGGTACATTAAACAGAAAGCCACACACACAGCCCTTGGTACACACGCATTTGGTATTGGTATAGATCCTGATACACCACATATTTTTAAACCGTTGGACAATTACTAGCTTATTAAACATGTTAATCAACCGCATAAATTAGATGCGTATGAGTCTTTGTATATTTCAATTAATGAAAATTTACTCAATATTGACGAATGTCCTATACAATCGAACTTGTTCTCTGTTATAATTTGAGTCTTTATTTATTGTTCTTTCTCTTAAGTCTTAAGTCTCTTTTCTTAACGTAACGCTTAAAAATTTAACGTATGTTCTTAAATTATGTTTCGTTGTTTTTGCACTCAAATTATAGCTTTTTGTTCTTACTTTGTAACCCCCCTTTTGTCTTTTTGCTTCAGTGTTCACGCGTGGAGCGTTGATAATGGGCGAACTACCCTTGCCCGAAATTGCAATCCGTAGCCTTTAATAAAGTTTCAAATTTAAAAATTTTGTCTTCAAGCATTTTTAATTTTTAACTTTATTTTTCGTTATTTGCGGTCAATAAGGACGTTAACAACACTTACATAATTATAATCGACCACAAAGTTTATTCAACGTTAAGTGATTAAAAACTGAACAATATTATTTTAAAACTATGGTTATGATTATAATTTAAAGTAAAATAAGAGTTGGATTGAGAAAAGATTGATCGGACGCATTCAGGAACTATTTTCATCCTACTGTTTCTAAGCTTAAGAAAAGGACCAGAAAACATCCATGAGTAATAGCTTTGCATAGTGATGGTGAATTTTCCGGGTGAAATGCATTTACAATTTAATGGATTGAAAAAGTAGTTGTGCTTAGAAATTTGAAGAAGCCAGGCATACTACAGGTATGATGAGGTGCGTTTTTGACAATGAAACTAGAACTGCTTATTGGTTGGTTGTTAATGATTTTTTCCAACCGACGCCGACGCGACGGTTCCAGTCGGTGATACTCCATGTTGGACCGAATTTAATGATGGGCGATTGTATAGTTGATGCTGACACTGATGTTGTAGCTATAAGTGATGTTGGAATAGTAGCAACTGTGGAGGTGTTCGTTAGATGAGACGGGGTTTCAAGATCCATTCAATGTTTTTTTGTTACTAAGAGGTTCTCGTGGGGTGGATGGACTTAAGTTGTAGGTATTTTTTAGTTCGTCATAAGCTTTTGATATGGCTAGACGAGTTGCTGTTGACTCATTTCTGACAGCTTCTGCAATTATCGTAGAATCCTTACAGACTTTATCAAACGAAGCTTTTGCGTTTCTTGATACCTACAATGTCCTAATTGACAGCCATCGTGCGACCGAACAACGAGCGACGGGCGCTGCATCGGACGATCAAAATATCAAACAAGTATTACGCTCCTTTCATATTACACGATTTCGCTCGTGCGGGAAAAAATCGCCCGGGCAATTTTTCTTGATCGACTGTTGAAGAGTACGAGACCTTTCACATTGCACGATTAGAACACGGGCACGTTTTGTAATCGTGTTGCAGCCGTTCAGTGCTACTAGAACCGCACGGCTACCGTATCGCCCTCTAGCTCAGTGGCCTACGTGACCAAATGTACGCTTTCACACTAGACGGTCTTTAGTCGTACGGGAACTGATCGCGATTCATTGTTTTCATCCAGACCAGACCAAATGTTCCGATGAACTGATAAAAATTTACGATTTTTATCGTTCAATGTGAAAGTAGCAAAACCACGATTAAAAATCGGGCGATTTTTTCCCGCACGAGCGAAATCGTGTAATATGAAAGGAGCGTAAGGCTATGTCCTAATTGGAGTTGCATCGCGCGATCGAACTTCGATCGGTCGCGTTGCTTGTTGGTAGTGCTACCACAATGCAGCGCCCGTCGCGTCGCTCGTTTTTCGGTTGCGCTATGGCTTCCAATTAGGACATTGGGTAAGGCTATGTCCTAATTGAAGTTGCATCGCCCGGCCGAACGATGAACTTCGGTCGGTCGCGTTGTACCCCCCGTAAATACCGATCCTGTGTTACAACCATCTTCTTGTAACTTACCTCCCTCTGCACCACTTGTATCAAAATTTGGGACCACCTGGACTAAAGCCGAATGGAGTAGCAGACTTAACAAGCTAAAAAATACCAACACAATTGCCCTTCTCTTGAGAAACACTCCTCGCAAAGCCAACAAACTTTGGATACGTGATTTCTTCTCCAGAACGTACTCTATATCGGTTACTGATTCCAGACGTGCAGCGAAACGAAGTTTTATAATCAACATTCCTGGGAAATACGAATGGTTATTTTCTTTCCCGGATGGAAGCTTAAAACTTGGTGATATGACCCTATCGTTGTGGATGGAAGACCCTCGGCCCGAAAAATCAGCAGAAGCGTCGACACATAACTGGAGCTTTAAAACAAATATTTTCCCAAATTTCTCCTTTTCTCTCAATAATTTTAAAAACAATCCTTATCCTCCTAAGCCCCACACACTTCCTGCTAGACCTATGCCCAAGCCGCACATATCTCAAAAATCTATAACTCAGCCTAAACTCTTACCCAAGCCCCAACACAACCCCAGACTGTCCTTACAGCAACCCGCAGTCCAACAGAAACGTGCTCATCAACGGGTATCCTTCAATACTAACCCTGATTCCCAATCCCCTCTCTCAAATAATTTCGACCAAACAAAATCCCCCCCTGTTCCTAGTTTCAACCTCACCTCAGGAGCTAAATACCCTAATTTTATAAGCTCTCATATTTTAAACCCAAGCCCATCTCAACCACCACTCGAATCTCGCTCTACTTTCGATCCTCTTTTACCTCCTAATGTCAAACTAACGCAACAGTCCCTCATTGAATCTACCGAGTCCCGCTATGCTCTTTCAAAACTTAGAGATAGTAAGGTGTTTGACAACATTCGTCTATTCCTAGCTTATCTTCACGATAAACCAGACGATTTGTGTGTAGACGGTAAAACGAAAAGCTATGTACTAGCGTCTATTCAAAAGGAAGGACTTCCTTCTGATCCTAAACACCTAAGGCAGCTCTACAATAAATACCACGAGCTCCTGAATATCTCTTCGGTGCAAGTCTCCAAAGATCTCTTAGCTTTCTCTCGGTACGTTCAATCCAAAAGAATCTCTTACCTGCAAAGAATCCGATCCGAAACTGAAAAGTTTTGTCGCTCCTAACACTGAAAACAGTATTCCACCTTCTAATCTCCACCCTCTTTCTTTTTATTACCAAAACGTAAGAGGTCTTCGTTCTAAAACTCACTCAGTGTACCTACTTGCAGTCCCACAATCTTCCATTTGATGTATTTGCACTTACTGAAACAAACCTTTCCCAGGACATCAAAAGCCAAGAGCTGTTTCCTTCGTTTTTCAATGTCTTTCGTGATGACGAACAACCTCATAGCGAACCCCCAAATAGAGGCGTCCTAATCGCTGTCCATAACAAATACGAATCTTCCTTCATTTCATCCTCCTCTTCCAAACTTCTTGACTACATCTCTATAAAACTTACATTCTCTAATCAGTCCATTTTCCTGATGTGTTTCTACATCCTTCCCGCCGAACCAACAGACTCGTACAAATTGGTTGTAGCTGCTATCGACAAAGTGCTTGACATCTCAGAAGCACAAGATGAGATAATTATTTTCGGTGACTTCAATCTCCCCTATCTTCAATGGAACACTTCAGAAGACCAATCTGCTTTCACTCCCTCACCCGTTTCCATCAAAGAATGTCTCTTTGTTGACGGTCTTACTGATTCAAGCCTTTCGCAAACGAGTTGTATTAAAAACTATATGGGCCGGCAACTTGATCTTATCTTCACTTCCGACCCCATTAACTCATCTGTCTCAGAATCCTCATTCCCACTATCTACTATTGACAACTTTCACCCGCCTCTCACTCTCTCTTTTCTTATAACCTTACCTTTTCTTCTACCTAGCCCAAGTAAGTATTCGTTCAACTTTCATAAAGCTAACTTCAAGAAGATCAACGAAATTCTCTCTAATACCTCATTCGACTTTAAAAATCTTTCAATGAATGATGCAACTAGTTTGTTTTACGAGAAATTGTTGTACTGCATAAATCTTTATGTTCCCCTTTCGCGCGATAAGTTCTACTCAACATCCCCTCCCTGGTACAATCATAAACTACGTGAGCTGCGAAACAAGAGAAATAAGCTCTGGAATAAATATCTACGCTCTTGTTCAGTTTTCGATTACTCTGATTACCTTGGAGTATTTTATAAGTTTTCCAACCTCGATGAAGCTCTTTACAATG
Source organism: Melanostoma scalare (assembly GCA_949752695.1). NCBI lineage: Eukaryota > Metazoa > Arthropoda > Insecta > Diptera > Syrphidae > Melanostoma > Melanostoma scalare. Next base: position 148,724,641 of record OX456986.1, read on the forward strand.
ATTTTACATCCACCACCCAAGCAAATCTAATTTCGGAGCCAAAATCGTTTTATAAGTTTATCAATTATTAAAAGAAAAATGATGGTTTCCCTCCTTCTCTTCACTACGATACCCAATCTTCCAACGAACCAACAACAATCGCAAATTTTTTTGCAAGTCACTTTAAACTGTCTTTTGCTCAAAAAACCCCAGATCTAGACCAGACTTACTTTTCCTATCTTCGCCATTTCTCTACAGGGCCTTCTAATCTAAGCTTTAATCAGTCAACTTTTCTTAATGGTCTCCTCAAACTCAAAGACGAGTATAATCCAGGTCCAGATGGCATTCCTGCCATTTTGCTTAAAAAATGTTGTTCCTGTTTAGCCCTTCCCATCACTAACCTTTTCAAACTATCCCTTTCAAGTGGAGTTTTTCCGGACTTATGGAAAATATCCGTTATTTCACCTATCCATAAAAAAGGCCCCAAAAACCTAATTTCTAACTATAGACCTATAGCTAGACTCTCCCATATCCCTAAGCTTTTCGAAAGCATTCTGTATGAAATACTTTCCTTCCAGTGCAAATCAATGATATCCTCCAAGCAGCATGGTTTCTGTAAGGGAAGGTCTACAACTACTAATCTAGTTGAGTTTGTTTCCTTCTCTCTCTCTCTGCAATGGAAAAAGGAAACGAAGTAGACGTCATCACCACAGATTTTAGCAAAGCTTTTGACAAAATTTCTCACTCTGTAATCCTCTTTAAACTTTCTTTCTTCGGTTTTAGTCCTATCCTACTTAAATGGATCTCTTCATATCTTGACAACGACTACCGCCAATATAGAGTTCGTTTCCGTTCTGCTCTTCAGTTCCATTTGTGGCTACCTCCGGTGTGCCCCAAGGAAGCCATCTTGGACCCCTCTTTTTCATCCTGGCCATTAATGATGTCGAAAAGATCATCCAATATTCTTCTATCTCACTTTACGCTGATGACGCTAAAATTTTCAAAGTCATAACCTCCGATCGAGATTCTCTACAGCTTCAAAATGACCTCGATTCATTCGTCTTTTGGTGTTCTAAAAACTTCCTTGAATTAAACATTGCCAAATGCGAGGCAATAACTTTTTCTCGTAAAAGTAATAAACCTCCCCCCAGGTCCTAACATCTTCAGAACCTTCCAATAAACCGTGTGCAGCATATCCGAGATTTAGGAGTTCTCTGCGACGGCGAATTGAATTTTCGTTCTCATATTGACGAAGTAATATCAAGAGCTAATTCCGCCCTTGGTTTTATCAAGAGATGGTCCAAAGAGTTCCGCAACCCCCTTGTAACAAAATCTCTCTATATTGCCTATGTTCGCCCTCTCCTTGAGTATGCATCGCAAGTATGGGCTCCATATCAAGCGGTTCATATTTCAAGGATCGAAAGTGTTCAACGTCGTTTTCTGCTCTTTGCCCTACGGGATCTCTACGACGTAAGAAACTTTCTCAACTTGCCTCCTTACCGCGATCGTCTTACAATAATTAATCTTCACTCCCTAGAAAACAGAAGGAATGTCTTTGACATCATATTCATTCACCGACTTCTTACTGGCAACACTGACTGCTCCTCCCTTTTAGACCTTATCTCCTTCAACACTAATCCCCGAAACGTAAGATCATCCCGATTTTTTTTCCTTCCTGCTCATCGTACATCCTATGGTCTCAACGAACCCCTAACCCGCATGATGAGTAAGATTAACTCTGTTCCCTTTCTTTTCGACCTTAATCTTCCAAGTCCTTGTCTGAAAGTCCTACTTTTAAACCATTTCTCATCCCTGTAGTTTAATTTAGCTTTAATTAGTTTTAATTAGTTTAAGTTTAGTATGTTTAAGTTATTTTAAGCTTGTATTAAGCTAATAAATGGGGCGGTAGCCCCACCAAAATTAAAAATTAGTGCTACCACAATGCGTGTCCTAATACCTGTCGCAAGATATTCATAAGATCGCGCGACCTTCTCGTTAAGTGCTACTTCCTACATGGAATTCGAATTCCATTTTCGCTTGCTATTTGCTAACAGCAACGCGACGAAAATCAAACTGGTTGATTTGAAGCAACCAGGCTACTTTTCGTAGCGTCGCGTCGGTCGCACTCCCCTACAGTTTGATTATGAAAAGCTTTAATTATAAAGCTTGAACGATCATGAAACAAACATGTGCGTCCTCTGTTAATAAGGACACAGAGTAGGTCGTATACATTCGCTTGCTTTTTTTGGTTACAACGAAACTCCGATTTAAGTTCCATAATGTCATCATAGAGTTGTTCCATTTGTTCATGATTATTGCATTTAAGAGCAAGCATTATGTGCGAGAGTGTTATCGATTTACATTTAGCACAGTAATAATTAAAAAGTCTGTTAAATTCTGTCAAATAAGCTTTAGCGCTTCTACTAAGGCCAGTGCAGACTGGGTGAAATACCTTGCCACATATACCCTTAGTAAAGGTCCCTTACAGGTAATTCGTTCATTAGTTATGTCGGTGAGTTGACAATTACTTTTTCCAAAGATAGTTGCAGTATTCATTTTGGCCTATTCGTATTTTTACTCTTTTTTTATGGGCTTAGTGTAGTTAATGTTTAGTACACCAAATTGGTTGTGGTATCGGGAACAGTTTAAGAATATGTTTTAGTATCAGCTAATTATTTCTCCAAAAACCCGTTTAGGTTGAGGTACAGGATAAAAACAAAACGTGGATTTGTGACTTGTGAGTTATGAGTATCAAAAAAAGCTTCTGAGGCAGAACAATGTACTAAATTTGTAGTCACACGGACGCCAGAGAAGCTATTCAAGCTGGATGTGAAGCGTAGAGCGTGGAAGAATTCCAGTGCACTCACAGAAATGCCGAGAGCTCCCGTTGTGAAGAATCGCAATTGTGGAATTTGGAAAATAATAAAAACAAAATCCAATGAATTTGGAGAAGAGCAGATCTGTTGGCAGAACATATACTGATGTAGAAACTCACCAGGAGAAGTAAGTTTAAAGCTGAGAGATGTTTTTTCACAACAAAAACTGCTAATATTATACATATTGCCTTTATTATATTGAAATTATCACAAAGAAAGAAAATTTATTAGCTTTCAACAAAAGTGGAGAAAGAAATTAGTGACTTGACTTAAAAAAAGTGTTGCCAATCACTAGTGGAACGGTTTTATAACGTTTGTTTATTAAAAGACTAATATATTAGAGAGATTAGGGCGAAACCTTATTAGTAAGTAAATAACACTGCCAAATGCTCGGATAACTATCACTGCTGTCTCCATGCGACACGAAATGAATGCTTTTCAAATGTATTCGCTATGTAGGGGATGAGGGATGAGGCAAATAATAATCAAAGACAATTGAAGACGTACCTGCTTAAAAAAATTTATAAAATTTTAGATTTCTATGGTCTTCGATCAAATAGCTTTAGAAAATTAAAAAACTGACATCTGTTGTCGTTTTTTATTATTTAGAAAATTTCAACAGCAGCTGGTTCAAATGTTTGTATATTTAGGATAAGTTGTTGATCCCTAGCACGAGGAACTCTACCTTGTCTAGAAGAAGGACTGGAAGAATCTACTCCTTGTCCAGGAACTGAAGTTGGACGACTTCATCCTACATTTCCAGGAAGGTTTTGATCCCTTACAGGAGGAGATCCGTCTTGTCTAGATGGAGGACTAGTAGCATCTCCCCCTAGTCCAGGAACTGAAGTTGGTCGACTTTCTCTTACATTTTTAGAAAGTTTTTGATCCTTTGCACGAGGAGATCCACTCGGCCTAGTTGGAGGACTAGTAGCATCTCCTCCTAGTCCAGGAACTGAAGTTGGACGACTTCCTTCTACATTTTTAGGAAGTTTTTGATCCTTTGGACGAGGAGATCCACGTGGCCTGGATGGAAGACTAGTAGCATCTACCCCTAGTCCAGGAACTGAAGTTGGACGACTTTCTATTGCATTTTTAGGAAGTTTTTGATCCTTTGGACGAGGAGATCCACGTGGCCTGGATGGAAGACTAGTAGCATCTACCCCTAGTCCAGGAACTGAAGTTGGACGACTTTCTCTTGCATTTTTAGGAAGTTTTTGATCCTTTGGACGAGGAGATCCACGTGGCCTGGATGGAAGACTAGTAGCATCTACCCCTAGTCCAGGAACTGAAGTTGGACGACTTTCTCTTGCATTTTTAGGAAGTTTTTGATCCTTTGGACGAGGAGATCCACGTGGCCTGGATGGAAGACTAGTAGCATCTACCCCTAGTCCAGGAACTGAAGTTGGACGACTTTCTCTTGCATTTTTAGGAAGTTTTTGATCCTTTGGACGAGGAGATCCACGTGGCCTGGATGGAAGACTAGTAGCATCTACCCCTAGTCCAGGAACTGAAGTTGGACGACTTTCTCTTGCATTTTTAGGAGGTTTTTGATCCTTTGGACGAGGAGATCCACTTTGCCTAGATGAAGGACTAGTAGCATCTCCCCCTAGACCAGGAACTGAAGTTGGACGACTTCCTTCTACATTTTTAGGAAGTTTTTGATCCTTTGGACGAGGAGATTCACGTGGCCTGGATGGAAGACTAGTAGCATCTACCCCTAGTCCAGGAACTGAAGTTGGACGACTTTCTCTTGCATTTTTAGGAAGTTTTTGATCCTTTGGACGAGGAGATCCACGTGGCCTGGATGGAAGACTAGTAGCATCTACCCCTAGTCCAGGAACTGAAGTTGGACGACTTTCTCTTGCATTTTTAGGAAGTTTTTGATCCTTTGGACGAGGAGATCCACTTTGCCTAGATGAAGGACTTGTAGCATCTCCCCCTAGACCAGGAACTGAAGTAGGACGGCTTCCTTTTACATTTTTAGGAAGTTTTTGATCATTTGGACGAGGAGATCCACGTGGCCTGGATGGAAGACTAGTAGCATCTACCCCTAGTCCAGGAACTGAAGTTGGACGACTTTCTCTTGCATTTTCAGGAAGTTTTTGATCCTTTGGACGAGGAGATCCACGTGGCCTTGATGGAAGACTAGTAGCATCTACCCCTAGTCCAGGAACTGAAGTTGGACGACTTTCTCTTGCATTTTTAGGAAGTTTTTGATCCTTTGGACGAGGAGATCCACTTTGCCTAGATGAAGGACTAGTAGCATCTCCCCCTAGACCAGGAACTGAAGTAGGACGGCTTCCTTTTACATTTTTAGGAAGTTTTTGATCATTTGGACGAGGAGATCCACGTGGCCTGGATGGAAGACTAGTAGCATCTACCCCTAGTCCAGGAACTGAGGTTGGACGACTTTCTCTTGCATTTTTAGGAAGTTTTTGATCCTTTGGACGAGGAGATCCACGTGGCCTGGATGGAAGACTAGTAGCATCTACCCCTAGTCCAGGAACTGAAGTTGGACGACTTTCTCTTGCATTTTTAGGAAGTTTTTGATCCTTTGGACGAGGAGATCCACTTTGCCTAGATGAAGGACTAGTAGCATCTCCCCCTAGACCAGGAACTGAAGTTGGACGACTTCCTTCTACATTTTTAGGAAGTTTTTGATCCTTTGGACGAGGAGATCCACGTGGCCTGGATGGAAGACTAGTAGCATCTACCCCTAGTCCAGGAACTGAAGTTGGACGACTTTCTCTTGCATTTTTAGGAAGTTTTTGATCCTTTGGACGAGGAGATCCACTTTGCCTAGATGGAGTACTAGTAGCATCTCCCCCTAGTCCAGGAGCTGAAGTAGGACGGCGTCCTTCTCCTCCACGACCAGTCTCTCTGTCTATCTGCGGAGCTGCGGAAACAGCTTCCACAACCAATAGAAGTGCTAAGGCTACAACAATTTTAGACACCATTGATTGCTTATCCGAATAAAACAAACTACTGTACGGAAAGTGCTCAATTGTCTTCTTATATAGACACTCTTCCAAGCTTAGCATAAACTCCGGATATTTGTCTCTCCGATTTAAATTTAGAAAGTTAAATAATGGCACATGTGGTGAAAAAACATTGATAAAAAATTCGGTTTTTCCAAAAGAAGAAACAAACAAATTATATAACGTTGGTTACTGTTGAAACTTGTGTTTAACAAACAAAATGTGTGTTAACAAATACAGTAGACGCTCAATATAGTGAATCTCGGAAGTAGTGAACACCCAAAATTTAACATGCTATATTCTAAATATGGAACCATAAGAATCTCGATACAGTCAACGCATACTTTATCTCAGGTTTGAACAAGAAAATTGCAGCTGCAATGCGTCTACAGCATGTCGACTGCCTTTGAACAAATTTTACCGTTCATTCATATAAATATCGCACACTGAATAACAAAAAAAAGTAGTCACTTGACTCAGTAGAACACAAGTTCTTTCTGTGCTTTTACTTTTGTACAACATTGTAATTGTGAAAACAAATTCGACCAAATGCTGAACTGTTTGTAATATTCTCATTTTTGTTTGGATTTGCTGTGCGTAAAGACATTATTTTGTTTATATTATTTTAGATAAGTACATAATATGAATTGTTTTTGTTTTTAGCTGTTTCAACTTGATTATAATGTTTGTTTATCAATTAAATAAATATAATTATCTTCACACTGAACAAAATGTGCATTTTTGATCAAACTTAACTTTGGAAAGCCTCTAGCCTCCCGCTTGAAATAGTGAACAATCATGAAATAGTGAACATGGCTGGTTTTTATTTCTTCATGCCGTCAGCCATATTTTCACTAGAAATCATAATACTGAATTATATAATATTCCATTTAAAATTATTTCTTATAATATATCAGGGGCCGAATTACGGCACACGATATCGAGTGAGTGAGTAGCATTAGAGATCGAGTGAGTGAGTAACCGTTTTGGGATCACAGCATACGTGAGCTATCTTAGATATTAGATATAGATAGATATTAAAAAGTTTATTCATTCATTTAAATCTTAAAACTAGTACAGCAATAAAGATGTTTAAGTGAATAAATAAAGGCTATCATTCTTTAACATAAAGTTAGTGTTGAATGATGCTTTCTTGAATTAATTGTATATTGATAATAACTGATGTGGGGTGACAATCAGGACATATTTAATTAAGAAACAATAAATAAGTTAAAAATTTTTAAAGGGTCTTACAATGATAAATCTACTAAGAGTAAAATGATAAATGTTTAATTGAAAATTGAGAAGAGAAAGAAAAATATAAAATACAGCAGAATGATAACTTGTTCTAGTTTACAGAATTAGGATTCATATATTAACAATAGATTTCGATAGAGATTAAGTCAACAGTGAATAACCAGTCTTTTACTTTTTTTAGAAATGAGCTTATATTTGGAGTTGTTCTGATAGGCAGAGGCAGTTTGTTAAATATTTTCGATGCTGCGGCGGTGTAAAAGTGAGAGAAATGAGCTTTGTGAACTGAGGGTACATTGACAAGGTGCATATTATTTATTCTTAGGTTGTATAATTGCGAGGTTCTACTAGGAATATTACCACTTTGCTTGAAGAATTCTTTTAGTACTTTAAAAATATATGTATAAATGTCTCATAGGTAGAATTCGTAATTCCTTGTATAAAGGCCAACTGTGCGTGTATCGACTTTTGTTACAAATAATTCGAATAAGATGTTTTTGAGCAATTAGTAAAGGTCTAAAAGTATTTGCATAGGAACCACCCCAGCTAGATAAACCATATTGCAGTTTAGAGTGCGCAAGTCCATAATATATTGAAGTCAAAATCTTTTTCGAACAGAATGGTACATTTTTCTCGTAATTACCATCATATGATTTTTAATATTGTTGGTATGGTCTTTCCAATTAAGGTTTGAATCAATTGTAACACCGAGATACTTATAGCTCATTACAGAATCTATTTTAAAACAGGAACTTGAACAACGACCGTTGTGTTCGAAATTTGATTTACCACAATCATGAACTGGAAAGCTGAATTGTTTACAGCTGGAAGCATGGAAAAGCAAATTGTAGTTACAAGAACAATGACCAGATGTTTTAAAGGTCATAAATCTAGTTTTTTCACTAATAATTAACTTATGGTTTGAGAACCAAGTTCTTAAAAGTTCGAGGTCTTCTTCTATTAGAAGAACACAATTATGGTCAGAATTAGACTGATAAGTAAATGATATATCATCTGCAAAAGCAGTTGACATACCGTTCAAACGTAGTTTAAAAATAGAGTTTATATATACTAGGAAAAATAAGGGGCCGAGAACAGATCCCTGTGGTACCCCACTTTTTAAAAAACGAGTGCCACTGTGTGTACCATTTATATTAACTTTTTGCACTCTTGCCTTTAAATATGTCTTCAACCATTGAAAAATAACTCCTCTAAAACCTGAATTATACATTTTCATTAGTAATAAATCATGATCAACCATGTCAAAAGCTTTGGTCATGTCAATGAAAAGAGACATAGTCGATTTATTATTATTTAAGCTGCCATAGAGCTGACTACAAAGCCTGAGAATTGCATCTTCGGTCGACTTCCCAGAGCGGAATCCGAATTGGTTTTCGCTAAAAAATTAAATAAAAAATCGTATCGTTTGTGTTTCTAAAACTGTAGTAGTTGTATTCTACTACATCGAGTCTCTATCGATTTTCAGCGAGACTTTGTTTTTTGATATTTCTATTTGTGTAATTCGAAAAGTGATTTGATTTGGTTAAAAGGGAGTTAAAGTACTTAATTATGGATTTTTTCTTTTTGTTAGCATTCTAGCAGTGGACTCTCGCTATGGTGGGGCTGCCCATGATTCCTTTGTGTGGAGGCACTCAGATGAAAGAAGATATCTTCAGAACAAATTTGACAATAACCAACAGCAACACTTTTGGCTTCTTGGTAAAATACTTGTTTTTTTCATTTTCTTTTTTTTAAATATTTGCCATGTATTTGTATTTCTTTTTTATAAATTTTGCAGGTGATTCTGGATACCCTTTGGAGCCTTGGTGTATGACTCCATACAGATCACCGCAGGAAGGCTCACCATTTTCGATATTTGGTTTGACTCTGGTAGTTCATGGTCAAGTGTTCTTGACGGAGATAAGACGGCAGAATTATATCTAGAGGGCTATGATCAGTTTACTGGATGGTTTCAATCCTCCTTCCTGACTAGCGTAGCAGCGAGAGGCCAGTCGCCATATAAGTAATTAGCAATTGGTGTCAATTTAGTAGTTGGCCTTACGTGTTACTTTTCTCTCGCAGATCTCTCTTTGTGCATGGATTCACAGTCGATGAGAAGGGTCATAAAGTGTCACAATCATTGGGAAACATTATTTCCCCCAAGGATATAACAACGAAATGTGGAACTGATACACTGAGGTATTCACTTCCTTTTGGACAAGTACACTCATATTTACGAGTTTAAGCACTTTGCAGATGGTGGGTGGCATCGCATGTAACACAACACATGTCCATTACAAATTGCTGCAGCAATGCGCTGAAAATCTTAGCAAAATTAGATCAACTCTCAAATATTTGAATGGCGCAATTGGTGATAACTCAAGAAGCACAGACAGAATTCGAAAAAGAGGTGAGATGTTTCTTTTTAAGTCATTGATAAATCAAAAAGGTCCATGTGTTAGATCCAAAAAAGCTACAGCTCATACGAATTCAATAGTCACAGCAAATATCCTCAACTTTGTCACGAATAAAATATCATCGGAATATGTTCATTTGGTTAAGGACAGGCTTTACTGTGGCAATAATAACCAAATAGAAAATGTTAAAAAAGTTCTTCAAATTTCCTATGAGGTTCTTTACAAGGCGCTGTGGCCTGTGGTTCCGTTGAGAAAAGTTGGAGTTACTACGGTAAGTAGTGGAAGAATTTTTGATCCGTAAGTAAATAATTTTAACGAGATCGGGTGTTGGGGGAATAACACTATTTATTTGTATGACCTTTTTTTCAGATATCGAAGGCATTCTATATCTCCAATAGAAATCAAAACAACATTCTTACTTTTGTGTAAAATCCATTCCGCGGAGCAACTGGTTGCAGAGTTCTTTGAATTGGTCAGTGACCAAAACAATTATGTAACAAGGTATTCATTGCAACATCTTTTACAAATTTTGTCTAAAATCCTGACATATGTTGAAGAAGGGACCGCATATGGAGAGCACAATATTCCGACTGTATTGGAGCAGTGCTTTGCAAAAGTAAGTTAAGTATTCAAAATGAAATGAGAACACTCAGACACGTTGCTGGCTTATATTTCATGACAATGTGATGATCTTATTATTCATGACAATGTGTGTGCTTCATGCCACTGAGAGAAAATAATTGGAATCCGCTTCAAATGCCAAACATGCAAGAACCTTTCTCTATGCATGAAATGTTTTGCCACTGGCTTTGCATCGAACAAACATGAAAATGGACATCGCATGTATGAAGATTTCACAGAGGTTAGTACCGAGCTACGCATATTTGATATGTCAAAAGTTTTTGTTTAAAAATATGATATTTAATGTAAATTTTTAGGATCTTCCACCAAAAAAGTTTTCCCATTACTTTGCCAAACTGTGTAACATGTTTTTCCAAAAAGCTCATGAAGATTCAACAGGTTTTTGTAGTAATGACAATGAAACAAACACAGCAAACCGAGCTTGTAACAATTGATACAAAGATATCTGACTCAACAGCACTCCCACATACAAAAATTGACTTAACAACTAAAGAATACTTATTGACAAGTTCTCCGTTAGTAAATTTATTGCCATGATCGCTTTCTCTATTTAGCTGTTCGGAACCTCCACTCACAAGGAATGGTTGTGAGAAATGCGCTAGGCCCAGGGTCTCCTCGTCCTGTTGCGCCACCCTATTTATTTATTTTATTTTTATTTATTTTGCATCCAGTGAACATTCCTTGACACTGTCAAAATGAAGTTTAAAATGAACTAATAAAGTAAATAAAAGTGTATTAAAAAATAGAATAAGTTATTTGATTAATATAAGATAAGGTATACCATAAGATTTGTATTGCGATTCAGAGAAAATAAAAACAAAAAATTGAGTAAAAGTTTTTAAAGTCTACATTTCAAAGATTAGTCTCGGATAATTCATGTGATAAGATTACTATCTTTGTTGTACTGCCATCGAATTCCAATCTATTGGTCATGTCCCTAATTCCTCATGTATTAAGGAAGCAAAAGACCTCATTGCCATCATCAGAAGCCCATCCAAGACAAACGACGGCTTCCGTAAAATGATTCTTCTCAAGAAACCCGCGTCTTTAAGAAACCAAGAATTTTAAAGTTGACATTTTACACTGTAATTTCGAAATGACTAATCAAAGTAATGCCGTAGACTTTGATCACATCCTAATAAATTTTTGAAATTCAACACACACCAAAGTCTTTTTAGTAACAATTTTATGGAAAAAAAAAAAAAACAATATTTCAGTCAGTAATTCGTTAAACAAAAACGAAGGTTAATAATGAAATTAAAAGTAACATTATTCGAGATCACAAATCATAAAATAATATAAATAAAAAACACAGAATTCATTAAACAAAAACGATTAATTAATTCAAAAATAAAAAGGAACATTATTGGAGATCACAAATTATATACAAATAATAAAAAAAATAAACTTAATCAAAATAAATCAGTCAGACCCAAATAATAACTGGTGCTTTTCTTCCTTGATTTCTAGGAGCCTCTCTTCAATTCATAACCTTTTCTCTTCAATTTTAAATTTTTCTTCTTTTTCAATTAGCTTGTCTAATTTAGTTGAAATGGAAGCAAAATGAATTGACTCAGTTTTAATTTTTTCCTCCAGCAAGGAAAGTTTTAAATCAGCAATTTTTTTCGAGCTTAACTTTCTTTGGCTTTGGACAGGAGCCAGCGGAGTTGACTGATGGGCGTAATCGTCCTCAATTTCCAAAAACTCTGTGTGGAGCATTGAATTTAGGGAAGTGAGCGGATCTATGTTCTCAAATGTTTCAGCTAGAAGAGCTGCAGTTGACGTGGAAGGCAAATGCGCGGGTGATTGCGGAGTTTCTTCAAGTAGACTCACCGGGTTGGAAGCTCCAAAATTTTTTACTGCAATGCCTTCCACTGCAACATCGAGCCCAGCTACTGACAAAATCAGCTCATCAGCCACTGTCAACAATTTCTCCTCGAATGGACCACCGCCAGTTCGCACTTTGGAGGCTTTATTGAAAGACAATTTGTTCTTCACTTGATACTTTTGGTCTGCAAATGTCTAAACGAAAGAAAATAAAACATTAAAAAGTAATTATCTAGCCTCGGCTCAGATTTATAAACATAATAATTTTTCATCATATATTTCCTAAGATCTTGGCGTATATAATGCAAATCATCGTCTAAAGAATAAAAGTAGGTACTAACCTTCCTCCAGCCTTTTTGATCTTTTATTGTTGGCCAATTGAGTTGAGCCGCTCTGTCAGCTCCTTCCAAAGCCTCGAAGAAGTGGCCTTCCCCTGCTGGCAATTTGGCAACATGTTTTTTTTGCCAAATTTGGATGTTTGGTCACAAAATCTGCCATCATGTTTTTTTGTTGGATATTTAATTTATTTAAGTTTGACCTAAAAAGATTATTGGTTAAAATTTTCATACTAATTAAATCAAACAATAATATTTACATATTTTAAAGGCAATTTCCTCCTATCCGTGAGCTCTTTATGTTTCGAATGAAATTCAGTTCGATAACTGAAGACAAAATTTAAAATTATTGTACTAGATGCTCGATAGTTAACTCGATAACGTGAGAGGTAATGCCAAATACACACAATTCAGTCACGTATTATTCGATCATTGATGCCGTGATTCGACCCCAGGTCTAGGAAATAAGTTGATTTTTAATAGCTTATTAAAAAATAAAAAATAAAAATTAGAGATAGTGATATTTTTGAAGTGAAAACTTCTTTAGGCGCGTTTGGCACTTTTGCTATGGGGGTAAATCAATGAATTCGCGACCGACACCATTTTTTGATTGGCTCATCGTAATTTGTATGTAAAGTCGTCACAGCCCAGCGTCTCAGGTTCGTTTCCCAGCCATGACTTGCATTTTTTTGTTTATTTAAAGTAAAAACATAAATAAAAATTGATCGCCACGGCTGGGATTCGAACATGAGACCCTCAGTTTAATAGCCAACGACTCTACCATTGAGCAAAGAGACACCTTAATTTTTATGTTGCTAAATGACTTAAGAGAATGCAATAGCATTATTACATAGTATTGTACTTACCGACTCGGAGAAATACAGAGAAGAAAGAAATCAATTGAAGAAACAGAGAAAAATTTATGCAACGCAGACAAAATAAAAAGCACCAAATATTTTACTGCCATTACAATGAAGAGTGGCTGGATAAGTGAAGCTGGAAATTTCATCATGACAGAGTAGGAGACGCTTTTTACAACAAATTAGAAGAGATCAACAACTCATCGCGATGATTTATCGATGGAATTGAAACGGTTGCATGAAAATAGCTTGAAAACCATTACTCAATAGACACTATCGCTAAGAAAATTAACGTATTAATTTTAACAGAGACTCACATGGGTGAAGAAGAAATATATGATATTCCTGATTTCAATTTAGTTGCAAGTTTCAGAAGGCACGATCGTCCAGCAGCAGGAGTAGCTATCTAGAAATGGTTGTCAGATACAACTGCCATTTTTTGTGCAAATCATATGAATTTGCATACGAGGTACACTAGTATGTCTAGTACTATTTTGATATCGGCGATCTATCTGTTTGTCGTTGCAACTGTGAAAATGAACAGCAAGTTATAATAGTTGGCGTTTATATTTCACCGAATACGTTTTTAAGTGTAATACGACAGTTTTTATTTAAAAATTTATTTATTTATTCTGAATACGCTTCTGCACACCTTCACGGCAAAATTGGGATGGGGAGAGATTTGATGATTTGCCAATGATTTTGAATGGTGACTTTAAACATCAACTCCGCCTTTAATTTTTAAAAGAAGAATATAATTTAACAATGACGAATGACCGCAGCCTTAATACAACGAAATATAAATCGACAGTTGGTGCAGTCTTTGCGATATATTTAAATAGATTCGAGTCAAAATTTTTCGTTTCCTATTTTAGTTACCATAGGCCTATTACTTCATTATTAGAATACGATGATTGCATGAGATGATAATGAAAAAGCTGAAAATGTGAATGAAAACTCATAAGTGATATTGATGTTCTTCCATATGTACATGTACATATATTATAAAACATTGAATAAAATTTTGCCACTATTTATCTATTTTTATTATAAGCACTAAGAAGAAACATTTCAATGAAAAGATTTTCCTGTACATTAAAATATTTACTGGAAATTCAATTCTGTTTTCACTTCTGTCGGCACTCCCGGAGTGCTTCTTTTTTTTTATCTATAAATTGTTTAGCTACAGTACATAGAACAAAAATTTGATCTATAGTCGAAAGATTTGCACGAAAGCCAGCTTGGTAGCAACTGATCATATTGTTTTGTTCAACCCAATTTGAAAGCCTTAAGTATAGTAATTGTAAGAACAGTTTTCTCAGTGAATTTAAGACTGCAATACCCCTATAGTTTTCAGGTTGTTCACGATCACTGTTTTTATAAACGGCTGTTATTTTGGAATATACCTAAAATTTTCAGGAACAGTTTCCTCACTACAAAGTTTATTGAAGAAACTTAAAATGTATTCTAAAAACTCAGGAGTGGCATTCTTGTAGAATTCAACTGGAATACCATCGGGGCCAGGTGCTTTGTTATTTTTTATTTTTAACAGAGACGATTTTAATTCCATTATTGTAAATGAGGAATCTAACTCTGGTACCGTTATATTTGGAATGGCGAAACTGATTATATTTAAATTTGGAATGGGTAGCAAAAGTTTTTCAAAATAAGTCGCGAGAAAGTTTACATCAATTGAAAGTGTATTCGTATTATTCTGATTCTGAAAGATTTTGAATCTTTACATACCTAAACTGAGTTTGGAAGTTACATTTCGTAGGTGCATATTCTCTTTTAGAGTACACATTCGTTTATATTCTTGGTTAGCCCGTAGATATAAAACTTTGGCGCTAGGGTTATTTGTTTTTCTGAAAAGTTTCAAAAATGCGAAAGATTTCTGCCTAGCTTTTCTGCAGTCATTGTCGTACCATTTAGAATGAAATGTATTCCTGTTGCTATTTTCATTAGAGAAATTTGATGATTGTCTAATCGCAGTAAGAATCGAAGTTGATATTTCTTCTATGCTGGTAGCTTCAATGTACGGCAAATTCAATACATGCTGATTTAGTTTTCTGACATAATTGTTTACATTTTTTTCTCTCCATTTCAATCTGAGAGTATTATCTGTCGATACTGGGTTTATAATGTTATTTTCAAAATAACAGGAAACGACAATGGGGAGATGCGACGAGAAATTTGCTGGAAGTACTTCAAAGTTTTCTGTAATGCTAGACCAATCACCTCTAATAAGACATAAATCTATCACAGAGCAACCCTGTGAAGAAATAAATGTAAAGTTACCATTTAAGTCGTTAGAAGTTATTCCATTTAGTAAAAGAAATCCAAAGTCTTCTATTATTTCCAGTAGATATTTACCATTCTGGTTTAGGCAACTATCTAAAGATTTTCTTTCGATTGAAAAACGACCGCTATTTAAGCCAATTGGATTTTGGTAGTCAATTATACGACCATTTAAGTCTCCGATTATCATCAAATTTTCGAAATTGATGTTGTTTAGAAAGTTATAAAGTTCATTATACTTGGCATTCCAATCATTATAATTGAAGTATGTATATCGGAAGTATTTGAAAATGTTTTCTCTGATAACTGATCTCTATGATAGTTATACTGTTTTCAAAGCTTTTGAAATCTATGCGAACATTTTTATAATAGTTTTTTATACCAAACATAAGACCACCACTAGCTCTTCCAAGTCTGGAGTTTCTAATTGCTGGGAGACATTTGATGTTAAAATCTCTAAAATATTTAGTGAAATGTAAGTTTTTTTCGTTTTCTAAAAAAGTTTCCAACAAAATGAAACTATCATATTTAACAACTAGTTTAAAAAAATCGGGCATAGTTAATTTGTTTTTAAACCTGTAATATTGTAGCATAATATAAAAAAAAAATAAAAAAAACATATTTTCAAATACAGATATGAGAGGTAAAGATGAGGGGGAGTTCCTCAAATCACCAAATCACGAGGGTGGTAACAAGGCCGTCTTTACCCTTTTGGGGGCCCTGGACACTTTTTGAAAATGGGCCCTGTATATATGATTCTATAAAAATGTTATGTTGTGCAATAAAGGTACATATACAGAAAAAATCACAGAACTTTGAATTGATATTTATTCTTTTATTTTTTTAAATAAATAATTTTTTTTCCAATTCATTATAAAGGTAAATAATTATTGCAGCATGTTTTTGTTCATGTTTTTACATAAACATTAACATAAACATAAAAAATGTAGAAATAAAAACAAAGTAATACATATCTTTATATATATAAAATTTCCCTGTCACAATGTTAGTTACCGTACTCCTCCGAAACGGCTTTACCTATTCTTACCAAACTTTATATGCGTATTCAGTAGGTCTGAGAATCGGCTACTAATTATTATCCATACCCCTAAGTGATAAGGGCCATCTACCCTTAACATTGTTTCTTTAATTTACACTGTGACTCGAGAATTTTGTATATTAGATTTTACATTTTCAGTGTAAATGTCATATTTATCAATCTAATTTCTTTAAAAATAAATTCTGAGATCGCATTTTTTGCGCAGAGAATTCATATACATACATATAGTGTAAGTTATTCGCCTCTGCTAAGCAAGACATACAATGCTCATATTAATGTTGAGTTTTGCAGTTCTGTGAAGAGCATCAAATATATTTGCAAGTATGTCCATAAAGGCAGTGATATGACTGTGTTTAGAGTAGAAAATACTAATGTAAATGCTCCTTCAATGAATAAAAACGATGAAATTACGCTCTTCCAAATTGGTCGGTTCGTCAGCTCCAATGAAGCTGCTTGGCGTATCTTCGTTTTTCCAATCCATGAATGGGATCCATGAATGGGATCCATCAGAAAACGGTCGGCGTGTATTTTTTACGAACAAGACAGTGATTGATCGTGCTACAAATCCACCTAAAACTACACTTACTGCATTTTTTGAATTGTGTAATAGTACGGATGATTTTGGAGCCTTTGCAAAAACATTACTCTATTCACAAGTGCAGTTGAAACTCGATTAACCGGGATTCGATTAACCGGGACACTCTATTATCCGTGATGAAAAAAATTGAGATTCTTTCTCGACAATAAGACAATGTATTTATTCAAACTCTATAATCCGTAATAAACTCTACTATCCGTAACATGACAACAGGACCCAACAAGTTCTTCGAATTCTCCAAACTATCGTAATTTTCTAACTTTTGCATTGCATTTTACATACACGCAAAAGGAAATAACGGGATAATATACTTTTCTTGTATTGTTTTGTATCTTATGTTTGTTATGGATTTTGTTCAGTTTTAATTGGAAAATCAAAAGTGACGCATCTTGGTAATGGCTTTTTCTTTGTTAGAGGCAAATAAAAGATCACGTAGAGTTTTATCAATAAGAGAAAAAGTGGATTTGATAAATGAACACTGTAAAAATAGTGTGCCTGTGAAAATGTTGGCAAGAAAATACAAAATTGGCAGTCAAACAGTGTATGACATAATAAAAAATAAAGAAAAGATTTTTAAATTTTTCGCAGAAAGTTTCACTGTAAAAGGATTGGAGAAGCGAAAAACTCTTAAGCAGGCTGAGAATCCCAAAGTCGATGCAGCAACTTATGAATGGTTTCGCCAAGAAAGATTTAGAGGCGTTCCAATTTCAGGACAAATGATAATGGAAAAGGCTAAATTTTTTCATGCGAATCTAAACGTAGCATCTGACTGTGTATACTCTGAAGGCTGGCTGATGAAATTCAAAAACCGTCATGGAATTCATGGATTGAAAGCAACAAGGGAAAAAGAATCTGCTGACTACGAAGCTGCTACACTTTTTGTTGAAGAATTGTCTGAACTCATTCAAATAGAGAATTTGAACAATGACCAAATTTATAATGCCGATGAAACCAGTCTATTTTGGAAAAGTTTGCCCACAAACACTTTGGCATGCAACGACGAGCTTTCTGTTGAAGGGTATAAGGAATCGAAGCAACGCCTCACTGTACTGGTTTGTTCTAATGCTTCAGGAACTCATAAATGCAAGTTGATGGTTATTGGCAAAAGTGCTCGTCCAAGAGCTTTAAAAAATGCTGGAGAGCTTCCAGTCATTTACAAAGCCAACAAGCGGGCTTGGGTAACCCAAAAATTGTTCCTCGACTGGTTTAATAAAAACTTTGTCCCAGAAGTAAAAGAACACCTAGAAAAAAGCAATCTCGACAGGAACACCAAAATTTTAATACTCTTGGATAACTGTCCAGCTCACCCAGACGCTAGTGATTTCAAAGCCCCAAACATACAAGTGAGATACTTTCCACCAAACTGCACTTCTCTGATTCAGCAAATGGACCAAGGCGTGATTCGAAGTCTAAAGTCCCATTATCGCAATGATATTATTCGAAGACTAGTAAGCTCAGAAAATCGGATCAATTTTTCCAAGTCATTTAACATCAAGAATGCTTTATGGGGTATTTCTAAGTCCTGGAATTTGGTTACCACTGATGTTCTGAAAAATGTTTGGCACTACTTAATTTATCCCGAAAATGAAGAAGAAGGTAAGTTTTATCGAAATCATTAAGATTTACTTTTTACATCATCGACATTTTTCAGCTTCTTTAGAAGAAGATGTCATTGACGAGTTTTCAACAATTATGGAAATCACAGAGGATTTTGATGTCAATGCAATAAGAAATTGGGTAGACTCAGATGCGAATGCTTCACCATTTGGTGTTTTATCGGAGAACGAAATTATTGAGATGGTAACCAACAACGTTGACAATGAGCCTGAAGTTCTTGCGGATGAATCTGATGATGTGGAAATTACAAAAATTCCAATTGTTGATGCTATTAAGGCAAGTTCCACACTTTTAAATTTTTTAGAAGAGACAAACTGTCCTGGAATAACCCAACAGGACATAATGCAAATTCACCGTATTCACGTTAATTTAATAAAAGAAAAACAACGAGTAAAATCACTGCGGCAAACAACAATGCAACAATTTTTTCAATTTTTCTTAAAAAGTTTTTTCTAAGAGTTCCTAATAAATCAATCTTGCGATTTTGTAATGTAGGTATGTACAAACAAAAATATGAACTGAATGAATTGTTAAGTATTATTGAATAGTTTTATGTTTGCTTTCGTTTTTTAAATAAAAATAAAGTAAAGTACATATCATTTTTTTGTTTGAAAAAAAAAAAAAAGTTCTATTATCCGGAATTTTCGATTATCCGTAATGGGCTCGATCCCGATCATCCCGGTTATTCGAGTTTCAACGTACCACGCTATTTCAAATGGGCTCAAACAAAAAAATGGATGCCATGCAAACAAGGCTCACCAGTTGATGCATGTCTCAATTTATTTAAATCGAACGCTTTGGGGCGATTATTTGCAGTCAATCCAAGACACACTGGGTGCTTTTATCTTCGACTGTTGTTGGTTAATGTTACTGGCCCATTATCATTTCAAGATATACGTAAAAGTGAATGGGTAACAGTATCCAATATTTAAAGACGCATGCCTTGCACTCGGCTGGCTGGAAGACGATGACCAGTGGGAGTGTATGCTTGCTGAAGCTGCATTAAACTGTACAGCAATACAAATTCGTCTAATATTTGCTATAGTGTTGACTACATGTTTCCCAGCTCGAGCAAACATATTGTGGGGTAATCACAAAGATTCAATGACTGATGATATATTGCATCAACATCGTACACGGTGCAACGATCTAACGATAACATTGATTGCTATTGAGGATCTTTGCATTGTCATTACCAATTTATCACTCACTTATTTCGGTATGAATTCACCAAATCGGGCTGCATCTGATATAATCAACACTGAAATGAATCGTAAACTGCAGTACAACACTGTAGAAATGGCAGCGATTGTTTCTCGCAATGTCCCACTAATTAATGACGAACAACAATTTATGACCTCATTTTACTCGCAGTTTCAGCAGGACAAGGTGGGTTCTTCTTTTTTGATGCACCGGGTGGAACTGGCAGAACATTCCTTATTTCACTAATTCTGAAATACGATCAAATAATGGCATCGCAATGGCCGTTGCATCATCGGGCAGCGGCAACTTTATTGGATGGAGGCAGAACAGCTCATTCAGTATTTAAGCTGCCACTAAATATTCAAAATAACCCCGACGCCAGTGTGTAACATTAAAAAAACAATCGTCCATGGCCACCGTGCTGAAACAGTGTAAAATTATGATCTGGGATGAATGTACTATGGCACACAAAATTCAATTGAAGCGTTTAACAGGAAATTAAAAGATATTAAAAACAACGACAAACTATTTGGCGCCACTCTGTTGGTGCTTTCAGGTGATTTCAGACAAACACTTCCCGTCATTCCACTTTCAACATACGCTGATGAGATCAACGCTTGCTTAAAATCATCTCCATTGTGGCGTCATGTTGAAAAAGTACAGCTGAAAGTATCTAAACATGCGCGTTCTAATGCTTCAAGATCCATCCGCTGAAACATTCTCAAAACAACTCTTAAGATATCGGTGATGGAAAAGTTGCTACAGATGAAACTGGATACGTAAAATTACGGACCGATTTCTGCACAATCGCTAATTCGTAAAATACTCTCATTGACCAAATATTTCCCAATGTACACACACAGTACATAAATCATGAGTGGCTTGATGAAAGAGCTATTTCAGCAGCAATTACACCTTAAAAATTTAAAAAATAAATCTTTCGCTAAGTTTAAGAAATCCAATGATTTGGCTGACCAAATACAGTTTTGTAACCTTCGTAGGGAGTTCAATGTGTTAAGTAAATTTTCGCACAGAAATTATATTATACAGGTTGAATTCAATTTAAAAAACGACCCAAAAAGTTTTTGGTCTTTTATAAACTCAAAACGAGAACCGCTCGGGATTCCGAATTCTATGTTTTTTAAAAATCAAGAGTCTGATGAAATTGAAAACACGGTTGAGCTATTTGCTCAGTTTTTTGAATTGGTCTATTCTAACTCACATGAAAATCTAGTTAGCTTTTCTGGTTATAATAAAGTAAGTATTTTTTTATTTTTTTTATTTTTATTCATTGATTCATTAAATAAGAACTAGATTTACATCATACCATATAATAAATAACTCTAACATTTATTGAATAAGATATAAATTTAGTTATGAAAATAATAAATCAGGTACATCCTTTAGTTACAAAACTAGTGGCGGATGTATCGAGTTCAGAGATTTATAAAGCAAACATAGAAAACTCATAGAGGGGAGAGTGCATGTATATTTAATTTATCAATCAGATACAATATAAATTTAAGTTATTATTCGAATTACATTATTTATTTCAATAAAATCGTTGCCAAACAACCATAATTTAACCTTCTTTAGGAAAACAAAAGGTCTACGAGTACATCGAAGCTCAAACGGTAAACGGTTGAATAATCTTGGCGCTACGCAAGTGTAAAAGTTCAGATATTTTTGATTGTTGTGCGATGGAATAGGTGCAAGAAATCTTTCATTACTACGAAGGCTATAGGCACAGGAACTTGAATTAAAAAAATTACAACTTCTCAAATAAAAAATTTTTAGGACTTTGTAAAAGTAAAGATGTTTTAGTGAAAGAATTTTAGACTTACGAAAAAGATCGAAGCTGTGGTCACGACGTATTTTTTTCCAAATTATACGAAGTACATGTTTTTGAACAAGTAATATAGGTTGCAAGTTTTTGTTAAACGTACCTCCCCAGCAGACGAGACCATATTGAATTTTTGACTGTACCAAACCATAATAGACTAATTCAAGAAATTTCTGCGAGCAGAGCTGTCTTAGGTGATACAATATATATGTTGTAGATTGAAGATACTTTTTCAAATGAGAGGTGTGAATACTCCAGTTTAGGTCACTATCTATATACAAACCCAGATATTTAAAATCAGGTACATTATCTATAGTAAAACATTTAGAGGAACAACATACACCAGCATGATAAGTTGTCTTGTCTTTGGTCGCAGAGCAACAAATTGCATTTATAAGCACACATTTACAATCAGTACTATGGAAAATAAAGTTAGGTAAGTCATTATTAAGTGATACATTAAAGTGCATTATTTTCGTTTTGTCACTAATGACAAGTTTGTGCATCCCAAACCAATGTCTTAAGAGTTCCAAATCATGGTTTATGTCAACTATCAAATCCAGCGAAGATTTATTAGCATATACACAACCAACATCATCAGCAAATCCAGTTTGTTTACCTTTCAAATCAAGGCAAAATAAGGAGTTGATAAAAATTAAGAACAAAATGGGACCTAGTACCGATCCTTGCGGAACACCAATTTTAATATACTGACAGTCACTGAAAATATTCTTAATTTTAACCCTTTGTTTTCTATCCGAAAGATAAGAGGAAAACCATTTTAGCATGAAACCTCTGAAACCAGATTTTTCCCATTTAGTCAATAAAAGTGAGTGGTCCACTGTATCAAATGCCTTAGTGATGTCTATAAAAAGAGCAGCAGTATAATTTTTTTATTGAGACTTTCATATATGTTGCTACAAAAATCTAAGAGCGCTTTTTCCGTTGATCTGCCCGCTCGAAACCCATATTGGAACTCACTAAAAAAGGAACTGCTATCCAGAAAAGAGACTATTCTGACCTTCATCATTTTTTCAAAAAGTTTAGAAAAGACGGAAAGAATTGATATTGGTCTGTAATTATTTAAGCTACTTTTATCACTTTTTTTGTGAATAGGTATCACTTCTGCTGATTTCAAACTACTTGGGAATAAGTAAGTAAAAGTAATGTGTGATTTTATTAATCCATACAAAAGTTTGTTTTTTACATAGTTTTACAAAATTCACAAAAAAGCATGGCATTTGCCGTCAGCCGAAAAAGAAAGAGAATATTCAAATATCAGATGGTTTTATAAGTAGAGATACTTATATAAGTTTATAAAATATTATTGTTATTATAATTATTAGAATTTTTTCATTTTTTTTTTTCAAAAGCTTTCGTTTATAATCTGTCTACGATATCTTAAAGCGTTTTTTACAAAACTTACTAGCGTTGACCAGTTGCTACCATTTAGAATGCTTTACAATTCCTCAGTAGTGAGTGTGGTTTTACTAAAGTAGAAGCGTCTGATGCCATTGAGTACTGGGCAGATTCCAATGAAATGTTTTACATCTTCTGTCGCATGTAGATTGCACAGTGTACATTCAGTAGGGCGATCATTTCGATGTGGTATATAGTTAAGGTACAAAAGCTCTCCTCTTGATTTAAAAATGGTTGATATGGTCTCAATACTGTTACTATCGGTAAAATAATTATTTTGGAGATTGTGTTCCAATGTTCGGTAGAGGATTCTGGATTCACTCCTCTTTGCGCTTTCGTGATAAATTTTAAATTGCCTCTCTTTGATTGTGTTCCACAAAAGTTCCAACGATTTTTTCCATGTAGCAGGATTGTCGCTAACTTGATCTACGTTGTTTTCTGTGCATAACCTTAACCATTCTCCAAAGAATTGGGTTTTGCGATGCATCATATGCGAAGCCACAATTTTAGGTAGTCTATGTTGGTCATACTCCAATACTTTTCTTATATAATTGAAATGCAGTTTTAGTGCGTACAAATATAGAGGCGGTAGTCCAGTTTCCAAATGAAGCATGTACGTAGGTGTGTTTTCTGGCAAACGAAAAATTTTCTTTAAGAAGTATCTCAGTAGTTTTTCTACCTCCTCGTGTTGGAAAACACCCCAAATTTGTGCTGAGTAACACATAATAGTTCTTACTACTGCTTGAAATAATTTGTATTTTACACTTGGTGCAATGTTGTTTTTTCCCAGAATTTCTTTCCAGTTGCAGTTAATTGCAATTTTAGATTCCTGGAGTTTGGAATGGAAGTGCTTCTCAAGAGAGAGTTTGGGGGTCAAAATAACTCCTAGATATTTGTACTCTCTTACCTTCTCAAGCTCCTCGCCTTCCCATGTCCATTTTTCTTCCCTGGCATATCGCCCTGAACCATTTCTAAAAACCATAATTTTTGATTTGGTGGTATTAACCTTTAAATTCCATTGACAACAGTATTGCTGCAATTTGTTGGTCATAAGTTTCATCATATTCGGTGTTTCTGCTAGCAGCACAATATCATCAGCATACATCAAACACTTGATGTTGACTCCTTCAAACACGATTCCGCCTGGGATGAAAGATGTTATATCATCTAAAAACAATGAGAAGAGTAATGGGCTAAGTAAGCATCCTTGTTTCACGCCCTTTTTGGTATCAAACCAGTTAGATAACTGGTTACCATCCCACACTGCCGCTTGGTTGTTTTCATACAGGCTTTGTATAGTTTTTAGGTACTTAGTTGAGACACCTATATTGCTTAGTTTGAGAAAAAGAGCATTTCTGTCTACTGAATCGAAGGCCGCTTTAAAGTCTCCGAAGAAGGCGTATAACTTCTTTCCTTTATCCAGATACGTTTTCGCAATGCTTGTGAGAGTGAAAATGTTATCCACGGTTGAGTATTCTCTTCGAAAGCCTGCTTGGAACTCACTGAGGAGCTTGTTTTCCGTTACCCAGTTCGTTAAGCGATTGAGAAGTACTGCTGAGAAGATTTTCATCACTGAATTCAAGAACGAGATTCCGCGACAGTTGCTAGCGATTTCTGCATTACCTTTTTTAAATATTGGAAAAATAATACTTTTTCTGAAGTTTTCGTTTACCACACCTACGTTGAAAATGTGGTTGAAACATTTTGTGAGACCTTGTTGAAATTTTAGAGTGGAGTGTTTGTAAAACTCGTTAGGTATACGGTCTTCTCCAGGTGCTTTATTGAGCTTCGCTGCATTGATAGCTTCTTTTACCTCCATTAAAGTAATCGCATCATCTAGGTACTCATTTTCTATATGAGGTAGGGCGAATAGATGCAAGTTTGAGATGCTAATAGGGTTCAACAAATTTTTGAAGTAATCCGCTAAGACTTCTGCTTTTATTTGGATCCGGGAGCGTCTTATAACGTCTTTACTGTTTATCGTTCTAGCTAACTTCCAGAAATCACGGCTGTTCTTGACCTCAGTTATTTTCCGTGAGAGATTTTGCCAATATTGCTCCTGTTTTTCCTTGCACATATTTTTATACTCTTTATTGGCTTGTTGGTAAGCTACTTTGGCAGACAGAGTTGCTGATTTTTTTGCGTCACGGAGACAGCGAAAGGATTTGTTTCTCGCCCTAAAGCAATCCGCATCATACCAAGCTTGAACTGAAGTGGTGTTTCTTCTCCCTTGTGTTTGAAAAGATGTCGCCGCAACAGCGATGCAGGACAGTAGAGTGTCTATTCCATGATTGGTTTGTTCATCTTGGTTGGCAATCCTATCTAAAGCTCTGTCCAGCTCCATTTGGTATCTTTCCGTACATTTTTCATTCCATGTTAACTTTGGGAGTAGTTGTTGTCCTGTTTCTATGGGCACCTGTTCCGTGTAGAAACGGGCGGATATCAATATTGGCAAATGATCCGAGAACGGGAATTCGCCTACTTCAAGATCAGTGGTGCAGTTTAACCATTCTGCTTTAATGAGACAGTAGTCTATTGTTGAGGAAGCGCTTCCTCTGAAGAAAGTGTGAGATCCAAATTGATCGCCTTTTGATCGCCCATTTAGTAGTGACAAGTTAATTGCTTCACACATTTCAATGAATTTTTTGCCATTAGTGTCTATTGTTTTGTCCATCGCCTTCCTGGTAATAAAGGTCGTATCACCCGTGAAATCTTCATGGAAGAGCCATAATTGTTTATCACCAACTCTTGCATTGCAGTCACCAACTACCATAATATTTTCTTCTTTGACTTCCAGGAGGAAGTTATACAACTTGGGAATATTCCACACATAATACTTTTGTTGAAAATGTGAGCTAAAACATCCACAATATTAAACGAGATTCTTTTTATAAAATTATTTGAAAAGCTGTTTTGGGTCACCGAATTAGAATTATCTAGAGACAAGATTCAACGATACAGTTCAAATGAAGAAATTGGCTCAAAGAAGAAACTGTTTGCATTCATACTTTCATTGCTAAAACAACGTTCTGAACAATAGTTATCAGCATTGTCTGTAAAACCAGCATTCGTTACAGTATTCTTAGCAACACTCGTAAAAAAATTATTAAATAAATTAGCCATTTCAAAAGGAGAGTCAATTTTCATATTATTGTGGTTGATGGATGATATTGTATCCAATGACGCATGTCTTGAAAATACTTCGTTTACGATCCCCCATTCCTTTTTTATATTTCCTTTAACTCTGTTAAATTTATTAACATAATAATTTTCTTTACATAGGGGAACTTCGATTGCAACTTCCTTACAGATTTCCTTATAAGCCTTTTTTAAATCTAAGTTGTTAGGTTCCTTAATACATTTTGAGCGTAGGTTGTTTTTCATGAGTATTTTATTTAATAAATAATCAGACATCCATGGCTTCAATTTTTCCAGCTTTCGCCGTTTTTTAACTGGTGTAAGAGAGCACAACTCAACATGGTCTGTTAGGATCTTACAAAATATATCATAAGCCAATGAAGGATCAGCTTGTATGTAAACTTTCGACCAATCTTCAAACAGTAGCATTGAATTCAATTTTTCAAAATTTATTTTGTTTGTTGTTTGTATAAAGGTAGGATCTTTCAAAGGAGCACACTTCTGTTGTTGCGAAAAGAGGCAAGTCATAACATGATCAGATATTTGAAAATCAGATGTCGAACTTATCAAAGATATATGTGATTTACTATCCATCCTAGCAAAAATATGATCTAGGCATGTTCTAGACGAATCAGTAATCCTTGTAGGAACATTAATACAGGATTGGAAACCATAGGCAGACATTAAATTTAAGTAAACATCAGCATTCGAAGAAAGACCTAGGATATCAATGTTAATATCACCTAGAATTATCAAATTTTTTGAATGATTATCACTTAACAGGTTACCAAGTTCTTCCAAAAACACATCTATACTTATACCATGAAGTCTATAAAAGCAAAAAAATTCAAATTTATGAGTATTAATAGGGCAAGTAACTTTGATTAAATCAGAACTTAATAGCACCGGAGAGCTAACAACACAACTTTCATGTATACTATCACTTATATACACTGCAGTACCACCCGCCGCGTATGAATTATTACATTTAGCATATAATTTGTACCCAGATATTTTAAAAAAGTCTTCTTCTCCATCGTAGATCCATATTTCAGTCAGGAAAATTAAATTAGGTTTGTTTATGAACGATTCTAAATGAATCAAAAAAACATCGAAATTTTTTCTTAAGCTTCGAATATTTTGTTGAATGACACTGAAGGTGTTTACACATTCACTATTGTATAGCACATTATTAAAAGCTTTTTGATCATAGTTAATACAAAGAGGGTTAATGACATGACTATGCAAAGGATTATCAAGTAAAAAATTATTGTTCATAATAAAAAGTAAAAAACAAGATACAATAAATGAGAAATATGTATATTAAGTAAGAGTATCAAAAACTTCAAAACAAGATACTCGAATAATTTTTTCCCCTTCTTTTTTTCTCATCAAAACCGAACCATTATTTACCCAAACAAATTTAAAAATTTTTTCTACCTTAACTTTCTTTGCTTTATTTAACAGAGATCTATTCAAGTGAGATAAACTCTCATTAATGTAAATAGGCTTATTGCTAAAATTACCCCCAAATAACCCTGATGTTATTTTCTTTTTTCTTTTTGCAGCGATGATATTCTGCTTACAATCAATAGTTTTGAATTTTACTGTCACGATTTTTAATTTATTCTCGATAGATGATGCTGAGTGAGATGTAGTATTCAACTTCATCGGAATAGTTTTTACATAACATGATTTAATATCGTTCTCGCTTACATTTTCTCCTAGTCCAGCATCAAATACCTTCAGAGCAGCCTCCAATGCATTCTCATTCTTCACATTAGGTATACCAACGATGTCAATGCATTTGCGGAACGGATTTTGTTGTAGAGTGTTGACTGTTTGTTGCAGGTCATACACCTTGGTCTCAAGATTTTTTTTTTGTTCCACTTGCAATGTACTTATGAACAGTGTAATGCATCGGCATGCATTTTCTTTATAGAAATGATCTCTTGGTATAGGTCTTCTAGCGTGATGGGGACGGGAGCAGCATTATTTATTTCGCCTAGATCGAACGCAGGCAATACATCAATATTATCAGACGATATGGTAGCAGTGTCGATGGTAGAGCAAACGGTGGTTTGGATGGCAAGTTGTTAAAAGATGAATCATTAGTAGAAGCCTTGGTGTTGATTTCTACTTGTGTGCAGAGCGTGGTGGGGAGCGAAGTGAATTACGTTTTTTTCTGGTACAAGTCGCAGAGAGAAATGGAATATTGTTTTTTTTTCATGAATGTGCAATCAGACGGTTTTAGTTTGATGCAAATTAAATGAAAAAGCACTTGACAATTATTGCATTGAACACTATCATCACGT
Source organism: Melanostoma scalare (assembly GCA_949752695.1). NCBI lineage: Eukaryota > Metazoa > Arthropoda > Insecta > Diptera > Syrphidae > Melanostoma > Melanostoma scalare. The sequence goes on from OX456986.1 coordinate 148,753,300, forward strand.
CGATCCACCTTCCGATCACAGGGGCAAGACATTATATAAATCTTTAATTAAACGTTTATTAAGCTTTTCTATATTTGAGAAGAAAAGAAAAAAAGGTTCGCTATGAGTGTGCACCCCTCAACAGTCACAACTGAACTGATAGGATCCTTACAGTTAGATCTCAACGATGTCTTAGAAGGATTGCATGATCTTAAGCCAAACGCTAAACCTGGCGTTGATGGTATTCCTGCGATAATTTTGAAAAGATGTTCCAGTTCTCTAGCTCTTCCATTACTAATCATTTTCAATTGTTCATTGTCATCTGGACTGTTCTTAGATGAATGGAAATCCTCTTTCTTGATTCCAATTTTTAAATCGGGTTCCAAAAACAATGTAGAGAACTACAGAGGAATTTGTAAACTATCTGCAATTCCTAAGTTTTTTGAAAGCCTTGTCAAAAAAAAACTTGATTTCCTAGTGAAGGAACATATAAGTGATGCCCAACATGGGTTCATCTCGGGAAGATCAACAATCACCAATTTAACATGTTTCTCTTCTTTCGTTGTTGACGCTATTGAAAATAAAGATCAAGTGGATGTTATTTATACCGATTTTAGCAAAGCGTTTGATTCAGTTTGTCACAAAATACTGCTTCAAAAATTGGAATCATTTGGTTTCCACTCAAGCCTCCTTAAATGGATCTGTTCCTTCCTCATAAAAAGGGTTCAAAAAGTCAAAATTGACGAATTCACCTCAAGACAGATAAATTGTACCTCTGGTGTTCCACAGGGTAGTCATCTAGGTCCTCTACTTTTTATCATATTTATTAATGATATTGTTAACTGTGACAACTTCAGCAAATGCCTCATATACGCAGACGATCTGAAACTTTTTCTGAAAGTAACCTCTATTAGTGATTGCCAAAAACTCCAATTGGATCTTGATAATCTATCTCGCTGGTGTGTGTTAAACCGCTTGAATCTTAACGCCAAAAAATGTTTTGTGATTTCTCTCTCAAGAAAGAATCTTATTCAAGAGTTTTCATATTATCTTGATTGCAACCCTCTTCAGAGAACTGTAAAATTTAAGGATTTAGGCGTACTTTTTGACTCTAAATTCACTTTTACACCACATATAGAAGCTATTGTATCAAAAGCTAACTCAATGTTAGGATTCATCAAAAGAAATTCAACAGACTTTACTAACAACTACACCCTTGTGTCTCTTTATACCTCACTAGTAAGACCCAACCTAGAGTATGCAGACATCATCTGGAACCCTCACCAACAATGTTTTTCCGATCGAATTCAGAAAGTTCAGAATAGGTTTACGAAGTATGCATTTTACAAAATGCGATGGTACTTTCATCCCAATTCCACAGCCCGGCAGAGTCTTCTAGGTCTGCAGTCGCTCAAATCACGTAGAACTAGTCATGATATAGTTTTTGTGCGAGACATTCTATGTTATCATATAAAGTGTCCTTCCTTGTTGTCCTTAATTTGTATTTATGCTCCAGAGAGGCCGTTGAGGGATAGAAATCTTCTTTTTCAATCAAGGCACAGAACTAATTATGGCATGAGTGAACCAATTTCAAGATCAGTTAGAGAGTTTAATGAAATTTGTGGTCATATTGATTTAGCCTTCTCTAAAGATAATTTTCGAAATAAATTGTATTACTTATTTTTAAGAAATTGAATAAATGAAAAGATTAGTAAAGTTTTTAACAGTTAAAACACTTATTTTATTTCCTCAGATGTACATTTCAGAAGCAATGCTTCCATCGTCAGTGAGATTTATAAAATTAAATTAAATTAAATTATTTGTCAAAAAACTAATAATAAACAAAAATGTTTCTAAACAAAATTACAGTTGAGTTGAGTTGAATCTATTAAAAAATTTTTTGAATATTGAATCTTTGATTGGTCCATCATCACTATTCATTAGATTATTTTTGTTTTTAAATATGTAAAATGATTCAAAAGCATCTAATTCATAATTGCTATTTACATTCCTTATTAGTTTTAAATTTTGCAAACTAAAGTTATGACTATTTTCTAGCATATGTTCTGCAACACTTGACTTTTCTTTTTCATTATATTTAAGATGTGCAAAATGTTCTTTAAATCTTTTTAGAATAGGTCTTCTTGTCTGTCCTATATATTCTTTTGCACAATCATTACATCCGATAGAATAAATTCCTGACTTTTGAAGTTGTTCAATTTTATCCTTAGATCCTCCAATCAGATTTTTTATTTTTATTTCGCTGCACTCACTCATACGGATATTATATTTATTAAAGATTGGTTTTATCTTAGATGTTATTTCTGGATAGAAATAAAATTTTGAATATTTCTTTTCGTCATTTCCTTCATTCCTTATTAGATCTAAAGTTGTATAATTTCTCAATTCTTGATTTCTTCTATGTGCAATTGTTAAATCTTCAATCAATTCTTCAGTATATCCATTAATTTTGGCAATGTCTTTAATTTTTTGGAATTCTTTTATTTTTGTTTCTATAGTCATTGGAATATTTAGAGCTCTAAAAATCATTGAGTGGAAAGCTGACATCTTATGTTCAAAGGAATGGAACGAGTCTGATGTAATGTATCTCAGAGTATTCGTTGGTTTTCTGTATATATCCAGTTCGAAATTGTCTCCATTCCGAGTTATACTTAAATCCAGAAAATTTAGTTTCCCTTCAATTTCTTCTTCATATGTAAATTTTATTGATGGGTATTTAGTTCTATTTAATTTGTTAATGAGCTGACGAAGTTCATGTTTTTTGATTATCGCCCATATATCATCTACATATCTTAACCAAATTCTTGGGAAATTTACTTGATTTTTCATTTCAGTTTCTATATGCGACATAAATAAATTTGCTAAAAACGGGCTCATATGTGATCCCATACTGCAACCAAATTTTTGTCTGTAAAACTTTTCATTAAACTGGAACCAATTTTCATCCATGCACAGTTTAGTAAGTTTTACAAATTCATTTATTTCTTCTGGTTTAAGTGTATTTCTTTCTAGCCATTTTCTCAGAAAAACTAAAGTTTCATCAATTGGAACATTTGGATATAATGAAACAACATCGAATGAAACTTGAATCTCATTGCTAGCTATTTTTAAGTTCTTTACTTTTTCTGCAAATTCAATTCCATTTTTTATAGCTGCTGTTTCAAATTTGATTGGGAGATTATTTAGTTTTTCTAATAACCAACATTCAAGTTTTGATAATATTGATCCAGTTGTTGATGTAATTGGTCTTATTTGTTTTCCTGGTTTATGTAATTTTAACTGAGAATATAATCTTGGTAAAATTGGATTTGAAACATTTAATTTGCTTGATAAATTAGGATCATTAAAAACTTTAACTGCTTGTTTGATAGCTTCTTTAGTTCTCCTTATCATTCCCGGTAAAGGATTAAAAATTACTTCTTCATAAGGTCCAGTTCTTATAAATTGTTCAGTTATTGCAATATATTCTTGTTTGTCTAGTATTACAATATTATTGCTTTTATCAGCTTTACTGAAAATAACTGAAGCTTTCTTTTCTTTTAAACTTTTCGCTGCTCCTCTAAAATTTTTCATTTTAGCAGTCATGTTCGTTAGATCGTTAAAATTAATTTTATCTATAGCTTCGGACCTTACTCTAACTTTATCGTCAGGATCATTGAAATGTTTCAGAGCTGTTTCAATGTTAATCAAAGCACTTTGGATAGCTTTTTCTTTTGTTGGTTGCAATGCAAAATTTAATCCTCTATTGAGTAATTCCAATTCATTTGTTGTAAATTCCAAACTTGAAAAATTTTTTACGAAATCTTCTACTGGTTCTACTTCTTTAAAAATCTTCTTTTGCTCATTATAATTGACTCTACCTATTAAAAGATTGAATTTTTTAATTAAGATTTGTTTTTTCTTACCAAATTTACAGTCAACTGTATCTTGAACATGCATAATAAAATTATTCCAATCGTTTGATTGTTCCATTATTTGCATTTGATTATTTCCCTCATGATTTAGTTTATTGCTGAGATATAGATGCAGGGAATATGCCTCACGTTCAATTACAGACAGCTTTGAGTATTTAGACTTTATTTCAAGATTAAGCCACATTTTCTGTCCTGCACAAATAGCTTTCTCTATAATTCCCTTATTTTCACAATTTGTTGGACCCCAAAGTTGAATAAAATTCGGAAAAACATTCTGTTTCTTACATCTTCTAAGAAAAAATATATCTGCTTGTAAATATTTAATCTTCGTCCTCAGTTTCAGGTATCTATTTTTTGTTTTTTGTATCTCTTGAAGCACGTTAGCCATAATTGATGAGTTTTTTAGTTGAGATATTCCACGTGTTTTTTAATCTAATAAATGAAAAGATTAGTAAAGTTTTTAACAGTTAAAACACTTATTTTATTTCCTCAGATGTACATTTCAGAAGCAATGCTTCCATCGTCAGTGAGATTTATAAAATTAAATTAAATTAAATTATTTGTCAAAAAACTAATAATAAACAAAAATGTTTCTAAACAAAATTACAGTTGAGTTGAGTTGAATCTATTAAAAAATTTTTTGAATATTGAATCTTTGATTGGTCCATCATCACTATTCATTAGATTATTTTTGTTTTTAAATATGTAAAATGATTCAAAAGCATCTAATTCATAATTGCTATTTACATTCCTTATTAGTTTTAAATTTTGCAAACTAAAGTTATGACTATTTTCTAGCATATGTTCTGCAACACTTGACTTTTCTTTTTCATTATATTTAAGATGTGCAAAATGTTCTTTAAATCTTTTTAGAATAGGTCTTCTTGTCTGTCCTATATATTCTTTTGCACAATCATTACATCCGATAGAATAAATTCCTGACTTTTGAAGTTGTTCAATTTTATCCTTAGATCCTCCAATCAGATTTTTTATTTTTATTTCGCTGCACTCACTCATACGGATATTATATTTATTAAAGATTGGTTTTATCTTAGATGTTATTTCTGGATAGAAATAAAATTTTGAATATTTCTTTTCGTCATTTCCTTCATTCCTTATTAGATCTAAAGTTGTATAATTTCTCAATTCTTGTTTTCTTCTATGTGCAATTGTTAAATCTTCAATCAATTCTTCAGTATATCCATTAATTTTGGCTATGTCTTTAATTTTTTGGAATTCTTTTATTTTTGTTTCTATAGTCATTGGAATATTTAGAGCTCTAAAAATCATTGAGTGAAAAGCTGACATCTTATGAAAAACATATTTTGTAATATTGTGTAATCTGTTGAGCTCATTGCTCGTAGGTGAAATAAATAAATAAAAATAAATGCAGACTTTGACAATTTTAATTTTGGAGATACAACAGTTGTTGCCAGGGAACTTGGTATCATACAAATCTATTGATACAGTTTGCAATGCCAGCTGTTAATTTTCCCACAGAATTTTTGAACTCACTGGATTTGCCAGGCATGCCACCGCATAATTTACAATTGAAGATTGGATCTCCAATTATCTTGCTTCGTAATTTAAACCCGCCACGGCTAGCTGTGCAACGGTACGCGATTAATCATTCAAAATTGATGAAAAACGTTATCGAAGCCAGTTTTTTAAATGGCAAGTTCAAAGGTGAAAATATACTAACACCACGGATTCCTATCATACCTACAGATGTTCCAATTCAATTCAAACGAATTCAGTTTCCAATTAGATTGGCATTTGCAATGACAATGCCTATTTCACGCATATACCACATACTTATACTTTTATAATAAGTAAGTTACTTTTTGTCTACACTAGAATTTATCTAAAAACTAGAAATAATTTATAAGGCAAAACAACGTTTGCCGGGTCAGCTAGTTAGTAGTAGTAAATAGTGACTTTATTTAGCAATATTTATAAAAATGATGAGCATAATTACAATCATAATCATTTTGGGATATCACTAATTATAGCATTGGCTTTTGCCGTCAGCCAGAAAAAGAAAGTTAAACATATAAATTGCAAAGCTTTATATAAAATCAAAAAAGAACATTTATTCAGATTGTTAAAATTGCAATTGTGAATTCTGTATGTAATTTTGTTGTTCATTAGAATGCTTCGTTCGTTATTTGGCTTCGGTAGCTTAAAGCTGAAGTGACGAATTTGGCTAGTGCGGTCCAGTTCAGTCCATTTAGGATTTCTTTGACTTCCTCTACGTTCAAAATACTTTTGCTTAAATAAAAGCGGCGGATCGATTTTAATATAGGGCAAACTCCTAGAAAATGGAAAACATCTTCGGTTGCGTGGAGGTTACATAAGTTGCATTGGGTTTGTTCGTTGGCGCCATGTGGTTGGTAATCTAAACGAAGCAGTTCTCCTCTAGTCTTAAAGATAAGGGATATAAACTTAATCGGGATTTGATCGTTGAAATAATTGTTAGAACTCATATCAAATTGTAGTTCTTTGTATAGAACTCGGGAATCACTTTGACGTGCTGACTCCGCGTAATTAGCAAACATTTGCTCTTCTATTTTCTCCAATAACGGTGGGAAAACACTTTTCCAGGTTTCTGAATCCATCTCTAGTAATCGCGTGCCATGTTCCAGACCAATGAGGGACCATTCTTCGAAAAATTGAGTTCTTTCCGCAAGTAAAGATCTTGCGATAATATTTGGGAGCCGATGACTTGGAAGTGCCATTACCTTTGCAACGTACTGGAAGTGCATTTTAAGTGTGAAAATGAACATCGGTGCAACTCTTGTTTCCAGATGAATCATATAATTTGGCGTATCTATTCATAGGGAGCCAAAACATCTTCTTGTTAAAGTACCTTAGTAGTTTTTCGATTTCTTCGTACTGTAAGAATACCCATACTTGGGCAGCATAGCAGAGGATCGATCTCGTAACTGATTCAAAAAGTTTGAATTTGACGCTGGGGGCAATATGTTTTTTGCTGAGAACTCCTTTCTAATTGCAGTTGATAGCCTTTTTTTTTGATTCTGACAGCTTCTCCTGCAAACGCTTTTTGAACGATAGCGAAGGCGTAATGATAACACCCAAGTATTTATATTCTTTTACCACCTCGATGTCCGTATTCATGAATTTCCATCTCTCTTCTCTTGCGTATCGTCCAGTGCCGTTTCGGAAAATCATTATTTTTGATTTACTAGTGTTAACCGTAAGGCTCCATAGCTGGCAGTACAATTGCAATTTGTTAATCATGATTTGCATCATATTTGGAGTCTCTGCGAACATGACAATATCGTCAGCGTATAAAAGTGCTTTTATTTTAGTACCAGCAAAACAAATACCACCTGGAAGATAGCTTGTGAGGTCATCCAGAAAGAGTGAGAAGAGAAGCGGACTCAAGAGGCAACCTTGTTTAACTCCTGAAGTCGATGAAAACCAATCCGAAACTTCGTTTCCATCCCATATTGCCGTTAAGTTATTTTCATACAGCCCTCTTAGCATTGCCATCATTTTGGTTGATATACCTAAGCAGCTTAGCTTATAAAACAGAGCCTTACGATCAACTGAGTCGAAGGCAGCCTTGAAATCAATGAAGAAGGCGTATAGTTTTTTACTTTTGTTAAGGTATGAACGAGCGATACAGGTGAGGGAAAAAATGTGATCTACTGTAGAGTATCCTTTTCTAAATCTGGCTTGGAATTCACTTAAAGTGTTATTTTTTTTGGTCCATATCGTAAGTCTGTCTAGGATCACGCCAGTAAAAACCTTCATCATGTAAAAACAGTTCATGAACGAAATTCCTCTGTAATTACCTGGGTCATATACATCACCTTTTTTAAAAAGTGGGAAGATGATATTTCTTTGGAAGCTTTCAGGGAAGTTTTCATTTGCGAAAATGTAGTTGTAGGCTTTCGTTAATTTCTCTACAAAGAGTTCCGAAGAAAACTTATAGAATTCGTATGGAACTCTATCGTCACCTGGAGCCTTGTTGTTCTTTCATCTTTGTAACACAATCATCACCTCTTGAGTTGAAAAAGCTCGATCAAGGATTTCATTTTCGGTCCATGGGTAAGCAAATTGAAATTGGGTTGGATTTTCTTGATTTGAAAGAAGCCGTTGAAAGTGGTCTGCTAGCAGCGAAGTGCTTATTTCGGTTTTTTTTCGCGAACGGTATGCCATTTAGTTTACGTGCTATTTTCCAGAAAGAACGACTGTCCCTGACCTCTACCAGCATTTCCATTAGTGATCGTGAATACTGTAATTGCTTTTCCTTGCAGAGGTTCTTAAAGGTCTTGTTTGCCTCACGGTACATTGTTTTTGAAATGATTGAGTTTGTCTCTCTGACTAGTTTTAGGAAACTGAACGATTTATTCCTCGCTGTAGCACATTCATCATCAAACCATGGGGAATTCCCGTTCTTTCGCCTGTGATTGGGTTGAAGAGGCTGGGCAGCATTTTTTATTCCCTCGAGGGAACTAATTTGGACGTCGCTTACAAGATCCAGCCTCTGCTCGAGGTTGACTAAATATGGAGCCAAGAATGAGTCCTTCCATTGAAATTTTGGTAACAATCCAAAACTTTCATTTGATAGCTCTGAGACTTGATTGAGGTTGCATGTTATTATAAGTGGAAAATGGTCCGAATATACCAGTTGATCTACCTTCAAATCATTTACACAATCGATTTACACTTACCACGAATAAAGCAGAAGTCAATGGTGGAGCAGGAAGTTCCTCTCAAGAACGTAGAATTACCAGACTTATCGCTTTGTGTTCTTCCATTGAGCAACGTCAAACCGAGTGATTCGCACATTTCGATAAGCTTTCTATCGTTTGTGTCTAAAATAATGTCACTGGCTGATTTAATATGGTTCAACGATCTAGGGGTGAAATCAGGTAGCATTTGCAGCAGCTGAGTGTCTCCTACTCTCGCATTACAATCCCCAATCAACATGACATTTTCTCCGTGTTGTTCCAAAAGGAAATTATATAACTCTGCAAACTCTTCTGTCCACTTGTTACAATTGATATATACAGGTACGATGGTGAGAACATCATTTTCAGCCTTCATTTCAATTACAGTTCTATTCATTTTACTAACAAAACGACAACCGGTGTTTTTTTTTAACGTGTTCTTTATACCAAATAAATATCCTGCACTTGCTCTGCCACGGGAGTGCGTTCTCGTAGCTTCAGACCATTGAAGAGAAAATTCGGGGAAAAGGTGATCATAATTTTCGGATACTGATTCAATAAATGTTTCGAATAATAAAAATACGTCATTTTGCCTTATTTTATCAAAGAAATCTTTAAAAATAATTTTGTTTTTTAAACCACATATATTATAAGAACAAATTTTACATAAAACATTACGACTGGTGTTGGCTGACGGCATTTTCAGCTAGTTATTTCATAAAAGAATTCAAAAATAAAGTAAATTCAAATAACAAAAAATTTAACTCAGAATGTTTAAGGAACAAAATATTGATATGCAAAAAAGATGGAAAGCGGAATGTTTTTTGAAGGAGTTTTTTTTTTCTTGATTTAAGATTAGCAAAATCATTGATTATATCTACAAAATCGATACCTCTGAGGATGTCGATTTTCAGCGATAAACTTGTCAATCTTTCTTGAACCATTGTAGTTCTGAGTTCGTTTTTTATTCTTTTTAACTTAGAGAAGGAACGTTCACCACTGCAGTTGGTAACCATCAGTTTAAACACTTGGAAATTCATCTTCTACTTTATTTGTTTTTTTTTTTTTTTTTTTAATTTATAAAGTTCTAGAATATTGCCAGTTTTTTCACTTTGGTGTCGAATAGCTTTCCAGTATTCTTTTAAATTCAGTCATTCAGCGCGTAGTTCATCTCCGTTTACATCAGGGGTTCCCAAACTTTTTTGTACCACGGCCCCCTCTGGTTATTTGGAGACCCCCCACGCCCCCCTACACATATCAGCTTTCCATTTTGCAATACCCTATTTCCACGGTGCCGTACATACCAACTCCTACTTGTACCAGTATGTGCCTACTTGATACGGTGAGAGGTGAGTAGGTAGATTTTTCGATCACTGTTGAATGCGGTAACGCAGAATGGAAAGATTCAATAATTGTACGTATGGTGAAAATTAAAACAAGTATTACATGAAAAACGAATATAATTACTGATACAAAATTGAACATTGTAACACAGATACATTTTCAATTTAAGGAAGGTGAAACAATAGGCCTACCTATACTTACAAAAACAAAACATAAAATGTAATTTAGTGAGATGGGTGCGCTTGCATGTTCTGGATAAGTTGACAGATCCTGGGTTGAGTTTCAGACAAAGCACAGCGTAGGTCACTTTCGACATCAAGTTTGTTGCGGTATACTTGGTTTTGATCGCCACAAGTGTTAAAAACGCTTTTTCGCACATGTATGTTGTTGAAAAAGGCAAGTACATCCGAACAGCTTTCTCTGAAACACTGGGGTAAACTTTTAAGTACTTTAACCAAAATGAGGGCTTGTCCATTTTGTCAAAATCGCATCTTGCAGCAGAGTCATTTTTTATTTCTATTCCCTCCTCTTGTAACTCTTCTGGCAGCAACTGTATGTCCATGTTAAACGGGTCGGTTAATAGTTTGTAAAACTCCTCTCTCCTCTGACAAGTAAGGAAAGTACCTGCTGAACTCCTCCTTGAGGTTCTTCAAATGGTCAATTATCAAGTTTTTCAAAAACAGTCCTTCAAAAACGTCCTCAAAACATACTTCTTCTGAAACTGACACTACTTTGCTGAAACTTGAATAGTTGCTGGGGTTCATTGACCCTTTACGTATCCAAAGTTGTAGTTCCTCAACGTTCATCTTGATGGTCCTTCGATGTGTTACTATATTTGAGTCTTCACCTTGTAGTCTCAAGTTTAGGTTATTTAACGTGTCAAAAAAGTCTGATAAATAGGCCAAAATCACTTGGTTACAGGGTTTTTTGAACTCTGCACTAAGCTCGTTTTGTTTCTGCTGTGCCAAAAACGTTATCACTTCATCACGGAGTTCAAATAGTCTTCCCAACCTATTGCCTTTTGATAGCCATCGTACTTCTGTATGAAATAGCAGCGTTTTGTGATCACTTCCTAAATCTTCACACAGAATTTTAAACAGTCGAGTATTTAATGCACTGTTCTTAACGTAGTTGACTAATTTAATACAAAGCTTTAAAACAGCATTGAGTTCGTTAGGAAGAGTTTTTGCTGCCAAAGGCTTGGCGGTGAATAAAACAATGAATCCCAACCACATCCGCATTCTTCTCTTTGACCAACTGCACAAAGCCTGAACGAGAACCCAGCATTGAAGGAACACCATCTGTGCATACACCAATAAGTTTTTGCCAAGAAAGTTCGTGTTTCTTAAAAAAGTCTGATACTGCTTTCATCACATCTACAGCTTTAGTAGTAGTCAACAGCTCAGTAGAAAACATCAGTTCATCCTTCATTCTTTCATTTTCAATGTAACGAACATATACAATCAAATGAGAGCATTTTGCTATTTCATTTGGGTGTCACGCCCCCCTGGACTTTCTCCATGCCCCCCAGGGGGGCGCGCCCCCCAGTTTGGGAACCATTGGTTTACATCTTCAGTGTAAAACTTAGCAAAAGATTTGCAGTTTTCTTTTATCAGCCCTATTATGGTTGTCAAATATCAATACGATACTTGATAAATTTGTTCGTTAATCAATGAAATTGGTTAAATGGTATTACGGATAACAACCATAAATCAGATCTTTTGATCAGTTGTGAATGAAATGCTTTTTTGCGATCTATTGTGAACGTCTCTGGTTGCTTGTTCGGTATTATGGTTACCAACTAGCTATCAATTTTTCAGTCAATCGCAAATTCGTCGTTGATGAACATTTTTTTGGTTTATTTTACTGGAATTGTGAAACCAATACACAGGTACGTGCTTGACTAGCATAAGGGCTATATCGTGAAGTGTTTTTTCTGTGCCGTAAAGCAAAAATTTATTTCTTTAATTGTGCTTAGGGTTCATTGAATGTAGAAAATTGAAATGGTCGCTTTGTAACTATATGTGGGGTGTGTCAACGCTTAGTACGAGCACACTGTTCAGAAAAGAAAATTGATCAATTGACTTGCATAATACCGATTTATCAATTTATTGATAGAACTTATCGTGTACCAATTGATTGATAGTTGACAACCATAATAAGGCTGAATGTCTTCTGAACTCAGGTTTTTTAATCGAAAAAAGTCAAAACGTTGACCAATATTCGTATACGAACCTAAACGCTGTTTCAAATCAACGCTTAGAGCGTCCGCAATGGGAAGAAAGGTTTCAATTTCGAACCTTTCTTTCCAAGTCAAAATTAATGAGTGTTCAGAGCCGTCAAAAAAACTGGATGATGAATCAAAGTTATCAAAATTGTCCTTGAGCCCAATCATAAATTCATCGATTGCACTCCGAAAATTTAACATTGTTTTTGCAAAGACTAAGAGTTTCCTGTCTGGCCATTCGTGGCTGTCCTAAATCTTTAGCGATAGGCATCAAAGCTTCTTCAAGTTCTTGGTGATCATTATATTTAGGCGCTTAGTGCATCAGCTCGCGCTGATCATCTTGCTTGATGAAGACTTTTTGAAACTTTTTTGAACCTAAATGAGCAGTCAACACACTCCATCTTTGAAATCTTAAGAAATTGAGTGCCGTTCATTTCAGAGTATATCTAATAATGAGTAGGGACACTCTACACAAATGCAACGCGCAACGCCTACATTAACAAGAGACAGCAAAAAATAAAAACCTACAATTAGTGAAAACAGGCAAAAATTATTAATAGTAAAGCTACGTGTACACGATTACCAGTTCTGCAAATATTGGCAGATCTGTCAGTGAAAAATTTGTCTCGAATGGGTGAAAATAGTGTACACACCAAATTAATTTGCAGAAAAATTGTTTGGCTGCTTATTTGTAGACAAATATCTGCCAATTAATTTGTAGATATCTGGCAATTGTCTACATGCAAGCTGACAACCGTGTAAACACCAAATTAATTTGCAGAAGAATTTGTTTGTTCATCAATCATTTTGAATACAAATTAATGTGCAGATGTGGCACACAATTTTTTTTCATTTTCTGAAGTTTCTGCAAATGTCTGGCAATAAATTAATTTACAGATCTAGTTTAAAGTCCCCGTCCAGTGTCGGGTTAGAATGGCACTGCAGCGCCTCCCCGCTTGTCGTAAAAGGCGACTAAAGGAACAATCATATCTAGACGACTAACATCAAAGTGAGTCTAGTGACAAACATACCACCTAAAAACTCTCCCCAAAGTATGCATGTAGATCCCGGGGTTCACACGACTGGAGATTACCGGTGTAGTAAAAGGGAAATCAAACTCATTAAATGGAGCATACATGTGTCGAAAAGGATGAAAGGAAAATTTTTGAAAATTTTGAGTATTATGGAAGTACTTGCAAACATAAGAAGCACTATCCCGCCAGGCAGTTCCATTGCTATGCATGGAGCTGATCCTGGACCGAGCAGCAATGTTCGGGTCAGAGCTATACGGATTCCGGGGGCTAGCAAAGTAATGCGACGAGTTGGACGAAAATTTAGAGTTGCGAGTTGGAACGTTGGAAGTATGACTGGTAGAAGTCTTGAACTCGAAGAGATGATGAGAAGGAGGCGAGTGGACATCTTGTGTGTTCAGGAAACGAAATGACGAAACACAGCAAACAAAGCCCGTTTCTTAGATGCAAAGACCAAGGCTTACAAGATGTTCTACTATGGAACAGAACAAGGTAGGAACGGAGTCGGTATCATCCTTGACCAAAGTTTATGTAACAGCGTGTTGACCATTTTGAAGTCCAGTGACCGTTTGATGTCTCTTAAATTGGTGATGGAAGGAAAGGTCTGGAATATCATCAGTGCATATGCTCCCCAAATAGGGTGTGAGCAGGAAGAAAAAGATGCATTCTGGCTTGATTTTCATAACCTACTTAAGAACATCCCAAAAGAAGAGTATTTGTTTGTTGGAGGAGATTTGAATGGACATGTCGGGAAGACAAACGAGGATTATGAATACTGCCATGGAGGTTTGGGATTCGGCACCAGGAACACTCCAGGTGAAGATATTCTAAATATGTGCAAGTCATACGATCTAATCGTACTAAATACCATGTTCATCAAACAAGACCGACACCTTATATCACTTACAGCAGTGGAGGAAATGAAACCCAGATTGATTACCATTTGGTAACCAATTACATGAAATCTCGGGTGAAAGACTGCAAAGTGATACTAGGAGAAGCTGCCGCTCAACAACACCGTCTTCTTTTAACAGAATTTTTTACGGATGCGGTGAAGGAAGTCAAACAAACAAAGGCTCCTAGGAGAATCAAGTGGTACAATCTGGAGAAAACCAAAGGACAGCAATTCATTTCGTATATGCAAAGTCAGCTGTGTAATACCATCGACGCAGTTTCAAATGCAATCACGGCACAAAATATGTGGGATAGCCTACAACGAACCTGCTTAGAGAGAGCCAAATCACTGTTAGGAGTCTCAAAAGGACACCACCAACAAGCTAAAGAAACCTGGTGGTGGGATGATGAAGCTAAGGCAGTGATTAGAAAGAAGAAAGCAGCTTTCCAAGCTTGGTCGAAGTGCCCCTCAAGAAATACAAATGAAAAAACGCGTTTCAAAATGGAATACAAGAGCTGCAGAAAAGAAGCGAAGAAAAAGTGCGCCCAACTTCAAGCAAAAAGCACGGAGGGCCTGTATCGAGTGCTGGAAGAGATTTCTGCCCCAGCTGCTGAAGCAAATCAGGCAATCCAAGAGCTGAGACAAAGCAGCTTGATTAAGGGAGCAACCATTTATAAAATAGCCGCTCAGAGAAGGAGAAATGTGCAGGAGATTCGTTCGCCGAAGTTCATAATTGATGCTCAAGGACTGCTACTTGTGGATGACGACAAAATTCTTCACAGGTGGCGACAGTATTATGATGATCTTTTGAATGAACAGTTTCCTCGGCGCCATTTTCCAACAGCTGCACCTAACTTTACAGAAGTATCCGACGTCACAGTAGAAGAAGTTAGGGAGGCAGTTAAGGACTCCAAAAAAGGCAAAGCGATTGGGCCAGACGAGGTACCATATGAGTTTTGGAAAAATATGGGAGACATCGGGTTGAGATGGCTCACGATTCTCATCTCCAAACTTATAAGAGGTGACAGTTTACCTTATCAATGGAGGGAAAGTTTTCTTCTTCCAATGTACAAGGGAAAGGGAGATACCAGAAGCTGTGACAGCTATCGTTCGATCAAGTTGATGTCCCACACTATGAAGATCGTTGAGCGGGTTTTGGATAGCCGACTGCGGAAAATAATAAGGCTTTCTGATGACCAATGCGGGTTTGTCGCGGGTAAGTCAACTACAGACGCAATCCAAAGTATAAGGATCATTATGGAAAAACACCGAGATGCCTTAGAGAATTTGCATATTGTGTTGGTTGACTTCGAAAAAGCATTCGATCGACAACCACGAGATCTGATATGGGTGGCCCTCAGACACCGAGGAGTTCCTGAAGCCTATGTGCGAATAATTATGGACATGTACGATGGAGCAGTTACAAAAGTGAGATGCCCAGCTGGAGTCACCGAAGAATTCCAAATAACAGTAGGTGTACATCAGGGAAGTGTCTTGAGTCCACTGCTCTTTATTGCTGTTCTGGATTATTTGCTCGAAGGAAAAGTAACGGACAATAAAATACAACAATTATTCTTTGCTGATGATGGAGCCATCATAAGCGAGGATCCTACATCCCTGCAACGCACTTGACGTTTGGATTGATGTTCCGGAAGGAAAAGGGTACCGTATTAGCGCTAAAAAGACTGAATACCTGTGCTGCCCTTTTTCTGATCCAGACAAGCCTATTCCAGACATTTATTTGAATGGAAATGGGATCTATGATCAATAGTGAAGCAACCTGTGATGACGACATCAATCATCGAGTAAGCGTAGGGTGGATGAAGTGGCAAGAAAACTCCGCTATATTCTGTGATCTAAAAATTCCCCCTAAGCTGAAGGGAAGACTCTACACAGCAGTTGTCCGTCCAGCTCTGACATACGGTTCACAATGTTGGACAATGTACAAAAAGTATGAGAGCAAATTGACGGCAGCCGAAATGAAGATGCTTCGGATGACAGCAGGAGTAACAAAGCTTGATCGAATTAGAAGTACTAAGATCCGTGGAAGCCTTCATGTCAAAAGTACCATCTTGGACAAAATTCAGCACGACCGGCTCAGTTGGTATTGTCATGTTCAAAGGAGAGATCCGCAGAACCCCGTCCAAAAGGCAATATCGTACAACGTTTCAACAAATTCGCGACGAAAAAGAAAAGGCAGGCCAAAACACTCCTGGTAAAAGCAAATGCAAAAACAGCAGCATTTGGTTGGCCTCAGACATGGAACAATCCAAAACCGGGAGGCTTGCCGACGCTTTCTGAGGTCAACGCGGCGTACCCCACAGGCGGATCACTAGTGTGAAGCAGAAAAGTAGGAGAGTTGTGATCGCTTCAAGATCACTACTCGTAACGCCGGAAATGGAAAGAAGAATTACAATTCTGTTTAGTAACTCTTGCTATTTGTAGTTAAAAAGCTTCATAAATATATATCTTACTATGTTAGCTATCCAATAAATAAATAAATAAAATGAAATGAAATAATGGAAACAAAAACGGTAGTTTTTTTTTGAAGGCACTGGCTGTAACTCGAAAACTAGACCTGATGAAATCAAAATGAATATGGCAAAAAATTAGGTTATAAGTAGTGTTGAGTTGAATAAAGAAGACAAACCAGACTCTTTATAGTCTATGCAATGACTGACAGATTTATTGTGTATATAAAGTCTAGCAGTTAAAGTAATGATTACATAAGTTCATAGAGAGTATTATGTATTAATTGGAAGAGTATTTGTGAGCTAATTCAAGATGATGTTTAATAATACAGTGAGTCCAAACATTTTCAATAATAAGGACACTCAAAATTAACAAGTTCCTTTCTTGTTACAAAATTTTGTTGATCAGTGTTACATCTACCATTCAGAAAGGTACACACTGATTGGTGTATTGAATAAATATTTCAAAAAAAGGGTCATAATGCATATATCTTAACAACCTCAAGACGGAGTTTCCATTTTATCTTCTTACCTCTTCTCTAACTATATACTTTTTCTATTTATCTTTCTTCTTTATTTCTACTTTATATCGAACTCTAATAGATTCATATTAATTTCTCTTTTGATGTACGTTATCATTTTTCACATTTTATTATTTAAATATTTACTCATTGTTATTAGTATACTATAAAAGACTCCTTCTTACTTGTACACGCTAAATAAACAAATTGAATTGAATTGAATTGAATGAAATTGTTCATATTTGGCTACACATGTCATTGGTATTCACCTTCAAATTATTGTTTGTTTGTTTTTTGGGTTGGAATATACGCTGACGTAAATGAAATAAAACTAACTTTTTTCAACTGTGTCTATATTTGACAACCAATAGCAAATTTAACTTGGAGGGGGAACTATTATCCTCTATCGATGAGTATAAAAGCAGGAAGCTGAGTATGTTCAGTACAGTTGGTTTTACTTGAAAAGAAACAATGGTATCTAAGATTTGTGTAGCTTTAGCACTTTTGGTGGTTGTAGTAGCTGTTTCAGCTGCTCCTCAGCGAGGTCCACCAGGTCCACCTGGATTTGGTCCACCTGGACGAGGTCCACCTGATGGACGAGGTCCACCTGGACAAGGTCCACCTGGACAACGTCCACCTGGGCGAGGTCCACCTGAAAGACCTGGACAAGGTCCTCCCGGACGCAATCCACCACAAGGACCACCTCCATCACGTCCAACAAGGCCATCTACAACAGCAAGGCCTTCATTTGGATGCTCAACAGTTGCATCTGTAACCACAACAGCTTCTTCTGTGTCCTCATCAACAGCAGCACCTGTACCCTCAACAGTTGCACCAGTTCCTGCTAGTGGAAAGTAAATCACTTAAAAAAGGTAACTCAAATATGTGGTCATTAATTTGAATTTGTTATGTCCATAATATTGAGTGACTTTGGTTACTACTATCTAACTGTACCTCATTCTGTTTTGTTATGAAGCTGAATAAAACTTGGTATTCCCAATAAATAACTGCAAATTTGTTTATGTAAAAAAAAACAAAAGAATTTTTTGGAATTGCATGGCTGATTGGCTGAAATTGTGGCTTCAGTGTTGTTTCGTCTTAAATATTTCTTTCCCTGAATTATTAAAATAGCAAGACTCTTGAGTCTTGACACTTTCTTACAACATTGCAACATTTCAGCTGGTAGTTGAATTCTAAGGTAAAGATCTTGTTTTACTAGGAATTCTTCGAGTGTGAAGAAGTTTGGTACTTTCCGTTGCCCTTGTTATTTTCAGAGAGTATAACAAATTACAACCAGCGGATAGCCCCGGGGCCTAACCCATTTCTCTCAACCACGCCTTGTGAAGGAATGAAAGGGTTTTGAAATTTTCTGCCGATTCCGAACGGCTAATCGAGAAAGCGCTATTCATGGCATATGAATTTTGCCATTTCTTCCACGATACCCGTTGAAAAACAGCATTTTTCAAATACGGATATGGCAGGTAAGGTGAGGTTCGGCTTGAATGTCAATAATACAACTGACGCACTTAGACCACTGTTAGGTCCGTGGTGATGCCATAGCAAACAGATTTGAAGGAGTGCCTCAATTCACCATAACAATTTGGAGCTTTTAATAAAGCGGTAGAGGTGAATGATGTCTGTGTTTCTTAAATCGCTTGGTTCATTTAAAAAAAATGTTTTTGATTCGTCTATGGGAGAGAGCTGGACATGATAACAAAAGGCGTGCGTGATTGTCTACTCTTCCTCCACTTCTAAATAGTTTCTGCAGTAGTCGTTTGATACAACGCCTAAGTTTTGTGGCGTGTCTGTCTATGAGGCAATGTCCGGCAATGACACCCATTGCGGAATTTATGTGCATTCTTTTTTTTATAATATGTGCGTTGTGCGCATATCAAAAGATTATGAATACTCTTATAACAGGTTTGTTCGTTGAAGCCCTAGGGTTGCCACAAAACGTTTATTGAGAAACCTCAACTGGCCGTGATTGTCCAATCCAGTCCAACTTTCTTAATCGCTCGCACTGTATTAATAACATTAGGTTTGCTGCTCGTTGAACTTTACCTAGGGCTTATCCAGGTTTTCTTAATTCTCAGAAATCGTAACCGGTCTGCTGATAAAACTGATGGGCATTCCTAGCGAGGCGGGTGTTGCGGTTGAATTGTTTCCAGAAATGCAACTGGCTATTTCACTAGAGCACTGGTGTTAATAAAAGCGATCAAAAAGAGAGAGAGACAGGTAACGTTTCGACGATGTTCAAGAGAATCGATCGATTCTACTATTATTAAACTATCACCTATCAATCTCAAAGCTCTGTTTTGTACCCCATCAAGTAGGCGCAAAGATGTTTGAGGAGCACCTGACCAGATGTGGGAATTAAACTCTAGTATTTTGCGAATGTAGGCTTTAAAAATTCCAGCCATATCAGAGGGGTGAAAAATTTCTTGCATCGTCTCAAGAAACCTAAGCATTCCAACGAAGATCATCGCATCGTTTACACACATACCAAGTACTGACAGCTTTTCGGTTTCTTCGATGCAGGTACCATTCATGGATAATGGCAATAGGGGAATGTTAAGCTTCAACGACAAGAGACAGCATTGAATTCTACTCGGTTCTTATTACCCCATGAAACAATGCTGTCAAGGTCAGAATTCAATGAGCTCATCATACGCAACCATTCCATTTCCACATCCGAAGAGCAGAGACGTGAATTTGGAAACGAATATGAAAAGCTGAGGGTTGAGTCGTCAGCAAAACAGTTGAGAGGATAAGAAGTTTCAGACAAGAGATAATTTATGAAAATAAGGAAGAGAGACGGAGATAAAACGGAGCCCTGGGGCACACCAGCATTTATGAAGTGGGTATCAGGTAGTTTCTAATCCAACGAAGAAAAGACTCATCGATACCAAAAGCACCCATTTTCGATAAAAGAGCCTGATGCCAGACTCTATCAAATGCTTTAGAAATATCAAGCGCAATAATCTTACTTTCTCCAAAACAATGTAAAGATTGGTTCCACTTTTCGGTGAGATAAGCCATCAAATCACCAGTGGACCGTTTGCTACGAAAGCTGTACTGACGGTCATTAAGAAGCTTTCGTTCTTCAATATATTTCATAAGTTGACAGTTTATCAACGTTTCCATGACCTTGGAAAGAAGGGACGTTAGTGCAATTGGACGGCAATTGGAAGGGGAGGAAGATTCGCCTTTTTTAGGGACCGGCTGGACAAATGCAGTTTTCCATCTGCTCGTAAAAATCCCAGCAGAATAGGAAAGATGGAAAAGTTTACGCAGTGGTTTTACCAGCGTAGAAGAATACCTCTTCAGAATAACGGCGGGGATACCATCTGGACCAGAGGATTTATGTATATTGATATCTTTGAGGACTCTCACAACCGAGCGAGTTCGAAAAAATATCTGCTTCATTGCAGAATTTGCAGACTCGAGCTCAGGTGGGGCCAATGTGCTATCAGGAATTGTCGAGTTAGCAGCAAATTGAGATGCCAGTAAATTGGCTTTATCGATGGAGCTGTCATACGGAGAGGCATTGAAAACGAGCGTTTTTGGGACCGATGACTTGGTCGATGTGCGTTAGAGTCACAGCCAATAATAATATCTAGTTTCCTGTTTTTCGTATTTATTTCATCTATATCCCATTTCCCATCTCTTTAAACAGTTTGGATAAAGTGACCTTCCTCAGCGTCGAAACCTTGCTCCGATCGGTGCAATTTTGTTTCACTTTTGAAGAAAAGCTCATCTCTACGCCGGCCGACGCGACGCGACGCTCCGATTTTTCGAGACTTATTCCTCATTTTAAGCAAAGACTGTTTTGGAAACCTGAGCTCCAGACAATCGTGGATAAATAAAACAAATAGATAAAAAGAAAAGAATAAGTGAGCGTTAGTTATTGCGCCGAGGGTCTTTCCTGTCACTCCAACTCTCCAGGTCCTTATTAAAGGCCTTGGACTGTAGCTCATGAGTTGTTGGGATGATATTGTTCTTAAATATTTGAAGTGTTCCGAAATTCTTCGCATAGCATCAGTTTTCTTCAAGTTCACACAAAAAGTCGCTTTTTACTGTGACTTGCTTATATAGCAGTCGGGGTTTGGTGCTTCATTTCAGTCAAAACCCGTTTCCAAAATGGTAATCTTTGGGCTATACCTACACCAGCACTTGTGATATAAGTTTTCTACACTTACCATCTTTGTTCAAGCGTAGAGCGGGTTAATTCGTTCCACAGAGAAATAAAACTGACTATCTGTCGAGAACGGGAAGCAACTGTCAGCGTCGGAACAGCCTATGATTTTGAGAGAAACCATAAGATGGCCCACCTTTTACTAAGAAATATTTTTGATAAGAAAAGTAAAGATTCTCTTTTCGTTCCAAAGCTACTCCGGAAGTCTTGCATTTACTCAAATTTTTTCTTCAAATTTGCTCCAAAATTTATGACGTAGGTTCTAATGGTGGTTTTTCAATCGAATTTAACGGAAATACGCCGGTAGCTGTCAAGCAAGAAAATGAGCTGACCCAGACGAGATATTTATTATCTTATGAGTGTTTTGAAAAGTGTTTTGAGTCATTTGAAAGGTTTGAAAGAGTCGTGTGATTCTTTGCCAGCCGCTTACCACTACCTCTTTGAGTGATTTGAGAGGAAAAACAGAAATCGTGTTGGTTCGTTTAAAACGAAACAACTCAGTATTAGTTTCTGATGAAAAACCATTGCCACTGAAGTCCGTGAATCATCTGAAGTAATTTAAACTTTTGCTGGACCAACAACAAGTCTGGTAGTAACCACATCACTTCCTCAAAATAGATTCTACCGCTTTTGCCGCGTTCCCCAAAATCGTGTCTTTATCAAAGATTTAAATTAAACTCATCGAGTTTGGGTCATCGAGTTTGACTCAACCAGCAAACGGTTCAAAAAATTAAGTTTTGGTTCACAGTATATCAAGACAGCATTAGATCTTCCGAAAGATGTAAGCCAGAAGTTCATTGTGGACTTCTTTTTGACAGCACAGAAAGCGGTATTTACACTACGTTGAACATGTTAGCCAAGTGAACCTGCTTGACAGTTACATTGTAGAGCTTGTGGTGGTTATGGACGGCGAGTTCCATGAGCACCGTCAACAGCTACAATTTTTTTTTTTTGATACAATTGTTTTTTTTTTTAATAAAAGCACCTGAACAAGTTCTTTTCAGTTTCCAGCCTACAAAGTCTGATAAAAATCAAAATATTCTACTCAAGTTATTTACACTTGGTATCTTTACTGGCAAATATGGTCGTTGCCAAAAACAAGAAATTCACTTTATGATCCCTAATTACGTATTTTTCCACATCTGAAATTTATATGCAAACATATTTTATGATTTAAAAAGCGAAAGTTCTTAAGACGTTTTCGTTCAAGAATCATAAAAGTCATACACGAATCTAATCTTAAAACAAAGACCTCAATAGATCGACATCTATTGAGTGAAGGAAAACGCCTTTAACCACTTTTGTCGAAATGGAGACAGAGCTTTAGGAGAGTTTCCTACGATAAATTCGTAATAGCGTACAAACACAATCCCATGCCATCATTCAAACTCATCGAGCTTCTCACAAAAATTTCAAGATGCTTCAAGAACCGAAGAAACTCATTTATTTTTAAATTCAAAGAGGTTATCATTAAGTTGGCAGTTGCACCAGCTACACCAGGAGATAACTAAAACTAACAGGTGCTAGATCAAAACCAGTTGCTCCAGCTGCGCTAGTTGCCTACAGTTGCACCTCTCGGACCAGGTACACCAGATGGATGAGCTTAACGTGGACATTGATTAGGTTGCGGTGTTGATGTTGAATTTAGTAGGCTAGGAGGATCGCAACCAAAAGTTTCTGCTGGTCTCGGCGGGCCTTGTGTTGGTCCCGGTCCCGGGGGTCTTGGTGGTGGTCTTGGTCCCGGTCCCGGTCCCGGTCCCGGGTGACAATCTTCATGGCTGTGGGGTCCACCGGGTCCTGGTCCCGATCCTGGTCTCGGTCCTTGTCCTGGTCCTGGTCCCTGTCCTGGTCTCGGTCCTTGTCCTGGTCCTGGTCCCTGTCCTGGTCTCGGTCCTTGTCCTGGTCCTGGTCCCTGTCCGGGTCCTGGTCCCTGTCCTGGTCCCTGTCCTGGTCTTGGTCCCTGTCCTGGTCCCGGTCCCTGTCCTGGTCCCGGTCCTGGTCTCGGTCCTTGTCCTGGTCCTGGTCCTTGTCCTGGTCCTGGTCCTGGTCCCTGTCCTGGTCCTGGTCCTGGTCTTGGTCCCGGTCCAGGTTCAGGTCTCGGTGGTCTTTGAGTAGCTGCAACAGCTACCATAACCACCAGGAGTGCTAAAGTCACACAAATTTTTGACACCATCGTTGCTTTTGTTCTAAATAAAAGCAACTGTACAGATTCCTTTCACGTTTTCAGTTTATATACCTACCATTCTGATAAAAATTTCATGCGTACTTTCGGTATCTTTAGCATGCATACCGTAAAATAATAATCTAGCTTTATGATAATTAGTTGTGTTTTTCTCTCATCTGAAATAAAAAAGCAAACATATTTTATGATTTAAAAACCAAATTAGCGGCGCATGATAGTCTTAAAAATCTTAATTTGTTTGGTATCTCAACAAGTGTTTTTTAAGATCGTAAATAAAAACCAAAAGACCAAAACCAAATCAAAGTTAGAATCGTTTTTTTTAATTCAGTAATGGTGAGCATGAGCATATATTGGCTAAAGTTGTTCATGAGCGAAAAACTGAAACTTGCGATGATGGGGAAGTCGAAAAAGTGGGTCCCTTATTGGCGTATGCCTGTCTGACAGTCTGTATGTTAATTATACATGCTAGAGGCTATTCAAACTCATTCAAAAAAAAAAGATCAACGAGCGATAGTGGGCCACTAATACAACATCTGCTATCAACCGACCATTTTACATATTTATGGTATACCAGCTGACTCTCCCGGCGCTACGTTGCTTGGGTCGAACTTATTCTAAGCGTTGTTCGCACTAAATTTGCCATCAACACCCGCTGGGCTAAGCTAAAGATAACCTGAAAGGTTTTAGTTTCCCGTTTCCGATTGCATGAGAATTTGGGGATGAAATAAAACGTTACTGAGGAATAACGCAACATCCTAATTTTGTCTAGTAGTTTCTAAAATCCTGTTGCCGTCATAAGCCGAGTCTTATTGGGAATTTTTATATTCACTTCACTTAGGCGCTCAATAAAACGCTATGCTCACTTATACAACTTTATTACATAAACTCCATTTACCAACCATCCCTGTTGTTCACTTCTGAAAGTGACTTACGTTGTTCACTTTAGAGTTGTTGTTTTCCCATGTGCGATGTTTTGCTGAAGTGAATACAGATTCCCAATAAAACTCTGCTACAGCTGTGCTCACTTATACAACTTTGTTCCATAAACTCCATTTACCGACCATCCTTGTTGTTCACTTCTGAAAGTGACTTCTTTTTGTCCACTTACGTTGTTCACTTTAGAGTTGTTGTTTTCCCATGTGCGATGTTTTGCTGAAGTGAATACAGATTCCCAATAAAACTCTGCTACAGTTGACCGTGAGAGAAGGGAATAATCGGAAATCGAGATATGATAACACTTTCTCCACTGCTGACACCACCTCTTGGCGCCAAGTATATTCTGGCCCGATTTTTTAATCTGAAAATTTGTTCTCTTACACAACCGAGGAGCATTCAGACATTATTGGTAGACTGGGGTGCCAGCACGTAATTTGTTACAATCGAGGATTGTTGATCGTCGGCCAACTCGAAACAAATTATTTTTGACAGCACGTATTTTGTAACGAGTTTCATTTTGATATCAACTTAAAAACACCATTGTGAACTACGAAGTGAAATGTACAATTGGTTTTCTTTAAAATAAAGCTCGATCGAAATAAGTTGAATTCCATTTAAAAATGATATTTTTTGATTCAGAGAGTGACGATGAGGAAGTATTTAACTCAAAAATCAAAAGAAGATGCCTCAGAGATAAAAGTAATCCATTAGAATTGCGTGAAAATGAATAAGTGTTCATATATTTGTATAAAGAAAAAAAAATTAGACTCGAAACCAAACCATTTGTTTTTTTTTAGTTTTGTACTGCAGTTCAGATTGAATAAAGAATGTTTCCTGATGGTACTAGGCTGCTTAAATTTCCCAAACAGCGTTAGAAGTACATCGGTTCCACCAGTTCTCCTAGCCAGTGGAAGTTACCAAGTGAATATCGGAGCAAATGTGTTACTAGGGACGGCACAAACAACAGAGTCAAAGTTCTTCCGAAATACGTTGCTTGTTCTGGAAAACAAGTTTTGTTCTCAACTGATAAAATTTTATAGTTCAAAATTTCAAGAAAGCAAGGAGTATTATTATAGTAGATTCGAGTTGTCGGAAATAGAAGTGTTTTATACTGTGTTGATAACACTCACATTCCTATTTTGAGACCTTTTTTTGAGGATTCCCTTTGCTAAATATGGTTAATATTTCAATTTGTTTTTTATTAATTGACATATTGTGAGTTTTTTCCATTTCTAATAAAAAAAAAACACTGCCTAGGTCGACGGACGATAACTATTTTCTGTCGAGGGAAAACTTTTGTTTCAAGCGTCGTTTCCAAGTTTGTGTGCTGCCAAAAAAGACGATACAATCGAGAAAACTCGATTGATTCAAATTAGGTGCTGTCGACATTCGATTGCATCAACAATCCTCGATTGTAACAAGTTACGTGCTGGCACCCCTGAGTTTCAATTGAAGTTTATGTGACGGTACACCCGACAGCTGAAGTGAACTTAAAAACTCTGTATTATGTGAAGTATGGAATCCAAAATTGTATCCATTGACAAATAGTCCTTAATTTCTACATGCTACTTTTCAATGTATGTCAGTGTTGATTCTATTAACCACTTCATTTTTTTGTGCTTATATTGTTTTCGCGCACAACCACTGATCAGTACTCAAATTTTTTTGCCAATCCGGAAAAACAAGAGCAATGAGATCCACATCATTTTCTTCTAAATTACTAAATCGTCTTGAATGTGGAAAATAACCTTCAGCGTCAACGTCTAAGCTACTATCACCGTTTTCAACAACATTTCTATATAAGGCCCCGAAACCACGTCATTATGAAGATGCACTCTTATGTTCACTTTCTGGTTAAATTTTGGAACTTTCGACCAAAACTTTGACTATTTAATGCATGCTTGAATTCTGTATGTAGGTGTCCCCCTCTGAATGACTGTGGGATTTTGTCTGAAGTCACCAGCCAGTAAAACTACTAATCCTTCCATTATTTCTTTCCTATCTCGTAATTCCTGAAGAGTTCGGTTTAAAGCATTTATATTTATAGCCCTCTTGTGAGACTTTGTACTTTCATTCAACACTTAAAGCATTCTCGCTTAGAGCTGTGAAAGTAACGATAAAATGAGTACCCGTACCCGTATGTATACGTTACTTTTGATCTGAGTACTCGGTATGAAAATGTCGTTACTTTCGTTACTTTTTGAAAACCTGGTATTGGTGTTTAAGAAAGAACTTTTTAATGTGAAATCTCTTAAGAAACGGTGTATTTAACTGTGTAGTTGTATAGGGTAAAATATTTATATCATTATTTAAGAAAAATTTCGCGTAAGAGTTATTAGCTTTTATTCAGTCATATGTCTGGCGCTGTAATATAATTGTAGAACTGAATTTAAAGGAACAAATGGTGAAGATATTTATTTTTCATCCTTTTTTTTTTCTTTTCCTTCGAAATAGAAAACAAGACCCAAAGTTCTGCTAGAAATACAAACTACCCACACCTACCGATTTTATTGATTTACAAGACTTTTCAGCTTACATCATTAGGGGTTTTTCTTTTTAGTTCCGAACATTGAACTGAACTGAGAACGAACAGCGTGAACGTGTTCTGAACTGAGCGTGTTCAGAGAGCTGCGCTCAGACTCTAGCTCTAGATGTCCCGTCATTTTATTTCGAGCACGTAGAGTGCGCTCACGTAGTGTTCTGAATAAAAAAGAAAAGCATTTAGAGCGTTCAGGTGTTGCTGAATTGAAAAAGAAATACTCTTACGTTTTTGACGTTTCACTTTTCTGTTCGGAACTAAAAAAGAAAAACCCCTATTGCATGGGAATTCAACTTTTTTTCATTGATATGCAAATTCTCTACTTCGCATACAGATTCAAAAAAATTAAATAAATTAACCATAGGAACCTATCGGCAAAATAATCCTTACTAATATTATAAATGTGAAAGTAACTCTGTCTGTCCCGCTTTCTATGTTACCGTCTCCAGCCTAAACTACTGCATCGATTTGAGTGAAATTTGGTACAGAGATTGTCTAGAACCAAAGAAAGGGTATAGGCTTTATATTTTATCCCTATATTCGCACGGGAACGGGAACGTATTGGGGAACTTATTTTTTATTTCTAAAATTCTTCCACCATTTGAATGCCACACTATCCCCGAGTAACATAAACCTTAATTCATCCCCATATTCCTACGGGAACGGGAGTCCTTACTAATAAAAGAAGTCCGAAAGTAGCCCTGCCTGTCCGTCTTTGTATGTTATCATATACCGCCTAAGCTACTGAACCAATTTTAATGAAATTTAATACAGAGATGATCTTGAGCCTAAAGAAGGACATAGGCTATATTTCATTCGAATATTCCCACGGTAACCGGTCCTCACTAATTTTATAAGTGCAAAAGTAGCTCTGGCTGTTCGTCTTTCTATGTTACCATGTAACGCCTAAACTACGGAACCGATTTAATTGAAATTTAGTACAGAGATGGTCTAGGACCTGAGGAAGGACATAGGTTATGTATTTTAGCTCAATATTCCCACGGGAACGGGAACGTAAACTGGAACTTAAGAACTACAGCACCGATTTCGAAAATTCTTTCACCGTTCTATGGGAGCGCGAGTCCTTACATATATATTATAGGTGCTAAAGAAGCTCTGTCTTATCGTCTTTCTATGTTACCATATCCCGTCCAAACTACTGAACCGATTTAAATGAAATTTTGTACAGAGATAGTCTAGAACCTGAGGAAGGAATTAATTTGAACAATAACAAAAAAAAAAAATTTTTGTTATTGTTTTTGTTTTTGTCCTGGAGTTGAATTTTAATGAAAAATAGGAATCTTTAAAGAAATAATATTTCTTAAAAGACGTGTTTGATCGTGAAGATCACCACAACTCCTAAGTTCGCGTTTCGCCCAGGTACGGCAATTGGGCTCATCAGTTAGACGATTGCCGTACCCTTCTAAGACGCAAAACTATGTTCGGAATATACCGACACTAATAAAATCCACTGCACTCACATGCAGTGAATTTTATTTTTAAGTGAATGTACAAGTCATATTACACTTAAAAAGTAAACAAAAGTTTGCCTTGGTTTGGCTTTAAGTTATTAATTTGAACAATAACAAAAAAAAAAAATTTTTGTTATTGTTTTTGTTTTTGTCCTGGAGTTGAATTTTAATGAAAAATAGGAATCTTTAAAGAAATAATATTTCTTAAAAGACGTGTTTGATCGTGAAGATCACCACAACTCCTAAGTTCGCGTTTCCGAACATAGTTTTGCGTCTTAGAAGGGTACGGCAATCGTCTAACTGATGAGCCCAATTGCCGTACCTGGGCGAAACGCGAACTTAGGAGTTGTGGTGATCTTCACGATCAAACACGTCTTTTAAGAAATATTATTTCTTTAAAGATTCCTATTTTTCACTGAGGAAGGACATTGGCTATTTTATCCCTATATGGAGGATGTTGTAGAATGTCTATCAGAAGACAATATTATGGACACTGAGCAAGTCACATCATACCCTATAGAGTTTCCCAATTGCTTAGGAGCATCAGGAGTGGCAGCAAGTTGGTGTTCCAGTGCCAATAATGAGAAATCTGGAATTGTACTCAGCTACAAATTTCATATTTGGGATGCGGCACTATAAAAGTTTTAATAATGGCCGGATCGGCAAAAGGAGAAAACATTTCGATTCTCAGTGGTACACTGATTCAGAAAAAAAAAGCCGTGCAAAACAATATGTGGCACGTGGATCAAACCCGCTAAACCTTCTTATGTATGGCAAAAGGAGGAAAAGTAAGAACGTCGTGTGCAAACATGTTCTTAAATAAAATAATATAACTATAGGTTACTTTAATGCATGAATGTGTTTTATTTGCAAAATAATTAGCCTTACAAATTGAAAATGCTGCCCAAAGTCTGTATTCCACGCGGAAGAAGTCGCGGGCCAAGCTAGTACTAAATAAATGCTTAAAAATTTAAGATAGAACAATAGTTCTCCACAAATTTCCAAACATATTTTTTATCATGTTATCTTAACATGCCATTGTTAAACTTTATTGACAGACCTGACCAAAAATTAGCCATTTTTAGAACTCACAAAAAGCAATAATACTCGCATAATCGTTAAAATAAATAAAATAAAGGTACAATAAAATATACAAATAATGCCAATAACAAACCATATCATAAATCCACCTGAGAAAAAAGGTGGTTTCACCTGCATTATTAGAAACGTAAATATAACTCTTTTAATTGTCTCATTTAAAAAGACACACAAACCTGAAATTATAGATAATTATGTTTGTTGCACCCTTCTTCTTCACAGCAACAATACACTATATAGTAGGACAGCCCAGGATGCTAAATTTGCAGTTACTAAAGCGTCATGGGGACTTATTGAATTGTGAAGTTTACGTTCTAAAACGAAAAAAAGTGTATGGCAGTTTTCCATTTTAGTGGGGCGATGAGTAGCTTTTAAAAATGTAAAAAAAAAGTCGAGCCTGTCAGATTTTTATACAGAGTGATCAACTTGATGTCTTCGTCCTCCAGGATGATAATCTGACAATTATATAGGGGCGTACTCTTAGTCTGACAATTTGAAAGTAACAATTATTTGTAGTTTCTGTTTTTTATTACTGGATGCAATAAAAAAATATGTACACATATTATGTATTTAAAAATTTTGTCGAAAATACTAAAAAAAAACCCTGAAAGTTTGAGCCCTTAATATTAATTTTAAGTGCTCGATCAAGAGGTGTGAAGATTTCCCATTGAAAATACACGGAAATTCTGATTTTTTTTTTTTTAATGCTAAAGCTCAGCGGCATTTCATGGGATCACTTTAACCGAAGATGTTTTTTTCTCAAAATTGAACGCTATACAAAAATGTTCTTTTTGGCAAAGTCGTTAGTCATACCGACCATTCGGTACGGGCTACTAAACCTACTACAATTATAAAATTCACGTTATTTCGCTGTTATCTCGTAAATAACAAAAGCTAAGGAAAAATTATAAACTACAAACTTGTAAAGAATTTAGTTTTCTACAAAAAAAATTTTTGGACAAAATTGCTAATATCAATATTAACCGAGATATTAACCATCATATATTATACCTTTTATTGACGATTTTACCTAAATCGCCTCAAGCAAAATGTCAGATTATGTTTTCCGTAATCCTGATAAGATTGCCATCAAAATAAAAAAAAAATTTATCGCGCTCGAGTATTTCAGAATGTCGATATTTTTACATCTTTGTGACTCGCATGCTTACTAAGGCCCCGCTCAAATTGTCAGATTATTGAAATATACACTCTTCTGGATGTAATCAACCTACCATCTCTTAATCTGATGCGCTCGAGTATTTCCGAGGATCGACTTTTTTTACTAATCTGACGTGCTGCCCTCAACGAACGCCCCAACATTATGGTTTCATATATGGTAGGAGTACATTACAGGGTGCAAGGTTTCTCCCCATATGATTTTCTGACGATCTCGAGTAACGCGCAAAATCCCTTCCTGGGCTCCCCTACTAATACACATTACACAGATCACACACAAGGTACAGATACTGGTACACTGACATAGATACCGACTCCACTACCCACCCGAGTACCAAACTACCTTCTTCTTTCCATTTCCGGCGTTACGAGTAGTGATCTTGAAGCGATCACAACTCTCCTACTTTTCTGCTTCACACTAGTGATCCGCCTGTGGGGTACGCCGCGTTGACCTCAGAAAGCGTCGGCAAGCCTCCCGGTTTTGGATTGTTCCATGTCTGAGGCCAACCAAATGCTGCTGTTTTTGCATTTGCTTGTACCAGGAGTGTTTTGGCCTGCCTTTTCTTTTTCGTCGCGAATTTGTTGAAACGTTGTACGATATTGCCTTTTGGACGGGGTTCTGCGGATCTCTCCTTTGAACATGACAATACCAACTGAGCCGGTCGTGCTGAATTTTGTCCAAGATGGTACTTTTGACATGAAGGCTTCCACGGATCTTAGTACTTCTAATTCGATCAAGCTTTGTTACTCCTGCTGTCATCCGAAGCATCTTCATTTCGGCTGCCGTCAATTTGCTCTCATACTTTTTGTACATTGTCCAACATTGTGAACCGTATGTCAGAGCTGGACGGACAACTGCTGTGTAGAGTCTTCCCTTCAGCTTAGGGGGCATTTTTCGATCACAGAAGATAGCGGAGTTTTCTCGCCACTTCATCCACCCTACGCTTACTCGATGATTGATGTCGTCATCACAAGTTGCTTCACTATTGATCATAGATCCCAGATATTTAAACTTTTCACACTTGGGAAGCACATTTCCATTCAAATAAATGTCTGGAATAGGCTTGTCTGGATCAGAAAAAGGGCAGCACAGGTATTCAGTCTTTTTAGCGCTAATACGGTACCCATTTCCTTCCAGAACATCAATCCAAACGTCAAGTGCTCGTTGCAGGGATGTAGGATCCTCGCTTATGATGGCTCCATCGTCAGCAAAGAATAATTGTTTTACTTTATTGTCCGTTACTTTTCCTTCGAGCAAATAATCCAGAACAGCAATAAAGAGCAGTGGACTCAAGACACTTCCCTGATGTACACCTACTGTTATTTGGAATTCTTCGGTGACTCCAGCTGGGCATCTCACTTTTGTAACTGCTCCCTCGTACATGTCCATAATTATTCGCACATAGGCTTCAGGAACTTCTCGGTGTCTGAGGGCCACCCATATCAGATCTCGTGGTTGTCGATCGAATGCTTTTTCGTACCAAACTACCTAAGTTATCTAAACATACAAAATGCCAACCCGAGTACCTAACTACCCAAAGTAACTAAACATACGAAATGAAGATACCAATACCGATACCGAGTAACGAAAGTAACGAGACTAACGAAAGTAACGACATCGTAAAAGTAAAGACATTTATTTGTGAGTAACGTTTCGTTATTCGGTACAAGAGAGATATACTTGTTACTGAGTAACGAATACATACCATTTGCTACAGCGCTATAAATCTCGCTGCATTCTAACTCGCGAGCTATTTTAACGTTCTGCGACTGACGTGGTAGTATAACAGACACCTTAAAATCTAAAAACTCTTATTTCACCGTTATTTTTAAAATATCGACCCGCGCGTCTTCAGTATCTTTCAGTCATGTGCTCAGCCATGCGTTAGTGTATAGTGAGCTGTTGTGGCATGATCGTTCCTTGTTATGTGAAAAAGAGTTTATACGATTTTATACGTCAGTTATAAGGAAAAAATCCATCGATATCCCTTACCGAAAGAAAACTTTGCTTTATTTGTCCTCCAAAAATAAAAGGAGTAACAAGGTACTGTTGCTGTGATTGCTTGAAGCCGATTTGCCTTTAATGTTCGAAGCCATTGCTTGAAGACTGCATACAAAATATGTATTTTAAGCTTTGAAAAAAAAATTTCCAACCAATGGATTGATCTCTTTTCCTTTTTTTCTTAATGCAATAAGTTCTTATTTCAATAAAAAATAAGTAAATGGCGATATTATTTATGTTATTTATTTTTTTCAATTTTTTTCTTTTTTCAAGTTTCAGAAACACTTTTTTTGTTGTTCTAATAAAACTTTTTTTATCTTTATATCTGTTTCTTAAATTGACATTAAACTGATTAAAACCAATAGGTGTCTACTATTTAAGCTTAAAAATAGAATAATTAAAAAATGAAACATTATAAAAATGTTTGAAATACAAGTTGTCCGAACAGTGTCTGGGGGACTACAACGTTAGCAAAATTGTTAAATTTAGGTAGGGTGTCCACCTGAGGTCTGTCTAAAAAGAGAACATTTTGCTCTAGAATCAAAAAAAAAGAGACTTTCGAAAAATACTAAAGAGAACAAAAAGAGAACACCGAATAAAAAAATATTTTTTGATATATTTTTTATTAAAATTAACAACACTAAAAACAATGCAGTTCAAAAACAAAAGCAGATTAACATGTCAATAAGTTTATTAGTGAAAGATAACTTAACAATTATTCTATAAGTCTTTTAGTTATAAATACGGATCAGATTATTCATTAAGTTGCTTACCACGAAGCTTCCTATTCAACATAATAACTCTCTTCTTCATCGATATCTTCATATTTCTCTTTTTTCTTTATTTTTGTAGTGCTGCTTTTTTTATCAAAAGATTTTTATAAAAATCTTGACTGCTGCTTTCTCTATTATTATAAACCAAGCAAAGAATAGAATTGATGGTCGAAATTTTGAGTCTATTTCTTTCTTTGGTCCATTGACCCTCAATTAGAGAAAATATTTTCTTAACATTAAGATTCTGCCCTGGGTTTACAAAAATACGCACACATTTTAGAAAGTTCTGAAAAGTGCTCTGGATAATTCACACTATGAAAAAACTTTCGTCCATTTTGCTGTCAAGTGCAAAATGGACGAAAGTTGACATTGACTGTGATTTATTAAAATTTAAACTCTTTGAATTTGTCTTAAGAAACTTATTCGATTCGCAAAATTCATCAAAACATTTACTGTCGTTTATAGTTATGTACATTTTTGGAAAGTGAATATGTATAGGTAATAGTTTTTTCGACTTCTTCCCATTGTAAGTTTAAAAAATCCAACAAAAACATGAAAACTCTTCCAATTGAAGGCTCCGTTTTTTTAGGTAGACAATCAAATGATTTTTGATAACATATAATGCAATCACTTTTAAAAGCATTTTCTTCTTCTTCACGGCCTGTTCTCTCAGCCAATGTGTTTGATTTTGCAGCAAAAATTGTTGAATGTTCGTTGAGCCACCCGCAGATGGAAGAATAAGTTTTGTTTTTTTGTTTGAAGATGTTGCTCTAAGAAGTAGCATTCTTCTTTATTTGAGACATTCACATTTACTTTGCAGACAATACACTGCGCATCCCATTTAGAATTTGAATCTTTCACGAAACTTGTATAATGTTTTTGGATTTCGTCGGAAAAATGCTTTTCCTTTTTGTGATTATCGCATTAGTTTTCTATGAAATCGAAAATTTTTAGGTACATATATACATTAATTAATTTTCAAAAAAATATTTAAAGCTGGTTTATTATTGAATAATAAATTATTTTGAAAATATCGCCACATTTCGCACAACGCACAATTTAAGAGGAATAGAGACAGTGATCTTTTATATTTAACAACCACCACCGGCTTTCACTTTACACACCATCAGCCGTATTTATTAGATTTCGCTAAAACACGCTTAAAACGCATATTAGTTATTCAGTGATAAAGAACTTATTAAGACTTTAATCAGTGAATAAAAAATCCTTATTTATAACCATTTTTTTCGCCCATACTAGTTAATCATCCCTTATGTCAAAATCATAAAGGAACTCTCTTATTTTGGTTTCTCAATGGTTGAACTGACAACAGAAATTTGTTTTTGTTTATATTTTCTAACCTATGGACGATGAAATGTTGGTCACGCAATATACATTGTTCTATATATATGTATATATTCTATTATTCTTTGGCTTTAATTTTGTTGTTTTGTCCAAAAAGCGAAAATCAAAAACGTTTCCGAACTGGAAAACTTGTAAGAAACGAATTTACAAAAAAGGAAAACAATGCATATTTCTGTCAATTGAAAACACATTTACTACATCCAAATTATTTATAAAGTTAATGTAATTTGAGTACATTTCCATTTTAGTTATTTTTAAAATTCTCAAAGATGTAAATAAACCACTGAATGACAACTCAATACTCAAAATCAAATGACATTTATACGCTAAAACACGCTTAAAACACACATTTCTGCGTTTAAGCTAATCAGCCCTTATTCACTGCCGAAAAATGATTATAAATACGATTTTTGTTTTAATCAACGATTAAGCGTGTTTTAAAGTTCCGCGGAGTTCAAAATGCGATTATAAATACGGCTGCATGAGTATGTGTAGTATGTGGTAGCTAGCAATGGCCATTTTCTGCATATGGCTTTGTTGCTTCTCTTCCTTGCTTACAGGATATAGCACGAGAGACGAGAGAGTGAGATGAATTGATTTCGAAGTAGAAGTAAAACTGACGTCTTTAAGAAAAGCTGAATTTAAGGTTTTTTTAGTATGAAAAATTGTATCTCATCACGACAAAGTATTAAAAAGAACTGCGATAATTCTTTACACCACGTTTACATTTAATTGAGGTGTTAAAAAATTTATTAAATTAATTCGAATAAAAAAAGTGATATACAAATAAAAAAGAGAAAAAAAAGATCCCAACGAAAAAAGATAGTGTAAGAAAGATCGGACCTAAAAAAGAGAACATGTTCTCTTTTAAAGAGATAAGATGGACACCCTAAATTTAGGTCACGTCAGTCGCAGAGGGTTAACTGAAACTACAGATGGGCGAGATTTCCTGTGCAAGATGCAACGGTAAATTTGAAAAGGCTACCGCCGCCGTTCAATAGCGTCACGGCAAAACCGGAAGAAGCTACAGCAACTGCTAAGAAATTGCTTTGACTTTTTAAAGGCTCTTCTCCGTAATCTTCTTAATTAAAGTCAAACTTTACAACTGGAACAGCCGATTCAAGCAGTTTTATTTTTCCACTTCAATAAATCGCATAGTAGGTACTAACATTAATATTAAAATATTAATAAAGGGGATAGGTGTAGTCAGGAGCGTAAAAAAATGCCATTTTTCAAAAAAAAAATTTTGCTAGTAGTTAAGTTGATTTTACATAAGTAAAAACATAGTGTCATTTCATCATATTTTGACATTACTTCACTAAAATTTAAAATAAAAATTAATTATTTTACAAGTTATGGCGGTCTAAGTTGAACAGGTTTTAATAATGGGTCCTTGCGATGACTAAATAAAATAATCATAATCAGGCACTAGCCCTTAATGTTTTCTAAAAACTGTATAAGTTTCATTCAAATCTATCCATCGGTTTTTGAGTTACAGTGGTCACCAGTTCAAAAAACATAGATTGCGCAAAGGTTCACCGACGTAGTTTTGTAGTTTTCGCGAAAAATGATAAATCTTCTCTAACTGGATACTCGCCAAAATAGTTTTCTTGCACAGTGAAACTTGGATCAGTTGGGCCCAGGGAATTTGTTTAAAGTAATACTTTTTCAATATTCTATTTTGGAATGGAATGAAATGGAACAGGTCGTTCATTCAGGTGAAATGTTGTGAATCTCAGCGACGGAGAGATTCAGCAACAAAATTGTTTAAAAAAGAGCGATGGATGCGTCTACCCCGTGACGAACCTCCACGAATCTAATTGGTCGATGTGAATAGAACTAACTGAATGCGCCGATGAATGAAGAAACCACCAAGAAAATGGCACTTCTTGGTTGACCTCTTAAAAGGACATAGTTCCAGAAAGTTAACATATTTTTATTACTTTTGGAAATCAATCGTGTTGTTTATTTTTTTCTTTTTTTTAATTCTATTTGAAGACCGTTTTCAGCGTTAAATTTGGATTTGTGAAACACCCTACTTGAGTTTTGATTGATCATCAGTTAACGCATCGATTCCTTTTCGTGTCAATTCTTCGATATTGGCTAATAAAACTATCTGCGAACCACCCCTTGCTGAGCAGCTGGCGTTGGCAGCATTATAATCTTGCTACCTGTTGCATTATATCGCCATTGAAACCCACTCAGCTGTCATTTCGACAGTTCATCTTAAGGCCCCGGCCCATAGAACGCGGTGCGCGCGTGCGGCACCGCTTCCAACTGACAGCTCGATTAAATACACACGTTCTTATGAGAGGTGACCCATAAGCACCGCGCGCAACGCGCCGAGTAGCCCAACTTTCTACTTTGCCGCGGCTCTCACGCGGTGACAGAACCAATTTGAAATTTTCTCTCTGATGACATGCGCAGTAAGAACCAATTTGAAATTTTCTCTTCTGTTAACATGAGTGGCCTTGTTGAGTTGAGACACCGCAACGGATTCTATGGGTCACCCCTATCAGTTGCGTGCGGCAAAACCCACCGCATCAGTTGCCGCGCCGCTCCTACCGCGCGCACCGCGTTCTATGGGCCGGGGCCTTTAAAGTTAAATTAGATGAACATCGCCGCGGCACATCAGTATGCATAATTTATTTCAATTAGTTTGTAGATATGTAATTAATTAATCATGCGTATCATTAACTAACATATTAGTTTACTACAATCCAAGTTGTGGATTGGGTTTCGATTCATTTCGGCGGGAAAAAAGTATAACTCGTTCTCGTAGGAATATGGGGATATTATATATACTATAGCCTATTCCAGACTGTAGTCTATTTCTGTACCTAATTTTATTTAAATCGGTTCAGTAGTTTAGGCATAGTTGCATTACAAACAAATTTACTTTCATACTTATAATACTATTAAGAATAATTTTGAGTCGTTGTTGTCCCTTTAACCAGCCAAGTTTTTGCATTAAAAATAACAATAAAATCTTCTACAATAAATATAATCTTATGGCCCTGCTTATACGAGCACAACACGTAATGTTCACATGCGTTTAACTTCATCCAAATTTTGCGAATTCATTTTTGCGTTTTTCGTAATTAAAAGTGGCTGACACTAGAAATCTAATTTCATATCCAAATCCGCACACACACTTCGTTATATTTATGACATCCATTCACGATGTGTTCCTCTCCACTACTTCATGGAAATTGACAAATACGCTGCGATAAAGAAGCAACATAAAAGTGAACTTCAGAGTTCATTCACCGATAGCTATTCTTAAAACATTTTGTAGATCTGCCCTTCTTACGTTTTCTTACAATAACCCCTCTCACCATCAAAAATTGATTTATAATAATCTCGTGTACACAAGATTTTTATCTCAGATGAGAACAAACAGTTGAACTATTCAAAGTGAAATATTATAAGAATTCGAGTAGCGTTTAGGCTTTCATGCACAGATTTTATTTTCGAAAGTTCTAAATTATTTTTATTCTTATTAAATTTGATTATATATTTTTTTTTTTAATTTGATATGTTGACACGTCTTAAAAAGCTTGTTTTCTATTTACAAAGCTTGAAAGATAACTAACTGATTCTAACTGAAAAAAAAACTGGTTCACTTACTTCGATAGGGTCAGTTGGGGTAAATGAAAACATATTTTTCTATAAAAAACAAAAAAAAATTTTGTTCAACTTTTTTTAACTTTCGAGAGCCGATAATATCAGGTTTTTCAATAAGAGCGCTACAAAAATAAAACAAAACGGTTTTAAAAAAATGAAAAAACAGAAAATGGAAGTGTTGTTGTAATAAGAACGTTCGATGACTTATCACGAATTAAAGATTAAAATTACAGTAGACGCTCGATATAGTGAAGTAATAAAAACCAGCCACTTTCACTATTTGGAGATTGTTCACTATTTCGAGCGGGAGGCTAGAAACGCTTTCCAAAGTTAAATTTGATCACAAATGCACATTTTGTTCAGTGTGAAGATACATAATTAAATTTATTTAATCGATAAATAAACACTTTAATCGAGTTGAAACAGCTAAAATCAAAAACCATTCAGAATAAATACTTATATAAAACAATATAAGTAAAACAAAAGCATTTTAACTCATAAAAAACCAAACATTTACATAAATGTACATAGATAGGTATAACATGTAAAGATTAGCATCTTTTTTTAATTATGTATAACAATTACATTTTTGGACAGTAGTTTGTTACTTTTGTCTTTGTCTACTGTACAAAAGCAAGAACACATCAAGAACTTATTTTGTACTGAGTCATGTGACTACTTTCTTTTGTAATTCACTGTGGGAATGACCGGTAAAATTTGTTCAAAGGCAGTCGACATTCTGTAGACGCAATGCAGTTGCGATATTCTTGTTCATACCTGAGAAAAATTATGTGTTCACTATATCGAGATCTTTATTGTTCACTATTTAGAGTAGTACATGTAAAATTTTAAGTGTTCACTATACTGGATAGTTCACTCTTCCGAGATTCACTATATCGAGCGTCTACTGTAAATCTAAAATGTTAAATTCTTTTATAAACATCGATCTTACAAATAGCAACCCTTCCATTACCACTATCAATTCCATAAGAGACGAAATTTTCTTTAATAATAATCTTGATGAAGTTAATATTCCATTTTTTATTGTTCAACAAAATATACGCAGTCTTCGATCAAATTTTGATTTGCTTGTATACAATCTGGAAGCTCTTCCATATTTACCGGATCTAATATTCTTAACTGAGATTTGTATTTTTATAAACGAATGCAATAATTACTCGATTCCCGGTTATAACCTTCATTTTTATTAGATAGATAGATATTTCTTTATTTCGTATAAATTTTACATAAAAGGTTTGCCACCGCACATAATATAATACAGAGATTTGATTCGTATGATCTTTCTACTGAAATATTATCTTTATATTACATTGTATAGGTTTATTATTAGAAAAAGAGATATTTTGTTGGAAGAAACTACGATCGAAAAACTTCCATTTCAATTTAGAGAGATAAAAAAAAAAATGACTAGAAATTGCTTTAAATTAAATAAGTAAATAAATAAATAAATAAATAATTAAATAAATAAATAATTAAATAAATAAATAAATAAGTAAATAAATAAATAAATAAATAAATAGATTAAATAAATAACTAAATAAAAAATAAATAAATAAATAAGTAAATAAATATATAAATGAATAAATAATAAATTAATAAAAAAATAAATATATAAATAAAAAAATAAATAAATAAATATAAATCAACTAGCTGAGCCGCCCGGCTTTGCTCGGGTCTATAGTTTTAAGGTTCCAGTTCTCGTTTTTCCTCTTCCGCGGGAATTTTGTGAAGAAATATAATCTGTCTTTTTGTGGGACTAAGTGGTATCCTAATGCTGAAAGAGTTTTTGAAATCTATCCAGCAGTTTCTAAGTTTCCGTTCCCAACCCCGTTCCTGTGGGAATCTTCCGTTCCCATGGAAATACGTGAATGAAATGTAAGTCTATGTCACTGAGGGATAATGTTACACCCTAGAGTGGAAAGAATTTTTGAAATCGGTCAAGTTACTTAATGATTCCCGTCCTCGTTCCCGTTTCTGTTCCCGTGGGATTATAGGGATGAAATACACGCCAAGTTACTGAGGGATTATGTGGCATCCCAGTGCAGAAAGAATTTTTGAAATCTGTCCAGTAGCTTCTAAGTTTCCGTTCCCAACCCCGTTCCTGTAGGAATCTTCCATTCCCATGGAAATATGTGAATGAAATGTAAGTCTATCTCACTGAGGGATAATGTAACATCCTAGAGTTGAAAGAATTTTTGAAATCGGTCAAGTAACTTTATGGTTCCCCTCCTCGTTCCCGTTTCTGTTCCCGTGGGATTATATGGATGAAATATAGTATAAGTTCCTGATGAAGGGAGATAATGTAGCACCCTTAGTGCTGAAAGATTTTTTGAAATCTGTGGAGTAGTTTCTAATTTTCCGTTCCCAACCCCGTTCCTGTGGGAATATGGGGATCAAACCTTGACAAGAACCATCTCTGGACTAAACTATGTCTACCCTGAAAATTTCATAAAAATCCATTGGGTGGTTTTGGAGTTTACCCCGGACATACATACATACATACATACATACATCCTACTTTATATATATAGATAAATAACAATAACAAAAAATGACTAAATACTTCGATAACTTCACAATAAATAGTTACTCGTAAACAATTTTAGAGATTTTCAATGAAAAGAAACAAAAAACATAAAAAAAAAAATCATAGAAAAATAAGAAGTTAGATGACAATTTGGACTATAAGTTACAGGTTATATAAATTCAATTCGTGAATGAGGTCATTTTCAGCAAACATACATTTCAAAAGAAATTTATCGGAAAGTTTTGAAATTCTATCAACAATCAACTCAACATTCGCTTGTTCATGCAACTCGTGTGTTGAATAGTGCCATGGCAAATTCAACATCATTTTAAGAATCTTGTTTTGTGATATTTGGAGCTTTTTTAAGTGACATTTTGCACAACTTCCCCATACTGGACATCCATACAACAAAATAGACTGAAAGATAACTTTGAATATAATGATTTTATTTTTATTTGAAATCTGTGATTTACGATTTATGAGGGGGTAGAGCATTTTAATGGCAATCCCTACTTTTTTTAGTGTTTGAGAGATATGGTCTTGGAATTTTAGTTTGGAGTCAAGGTATATTCCAAGATATTTGACAGATTTTTGCCAATAAATACTGCATCCATTAACTTGAAGCTGATTGCTTGGAAGAAAGCAAGATTTTCTTTTTCTAGAGAAAAAGATGGCTTGCATTTTTTCCAAGTTGAGTTTTATTTTCCATCTGTTATATTAATTTTCTAATACCCTTATCGCATTTTTAAGATTCGTTTCAATTTGGAAACTGAATTTATGCGACGAAAGTATTGCTGTATCATCAGCGAAAATTGCTGATTCACATTCAGGCAGATCCGGAAAATCAGATGTAAATATATTAAATAAAGTAGGTGAAAGCACAGAGCCTTGGGGAACACCAAAATCAAAGTAGAACAAACTTGACTTTTCACAATTTACATGTACCTTAAAACATCTATTTGACAGGAAACTTTGAACAATTTTACACAAATGTGGTGGGAACTTATACTTTAAAAGCTTGAAAATTAGCCCATTATGCCACACGGAATCAAACGCTTTTTCTATATCAAGAATTATCATGCCGCTGGATTCATCTCTCGTACGATTCGTTTTGATAATATTACAAATTCTTTTTACTTGATGGGATGTATTGTGAAGTTGTCTAAAACCGAATTGTTGGTCTGGAAGAATTTTATAGCTTGAGAGAAAAGTAGACAATTTATTTTTAATGATTTTTTCTAATATTTTGCTGATACAGCTTAAGAGGCTTATAGGTCTGTAACTATTTGGGCTTTTAATAGGTTTACCAGCCTTTCGAATCGGAATTACCTTAGCTTCTTTCCAAGAAAGTGGAAAGTAATGCATTTTGAGGCAAGCGTTTACCAGAAAAGTAAGATAGGTGATGCCGATAACAGGTAAATTTTTAAGATATATATTTTGAATAGTAACTAGACCACTTGATTTTTTTGCTTTTAAAGCCTCAATAATTGTTTTAATGTCGTTTTCTTTCACGAACAAAGATGGTGGCGTAATGATTGAAGATGAATTAAATGTATCAATAGTTTCTTTGACTAATGAATTAGTGAAGTTTTCCCCCAAGTTTTGTGAAACTTGGTGGTTCTTTAGAAATACATTGCCAAGTTCCTCAGCCTTTTCAAGGTCAGTATATAAGGTTTCTGTAGAGGTTTTTAAAAACGGCAAATTTTTGCCTTTATTTTTAATGATCTTGACAATGTTCCAAAATGGTTTGGTACCTTTATGCAACGAAGAGAGTCTTGTATTCCATTGCTCATTTCTGATGCTACTAATTTTTGAGGATATAAGTTTATTAAAAAACGTAACCATGTTCCGAGAAAAAGGTTGATGGTATCTCTGCCAATTTCTTTTGTGGGCATTTCTTATTTTAATGAGCTCAAGAACTTCTGACGGAAGTTTTTTAAAATTGTTTTTAACTTTCTTTTTAGGGATGCACTCATGAGCACAACTTAAAACGGTTTCAGTGAAGCCTTCTACAATACGGTCAACATCTGAGTTTCTAGAGACATCAGCAAGATCTAAAGATATGTTTCTAAGTTTTGTTCTCACTTTAGAACGAAAGCAAGACCAATTTGTATTTTTAAGATTATAAATATACTGTATATTTTCAATGCCCGACCAAGGGAGACTACAAAGGACAGGAATGTGATCTGAACACAACACATTTTCAGTCACAGGAACACTAATTCTATTTACGACATTGGTAATAAACAAATCGAGGACAGACGGGGAACCACGAGAACCTGCAGGAAAGTATGTTGGACTGGAAGGGAACAGAATAGAAACTGGAAACGTGAGAGAAAGGTTTGATAAAATATTGCCCCAAGCGTTTGCTCGGAGGCAACCCCAGTCTCTATGACGGCAATTAAGGTCTCCCCCCATTAAAAAATCATCTTTGATCGCAAAAAACTTAGAAAAATCATCTTTCAGCAGTTTTCGTTTCGTTATGGAAGAAGACCCACCAGGGAAATAAACGCAAAAGATCTTTATTAGTTTTTGATTCCTTAATTTAATTTCAATGCCTATGTTTTCCACGCATTTGGTTCGAAAACAAGGTAAAAGCGAATGCTGAATTGATTTTTTGACTAAAATTGCAACACCACCACCCCTTTCATCTATTCTATCAACTCGATAGCATTTATAGTTTGAAAAAGGTAGTCTAACTTCAGGCGAAAGCCAAGTTTCAGTTACCAATGCAACATCAATTTTTTTTACATTTAAGTAATCTATGAATAGATTTTTAAAACTACGCAACGGATTTTGATGCGGTTTTTTTTTTTAAATGAATAGAATGATTCAAGAGGAAGGTTTATATGTATAATACATGCATATTATAGCAGAAAAAACCGAGAAATTTCAAGATCTGTTATGTGATGTCTTAACAAGCACATTTTTCTGCGCTTGCATTGCAAACGCTGGCTAAACCTTACGAAATAGATCAAACTTATGTGCTACGGAATTGTATATCTTAAAAAGATGAATAAAAAAATCCGCGAAAGCATATGTTTATCTCTTAAGGATAACCCACAGTACCCATTTTTATCTTTTACATATTACAAAAAAAATATGGGTTATTTACCAAGCTATTTTAAACGATACAAAATCATTCCTTATCCAATTAAACACATTAGATAGGTTGTTCATTTCATGTAGATCAAAATTGCATGTGATTTAAATGAATATTTTCGAAGATATTACAGAAGCCGGCCGGGGCGGCGGGAGCGAGTCTATAAATAGCGCGTCGTATATCATGGTTTAGTATCAGCATTGTACCCGTGCGAAGCCGGGGCGGGTCGCTAGTAAATAATAAAATTCATTTTTATATTTATTTATATTATATTTGAATTCTTTACTCTTGTGAAAATATGTTTGATGCCATTATGTATGGAACTCGATTT
Source organism: Melanostoma scalare (assembly GCA_949752695.1). Taxonomy (NCBI): domain Eukaryota; kingdom Metazoa; phylum Arthropoda; class Insecta; order Diptera; family Syrphidae; genus Melanostoma; species Melanostoma scalare. Next base: position 148,797,753 of record OX456986.1, read on the forward strand.
CTTTTGCATGGCCACCAAGAGGCACGCTTGCACGTTTGCAGTAGTCCAGGCGCTGGACCCAATTTTCGACGGTTTTCAAGCATAAATCGGCAAGTTCAAGTTCGATATTCGTACGAAGTTCATCAATCGTCGCTGGCTTGTTGGCATGGACCATAAACTTGACGTAGCCCCACAGGAAATAGTCTAACGGCCGACGTCAAATTGCACGACCGAGGCGGACAAGCGACTGGACCATTTCGTGTTATCTCACGTTCTCCAAACTTGGTTTCCAATAAATTGATTGTGACATTCTCTGTGTAGTTTGTGGCGCCGTCCTGTTGGAACCACATGTCCTCCAAGTCCATATCATCCAAATGGGGCCAAAAATATTGGGTTATCATTGAACACCAGCGATCCCCATTCACAGTAACGTGCCGGTCTTGATCATCACGGAAGAAGTACGGCCCAATGACGCCGCCGGCCGGCCCACAAAACACACCAAACCGCAATTTTTTCGGGAAGCAATGATGACTCATGGAGTACGTGTGGATTGCTGCCTGATCAATACCGCATATTTTGTTTATTGACGAAGCCATTCAGCCAGAAATGAGCCTCATCGCTGAAGATGATTTTTCGATGAAAATCCGAATCATTTTCAAGTTGTTGCTCAGCCCAATTCACGAACATACGACGCTTCTGGAGGTCAAGTGGCTTCAGTTCTTGCGTCAATTTAATCTGGTAAGGATGTAGGCCAAGATCTTTTCGAAAAATTCGCCACAACGACGTCACAGAGATGCCCAACGCTTGAGAAGGACGTGCGAGAGACACATTTGGGCTTTCTGCAACTGAAGCCTCAGTGGCAGCAATATTCTCGACACAACGGGCACTTATTTGTCTCACTGGCACGGGAACATTTTGTACCGCGCCTATGGATTCAAATTCTTCCACTAGACGCTCAATTGTTGATCTGCTAGGAGGATTATGACGACCATAAATTGGACATAGCGCTCTTAACGTTGAGGCCACTGACTCCGAATTTCGGTAGTAATATTTTAATAAATTCGACTCGTTATTGGCTCGTATATCTTTCCATAATGAAATGGCAAATCTTATTAAAGGGATACCTATGTCAAAAGAGCGGCAAGAAATATGGTGTCGTTTGCTGTCCCTGCTGCTCTACATTTGTAGTGTTTGCCTTGTTTACCTTGTACAAAAGGTGTCCCGTAATTTTTATGCATACTTTGGATTTTGAAATCTGTTTTAAAATTAAATTTTATTAAAAAAAAATCCCTCCGTTGAGATAAAAGGTGCAATTTTGTAAAAACCAATTACCTGTTTAAGAAAAATCAACTAAGCCATTTACTACTGCCTAATAGATATATGTAAATGTCTTATAAGTTAATATGAAGCATAAACATACAATGGAATATAAGAGCACTTTCAACGTTCGTCTATATATGTACAATGTGCATTATCCCTCAGTGATATAGACTTATATTTCATTCACATATTTCCACGTGAACGGAAGATTTCCACAAGAACGGAAACTTACAAACCACTGGACAGATTTTTTCACCACTTGACAGATTCATTGACATAATCCCTCAATCACTTGACGTAGATTTCATCCCTATAATCACACCGGAACAGAAACAAGAGTGAAAACCGGAGCCTTAAATAAAACTACAGACCCGAACAACGCCGTGCCGCCCAGTCGGGCGGGAGGCTCAGCTAGTTTATAAAATAAAAGTAGTATGAGAAAAAAAAAAAAAATAATAATAATAATGTATGTTGGGAGCAAGCATAGAATATATAAATTAGAGTTCATCAAGTTAGTGATATCTTACTCATACTGAAATTATGTATGTATATTTATTAAATTTTGTATATAAATCAGGAATAGTCAGACATACACTTACAAAAGTCGACAAAAATAGTTAAATCTATTATGTTACCAAATCAAACGTGTAATTTCTAATTTGACTTAGGTGGGCATTACAGTTCGGGGTGAACCTGGGCCTCAACCAACATCCTTCTATAACGACTTCGATTTCGGGCGAGCTCTCTCTAGTTTCGCACTCTAAGTCGGTTGAGGTCTTCATCCACTTGATTGCGCCACCTAAGACGAGATCTTCCCCTTCCGCGATTTCCCTGCAATGTGCTTTAGAACACCCGACGAGCCGGAGCGTTTGGGTCCATCCGCTCTACATGGCCCAACAATCGTAGCCTCGCGATGCGTACTCTTCTGGCTATGCCCATGTCGCGGTACAGCTCATACAGCTCGTTGTTGTATCTTCTTCTCCACACATTGTCTTCGCATACGGGACCAAAGATCATTCGGAGAGTTTTTCTTTCGAAACGACAAAGGGTTTCCTCATCCGCTTTCGATAAGGTCCATGCTTCCGCGCCGTACAGCAGGACTGGGATGATTAAGGTCTTATACAAGGTCACCTCAGTGGCGTAGATAGTTTTTCGCAATGGGGGGGGGGGGATGGATCTAGTTCGGTAATTTTTTTAAGAAGTTTAATAATTTAAAAACACAAGACTTCATTGATGTCATTTTGTATGCCATAAAGAATTTTATTTTTTAAGATAATACATACATATACGACTAGACTAGAAGGAACTAGAATGAACATTAATTTAAAAAATAAATTACAAAATAAAATCCAGTTTTCACTTCTTTTTCGATAAAACGTTTATAACCTCATCTGGTGTTATTGGTATTTCGCGATGAATAGCTAGAGCAGCCAAACCATTCAAACGATCCTACAAATAAGAAAACATCCAAAGCTTATCACACTGTTATCAAAATTGAAATATTTTTAATTATCTCACTTCGTTGGTCATGCTTCTTTGTATTCTCTTTAAACTGGAGAAAGTTCTTTCGGGAGTTGACGTTGAAACCGGCAGTGTAGCTAATATCTTTAATAAAACATAAATATTTGGAAAGTTTTCTTCGGGGCAGCTATCGAGTGCTTCCAATGAATTCTTAGAGGAAGTATTATTCCTTCGGATTGAATATCTCTTCCAAGTTTTCAATTCTTCAAGAACAGTAGATGGTCCGGCAGTCAAATATGTTTGGTAAAACTCAAAAGTCTCATTAAATTTTTTTTGCTGCTTTGTCTATTTCTGAGTCTGACGAAGAATCCTTGAAAAGAACAGAAAACCCTGTATGTTTTCATGGTTAGTAAATTTTTCTCCAAGGTCCATTACAAAGAAATCGAGGAAAGGGTTGAAAACAGTCACACGAAAATATTCTTCTGTACTTTTAACCGAAGGGTTCGAACGATTCTTTTGTCGGTTTTTATGTTTGACGTCAATGTCAAGGGCTTCAGCTATTTTTTTTTTTTTTTTCATTTTTAAACACTTTTGAAAATGAATCGTCTTCTGCCCGTTAAATTTTTAGTTGATCTCTAAATCTAACTTAGACCAAGTCTAAGTTTACTCTTTGAAACTCACGACTTAATGGTGACGAGATTCGGTAAACCATACTAATTACCTTTAAGCTGATCAAGAACTCGAAGTCCATAGGGTTTTTTAAGTTCTTTGCGTCACTTTCCAATGTTCTTATTTGGTCAAGAGTCTCGAACACAAACGGAAATAGCTCCTCAAAATCTTCAAAATCTTCAACAGCTTGATATTTTGAAATCCATCTCGCCTTTTTAGAGTCTTTTTTTGTGGAGTCTCTTCACTTTCGCTTATTGTTTTTTGCAGCATATCTTTTCTTTTTGGTGTATTGAAGTAATTGTAAAGTGCTTCAATTGTAGTAAGACAGTCTCTAATGGCTGGTATTTTGCTGGAAACAGATATCGCAAGGTTCAAGGAATGGCGAATGATTGCCTGCACACCATTGTTGTTGACCAGACATGTTGCTTGCTCCGTGCGTCGTACCCTTGGACGATCAAAAAAGAAATGTTCAGATCGCAATTTTGAAGATTTTCCACTATAAGCTTAGCAAGATTATCACACACAATAGGTTGTCCCATATAACTTCGATCGTAAGATACACTACCTGATGTTTTTTCTCAATGCATTTTTGAAAGCACCCCTAAACGAACGCATGTGTATGTGTGGTGTTGTTATGCTACTCATTAGCTTGGGTGACCAGATCAACAATGTGCCACACGCTGCAAAGAAATCTCAATAGGAGTCGGTGTGCGCTTTTGTGCTATGGGATGGAAAGTTGGATGGAAGTTTTTTTCTTGCACGTTTTATTATTGGTATGAGACGTAGAAAAATTTTTTAAAAATCGATATAAAAATGAAATTCAAAAGATTAGGTATTATTTGGTTCATAATAGGCTATGTTGAACAATTATCGATCCCAATGGGGGGGGGGGGGGATCTATCCCCCTGATCCCCCCCTATCTACGCCACTGGGTCACCTTGGTTTTTTGGAGAGCGTTGTGTTTCTCAATTGCTTTCTTAACCCAAAGAAGCAACGGTTGGCAAGAGTTATTCTCCGTTTGATCTCCGCACTGATGCTGTTGTCCGTGTCTACAGCGGATCCTAGGTAGACGAAGTCCTGTACTACCTCGAAGTTAAGTCTGTCTATTGTGATGTTTTGCCCAATTCGTCGATGTTCTGTGTTATTGTTGGATGACAGCATATACTTCGTTTTGCCCTCATTAACCATCAAACCCATTTTTGCCGCTTCTGTTTCAATACTCGCAAAAGCAACTATGACATCACGCTTTTTTCTTACCATTACTTCAATATCGTCTGCGTAGGCGAGTAATTGCACAGACTTTTGAAAGATTGTTCCTCTGGTGTTGACGTTTGAGTTTCTTACAATCTGTTCAAGTATGATGTTGAAGAAATCGCATGACAGCTTGTCGCCTTGCCTAAAGCCTTTTTCGACATCAAAGGTCTCGGTGAGTTCTTTACCGACCTTGACGGAGCAGCGTGAACTCTCCAAAGTCATCCTGCATAGTCGAACGAGTTTTGCAGGGAAGTCGAAACTGGACATGGCTCTATATGTATAACTCCTCTCTATAGATGCTGTCATACGCGGCCTTGAAATCGATAAAAAGATGGTGAATATCGATTTTACGTTCTCCGGCTTTTTCCAAGATCTGCCGTAATGTGAAAATTTGGTCTATTGTGGACTTCTCTGGTCTAAAACCACATTGATAAGGACCTATCAAGTTGTTGACGTGGGGTTCCAGACGTTCACATATTACAGCAGACAAGATCTTATAAACGACTTTAAGGAGGCCTATCCCTCTGTAATTGGCGCAATTGTGAGGGTCTCCCTTCTTTAGGATCGGGCATACGATACTGAGGTTCCATTCATCGGGCATGCTTTCTTCCGGCCATATCATGCAGATCAGCTGGTGCATGCTCCTTTCCAACTGGTCTCCAGCTGCCTTGAAAAGTTCGTCAAGGCCATCTGCACCTGCAGTCTTATTTGATTTAAGTTTGCATATGGCAAGCTCATGTTGCTTCTTTTTCTTTTTGAGAATTCGGTGTTCTTCCCTTCTTCTCTCCTTGTAAATCGCGTCATACTGATCGTATGCAGCCCTCGTTCGTGTTTGCATAAGCATTTGTCGTGCTTTTTGCTTGGCTGCATTCTTCATCGAACCATGGGTTTCGTTTTGGTGGCCGAGTGAAACCCAGAACCTCAGAGGCAGCGGTTCTGATGGCTTTTTGGCATTGCTGAAACTGGTCTTCAATGCTTAATGCTGGCGGCATGGGATTCAAGGATAATTGAAGGGACACTCGATTGGAAAAGGCAATCTCTTGCGATTCACAGCGTTAGTTCGTGCTGGTTGTGAACAAGATATCCTCATTCGTACCTTGGCTACAACAAGGTAGTGGTGCGAGTCAAAGTTGGCCCCTCGGAAAGTTCTGACATCTAACACACTGGAAGAGTGCCTTGCGTCGATCGCAACATGATCAATTTGGTTGACGGTTGATTGATCTGGGGATCGCCATGTACCTTTATGAATTTTAGGTGCGGGAAGCGTGTACTACTTACAACAAGATTTAGCCCCGCAGCAAAATCGATTAGCTTCAGTCCGTTTTCGGAGGTTTTGTCAGGGAGGCTATGTTTAACGATTGTATTTCCAAAGATGTCCTATTTCCCTAGTTTTGCGTTAAAATCGCCAAGAACGATTTTCACGTCGTGTCTAGGGCACTGCTCATATGTTTCTTCGAGGAACTCGTAGAAACAGTCTTTGGAATTGTCGTCTTTCTCTTCTGTGGGGGCGTGGGCGCATATAAGGCTAATGTTGGCGAATCTAACCCTGATGCGGATGGTCATTATACGCTCATTAACTGGATTTTGGCTAGTCACCTTATCCCTGAGTCTTCCTCTAACAACAAATCCTTATCCAAATAATCGCTGTTTCTGTTTTCAGTAGCAGTAGCCATAGTATACGTCACAGTTTTTCATCTTCTTTATGCCCGGTCCACTCCATCGCACTTCTTGGATGGCGGTTATGTCTGCTTTGCAGCAGTCCAGGGCGTCCGCTAATTCTCCAGCTACACCTAGTCCGTTAAGAGATCTTACGTTCCACGTGCAGATCCGGAAGTCATTGTCCTTTTTTCATTTGCTTGGGTCGTCAACTTTGAAATCATTATCGTTATCCGAGGCTGTTTGTTGTTTCGGAACTCTAGCTTTTTACGTGGTTGGGTAGTTAACCCTACCCACGACCCCCAACCTGGAGGGCCAGGTCCTTTTGGATCCCTTCGGACATAAAGGGCTGGAATATCCAGTGTCAGTACCCTGCTGCATGGGTGTGAGTGCTGCCGTTGGCTCACCAGGAGCTCATCCGCCACCATTTCTACTTCAATACCCTGTCCTATATTGAAAGACCGTGAAAGACCTTTAAACCAAATATGTTGAAGTAGCTCCTTCAGGGGTTTCAGCTTTTTTGACTGCTGAAGTCCACCGTTTTTTGTTGATTCTGTCATTCGAATTCATCCGCTGGGACATATACGCGAAAGCCAGTGGATAGATACCGCGAGAAGGTATAGTAAGCACAACTGACGTGTACTATAAGTTACAACATCTGGGCGCCGCCAAGTTGGCACCAGTCAGAGCCTACTCGAATAGTACAACGCCCATCCACTAAATATATTAAATAAAATTTCTTAATTGTCTCAATAAAATTGAATTGAATTGAATCAAATTTACGAGTTTATGAATAAAATTCCATCCATACCATCATGGGCTTTTCAAATGTACATTCAAGCCAGTGAAAAAAAAAATTCATGGTGCAAGATAACCTCCGAGTCAACAATTATTAAAATCCGACAACCTTCCGACTGACCATGTACCTTTTCATCCCATTGAAAAACAGGAGTTATTGCAAATCCTGAATAAATAATAAAGAATATGATTTTTTGATGTTTATAAGCAATTAAATAAAAAGGAATAAAATGAAATGAAACACCAGCCGCCTCCGCCATTGCATTAGGTTATCAATAAACAACAAAAACCTAAAAAAAAGTGAATGTCAAAAAAAATTTTCAGTTACAATTAGATGGCCACGGCTTCTATGAGCTAAAAAGAGAGATCTATTTTAAAAGAAAAACTTTTTCGCTGATTTTTAGAAGCAACAGTAGCAGATGGCGCCTAGTTCTACGTTAGAATTTGCAATTTTGGACGCTAGTTTGCATCTATATGGCGCTGTGTAAAGGTCTTCAAAAACCTTGCCAGTATTAATGGAGATGACACTTGACTAGCAGTCCATATGTAGTAAGGTGTTCAGGTTCAAAAAAAAAAATCAATGGTGGCGCCATCTTTATTCCAAAATTATAAACCTTTTGTAAATAGCAAATCTATCAAAAATTTTTTTATTCATACTAAAACCATCCCTTTTCTTATTTTGAATCTAGAAGCGAGAACAGTACGACTAATTAAAAACATAAGAGCGAGAAAGAAATATAAAATAATTCATGTTCTTTGCCTTGAAAGGTTTGTTATTTTGTGCTCAGTATATCACAAAAAGTCATAACCTCACATTTATTCGATCTGAAATGTGATTCAATCCCAATTGGAAGCGCGTTGCTTGAAGCACTCATGAAAATACAATCCAAGTTACCAGTGAAAACCTCACTCACCTCTAGTTTTAGTGACTCATCGACTCATCCCTAGTTCGTTTGACGTTTGTGTTGAATATTTCAAAATAATTTTAGCAAACACACAACCGTCAAAACACTGCGCCGGATTCATTGAGTCACCCCTACGCCCTATCAGTTGCGTGCGGCACAACCCACCGCATCAGTAACCGCGATGCTTCCAACTCGCGCAGCGCGTTCTACGGCCCGGGGCTTTTAACATTTTTAATAGACTTTGGCTCAGACACCTCAATCAGTTCAAGACCGATTAAATTATCTCAGTAGCAAATGGCTTATAAATAAATAGGGTGGCGCAACAGAGCGAGGAGCCCCTGGGCCTAGCGCATTTCTCACAACCATGCCTTGTGAAAGAATGGAGTGGACCTACAATTTTCTGCCGGTTCCGAACGGCTAATTGAGAAAGCGCTTTTCATGGCAATGAATTTACTAACGGAGGACTTGCCAATTCCTCGCGAAAGGCGATACCCGTGAAAAAACATTTTTGCCTCTGCTGGGATTCGAACCTCGAACCTCTGGGTTAGCAGGTGGATATGCTAACCGCTAACCATCACGCCACGGGCACCCACAGCAAATGGCTTACAAATTACAATTAAAGTTCTTGGTAAAAATATCTGAGGAACACATCGGGTTTTCTTTCAGCTTTCATTTAAATTTTCATTACCAAATCCATCAGAGAATAGATTTTCTCAAACAAACGGATTAATTGTTGACAACCAAACTGAATTATTTTACTGACAAAGCGATTAACATCAAGTTCTATTTTAATATTTTACAATAAAGAGTCTTTCAACCGTATTTATAAACAAATTTTTTATTCTCCTGCTAGGGAAATCCAAAACAAATCTTAACTGATGAGAGTTATTTTAGGGAAGCTTTTTTGTCGTCTTAATTGCCACTAGGGACAGTAGGGCCAGTAGGGCTCGCAGGACCAGCAGGGAAGCTTTTTTGTCGTCTTAATTGCCACTAGGACCAGCAGGACCAGGAGGACCAGGAGGACCAGCAGGACCAGCAGGGCCCTCAGGACCAGCAGGACCAGCAGGACCAGCAGGGCCAGCAGGACCCACAGCACCAGCAGCACCAGCAGGACCAGCAGGGCCAGCAGGACCCACAGTACCAGCAGGACCAGCAGGGCCAGCAGCACCCTGAGGACCAGCAGGACCAACAGGGCCAGCAGGACCCTGAGGACCAGCAGGACCAGCAGGGCCAGCAAGACCTTGTGCACCAGTTGCGCCAGTTGCGCCAGTTGCGCCAGCTGCACCAGTTGCGCCAGTTGCGCCATTTGCGCCAGTTTCGCCTTTTTCCCCTTTCGGACCAGGGGGACCAGGTGGACCTCTTGGACAATAACATTGTTGAGGTGGGGGTGGACCATGAGGTTCTGCTCCTGGGAATGGGGGTCGACCATTAGGTCCTGGTCCTTTTGGTCCTCTTTCTCCTGATCCATGATCGGGTCTGGCTCCGGGCCCTCGTCCATTCTGTTGGGCACTTGCAACAGCTACCATAACCGCTAGGAGTGCTAGTGTCACACAAATTTTTGATGCCATTGTTTCTTTTTTTTCCAAATAAAACCAACTGTACAGATCATTTTCAGTTTTCAGTTTATATACTCTTCAGAGTCTCATAAAAACTCCCAAGTTATGTACATTGTGTATCTTTAGGAGATAAGCATGGGCATAGTCTTAAGTCATTTTGTTTTATTATTTCTAAATTGTGTTTTTCCTACAACTGAAAAGTAAATCCAAGCATATTTTATGATTTAAAAACAAAACTAGCGGCGCATGGCAGCCCTAATAATTTATTTTGCTTGGTATCTCATCAAGAAGTCTCTCTTTATTAAGAAATTCAAACACTCGACTCAATAAAACGTATTTATTCATTTTTTTTTTTTTTTTATTAAAACGCAGCGTGTTGGAAAGTTCAGTAAATCAACTGGGCAGACACCAGTTATTAATTTTTTACTTGCGTTTGTAAACAAGTTATGCATTGGAAAAAATAAATAGAATATTACTATAATAGAGAAGTCGAAAAACTGAGTCTCGCATCAATGCCTGTCTGTCTGTTTTTATGGGTATCGACTAAACGGCTTGCCTGACTTATTTCAAACTCGGTACTTGGGGATCATCCCGCATTCAGGCTTTGGAGTTAAATTTCTAAATAAATAATTCGTTTGGCGCAACAGAGGTGGGGGCATTGTGGCCTAGCGCATTTCTCTCCACCACACCTTGTAAGGGAAAGGAAAATACCTACAATGTTTTCCCGATTCCGAATGTCTAATCGAGAAAGCACTTTCCATGGTGGTTTGGATTATTATTATATATTATATACGTCGAATAAAACACATGCCCGAATCGTACGGTGGCAATTTAGCATTTATTGTAAACGATTTTACTTCGACGAACTGTACCAATTGAATGCTCAAAGCGTCAGTTTCAATGATATGATTTACAGAATATGTACATCAGTTAACGGCAATGTAGATAACATAATGAGTTGAGAGAACATGATTCTTGTATTGGTACGTTAACTAGTTGTTTATCGAAGATGATTGATGAAAATATTGTAGGGTATATAAACAAAGTATGGCAAATGAAGTTAAGATCAGTTCACCTCGAGCTTTCGACTGCGCATGACGTGTTCATCTCTCTCGTTAGTTCGAAGTAATTACCACCATTCCCAAACGCGATAGATCGCCTGAAACCGGGGACAATAGCTTGTCCTCGGATAAAAAACTATGTTCTACAATGTTGCCAAAAACGCATTTTCACAATAAGTTCGCCCCTCTCCAATGTCACCCAGATACTGACAATTCAGATATGGATGACATAGAGTCTCCGATCATTAAAAAAATGTATGTGCCCCCTATAAAAGTATTACAAAAGCCAGCCGAATATGTGCACAGCTTAATGAAATCCCTTAAAGTGTTAAACTATTCAATTAAAAAACTTTCGATCGGAATTAAAATTGTGTGTGATTCTATTGATTCATTCAACGTTATCATCAAAAAGTTAAAAGATGAAAATTGCCAATACTTTTCTCATGACTTAAAGAGTGAAAAATCATTTAAAGTAGTTTTGTATGGCTTAGAAGACATGAATGTGGATGCGCTTAAAACTGAACTCATTTCACTAGGTTTGCAATGCACCGAAATTAAGAAAATAACAAAAAACTATGGTCATTACAGTGACACTTTTTATCTTGTCTCCTTTGTTAATGGATCCATTAAACTGAACGATCTAAAAAAAAATGTTCGCTCTGTTTTGCACACCCAAGTAAGTTGGAATTTCCAAAGAAAAATTAAAGGTAAGCTGACTCAGTGCCACAATTGCCAAATGTTTGGACATGGACAGAGGAATTGTCATATTAAAACTTTTTGTGCTAACTGCGCCCGCCGGTTCACACAATACATCCGAATGTGACAATGTTACTGTGCAAAAATGTGCAAACTGCAGCGGGAGCCATAAGTCTACCGACACATCGTGTATATACAGGGCAAGGTACATACAGATAAAAGAGAAATCATCAGCTGGAAGAAGATCCCATCTACAACCAACAGTCGACCTCACCTCATCTGCATCACATGCTAATCTAGTTAATCCATCGCAAAAACCGGTTTCACTTGCTTCGATGACTGAATTTCCATCGCTCGCACAGAAAAACAAACGACAGGTCACTGCACCTCATAATAACTACGTGCAATCAAACTTGCAGCCACCAAATCTACAGCAGAAAAGTAATGTGTGGGAAGCTAATGCACATTCTAATAATGTAAACAATATGCCAAGCAGCAACAACAACAACTTAGTCAACGACACCTCAACATTGTTCTCCATAGAGGAACTAAATTCACTATGCATGGAGATGGTAACAAGTTTATCTTTTTGTAAAAATAAATTAGATCAATTCAATGCGATCGCACGTTTAGCAACTAAGTTTTTATACTCTAGTCCTAATAATAAGTAAAATGGCAGACACACATATAAAAATTATTACTTGGAATGCTAAAGGCATAAGAAATAAATATATTGAATTTCTAAATTTTTTAACCTGCAACGACGTTGATGTTGCTTTGGTAAACGAAACATGGCTTACATCTCAGGTCAGGCTGCCGTCATCTGAATTTAAATGCTACCGTATGGATCGAATTGATCAATTGGGCGGTGGGGTTGCGATTCTAATAAGAAAGTCAATCCAGCATTCGCTTCTACCTGTTGTATCAACACGAATTGTTGAGAATGTAGGGATAGAGATTTTTTTAAGGAATCAAAGGAAGGTTAAGATTTTTTCTGTTTACTTTCCTGGTGGTTCTTCATCAGATATTAAAAGAAGGTGGCTGAAACAAGACTTAAAAAAATTATTTACATTGAGTGGCGATTTTCTGGTAGGTGGTGACTTCAACTGTCGTCATAGAGAATGGGGTTGTCTAAGGGCAAATGCTTGGGGCAATATTTTAAAAGACCTCACACTTACATTTCCAATAAATATCTTGTACCCTTCTTGTCCGACGTACTTTCCTGCAGGTTCTCGTGGCTGTCCTTCTGTCTTCGATTTATTTGTGACAAATGTCCCAAGTCTAGTGACACAACCAACTTCTTTAACTGCTCTCAGTTCAGATCACAATCCCGTTTTCTGTGACTTTTTATGGTCAGGTGAAAAAAAAGTGCAATATTTCCAGGATTTCAAAAATGCAAATTGGAATTCCTTTAGAACAAAAATCAAAAACAAATTACAGAATGAATCCGTAGACCTTGGAAGCATTGATTCTAAAGAAAAAGTAGATTCCGTGATCCAAGATTTTTCAGAAGCTATTATTTCTTCAGTTAACGAAAGTGTTCCTAAAAGAGTAACTAAAAGTACTTGTTATAAGCTTCCTCTGAAGATTTTGGAGCTAGTTAAAGTAAGAAATCTTCACAAGAGAAACTGGCAGCGATATCGGCAACCTTTTTCAAGAAGTATGGTATCTTACTATAGTAAAATTATTGCAAGTGAGCTTCTTAGTTATCGCAATGAAAATTGGAACAAAAAACTAACAGTGCTTGAAAAGAATGGGAAACCTTTCTGGAATATTGTTAAGGTAGTTAAGGGCAAAAATAAGAAAATTCCTTTCTTAAAAGACCCATTCTTAACTTTCTATACAGATAATGAAAAAGCGGAAGAACTTGCAAGGATTTTCTCGGCAAACTATTTAGTTTCACAAAATTTAGGTGACAGTGTAACCGATGACCTTGTAAGATTTGCTGTATCGACCTTAGATGCTTCACTCGAAACGACACCCTTACACGCCTTAATAGAAGAAGAAAGCATAAGAAAAATTGTAGATAGCCTACAAATACGAAAGGTAGGTGGGTTAGACCAAATAAAAAATGTTTTTTTGAAACAACTAAAACTTAAATTTAAAATTTTTGACTTTTATTATCAACGCATGCCTTAAACACCAGTACTTTCCTAGTACCTGGAAAAAAGCTAAGATTGTGCCTATATTGAAAGCTGGAAAAGCACCGGAGGAAGCTACCAGCTACAGTTCCATTAGTTTGCTAAGCAACATTAGCAAAGTTTATGAAAAAGTGTTGAAAGAAAAAATTTTGAATATAGTTTTAGAAAAGAGTGTTTTCCCAAACGAGCAATTTGGTTTTAGAAAATCTCACAGCACTACTCATCAAATAAAAAGAATCTGTAGCTATGTCCAAACACAACGCGAACGAGGAAATTCTACAGGAATGTTTTTGTTGGACATAGAAAAAGCTTTTGACTCGGTTTGGCATGATGGCCTAGTGTATAAAATGTCTGAACTTAAATTTCCTGTTTACTTGTGTAAAATAATTCGTAGTTTTTTGTTTGATAGATGTTTTCAAGTCCATGTTAATGGTGGTGTTTCAAGTGTGTATTATTTTAGTTTTGGTGTTCCTCAAGGCTCAGTCCTAGGACCGCCATTACATAATTTATTTACAGCTGATCTACCTGTACTTCCAAATTGCAATTCAGCTATTTTTGCTGATGACACAGCTATTTTTTCTTCGCATGAGTTTGCTCTCAACATTGAGACAAATTTAAAAAATGCGATTGAAAAGCTAGAAATTTATTACAACAAATGGAAAATTAAACTTAATGCCGGAAAAATGCAAGCCATCTTTTTCTCGCGAAAAAGAAAATCTTGTTATCTTCCCAGCAGTCAGCTTCAAATTAATGGAAACACAATAGCCTGGAATCAGTCTGTTAAGTACCTAGGAGTTCATCTCGACACCAAACTCACTTTTAGGGAACACATAAATAGTACGTTGAAGAAAATGGGTATTGCAATTAAAATGCTTTATCCTTTTATCAATAGGAAATCGCCACTTACAAATGATAACAAGATATTAATTCAAAAAGTAATTTTTCAGGCAATACTTTTATATGGATGTCCCGTTTGGAAAAACGCGGCAAAATGTCATATTAAAAAACTACAAATTTCCCAAAACAAAGTCCTCAAAATGATGCTTAACCTTCCTTGGCATCATTCCACTCATGATCTGCATGAAGAAGCGAGTGTTAATTGTTTAATTGATTTTTGACAGAATCAACAAACTGTCCACGAACTTTAACAATAGCTGTGATATTGCCGAAAATCCGCTTATTCGAGACCTCTATGAATCTGTGATAACTTAATGTTCGTTGCCTATATATAGATTTATTTATTTATTCTATTTATTAATTAATTTAATTATTTAGTTCATTATTTATTTATTTATTTACTTATTTACTTATTTATTTATTTATTTATTTATTTAATTATTTATTTATTTATTTATTTATTTATTTATTTATTTATTCATTTATCTTTCTACATTCTAATTTATCTAACTATTTCCTTTACTAATCTGTTGATTTGTATACTCAAGCATTATATTCTATATTTCTGTTATATCTTTTGTATTAATATACATACACCTTTTTTTTTTACTCGCATGAAGGTTTTGACGTATTTTCCTTCAATTATAATTCTTTTCCCCAAAATGTATTTTGTATCTTTCAAATAATGTCTCAGTAACAAGATTTAATATATCAAATATCTGAATGTAAAACGTGCGGTCATAGGCTTTTTAAAAAAAATATTTAGTACGAATAAAAGAATTAAAAAAAAAAAAAAAAAAATGAACTTAAGATTAAAATAGTTTACGAAATCTTTTATTACAATTGAAATATTTCGAATTTATTTGTTTTCATTTTCAAACACATGGCATGAAATTACTACCTATTGTAAAAACTGCCAATTCCTTGCAAGAGGCGATACCATTTTTATCTTTGATGTTTCTGGGATCCGAACCTCGAACCTACCACGAAACAGGCAGATACGCTGTCCATTCAACCACGGTCACGAAAGGTGGATTTCTAACAGCCATATATTATTGACTCACTAGAACTAGTTTTCAAAAGGCCCGAGTTTCAAGTTTTGAACAAATCGATATTATTTACAAAAAAAATGACATGTTAAACTCGAGATCATAAAATATAGTTTTCGATAAAACTAGAAATTCATGAAACTAAAAATATGTATGTAGTTTTAAGGACTTCAAAACTAATTTTGAAGCCTTTTTGTATTATTCATCAAAGTGAACAAAGATAAAATAAACTTCGAAACGTCATCAAATAATTCGTGTAAGGAAATAATTTAAACGATGCGATGGCGCGTAGTTCCGTTCCACGAATTGGGGCTCAAAAACTTTTTGAAAAAAAAAGATTGACTCTTTGAAGATTTTTCAAATCCCGACAAAGACGAGACAGAGAGCAAGCGCCCATACTCATTGCGAAAATATGCAGACGTGGAAGAATGGGACGATTTGGCTTTTTATCAGCGCTTTAGAATGACAAAGAGTACTTTTCAACGTGTTTTTGATTTGGTCTAACACCCCACAAGGTAACAAATTGCTGAAATTAAATGTACCTTTCAACACGCCTACAAAAAAAGGAAGAAGTGTAGAGACAGCACTACACTGTGTAGTAAGAACAATTGAAAAAACGCTACCAGAAAAAGGATACACATTGGCAGCTTTCTTAAACACTGAAGAAGCCTTCAACAATGTACACAACAGTGCAATTAAGAAAGCCCTAAATTGTCTCGAAGAAGAAAAAACAATCACAAATTGGTTCATATGTATTGTGTATGTTGACGAAACGTCAGATCCATAGCGAACTAGGAGGTGCAAACTTGAAGAAGTCTGTGTCAAGAGGAACCCTACAAGGGGACTATCCTTTAACTGGATCCTGTTCATGTTCCAGAATCGGTAGCAAACAGCGCACTTAGGCTAAATCAGTGTAAAATCTGGATAACCAGATACGCAGACAACAATATCTACACGGATTACATAATTCCATATCTGGAATTAGATAAATCCTTCTCAACCAGCTTTTTTTTTTTTTGTTGGAGGTTTTTAAAATACCAGCTGGAGCACTCAGACCTAAATACCGGTCCATTGTACTACCAGATAGCAACCTTCCATTTGTTATAGCTTTCCAGATGTTCGGAGAAAAGCCAAAAGAAGCTGTCATGATAAGGAGCCTAAGTTACCAGCTCTCACCATGTCTGCGCCGAGTATCTGTAACCTCATGCGAGAAAAAGCAGGACATTCACAGAGGAAGTGCTCTGCGGTGTCCTCATCTTCTCCACAAGATTCACAGAGTGTGGTATCACTTAAGCCTAACACGTATAAATGCTTGGCAAAAGAGAAGTGCCCACTGGCAACGCCAATAAGCTTTCTACAGTCTTTTCTGCTACGAGCTAGCAAAAATGTTGCAGTCCTCTTACTAACGTTGGGGAGCATACGCTTGGTTTGTCTGCATCCAATGGAGGCATGCCATCTACGGTTGTGCTCTTCACAGATCCAATCGTTGATTGAAGCCCTCACTGAGCACGCTGGCAGACCTAGCGACGGTTCAGGTCCTGAGAAAGCTGTATGAAAACCTTGCCTTGCAAGTTCATCGGCGATCTCATTTCCAGTTATGCCGTGATGGCCCGGAACCCTAGTGAGACTCAAGGAATTTAATCTTCCGATCGCATTCAGAGAACTCTTGCATTCCTGGATCACTTTCGAAGTGGTTAGAGGGTTGAGAAGGGCCTTGAGCACAGCTTGGCTGTCGCTGCAAACACAGATACTTCTCCCCGTCCATCCATTGTTCGTAACGTGGCTCAAGGCCATTAGGATAGCATAAGCCTCCGCTTGGAAAACGGATGCGTATGATCCCAAAGATGAGTGCAGTCGAATGTCGTCGTTCTCAACAAAGGCACCAGCACCAGAACCCTCGTCGGTTTTGGAGCCATCTGTGAAGATATGATAACAGTTCTTTCCAGGCTCAGATTCTGGAGTGAACCAGTCCTGAACCGAAGGAAAGTAGACTGAGTAATTTTGACGCAGTTTGAGCCTTGGGATCATCGTGTCAGACGGCATATCCATTAGACGTGAGTCAAAAGATATGCTGCTTGCGAGCTCCTCAAAGCTCCAGTGCGAATTGTGTCAGAGACCACATCTCTTCAAACGAGAAATGGTCTTGAGAGTACACCCCATGATGTAAGTATCAAGGGGAGGAAGATTCAACAGTGCGTCGAGAGCAGCTCCCGGTGTGCTTGGGAAGGCCCCAGTAACACCAAGACAAACCGTTCTTTGAAGTTTGGCAAACGAGGCAATAACGTATTTACGCGAGAGCTTATTCCACCAAACAACTGACGCATAGGAGATGATTGGTCTTATCATAGCCGTATAGATCCAAAGGACCCTTTTCGGTGAAAGACCCCATGTCTTGCCAAAGGCTCCTTTACATTGCCAGAAAACTGACAGTGCTTTAGTAGTTTTAGTCTCGACATGTTTCGACCAAAGAAGCTGGATAACAATCCAGGATCACTCCAAGATGTTTGACTTCATTTGAAAAGGGGATGTTGACGCCTTCAAGCGTAAGTTGGGTCAGACCAGTCAATTTTCTACGTCTCGTGAAGAGGACAACCTCAGTTTTAAGAGGATTGACGGAGAGACCGTTTCTAACACACCAGGTGTCAATCATATAAAGCGCAGCCTGTGCTCGGGAACAGACAGATTGGAGGCTGGAGCCAACCGAGAGCTCGGCGACGTCGTCTGCATATGCTTGGGCGTGAACGTTAGAACCATTGAGCATTACAAGTAGTAGACAGTCGATCAACATGCACCACAGAAAGGGAGATAAAACGCCACCTTGTGGACAGCCCTTATTCACTCCTGTTGCAACATATTGTCTACACTCCGCCTCAGCAATTACGGTTCTCTTCATTAGCATTGCTTAAATCCACAACACTAATGACTCGTCCACACCGTGTTCTCTGGCTGCATTGCACATACCATCGAAGCTAGCACTGTCAAAAGCACCTTGAATGTCGATGAAAATGCCTACCGCAAATTCTTTCCTGTCAAGCGCGCATTCAATCCTGCTGACAAGATTTTGAAGTGCGGCCTCGCAAGATTTTCCTCTTTGGTAAGCATGTTGCATCTGAGACAGAGGGTGTAATTGGAGTGAGGTTTTACGAATGTAAATCTCAACCATTCTTTCCAGCTTCTTAAGCAGAAAGGAGGTAAGACAGATGGGTCTAAAGCTCTTGGCGAGTGAGTAGTCTTGTTTACCAATTGTTGGTATGAAGGCGACTCTAACACTCTGCCATGGAGTTGGTATACGCTAGGGCTAAACTACCAGTGAAAATATTTTTCAAAGTAGGAAGCAAAAGGTTTATTTATACTTTCCTGCAACATAGGTGGGTAAAACTGTCAGTGCCAGGTGACTTGAAACTGTCAAAAGATGCCACGACAAACAACAACAACTAACGATGACGTGTACCAGCTACGTCGAGTGGATTTATCGGATTCACCTGATCTAAGGGAAATAGATTGCTGTGGTCCTATTGATATCTGGTTTCCTGGAAAATGAGTTTATAGCATAAGACTGAGTGTCTCTGCTTTGGACTCGGTATAGGAACCGTCTGATTTCCTGAGCGTTTCTAGTTTGTTTACCTTGCTCCTTTTAAGGGCTTTAGTAAGTCGACTGGTCTCACTAAGTGCTTCTATGCTTTCACAGAATTCTTTGTAAGAGGAATTCTTTGATCTTCGAATTAACCATTTAAAATCCTTCTGTTTAGATCGATACAGGTTCCAGTCGACCTCTGATTTGGTCATGAGAGACCTATTCAGAATACGTCTGGTTTCCCTGCGAAGTTCTGTAGTTCACTGTTCCACCACGGAACCATTAGATCTACTAGGTAATTGTCTATCTGGATATGCCAGCTCGAAGCTACTTGTAAGGGCACAATTCACTTCTAGAACTGCATCTTCCACTTTTTGTGATGTTGAGAGCTTAGGTAGGGTTTTGACGAAACTACCGAGCTCATCGTTGAAAAGTGTCCAGTTAGTTTTTCTGGGATTTCTTGTAACTAAAGGGGTGGGAACCACATTTGCTACATGGAATTCAATGTATCTGTGGTCTGAGAGTGACACGTCCGGCAACACTTTCCAGTTGGTAATCTCCTTGGCATATCTGTTTGATAGTGTCAAGTCAATTACGTCCTGTCGTATAGCCGTAACAAAAGTTGGCCTATTGCCAACATTGTTAATGTCTAAGTCAGAAGACAGAATGTAACTTAGAAGATGGTTGCCCCTCATGTTGCATTTGACACTGCCCCAAACTGTGTTTTGAGCGTTAGCATCACAGCACATGATAAGCCCCAACTTCCGGCTTTCACAAAACTCCACCAAATCCACAACCTGTCTTGAGGGAGGGGGTAAAATGGAGTTCCAGGGAAAGTAAACTGACGCAACGACGAAAGTTTGCCACTCACCGTTCGTTTCGTAGTTCACCATAGCCGCAACCATGTCTTGGCCACAGAAATGATCAAGTTTAGTTGCTGCAAAAGAGTTCGGTATGATGAGACAGGTCCGGGGTAACTCAGACCGTTCGTCGTAGAGAATATTAAACCCTCGTAGCCCTCCAAGACCAAGAACTCGGCCCTTCCAGGCCCATGGCTCTTGGATTGCTACGAGGCGAGTTTTTGTACTCAACACGGAAAGCCTGCTACATAGGAGTGCAGTAGCAGCCTTAGAATGTTGAAGGTTAATTTGATTTATTATTATTGCTAATTTCGAGGCTTTATCCCGTCCGGTAAGTGTCCGTGGACCAGACTGACTAGCAGTCACGGTTTCATTCACCAACGTTTCGGTTGGACCTCCAGGAGTTTTAACCATGCCGGCTTCGTCCCTTCCAGCCAGTGTCCGTGGACCGAAATTGCAAGCCTTGTGACCTGTTCCTCCAGTTTCATTCACCGACATTCCAGTTAGACCAACAGGAAGATTCGCAGAGCTTCCGGAAACCTTCTTCCTATTGACCCTGTTTGCGTTTGCAGAAGTTGGGGTGACTTCGGTAACGGGAGACCGTCCTGAATTAGTGGGTGAGACATCTTCCGACCTGTGCCTTGTCGCCGCCGTCACCAAAGGTTTGCAACTTAATTCAATGCCTTCGGCCACCCTGGTGTCCTCTTTGCACTGAGCTTTTGCCGCTCGCCTTCTCTCCAGCTTCTGTTGGCGCTTGGAAAGCTGTTCTCCAGAGGATGAAATCGTTGGAGTGGGATCCACTTGTTCAGCTTCACTTAATCAACCAGCTTCCTCAATAAACAAAATTGGCAGAATGAAACAAATCATACGAACGAGACGTCTATCGTCTATATCAATTTATACCGACTAAGGCCGACGACGCCGACGTAAATGGAAGTTGGAACAGGTGCAAGTTTTTTTTAAAAAGCTTCAACCTAACCAGTTGGTATAAACTTCCAAATCACAGCAGTGTCTTCGAAGCTGAGATCTTGGCAGTTACAAACGCAGTTAAACAGGAGGTGTTCATGATAGCGAATTAAAACTGCTTTGGATCTTTAAGTTTTTAAAAAAAAAGAACAAACTTATTTTATTCAATTTAAAAATCAACCGAGATCTCTATGAGAGATCTTTCTTGTTCGGTGTCTAACTTAAGATTAATTTTACAAAATGATCTTAATACTAGGTCGTCTCCAATTCAGTATGGTATGTGTGTATCTACAACGATCGCGAGACAATATCGATCTTGTCTGTCGGATGTTTATGTTAAATATTATGGAGGTTTCGAATGACAATAAAATGTGATGAGTCTGCTATGCATATCGTTAACTTGGCGCTATCACATGCTAATGTCACTTCTTTCATTGATAGCCAAGCAGCAATAAAAGCGATTTCAGCCACTCTTATAAAATCAAAGCTTGTTTCTTGCTGTCGCAAAAAGCTAAAGGTTCTTGGCACGCAGCATAAGGTTAGACGCTGCTGGGTTCCCGCTCACAGTGGCATACCGGGAAACAAAACAGTGGATGAACTCACACTTGACCCTTCTCTCATCGAAGGTTCTACCCTGTCCGATTGAAAAGATAATTGGTAACAAAATAATACGAAAGTCCAAAGAAAAAAGGGAATGCCTAGATTACTGTGTCATCTTCAGGACACTATGGCCAAAATACGATAGGAACAAATCTGAAAGGCTACTATAGTCTTAACAGGGCACAGGGGCACAACCTACTAAGCTACCACAAAAGGGAAGTGGGACTTTGCACTGATGATTTATGTAGGGAATGCAATGACGAAAACGAATATGAGGATACCTCTCACTTCCTTTGTCATTGTTTAGTAATCTGACAAACCAAGAAAAAAATTCAGGCAGTTACTTCTTAAACGAACTCGAAGAACTATCAGATAATTCAGGCAACAGACTGTTGAACTTCAAAGCCCACTAAATGAATAAAAAATAGACTAACCATAAACTCATGGGTTTTTAGGACGTTACAACACTCGAGGGTAGCACAATGGGTGTACAGTACATTGATCTAATTGTGACGGAAATAAGATCAGCCCTTAGCCAATCTACCTAACCTAACCTTGCCCAACGCAGATGATAGTGATTTTGATTCGGTTCCGAGCTTCAGAAACTTTGAACAAACCGTTGGTGATGAAATGCGGGTATCACAGCCAAATGTGAGCAATTGTTTGCTAAAGTTTGCACAAGTATGTTCCAACATTTACTTGAATGCCACAGACTGAGAGGCGGAACGACGAGCTGCCTGCCACCTACCGCATTATAGCATTTCATACATTGGCTGGCTTTCCGAACACTATTGGTGTCATAGACTGTGCGCACGTCAAAATACTGTCTCTAGGAGAGTCGCAGCCAGACCCCTCTTTACCAGTGGGCCCACTGGGCCCCGGCCCAGGGCCCCGCAATCACCAGGGGCCCCAAATTGCTGAAACAACACTCAATCTCTATTGGTCTATTTTACATTTAACAACAACCTTTGTTGAACATTTTAAATCACATTACCTCTGAAATTATATTCAAATTCAAACAAACAAAAGAGGTCACTCAAGTAATGATCAGGACAACGAAACCATACACTCCCTTGTGTTCGTTTCAGGGCACTTTTAAAAATCCAATCTGAAAAAACATCCATACGTGTATCTTATGATCGAAGTTAAATGGTGTTGTGAAGATAGGAAAACTTCTTGTGTAGGTATCCTTCTGACATTTGCGATGCGATGGTCCAAAAGGGTTACTATTAATAATTTTTGGCATTCATTCATTTAGGTTCAAAAAAAGTTGTAAAAAGTCTTTCTCAAACAAGATGGTCAGCGCGAGCTGATGAACTAAGCGCCTTATATAATGATCATCAAGAAATTGAAGAAGCTTTGATGCCTATCGTTAACGATTTACGACAGGCACGAGAGGCCAGACTGGAAGCTCTTAGTCTTTGCAAAAAAAATGTCAGATGTGTTGAGTGCAGTCGATGAATTTATAATTGGGCTGAAGAACAATTTTTTATAACTTTGATTCATCATCCAGACAAAAAAAAAACCCGGATTCCGAGTATAAAAACCTTTCTGAAAGGACTAGGTGTAGAAAAGACTTTTTTTGACGGCTCTGAACCCTCAGTAATTTTGACTGGGAAAGAAAGGTTCGAAATTGAAGCCTTTCTATCCAATGTTGACAATCTAGGCGTTGCGTTGATTTGAAACAGCGACTAGGTTCATATACGAATATTGGCCAACGTTTTGACTTCTTTTTTCGATTAAAAACTCAATTCAGAAGACTTAAAAGAAAACTGCAAGTCTTTTCCTAAATTTTACACTGAAGATGTAAACGGAGATACTGCCTACTTGCTTAATGTCTGAATTTAAAAGAATACTGGAAAACTATTCGACACGAAAATGAAAACACTGGCAATATTCTAGAACTTTATAATTTCATAAAAACAAATAAAGTTGAAGATGAATTTCCAAGTGTTGAAATTGCACTTAGAATATTCTTAAGTATGATGGTGACCGACTGCAGTGGTAAACGTTCCTTCAGTTAAAAAGAATAAAAAACAATGGTACAACAATGGTTCAAGAAAGATTGACAAGTTTGTCGCTGATGTCAATCGAAAGCGAAATCCTCAGAGGTATCGATTTTGTAGATTTAGTCAATGATTTTGCTAGTCTTAAATCAAGAAAAAGATTGCTTCAATAAACATTACTCTTTCCATCTTTTTGCAAATCAATATTTTGTTCCTTAAACTACATTCCTTAAACTATATCTGAATTAAATTTCCTGTTATTTAAATTTTGTTAATTTTTTTATTCTTATATGAAAAATTTATTATTTTGTTTTTATTTTTACATTATTTATGTTTATGTTAACGTTTATGTTAAAACATAAACATGCTGTAATAATTATTTACTTTTATAATCCTTACTAATATTATAAATGTGAAAGTCACTCTGTCTGTCCGACTTTCTATGTTACCGTCTCCCGTACAAACTACTAAACTGATTGATATGAAATTTTGTACAGAGACAGTCTCGAGCCAGAGGAAGGACATAGGCTATATATTTTATCCCTAAATTCCCACGGGAACGGTAACGTATACGGGAACTTAGAAGTTACAACACCGATTTCGAAAATTCTTCCACCATTAGAATGCTACATTATCTCCGAGTAACATAAACATTAATTCATCCCCATATTCCTACGGGAATCGGAGTCCTTACTAATATAATAAGTGCGAAAGAAGCTCTGTCTGTTCGTCTTTCTATGTTACCATCTGTCGCCCAAGCTACAGAACCGATTTAAATGAAATTTTATACAGAGATGATTTAGAACCTGAAGAAGGACATAGGCTACATTTCATTCGAATATTCCCACGGGAACCAGTCTTCACTAATATTATAAATACAAAAGTATCTCTGTCTGTTCGCCTTTCTATGTTATCATCTCCCGCTCAAACTACTAAACTGATTGAAATGAAATTTTGTACAGAGATAGTCTCGAGCCTGAGGAAGGACATAGGCTATATATTTTATCCCTAAATTCCCACGGGAGCGGGAACGCACACGGGAACTTTGACACTATTGTACCGATTTCAAAAATTCTTCCACGGTTAGAATGATACACTATCCATGAGTAGCATAAACTGTAAGTTATCCCATTAATCCTACGGGAACGGTCCCCATATTCTCACGGGAATGGGAGCTTTACTTATATCATAATTCTGTCTGTCTATTTTTAAACCTATTTATATGAATTTTGGTACAGAGATATAGTCTTGAGCCTGAAGATGGACATATAGGCTATATATATTATGCATGTATTCCCACAAGAATGCAAACGTAAACGGGAACCTAGAAAATACTGAACTGATGTCATGAATTATTTCCCCGTTAGAATGTTACACTATTTCAAAGTAACATTAACTTTAATTTATCCCCATATTCCCATGGGATCAGAAGTACTTACTAAAATTATAAATTATAAAAATTATCAACTCCGTCTGTCTGTTTTTCTTTGTTACCATCTACCGCCCAAACTATTGAACATATTTGTATGAATTTTGGTGCAGAGATAGTCTTGAGCCTGAAAAATGACATGGGCTGTATTTTTATCCCAATATTCCTACGGGAACGGCAACGTACCTTGAAACTACTGGATCGGTTTCAAAATTTCTTTCCCCGTGAGGTGATTTCTGTCAAATTGTCGATTACACAGTTGACCTGAGAAGAAACTTCTATATTGATTTTCAAATAAATATTGGCAATAGTTAATGACTGTATGAAAAGTCAATTTTGGCGCCGACTAATGAGATAGTTAACCATATAAACTAATAAATATACTAATAAATGTTAGAAGTACTGGGGGATGTTGTCGAATATCTATCAGAAGCAAGTCACATCATACCCTATAGAGTTTCTCAATTCCTTAGAATTATCAGGAGTGGCTGCAAGTTGGTGTTCCAGTGCCAATAATGAGTAATCTAGAATTGTACACAGCTACAAATTACACATTTGAGATGCGGCGTTATAAAAATTTTAATAATGACTGGAACAGCGAAATTAGAAATCTATTGATTCCCCGTATTTCTTTAATTCCCACTGATTAGTCATTTTAGTTTAAAAGAGTGTATCAAACTAGCAAAACCTTTTTATTTGACAAAAGATGGAAAAAGTAAGAACGTCGTGTGCAAAAATGTACTCAAATAAAATATAACAATAGTTTAATAAAACGCATGAATGTGTCTTATTTGCAAAATAAGTAGCCTAAAAAATTAAAAATGCTGCCGAAAGTCACTTTTACACGCGGCCGAAGTCGCGGGCACAGCTAGTGATTTGAGAGATCAATTGAGATCAAATTAAAAGATTTACAAGCATGGATTATAAGCCGTCTGCCGGTAAGATTTCTACTCTTAACATTTTGAGAGAAAAGAAAAATTATAAATTTAAGTAAATATACATAGTTTGAAAAAAAGGGCTTTCAGTTTAGCTAAAACAAAACAAAGGCTTAAGTCAGTAACAATCTAGACATACCTAATGCATCAAATAACAAAAAAAGTATATTAAATATAAATGCGTTTTAGATATCTTCAAAAAAGGCTTTTAGTTTAGCTAAAACAAAAAAAAAAAAAAATTTAATGTACAGTGCATTAAAATACAGAAAAAGTACAATTGTTATTAATTACAAGTGAGTTTAAGAATAGGGCTTTTAGTTTAGCTAAAACAAAACAATGGTTTAAATTAATGGAATTTAAAATAAAATGAATAAAAAATTGTTAAAATATCTTTCATAGGCCTCTTAGTTTACCTATAACAAAACAAAAGGGAGCAGTTTAAAGACGTGCAATAACAGTTGTAAAAAACGGGCTTTTAGTTTGGCTAAAACAAAATTGTAAGATATTTAATCTTTAAGTTGTACTAAGGCTGATCAACGTACATATTTCTATATTGAACCGCCTGTGAAAGAAACCGTATAAGTAACTTCCAATCACTCTCTCCATTCAGAACTCTTAAGCATTCCTCTAACGAGAGGAAACTCTTATTGAAATGAAGTCTTCGGATTTCTTGCAACATTGGGCATAAGGCCAAGAGGTGGAAAATGTTTTCGGGTTCATTCAAGTTGCATAACGTGCAGTTCGGGTTTAGGTCTGTTCTGTGTGGCCTATAATTGATCCTCAGCATCTCCGTGCGAGCTTTAAATATCAGACTCATCTCCGTTACTGAGAATTCTCTTCGGAAGTAGTTGGCTTCCCTCAAACTGTGGTTTAGTTTACTATATATTGTTCTCGATACAGAGTCCCTCGCCCGATCAAGAAATGACAGGAACATATGCTCATCAACGCAAGCAATGCAATCATAAAGAGCAGGCCTCCATGAATTAAAGTTTTCCACAGAGAGGACAAGAGGGCAGTTGTGTGCCGAAGCCAGCTCATACCAGTCCTTAAAAGGTGTATACCGACATCTTAAACAAACCAACATAATCCTTTTCTGTAAATTGTCGTTTGACCTTTGCATGACTTTGAGAATATAATCTGCATTAGCTTTTAAATTTCTCAAAAAAATGGGAGGCAGTCCAGACTCAACGTGAATCGCATAGTTCGGTGTATTTACCGGGAGACGGCTAAAGATTTATAATCAGACAGCTAGTGATTTATAATTGACGAAATATTGATTCAAAGTTATGTGCTTTTTTCTGTATACCTTTACTACACAACAACATAACATTTTTGTAGAATCATACAGGGGCCCCATTTTCAAAAAGTGCCTAGGGCCCCCAAAAGGGTAAAGACGGCCTTGGTCGCAGCTACTTCAATACACGAAATGTACATCTTTTGATTATATGTCAATGTGTTTTTCTAAATAATCCGAATCGTTTCGCAACCGAAGGGATAATTTTCTGTAAATGTTCAAAAAAGTCACTTCTGCCAAACTGAGATTTTTGGATGTTGTCGAAAGATGGCCCCGTGCAAGCAATTTGGCTACCCCATACACGATACACAGTAAATCAGCACGGGTTTTCTGCGGATCTTATCAAGTGTCGGTATCAAGATCAAGCTTCACTTGGGTGTTTTTTATTTTGAGAGGTTGATTTTTCGAATACAATAAAGCTGACATATTGTGTTCAAGTCGGCCAACTCTAATGTTATTTATGTTCACTTTGGTTTGCCATTTTATCATAAACAGGATGACAAAAGAACAACGCTTGCAAATTGTGCAAAATAATGGTTCAGTTTGCGAAGTTTACCCCAAGCTCCGTCCATTTTATGGTCGACATAATCGTCCAGCAATTGATTCGGTTAACCATGGATCGTTTTCGCACTACGTTTTGTTTATGTGAATATTGACCCATACTTCTTCCGAAATGATGCTGGGGAATCAGTTACCGTTAATGGAGGCCGGTATAAGGCCGTGATAACCGACCATGTTGTTCCCGAATTGGATGGCATATGAACGTGGATGAGATGTTGTTCCAACAAGACTGCGCTACATGCCACACAGCACACGCCACAATCGATGTATGTAAGGAAACATTCGATGGGCGCATAATTTCGCGGAATGGACCTGTCAATTAGCCACCAAGATCGTGTGATTTGACACCATTGGATTATTTTCTTTGGGGATATGTGAAGTCGCTCGTCTACATGTTAGGGGGCTTGGAAAGCTGCTCGAAAAAGTGGTTGAAAATTGGACCTCTAGACTTGGCTTTATTCGAGTCAGCCGCGGCGTCCACATACCCAAAATCATGTTCAATGTCATAAAATAATCCTTTCAATAAAGCTAAACTGATAGATATTAAAGCGGTTTTTTGTGTTTTATTTCAATTCGAAGT
Organism: Melanostoma scalare; assembly: GCA_949752695.1. NCBI lineage: Eukaryota > Metazoa > Arthropoda > Insecta > Diptera > Syrphidae > Melanostoma > Melanostoma scalare. The sequence continues at coordinate 148,826,000 of OX456986.1, forward strand.
TCTATAACCTTTATCTAGTTTAAGATTAGTCAGTGCCTTTGCTCTCTCTATGTCGAGGAATGCGGCCAGAGTGTATTCTTTGTGATAAAGAGAATATTCTACAGTACGTAGGGCGGTTTCTACAGATTTTGCCTTGCAGTAGGCGTGTTGTAGGTACTGTAGGTAAGTTTTCGATTTATAGCAGATAATAGTTTGAAATTTCATTATAGCAGCATGCAGATGGATATATCTGGATATACCTGTATAAATACAACCTTGCAATGGTAGACTAGTAGATAATAGTTTGACATTTCTGCTTCAACCAATAGAATTCCACTAGAAGCGACATCAATTGGTTTCAATGAATTCAATTAGGTAGTCATACAAATCACAACGCGTTCATCCGATGGGAGATGGCACACACAAATCGTGTTCTATTTTACTTCCAAAATGCCACTGTTTCGGTGCCACATGCTTCGATTCGATTATGCGATTCCGCCTGGCACTGGACATTGGACAATACAAATCCACTACAAGATGGACTAACCTAGCAAAAACAATAAATTATTAATCATAATAATAAATCCGTGCAGTCGTGATCTTCGTGATTTCATGATTGCATAATAAATTGCCGTCATAAATACAAATTGATAAGTTCAAAAATAAAACGTTCACTTCTTGTGTAGTTCTTAAAAACATAAAGAAAGGAAGTGGCAGTGGGATAAGTTTATACGCCGCGTCCATGACGGAAAGACAAACTAAAAAAGCACTGTAGTGTACGACTTCTTTCGTATAGTACAAAAGAACCTTGTTAGTGCATTAAGAAACAAACAATTCGAGACAAATTTATTTTGTATTTACTCTTCGATCGCAAAGTCTACGTTCGTGAACGACACTCATTTAGATGCCAATGTCAGTTGATTTGAAGAGCCAATTTATGGCCTTTTCCCTCACCACAAGTTTTTTTTTTTCTTTCTTTTTAGTTTTGCTTCATAAATCGCTGGCTGATTGATTCATAATTGAGATTTCCATTTCACTGTCAGAGATGAGGAGGTTAGCTATACGTGTTTTAAATGATGACGATGAGACGTCTCCAAAATGACAAGTGCGTGCCATTGGGGTGGGTAGAATATAAATATTTTGGCAACGGGTCAAATCAATATCCAAAGAAACAAACCATGGCACAATGAATATTATGAACATTCAACCATTTATGAGATGAACATGAACTGTCACAAGAGACAAGAGTATGTAGAAAGTAGATAGCTAAATGAGATTTCCCGAGGAAATGGAATTTTTGTTGGAATGAAATGAATTATTTTTAAGAAATACACTCGATGGCGACTGCGAGTGGTTCACTCACCAAAAAATATTTTTATTTATATTATTATTAAAATAAACAGAAATATTTTGGTTTGTATGGAATCTTCTGGACAGGACGTTATTATTAGGTACCTACTTACTTTATCATCACAGAGGTTTTGAATTAATGTGTCATAATGTGAAAAATCTTTAAATATCTGATCTTATGGATTTTGGTATGTAGATGTAATAATGGCTCTTTAAGTAGAAATAGTGAAATGCTTTTATAAAAACGCAAACAAAAATGCGAAACGCATGCCTAAGGCTGCTGAGCTTTGAATTCTGGAACATCTTATTCAATCATTTTAGGTCTGTTTCCTTACTTTCTGAGTAGATACCAGAATATTGTAGTAATAAAATTCACAGCATGTGAGTGCTGTGAATTTTATAAGTGTTTTGGTGTAAACCAAACAAATTGGCGTCTTAGAAGGGTACGACAGCATCTAAGAGACATGTCTCATTTTTGACGTTCCTTTTAAATTTCCATCCCGTGAGACAATCACTATTACACGTTCAATTTTGCAGGCTGACATGACGTCTCAAATTTGACAATTCTTCAATTCACTTTGAATGCTTATTCTCGTTGTCACTTCTTGTATAACGTTCAAAATTATCTTTTTCCTCTATGATACAAGACGTTTATCTCACCAACAGAACACAGAAAATTGAATAAAGCAACATAGCAGAAAGAAATGAGAAAAGAGAAACTTAAAAGAGCCTGCTAAAAATAGGCACGGTACTCACCGGGAATTTTTTTTTGTGCATCTCAATTCCTCACATCTCCTTTCTTTTCCGCACTCATGTGAGCCTGGGCTCGTGAGCCATGTAATAGGGGACTAACTGATGAGCCCACTGTCGTATCTGGGCGAAACGCAAAATTTTTTAGAGTTCTGGTCATTGGATCTTCTTTGATCCTTCCATGTCTTTTTTGACTTTCTGAGTAAAGTTTGGATAAAAGAAAAGAAAGATTAGGGGCTCGATCATTTTAGCGTTGATTGCGTTATTTTTTAAAAGACAAAGAAAAGCAGCACTTTCTTTGCTGTTTCTGGCTAAGTGACACTTGCAACCCATGGCATGGCAAACACCTGGCGGTTCCATATCATATGCGTTCCACAGCTGCCATTTGTAGATCACATCACCATTTGCCCGGTCAGATTGCAGTAAAAGGTTTGTCTACTTTAAACGAATTTTTGTGAGTATCAAAAATCGCTCGAGGCCAGATCACGTTGGTTTGGGCAAACGCATCGTGCGATTGGGTTCCACACTGCAAACACAGGCTGCACTGTGGGTCGAATCACCGCATCAAGGATCGAGTGAGTGAGTTCTATTTTTCTTTAAAAATTCAGTCCACATTACACAACATCAGTCTGCTGTTCATTTATCGACTCCAATTCGTTCAAATATTGATGAAAGAATGTCAAATTTTGGTACTATAGTGCTTGATAACGTGTGCGGTAATTCGACCCCTGGTTTGCGCATGGCCTAAGTCACCCTGAATGTTTAACTTAAAGTGCTTTTGGAACTCTGGGTTTTCCGCAATTCAGGTACCAAACAGGAATGCTAAATGGAACGAATTTTACTTTGAATGTCAAGAATGTTTGGAGATTCCGTGGGTGAATGATTTTTAAGAACCAAAAACACAGGCTTTCTTAGAACTCCTGAGGATATTATAGAAACCTGTGCTTATTCGGGTAAAATTCAAATGGCGTACCAAATATTCAAAGAATTCCATGTAAACATTCGATCAGTTGATTTCACAAACAAGATGTATTGGCAAACAAGATGAATTGGCAAACAAAATAGGGAACGAGCAAATTATTCGGGTAACTTCCTGCTGAAGGCGAAATGATATTAAAAGAAATTTTCAAAAAAACTCAAAGGCTCCTTTGCTTTTATGTCAGTAAAGCTAACGTTTTAGGATGTTTTGGGATATTTTGTCTCTCCGTTTCGTTTCTCTTAAAATATGATTTTCTCATCACGGGACATAGAAACTTGACTATGGTTTGATCAAACCTACACTTTAAGGTGTCCAAATTTCCTTTTCAAACAGAGTCAAACAACTTGGAGCAATCCCAGATAACAATTTTCTTTGTCGAATCGAAAATTGCTAAGGCACTGGCATTTCCATTTGCCATGTGTTTTATCTTTAGTTTGGTTTGCCATCTTTGTGGTGAAATCAAAGATGGCGTCTTATTTGAATTAACGCCTATGTATATCCGGGTGCAATTGAGCTTCATTATTTTCACTTTTATTTCTGTTATTTTAAGTTTAATGCCAAAAAATGCTTATTGCGGCAGTTTTAAATGAAATTTTCAGTATCTGAACTGTTATGAACCCAAAAGTAGCGAAAGCACGTTTACTTTCGAACCGACGAGACGTTATTCGTCTTCAAAGCGATGAAGGTTCCAGGTACAGGTTTTCCGAATCAAATTTCTTTTTGGGGCCTGCAATTTTATGCCGAATTCGAACTGCTAAGTCAGGCGGTACTTTTCATAGCAGTGTGGCTCTTTTGACTTACCAGTTCCTCGTGAAAGGCGATATGTGATGCTTTAATAGTTTCCGAACTGTTGACACACTGTCGATCCTTCACAAAAAAATGCCATCTTGATAGCACGATTTGGCAATTTAGAGTGTAAAAGATTGATTGCGGCATAGGCTACGTGGCATGGCAATTGTCAAGTCTTTTTCATCAACCTCTTTAAAGGGATAAAAAGTTGGCTATTATCTGCAACGCGCTTGATAAGCTTAGAAACGTGTTCTTGGATTGAGTCGCGCATTTTCGACTACTTTGGGAGTTGTCCACAAGCAATACCTTTTGCATAAACTTGCTTGCGCTGGATGCTTCATTTTGACAAAAACTTCTTTCAAAAACTGCTTTGTTTGCGCACACAGCATTTCTGAACTATGTTTAGGCGTTAAGGGTAGCGCAACAGAACGAGGAGCCTCAAGGCCTCGCGCATTTATCACAACCATGACTTGTGAGGGAATGGTGGGAACCTAAAATTTTCTGCCGGTTCCAATCGAGAAAGCGCTTTTCATGGCAATGGATTTATTAACAGAGAACTTGCCAATTCCTCGCGAATGGCGATACCCGTGGAAAAACATTTTTGCCGCCGTTGGGACTCGAACCACGAACCCATGGGTTAATAACAGACATGCTAACCATCACGCCACAGGCACCACAATGTTCAGGCGCAGAACAACTTTTTTCGTTCCGCGGAGGTATGATATTGACTTTTTGTCTAAAGACCGAACGGGAACCAGCTGTCAGTGTCAAAATAATTTAAAATTAAACCATTAGAAGGCTCGACCTTTATTTAAATTTAAATAAACTTGTTTTAAAAGAAAAAGTAAAGGTTTTCTTTGTGTTTCAAATCTGTTCCAGAAATTTTGAACTTACACCAATTTTTTTTAATTTAAATTTGCTCTAAAATTTAATGACCCAGGTCACCGAGAATTGAATACCGATATTCATACAGTTTATTCGTTGAACTTTACCAAGTGTTGACCCAGGGGCTAGATTCCGCAAGAGTGAATTTTAAATGTGTACACGAAAAATTGTGCACACACTTTAATTTGGATTCCGCAAGGGTGAAGGTGAGTTTTTTTGACAGAAGACGTGTACACTATCTTTCAAATTTACTCACGGTCTTTCAGAGCGTGAGTTTTCAGAGGGCCGTGAGTGTGAGTTTTTTATACTCACTCTTGCGGAATCTAGCCCCAGGTTTCCTTGACAGCTAAAAAATACTAAGCCACGAAATCACCACACATCCCTGTCGTTTGAACAAAAATACATGCCCCTTGTTCACAACCTAAACTTGTCCCATCAAAATCCTCAGGCGAGTTGAATGCAAGCCCAGGGCTAACCCTAAGCATTCTGTTTGACATTAAGGGCGAGTTTTGGTTTAAAAAAAAAAAAACGCTTTGTGGCGATCACGGGGCAAACCCAGGGCTTCCACAAACAAACCTATAGTCAACTGCGGCAAGGTTTTGACCACAAGCTAAATTCAACAGGGAACCCTCGCCGCCATTTGATTGCCAGTTGTTTGGATCAAGTGAACGTTATTTATTTTTTTTTTTTTTTGTAAACGTAATTTAAAAAAATTCCCAGTCTTTGATTGCACCTCGGACACATTTTTATGGAGACCTACTAACTCAGTTGCAAAAAGACCAGTGTGAATCATGCTTCGGTGAGTGGCAAGATTAAAACAACTCTGTTAATGGAGGCCTGTCTCAGATATTAGTTTCGTTCTTTTAACCTTATCCAGGGCTTGTCCAGATTGCCTTAGGTCTTAACAACAAATGGCTGAAAAATTAGACATACAGAGCGAGCTGAAGTTCTTCAAAGAACGCAAAGTGTCAAGCCCATTGCTTCAACGAAAAAACCTATCAGAGGTGAAAAAATTTTGACAATATAACTCATACAACACATGGAACTTGCATTCTGTCATTCTCGAATAAAATGTTCGTTGGTGGATGGTTTTTGTTTAACCATCATACCTACCAACATATACGTTTAATATCCTTTATGTAATTTAAAAAGTCCCAAGAAATCCAAACTTGGTTATGGTTTTTTTTTTTAGATTCTTTCAAATTTACTCACCACGTATATATGTACCTGCAGCATTTATTTCAAATTCGCAATAAATTGCGCTGTAGAAAATGATTCTCCGTCTTTGAAATTTCACGTTATCATTGATTCATTGCGTACCTATCCACTGACGTTGTTGGATAATGTGAACTTGTAGTCCAGCTACAGCATTGTAACGACCATTTTGCTGCTTCGTATAATTAGCCATAACTCACCTGTTCGCATAGAGATAATGTCGCCGTAAATCTTTAGCATGGCTAATGGAATTGAAGTAATTGAAGTCGGTTTCTATAAAATTGGTCACAAAATTGAAATCCAGATTGTGTACAAGATACTTATGGATTATGCTTATACTGCAAACAACAATGGCGCCACAGAATACGCTATGAGATTTGCAAATCAAATCTTGTGTGAGGTGTGAGGATAACGTTCAAGTAAACAAAATACAGAAGCAAGTTGTTTTCTCTATTGTAAGTGAAATGCTCACAATATTGAAACACAAATGTAATGAGGATGTCAGTGCATACAACAAAGGCAAGGATGTTAAGGGTCCGCTTACCAAACGGAGGAATAAAGGTATTCAAATTAGGAACAACATGTTATTTTTCGTTGTTTGAAAGCTTTTTTGGTTTGTTTAGTCTATGTTTGTGTGAACGTAGTTGCAGCACGCTGATAGCTCGCTTCCTTGGGGAATTCAAATAACATCTCGTTTGGGAAGATAACTACAAGTAAATGTACAATAAGACCAAAAGCAAGACCCAGTAAAAGGATCATTGTGAATGAGTTGAACTCTGAACTTTGAACCGTTTTTAATATTAAAAAAGATGTTCTTTCTTATCAAAGAAAATACAAATCGCCGTCGCCGGTTGTGGCTCTCAGCAAGTGATTTCTATAAACAAACGGGTCAGATAGCATGGCCGGCATGGTCCTGAATTATAGCATCAGAATGAGTCGGTGGCAGTGCACTCATAACAGATAATGTCTAATTCAAATGAAATGTCCCTTAGGTAAAAGCAAAGTTTTATTTAAAACACTAGGCTCGTTCGTTGAACTTTACCCAGGGTTGACCCAGGTTTCCTATGAGTTGTCAAAACAACCTGGGTTTTCCAGTCCTCTAAAAACGCTGAACCACTAAATCACCACACGTCCCTGTCGTTTGAATAAAAATACATTCCATTAGACAGCCCTCAACTGAGGGCAAACCCAGGTCAATCCCATTACTCTGGTGAGTTTAGGTTTTCCAAAAAACACTTTGTAGCGACCACAGGGCGACTTATGGGCTTCAACGAACGAACCTACTATACAGAGCATTTCGAAGTCACCACTATTGTCAAGAAATGCCAGGAATTCTTTCATGTAATAACCACTTGTGTACATAAGGCATTGTATAGAGTTTGCACCTATACATCTTGAGTTGAGGTAATGTTCGAATTTGTATTTTTTTTTTTTTTGTTTGTGTCATGTGCCACCTTAAATCACTTTTCGTAAGTAAGGCGCAAATAAGAGTAGGTACATAGCTAACACGAAGCAGAGCAGCACTAAATTTCGCTAATTGAAAACAATTGAAAAGCTTAAAGGTTTTTTTCTTGGTTGCATAGAACTATAAAATCAAGCGCAACAGAGATCAATTCGATTTTTTGCCACAAAATTGGCTTTATTTGAGAGAAAATTCTTTTAATCAAATATGTACTCCAACGGTAGGACCGTCAGTAGTCTCTGGTTAATCAGTGTAAACTTGGAACTTGCACATGCCATTACCGAAAACCGGCGCTACCAGAGCGGGATGCCTCGGAGCCTAGAAATTTTTTTTCAAAACCGTATACCTTATGAGGCCTGGAAGAGACCTGACATCTTCTGCCGATTCCGAACGGCTAGTCGAGGAAGCGCTTCTTTGGCGGTTCAATTACTATCTAAGGACATGCGAAATACTCGCGGAAAACGATATTCGAGGAAAAAATAAATAAAAAAATTGGGGGGCGCAACAGAACGAGGAGCCACAGGGCCTAGCGCATTTCTCACAGCCATGTTTTGGAAGGGAATTGAGGGGGTTCCAAACGGCTTACAGAGTAAGCGCTTATGAATTTACTAAGGGATGACTATCTGTTGGGATGCGAAACACGAGCCTCTGCGTTAACAGGCAGACAACCTAACTATCACGCAACGGGTACCGCAGCCGATAGCGAAAACATTTTTGTTTTATGTTGGGATTCAAACCTCAAACCTCTCGGATAACAAGCAGACGTTCACTTCAAAACATTCTAGAGTTGTTAAATAACACGACCTTAAACGCTAACTCACGAATCCAAAACACGGAATTAGGTGAAACTCGGAATGTACTGAAATCTCGTTTCGACCGCAATCATTGAATGTTCTTCGTGGCAGTTAGCCATGCACTACTAGACTAGAACTAAAGAGTCAACAACGACATAGTAGTGCAATTTTAGGCCACAAACAAAACTATACCGGGAAATCGGTCGAATGTCTTGAAATCAATTTAAAAATATAGTAGGTACATGTGTTTTCGCTATTTTTGGCTTTTGTAACATTTGAGAATGTTGAACACTTTGTTCATCAAAGTGAAAACTACAATAAGAAAAAGTGAAAATAATGAAGCTCAATTGCAACCGGATGTAGCCGTAAATTCAAATAAGACGCTATCTTTTATTCCACTACAAAAATAATTTGAGGGTGTTTCACTCAGGGGTTGACGAGTTGACTCACTATGTATTTCTACTCTGCGATAATCGCACAAAGGCAAACCAAACAGAAGGTAAATTATATGGCTAATTGGAAGATGGCGGTTAATGAAATCAGTTGTGCCAACTTAGAATTTCATGTGTTTAAAAAACAACTTTTATTAATGCGTTCAATAAACTTTTTCGGATAGCTTTACGTTGTTTTATGCGTTAACAAAAAGAAAAATACGGATTGTGCGAATAAAAAATGAATCTCTATAATCGACTGTACAGTGTACACCCGAAATTGGGCGCCAGTTAAACTGATGAGCATTCATAGCGAGGCGGGTGTTGCGGCTAATTTGTTGCAGGGGAGAAACGCAACTGGCTGCTTCATTCGAGCACGGGTTATAGAAAAATCGATAAAAGAGAGAACGAGAGAGAGCGAGATAGAGAGAGAGAGAGAGAGAGAGAGAGAGAGAGAGAGAGAGAGAGAGAGAGAGAGAGAGAGAGAGAGAGAGAGAGAGAGAGAGAGAGAGAGAGAGAAAAAAGGTCGTGTAGACTGATGCTGGTTTGTTTAACACTGCAGTTTTGAGAAATCTCTCAAAACATTTGACAAAACCAAATAAAAAAATGTTTTTCCACGGGTATCGCCTTTCGGGAGAAATTGGAAAGTCCTCCGATGGTAAATAAACTGCCAGGAAAACCCCTTTCTCGACTCGCCGTTCGGAATCGGCAGATAATTGAAGGTCCCCTCTATTCCCCGACAAGGTAATGGTGGTGAGAAATGCCCCTAGGCCCCCGGGCTCCTCGCTCTATTGTGCCACCCTAGTTTTTAATTTTTAGTTTTTAAATCTTTTTCATAGCTTTTCTCTGCTTTTAGGGAATTTGAGTAGAAAAAATGTGGTGTAGGATGGTGTTTGTTCGTTTAATGGGGAAGTAGGGCTTTAAAGATTTTTTGATGCATGACGGTGCCTCATAACTTCAACACTAGTGCACTTTTTTTAATAGGATAAGGCGATTGTTAAAAACAGCTTTACTAGCACGTCGACCTGAAAGATCTTTTATGCTGTTCCCTTAGGTTTAAACACATAAAGTGAGAAGTTGTTCATTCGAAGTTGAGGTAGTGTAAGAACCTATAAGCATAATCGAAGAGAGGGTGTTTCTAATATCAAGGGGACTAGTGAATCTTTTATTGAATATTTTTAGCCTGGATCTGGCTATGGCAGGGCATTCACATAAAATGTGTTCAGCTATTTCTATGTCTTCGAGGCAGAGACGGGGACGGCAGGTGTAATTTTGGCTGATGCCCTGCCCATGTTTTTAAGGTGATATTTAAGAGAGGAGTAACCAGTGAAGAAGTCCGTAAGTAACTTTGCGTCACGTTTGCTCATGTCAAGAATTTTTTTCATTCGTCTTTGAGATAAGTCGATGAATAGTTTTGACTGGCGTGGCCATAAGAGTTTTTCCAGGTGTGGATCATGTTCTGCCGTTACCAAGTAACCAGTTCGCGTTTAATGCTACTGTTGGGAGACCGCAGTGGGGTCCGGGCCTTTGAATTGGGATTGAGAGCCAAGTCTATCTAGGCGGTCAGCCTCTTCATTACCCAGTAAAGCGTTATTTTATTTTGGGTGGCTAATTGAGATAGACAAGTTAGGCAGTTCCAAACTAGTTTGGATTCAACTTTGGTTGAAAACAATGCCTTTAGGGCTGCCTGACTGTCAGAGCAAATTAGAATGAGTGATCTTCAGAGGTTTCTTCTAATGCATTCCCTAACACAGAATTCTAAAGCTTTTACCTCTACTTAAAAGATAGTTGTTGTGCTACTAAGGGATATAGATGATTTGAAGTTGGGACCGAAAAACTCTTTCTCAAAATCTATTCTCTAACTATGTCAATCAAATGGGGTGTTCTCTGAAAAATGACCCAAAAAGTTTTTGGACTTTTGTAAACTCTAAAAAATATCAGACGGCTATCCACTCAACCTTGTTTAATAGCACTTCTTTAAAAAATACTCCTGAGATTTGCAATGCATTTGCAAATCATTTTTGTGGTTCTTTTTGTAGAACGAATTTAGAAATTGATGAAAATTTTTTTCAGTATTTAACTCACTGCTCGCAAGTAAATTTTAATAGTATCCCTATTCACAGAGACAGAATTACTTACTACCTTTCTTCTCTTAATGATGACGTTTCTTCTGGTCTGGACACGATTCAGCCAATTGTTTTAAAAAAGTGTTCTTCACGTTTATGATTTCCACTCGAATATCTTTTTAAGCTTTCTTTAAAAGCTGGAATATTTCCCACTATTTGGAAAAAATCTTTTATAACACCAGTTTTCAAGAAGGGTGAAAAGATCGATATAAAAAACTACAGGCCAATTTCAAAGCTCTCATGTATACCCAAGCTATTTGAACAAGTAGTTTGCGAAAGCCTATCTTTCTTTGCAAAGAATGTTATCTGCCATCAGCAGCATGGATTTATGCAAAGAAGATCGACGGCTACGAACCTTCTATCTTTTTATCATAAATGTTCCAACGCCCTTGAATGTGGGAACGAGCTTGACTGCATTTACACTGACTTCTCTAAGGCGTTTGACCAACTGTCTCATAATATTGATTGATTGATTGATTGATATAGTTTATTTCTTAAAATATAAATACAAAAATTTATAAACGTTTGCGTAGGCAAATATAAGAAATATAAGTGACAATGATATTTTTACAATAAAAAATAGAGATATTGTCACTATTAGGTAAATAATTTCCATAATAATTTAGAATGGGTGGGGTGACCCATAAATAAAAGAATAAAAATAGAATTTGCTGAACAATCATTAATTTAAGAAAATGAGAATTACAAAAACTATTTTAAAGCTTACCATTTCATCAAAACATTAGAAATAATTAAAAACTAGTTATTCATCATTGAATGGGTGGGGTGACCCATAAATAAAAGAATAAAAATAGAATTTGCTGAACAATCATTAATTTAAGAAAATGAGAATTACAAAAACTATTTTAAAGCTTACCATTTCATCAAAACATTAGAAATAATTAAAAACTAGTTATTCATCATTAGTTCAATGTTTACTAAATCAAATTCAAAAAGCCATTTTTTACATTTATTCCAAATAATGGCTGAGATGTAAGAACTCTGATAGAATTTGGAAGTTTATTAAATATTCGGCATGAAACTATGTCATAAAATTTTCGAAATGCTGTTGTGCGAAAGGATGGTACATTAACCAGATTTAAGAAATTTCCACGTTCATTATAGTTGGAAATAATTCTGAAATTAAGATTTCCTGATCTTTTAAAAAATTCATTAAGAACCTTATAGCAATACAAATGTCGAACTGGAAGAATTTTCAATTCATTGAAAAGTGAAAAACTAGGGTAAAGGCGAGGTTTACGGCAAATTTTCTCCAGAACCAACTTTTGCATAACCAAAAGAGGCTGAATTTTATTAAAATAAGTTCCCCCCCAACATAAAATTCCATACTGTAGTTAGAATGAAAAATGCCATAATAAATTTTCATAAGAAGTTGATAGGAGCAAACTTTTCTGAGATAATAAATATATCGTAAAGTGCCTCGAAAGTACTGCCTCAAATTTTCTGTATGCTTGAAGAAATTCATTTTGGAGTCAATAATAAGACCCAAATATTTGAACTCATTGACATTTTCTAACCGGAAGCATCTATCACTGCAACTTGAAGAACTAGAAAAGGTGCAAAAAGAGCAAGCAGTTGGAGACACAAAAACATTTCAGGAGTTTAAATTTTTGGCAATCTGTAGCATGGAAAAAGAGATCAGTATCAACATTAATATTTTGTAAGAAGTTAAAAAACATAACCTTGGTTTTAGGACTGATAACTAATTTGTGCTCAGCAAACCAAATTCTTAACAAGCTTAAATCCCAATTCATGTCAGCTATAAGATTAAGGTAGCTATTCGCACTAAAACTGAAACCAACATAATCAGCAAAAGCAGTCAATTTCCCTTTGAAAGGAAGTCTAAATAGTGAATTGATATAAATTAGAAAGAGGATTGGCCCTAAAACTGAGCCTTGTGGAATTCCTATTTTCATTAATACCATATCGCTCATAACATCATCAATTTTCACTCGTTGTCTTCTGTTTTCTAAATATGATTCAAACCATTTGCATATAAAACCTCGGAAGCCTGCTTTTTCCATTTTACTGATGAGTATAGTGTGATCCACCATATCAAAGGCTTTTGAAATATCGACAAATAACGCAGCAGTATACATCTTACTATCGAGGCTAGTGAATATTTGAGAGCAGAAGCGCAACAAGGCATCCTCAGTTGACTTTTCACTTTGAAACCCGAACTGAAAATTGCTAAAGAATTTCGTTTTATCTAAGAAACTCATCATTCTATTCTTAACAGCTTTTTCAAATACCTTACTTATGGATGGTAGCAAAGAGATCGGCCTATAATTAGATAGATCACCAGTTGCGCAATTTTTAAAAAGGGGTAAGACATTAGCACATTTGAGGGCATCCGGAAAAACACCACCAAAAATACATTTATTAAAAATGTTTGCCAAGATATCAGACAAAGACATTTTTCAAACAAAGATTAGATATACAGTCGTTACCAGAAGAATTTGAATCTTTCAAAGTACTGTAATGAACACCCAACATTTATACCAATTTCCTAATCGAAAACGTTTAACCGAAAACACAACTGGCAACACTATAATGGAATGGTATAAAATGACAGGCATTGTTTGTAAGCCAGTGTGTGTGAGTGTAGAGATGCTTGACAGCAAATGTGGAAACCATGGAGAAGAAACTGGAACGCTCTAGATAAGTATTGTTCTATATAAATAGGCCGCTGACGCAACGAGCAGTCAGTTTTGATTATAGAGTGATAAAGTTAAGAGTGAAGTGTTGTTAACCAGTGATAGTCCAATAGTCGAGTTGAGTTCGAATAAAGTATAAATACTGAATAAAGTGGTAGAAATAAATAAAAAATAAAAGTGAAGTTTTATTTTTGCGAACTAAGCGCACGTTACATTGGTGTCAGAAGTGTAAATAAAACTTATTTGACTAATAAAGTGTAAAAAAAAAAAAAAAAGTAAAAGTAAAAAGAAAAATAATAATTATATACAGTGAAAATGGGTAAGTTGTTAGAAGAGCTCAACTGCATTGAGCTTAAAAGTGAGTTAGGTAAGCGAAATCTTTCTAGAGCGGGATCGAAAAATGAGCTCGTCCTGCGTTTGCGTAACTATTTGGAACAGCAAGGGGAAGACGTAAACACTTTTGTTTTTGAAATAGAAGTGGAAGAAGAGGAAGTAAGTGAAAGTGTAGATTTTTCTAGTATGATGAAACTTTTGTTAGAACAGCGAAACGAGCAAAAGAAGGAACAGCAGAATGTTCTCGAACGACTCGAAGTACAACAAAAGAAGCTGATTGAAGAGCAACAGCAGAATATTCTCGGACGTCTGGAAGAGCAGAGAAACGATCAAAAGAAGGAACAGCAGAATGTTCTCGAACAACTGGAAGCACAACGAAACGAGCAAAAGAAGGAACAGCAGAATGTTCTCGAACAACTTGAAACACAAAGAAACGAACAAAAGAAGCTGATTGAAGAACAACGAAACGAGCAAAAGGTGGAACAACAGAATATTCTCGAAAGACTTGAGGCGCAACAGAATGTTTTGGAAGGTCAGAAAAACATTCTAGAAGGCAAATTGGGTAACATTGAGAAAAATGTATGTGCCCTAGACGAACGCGTTGAAGGTGTGGAAAAACAGCTTTCTGTTGTAGAGAATCGTTTGGAAAGCCGATGCGATAAACAGTTCTCTGTTCTGACCAAGGAATTGGACCAGATTCGAAAAATAAAAATTCGAGAGTCTGCTGGAGAGTTTACAAAGAAAAAGGAGATGAAACCCCCAACATTTGATGGACAGTCTTCTTGGCCAGTCTACAAGAGACAATTTGAGGCAGCCGCGACAACAAATGGCTGGGATGACGAAGACAAGTACATTGCACTGACTCTTGCTCTTAGAGGACCAGCAGCTGAATTACTTCAAACAGTTCCAGCTGGTAAGAGCGGCGATTTCAGTTCTCTCGTGGCAGCTATAGATAAACGCTTTGGAGATAGCCACTTGAAAGAAGTCTTCCGAGTCCAACTCAATAACAGAGTCCAGAAAAGGGGTGAAAGTCTACAGCAGCTCCAAGCAGACGTCGAAAGACTGGTTCACCTGGCATACCCGGATGCTGGAGAAGAAATCATCAACCAGCTTGCTGTTGAGTCCTTCGTTCGTGCCATTTCCGATATACATCTTCAGAGGTCTGTGCGAACTGCTAGAACACGTACTCTTTCCGAAACTTTAGCATTCGCATTGACAATTGAAGCAGCAGAACAGGCTTCTCAGGGAGTACATCGACTTAGAGAAGCCATAGTCGAAGAGTGCTCGTGCCATAGAGCTGAAATACAAAAGAACCAGCGGAGCGGACTAGCAAGATGTTGGAACTGCAACAAGACCGGGCACTTACAGCGTCAATGCCGACTACCACCAAATAAAGCCGGTTGTCAACATTGTGGAAGCAAGAGATTCAACCCAGAACAAGGTAACAACAACACCAGCGTTACGTATCAGCCCGTTTCCCATCAGGGAAACGAGTAAGAACCAACTTCGAGGGGCAGAGGCTGGTTTCTTGTATCGATGGCCCCAGAACCACCATCCAGGTCTCTCAGACCAAACGAGACAACAAAAGTCTGACTGTGGAAACTACTATTAACGGGAACAAACATGTGGCTACCATCGACACCGGTGCCACAGCCTCCATAGTACGTCGAGACCTGGTAAAGACGACGTGGCTTCATAACACCAATAGCTACCGTCTAAGAACCGCAACGGGAGAAGCAGCAAGAGTATATGGAGAAGTGTGTCTTAAGATCCGACTGGCCGATCTAATGTTTACTCATCAATTCCTGGTGGCAGATATATGTGACGAGTGCATCATTGGAATCGACTTTATGAAACAGCACGGAGTTATTTTGGACATCGGTAACCAGGTTTTGAAGTACCAAAATAAGGAACTTCCAATGACCTATTCGAACGAAAGTACGTCGACACTGAGGACTGTCATCACGGAAGATCTGATTCTGCCTCCTTCTTCTGAAGTGTTCGTTTGGACAAAACTGGAAGGTGAGTTTGGAAGCCTTCGATACCTAATGGTGGAACCAGACCCAGAGTGTTCCTCCCAAAGCGTCATCATTGGGAAAACACTAGTAGCACCGAAAAACAAAATGGTCCCCGTACGATTACTAAACACCAGACCGTACGATGTAAGGTTGAAGAAAGGAGAAGTCGTTGGACGTTGCGAATCGGTTGCAGCAATTACGAAGATCACAGACGAAACCCCGAGAAAAACTATAACTCCGGAGGAGCTCAAAACCATCAGAGCTAAAATACTGAATTCATCCAACCTTGATCACCAACAAACAAGGATGGCTGAAAATCTCCTACAAGAGTACACTGACATCTTCGCATCGCAAAAGGGACAATATGGTAGGACACAGTTGGTGCAGCATCGCATCAACACAGGAGATGCAAGACCGATTCGTCAACCCGCAAGACGCCTTCCGCTGGCCAAACAAGGTGAGGTTGAGGAAATGATAACAGCAATGAAGAAGGACGGTCTTATTGAAAATTCCAAAAGTCCTTGGGCTTCACCAGTGGTGCTAGTGAAAAAGAAAGACGGAAGCACTCGTTTTTGTGTGGACTACCGAAGGCTGAATGATGTGACTAAAAAGGACAGCTATCCCCTGCCGAGAATCAGTGATACCCTGGATGCTATGGAGGGAGCCCAGTGGTTTTCGACGCTGGACTTGAAGAGTGGATATTGGCAAGTTGACATCCACCCTGATGATCGGGAAAAGACGGCGTTTTCTACAGGTAATGGGCTCTGGCAGTTTAAAGTTATGGTGTTTGGGCTATGCAACGCTCCGGCGACATTCGAGCGTTTGATGGAGTGCGTTCTTCAAGGACTGACGTGGAAAGCGTGCCTTGTCTACTTGGACGATGTCATTGTTTACGGGAAAACATTTGACCAACATTACAAGAATCTAAAAGCCGTGTTTCAGAGACTTCGAGAGGCTAACCTTAAACTGAATCCAGAAAAATGTGCACTTTTCAAAACCGAAGTTAAGTATTTGGGACACATCATCTCTTCCCAAGGAGTGAAGACTGATCCTGAAAAAGTTGACTCCGTCAAAAATTGGCCAACACCACAGGACAAACATCAACTCCGAAGCTTTCTTGGTCTTGCCACATATTACCGACGATTTGTTAAGAACTTTGCTGGAGTTGCAAAGAGTTTGCATCAGCTCACCGAGAAAGGGAAGCAGTTTAAATGGTCAGGTGAGTGTGAGAAATCTTTTCAGGAACTCAAATACCGCCTCTGTAACGCCCCAGTGCTGGCACATCCAACACCTGGGAGAACATTCATCATCGATGCTGATGCAAGCAACGTTGGAATCGGGGCGGTACTATCCCAAGTGCATGATGGCGAAGAGAAAGTGGTGGCATATTACAGCAAGGTCCTCTCGAAGCCCGAAAGAAACTACTGCGTGACCAGAAGGGAACTTCTAGCTCTTATCTTGGCAACAAAGCACTTCCATAAGTACATCTATGGACAGAAATTCCTTCTGCGGACAGACCATGGTGCTCTGAACTGGCTGTTGAACTTCAAAAATCCAGAAGGTCAAGTCGCAAGGTGGATAGAAAGACTGCAGACTTATGATTACCAAATTCAACACCGCAGAGGAAAGCTGCACTCAAACGCCGACGCATTGTCCCGAAGACCTTGCAAAGAGGATTGCAAGCATTGTAGGCGACAAGAAAACAAAGAAAATATTACCGCTCAGCGACTAAGAGCTGACCCCATATGCGGATGGAGCAATGAGGAAGTGAGGACCGCTCAACAGGAGGATCCAGATATCGAACCCATTCTCGCATGGAAAGAAAATGAAGAGAAACCTGAATGGGGAGACATTTCTGACAGGAGTCCAGTTCTCAAAGCCTATTGGGCACAGTGGGACTCACTATATGTGCAAGAAGGTGTCCTCAGGCGAAGATGGGAGTCCGCTGACGGTAAATCATATGTGATGCAGCTGATCGTACCGCAATCGAAAGTCAGTGAAGTTCTTCGGGAGATGCACAACGGACCTTCTGGAGGCCACCTGGGAGTTAACAAAACACTGGAGAAGGTGCGACATCGGTTCTACTGGTTACATGCTAGAGATGACGTGGAGAAGTGGTGCCGAACTTGTGACAAGTGTGCTGCAACCAAAGGACCTGGTAGGAAGATTCAAGGTAAGATGCATCAGTACAACGTTGGATCGCCTTTTGAGAGGATTGCAGTAGATGTGGCTGGGCCTTTTCCAGAGACCAATGCTGGAAACAAGTACATTCTGGTTGTAATGGACTATTTTAGCAAATGGCCTGAGGCGTATGCCATCCCAAATCAAGAAGCCAAAACGGTGGTCGACCAGATTGTGTTTAACTGGGTAAGTAGGTTTGGCGTGCCTATGGAACTTCATTCCGACCAAGGGAGGAACTTCGAGTCAAACATCTTCCAAGGAGTGTGCGGACTACTTGGCATCAAGAAGACCAGAACCACACCGCTTCATCCACAATCTGATGGGATGGTTGAAAGATTCAACCGGACCTTGAAAGAACACCTCACCAAGGTCGTAGGCGACTACCAAAGAGACTGGGATAGGCACGTACCGCTATTCCTGATGGCCTATAGAAGTGCAGTACATAGCTCGACAGGACAAACACCATCTGACATCCTGTTCGGGAAAACCATGCGGCTGCCCAGCGAACTTAAATTTGGATGCCCCACAGAGGAGCCACAGGACACGAACGAGTATGTGGATGACCTCAAGGAGAGACTCGCTGACATCCATAAAAGAACAAGGGAACGGATGAAAACCTACAGCGACCGGATGAAGACACGGTACGACACAAAAGCGACAACGGCAGGATTCCAAGCAGGAGATCGTGTGTGGCTTTATAATCCTCATCGTCAAAAGGGATTGTCACCGAAACTTCAGCAGAACTGGGAAGGTCCTTATACTGTTGTCACGAGGATTAACGACGTGGTTTACCGCATCCAAAGAGGATTAAGAGGCAAGTTAAAAGTAGTTCATTGTGACCGGCTGCATCGATATAGTGGCGAGGCTGCAGATGGAATTATTCGGGACGAACAATCTTAAGGAGGGGGCAGTGTAATGAACACCCAACATTTATACCAATTTCCTAATCGAAAACGTTTAACCGAAAACACAACTGGCAACACTATAATGGAATGGTATAAAATGACAGGCATTGTTTGTAAGCCAGTGTGTGTGAGTGTAGAGATGCTTGACAGCAAATGTGGAAACCATGGAGAAGAAACTGGAACGCTCTAGATAAGTATTGTTCTATATAAATAGGCCGCTGACGCAACGAGCAGTCAGTTTTGATTATAGAGTGATAAAGTTAAGAGTGAAGTGTTGTTAACCAGTGATAGTCCAATAGTCGAGTTGAGTTCGAATAAAGTATAAATACTGAATAAAGTGGTAGAAATAAATAAAAAATAAAAGTGAAGTTTTATTTTTGCGAACTAAGCGCACGTTACAGTACCAATAATTTTTAGAATTTCAAACCCCGTAATAGGCTCAAATACAAAACTCTGCATTTGGGAAGGTTCATTTAAATTACAAACAGGACAACGAAGTATATTAGTGAAATATCCAGATGACATGTTTTGTAAACTGTGTGAAATCGTTGAAAAATAGTCATTGAAAGCATTTGCAATCCCATTTTTATCTGAGACAACACAATCACCATTTTTAATAGCAGAAGGTATTTTTCTTTCTGTTTTCTTGTTGAGAATACTATTAACAATTTGCCATTCATCTTTAACGTTGCCTTTAGCTTGATTAAATTTGTTTATGTAATAGTTGTCACGGCATGTAGGGATTTCTTTCTTTAGTTCTATACATACTCTTTTATATTTATTTTTCAAGTATTCATTGTTTTTATGCTTTGAAAACTTTTTTCTAATTTTGTTCTTATATTTTACTTTTTTAAGGAGATTATGAGTTATCCAGGGCTTAAGTCGCTTTTCAATCTTTTTTGAGGAAACTGAAGAAGAACATTCAGATATAGGTATATCTGCTCAAAGTGCTAGAAAAAATGTCGTATGATTTTGATGGATCAATTTCCGCAAACACTTCTTCCCACAGTTCAAAAGCTAAGCAAATTATACTATATAAACTAAAAGCATTCGGATTTCCCCCAATATTTATTGTTTGGATAAGCTCCTACCTAAAAAAATAGGTCTTATGAAGTCAAATTTCGAAACGTTTTATCAAAACCTTTCAATTCGTTGTCTGGTGTGCCACAAGGTAGTCATCTTGGTCCCTTACTTTTCATTGTTGCAATTAATGATGTAATTTCTTGCATCTCCTACAGCGACATTTTAATCTTTGCTGATGATATGAAGATTTTTAAAACCATCAAAAATGCTTCAGATCGAGACTTCTTACAAAAAGATATCCACTGTTTTGTTCTATGGTGTTCTGAAAACGGACTTAGTTTGAACGCTTCCTAGTGCCAAAGTATGACCTTCTCCCGCAAAAGATCGCCAAGTATTGGAGAATATTCAATATCGCAACAATCCCTATCTAAAGTTTCTAGATTCCGTGACCTCGGTGTTCTATTTAGTACCAACCTCGAGTTTAATGAACACATCAACCTGATTATTAACAAATCAAATTCAATGCTTGGCTTTATTAAGCGATGGGCAAAGGAATTCAATGACCCCTACGTCACCCTCTCTTTATATAAGTGTTATGTTCGTCCGCATCTAGGATATGTGTCTCAGGTGTGGTCACCATTTTATGATATTCATAAATCTCGAATCGAAGCAATACAGCACAGATTCATACGTTTCGCTCTCAAAGGTCTCCCTTGGGAAGATCCTTTCAATCTCAAACCTTATGAAAATCGTATTCGCCTATTAAATCTTCAAACCCTCTCACAGAGACGAATCAACAATGATTTAGTATTTTTTCATCAATTAATAACCGGTTCAACTGATGCCCCAGACTTGCTCTTCCACATTTGTTTCAACTATCGTGGAGGATCTCACCAACTACGTAATTTAGAGTTTTTACATTGTTCCCACCACAGAACTAACTATGGCATGCATGAGCCATTAGCTCGCATGAGTAGGTTATCTAACTCCTATCCATTTGTTTCCGATTTCAACCTAAGTAAAAATAATTTAAAATTAAAACTAAGAACCAGTGTGCCACCTGCATGACTTATATTTGATATTTTGTTATTGTTATTTAATTTCTGTTCTTATTTATAGTTTTTGATTAATAATGTTTCCCTAGTTTATTTAGTTCTATTTAATAATGTACTTTTATTTGTTTTTTTGTTAAAAATTGTAACGTTTTATATTTTTTTTTCCTCGTATACGTTCTCTTTGTGCTTGTGTTGGCGTTATTTACTAACCACTAACACTTGCATTAATGATGAAGAGCGTAGATAAGTGTGTTACAAATGAACTTGCTCTAAGTTCAGTACCGCTTAAGTCTCTGAGATGCAAAAAAAAAAAAAAAATCCCTGCACCTACACCGTTGTTAGTTTTTGAACCGTCAGTGTACCAAATGTATTTTGGGAGTTACTTGTAAGAATTACAGTTCTTCCACGCGGAGCGGTTATGAAAGATTACTTGGAAGGGAAGAGTGCGCTGCAGGCGATACCAGTATTGGGAGCATCTGCAGAATGCTCAACTGTCCCTGTAAGTTTTCTTCAATTAAGGTGTTTGAAGATTGCTATGGTTTTGTCTAGATGTGGTTTCCAATTGAGTTTGCTATCCAGGGTTACCCATAGATATTTGACCTTTTTGGAGAAATTAATTTGATTCATTTTACGTATCCCGGTGATGATGACTCTTTTGGTGGGGTTGACCCTTCGCTACTGCACCAACAATTGACTTAGTTCAGGTATCCGTTCGGACAGGAAAATTCTCCGATTTTGTACGATTCGGAGGTTTTTGCTTTGAAGTATTCTTCCGAACAGATTTTTGGAATTTTTCTCCAATATTATTTCAACACACAACTGCGTTGAAGTGCGATCAATTGCTTTATTTGTGAAATTTCTGATAGCTTATTGCAAAAGTTTTTCCAATTTCATCCGACGTTGCGGACAATTTTCCGCTCCGAACGGATACCTCGCTAGGGCCGAATGGGTCTACGTTGTGGCTATCGTCGATTTGGCTTTTCTGCCACGCGTTTCATATTCGAAATATGGCCTCAAAAAATTAAAACGACATTTTCTTTTTCCGTCCCCGTCGATGAACATAAAATTAGCGAAAACGAAATCAATAATACAAAGCCTCATTATCGGCACCAAAAGCATTTTGCCCCGAATCAAGGGTCGAATTACCGCATCAGGCATCAGTGATCGAGTGAGTGAGTAATATTTTTCTTTCAAAATTCAATCCATATTACAAAACACCAGTCTACTGCTCATTTATCGTATTTAATTCGTTCAAATGCTTATCAAAGAATGTCAAATTGTGGTACTAAAGTGCTCGATAACGTGAGAAGTATTGCCAAAAACACATAATTCAGTCACGTATTACTCGATCACGTGTGCTGTGAATCGGCCCCAGATGTCTCATCGATCACAACCGTTATCCAATAAATCGAACATTTTTCTTACAACAACTGAACGAATCATTTTTTTTACAACAAAGAAATTTCAAAGAAAACAACACCAATTACATTTTTTATAATTAACTTTATTTAGTAACTGTTCACTTTCAAATCTAAAATCATTAAAATATTTATTTATATAATATAGAGGTACCTTGATAACATTTTCATAATCTAATACCAGTAACAAAAATCATATTAGAAAACATGAGTGTCTTCCACTAAAACCACCACACATCTTCCAATAAAGCACACACAGGGGTAGGATAGTAATATGTAGTTATTTTCATCTTTAACCGCTGAATCTCATTTGTTTTATGCAAAGACCTACTCTATTTTTGTTTAGTTTATGTTTCAGGTTCATTGCCACTTGTTTATAACCGCGCCGTCCTTTTATAGATTTTCTTCTTTCATCGTTTTTGTTTTGTTGTTTTGTATTGTAAGTGCCATTTAAGACTTTTGTACAAAAGGCTAGAAATAATTGTTGTTAGTTTGAGGTGGGAGAAGGATTAGTTGTTGAATAGGCTTAGAATCTCCATTGTGCTTCGTATTGATAGATTGGCTGTTTATTTTTTCTTGTTTTGTTTTATTATTTTTTTATTTTTGTTGATGCTTATAACTATAATATTTCCACAATAATAAAAATCATTTTACTCGCTGAAACTGCTGCTGATGTTTGTTTCAGTGTTTCAGTTGAGAACACGCTTAATAGGCGTGGTTGGCAACGAACAAAGCTGCATCAGCGCCAGCACCGACTACACTACCAGCAACATATTTGCCTACTGCTGCCTCACCGTTACCCTAGAATGAAAAGGAAAAAAGAGGAAAAATAAGTTAACGATGCAAGTCACGAGTAAAACTCAGTTTAATCGTTATAATGAAGAAAGAAAGATCGACTGTGGAGAATTCATTGTCATCATAATGCATAAAGCTATGTTTAGAAGTTTAAGTTATACAGGAGGGGCCCATCCTCTACATAAATCCGATGGGCGGTATACATATGCTGTGTAGATCATGGAATAGAAAAACAAGGCTCAATGAGGCATTGTTGCAATGCCTTCAATGCGGCTTGAAGTGCTTCGAATTGTCAAATGTCAAAAATTAAAGTGCTTTTTCTCATTACCTTTAACAAATGTTATGAAAAAGATAAAGACACATGATGTCATTGTGTTTTATGCCTAAGGATAGAGTTGAACAAATGTGATTTGGCAGCACTTCAATCAGCCCAACTTAAAAATCTCAAAGTGGATTGAAAACGAAAAAAAAGTAGACCAAAACTCAAAATATCTTTAAGATGGACAACAACAAACGCTGCGCTGGTAGGTGTGCTGAGGTTACCAGCACTTTTTTCATTTCAAAACAAATACAGAGAAAAATGTTAGCCCATTGAGAAATTTAGCACAATTTTCTAGTTTTTCGATAAGGATTTTCTTTTTTTACTCCTTGCAATCTTTCTTAAACCACATGGTGAAAATACCCATAGAGGGATATGTTCGCCATGTGACCACAGAGCAGAACCAGACATTCAACGGTGGCAAGGTAGTGCCATTTTGTTCCCAAACTGAATTTAAGCGGGAAGCTCGTCGGCATTTTTTTGTGTCGGTTGGTTTGAATTCGATTTAAAAAAGTTAACGTGTTTTCGCTCTTTTTGGGTGTGTAAGAATTGAGAATGTTGAAATCTTCATTCAAAACTGCTACAATAAGCAATATTTGCCATCAAAGTGAAAACTACAATAGCAAAAGTGAAAATAATGAAGCTCAATTGCAACCGGATACAGTCGTTAGTTGAAATAAGACGTTATCTTTAATTTCACTATACGAAAATAATAATTTGAGTGACCATGAGAAGGGCTTGTTTAGCTCAAAATTAAGAGAAATTACGTTATTAGCTTAATCACTACATAGTATAAAACAAAGTCGCTTTCTCTGTCCCTATGTCCCTATGTATGTTTAGATTTTTAAAACTACGCAACGGATTTTGATGCGGTTTTTTTTTTTTTAATGAATAGAGTGATTCAAGAGGAAGGTTTATATGTATATTATAGTAGAGAAAAGCCGAGAAATTTAGAGATTTGTAATGTGATGTCGTAACAAACATATTTTTCTGCGCTTGCATTGCAAACGCTGGCTAAACCTTACGGGAAAGATCAAATTTATGTAATACGGAATTGTATATCTTAAAAAGATGAATAAAAAAGTCCGCGACAGCATATGTTTATCTCCTGAGGATAACCCGCAGTAACCATTTTTATCTTTTACATATTACAAAAAAAATATGGGTTATTTACTAAGCTATTTAAAAACGATACAGTATCATTCCTTATCCAATTAAATACATTAGATACGTTGTGCATTTCATGTAGATCAAAATTGCCCTTTACCTACAGCATGTGATTTAAATGAATATTTTCGAAGATATCACAGATTTAAAAATAGCGGGATGTAGCGTTTGCGGCGGTATCAGCCATGAAAATTTACAATAATTTTTATAAACGAGCTCTTGTTTCGAGCTAAATTAAGTTTTAAAAAACTTCGAAAAAGAGGAGCGAAAAAGAGGCGAAAATAAAAAAAGACCGTGCGGTTTCAATATCAAAAACGAAGTGTATATTTCATTGTTCTTCTTCTTCTTCTTATTAATTTTGATGAACAAAATAATGAAATATTAAATATGGCCGGAAGGGCGCGAAATTTGAATTTTATACCAATTAGTTTATGGTGTATATGTGGCTCGTCAAAACACCGGCCACGTTGAAAGGCTGCAAGGCTTCAATCATCTTCGATTGGGAGTACGGCCAGTTTTACTATTGGACGTCTCAGGATCCCTCTGGATGTTCTGACGTCGGCGACCCTGACCTTGCCGTCCTGCCCTTCGACGACCGCGGGAGCGAGCCTATACCTAAATAGCGCGTCGGATTCCGCGGTTCTCCCTATAGCACTTTGAATTTAGCAGCGATCGGACGCATTTATTATCGGAGCTCTCTAGCGAGGAAAATAACAATACTTAATAAAAACGTGCTTTTAAGCGCGACAACGTATCAGTAGGGAAATTATTTTCAAAAATCGTAATTTAAGGTGAGGTATGTAAGTTCAGAAAAAGAACTTAATAGAATAGGTATCTTTTGTTGTTGATTATCTTTTGTTTTAAGCCTGAACTACATCGAAACTGTGAAACGCTGTGTTTTTATATACAACGTTCACAGTTTTTCTGTAGTGTATTTAGTATCAGCATTGTACCCGTGCTTAGCCAGGGCGAGTCGCTAGTTTATAGTAAAATTGGTATGGGATATTTCATCTTTTCTAACACCAACAACACAAGCTACACCTCTACTTTGCATTCATTACGTTTCATCGGCTATAAAGCAATTTGCGGTATGTTTGAAAGTTGAACTTTTATGTCTTCGTAAGTAAAATTTGAAATCAAGTTCGGTATTGAAAGCGCGAAACGATAGAATAAACCGAACTCCTAAAATTACAGCTTTTCTATGTTCGTTGTTCGTTCTAAAGATAGCAAAATAAGTCAAAGAGTTAAAATTTTTTGAGCATTTTTTTCTCTAAGCCCGGCATAGTTGAATAAGCCTTATCAAAACATATTTACTCGTGATAAGAATTTTAACCAAATTCACTTAAGGACGTGACACAAAACTAGTGTCTTGTAAACGAAAGTTGAAGTACAACTTGTCTCGCCATTCTGACTCTTCGACACTTGCTATTAAACAACTAATGCCAAAAGTTCCATTGCCGCGAATGTGTTACCAAATTAAGGAAATGAAGAGATACCAGTAATCAAAAACTTTTCTCTTGAGTGATTCATTTTTAAGGAAACTAAATTCAGACGTCGGCGTCGGTCGATGCTGTTAAGAGACTGATAGTTAAGTGACTGATAATTAAGCTACTGACATTTAAATAACCGACAGTTAAGTTACTGACAGTTAAGTAACTGACATTTAAGTGACCGACAGTTTAGTGATCGATAGTTAAGTGACTGACAGTTAGTTGAATGACTGACAGTTGGGTGTCTGACAGTTAAGTACTGGAAGTTCAGTTACTGATATTTAAGTGAAAGTGAATTGTCGAAAAGTTGGTTTTTATACTGTAGGGTTCTTAATAAAGGACCATGAAATATACGACCAAATAATCTCCTAGACCCGTGCACCTGCATATTCGCTTGCACATCTCTATCTGATGACATTTCTTATGTACAAGTTTATCGGAAGATCTATGTATCTTTCTTATGTAAATAAGTATCGTTCGACATTGCAGTTCTCATGTTACAAGTTCTTTAGAATAAGTTAAGAGATCAATTGTAATAAAGCGCTCAATCGAACAACACCTTTTGTCTTAACATTTTTGTGAACTTTACCTCTGCTTATCTTATACAATACGCACTACGCAAGTATATTAAACAAAGAAAGCAACTTTTTTCACTAATAATGTCAATCTTTCTGAAGCTGAAAATCGTATTCGGTTTACTGAAAAGACCTCATCGTGAAAATTCAGACCGAGAGTCAGGTGGCCATGTTCGTTTAGGGTGGAAACAGCTAAACGCATCAACTCATTTTTCTTTTGGAGAATTTTCATAAAAAGAAAAAAAAACAAGCTTTCTTAATCGTTCATTTTACACTCTTCGCTGAAAATCATATTGGTTTTGATAAAAATTTCATCGTTTAAAGTAAAAACAGACCGTGATTATAGTCACCATGTAATCTTAAGGCCGGAAGCACATTAGACACCTAAAATTTCATTATGGATTTGTAAATTTTTCTTCCAACTTTACCAACTTATGAACACTTACTTCAAGTTTGTTTCGCTCAAAGTTAAACCACTTGCAAGAACCACAACTCTCCGTAGTTTAGTCTTTATTTAAAAATATTTAAATTGGGTACCTATACCTACTCACACTTGCAAATTGTTTGCACATGTTAAAAAATTCTTAACCTAACAAAATTAAAACCAAATGAGCACTGACCAATATTCTCAACCCAAATCTCACAGTTTTACTTATAAGGAGGATGAAGTAAAACTTTACCAAACAGCAGCACTATACTTTTAGGTGGTGCTTTATTACAAAGAGTGTTTTACAATCATTACAAGTTAAGTACTTCTAAATTAGTTTGTTCTGCCCTGAAGGATAGCTAACTTTTCAAACGAGTTTTCCATCTCTCCAATTATCCACACATACCTACTTTGAAATACCACCAACAACAAAGACAAGAACTATAGAGGTGTACCTTTGAAAAATTATCTTTATTGCCAAAGGGATATGAAAAGCACATTTTGCAAAGAATTTTTAGTCTTGGTTTTATCTTGGCCAAGCACACACACACAGAAAACACATGATCTCATACCGATACCGAGACCGACCCCCTAAAGCAAACAAGTTTTCTAATTTTGGCTTTGTATACGAAAATTTCACTTTAAAAACTAAATGCACCAATAAGAGGTTATAGTACGAGTATGTGGTTTCTTTGCTTCCTGAAAATACATAGGTAGTTTCTTCAGGATAAACACCACTCACACACACACATAACCAAAGTTACCAGAAGGAGAAGGATAAGAACAACAACAACATCAACAACCAGGAAAGTAATGCAAGACGCAATCCTTTTCAGTGGTGTGCTTACACCAGCAAATTTAAACAAAGGACAAACCCTTTGGTACTCCGACTCACTAATGAGACTCAGGTATTATACGAATAAAACTTCAGGATTATGATGTTGAGGTTTGCACTGCTTAAGTACTTGAGAAAATCATTACAAGGAAGGTGTAGTTTAGAGAGGAGTTATGTACACACACGTACTCCACTCGACCTAAGTGTAACCAAGAGTAGGCCACTTCTTGCAATGAATTTATGAACTGATATACTCTCACATTTAGGATATAAAGGATTTTGACCTCTGAAGCCCTTGAATAACTCCCTCGTTCTCTATCTCTCTCTCTCTCTCCTTTCTGGTTTAAAGGTTGGAATGCTTTACAAAATTCTTCAACATTCATTCCTTTCTAAGGTTAACAAAAAAAGATTCCTTTACACATCAAGTTATTTTGTGTTCGCTTTTGTGGAATTTAAGGCTTTCAAGAGGGAATTTCTTTAAACGGCTATGCGTAGTGGGGCGATTACATTTAACCAGCAGCGCTTGAGCAAATATGTTTATGTTTAGTCCCCCCAAAAGAAATGAGACCGTTGAAGTGAAACAAATTCTTCTCTTTACTTGGCTGAGTAAGCAACTTCTATTCAAAATATTAGCAGTCGAGTGGTCACATAAGCAACATGGCTGTTAAATTTCGAGCAAAAACTTTAAACAATTTTAGAATGCACCTGCCTAGTCGAAGGCTTAAAGGGACATGTATTGTGTTTAGGGACTTAAGATGTCAAAGCTGACAGTTGGGGCAGCCTTTCAAAGACTTTAACTTCCAGTCACAAAAAACAGACTTGGAGTTAATTGGTTTTGAAAGGTCGTCAATACAAGAAGGCAAACATCAAAACCCAGCTATAGATTGTGACAGTTGGTGACGTTTAAGAATTGATTCATCTTAAACTTGTGAAATTTGCTTTTGACATTTGCGTTTTGGCAGCACTTTTAAACTTCTTTTCATTTTATTAGATTGAAGTGATGGATCACAGAGTAAAACCAGAGAGTCAACTACGGCAAGGTAGTGCCGCTTTCACCACAAGCTAAAATGGAAGCCCTGGGCGCCATTTTTTTGTTGGTTTGAAATCATTTCAAAAAAGTAAACGGGATTTCGACAAATTTCTAACAGTTCAGAATGTTAAAGCTAAATTCAAAACTCCCGTTAAGAACATTATTTGCCTTCAAAGTTACTCAGTTGTAGCCGGATATGGCAGTTAATTCAAATAAGACGCCATTTTTCTTTTACCACAGAAAAGATTTGAGAGTGTTTCAAACTAAGGGGTATGAGTTGACTCTATGTATTACCAACTCTGTGGTAATGTATCAAACACAACACGTCACTTGTCACTTCTGTTTAGCCCATTCACGTTTGAGAACTGTCAATGCAAACGATCAAATTTCAGATTTATTCAAGGGCTTGCCATCAGTTTCCTGTTTGGTAGTTCATAAATCGGTGCGTTTTATTTCAAAGAAATCCGAGTATTGCCATCCCTCTTAATGCATCAACAAACTACGCCCAGCAGAGCCTCCCAATTCGACCGCTTTATTTTTTCATCTTTTCACTGGGATCCCCTGGGGTGAGATGTAAAAAAAGCTGCTTTACATGCACCTGCAATTACATCCACCGTCTGGCTGCCATAAAATTCTTCTTTTTTTAGTTCTTCTGAAGATGATTTTCCCATCGAAGTCGGTGTAAACTTTCGAAAGGACATTGACTTGGAACTGGCGTTTATTGCAATTGATGCAGTGATTAAAAATGAAACGAGTGCGAGCAAGGAAAACGATGCTATGGTTTGAATGTATACAGGCACTCAATGCATAACCAAACCACCACCATGGTTGGTGCTTCACCAATAAAGCGTTAAGAGTAAAAAAAACCACCCATGCTCTTGCAAGCCCACCGTCTGAATTTGGTCAGGAAGAGGAGAGTGCATTCAACTTTATTCACGGCTGTTGTATCCACTTATTTGGATGATACTTCCGTTATCTGATACTTGCACAAGCTGTACATATGTTTTGATTGAACTTATTTTTTTTTATTATTAATTTCGTGTCATTATTAAAGCCCAGAGGATTTAATATGGAAAATACAAGGTTGTTCGAATGGCAGGCAGATATTAATGACAGTTTGGCCATATCTGGAGCAACCACTTAATCGTGAGCTATCAGTTTTATGAAATTTATTGGCGCAATCAGTTTATGGGTAATTTGATTGCTCGTCATTATGGTCAGTCCAACCAAATCCAGTAAACTCACACATATTGTGTCATTTAAAATGGAGCACCGATAAAAATGTATGACAGAAGTCTGTCTGCGGTCTTTTTATTTTAATGAACTCGGTTAAGTGAGTATTTCATTTAATTGATTTCTTGTTTGTTCGAACGAAGAATCAACAAACACTTTACAAAATGGTTACTATTCTTCAGGCGATCCTAGGTTTTTTTTTTAATAACGAAATTCTAATATAGCTTTATGTACCTAGACTATGTTTGATGATTGTTTTCTTGCAAAGAGTGAAAAATATATAGAGACCGGCTATGACAGTAACAGACTGTCAACAATAAATAAAAAAGAAGAACCTTTTCAATTCAGAAATGACATGGCCGGGAGTATTGAGGAGAAATGAGATTTTTTAGTTGCGATTTGTAGCAAAAATGTTGGTGATATTGTGGCAGTAAAATGGTTTTACTTTTCAGACAAATAAACAGCTGTAGGTTTTTGTTCGATTGATTGCTTTAATAGGGTGTGGAAAAGACTGGAACGATTTGGCAGCACTGTTTTATTTTATTTACAAACAAATTGCATTCCAAACGTTTTCCAATAGTGTTTAACTAGTAGGAATGTGGAGAAAGTCGAATCTGGTTTGAACTGCTATTGGGTAGACAGTTTTTTTGTGAGTCTCCACGTAAGAAAGTGGTGAATTGACGTAAAGAGCGTCAGACGATAAGGAGAGAGGTCGTGGTACTGGAAAATAAGATCCAAAATTCCTTTTTTACGGGTATTGCCCTCGGGAAAGGGACGATGTTATATTTATCGTATATTTCACGTAATACTTTGTAAATCGTAAAGTAATTGTATAGTATGGTGAAGTCACGAAATGTGATGGGTAAATTCAAAATTGCAGCTATAAACATTATTTGCCATCAAAATGAAAACTACCTACACTTAAAATGGTTGAAGTAATGAAACTCAATTGCAGCCGGGTATACCCGTTAATTCAAATAAGACGCCATCTTTGATTAAACGTCAGAAAAAATTTGAGGGTGTTCCCGGGGAAGGGATTTTATGTTAACTTTCTGTGACCCTTCCGATGTACCTGACAAACTAATCTATAGTGTGAAGCAGACAAGTAGGAGAGTAGTGAATTTTTAAAGACCACGACCACGATGCACTTGGCGTCGTAAAGGAAGAAGATGAAGCCCAGCTCTGGTCGTTTCCCGGTTATCTGTACCCAAATATTTATTTGTTATGTCTGGGTTTCAATTTTCTCTATTTGTAGGACGAACAGATGTTTAGCCAGTTTAATACCTGTCACGGATGAACACGGAAATAATTCGTTAACATCACGTTACGGGAGGTGAATTTACGAAAACTTTTGTGAAATTAGTTGGCGAATCAAGGCTAAGCTTGATAAGAACACATTGGACTTGAGTCATGGTGAAATAATATGAGAAATGGTGAGTTAAAGTCAAACGTCAAAAAATCTACATTTATTAGTCTAAGTTTATATTCAACTTGGAGTATTAGGAATCTCTTTTCTTATTTGTTATTTTTATTTTCTACAGTCGTTTAAAGCTAAAGTATAATACACGTAAGACTTGATGAAACAGGACGTTAAGAAATAGGCGCAACAAAATCATGGAAATCTCGGGGCCTTACGCATTTGAAAGATATTCAATTTAAGCTGATTCCGAACGGCTAAAGTGAGTAAGCGCTTTTCATGGCATTTGTTGTTTCTCTCGGAGAAATTGCCAGTTGCTTTCTACAGACTTAACAAAGTGAAAAAAAAATTTCATGTTTCTGATGGTTCGAACCTCGAACCTCCCACGTAACAGGCAGACAAGTTAACCTTACACCAAATGCACCACAAAATAGAAAGTTGGTAGTTCCACGTCAAACTAGGTTGAATTCAGTAGAGAGTGTGTAAGCTCGGTTAGACCAAGTTATGATTTTTTTTTTAAACCAATCATAATGTTGCTCATAAGCATCGAGCTGAATTCGCCATAGTCAGCTCGAAGCTCTTTATTCCTAATCAAGTTTTGTAATGGGCTTGATAAATACATCATTTTACTGTGTGATAAAAGATGAGGAAAGAAAAACTATTCCTTAAGAGTCAAACTCTACCGAAATGTGGAAAAAAATTTATAAAATTCCTCAGTAAGTTTTTTATGCAAACTAAGGCGGATCCCATCAACTGGCAAATTTGACGATAAAGGTTCTGCCAAGCCAAAGTTTTTTTGCAGTAGCGACAGATTCAGATGTAAAATTACATTTACAGTGCGCTCTGAGAGTGCCTGCACTGAAGCGACATAAACGACGCCGCAATTTCATACATTTGCAGTTATCGCGACACGATTTGGTTTTGAAGACCCTACAATCTTTATTTATATGACACTTTTTGCTGTGTTGTTATTTCTTCTTATTTTTGTTGTGTTATCAGATATAAAAATTACTTCTGTACCACATTTTCGGATAGGATAAATATGATAAAGTTCCGAGTACTCTCACTGATCTATGTTTTTTTGTGTTTGTTTAGACCAGACGT
This sequence comes from Melanostoma scalare, assembly GCA_949752695.1. Taxonomy (NCBI): domain Eukaryota; kingdom Metazoa; phylum Arthropoda; class Insecta; order Diptera; family Syrphidae; genus Melanostoma; species Melanostoma scalare. Next base: position 148,858,763 of record OX456986.1, read on the forward strand.
CATAGAACTTCTGTTTATACAGCGCGTGTGTTATGTGAACGAAAGATTTGACAATTAAGTCAACTTACTCTTTTGTTTGCTAAATCCAAATATAATTTCATAGATAAGATGCTTTTATTTCAAGTTCAAAACCAAAACAGAATTGTTGACACTAATTTGTCTCGTTTGTTATTTATTTACTTTGAAATTATGACTAGTATTTATAGTTTTTATGGGACTTTGAAATAATTTGTTTATTTACTTTTATTTTGAACATTTGTTCTTTTGTTTTTTTTTTTTTTAATTTTTTATCATTTATTAGGTGCGTGCTTTTTGGTCTTTTTCTTCCTTTTCGACATACGAGCATCGTGATCTCGAAGGGATCACAGCTCTCTCACTAAACTGCTTCATACTAGTGATCCACTCGAGGGGTGCGCCAATTAGATGCGTTTTACTTGATAAAAAGAACATTGCCCATGATAACCTTAATAAATGCTACCTCTTTGTTAGTTTGGGTCTTGATCCTAAAATCACATTTCCGCAAGTGGCCCTCGTCTTTTACTTTCTTTTACGAACCACGAACCTATGGGAGCCATGCTAACCGTAACCATTACGTCACGGGTACTACGGGTTTGGTCACTCACAGAATTTAAAACAAAAAACTCTGCTCTCTATAAAGTGCTCGGGAAACGCAAGGCATACAAAGTAATGCCTCATCATTCAAATCTTAAAGAACTTCTTCTACTTGTGGGTCATTTCATTGTGACGGGTGGGACATTTATACTAATTTTTTGCCTACACTTTGCTTCATTTCTGTCAAACGGCAACGATTTACGTACTGAATATGATATTTTCACATACTTGAATAGTCATTCCATACTGTACCATCGAAAAAGGTATGAAAATATCATTATTATTATGGAAATTGATGGTATAAAAAGTGTGGCGGGTGGGACATCAAATTACCTCTCCTTTGCGAGTTGACTTACACCATTCGCAATAGGCAAGAAACTATGAAACTTTTATTAAAGAACTTTATTTTATATGATTCCTGATATTGTTCAGATTAAGTATTAGTATAATTTACGCAAATATCTCGTAAAACAAAAATAATATGCTTCTCAATGCTTGTGACGGGTGGGACAGTACTTTTGTGACGGGTGGGACGAGTAATATTTGGCCATACAAGTGTACAAAGTTTTTTTTGTAGTTACTTTAAATCAGCTTTTTAATGAATTATTTAAATGTTACTAAAGAAATAACTTCACTTCATAAGAATGTATAATGTTCCATTTTCTAGATATGGATTTAATTATAAATTAAGTTATTTATTTTTTAAGCGTACGGTATCGGTTTCGCTGGAATGACCCTTCTTCCTTTTCCTGCGTTACGAGCATCGTGATCTCGAAGGAATCACATCTCTTCTACTTAACTCCTTTACACTAGTCCTGCTCTGCTCCTGAAGTGCGACGCAAAATCAAATTAAGCCTTATAGACCCCAGTGTGATGAACTTGACAGTCAAAAACAAATTCAAGCACTTTCACTATCTTATTTTTTTGATTGTTAAAAACACACCGCATAAAACTTTTATTTGTTCGCGTGTGTCTTACATTCTTTGCACGAGGATTTTGAGAACAAAAGTTTTGGCAAATTAGTTTATTTGCCACTTTTTTTTTGTTTTGTTTTCTTAATCCATAAATATAATTTCTTAGATAAGACCTCGTTTTTTTTATTCAAGTTCATGATCAAGGCGAAAACAGACTTGTTGACACTAATTTGTCTAAAGTGCTGCTATTTTTAATTAAATTTTTTTCATTTGTCTGTAGACAGCAATGGCTCAGAAGAAAAACTTTGAATATTTATGATTCCTGTTAAACATTTATTCTTCTGTTTTTTTAAGTTTTTTTTTGTGTGCTACTCGTTATACATGGTCCTGTACTTCTAAGAAACTGCGTTTTGTTTACCAATTTTTGTCGAAACTTCGAAAATACATTAAATCACAAGTGATTCTGGTTTTTAAAGAGAAGACAAATTGATGGTACTCTGAATAGAAATAAAGTATCCATTGCATTTCCCCTTTTCATAGATCCACTTGTATTCGACATGTAATGTAGTGGGTTGTAACTCGAAAGACTTCCACAAGATCACTGTGGTTAGTGTTTTATGTATTGTGCTATCAGTGATTTGATAAACAGATCTTCCTGCACGAGTGTCATGAATTTGAAGAAAAAATTTCTTTGCATTTCATAATGTGACTGCATTTCATAATCAGTGATCAAGCAATGTCAAGATCACTCCTTTACGGAAACAAAATAGCGCAGTTAGCACGGATATTGCTAAAAAGCTAAAACTAAACTCAACTATGCTTGTAAATTGTAATGTCTTTTCATGTTTAGTGGGGTCGAGTTCCGGGCCGGTTATCTTTATTTATTAGCCTCCCAGTTTCACCTGGACACCACGTCTAAAGTTATAAGTCATCTTATTCCCATCTATTGTACCACAAAAACAGGAAAGATTGCCAACCTGGTTGTACAATGGACCGGTCATTAGTCGAGTGCTCAGGTTTTGTATTACCCACCACTAAAAACATGTTCAATGCTGGTAAATGGCCTCAATCGTGATTATTTTAGTTACATTTTACGTGTGAAACTGTGATTTCAATAAGTTGTGATTTTTCCCTGTGATTTTTATAGTTCCGCAAAAGACCGCTCCTGAAAACGGATCCTATTAAGTCGCCCTCCAACAACCACACTACCTTGACGAAGATAGTCTCAAATCATTCTAATATGACCTTCTTTTTATCATCTTCGCCCTTTTCTGCTTTAACGAGCATAATAATGGAGTAATGGAATGGATCACAGCTCTCCTACTTAACTGTTTCACACTAGTGATCGCTGGTAACCTTGTAAATCATCATATCTCATTTAAACACTGGTGTAACTTTTCCCAGCTTTCAAGGCATTAATCACTCTAATTTGACAAAAAAAAAAGTACAAACAAACGATCAAACACTGCCCCTAGAAATTTTAAATAAATTTAAAAAAATTTCATTTTAACAAATTCTTAAAAGAATTGGCTCTTAAAAAACAATGATGGACAGAACACTAAAAATTGGAACATGGAATGCAAACGGTCTTTTACACCATTTATCAGAATTAAAAATCTTCTTAGACATCGAACACATAGATATTTGTCTGGTGTCCGAAACTCATTTCTCAAGTGGACTGGTTCTTGATGATTTAATATCAAACTATATATGCTACCACGCTCCTCATCCAGCTGATAAGGCTAGAGGTGGATCGGCAATCGTGATAAAAAAAGAGCTTAAAACACCATGAAGAAGCTATGTTTACAAAAGAGAATATGCAAGTAACAATAATTAGTATTGGTATGAAAAAGAAAGACTTCAAGTTGGCATCAATATACTGCCCGCCAAGGCGTTCCCCGACTGAAGATGATTATACAGAACTGCTAAATCTACTAGGACATAACTTCCTTGTTGGCGGTGACTTCAATGCTAAACACACCCATTGGGGATCCAGACTTATAACAACAAAAGGCAGAAGGCTTTACAAAGCATGCCTCAAATACAATTGCGAGTTTTATTCTTCCAGATCACCAACTTACTGGCCATCGGATACTAGTAAAATACCAGACCTTGTTGACTTTTTCATAGTTAAAGGTATCAAACGAAACCATATAAGAGTCGAAGGTAATTATGACTTATCATCAGATCATACACCGGTGATCTTATCACTTAATGAATCAGAGATAATGGAAAAAAGTAATCCTAAGCTTGTAAATAATAAAACAAACTGGAGTGAATTCAGAGAAAAGCTTGAAAGCTATATAAATCTCAGATCCCCTTTGGAAACAAAAGAGCAAATAGACCTTGAGGTAGAACAATTCATTGCCGATGTTCAACAAGCTGCAGAAGAAAGTACACCAACTTACTCGAGTAGGAGGCAAACTGAAACAAAATACCCTGTCGAGATAAGAGAGTTGATATTGGAGAAAAGAAGAGCTCGAAGAAAATGGCAAAATACTAGATTTCCAGACGACAAAACAGCGTTTAACCGTCTAAGCAACGAACTGAAAAAACAAATCTACGAATTCAAAAATGATTCATTGAGTAGATTCTTGAAAAATTTAACGACTGATGCTTCAACTGATTATTCGCTCTGGAAAGCAGCTAAGCGCCTGAAAAGACCGCAGTTACAAAACCCGCCAATAAAATCTCTAGACGGGAATTGGATCGGAAATCCGAAAGAAAAAACTAACCTGTTTGCAGAACATCTTGCGAATGTTTTTAAGCCATTCCCAGCAAACACATCTGAAAACAGCTTACAGTTTATTGATAAGGTAGATGAAGTTGACATACCAATTGTCACACTCAAAGAAATAAAAAGTATGTGTCGAAATCAACTATCGAACAAAGAATCACCTGGGTACGATCTAATAACTGCTCAGGTTATGAAAGAAATGCCATCAAAAGCCTTCATAAAACTCCAATTCATAATAAATGCATGCCTAAAAACCCAATATGTCCCACATCGTTGGAAAATTGCTGAAGTAATTGTTATACCAAAGCAAGTTAAGCCACCAACAGAAGTGACGTCTTACAGACCATTATCGCTTATACCAATAATGGCAAAAGTCTTTGAAAAATTGCTACTGAAAAGACTAAGCAAAGTCATAGAAGAAAGAAATCTAATCCCAAATCATCAGTTTGGATTTAGAAATAAACATTCCACGATAGACCAAGTTCATAGAATAACGGATGCAGTTGAAAAAGCATTAGAAGAAAAACAAGTATGTTCGGCTATATTTTTAGATGCTGCTCAAGCATTCGACAAGGTATGGCATGAGGGGCTAGAGTACAAACTGCAAAGGGACCTACCCAGGCAGTACTACGAAATACTAAAATCTTATATCTCAAACCGGCTCTTCAGAGTACGGTATGATCAAGAATATTCAAAGCTACGGAAAATACAAGCCGGTGTTCCACAAGGAAGCGTCCTAGGACCTACCCTGTATTTGCTATATACAAGGGATATTCCAGTGGATAACAACACCATTATGGCTACTTTTGCAGATGATACTGCAATTTTGGCATCCAGTAAGTGCGTCGTCAAGGCTGCTGAGAAATTGCAAAATGCCGTCGAAACCGTTAGTGATTGGACCAAAAAATGGCGTATCAAGCTCAATGAAGCTAAATCTACACACATAAACTTTACAAATAAAAAGTTAAACTACGTACAAATATTCATCAACAATCAAGCTGTACCCTACGCCAACACGGCCAAATACCTTGGGATGAATTTGGATGCAAAGCTAAAATGGAAAGAGCATATCAAAAAGAAAAGGGAAGAGCTCAACTTGAAGTATAGAAAAATGTACTGGTTACTCGGTAGAAATTCTGACTTATCTGTCGAAAATAAAATAATGCTATATAAACAAGTACTTAGACCTGTTTGGACCTACGGAATCCAATTATGGGGCTGTACAAAGAAAACTAATACTGAAATCATCCAAAAGTTCCAAAACAAAGTCCTTCGTCGAATAGTAAATGCACCATGGTATATAAGAAATAGCGACTTACATCGTGACCTACAAATAGAAACGGTTACAGAAGTTGTAAGAAAACATGCTATATCACACAATCAGCGACTGCATAGTCATATCAACTCTGAAATGGAGTCCGTATTAAATACGAGAGGCAATGTTCGGAGATTATTAAGAACACGAACTAATGGTCTAAAAGTCATGGGAAGCATTAAAAGTTTAAGCTTCCCTTAAAGCGATTATATTATTGAGAAAAAAAAATCTGTAGTCGATCGTTCATAGATTGGTTCTGATTACGAGGAGTTTTTAGTGAGGTAAGAATCCCACACTACTTGGTGCCGAATACTGCCAAGTGTCTTTTGAAGATTTCCTCCTGAAAAAAAAAAAAAAAATTTAACAAAAGTATGGTGTCCCGCAAGGAACACTTCTAGGGCCAATACTATTGCACTATTGCAATCGTGATATAAAATACTTTATCTTGCAATAAGAGATTACTGATTTGAAAGAATACCGAATTTTTTAACACAGTTTTCCTTTTCTATTGCTCTGTGGCCTCGCTATCGTTACTTTGCGATTACATTTTACGATACTGCTTGTCATTTACGACTGTTTTTGGTGATCATTTTGTTATGGTTGCGACATTTTCACTACCGTAATTCATAATGGGCCTATGTCGTGTTTATCATTGTTTTGGGGTGCTGGTTAGGGTCCGCCTGAACCTATTTCATGGGAGTTTGAAGATCGAATTGCAGAAACATTTAAAAAATTTTCCCCGTATATAGCTTTTGAGTTAAATTGGCAAGCCCTCCGAGGAATACTATCATGAAAAGTTTTTGTAGCTCAGCTAAGGTGGCGCAACAGAGCGAGGAGCTCTAAGGCCTAGCGCATTTCCCACGATCATGCCCTGTGGGAATGGAGGAGACCTACTTTTTTCTGTCGGTTCCGAACGGCTTACCAGGAAAGAGCTTTTAATTGCTATGAATTTACAAACGGAGGACTTTCCAATTCCTCGCGAAAGGCGATAACCATTGAAAAACATTTTTGCCCCTGTTGGGATTCGAACCACGAACCTCTGGGTTGACAGCAGGCATGCTAGCCATCACGCCACGGGCACGGGTACCATAGAAGTAATGGTTGAGGAAAACTCACCATGCTTACGGCCCTATTATTTTTATTTCTTTACCTTGGATCTTAAAAAGATCATTTAAAATTATAAAACCAACCGAGTTCATCAATTGTAACCGTTGGACTTTCTACAAACCCATCAAAAATCTCTCACAAAATTAAAAAACATTGTTTTGATAAAGTCAAACAACCAGTTTATACAATCTACAAATAGAAACAGCAAAGGAAACTTAATTTGCTAATCAAAGTTTTGACATATTTTACGCATGACCAAGTTTTGTTTACTCGTTATTCCGGACATGTAATTGAGCTCCACAACAAGATCAATAAAATTAAACTCACCTATCTATCAAGAGTTTGTCAACCAATTAAATGACACACGTTATATGCTTAGCTTGTAATTATAGATACGCGCCCTTAATTTATCTCCGTCTTACCTAACCAATTCAATTAAATAGAAGAACCTACTTTCACATTCCGTTTTTCTTTTATAGAGAAAACACTACTCCGTTATTGTTGACAACAATACTCGTACCTACCTAATGAGAAATTCTATGAACAAATTACAATGGAATCACATAAATTAGAACAATTTAATAATGCACTGAACAGAGTTAATGGCATTTTGTCGACCATTTCACCAATTAAGATTTTTTTATTAACGAACATGATCTACCCCACTGATGGGTGCTGTCGCTGTGTGCCTATGCAGTATCGGTTAATTTGTCTTATGCAATAGTAATCAGAGTCACTGTGGCGTAATGCATTACTAATTCGTAATAGAGTAATTGAGATTAAAATCATGTTATGTGTTCCGTTTTGTTCTCTTTGTATTGTTAAAGTGCCAAGCGCAATCAAATAACCAAACAAAAAATTTGTAAAAAAACGAAATAAGGAATCTCATTACATTGTTTACCGGCAATTGGCAAGGCATATTTAATAGATTGTAACAAACAAGAGTATCCGTTTGTTTTTCTGCTTCAAAACACCTTTGCAGAGGGAATATAAATATCTAGACGCAAAAAATCCAGTATGAGTCAAAGCTTGGCGAATTTTTCTCAACTATTATCCCATGACGAAATGAACAGAGACCAATAGTCTGATGCATTCTAAGAATCAAAAGCAACTACGTTGTAACTCACTGAGAGACATCAAAAAATTTAGTGGAAGGGTTTGATATTGACGAAAAAGCTTAGACTTTTGGAATTTAGAGAGAGTCGTTAGGTTAGGTTAGGTGGAAGTGGCTGTCAGCCAATGAGTACATTACCTGACACACTTAGGCCGCAAGGGCCCATTGAGAGAGAGTCGTTACTGTGAATAACTATTTAGAACTTGTTTTTGTTGACGAAAATGGGATAAAGACCATTTTCTTGGACACTGATGAGTCAGTTTTGAATAAGGTAAAAGTCCAAACCAGTTTTTGGCTTATTCAATTAAGTCAAGCTTAAGAACAAATGTTCAAAGTTACGAAAGGCGTAAACTGTTTAAAGTACACGTTTACAGAATAGAGATTATCTATAGATGGCTTGAAAGATGACCCACGTTCTAGAGCCTCCCCTCCTTCTTTTTAACAAAACGTAACATGTGTGTATTTATTTGTGCCTCAAAACTCATAAAAATACTCAGCAAGAGCAACGAGTTCAATTCATCATTCGACAGCTTAAATGTTCTTCATTCATTCACAAACCAATAACAGTAAGACTGGAATGGACAAAATCAACACCAACGACCCTGGTATGACTTTACAATACAAGTCAATGACAATCGTTTTTACTAACGGCAATCGTTTTTACTAAACGTCAATCGTTTCACTAACAACGTTTTGCTGAACGACAATTGATTTTACTACGAACGATTGTTTTCTTTACGACGATCGTTTTTACTAATGTCAATCATTTCTACATTTTCACTACCGTCAATGATTTCTGAAAAACAATCGTTTATACTAGCGACAATCGGTTTTACTATCGGCAATCGTTTCACCAACAACTTCTTGACGGACGACGACAATCGGTTTTACTACCAACGATTTTTTTCATTACGACGATCGTTTTTACTAATGTCAATCATTTCTACTAATGACAATCATTTTTACTAACCTCAACGATTTCTAACTAACAATCCTTTATGCTAGCGACAATCGATTTAACGAAACCATATAGTCTTTACTAACGACAATTGATTCTACTATCGACGACTGTTTTCTGTACGACGATCGTTTTTTACTAAAGTCAATCATTTCTACTAATGATAGTCATTTCAACTAACGACAATCATTTTTACTAACAACAATCGTTTTTACTAACGGCAATCGTTACAACTGTTAATGATTTTCATTTCAACTAACGACAATCATTTTTACTAACAACAATCGTTTTTACTTACGCCAATCGTTACAACTGTTAATGAAACGATTATTATCGCTGACGACAAACGATTTTAATAATGGCAATGAGTGGAAACACTCATGACAGTCGTTTTTATTAACGACAATCGTTTGAATCATTGAAATAAACGATACCAATTCTTTAAAACGACTTTCGTTGTTGCAAAATTATTTTTAAAATCTAATTTTAGCTTTTGTTGTGTTGCGTAAAATGCGCAACATGGCGTCGCCAATTAAGTTCTCAGTGCATTCCAGCAGATGCATATAAGCTACACACCTAACACATGTGAAATCAGACACTAATGATGCTGCTGGCTGACTTAGCAAAAAGCTCTGCAGAGAGGATTTCAATAGGTCTGTCAAAGACGATGGAAGAGAATAAGAAATTGCTGAAGAAACATTCTCAGTCTTTCACAGGTCACATACCTTCGGAACAAGGGACTCTGAAAGTAGTCAAGGGTGCAGTAGAAACGATAGAGACATACTCGGTGTCACCGGGATAGGAAATTAGCTTCCGGCTAATGGGGATATGCAAAAGGTAGTGTTTCAGCAAACATTTCTTTGGAAAGGAAAACTATTTCAACTTTTTTTTTTTCTATAATTAACGCGCACATCAAGGGGTTATGAATACCCTTATAATGTTATAGAACACAGTGCGAGTGCGAGCATTTAGGAAAATAGGAGAGGATTTAATAGGAGACACCGATGCACGTTGCTCTTGAACCCTTGTGAATCGTAATGCAGGGGAAATACAGAGCCAGGTAAAGCATTCCACATACGGGTGGTGCGACTAAAAAAAGAATCTCTATACTTGATTGTACGCCCGAAGTTGGGCTCAAGGTAAAACTGATGAGCATTCCTAGCGAGGCGGGTGTTACGGCTAAATTGTTTCAGGAGAGGAATGCAGCTGGCTATTTCACTAGAGCACTGTTTGTGAAAAAAGCGATAAAAGAGAGACTTTTCGACGATGTTCAAGAGAATCAATCGATTCTACGATTGAACTATCACCTATCAATTTTAACGCTCTATTTTGTACCCTATCAAGTAGGCGCAAAGATGTTTGAGGAGCACCTGACCAGTAATGGGAGTTTTACTCCAGTTTTGGGCGGATGAAGGTCTTATAAATTGTAGCCAGATCAGAAGGGGTGAAGAATTTCCTGCATCGTCTCAAGAAACCTAAGCATTTAGCAGCGTTTTTGGCGACTTCAAATACGTGGCCATTCCAACGAAGATCATCGTTTACACACATACCAAGTACTGACAGCTTTTCGGTTTCTTCGATGCAGGTACCATTCATGGATAATGGCAATGGAGGAATGTTAAGCTTCAACGACAAGAGACAGCATTGAGTTTTCGGAGCATTGAATTCAACTCGGTTTTTATGACCCCATGTAACAATGCTGTCAAGGTCAGAATTCAATGAGCTTATCATACGCAGACGTTCCAGTTCCACATCCGAAGAGCAGGGACGTGAATTTGGAAACGAATATGAAAAGCTGAGGGTCGAGTCGTCAGCAAAACAGTTAAGTGGATTAGAAGTTTCAGACAAGAGATCATTAATGAAAATGAGGAAGAGAGTCGGAGACAAAACGGAGCCCTGGGGCACACCAGCATTTATGAAGTGGGTATCAGACTTGACGCTATCCAATACAACTTGTATTGAACGGTCGGAAAGGTAGTTTCTAAACCAACGAAGAAGAGACTCATCGATACCAAAAGCACGCATTTTCGATAAAAGAGCCTGATGCCAAACTCTATCAAATGCTTTAGAAATATCAAGCGCAATAATCTTACTTTCTCCAAAACAATGTAAAGATTGGTTCCACTTTTCGGTGAGATAAGCCATCAAATCACCAGTGGACCTTTTGCTACGAAAGCCGTACTGTCGGTCATTAAGAAGCTTTCGTTCTTCAAGATATTTCATAAGTTGACGGTTTATCAACGCTTCCATGACCTTGGAAAGAAGGGACGTAAGTGCAATTGGACGGTAATTGGAAGGAGAGGAAGATTCGCCTTTTTAGGGACTGGCTGGACAAAAGCCCTTTTCCATCTTCTCGGGAAAATCCCAGCAGAATAGGAAAGATGGAAAAGTTTACGCAATGGTTTTGCCAGCGTAGAAGATCACCTCTTCAGAATAACGGCGGGGATACCATCTGGACCAGCGGATATATGTATGTTGAGATCTTTGAGGACTCTCGCAACCGAGCGAAAAAATATCTGCTTCATCACAGAATTTGCAGACTCGAGCTCAGGTGGAGCCAATATGCTATGAGGAAGTGTCGAGTTGGCAGCAAATTGAGCTGCCAGCAAATTGGCTTTGTCGATGGAGCTAACATATGGAGAGTCATTGAAGACGAGCGTTGGGACCGATGACGTGGTCGAGTTCTTAATTTTCTTGACAAAAGACCAAAAGTTTTTACTTCCTTTTGGACACGATAGTATTTTTTGCCTTACTTTTTGGTCATGTAAAAACTTAGCCTTTTGTATTTGAGCATTACAGATATTTCTGGCCCGTTTGAACAAATTTCGATTTTCTACTGTAGGGTTATCTTTAAATCTTCGAAAACTACTTTCTCTATCCCTGATCGCATTTCTCTCAACCATACTTTCTGAGGGAATGGAAGGGATCAACATTTTTTTGCCGATTCCGAACGGCTAATCGAGAAAGCGTTTTTCATAACAACTATCAATTTATGGGCAGTTCTCAAATTATAGTATAAGCATCAAGGTTTGAATTAAGAAAAGATAAGTTTAAGTGTAACGACATAGCGATAGTTGAAAGAAAAACAAGTACAAAGATAGGACTTAAAAAAAAAAAAAAAAAAAACAAAATAAAGTAGAAACCAAGTTAAAAAATAAAAACAAATAAAATAAAAGTAAAACAAAACAAAAACAAAATAATATGAAAAATTTTATTGTTGACGAAAAGAAAAGGTTGAAAGTGAGTGTATTGAGTTTTTGCTGCGTTCGATGTCAAACCGGATCAAGATTAACACAATTTGCGTAGTGTTTGTTCTTCAGTCTTTATTTGTGTGTGTCCAAAATTTCTTTTCATAAAGTGTCGTTTCTACAGTTCTTTGTGCGTTTTTATCTTAGTATGAGTGTTTGGCAACAAACAAACTGGCATCTCCAGCAGCCGAAGTCATAGATCCAGCTTTGTATATTCCCTGGCAAGCCAGAGCATTGGCCTATTCATTAGAATTCAGTAAAATTAGTAACAAATTAATTTTAACAAAAAAAAATTCAAAGCCACCCAAATTTTGTTAATATGCAGATATATAGTGAACAAGTTAATGAAGCATTAGTTTGGATGGAAGTACATGAGAGTGTGTTTTAAGATGAGTGAGATTAGGTAGAGTATACTTGTGTTCGGATAAATTAAAGTCATAGCAAAATATTTAAGAACAAAATAGAATCCAATCACTTCAAAAGCAATTAAAAAATAAATGCGCAACATGCAATCAACGACGAAATTCCCTCTTGCGAGAGGAGAGTAAGCACACCACACTATTGTTCAAACTAATTAAACCAGCGCAGCTAGCGTCTCCATCATCCGGACTCAAGCAAAGGCAGGATGTGTTTGCTTGTTACGCTATACACATACCTACACGTGCCATATAAAAAGAGAAAATCTAATATCAACTGGGAGTTCTGGGGACAAATCTCAAGAACCAACAAGGTGGTGGTAATAAATAAGTGCAGAGCAAAGCTGTTAAGAAATAATGGAAAAAGGAACTCAGAGTGAAAGGACCACATACAGATTAAATACGTGAAGATTCGATTCGGTTTGAAGTTGAAGTGTGCTTTGTTTGGTGTGGGGTTTTTTTTTGTTTGTATAGTCAGCCAGTGAAATCGAAATCATTGGTACGCTGACTGCACTGCAAAACGACAAACGTATTAAATACTTTAGATTGGAAGTTTTAAATTGTATTTCCAATTCGGTGACAATGCATAGCAATTAATGCTTGCCGGTGTGAAACCAAGGGATAAGAATTCCAAACGACATTAGAAAACTTTCCGTTTGATTACTTTTTGCAGAAAGTTAATCACACGATGAGCTTTGATTAAAAAATTTTAAATGAATGGGTATCGTTGATTGGTATTTTTGAGACAAAGAAAGTTATAGGTTAAATGAAAGCGTTTAAGAACTGAGTGAAAAAAGCTTTCTTCAAATAGTGTTGATTCTAATACAAAAGGAACGAAGAAGGAGGATTAGATTAGATATAAATGGAATCAAAAAGCCTTTAGTGAGCGAAAGTGTAACAATGTAAGTGAAAATGTGTCGCAATTTAAGTGAAAAAGTGTCGTTATAAAAGCAAACATGCTGGTTTAAACGCAAAAGTTTTGACTTAAGAGAAAAAGTTTCGCCTTTATTGTAAAAAACGTCACATTGAGTGAAAAATTTGCAACTTCAGTGATAAATAAAGTGAAAGAACCATTAATTCGGTGAAAAGTGTCGATTTAACTGAGTGAAACGTAAACAAAAAGAGTCGCTTAGAGAGTTCAAGCGTCGACTAAAAGCAAATGTTTCGACACAAGTGAAAAAGTGTCGACTTCGGTGATAAATAAAGTGAAAAGTCGAAAAAAGTCGACTTAAATAAGTGAAAGTGTCACTATTAAAAAAAAATTGTCATTTTAAGGGTTGTTTAAGTGTCGACAAAGATCCGAAAACTTCGAAATAAGTGAAAAAGTTTTGATTTTACTAAAAAAGAGTTGACTTAAGTGAAAAAGTGTTGACTCAACACCAAAAGAGCTGTCAAAAGTTTTCACTTTTGTTGCAAAAGAGTCGCAGTAAGTTGAAAGACCGTCTTTAGTGATAAATAAAGGCAAAAAAAATAACGAGTTGAGTAAAAAAAGGTGAACTTAAATAAGTCAAAGTGTCACAATTTAAACGAAGAAGTGTAGCTTTAAGAGTACAAGCGTCGACTTAAATGAAAACATCCGACTTCATTTAAGACTTGTCGTCTTAAGAATGTAAAAAGTCAGATGAGTCAACTGAAGTGACAAAGAATCGAATCCGTGGAAAGTGCAAATTTCAGTGAAATAGAGTCTATGTCGACTCTTTTCACTGAAGTTTTTTTTAAAGTTGAAGTGGAAAAAGTGTTTGATTGACACTTAAAGTATCAACTTCAGTGTAAAAAGAGATGAAAAAATAAATAAATAGGGTGGCGCAACAGAGCGAGGAGCCCCAGGGCCTAGCGCGTTTCTCACAGCCATGCCTTGTGAGAGAAAAAAAGATGACTTGAGTGAAAAAGTTGCGACTTAAGTGGATTTTAGTGATAAATAAAGTGAAAAAGCCTGGATTTAACACAACAAGAGACTCTCTTTAAGTAAGATTAACTCTTTTTTTGCGAGGAACCCCGGAACTCAGCACATTTCTCTTAACCATACCTTGTGAGGGAATGGAAGGGCCCTTATTACCGATTCCGAACGACTGATCCAGGCACCAAATTTTCATGTCATGAGATTACTATCGGCGAAATAAATAAATAAAAGTAAAACAAATTTTTTTTCTTGATGTTTCTGGAATCAAACTTCGCACCTCACGCAGACACGCTAACAACCATTACGCCACGGGAACCACACAAAAGTAAGATAAAGTGTCACGATTAAAACGAAAAAGTGGCGGGTTAAGGGCAAAAGTATCGTTTTGAGTGCCAAAGTTTCTACCTAAAACGAAAAATTTGAATGTCACTGAAATAGCTTCGCCTTCAGGAGAAAAATTTTGTCGTTAGGACGAAACTATGAAATGTCTACTTAGGTAAAAAAAAAATGACGACTTCAGTGAAAAGGTTTTGACTTAAAATGAATGTGGGTCATCGTTAGTGAGTCAAAGAGTCACGATTTAATTGAAAAAGTGTCAGTTTAAAAGGTGAGAAAAAGTATAAAGTGAGAAAACTCGATTAAGGTGAAAAAGTGTAGACTTGAAAAAATATCAACTCCGGTTGACAAAGAGTTGACGAAAGTGACAAAAAATTGCCTTGATCTAAGAAGTCTTGATTTAAGCAAAAAAAAACTTTTGCAGATTTCACAAAAGGGAAAAATAAAGTAGAAAAATGAAGAACAAGAGTTACAAAATTTCTTGACTTCAGAAAAAATGCTACGTCTCAAGTAAGAGACTGTCCAAAGAAAGTAGACTAAATTTTCACGAATTTCAAGGAATGATCAACTTAAGTTAAGAAGTACCGCCTTAAAAGTAAAGTTTACATTTAGTCACGTGTAAAGAAATACGGCAGAGAAGACCCGCGTGAAAATGTCACCACCAAAAAATAAAAATCAGTTTTAAGTGAAAAAGTCACAAATGTCACAGTCACAAGTTCGGAGTTGGCGACTTTAAATAGAAGAGAGTCACGACTGAGTGGAAATAATGTCATAAGTCGGGGAAAGTGCCACGACATTGACACTGAAAAGCGTGAAATTGACTGAAAAAGTATGGATTTCAGTTGAGAAAGCAAAGCTAATCTCAATTGAAGTTACGAAAAAGCCAAGACTTTAGTGAAAAACTGTCGCTATGTCGTGAAAATATATTTTATTTCAAATGAAAGATTCACTGCATAAGTCAAGGAGACAATTCTTTAATGGAAAAGTAAAGAATGAAGAGAATGAATGCAACTTAAACTGAGCGAAAGTTTCGGGACTTGGGTAGGAAAGTACCTACTTTAATAGAAACGTCTTGAACAGTCACGACTTAAAGAAGAAGTCATAATAACGACTAGTGATGTCTCAAAGAAAACGACGGTTTAAGTGAAATATCATCAATAAAAATATCAAAGTCAAAGGATTCAAGATCTCAGGAAGAAAATCACAAGTTCAAGTGCAAAAGTTGGAATATCAGTAAAAGCGTCAGGACTTTAGTGCCAAAGTGATATCTCATATAAATGAGGAACGACTTAAATGAAAAACTTATGATTGAAGTCAAAGAGTTATCACTTCTGTTGGAGATTGAAAACTTAAATACTGACTTAACACAACGAAACCGCAGCCGCAAGAGTTTAAAAGTATTCACTTCAATTTATACGAGTGTACTTCATAACTTCCGATCATCAAAAAGTAAATGCGTCATTCACGAACCTTGTGATTTTCCAATTACATTTTCGTTATTTTCATCATTTTTAATACATTACCAAAACATCGTCCAACGATTTAATAAATTCATGATGCAATTGAAAGCAACATAAAAATTCACTTCCTCAATTAGCTCCCTTTCAATAGAATTCTTTACACAAAACATTCCACACCCCGATAATTTTCCACAAACGCAGCAAAGGCAAAAAAAAGAGCATTTCCCATTATGACCTCGTTTCCTAGCTGTCAACATTTTTCAATTTACTGCGAAAAAAAGTCGTTAAAGAGAAAAGAAAAACCCCTTCTCTCTTCTCTCTCTTCCTCGGCGCTTGATAAAACTAAAAAGCACTTTACAACAATGCATATTAAATTACATCCAAGAAGATTTACATACTTTTTTTTATATTTCCATGCATTCTTTTTCTTTCTCCTGTTTTTACGGTTTACGGTTTTTTTTTTCAAACACTTCCTCACAACACTCCTAATTTCATTCCATTCTCATTGTTTATAACTGAATGCAGTTTAACAATTTATATAGCCAAGCAATCTCTCCTGGTTTCGGAAACCAGAGAAGGAGAAAGTATCCTATGCAAACCACGACCAAGCTCAAACTCAATGGGGATATTGGGTATCCTTTAAGTGTTATGGCCAAGCCAAACAACTAAGGTTCCTTCTTATCCTCTACTCCTTTACCAATACTCCTAAGGATATTTGCATTGTTTTCCATGTACCCTGGTGCTTTTGTTTTGCCTCTGTCGAGATGAATAACATTAAATGTTATTTTTCCACCCTAGAATTTATATATGTGTATTTTTTTTCTTCCTATTTTTCCTCTAGCCCTGTTTTGGAATTTTAAATTTATTCAAAATACCACTGCTGAGACAGCAGCTTCAGTGCCTGCTGGGTGGAACAAGGCTATGTAGTGGATGAATATATGAAACAATAAGGGGTGAAAAGAGTTTTACTGCTTGGGAATTATAAAAAAGAACACACAAAGAAGCTATATTTTGGATGGAAGGCATTTAAAGAGCCAAACTAGACACAAGTCTGTCTTTGGGACAGAAAAAAACATCATAAACTAGCATGAAAGTTATATTGTGCTCTTCGTCTTCTTAAAACCTTGGCTATATTTTATCATTTATGTAAATTCATTAAGTGTACAGCTTGTAAAAAGGTTTCACGCGTTTTTCTTCACGCTGCGCTGTTAAGATTTAAATTGTATATTAAAAGGCTCACATACCAGCTTTTTTGGGACTTAGAAAGCTTTGCAGTAGTTAAAAAGTCATGAAGAGCTCCTTTCAGATCAAAAATCAGAGATATAACTGAGTGAATATGAACAAAGCTTTGTCAAATTAACGCGCACATCAAGGGGTTATGAAAGCCCTTATAATGTTATAAAAACACAGCATTTAGGAAAATAGGAGAGGATTTGAAAGGAGACACCGATGCACGTTGCTTTTGAACTTCTGTGAATCGCAATGCAGGGGAAAAACAGGGCCAGTTAGAGCATTCCACATTCGGGTGGTGCGACTGAAATACGAATCTCTATACTTGACTCTACGTCCAAAGTTGGGCTCAAGGTAAAAATGAAGAGCATTCCTAGCGAGGCGGGTGTTGCGGCTAAATTGTTTCAGGGGAGAAATGCAACTGGCTATTTCACTAGAGCACTGTTATGTAAAAAAAGCGATAAAAGAGAGTGAGACAGGTAACGTTTCGACGATGTTTAAGAGAATCAATCGATTCTACGATTGAACCATCACCTATCAATTTAAACGCTCTATTTTGTACCCTATCAAGTAGGTGCAAAGATGTTTGAGGAGCACATGACCAGATATGGGAGTTATACTCCAGTTTTGGACGGATGAAGGCCTTATAAATTGTAGCCAGATCAGAAGGGGTGAAGAACTTCCTGCATCGTCTCAAGAAGCCTAAGCACTTAGCAGCGTTTTTGGCGACTTCAAATATGTGGTCGTTCCAACGAAGATCATCGTTTACACACATAGCAAGTAGTGACAGCTTTTCGGTTTCTTGGATGCAGGTACCATTCATAGATGGGGGAATGTTAAGCTTCAACGACAAGAGACAGCATTGAGTTTTCGAAGCATCAGATTTTATGACCCCATGTAACGATGCTGTCAAGGTCAGAATTCAATGAGCTTATCATACGCAACCGTTCCAGTTCCACATTCGACGAGCAGGGACGTGAATTTGGAAACGAATATGAAAAGCTGAGGGTTGAGTCGTTGAACAGTTGAGAGGATTAGAAGTTTCAGACAAGAGATCATTTATGAAAATGAGGAAGAGAGTCGGAGACAAAACGGAGCCCTGGGGCTCACCAGCATTTATGAAGTGGGTATCAGACTTGACGCTATCCAATACAACTTGTATTGAACGGTCGGAAAGGTAGTTTCTAAACCAACGAAGAAGAGACTCATCGATACCAAAAGCACGCATTTTCGATAAAAGAGCCTGATGCCAAACTCTATCAAATGCTTTAGAAATATCACACGCAATAATCTTACTTTCTCCAAAACAATGCAAAGATTGGTTCCACTTTTCGGTGAGATAAGCCATCAAATCACCAGTGGACCGTTTGCTACGAAAGCCGTACTGACGGTCATTAAGAAACTTTCGTTCTTCAAGATATTTCATAAGTTGACGGTTTATCAACGTTTCCATGACCTTGGAAAGAAGGGACGTTAGTGCAATTGGACGCTAATTGGAAGGGGAGGAAGATTCGCCTTTCTGAAAACATACCGATCGGCAACTCCATCTGCGACAAAAAGTTGGGGTTCCACTGTCGTTGAAAACCCCAAACTTTTTGTCGCGAATGGAGACGAAATTATTTTGATTTTGCGAATTATTTGTCCTACCTGTCACTTCCAAAAGCAAAATAGGAAACACCGTCAATGGCCGAATAGGAAACATCGATTGAACGAGTCGCTTCGAATCCGGTGCCGGTCACCTAATGTTCTTTCTACCTCACAGTATCATCTGGATGCCGCCCTTGAGGTTATAAGTGAAATTACGACCACGTTACTTCCTTGCTGTCCCTTAAAAAAAAAAAAAAAAGTACACACCCTGCAGTCATAGCTGCTGCTGTAATGATAGTTGATAACTTGCTCCAATGCACATCAAATGTATGCTTTGCATTTTCTCTGTATAACACCTTCCTCACAATAAAACACTTATTTACATACATCAAGTACAACGAATGAAAAAGGGTTTCATCCGTGTCATCTTCGCATTTTTTAATGACTTTTTTTGTTTAAAATTTTGTATTTGAAGCATTCCTATAAACAAACGTAGTACAGAGAACTAAGAATAGTACCTACAGAGAATTTTAAATTACCCGCCCCTATTTGCATATTCCTAACAAAACAAACCCAACATACCCTAGTCTTGGAATAAATTGCAAATAATTGAACAAGTGCCTCTAGCAGTAGAAGTATAGGAATGCAATTATTTTTTGAATGTTAACACCAAACCCAACCAATATGTATGGAAATGTAGTGTGTGTGGTTTTTCAATTTATTTTTTCGAACACTACTCTTCTCAAGGCGAGAGTACATCATGTTATGTGGCAATGGCGATGCATTGTTCGGTTGAATTTCTTACTTTCATTTAGTAGAAATTCACCCAAAGCAGAGCCTGGATGTAAAATCGATAATTTGCCTCTGGTAATTCGGTCGGTGCTCCCACAGTTGAGAAAATAAATTACAAAATGCTTTGTAGAAGTGTAACTGAACGTTTAATGAACACTTATGGTAGCAGTAATTGCAATTGTAAAACAAGAACTATTATGTCCGGAAGGATGTCCTAGACGGTACAGCAAGTGTTGCTCCTTCGTTTTTCAATGTCTTTCGTGATGATGAACAACCTCATAGCGAAACCCCAAATAGAGGCGTCCTAATCGCTGTCCATAATAAATACGAATCTTCCTTCGTTTCATCCTCCTCTTCCAAACTACTAGACTACATCTCTATCAAACTAACATTCTCTAATCAGTCCATCTTCCTGATGTGTTTCTACATCCTTCCCGGCGAACCAACAGACTCGTACAAATTGGTTGTTGCTGCTATCGATAAAGTGCTTGAAATCTCAGAAGCACAAGATGAGATAATTATTTTCGGTGACTTCAATCTTCCTTATCTTCAATGGAACACTTCAGAAGATCAAATTGCTTTCACTCCCTCACCCGTTTGCTTCAAAGAATGTGTCTTCGTGGACGGTCTTACTGATTCAAGCCTTTCCCAAATGAGTGGTATTAAAAACTATATGGGCCGGCAGCTTGATCTTATTTTCACTTCCGACCCCATTAACTCATCTGTCTCAGAAACCACATCCCCATTATCTACTATTGACAACTTTCACCCGCCTCTCACTCTCTCTTTTTTTATAACCTTACCTTTTCTTCTACCTAGCCCAAGTAAGTATTCGTTCAACTTTCGTAAAGCTAATTTCAAGAAAATCAATGAAATCCTCTCTAATACCTCATTCGACTTTAATAATCTCTCAATGAATGACGCAACTAGTCTGTTTTACGAGAAATTGTTGCACTGCATAAATCTCTATGTTCCCCTTTCGCGTGATAAGTCCTACTCAACATCCCCTCCCTGGTACAATCATAGTCTACGTGAGCTACGAAACAAGAGAAATAAGCTCTGGAATAAATTTCTACGCTCGCGTTCAGTTTTTGATTACTCTGATTACATTGGAGTGTTTTATAAATTTTCCAACCTCAATGAAGCTCTTTACATTGACTTTACATCCACCACCCAAGCTAATCTAATCAATTATAAAAAGAAAAATGATGGTTTCCCTCCTTCTCTTCACTACGAAAGCCAATCTTCCAACGAACCAACAACAATCGCAAATTTTTTTGCAAGTTACTTTAAACTGTCTTTTGCCCAAAAAACCCCAGATCTAGACCAGACTTACTTTTCCTATCTTCGCCATTTCTCTACTGGGCCTTCTAATCTAAGCTTTGATCAGTCAACTGTTCTCAATGGTCTCCTCAAACTCAAAGACGAGTATAATCCAGGTCCAGATGGCATTCCTGCTATTTTGCTTAAAAAGTGTTGTTCGAGTTTAGCCCTTCCTATCACTAACCTTTTCAAACTTTCCCTTTCAAGTGGTGTTTTTCCGGACTTATGGAAAATATCTGTTATTTCACCTATCCATAAAAAAGGCCCCAAAAACCTAATTTCTAACTACAGACCCATAGCCAAACTCTCTCATATCCCTAAGCTTTTCGAAAGCATTCTGTATGAAATACTTTCTTTCCAGTGCAAATCAATGATATCCTCCAAGCAGCATGGTTTCTGTAAGGGAAGGTCTACAACCACTAATCTAGTTGAGCTTGTTTCCTTCTCTCGTTCTGCGATGGAAAAAGGAAACGAAGTAGACGTCATCACCACAGATTTCAGCAAAGCTTTCGACAAAATCTCTCACACTTTAATCCTCTTTAAACTTTCCTTCCTCGAATTCAGCCCTATCCTACTCAAATGGATATCTTCATATTTGGATAACCGCCAATATAGAGTTCGTTTCCGTTCTACTCTTTCAGTTCCTTTTGTGGCAACTTCCGGTGTGCCCCAGGGCAGCCATCTTGGACCCCTCTTTTTCATTCTTGCAATTAATGATGTCGAACAGATCATCCAATATTCTTCTATCTCACTTTACGCGGATGACGCTAAAATTTTCAAAGTCATCACCTCCGATCGAGACTCTCTCCAGCTTCGAAATGACCTCGATTCATTCGTCTTTTGGTGTTCTAAAAACCTCCTTGAGTTAAACATTGCCAAATGCGAAGCAATAACTTTTTCTCGTAAAAGTAATAAACCTCCCCCCAGGTCCTATTATCTTCAGAACATTTCTATAAACCGTGTGCAGCTTATCCGAGATTTAGGAGTTCTCTGCGACAGCGAACTAAATTTTCGTTCTCATATTGACGAGGTAATATCAAGAGCTAATTCCGCCCTTGGTTTTATCAAGAGATGGTCCAAAGAGTTCCACAACCCCCTTGTAACGAAATCCCTCTATATTGCCTATGTTCGCCCTCTCCTAGAGTATGCATCGCAAGTATGGGCTCCATATCAAGCGGTTCATATCTCTAGGATCGAAAGTGTTCAACGCCGTTTTCTGCTGTTTGCCCTTCGGGATCTCTACGATGTTAGAAACTTTCTCACCCTGCCTCCTTACCGCGAACGTCTCGCAATCCTTAATCTCCACTCCCTAGAAAACAGAAGGAATGTCTTTGACATCATATTCATTCACCGACTTCTTACTGGTAACACTGACTGCTCCCCCCTTTTAGATCTTATCTCCTTCAACACTAATCCCCGAAACGTAAGATCATCCCGATTTTTTTTCCTTCCTGCTCATCGTACATCCTATGGTCTCAACGAACCCCTAACCCGCATGATGAGTAAGATTAACTCTGTTCCTTTTCTTTTCGACCTTAATCTTCCAAGTCCTTGTCTGAAAGTCCTCCTTTTAAACCATTTCTCATCCCTGTAGTTTAATTTAGCTTTAATTAGTTTTTATTAGTTTAAGTTTAGTATGTTTAAGTTATTTTAAGCTTGTATTAAGCTAATAAATGGGGCGGTAGCCCCACCAAAATTAAAAAATTAAAGATAACAAGTGGGGGAGCTCTAGAGATGCTTCATTTTTAATTTATAACCAATTCAATACTTCCATAAAGGTCAGGAATTACCACGCACATTGACTCAACGCCTTCGAAACAGCCTCCAATATTGAGGAGGGATCATGCCTTCTTTAGAGGTGAATCGCAGTGTTGGCTCATGGCCAGTGCAAGCTAACGTCCTATATTTCAGAAGCATCAAAGCCACACACTGCCACAAGCTTCCTTAATCCATTTTTGCCACAAAACGTGTCTTGCAAGAAAACACGAACAATGCAGGAAATCAAATACAAATCTCCCCAAGCTCGTGGAACACAAAACCAATTTGTTGCACGGCGGGGCACTCGATAGTATACTCCTCTCTCAACTCGTGTTCTTTTTTATTTGAACTCTAAAAGCAGATTTGATTTTAAATCTGACGCAACTCTTGTGTTTCCGTGCTATTAAACGTGTCTCAATCATTTCATCACATTTAATGCTCAACGACTCCCATATAAATCAAATTAATTGCAGCATGCCAAGAACATTCCATTACGATAACGATGAACTATAAAATTTAGCAATCGTAAATCTCTTGGCTCTTAACTTCGAAAGAAGCAATGCTTCAATAAAAGTCACCCTTAAATGGATAACTAGAACTAACAAATAACAAGTCGCCAAGCCGCCGATGACTTCGTCTCTCAACAACAATAATATGGAACCGAACCTCATGTAGTTTACGACTATTGCACTGTCATAACACGAATGCAACAAATCTATTTTCATTTTGATTAATCTTTGGTTTATGAACGTGGGTTATGGTGCCACACTGGCACACAAAGTTGTACCTCCCACCCTTCTTGATTGATTGCTGAATACTGAGCAGTCTGGGCTTTGCACTGTAACCAATTAACGATGTCGCCTTATTTGGCATTGTCCTATAGTCGTCTGTGACAATGAAGAGACGACAACTGCATATTACCTACCAAACGCTGCGTGCAGTTGCAAATAAATTTAAAAATCATTCAAATCAGATTAATCGTTCACCTGTCTAGAAGGTCACAGAAGGCATTGGTTGCATTTTGATGCAAATGTCAACTGACAACGATAAATCAGACTCAGCAGCTATCAACAACGGGGAGACAAAACACAAGAAAGAACATGCATAAAAAACAAAAACAATGACATGCGGGTGTGATTTTGCATCCAAACGTGCCGGGAATTAAAAAAAAATGAGGAGAGAAAAAACCAAATTAATTTAAATTGAGTTGTTTTGTGTCAGATTTAAGAATGATTGTGGCGAGCCGTCTACAGTCGTTGGTGGGTGTGGGTAAGTTCTTGTCGTTTTGCTCTTGACACTGGTTATTGGCATAATGTCAAAAAATGTGGCTTGGTTTCAATTGTGGAATGGGGAGAGCAACTAGTTTCTGTTGAGTTTAACTGGGACAGACACTTTTCACACCAATGGTTACCGACTGTCTTCAGGGTCAAAAAAAAGAAAAAAGCAACCAGTGGTTTGTGGAAAAGATGTCAGCACTTGGGTATTATTTATGGCCAACAGGTAATGTCGAGAACCTAGGCGAGGCTCCTTTGGAAACTCAGGAGGGACTTATCACCAGCTTGTCTTTTTTCACAACAGCTCTCCGAATTTATATTAGTTAATGGCTTAAGCTGCCTCTGGGGATGTCCTCAGTGGGTCTTACGACCATTTCTGATAATTGACAATCTAGCTTATATCAACATCAACGGCGTTTGCAGGTGTGGCTAGAGGACATTTGGTCAACCTATAGATCGAGGTGCAGTAAGGTTCTGATCAAAGACTGGATTCTACTTAAAATGAGAGAAAGCATAAAAAATTGTGTCTGAACTGACTGCTTACATGTAAAGTCGGAGTTCGAGAAGCTATTAAGGTCACTCAATCTGATGAATAAACTCATTTGCCATCCGCATCTGTAAATTAAGAAGGATTCGTTGACCAGCAATGAACATTCATCGTCATGGAGGCTACAAAGTGAAGAAAACAGGAGTACAAGTGATCAAACACATGGTGGGTGTGTCAAGTGTCAAATTGCCATCTGCAAGGCAGTGAATGCTAATCTAGACTGAAAGATGAGGTCTAGAAAGTCATTGAAGAATTCTACATGCATACATCGGAAAGCTTGCGAACACTTGACATCAAAGAAAGAATAGTGAGCTTCATCACAGCTCAGATAGTAAGTCGCCATTAATTACCCGCATTAGCAGATGTAGTTCTTACTATGCCAACAATCTCTACTGGGCAATCTCAGACCTTCCAACATTCAGAATTCTCGCCACGCATCCTACTCTGTAGGCTAACTTCTTCCTCAAAGTCTATTCAGTTTCTACAAGGACTAGGACTTTTAAAGAAACTGTTGGTTAGGTATGCTACAAGCGCGCCTCAAGGAAGCTTTACCATCTGGAATTAGTGTAATAAGACAACCGGAGTGGCAAGGAATGAAGTCGACTGCAATGCAGCATCCTCCGAAGAACTCGTTGCATTACATCTACAAATTCACTGCTTCAGGAATCACCTCTAACAATTCCTGAAGCAGCATCCCATTAAGAGAATCGTTTTAGTTGGTGAAAACTCAACAATACTACCTAATCGATAACTAAGCAGAAAACATTCATTTTCCACAGCAAGAAAAAAGTAGAGTCACACCAAGTCGATATAATCTTAAACGAATTGATGTTCGAAACTAGATGTGTCCGAGTCGGGTCGAGTCGAGTTGGGAGTCTTCTAAGTATGAGAGCTAATCTACTCCCACTCAACCTGCGCATAATGATTCTTTTTCAGGTAGTCGATCGAGTTTATGGTATCAACAAGTCGCAATCCAGCTCTAATTGGCTTCTGGTGTTCAGTTTGCCGAGAAATACTGGCCCCTATCACAAGGCCCGTGCAATTTCGGACTACAAATCAAAATAAAAGCATCACAGGCGCCCTTGTAGTGAATGTTTTGCCACAAATATTGTTATTCTTAATAAAATTATTAACAAGTTATGAATATCTGTTGCCAAGCGTGATGTTTTTAGTCATTTATATTTGGCATTCGTAGTCTGAAATTGCTACGACGCGACGGGCCTTGTGGTAGGGGTGATTATCTCCATTACCTTCATCCACTAGAAGCGAGTAGTTAAAAGAAAAGAACTGTCTGCAGAGACATGTTGGTTAAGGTTGCACTTTACGGATAAAGAATTAAAGACCCATAAAAAAGGCTACGTGGTCTGAAAGACCTGACATCCGCTCTTCTTTTATAAGAAACATGGCGGTTGTGTCAGTTTCAAAGCAATAAGGCTTATATTTTAATTCTATATTCACACCAATGATTGTGAAAAAGACTACCTCAACACTTGCTCCCATCCAACAACCAGAGGAATGCCATCATCCATCTGTCAGAAGCAATGGAACCTCATTATTCAACTGCAAGCAATAATTTTGGTTTAGTATTCCAAAGGTACACGTTCACATGCAATTGGGAGGTAGACAAGTATTATTATTCACAATACATACCAGCAACACAACAGAAAAGTAATAAAATTGCCACCTGAATAAGAAACCTACTGGGCGGCCGCTACCTTTTTATAAAAAACCAAACATAAGTTTAAGTTTATTTAAAAGAAAATAGCAAACAAGTGTTTGTTATTGTTTTTGTTTTGTCCTGCATGTGAGTGCAGTGAATTTTATAAGTGTCGGTGTATTCCGAACTAAAATTGCGTCTTAGAAGGGTACGGCAATCATCTAACTGATGAGCCCAATTGCCGTGCCTGGGCGAAACGCAACATGGAGTTGAGGTATGATCATTTCGATCTTCAACATACATTTTTCTAATAAATTTTTTTCTTTTTCTTTTAAAAATGTTTTGTAATAATTCTATAAGTTTAAGTTTCGTTACTGAATTTTGATTTTAAGAAAGAAATTTGCAAAACACCTAGTCACCGAATGAATAACTTTAACAAATCCCAAATGATAAATTAAAAAAAAAAACACATTCAATGCAATTCATAAGAGCAATTGAAGTGCAAACCAAAAGCATGTGTTACAACAAATACAATGCGGTTAGTTCAGCAATTGCCAATTCGGGTATGAAACATTATAATTATTCTGCGCCAAATGTTCATAAGCGTGTGATCAAATCACACAGCCCACACAACCCATCGACAGCCACACATAATAATTTATAACAAGCCACACAACAAAGTGCCGTGAGAGGAAACCTGAACTCTTATTCATGCCCAACCAACTGCTGGTCATAATTCAATATTCAACACTTTTCATTTTTGATTAACAAGAACGCGAGCGAATGCCCGCGATTAACATGCAAAGCACTACACACACACCATTTAAATCGTTGTGTTTTATCTGATGGAGTATAAATCTCGAGTGTACTGAATTCATCACACGTCTTGCCATTGAACCATTAAACGAGTTCCACTCTTATATTTTTTGAGTGAAGGATTCCCAAACTTAAACTAAACCAAATATGAGTTATTACCAAGTCGTGTGGCGATTTTCTTTTGCAACCGTACCATAATGACAATGAATTCCCAGGGCCGAGGTTAATATGACACCATCGTCTTGTTGTAGATTAAAAAAAAAAATGTAGTCCAAGAGACTTACCTTAGCACGCTTCAACAATTCAGTTTGGCCAGCGCCAATGTTTTCCTTCTTACCGGCCCAGGCGCGGAGTACGGATGCTTGGAGGGCACGACCGTATGAGAAGGTCAGAGCCCATGGCTTCAACAATGGCACGTTGTTGATGGCATTTAAGTGCACGGAGGCTTCTTCCTCAGATTGACCGCCAGACAAGAAGGTAATTCCTATAGAGAAGCGAACATAATCAATTAGCACAATTCATTTGGTTTTAACAATTTTTGTTTTCTTTCTTACCGGGAACGGCAGCTGGGACAGTCCTGCGGAGGGCTGTAACAGTAGCAAGGGCAACCTGTTCGGGGGTGTATTTCTTGGGGCATGATTGACCAGCGGTAACCATGTTTGGCTTCAACAATGTACCTTCCAAGAAGACATGGTGATCATTCAAAGCCTTGTAGCATGCAGCCAAAACAGTTTCGGTGACTTTTTGGGCACGTTCCAAATCATGATCACCATCGGGGAGGACCTCAGGTTCGACAATTGGGACAATACGTTGCGATTGGCAGATGGAAGCATAACGAGCCAAAACGTTGGCGTTCTCCAAAATCGATTGGTAGCTTGGGGTGTTCTTGCCGATTTTCAAAACGCAACGCCACTTGGCGAAATCACAACCGTCCTTCTTGTATTGAGCGCAACGAGCAGCCAAGTTATCAAGACCTGTAAATGGAAATAAATTGTGTAGTTAGTTAAATGTTGTTTGGTAGGTTATTCAAAAGTGATAGAAGGCGTTTCATTAAACGAACACTTAGTCTAAAAGGTAAATAATTAAAATGCAATTAACAACTTTTGCATGAGCTACAGCATCACTCTGTGGGAGTTAGTCTGATTTTTCAAAAGTCGACAGCAAATAGTGGGAAATCATTAGAAATTCATTATGTCTGTCACCTTTTAATGAAGATATACGCAATTTCTAAAAATAGCCACGAAACGGTTGCTCTTTGAGACTGTATTTGAATAAAATTCGCCGGCTGAGCTCTATCTTGTTCAATGTCCAATTTTCAAAATGTTGGGAAATCGATTTTTAAGGTTCATGTCGAAATTTTTTTATTATATTTGAAGATTACTGTTTGGAAGTAGATTTTTTCTGCAAGCGTAGACAATTTTAGTTTTAAAACAAGTCACACTAGATGTTTTTCTTTTCTTTTAAAAAAGTTATAAATTAAAATCAACAAGGAAGTCGTTTTTTATATGGAACTTGTATTGTTCAACGTAATACAGAACGAATCAAAAGTGGTTTATTGGACAAAAATAACACACAAAACAGTTCGAAATGTGTCCTATTGAACAAAGCAGTTTTACATAACTTGAAAACTAAAAGAGATAGAACAAAATGGCTAACGCCAAACGAAAGAGCACCCCTAAATTATGAAGACTGCATACCTAACTCAATTTCGTGAAAAATGGCCTATTGAACAAGATAGAACTCAGCCGACGAATTGTCTGAGAGTTTTGTGAAAAGCAGAAAGACTTGTAGGGAGTATTTGAAACCATTAAAATGTTGTTTAGACCGAGACCTAGCGGAAAATGCTTCCACTTTTAAATGGCAATTAAATTTTTTTTAGGACAAATTTGGTTTGAAGCTTACTAAAGAGTGCGCCTGTGGCATACTACTTGTTTGAAAATGTTATCTGTTTTCAACGCCCAAAAATTTCCTCAATAACTATCTTGTTCAAAAACACAGCGGCTAGATTGTTTTACAACAAAATATGATGATTCTTGAGCATGTTAAAAACTCTTTAGGATCAAATTCACACCCATAGCAAAGCAACGAGCGCAAGGCGACTTTAAGAGTTTAAGCCACTATGAGCTCAGTTAAGTCAGTCCTATCTTGTTTTAAAGGACCCATGTGCCACTGATGTCCTCGCTCAACCACAAACTTCCTCAGCATCAACATCAGTCTAACCAAAAATGCGGTTCCTATTCATCAATTTTAACTATATGCCACATTATAGTAGTTTGTGGATAAGATGATAATCTTATTTTCCTTCGGCTTGAATGGTCACAATGTTTTTAACAATGAAACAATTAAGTTAACATTGGTTTTTCCCGACGTTTCGGCAAGGTTTGTTGCCTTCTTCAGGGGAACTTTTTATTGAACAAAATAGAAATAAAAATTATTAAATAACAATTATGTGACAACTTTTCAAAAATAATACAATAAACTTACAGTTTACAGAAGAAACAAAAAGATTTTTTGTAAATTAGATTTACAGTGTATGATCAACTTCAAAGTGAAGTTTAGTCTTTTTTGACAGAAAAGGGAATAAGAACAAATTTGACGTTTATTTTGAAACTAGTGAGCAGTATACAGCGGATATATTTTGTGTGTCCAGTTTTCGATTCATGTTATTTTTGTTGTTAAAAAGATAAATCATCCTTAATATATGCCACATTATTCCTCCTGTGCAAGGATGAAATGAAAAAAAACTTGATACACTTGTAGGAATCTAGGGGCCGTTTATGTTTATTGTTATAGTAATTTTAGTACGTCTGAACTCAATAGTAGCCCATGAGGAGAATAAACACCAGTACATCTAACTAATGCTGATGTTTTCAAGATGAAGAGTGAATAAGATTCGTATATGTTTGAGCTCACCTTAGCTTGCAGGATTTAGCCAGAGAAAATTTGTCGAAAACTGAGCAATGTATCATTTATTTACCCGCATCCTAAGGAGTACAATGGATGCAATGAGGTTGGATTAAGCCCAGGCGGTCTGTGAAACTTGCTTCCTGTTTAACATAACTTAACCTATCTGGTTCAATATTTCAAATTTAGGGCAACCAGCAAGCATCTTTTGATACGAAAGTCATGTGTATTAGCACAGGGCTCCACTAGAACTGTCTCAAGAACGAGGACGACAAGAAACAATGGATCAAATATCCGGCGGACAAATACATAGTGGATTCCGAAAGGAAGCTAGTGGGTAAGGAACTTAACTACAAGAACATAGTTTCATCCATCAACACAAAAAACATAAGGTTCATTCCTTAAACTTCATTCGTTGAGCCAGCTTTCTTTGACAGCTGACAAACGCATGAGTTTTCAAAATAAAAAACCCAAGTTTTCGGTTCTTAAAAAGTCAACTACAAAATCACCACACATATTTGTCATTTAAAGGAACTATGTACATGCCATTTGTCCTCCACCCATTGTCTTCGCATACGGGACCAAAGATCATTCGGAGTATTTTTCTTTCGAAACGACCAAGGGTTTCCTCATCCGCTTTCGATCAAGTCCACGCTTCCGCGCAATAAAGCAGGACTGGCAGGATTAAGGTCTTATAAAGGGTTACCTTAGATTTTCTAGGTAGTAAGTAAGTAAGTTTTTTACCTTACCCAGCAAAAACCTGGTGTTACTTCAAGGCGACTTGAGGTAAAACGCGGGGCTCAGAACACTCAGATGGATATTCAAGACAAGTTGAGATCTTCAACTGGCCAACCGCAGGGCTTGACTGAACGAACCTATTTAAATTGGTGCATTCATTCACTATATGAACCCAACTACCTCAGGTCTTTTATTAGAAGAATTGAAAGCCAACGAACAATATGCAGAAGGAAGAAAAGAATATATAATTTTCTGTTAATATCGAAAGATTAAGTCAATTCTGTCTTTTATAAAAGGTTCGTTCATTGAGGCCATGGCGTTACCCTGTGGTCGCCACAAACCGTTTTTGCTGGGGCGAGTTTAGGTAATAAATATGGCTGTCAAATGGCATGTATGTTTTATCAAATGACAGGGATGTGTTGTGATTTTGTGGTCTAGCGTTTTATGAGAACTGAAAATCCTGGTTTTTTGACAACTCATAGGGTTATCAAGTGTTAACCGACAACACGTAATAATAGTAATAAGTTACACGAATAGGGAAATCCCTCCTATTTGTTAGTTAGTGTTAGTCAGGACCGCATATTGCAGCTCGGTGGATGTGGCAGGCATATTGAGTTCAGTTCTTTTTGTGTATCTGACCAGCAAGGGCGTCTAGCCGAGTTCGCGTTTGCGCAGTTCTTTATTCTAATATCAATATATATAACTAGTGTTTTAACAATTCAGAAGTGGGATACGTGCGCAAAAAAAAAAAAAGTCCTACAAGTGAAAACAAACGCACACTCAATAGTCAATATTGTTTGTATACAATATACATTTATTGTATAGCGACGAACGCTTTGCAAAAAGCGTCGTCGAGTGGTAAGAATGTGTCTGTATATATATATTCTTGGGGTACATTTATTATTTGAATTCTTAACCGTCAAAAAAGCGAGTTTTGTTATATCAAGCTACAAATATCTATCAACCAAAAGATATATATATATGTGCACGGATACAAACATGCAAATGTAACTCTTTCAGTGCGTTTTGGTCATTAAAACTACCCCGCATTCTAGGTGAACGCACGCATGTGTATTGCGTTATTGTGTATAACATAACCTGTTGTAGCGAAATGTATTCTTGCACGCTGAGTGGACGCGCGAAAAGCATTATCACTTTCGTAAATGCCAATTGTGTTTGTGTGGAACTTTCTCTGTGCGTTCCTCTTCTACTTTCTCAAAACCGTCCCTTCCTACTGTGTGGTGGGAGGAATTTTAATTTTTCACCCAAAACAAATATCTGGAGGTGAGGGAGAGCGCGGAACTTGGCATCATCCTCCATCCCTTTCCTTCTTTTAAAGAATCTTCAGTTCCTTTTCCTTTTAGAGATGATTTTCAGTGTTTCTATGTGGAAGTGTCTGTAAATCTGTATAGCTTGTTTGCTTTAAGAGTGGTTAATGGGTTCTGATTGGTTCTCTCTCTTATTCCTTATAATATATACTGGCTGTGTGCGTACATTGAAATTTGAAAATGCTTATAAAAAAAAGATACGTTAGCGGTTATTTCTTTTTTGTTTATTTACCATATTTTAAATCGGTTGCAAGTACAGCCATCGAGTAAATTTATCATTCGGGAATAATACATCAATGCGTTAGTTTCAGAAGTGCATTAGTTTCAACACATTTTTTGCAAAAAAGTTAAAAATAAAAAAGTAATATGGCGAGTGGTCGAAAAAACTCAGAAAATAATTTACTATCGCAGATCATACTGCTAAAAAAAGAAAATGATCTTTTGCGTCGTGAGAAGGAACTTATCCAACGCGAAAGTGCTTTGAACGAACGCTCATCCGAGAATAATAATCAATCTGTGTCGCCGTCTTCGTTGAAATCGGTAAGGTTGTCGGCAGACGAAGTGGCAAAGCTGATTCCTGTCTTGGATCCATCCAAGCGAGAATCGAACCTTAGTGTGCGCGAGTGGATCTCAGTTGTTGAGAACATTAAGTGTTTATATAACTGGGATGATCGGAGTTTTATGCATCCCTTCGGTTGGAAGAAGCCGCGCGTAAATGGTTTATTGGGCAGGGATCACAATTCGCGTCGTGGTGCCTTTTTAAAGAGGGACTCGCAGAAGCTTTCCCAGACGAGTATGACGAAGCGAAAATTCATTTTCAACTGATGTCGCGTCGTAAGCTGGACACCGAATCAATTGAAAACTACGTTTATAGCGTAATAGCGTTAGCAAAGAATAAAATGAACGATTTCACCATAATTAAATATATTATTTCCGGGCTGAACGACAGACGTTTAATAAATATTCTTACCGCATCCGATTGCACCACTGTTAAACAACTTCTGGCAAAAGTCAAAGCTTTCGAAGGTATCAACGAACAAGAAAATTCAAGGGGTAAGTTTTTGAACAACATAAGGGACAGGGGAATAAAAACTTATACCAAACTAAATCCTTTCCAACCGAAAACTCCGTATCTGCAGCGCCAAGACATGCCATTGTCAAAACCAAACGCCAGAATCTGTTACAATTGTCGTTCGTCGGGACATCTTGCCCGAAACTGACCTAAGCCGAATAGAGCTCCATATCCATATATATCCAATAAAAGTCCCACAACAAGACCCGTAGTTGAGTCAGTACGCAACATGCGGCGTTTGCTTAACACGAGCGAAAACGGTCTTCTTAAATCCGTTTTGGTGGACGGTCATACTATTCAAGCATTTTTGGATTTGGGAAGCGATGCTTCTACTATAAAAATCAGTGAAGTTCATAAATATGGATGGCAAATCCAACCATCGGCAGTAACATTGCAAGGATTTGGGACTGGATCCGTAAAGTCTCTTGGAAAGCTTTTTAAAATGGTAAACGTTGGTGAGGTTAGCTTGGAAATAGAATTGCTTGTCGTCGAAAACACTGTGCAGAGTACTCCCATGATTTTGGGGAGGAACTTTTTATACTCTCCTCAAGTTTGTTTGATAAAAAGTTTTGGTAGTTGGGAAGTTAAAAATGCTGCAGAAAGATCGTGACATGATTTGTTGGTCTCGGATGAAAATAATAAGTTTAGAATTTGTGTTGCACTAAATTTGTCAGAACTTGGTAAAACAAATAAAGTCTCTATGAAAATTAAACTGAAGGTAGTACTACAAGAAGATGACACCGATGATGAAGAAAATATACCACTTGCCGAACTTCGCGAGAAAGCTAGTCAAAGAATCGCATCACAACAAAACGCACTAGCAACAAAGTTCAACGAGCAGCATCGCAAGCCAATGACTTACCAAGAAGGTGACATTGTTCTTATTCGCGCTGAGCACGGATCGACTGGTCAATCAAAAAAAACTACTTCCAAGGTTCAAAGGCCCTTATAAAGTCAAAAATGTCTTACAAAATGATCGCTATGTTGTTGGAGATTCCAAAGAACTGCAGAATTCTCAAAAGCCTTATTCATCAGTCCATTCGGCAGATCACATGAAGCCGTTCGGACAACTGGATGATTTTGATTGGGAAGGACTTGATGATCTCAACGATGAAGACGATTAAGTTAATTATGTTAAACAATACTAAAAAAAAAAAAATTTTCTTAACAAACAAAATATAATAATAGATCCTTAAATATAGATAACAGATAACATATATATAGTTGTTCTTAATGTGATTAAAGAAAAATAGTTAAAGATATTGATTTACAGATGCTTAGATATGTATGCCTAGACAAGCTGATTGGTAAAAGATTATAGCGTGAGTATCAAATATTGCTTTACGAAGTACCACTTTTGAAGTAAAAATGACATGTACTCATATTTATTACTGTGTGAATGACTATTATAATGCCTGTGTGACATTACAACAGAATATTGCTGTGTGAAATTGAAAACATATTACTGTGTGAATAGCTAGATATTATTATTAAGCCTGTGTGGCATCACAATATAATATTGCTGTGTGATATTGAAAACATATTACTGTGTGAATAGCTATTATTATTAAGCCTTTGTGGCATTATAATACACTGTTGCTGTGTATTACTATATTACTGTGTGATAGAATACTTTTATTTTTGTCTGTCTGACATTATTGTGTGTAGACAAAAAAGAAACATTATTTATCATAAAGGACGATATTATATTTAGTCTGTGTGTCTTCGAATATGTAAAAGAGTTAGTTCCACTGAGGACAGTGTAATGTCGGATGGCCGAATGTTAACCGACAACACGTAATAATAGTAATAAGTTACACGAATAGGGAAATCCCTCCTATTTGTTAGTTAGTGTTAGTCAGGACCGCATATTGCAGCTCGGTGGATGTGGCAGGCATATTGAGTTCAGTTCTTTTTGTGTATCTGACCAGCAAGGGCGTCTAGCCGAGTTCGCGTTTGCGCAGTTCTTTATTCTAATATCAATATATATAACTAGTGTTTTAACACAAGGTAACCTGGGTCAACCCTAGGTAAAGTTCAACGAACGAACTTAAGATCAGATGGCAACACAAGGTGTTGAAATAGCACATGGGTTTTTTTTGGGCTCCACATTCTAGAATATCAACGAAGAACAAGAAAGAATTTCAGTTCCCCAAGCTCCAGCAAGTAATTAAATAAACGAACAAAAATTTGTAATTTAAAGAGCACGAGCTACTCGTAAAAATTAAATTAAGCTCAGCTAGCTTTACCCTGAATAAAATGAAATGTGATAAAGATAGCTACGAAAGCAACTGATTTTAATCTCGACCAAGTAGAAATACAGACTTGACATGAACTAACAATGTGCTAGATTTGGCTGGGACCGAACAATTTGGGAAGGGTCTACTGATGTAAGGTTGGCGGTGGAGCGCAGATGTTGCAACTGATAGCATACCTCAATTATGCTTATTGTATAGATCATCATAGGAACCACTAGTTGCTAGTTTCGTCCAAGTCCTTGGGTGGCTCGCTGAAGTAGTAAGAGGGTTGACAAAGGGCCAAGAGCAGCACTCTATTGCTCTAATAACTGACTGTCAGAACCTCAGTGGCCTGTCAGAGCTTATGGGGAATATCACATCAAATGAGTTCGACTTCCAGAATCAACAGTGGACAGCAGCAGTCAAAAAGTTGAAACTTCTGACTGAATAAGCTACTTCGACATATTTCACTCAAAGATCATCCCAAACCAAAGCGTTGTGGAAGCTTCAGAAACGCTGCGGTAATCATTTTTGCCGTCGAGACAATATAAATGTTTGAAACCGCTTTTGTTTTGGGGTGTCGCCCGGATTTTGACAACTGCAACCTCCGCTGACGCGACTGAAAAAAGCTTTGGTTTGGGAGGTCCTTCAAAGTCACTAAGCATCTTCCAATACGAGGACAGAGTATTGAAATAGAGATTCAGGCTGGTGAGCTCTTGGGACACCAACACAAATCCTTGCAACAGAGCACTGATTTCGGACCATCCAGTTATTTAGATGAATTCCATAAGGACCCGGTCCTCCCACTTGGGATTTGTAAATAAACAAACAAATAGGGTGTCAAAACAGAGCAGGGAGCCCCTGGGCGCATTTCTTTCAACCATACTTGGTGAAGAAACGATGTGCTCCAAAATCTTAATAATAGGCTTGAATATTTGGACTATTAAAAAAAACAAAAAAGTCGAAAAGAACTCAAGAAACCCAGATTCAAAACGAGCAAGTAAAGGCTACTTGCCAACAATAAACATTGATCTCCATCTCCACTTACAAGCTTCTCTCTATTGTTAGCATACTTTTTAGTATTTACGGACTTTTAGACCTGGAATCTAACGTAACACCAGAGGAGAACATAGATTTTTGATGGTAAACCTTATCATGCATTGACTTACACAAGTTAGTCCGTATTACCAGCATTATCTAAACCCTGGGTTTTTTTCTTCAAAGACTTGTGAACTTTTTAAGTCTCTCAATATTTAACTTCTCAAACTACTGCAGCGTTTAAAAATGAAAACATGTTCAAAACTCTTTTAAGTATTTTATCAAACTTTTCAAGGAGTTGTACGGATCTAGTCTAACGAAAACGACCAATTATCTCAACACACGATTCATATAGGAATAAGTCCAGAAGACCATGCTCCTTTTGAGAACAGAACCAATTAATTGTTGAATGAAAAGCGTTGAACTATTAGTTTCGAGAAGAAGAGACTAGGTACAACCTTCCAACATACTCATGGAAGACCTCAGCTCTTGCTACCTTTCTTGTTTTTGTTTCAAATTATAGCATTAAAACGAACATGTTAACACACCATCGTCTTTACTACAGTACGTCTTTAAGACGTAATGTAAGGCTCTAACAAAGGCACTCTGAAAAAACAGGATGCAGCAGAATACTATCAGTAAAAAGCCGTCTCATTGTAAAAATTTTCTATTATTCTGTCATCCTGCAAAATAAATTAAAAAAAGTCCTTGGACACTTAAAGATGAGAAAAACGTCAACGATCGAAATGAATTTCAAATCCACGAGTGAATGAAGCTTTTCTATCCAAACCCATCAGATAATAATTATTTGTCTGCAGGAATATCTCTCGAAAGGAATGGAAAAGAGACTTATCAGGCGCACATCTCTCAACTATGCCTTGTGAAGAATTGAGGCTAAATGAGAAAGAGGTTGCACTGAAAGTAGTGGAATTACTATCGGAGAACGATAGGCTAGGGCCCTGAAAGTTACATTACGAAGAATGGTTGGATGGATAGAAGTATTTGTGTTTGCAGCGACAGTCAAGCTGTGCTTAAGTCTTTACACAAACCAAACCTCTAATTACTTTGAAAATGATCGGTATAAATTCTTTCAATCTCTTTTGGGTTCCAGGCCATCACGGCATAACTGAAAATGAGATCGCCGATGAACTTATGAGGCAAGGAACTCAGA
Organism: Melanostoma scalare; assembly: GCA_949752695.1. Classification (NCBI taxonomy): domain Eukaryota; kingdom Metazoa; phylum Arthropoda; class Insecta; order Diptera; family Syrphidae; genus Melanostoma; species Melanostoma scalare. The sequence continues at coordinate 148,896,352 of OX456986.1, forward strand.
CAGTTTTCTCAGGATCTAAACCAGTGCTTGATCTGCCGGGGTTCTCAGTGAGGTTTTTAATCAACGATAGGATCTGTCAAGAGCACAATCGTAAATGCCATACCTCCATTGGATGCATGCAGAACAAACGTATGCTCCTCAACATTAATAAGAAAACTGTACTCGTAGCAAAAAAGACTGTAGAAAGCTTATTGGCGTTGCCAAGGGCACTTTTCTTTTGCCAAGTATTTAAATGCGTTAGACTTAAGAGATAAGACATTCTGTGAATCGTGTGGAGAAGGTAACGACACCGCAGAACACTTCCTCTGTGAATGATCGTCATTTTTTCATACCGAGTTACAGACACTCGGCACACACATGGTGAGAGATGGGAACCTAGACTCCTTATCATGGCAGTGTCTTTTGGCTTTTCTACGAACATCTGGAAATCTATAACAAAAGAAGGTTGCTATCTGGAAGTACAACGGATAGGTATTTAGGTCTGAGTGTTTCATCTAGTATTTTAAAAACCTCCGACAAAAAAAAAAATCCTTAAAACACGATACACGTCAAAAATAATTAGATGTTTCTGGGATTCGACCAATTGACAGGCATGTTAACTAATACGACACTAGCACCATCAGAGCTGTTGTGCTCCAACCACAGGGACCGTTGCAACGCCTCGTAACAATTTCAGACTGCGAATTGTAAGGAAGAAGGCCATAAATGTCCTAGTAGTGGAATTTTGAAACATAATTAACAACATTTGTTACAAGTTCTGAATATTTTTTCATGAAATATGATGCTTCCATTTTTCCAATCGTAGTCCGAAATTGTTATGAAACTGACGCCTGACGCTGAGTGGTGAGTAAATTTTTGTTTTTGTGTTTGATGAAACCTTTTTTACTCGTAAACTAAGTTAATATGGAAACCTCTCTTATGCAAAACTAAAACTCACCTTGGGTGGTGCATTCATCTTCAGATCCCATCAATGGGACAACACCGCTGTCGACCTTAATTCCGGGAATGATTCCACGCTTCTTCAACAACTCAACAAATGGAGTACCATCTTCGGCCTTCTGGTATAAGGTCTCGTGGAAGAGAATAACACCGGAAATGTTCTCACCAAGTTTTGGATCAGTGGAGAATAACAATTGACGATATGCACGACGGTGTTCGTCTGTGTTCTCAACACCAATGTCCTTTAAAGTAATTCATAAAATTCATTAGTAAAGAAAACACTTAAATTAAAGTGAAAAAATTACTTGGAGACGCTTGCCCATGGTGGAAACGGACTCATCAGCAGCAAGAATACCCTTGCCAGGGGCAACGATGGCCTTAGCGATGCGGCTTAGCTCATCTTGCAATTCCTTTGGTGGGTAGTTGAAATAGGTAGTCATATTGAGATTGTTTTTTTATTTAATCTGCAAAGAAAAGATTGAAGTTCATTAGACATTATCGTTACAGATGACTTTAAGACTTAAGAAATAAAATAAAAAACCAGTAACAAAGGAAGTATTCAAGAAGAAGAGTGGGACGCCCTCGAAGCACTTGGCGAACACAAAATAGTAGAGAAGGATTCGGGGTAACTGGAAGTAGTTGGTGAACTACTCCTGAACCTGGAACTGTAGAAGGAGCAGCTCCAGAAACCGCACAAAATGAGAATATATATAAAATACCATCCTACTGACTTACAGGGTTTAGAGATTTTTATAAGTAGGAAGTTTTCCAAATTAGTTGATAGGGGCCATGTTAGCAAAAGAATATGCTGCAAGAGGCAACATCTACATATATCTTTTTGGAATGAAATAAGAAAAAAGACCATCCTACCAAGCAAATCCCAAGGTCAAATGAAGTCGACTGTCTCTTAGTGAACAAATGAAGGAAGCCTATCCTTACGCATGACGAAGATAACAGTGCCAATTTTCAAGAGGGTACGAGGCACAAAGTGCGAAAGGGAGTGTACAGCTTGTACAATAAGCGGCCTATAGACTTAATAGATTACTTAAAAGTTCCATTCTCTTCCAGCCTTCTTTTATACCCTTGCCAAGCGGCAATCAACGCAATTTCATTTGTCTTTCTATCAAATTCCTTTCAACAGATACTCATTTAGACGCCATTCTAAATTGAGTTCATTGAAAACTAATGACAAAAATTTCCACAGCTAACTGAAATGCTTCTTGATTAGAAAGAAGCCACCCATCCTCCAAAGCAACATTATACACATGATGTACACTTAAAGTAGAAGAAAAAAACTCATTAAAAGATCAAAGTGTATCGAGCAAGTACTTCAGACGAGATAAGAAAACGCTACCGAAATGTTTTTAAGAAACTGAAAAAAAACATTTGCATTACACCAATAAAATTTGTCAGTTAAAATAATTAAACCCTCCTCACCTGTTCCGGATAACCTGAGTTAAAAGCGAATGCTAAGTAATAACCTTGACGTTGACCTCTGTAAAATATATAAGAAAAGTCTACACTCAAAACTCAAATCACAAAAAAAAAAAAAATACTAAACACAATAAAAACAAAAATTTCGAACCGTACCGTCGAGAGTTTTCCAAAAAACTAGAACTGTGCCAATGGAATTATTTAATACAAACCGCCTAGCTCCTGCTGATACTGATATGAGTTTCTGTTTCTACTTCTGTATATAGATTATGTCTCAGAGCGAGAGCGAGTGAAATGAGAGGAAGCTTTTATTTTAAAACGAAAATAACTTTCACTTTCAGTGTGACGATATTTTGCCGTGTGAAGGTTTACTTTTATGAAGAATCATGAGTAGGAAAGACGACACTAATAAGCTTTATTTTTATAAAACATGCGCAGTGCTAAGTGAGTAATCAATTGAAAAGAATTTTTCTCTATCATTCTCTCGTGACATTGATAAAGGTCGAAGTGATATGCGGGGACGTAATTTCTTGTATCTATCCACTCAGAAGGTAAATATAAAGTGGGATGGTATAGAAGTGAGTTGTGGTGGTTGATAGTGCATTCATATTATTATTTGGTCTTTGTACAATGACCTGACAAGGGAATACCAACATTTTGAATTGATGACGTAAGAGCAGAACGAAGTCATTACATCACAAGAGGATATTGCTAGCGTTGACAGAGTTTATTGTAAAAGGGGCAACAAATTGAGCACAACTGGGTCGAATGAACTTGCGTAAGAAGAGGGAGTAATTCGAGTTCATGGCACTCATGCCCTTGGCATAGTTTTTCAAGCGCCTGGTCCCAAACGAAACTGCAAACATTATTGAGCGATGAGCCCCGTGGCCTAGCGCATTTTCTCACAACCATGCCTTGTGAGGGAATCGAAGGGACTTACAATTTCCTGCCGTTTCCGAACGGCTAATTGAGAAGGCGCTTTTCATGGCAATGATTTTACTGAGGGACTTGCCAACTCCTCTCGAAATGTGATACCCGTGGAAAATCGCTTTATCTTATCTATTGGGATTTGAACCACGAACCTCCTTCTAAACAAGCAGACATGTTAACCATTACCGCAAGGGCACCACTCAATTTCATTAGATCGTTTTAAATTTAAAGTAAAATACTTTGAATACAAATAACTTCTGTTTTCAGGAAGGAATTTCAGTTGAAGGCAGTTGGTTTTCAGATCAAACAAGTTGAAAAGTTGACTAGGTATGTTCTTTGTTTACATACTTAATATGTACCTTTCTGTATCTTTTAATGAATCAATACAGTCCCGCCTGTTGGTCTAAGAATATCGAACAAAACTATGTACAAAAAATGTCTAAGTGCAGAAAAGTCAATGATCTGAAGAATATTTATGACTTCAGTGTAACGGAAATAAATATAGTTTTTAACCGGCAGACGGCAAAGCCATTCCATAACCATAAATAGAATAAAATTACATTTCACTGTGCATTCACACATTACAATAAACCAACTTCACGATGAATCGGAGAAGGTGTAACGACGATTCAGGAGCGGTTTATTCGGTATTCGAATGAAGAAGACAGGGTTCGCTTCAACTAGACGATGTCCAACACAAATGTTACTCCAAGCTGTGGCTATAAACATGCTAACTGTTTGGAGCCGTTTTTGAAGCGAAGCTATTGGTTTACACCAAGAGTTTTCTAAATGTCTTATATTAGAATGATTTTGTGGGGAGGTGGGGATTGATTCCATGATAAAGTTAGCATGGAACCGAGAAACTTCATTGAAATGGACAACCTCTCTTATCTTGAAATAGCCTCTGCCAGAATTAATGTCAGAGGAGGGAAAGAAAGCAATTAGGAAGTAAAGAACATTCAAAAGGAAGCTGGTACATCCAGTTCAATAGGCCAGTATGAGATTTTAAAAGGCTTTTTAACCTGATCCAAGCTTTTGACAAATAAACAGAAACTAAGATAGAATGAATGCATCTGGGCATCTTTGCTAAGAAGCTATATATCAAATCTAGTAAGCAAGGCGCTGGCTTTCGCAGAATCATATGTTATGTTCGACCTCGAACATGCTCAGTTGAGTAGAAAAGAACAAAAATTGTGAATATTAAGAAATATCGACAAATGATAGATGATTACTCAGCTGGAAAGAACAAATATGCAAAGTCAATGTGACGAAGAAACGCTAGCGCAATCGATGTTATGTTGAAAAGATGTCAGTAGAAAGAATGCAAAGCAACTGCCGCCAATCGTTATATAGGCAATTGATAAAGCAACATTCCATTTCTCTACTATTATGCAATACTGCACATTTATTGCCCTAGTTTATGGTGTAAAGATGAAGAGAGAACTACTTTTACAGATGAATGAAGAAGTTCTGAGTCGTTTCAAGCTTCGCAATTCGTTGAAGATGCAAAAAAATGCCTAGGCAGACGCTAAACGGGTGACTGAATTTTGTAGCGAGTATCAGTCAATCGTTGTGTGAGAGATAACAAGAGTACGAGGTTAAGTGGCTATGGGGAAAATGTTGCACAAGGTATCCAAAGGAAAAAAGTAACATAAATAATCCTGATGTGGATGGCTTACTTTTGATAGTAATTGAGAATCAACTACGCATATGAAAGGAGTGCTTTTGCACCTTGTGCTGAATAAAGATTCGGTAGAGGAATTTGCTGAAGTACATCTGCCGGGCAAGATGTGCACACATCTTACACTTTTAAGGTGTGGAAAGGTCAAGATTTTACCAATGTATTCAAATTATGAAGATTCGTTTGAGCAGAATGCTGATGTAAAGAAGAAGACATGTAAGGGCATTGACATCGTACACCTTATAGTACTCGAAAAACCAAAGTTCTATTAATCTCTTCAGAAACTACAAAGAAGCTGCACTTGATGTAAAAGCAGCCGTGCTCTGCTGAATTAATATTCGATTGAGCACAATGCTCAAATAGGTATACCTGCTGAAGAAGATGTGCAAGCCTGTAAGGGCGCTGACATCGTAACCTTTTTAGCAGCGGAAAACCCAAAACTCTTTTATTTCCCTCAAAAACAATAAAGAACTTGACTCGATGGAAAAGCAGTCGCCCCCTGTTGGATTAAGATTCGATTGAGCAGAATGCTGAAGTAGGTACACCTGGTAAACAAGATGTGTACGCCTGTAGGGACATAAACATCGTACACGTTTTAGTACCGGAAAACCCACGATCAGAATTAGCACAGAGATTGTCCAATTGGCGCGTGGTGTAATGGTTAGCATGACTGCCTGGTACTTGAAAGTTCGAGGTTCGAATCACAGAACAAATTCAATTGTTTTTGACCACATTTCGCGACGAATTGACAAGTGCTCTTAGAATGAATACACAGCCATTAAAACCGCTTTCTAACTTAGCATTTCGGAATCGGCAAAAATGTGTAGATCCTTTCTATTCCTCACAAGGTATGGTTAAGAGAAATGCGCTAGGCCCCAAGGACTGTTGTACTTGATTCCGAAGTTCGACTCAAGGTAAAACTGATTTTCATTCCCAGCGAGGCGGGTGTTGCTGCTAAATTGTTTTGAGGGAGGAATGCAGCTGTTTATTTCTATTTGTTTAAAAAAAAACGATAAAAGAGAGTAAGGCAAATAACGTTTTGATGATGTTCACCTATCAATCTTAACGTCCTGCTTTGTACCATATCAATCTGGCGCAAATATGTGTGAGCAGCCGCTGACCAGGGGCCGAATTACCGCATCAGTGATCGAGTGAGTGAGTAATATTTTTCTTTCAAAATTCGCTCCATATTACATAACATCAGTCTGCGGTTCATCTATTGACTCCAATTAGTTCAAATACTGATGAAAGAATGTCAAATTCTGGTATTCAAGTGCTCCATAACGTAAGAAATAATTCCAAAAACACATAATTCAATTCATAATTACTCGATCACGTGTATGTGTTATTCGAATCCAGATTTGAGAATTATAAAACGACGAGGTGTAACAGTTTTAAGACCTCTCGGAAGTACCGTGTTCATTAATGGTTTTACGAATCTGGGCCCGTTCTTTGTACGATTATGAATTACGAGAATGGATCTATGAAAATATCAGAACGATAACAAATGACAGCAAGCATCGTTAAACGTATTCACTGTTTCAAAATCGCAATTACTGGGATATACTACAACGCCGTTTGGAATTGGATTCCCATGAGCCTTCTATACATTTGTCGGGGTTATCATTAATTATTTTATGGCACAGCAATAACGGTTAGTAATTTAATTCAATGACTCCCCGTAGAGCTCTACCAACAAAAACCAAAAAACAACTATGAAATCAATTAGCTGGTCCTTGTTTATTATTGCTGCAAAGTGCAATAAAATGATAAGCCTCTTGGATAACATACGACTTCTTTGCTTCTTCAGTTTCCTTATCTATTCCAAATGTGGAAAAGGTGACCTACGAATGTTTACGCTGATGTATATTCTTTTCAACAATTTTGTTGCGATAAAAGCTTCTTCACGAATCAAATCAGCTGTAAATTGAGCGAATAATTACGAATTATATACTAGATTAATTAATATACTAGACAAAGAATACGTAGGCGAAATGATTTTCTCATGAATATCAACAGAGAATTTAATTAATTAATTTGTTAATGATGACTACAAGAAATATGTATTTCACATGTGATGTTGCTCATTCATATACGAATCGGGTATTTGCCATCTTAGTTTTCAATGTCAAGAGCATTCAATTCAATAATTCGTAAACACATTATTGAGTAGATATACGAGTATACACTAGAAAAATATGAGCTTTTTGACTTCCACCAGGGATTTCAATGTCAACCAATACGTTTTTGTTTATATGAACTGAACAGAGCTATTCATTCAAACCGTTGGCTGTATGGACATACTTTAAACAGAAATGTGTTGAGTGGAATTTTCTTATAAAGTGTATTTTGAATGGCATGGAAACAGAACATTGTTGACTGTGTGACTTTGAGGAGAAAAAGAATTGAAAAGATGAGACTTTTAAATATAGAAAATGCATCCGATTGTGAGGAGAATGAAACTGCTCTGACATCTCCCTGAAAGATGATCGGATGACAAGATACATATATTCATTTTTAATATCATTTTTTTCTCTCAGCCAAGCTGATTGTCCTCACCTTCGCTTGGAATCTACAATGATCTGGAAGACGAATCGAGATGTTTAATTTCATTTCGTTTGAATAGACACCACAACCTATTCCTTCGTTTGTTTTTGAACCCTCCGTATAAGCATGGATATATTCACTTCCTAAGAATGATTGGTCCTTTTAATATGTTCTACATGGAATGGTCACTCGGAAATTTGAGTTTAGGTGTGGTGTAGTCTGTTTTTAGCCTGAGGTAGTCTGTTTTTAGCCAACTGAACCTAGAGCTACTTTAGGCCGAGTTGTAAGCAAAAATCATTCAGTTTATCAGGAGAGTTGGGGTTATTCAAAAAGCAAGTTAAACTCAGGGCTCCCAAGAACAAAACTTTTAGCTGTTCGAACCAATGGAAGACGAAACAACAATCTGCAGAAATCAATGAAGAACCACACAAAAAGAAAAGAATCGGTGTGTGGAATAAGAACTCCTTAAGAACTTCTCTGAACCTAATTTAAGAACCCAACTGTACCTAGAATGAACCTTATCTAAAAGGAAAGCCTTGGTAAAGAAAAATAATCCGAGTGATCTTTGGTCCTGTATGTGAAGACAATGTGCGGAGAAGAAGATTCAACAATAACATATCTAGGAGAGTACGCATCGCAAGACTACGATGGCTGAATGAATAGTGGATAGACACCAACGCTCCACCTCGACGGGTTTTCAACAGCGCATTGCAGGAGAATAGAAAGGAGAAGACCTCGTCTTACGTGTCGCAATCAAGTTGAAAATGACCTCAACTGACTAAGAGTGCAAAAATGGAGAGAGATCTGCCGAAATCAAATTCGATATAAAAAGATGTTGGTTTGAGCCCTCGTTTCACCTCGAATTGTAATGCCTACCTAAGAATCTCTTCCATTCTCTCACAAGGCATGGTTGTGAGAAATGCGCTATACCCTTGGACTCCTCGCTCTGTTGCGCCACACTCTTTATTTATTTATATATTTTACCTAAGAACCTGTACCTATATAAACATATATAGTTGGAAAAGGAACAAAAATAAATATCATAGCACGTATTTACTTTTTTCTTGCTTGCTTAAACTAGCTTAGGGTGTGAAATGCATGATATGAACGCTGCCAATAGCTGAACGCTGCCAACAATTACGCCAACTCATAGACCAAATGAAAAAGAAGACAGAATAAGACGAAAGCTCAGCTATGTTTTTGATTCTGTGCGAAAACCAATCGAAGAAAGTCGGCCATTTTGAGTCTGGATAAGATCATCGGACGGCCAAGCGGCAGCAGCAAAATTAGAAATTAGATAAACCTTTTTCAAAATTAAAACTATCTTCAACAACTTTGTCTTTAATGAAGTCAATAAGTTTTTAAATTGTTTACAATTTGTTTTGTCTAGTTCTAAGCCTCTATATCTTTTCAGAAGACAATATCGCTTATTGGAGTATAAAACAATGTCCTCAGATGTTTTAGGAGTCGAAAAACTCTCCAAAAGAATGAAACATCATTGAAAGGAATCTTTTTGTCCCAGATTGATGAATAACAATCAAAGCAATCGAAGTGACACTCGGGCGTATGAGTGATTATTTTTATTTGCATTTGAATCAAATTTAGAGGAATAAGAAATTAAGAGCGTTAGTTTAAACTGCACCCAGCTGAATATTCGCAAAAGTTTGTGAGTTGATATTCTTTTTATTTAAGGTTAGGTTTCTGGGAGGGTTTATACAAGTTGGACGACTAAGAACTAGATGTATATACATATTTATAGTTAGTTCTTTAATTGACATCATGGACAATTTAAAGGTAAACAAACCACTTGGCGTTTTCTTGAACGATTACTACAAAAGTTGCATTGACGACGAGGAGGATGAGAACATCTCTCACTTTCAATGTACTGAACCTCAGTTAAATTCTAAAAAAAAATAAGAACATAAAATAAACAATGATAATTCAAGCACAAATTACTGAATTCAAATAATTTGAATTTTCTTCTTTACGCCTGGAGTTTTGTCAATGAGTAAACGTAGATGACCAACTTAAGTGTCCCAGTCTACCCAAGAGTCAACTGAACTTCATCTAAAACCCGCACATTAAAAAGAATACAAGTTTCGAATCACACAAACTGATTCACTAAAGATTAAGTTGCAAGTATCACGTAAGCATATTTCATTTTCGATGAATTCGACAGGTAACCGTGTTAATATTTTATGTTAAGTCCCCACTTTTGAATCATCCAAGAAGTAAGTTGAATGAATCATCGAATAGTATAGGTCAAATTTCATCATCTCTGAGAAAATTCATCATGTGAATAGCCTACTCGAAACAAATTTTCACAACAGCAACTCAATTGATGAAATTCAATCAAACGTGTGTCATGAAATACCTGAGAAATATTACTTTCTACTGCTGTTGAGAATTTTCAACTCACGCTTTAAACACCCAACCAACTAAATTTATTAAAAAATAAATAAATAAATATTTGGAAGGCTCAAAACAGGCCAAGACCTAGTGAAAAGAAAATCAAGGAACGGGAAGACCTCGTCTTAGGTGGCGCAATCAAGTGGAAGACGACCTCAACCGACTAAGAGTGCAAAACTGGAGAGAGCTTAGGAAGTATGTAAGTATTCCAGTGAGGAATAGAGGATACCTAGAATTTTCTGCAGGTTCCGACCGACTAGGAGAGAAAGCCCTTTTAAAAGCACGAAATGCAACGTTCTCACAATTGCACATGAAGTACTAAGAGTAAAACCGGACAATCTAACAAACACTCGGTCGGTACTAACCTTCACCTAACTTAGTAACGAAAACCATTTATTTTTGGAGCATATGTCTATCAAATTCTGTACAAGAAACGAATACAATGGCCCAGAAGAAAATACAGTAGAATATGTAGAAAACCTGACGTTTTTGTCAAAATCATTCACAATCGGTAATACAAAAAATTGAGTCTCACAAGTTATAAAAGGCTAACTTACAGTTAGCCTCGAATTTGATACAAAACATTAAAATAACTATTCCTTCCCATTTTGGAAAGAGAATCAGAGTAATGATTGCGGCTCAAAATCACACTTTTGATATTGCACGGAGAAGCAAACAAAATTCGAACTCTATGAAAACTACCCATCAAGCTATACATAACGAGATTGCTCTCCAGGTGCTATCTGTCGATATAAAGGTGAACAAGGAAAAGAAAAGGAGCTCGACAAAGTTCCCATTCAATTGATATGCCCCAAATCCTTCAGCGATAAGGTAAGCAGTGGACGCTTTAACATGAACTGCCAATCTGGGAACTACAAATGATCCACACTTGAAACTTTACAATTCAACAGCTAAAACTATTTGTCGACTGAAATGAGAGTAACAATAGATCTGGCATTGGTGCTTTTGTGGAGAGTGATGACATACGACTGCATGCCTCAATAGGCACCTACACATCCGTCTTTCAAAGGGAGGCGTATGCTATCCAAATGGCTATAAGCTACGAACAATGGCTCGATGGGGAGAAGTGTGCAGCGACAGCCAAGCTGTGCTTAAGAACCTTCTTAACCCTTTAACTACTTCGAAAGCGATCCAGGAATGCAAGAGCTCTCTAAATGGAGTCAGAATGCTAAGTTCTTTGAGTTTCTTTTGGGACCCAGGCCATCACGGCATAACTGACCGTCCGTTGCATGGTCTACCTTGGTCCTCAGTTAGGGCTCCTATCAACGATTGGATCTGTCAAGAGCACAATCGTAGATGGCATGCCTCCATTGGAGGCAGACAGACCAAACGCATGCTCCGCAACGAATGGGCGGCCGTGGTGCAGTGGTAGAGTGTTTAGTAGATAGGCCGGACGCGTGGGTTCGAATCCCGCTCTGGGCATCTACTTTTCTTTCAGCCTCCCAGTTTCATATGAACGCCGCCCTTGAGGTTATATATGTGAAATTACTAACAACTTATTTCCAACTACTGCAACACAAAAAAAAGGGAAAGGCTGCTACTCTGGTAGTACAATGGACCGGATATTAGGTTTGAGTTTTCCAAACCAGCATATAAGCCTCCTCTTTTTAGTATAAAAAAAAAAAAAAAAATGCTCCCCAAAGCAACGTAAATAAGAAGACTGCAACATTTTTGCTATCCCGTAACAGAAAACACTCTTTAAAGCTTATTGGCGTTGCCACAGGGCACTTATCTTTTGCCAAACACTTAAGCGTGTTAGGCTTAAGTGATACCACACTCTGTGAATTCTGTGAAGGAGACACCGCGCAGTTGGCATGACTTTGCAGTCACTGATTTTGTGTGACCATTTCTATTAGAAGGTTCCACGTAGATCGCTAGTTATTATACCAAAAGGCATTTATTACTCCAGGAATGACATTGAAAATTTTCTTGAATCATGTTACAGATAATCGGCGTAGAGATGATTAAAGCTGACTTATTATCATAGCTACATCTTCTAGTCTTTCTACGAACATCTGGAAACCTATAACAAAAGAAGGTACTATCTGGTAGTACAATGGACGAGTATTTGGGTCTAAGTGAACCAGTTAGTATTTCAAAAAGGTCCCTACAGAAAAAAAAAGAAACATTAAATTGAGGCACAGTAAGCTACCAGAGTGAGGCTAAACTACTTGTCACTGCCATTTGTTGGCATGAAAAGAAAGATGTACGCCTAGGAGTTTATTTCCACAAAATCTACCTCATCCACCTTGTAACTATTACCTCAAGCGATGGCTGAATATCAGTGCCAGTAAGACAGAAATCATCTGTTTCAAGACACTTGCAGCTGGATGAGGACAACAACTGTAGGCGAAGACCAAGAAGAATTGCAGAAGATATCAAAAATCAGTCCTTCAGCCAGTTCAACTTGAACACTGTAATGTCGCTTTTCATTGGTTTCACTCGAAGAAGCACTCATTAAAAAAAACAATGGAACACCTAAAATGATTTTTGTTCAGTTTTGACCAATTGTCTTTGTATAAGTGAAGCACTTAAGGCTCATAAAAAATATTCCTAAAGCAATATTTTCTTTTTGAAGTTTGAGTTCAATATATTAGAGATTCTTGAGTGGATTCTCATTCCAAAACGAGAAGTGGCTGTCACTTTTCAGAAGCATGAGAAACGATCTTTTTGCATTTGCAGTAATGGAACCTTTTGAGAATGCTACTGGTTGCCCTTGGATGGTACTTTTCGTTTAATGGAAAGCGACACAAAGAAGCGAAATTCTTTTAAGTCAAGTGGAAAACATTTAAACTTCTTCTTTTTTAGTTAACCACAATATTCTAAAACGCGAAAAGAAGTCAGAGCTTCTGGTATACAAGAAATTAATAAGTTTGTTAGCTGAACTTTGCCCAGCCTTGATCAGTGCCTGCTCCACAGCCCTATAAGTTTTGAAAAAAACCAGGGGCCGAATTACTGCAAACGGTTTCAAGTAATACGTGACGGAATCAGGGGATTTTGGTATTTAAATTCTCCTTATCGAGCAATTCAATTCCATAATTTAATATTCTCCAATCATTAACTGAGCTTAATTTCGTAAGACAGATGGTTAACCGAACGATTGTGTAATTTAGAACGAATTCACTCACTCGACCACTGATGCCGTAATTCGGGCCCTTGTTTTTGAAAACAGTGGAACACGAACTCACTTCACATCTCTGTCATTTGAAAAAGAGCGCTGTTCGTTACCTCATCTCATACCAGCAAAAATCTAGGGCTACTTTAGCCTTTAGGGCGAGTTGAAGCAAATCCAGGGGCCAAACTACACTCTCAGATTAACATTCAGGAGTAGGGGTTTTTCAAAAAAAAACTTCGAAGGCCCAGGGCTTCAACAAACAGATCTAAGAATGAACTTTGTGGTTAGTGCAGCCCGATTCTGCCCAAAAGTCACAAGTTACAACCAGTCACAACGAGCTAAGAACCACATAACAGTTTGAATATTGACTCTGAACAGTTGTGACTTGTGAGGTATCAGTGTTGAAGGGCAGAATGGGGCTATTAGTTAATTAATCATCACTGAAGACTTAGATTTATAAGATTACCCAAATTTTAGACAGAAAATGTTGGTGGCACCTGGGACAATATGAAAACCCATCCAATATCAACTGTTCCGAGTCCAATAAGATGACAAATGCCATGTACTTGACACTGATTTGGTCGAATCTCACAAGTCAAACCCAATTATATCAAAGCAATCAGTAATACGAAAGCAAAGACTAACTTTTCACTAGTTTCAGAGGACCAGGGATCAAAAAACAAATCATGAAGCTTGCTGAGGCTTCATGAATCAAAAATAAAGAAGGACCTACTCACGTTGCATACCAAACCTGAATCGTTTCGACTTTAAGTCGAGCTGATTGGAGTAGCTTCCTGATAGAAACGTATACCGACTGAAGTGTTTTGCTGATTGCCAAGTGATTCACAGATTATATGAAGTTTGGCGATTGCAAACGACACAAAGAAATCAGTGCTCTGATGGCAAGGTTCAGTTTATGTAAGCTTCATAAGTTGGTACTAAGATTAAGACACAAATCGACTTCTATAGGCCAAACTTTATTTGAAAGATGCTTCTTCAACGTATAATATATTTACTTACGAGTTTCACTCTCCAGCGGGTGTGTCTCTCAGCAACAAAAGTAAAACTAGCAACAAGTCCCATGGACAAGTGATTTTTTATTCAAATTTGCAAAAGGCCAATAGTGGATTACCATACCAACCAGTTATCAGACAGAAAAGCTGCTACGTTATGTTATCAGTCGTGTTCAACAAAACAAGCCCCCAAACTGATATGCCATCGTTGAGTTACTTTGCAATTCCAATTAAGGTTTGACCTTTCTAAGATAAGCAAATCAAGCTCGACCAAAGTCCTCGATCTAGTTTGGAAAGTTCGATACAAGAAGAAAGTTGCCAAACCACACCAACCATAACACGGAACCTACAAGAGCTAGTTATTCAAATATTTCCAACTAAAATAGACGAGGAAGAAAACAACAACGGCGAGGAATATTTTAAATGAAACGAGTGGACAAATCAACAAAAACAAGTTGGTTTTGGGGGATAAACATCAAGCGAGCACCAGATATTTCCGTAGGTAAAGAAAATTCAAATTTTCTGCCCCCACATCGAGAGTGTGTTGGCAATTAGCTAACAGACAAATGTAAAACTGTGATTGCAAGCGGCGCATTTAAAAACGACCGCAAAAAAGCACCATTCGAATGCCTAGGAGGGAAGATGACTTCGTTCGTCATCATGTGATTCGTGACGAGCTAAGACTATTGCAGTTGTAGATCGTTACTTTTTGTCTTGAACTTGACATTTTCTATTTCGTAGAGCTAAAAATAACTTCGATACAATTTTGATTCTCAAACCGAAGGTCATTTGAGAATACCCTACACGTAGAAATTGTTCTTATTGGGAAACAATCATTGACTTGAGTCCAGCTGACCAAAGTCCAAGAAATGCCAACCCTTTTGTCAAGGTCGATGGGGATTTACTTTAGGAGTAGTGAGTGGGTCACTGAGTATTTTCCTAACGCAAGCTGTTCAGCCCTTCCAAGGGCATTCGTTGAAACAAGAGTATTTAACTATTTCCCATTCCTCGATGTAGTCAATGGGTAATTCCATTCGAATCCACCTCACGAACCCACAAAATCAATTCAAAATCATATAAATATCACTTTTTTCCACTTTTGTAAAGGTTGTTATGAAATCACCAGAAGAATCACATCACTTTTTTTCGTTAGCAAATTTAAATGGTTGAGATTATTTTTGGGGGGAGATTAATTTGTTTTAAAGAAAACGTCCACTTACTTGACTGGCTGAGGTATTAATGCAATTAAATCAATTAATTTCTTTGAAACTAATTTTGGCTGTTTCCGGTGTCTTTACTGGAAGGTGGACACAAAACGATTCACTTTTTATTTCCAAATCTCTATGAGTAGAGCTGCAGAGAAGAAAGATATAGAAATTTCGTCTCAGCAAGGAAAAAAGTCTCTGATAATGAAACGTCAAAAGGTCGAATAGAGGTCAGACTGGTGGCGGTCTCTATGTGTGAAAATTTTGTAGTATAAACTCTAGTATTTTATCTACGTGCCGATAGATGGCAGTAGAAAGAATTAAAAGAAATGTACTTGTAGGGTGATGCAAAAAGAAAGTGAGTGTTTTTTAGCAAATGAATAAAGAAATCTTAACAAGAGCTTTGAATATTGAAATGGTGGATTTATGGTGGATTTACATGCATCTGGAAGTGGATAGACACAATAGACGTAAGATGTAAAATTCACACTAACTTTTCTGATAGAGAGGGAAGACACCTTTAGTTATAGGATGCAGATGAAAAATGAATATGTTCATCTGCATCTACAATTTTTCATCTGCACTTGTGTGCTTTATAATCTTTATCCGTCCCGCTTTACTTTTCTGCACTTCTGTAATCTGCAGTAGCAGATGCATGTTAACAACCAGAACAGAATGGGGTAGCAGCAGTTGTAGTACGCCGCACTGTCAAATCAAAAATTAGAAAGCAGCTGAGGAATGTAGTAACTGCGTAAACACAATGGCTGCAGAGACGCAGCGCAAGAAATGTCAAAACATTAAATACAAGTGAATACAAAAACAACGCAAGATGGAGCCGCACAAGTTAACTTTTTTATAACTCCTGCGGCTCCGGCTCCGTCTGCGTATGCAGTTCGTCGGCTGAGTTCTATCTTGTTCAATAGGCCATTTTTCACGAAATTGAGTTAGGTATGCAGTCTTCATAATTTGGGGGCGCTCTTTCGTTTGGCGCAAACCATTTTGTTCTATCTCTTTTAGTTTTCAAGTTATGGAAAACTGCTTTGTTCAATAGGACACATTTCGAGCTGTTTTGGGTGTTATTTTTGTTCAATAAACCACTTTTGATTCGTTCTGTATTACGTTGAACAATACAAATTCCATATAAAAAACGACTTCCTTATTGATTTTAATTTATAACTTTTTTAAAAGAAAAGAAAAACATCTAGTGTGACTTGTTTTAAAACTAAAATTGTCTACGCTTGCAGAAAAAAATCTACTTCCAAACAGTAATCTTTAAATAAAATAAACAAATTTCGACCTGAACCTTAAAAATCGATTTCCCAACATTTTGAAAATTGGACATTGAACAAGATAGAACTCAGCCGACGAGTTCATTGTGTTCACGCAGTAAAGCTCGTTCACAATAGTGCAGCACAAGATGTCAATTTTGCGGAGCCATTTTGCGGAGCCATTTTGCTTTGTATTGTTTTTTTTTTTTTTTTTGTGAAACGTCAAAATGTAACACAGCAGCGCACTCAAAAGTTGAAGTTGAGTGAACTTGTACTACTGCTACTACTACCGCTACAGCTACTACTACACTGTGTACACTTTTATGGCATTTGCTTACTTTTAACTTTGACAGTGCGGCGTACTACTACTACAGCTACGCCATTCTGTTCAGGCAGTAATCAAGCAAAAGTCGCGTTTTTATAATCATCTTCAAAAGCATGTCTATCTTGAGGCCTGGTAGATAATAATATGCTAAGCGTAATTTATCTTCGGTCTTCACATCCACAAAGCAATCGTGAATGAACACTCAGCGGAAAATAGCTAATTGTGAAGAGTATTGCCAGCTCTATGAAAAAATGACAATCAACGCAAGGTAAAAGGTCTGTTCGTTGAACTTTCCCCAGGGTTGACCCAGGTTTTCTTGACAACCCTATGAGTTGTCAAAAAAACCTGGGTTTTCCAGTCCTCAAAAAACGCTAAACCACAAATCGCCACACATCTCTGTCATTTAAATAAAAACACATGCCATTTGACAGCCCTCAAATCGCCACAGCAAAAAGCTAGGGCGAGTTTGGGAAAAACCTATGGCAAACCTATGGCTCAAAAAACACTCAATTTGACATTCAGTGCGAATTTAGGTTTCTCAAAAAACGCTTTGTGGCGACCCTAGGGCAACCCCAGGGCTTCAACGAACAAACCTAAAGTTCTAAGCAAAACTAATTAAGAAATCAATTTATGTGAACAAAATGAATTTACAGAAGCTTTTTTTCACAGTAATTTGTTTTTCTTAGTTTATGATTTATTTATTTTCATTTTGTTTTGGATCTACTTTGATCTCTTTTTTAAAAATAATTAAACTTCCAATTTGCGAGTTTTGTTATTGTTGTGGTACAAAATAGAAATAGGAATGGAACTGTCAAGCATTAACTGTACCGGGAGATAAATGATGGACAACAAAGTGTGAAGATTTGTAAAAATTGGAGTAAAAAATACTACAACATTTATTTATAGACAAGCTTCTGTCTAGAGTGTGTATAATATCTAACTCTAACCCTGCGGCTACACGATCAAGATATGGTAACCAAACAAATGGAAATTGCTGGGCAAGAGAGGTAATAATGGTTTTCCCTCCTGTTCTTTATTCCTCTAAGCTTTTGATGCAGCAAACAGCATTTTAGATGAATGGTTTGAGATGCAAAAATACCTCTTTCAATAACTTCATTCATAGGTTATGCACATTTGACATTTTTTATTTGAAAATAGTTGGGAAAACTGCATCCATTAAATTAAGTCAGCTGTTTTGAGTTAAAGCCTATTCCCTTCGGGGAAAAAACGTGATTTGTTTACAAAAACGATCTTACCTTTTCCCACCAGTTTTTTTTTTTACCACTTTGGCACTCTTTTTGAGAAAAATCACTATAATTAGTTTTATTACACTTATTTATTGGAAAATAAAGAAATTGAGTCGAACACAAATAAATTAACAGCATTAAATACTTAAAATCCATGTACTTGAAGTGAAATGAAAACATTTCCTATGACAGCTGATGAAATAGCTTGTATCCTGTAACACCACCACTAGTTTTCTGGTCTGGTTTTTATGGGTTTTATCAAAAACGACTTGAAAACATCTCGTTTATGAAAACATGTGGTTTAAGAGAAATGTATGGTAAAACTTTGTGGTTTTTTGGAATTTTTGCAAAAACCGCGTTTTTGTACCGGTGGGAATATGCTATTAGTCTCACTCTTGTTTTTTAAGCTTGTTTGCTTATAACAATTGAGGCTCGAGGTTCGAAATTACCAAAAAGGGGTATCTCCCTTACATTTTCTTTATTTATTTAGTGGATCGATTTGAATCTTCTGAAGCTGGTACTCTTTTGGTCTCTGTCAAGTAATAAAGAAACCAAATTCTGTCAAGCCCAAAATTATGATAAAGAAGAAGAAAATACCTTTTTCATGAAATGCAAAACTCTCATTCGCTTGACGTCTTTAGTTTTCACGTTTTTGTATTTAATCTTTCACATCCCAAAAACATAAAAAAATATAAAAAGTCACACGGGATCTGTTCGTAGAGTTGGCCAAAGACATTTCTTTTCATATTTTTTGTTTGCTGGTTGGGCCAACATGGGCAAAAGTACTTAGAATTGAGTGAAATGAACTGATCAGTTCAGTGAACATAAAGGCCCAGCCCATAGAATTTGTTGCGTCCTTTTCAGCAACGAGTTAGATGAATTTAGCCGTATGTACGCACCGGTTAAAAAGACCTATAGAATCTGAACGGTGTTTTGACAGATATACTAGTTGAAATGAATTAGAGGAATTAGAGATGAGTCAACTCGAACTAGAGATGAGTGAACCAGCAAACAGCAGCACCATCGAAAAACAGCAGATTTAATGCCCCGACCCATAGAATCCGTTGCGTCCGTTTGCTGCCGGATCCAACTGACAGCTTCATCAAATACACACGTTCTTTTGGGAGGTGACCCATAAGCATCGGATGCAAAGAATTCAACAGAACAAGTGGACCAGCTTTTAACTTTTTGCGTTCGGTGGATAAAGATAACATTAGCTATAAAAAGCAATTTGAAGTTTTCTCTTCCGCTGGTGATGGAATGAGTAAAACCAATATCTCAGAAATGTGACTGAATTTTAGTTCTTAACTGTTAGATACTGGAATAACAATTGAGGCAACATTTTCGATTGAATTTTAGTATTAAACTAGTTTTATACTTTTTTGTTTTACTTTTGAAGTTCCAGATGTAGCAAATCGGCCAGAATGATTACATTATCAAACGAATCGACCGCGAATCAATCAGCAAATTGGTGTAACAGATAAGGAGAAGAAAAAATCAATCGTTTTATTCGCTCAAAGTTTCAGTAAATCGACCAATGTGTCGATACTTTCCTATTGAGACTCATCCACAGCTACACGTGGCTATTCGAAGAAGCTAATTGAGTACTTTCAAAACATTTGCGTTTTGCATTTGGTTGATGATAAACATTTTTCAACCTTAGTTTTCGTTTCCTCCCCCGAAATAATTTAGCCGCAACACCCGCCTCGCTATGAATGCTCATCAGTTTTACCTTGAGGCTTGAGCCCAACTTCGTCATGTATAGAGATTCTTATTCTTGTCGCACCACCCGAATGTGGAAAGCTCTACCTAACCCTGTTTTTCCCCTACATTACGATTCACAAAAATTCAAAAGCAACGTGCATCGGTGTCTCCTTTCAAATCTTCTCCTATATTCGATGTATGCGCTAATTATAAAAAAAGCCGTGTTGAAAACTATTGATTGACTTTTCCGGGAAAAAAGTGAATTCAAAAAGAACACTAAATAATTTAGAAGATTTTGGAAAAAAAGCGCACACTATGCTCAGCTCAGAAAAAGCCTAAAATTCATCTCTGTAGCACAATTATTAACAAATTGCCCACAGAACAGAGATTATTCTCATAATTCCAGAATCCACTATTTTTCGGGATTTAGTACATTTTCACTTTAACTTACACTTTGACTTTAACTTTCACTTTCACTTTCATTTTCACTTTCACTTTCACTTTCACTTTCACTTTCACTTTTACTTTTACTTTCACTTTCACTTTCACTTTCACTTTCACTTTCACTTTCATTTTCACTTTCACTTACATTTTCACTTACACTCTCACTTTCACTTTCAAAAAGAATGAGCTTTTGAGTGTGTTTTTGTTTGATTTCCCTTAAATGGACAACTCCCTTAGACGGACAAAAATTTGTGCACCATGGCCCAAGGGAGATTTCACTGTATTTCAAAACACCGCAACGGATTCTATGGGTCATCCCTGTCCGTTGTGTCTGGCAAAACTCACAGCTGTCAGTTTAATCCGGTAGCGAACGGATACAACGGATTCTATGGGTCGGGGCCTTGAGTTTGTGAAGCTGTCAGGTAGGGTACAAAACTTATGGTCTGCGTGCTTGTGCGGTGTACATACATAGATAAGAATACGGCTGAGAGGAATTCCACAAAAAATTATAAGATTATTCACTCACAAGGTCCAATTGATTCTGCAATTGAAGGCGCAAGACCACCCGCTTCGTAGTTCCGAACTTTCAACAGCTTGAATTGGACAACGATTTTGTAATAAAAATTATCATCGCCGCAACTGGGCTGGGCAAACTTGCACGTTATTGTCGAGAGGCCAATGCATCCACAGAAAGTGACAGTTTGATGCAAGCTTCGGAAAGCACCACTTTTGTTTGAAGATGAAGCTGGGAATAACGTTTCCGCTGAGCCGTGTCAACCAAATTGTTCACTGATGCGGCAATTCGGCCCCAGTTTATAGACAGATTTTGTGATGCTAAGGCAAGCATTGAAGCGAAGTAAAATTATTGTCTTCTGACTATAGTTCAACTATCACTCAAAAAACCTCTTAAAACCCAGAGCTCTGAAACTGTAGAGTTTCACATTCCATGCGGCTTTTTAGAGAACCAGCGTCCCACAAACGACACTAATATGGGAAATAACTGGTGAGATGCGATCTTTGGCGGCTTTATTTTTCTAATCACACAGTGAGTCCATTGAAAAGCTCACAGATAGTCTCAAGGCCTACTCACCGAAAGCTTACGCTCAATACAACAATCTACCTCTTGGAGAGCAAAACTGATAAAAAACACATCAAAAACAATTTTGAATCACTTTATGACGGCGCATTAGCTTCTCGTCTTATCTCTCTTCAAGGTCGCGATGCTTGACCGACTAATGCGAAAGATAATGCAGTTTTCGTGTGCTACAAATTACATCAGATTGTGAACTCTGAATTTATTTTGCAACCATAACAGTCGCTTCTAAGTGCGAAAGCATCAGTAGCTTATCAGCTTTCTTGGGACATAGAAATAGTTAAAGTAAGAAAACGCGATGAACAACGCTAAAGTGTTGACGTTTCAAAAGAGCTTCGTATGGCTTCTGACAATTGTTAGTTTGACCGGATTAGTGGCTGGAATGCACTTCTCACAGTCATATCAGGAGCATTTGAATGTGATGACTTTGTTGATTGATGATTTCTTTGATCCTTGTGAGGATTTCTTCAAACACGCTTGTGGATATTATGACACAACGGTGGCGCCTGTCCCTCCATTTATGTACAACAAGGAGGCTGCTGTGCGATTCTTCGAGAACAATCGAGCGAACTTCACCACGACTGGGGGTATTCTTCTAAATGGACTCTACGAATCTTGTAAGCAAAGGAACTGGAACTCAGGACAATGGAAGAGCATTGAGTTTTTGAAGGAATTTGCTCAATGGCCGTTCTTATACCATCAATGGGAAAACTTAAGTATTGAGACAACTTGGCCCAAGCTAACAGCCCGACTGGCGGCTGGAGGAGTTCCAGTGCTGTTCGATGTCTTCTTCGCTCTGAACACAATCTATGTAAGCCCAGCTGAAATTAGATGTCCTGAGTCTCAAGAGGATATTAAAACGATTATAATGAGTCCGGCAACGAGCATTGTGAATCCTCAAATTGCCGACATACTTTCATCCGAGTTGTGGTTCTTTTGCAAGGAACTGAAAGGTGAACTGCCGAGATCTCTCGAGAAAACCAGTGAAGTAGCAGGTGACCTGGACAGCAAGTTATTCTTTGATGAGTTTTATGCTGCTCTCAATATTTCTGAGGAGGAAGTGAATGCTTCGCGAAAGATCCAGATTCGTACTGAACGCTTAGAGGAAATCCTCACAGTGGCACACAGAACTGAACCAAGGATTGTCACCAACTTTATCATATGGAAAATGCTTGAAGCTCTCGACTATGATGATTGCTTCCACCTGATTGAAGAGTTCGAACCATTGCTGCTCTCGGAATACTGGAACTGGGGAGTTTTAAGGGCGAAACTGAGTAAGGATGTTGCATTGGCAGGTTTCCTCTATCACACGACCAGATTTCAAAAACGTCTCAAAGACCTGATGTATCCCGAAGATCTGGAATCATTTTTGAACAAGAAACGCCGTCGACAGGACCTCAATCTGAAACGTTTGATGGTGAAATATGCCAAAAACAACCTCTCCCCAGGTCTCATCGAAAAGCAGTATGCCAACATCCAAATACTAAGAGATGCGTTTCTCGAGAATTATTTCAACATGAAGCAACGACAGCTAAAAATATCGTTCAAGATGGATAACTACGTTGACAAAGAGAATTCCAATCATCCGGAGAACTTTGTGCGAAAATTTCTCCACTTCGCCATCATCACTATAGAACAACCTCTGTTCCACTACTTTGCCTCGGAAGGATTCGATTTGTGGTACAATTCGGGTCTGCTGTCCTCTACCGACGACCTGTATACAGCTATTGACTGTTTGGACCGACAGTCTGATTTGTACATCGACGAGTACCCGATATTTGACAACTTAACAATTGACCGAAAAGAGGACTTGTTGAAGTTTAATCGAGCGTTCTATGAGTCGTTTTATGATTACCTCTTTTGGTTAGAGGGCGAGATGTTCGCTTTCGCCGAGGACTATGTGTTGGAGCACTTCAAATTGAACTCCAGTCGAGTGCTTTTCTATTCTGTAGCCCAAATTCATTGTGGTCGCGACGATGAAAAGTATGCGACATTGATTAATAGAAGTTTTATGAACTTACTTGAGTTCCAAGATGCATTTGAATGTGACCCGGATGTGCCCATGAATCCCATGGTGAAGTGTATGTGCAAGGATTGCTAAAGTCAAATTAAATTTAAATAAAATAAAACAAAACCTACGAAATGTGTTCATTTTCAATTTGAATAGAGTTGCCAGCCCATATTTTGAGACAAGATTTGCTAAAAACTAGTCATTTAAACAATAGACTTTACAACTACTGGACATAATGCCCAGTGTCCATTCTCGTTAAC
Organism: Melanostoma scalare; assembly: GCA_949752695.1. Classification (NCBI taxonomy): domain Eukaryota; kingdom Metazoa; phylum Arthropoda; class Insecta; order Diptera; family Syrphidae; genus Melanostoma; species Melanostoma scalare. Next base: position 148,919,998 of record OX456986.1, read on the forward strand.
TCTTGTGGTTTGATAAGATCTAAGTGCAACTGATTCTGTGCTTTTGAAAAGGAGTGCGATGAGAATTGATTAGTTGATTGAAAAGATTTTGATTGTTGTTTGCAATTTTATTTTTATTTTACTCTGGGTGATTTAATGATTTTGCGTTTTTTCTATTTCTAGGTAATGAATTTTAATTTCGAAGAGTAGACTTATTTTAGTGCTCTTAAGTAATTTAACTTTTAGTTACTGGGTTGTGGTTTTTTGGGCTCTCGATTTCTATTTTTGCGATTGCGTTCTCTTAGTCTACGGGCTCTTTCTCTCTGTCTACGCCGCTGGGCTCTTTCTCTTCGGGCTTGTTTTCTTCGAGCTTTCCGATCTCGAGCTCGTTGATTATTGCGCCTTCTGTTTGGAGTTCCAGGTGCTGTAGTTCCAGATGAAGCTATACTGTTTGGTGCTGCAGATGAAGGTGCTACAGTTGTGGGTGCAGCTGTGCTCGGCGCGTCTGTTGAAGATGCTGCAGTTGTGGGCGCAGCTGAGCTTGAAGCATCAGTTGCTGTTGCAACTGTTGTAGATGCAGCTGTGCTTGGTGCATCAGTTGAAGATGCTGAAGTTGTGGGCGCAGCTGAGCTTGAAGCATCAATTGCTGTTGCAACTGTTGTAGATGCAGCTGTGTTTTGCGCGTCAGTTGAAGGTGCTGCAGTTGTGGGTGCAGCTGAGCTTGAAACATCAGTAGCTGTTGCAACTATTGTGCTTGGCGCGTCAGTTGAAGGTGCTGCAGTTGTGGGTGCAGCTGTGCTTGAAGCATCAGTAGCTGTTGCAACTGTTGTAGATGCAGCTGTGCTTAGGGCGTCAGTCGAAGGTGTTGCAGTTGTGGCTGCAGCTGAGCTTGGCGCGTCAGTTGATGGTGCTGCAGTTGTGGGTACAGCTGAGCTTGACGCATCAGCAGCAGCTGTTGCAACGGTTGTGGGTGCAGCTGTGCTTGGCGCGTCAGTTGAAGGTGCTGCAGTTGTAGGTGCAGCTGAGCTTGACGCGTCTGTTGAAGGTGCAGCTGAGCTTGACGCATCAGTAGCTGTTGCAACTGTTGTAGGTGCAGCTGAGCTTGAAGCATCAGTTGCTGCTGCAACTGTTGTGGGTGCAGCTGTGCTTGGCGCGTCAGTTGAAGGTGCTGCAGTTGTGGGTGCAGCTGAGCTTGAAGCATCAGTTGCTGTTGCAACTGTTGTAGATGCGGCTGTGCTTGGCGCGTCAGTTGAAGGTGCTGTAGTTGTGGGTGCAACTGAGCTTGACGCATCAGCAGCTGTTGCAACGGTTGTAGATTCGGCTGTGCTTGGCGCGTCAGTTGAAGGTGCTGCAGTTGTTGGTGCAGCTGAACTTGAGGCATCAGTAGCTGTTGCAACTGTTGTGGGTGCAGCTGTGCCTGGCGCGTCAGTTGAAGGTGCTCCAGTTGTGGGTGCAGCTGAACTTGAAGCATCAGTAGCTGTTGCAGCTGTTGTGGGTGCAGCTGTGCTTGGCGCGTCAGTTGAAGGTGCTGCAGTTGTGGGTGCAGCTGAGCTTGAAGCATCAGTAGCTGTTGCAACTGTTGAGGGTGCAGCAGTGCTTGGCGCTTCAGTTGAAGGTGCTGCACTTGTGGGTGCAGCTGAACTTGAAGCATCAGTAGCTGTTGCAACTGTTGTGGGTGCAGCTGTGCTTGTCGCGTCAGTTGAAGGTGCTCCTGTTGTGGGTGCAGCTGAGCCTGACGCATCAGTAGCTGTTGCAACTGTGGAGGATGCAGCAGTGCTTGGTGCGTCAGTCGAAGGTGCTGCACTTGTTGGTGCAGCTGAGCTTGACGCGTCAGCTATTGGTGCTGCAGTTGAGGGTGCAGCTGAGCCTGATGCATCAGTAGCTGTTGCAACTGTTGTGGGTGCAGCTGTGCTTGGTGCGTCTGTGGAAGGTGCTGTACTTGTGGGTGCAGCTGAGCTTGGCGCGTCAGCTATTGGTGCTGCAGTTGTGGGTGCAGCTGAGCTTGACGCATCAGTAGCTGTTGCAGCTGTTGTGGTTGCAGCTGTGCTTGGCGCGTCTGCGGAAGGCGCTGCACTTGTGGGTGCAGCTGAGCTTGGCGCGTCAGCTATTGGTGCTGCAGTTGTGGGTGCAGCTGAGCTTGATGCATCATTAGCTGTTGCAACTTTTGAGGGTGCAGCTGTGCTTGGTGCGTCTGTTGAAGGTGCTGCACTTGTGGGTGCAGCTGAGCTTGACGCATCAGCAGCTGTTGCAGCTGTTGTGGTTGCAGCTGTGCTTGGCGCGTCTGTTGAAGGTGGTGCAGCTGTGGGTGCAGCTGAGCTTGACGTATCAGTAGCTGTTGCAGCTGTTATGGGTGCAGCTGTACTTGGTGCGTCAGTTATTGGTGCTGCAGTTGCAGGTGTTGCAGTTGTTGGTGCTGCAGTTGCTGGTGCTTCATTTATAAGTGCTGCAGTTGTTGGTGCAACAATTGATGGTGCATTATTTGTTGGTGCAACAATTTCTGGACGATCGTTATCTACAGGTCTTCCGTGATGTCCAGGTCTTCCCGGTCTACCAGGTGGTCCATGTGGACCTTGTCCTCCTCCTGGTCCACGGTCTCCTGGGCCACGTCCACCTGGTGGGCCACGTCCTCCTGGTGGGCCACGTCCTCCTGGTGGACCCCGTCCTCCTGGTGGACCCCGTCCTCCTGGTGGACCACGTCCAGGTGGACCACGCTCATCTTGTGGGCCCCATCGTCCTGGTGGACCACGCTCATCTTGTGAACTCCATCCTTCTGGTGGACCACGTTCATCTGGTGGGCCCCATCTTTCTGGTGGACCACGTCCTGGACCACGCCCCCCTGGAGGACCACGTCCTCTCGGTGGACCTCGTCCATCACCTGGCCCATCACCCCAGTCTCTGCCACCACCTCTCTGTGGAGCAGCAGTCACGTTTACCAAAAGCACTAAAAGTGCTAAGCCCACACCAAGTTTTGAAATCATTTCTTTTTTTCGACTGAGCAAAAAGAGTCCAGCTCGCAACTTATATACCATTGAAAGCGATTTTTGTTATTCTTTTGTTCGCACAGATCGTGGGTCTTATTTTTGGAATCAAATATAGAAACAAGTGAAACTAGGCATTAAGCTAAGCTGAGTAAACTTTGTTACTCATTCGTCATTGCATGCGAGGAACAAAAAACAACTAAAATTAGTATTTGCGTCAATCGAGTTAATTTGGTCAGGTGTTTTTTTGAAGGGTTAAAGTAAATAAAAAAACATGAATTGACAAAGTATGTCATCTTGTGCCGAACAAGAGGCATGTCTTATGTCAAAGATCAAAGCCCTAAAAAATATCAATATGGTCACTACACGATTTGCGATGTAAGGAGTTCTCTCTAGGTTGTGTATACGCTCAAGTTTTCATCTCTTGCATGCCAACAAAATATTAACAAAAGCAAAATAAAAAAGTTTTCCTTTTTTACTTCGTCTGTCTCTATTTTTTTAACAAACGTGCAGCGTAAACCGTTAGCGTACTAACAGGTGAATCAATACTGTGATGTCAATGTAATTTGGAATATGCCTCAAAGATCAAAAAACCCAAAACAATTCTAGACAAAAATAAATTAAGTACCTGCACCTAAATTTTTTTGGTTTGCAAATTGATTAAGTCGCACGTTTGCTGTCTATTTGTCAGATCATATTTGTCTATCAATATTTGTTCAGTCATCAACGTCAATTGAAACCATTTGAACCTAAATTTCTATAAAATTGTATGTACTAGATAAAAAATTTATAAATTTTTGTTTATTTGTTTTCTTTATTCAATAATATGCGCCTGGCAGTGGCAAGCAAACAGTGATTGGTAGCACTGTCACTGTCACCTATTCGCGAGCGTTGCAGATAGGCGTGGCTACAGAAAACGATAAGAACTTTGGCTCTACAATTAAAATCTATCTTTCGATTTCCGAATTTACATATATACATAAATTATTTTATTTTTATTGAGAAAATTTTCCGGCTGACACGGCGAATTTGGTGAATTTCCTGATCAAGCTGATCAACGGCTGACAATAGCTACTACAACTTGCCGCTGGGACTCATAAGCTATTTTATTTTTCACTTTAATGCCAAATAATGTTTACTACGATGGTTTTGAATAAAGTTGTTAACATTCTCCACTGTTAAAAATTGATGAGTTTTTTAGTTGAGATATTCCACGTGTTTTTTAATCTAATAAATGAAAAGATTAGTAAAGTTTTTAACAGTTAAAACACTTATTTTATTTCCTCAGATGTACATTTCAGAAGCAATGCTTCCATCGTCAGTGAGATTTATAAAATTAAATTAAATTAAATTATTTGTCAAAAAACTAATAATAAACAAAAATGTTTCTAAACAAAATTACAGTTGAGTTGAGTTGAATCTATTAAAAAATTTTTTGAATATTGAATCTTTGATTGGTCAAGTGTTGCAGAACATATGCTAGAAAATAGTCATAGCTTTAGTTTGCAAAATTTAAAACTAATAAGGAATGTAAATAGCAATTATGAATTAGATGCTTTTGAATCATTTTACATATTTAAAAACAAAAATAATCTAATGAATAGTGATGATGGACCAATCAAAGATTCAATATTCAAAAAATTTTTTAATAGATTCAACTCAACTCAACTGTAATTTTGTTTAGAAACATTTTTGTTTATTATTAGTTTTTTGACAAATAATTTAATTTAATTTAATTTTATAAATCTCACTGACGATGGAAGCATTGCTTCTGAAATGTACATCTGAGGAAATAAAATAAGTGTTTTAACTGTTAAAAACTTTACTAATCTTTTCATTTATTGTTAAAAATTCAAAAATATTCAAAAGACGTTAATTTTTTCAATAAATTTTAAACCAACAAAAGACAAAAGATGGCGTCGAGAGCTCCCAGTCTAATTTGGTTTGTGGACTAAATGACACTACCTTGCCGCAGTTGTGGTTTTATGTTCTACTCTGTGGGTTTTATTCTGTTTTGTAAAATCAAACAATTTGAGGGTGTTAAGACACCCTCGCCTAAGGGCGAAAGGGGTACGAGTTGACTCGCTGTATTATCTACTCTGTTGTGTGGACATGGAATTCACAACACTAACCACCAGCCTTCGAACATCTCAGCAGCACCATTTAAAGTTGAGTATTTTCAACTTTTCAATACCAGTAGCGGGTAGCGGCTGCTAACGATTACAGCCCATTGCGTCGATTATATCGGCTTCATGTTACTCTTCTTTTAGCGATTGAAGCTAATTTACTAATACCTTTTAATCTCAACGTTTTCAGATTCTTAAACACGTTTTTCTATTACCAAAAATTTAGACGACAGTTACCTAATTCAGGCCACGCAGTGTTTAAATCTTTCTTTCAAAATTTGTATAAATATATAACATAGATTGCTACCAATTCGTAGTTTTCTGTAGCTGTTTGCAGAAAGAAGCAGGCGACTAAGAGGCAAAAGGCAGTGTCGCAGCGTGGGTAGGGCCTCCAGGCGGTCCGCACCGAGTGGCAGCCCACGATGAAGGTCGGTTTTGACAAAATGTCACCGGTGAAACAGGTAGAATAGAGATCATATGTTTCATGACAAAACGTTTGACAGTTCAACATACAACAATAACGTAAATTTGAGATTTGCCACCATAGCTGTGATCTGTCGTTGACGATCTCGGCTGATTTCCACTAACTAACTAACCAGGGAGTGGTTCTAAAAACTATTTACTTACGATGAAAAGGTTGACCGAACAGGATGGTGTAGGTACTCGCCCTTGAAGCAATTCTTGCATTGCTTATGTTGCAAGTTGTTTGGCATTTCCGGCTTGCGTTTCCACCAAATGGGGGAAGGTGGATCCAGAATCGGAACAGTCCGGACCATGAGCAGAGCTTCTTAAAATGAAAAGAGCTGGAAGTTCGCCTGAACCGTAAAGGATTCATCGATCAGAAACATCTAGAAGTTTTCGAATGGCAAGAGAAGAAGTGGAGGGATGTACTGCATCTACCGTTTGCTGAATATTATCTAAAACTTAGCCAAACAGAATCTGGTCTTCAAAGGACATCCAGAAGACATTCGAGGAATTGATTGTGGCAATGGCTGGAACTTTCTAGAGTTAGTGCACCTTCTAGCTAAATATAACTCTCATCTAAAGCAACACCTGACAAGATAAGGCTGGGAGCAAGAATCTTAGTTTGGTATCTATCTCCAGAAACCCAGAATGATAATTAATAAACTTACTGGGACAGCAAGCTTGATCCACCATCGTCCGTCATATTCAAGAGGCTAAATATTATGGCGTAGTTTTCGACAGTTCACAAGACATTTCCCACAAAGACCAAATTCTGCGATACGTGTACATATCAAAGGAGAAAAGGTCGCGGTGTTAGAATCTTTCACCGAATTCTTCGATTCTTCGAACCAAAAAGGAAAAAATGCAGAAGATCTTACCAACGATATAATCGTGAAGATAAAATCAGACGGCCTGGACGATTGTCTTTGACGGTTGCCGGTACAGGCCAAGCTGTGAAAAGAATCGCTGAAACGCTCTAGAGCGCTAGACATGAAGATGTACAGGTGCTTGAAAATGAGTTTGAGGAAGTTCTTTAGCTACTGGAAGGATTGACGGACTCATCTTCTTCTCGTCGTCTTCTTTTGACAGCTATGCGTTCATTCAGCTTCCTCACTTTTCTTGATTTTGGGCTGCAGTGCTACCGGAAGTAGACCACGCACAGATTTACCTTTACCAAGCAGCATCGAAGACTGAGTGTAGATAAGTGTGCTGACCAGCTCTGCGATTTGAAAGCTTTTCTAGTGGAGTTCAGAGACAGTTTCGTACAACCCACAATCTGCTTTGATATGACTCTCTGCGAAAAATTAGGAATCGAACTCAAAACGAGTATGAAAAAATGGATGTTTGGCGGTGAATCCGCCAATGCAGCATTGTCTCACGAGCAGGAGCTCTGTAGAAAGGTGTTCGCTTCATTTGACAAGATTATTCAAGAAATCACTCGATTCCAGCAAGTTCAAGAAATAGCGGACAAGTTCGGACTTTTGACAACAAGTACGAGTATCATCTTTCCCATGTTTTAGAAGACATTGGCAAAGACGAGTTTCAGATGGAGCGGAAGTGTCGATTAAACAAGAACTTGCTGCAAAATAATGATTTTGACAAAGTTGCTTCTGACAGCGCTACTCGCTACTTCATAAAAAATGCCTCATTGCCCGTGAAATGTTATCTCGAGATTAAATTTTTACTAAGTATTGAATGGGGGCGACGAAATGTATTTCCCGTCCGTTCGCCGAGATAACACGCTACGCCACTGGCAATAGCATTACCGAACTATTAGCTGCTGGCTGCTTGCTGCTAAAGCAGCTACTACTACCCATAGAACAGGTAATACGGAGAGTTAACTCGTACCCACTTTACCTGAACCACCCTTAAATTTTCCAAACTACCTTTCAAACCAAACATAACGTCTCATTTGGGTTACCTTTTGAAAGTTCTCGGTCTAATTTAGCTATTAAACCAAATGACACTACCTTGCCGCACTACCTGGTCTTACCACGGTCTTACTCTGGTCCAACCGACCAAAAAATGCCGCCATTCTATGTCGGGGTTCCTTGTTGAACTAAGCTCTGGTTTTACTTTGTGCCACCATCCGCTGGCAGTGCGCCGCCAAGTTGACACCAATCAAAGCCTACCCGATTAGTACACGTCCAATCACTGTCAGCTTGAATGAGATCAAATGAAATGGAAGTAGGCGAATAGCTACCGTGTCTTCGTTTTTCATAAGGTTTGTTCGTTGAAGCCCTAGGGTCACCATGGGGTCGTCATAAAGCGTTTTTTGAGAAACCAAAAGTCGCCCTGAATGTCAAATTGAGTGTTTTTTGAGCCCTAGGGTTGACCTAGGTTTTCCATGAACTCGCCCTAGCTTTTTGTTGTGGCGAGTTGAGAGCTGTCAATTGGCATGTATTTTTTTTTTTTAATGACAGGGATGTGTTGTGATTTGTGGTTTAGCGTTTTTTGAGAACTGGGAAACCCAGGTTTTTTTAACAACTCATAGGGTTGTCAAGAAAACCTGGGTCAACCCTAGGGAAAGTTCAACGAACAGACCTATAGATTAACTTGGGAAAGTTGTTTAAATTAGATAGCTCTTCAATTCATTTACCAGAAGATAAGAACCATGATAGTAGGTACAAATAGTATCTATGCGGAGGAACCCTAAAACGTGCGAAGCTTTAAAAATGAAAAATCTTCTTTTCTGATTCCTAAGATGAATCTCTTAAGCTTCATGAAAACACCCTTCACTTTTTTTTTTTAAATGCTGACAGCTTTAAGGTACTCAAATTTTCGTACTTAAAGTTGTTTGTGTTTTAAAATGTTACATACTTATATGTTGTCATTTTGATAATAAACATGTGTAAGTTGATTTGATTTTATCCTTAAATCATCACGTTAACGTGAAGCAGCTCATGGCGCAATTTAAGGTTCAGGATCAGTTGGTGCTGCTACAGTTGGTGCTTCAGTTGATGGTGCTTCAGTTGCCAGGTGTTGGTGGTGGTGATTGACCACCTGGTGGGGGTGGTGGTGGTGGTGACTGACCACCTGGTGGGGGTGGTGGTGGTGGTGACTGACCACCTGGTGGTGGTGGTGGTGATTGACCACTTGGTGGTGGTGGTGGTGGTGGTGGTGGTGGTGGTGACTGACCACCTGGTGGTGGTGGTGGTGGTGATTGACCACTTGGTGGTGGTGGTGGTGGTGATTGACCACTTGGTGGTGGTGGTGGTGGTGGTGATTGACCACCTGGTGGTGGTGGTGGTGGTGATTGACCACCTGGTGGTGGTGGTGGTGATTGATCACTTAGTGGTGGTGGTGGTGGTGATTGACCACCTGGTGGTGGTGGTGGTGATTGACCACCTGGTGGTGGTGGTGGTGACTGACCACCTGGTGGTGGTGGTGGTGGTGATTGACCACTTGGTGGTGGTGGCGGCGGTGATTGACCACCTGGTGGTGGTGGTGGTGATTGACCACTTGGTGGTGGTGGTGATGGTGATTGACCACCTGGTGGTGGTGGTGGTGATTGACCACCTGGTGGTGGTGGTGGTGGTGACTGACCACCTGGTGGTGGTGGTGGTGGTGACTGACCACCTGGTGGTGGTGGCGGCGGTGATTGACCACCTGGTGGTGGTGGTGGTGATTGACCACTTGGTGGTGGTGGTGATGGTGATTGACCACCTGGTGGTGGTGGTGGTGATTGACCACCTGGTGGTGGTGGTGGTGGTGACTGACCACCTGGTGGTGGTGGTGGTGGTGACTGACCACCTGGTGGTGGTGGTGGTGGTGGTGGTGGTGATTGACCTCCTGGTGGACCTCTACCCGGATCCCCTGGACCTCTCGGCGGAGCAGCAGTTACAACTGCTAAAAGTACTAAGAACGCTATGGATAATCCAAGTTTTGAAACCATTATTACTTTTTGACTGATTTTGAAAGAATCAAGCTCACTCCTTTTATACCAAAAAGTTTCTTCTTGATTTTTGCTGTTGTACATAATCTCGTGCATATCATTTTTTAGAAATCAAATAAAGATAAAATAAGGAAGAGAAATTATTTGATAAAAAAATCGCATCAAGTGCGGCAATAAAGCTTCGCCTTGCATATTTGCTATTTCATTGATAAGTAAAAGATAAGCTTAGAGTAAACACTACTTGCCAACTTTAATTGCCAGGGAGTAGATGTGTTTTTCTTCTGCATTGCAAAGAGCAATTCAATATCGGTTGTTTAACAAAAGCAATTTTTAACAGAGTTTGAGTCTCTTACTGCAGCTGCAAACATTGTGTTTCAATGTTATCCATTCTATTTGATGATAATCAACTTCAGGTCTCGACGTTCTTGCATCTACTGCTTAAAGATGCTTTGCACTCAAAAATTCGATAGACCTGCTGAACAGACGTACAACATTGCTTCGAAATTAACATCACGGCACGCAAAGTGTGGTTCATTATTGCAATGGTAATGCTGGGTTTCCACATGTCACTAAAATGACATAGTTTGACAGATTAAAGTCTTGTCAATAATTGATACGATTGCCAGTTCATTTCCACTTGCGCCACTTACTGTCAAAAAAATGGTTGTCATTTCACTGATAAAGAAATTTTGACAAAAAGTTTTGTCAACTAAATTAATGCTATTTCCACTTGGGCTGTCATTTCTGAACTGTCAGTAGATTGTCACTAAAAATTATTTGCCTCCTTGCTTCATCGAACATTTGTTTTGTACCTGGTTTTCATATATTTTTTTTTTGCTGTTTGAGTACCAGAGATTTTTAAATATCTTCACGTTGTTAAATGCTTTATACAAAATAGCTTTCCGGATTAAGGTGCAGCCACAATCACTTCAGCACTTTATGCGTTTTCTATTTTCTTTTTCGATAACATAGAGCCGCTATTATTCCGAGCAATTCCTTAATCACGGAAAAGAAGGTAAAGCACAACTCACTTCGAGTTTGTTTTAAATGTCTACGTAGCTATACCTTAATTGATGGTGAAATTCTAATGAAAAAAGCAAAGGGAAATATTTTGGGCATATCTTCTTTTGAAGACCTTGATGTGACTTCTAAAATCATTGGACATCAGCCGTCAAAATACATCAGAGCTCCTTGAATGAGCTATGACGACTTATTTGTCAGCTTAAAGGTCTCTCAGGGTCCATCAATAAATGGACAGGTTATTCAAATAGAGACTGTGGCAGATGAGAGCCACCGACAGCTTTCCAACTCGTGCAGTAGGGTACTGACACTGAATTATCCAGCTGCTTATGTCCAAAGGAATTTTAAAAAAAACTTCGAGGTTCAGGGTTTTGCAAGGGGCCAACTAACCAACCACGTTCATATTTCACGCTTCTGGAACAACCAAAAGCCTCGATTTCAAGGCCACGTACGACAGTGTTAGAAGAGACGAGTTGTTAAGACCAACGTCTGTTTCAGGTATCCATGCAAAACTCGTACGGGTATACAAGATGACTTAGGAGAATTCACGCTGTTTAGTCAAAGTCAGTCAAGAACTCATCATTGCCAAATAAAATTTTCATCAAGTGGAAAAACTGACATGCGTTTCTTTTAACATCGTACTTGAAAAAATTTTTCGAAATTCAAACGTTGACGACCAGAGGCATAATCTCCGGCGATGTTGAAGTAATAGAAAAAGTAGGCTTGATACCCTAGCTTAATAAGCACTGATAGCAAGCATTGAAACAGGGGAGACAAAAGTGATGGTTAATGAAAGCAAAACGAAGCTGCTATTAGTCGAAGGCAACTGTAAAGACCACCAAAGTAAGTAACTAGATTTTGTGTTAACACTATTCGCTGTTTGTTCTCAAGTAGGTATCGTATTTTATTGTTGTATACAAACTGTAAAAATTGGTGGAGTACTATACAGACGCATCAGGGGTGTCAAGGAGGTGAGTGGGAAAGAGATGACGATACTCATGTCAGCGTCAAATAAGAAAAAGGAGACACTACAAAAGTATTTGTATGTTCATTCAATTATTTTCAATAAAGTTAAAAATTGACTTGCTTAGAACTACAGTTAAAGATGCATGTAAGGACGCAATACTTCTGCAATTTTCAGGTTCATGTTACGGGAGCAGCAGTGCTAGTGCATGGAGCTGCAGTCGTTGGTGCAGCAGTTGTTGATGCAGCAGTCGTAGGTGGAGCTGCCGTGACTGGTGCAGCCGTGGCTGGTGCAGCTGTGGCTGGTGCAGCTGTGGCTGGTGCAGCTGTGGCTGGTGCAGCTGTGGCTGGTGCAGCTGTGGCTGGTGCAGCTGTGGCTGGTGCAGCTGTGGCTGGTGCAGCTGTGGCTGGTGCAGCCGTGGTTGGTTTAGCCGTGGTTGGTGCAACAGTGGTTGGAGCTGCAGTTGTCGATCTTGGTGGCCGTGGATAACGATCTCCAGGTGGACCTGGTGGTGGTGGTGGTGGACGATTTCCACCTTGGCCACCAGGTCTTCCTGGACGTCCTGGTCCTCCTGGACCACCTGGACCCCGACCTCCTGGACCTCCTGGTCCTCCTGGACCTCCTGGTCCGCGCCCTCCTGGACCCCGACCTCCTGGTGGCCCACCTGGACCGCCTGGTCCCCGACCACCTGGGGGCCCACCTGGCCCACCTGGACCTCTACCAGGACCTCCTCCACCAGGACCTCTCTGCGGAGCAGCAGTAACAACTGCTAAAAGCACTAAGAATGCCACTGATATCCCAAGTTTTGAGACCATGTCTACTTTTTTACTGATTTAGAAAGAATTAAGTTCACTGCTTTTATAGGAACGATTCCGAAGAGTTTTTTATAAGTTTTTTGTCTTGTAACAGATGGTGGGTTTTATTTTAGTAATCAAATATAGATACAAGTGAAACTAAGAACTTATAAAAGACGAAAAAACCATGTACATATGTAATTAGTGCTTGCGTCAATCAGACCAACGTGCTGTTTACACTTTGAAAAAAAAAGAAATAAAAAAAACACTCTTTCTTCATTGTTTACTAACAATGAAACGAGAATGAATTCATCGAAGAGTTTAAAGAAATTAAAAAGTTAGGTTATGTTAACGAGGTAAAAAATTGTAACAATGCAAAAGAAAGTAATCACGTTATTCAATATTGAGGGTTATACAGGGTGTACTTTGGGATATAATTCTTATGATCATATTCTAAGAAAAAAATTGTTTTACAGTAAAGTCAGTTTCTCAACTTTGACATCACTTTTGACAATTTAAAAAATGGCTAACTTTGGTGTACCCTGACCTGTGTTAATTAAATTCGATTTCTCTGTCAATACTGATAGTAGAGACCTTATTTTAGACTTAATTTGTTGGAAAAATAATAATCTTTAAGACTGTTTTTAAGTTGGGCTCCTAAAGTCTTAGGTTTGCCAGATTTTAAATTGCGTTTAAATTTTCTTCCCCAGCAAAGTTTTGACTTTGAAGTAATTTTTTTTTTCAGAAAATGCCTGTTAAACATAGAGTTTCTTTATTTTTTACAGATGAACAAAATAATAATAAAAACTCATTTATAAGTGAACTCAAAAACCCATACATTTTATGATACTTAAAAAGACTGCACCTGCGCCTCAAACTAATGCATGACCGTATATTGCAACTTTTGAAGCCAAATACCTTAAAATTTGACGTAATAGAGCCATTTTGAGACCAAACATGGATTCAGCGTATAGAATAAATAATCTGAAAAGCAATGCTTTGCTTTTGGGCTAACATATTTTTCATATTAAGAGACTCTGTCCGGAAAAATTTAACGACTGATGCTTCAACCGATTATTCGCTCTGGAAAGCAGCTAAGCGCCTGAAAAGGCCGTAGTTACAAAACCCGCCGATAAAATCTCTAGACGGGAATTGGATCGGAAATCCGAAGGAAAAAGCTAACCTGTTTGCAGAACATCTTGCGAATGTTTTTAAGCCATTCCCAGCAAACACATCTGAAAACAGCTTACAGTTTATTGATAAAATAGATCAAGTTGACATACCAATTGTCACACTCAAAGAAATTAAAAGTATGTGTCGAAATCAACTGTCAAAAAAAAAAAACACCTGGGAACGATCTAATAACTGCTCAGGTTATGAAAGAAATGCCATCAAAAGCCTTCATAAAACTCCAATTCATAATAAATGCATGCCTAAAAACCCAATATGTCCCACATCATTGGAAAATTGCTGAAGTAATTGTTATACCAAAGCAAGGTAAGCCACCGACAGAAGTGACGTCTTACAGACCAATTTCGCTTATACCAATAATGGCAAAAGTCTTTGAAAAATTGCTACTGAAAAGACTAAGCAAAGTCATAGAAGAAAGAAATCTAATCCCAAATCATCAGTTTGGATTTAGAAATAAACATTCCACGATAGACCAAGTTCATAGAATAACGGATGCAGTTGAAAAAGCATTAGAAGAAAAACAAGTATGTTCGGCTATATTTTTAGATGTTGCTTAAGCATTCGACAAGGTATGGCATGAGGGGCTAGAGTACAAACTGCAAAGGGACCTACCCAGGCAGTACTACGAAATACTAAAATCTTATATCTCAAACCGGCTCTTCAGAGTACGGTATGATCAAGAATATTCAAAGCTACGGAAAATACAAGCCGGTGTTCCACAAGGAAGCGTCCTAGGACCTACCCTGTATTTGCTATATACAAGGGATATTCCAGTGGATAACAACACCATTATGGCTACTTTTGCAGATGATACTGCAATTTTGGCATCCAGTAAGTGCGTCGTCAAGGCTGCTGAGAAATTGCAAAATGCCGTCGACACCGTTAGTGATTGGACCAAAAAATGGCGTATCAAGCTCAATGAAGCTAAATCTGCACATATAAACTTTATAAATAAAAAGTTAAACTACGTACAAATATTCATCAACAATCAAGCTGTACCTTACGCCAATACGGCCAGATACCTTGGGATGAATTTGGATGCAAAGCTAAAATGGAAAGAGCATATCAAAAAGAAAAGGGAAGAGCTCAACTTGAAGTATAGAAAAATGTACTGGTTACTTGGTAGAAATTCTGACTTATCTGTCGAAAATAAAATAATGCTTTATAAACAAGTACTTAGACCTATTTGGACCTATGGAATCCAATTATGGGGCTGTACAAAGAAAACAAATACTGAAATCATCCAAAAGTTCCAAAACAAAGTCCTTCGTGGAATAGTAAATGCACCATAGTATATAAGAAATAGCGACTTACATCGTGACCTACAAATAGAAACGGTTACAGAAGTTGTAAGAAAACATGCTGTATCACTCAATCAGCGACTGCATAGTCATATCAACTCTGAAATGGAGTCCGTATTAAATACGAGAGGCAATGTTCGGAGATTAAGAAGAACCAAGCCACACGAGCTAATGGCCTAAAAGTCATGGGAAGCATTAAAAGTTTAAGCTTCCCTTAAAGCGATAATATTATTGAGAAAGAAAAATCTGTTGTCGATCGTTCATAGATTGGTTAAGATTACGAGGAGTTTTTAGTATGGTAAGAATCCCACACTATTTGGTGTCAAATACTGCCAAGTGTCTTTTAAAGATTTTTTCCTGACAAAAAAAAAAAAAAAATGTTGAGAGACTGAAAGATAACAAAAACTGGATTTTTTCGATCATGAACGCTTAGTATCTCAGAAACGCGAGCTGTTAGGTAGATTTTAAGCTAATATTTAGATTCAGCGGAGCAAAAACCTTTAAAATAATATAGGTTGCTTTTGGTAACAGAATCACTGTTGACCAGTGTAATCGAAATTGGATGCAAAAATAAATAGATAATGTCCTATGGAAAGACGATCACAATGCTTCTGGCCAAATACCTTTGGCATTGTAGCGGGTGGAAAAGACCTTGAGTATTTTCCACACGAAAAACCCTTAAGGCTTTTAGTTTTTCTAAGATTAGCTGACAGTATAGTGACTACCAATTGCATACCATGGATAAATCGTGGCCGGATCTGCGGACTGAAATCCAAAGATCATTTCCTTTTCTTTAACAAAGGGCCTACAGAAGGTAACTATCGTACATGCATTTTATCAAAGACAAATTTAAATCTCTTCCTTCTAACCCCTCACAGTAGTAATGATTTGACAACAGTGAAGTGCGAGCGAGAAGGGGCGACACCCCTAATCCTGGCCTCCGTTTACATGCCGGGCGATGTAACCTCCAACCTCCCGCCGGCAGCTGTTGCAGCATTGGTCGCCACAACTAAAAGAAATGGCTGGGACCTCCTCATGGGCTGTGATGCTAATGCCCATCACATACAGTGGGGTAGTACAGACACAAACGAAAGAGGTGAGTCACTTTTTGAATATATTATTGAGAACAACCTGATAATTATGAATAGAGGTAGAGAACCAACATTTATAACAAAGGTAAGAAAAGAAGTGTTAGACGTTACACTTTCCACCAACTCTGGTACGCTAGTAACCAGTAATTGGAGGGTCTCCAACAACGTAACCTTCTCTGACCACAGAATGATAACATTCGAAATAGAACACAAATCTGAAAACTTTATCCCTTATAGAAACCCTAGGAAAACTGACTGGGGTCTCTATAACCAAAAACTGGCCCTAACTCTCAGCCAGAACAACAATCAGCCTTTGCTTAACTGCTCAGCCATAGAGACACAGGTAAACAAGCTAACGTCAGACATAATCAATGCCTACGAAAGCTCATGCCCGTTATCCAAAGGGAAAGGTAGATCCAACCCCATATGGTGGACAAACGAACTATCGATCCTTAGAAGGAACTCTAGGAGGCTCTTCAATAGAGCAAAATTTAGCAACCTTTCGGCTGACTGGGACCTATACAAGATCAGTAAAAATGAATACAAAAATAGAACTACCTACGCAAAAAGAGCAGCCTGGCGCAACTTCTGCTCAGATATTGAGTGCACAAATGACGCAGCAAGGCTAAGAAAAGTCATGTCCAAGGTCCAAAATACCCCTAGTTTTCTTAGAAGACCTGATAACACATGGACTGACTCATGCTCTGAAACTCTAGAGTCACTCATGAATACCCACTTTCCAGGGTGTTCTCAAATGACATCCCCAGAACGCGGAAACCCTAGCGCTAACGTTAGATCCAACATAGGAAATCTATTAGTAGATAATAGGAAGGTAATGTGGGCCATTGACTCATTCTCAGCATACAAATCTGCGGGTCCGGACGGTATCATTCCAATGATGCTCCAAAGTCCCAAAGACTTGATTGTGCCGATACTAATGGAAATATTCAGAGGTTGTCTTAACCTCACCTTTATTCCAACTAGTTGGAGAGAAGTTAAAGTCATATTTATTCCCAAAGCCGGTAAGCCCTCACACACTGAACCCAAAGATTTCAGACCAATAAGCCTATCCTCCTTTCTACTTAAGACTCTAGAAAGAATTATAGAAACGCATATCCGAACAAAACTGAATAACAATGTGATCTCTACAGCCCAACATGCATATATAAAGGGCAAATCAGTTGAGACTGCACTTCATGAAGTAGTCGGAACCATTGAACAGTCAATCCAATATAAAGAGTACACGTTGGCTGCATTCCTCGATATAGAAGGGGCCTTCAACAACGTTGAATACAATGCTATTCGCATGGCATTAAGTTCCATAAATATCGAGCCAACGCTATCAAACTGGATCGACTCCATGCTCCAAACGAGAATAGTAAAAGCAGAAATGGGTGAAAGTACCCTAAAAGTCAAAACTTGTAGAGGTACACCTCAAGGAGGAGTGTTATCCCCGCTACTCTGGCTCCTAGTAGTTAACCAAATCCTGGTTAAACTCGACAGGAGCGGAATAAAAGCAGTAGCCTATGCCGATGACATCGTCATCATGACTTCGGGAAAATTCACAACCACCCTTTGTGAACAGACAGCTCTAAACAAGCTCACCAGCTGGGCGAAAAACTGTGGGCTAAACGTCAACCCTTCAAAAACAGAACTTGTTCTGTTTACGAGAAAACGTAACATTCCAGATATACTTCCTCCCTCCATTAATGGTATACCAATAAGCTTATCTGGTACGGCAAAATATCTCGGAACTGTCCTTGATCGTAAACTTAACTGGAAAGAAAATTTAAAAGAAAGAGAAAGGAAAGCTCAAATCGCTTTCTACACTTGTAGTAGAATTTTTGGTAAAAAATGGGGACCTGGTCCCAAAACCATTCACTGGATGTATACATCCATAATAAGACCAATCCTCACATATGCCTGTCTAGTCTGGTGGCCATCATTAGAGAAGGCTTCAAACCTTAAGACCATGACCAAAATCCAAAGGCTTGCATGCATTGGTTCAACTAGTGCCATGAGAACAACACCAACTGCAGTTCTCGAAACCTTCCTGTCGCTAGCCCCCCTAGATCTCTTTACTAAGGAGATGGCGGCCAAAAGCGCACTGCGACTCAAACAATGCAACAATTGGAAAACAGGCATATCAGGCCATAGAACCATCATGAACCATACAGATATAGACATCCAAACAGACTATACCCCCCCGCATATTGATTTCAATCCAGTGGCCCTAACAGTCTTTCCGACTAGAGAAAGCTGGGAGGAAAACAGGGTTATAAAAGAAAATCACATTTCCGTCTTCACAGATGGTTCCAAAACGGACGAAGGGGTAGGATCAGGTATCTTCTCAGACTACCCTACCATGAATAGATCAATAAAGCTTCCCGACTTCTGCAGTGTCTTTCAAGCAGAAGTACTCGCAGTGTGCGAAGCCGCGAAGCACCTTGCTACGCAAAACTTGATCAACAAAAATATTGACTTTTTTGTAGACAGTCAGGCGGCCATTAAAGCTATCTCATCCATTATCACAAAATCCAGGCTAGTAGACAGCTGTCGCAGTAACCTTAGACTGCTCAGTGAGACAAACACAGTTAGTTTAACCTGGGTTCCAGGACATCGTGACATTATCGGTAATGAAATGGCGGATAAGCTGGCAAAAATCGGGTCAGCACTCGAATCCAGCGAAGCGAACACTTCAGTTCTAAAGCCACTAGAGCAAGAAAAAAGCAGAATCAAACACAATTTTCTAAAAATCGCCAATGACAGGTGGTCATCTTTAGAAACATGCCGAGTCTCTAGAAACCTTTGGCCAGATATTTCCAAGAAAAAAAACAGAATTTCTACTCCAGCTAAGCAGACCTCGGCTCTCTCTGTTGATTGGCATTCTCACGGGTCACAACTCGTTGGGTGCCCACATGATGAGAATGGGCATTAGCACATCCGACTTATGTAGAGGATGCCAAGATGAGGAGGCAGAGGAGGGATCTTTCCACTTCCTCTGTGTGTGTCCTAGCTTGGCCCACACTCGGAAAAAAACCCTCGGAGAATACTTCTTCGACGAACTGGGCGACATCTCTAACCTCCCACTGAGCAACGTCCTGAAATTTACTCAGGGCTCCAAATGGTTCAGTGGGAGTTCCCTACCACAATAACCATCCACCTCTCCAATCCTCCCATTTCCTCATCCTCTGATTTCCCGGGGAGCACAATGGATCCTCGAGATCCGAGTGAGGTGTTGCCACTTGTGGCTGCACCCCCCATTCAACCTAACCTAACCTAATTGCATACTTCGTTTAATATATAAAATTTCAAACTGGCTTCTGACTCTTTTGATTAAACATGTGATTTGATAAACAACTCTTATATAAAACATTTCACTCAAACAAATGTGAAGAATATATTGTACCACCAAAACGAGCTTGTATCATCTTCATCAGTTACTTCACAATACGTGACTAGATTCACTGTTTTTCGGCTTATTGCGTCTTAAAATGTGTTACCGCATAAGAACTAGGAACTGAAAAAAAGCTGCAGTAAAACACCTTCTAAGTGTATACGTCAGTTTCTACACGCGACATGGCAAGAAGCACTTTAAGCTATGCACTGATTTAAAATGATAACTCCTTAACTCTGAAGAATTACTGTTTAATATACGATTTTATTTAAGAAATGATAGATCTACAAGAGAAAAAGCAAATTGACTAAAAGCCATAAATTTTAGTCACATACCTACTTTGTGTCGGTTATGCAAGCAAATTGCTAACAATTAAAAGCTTTCTGTTTGCATCTAATAAACAAGTTGAGATATGGTGTTAAATTTTGGTCAGATTAGTTGCACACGCAGACGATGCCACAATAAACAATCTGGGTAGGATTATGAAGTTATGGTAAACTGACACAAAAGGCAACGTGAGTTTGCCACCGAGATCATGCAATTTGATCTCCCAGGACTTCTAGTTGTAGGCTTTCGTTAAGTGGCAGTTCTGTGAAACAAGCCGCAGATGTGACCGGTGCTTAAAATCACATTCGTCCTGGCCATCACCGTTGAGCGACGTTTAGAAGTTAAAAAAACAATTTTATACAACACATTTGAATGTCAACTAGTTCGGGTAAATCTAAAAACAGAATATTGAGACTATAAAGCAAAGGAAATGCTGGTCTCCCACAGGGCGGGGAAGGCTTCAAAGGCCAGTACTGGTAGTTCCATACACTTGAGGTATATCTCCACATATCGCTAAAATATCAAGAGTACTGCAATGTTAATCAAAAAATTATATTGAAATAGATTTTTTCTTTTGATTTTTTCGAATGGGTCTAAACAAGCTCTTTTATTTGCTATAGAAACTTAACGCTGGTACTTGTTCTTTAATCAAGGAATACTCGATGATATTTTAGACATTAACAATAATTTTTTGTTTCTACCAGACAACAAGTCAAATTGAGCGCCAAGATTCCGCCATTCACGATAGGCGATTATCGTTCAATTGTCTATCGTTGATTGTGCCGTCAAAAGATCGTTTTTAGCTGTTGATCGCTTATTATCGTCTTATAAATTTTTGTAACGTAAAGTCTCAAACACTTTTTTTTTTAAGTTCCTGAAGTAGTCGATTGTCTTCAAATTTTAACGATAGTCGTCAAATTATGACGATAGTCTTCAAATTTTAACGATAGTCGTCAAATTTTGACGATAGTCTTCAAAAACGTTACGAAATCTTTGCCGAGAAGATCACACTTGCGTGAGTGCGTCCAGCACGATTAGTTTTTCCTTCTAAAAGACAACTGCCCGGGGAAGAAATAAAACTAATTACAGATCAGTGATCGCTATAACTGCTCAGTGTGGACATGAGGCAGAGAAAAACATAAAAACAACTCTTTCCGACCAAAAAGAACTCACTTATCGATACGATCTGAGTGTATGATCAGCAGGCCTAAAATTATACGCTATCTGTTTTTGTGTACTTAATAAACACGCAAGGAAGTTTTTATTTTGTAGCCTACGTTTAACATTCCTAAGCATGAGTATTTACCTTTTAGTATTTTAATTTCATGACTATGATTTCTTAGATAAGATCGTTTCCAGTTTCAAGTTCATGATCAAGGCGAAAACAGAATTGTTGACACTAACTTGTCTTACATGCTAAGTTATTTGTTTTGCCTTCTAACTAATCCGGTAGGCATATAAATAGATGAGCGTTGTTTATTTTTTATGTGGAGTTTTTTTTTATTTATAGCGAGAGTACTTTGTCGTAGAGCATGTAGAACATAGCTCACTGCAATAAAAACGAGGCATCTTTGACTTTGGGAAAGATATGATTTTGAAATAAGGTATGGGTCTAGTTATTTTCTGAAAGAAAAGGCGGTTTCGCAATGGTCTTAATTCAACAGAACTGTAGAATTGACGTATTGATAACAGAGTAATAACACGCACGATGAAATTATCGTAGTTACGTCAGAGTTATCGTAATTACGAAGTAGTTGTCGTTATCGACACAGTAGAGTTGTCGTCAGATTTTGTAATCATAACAAAGCTTCCGTGATCACGACACAGTTGTCGGGATCACGACACAGTTGTCGTAGTCACCACAGAGTTCTCGTAATCGCGACAGAGTTCTCGTAATCACGACAGATTTGTCGTAATCAAGAGAGATTTGTCGTAATCCCGACAGAGTTGTCGTAGTAACGATAGAGTTTTAACTAACGTGTTAAAGATAAAATTATCAGAACCGACATAAAATTTTAGCCTCGATAAAGTTAAAGTAGTTAGCAGCGAAATTGCAGAATCAATGATGAACCACAGTGAAATGGAAGTGATCATAATAGAGCGATGGGAATTGCAACATCATTGGCACAAACAACAACATCGTCACAAAAGCAATGAAATCGACGTTATCACAAATGATTTGTGGTAATTACTACAGGACTACAAGGCTACGTCATTCGTAAGAAGAACTGTTGCTGGGACGACCTTAGTAATCGAGAAAAAATCGTCGAAAAGTCGCATCGACAAAATTGTAGTACGATAGTTTTAGAAAATGTAGAATATTGCGACATGGTGATAGGATGTATGGATTTCCTTTTGTTGAAATCACAAACGTCAGGCAACACCGAAGCCAAAGAATAATTGTGTTTCTGGCATAATTGGGACCTGGGCTTTCCGGAGGAACAAGTTGGTTCTTTGTCACTGCTGATAATAAATAGGGTGGCGCAACAGAACGAGGAGCCCCTTGGCCTAGTGCATTTCTGACAACCATGCCTTGTGAGGGAATGGAAAGGACCTACAAATTTTCTCCCGGTTCCGAACGGCTAATCGAGAAAGCGCTTTTCATGGCAATGAATACTAACGGAGGACTTGCCAATTCCTCGCGAAAGGCGATACCCGTGGAAAAAACATTTTTGCCTCTGTTGGGATTCGAACTCGAACCTCTGGATTAACTCACTGCTGATATCTATAGTAAAAATTAATAAAGACCACCTCACAGGGGAACACAGAAGCGGCAAGAAATAAACGAGGAAGATGTGCGCTCAACTTCAATCAAAGACAATTGAGGATATGTACTGGGAGCTGGAAGACGTTTCTGTCCCGGCTGCTGATAAAAACCGAGCTTATCCAGACAAAAAACTCGAAAATGAGAGCAAAACAAGCAGTCCAAAGATGAAGAAGTGCTGAAGAGATTCGTTCTCCGAAAATCATTAACGATGCTTCTTGTGAATGAAGAAAGAAATCTCAAAAGGTGGCGACGGCATTGACAGCCTTTTGAACGAGGAGTTTCCACGAAAGTACTATTTAGAAGCTGAACCTAACTTATCGGAAATACATTACATTACAGTTAAAGAAGTTAGTGAAGCAGCAAAGAATTTCAGAAAAATGCAAACGTTCTAAAATGGGCACATCGGGCTTAAATGGCTCACAATTTTCACCTTCAAGCTTACAAAATGTGATAGTCTGCCTAAGCAATGGAGGGAAGTTACCCTCTGTTAATGTACAAAGGCAAGGGAGATAGACAATCAAGATAACTAGATACTGTTCGAAGATCGTACTTTAAAGATCTTTGAAATAGCGTTGCGTGTATTCAACTGCGATACCCAACTGGTTTGTCGCGACCAACAATAAATGCAATCTAAATTATGAGGATCCTAATGAAAAGACATCATGATTCTTTGAAGGATTCACATGTTGTTCTGGTTGACTTTTTAAAACGCATCCGATCTAAAACTACGAGATCTAATAACGTTGGCCCTCAGACAAAAAGGAGTTCCAAAGGCCTATGTGGACATGACTGAGGACATGTATGAAGAACCGGTGACGAAGTTTAGAAGTCCAGCTGAAATCATCGAAGTCAAAGTCACTGTAGGTGTACGCCAAGGAAACGCCTTGAGCCCACTGCTCTATATGACAGTCCTTTACTACCTATTGAAAGATAACTTTCTGAACACCAAAGTCAACTTGCAGACGATAGAGACATCATAAGTGAGGATCCTTCATTCCTGCAAGAAGCACTTAATGTATGGGCCAACGGCTTAGAAGGCAGTGGGTATTGTATTAGTGCAAAAGACACTGGATACTTCTAGTCATTGCTGGCACCCTGCAGGTGATGGAGTGCAGTATATATCAGAAAAAAGCGCAGTAGGTTTTACAATATACAAAAACAAAAAAATTTCTCATAAAAAATCATTTTATTTACTAATGGAAACAACTTCATCAACAAACACAAAACTTAGCAAAAAACCACATTTCTTATATTTATTTAGATAGGGAAAAAAACTTAAACAAATTTAATAAAAAATCAAATTTCATTATTGCATATAAGAAATAATATTAAATAATAAAAAAAAAAATTAATATGTACATTAATTACATTTTTAGTACTTTCTTTTAAATTCACCTTTTATGAATTTAAATTCATTAAAGAATTCAATAAAAAAGGCGAATCGGAAGGAGACGAACAATTTTCTTTTGACTCCGTGGTAAAGGTGTAGATAATAAAAAAAAATACTCCTGAGATGTTTGGATTTCATTCTTAACTCCTTCGTTGGATATCCTCGTACCTTTCCTGTATAAAACAACAGGTTAAAATTGAAAATTCTTTTTCAAGAGAAATTCAGTGTACATCGGGTGTACCCCAAGGTAGCCACCTCGGTCCATTGTTTTTCATTATTTTTATCAATGACATTATATCTGCATTTAAATATTGTAGGTGTTTGTTATATATGCGGATGATCTCAAGCTATTCTTGACAGTTAACAGCTAAGGTGATTGTCAATTGATTCAATCTGACCTTGATTCTCTTACACACTGGTGTCACGAAAATTTCTTGAAACTTAATATAAAAAAGTGTAACACTATTTCATTTACTCGAAAATGTACCAGTTTTCGGTTCAATTACACAATTGAGTCTAATGTCTTAGATCGTGTCTCAAACATTAAGGACTTAGGTGTTATTCTTGATTCTTCACTAAATTTTAGGAACCACATTAATTACTTAGTACCAAAAGCTAACTCGTTAGTTGGATTCATAAAACGAAATGGCAAAGATTTTCGAGATCCTTATGTTTTATTAACTTTGTATACATCTCTTGTCAGATCGCTTTTGGAATACGCTGATGTAATCTGGAGTCCCGCGTTTAAAGTTAATTCTGACAGGGTAGAATCGGTTCAAAGAAGATTTACGAAATACGTTTTCAACAAAATGAGCTGTTGTTTCTGTCCTGATTACAAAGCTAGGTGCTTATTACTTGGAATTAAATCATTATAATCAAGAAGAAAAATGCATGGTGTGATGCTCATAAGAGACTTACTATGCTACCACATAAAGTGCCCAACACTCCTTGCTCTATTACCTATTCATGTACCTGCCAGGTTCACGAGAACAAGAATTTTTCTATTTCAAAAGTGCATAGAACAATTTATGGATGTGATGAAACGCTATCAAGATGTATTGCTGATTTCAATGAAGTGCCTTCAGAAATTGATTTTTCAATCCTTAGTAGAAGTAAATTTAAGACTGATTTATTGTACTTACTTATATTTTAATATTTTATTCTTGGAGCACTATATCTGTTAGCTGTAAAACTGCTTGTAGATAAATGAAATAAATAAATAAATAAATGTGGTAGGGGGTGCCCCCACAACAACCTCCAAGTGCAGGCAGGTGGCGGTCACGCCCCCAAAATAAGTTACAGCCCCCCATTTCATGAAATTTGATGTATTTGATGAATTTTATAAAATTTACAGGAGTTCCCTCGGCGTGGG
The DNA here is from genome assembly GCA_949752695.1 of Melanostoma scalare. Classification (NCBI taxonomy): domain Eukaryota; kingdom Metazoa; phylum Arthropoda; class Insecta; order Diptera; family Syrphidae; genus Melanostoma; species Melanostoma scalare. Next base: position 148,945,055 of record OX456986.1, read on the forward strand.
GGAAAAGTTGGGGAGGGTAGAGGATGTCCCCACAACATCCTCATAGTGCAAACACGTTGCATTTACCCACCCCCTTCGAAAAAGTTATACCCCCCCATGATGTCAGAAAAATTGCTGAATTTAATAAAATTTAATTCATCAGCACAGGATTTGTTTGGGGATGCTAGAAACAAGTTGGTGTTGGAGGGTTGCTGGTGCTGCAGTTCTGGGATCTGCAGTTGTTGGTGCTTCAGTTGTTGGTGCTTCAGTTGTTGGTGCTTCAGTTGTTGGTGCTTAAGTTGTTGGTGCTTAAGTTGTTGGTGCTGGAGTTGTTGTTGTTGTTGTTGTTGGTGCTGCAGTTGTTGTTGTCGTTGTTGTTGGTATTGCAGTTATTGGTATTGCAGTTGTTGTTGTCGTTGTTGTTGGTGCTGCAGTTGTTGTTGTTGTTCTTGATGTTGGTGGTGGTGGTGGTGGACGATTTCCACCTGCCGGTGGTGGTGGTGGTGGTGGACGATTTCCACCTGCCGGTGGTGGTGGTGGTGGTGGTGGTGGACGATTTCCACCTGCCGGTGGTGGTGGTGGTTGACCACCTGGTGGTGGTGGTGGTTGAGCACCTGGGCCGCCTGGACGAGGTCCCCCTTGTGGACCACCTGGGTTGCCTGGTCCGCGCCCTCCTGGACCCCGACCTCCGGGTGGCCCACCTGGACCGCGTGGACCCCCACCACCTGGCCCACCTGGACCGCCTGGGCCACCTGGTGGACCTCTAACAGGACCTCTCTGCGGAGCAGCAGTTACAACTGCTAAAAGTACTAAGAACGCTATGGATAACCCAAGTTTTGAAGTCATTATTACTTTTTGACTGATTTTGAAAGAATCAAGTTCATTCCTTTTATACCATTCCAAAAAGTTTCTTCTTGATTTTTTTCTCTTGTACATAATCTTGTAAATGTCTTTTTTAGAGATCAAATAAAGATAAAATAGGGAAGAAAAACTACTTTAAAAAAATTAGTTTATGCGTCAATTAAACTTCGCTTTAAATATTTGTTATTCTAAAGATAAACAAAAGATAGTTTTAGAGTAAACAGTATACTTGCCAACTTTAAGATACTGTAATTAGGCCTAGACTTTTCGCTTAATTGCCTGGGAGTAGACGCGTTTTTCTTCTGCATTACAAAGAGCAATTCAATATCGGTTGTTTAACAAAAGCAATTTTTAACAGAGCTAAAGTCTTTTACTGCTGGTGCAAACATTGTATTTCAATGTTATCCATTCTATTTGATGATAAGCAACTTCAGGTCTCAACGTTCTTGCATCTACTGCTTAAAGATGCTTTACACTCAAAAACTCGATAGACCTGCTGAGCAGGCGTACAACATAGCTTCGAAATTAACATCACCGTTAGGCACACAAAGTGTGGTTCATTATTGCAATGGTAATGCTGGGTTTCCACATGTCACTAAAATGACATAGTTTGACAGATCAAAGTCTTGTCAGTAATTGATACAATTCCCAGTTCATTTCCAATAGTACCATTTACTGTCAAAAAATTGGTTGTCATTTCACTGATAAAGAAATTTTGACAAAAAGTTTTGTCAACTAAATTAATGCTATTTCTACTTGGGCTGTCATTTCTGAACTGTCAGTAGATTGTCACTAAAAATTATTTGCCTCCTTGCTTCATCGAACATTTGTTTCGTACCTGGTTTTCATCTTTTTTTTTTTTTTATAAAATTAAATAATGTCGAAGAGGAATCAGATTGCCCTTGCTTCGTTCTAGTTCGAACAAAGAGAGCTCCATCTCCAGATGGATTCAGCCTTTGGAACTCCAACAGCTAGAGAAATACTTTCCCATGAATTAATATTCATGTCCCGGTTTTTGTATGACTCGCTGTTGAAGTACCAGAGATTTTTAAATATCTCCACGTTGTTAAATGCTTTATACAAAATAGCTTTCCAGCTTCAGGTGCATCGACAGTCATTTGCTTCAGCACTTTTTGCGTTTTCTCTTCTCTTCTTCGATTACAGCAACTTCATAGATTATTATATTAATATTACTATTATTCCGAGCAATTCTAAAATAACGGAAAAGAAGGTAAGGCACAACCAGTGCCGTTTTTAACACTACCAGCGCCCTGGGCGAGATTTCAACGGCGCCCTCCAACTGCAATTCAAACCCATACAAATAAAGAAAAAGCTTAATAGTGAAATATCCATTTATTAGAAGATATAATTATCTTACTTATATAATATTATAAAGAGAAAAGGTTTGATTGTTTGTTTGAATCTACTGCACCGATTTGACCACGGATGTACGGGGGAGGAGGGTTAAGACCACGAAATAATTATACCGTGCGACTCACTCGCGCGGTCGGCTCCCTACTGAATGGTCGTGTGCGGAATTAAAAAAAATTGTCGCTTAATATTTTGTCGCAAATGACAAAATATGACCACAAAGTCAAAACTTTGTTGGGGGAAGAAAATTTGAACAACATTTAAAATTGATAGTCTGACAACCCTAAGCCTTTAGGAGAGCAATTTAAATACAGTTTTAAAGATTATTATTTCTACAAGAAATTAAGTCTAAAATTCGCTACCATCAGTATTGACAGAGAAATCGAGTTTAACACTGGTCAGGAAACACCGAAGTTAGCCTTTTCTTAAAATGTCAAAGATTGATGTCAAAGTTGAGAAACGGACTTTACTGTGCCACAATTTTTTTTCTTAGATTATGACAAAGAACCATATGTTACACGAATTACGGGACACCCTGTATATAAAAGCGCTAGCCCGGGCGGGTGAACTATATTTTAAAATAAAACATAAAAAAAATAAATAGGGTGGCGCAACAGAGCGAGGAGCCCCTGGGCCTAGCGCTTTTCTCACAACCATCCCTTGTGAGGGAATGGAGGGGACCTACAATTTTCTGCCGGTTCCGAACGGCTAATTGAGAAAGCGCTTTTCATGGCAATGAATACTAACGGAGGACTTGCCAAATCCTCGCGAATGGTGATACCCGTAGAAAAAACATTTTTGCCTCTGGTGGGATTCGAACTCGAACCTCTGGATTAACAGGCGGACATGCTATCCATCACACCACGGGTACCACAAAATAAAACATTACTTTTAAGAAATACGCCTGTTTTTATAGTTCAAAGGAATTAAACATTGAATAGTCACTACGAAAGTGTTTTTTAAGTTATCTCCTCACCTCAAAAATAAGCAAATAACAAAGTGTTAAATAAATAAGATTCTGTGTTAAGAATTTAGTCTACCCTGCTCTTCGTCTTACTTACGCACTCCATTCCACAATAACCGGCAATTTCCTATCACCTTTTTCAAAAAGCTTTTTCAAATAAACAGTAGATAAGTATGCCGCGTATCGGTGTCTACTATACCAAGCGTTTTCAGCGACTTTAGTATCAAAATGCCAGAACATCACGAGCTTGCTTTTCGGAGTCTAACACCGAACGCTTTCAGCGAGTTGAACATCAATATGCCAGAACCTCACAAGCTCACGTTTTAGAGTCTAGGATAGAGCGCTAAAAAGATTTCCTGAATTCTTTCAACATTAGAATGTTTCTTTTTCTTATTCAAATATTGAGAGCAGAGACAATGCTATACACTAGGTCGAAGTAGTACCCGAGCTACGCCGCGCCGGGTGGGTCTTATAAAAAATAACCATTTATTAGAAAAAACTAATAAAATTTTACTTTTCTGACCTTTTTATCGGCGAACTCTTTATATATGGTTAATAAAGTTGCTAAGTTTGTCAATCTAGATTGAGATATTGTTGATCGAAGATAGATTTTTATCAGCTTCAGTTTCGAAAAACTCTGCTCCCCACTAGCAACCGTTACCTACAGGTATAGTCAGTAATATTCGCAATGCTATCAAAAATTTGTATACAGTTCTTGTAAGTTGCGATCTTTGATGAAATTTAAAACAAAAATGGGAGTAACCAGTAACCACATTTTGATCAGGCAAATAGGATATCAGACTTACAAGTTCATCACACAACATACAACCGCTTACAGAGTCTACAGTTAATTTTGATTGTAGATCACTATACAGAGCTTGACAAGGCCGGGTTTTACCGGAATCTGTTTAAAATTGTACAAAAAAGACCAAGATTCCGAGTACTCATTTAACTGTTCGAACCTTTCATTGACTGTAATTAATGTAGTATCCAAAAGACATTTTGAAAAATTCTACCTCAAATTTTTTTTTTTGAGAAGTTATAGGGTCATCGCGTGCAATTTCAATACGTCGAATTCTTGTTGTAGCTCGAAGCACAGATTCAATTTCTAGTTCTTCGGCCAACTCCTTCGCAGTGTAAATAGCGCTTTTAAAGCCTGTATTTCTGTAGTCTTCCTAGAAATTGCAGCATTTTTTCAACATTTCTGTACATTTACCATGATCCATGTCTCTTGACTGTAGAGACTTACTTACAATATTTATTTGAAAAAGTATGTCATACCAAACAACCAATGAAACTATGAAGCGGAAATCTTTTAACTGTTCGGCTAGAGTAGCAGCCTCACTTGTACATCAGTTTTCTGAGTTTCAATAGCCAAAGTAATTAAAGCATCATGGATATTACTAATATGACCACGGACTGCTTTAACACTGCTCATTTTTGCTTCCCAACGTGTGTCACTGATCTTTTTTTATAGTAAAGAGTCCGCCATCTAGCGTTTTTCTTTTTCAACTAGTGCTTATTTCGTGATTGGTAACACTTAGCTCATGTCTAATTTGACAGATAATTATTTTCATTCTTCCGTTGAACGATGGTTGTGTCTACGCTTGAACAACGCTGGGAAATATTGCAACATTACTTTGAAAATCCGATGCCGATTTTACCAAGAAAATCATCTTTTCAGATGAAGCTCATTTTGATCTTGGCGGGTATGTAAACAAGCAAAATTGTCGCATTTGGGGCACAGAAAACCCGCACGCATACATTGAAAAGCCGATACACCCAAAACGAGTCACTGTCTGGTGCGGATTTTGGTCCAGAGGCATTCTTCGAAAATGAGCAAGGAGTGGCCGTTACAGTCAATGCCGATCGTTATCGGGCCATGTTGAACGAATTTTTGTTCACAAAAATTGAAGAGGAGGATATTGGCAACATTTGGTTTCAACAGGACGGCCGGAACACAGCCGAAGCTACACTCGATGTTTTGCGCCCTATTTTTGAAAAAAAAAAAAAAAAAAATGTTATTTGGACCCTTTATATAGTACTAAGTGATCGGTTAGAATTTTCCATCGATGAACAGAAGCTGGAAACAATGTGAACAACCTTTGAAGTACCCCAAACAAAGTGACTGATACTATGGATGACTTAGGTTGATTGGGGATTCACGGTAAAATGAACTCCGATCGAACAGATTAAACACTGTGGTCCATTCAAGTGTTGCCAACATAAAAAAACCGCTTTATTTAGGGAATTTACGACTAAGTAGACCTCGAACTATGAACATGAGCTGGAGGCGCTGCTTTTGTCTGGCGCCCTGGGCGATCGCCCAACCGCAACCTACCCTTACACCGCTACTGGGCACAACTCACTTCGAGTTTGTTTCAAATGTCTACGTAGCTATACCTTCCAGTTTATTGATCGTGAAATTCTAATGAAAAAAGCAAGGTGAAATATTTTGGGCATATCTTCTTTGAAGACCTTGATAAAATAATCCAACTTAAACTGAGTCTCACATCCAATTTAAACAGCGGATGGATGTGACTTCTATAATCATTGGACATCAGCCGTCAAAAAGCATCAGAGCTCCCTAAATGAGCTATGTGTAGTATTTGATAGATACACGTGAGCAATTAGTGAAAAGGTTTTTATAAGATGAGTTGTGTACTAGCATACGACTCTGATTAGACTGCCTGCATGGGGCAATCTTCTTACATGTTGAGCTATAGAGAATGCACACCTATAAGAGATGGTAATCACTTCCTTCCTACACATATAACAACGGTGACTTACTTGTCAGCTTAAAGGACTCTCAAGGTCTTTCAATAAATGGACAGGTCAGAAATAGAGACTGTGGCAGATGAGGGCCGCCGACATCTTTCCAACTCGTGCAATATAGTACTGACACTGGAGACTAGATTATCCAGCTGCTTATGTCAAAGGAATTTTAAAAAAACTTCGAGATTCGGGGTTTTGCAAGGGGTCAACCAACCAACCAACCACGTTAATTTTTCACGGTTCCGGAACAACCAAAAGCCTTGCTTCAATAGGCCACGTACGGCAGTGTTAATAGAGACGAGCTGTTAAGAGCCACGTCGGTTTTCGGTAGCCCTGCAAAACTCGTACGGATATACAAGATGACTTTTGAGAATTCACGCTGTTTCGTCAAGGTTGGCCAAGAACTCATCGTTGCCAAGTAAAATGTTCATTAAGTGGAAACACTGACATCGTAACTTGAAATGATTATTTAAAATTCAAACGTTTACGACCAGAGACAGAATTTCCAGCGGTTTTGACGTTATAAGAGAAGTAGACATGATGCCCTAGCTAAAAGCACTGATAGCGAGCATTGAAACAGAAAAGACAAATGTGATGGTTAATGAGAGCAAAACGAAGCTGTTCTTAGTCGAGGGCAACTGTAAATACCAACAAAGTAAGTAAATAGATTTTGTGTTAACACTGTTCGTAATTTGTGCTCAAGTATCTATCGTAATTCATTTATGTATACAAACTGTAAAAACTGGCGGAGTACTATACAGACGCATCAGGTGTCAAGGAGATAAGTGTAAGAGAGATCACGATACTCATGTCAGCGTCAAATAAGAAAAAGTAGACACTACAAAAGTATTTGTATGTTCATTCAATTATTTTCAATAAAGTTAAAAATTGACTTGACTGTAGTTTTACAGTTAAAGATGCATGTAAGGACGCAATACTTCTGCAATTTTCAGGGCTCAGGATACGGGAGCAGCAGTGGTTGGTGCAGCAGTTGTTGGTGCAGTAGTTGATGTCCGTCCTCGACCTCCTGGACCTCCTGGTCCGCGCCCTCCTGGACCGCCTGGTCCCCGACCACCTGGACCACCTGGTCCCCGACCACCTGGACCACCTGGTCCCCGACCACCTGATGGTGGTCCACCTGAAACGCCGCCTGGTCCCCGACCACCTGGTCCACCTGGACCTCTACCAGGACCTCCTTCACCTCTCTGCGGAGCAGCAGTAACAACTGCTAAAAGCACTAAGAATGCAACGGATAACACAAGTTTTGAAGCCATGTCTTCTTTTTAACTGATTTAGAAAGAATTCAGTTCACTGCTTTTATAGCAACGACTCAGAAGAGTTTCTTATAAGTTTTTTTTTTGTCTTATAACAGATGGTGGGTTTTATTTTAGTAATCAAATATAGATACAAGTGAAACTAAGAACTTATAAAAGACGAAAAAACCATACAATTAGTGCTTGCGTCAATCGGTTTAACGTACAGTGGGGCAGAAAGTGCTTGTTAACGGCGATAATTATAAACTTTTATGTTGCCTATGATCAAATATACTTTTTGAAAGGATTTTGTTATGCTGAATTCAAATCCGAAATAAAAACAACAATACTACTTCAGGTTTTTAAGGTAATGCATTTATAGCTGTAAAGAGGCGATTAGGGATAGAGAAAGTATTTTTTGAAAATTTAAAGACAACCCTACAGTAGAAAACCGAAATTTGTTTAAACGGGCCAGAAATATCTGTAACGCTCATATACAAAAGGCCAAGTTTTTGCATGACCAAAAAGTAAAGCAAAAAATACTGTTGTGTCCAAAAGGAAGCAAAAACTTTTGGTCTTTTGTGAAGAACATTAAGAACTAGACCACGTCATCGGCCCCAACGCTCGACTCTCCGTATGTCAGATCCATCGATAAAGCCGATTTGCTGGCAGCTCGATTTGCTGCTAACTCGACACTTCCTGATAGCACATTGGCCCCACCTGAGCTTGAGATAGTAAATTCAGCTACGAAGCAGATATTTTTTCGAACTCGCTCGGTTGCGAGAGTCCTCAAAGATCTCAATATACATAAATCCGCTGGTCCAGATGGTATCCCCGCCGTTATTCTGAAGAGGTGTTCTTCTACACTGGCAAAGCCTCTGCGTAAACATTTTCAATTTTCCTATTCTGCTGGGATTTTTCAGAGCAGATGGAAAACTGCTTTTGTCCAGCCGGTCCCTAAAAATGGCGAATCTTCCTCCCCTTCCAATTACCGTCCAATTGCACTAACGTCCCTTCTTTCCAAGGTCATGGAAACGTTGATAAACCGTCAACTTATGAAATATCTTGAAGAACGAAAGCTTCTTAATGACCGTCAAAACAGCTTTTGTAGCAAACGGACCACTGGTGATTTGATGGCATATCTCACCGAAAAGTGGAACCAATCTTTACATTGTTTTGGAGAAAGTAAGATTATTGCGCTTGATATTTCTAAAGCATTTGATAGAGTTTGACAACAGGCTCTTTTATCGAAAATGCGTGCTTTTAATATCAATGAGTCTCTTCTTCGTTGGATTAGAAACTACCTTTCCGACCGTTCAATACAAGATGTATTGGATGGCTTCAAGTCTGATACCCACTTCATAAATACTGGTATGCCCTAGGGCTCCGTTTTGTCTCCGACTCTCTTCCTCATTTTCATAAAGTTCTTCACCACTTCTGATCTGGCTACAATTTATAAGGCTTCCATATCTGGTCAGTTGCTCCTCAAACATCTTTGCGCCTACTCGATAGGGTGCAAAATAGAGCGTTAAAATCGTAGAATCGATTGATTCTCTTGAATATCGTCGAAACATTACCTGTTTCTGTCTCTTTTATCGCTTTTTCTACAAACAGTGCTCTAGTGAAGTAGCCAGTTGCATTCCTCCCCTGAAACAATTTAGCCGCAACACCCGCCTCGCTAGGAATGCTTATCAGTTTTACCTTGAGCCCAACTTCGGACGTACAGTCAAGTATAGAGATTCGTATTTCAGTCTCACCACCCGAATGTGGAATGCTCTACCTGGCCCTGTTTTTCCCCTTCATTACGATTCACAAGAATTCAAAAGCAACGAGCATCGATGTCTCCTTTCAAATCATCTCCTGTTTTCCTAAATGCTCGCACTGTGTTCTACAACATTATAAGGGTTGTCATAACCCCTTGATGTGCTCGTTAATTATAAAAAAATTTTTTTTTTTAAATATTTCAGGAATGCATTTCTTACTTTTTACTTTTGTTTTCGATAAATGATATTTTTAACTATGATACATATACAATTTAAATTTTATTGGAATGTCCTCCTAATCAAAAAGTACCGCTATTTTACAAATTTTTTAGTATTCTTATCAGAAACGCTTATTTTTTATTTTTCAGCCAATTTCTTTCTATTTTTCATAGTCTTCTTCTGCTTTTCATTTTCGGCGTTACGAGTAGTGATCTTGAAGCGATCACAACTCTCCCACTTTTCTGCTTCACACTAGTGATCCGCCTGTGGGGTACGCCGCGTTGACCTCAGAAAGCTTCGGCAAGCCTCCCGGTTTTGGATTGTTCCATGTCTGAGGCCAACCAAATGCTGCTGTTTTTGCATTTGCTTGTACCAGGAGTGTTTTGGCCTGCCTTTTCTTTTTCGTCGCGAATTTGTTGAAACATTGTACGATATTGCCTTTTGGACGGGGTTCTGCGGATCTCTCCTTTGAACATGACAACATAGTCTAGCTGACAAATGTGCCGTTATAATGAATATACCTACCTAAACCAACTCTATGTAAAATTTCTACGAACAATACATTTTTCAAATATTTTCAAAACTATTTTAACTAAACTGTCAACTTTGATGTCGATTGGTACAGTGATAGAGCCACTGACTGAGAAAACGTTTTTTGAATCATGTGAGGAGTTTTGTCAACTAATTGAAACAGTTATTTTTAAAAAAATTTGTTTCGGTTTGAAAAAATGACTTCTCGCCGCTTTTCCTAAGGCCAGACCCCATAGTGCAACGCAACGTGCTGTTTATACTTAAAAAAAAAAAAAAAATAAAAACAACACTCTTTCTTCATTGTTTACTAATAATGAAACGAAAGTGAATTCGTCGAATAGTTTAAAGAAATTAAAAAGTTAGGTTATGGTAACAAGGTAAGAAATTATAACAGTGCAAAAGCAAATAATCACGTAACTCATCATTCAGGGTTATGTAAGGTTTCGGAGAAAAGAAATGAGAAAAAAGGGAAGAACACCGAATTTTCAAAAAGAAAAATAAATCAGCACGAATAGCGCTCGTTTGAGGAAACTGAGAGATCCTTTTAAACTATGGCAAATTACAAATACTCAGGAACTACAACATAGCAATGTGAACAAAGAACAGAAATGGCGATGAAATAATATTTTTTGACAAAAGAAGAGTAGGACACAAAGAAAAAATAACAACGTGTTACTTCGATTAAGAAAATGAAAAATGCAAAGTAAAACTACATATTTTTGAATTTGAAAGGAAGCTATGATTTGAAATATTTAAAAAAAAAAACAAAGTAAATGAAGTAATAAACATAAATATTGGCTCACATTCAGCGTTACCGTTGAATATTTTGGAAAAGTAGCAAAAAAAGTGGCACTCGAGACAAAAAGGTGGGACTTGAAATTAAAAACGAGACAACACCATAAATAATGTATGAAAAAATTTCACACATCTCAACGAATTCATAGGAGTTGAAGAAAACACATAACCTTAACAATCATTTTAAGGTTTATTGCAACGTAAGATAAGAACTAAAAATTTAACATATCATTTTTTTTATTGATAACTCAACACAAATAAATAAATAAAAGTTTGAATAAATAATAAAAAAGAGACAACTAATAACTTTTTAAAAAGAATTCGTATTACACTTTACTTTATTATGATGGTTGTTTCTCCATATTTTTTTATAAGAAGCTCATCAGGACTCCATTCAGCAGTGTCACATTTGCTTACTAAATTTAAGGAATCCAACATATTTTCGCAAGTTTCAGTGAGTTCACTTTTCATCAAATTTATCTTGGAAAAAACCTTCTCAGCGCAGGCACTGCTATGAGGCAAGGTTCATATTTTTGCAACAAATTCATATAAGTCGGAAAATAGGTATTCATTCAAACTATTTTTAATGTTGCCCATTTCAAACCAAAAAATTTATATTGTTCGATTACCTTTTCGGGACTTGTGGTAGAATTACTAAGAACGGAAACTAGTTTAAAATAAGTGAACTCTTATTTCGACTTGATTACTTTGGGGTCTTAATGTCTGAAAATAGAAAGTTTTTCATTTTTGAAGTCAAATCGATTAAACATTTTATCCCAAAGTATTTTATAATAGCTAAGAATATTTTTCTTAATTTCAACAAGTTCACTTTCCGTTAATCTTTGACTTACAACACAATTTTTGGCTTCAGAACCAAAGTAAATATACGAGGTCTTCCCCTTCCGCGATTTCCCTGCAATAATCTTTCGAAAACCCGTCGAGCCGGAGCGTTTGGGTCTATCCGCTATACATGGGCCAACCATCGTAGCCTCACGATGCGTACTCTTCTGGCTATGCCCATGTTGCGGTACAACTCATACAGCTCGTTGTTGTATCTTCTTCTTCACACATTGTCCTCGCATACGGGACCAAAGATCATTCGCAGAATTTTTCTTTCGAAACGACCAAGGGTTTACGGCTTTACGGCGCGGAAGCATGGACTTTATCCCGCTTTCGAAAAGGTCCATGCTTCCGCGCAGTAAAGCAGGACTGGGATGATTAAGGTCAGGTACAGGGTTACCTTGGTTTTTCTGGAGAGGGTTTTGTTTCTCAATTGCCTTCTTAACCCAAAGAATCAACGGTTGGTAAGAGATATTTGATCTCCGCACTGATATTGTTTTCCGTGTCTATAGCGGATCCTAGGTAGACGAAATCCTGTACTACCTCGAAGTTATGTCTGTTTGTTGTGACGTTCTGTCTAATTCGTCGATGTTCAGAGTCCTTGTTTGATGACAACATAAACTTCGTTTTGCCCTCATTGACCATCAAACCCATTTTTGCCGTTTCTGTTTCAATGCTCGCAAAAGCATCTATGACATCACGCTTTTTTTCACATTACGTCAATATCGACTGCGTAGGCGAGTAATTGTACAGACTTTTGAAAGATTGTTCCTCTGGTGTTGACGTTTGAGTTTCTTACAATCTTTTCAAGTATGATGTTGAAGAAATCGCATAACAGTTTGTCACCTTGCCTAAAACCTTCAGAAACAGTTCGACCAAATTCCTCTATATTTCGCGGCAAAACCTCGGCTGCTGCTTCGTTTACTTAAGATAAGGAGTGACTTACACAGCCTATGAGCCGAATATTTTCAGGATTCGTTTTTTTAAATGAGTTTTGTTCAATGCGTGTGTTTGGTTGAACTTAAAAACTTTGAGTACTTTGAGTAACTTTTGTACGCATGAAAGATATGAACAGGTATGGTAAAATGGCATGGTGAATTGCTAACTTTAGTTTTACTTGTGGGGAATGCTAAAAAAGTGGCACAGACTGAAAGGTGGTAGCTCGGTGGCACAGCCTAAAAAAAAGTGGCAATCTGACACTAAAGTGGCACAGCGGCAACGCTGCTCACATTACGGCTGATCTTAGAAAGAAACCCTGGAATATGTATAATATCGATATACACCATCTTTTTATCGAATTCAAGGCCGCGTATGACAGTTTTTACAGAGACAAGCTGTACAGAGCCATGTCAACAAAACAGGTCTTGTGCGCGCAGCTAGAATTACGCAGTCGAGAAGAAAAAATGGTAATTATTGCATAAAAAGTTGAATCATTGAGTGAACTTTGGGTGAAAAAAAAATAATAAGTGAGTGAAATTACTGTACAAGGAGTGAATTAAATAGGTAATACATACCTATCAAATATTGTGAAGTGAATTAATTTTTATTTTGTTTAGTCTGTGCCGTATTTTAAGTCTTAGTATCTTTTATCTTTCTGAAGTTCCCTACAGGATGATTGGGACACTTCTATGCATTAGGAACGATTATCGCGATGCACAAGTTTCAATAAAACGAAAGTTGGTAAATCTGTTAGACGTCTATTCAAGAGGTGGGTGTTGCGGCTAAATTGTTTCAGGGGAGGAATGCAACTGGCTATTTCACTAGAGCACTGTTTGTGAAAAAAGCGATAAAAGAGACTGAGACAGGTAACGTTTCGACGATGTTCAAGAGAATCAATCGATTCTACGATTGAACTATCACCTACCAATTTTAACGCTCTATTTTTTACCCTGCGCCTACTTGGCGCAAAGATGTTTGAGGAGCACCTGACCAGATATGCGAGATATACTCCAGTTTTGGGCGGATGAAGGCCTTATAAATCGTAGCCAGATCAGAAAGGGTGAAGAAAATTCAAATGCTTGGAAAATTAAATTCTGTCTCTTGTCTTTGAAGCTTAACATTCCCCCATTGCCATTATCCATGAATTGTACCTGCATCCAAGAAACCGAAAAACTGTCAGTACTTGGTATGTGTGTCAACGATGATCTTTGTTGGAATGACCACATATTTCAAGTCGCCAAAAACGCTGCTGAATGCTTAGGTTTCTTAAGACGATGCAGGAAGTTGTTCGCAACCTTCTGATCTGGCTACAATTTATAAGGCCTTCATCCGCCCAAAACTGGAGTATAACTCCCATACCTGGTCAGGTGCTCCTCAAACATCTTTGCGCCTACTTGATAGGGTACAAAATAGAGCGTTCAAATTGATATAGGATATAGTTCAATTGTAGAATCGATTGATTCTCTTGAACATCGTAGAAACGTCACCTGTCTCTCTCTCTTTTATCGCTTTTTTCGCAAACAGTGCTCTAGTGAAATAGCCAGTTGCATTCCTCCCCTGAAACAATTTAGCCGCAACACCCGCCTCGCTAGGAATGCTCATCAGTTTTACCTTGAGCCCAACTTCGTGCGTACAGTTAAGTATAGAGATTCTTACTTTGTTACACTTTTTTTCGCGATTAAATTAACTTTATGATGAGCGAAACTATGATTTGTACTATTTGTAACGCGATTGGATTTTCCGAATCCAATTAATTGAATAAAATAAACGAAATTTAATACGACTAAAAGAAAAGCACAACCGGTGTGCCGCGAGGTAAACAATTAAACTGTCAAACGCGCTGATAAAAAAAAGTGTAACACTCAGCAGGTAGGCTGCTGACACCACGGCTAAGCTCAGCTGGGCTGGGTTCGTATACAAAAAAAATAAGCGTAGCGCGATAAAGAGATCGATCGCGAATTAAAGAACCGATTAATTTAATTACTAAACGAAGAATTAAAAGTATTTTCTAAGTACAGGGTGTACAAAGAAAAGTGGGCGCCAGGAAATTTTATGGTTAAATTCCCAAACCGTGAACTAACTCTGGAATATTGAAATTAAATGAAAACAATGCAATTAAATTCCCAAAGGGATTTAAAGCTATTTATTTGTATTATTCGTGTTATTTGTGTTGGGAAAACCGTACGAAAAGTTGGAGTAAAAACCCAAATCTTTTCAACTATAAAGTTACAATGGTGGACGGTTAGGCGAACCGTTTAAAAATGTAAACAATAGAAATAACCGGAAAAATGAAACGTTAATTGTTCTTTCCCGAAAAGAACAATTAATAAGAACTAAAAAGGGTCGCGTGTCTCACAATTTTGAGAGTTTTCGATGGCAAAGATCAACCGAAAAATATTTGACAACACTTGCAAAAAAACTAAAACACTCTACTTATCTTTTTATTCTCCTGCTTTTCCTTCCTCCTTTGGATTTTCTATATTCTTGTCCGTCTGACAATTTCGGCTAATTCTCTCCTTGAATTTCTTCCTCTCACTGACTCTAAAACTTCCTGAAACTTTCTGATAACTTAAAAACACTTTTACTCAAACAATATTTTCAACTTTCTTCCAAACTTTTCCTTTTCTCTATTTAAATCTCAATTTGTAAAATAAACCACTCGTTAACTAGGTCAACCAAGAAGTGGTTGATCTTGTCAGTTTGTCCTTTCTCGACCCTCAAATTTACACACACATTCATACAATCGGCCAATCGTGTCTCGAGGTTTTCTGTCACGGATTTCTAGCACATGCAGCCTTATGGCTGACAAGCACCTCCGTTGTCGAATTCCAGCGAGACCTTTCACTCGCACAATTTTCCAAGCACATTGAACTGAAAAAGTTGTTGGGGGTTTGTTCCCAAAACTTATCCAGCTCATTAGTCGAGATCAGACCCCTCCCATAAAACTTGTCGAGAAAAATGAAAGTTCCTGAAAGTTGAAAATAATACTTCTGGGCATTTTCCCAGTTACTCTACTATATAATCTACTGAGTCAGGGAGAGGATAAAATTCTCTATGTTACAACTTTTCGAAAATTGAAGAAGGGAGGAAAAGCTAATAAAACCAAAATGAACTACTTTACCCTATTCGGTGGATCTTTGCGCAGATTTGGGGAAAAGGGAAAACTATTAACGTTTCATTCTTATGATTCGGTTTTACAATACTAAAAGTTAAATTTAGGGTGTTTACACTTGCAGCACTACGCTGCACAGTGTGTCTCATAACGAAGTATGGCGTTCACACGTGCCATTTCTATTGTTCTCCTCTGCGATATGTGTATGTATGTGTATAGTGTTGTGTGTGTGATATCCTGCTTGTGTAGTGTGTGTAATGAGATGTGTGCATGATGATTAGTGTAAAGATGATAGTTGTGATGATGATAAAGAATGATGGTATAAGTGAATGAATGTAAGCATGTGTAACTCATGATAATGATGTGAATGTCGATAAATGAGTATGATGATGTTTGTGAGTGACGAAGTATGACATTCAATTAAGTAAATGGTGTGCGAGTCTCCAGAGGCTTCTGGCTCGACACACCAAACGCCGACATCAGTTCAGCTCGTCCGCTGATTACGACATGCACCTATTTTGTCATTTGCTCAAAGCTATGTTTCGATCACATTGCTAAGAGCAAACAACGGAGAAATGATGGGACGAAGAAATGATAGGGAAGGGTTTGAGGAAAAGAGAGGGATATCGAAATCAAAATAACTAAATGTAAGAATTGTTTTTGTTGCGGGAAAATATACCGTAACAAATTAAAATATACCGTAACAACTTTAGTCGCACCACCCGTATATGGAATGCTTTACCTGGCTCTGCGTTTCCCCTGCATTGCGATTCACAGAAGTTCAAAAGCAACGTGCATCGGTGTCTCCTTTCAAATCCTCTCCTACTTTCCTAAATGCTCGCACTGTGTTCCATAACATTATAAGGGTAGTCATAACCCCTTGATGTGCGCGTTAATTATAAAAAAGAAAAAGCTGGGGACTTGGTGAGGACAAAAATAAACATACACAGTTTAATGTTTCTTAGCTAATTATTGTAAAATAGGTTCTTTTTATTTCGAACTTTGAAAGGAATATAAATTAAAAAAAAAATTGTTTCCCGATGATAGGTATATCATCTCCACTTCAAACTGATGACGATGAGGAAAATGACAATGCAATGCTAATTAATGATGAATATCTAGTAAGCAATGGCACTGATATTCGTTCTACTGAATATACATATAGATGTATTTAGTATATATAATTATATATTCTATAATAGCATATAGAAACTAAAGTAAGTTCAAAGCGCGATTTAATAATGTCATCGACTGGAGGAACGCAATGGCGCAGCATTCGCTTTTCTACAAACAATGCTGAAACCAAAACCTTGGAACAGAAACTGCTAAGTTGGACCGGAGACAAAAGGTTCGCCCCCAGTCCAAAAGTCTACCCAATCCTACTATAGTTTTTATATACAAGGATTCTAGATTTAAGGAAAATTGATTTAAGAAGTTATTTTAGAGTTTGAATTAAGATGGAATCATGCTGTTAAAACATCAAAAAGGGGGGGGGGGGGGGCGAGCTTTTCGGTTATCGCAGAAATCTTATTGGATAGGAACTCATTGAATAAAATAAGCATTATCTTCAAAGCGAGAGGAGAAGTGCTCAATCTTAACTTTGTATCACATCGACCAGATCTGCCTTTACTATGTAGTCTTTGCAATTTAAGAGCGCGTGAAGATACATTTCATTTTATTGCGATATGCCCAATCCTGGCAGAGTTCCAGTATAGATATTTCAGCAAACACAAGATGAAGGAAGGAGAAATGATCAGCATATGCAACGGTGACCAGGGATGGGACAGACTTTACAACTACATTATAACAGCATTACGATATAGGAAAGCTAATCTTGAAGAAGATTTTTAGTAATTTTTTACTTAGTTCAAACTATCTTTTTTTTAATACAACTTATCATTATTTTTATTAATGTAACTTACTTACTTAGGTGGGCATTAAAGTTCGGGGTGAACTTGGGCCTCAACCAACATCCTTCTATAACGATTTCGATTTCGGGCGAGCTCTCTCCAGTTTCGCACTCCAAGTCGGTTGAGCTCTTCATCCACTTGATTGCGCCACCTAAGACGAGGTCTTCCCCTTCCGCGATTTCCCTGCAATGTGCTTTCGAACACCCGACGAGCCGGAGCGTTTGGGTCCATCCGCTCTACATGGCCCAACCATCGTAGCCTCGCGATGCGTACTCTTCTGGCTATGCCCATGTCGCGGTACAGCTCATACAGCTCGTTGTTGTATCTTCTTCTCCACACATTGTTTTCGCATACGGGACCAAAGATCATTCGGAGAATTTTTCTTTCGAAACGACCAAGGGTTTCCTCATCCGCTTTCGATAAGGTAAAGCAGGACTGGGATGATTAAGGTCTTATATAAGGTTACCTTGGTTTTTCTGGAGAGGGTTTTGTTTCTCAATTGCCTTCTTAACCCAAAGAAGCAACGGTTGGCAAGAGTTATTCTCCGTTTGATCTCCGCACTGATGTTGTTGTCCGTGTCTACAGCGGATCCTAGGTAGACGAAGTCCTGTACTACCTCGAAGTTATGTCTGTCTATTGTGACGATTTGTCCAATTCGTCGATGTTCTGTGTCCTTGTTTGATGACAACATATACTTCGATTTGCCTCATTAACCATCAAACCCATTTTTGCCGCTTCTGTTTCAATACTCGCAAAAGTACCTATGACATCACGCTTTTTTCTTCCCATTACGTCAATATCGTCTGCGTAGGCGAGTAATTGTACAGAATTTTGAAAGATTGTTGACGTTGGGGTTTCTTACAATCCTTTCAAGTATGATGTTGAAGAAATCGCATGACAGCTTGTCGCCTTGCCTAAAACCTTTTTCGACATCAAAGGTCTCGGTGAGTTCTTTACCGACCTTGATGGAGCATAGTCATACGAGTTTTGCAGGGATGCCGAAACTAGACATGGCTCTGTACAGCTCGTCTCTGTAAATACTGTCATACGCGGCCTTGAAATCGATAAAGAGATGGTGAATATCGATATTATGTTCTCGGGTATTTTCCAAGATCTGCCGTAATGTGAAAATTTGGTCTATTGTGGACTTCTCTGGTCTAAAACCACATTGATAAGGACCTATCAAGTTGTTGACGTGGGGTTTCAGACGTTCACATATTACAGCAGACAAGATCTTATAAGCGACGTTAAGGAGGCTTATCCCTCTATAGTTGGCGCAATTGTGAGGGTCTCCCTTCTTTAGGATCGGGCATACGATACTGAGGTTCCATTCATGGGGCATGCTTTCTTCCGACCATATCATGCAGATCAGCTGGTGCATGCTCCTTTCCAACTGATCTCCAGCTGCCTTGAAAAGTTCGGCATCAAGGCCATCTGCACCTGCAGTCTTATTTGATTTAAGCTTAATTTCTTCCAGGTCGGGAGGACGGCATTCTTGATCATCGTCCAAGCTGAATGGGGCAATCTGCCTGACAGCGGAATTTGTGTCTTCATCGCCGTTAAGCAGTCTGCAGAAATGATCTTTCCAGATCTTCAGTAGCGACTGTGACCCTATAACTATGTTTCTCTGCTGGTCTTTACAGGCTTGAGTTCGGAGTTTGCCACCCTGGCAGGATCTTTTTACCTTTTCGTAAAACTTCCGAATCTCGTTCCTGTCATGGCACCTCTCTATTTCCTCAAACGAGCGCTTCTCATGCTGCTTCTTTTTCTTTTTTAGAAGTCGGTGTTCTTCCCTTCTTTTCTCCTTGTAGATCTCGTTATACTGATCGTAAGCAGCCCTTGTCCGTTTTTGCATCAGCATTTGTCGTGCTTTTTCTATGGCTGCATTTGCCTGCCTGCATTCTTCATCGAACCATGGGTTTCGTTTTGGTGGCCGAGTGAAACCAAGAACCTCAGAGGCAACGGTTCTGATGGCTTCTTCGCATTGCTGCCACTGGTCTTCAATGTTTAATGCTGGCGGCATGGGATTCAAGGATAGTTGAAGGGACACTCGATTGGAAATCTCTTGCGATTGTAGCTTTCCGACGTCATATCTCTTCACAGCGTTAGTTCGTGGTGGTCGGGAACAAGATATCCTCATTTGTACCTTGGCTACAACAAGGTAGTGGTCCGAGTCAAAGTTGGCCCCTCATAAAGTTCGGACATCTAACACACTGGAAAAGTGCCTTGCGTCGATCGCAACATGGTCAATTTGGTTGACGGTTAATTGATCTGGGGATCGCCATGTACCTTTATGAATTTTGAGATGCGGGAAGCGCGTACTACTTACAACAAGATTTATCTTATAGCCAATGGTTGTGAGAAATGCGCTAGAACCCGGGACTCCTTGCTCTGTTGCGCCACCCTATTTATTTATTTCCTTAACATAGACCTGCCTGGTGCCATTGACAGTTTGGCAGCTGTCATCTTCAATATAAAAGATTTAGAAGAAAAGTACAATTCGACAGTCTTACACCTTTTTCTAAACAGGACTGGATCTAAACACCCTATTGTCTCAAGCAAATTTAATTGAAAGGCTAACGAACACTTGATGAAGTGTCGATAAAACTTTTTGTTGTTGTAACTAACCATCTTATAAAATACTATAAAAGGCAAATGTCTTACTGTATTGTTCCTAATAAAGAAAGAATTGAAATTGAATTGAATTGTTTTTTCTTGTATCGGGAAAAAGTAGGTTATTTGAATACAATGACTATCGCAACGCTACTCATTTTCTGTCTTTAATAGAAGTTGGTTACTAGCAGTCTATATCCAGTAAACCAATAGCACTGATAGTCGTTTTACTGAATATAGATTTATATAGTACTGGCTGAGCCACCCGGCGTTGGTTGCTCGGGTCTGTAGTTTTAAGGTTCACGTTCTCGTTTTTCGGAGGGAACTTGGGGATGAAAAATAATCGTTTTTACTTTGGGATTATGTGGCATCCCAATGACGAAAGAATTTTTGAAATCTGTCCAGTAGTTTCTAAGTTTTCGTTCCCAAACCCGTCCCTGTGGGAATAAATTTTTTATGTCACAAGAACCTTCTCCTGAAAATAACAAACACAACAAAAAAAGATTTGGCCAAATTGGTCCAGGCATTGTTGAGTTATGCACTTACCAACACATATTGCGATTCATTTTTATATATAAGAAGATAATATATAAGTATGTATAATGTATATGTATATATTCTTTCATCTATATATATAAATTTAAGTTTGGTTTTGTGTTCGTTCGCTAACCAGCCAAACCGATTGACCGATTTTCTTAATTTTTTTTTTAAATTAAAGAAGAGTATGAGTAGAAGGTTTAGGACCAAAAACTATTTTTTTTCAAATAAAGGAAGTTAGTTAAAAAAAATAATTAAGTTTCAATTATTTTCCCATGTAAAATTACAATACAAACAGCCTAGATGCTCACAATGCTTTCTATATATTTTAATATAACTCCTCCTAGATGTATTCCTTACTACATTTTGCGGCTATCAAACAAGCACCTTAAAAATAGAAGCAAAAAAAATTCTATGCTTTGCCAAACATGGTGTTTTTGTATTTCTAGGAGAAACAGATTAGATAAAATCATAGTAAAATCATAAAAAAATCAAACATAAAAAAAGAAGTCAGTGTCACACGAATCTGGTCAACCGAGCTAATGACCAGCACAAAAAAACAATACACATACCTACCATTCAGAAAAAAAATCAGTTCATGTGTAGGTACCTATCTAATGATCGAAGATAAATGGTGTTTGCTGGGAAAACCTATTGCGTTTTCTTCTGACATTTGCGATGGTCCAAAAGGGTTACTATTAAAAATGTTGGCCTCCTTTCACTCATTGAAGGGTTTGTTTTTGTTTTTTTTGCTGTCCATTGTTAAAAATGGTTTTCAGATATCAAATAAGTTATCTCTTTAGAGCGCATTCTTTTTTTATTACACGGTTTTTATTTATTTCGCAGTGCATTTTTAATTTTAGAAGCAGTTTCTTTTTAAAAAGCAAAGTACATAAGTAGAATTCGTATTTGTCCGTGAGTTCAATTTTGTGCTGAAATAATTTCACAAGGCACCAAAACCAAACAAACGAAACTTTTCTTAGCACAATGTAACGCATTGAATAGAACAAAAATCTGGTTTTGACGCTTGGTTTGAAAATTGTGTCATTTTTCGTATTTTTTATTTAGTTGGCCACAGAAAAAAGTTAGTGCAGTGGTACATTTTTTTCAACTTTCTTTTATGCCGAAAAAAGGGCACATGCAATTGAAAGTGAAAGCTTGAGTGGGCAAAAAACACCAAAACTATCAAAATTTTTGTGTTTGCAGGTGTGTCAAAATAGAAATAACATAACGTATTTAAAGTTTTTTTATTTTTATCCCAGCTGTTGTTTAACGAAAATTAAATTCTCTACGTCAAAAATAGGATTTTTTTGAATCATATTGTTAATTCTGTCTTGCTTATTGTAGATGAATATCGGAAAAGCAATGGTTTGTTTTTGGGCTAATATATTTTTCATGTTAAAACAGATGCTCAAAGATAGCAAAAACTGATATCTCAGAAACGCGAGCAACGAAGCAAAAACCTTTAAAATAATATAGCTTGCTTTTGGCAACAACCAAAAAGTTCAATTTTGTAGACCAGTGTATAATGGTATATAATTAATTATCCAGGGATGCAAGAGCTCTCTGAATGCGATCGGAAGATTAAATTCCTTGAGTCTCATTTGGGTTCCAGGCCATCACGGCATAACTGGAAATGAGATCGCCGATGAACTCGCTAGGCAGGGATCTCAGACAGCTTTCTCAGGACCTGAACCGTCGCTAGGTCTGCCAGCGTCCTCAGTGAGGGCTTCAATCAACGATTGGATCTGTGAAGAGCACAACCGTAGATGGCATGCCTCCATTGGATGCAGACAAACCAAGCGTATGCTCCCCAACGTTAGTAAGAGGACTGCAACATTTTTGCTAGCTCGTAGCAGAAAAGACTGTAGAAAGCTTATTGGCGTTGCCAGCGGGCACTTCTCTTTTGCCAAGCATTTATACGTGTTAGGCTTAAGTGATACCACACTCTGTGAATCTTGTGGAGAAGATGAGGACACCGCAGAGCACTTCCTCTGTGAATGTCCTGCTTTTTCTCGCATGAGGTTACAGATACTCGGCGCAGACATGGTGAGAGCTGGTAACTTAGGCTCCTTACCATGGCAGCGTCTTTTGGCTTTTCTCCGAACATCTGGAAAGCTATAACAAATAGAATATAGAAGATTGCTTTCTGGTAGTACAATGGACCGGTATTTAGGTCTGAGTGTTCCAGCTGGTATTTTAAAAACCTCCAACAAAAAAAAAAAAAAAAGTGTATAATGAATGGAAGCCCCAACATGTAACATTTCGAAAAGATCAGGAATGGCAAAAGTATTGCAGCAGTGTAAAATAATTATTTGGGACGAATCCACTGGCACACAAGAAATCATTAGAAGCATTCAATCGTTCGGTGGTGCATTGGTGTTATTTGCTGATGACTTCTGGCAAACAGTTCCGGTTATTTCTCGATCTACTTCTGCTGACGAATAAAGTGCTAGATTGAAATCTTCATAACGTTGTGGAAATATGTGAAAATGCTTTCTCTCAATTGTAAGAGTGTTATTGCAGAATGATTCAACAGCTGCAGAATTTTTCAAGCAATTATTGAAAATTCGAAATGGAGAACTACCTCTTGATATTGATGGTCAAATAAGATTGCCAAATAATTTTTGTTCGTTATCAGAATCGAATGCTGCGTTAATACAAGGTATGTTTCCTAATACTGTAACTAATTACCAAAATTAAGATTGGTTAAGCCAAAGATGAATGTTGGCATGTACGAATAGAGATGTTATAAGTATCAATGTGGAAGTTATGAACAAAATACCAGATATAAATCTATTGATACCGCCATGAATCCGGATGAAGCTGTGAACTATCCAATCGATTTTTTAAGTTCATTGGATCTACCAAGTATTCCGCCTTACTATTTACAATTAAAAGTAGGTATTCCAATTATAATGTTAAGAAACCTAAATCATCCAAGATTATGTAATGGCACCCGATTAGTAGTTAAACGATTAATGAATAGGTATGTTATTGAAGCGACAATTTTAACTGGTAAACTTAAAGGCGAAGATGTCTTAATACCACGTATACCATTGATTCCACCTGATCTACCATTTGAATTTAAGCGTTTGCAGTTGCCTTTTCGTATTGCTTTAGGCATGAGAATTAATAAGTCTCTATGTCAAACGCTTGAAATCTGTGGTATACATTTGGAACATCCAGTTTTTTCTCATGGCCAACTTTATGTTGGTTATTCACGTGTTGGAAAACCATCCGCTTTATTCTTTTATACGACCAACTATGGAAAAACCAAAAATATTTCTTATCGAAAAGTATTGAAAACAAGAATATTCAATAAAACACCTTTCAAACAAAAAAAAAAGGAATATTTTGCTTTTTATTTTCGCCCTGCGAAGCGGGCGGGGTTTTGCTAGTAGTGTATAGAAACTATAGTGAGTTGATTGAATAATGTCATGGGCTGTAGGAGCGCAATGGCGCAGCATTCGCTTTTCTACAAACAATGCTGAGACCAATAACTTGGAACAGAGACTGGAGACAAAAGGTGCGCCACCAGTCCAAAAGTCTACCCAATCTTACTATAGTTTTTATATACAAGGATTCTATCTAATAGATTTGACTGTTTTAGTATTCCTTGTCAGATTCCAAACCATTTCTCGTTTCGTTGTTTTCTCTGCTATAAAAAATAAACTCCTTTTTATTTCTCAACAATCACGCATTATTTATTATTATATTTTTTTTGTTTCAAATTTATTGTTTTTTCTTATCACTTTTATATTTAATTTTTTTTGTTTTACATTGTTTTTTTCTGCTAAAAATTTATAACATAACTACATAGCTTTCAAATGTTTCATCTCATTTATTTATGTTCTTACTTTTCGTTTAAATATTCATGCGCATTTTGTGCTAGCGTGCCTAAAAATTGATAACAATAGCAGTAAAACTTTAATTTATATATTTTTAATATTTCCTTCATTTTTTTCTGTTATTTTGGCTTAAATCAAATATATATATATATAACTCATTGTGTGTATATTTACATTATTTATATGCAACTTGCAATTTAATACTAAGCAACATTTTTTTATTTTTGTACAACATGCTTTGGCAAAACAGTTTAAAAAATCAATAATTTATGTTTTGCTTTAATGCTTGAAGCTTGCTACATAAGATTATCATGAACATTTTGGTTTTTGTTTTTCTGATAGTTGTTTTCTTAACAGCCATTTTGACGATTCAATTTATTTTTGTCGTAGTACTTACTCCTTAAAATTATGTGCGAAATTTTGGTTTATAAAATAAAAACATTTAAAACAAATGGGGAAAGTTCCGGCTGAACTGCCAAGTACAATTGTCACAACAAAGAAAGAAGTAAAATAACGAAAGCTAAAGGTCCAGCCACATGATCAATAAGAGTAGCGAGTAATTAGTTAAAACGTAGTTCAGCCTTGCTTAAATTCAGGCGCTTATTAAAAATTTGGAATTTTCGCTTTTTGTATTATGAACAAACAATGAAAGCTCCATGAAAATACACTTCATTGTCCTTCAAATTCTATAACAACTCTTACGTATGTAACTATTCGTACTATAAGTTGTATTAACACTGTTTTCCATTTGTGCGTAGGTATGGTATTTCTTATGTTATGTAAACACTACTAAAATATAAGTTTATTTTTTTTTTTGTTTTTTACTAATATGCTTATACAGCTATTGCTAAAAACATGGCTTCAGATTTTAGTTATAATTATTTATTATTTATTTGATTTTTTGTTGTTAAAAGATGTTAATTTTAATTTTAATTCATCGAATATTATTTTTATAAATAGCCTAATACAAAAGATCACAACTTTGTTTTATCTTTTTTATTTTTTTTTTTTATTTTTTATTTTTTAAATTAAAAAAGAAAGTATTGCGTTTACTTATTTTTTTATAATGAGAGGGTTTGTCTTCGTAAACCTTTTTACGTTTCAATGCAAATTATTATTTTATTTTATGTGTGTATACAAATTCGGACTTCAAAATTCCACAATTCTTTTATTGTAAACTATGGTGGGATACTTTTTTTCTTTTTATTGAATTTTCTTTTAAATACAATGAAGTGGGATTGAGTGCTTTGAATGCCAAGCAAGATAAGTAAATGTTATATTCAATTTGGGAAGGATTCTAAAAAATGGTTTTTTTTTTTGTTATAGAACTGTTTGATCTTCCCTCCTCAAGGCTTTTGCAATGGATCGTGAGTTAAAAACTACAAAAAAAAAGGAATATATGAGTCAGTACCTACAAAACAGAATCCGATTATGTTGGGCCTGGGGCAACAATAACACTAACATAAATCTAACAAAGTTGTCATATCTCACAACTATCCCAAAGCAGACTAATCTACACTTAGAAGGAATTTTACTGCACTTTTTTTGGCAGTTCCTAGTTCGAATGCGGAAACACATTTTAAGACGCATGAAAAACGACAAAACAGTAAGCCTAATCACGTATTGCGCAGTAACTGATTTTGATGATACAACTTCGTTTTGGTGGTACAACATATTCTTCACATTTGTTTGAGTGAAATATTTTATAAAAGAGTAGTTTAATCCTAACTAATATTATAAACAAGCTGAGCCACCTGGCTTTGCTTGGGTCTTTCGTTTTAAGATTCCCGTTCTCACTATTCCTCTTCCGTGAGTATATGGGGATGAAATATAATCTTTCTTACTGTGGGCCTATGTGGCATCCTAATGCTCACAGAATTTTAGAAATCTGTCCAGTAGTTCCTAAGTTTCTTTTCTCAACCCATTCCTGTGGGAATCTTCCGTTCCCGTGGAAATATGCGAATGAAATATAAATCTATGTCACTGAGGGATAATGTTACATCCTAGAGTTGAAAGAGTTTTTGAAATCGGTCAAGTAACTTAAATTTTCCCTGCAAAATACTGAGCTTAAAAATCAGGTATTTTTTATTGAAATGAAAGACAATCGCGGTTTCGTTGGAACATTTATTCGACCTGTATCGGTTCACGGTTAAAACACAACTGAAAACTGATTACTAGTAGGATATAGCAAAGTAAAGTTCCTGTTTCTGTTCCCGTCGGATTAAAATTAAGTATTATATTATAGGGATGAAATAAAGCATAAGTTACTGATGGAGGGGGATAATGCAACACCCCTAATGCTGAAAGAATTTAAGAAATCTGTCCAGTAGTTTCTAAGCTTCCGTTCCCAACCCTATTCCTGTTGGAATTTGGGGATCAAACTTTGACAGGAACCATCTCTGGACTAAACTATGTCTACCCTGAAAATTTCATAAAAATCCGTTGGGTGGTTTAGGAGTCTATAACGGACAAACATACATACACACATACAAACATCCTATTTTATGTACAGATAGATGTGAAAATAACTCTGTCTGTCCGGCTTTCTATATTACCATCTTCCGCCCAAACTACTAAACTGATTGAAATGAAATTTTGTACAGAGATAGTCTTGAACCTGAAGAAGGACATAGGCTACATATTTTATCCCTAAGTTCCCACGGGAACGGGAACGTATACGGGAACTTAGAAGCTACAGCACCCCGATTTCGAAAATTCTTCCACCGTTAGAATGCTACACTATCCACGACCCGAGTAACATAAACATTAATTCTTCCCCATAATCCAACGGGAACGGGAGTCCTTACATATATTATAAGTGTGAAAGTAGCTCTGTCTGTTCGGCTTTCTATGTTACCATCTCTCGCCCAAGCTACAGAACCGATTTAAATGAAATTTTATACAGAGATGATCTAGAGCCTGAAAAAGGACATAGTTTACATTTCATTCAAATATTCACAAGCAAAACTAGCTCACTCTGTTCGCCTTTCTATGTTACCATCTCCCGCCCAAACTAATTAATAGATTTAAATGAAATTTTGTACAGAGGCAGTCAAGAACCTGAGTAAGGACATAGGCTATATAACGCATATGGGAACTTTGACACTATTGCACCGATTTCAAAAATTCTTCCACCATTAGAATGCTACACAATCCCTGAGTAACATAAACTTTAAGTCATCCCCGTATTCCTACGGAAACGGTCACCATATTCCCAAGGGAATGTGATTCTTTACTACTATCATAGGTGTTTTGAAATGTGCTGCAGTAAATCATCGAAGCCGAACTTCAACAACTCACCCTAAATCTAATCTATGTTTGATCTAAATCCTTTTGTTAAATTGCATTCTCTAATTTCTTGTAACGTTCAATGCAGATATTTCATTTTACTTTGTTCTGTCTTTTCAATGTATCTAATGTAAATGACATACAAACATACATACTAATTAGCTGCTCGTTTCGAGATCGATAATGTAACTCTTGTCTTTTGCTGTTTGACCATCATCGCGTAAGCAACAAAATTGTTTAACTCCGGAATTCCATTATTGTATTAAGAATATTATATAAGATAAAGAAAGAAAGAATATTATATAAGATAAAGAAAAGTTTGACATCCGTTTTCTTTCTTATTTCGATTCATTTGTTGGTCCTTCGTGGTCGGATTTGTTAAACAATTTTTTCGTGTTTCTTGCTCTGTGGACATTTGTGATACGTGATCTTGGTAAGACCTTTAAAAAGCACCAATTGAAAGCTGGACTTAATCTCTGCATATGGCAATTGATGGTGATGATGAGGAATGATCTTTTTTTTCCTTTTGATTAGTGCATGCTACAAATCTGATAATTTAGACAGTAGATAACAATATACTTATGTACATATATGCACATACCTACATATATACAAACTTTGAGATAAATATAAATATAAATCAGTGAAATTGTGCGCGCATATACGAAAGGGAAAGAAATCTAATTCGAACGTTTCTTTTATTGTTCTAAATTAATTAAAAAATTATGAATGCGATCAAGATTAAACGAGGCCACGCTAAAGGCACTTTGACACGTGCAGCATTGCATGCAGAGTCGTTGTCGGAAGACATTACTCTAGCAGAACTTGAGATACGGTTAGAACGGCTTTACCAAGCTTGGTTAGATTTGTTATCCCTAAATCATGCACTTTGTGAATTTTGCGATGATGCAAACTTCGTTGACCCGGGTCTTGAATTTGAAGAATACGAAAATAAATATCTTAAAGCGCATTCAACCTACACTACGAAAGTTCGACAATTAAATTCTCAGAATGCCAGCGCAGATGATTCAATAATAGAAAAATTGGCAGATCAACAGACATCTTTTTTGAAAACTTTAAACTCTGCGACTCAAAAATCATCAGTCAAGCTACCTACAGCTAATATTCCCATTTTCGATGGAAAGTATGAAGACTGGCCGGAGTTTAAAGATCTTTTTTTGAGTGTTATTGACCGGAATTCCAATTTGAGCGGTTCGCAAAAATTTCAATACCTTAAATCTTTTTTGCGTGGTAATGCTGCGGGCTTACTAAAACACATGCTGTGTTCGGAAGAAAATTATGTTGAGGCATGGGATAGGTTAGAAGCAAGATACGATAAAAGGAATCTTATTATACAGGCCTTTGTCGAATCTTTTCTATCGTTACCCTCGTCTAATTCTGAAAATATTCAAGTACTCCGTAAGATAACAGATGGAGCAGACGAGGTTATACGTGGATTAAATGCATTGCAATCTAATAATCGCAATCCGTGGCTAATATATTTGCTATTGCAAAAGGTCGATCTAGATACACGACAGGCTTGGGCTGACAACATGGGTGCTCAGGAAGATGCTACAATTGAACAGTTATTGACTTTCTTACAAACTCGATGTAGTAATTTAGAGGCGTGTACTTCACTTACCACAACACATAAGAAAACCATTACATCAGTTCGGTCACACTTAGTGGAATCAACCCAAAGTTGTCCTAAATGTCATGGTGGTCACATTTTGCCACAGTGTACAGATTTTGTTAGTCTTGATGTCGTTTCTCGTCGCGATTTTGTAAAAAAACATTCACTTTGTTTTAATTGTCTCCGTCAAGGTCATAGTTCGTATAAATGGTCAAACTTTCGGTGTAAAACGTGCAAGGCTCGTCATCACTCACTTGTACACCCTACACAAAATTCAGTCACTGCAAACTCTTCTTCGAATAACATTCATCGTAATATTACAATATCGCAACAAAATTCTCCAATTGTTTCCAATCATTCGTTTGAATCTTCTCGCACTTCTCAATCAATTCTTCCAACAGCAATTGTTCAGATTCAAGATAGCCAGGGATCCTTTCAGACCATACGTATTTTGCTAGACACAGGTTCTCAGGCCTCGTTTATAACCGAACATGCAGTTCAACGCCTGGGACTTAAACGCAAACGATCACGAATTCCAATAACTGGAATTGGATCAATTTCAGCTGGTGTAACAAATGGATTAGTTACCGCCAATCTTCATTCTCGATTTAACTCTAGCTTCGTTGAAGTTGACTGTTTCATCATTTCAAAGCTTACGTCACTGTTGCCATTGTGTTCCATAGTAAATATTGATTCAAGCCGTCTATCATTCGATCTAGCTGATCCAACGTTCAAGGAACCTGGTGAAATTGACATTCTAATCGGTGCAGATAAGGTGTTTAGCATAATAACTGGACCTGCAACTGCAGCAGACCATCAGTTCCCGGAAAGGATTCCGACTATTTTTGGCTGGGTTGTAGTTGGTCAATTTAATCAAAACACAACTGGGCTTGTTTCATTCCGTACGCAGCTAGATTTTAGTCAAGATTTCGATCTCGAAAAGTTTTGGACATTAGAAGAAGTTTCTTATGTAACCGTATTATCTTTAGAAGAGCAACAAGCTGAAGATAACTTTGTCAATACTCATATTCGCCACTCTGATGGAAAATTCATGGTAGAACTGCCTTTCAAGTCCAATCAAAGAACTTTTTTCGGAAACTCTCTCTCAATCGCTCTCAATCGTCTGCAGTCAATTGAAAGAAAATTCGCATCGAATCCTAAATTAAAAAGTCAATATTCAAGGTTTATAAATGAATATTTAGATTTAGGACACATGGAAGAGGTTCCTGCAAATGAAATTACGGACAATAACAATGGGTGTTATTATTTACCCCATCACGCTGTGTTTAAGAGCGATAGTAGCACATCCAAAATAAGAGTAGTTTTCGATGGATCAGCTAAAAGCTACACTAGTAAATCTTTGAACGAGTGGCTGCTCGTAGGACCCACAATCCAGCGTGATATATTCTCGATATGCCTCAGATTTCGACGACATAAATACACAATATCAGGAGATATAGAAAAAATGTACTGTCAGATATGGATGTCTCCTAAACACTCTAACTTTCAAAGGATAGTATGGCGAGAAACACCTGAAAGTCCATTGAAACATTATCGTCTTCTTACGGTCACTTATGGCACTGCTTCAGCACCATTTTTAGCTGTTCGCTCCCTAAAACAAGTTGCTCTTGATTCCGCGCTTTCACATCCTGCTGCTTCGTCAATTATCCTCAACGATTTTTATGTGGACGACGTAATGACCGGGGGAGATTCTGTCGATGAGGTTATCAAGTTACGAACTGACCTGATTGAATTATTAAATTCTGCTGGATTCCATCTCTGAAAATGGACAACCAATTGCTGGCCTTTGCTCTTGTCTATGCCAGAGGAACAAAGGGAAATGTCTCCGGTAGATTTTGAGGAATCGAGTTCAGTAAAATTATTAGGTTTGCAATGGTGTCCATCAAGAGACTGTTTTTCGTATAAGGTTCGCTTGGATACATCCAAAACTGTCACAAAACGTCGGATACTTTCGGAAGCATCCAGAATTTTTGACCCAATCGGATTCTTGGCTCCAGTTGTTGTTGGGGTGAAAATTATTATGCAGGATCTTTGGAAAGAAAAATTATCTTGGGACGAAGTAGTTCCAGAACATCTTGCTAAGCGTTGGACATTAATTCATCATGATCTTCATCAACTTGAAAACATAAGTATACCTAGAATACTGTGGTCGGACAAAACAAACTATGAACTGCATGGTTTCTGTGACGCTTCACTTGATGCCTATGCAGCCGTCGTTTACTGCAGAAGTGTTAACACGGATGAAAGTGTATCGGTTTCTTTGGTAGCAGCTAAAAGTAAAGTTGCACCCATAAAAATACTTTCTCTTCCCAGACTTGAACTCTGTGGAGCTCTTCTTTTAACCCGTCTAATAAACAAAATTCAGATTTCTTTACAGGAGAAAGAATCTAAAATCTTTGCTTGGACGGATTCATCTATAGTTCTCCATTGGTTGTCAGCAGTACCAAAAAGATGGTCAGTCTTCGTTGGCAATAGGACCTCGGAGATTTTGTCTTCAGTACCTCGTAAGATGTGGAACCATGTTCGCTCGGCCAACAACCCAGCAGATATTGCCTCTCGCGGTATTTCACCATCACATTTGTGTGCAAATGAGATGTGGTTGAAGGGGCCTCATTGGTTAAGTTTGGACAGACATTTGTGGCCTATACCTAACTGCGTTCCTGAAGAATTTTCAAAAGAAGAGCTAGAAGAGAGAAAGTTACCTGAAGACAAGATAAAGGTATTTGTATCAAACTTAGAAACACACAATATTATGGATCCACTCATTGTAAACACATTGATTAAAAATGTTTCTAACTGGAATAAAATTATTCGTGTAGTTGCATATGTTCGCCGGTTTTTACGTAATTATGTTAGAAATTATAAATACCGCAATTTCCGACCCTTGTCTACTGAAGAACTCTTACACTCAAAAGTTGTTATTATCAAAAAGGTTCAGTATTCTTTGTTTTCACACGAAATCGGTCTTCTGAAGAAAAATAAGCCATTATCGAAAAGAAATAAACTTGTATCGCTTAGTCCTTTTATCGATTCCTTTGGAATGCTTCGCGTTGGAGGTCGTATTCAGGAATCAAGTTTAAGCTATGACCAAAAACATCCACTAATCTTGAGCAAATCTCATCCTGTTTCATCACTTATAGTAACTTATAAACATAACCAATATTTACATTCGGGAGTGACATTAACATTTTCGCTAATAAAAACAAACTTTTATATTCTTGGCTGTAGAAATTTAATTCGTAAAATTGTACATAATTGTATCATTTGCTTCCGTCAACGCAATGCCACTTCGCAGCAGCTAATGGGTAATCTTCCAATTGATCGAGTTGTTTATTCGCGACCATTCAGTAAAGTTGGCTGTGATTACGCCGGTCCAATCACTTTGCGTTCATCTCGTTTACGAAATGCTAAACTTGTAAAGTCCTATATAGCGTTATTCGTTTGTTTCGTTACAAAAGGAATCCATCTTGAACTAGTAGGAGATCTCTCAACGAATGCATTTTTGTTAGCTTTGGACCGATTTGTCGCTCGTCGCGGTAAACCAAGCGAAATATGGAGCGATAATGGTACGAACTTCCAAGGCGCAAAACGTACTCTGGATGAAATGTATAGTCATCTTAGAAGTCAGCATCATAATACCATTGTAGCTGATCACCTGTCAAAAGATGGCATAAGCTGGAAATTCATCCCTCCTGCAGCTCCTCATTTTGGAGGATTGTGGGAGGCAAGTGTTAAATCTGTGAAAACCCATATCAAACGTGTAATTGGAGACAGTAAATTAACGTACGAGGAGATGTACACGTTACTAGCAAGAATTGAGGCCCTGCTAAATTCGCGCCCCATGTGGCATGTATCAGATGGTGAACCAAATGCATTGAGTCCATCACATTTTATGATTGGGGAACAATATGTAGCAGTCCCACAATCAAACATTTCAAATGATTGTATAAAAACTAATTGGTTTGCTTTACAGACTTTACTCCAAGGCTTCTGGAAAAGATGGCATCAGGAATATCTAACATCTCTTCAACATCGGCCAAAGTGGCAACGAACTAAGTCCAATATTCAAGTAAACGATGTTGTTCTTCTGAAGGAACCACACCTACCACCTTCTAAATAGATAATTGGTCGCATCTCGCAAATACATCCTGGAAAAGATGGTGGAGTCAGAGTCGTCACTATTCACACGAATTTTGGAAACTACACTCGTCCAATCTCTAAGGTAGCTCCACTTCCTATTGCTGAAAGACCGGAGTCTTCCAGGGGGGGGCTGAATGTTTTGAAATGTGCTGCAGTAAATCATCGAAGCCGAACTTCAACAACTCACCCTAAATCTAATCTATGTTTGATCTAAACCCTTTTGTTAAATTGCATTCTCTAATTTCTTGTAACGTTCAATGCAGATATTTCATTTTACTTTGTTCTGTCTTTTCAATGTATCTAATGTAAATGACATACAAACATACATACTAATTAGCTGCTCGTTTCGAGATCGATAATGTAACTCTTGTCTTTTGCTGTTTGACCATCATCGCGTAAGCAACAAAATTGTTTAACTCCGGAATTCCATTATTGTATTAAGAATATTATATAAGATAAAGAAAGAAAGAATATTATATAAGATAAAGAAAAGTTTGCCATCAGTTTTTTCTTATTTCGATTCAATAAGTCTCAAATGAAATCAGTCTGTCTATTTTTATTTGTTATCAAAAACCGCCCAAGCTATTAAACCTATTTATATGAATTTTGGTACAGAGATAAAGTCCTGGGCCTGAAGATGGACTATATATGTTATTCCTGTATTCCCACAAGAACGCAAATGTAAACGGGAACCTAGAAACTACTGAACTGATTTCAAGAATTATTTCCCCGTTAGAATGCTACACTATCTCAAAGTTACATTAACTTTAATTTATCCATATATTCCCATTGGAACGATTCGATTTCGGCGCCTACTAATGAGATAGTTAACCATATAAACTAATAAATTATGTTTGACGTATTGGGGATGTTGTCGAATGTCTATCAGTAGACTTGACAATATTATGGACACTGAGCAAGTCACATCATACCCTATAGAGTTTCTCAATTCCTTAGAATTATCAGGAGTGGCTGCAAGTTGGTGTTCCAGTGCCAGTAATGAGTAATCTAGAATTGTACACAGCTACAAATTACACATCTGATGGGATGCGGCATTATAAAAGTTTTAATAATGACTGGAGCAGCGTAATTAGAAAACTTAGTTCCCACTGATTAGTCATTTTAGTTTTAAAAAAAGTCGTGTGCAAAAATGTACTGAAATAAAATTTAATATAACAATAGTTTACTTAAACGCATGAATGTGTTTTATTTGCAAAATAAGTAGCCTAAATTAAATTAAAAATGCTGCCGAAAGTCACTATTCCACGCGGACGAAGTCGCGGGCACAGCTAGTAAATCATTTGTTGAATCGTCACAAGAGACTGTTTGAAATCTTTTCAATGCGCCAAGAGCCACGTGTCATTTCAAGGCCATAATCGTCAGCCAATGTCACTGTTCCTAAGAGTACGTTAATTTCTACGCGTTACATAGCAAGAAACACTTTACGCTATGCACTGATTTAAAGTGACTACTCTTTAACAGAATTATTGTTTAATATTTATTTATTTTATTTAAGAAATGATGTTTATATAGATCTACAAAAGAAAAAGCAAATTGACTATAAAGCCATTCATTTTGGTCACATACTTTGTGTCGGTTATGCAAGCAACATGTTAACAATTAAAAGCTTTCTGATTGTATCTAATAAACAAGAGATTATGTAGTATTTTTTGGTACAAATCAGACGTAAATAACATGAGATTCTTACATGACTATGGTAAATATCACACTCGACGCGACGCTGCCGATGCCACAATAAACTAAACAATCTGGGTAGGATTATGAAGTTATGGTAAACTGACGAAAAAGGCAACGTGAGTTGGCCACCGAGATCATTCAATTTGATCTCCTAAGACTTCTAGTTGTAGGCTTTCGTTAAGTGGAAGTTCTGCGAAACAAGCCACAGATGTGACCGGTGCTTAAAATCACATTCGTTCTGGCCGTCACCGTTAAGTGACATTTTGAAATTAAAAAAACAATCTTATACAAGAAATTTGAAGACCAACTCGTCTGGGTAAATCTTATTCAGACTTTAAAGCAAAGGAAATGCTGGTCTCTCACAGGAAGTCTTCAAAGGTCAGTACTGGTAGTACCATACACTTGAGGTATATCGTCACATATCGCTATCGTTATAATATCAGCATTTACAAAGTTTGACTCAAAAAATTATACTGAAAAAGATTTTTTCAAATAAGTCTAAAATAGCTCTCTTATTTGTTATAAGAACTTAACGCTGGCGTTCTAAAATTCAAGGAGTGCTCGATGGTATTTTGGACATTCCCATTGATTTTGTGTTTCTACCAGACAGCAAGCCAAATAAAAATGAGTTTCATTGCTTCCAGTGGGGGATCCAGGATTTGGGCATGGGGGGGTCTATGACTCAAAATTTTATTTATTATATACGATGATTAGCAGATTCAATCAGAAACTTTTTGCATGATGTTGGCGTCGATGACTCATATATTTATGGCCAAGGATTCGACGGAGCTCCGGCAATGAGTGTTCAATTTATTGGTGCACAGGCTCATCTGGGATCGTATTTCCCCCAATTTATGTACATTGCGCTGCACATAGCTTTAGTTTGGCAGTCAATGCAGCATGCGAAGTGTCAGGAATAAAAAATGCGTTAGGAACTATCGGAGCGATTGAAGCATTTTTTCACTGGCCTAAAAGACAAGACGTTGTACACCAAGACATTTCAAAAATGACAAACAAAAGTGAGAAAAAAAAAACAAAAGTTGAAGTCTGTTTGTCCTACCAGGTGGGCAATTGGAACGGACGTTGAATTGCAACCGGCTGTTATTGAATATTTGGAAGAAATCAAAACGTGGAAAGATCGAGATACTTCGCAAAATGCATTGCATCTTAGCGATATCAACGGTTGAATTCCAAATCGCCTGTCACATTATGGAATCAGTTAAGTCGATTGTTTTGCCTTTGAGTCGGGAATTGCAATCTAAGAACCAAGATATGGGTGATGCTACTATGCTGGCAGATGACGCTTTGAGTGAATTTACGTACAAACGCGAAAACGCAGATTCTACTTTCCACGTTATTTATGAGCATGTTGCTAGAATTTGTTCTGAATAAAAAATCACAATGAAATTGCCTCGCCGCCGCCGCGCCGGCGCCGGCCGTTGCAATCAACAATAAAATCGTTGCAACGTTCAAGCACAAAGTATTGAAGACTAACTACAGAATTTTTTTCTACATTCCGTTTCTTGATACGTTCATTTCTCAACTCAAAAGTCGGTTCTCGGAACACAAATCCATTTTCAAAAGTTTCGGGCAACTGTTTTTTAAACAAGAATTTAACGCAGGGAAATGCGCTGACCTCTACACATTTTACGAAGATATATCGGATTGTTCGAAAGAAAATTTTCTTTCAGAAGTTAAGATGTGGAGACAACGAATCCACGGCCAGAACATCCAAAATGCGCTTGATGCTTTACTGGTTAGTATCTTTGGATCAAAAATTTACATGTAAAAAAGTTTATATGTGACGCGATCCGAGAAAAGGCACCTTTTATGCAAAAGTGAAAGCTTACACAGCACGCTCTGAAAAGCGCTGATGTACCGAATGTACCGAAACCCGGACCCGAAACCCCCCCCCCCCCCGTGGATCCGCCTATGATTGCTTCTTTAATATCTTTGACTAGAGCAGCGCCAAGATTCCGTCATTCACGATAGACGATTTTCGTTCAATCGTCTATCGTCGATTGTACCGTCAAAAGATTGTTTTATTTAATTTATGATATAATATTTTTCTATCGTCTTATCACTTCTGGTAGCATTTTTAAAGCCTTAAAAAACACGTTTTTTAAGTTCCTGAAATAGTCGATAGTTGTGAAATTTTAGCTTTAGTCGTCAAATTTTGACTATAGTAATCAAAATTCAAAAACGTTACGGAATCTGGGAAGAAGATCACACTTGCCTGAGTGCGTCCAGCGCGATTACCTTTTTTTTAAAGACAATTGTCCGGGGAAGGAATAAAGCTAATTACTGGGTTTTAAAAAATTGATCATTGATCGCTAACCAAAAAGAACTCACTTATCGGTACGATCTGAATCTAAGTGTATGATTCCAGTGGTAACACTGTTTCTTGTGTGTTTGGATGTGCTTTAACCGTGTCTTGATTAATTTCATTTTTGTAGTGCAATTTACGTGTTGTAATTAGAAATTGCATTTTGATTAAGTGTTTTTTAGTTCGAGTTACAGTCTAATGTGTTATTTGGATTTGTAAATCAGCTTATTTTTAATTAATTTTGATTATCTGTTTACCTTAATTGCTTAATTGTGTAGTGACAGTGATTGGTAAGAAAAAAAAATTTTTTTCCGTTCACGTTAATTGAGTGTAATTTGAGTGTTATTTATAAATATTAGTCTCTCTCTTTAACTGCTTTAAGACTCCTAATCTATCCTTTTTCCTCACACCATAATCTCCTTAGAAAACCTTAACTTTGTAGTTCATTTACTTAACTTTGTAAGCTCTAAATTATCGTCTGCTTGGTGCAGTTGGTAAAAACGCGCTTTTCTTTTAGAATAAATACTAAGTAAGCCAAGCTTTTCCGGTTCAATTCCCAGTCAATCCCTAACTTTTTTTTTTTTTTTTATTTTTTTTTTTTTTATTTTAAAATTATTATTATTTTTTTTTTTTTTTTGATTAGCCATGGCTTGTGCGGCAGGTAAATGTGTGGATAGTTCCAACTCACCTCTTTTTGCATGCTATGGTCCATGTGGTAATGCATTTCATGCTAAATGTATTGGGGCCAACAATGCACTTTTAGATAAAATAAGTGCTTTTAAAAGTGCTTGCTGGTATTGCAAGAATTGCAAAAAGATATCTACTTCCCAATTAGCGATAAAGATGTCTACGTTCAAACTAGAAATTGAAAAGTTGTCGAAAGGTTTCGATCAGCTGCACAAAGCTTTCAATAAATCAGTTTTGAACTTAGAATCATTTTCTTCTCCCTGTAGCTCTGTTGAAATATCTACATCTACAGACGACTTAGAAACTTCAATTCCCCAGAAAACTCTCGATTTAAATAATCTCAATGCTCAGTCTACTTCGTCAGCAACTAAAAGTTCTGCCTTGATTCCAAGTACAGAGTCTAAAAAAAATCGTGAAGGCGTAGTGACTAGCAAAAATTTGAGCCCTCCTTCAAAGCGCAAGACTTTGAGAAGCAATTCGGCCAAAATCAATATTCCTTCTGTCCCGTAGGAACCAGTAGTTGAAGTTGTGGATCTTGAAAATAGATCATTGCCATCTAATTTTAGTTCTGATCCTGAATCTGGTGCATATTTTACACCAATAGAGGCAGTTCCAAAACCTAAGTTAATTTTTGTGTCTCGGCTTAGGCCAGATCTTAATTCAAACGATGTTTTGCGCTATCTATCAAAGAAATTAATTCCTAATGAAAATTTTATTAAATGTAGTAAGATAAGCAAAACCGACAGCTTTGTGTCTTCGTTCAAATTGCTTGTCCCGCCCTCGTCTTTTGACTCTATTTGTGACAGTAACTCTTGGCCTGGTGGTGCTCTTGTTAAAGAATTTTCCATCAACAGGAGAGTTAAAAGCAAAATGCTTATTAATACTGCTCCAAAAAACTAATTAGATTCTCCCTCTTTTATCAAAACGTAAGAGGTCTTCGCAGTAAAACTGCTGATTTATATGTTAATTCCCACGTTTTTAAACATGACGTATTTGCTTTGACTGAAACTTGGCTAAATTCAAGTCACTCGAACACCGAAATCTTGAGCCCTGAATTCTCGGTCTACCGTAAAGATCGGCACGTCGACAGACCAGATGATGTCGGGGGTGGTGTTTTGATTTCGGTCAGGAACACATATACGTCGTCTCGTATACTCTTTCCGTTTGAACTGTCTATTGATGTTGTTTGTGTGAAAGTCTGTACACTGTTAAAAAATATTTTTATTGTTAATGTATATATTGTTCCAAAAAGTTCAGCCTCAGCTTATTCTGAACTGGCCCTGATTTTGGATCATATTTTTGAATTGTCTGATTTAGAAAGCCAAATTCTTTTAGTCGGTGACTTTAATCTACCATACGTTCAATGGTTACCCTCTGACGATGGATCTTTCCAAAAACCTTCTCCAACGTCACCACAGAGTGAGCTTTCTTGTTTTGATAATATTATTTCTACTGACTTACAGCAAGTTAGCTGTATTAGAAACTATCAAAATCGTATGTTAGATTTAGTTTTCTCATCTGAAGCTTTTAGCACGGTAGTTCTTCAATCAAATTCAGGCATTACTAGAATTGATGATTTCCCTTTAGATATTTTTATAGAATTGATCAACGTCTCTCAAGATATTAATAATTTAAAAGACTGTGTATATATTTTTGACTTTCGAAAAGCGAATTTCGATTTGCTATCGAATGAATTATGCATTGCTGGTATTGAAAATATATCAACTATTGCAAATATTGACGAAGCAGTCGCTTGCTTCTACTCGATTTTAGAAAATAGCATGAAAAAACAATTCCCCAAAAGTTGCTTAGAAATAGTAGTTTCAGTCAACCGTGGTTTACCAAGGAATTAAAGACTCTAAGGAACAAAAGAAACAAAGCTTGGAAGATCTATTTAACAACTCTCTCTCCAACTGACCACCAACTATTCATAAGTCTTTTTGAAGACTTCAAAACGCTTTCTCAAAATCTATACTCTAACTATGTCAATCAAATGGGGTGCTCTCTAAAAAATGACCCAAAAAGTTTTTGGTCCTTTGTAAACTCTAAAAAAAAAATCAGACGGGTATCCCCTCAACTTTGTTTTTAATAGCACTTCTTTAAAAAATACTCCTGAGATTTGCAATGCCTTTGCAAACCATTTTTGTGGATCTTTTTGTAGTACGAATTTAGAAATTGATGAACATTTTTTTCAGTATTTAAATCACTGCTCGCAAGTGAACTTTAATAGTATCCCTATTCACAGAGACAGAATTACTTACTTCCTTTCTTCTCTTAAAGATGACTTTTCTTCTGGTCCGGACTCGATTCCGCCAATTGTTTTAAAAAAGTGTTCTTCACGTTTATCATCTCCACTTGAATATCTTTTCAAGCTTTCTTTAAAATCTGGAATATTTCCCACTCTTTGGAAAAAATCTTTTATAACACCTGTTTTCAAGAAGGGTGAAAAAATTGATATAAAAAACTACAGACCAATTTCAAAGCTCTCATGCATACCCAAGCTATTTGAACAAGTAGTCTGCGAAAGCTTACCTTCTTTGCAAGGAATGTTATCTGCCATCAGCAGCATGGATTTATGCAAAGAAGATCGACGGCTACGAACCTTCTATCCTTTTATCATAAATGTTCCAACGCCCTTGAATGTGGGAACGAGCTTGACTGCATTTACACTGATTTCTCTAAGGCGTTTGACCAACTGTCTCATAATATTATATTATATAAACTAAAAGCATTTGGATTTCCCCCATTATTTATTGTTTGGATAAGCTCCTACTTAAAAAATAGGTCTTATGAAGTCAAATTTCGAAATGTTTTATCAAAACATTTTATTGCTTTGTCTGGTGTGCCACAAGGAAGTCATCTTGGTCCCTTACTTTTCATTTTTGCAATTAATGATGTAATTTCTTGCATCTCCTACAGCGACATTTTAATCTTTGCTGATGATATGAAGATTTTTAAAACCCTCAAAAATGCTTCAGATCGAGACTTCTTACAAAAAGATATCGACTGTTTTGCTCTATGGTGTTCTAAAAACGGACTTAGTTTGAACGCTTCCAAGTGCCAAAGTATGACCTTCTCCCGCCAAAGATCGCCAAGTATTGGAGAATATTCAATATCACAACAATCCCTATCTCAAGTTCTTAGATTCCGTGATCTCGGTGTTCTATTTAGTACCAACCTCAAGTTTAATGAACACATCAACCTCATTATTAACAAATCAAATTCAATGCTTGGCTTTATTAAGCGATGGGCAAAGGAATTCAATGACCCCTACGTCACCCTCTCTTTATATAAGTGTTATGTTCGTCCGCATCTAGGATATGTGTCTCAGGTGTGGTCACCATTTTATGATATTCATAAATCTCGAATCGAAGCAATACAGCACAGATTCATACGTTTCGCTCTCAAAGGTCTCCCTTGGGAAGATCCTTTCAATCTCCCACCTTATGAAAATCGTATTCGCCTATTAAATCTTCAAACCCTTTCACAGAGACGAATCAACAATGATTAGTATTCTTTCATCAATTAATATCCAGTTCAACTGATGCCCCCGACTTGCTTTCCCACATTAGTTTCAACTATCGTGGAGGATCTCACCAACTACGTAATTTAGAGTTTTTACATTGCTCCCACCACAGAACTAACTATGGCATGCATGAGCCATTAGCTCGCATGAGTAGGTTATCTAACTCCTATCCTTTTGTTTCCGATTTCAACCTATGTAAAAATACTTTAAAATTAAAACTAAAAACCAGTGTGCCACCTGCATGACTTATATTTGATATTTTGTTATTGTTATTTAATTTCTGTTCTTATTTATAGTTTTTGATTTATAATGTTTCTCTAGTTTATTTAATTCTATTTAATAATGTACTTTTATTTGTTTTTTTTTTTGTTAAAAATTGTAACGTCTTTAGTTTTTTTCCTCATATACGTTCTCTTTGTGCTTGTGTTGGCGTTATTTACTAACCACTAACACTTGCATTAATGATGAAGAGCGTAGATAAGTGTGTTACAAATGAACTTGCTCTAAGTTCAGTACCGCTTAAGACTCTGAGATGCAAAAAAAAATGATCAGCAAGCCTAAAATTGTGTACTTAAGAAAGTTTATATTTTGTCGCCTACGTTTAACATTCCTAAGCATGAGTAGATATTTACCTTTCAGTATTTTAATTTCATTACTATGATTTCTTAGATAAGATCGTTTCCAGTTTCAAGTTCATGACCAAGGTGAGAACAGAATCGTTGACACTAATTTGTCTTACATGCTATGTTATTTGTTTGCTTTATAACTAAGCCGGTAGGCATATAAACAGTTGAGTGGTGTTTATTTTTTTATGTGGAGCTTTTTTTTATCAATACAGTGAGTAGCGAAAGTAATTTGTTGTAGAGCATGTAGAACATGGCGCACTGCAATAAAAACGAGGCATCTTTGGCTTTCGGAAAGATATGATTTTGAAATAAGGTATGGCTCTAGCTACTTTTGAAACAAAAGAAGGTCTTGCAATGTCTTAATTTCATAACAGAGTAGTAACGAGCACGAAGAAAAGTTCATAGTTACGCCAGAGTTGTCGTAGTCACCACAGAGTTGTCATAGTCACGACAGAGTTGTCATAATAACGACAGCGTTCTCGTTATTACAACAGAATTGTCGCAATTGTAACAGAGTTGTCTTCATCTCGGCAGAGTTGCCGCATTCACGACAGAGTTCTCGTAATCACGACAGAGTTGTCGTAGTTACTACAGAGTTGTCGAAGTCACGAAAGAGTTCTTGTTATCACGACACAGAGTTGTCGGAAGTGCAACAGAGTTGTTAAAATCACGATAGAGTACCAACGAAACTAACGTTTTAAAAACAAAACCGACATAAAATTTTAGCCTCGAAAAAGTTAAAACAGTTGAAAGGAATTATAACTATCAACTATCAGCAAAATTGAAGAATCAGGGATAGACTACAATAAAATGAGCGTTACCATAACAGAGCCATGAGAATTGCCATCGCAGTATCGCAAACAACAAAATCATCAAAGAAGCATTGAAATAGACGTTATCACAAAAGATTTGTCGTAATTACTAAAAAGCTACAAAGCTACGTAACTCCGTAAGAAGAGCTGTTGCTGGAGCGACCTTAGTAATCGAGAAAAAATCGTCGAAAAGTCGTGTCCACAAAATTGAAGTACGATAGTTGGTGAAAATGTGCAATATTGTGACATGGTGATAGGATGTATGGACTTTCTTTTGTTGAACTCACAAACGTCAGGCAACACCGAGGCCAAAGCGTAATTGTGTTTCTGGTATAATTGGGATCTGGGCCTTCCGCGGGAACAAGTTGGTTTCTCATCATTGCTGATATCTATAATAAAAATTAATAAAGACCACCTCACAAGGGAACACAGAAGCGGCAAGAAAGAAACAAGGAAGATGTGCGCTCAACTTCAATCAAAGACAATTGAGGATATATTTACTGGGAGCTGGAAGGCGTTTCTGTCCCGGCTGCTGATAAAATCCACAAATACGACAAAACAACTGGAATATGGGAGCAAAACAAGCAGCCCAAAGAAGGAGAAATGCTCATCAAGAGATTCGTTCCCCGAGAATCATTAACGCTGCTCAAGGACACCTTCTTGTGAATGACGAAAAAAATCTCAAGAGGTGGCGATGGCATTGTGACAGAATTCTGAACGAGGAGTTTCCACGTGAGTACTATTTAGAAGCTGAATCTAACTTCTCGGAAATACATTACATTATAGTTAAAGAAGTTAGCGAAGCAACTAAGAAATCCAAAAAATGCAATGGTGGTAAAATGGGGACATTGGGCTTAAATGGCTCTCTATTCTCATCTTCAAGCTTATAAAATGTGATAGTCTCCCTAAGCAATGGAGAGAAATTTACCCTCTGTTAATGTACAAAGGCAAGGGAGATACAGAAAATAGTGATACTACTGTTC
The DNA here is from genome assembly GCA_949752695.1 of Melanostoma scalare. NCBI lineage: Eukaryota > Metazoa > Arthropoda > Insecta > Diptera > Syrphidae > Melanostoma > Melanostoma scalare. Next base: position 148,989,108 of record OX456986.1, read on the forward strand.
GATTCAGCTGATGTCGCCCAAACTTTGAAGATCGTTGAAATGGCGTTGCGTGTATACAACTGCGATACTCAATAGGTTTGTCGCGATCATCAACAAATGCAATCCAAATAATGAGAATCCTTGTTCTGGTTGACTTTGCAAAACGCATCCGATCGAAAGCTTCGAGATCAAATAACGTTGGCCCTCAGGCAAAGAAAAGTTACAAAGGCCTATGTGCGACGAAGTTTAGAAGTCCAGTCAAAGTATTCAAGCCACTGTAGGTGTAAGCCAGGGAAACGGCTTGAGTCCTCTGCTCTATATGGAAGTCGTTTACTAACTATTGAAAAATAACTTACTGAACACCAAAGATTTTTTTTTTTTAGATTTAGATTAGATTTTTATTAAATTATTAATTTACACATATAATTGATAGTACAAAAATCTTTATAGCATGGCGTAACGCCGTCTGCCAGATTGACAACATAAATAATTATTTGTAAATGGCTATTTTTTTTTTTTTTTTTTTATTTAACTTTTCAAACAATGTTTTTTACTATTACTTTTCATATTTTTTAAACTTGTAAAAATCTTTTCAGTTACTTTATTTCTCAAAACTCTTCATTGATTATTCTTTCTCTATATTTCAAAGAAATTTTGCAGTACTCATATAGTCTTGGTATATCCATCTCATCCAGTTTCATTAGAACCTGGTCCTCCGATAAAAAGTCACAGCCAAAAATACATCTCCTTGTTTCTCTCAGAGTTGGGCACCTTCCGACGAAGTGAATAACGTCTTCACGTTCCGCTAAGTTGCAAATACTACATTCCATTGGTAAATCTGTCCTGTGCGGTATAAAGTTTAAGCTTAGTAGTTCGCTTCGAAGCCTAACCATTGTGCTAATCATGTCAACACTATGCGAATCTCTAAAGTAGTTTTTCTCTGCTAGATTGTGGTTAAGACCGCTATAAATTGATCTGAATAATGACCCAGTTGCTTCAGCGATAAAATCTGTTCTGCATTGCTCATCTACTCTTCTGATTATCTCGTACAGGTGCAATTTAGTGCTTCTTAAATCTTCGACGTTTATTTTCAAGATCATACCGCAACTTTGCGCTAGTCCGAACCACTCGCTGAACCAGTTACTTTTGTTTTGTATGGCTTTGACAACTATTTTTCTAATAAGCCGGGTTTCGGGCATTTGAAAAACTTTAAGCAAATAGTCCGCTTGTAACTTTAGCGTTTTTATGTATAGAGGCGACAATCCCGTTTCAAGCATAACTACATAGTTTGGTGTACTTGGTGGTAGATGAAATATCCTCTTTACATAATACCTTAACAGTTTCTCAACAGCGTTAAATTTTTGGCCTCCCCAAGCCTGAGAACCATACAGAAGAATCGATTCCGCTACTGCTTCAAATATCTTGAATTTGCTGCTATGCGCGATATCTTTATTCATAAATATTTTTTTCCACGAGATGTTTATTGCCATTTGTGCCTTTTGCAGCTTCTCCTTGAAATGTGTCTCCATATTAAGGTTTTTTGAAAAATATACACCAAGATATTTGTATTCGTTGACACACTCTAGAGTTTCTCCATCAAAAAACCATTTTTCATTCGCCGCTCTTCGTCCACCACCTCCTTTAAAAATCATTACTTTAGACTTTTGTGTGTTGACTATTAAGTTCCATAACCGACAGTATTCACACACTCTGTTTATCATGAGCTGTAGCGTTTCCGGGGAATATGAAAACATGACTATATCATCCGCGAAAAGTAAAGCCTTAATACGCGTACCAGCAAAGTCAACTCCGCCAGGTAGATAATCAATCAGGTCATCAATGAAGAGTGCGAACAAGGTTGGACTCAATGGACATTCTTGTCTAACGTTCCAGGCTGCCGCTTGAGTAGCTCTATACATCTCTTCTAGTACACGACCAAACTTCAGAGATAGTCCCAAACCATATAATTTGTAAAGCATGGCTCCTCGGTCAATGGTATCAAAAGCTGCCTTGAAATCGATAAAAAACACGTAAAGTTTTTTCCCTTGTAGAAGAAAGCTCTCAGCTACACTCCTCAAAATAAAAATACTGTCCACTGTCGAATACCCTGCTTTAAAACCAGCTTGAAACTCTTTCAACAGGTTCCTTGACTCTATCCACGCTGTTAGTCGTTTTTGTAGAACAGATGTAAATATTTTGTATGTTCCATTCAGGAATGATATTCCTCGATAGTTTACTGGATCGAATAAACAGCCTTTCTTGTGCACTGGAAATATAACCGCATTCTGGAACTCCTTTGGGAAAAGATCACCCTCTAAAACTTTATTAAAAAGTGTAACCAGCATTCTTCTTCTTCCTTTTTCTGATCCAGACAAGCCTATTCCAGACATTTATTTGAATGGAAATGTGCTTCCCAAGTGTGAAAAGTTTAAATATCTGGGATCTATGATCAATAGTGAAGCAACTTGTGATGACGACATCAATCATCGAGTAAGCGTAGGGTGGATGAAGTGGCGAGAAAACTCCGCTATCTTCTGTGATCGAAAAATGCCCCCTAAGCTGAAGGGAAGACTCTACACAGCAGCTGTCCGTCCAGCTCTGACATACGGTTCACAATGTTGGACAATGTACAAAAAGTATGAGAGCAAATTGACGGCAGCCGAAATGAAGATGCTTCGGATGACAGCAGGAGTAACAAAGCTTGATCGAATTAGAAGTACTAAGATCCGTGGAAGCCTTCATGTCAAAAGTACCATCTTGGACAAAATTCAGCACAACCGGCTCAGTTGGTATTGTCATGTTCAAAGGAGAGATCCGCAGAACCCCGTCCAAAAGGCAATATCGTACAACGTTTCAACAAATTCGCGACGAAAAAGAAAAGGCAGGCCAAAACACTCCTGGTACAAGCAAATGCAAAAACAGCAGCATTTGGTTGGCCTCAGACATGGAACAATCCAAAACCGGGAGGCTTGCCGACGCTTTCTGAGGTCAACGCGGCGTACCCCACAGGCGGATCACTAGTGTGAAGCAGAAAAGTGGGAGAGTTGTGATCGCTTCAAGATCACTACTCGTAACGCCAGAAATGGAAAGAAGAAGAACCAGCATTCTTCTGAGTTTATTAGACCCATATTTATAAAATTCAACTGGTATACCATTCGATCCGGCCGCCTTTCCATCTTTCAAACTTCTAAACACTAACTCTAATTCTTGAAGTGTGATTGCAGAGTCAAGAATTTCGTCAGTAAATCCAGGTACTGCAAATTGCCACTTTAATGAGCTTGTTAGCGGATTAAGTAAGTCCCTGAAATGATCATGGAGTAGGTTTTTTTTTTGCCACTAAGCTTCCACGCAAGCTTCCAAAACTCCGCTGCATCTTTGCACTTTGATGGACAGAACACTAAAAATTGGAACATGGAATGCAAACGGTCTTTTACACCATTTATCAGAATTAAAAATCTTCTTAGACATCGAACACATAGATATTTGTCTGGTGTCCGAAACTCATTTCTCAAGTGGACTGGTTCTTGATGATTTAATATCAAACTATATTTGCTACCACGCTCCTCATCCAGCTGATAAGGCTAGAGGTGGATCGGCAATCCTCATAAAAAAGAGCTTAAAACACCATGAAGAAGCTATGTTTACAAACGAGAATATGCAAGTAACAATAATTAGTATTGGTATGAAAAAGAAAGACTTCAAGTTGGCATCAATATACTGCCCGCCGAGGCGTTCCCCGACTGAAGATGATTATACAGAACTGCTGAATGTACTAGGACATAACTTCCTTGTTGGTGGTGACTTTAATGCTAAGCACACCCATTGGGGATCCAGACTTATAACAACAAAAGGCAGAAGGCTTTACAAAGCATGCCTCAAATACAATTGTGAGTTTTATTCATCCAGATCACCAACATACTGGCCATCGGATTCAAGTAAAATACCAGACCTTGTTGACTTTTTCATAGTTCAAGGTATCAAACGAAACCATATAAGAGTCGAAGGTAATTATGACTTATCATCAGATCATACACCGGTGATTTTATCACTTAATGAATCGGAGATAATGGAAAAAAGTAATCCTAAGCTAGTAAACAATAAAACAAACTGGAGTAAATTCAGAGAAAAGCTTGAAAGCTATATAAATCTCAGATCCCCTATGGAAACAAAAGAGCAAATCGACCTTGAAGTAGAACAATTCATTGCCGATGTTCAACAAGCTGCAGAAGAAAGTACACCAACTTGCTCGAGTAGGAAGCAAACTGAAACAAAATACCCTGCCGAGATAAGAGAGTTGATATTGGAGAAGAGAAGAGCTCGAAGAAAATGGCAAAATACTAGATTTCCAGACGACAAAACAGCGTTTAACCGGCTAAGCAACGAACTGAAAAAACAAATCTACGAATTCAAAAATGATTCATTAAGTAGATTCCTGAAAAATTTAACGACTGATGCTTCAACTGATTATTCGCTCTGGAAAGCAGCTAAGCGCCTGAAAAGACCGCAGTTACAAAACCCGCCAATTAAATCTCTAAACGGGAATTGGATCGGAAATCCGAAAGAAAAAGCTAACCTGTTTGCAGAACATCTTGCGAATGTTTTTAAGCCATTCCCGGCAAATACATCTGAAATCAGCTTACAGTTTATTGATAAAGTCGATGAAGTTGACATACCAATTGTCACACTCAAAGAAATAAAAAGTGTGTGTCGAAATCAACTATCGAACAAAAAATCACCTGGGTACGATCTAATAACTGCTCAGGTTATGAAAGAAATGCCATCAAAAGCCTTCATAAAACTCCAATTCATAATAAATGCATGCCTAAAGACCCAATATGTCCCACATCATTGGAAAATTGCTGAAGTAATTGTTATACCAAAGCAAGGTAAGCCACCAACAGAAGTGACGTCTTACAGACCAATATCGCTTATACCAATAATGGCAAAAGTCTTTGAAAAATTGGTACTGAAAAGACTGAGCAAGGTCATAGAAGAAAGAAATCTAATCCCAAATCATCAGTTTGGATTTAGAAATAAACATTCCACGATAGACCAAGTTCATAGAATAACGGATACAGTTGAAAAAGCATTAGAAGAAAAACAAGTATGTTCGGCTATATTTTTAGATGTTGCTCAAGCATTCGACAAGGTATGGCATGAGGGGCTAGCGTACAAACTGCAAAGGGACCTACCCAGGCAGTACTACGAAATACTAAAATCTTATATCTCAAACCGGCTCTTCAGAGTACGGTATGATCAAGAATATTCAAAGCTATGTAATATACAAGCCGGTGTTCCACAAGGAAGCGTCCTAGGACCTACCCTGTATTTGCTATATACAAGGGATATTCCAGTGGATAACAACACCATTATGGCTACTTTTGCGGATGATACCGCAATTTTGGCATCCAGTAAGTGCGTCGTCAAGGCTGCTGAGAAATTGCAAAATGCCGTCGACACCGTTAGTGATTGGACCAAAAAATGGCGTATCAAGCTCAATGAAGCTAAATCTGCACATATAAACCTTACAAATAAAAAGTTAAGCTACGTACAAATATTCATCAACAATCAAGCTGTACCTTACGCCAACACGGCCAAATACCTTGGGATGAATTTGGATGCAAAGCTAAAATGGAAAGAGCATATCAAAAAGAAAAGGGAAGAGCTCAACTTGAAATATAGAAAAATGTACTGGTTACTCGGTAGAAATTCGGACTTATCTGTCGAAAATAAAATAATGCTTTATAAACAAGTACTTAGACCTGTTTGGACCTATGGAATCCAATTATGGGGCTGTTCAAAGAAAACAAATACTGAAATCATCCAAAAGTTCCAAAACAAAGTCCTTCGTGGAATAGTAAATGCACCATGGTATATAAGAAATAGCGATTTACATCGTGACCTACAAATAGAAACGGTTACAGAAGTTGTAAGAAAACATGCTGTATCACACAATCAGCGACTGCATAGTCATATCAACTCTGAAATGGAGTCCGTATTAAATACGAGAGGCAATGTTCGGAGATTAAGAAGAACCAAGCCACACGAGCTAATGGCCTAAAAGTCATGGGAAGCATTAAAAGTTTAAGCTTCCCTTAAAGAGATAATATTATTGAGAAAGAAAAATCTGTTGTCGATCGTTATAGATTGGTTCTGATTATGAGGAGTTTTTAGTGGGTAAGAATCCCACACTACTTGGTATCGAATACTACTAAGTGTCTTTTGAAGATTTACTCCTGACAAAAAAAAAAAAAAAAAAAATCTTTGCACTTTGCCAAATTAGACGCTTGCAGTTCGCCAAAGCTCCTTTTTTTAATTTTACATAGGTTTTTGTAGTTTAAATTGGCCTCAATGTAGTTTTTCCTGAATAAGCCTTCCGAAGAGTTACGAAAAATCTTAAGCCATTTGAAAGACAATTCACGCGCCCGTTGACATTCTTCGTCAAACCAAGGGTCTCTTCTGCGTTCATTCTCTTGCTTGTTAAAATGCTGTTGTGGTATTGATGATTTTATAATCATCTCTAATGCATCAAAGTTCACATCTTGCTGCGTTTCTAGTTTTAAATCGATCGATTGTCTGTAAGCCGGAGCCCATGAATTTTTCCATTTCAATTTAGGAAGTAACTGCATGTCTGAATTTTCCTCGTTTGAGTGTACTCGATGTTGCAAAGTGAGGACAACCGGGAAATGGTCCGAGTATGGTAATTCCTTGATTTCAAAGTCCGTTACGAAAGACTCCCACTCCTTACCCAGTATTCCATAATCAATTACTGATGACCCTTGACCACCAACAAACGTAAAGTTTCCCGCCATATCGCTTAAACTGGTACAATTTTGAATGCGAAGGCCAAATGAATCACATAACTCAATCAGTTTCCTCCCTCTTGTGTTACATGTTTTGTCATTCGACTGTCTTGCGATTCCCTTAATTGAATTCATCATTCCTGTCTCTTCACCAATTCTCGCATTGAAATCTCCAATCAATAGGACCTTTGAAGTCGGTTTTAAACTCAATATCTCGTTTAATTTTTCAAAATCACTGTCCCACTTGTTACAGTTTATGTAAAAGGGAAGTATCCATAGGCAATTGTTGTCGATTTTTAATTCAACGTAAGGTGTTGCGTTGTGTGAGAGAAATTCACATTTCAAAGTTTTTAGGCATTTTTTGAAACTAAAAAAACAACCTCCGCTTGCTCTTCCTCTCGTGAATGTTTTCTTCGCCGGAATCCACATAAAAGTATATTCTAACATCTTATTTTGGATATTTTCAAAGTTATTTTCGGTTACAAAAGTCTCATATAGAAATATTAGATCGAAGTCATTAACAAATTTGTAAAATTCACTAAAGAGTGATTTATTTACAAGCCCTGATACATTATAAGATAATATTTTAAATTTTGTTTGTTTATAACTTAAAATATTATTTGTGCTTATACTACTATTTGATTGGCAGACGGCTATAGTACTAAAAACAAGAATTTCCACTACTTGCGACGGCACTAGGCCCTATCACTGCAGTATCGACGACAGCAGACTGTGTTTTCTCCCTTATCAATTGTATCATGAACACCAAAGTAAACTTGCAGACGGTAGAGCCATCATAAGTGAGGATCCTTCACTTTTTTAAGAAGCACTTAATTTATGGGCAAACGCTTTAGAAGGCAGTGGGTACTGTATTAGTGCAAAAGATACTGGATACTTCTAGCCCGTTTTCTGACCCAGATATGTCTATTTCGGACTTTTATTAAGTCTGGTAACTTGGGTTCAAAAAATCGAAATTTCTTTTTTTTTGCTTATTTTGAAAGTACATTGTCTTGAGAATATACTGTGAAAATTTCAGACAGAAATTCGATATATTTCGGGAGTTATAACGAGTTTCCTACAGCGCCTTGGAGGAAACCTTTCCAACCTTTAAGGTTGACCGAACTTTAAACGCGTTTTTCTCAAAACATTGTTTTTCTGGTCGGCCTATTTTGCTTCCTTACTTTTTTTATACTGAACCGATTGCTTTCAAATTTCAACAGGCTGTTCTACACACTTATAGTTCTCGTCGGTACTAACGAGAATTTTTTTCACCCCTAACTTTTTATTTTACAACCCTTTCTATGCTGAAATATAAGGACTTTTTTTCAAAGTCCGCCATTTTGTTATTTAAACTTGCAATTTAACATCAGTAGTTCCGACCAGAATGACTTTTCTATAGATTAAGAATAATCAAGAATATTTGATTTCAGATAACATCAAGAGCTAAAATCACCCGGGCCACCCACCAGTTGAGGTTCCAACTTCGAGTGGCAATAATAATAGTAATAAACTATTAAATTCTTTCAAATAATTTTTTTTATATTTTTATTTTCCTATAAAAAACCACCCTCCAAAGAAGTCATGAAAATAGGCATAAGTTACCAGACTACTACATTAAATGAAAATGTGCTTCTCAGGTATGAAGAATTTAAATACCAGAGATCAATGACGAATAGTAAAGTATTTTGTGATGAAGTCATGTTAACGAACAGTGGTTGAAATGGTGAGAAAACTTAACCGTCTTCTGTCATAGAAAAGTGTTTCCTCAATCGAAAGGTAAGACTACGTTAAAATTAATACTACATTTCCAGGTTGAAGTAGGTTTCGTTTCAGTGCGAAAATTTAGGTAATTGCACTTTCCAGATAGTGATAATCACTCACTGCTGAAATGCTAAGTGAGTAATCTGACAGCCAATTGCACTAACTCACGCACTGAGTTCTTTTAGCTAAATCGATTTTCAATGGAAAGTGACTCACTTCACTCACTCTCGGGAAATGCAAACTAGCTAAATCTCGGCACAGGATAGTTTGTGTTAACCTAGAAGTGTTCCCATTTGGAAGCCAATTTGGTTTTCTTTGTCCTGCCTGATTTTTTCTATAAACAAGAAAGATACATGTAAAAGAATGTCACCGAAATATAAAAGCAGTTCAGCAGAGGCGCTGCTATTAAACGTAAAACTCACTGGAAAGCTGGAAATAGTGCGTTCAGCACGATATTTGTCACTAGGTCTCGAGTAGGATTCATTGAATTCCTGCAACTGACAAGGTTTTATTTTGTATAGCAAACCGCATACTTTTCATGTAGGTTAAAAGTAGTTTCGCGTTTACCTAGTTCAAGTGCTAGGTGAAAATAGAGTATAACGCTCCCAGTCACGAGGTACAATCCCGCTCAGACAAAGTTCCAATTTCTATTTAGTTTACTGTGACTTTGTTTGTTTCAGCTCAAAGTTTTAGACATATTGTGATGTAACCCTTGACTATTGTTGACACACTTCCAAAGAAAAGAACTTAAATATTTTAGCTGAGCAAAATTCGCAAAACTTTAATATTCCTCTAAGGAAGTATTTTATAAAATAGGTAGGTACATGGTTTCTTACGTTTGTAATGTCTTACTTTTCTGAACATTACTATATTCTTTTTCTTTACATTACAAAATTCTTTTTTTAAGTTTTCAAAATTTTTATTATGTTACTTGTCCCTTTCAACAATTTTACTTTAGATGCGATTTCGCCGGCAGATGATAAAAGAATAAGATCTATTAGATAACATACAAAATATCAAAATGGCTGACTTATTGAAATAAATATGGTTTCCTCAAGAAATAAATATGGCTGCCTTAAGAAACAAGTATGGCTGTCTCAAGTAAATATGGCTGCCTTCAAAAATAAATAATATGGCTCTCGGTTTATTGTTCTCATGTTTGCGGCGTAGCCGGTACTACCAAGTTCGTGTAAAAGTATGAATAAAGGAAATATCCCCCTCTTAAAAGAACCTTCCAGTATCATCTTATTGGTTAGCTTAAAGCAATTAATTAAAGCTCGGTGGGTTGAATCAAAACAAAAAATTAAGTACATATCATATTTAAAACTTGAAAAAAAGTGATTGACTTCAGACACAGAGATTTTATTGAAACAATAAAGTAGCTGTATTAAACCACTTCTCAAAAAATGTAAGACAGGAAACAGGACAGCAAAAACAAAAACCACGATCCATTGCATTTTGTAAACATGACAAATTAAAAATATCTCCACTAATTGAAACTCACTCATTTTGAATATTATCTACTTTTATACTATTTTTTTCATTATTGTGTTTTTAAATATTTTGTATAACAAATTTTGTTGCAATCAGCATCGTAAAAACTACAAATTCTTCCGGTCTTTTCTAAAAACAAACGATCTGCATACTCGATTTCATTTACATTTTAATGTTATGTAAAAGTTTGATGAACTACCTTTATAAACTCTTCGGTAAGTTATAAGGTTCTTGCTTAGTTGGTAAAAATCATGTTCATGTGTGTCATTTTCTTTTTGCTTATTGTTTTGTTTAAAAAATATTGATGAGTGTGTAATGTAAGTGCCTGTGTGTATAAATTTTCATTTTCTTTTAATTGTTTTTGTATTTTCCAATACGTACACATGTTTTTGTTTATACATTTCTATTATTATTATTAGTTTTATTAAATCTACCACGATTGTTGATTTATGAACTTACTGAGATATTGCTAGAGGATTGTGCAACGTCCTTTATTCCTATTTGATTGTGAATATTCAGTTCCAATAACACCACCACTGCCCATGCCCATGCCAATGCCAATGCCGATACCGCTGCCGACGCCACCACCACTGCTGCCGCCAGTTGTCGTACAGCCCATTAATTCTCGAAAAACATCACCAATTTTGTAATTGTATCTATGGGAATTTGTTCAAGCAGAGATACAAATATGGGCTACAAATTAGTTACATGGGACACATTTGGGATTGTTTTTGTGGGTTGATCTATGAGGTTTAATACTTACTTTGCTGAACATTCCACGTAGCCGCATCGCCAATGCTTTCGTACCAGGGTGGATATGTCCTTTAGCTCCTGAAATTGTTATAGTTTTGGGAATTATTTGATGTTTCCTCGTGCAGAATGTATCTTCTTTGTTTACTATTCAGTCATAAACATTAATTATGGTAATTTGCTTATTAAATCGTTGCCGTTGGGTTATTGAGCATAAATTTGTTAAGTTAATGGTCACCAGCAAACAATTTGTTAATTGAGTGTGGTTTAAGGGTTGTTAAAGGAAAACTCGATTAATGAAACAAGATTGGTATGAAGAAGGAACTTATTATTTGGTTGAGTGTGTTCGTATCTGGACTTCGTTTTATTGCAAGATGATATATGACAACAATTACCGAATGAGAACCACTCTCAGTGTATAGAGAGATGGAAGAACTAATGGGAGTTATCGAAATTAATCATATTGTGTTGGAGTGGCAGAAAACACAGTGAAGAGAAGTTACCACTAGCTTTTCAAATGTCTTATATTCCTGAAAGGAATTGGAAGATATCATCAACTACGGATGTTGCACTAATCGTGTTTAGGGTGTGAACTTCCTAAAATAGCTTCTAAATGTTACTTAGACTTTGCTATAACTGCATTTATACGAGTAACTTTCTGGCAAAGTTAAGGCGAATTTAAAGTAATGAGGGAAAATTCAGGATTTCTTATTATGCAGGTAGTGCCATCTTATCCACAAGCAACATTTGACAGGCATTCCTCGACCGGAAAATATCGTCGCCATTTTTTTGCCAGTTGTCAAAATAATGAGACTCAATTGCAGCCGGATATAGCGGTTAATTTAAATAAGACGCTTTCTTTGATTTCGATACGAATGGCTCTCTGTATTATTTACTCTGTGGTAGAGTGTTTTATTAAGAGTATGGGGCTGGCAGCACTGCTTTGACTGGCAGCCATTTTGTAATCTGCGATGTGATTTATGTTTATTTGTTTAGGTTATTGTACTATTACATGGCGCTTCCCAAAAAACAAGCTCTCGAGAGCTAAGGTCCTGAAATCTGAAAAAAGCCCCCATAAGATTCTTTTAGATCCCATTGCTATACTTAAGAATAAATATTTTGTTATGGAACTTAATGATAGATAAAAGTAGATAGTAACCTTAATATTGTTACTTGGAATGCGAGAGGAATTCGCAGCAAAATTACAGAGTTCATGTATTTTTTAAACGCCAATAAAATTGATATCGCTCTTGTGACGGAAACCTGGCTCGTGCAAGGGATAAATTTATCTACTTCCAACTACAAGTGCTATAGGTACGATAGATTAAATAAAAAAGGCGGTGGTGTTGCCATTTTAATAAGAAGATCAATTCAACATTCGCTTTTAAACATAGTTAAGACTCAATACATAGAAAATGTAGGAACTGAACTTAACCCTCTGCGACTGACGTGGTGGTCTGACAGACACCACAAAATGTAAAATCTGTTATATCGCCCTTAATTTTTGAAATTTGACCGGTGCATTCTCAGTACCTTACAATTGTATGTTCGAGCATGCGTAAGTGTAAAGTCAGCTGTCTTTGCGTGCTCATGGTGTATTTTATAAGGTAGGGTGTCTACGAGACCACCACGTCAGCATTAAGGTAGGTGTCTGTGAGACCACCACCTCAGTGTTATTGTTTTATTTTCATAGTGTCTGTGAGACCACCACCTCAAAGTTATTGTTTATTTTCATAGTGTCTCCCAGACCACACGTCAGTAAAACTGATTGGGAGAGTATAATTTATGTGTTTTCTTTTTAAATGGCTCACTTAAATATCAATAATGAGTCGCAATGTTTAAAAATGATTGCTGTGATTGTTTGAAGCTTATCTATGTTCAATGCTCGAAGCCAATTTGTGAAAACTGCCAAAAAAATTTGTGATTTTTATTTTTAATTTTTATTTTTTTCAACCGATGGATTCAAATTTTATTTTATTATTATTATTTTTATGAGTGTTAACTTTGAGAATTTAATAATTTGAATGAAAAAAATATTTATTTTGATATTTTAAACTTTTTTTTATAAAAGCGGTACGTTCTGAAGAGATATTTATGTTATAAATAAAAATTATTACCTTACATGTGCTTTTTTACTTAACATAATATGAGCTATTTAATTTAGTAAAGAATACTCTAAGCTTCAAAATGGAATGATTAAAAATATAATCAGAAGTCTAGTTTTTGAAATACAAGCTTTCCAAAAGGTGTCTGGTGGACTACCACGTCAGTGGAATTGTAACAAAAAAGTCACGTCAGTCGCAGAGGGTTAAACTTAATGATTGTAGGTTCATCAAGGTATACTGCGTGTATTTTCCTGGCGACAAAATATCACCTGAAAAAAAGTAGGTCTTAAAGGTGATCTTCGAAAGCTTTTTGCTTTGAATGGGAATTTCATTATTGGTGGAGACTTTAACTGCAAGCATAGAACTTGGGGTTTTCTTCGGGCAAACACTTGGGGCAACATTTTGTCTGATCTCTTAGTTACTTTTCCAGTTAGTCACCTCTATCCACCTAGTTCAACCTACTACAGTTCGAGTGGTCGTCCTTCTGTACTAGATTTCTATGTTACTAACGTGCCTTTTCTTGTAACTCAACACCTATCGCTAAATAAACTTAGTTCCGATCATAGCCCGGTATCATGTCAATTACTTCTGTCAGGGACCGAAAAGACTCAGTATATTCTCGACTTCAAAAAGCCAATTGGAATACTTTTCGGTTTGAGTTACACGCCAAATTGCAAAGTTCTTCAACTAACCTAAATATTGTATTGTGCAAGGAACATGGTGATGCTTCTATAGATACCTTTACAAAAAGTATACTAGAGGCTGTTGAAAAAAGTGTCCCAAAGATAACCAAAGATGTTCATACTGTCAAGCTTCCGTCAAATATTTTGCACATTAAAGTAACAAACTCATATAGGAGACATTGGCAAAAATACCGCCAAACATTTTTTAAGGATCAAGTTTCCTTTCTAAACAAAATGATTTCAAAAATTATATTTCTGCATCGAAATATGGAATGGAATAAGAAGCTAGAATCTCTCGAGAAAAACTCAAAACCCTTCTGGAACATCTCTAAAGTTTTGAAAAATAAAAATAGACACCTGCCATTTCTGAAAGACGAGAGTAATAACTTTTTTACTGATCTAGAAAAAGCAAATGCTTTTGCTTCTTACTTTGCAAAAAACCATCAGCTATCTTCAAATCTCGGTGATAGAGACACAAATATATTAGTACACAACACAGTTAGTAGCTGGATAGAGTACAATAATAAACTCTCCGCTTCTGATTATGTTACTGTAGAGGACATAGAATTTATAATCAGTGAGCTCAAGTTACGAAAAGCAGCAGGGCTTGACACAATCCGAAATCAATTTCTTAAGGAATTGCCGAAAAAAGCTCTATTGTTTCTAACTTTTGTAATCAACGCCTGCATTAAATTAGAGTTGTTCCCCGATGCATGGAAGGATGCCAAAGTAATTCCGATCTCTAAAGCCGGCAAACCTCTCGAAAATGTCAATAGCTACAGACCTAGAAGTTTATTGAGTAGTTTAGGAAAAATATATATGAAAAATAATAAATAAAAAAAAATAAGCCCAATGAACAGTTTGGCTTAAGACAGTATCATAGCACGTCCCACCAAGTTCTGAGAATATGTAACCACATCAAATCAAACCGTATGATGGGAAAATCTACAGGAATGATTCTGCTAGACATTGAAAAAGCTTTCAACACGGTTTGGCACGAAGGTCTTATTCACAAAATGAAAAACTTTAATTTTCCTGCTCATCTATGTAAAATTATCTACAGTTTTTTGTCTGGTCGCTCTTTCAAAGTACATGTTAAAGATTATGTTTCAAATGTTGTCAATTTTTGTGCAGGTGTTCTCCAAGGCCCGGTCCTTGGTCCTATCCTATATAACTTGTTTACTTCAGATCTTCCTATTATACCAAATTGTGATTGTAATTGTGTATCAATATTTGCTGATGACACTGCAATATTTTCATCACATGAATTTGCTCTCGACGTTAAGAGAAATCTACAAAATGCGATAAAAATATTAAATTCCTATTACACTAAATGGAAAATTAAACTGAACCATGAAAAAATTCGAGCCATCTTTTTTACTCGAAAAAGAAAATCTTGCTTCCTCCCAAGTAGTCAGTTAGAAGTGAACGGTTGTTATATTAACTGGGAGCCCTCTGTAAAATACTTAGGAATCACCCTAGACAAAAAACTAACCTTTAGTGAAGACACTTCAAATACAGTGAAAAAAGTCTCTATTGTGATCAGGATATTATACCCCCTTATAAATCGGAAATCTTCTCTTTCAAAAAATAATGAAATTATAATACTAAAAGTGATTTTCCAGGCTGTTCTACTCTATGGATGCCAAGTATGGGGAAAATGTGCAATGTGTCATCTAAAAAAATTACAGGTGTCACAAAAAAAAATTCTTAAGATGATGCTAAGTTTACCTTGGCATCACTCTACCTTAGATGCGCATCAAAAAGCGAATGTCGAATTGATTTCGGATAGAATTGAAAAGCTGAATAGACGCTTTATAGAACGCTGTACGTTTGCCGATAATCATCTGGTAAACGAAGTAAGGTTAGATTCCTGATTAATTATATACTATCTTAATTATTTACATTCTAATTTGTTGATTTCAATTCTTAATTTATTTATTCACTGTTTATCATTTCGTAAATTTATTCGTTTGCTTATTTATTTCACACTATTAAACACTAATCCCCGAAACGTAAAATCATCCCGATTTTTTTTCCTTCCTGTTCATCGTACATCCTATGGTCTCAACGAACCCCTAACCCGCATGATGAGTAAGATTAACTCTGTTCCTTTTCTTTTCGACCTTAATCTTCCAAGTCCTTGTCTGAAAGTCCTCCTTTTCATCCCTGTAGTTTAATTTAGCTTTAATTAGTTTTAATTAGTTTAAGTTTAGTATGTTTAAGTTATTTTAAGCTTGTATTAAGCTAATAAATGGGGCGGTAGCCCCACCAAAATTAAAATTAAATATGGAGAAATTCAATTGGAAAAAAGTAAAAAGTTCAACATTTTTTTTAGAGAAAAGTTCATGATGTATATATTAAAATAATAAACGAAAAGAAAAGTGAAAAAGAAAAAAAATTCACTCCCTTGCATGTGCCACCTCACAATCCAAAGTATCTTCTTTTCTAGATTTGAGTGGTTCTGTTTCAAATATCCCAGTGCAAATTCAAGATGAACTACAAACTTGAAATGAGATTGTTCCGCCAATTCAAAGTGAAGTATGTTTGAATTTAATCTGCTAGTTCTAGTTTCTGAGTCTGCACAAACAATGAATTACAAATGTCAACAAAAAAGTTAAAGGAGAAGAGTTCGTCTCAAAACAAGAACTTTGGCTCATTTTATTCAATATTTTCGTGAAACCTCATTAGCCTAGTTCACACTGTACAATTAGTTGGACAGACTTTGGCTTGAACGACCAATGCTTGATAGTGCTGTGAACCCTCAGACGACCGCTTGAATGGATGGTTTTCAAATATTTTTGAAAATCTAGAAGTTGGACGGAGTGGAAGAGTATGACATAAAGTATGTTGGACGACAAGTTTGATAAGTGTGAACGTAAACTACATCCGACCATCCAACTTCCATCAAACGAAGTCTGTCCAACTAGTTGTACAGTGTGAACCCGGCTATTAGCGACCAATGGTCATAGGTATTTACAATGTCAAAGGAAACCATAGTGTTGGTTGTGTGTCATAATACTCCTTGAGTTTTCTTTGTTTTTTTCAATTTCTGCTGTGATTTATATGTGTCTCATAGTTTATTTGTGTGCTTTTAAGTCCATATTCTTAGTTGACATCATTGTACAGTGAAATTGTGTTAAATATCTAAACTTTTGCCAATTAATTGTGTTTAGCTTTGGTAAGCGGTGTAATTCTCTTGATCAAAAAAAAAAAAAAAAAATCCGTAACCTTAATTGAGTGATAATTCAAGTGGAAGTCTCTTGAGCACTTTACGTTGCTTGAATTATCATAATTACTGCATGAAAGCTTTTTTTGTGTTTTAAAATCATAATTTTTAAGTTTTAAATAATTTTTTTGTAGTGCAAATTTTAAATTGCTCCACTGCGTAGTTGGTTAGAGCGAAGATAGTTGTGTCAAGCATCTCAGGTTCAAATCTTGTACTATCCAAGCAAACGTTTTTTTTTTTTTTTTTAATTAAAACTAAACTTTTATTCTCAATCTTTCCGTTTTTCTTTTTCTTTTTTTACTTTTTTTTTAAATTCTTTAATTAAAATGGAATGCTCAGCGGTGAAATGTCTGGACTCTTCCCCTAATGCATGCCTTTTTGCATGTTACGGCCCTTGTGGGAAGTTTTACCATGCTAAATGCGTTGGGTCAACCACCTTATTTATAGAAAAGATTGACGCATCAAAAATTGCAGTTTGGTTCTGTCCTGATTGCAGGAAAATCTCTCTATCCCAACTTGCATTTAAAATGTCGTCATTCAAGACTGATATAACCAAAATCAAGAAAGGATTAGATGAACTCTGTAATAATTTTAATGATGCGGTTTCAAACCTTAATAACTTTTCAGCCCCCAAGTTTTCGGTTGACATATCAACCTCAACTGATGATTTGGAAGAGCCGCATACTCCTCTGCCTAATGTCTCATCAAAAACAATCGACTTATTAGTGCAGTCTACTTCAGATATTTCTAAACCTAATAAGTCTAAAAAGAAAAAGCAAGATACTCACTCTTCCGAAAAACGTTTATGTCTCAGGAGCTGTGTTGGTCCTACAAATAATACTAATGTAACGACAACTGTCGATTTAGCTGTTGTTTCTAGTAGGCCTTCTAGTGTTGATTATCAAATTACCGAACTACCTCATATCCCCAAACAAGTCGAATCAGTTCCCGAAACCATTAATGGGAATTATCCTCCTATTGAACCATTTCCAATTCCCAAACAAGTAGAATCAGTTCCCAAGCCTAAACAAATGTTTGTATCCCGCCTTAAGCCTGATTTAACATCCAATGATATTATATCCCATCTAACTTTGAACCACAACATATCTAATGACTTAATTATTAGATGTACCAAAATAAGTAAACCTAACAGTTTTGTTTCCTCCTTTAAAATGTTTGTCCCTCCGTCACAGTTTGATTATCTTTGCAGCCCGAATCTCTGGCCTTCAGGCACTCTTTTAATAGAATTTGTTGGTTCTTCCAAGAAGAAACGTGTTGAAAATAGTACCGTCAATAATGTTTCAAAAAACTAATAAGACTTTCCCTATTTTACCAGAATGTAAGGGGGCTTCGTAGTAAAACTACTGATTTTTTTATTATATTAATTCTCAAGCTTTTGCCCATGATATTTTTGTTCTTACAGAAACCTGGCTTCATTCAGGCATTCTGGATACAGAACTTTTTAACTCAGAATTTCAAGTATTTAGAAAGGACCGCCATTCTCATGTAGACGCAGACGTAGGAGGTGGTGTTCTCATAGCTTGTCGCAATAGCTTTTTGTCTTCTAATATCACTTTTCCTTTTACTTTAACAATAGATCTAATTTGCATTGAAGTTACCTTTGAGTCTAAGACAGTCTATGTAATTGGCACGTACATTCCCCCAAAAAGTTCTGCCCCTGCCTACAATGAAGTGGCTTTAGTGTTAGATTATTTAAACAATCTTTTTTCTTTAGATATAAATATTTTACTGCTGGGTGACTTTAATCTATCTTATATAGATTGGTCTCCATCAATTGACTGTTCATTTCAGAAAGCTTCCTTGGAATCCTCTCAACAAGAGCTTGTCTTATTGGATTATCTAATCTCTACTGACTTACAACAAGTGAGTTGTATTAAAAACTCTTTAAATCGAAATCTCGATTTAGTCTTTACCTCTGACGCTGTTAGTACTGTCGTTCTTAAATCTAATACCGGCATTACTAATGTAGATGACTATCACCCTCCTCTAGACATTTTCCTTGACCTAAGCGGTCACATTCATAGTTATAGTAATTCATATGACTGCTCGCATATATTTGACTATCGAAAGACTAACTTTCAAATGCTTTCTGATGAACTAAGTAGATCTAATATTAATAATATATCCGCTTTCAATAATATTGACGAAGCAGTTAGTTACTTTTATTTTATTCTTAACGACTGCATGAACAAAGCTATACCCCTCAAAATTTCAAAGAATGTGAGCTCTAATCACCCATGGTACACTAAGGAACTAAAAAAGCTTCGCAACAAAAGAAATAGTGCTTGGCGGACTTACATTAAGACGCGGTCTGAATCTGATCACCTTTCTTACATCTTTTTTTTTTATGAATTTAAATCACTATCAAAAACTCTGTACTCAAGTTATGTTCACAGAATGGGCAACTCATTAAGGGATGATCCCAAAAGTTTCTGGAACTTTGTCAATTCAAAGAAAGATTCGGATGGATACCCAGATAACTTTACATATGGTAATGACACATTGACAAAAACGTCCGACATTTGCAACGCTTTTGCTCATCATTTTTGTAATTCCTTCTCTGATTCTACTGTTCGTATAGATCGTAGTTACTTCGAGTTTCTAAGTAAATGTCCTAAAGTTAATTTTAATAATGTCCCAATTATCCTAGAAAGAGTCCTTAACAATATTTCATCTTTGAACGATGATTACTCTGCTGGCCCTGATGGCATCCCTCCAATAATTTAAAAAAAGTGTAAGTCCCAAATTGCACTTCCCCTTCATTATTTGTTTTCATTATAGTTACATTCTGGTCGATTCCCTTTACTGTGGAAAAGATCTTTTATTACACCTGTATTTAAAAAAGGTATTAAATCAGATATCCTTAACTACAGACCCATATCTAAGTTTTCTTGTATTCCCAAATTATTTGAACAGCTTGTTTGTGAAAGCTTAACTTTCGATATTAAAAATATAATTTGCAAACAGCAGCATGGTTTTGTACAGAAAAGATCAACAGTAACAAACCTTGTATATTTCCTTCATAAATGTTCAAACGCGCTTCAAAGCGGGCAAGAGTTAGATTGTATATATACTGACTTTTCAAATGCTTTCGATAAACTATCTCACGATATGATATTGTTCAAACTAAATGCATATGGATTCCCTTCGACCTTCGTCGATTGGATAAGGTCGTGCCTAACTGATAGATCATATGTGATTAAATATAGAAGTATTCTTTCAGACTCCTTTAAGGCGCATTCAGGAGTACCACAAGGCAGTCAAATTGGCCCTATCCTCTTTATTCTAGCCATTAATGATGTTACTTTTAGTTTATCATCGAGTGAAATTTTGATCTTCACGGATGATATGAAAATTTTCAAGAAAATAGACTGCGCAACCGATCGTCTTATTTTACAATCTGATGTTGAAAATTTTGCCACATGGTGCGATAAAAATGGATTGATTCTCAATCCAAGCAAATGTCAAAGTATAATTTTTTCGAAGAAACGTACACCGGCTTTGCATAATTACTCGATTTCTCATCAAATATTATGCAAGGTGTCCAGTATTAAGGACCTCGGTGTTTACTTTAGTTCCAATCTAGAATTTACATCTCATTTCAATTATATTGTTAGTAAAGGAAATTCAATGTTTGGCTTTATTAAAAGATGGGCTAAGGAGTTTACAGACCCCTACGTCACTCTTTCGCTGTATAACTGTCATGTTCGACCCCATCTAGAATATGCTTCTCAAATATGGTCTCCTTATTATGCAGTCCACAATTCAAGGATTGAAAGTATACAGCGAAGATTTATTAGATTTGCTCTTAAGGGACTTCCTTGGACTGATCCTTATGACCTTCCACCGTATGAGCATCGTATTCAACTTTTGCAGATGCAACTGCTTTCGAATCGGCGAATAAATAACGATTTAGTCTTTATTCACCACATTATAACAGGACGAATTGATGCTCCTGACTTGCTCTCATGCATAAGTTTTAACTACCGGGGAGGCTCATACCAACTGCGCAACTTGGAGTTACTTCACTGTCCTTATCATAGAACTAATTATGGATTGAATGAGCCTATTACTCGTATGATAAAAGTTTTGAACCTAAACTCAAATTTAATAGATTTTCATATTAGTAAAACTACGTTAAAGTCCTTAATTCGAACCAGAGCTCCACTCTCTTGACTATGTTTTTTTTTTATGTTTCTTATATCTTTATAATTGTCATATTTAATAATTAATTTTACGTTTATATGTAGCTATCTAATTTGTTTTTGTATATGTTTATCAATAATTTTGTAATATTTCTTAGTTCTGTTGTCTTTAGTGTGTTAGACTTAATTTTTGCTTACTAACAACTAACACCTCGCTAAATGATGACAGTGATACATATTTCTGAGTACTTAAGGGTGAAAAAACTCTTGAAGAAAAGATACATTGTTTCACAAGCTTGAAATAAGCTGTTCTGATAGTGAAAAAAAAAACCTTCAAATCTAGAGTCTTATATAAGACCCTTTGTAAATAAAGCAAAAGAAATTCTGGTCAATGGTGTTGCTGTCAACGATCACGGATCAAAATTGAAGTAAAAAAAGTCGCTCTTTTATTTGTGACTCTCCATCTCGAACATTGGTCAATAAGAGCTGACAACTTTAATGGCCAGAATGGGTGACAAAAAGTGTACAAAAATTGGAGAATATTCATATATATCTCATTGCAATATATTTCTGAGGACCGAATGTAGGAAAAGAACTGATGAGTCATTTCGACAGAAAACCTGTGACTCGCACCACTAGATTTATACTCCCCTAGAAGAACTTTCCGGCCTTTAATTTTCCAGTTGCAGATTCTTTAATTGATTTAGTTATCATGAAAAGATTTCTGTTTGGGTGGAGAGATGGAAAGTTCAATAATAATAATAATAATAATGTTGAATAATAATAATAACAATAAGATTAAATATTAGTTTGCTGGTTTCTTTAAAAAAAAAATGCTAAATGAAAAAGGTATATGACTTTTTGAAGTTAAGAAATATTCCGTTCTTGTTTTAGCTGTTCCTTTGGGAAAAGACGCTCTCTCATAGCAAGACTGAGCAAAGCCTTATAAGATTCTTTCCAGAGGCATTTTATTCAAAATTTGCCATCTCATAAGAAGAACTAAACTCTGTTAAGGAAACAACAAGTATCGCAAAGAGACTCTAGTTCTTGCTATGAGTAGCCAAGAGCCTCCTATAATTATGTCATTTAAGGCTTGTAACAGTCTACTGACGCCTGAAAAGCAAAAAAGAAAATTAAGAGATTTCACTACGGTAAGGTAGTGCCGTTTTGCGCACAATCTAAATTTGGCTGATATCCACGACCCCCTTTCATAATTCTAGTCACATTTTAGTCTTTGTAGGTTTGAAATGAATTTAAAAATGTGAACGTTTTTTGTTCCTTTGGGGCATTCTTTTAGGCTCGTTACAGTTGAAAATGTAGCAAACTTAATTTAAAGTTAGGAATCGGAAAGTTGTGGTACCCGTGGCGTGATGGTTAGCATGTCCACCTGTCAACCCAGAGGTTCGAGGTTCGAATCCCAGCAGAGGAGAAATATATCGCGAGGAATTGGAAAGTCCTCCGTTAGTAAATTCATTGCCATGAAAAGAGCTTTCTCAATTAGCCGTTCGGAACCGGCAGAAAATTGTAGGTCCCCTCCATTCCCTCACAAGGCATGGTTGTGAGAAATGCGCTAGGCCCAGGGGCTCCTCGCTCTGTTGCGCCACACTATTTATATATTTAATTGGAAAGTCGAAAGTTCTCCAAGAGCCACAATACTTAGATGGAAAGCGCTATGTTTTCAGTCGTTCGCCTTAAAATTTTAGTTTATTAATGTATTTGATTGTATCCGAATAAAGATTTGTGCAACCACTTTCCATCAGACGTCTTACAAGCCTTATACAAAAGATTTATTGGTTTTAGCCCCGGGTTTGTCCTAAGATCACCACAAAAAGTATTTTGAAAAGCCTTTACTTGCCCTGAATATGAGATTGAGTGTTTTAGAAGCGCAGGGGTCGCCCTCAGTCAAAAAAGCAGAAACCTCTGAATGGGCTACTTTGACATATTATTTGGTTTAAATGTCTTTCAGGGTCTTTCATTACTAGGACTGGGTATTGAAATAGAAATGGTTGCGGATGAACTCCTGGCGAGCCATCGGCAGCTTTCAAACCTCTGCAGTTGAGTACTGACACTGGGTTTTTAGGCCTTTTATGTATTAAGAGGTCCCTAAAAGGACCTGGCCTTCAAGGATCAAGGTTGAGGTTAATGCGTGCGGTTGACAACAAAGCTACGCAAAAATTACATTGTTCCGTTACACCAACAGTCTCGGATAACAATTATGATTTCGACGTTGATGACCCAAGCTAACGAAATAAAGACAAGGACTTCCGAATCTCCACATGCAACGTACCTACGATCCCTTAACGGAAGAAGTGCGATGTAATGGGCCGGACACAGAAAAGAAAATAAAAAACAGCGACATATGGCGACTGCTACAGACAACAGAAACATTGTTTATTTGGGTGCGGATTTGTCGTTAGAGGTAGACTCAGGGATAACGTTAGGTGTCAGCCAAAATCCAGTAAATGAGCTTATAATAACCATCCGCATCAGGGCTGAATTAGCAAAAGTAAGCCTAATATGCGCCCACGCCCTCACAGAAAACCTCCGAAAACGATCTCAGGCTAATCGATTTTACTGCGGGGGTTAGTTTTTTTGGCCAGATCAATCTACGGTCAACCAAACTGACCATATTGCGATCGACGCAAAACACTTATAGTGTGATGATATTCGAACTTTCCGAAGGCCCTACTTTCATTCGGACCACTACCTTGCTGCAGCCAAGGTACGAATGAGGATATCCTGTTCACGACTCGCGCGAACCATCGCTGTGAAATGTTGACGTCGGAAAATTATAATCGCATGTGATTTTTATCGCTTTTCCAATCAAATGTACCTCCAACTATTTTTGAAGCAGCAATGCCAACAAGCCTCTGAGGTTCTGGGTTTCACTCAGCATCCAAAACGAAACTCATAGTTCGAAGAAGAATGCAAAAGTGAACAAGGGCTGCTTTCGAGCAGTACAACGAGATTTACAAGGAGAAAAGAAGGGAAGAAAACCGAACTCTAAAAAAAAAAAAAGAAGCACCATGAGAAGCGCTCGTTTGAAAGGAAATTGAGAGATTCCGTTCGGAAGTTTTACCAAAGGGTTTTTCCCTTGATCTTGCCAGGCTGACAAAGCCGCACACTCAAGCCTGTAAAGACCAGCAGGGAAACATAGTATAATAGAGTCGTAGTCAATCCTGTAAAGACCATTTCTGCAAACTGATTAACGTTGATGAAGAAACAAACTCCGCTGACAGGCGGAATGCCACATTCAATTTGGACGATGATCAAGAATGTCGTCCTCCCGACCTAGAAGAAGTTAAGCTTGCCATATGCTTGTTCAGATGGCCTTGATGCCCAACTCTTCAAGGCAGCAGGAGATCAGTTGGAAAGGAGCATGCTCCAGCTGATTTGCATGATATGGTTCTAAGAAAGTTTGTACGATGAATGGAATTTCAGTATCGTATGTGCGATCTTAACAACGGCAACGGGTAGACCCTCACAATTGCGACAATTATAGAGGAATAAGCCTCCTTAACGTCCCAAATAAGATCTTGTCTGCTGTAGAAAAGTCCACAATAGACCAAATTTTCACATTACGGCAGATCTTAGAACTAACCCGAGAATGTAACATCGACATACACCATCTTTTTATCGATTTTAAGGGCGCGTATGACTTTATTTGCAGAGACGAGCTGTGCACAGCCATGTCTAGTTTCGGCATCATTGCAAAACTCGTACGACTATGCAGGATGATTTCGCAGAACTCACGCTGGTCAAGGTCGGCAAAGAACTCAACGAGACCTTTGATGTCGAAAAAGGCCATCAAAAATGTGATAAAGCGTATTCTTTATTATAAAGCGATTTTTTCAAAATCATTTTTAAAAAGATTGTATAAAACTCAAACGTCAACATCAGAGGAACAATCTTTCAAAAGTCTCTCGATTCGCAATCAAGTGGGATAAGACCTCAACCAACATACAGTGTAAAGCTGGAGAGAGCCCGCATGAAATTAAAATTGTTATCGAAAGATGTTGGTTGAGGCCCTGGCCCTGGTTTACCCCGAACTGAAGAAACAAATTTTTAATTCTTATTCCTAGTCATTCAATTCTGGTCGGTTTATAAGTTCTTATAGCTATTTCGAAACAGCGAAGATCTTATCCTAGAAAATGCTACCGCAATCTATCTCTCACAATGAACTTCACTTACATCCTTCAACTCCAGATAAGGTAGGTATTGGTACTCGATTTCTGTTGTGTTAATTTTCAAAACGAAATCTCAAGCAAAAGGGGCTGACATTTTATTGGTCCAGTCTTGAGACCTTTTACTTCGTCCTTATGCCTGCATCACGGCAACCTCATTGAAATATTTAACCAGAAACATTCAAATAGCTTAATTTACAGACTTACCTGAGAATTTGATTGAGCTTCAGTGATTGTATCGCACTTATTTCCAACAACAATAATACTAAAATCACGATGGCAAAAACTGTCCAAAATCTGATCTCTCATAGATCGGCAATACTGCAAATATACAACAAAGAATCTCGTTAGTCTTTTGCATTTCGCATAATAAACAATGGAAAACAAAAAGCTCACCTGAAACGTTTCCAAATTGCCCATGTCGAAAACCAAAACATAAGCATGTACCGTTCGCAACCCCAGTGGATGGCCATTGTTCCATTCGGCAAAGTTGTCAGCTGGAAATCTTTTCTTCTCCATTCAAGGACAATTCAAAATTTATATCCCACAGCATCACATTAGAAAAATAAACAAAAAGGAAGAAAGAGATAGAAAAAAAGATAACCGTATGAGTGGAAATGCAAATTGAAAATTCCTTTGTCAAGAACATCGTCAGTATTGGTTGGTCAGAAGGATAAATCGTAAATGGAAATTTAAAAAGGATTTTTTCAGTCAATTGAATGTGGTCAAGAGGACAAAGTAAAAGTGAACAAAAACACAGCAAAAACAAAAAAAAAAAAAACATCTGCGGTCAAATGACCAACTAACCACTTACGAAGCAAAAACCTCAAGCACTGCGTCATCCGGTTCTCTTCTGTTGGTGATGTGACCTAATGGCACCAAAATCCATTATATGCTCTTCATACACAAACTTTAAGTATTATATTCTGCATGGCAAATGGCCATTATATTCATATTGAAAATGGTTAAAGCCACACACATCAGCATTCAGTACACTCACACCCACCCCTCTACCTAAACATAAACAAGCGACAAATCTGGGATATGTGTCGTTTGTCGTCCTGTCGAGGGGGGAGCAGCTATTGTTTAGATGTGACCAAAACTTTAAATGTCACTCGTTGACAATTTGAATCATGGATTGTTTTTGTAGCATGCACAGCACACATTTGTAAATTGTCGTCGTTAGAATAAACTTTATCGATGTCAGTCCAATTAACTGTAGATGGGTTATATTTGATGACATGCCGGAATGATACGATTCTAATGGATTTTGTGTGAAGGTTTGTAATGCTTAACTGATATAGGAAAAGTCGTTAAAATGGTTACGTTTGATTGATTATCGTTGATAGCAATTGTGTGAAATGTTTAGAACCACCACTCAGAATCAGAAAAGTGGTGCTCACGTTCGACTAATGGGTAAATCGGGTAGTTTGTCTGCATTGTGGTAGCTGTGACTGTCCGTAAAAATTAAAAGTATCTCTCATAAATCACTCAGTAACTAAGTTAGGCTGTGTAGGTGTAGTTCAAATTTTTTTTTTTTTTTAGTATTATGTTTAGTTAAACAGTGAACTAATTAAAGAGTAGTTGTCATGGTTCAAGTTTGATTTGGTTTGATTTTAAGTCTAAGTCAAAGTTTTAGTTTAAGCCTATGTTAGGTTAGGTGGAAGTGGCTGTCAGTCAATGAGTACATTGCCTGACACACTTAGGCCGCAAGGGCCCATTGTGATACCACAGAGATCAGCAAGTTAATCACCTATTGATCTCAGAAACCCGATGTAAGATTAACACAGTGTCCCGTAAGAACACCTATGGTAAAACCTACATACAGGCGGTTCAGGGCTAACAAACTCTTCGAGCGTTTTGAGTCTACACACGGCCAAACTTTTTTGGTTGCAAGGCAGTTGTTACTCTCAGTCCATCTAGTGCTTGTTATCCTCGAAGCGTCTTGTCTATAAGTAGGAGTTTACATGTAGCGATAGGTTCACCTATGTTGTTCCGTTCTGAGCGTAGGGAAGTGGTCGTGCCCTTTTTGGCTAGTTCGTCTGCCATACAGTTGCCTGGTGTGTCCCTATGTACCGGCACCCATGAAAGGTGAATGTTGGACTGATTTGACATCTCCCTCAGAGACATCTGACAATTTTGGACCGTGATGGATATTGTAGAGACAGAGGCAAGAGATTTAAGGGCAGCTTGGCTGTCTGAGAAGATTCGAATATCCGTGAGGATATGACGTTTTCTTTGAGCCAAGACAGAACCTCATTAATCACCAGAATTTCCTCTTGGAACACACTACAATGATCGGGTAGGCGGAAGAAAAGACTGAGATTCAGTTTTTCTGAGTAGATTCCACTTCCTACACCTTCGCTGGTTTTTGAACCGTCGCGTCGGTGTAAAAGTGTATTGCTTCATTATTCAAGAGAGTGCCATTTTCCCAAGCTTCTCTTGAAGGTATGGTTACTTGGAAATTATTATCAAACACCAACTTGGGGGTGGTGTAGTCGGATCGATTCGGTAGGAATATAAAGTTATCTAGAATGGTAGTGTGGCCGATTTGATTATTGGTCCACTGTGATGTAGCTCTGAGTCGAGTAGCTGAGCTAGCTGCGACTTGTTTGCTGAAGATATCTAGGGGTGTGAGATCTAGTAGTACATTGAGGGCGTCCGATGGGGTTGTCCTCAGTGCGCC
Organism: Melanostoma scalare; assembly: GCA_949752695.1. Classification (NCBI taxonomy): domain Eukaryota; kingdom Metazoa; phylum Arthropoda; class Insecta; order Diptera; family Syrphidae; genus Melanostoma; species Melanostoma scalare. The sequence goes on from OX456986.1 coordinate 149,016,948, forward strand.
ACTAATACACAGATTAGCCGTTCTTTGAACTTTGGCCAGCTTGTTGTAGTTGATCATCTTGTCTAGTGCTGTCCACCAGACTATCACCCCGTATGTGAGTATCGATCTAATAACCGAGGTAAACAGGGTGATTTGGGGGGAGAAACCCCATTTCCCGCCAATGGCTTTTTTACAGGAGAAGAGTGCCACGTTGGCTTTATTTACTCTTTCCTCAATATTGGTTTTCCAGGTCAGTTTTTTGTCAAAAATGAGACCTAGATATTTAGCCTGATTTGACAGTGTGAGAGTTACCCCTTTAATAGTTGGGGGTCTGAAATCCGGAATTTTGTATTTCCTCGTAAAGAGAACTAATTCCGTCTAGTGTGGATTGATGTTCAGACCACAATCTACGGCCCAATTGTTAAGCTTGTTAAGTGCTGTTTGTAGCAGCTCAGCTGGGGTTTGTGGGTGCTTGCCTGAAACGGCAATTGCTACATCATCGGCATAGGCTATGGTTTTGAAACCTTCGTCCTCTAGGTCAATTAACAATTTGTTAACGACCAGGTTCCACAGTAGGGGAGATAAAACTCCTCCCTGCGGGGTTCCTCTATTGGCCATTCTACTTGTTTTTTAGTTCCCCAATTCGGAACTTATGATTCTGCTGCTGAGCATTGTTGTTATCATGTTCTTGATGTGTTCTTCTATGAGCAGCCCATCAAGAGCATTAGTGATTGCAGTATTGTTAACGTTGTTAAATGCACCCTCTATGTCTAGGAATGCGACGAGAGAGTATTCTTTATAGTGCAGGGATTTTTGTGCAAACCAGAGAGTGGAGTGCAGTTTCCACTGATATACCTTTTGCATTCTTAAGTGTATGTCAATCATTCTTTCCAGTGTTTTAAGGAGGAAGGATGATAGACTAATAAGCCTTAAATCTTTTTGGATTTACATGGGAGCTTTTGCCGGCTTTGGTTAAGAAGACGACCCTAGCTTCTCTCAGCCCTGGTGATTTACAAGGGTCAAAGCTGTTTTTTGCCCATAACAGTATTTCTCTAGAGATAAGACCTTTACCTGTTTGGTTTGCAAGTCGAGGCAAGTGCTCCTCGTCTGTTATTGTCAACGAGCTACCAGGGAAATGAGTATCCAGTAGCAAGTGTCAGACGGAATATCCATTAGACGTGAGTCAAAAGATATGCTGCTTGCGAGTTCCTCAAAGCTCCAGTGCGAATTGAATTATTCAAGAGACAGCATCTCTTTAAACGAGATATGGTCTAGAAAGTAGACCCCATGATGTAGGTATAAGGGGAGCAAGATTAAGCAGTGCGTTGAGAGCAGCTCCTGGTGTGCTGGGAATGGCCCCAGTAACACCAAGACAAATCGTTCTTTGAAGTTTGGCAAACGAGGCAATAACGTATTTACGTGAGAGCTTGTTCCACCAAACAACTGACGCATAGGAGATGATTGGTATTATGATAGCCGTATAGATCCAAAGGACCCTTTTCGGTGAAAGACCCCATGTCTTGCAAAAGGCCCCTTTACATTGCCAGAAAACTGACAGTGTAGTTTCAGACTCGACATATTTAGACCAAAGAAGTTCGTCGTCTAGGATTACTCCAAGGTGTTTGACTTCGTTTAAAAAGGGGATGTTGACGCCTTTTAGTGTAAGTTGACCAGTCAATTTTCTACATCTCGTGAAGAGGACAATCTCAGTTTTAAGAGGATTGACGGTGAGACCGTTTCTAGCACACCAGATGTCAGTCATAGAAAGCGCAGCCTGTGCTCTGGAGCAGACAACTTGGAGGCTGGAACCAACCGAGAGCACGGCGACGTCGTCTGCGTATGCTTGGGCGTGAATGCAAGATCCACTGAGCATTACAAGTAGAGAGTCGATCAACATGCACCACAGAAGAGGAGATAAAACGCCACCTTGTGGACAGCCCTTATTCACTCCTGTTGCAACATATTGTCTACACTCCGCCTCAGTAATTACGGTTCTCTTCATTAGCATTGCTTAAATCCACAACACTAATGACTCGTCCACACCGTGTTCTCTGGCTGCATTGCACATACCATCGAAGCTAGCATTGTCAAAAGCACCTTGAATGTCGATGAAAATGCCTACCGCAAATTCTTTCCTGTCAAGCGCGCATTCAATCCTGCTAACAAGATTTTGAAGTGCGGTCTCGCAAGATTTTCCTCTTTGGTAAGCATGTTGCATCTGAGACAGAGGGTGTAATTGGAGTGAGGTTTTACGAATGTAAATCTCAACCATTCTTTCCAGCTTCTTAAGCAGAAAGGAGGTAAGACAGATGGGTCTAAAGCTCTTGGCGAGTGAGTAGTCTTGTTTACCAATTTTTGGTATGAAGGCGACTCTAACACTCTGCCATGGATTTGGTATATACGCTAGGGCTAAGCTACCAGTGAAAATATTTTTCAAAGTAGGTAGCAAAAGGTTTATACTTTCCTGCAACATAGCTGGGTAAACACCATCAGTGCCAAGTGACTTGAAACTATCAAAAGATGCCACGGCATATTTGATGGCTTCGTCAGTAAAAACTAACGATGGCGTATACCAGCTACGTCGAGTGGATTTATCGGATTCACCTGATCTAAGGGAAATCGATAGCTGTGGTCCAATTGATATCTGGTTTCCTGGAAAATGAGTTTCCACCATAAGACTGAGCGTCTCTGCTTTGGACTCGGTATAGGAACTGTCTGATTTCCTGAGTGTTCCTAGTTTGTTTACCTTGCTCCTTTTAAGGGCTTTGGCAGGTCGACTAGTTTCACTGAGTGTTTCTATACTTTCACAGAATTCTTTGTAAGAGGCATTCTTTGATCTTCGAATTAACCTTTTGAAGTCCTTCTGTTTAGATCGATACAGGTTCCAGTCGACCTTTGATTTGGTCGTGAGGGACCTATTCAGAATACTTCTGGTTTCCCTGCGAAGTTTCTGTAGTTCATTGTTCCACCACGGAACCATAGATCTACTATGCAATTGTCTAGCTGGACATGCCAGCTCGAAGCTACTTGTAAGGGCACATTTCACTTCTAGAACTGCATCTTCCACTTTTTGTGATGTTGAGAGCTTAGGTAGAGTTTTGACGAAATCACCAAGCTCATCGTTAAAAATTGTCCAGTTAGTTTTTCCGGGATTCCTTGTAACTAAAGGAGTGGGAACCACATTTGCTACATGGAATTCAATGTATCTGTGGCTTGAGAGTGACACGTCCAGCAACACAACACAAACGAGGTAATATCCTCAATTGTATCACTGGGTGAATGTACTGGGGTTTTCAATTTGGGATGCACACCCTGTTTAAGCATAAATAGATTATATTTGCTCCAGTTGTTTCCATTACCTAAGATATCGTCAATCTGAAATCAAATTAAGTAGGTGCGTAAAAAACACTGCTAAGCTGTGTATTTTTACTATAAGTCACACTTTCGTCTCGATTTTTAGTTTCATTGTCACCATCAAACTCGTTCTTCAACCCGTTAACAGTTTTTGGGTTCATAATAGTGGTAGCTAAATTAAAATTCAGATCTGTCGGCCTGTCGGCTTGAAAGGCTTTCCGCCTCCAGTTTGAACATTGCTCTTGCATCTTTTGTTAGTTTACGTCAAATCTTTTGAGGAAATCGCTACTTCTACATATAACAGGAAGATCCAGATTGGTTGTTAAAATTATGTTCGACACGACGCGATGCCAAGCACTTTCCTTGTCCTTTCATGTAGCGGCATCAGTTTTTTACTTGCGATTATAGGTACTATAAGGCAAGTCTTGCAATCGTGCAGAAAAAAAATGTTGAGATAACAATTAAACATGACATTACGATGATAGAGAATACGAAAAAAGTGGGTCCTGCAATTCTGTCTGTCTGTCTGTCTGTATGTCCGTCTGTCTGTATATGGATATACAGCCTGAACCGCTTGACCGATTTTCTTCAAAATTTGCAGTTAGGGTTTGTTTGGCATCCTACAGAGGGATTTTTGGAATTGGGTCTCTAGGTCTTCAAATAACGGTACCTCCCATACAACCGATATGATAATACTTATTTTTCTCGAAAACGGCTCCAACGATTTCGATAAGATTTTCTGTTGAATATTAATTTTAGATTGTTTTTCTTATGATGCAAAAAAAATGTTTTGAAAAAGTCTAAAAACGGTACCTCCTATAGTACCGTTTTTTTTTAAACCGACTTTCTCGTTAATGGCTGACACGATCTTGACGAAATTTTGGATTTAAGAAAAAGTAGGCTGTTTAAGAAAGACTGCATACCAATATTTAAAAAAAATTAATTTTGGAAATTTTTATAAATTTTTTAAAAAAATTTTGATTTTTGAAAATAACTTCAAAACCGTATTTTTGATTTTTTTCAAATTATTTGTCAAAATAACTCTTATTAAGATCTAAAACTCTGCATACTCGACTTTTAAAAAACAGTTTTTAAAAAAAAAGTGAAAAATAAAAAACCGTTTTTTGGAAAAACTGCTCCAACGATTTTGATTAAATTTTCATCATTCATATGTATTAGCGATTGCAAAAGAATTGCGTTTTTAAATTTTTGCTTGAAACCTTTGGAATATTTAATTTAATTTTTTCATTATTTTGCGTGACTTAATTCAATTTCCATAATTAATGTGTAGTTGGCAACCCTGTATCACAAAATATATTATGAAGAGCTAATACCAGAACGATGGGCGGGCATGGTACTATTCGGGTAGGCTCTGACTGGTGTCAACTTGGCGGCGCCCAGATGCTGTAACTTATAGTACACGTCAATTGTGCTTACTATACCTCCAAGCGGTATCCACTGGGACCTGGGATGCTCCGTCCAGAGCTGACCTGCTAAACTAGTAAGTGCGAGTGTTGACAAGGGAATCCGGAACAAAAGAATTGTAATCGGTCAACACTATAATTGCTCTGCGAACTATGACTGACTGCACGAATCTCAGTGGTCTACGAGAGCTTTCGTGTAAATGTTCCAGCGGATGAATTCGAAGGACAGAATCAACGGTGGACTTCAGCAGCCATAAAAGCAGAAACCCCTGAAGGAGCTACTCCAACATATTTGGTTCAAAGGTCTTTCGGGGTCTTTCAATACTAGGACAGGGTATTGAAGTAGAGGTGGTGGCGGATGAGCTCCTGGTGAGCCAACGGCAGCACTCACACCCCTGCAGCAGGGTACTGACACTGGATATTCCAGCCCTTTGTGTCCGAAGGGATCCAAAAGGACCTGGCCCTCCAGGTTGGGGGTTGTGCGTAGGGTTAACTACCCAGCCACGGAAAAAAATATGGTTCCGACACAACCAAAAGCCTCGGATAACGATAATGAGTTCAAAGTTGACGACCCAAGCAAACGAAAAAAGGACAATGACCTCCGGATCTGCACGTGGAACGTAAGGTCTCTTGACGGACTAGGTGCAGCTGGAGAATTAGCGGACGCCCTAGACTGCTGCAAAGCAGTCATAACCGCCATCCAAGAAGTGCGATGGAGTGGACCGGGCATAAAGAAGATGAAAAACTGTGACATCTACTATGGCGACTGCTACAGACAAAAGAAACAACGCTTATTTGGGTGCGGATTTGTCGTTAGAGGAAGACTCAGGGATAAGGTGATTAGCCAAAATCCAGTCAATGAGCGTATAATGACCATCTGCATCAGGGCTAAATTCGCCAACATTAGCCTTATATGCGCCCACGCCCCCACAGAAGAGAAAGACGACGATTCCAAAGACTGTTTCTACGAGCTCCTCGAAGAAACGTATGAGCAGTGCCCTAGACACGACGTGAAAATCGTTCTTGGCGGTTTTAACGCAAAGCTAGGGAAGTAGGACATCTTTGGAAACACAATCGGTAAGCATAGCCTCCATGACAAAACCTCCGAAAATGGACTGAGGCTAATCGATTTTGCTGCGGGGCTGAATCTTGTTGTAAGTAGTACACGCTTCCCGCATCTCAAAATTCATAAAGGTACATGGCGATCCCCAGATCAATTTACCGTCAACCAAATTGACCATGTTGCGATCGACGCAAGGCACTCTTCCAGTGTGCTAGATGTCCGAACTTTCCGAGGGGCCAACTTTGACTCGAACCACTACCTTGTTGTAGCCAAGGTACGAATGAGGATATCTTGTTCACGACCAGCACGAACTAACGCTGTGAAGAGATATGACGTCGGAAAGCTACAGTCGCAAGAGATTGCCAATGCCTTTTCCAATCGAATTCAATTATCCTTGAATCCCATGCCGCCAGCATTAAGCATTGAAGACCAGTGGCAGCAATGCCAAGAAGCCATCAGAACCGCTGCCTCTGAGGTTCTGGGTTTCACTCGGCCACCAAAACGAAACCCATGGTTCGATGAAGAATGCAGGCAGGCAAATGCAGCCAAACAAAAAGCACGACAAATGCTGATGCAACAACGAACAAGGGCTGCTTACGATCAGCATAACGAGATCTACAAGGAGAAAAGAAGGGAAGAACACCGACTCCTCAAAAAGAAAAAGAAGCAGCATGAGAAGCGCTCGTTTGAGGAAATAGAGAGGTGCCATGACAGGAACGAGATTCGGAAGTTTTACCAAAAGGTAAAAAGATCCTGCCAGGGTGGCAAACCCCGAACTCAAGCCTGTAAAGACCAGCAGGGAAACATAGTTATAGAGTCACAGTCGCTACTGAGGATCTGGAAAGATCATTTCTGCAGACTGCTTAACGGCGATGAAGACACAAATTCCGCTGTCAGGCAGATTGCCCCATTCAGCTTGGACGATGATCAAGAATGCCGTCCTCCCGACCTAGAGGAAGTTAAGCTTGCCATATGCAAACTTAAATCAAATAAGACTGCAGGTGCAGATGGCCTTGATGCCGAACTCTTCAAGGCAGCTGGAGACCAGTTGGAAAGGAGCATACACCAGCTGATCTGCATGATATGGTCGGAAGGAAGCATGCCCGATGAATGGAACCTCAGTATCGTATGCCCGATCCTAAAGAAGGGAGACCCTCACAATTGCGCCAATTACAGAGGGATAAGCCTCCTTAACGTCGCTTATAAGATCTTGTCTGCTGTAATATGTGAACGTCTGAAACCCCACGTCAACAACTTGATAGGTCCTTATCAATGTGGTTTTAGACCAGAGAAGTCCACAATAGACCAAATTTTCATATTACGGCAGATCTTGGAAAAAACCCGAGAACGTAATATCGATATTCACCATCTTTTTATCGATTTCAAGGCCACGTATGACAGTATTTACAGAGACGAGCTGTACAGAGCCATGTCTAGTTTCAGCATCCCTGCGAAACTAGTACGACTATGCAGGATGACTTTGGAGAATTCACGCTGCTCCGTCAAGGTCGGTAAAGATCTCATCGAGACCTTTGATGTCGAAAAAGGTTTAAGGCAAGGCGACAAACTGTCATGCGATTTCTTCAACATCATACTTGAACAGATTGTAAGAAACTCAAACGTCAACACCAGAGGAACAATCTTTAAAAAGTCTGTGCAATTACTCGCCTATGCAGACGATATTGACGTAATGGGAAGAAAAAAGCGTGATGTCATAGGTGCTTTTGCGAGTGTTGAAACAGAAGCGGCATTGGTTTGATGGTTAATGAGGGCAAATCGAAGTATGTATATGTTGTCATCAAACAAGGACACAGAACATCGACGAATTGGACAAAACGTCACAATAGACAGACATAACTTCGAGGTAGTACAGGACTTCGTCTACCTAGGATCCGCTGTAGACACGGACAACAACATCAGTGCGGAGATCAAACGGAGAATAACTCTTGCCAACCGTTGCTTCTTTGGGTTAAGAAGGCAATTGAGAAACAAAACCCTCTCTAGAAAAACCAAGGTGACCTTGTATAAGACCTTAATCATCCCAGTCCTGCTTTACGGCGCGGAAGCATGGACCTTATCGAAAGCGGATGAGGAAACTCTTGGTCGTTTCGAAAGAAAAATTCTCCGAATGATCTTTGGTCCCGTATGCGAAGACAATGTGTGGAGAAGAAGATACAACAACGAGCTGTACCGCAACAGAAGAGTACGCATCGCGAGGCTACGATGGTTGGGCCATGTAGAGCGGATGGACCCAAACGCTCCGGCTCGTCGGGTGTTCGAAAGCACATTGCAGTGAAATCGCGGAAGGGGAAGACCTCGTCTTAGGTGGCGCAATCAAGTGGATGAAGAGCTCAACCGACTTGGAGTGCGAAACTGGAGAGAGCTCGCCCGAAATCGAAATCGTTATAGGAGGATGTTGGTTGAGGCCCAGGTTCACCCCGAACTGTAATGCCCACCTAAGTAAGTAAGTAAGTATACCAAAACCTTTAACTCAGCCTCTAGATTTTGATATCGTATTTAGAACACAATCGCAAGTTCGTGCGACCCAGTCGTGCCCATTTTTTTTATAACCAAAAATCCACAACGAAACACAATTTCACATTTTTAAATATAAATTTAAATGTGAGTTTTTAAATTTTTGACACATTGCATAGTTCAAAGTGAACTTAGTTTTATTTTTAATTTGTTACCTTGCTAAGTTCCACATAAATTTTCACGTGTAACATAAATAAGTTTATGTACTTACTGAAAGCTATGCGGAACCTAGCTATTTACAGGATTTATGATTCGAATCAGCAAACGGGCCTAAGTCTAAGTCTTAGTATAAGTATGAGTCTAAGTCTAAGTAAGTCAAAGTAAAAGTCGAAGTTTAAGTCTCTGTCTTAGTTTGAGCTTAGTACTAAGTCTTAGTTAAAATCTAGCCTAAAATTAGGTCTAGGTCTAAATCTAAGTCTAAGCTGAAACCTAAGTCGAAGTCAAAGTCTAAGTCTAAGTCTTGGTCTGAGATTAATTTTCAGTCTAAGATTAAGTCTAGGTCAGTCTTAAGTCGATTTCCTTTGGGAAAACAAAAGTACTCTAAAAATTTGATTTTTTTCGTGCCCACTGGAACAGAAAAGACAAAAGTGCTTTTTTTATCATTGTATGTGTGCTATTTTTGACAGACAACTCTTCCCGTTTGTTTTGTTCTGCAATTTTCTGCAAAATTTTTGGATTTTCAAGTGCGTTTTTAATTTTGTGGTAACAAAACTTTAATTATTCTTTTTCTGAAAGAAAAATTTCAGAATTTCAAACACTTCGTCATCTTAATCGGAACTAAATGAAGACTCATACATATTTTGATTAATTTCAGTTAAAATTGAGCGATCCATTTTCACAAAATAGTTTATAGCTTATTTTCTATTATCTCTCTTTCACAGTCCTTCAACCAAAAATGCAAAATAATCAAACTTTAAACTGGTAAACCTCAAATGTTTTGTGTTGGTGTACGTGAAAGTGCGTGTAAATCTGGCCTCTGAATCGAGATTCATAAAACGGCTTTTTCGGGGCAAAAAAAAGTGATCTAGTGCCTACACGGAACATGTATCGTATTTCGAGCAAAAAAGCACTTTTAAAAGTGCTTTTATGCACCACTGGAAATCGACATGAGTCTAAGTCTAGGTCTAAGTCTATATCAAAGCCTTAGTCTTATTCTAAGTCTTAGTCTAAGTTAAAGTCTAGGTCTAATTCTAAGTTAAAATCTAGGTCTTAGCCTAAAATTAAGTCCAGGTCTAAGTCTAGGTCTAAGTCAAAGTCTAGGTCTAAGTCTAAGTCTAGGTCTAAGTCTAAGCCTAAGTCAAAGTCAAAGTCAAAGTCTAACTCTAAGTCTTAGCTAAAGTTTCAGTCTAAGTTTAAGTCTAGGTCAGTCTAAGTCTAAGTCTAGGTCTAAATCTATGTCAAAGTCTTAGTCTTATTGCCGGTTTGTTCAAGCTTGATTATTTTTAATCAATGATTATTCCCGATGATAATTCTGGATTCGGTTTGTTCACCAACTCTTTGGTGATCACAGATTCTTAATCATGGATTAAGAAAAATCCTTGATAGCCAAATCGCTTACTTAACCCGCTCTGAACAAACCGGCCCTTAGTCTAAGTCTTAACACAAACCTAAGTCTAGGTCTTTGTATAAGTCGAAGTTTAAGTCTCAGTCTCAGTTTAAGCCTATGTAGGTCGAAGTCTTTGTCTTAATCTAAGTCTTAGTCCATAATTAAGTCTAGGTCTAAGTTTATGTCTAGGTCTTAGTCTAAACCTAGTCTTAGTCTAAGTCGAAGTTTAAGTTTAAGCTAAATTCTAAGTCTAAGTCATAGTTTAAAGTCTAAGTCTTAGTTTAGGTCTAAAGCACGGGTCACACACAGCTGGTTGCCAGCGGCGAGTCGAGTAGCCGCTACTGTAAGCCGCTGATCAGCTTTGTGTGACTACAAAATTCACCACACTCGCTGGCAGCCGGCGAGTAATTAGCAGCGGCTTTCAAAGTTGAACATGTTCAACTTTTGGCTGCTAGCAGCGGCTGGCAAAATATAAAAATACTCATAAACTTTCTATTTAGTAATTGTTCATTCAAAGAAAGAAATAGAAATAGGTTTAAGAACTAGAAATAATGTTCAAAAATAAATTTTTGTATGGTTTTCTGCAGCTGTGTGTGACCGGGCTGACAGCCGCTGCCTGCTTCTGCTACTGCCAGCCACTGGCAAGCAGCCGAGTGTGACCCATGCTTAAGTCTTAGTCTATTTTTAAGTCTAAGTTTAAGTTTAAGTTTAGGTTAGTTACGAATTCATCCACGTAATGTTGAGGAAACTCTATATTTTTATACAAAAAACCTAATTCTAAATTTTCAGAGTTATTAAGGTTTGGTTAATACAAACCTACCGATATTTGTCGTGTCTTTACTAATTGGGACCATGAAATGATGATCATTTCAAGAGTCCCATTTATACAACGTTAACACACAGAATTGTTGTATTGGAGGCTCGAAACCCTAAGAAATATTATGTTGAAAAGCTTCTACTTTTTCAAGCAATGAATGATTAGTGCGGTTTTTCTTTCGGTGTAATTTCTTAGACAAGCTGCCACTGGTTCCGTTTTTAACCACCGTACGCTACTCCCTGAAATGATCACGTTCAATCAATTTTTACTGTCGCACTCACTGCCATTGTCACAACCATTTCTACCGCCATTAAAGTAAACCTTTTATAACGTTTTGGAAAACCATCTTTTCAAGGAAATAGAATGTGTGCTTGTTCTCCATAAGGCTGTAGCTAAATCAAGTACTATTTTTGCTTGAGCTTTTGTTACTCAAACTATTAAACTTAACTACACACTTCATAACTATTCGTATCCGCACCCACCCGCATTTCTGTTACAACATTACCATCCACTTAACCTACATAAGTTCAGCTCGCTCTAACATAACTAACACCCCTTCCGCACCATGTTAAGGCGTCTAATTTAAAAATACATCTGTTCGGACAAAATCTCTGGCATAATCTAGCACTTAAGCATGTCAACCAGACCTTTTCTAGCAAACTCACCCTCAGGGGTCTATAATTAAATTTACTGAACAAAACACACACAAAAAGTTGTAAAAAAAAGGACAAGCAAAACTAGCTATAGATATGCTGATAAAATTATCTCGTCCATTTGCCATGAAGTGTGATGCAAGCTCAACTAGAGCATTTTGTAGGTACTATGCAATTCCTTCTCAACCCTTTTTAAAATACACGCAATTCATCCTATCTCCATTCAATCCATATCTCAATTTATCTCGCTTTTCATTTTGTCTATTCTTGGGAGAGAGAACACGAGAATAAAAAAAAGTGAAAAAAAAAGTTATAAAAGGATTTTGCGACAAAGAGTTTCATTGGGACATGATGCGCTTACTCATCGCCCGAGGTGTATAGACACTGTGCCTCTGTCATTCACTTCCGAAATGAGTGCCGGCAATAATAGCCCATCACGTCCTTGAAGAAGAAATTTTCTTTTCAAACAATGATGTCCAAGCGAGGGTGAAATAGTGATTACCGAGGAAAAAACCCCACAAGGCCACAAGGGACGAGAGGGAAGGGGCTGTGAGTGGGTTTCGTTGGACGTGGAATTTTCAAAGAGTTATGTCCGAATAATTGAGTAAAGCTATTAAACGGAAGTCTACGACTGTATATGTACGTGAATGGAGGATACTGGAATAGGAGAGGACTACGACGATTTTTCTTTTACGTTTTCTTTTTTTGCGTATCTGTCTCTTTGTATTCAGAAAGGATAATGGCATACCCGGAGGGAGGGATAATGCTGAAACAATAAAACACTAATTTAATTATTTCTTCATTTTTTTTTGTTCACCAGTCACTTTTTCTTTTATGAGGAGGGAAGTGGATTGTGTTTTTTGATTTTTTGACGTGAGCAGGGATGTTTGCTTGGGTTTCAATATTAATTTCAGACGAGGCTTGTTAATAGTTCGTAGGAAAAAAAAAACATTCAGTAATGGGTTTGTTCACTGACACGGTTTAAAAAATGGTTCAACCCATTTTTTTCTTCACTCAGTCATTTACTTGGGTCTCCAGTTTCAATTAGATTTTCCGTTCCTTTGCTCTATTCTTCATCGTGCTACATACCCGGCCTATATATTTTTGACCATAGTTTGATTAAACCTTTTTTAATAAGATTCTAAACATCTTAGAACAGCAGCAGTCAATCATAACTCCTATTGTATCTCATCTAGCCTAATGCCTTTGCCTGTCTTTTGTGTTTTACCTGCTTAACTGACTTCTTCGACTGTGATGTCGGTTACTTGCGCAAAGTCATCCAATGCCAATAATAAGAATGCAAACTCCACAGATCTCATTGATATTGCGGAGAATAAAGCCTATTTCAATGTTAATCGTTTCAGTTTAAATTAAAGTTTAAGTTTAAGTTTAAGTAAAAGTTTAACTTTAAATTGGAGAGTTGACGACAATCAGGAAAATGTATGGGTGGTTAATGGCTTGGAATCAACTAAAAGAGCGCTTCTCACAGAACAACAAGGAGTTAGTGAGTTTGAGGTTCAAATTGTTGCTCTAAAACCAAGAAAACCGATCTCTGCTGGGACGTCTTCCTATGGGGACATATGAAGAAATGAAATCAGATCATTAAGAGCTTTCGATTCTCGAAGAAGTATCACAAGGAAATAATATATGCAGTCGTGGATTTGTGAGCCTGCGATGATAGACTTACTCTCAACGACCTACCGAATACGACGACGCTCGTAGTAGATCTCGTAGCGACGATCGTAGTCTACATGACACGGTGGCCGTTGGAGTTGACGTCGAAAGTAAAGATGATAAAATTAATTTCGTGTTTCACGCTATTTTTTGGGAAAAAAACGTAACCGAATCCAAGGCAAGACTTGTTAAGTGCTATGGGGTCTTCGAACAATTTCCATGATAAAAAAGTAGCTTACGGAGCTCCGTTGTGTTCGTATCAGCACAAGGGATGCCGAACGTCCAGGTCGCCCAAAAGAGGTCGTTTCACCAGAATTCGTCGATAAAAAGGACGAATATTAAACGATCGGAGAATGAAAGTGCGTCAGGTGGCTGATACTATAAGCATCTCAACTAAGCGGGTGCATCACATTTTGCATGGATAATTGGTACCCCACGATGGGTGCAGCGATTTCACACAGTCGACCATAAGAATATCCGTGTGACCACTTCAAAGGAGTGTTTGGTGAAGTTCAGCTGCAATCTGTGAACGAGATCTGGATTCATCACATTCACAATACACCAAAGACTAACAGTCAAAACAGTCGGTTTCTCCTGGTGAACGTGCACCAAAAACAAATCTAAGGTGGGTGTGTTGGCTAACAAGTGGCCACCGTATTTTCGAAAGCAAGTCTCAATTTTCTATTTTATTTGAAAAGGGTAACACGATAAATGGGAAATATTATTCTGAGCTTTTTAAAAGATTCGATTTCGATTTGAAGCAGAAACAACCGCCTCTGGCGAGGAAAAAAGTGCTGTTTCATCAAAACAATGCAGGAGTGCATATGCGAACTGGTACTCCATCCAGCACATTCTCCAGATTTCGCCTATTGCGACCATTTCCTGTTTCCAAATTTGAAGAAAAAGCTCTGTCGTAAGACAATTGCGGATCGAATGAAGAAGGTTATCACTGACACAATTGCCTACTTTGAAGGTCTTGAGAAAGCCTATTACTTGGAAGCAATGAACAAATTTTAAAAACGCTGAACTAAATGTATTGAGATCAAAGAAGATTTTGTTGAAGAATAAAATGTTTATTTCAGTAAAAAAAAAGTCACTGACTTTTCAAACCGACCACCTTTTTAAGTATAGAATCAGCGAAAAATCGTGAGGAATCGGCAAGCCCTCCGATAAGTAGACTCATTGCCATAAAAAGAGCGTTCTCGATAAGCCGTTCGGAACCGGCAGAAAATTGTAAGTCCCTTAAATTTCCTCACAAGGCAATGGTTGTGCGAAATGCGCTAGGCCCCTTGTTCCCGCTTTATTGCGCCACCCTATGTGTGCATGTATTGAAAAAAAAAAAATGAAGGAACTAACGCAGATGAAGAGCATACTCAGAAAAAACAATTGTCGAATGTCGACTGAAGTTTCATCTTCGTCTGCGTTTTCTAATGAGACAGCAACAAAGGTAAAGATCCTAGTGTTTGTTATGTTCGATTGGCGATTGCGAAGGCTTTACGATGATGCTAGTCCATCAAATCGAGATGCTGCTAAGGTTCCTCCTGAGGCATCAGCTAGTGAAGAGGCTTTGACTTTGTTGACGGGACACAGTGTGTTATTTCCTCAACTATACCAGAACAGTCATATTCGATGTGTGAATGCATCACTAAATGGAACTCAAAACATATCGAAGAATTACTCACTGTCACTGTCGGAATCCACAACACTAAAAACGTAATCCCAGCAAGCTATAATCGAAAATGGTCAAGTTGACTATATGGACACTACACAAACGTGAACCACTGGAGTTCTTAAGGCCCTTTTAGACGATCATTTCAGTTGAGCTTTCAGTACAGCTTTTTTTCAGTAAAGCTTCAGTTAAGCTTTCAGTTATAAACTGATGTCTAAACGCTTAAAAATAAACTTATAACTAAACTGAAACCTGAATTCACAACTGATGAAACTCTCATCAGTTTTCTGTTCAGTTCTCAGTTTTCTTTCTGATTTTGATTTTTCTCAAATAAAAAAAAAGCTCAACTGAACATCGAACTGACGTCTATTTATTTGTATTTGTATTTGTATTTATTGGTACAGAAATTATGTTACACGTAGATACAATATTATCTTTTAGTTGTGAAACAATTAAAGTAGGGTTTAAATATTAATAAATGATTAACTTATACACTTAATTCTTTGAATATTATAAAATTATAGTTAAATTATGATTTAAATTATTATTTACATTATTTACTTGAACTTTTTTAATTTTTCTTTTTGTAAATATGCTTATGAGCAGTAATGTTGCTTAAGCTTTTCTTGAAAGTCCCTCATACCTGAAGACCGTCTGACGTTGAGCGGAAGGCGATTCCAGAGTCTTATGGCGCAGACAAAAAAACTGTTTTTGAGTTATAGAGTAGTTCGTAAAAGGTGGCACGAAACTTCTACTTCTTCCGGAAGAAGATGCAAATTGAATTCTTTGGAAAAGATATTCGGGCATTCTATTTTCTTTAAGACTGAAAAGAAAAGTTAGTGTTTTAAACTCGAGATACTGTTGTAACTCCATTCCAAGGAAAGCCTTAACATAACCAGAGATATGTTATCTTCGACCAATGTTATAGGCAAACCTTACAGTACTATTTATAGCTGCTTTCAGCTTACGTAAGGAAACGCTATCTAGGTCACAGAAAACTGGGTAGGCATAAAAAATGATTGGGAATAAAAGTGACTTAACCAGCATTGCCTTAGTCCTGAAAGGAAGACAGTTTCCAATTTGATATAGAATCCGGAGGGATCCATGTATCTTGGATACTATTTTAATAATATGATTTCCCCAGGTGAGATTTTGGTTAAATGTAACACCGAGATTTTTTACACTGGTGACGTAGGGTAACACTAATCCTTCTAAACAGAGTTTTGGTAAGTTTTGAGTGTCAATGCTTAAGCGACTAATTAATATGGCATAAGCTCATAAGCAGCAGCATAAGCTTATTCTTTCTCGACCAAGAGGCTATCGAGCTAAGGTCTTCATTAATTCGCTCAGTGGCATCCTCAACTTGACCTATCGGGTAGCTAAAATGCATCTGCACATCATCAGCGTACATTTGAACCTTACAGCATTTCAAAATTGAAGGAATGTCATTATTGAACAAGGTAAACAATAGTGGACCTAAGATGGATCCTTGTGGGACACCAGCTTTCGTTTGAAGAAAACTTGACCTTTTTTGGTTGCAGTAGACAGCTTGTGAGCGACCTGTCAAGTAACTTTCCATAAGTTTTAATGCTGTGGATTCGAAAGCGAAGTAGTTTTTCAATTTAAGAATAAGAATGTTGTGAGGAACTGTGTCAAAGGCTTTTGAGAAATCAAGCAATACAAGAGAAGTTACATGACCTTCAGTCAGTTCCATTCGAATGTCATCTACCAAGTTTAAGAGTGCCGTAGTACAACTGTGGTTTGGTCTAAAACCGGATTGCTCAGGTGATAAAAGGTTAAACTCATTGAGAAAAGAGTGCACCTGCTTGCTCAAAAGTTTCTCAAAAACCCTAGAGAGAAAAGGCAGAATCGATATAGGTCGATAGGATTTAATTCTAGAGGCAGTGCTTTTAAGGACAGGGATAATTTTGGAGATCTTCCAGGAAGACGGATATGTGGAGTAGGTTAAAATGTTGTTAAAAATATAAGTAATTTCAGAGAGTACCGCATGAATAATAATTTTCAAAAACTTTGGCTGCATTCTATCTAGTCCGATAGCATTTGACTTAATTCAAGTGACTGCATTTAGAACTTCGAACTCTTTGGAAGCTAAAACTCCTCGAAACTGTTGGAATGAGCGATTCCTCTACAGCATATAATCTTCTTATTTACCCACTGAACGGAAAACTGAACTGAGAACACACCGTCTAAGAGGGCTATTCAAGGTTGGAGTTGGTATCAGGAAAAAGATCAAGTGGAAGAATCGAGATTATGGCATCAAACGCTCAGAGTTTGCTGCTGCGTTTGCCTCTCCACCCTGAGGTCACTAGAACAGCTCCAAGAAACGCCAGGGCATTAGGCCCTTTATCCCTTTGAATCTGGAATGGAATGTTAGCTCGGTGACCATCTACAACTGAATGTGCATTCGTCCACGTCGTCACCGCAGGGACTTCAAAATTCAGACTTCTGACTTTTGACTTTAGAATTTTGGGTTCTAATTCCTGACTTCTGACTTCTGATTTCTGTCTTCAGACTTCTGACTTCTGTCTTCTGAGTTCTGACTTCTGACTTCTGAATTCTAAACTCTGACTTCTGACTTCTGACTTCTAACTTCTGACTTCTGACTTCTGACTGCTGACTTCTGAATTCAACTGTCTGACTTCTGAATTTTTACTTCTAACTTCTAACTTCGGACTTCGTACCTATGACTCTTTACTTCAAACTTTAAACTTTTGACTTTTTAAATCTGGGTTCTATTTTCTGACTATTTATTCCTGACTTCTGACTTCTGATTCTGAATTTTTACTTCTGACTTAAGACTTCTGACTTCGGTCTTCGGACTTCGAACTTCGTACCTCTAACTCCGGACTTCAAACTTCTGACTTTTAACTTTTTAAATTTGGGTTCTATTTTCTGACTTTTTATTCCTGACTTCTAACTTCTGTCTTCTGACTTTGACCATCTCGCCGATGTGCGTTGGATTTAAATGGAGCTGTGCCATGTTACAGGACCTGCGCAAACTGAAGAAACTCGAGCTATTATACGCAACCTACTATGACAACAATCGGAGGAAATGAAGACAATAAATAGACACTGCAAGCATCGCGGTGGTCATGTGAAGAACGAAGTCGAGTTCCATGCGTAAACGTTTTGATTGTATGTACTTCAAGACGATAATAAAGTTTTTGAAAACGTATGTCAAATAGTTTGCGCTTAAAAAAAACTTGTCAAGTACTTTTTGTGAAACCCGATATTAGGTCGATGGTAGAGTCGTTCGGGGTAAGTGTGCGCACTTTTGACTTTGAAGAAGGATTTCATGCAAAAGAAAGGATATACCCAAAAACAGTTGATTTAATATTGAACGGACACATTTTTACTACTATCGTTCAACCATAAAACTACAATTTCTTATAAATTTAGCTGTATTTTTATAAGAAAATTAAGGCAAGTCGAAATGCGTACACTTGCCCTATGAAGGGGCAATTGTGCGCAGGGTGTGATGCTCATAATTTTTTTTTTCACATACGAATTCTCAATCAAGTTTCAAAATGTAGGTGTTAATGCATAATAATATTTACAACTAAAAAACTTATTATTTTTATCAAGATTATTGTGTTTTTTTTTTGTTAACTTCTTTTTTATAAAAAAACATAAACATATTAATAAATAATAATAAATTAAAGAATAGTTAACAGAACTTAAAGCATTAATTTAAAAACATAACAATTAACATAAGAGGAACTTTAAGTTTCATTAAAGACAAACTAATATATTAATCATAAAATGTAGATTTTAACCAATCTATTGAAAAATAATAATTTTTGAATCGGTCAATTAACTTTAAGGTTCCCGTTCTCGTTCCCGTTTCTTTTCCTGAATTACTGAGGGATTATGTGGCATCCCAGTACTGAAAGAATTTTTGAAATCTGTCCAATAGTTTCTAAGTTTCCGTTCCCAACCCCGTTCCTGTGGGAATCTTCCGGAATATGGGGTTCAATCCTTGACAGGAACCATCGCCGTACTAAACTATGTCTACCCTGAAAATTTCATAAAAATCTTGCTTAAATGGACTTGATGTTATAATTTCAGACTTAAGGGTTTTTCCTTTTCTTTTGGTGGTCTTCTGCGATTTTGGAAAAGGACTTATGGACAAGAGAGCAACATGAGTAGACTTTTGTGTGATTAGCCACTTTCTCAAGGCAGACTCGCTGATTCCCACCTTCTCTGCAGCCGCACGCTTACGTTAGCCAAGATCTATAAGCCTTTTAGCTTCATCAAATTGAGCTTGTGAAACTAGCTTTTTGTTCGGATTTTTTCTAACATACGTTCTTGGCATACCTGTTTCATTTAAAAAAAATATAAAAATACACAGAAATATAAACATGTACACATATTTGCAATCAAACACAAGATTATTCAGGAATTTTATGATGTGTTTTGATTTACATGACTGTGAAAAATTAGTTTGGGGTAAGTGTGCGCATGCGTTCACTTACCCCCAAATTTTTGCGCACACTTACCCCAAATGCACTTTTCTATTGTTTTTACAAAAATTTTAACAAACAATTGCCAAAAACTGTAAAATCTTAACCCAAACGTAAGGACCATAAAGTATATTATAAAAAAAAATCCCTACTGACTGCACTGTAAGACAAACTCAAGTCACTGACACAGTTGGAAAATGAAGAAATATTTTAGTGAAACGTACCTTTTTTTTCTTTTGTCTCTCGTCGAAACACCAAACACGACAGCAGCACTAACTCAACTTACTTGAGCTCAGTTCAGATATCTACTGAATTGCGCATCAACAGAAACCCAAATTTCATCCCTATTTTCAAGAAAACCACAGTGCGCCTGCGCACGCTTCCGCGCTGCGCACACTTACCCCGAACGACTCTACACAGTCCGTTCCTTTTTATTTCGACCTCATATAATTCCATTTCATTTCATTTTAATTAGTTGTATATAATCACAGGCTTTGCTGACCAACAACGTAACCTCTGTTAAATGAGCTCCGAGTTTACAGAAAGCTCTCACAGTTTTTTTGTCACAAAAAGGCCTTCTAATCTCATTACCCTCTTATTTATCATTTAAGTCACTCAATAAACTCTGACAACGAAATAACTAGACAAAGATAATTAATTGAAATAGTATACATATAAGCAAAAACTATTCCGAGGTTGATAAGATATTGATATTGATGCGACTAAATTCGATGGCCTCTACACGAACTTTGACAAGAGAATGATTAATGTGACCATCACATTCTTCGGCGCCATCGAAAACTTTAATCTATAAATCATTTTTCTCTTCTCATTGTGTGATTTTCAGTGGATTTTATCGTATTACCTTTGCCATTTTGACTTGTTTTTTGTCAGATTTGAATAGATTTTAACGTCGGTGTCGCTCGGTAGCTGAAAAGGCCATTAAAATACAGCTACTGGTGTTTTCAATAAATTTAGTAATTCAGAACAGCTTTTAAAAATTTTATTTTAAAATTTATTTCAAAATTTTGATTGATTGTCTGGGTATGTTCCTAAATCTGTACTAAAAGTACAGAAGTGTCTACTGCGCTGCTAACTGGTTTGATGCTCAAGTTAATTACGAAAGCGAAATCGGAGTGTGCCTAGCAACAACTATGAGTAATGTACACAACTCACCATTCAGTAGGAAAGGTGGAAATTTTTGCTCAAAACTAATGAAGGCTGGCTATTCAAATGCCCTTGCCAATTATGAATTTCTTTTACGAATTCACGACGAGAATGGAGAAATCCTCAGAAATGCAAAATATCTCCCAAGCAATTAGTCAAAACTTTTGACAAAAAAGAGAAGAAAAAAAAATGCAGTCAAGAAGGACAAGAAAAACGAATCACAAAACACGAGTATCCCTTGGCTCTTTGAACTATACTTTCAATTCGGCTAGACCCTGATTCTATTTATTAGTATTACTCAACGTTAACCTGCCATAGTATCCTTGCACAGCGTTCGTTTTCCACTCAACTGCCCCCTCTTATACCAACCACCCCCTACTTATTAAGTCAAATGTAAGTACCAGTAAAATGAAAAAGGAAACCTTAAAAACGATATTCTTAGGCAGCCCTGGCCTCTGGAATTAAATGAGATTCTACCCAATTAAAAAGGATTTAATTTGATTTAGGCTATGCCACTTCCTGGATGACAGACACATTGTGCTGAATAACAAGTGACTGAAATGAAATTATGTTGGATAGCGCCGAGGAAAGTTACAATCATTTTGCAAAATCAAATTTGTTAAAAGCTCTGAAAATGTTTGTCAAAAAAGAAAAAAAAAATATGTTGGCAAAAAGACTCGGGGCACAAAGTTAAAGAAAAGGAAGTGAAGTAACAGAAAGCAGAACCGTAAGGACTTCTATTGTGGGGGTTTCGTGTGAATTCATTTTCGAAATGACACAAACATAAGACGCACATTCAGAACACACAAATCATACAATTTTACTTGTTGTACATGACCTTATCACATATTGTGCATGCATATGGCCACCATTTAAGGAGCGTAGGATGTGTCAAATGGGAGGGAATGTCGTGCACGGATGTAAGTAGATGTCAAAAACTTAATTAGTATTGATTTTATGTAAGAATTTCAAACACACCTGGGGCGGAACATCGAGTACCATCAGCTCCCGTATGCAGGTTTCGCACACAAGACAGTTCTTGTATATTCGACGTCTTGTTGTGGTTGCGTGACTTTTGGGAAAGTCATGATTAAAAAATTGCTGAAAAGAAAAAAAAAGAAATAGATTATAAATGCTGTTTGAAATGTTGATAGAAATAATGGTTGTGGAATTGATTTCTGAACATGTAAATATACTCAAATTCAAAAAAAATCTCTACGGTTTGGTTTTGTAAGGACATAAGAATGAGATATAGATATTTAAGGTCAAGGTCTTCCTATCATGCTGATATTGAAACATTTCCTAGCATTCACTTGTAGTGTGTGGAGACATTGATGAGAATGGGGGCCAATTCTCTACCGCATATTTATATACAAACATATCAGTTGATTATAAGTATTTTGGATAAAAGTTGAATTTAGATAGGTAGTAACTCGTCATTCAATTTCGATTTCGAAAGTAAGGCTCAAGTTCAAACATACATATTTTATGAAGATTTCACTTCAAAAGATTTATCTTTTTTGAGGATTCAAAGAATGCGATTCTTTTGAGGTAAAGGACATGGCTCATTTTTCTATGGAGCCTGGGCCCAGGGCGTACACCTATGAGACTAGTACCAAATGAAAGCTTATGTTCAGCCCAATCTATCTGCCAAATATTGAGATATACTTGAGATTGAGCGCCGGAAATGGGAAAAATCTAACATTTCTACAAATAACTACGTATATCTCGAAAAGCATAGCATGTAGTTTAATGATTTAGGTATCATGTGAAAGATCATAAAAAAATCTTTCATTTCCTCTAAAAACCATTTTTCGAAATGCCTTATATTTTGAAAAGGCAGACCTTAAACTTGTTTGAAAAGAAACATTTTCGTTGACGTTTGCCAGCCAATATCTCGAAAAAATCAGAGATGACCTATATATTTTTTTACACCATTGTAATCCGCTCAATCTCAAGTCCAATTATCTCAAAATCACCAAGACCAAATTCAAAAATATTTGGCAGATAGATTGGGCTGAAAATAAGCTTTCATTTGGTACTATAGTCTCATAGGTATAGGCCCTGGGCCCAAATATGCCCCACCTCCTTTCAATCACTTTTTCGGACATTTCGGGCGGTATGTCGGGCCTATAACTTGAGCAATGTTGGTGTTGAGGTCGCCGAAACGTGAAACTACGCGTTCAGGAATGGTTTGCAATAATTGGTCGCGTTGTGAGGCTTGTTTCGTAAATAGATTAGATTAGATTAGATTAGATTTTTATTTCCATAAATAATATTTACACCATTCATCCTACTAATATTATAAACGTGAAAGTTTGTATGTGTGGATGTATGTTTGTTCCTCTTTCACGCAAAAACTACTGAATGGATTTTACTTAAACTTTCCAATAATATAGCTTATACATCAGAATAACACATAGGCTACTGTTTAACAAACAAGAAAAGAAGGACAACGAAAAAAAGTAAAACTTTCAATTAAAAACGCACCATTAACAAAATACAAAAAAACAACATCTTTATTAAAGCTCAAATGCACATTTGCTCTATGCTCTACGCAGCTCGACTGCTCTTTGTGGACTGTGCACTGTGCACCGCTCAAAAGTTCTTAGTGGACTGTGCACCGCTCTGCTGATGTTAGTGGACTGTGTTCTTGTCAATGCTCATCTCACCATATATAGGTTGTTGCTGCTGCACTAGCCTGCTTACCCTTATCGATATTGAGCACCGCTACTTCACATATTTGGCACAGTAAATCTGCAATTGGGTTTTTTCCATTGCGACCCTTCGGTCGCAACCACCGTTGTCTGGTACGTCTGCCACGTACGATCGCGATGAATATTTGCTATTTCTCGGTCCCAACCACCGTTATCTGGCACACGATAACACAGTGACTCTTAACCGAAAAGCTTCTTCTTTGGTTGCCTGCACCGAATCATGTTGATTCTATTTCTCGGTCGCAACCACCGCTATTTGCACATTGTATGTTGTCTTGTAGGACATCTGTGTTGTAAGAACAATTCTTCTTCTTGCTGTAATTAGCGACCGTGAGGTCACTATGGAAAGGGGTGTGGCCTATGCACGTGCCACATGATGATTTCGCTTTCTCTAACATTCCTCCCCCCAAATTGAAGGCTCGTCTTCAATTTCGCCTGTTGGCTCTTCCAGAGGTAGAACGCATAACTTCTGTATTGCTCGCACCAAGGTTTTATGCTCCAAGCACTGAAAAGCTGCCAACAATGCAGCGCTCTTTAGGTTGCTCACAAGCTCTAGGTGTATGGGCTTCCTCACCATGCACACAAACACTGCAATGTAGCCCTTCTCTATTATCTTTGATCGCCCTGATCTCCTTTTTATTTGCACCGGTCCAGCATAGTCTACTCCGCTATGCTTGAACGCTCTCGTGGGCTGGACACGTTCTTTGGGAAGACTGCCCATCAGCTGTTCGGACGTTGTTTTGCTCTGCCGAAAACATGTTATGCACCTTGAGATGTGGGTCTTCACTGCTCGCCGCAGGGAAGGGATCCAAAACCTTTGCCTTATGTACTGCATGCACAGCTGTACGCCTCCGTGTAGTGTCCTCAGATGCGCTTCTCTAAAAAACAGATTGAGTGAAAGTATGCTGCTCAAACTTACCAATGAAGATTTCTCCAGGAGTTGTTTGACTTCCATTTGATACGCACAAAGTTGTTCTATCCTTGCCCATTAGGATAATGCTCGATCTCGCTCTTCCAGTGACACTGGCCCGGTCAGGATTGTTTGACGGTTCTTCCTACACGCTCTCGTAAACATCGCCGCTCACCTGCCGCATCAGTTTGCACAAAAGCACGGCTGCACATAGCTCAAGTCTGGGTACTGAGATGGTTTTGACTGGTGCCACTCTGGACTTTGAAGCTATGATTCTGCACGTTGTTTTCCCAGTGATTGAAGTCGCACGCATGTAAACAACTGCGGCGTAAGCTCTAGTTGAAGCATCTGCGAACCCATGGAGCTCCAGTTTGTGTTGCTCCGTGCTTCCCAGCCATCTCGGAACCCTTATCGCCTCCACGTGTTTCAGCTGCTCGCGGTATTTTTTCCATACCGGTAAGATGGATGTAGGTATCTGCTCATCCCACTCAACTCCGCAGCGCCATAGGTCCTGTATTAGGATTTTTGCACTAATTATTACTGGTGCCAGGTAGCCATTTGGGTCGTACAACCTTGCGATGGCACTGACAACTCCTCTTTTGGTGGTAGGCACACTGCCTTCGCTCGTTCGCACCTTAAACGAGATTTCATCTCCTTCACAGTTCCATACGAGACCCAACATTGAAGCACTATGATCTTCTGGGAATGTTAGCGCTTTTTCGCTCGACCAGGTGTTCGTCAGTCTTGACAGTACGCGCTGACTCGAAGACATAAATTTGCTCAGCTTAAACCCGCCAGCTCTTAGAGAAGACCTTATTTGTCGGCACTTTGTTTTCGCCTCCTCTTCGCTGTCTGCACCAGTCAACATGTCGTCCATGTAAAAATTGTTCATGATGGCTTCACATGCCCGTGGATACTCTTCCTTGTGGTCCATCGCGCACTGATGCATTGCTCGCACTGCATTGAAACCGCTGGACGCCATGCCATACGTGACCACTGTCAGACAGTATTCTCTTAAGCGCTCGCTTGGGTTCTCTCTCCAAAAAATCCGTTGGAGATCCCATTGCTCTGGGTTCACCTTAACTTGGCGGAACATTTTTTCGACGTCTGCCGAGACTGCAACCTTGAAGCACCGGAAACGAGTAATTATTGCAGACAGATCGTCTTGTAGTTTGGCACCGGTAAACTGCACGTCGTTTAGTGACATCCCACTCACGCTCTTGCACGATGCGTCGAAGACGACCCGAAATTTTTTGGTGACGCAATGATGTGGAATGTGGTATGCACGCTCGCTCGTACTTGATTCCGATACTTGCTTCATGTGTCCGAGCGCCTCGTATTCCCGCATGAACTCGACGTATTGTGCTCTCAGCTCTGGCTCTGCACTTAGCCGCTTTTCAGTTTGTAGGAACCTCTTCATGGCCACCGCTCTGGTCGAACCCAACTTTTCCGCTCCAGGACTCAGCGGAATCGTAACGACGTATCGCCCTGATGTAGTCCTGTAGTGAGTGGTCTTAAAATTTACTTCCACCCATTCATCATCGGCCGACAGCTTAGATTCCCATGTTGGTTCCTCTACTTCCCAGAACCTCCTCAGCAGTTGGTTTAGCTCTGTGTCTGGGGGTTCCACTACTGCACACATTGCTCTGGCTGCACACTCTGCTCTTGGTTGAAGCTGGCCGAAAACAATCCAGCCAAGGTACGAGTCCTGCGCCGTCAGCCCGGAATTGAATCTTTTGATACCGTCACAAATTATCTCTGCCCACACTTGCGCTCCTAACAGCATCTCTATTCGGGCTGGCTCGCTGAACTTTGGATCAGCCAACTTGAGTTCGCTCACCTCTGTCACCTGCGCTCCTGACAGACATCTTCCGGGAAGGCATGATGTGATCTTCCTGACGGTGAACATTTGGCACTCCAGATTGAAGCTCAAATTATTTGTAGATCGAATGCTCAACGTGACTATTCCAGTTGGACGCAAAGCAGTGTCCGCTCCAATGCCTCGCACGTCAAACACGCACCGGCGTTTTATGAGGCCCAAACGTTGCACGCACTGCTCAGTGACCAGGTTGATTTGACTTCCGCTGTCTAGAAGCGCCCTAGCTTCATCTGGTTGTCCTGCTCTGCCCTGCACCTTGACGCGTGCTGTTGCCAGTAGTGCTCTTTGCACCTCGTCACTACCGGTTTGCTCACTCTCTAATCGCTCGATGTTCATGGCCACCGAGTCTGAGGCCTTCTCTGCAGCATGCTCTTCTGCAGATACTGTGGCAATTGATTGCTATTGCGGAAGCTCGGACGTCCTCTTCGCGTATCCGAGGTTTGCGCTCGAACTCGCAACAACTGGATGGCTGACGCCAGATGGCCGCTGTTCCTGGCACAGGACACTGTTGTGCTTCTTATTGCATCTACGGCACATGCCACTGGGGCAGGATTGCGCAAAATGTCCTGGATGTAGACAATTTGCACACAGCTTCCATGTCCGCACCTTTTCATTCCTAGCTTGAATTGATAGCGCCAAGAAATCTCCACAACGATAGAGAGGATGTAGCTCTTTGCACAGTGGGCACCTCGGTGCCGATGTCGCTCTTGGTGTGCTCGCTCCTGCATATTTCGGGATGCTCTTCGAAACGTGGTCTCCTAGTTTTTCCTTCCCAACTACACTCTGCTCTGAGTCGAAGAAGGCTGAATCCAGAGCGTTTGCTCTGCGCTCGAGAAACTCAAAGAATTCCTTGAGAGATGCGACCTGTCGCACATCGTGCCTGGTCATCTGCCATGCGTGATTTGTCTCACCGTCAAGCCTGTTCCTGAGCATGTTGACAATTATGGGGTCCCATGACGAAGTGGCTAGCCCCAGGGCGCGCAAAGAGCTCAGGTGTACGTTGGCTTCATTCACTAAGTCGCGCAGACCACGTCCTCTCGATGTCTCTTTCCCTAGCTTGGGGATAGCATGAAGCGCATTCAAGTGTGCGTCAACCAAATTCTGCTTATTGTCGTAAACGTCGTTAAGTTTGGCCCAGGCTTCCTCATAATTTGCTTCGGTCACCTGCCACCTGCTTATTAGCCTTGCTGGTGGTCCGTCCAAAACCAATTTCAACTCCCGCAGTTTGGATACGTTTGCCATTGACGCACAGTTGTGCACTTCACTCACAAATTGGTCACGAAACTCCCTCCACTTCGTATAGTCACCCTTGAACATGATCAGCTTTGAGCGTGGCTCTTGGCGCAACTGGATGACGTTTGGAGTGTCTCGTGCTCCTGCTCCGACAGCTGCATTCTGCGCTTCTAGCTCTGAGATACGCTCCGTTAGGTTTGCTGTGGCGTTGTGGTATGCATCTTCTGCAGCGGCTAGATACTCGTCCTGCGTATCTAGGGCTTCGGCCGTTGCAGCCGTGTTCACTACGCGCAAATGCTCCTCAAGCAGCTTGTCGTATGCGGTGTGCGCTGCCTTGAGTTTTGCCTGCAATAAGGCTAGCGTTGCCTCGTTGAACTCTGCTGATTCAATGAAGTTGGTGATTCTTGACAGGGAGGAACGAAAAACGTCCCTTCGCAAAACGTCGCCCATTGCTCCAACTATTTGCACTGCACAGTTTTGGAATTTGCACTTGCCCGTAAGACCGTACAAGACTGCAGCGAGCCAGGTCGACCCTTCGAAACTCGCTTCAGTCCGAACGGAATCAATGCACTTCTTTTTTTTTTTTAATTTTGCGCTCTGCAAAATAACCTTATCTGGTTGCGCTGCACAGTTGATACTTGGGTTCAATCAATTTGCACTTCCTAGAATTCGCACAAGTTCTTCTATAATTTTTTCCTGTTGCTCTTGCAACAATTGGGCACTCTAATGTTTTTTTTTTTTTTTGGGTTAAGTAAGGAAATTTTCTTTCGAAAATATTTCCTTTCGATACACACACATATATAAATATGCTTTTAATAAGCACTCTTTTCTATCTGTAGGTCGCTCGCACAATTTATTTATCCGGCTCGAAGGACCAGAATGTTTAACAAACAAGAAAAGAAGGACAACGAAAAAAAGTAAAACTTTCAATTAAAAACGCACCATTAACAAAATACAAAAAAACAACATCTTTATTAAAGCTCAAATGCACATTTGCTCTATGCTCTACGCAGCTCGACTGCTCTTTGTGGACTGTGCACTGTGCACCGCTCAAAAGTTCTTAGTGGACTGTGCACCGCTCTGCTGATGTTAGTGGACTGTGTTCTTGTCAATGCTCATCTCACCATATATAGGTTGTTGCTGCTGCACTAGCCTGCTTACCCTTATCGATATTGAGCACCGCTACTTCACATATTTGGCACAGTAAATCTGCAATTGGGTTTTTTCCATTGCGACCCTTCGGTCGCAACCACCGTTGTCTGGTACGTCTGCCACGTACGATCGCGATGAATATTTGCTATTTCTCGGTCCCAACCACCGTTATCTGGCACACGATAACACAGTGACTCTTAACCGAAAAGCTTCTTCTTTGGTTGCCTGCACCGAATCATGTTGATTCTATTTCTCGGTCGCAACCACCGCTATTTGCACATTGTATGTTGTCTTGTAGGACATCTGTGTTGTAAGAACAATTCTTCTTCTTGCTGTAATTAGCGACCGTGAGGTCACTATGGAAAGGGGTGTGGCCTATGCACGTGCCACATGATGATTTCGCTTTCTCTAACAGCTACAATTTATCCCTAAATTCCCACGGGACCAGGAACGTATACGGGAACTTTGACACTACAGCACCGATTTCAAAAATTCTTTCACCGTTAGAATGTTACACTTTCCCCGAGTAACTTAAAAACTAATTCATCCCCATATTCCTACGGGAGCAGGATCGTGTGATGCTTCTTTTACGAGGCTGGGGTAGGACTCAGGGTGTCCAGGGTCTACCCAAGGAAGCTTCGTAAGACTTGGGTTGTCGGCGGTCCAACTTCTCAAAATGAAATGAATACGCTGAAACGGTCGGGTATTTTACAAATAACTCTAAATTTATTTTTTCAATTTCTCTCAGGATTCGGTCTCTAAGTTTTACAAATTTTACAAATGAATGTTTAACGATGTTGCATGCAAGCTAAGGGGGTTCCTTCTTTTGTCCCTTGCACTAGTCTTCTTGAGATGGTTGGTCTTCTCAGGACGGCTGGTCTTCTCGGAGGTCGCGGTGACGTTTTTCCTAGGGGGTGGACGCTACGGCCTTGGGGTCCTCTGTACGGTACTGGTGTATCGTTGACTGGCTCTGCGTTAGGCAAGGCACTCTGTCGGCGACCGCGAATTTCGAAGTAAAGGTCTGCGTTATGGGAAAGGCAGAACAATCTATCGGCGGGGGCGGACTACGTGGGAAGTGCCTGCGTTGTAGCAAACGGCAGACCAATCGATCGGCTTTGACGGACTTCGTAGTAAGTGTGTGCGCTTACTTAGGGCACGACACTTTGTCGGCGGCGGCGGACTACGTAGAAAAAGTCTGCGGTTGAAGATGACCCTCGCTATGAAGGCTGACTGAAGAAAGAAGCTCAAAAGCTCGGTGGACAACACCGCAGCAATGTAAGTTCCTTACGGCAACTGGGGCGACGAGGAACGGTTACACACTCGGTGGACAAACACCGCAATAATGTAACTTCCTTAGGGCAATTGAATCGGCGAGGAACGTTTACACACTCGGTGGACAAACACCGCAATAATGTAACTTCCTTAGGGCAATTGAATCGGCGAGGAACGTTTACACACTCGGTGGACAAACACCGCAATAATGTAACTTCCTTAGGGCAATTGAATCGGCGAGGAACGTTTACACACTCGGTGGACAAACACCGCAATAATGTAACTTCCTAAAAACGGTAGGGAGTTTTACCAAAAAGAAGAATCCACTCGCTCGGTGGACAAACACCGCAATCGAATAGATCTACCTTAGGGCAACTGAATCGGCGAGGAACGTTTACACACTCGGTGGACAAACACCGCAATAATGTAAATTCCTAAAAACGGGAGGGAGATTTACCAAAAAGAAGAATCCACTCGCTCGGTGGACAAACACCGCAATCGAATAGATCTACCTTAGGGCAACTGAATCGGCGAGGAACGTTTACACACTCGGTGGACAAACACCGCAATAATGTAAATTCCTAAAATGGCGAGACTAAAATAGTCCAGGAAGAGAAAAAGTAAAGTTTACGTTAGAGGTATGAGAACCCGTAAATCTTTTTCTGATTTGTAGTGCAAAAATCACTTCTACTTATTGATTTTTCCACTGAAACCAAGTGTGAACTGTAAGTCGGCGAATAAAAAGAACGGCTGGTTATTGCCAATGCATTCCCCCACAAGGAGATGCACACACAGTGATGTCATTTGGCCTTGTAATAAATGTAATTTAATTGCTGTGGGCAACGAGAACTAAAAGGAGAACACGTAGAGTGTTTTGATGCGGTGGTTTGGAGGTGGGGCGGAAATTAAATTGTGACGCATCGTCACAGATCCCCCCTTCTTTGAAAGACGAGAACCCTCTCGTCCCAGACCCCTCTAGCACTAGGAGAGTTCGTGTATGTTTTTTCGTTTTGAGGGACTTAAATCCTGCCCTTCTTTTTTTTTCTCTTTTTTATATATATATTTTTTTTTTTTTTGTTTTTTTTTTTTTTTTGTTGTTTTTTTTTTTCCCTTTTTTTTTTTTTTTTTTTTTTTTTGTTTTTTTTTTTTTCCATAAACGTTATAAACAAATTAAAATAAATTTCGGATAACAAAACTAAACTTAAATCCCTATCCTGAGAGTACCATCATGCGAAAAAAAACCAATCCGATCGTCCTACGATCATAAAAAAACAAATGCAGCTTGCTTGGCCTACTACTTCCGCATCTCCATTGGGACCACTTTGTTCCTATCCAGGAACGACAACATCGCCTCGGTCCCAGTGTCGTTGGGAATCACGTTGATACCTCTGCCCCTGTTCTGTATCACAAAGGGTCTGGTGTCGCGGCGGAACACTGACGTGATGCCCCGGAACGGGTCCGCTTCTGGGTTCCTTAGCCGGATGGCTCGCCTTCGCTGGGTCTTGGTGAGCGGAGGCTGCTCTCGGGTTTCCCGTAGTCTGGGGGTCTGGATGTCGGGCATCATTGTTGGTTTCTCTTTCGGTGGGTAGAGTCGGTGATTTTTCCGGGACCAATATTCGGATGCCGGATTGTTCAAAATTTCACGATTGCACAGGTGAGGACTTTCGGCCAGTGCTTTCTGGTACTCGTCCCAAAGAAAGTTCGCACTGTCCCTCACTGATTGAACATGCACCATCTGAACTTTGGATACTGGCGGAGGTCGGATGAGCACGGCTGGTGGATGCACGGGCTTGCGGCTCACACAGCGAATAGTAGTTTTGCTAGCTGGTTCGGCCTTTGTCAACTGTACGACGACCGGGCGGACTCCAGGATGTGGTCGACGGGGTTGCCCTGGTTGTCTCTTACAGGGAGTGTACGGAGAGACGGGCCGTGGTCTTTTGGCCGTGGATGTCGAACGTTCAGTTCTAAAAGCCGGCATCGATAAGTCTTTTATGTTTTTCATCTCCGGTAGTCGTTGCACACAATTCATTTTGTTAGTCTTTACACAAGGTCTTTGCTTTACTACAGTTGGTGATCGACTGAGGTCTTCTTTATTCGAAACCGCCGGTTCAATATCGGCTGAGTTATTGTTAGTATCTGTAAGACATGCTATTTTTGCTGGTGCGGCTCCTTTCGGACCTCGCATGCATGCTTGATTTGTAGCAGCTGTGGGCATAGCAAGTTTGCGGCCTCCTAGCTCTAGCGTGCATCCTGCCTCTCCTAAAAGGTCCATACCTAATATGGCGTCTTCTGCCAAGGTGGGTAGGAAAATAGTTTCTCCCTGCACTATTTTACCATTTAAATTTAGAGACAGGACGTAATGCTCGGACGGTACGACTGTTCGACCGTCAGCAAATTCAACGGCATGCGGCTGGTCTCTTCTAGCTGCTCCGAGTCGGCGGCATTCTTCCCGTACGCCAGGGCCGATAAAAGATCGCGAAGAACCGGTGTCAACTAAGGCATAATAAACTCGTTCGCCAGCCTCGATAGGCACGAACGGTCGGGGGTCGGTTGGACTGGTTGAGCCAGGTTGGCGGATAACGGCGTTGGAACTGCGGTGACAAGTGCAATCTTTGGTGAGGCGACCGTCTTCCCCACAGAAAGAGCAGAACAACCTGAAGGGGCGTCGGCAGTCCTTTTTATTGTGCCCCCTCTGCTTACATTGCCAACAATGAGTGTTTCGGTCGTACGGGACGGTCGGTTGTTGTATCGGTGATCGAGGCATGACGGCTTGATTAGAGTAAGTGGGTGAAGGCCACTGTACTTGCAATCGAGGAACAGGTGCGGTCGGGTTCTGGTAGTGCTGATGACTTGAGGCAGGACGAGTGTTTCGCTCTTCTTGGCGTACGAACTCGTATTCCTCCGCAAGATCCATCAATTCATCTAAAGTCGTAAATTCTATACGCTTGATGTAGAGTCGGTACTCTGGTCGTAGTCCGTCATAGATGCGGTCTACGTTATCCTCGATAGTCATTTTTGGATGTTGTCGGATCAGGTACTGGCATGAACGTACATAGTCTTTCGCTTTCTCCTTGGGGCCTTGTCTCTTGCGCATTATCTCATCTTCAAGTTTATGAAAATAACGTGCTGGCAAGAAATGACGAAGAAAGGCCTGGCGAAATACTGCCCAAGTGGTTAAGGCGTCTCGGTTAATCCTGAACCATTCTAGAGCCGTGTTGCGGAAAATCTCGGGAAGTGTCCGGAGCATGCCGTTTAATGGTATCTCGTAACACGCTGCCAGGTCCTCGATTCTCTCCAAGAATTCTAAAGGTTTCCCGGAGCCGTCGAAACGGAATCCCCACTTGCGCACCGTATTCATTAATTCGGCTTCGAAACTGCGTCCGAAACGGCCAGGTGGCGGATATGGGGCGGCGGACTGATATGCCTGAGGACCGTCGTGTGGCTCGACTTGCGGAGGGGCGGAAACTGCTCGTTCGGATCTAGCGGGGGGACAGTAATTTGCTGTTCGAGCAGAAATGGGTGCGGGCATGGCTGGTGTCTGGAACACTGGTACCTGAAGTCTGCTTTGGAACACTTTCTGCTGCTTGTGTTCCGACGTGGACGGCTGTATATGCGATCCAGTAGCATGGGCTTCCTCGTCCGAAGGATCGGCGTTGTTCCTCACTTCTACCTTGTCTTCCCACTCGGCGCACAGATTCTGTGTTGAGCGGTGCGTACGGGCTTCTTTTAGGTGGCGACTCAGGCGTTGGCGTAACTCCTGAACAGTTCCACTAGTGTCTTGTCCACGCTGGGACAGCGTCTCTATTAATTCGTTTTTTTTCAGGAAATAGATGAATCCTAAGTTCTGGTATGGATTCGAATTCTCCTCTAATCCCTGGGCATCTTCTTCAGGTACTTGGTCGGTCTCGGTAGGCATTTTAGAAGCTGGTTGGTCAGGTTTCGGTGTCGGTCGGTGGACTCTGCGTCAGCTCCTGGACAGGTACGGCAAACGGTTGAACTTTCTGCAGGTCCCTGCTCGGGCGCCAATTTGTGATGCTTCTTTTACGAGGCTGGGGTAGGACTCAGGGTGTCCAGGGTCTACCCAAGGAAGCTTCGTAAGACTTGGGTTGTCGGCGGTCCAACTTCTCAAAATGAAATGAATACGCTGAAACGGTCGGGTATTTTACAAATAACTCTAAATTTATTTTTTCAATTTCTCTCAGGATTCGGTCTCTAAGTTTTACAAATTTTACAAATGAATGTTTAACGATGTTGCATGCAAGCTAAGGGGGTTCCTTCTTTTGTCCCTTGCACTAGTCTTCTTGAGATGGTTGGTCTTCTCAGGACGGCTGGTCTTCTCGGAGGTCGCGGTGACGTTTTTCCTAGGGGGTGGACGCTACGGCCTTGGGGTCCTCTGTACGGTACTGGTGTATCGTTGACTGGCTCTGCGTTAGGCAAGGCACTCTGTCGGCGACCGCGAATTTCGAAGTAAAGGTCTGCGTTATGGGAAAGGCAGAACAATCTATCGGCGGGGGCGGACTACGTGGGAAGTGCCTGCGTTGTAGCAAACGGCAGACCAATCGATCGGCTTTGACGGACTTCGTAGTAAGTGTGTGCGCTTACTTAGGGCACGACACTTTGTCGGCGGCGGCGGACTACGTAGAAAAAGTCTGCGGTTGAAGATGACCCTCGCTATGAAGGCTGACTGAAGAAAGAAGCTCAAAAGCTCGGTGGACAACACCGCAGCAATGTAAGTTCCTTACGGCAACTGGGGCGACGAGGAACGGTTACACACTCGGTGGACAAACACCGCAATAATGTAACTTCCTTAGGGCAATTGAATCGGCGAGGAACGTTTACACACTCGGTGGACAAACACCGCAATAATGTAACTTCCTTAGGGCAATTGAATCGGCGAGGAACGTTTACACACTCGGTGGACAAACACCGCAATAATGTAACTTCCTTAGGGCAATTGAATCGGCGAGGAACGTTTACACACTCGGTGGACAAACACCGCAATAATGTAACTTCCTAAAAACGGTAGGGAGTTTTACCAAAAAGAAGAATCCACTCGCTCGGTGGACAAACACCGCAATCGAATAGATCTACCTTAGGGCAACTGAATCGGCGAGGAACGTTTACACACTCGGTGGACAAACACCGCAATAATGTAAATTCCTAAAAACGGGAGGGAGATTTACCAAAAAGAAGAATCCACTCGCTCGGTGGACAAACACCGCAATCGAATAGATCTACCTTAGGGCAACTGAATCGGCGAGGAACGTTTACACACTCGGTGGACAAACACCGCAATAATGTAAATTCCTAAAATGGCGAGACTAAAATAGTCCAGGAAGAGAAAAAGTAAAGTTTACGTTAGAGGTATGAGAACCCGTAAATCTTTTTCTGATTTGTAGTGCAAAAATCACTTCTACTTATTGATTTTTCCACTGAAACCAAGTGTGAACTGTAAGTCGGCGAATAAAAAGAACGGCTGGTTATTGCCAATGCATTCCCCCACAAGGAGATGCACACACAGTGATGTCATTTGGCCTTGTAATAAATGTAATTTAATTGCTGTGGGCAACGAGAACTAAAAGGAGAACACGTAGAGTGTTTTGATGCGGTGGTTTGGAGGTGGGGCGGAAATTAAATTGTGACGCATCGTCACAATCGTATACGGGAACTTTGACACTACAGCACCGATTTCAAAAATTCTTTCACCGTTAGAATGTTACACTTTCCCCGAGTAACATAAAAACTAATTCATCCCCATATTCCTACGGCTCCCTATATACAACACCGATTTCAAAAATTCTTCCACCGTTAGAATGCTACACTATCCCTGTGTGTTTTTCATTGATAGCCAAGCAGCAATAAAAGCGATTTCTGCCACTCTTGTCTAATCAAAGCTTGTTTCTTGCTGTCGCGAAGAGCTAATGGTTCTTGGCACGCAGCATAACGTTAGACTCTGCTGGGTTCCCGGTCATAGTGGTATACCGGGAAACGAAGAAGCGGCAGAGCTAGCGAGAAAAGGATCAACACTTGACCCTTCTCTCATTGATAAATCGATCAGGATTCCACCCTGTGAAATGAAACAGATCATTGGTAACAAAATAATACGAAAATCCAATGAAAGATGGGAATGCCTAGACTCCTGTGTTACTTCCAGGAAACTATGGCCGAAATATGATAAGAAAGAATCTGGAAAGCTGCTATCATCGAATAGACCTTCACTGCGAATGCTTGTCAGTATCATAACTGGACATAACCTACTAGGTTATCACAAAAAGAAAATGGGTCTTTGCACCGATGACCTATGCAGAGGATGCAATGACGAAGACGAACACGAAGACACAAGTCACTTCCTTTGTCAATGCCCAGCACTCTGTCATACTAGGAAAAAATTTCTAGGAAATTACTTTTTAAATGAACTAGAAGAATTATCAGACGCTCCAAAAAGCAGCCTGTTAAACTTGACCAAGGCCACAAAATGGTTAAATACCGAACAGACATAAAATCATAGGTTTCTAGGACGTTACAATACGTCAGGGTATCACAATGAATCTACATTGATCTAAGTGTGACGGAATTAAGATCAACCGTCAGCCCATTTTACCTAACCTAACCTATCCCTGTGTAACAATAACTTTAATTCACCCACATATTCCTACGGGAACGGGAGTCCTTACTAATATATTAAGTGTGAAAGGAGCTCTGTCTGTCCGTCGTTCTATGTTACCATATCCCGCCCAAACTAATAAACCGATTTAAATGAAATTTTAAACAAAGATTGTTCAGAACCTGAGGAAAGACATAGACTATATATTTTTCCCTATATTCCCACGGGAGCAGGAACGTATACGGGAACTCTTACACTACAGCACCGATTTCAAAAATTCTTCCACCGTTGGAATGCTCCATAATCCCGGAGTAACATTAACTTTAACTTATCCACATACTCCCACGAAAACGGTCACCATATTCCCACGGGAACGGGAGTCTTTACTAATATTGAAAATGCAAATGTAGCTATGTCGGTATGTTTTTCATATGTCTCCCGTTCAAACTGCTAAACACATTTTATTAAATTAGCTATATATCTATCCTTATATTCCCACGGGAACGGAAATGGGAATTCAAAAACTACGGTCTCAAAAGTATTTTTAACAGGGCTACAAGTGTTGAAATAGGGGTTGAATGTTTTTTTTGGAAATACCGCCATTTTTAAGGCTAGAAGTTTTATTTCCTAAAATTTTAAAAATGCTGCTGAAAGTCACTATTCCACGCGGACTAAGTCGCGGGCACAGCTAGTTAAAAAATAAATATCTTTAAAGCATGGCTTTTTGCCGTCTGCCTGATTGACAACTTATTATATTTACATACATTTACTTTTCTTCATTTTAAAAAAGTTTTTTTTTTTTTTAATCTAACATAAATGTTTAAAAATTTTCATTTATAATTCTGCTTCTATAAGCTAATGCTATTTTACAATATTGGAACATTACCGGAACTTCAATTTTATTTAAATATTGTATTAAAAGCTCATTAGATAAGAAATCACTTCCAAATATCTGTCTTCTCGTTTCTCGCAATACAGGGCATCTGCCAATGAAATGAAATATGTCCTCTCGTTCTCTCATGTTACACATTTCACACTGCAAGGGTAAATCTTCACGATGCGGAATGAAGTTGAGATTCAGGAGTTCACCTCGTATTTTAAACATCATCGCAATTTGCTCAGTCGTGTATTCATCACGGAAGTAATTACTATGGTTAAGGTTGTGGTTCAGTCTACTGTATAACATCCTGTAAATGGAGCTTTCTGCTTCAGCTGCATACACCGCTCTGTAACGATCATCAACTTTAGAAATGAGCTGATATAAGGACGGCTTCCACATTCTGTAATTAACTGTTGGAAGTTCTATATTTTCTTCTTCCGCTAATTCTGTCCAATCCTTAAACCAACCTGATTTGTTATTAATAGCTTGAAGTGCTGCTTTTTTCGGGAGACGTTCATTGCTCATTTCCAGAACATTACATATGTAATCAACTTGTAGCTTTAGGGTCTTAATAAATATGGGAGAGATACCAGTTTCTAGCATTACCATGTAATTAGGGGCGTTTGATGGTAGTCGAAATATCCTTTTGATATAAAACCGGAGGAGTTGCTCAGCGATTTCATATTTCTTACTACCCCAAACTTGAGCTGCATACAGCATTGTGGATTCTGCTACCGCTTCAAATATTTTGAATTTACTGCTGTGGGCTATATGTCTGTTGCTATATATTTTAGTCCATGCAATGTTGATGGTAGTTTTTGCTTTTTGTAACTTTTCTTTGAGATGTTTTTCCATGATATTATTTTTTGTAATAATCACGCCTAAATATTTATATTCGTTTACGACTTCAATTTTCTCATTGTTAAATGTCCAACGTTCCCGTCGCGTCTGCTCTTCCTCCACCTCTTCGGAATATCATAACCTTCGACTTCTCTAAATTGACAACTAGTTTCCATGTTTTACAATATTCGCTAAGTTTGTTGATCATAAGTTGCAAAGACTCTGGCGAGTACGCAAATAAAACTATATCGTCCGCGAAAAGGAGGGCTTTTATGAGCGTTCCCGCATATTCAACTCCTCCCGGCAAACAATCGGTGATATCATCGATAAAAAGCGCAAATAAACTTGGGCTAAGCATGCAGCCTTGCCTTACACCTGTCCTCGTTTCGAAACATTTTGAAATGTTATCTCCATCCCACACAGTTGCTTTGGTTTCCATGTACAGATTTTGTAGAACACGCCCAAATTTAAAAGACATTCCCATGCCATACATCTTGTACATTAATGCATTTCTGTCAATCGTATCGAAAGCCGCTTTGAAATCGACAAAAAATACATATAGTTTCTTTTTTTGGGATAAGAATGAATCCGCCATACTTCGCAGGATAAAGATGTTATCTATAGTTGAATATCCTTGCCTGAATCCAGCTTGAAATTCCTTGATGAGATTGTTAGACTCTATCCACAATCTGAGCCGGCTTTGCATTATTGATGTGAATATTTTGTATGATGAGTTGAGAAACGAAATTCCTTTATAATTAGCAGGGTCCATCGTGTTGCCTTTTTTAAAAATAGGAATAGTCCATTATGTTTTAAATATGTCTAATAGCTTGTTAACGAGCCAATTCAAAGGCCCTGAACCCTACTGTGGTCTCCCAATCAGTAGCCTTAAAAACGAATTAGCTACCTGGGAACGACAGAACATGATCAGCACCTGGAACAACTCAAATGGCCATCGTCAGTCAAAACTATTCATTGACTTATCCCACAAACGTATGAAGGAAATTCTTGACATGAGCAAACGTGACGCAAAGTTACTTACGGACTTCTTCACTGGACACTGCTCTCTCAAGTATCATCTTAAAAACATGGGCATCAGCCAAGATGACACCTGTCGTCTCTGTCTTGAGGACATAGAAACAGCTGAACACATTTTATGTGAATGCCCTGCATTAGCTAGATCCAGGCTTAATATATTCAATAAAGGGTTCCCCTGTCCCCTTGATATCAGAAACACCTCTTCCTCGAAGATTCTTAGGTTCTTACATGACCTCAGCTTCGAATGAACAAACCTATACACTATGTGTTTTTAAACCTAAGGGAACAGCACAAAAGATCTTTCAGGTCGACGTGCTTGTAAAGGTAATTCTCACTTTCGCCCTATATAATTTAAAAAAAAAAAAAAAAGCTTGTTAACGAGTCCTTCTGTACCATACTTATAAAATTCTGACGGTATTCTATCAGAACCGGCTGCTTTTCCATCCTTCAGACTTCTTATGGCTGCAGATACTTCTTCAGACAAGATGCGTTGGTCTAGAAGTTCATCGTGGAAAGCAGGCTGTGCAAATTGTACCCTATCATGCATCAGAGACATGTGATTCAATAGTTGACAATAATGCGTTCCCAAGGTGTCACAATTAAGGCTTCGATTGATGACATAAGTATTTATTTATTTATTTATTTATCTAGCTTATTTCAAGCGCATATAATAACAACAATAATACTAATAACAAAAATAATAATAATAAAATTAACTTGAAAAACAAAAAATGCATGTACATATTTACAAATGTGCAGTACTTAATCCTAATCTAAAATTAAGGGGGGGGGGGGGGGGGGGGGGGGGGGGTGAAAGAAGGGGATCCAAAACATAGGTTCAAGGGTTAGATAGAGGAAGCGTACATAATTTTTCTGAGGGATGAGGAGCTTTTTGAGAAATCGAAAGTGATTCCTGCTGTATTAGCTAAGCGAAGCATCCTGCAAATTGGGTTAAAGTGGGCGTAATTGGTACGAAGAGTTGGTAGGTGGAAGAAGGGGACGGAACGTAGGTTGCGGGATTAGTATTCATATAAATCATCTCAAGTAGAGCAGGGGAGTCAATGGTACCAGTCATAATCTGATGGACAAAAACAATGTCAGCGATACGACGACGTTTAGAGAGGGTCGGCATGTCAATGAGTAGCAATCGGTTTTCATAGGGCGGTAAAATTAAAGGGTCAGACCAAGGTAAGCTACGAAGAGCGAATCTTAAAAATCTACGTTGGACAGCTTCAATTCTGCGAGATTCAGTTATTTGGTAGGGAGACCAGACCTGACTAGCATATTCAAGTATAGGCCTGACAAAGGTGGTGAATAAAGATTTAGTGACATATGGGTTGGAAAACTCTTTAGGACCAGCGTTTGATAAACCCCAAGGAAGAGTTTGCTTTCGCAATAATATGGTTAATGTGAGAGTGGAAATTAAGCTCTTTGTCACAGATAATTCCAAGATCGCGAATAGACGAACTTTAGGGATGGGCATGTTGTGGAAGCAATAAATTCGGGGACTGGAAGGTAGGCGCTTACGTGAGAAAGTCATACTTTGGCATTTTTTGACATTTAGTTCAAGAAAATTTTTGTTACACCAAATAAAGAAAGTGTTTAGGTCTTGTTGGAGGAGGAGAGAATCCTGAACAGATGAAATAACTTTTACTATTTTAATGTCGTCTGCATAAATAGAGAGGTCTGAGAATGACACTGTACCGCCGACATCATTAATGGCAAGCACAAACAGAAGTGGACCGAGATGGCTGCCCTGGGGAACTCCCGAAGAGGCAAATATTGGATCGGAGAAAGCTTTTCTGAAGGCAACCCTATAAATTCGGTTCTCGAGGTATGATTTGATCCATTCGATAACTTGTGGTGGGAAACCAAAGGCTTTGAGTTTGAGGTAGATAATTTGATGACTGATTTTGTCGAATGCTTTACTAAAATCAGTAGTAATAACATCAACCTCATTGCCTTTTTCTAGAGCCAACAGAGTCATTGAAACGAATTGGGTAAGGTTGGTTTCCTTCAAGAAACCGTGTTGAAGTGGGGAAACAATTGATTTGCAGTGAAAAGACAAAGTGTCGTACACAATGCTTTCGAAAAGCTTGGGGATAGCAGAAAGCTTAGCTATCGGTCGATAATTAGAGACCTCGTTTTTACCACCCTTTTTGAAGATCGGGAAAATGAAAGATTCTTTCCAAAGAGTGGGGAAAAACAGCTTGGGAGAGCGAAAGTTGAAAAAGAGAAGTAAGGGGTTCGAAGAGTGCGGTAGCGCATTTTTTAAGAAAAATAGCTGGAATGCAATCGGGGCCAGGGAGAAATCATCATCCAGCAAGTTTAATTTGTCTCGAACAGTCTGAGGACAAATAATTACAGAAACTAGAGATGTATGCGGGCCATTTAACAAAAACCTTTTATGATATTCAAGGTCAGGATCATTCGGGTTATTGCTATATGACTGACCAAAAAAGGTAGCAAAAAAATTAACTATTACTTTGGCGTCAGAGGAGGAATTACCTAAAAAATTAAACGTTGAAGGAAGACCGTCAGATTTCCTTTTTACATTGATAAATTGGTAGAAACGTTTTGGTTCTGAAATTAGAGAGGTTTGCATTTTATCAAGGTAATTTTGGTAGAGAGTGTGACAAAGAGACGAAAAGTTAGAGGAAGCTAGTAGGTAGTTGCAATGGTTAGAAGGTGTCGGACAGTTTAAGTAGGTTTTCCATAACTTATTTCTGACGTTGCGGATGGTTTTTAATTCTTTTGTATACCAGGGTGGAGAAGAAGCACAGGATTTTTGAAGCGTATATGGAACACATTGGATCAAACATGCAAAAATAGAGGAGTAAAAGAAGGAAAGAGCTATGTCGATGGGAGTAGACAGGTTGATGAATAGATTGAAGTCAATGTTACTGAGAAGATTACAAAGCATGTTAAAGTCGGCTTTACGAAAGTTGAAACTAGGGGAGTTTACGGGTTCCATAGTTGGAACGCTATCATCAATACGGAAAATGAAGGATAGAGGGGGATGATAGTGATCTAGAGTAGAGAGAAGATGGGTGCTTTTAAAAACAGAGGAGTTGAAAGGGTCAGAGGAAAAGGTGAGGTCAAGCTGTCTCTGAAGATTGTTAATGATACCACTGATTTGAAACAAGCCAGACTGGAGAAAGCAATCAGTGAAAATAATTTCCTTTTCGGAGGAAGGATTAGAGGGAACAAAACACGTTTCATCTTCGGATGGAATCCATTTCAGGTCGGGCAAATTAAAGTCACCCACGATAATGAAGTCATCGTTTGAATCTGCGGCATCGATTAGGGGACTTAATGAGGCCACAAATTGTTGATAAACATGACAGGGTTGTAAGGGACGAATGTAACAACAGAGAAGATAAAAACAGCGATTGGAGATAGACAATTTAATACAAACATATTCAAACAAAGGTGATTTAGAAGTTTCTATCAGAGATGCATTGAGACGATTATGGACAGCGAAAAGAACACCACGCCCAGTAGGAGCTATGTCACTAATCTGTCCATCAGCACGGAAAACAGTAAAATCAGACGCAAAAATTTCACTGTCTTGAAATTCGGAGCAAAGATTGGTTTCCGTGAGAGCAAAAATATCATATGGAAAGCATTGGGAGTTAAGATACACGGTAGCGGTCTTAGTGCGAAGGCCTCTAACGTTCTGATAGTAAAGAGATACAACAGTTGGTGATACATGCCGAGAAGATAAATTATGGTTAAAGATTCAAATTGCGGTTATGACGAGGGAAAGGTAAACGTTTTAAACTAAGATGGGAAGCATAAGTGGAAAGGTCTTTTGAAACTGTAGAAGAGGGAATATTTAAGGATTCATGGAAGCGCATATAAATTTTGCTGAGAGCAACAGGATCCGTTGGAAGACCTTCCTTTTGGATTGAAACTAAAACGTTCGTCTTGGTCTTGCCGTTGATACAAACATTTTCAGATTTGTTATACAGATAGGAAAGATAAAGACGAACGTTTTCGTACAGTTTGCTGTCGCGTAACCTGGCCATTAAATAACGACCATCAAAACTATCACTGGTAGTCATTGAAGCTGCGATTTTGGATGTTAGCTTGGCGATCGGTGAGAACATTGGGTCGAAAACTGGAGGAGGACAGTGACTGAGCAAAGCGTTAGTAGTGTTGGGAGCTTTTGTGCAAAAAGAGTGGGTGGGTGATTGAGGAGATGGGTTAATGGTATGGGATTGGATAAAATTGGGATAGGGTTTACTAGAAACAGTTTTGATGGAGACTTGTTTACGATGGGAGATGAGAGGATTGTTTCTGACTATAGAGGTTGGTGGGTTTAGAGATTTGCTAGAGTGGGAATTGGAAGAGTAAGACTTAGAGCTAGTTACATTATTTTTGAATTTATTAATGGATGCTACTTTTTTATTAATTTTAGGGCGTTCTTTAAATTCTTTACTTAACATTTCAGAAATTTTAATATTGTCCTTTAAAAATATAGGTTTGCGACTAGACTTGAACAACCACTGATATTTGTAAGGAATATGAATTTTATAGGTTGAAGAATTAATCTTAAGGCAATTTTCAATAACTATCTTAAATTTGAGGATAAAAAGATTTTGAATCCAGGAGCAGTCGATGTTGGCAGGTGTGTTAATTAAGAAGTTAATCTTGCAGTTAATTTTTTGGGCTTTCTTCCAGAACTCACGACTATTTTTGCAACTAGCCAGACTCTTGGCTTCATTCTCAAAGTAAATAACCTGTTTCTCCTTACACAGCGCCTTGAATTTTCGGTTATGTTGCAAATATAATTGTCTCGCTGACTCATCATTCGATCTCCGATACCGATTTAACCAAGCATAAGATTATTTTCTCAAATTCATGCAAGATAAATCAAACCATGGCTCCTTAAACAAACCTCTTCTATTGTACAGGTTACAAACCGGTGCAGCTGCCTTCATACAATCCTTAATGCTCTTCAGATCACGATATTCTTGAGAATTCAGCACTAAATTCAAATTCAACCTGGAGGTAGCTGCCTTGGACTCCTTCCATTGTAGTTTTGGCATGAGCTTTAGTTTCACTTTATCATCATTTTCAATTTCTCCGATGTTGCAAGAAATGACAACTGGCATGTGATCTGAATGAGGTACTTGCCCCACTTCCAAATCAGTAATCAAGGAATTCCAATTCCCACCTACAAGGCCGTAGTCGATGACAGAGCTTCCCTGTTTTCCAACAAAAGTATATTCACCATGTTTATCCCCTTCACTGGTACCATTAAGGATTCGAAGACCAATGGAGTTACAAATTTCCAATAATTGATTTCCCCTGCAATTTTTAATTGAATCCTTTGAATGTCTGCGATACCTTCTCATCTCGTTTTCCACTCCTCCAGATGTACCCACTCTTGCATTTAGATCCCCAACCACTAGCAGATTTGAAATTGCTCCACACATCATAAAATCTTTGATTTTATTGAAATCCGTTTCCCAATTACTGCAGTTAACATAATACGGCAGAATACGAAACACTTCTTCTTCTATTTTTAGATCTACACACCAAATATCA
Organism: Melanostoma scalare; assembly: GCA_949752695.1. Lineage (NCBI taxonomy): Eukaryota > Metazoa > Arthropoda > Insecta > Diptera > Syrphidae > Melanostoma > Melanostoma scalare. The sequence continues at coordinate 149,061,394 of OX456986.1, forward strand.
TCAAAGAGCTTAAATTCAAAACTACTATTCCTCAATTCCTTTTTTATTCCAAATATGCATCCACCACTTGCTCTCCCTCTTGCGTGACTTCTTATAGCAGGAACAATTTGAAGCTCGTAGTTCAGCTCGTAGTATATTTCAGTTTCGTAAATATATTAATAGTTAATTCATTGCCATGAAAAGCGCTTTCTCAAATACGGGTTGGAAAACGGCAGAAAATTTAAGGTCCCCTCTATTATTCTCTCTCCAAGATGTGAGAAATGCGCAAGGACCCGGCGATCCCCACTCTGTTGCGCCATCATATCCATTAATTTCTTTAATTATATTCACATTTGTTACTCACCACCGCATCGCTCTGAATTGACTGTATGCGTCTTAACATTAGTATCTTTGAAGAGTTACGTACAGTCTTTTTGTCTGCACTCAACAGCACCTCCTCAAAACTTTTTGCAGCCAATTATGCCACCGAAGAAAATGTTGTTCGAAAAATAAATTTTCTGTGGTTCCAATATCTTAGAGGAACATGTACGGCAGATGCGTTGTAAATTGTCAGCAAACATGAATTTTGGACTTTGAAAGGATGGAGATAGATGCAAATTCAGATGCAAACATAATACGCCGTGGTAAAGTGTACGTCGATAATGACGAACATAATTATAGCGTAGCTAGTGCGTTCAATATCCAGTGCGAGGCCCACATCAAAACGCAGAAACATATTTCAGTATCACATTTGATGTAAAGCTCAAATGGAAAAGAAATAAGCGTTCAGAGGGTGCTTATCTGCAGTTTAAAGATTTTTTTGTGAAGTAAGCTATCGAGAAAGAATAGTAAGGCTAGTATTTTGGAACTTTTAACTACTAAAAACTATCCAGATTTTTGTTGAAAATTTGGGGAGCTCAATAATGTGTCTAATAAGTTTTCAAGCAACTTTTGGGGATTTGAAAGTTGGAAGCCATTTAAAAGTAGCCTTAAAATAATCAACTATAATTACAAATAAATACCTACTTGTACTTTAGACATTAAATGGAAAGTTAAAACATTGTATTGAAGAGGAAAAACTTATGTGAACAGGGAACAGGTGAAAACAAGTTTATATCTGAATTGTGATTAAAAAAACTTCTGATATTCCCCATTCACCTACGCTGGGTTTTTCACGCAGCAGTTAAAAATTCGCTCTCTGTCTTTTCACTTTACTTAAATCAAAAATTTTCAAATAGCATTTTTTCCATTACAAGCATTTCTAAGCGGTATGTGGACAGCAACACAATTCAAAGCTGCATTTGACGCCATGAATGGTAAGTCACTGCTGTACAAACTTTCCAACCTCAGCCTATCGTCGAGGTTTCTTAGACTATACAAACAGTTAGTAACGAACAATACGTCTGCTGTTTCGGAAGGTACCACAGTGTCTCAATTCTTTGAAACCAATTCTGGTGTTCCACAAGGGTGTTCTTTGAGTCCGATTTTGGTTGCAAATAAAAGTCTTGCTTCTTGCTGATGATTTGGTTTCATTAGCTGATAGCCCTCCCTCACTGCAGTTCCTCATAACCCACTTGAAATCATACTTCAAGTTTTATAATTTCAAAATAATCAAAAAAAAAAAAAAAAAATCGAAAACAATGATCTTCCAATCAGTAAATAGATGGAGATTACAGCTGAATGATTGGGTCCTTGGATTGGAACCTACTGAAGTTGTTAAGCAATACAAATGCCACGGAACTCAAGTTTCAAGTACTCTCATTCCCCTTTTAAAAGAAAAATGTTTGGCTGCGAAGTCCACTATTAACTTCATGTGGACCTTTAGAAATATAAAGTTAAACGCATGTATGTGTCGTGAATTTTATAAGTAGGTTACATATTAATGAAATCCGAATAAAGCTTTCGTCTTAGAACGGTATGACAACATCTAACTGCTCAGCCTATTGTCGGTAGTGGGCGAAGCGCTGATTTTTGCAGTTGAGGTTATTTCATTTCTTGATCTTCTTTTTCTTTCCTAGATTTTTTGAAGTGAAAACTTCTTTAGGCGCGTTTGGCACTTTTGCGATGGGGGTAAAGCATTGAATTCGCGACCGACACCATTTTTTGGCTCATCGTATTTCGTATGTAAAGTCGTCATAGCCCAGCGTCTTAGGTTCGATTCCCCCAGCCATGACTTCCATTTTTTCATTTATTTAAAGTGAAAACATAAATAAAAATTTGTGGCCACGGTTGGGATTCGAACCTGAGACCCTGAGTTTATTAGCCAACGACTCTGCCATTGAGCCAAGAAACACCTTAATTCTGATGCTGCTAAATGACTTAAAAGAATGTAATAGCAACATTACCTAGTAATATTACTTACCGACTCGGAGAAATACAGAGAAGAAAGAAAGGAATTGAAGGACATAGAAAAATTTATGTATATTTATCGTTAAAAAATTTAATGTATTGATTTTAACAGAATTTCACAACGGTGACGAAGAAATATAGATATTGTGATATTCCAGATTTCAATTTAGTTGCAAGTTTCAGAAGGCACGATCGTTCAGCAGCAGGAGTAGCTAGCTATCTGTAAAAGGTTGTCTGATACAACTGCCATATTTTGCTCAAATCATATGGATTTGCATACGAGGTAGATTAGTATTTTTAGTACTAATGTTTTTGATATCAGCGATTTGTATGTTTGTCGTTGCCACTCTGTAAATGGACAGCAAGTTATAACAGTAGGCGTTTATAATTCACCGAATACGTCTTCAAGTGTAATAAAACAGTTTTTATATAAAAATTTATTTATTTAGTCTGAAGACGCTTCTGCATATAAATTGGGGAGAGATTTGATGATTTGCATATGATTTTGAGTGGTGATTTTAACATCAACTTCGCCGATGCTACAAATTTGCCACTTATTAAATTTTTAAAAGAAGAATACTATTTTACAATGACGAATGACTGCAGCCTTAGTACAACGAAATATAAAAAGACAATTGATGCAGTCTTTGCGACTTTGTTTTGTGTGTTTTTGTGGATCGTAATGTCGGGTAAGTTTAGAGTCGATTTAAGCAACATTAGGGGGTTGCGATCGAATTTTTTTTTCTGTGTACGCTCAAACTGCAAAATGCAGGCCAGCTGTTTTGGCATTGAGTGAAACTCAGGTGGGTGTTGATTCTGATTCATCAGAATTCAACCTGCCTGGATATAGCTTAGTGCCATTATTCTTTTCTTCCCATGGCCTCGCCGTATATGTTCGAAATGATATTGCTTACCAGCTTCTACCACAATACGGCCTCTGTTCGAATACGAACTTTAATTTCATGTGGTTAAAATTCACCGTCCGTAAGCATATCATTCATTATTGTTTTATATATAGAAGCCCCAATTTAGATAGCAATTCAACCTCTAACGAGTTTGATGTGCTATCTGACTCCATAGTAAGAATTGTTTCCCTTTATCCTCACACTGAAATCGCAATTGCGGGCGATTTCAATGTACACAATTCTGGTTGGCTTCGACATTCTGGCCAGACAACACCCGAAGGAAAATGTGTTGAGATCTTCGCCGAGTTTAACGAATTAACTCAACTTGTTGATGAGCCCACTCGGGTTCCAGATATTGAAGGCCATGCGGCCAACACTCTTGACCTATTTCTAACTTCTCATCCCGAAAAATATAGGGTTATAGTATCATCTCCTTTAGGCAAATCGGACCATTGTGTCATATCGGTAGATTTTTCGCTTTCCGTCACGGTAAAAAAAGATAAAGTCTCTAAAAGAACTGTGTGGCAATACGAGAAAGCCAATTGGGACGGCCTGAATAATTTCTTTCGAAATTTTAATTGGTCATTGTGCTTTCTCGACGGAAACGTTGACGCATCAGCTGATATGATATCTAACGTAATTCTCAACGGCATGAGAAATTTTGTTCCTCACAGAATAAAAAGTATCATCCCCAAAGAAAATTCGTGGTTTGATTCAAGCTGTAAAGAGGCGATTAAGGATCGAGAAAGCAGTTTTCGAAAATTTAAAGATAACCCTACTGTAGAAAACCGGAATTTGTTCAAACGGGACAGAAATTTCTGTAATGCTCAAATACAAAGGGCTAAGTTTTTACATAACCAAAAAGTAAGGCAAAAAATACTATTGTGTCCAAAAGGAAGTAAAAACTTTTGGTCTTTTGTCAAGAACATTAAGAACTCGACCACGTCATCGGTCCCAACGCTCGTCTTCAATGACTCTCCGTATGTCAGCTCCATCGACAAAGCCAATTTGCTGGCAGCTCAATTTGCTGCCAAATCGACACTTCCTCATAGCATATTGGCTCCACCTGAGCTCGAGTCTGCAAATTCTTTGATGAAGCAGATATTTTTTCGAACTCACTCGGTTGCGAGAGTCCTCAAAGATCTCAAAATACATAAATCCGCTGGTCCAGATGGTATCCCCGCCGTTATTCTGAAGAGGTGTTCTTCTACGCTGGCAAACCCACTGCGTAAACTTTTCCATCTTTCCTATTCTGCTGGGATTTTTCCGAGCATATGGAAAACTGCATTTGTCCAGCCGGTCCCTAAAAAAGGCGAATCTTCCTCTCCTTCCAATTACCGTCCAATTGCACTAACGTCCCTTCTTTCCAAGGTCATGGAAACGTTGATAAATCGTCAACTTATGAAATATCTTGAAGAACGAAAGCTTCTTAATGACCGGCAGTACGGCTTTCGTAGCAAACGGTCCACTGGTGATTTGATGGCTTATCTCACCGAAAAGTGGAACCAATCTTTACATTGTTTTGGAGAAAGTAAGATTATTGCGCTTGATATTTCTAAAGCATTTGATAGAGTTTGGCATCAGGCTCTTTTATCGAAAATGCGTGCTTTTGGTATCGATGAGTCTCTTCTTCGCTGGATTAGAAATTACCTTTCCGACCGTTCAATACAAGTTGTGTTGGATGGCTTCAAGTCTGATACCCACTTCATAAATGCTGGTGTGCCCCAGGGCTCCGTTTTGTCTCCGAATCTCTTCCTCATTTTCATTAATGATCTCTTGTCTGAAACTTCTAATCCACTTAACTGTTTTGCTGACGACTCGACCCTCAGCTTTTCATATTCGTTTCCAAATTCACGTCCCTGCTCTTCGGATGTGGAACTGGAACGGTTGCGTATGATAAGCTCATTGAATTCTGACCTTGACAGCATTGTTTCATGGGGTCTTATGAACCGAGTAGAATTCAATGCTTCGAAAACTCAATGCTGTCTCTTGTCGTTGAAGCTTAACATTCCCCCTTTGCCATTATCCATGAATGGTACCTGCATCCAAGAAACCGAAAAGCTGTCAGTAGGTACTTGGTATGTGTGTAAACGACGATCTTCGTTGGAATGACCACATATTTGAAGTCGCCAAAAACGCTGCTAAATGCTTAGGTTTCTTGAGACGATGCAGGAAGTTCTTCACCCCTTCTGATCTGGCTACAATTTATAAGGCCTTCATCCAACCAAAACTGGAGTATAACTCCCATATCTGTTCAGGTGCTTCTCAAACATCTTTGCACCTCCTTGACAAAAAAATAGAGCGTTAAAATTGATAGGTGATAGTTCAATCGTAGAATCAATTGATTCTCTTGAACATCGTCGAAACGTTGCCTGTCTCACTCTCTTTTATCGCTTTTTTCACAAGCAGTGCTCTAGTGAAGTAGCCAGTTGCATTCCTCCCCTGAAACAATTTAGCCGCAACACCCGCCTCGCTAGGAATGTTCATCAGTTTTACCTTGAGCCCAACTTTGGACGTACAGTCAAGTATAGAGATTCGTATTTCAGTCGCACCACCCGAATGTGGAATGCTTTACCTGGCTCTTTATTTCCCCTTCATTACGATTGACAAAGGTTCAAGAGCAACGTGCATCGGTGTCTCCTTTCAAATCCTCTCCTATTTTCCTAAATGCTCGCACTGTGTTTAACAACATTATAAGGGTATTCATAACCCCTTGATGTGCGCGTTAATTATAAAAAAAAAAAAAAATGTATTTAAATAGATTCGAGACAAAATTGTTCGTTTCCTATTCAAGTTACCGTAGACCTATTATTTCAGTATTAGAATACGATGATTGTAGAGATGATAATAGAAGAGATGAAATTGTGAATGAAAACTCATAAGTTTCATTGATGTTCTTCTATATGTACATCTACATATAATATAAAAGATTTTCCTGTACATTAAAACATTTACTGAAAATTCAATTCTGTTTTCACTTCTGTCGGCACTCCCGGAGTGCTTCTTTTTTTTTGGTTTAGTTGTTGAGCTCGCATCAGTGGTGATAAAAAATAGTGCATCTTAGTGGATGCAGCACTAGCATTGTGGTTGAGCCTTAAGTCAGTCTTCGCCACTTACCAACAACAGAATAAGCTCAATGTTAAGAAGAGGGTGCTGGTTCCGCTCTAAAGCGACGAGGAGCCTATCGTTAAGGAAACTGAGTTGCCTTCATTTTTTCATTCTTCCATTTCTTTTTCTTTCTCTGTCACCACGCGCGAAGTACATAGTTGTAAGTTAGCTCAAGATTTATCTTTATATTAAATTATAACTTTAAGTTTTCCATAGATCTAGATTTTAGTTGAGAACACTTCCATAATCGTTGTTCGCGAGAATTTTAAAAGACTGATGTAAGTCAGATCGAAAATTTATAGATAAGAATTTTTGTGAAAATGTATTTTACTACTTTGCAGAAAATAAAATCAAAGCTACAACGAAAAGGATTTTAATTCAGGAAAGAAAGAAGACTTGCGAATCAACACAATTTTATTTTATCATCGATATTTATCATCTGTGTACGAGCTTCTAAGGATTTTAGGATGCAGTCTTCAGTAGTCACGGAGCATAGTTGCGTTGCGACGGAATGTCGGTTACCCGATGACGACGAGATGGTGTCATGTGAAACCTGCAAACGATGGTGGCACTATGGGTGTGCGAAATTTAATCCGTCCTTGTTCGATACGGAGATCCCCTGGTTTTGTAAAACCAAAGAATGCAGTGAAATTTGTGATGTAAGAAATGGTGACAGAGAAACAGGTAATGAAAAGAATTTTGAAAATGGAAATGAAAATGATCTTTTAAATTCGGTCGATGTATTGATCGAGGCAGCGAAGACTGCTCAGTCGACAGTCGAGGAAAGAGATAGGGAAATTTGCAATTTAAAGATAGAAATGGATAGGCTTAAATCTCAGTTAGGGTCCTTAACGGTACCAGCCCCTCCGGTTGTGCGTCCTACGGAAAAATCAATAGGGCTTCCAAGCGACAGGGTAGAAGCAATTCGTAGGATCGATTGCAAACACAAAGCAATGTTGGTAGGTCCATCGGTTTCTCACTCTACGCCTTTGTCAGCACACGTGGAGAGTTTTCAAAAACGTCAGAACTCTAGTGGTCAAGAAGATGCTCAAAACGATTCCGGCCAGAAGCTTGGTGAAATGGCGAGCTTATTGACTATTTTAAATCGTAGTCAGGTACAGGATCTGCCGTCTTTTTCGGGGAACGATAGGAAAGAGTGGCCTTATTTTGAGTCTGTGTTTCGGTCAACCACTGAGGAAGGGAGATATAATGAAAAAGAGAACGTGGCGCGTTTAAGAAAGGCACTAACAGGCGAAGCCTATAACCTCGTGAGCGATCGGCTACGGTATTCTTCGGATGCAAGCGATATTATAAATTCATTGCGTGCGATTTATGGTAGACCAGACGTCTTAGTACACAGTCTGACATCGAATTTGCTACGGTTACCAGTTCTGAATTCTGGCAGCGATCCGAAACTTCGTCAATGGGCTGTGGTAGTGAGTGGGTTTGTCGCCGACATTAAGTCGATGGGTTTAAATAAGGAGCTCGATAATAATTTCGTTTTGACCGACCTCACGAGCAAATTGTCTTCGGGATTGTACCACGATTGGCAGAAGTGTAAATTAAAGAAGCTGAATAATAATTTAGAGGAATTTTCGATATTTCTTACGAAGAAACTTTATGATCTGCCTCCTGAACTGACAAAGTTATCGAAGTTGTCGGGTAATGAGAAAACGAGCAGCGCACCCCCTTCGCGTAGAGTTTTAACGCATCAGCCCATCCCTCCAGCTAGTGATGCCACTTGTATAAAATGTGGCAGAAGTGAACACGCTTTATTTGCTTGTCCGGTTTTCAGAGCTTTGAGTGTAGAAGAGAGGTGTGCCTTCGCTAAGGATAAAAAAGTTTGTTTTAGGTGTTTAAACCCAGCACCTCATAGATGGCGCAGCTGTTTGCCGAAGAAATTATGCGGCGTTGGTGGATGCACAAAGGGGCATCATGTTCTACTTCATCCGACAGACTCAAAGTTAGCTTTAAATTCCTCCGCTCCAGCTTTCATTCCAGCTCCTCAGCTTCATTCTTCGCATTTAGGATCTAAAGCCCCTGTCATGTTTAAGGTCGTAGCCGTGCGTCTGTATGGGAACAACAACAAGTTTCTGGACACGTTTGCCTTTTTGGACGATGGGTCCTCTATTACAATGCTGGAAAGGGATGTTTTTGATTTTCTGGAGTTGGAAGGCGATCCGGAACAACTCACACTTCAATGGACGAAGGGTGTTTCGAGAAAGGAGGAGTCGTTGCGTACAAGTTTATGGCTCTCTGGAGTGGGCAAACGGAAACGACACATATTAAAGGACATTTACACCGTGAAGGGTTTAGAGCTTCCTTGTCAGAATATCGACCTGATCTCCCTACAACAGTCGTTCCCATACCTTCAAGGTCTACCGTTGACAGATTTGAGCAATGCGAAACCAAAGATCCTGTTGGGCTTGGATCAATCGAAACTTCTAGTCGGGCGTTGCCAGCGGTCAGGAAAAGAGGATGAACCCTACGCTATCAAGACGCTTCTCGGTTGGACCGTCTTCGGGAGAACACCACTCGAGGGTAAGGTGGCATGCGTTAAGGCTCCGAGCAGAGTTTCGATTTCGTACTTCCATGGCATTTCGAAACAGGATGAAGAGCTACACGATCTGGTTAGGAAACACTTCACTGTCGAGGAATTTGGAGTTCGTCCACCCAGTGGAAAGTTCGTGAGTCAGGAGGATAGTCGGGCATTGGAAGTTATGACGCGTACTCTGCGCCACGTTAATGATGGGTACGAAATAGGTCTGCTTTGGTTGTCAGACGTAGTAAAGCTACCGGACAGCTACCCCATGGCCGTGAAACGTCTTATAAGCTTAGAGAAATCGTTGGCCAAGAAACCGGATCTGCTAAAGTGGAAAAATCAACATATGCGAGAGCTGATTGAGAAGGGGTACGCAAGGATAGCCTCAGAGGAAGAGTTGCAAAGGAATTGGCCAAGAGTTTGGTATGCTCCGACATTTATCGTGCTGAACAGGAACAAGTTACCTCCAAAGCCCAGAGTTGTTACAGACGTCGCTGCAAAAGTACATGGAGTTTCGTTGAACTCACATCTGTTGAAGGGTCCAGACAACCTTGTACCGCTGCACTCAGGACTTTTTAAATTTCGGGAACGAAAAGTAGGGGTGAACGCAGACGTGAGGGAGATGTTTCATCGTATCGCAATCAGAGAAGAAGATCAGCAGTGCCAGAGAGTGCTTTGGAGGGATGGTGAAGTTACACGCAAGCCGTCAGTTTACATCATGACGGTAATGATGTTCGGTCCTTGTTGCTCCCCAGCCAGCGCCCAGTTTGTGAAGAATCATCATGCTAATCTTTTTCGAGAACAACATCCGGAGGCAGTAGACGGCTTAGTAAATCGTACGTATGTCGACGACTACTTCAATAGTCACGATTCGGTAGAGGAGGCGGTCGCGGTTAGCAGAGACGCTATTAGGATCTGTAAGACGATGAACTTTGATTTAGTAGGATTTCAATCAAACAGTCGCGAGTTTTTACATCAAATCCCGGAGGCAAATATTAAGGCTGGTCTGGTGAGCATCGACCCGAACGAATCTGAAAGTTACGTCTCCAAGGTTCTGGGAATGTTTTGGCATCCTTCATCAGATCATTTGATTTACAAGCTTAATGAGGATGAATGTTGGAAAAAGACGCTCGATCCAAATTCCGAGATTTTAAAACGAGAGATACTAAGAACTATAATGAGAATTTTTGATCCCCTTGGTCTGGTGTCATGTTTCATCATTCATGGAAGGGCCATTTTACAGGAGATTTGGCGAGAGGGCTTCAGCTGGGACGAGCCAATAGGCGGTGGTTTGAGAGCTCAATGGGAAGATTTTTTAAGAGGTCTGAAGCAGATCGAAGAGTTAAGAATTCCACGAGCGTACAGTTCACTTTCACCAGACACTTCAAGGAAGACTCTCATCGTTTTCGTCGACGCGTCAGAGAAGGCTTTCGCTGCGGTATGTTATTGGCGTTTCGAACAGAACGGTTCGGTAGAGGTTGCGTTGGCGATGGCAAAGGCGAAAGTGGCTCCAGTTAAGAAACTATCAGTTCCCCGGTTAGAGCTACAGGCAGCGGTATTAGGTGCGCGTTTGGCTGACACGGTGACAAGATCACACTCCATTCAGGCAAACGAAGTAATCTTCCTTTCTGACTCTAAGACAGTTCTCGCCTGGGTACACTCTTCGACGTTTAAGTTTCCGATGTTCGTTGCTGTTCGTGTGGGAGAAATTTTGGAGTCTACAAACGCTCAACAGTGGTGGTTCATCGGTACTGCAGACAACGTCGCTGACGATGGTACTAGATGGCACGATTCTTCAGAAGGAGCCGATAAAGGAAGATGGTTTAGAGGTCCAGAGTTCCTGAAGCAACCCCAGACGGAGTGGCCAATATCGCCAGGGAAATCTGTCGCTAGCAAGGTAGGCGAAACTACAAATCTTATATGTTCTGTGAACGCGCACCAGCGTACGATATCCTACGGAATTTACGAGGAGCTAGGGGCCAGGTTTCGGGCGAGATGGTTTTCGGGCGTAAGAGTTATAGCCCTGGTGCTTCGATTCACAGACAGAATCCGGAAAAGAGAAACGGACAAGGAGGCTTTCGCAACTCCAGCGGAGATCGTTCGAGCTGAAAACTGGCTTTTTAGGAAGATTCAACAGGAGGCTTTTCCGGTGGAGGTAGAGATGCTACGATCGAATCGTTGTTTAAATTCTTCAAGTTCTCTGTTAAGTTTGTCACCGATAATGGATGCGGAGGGTACTTTGAGATTAAGCTCACGAGTGCAGAGGGCAAACATTTCATACGCAGCCCGAAACCCAGCAATTTTACCGAAAAAACATCCGTTGGTCACCTTGCTAATCGAACACCACCATAACGCGAATTATCACATGGGAACTGCTACAACGATTTCGGACATCAGAGAAAGAGCCTGGATTATATCCATCCGAGTTGCGGTTGAACGAGTGAAGGCGCGATGTTTTATGTGCAGGAGATTGAAAGCTAAGCCAGAGATGCCGCTCATGGGTCAGTTGCCGGAGGGAAGATTAGCCTTTAGCTTGCCGCCTTTTACTCATGTAGGAGTAGACTGCTTTGGACCGTTGTACGTGAGACATGGAAGAGGTACAGCTAAGAAATATGGGATGATATTTACCTGTTTGACCTTCCGCGCCGTGCAAGTGGAACTACTTGGCGATCTCAGTACGGACCAGTGCATTATGGCGCTTCGCAGATTTCTAATTAACCGAGTAGTCACCAGGTTCATATACAGCGACAACGGCCTTAATTTCGTCGGAACAAAAAATCGTTTAGATAAGGATAGCAAGGAGTGGGAGAAGGCCCTTGGTCAGTACTGTGCGAAATGTGAAGGAATCGTCTGGAAGTTTATACCGGCGTATTCCCCTTGGATGGGCGGAGCGTGGGAGCGACTTATTAAATCCATCAAGTCCAGTGTAGAATTCGTGCTAAAGGGAGTAGTACCTCGAGAAGAAGTTCTTTTAAATGCTCTTATGGAAGCACAAGGGCAAATTAATCGGAGACCGTTAACCCACATTCCTGTAGACCCAGATGATCCCAAGCCGCTCACGCCAAACATGATGCTGTTCGGAGACAGCGATCAGGACGTAACAGCCCCTGGAGTATTTTCTGAGCATGACCAATATAGTAGAGTGTATAGTCGCAGAGCACAGCATTTGATGAAGGAACTGGTAAAGCGTTGGTATACGGAATATCTTCCGGAGTTAACGAGGCGTTCGAAGTGGCATAAGAACACGAAGTCGGTGGAGGTCGGGAGCGTCGTTCTAGTTATAGAACCAGGTGAGATTCGTTCGGTGTGGAGGCTTGGAAGAGTCGTAGCAGTTTACCCAGGCCAAGACGGAGCAGTACGAATTGCCGATGTACGTTTAGCAAATGGAAACGTAATGGCAAAAAGATCAGTGGGAAGACTTGCGGTCTTAGATCTGGAGTCTTCAGATAAATCTTCAGACGAGCCCGGGGATGTGGTTGAGCCTTAAGTCAGTCTTCGCCACTTACCAACAACAGAATAAGCTCAATGTTAAGAAGAGAGTGCTGGTTCCGCTCTAAAGCGACGAGGAGCCTATCGTTAAGGAAACTGAGTTGCCTCCATTTTTTCATTCTTCCATTTCTTTCTCTGTCACCACGCGCGAAGTACATAGTTGTAAGTTAGCTCAAGATTTATCTTTATATTAAATTATAACTTTAAGTTTTCCATAGATCTAGATTTTAGTTGAGAACACTTCCATAATCGTTGTTCGCGAGAATTTTAAAAGACTGATGTAAGTCAGATCGAAAATTTATAGATAAGAATTTTTGTGAAAATGTATTTTACTACTTTGCAGAAAATAAAATCAAAGCTACAACGAAAAGGATTTTAATTCAGGAAAGAAAGAAGACTTGCGAATCAACAAGCATCAAGAAGATCCAATAAAGTGTACTCATAGAGAAACTGCTCCAGAGCACCGCAATGAAGAAATCTTTAGGAGTATCTGACAAAAAGCTTTGTTTGCTGATCATCAAAATTAACAAATAAAAGTTTGGTTTGGTGAAATCACTCCAAGTAAAAAAACCTATTTTTGCAGAAACAATAAGAAAGTTCTAAATTAATAAAAAGGATAAAAATTGGGGAAAAAAGTGGGGAAAAAAACCGAAGGCCAGAACACGGAGGAGCTCTGGCAGTGCGGTGGGCCTAAAGAAAGGAATACGCGATACAGTTATCGTGCTGATAGCCGTTCGACTCATTATTCGATGATGTGTATAGTATAGTGTGTGTGCAGCAGATATCGAATCCACTTTACAAAAGAATGTGTCCAAATATGAACTAGCTAGCTGATTCGATGAATGAAGGCAGATAATTGCAGCCAAGCAAAAAACACTACAAATGTTGAAGTAAAAGAGGACTAGGGCTGTCTGTAGACAGTACAAGAAAATATTCACATGGACAAATAAGGGAAGAGCGCTAAAGAGTTGGGGACAAAATTCTGCAGGGGTCAAAACTTTTTTTTCTAAATTCTGCTTTCAAAATTCTGCTTTTCAAAATTCTGCTTAAAAACAAACTCTTACTTTCTAAATAATTTGAAAAAAGAGCAGTAGTTCTTTGGTTTCTCATTGTCGCTCTCCTTCTCAAAAGAATTACATAATTCAGTTCGTTAAAAATAAAACTAGAGATGCATTCCCAAGAACGCAAAACAACGTAGAGGCTGAAAGTTATATTTGGCCGTAGCCATGCAGGAGTCTATAAATTAATTGGAGACCAACGAAAGGAGCTTATCAGTGCCAAATCAGGAATTGAGCATACGAAGCATGGGGAGAGGATAGAGAAAAAAAGATTTAAGTCACGCTGGATAGTGGATATCTCAGTTGTATTTCATAAAATATTGTTCTTTTTGCTCTTGTTTAGCTTCATATTATGTTGGTTTTTTTCATGCTTAAGATTTTTTTGGATAGTTTTGCTATGTTTTTGTTCTTCTGTAAATAAAAAATATTTTTAAAAAATCAGCAGAAAAATTTTAATCCAAATTGGTTACTAAACAGAACTTTGAAAAGCAGTATTTTGAAGCCAGAATTTTGACCCGCTCCCGCGCTAAGTTCTCAAACTGCAAAGCAAAAAAGCAGGACGAGAAGTGCTCGTTTGAGAAAATTGAGAGATACCATGATAGCAATTATGTTATTTGGAAGTTTAATCAAAAATTAAAATGATCATGCCAGAGTGGCAAGCCCCAAACTCAAGCCTGTAAAAAACTAGCAGAGAAACATGGTAATGGAATCGCAGTGGCTACTGAGGATCTGGAAAGAAGACTTCTGCACACTGCTTAGCAACGATGAAGACAGAAACTCTGCTGTCGAGTAGACAACCCCTATCCAATATCATAAGATTGTCATTCTACTGACCTAGAAAGTTAAGCTAGCCATATGCACTCTTGAAACAAAAACTGCTGGTGCAGAAGGCCTCCACGCCGAGCTTTTCAGGAGATGAACTCTAAAGGAGCATGCACCAACTCATCTGCATGATACAGTCTCAAGAAAGCATGCTGCATGCCCATGCCCAATGAGTTGAACTTCAGTATCGTATGCCCGATCCTAAGAAACCCGTCGCAATTGCGTCTGTTATAGAAGAATAAGCTTCCTTAACTTCGCGCATAAGATTTTGTATGCTGTAATGTGTAAACGTCTGAAACCCCACGTCTACAATCTGGGCCCGAATTCTTTACCTTCTTAGACGATTATAATCCAAACGTCTATCGCCGATTACATCGTCAACAGGTGGATTCATGTAACCTCGCTTCCAGCGACGGAAGCTATTGATAGTTATTTTAGTAATGTCTTATAAATTAGAATGACTTTGGAAATTTCACGCTGGTCCGTCAAGGTCAAAAAGGAACTTTCTGAGATCTTTGATGTCGAAAAAAGCTTTCTATAAAGCGACAAACTGTCATGTCGATTTCTTTATCATCATACTTGAAAAGATTGTACAAAACTCAAACGTCAACACCAAAGGAATAGTCTTGCAAAAGACAGTTACTAGCTTGCGCAGGCGATATTGACGTATTGAGAAGAAGGAAGCGTGATGCCATAGGTGCTTTTGTGAGCATTGAAACAAAAGCGGCAAAAATGAGTTGAATAAGGGCAAAACGAAGTAAATGCTGCTGTCATGAAACAAGGACAAACTACGTCGACGCGACGAATTGAGACTTCGAGGTAGTACAGGATTTTGTCTACCTAGGATCCGCTGGTGATGGTGTTTTCCACGGAAAACAGTATCAGTGCGGAGAATTACTCCTGCAATACGCTGTTCTTTGGGTTACGAAAGCAATTGAAGTATACAACCCTCTCTACAAAAGTTAAAGTAGCCCTTCAATTCGTTTGATCAGTCCTGATGCTATATGGCGCGGAAGAATGGAAGTGGATGTGGAAAACCTTGGTAGTTTTGAAAGAAAATAGTCCGTGTGATCTTTGGTCCTGTATGTAAGGACAAAGTTTGAAAAACGAAATTCAACAACGAACTGTATGAGCTGTAACACGACATGAGCATAGCTACACAGCTCAAGAATACGATGGATGGGACATGTAGTTCGGATGAACATAATACTTTCCACCGGCTCGATGGGTTTTCGAAAGCACATTGCAGGAAAATCTCTAAGAGGGAGGACCTCGTCTAAGGTGGCGAAACCAAGTGGAAGAAAACCTCTCAACCGAAGTTGTTGTCGAGAGATGTTGGTTGATGCCCAGGTTCAAAACGAACTGTAATATTTACCAAAGTGAGTAAGTTTGGTCACTCCGAGCGTGATTGCAGAGGTGGCATAGCTTTTTCAGTTTTCCTCAACACTCACAGACTGTCCACTTTTCAATTAAAAAAATTCTTTATGTTTATAAAACTTTTGAGTGGCCATTTTCTGTATGATGTGTCGTTACAACGGAAAGTTACTTCCGTCCAAAGTGTGCTGTCAAAACTTGAATTAAAAACACTCGTAAAAACGACAAAAAATAAACAACACCTAATCACCTATTTAAAAAAAAAACTTCCCACATAATCGCAGCATTAGCGAAATATTTTGCTTACATTTTCCAGAACAGAGAGCTTTCCATCCACTCTGTTGGTCTTTTGCTTGCAAAATACTTCGTCGTTATCGCCTTTTTATAGTCTGCCTGCAGATTGTGTTCCATTTTCTTTCCATAGAATTACTACGTGTGTGTTTGCGCGTGTCGCCGATGACCATGTCCGGGCGAAAGAAATACAATGCAATTAAAATTAAGAGGCTAAATTAAAAATGAATGTTTTTTTTTTATTTTCATCGTTGCCTTTCCCTTTTCCCATTCACCCCCTACACAATCCATAAACAACATTTGGCCCAAATGTGTCAATACAAAATGGCAACATAAAACGAGATTGCTGTTTATGAGTCATGGTCTCTGGCCCGTAAGAATAACATTATCGTATCTTAAAGAATGTCTTCCCTTATTTCATATACACCACCACCAACCATCTTTGCGTTTACGCAGTTAAGTGCTGGAACTTGATTGTTCCGACATTTACACACATAGAGGCGTAAAACAAGTTAATGCCCAGATAAGTGCTTTCCGTAAAATTTAAAAAAAAAAAAACCTTACAACTCGCGGAAGTAGCTCAAATTGAACCACTCGAGTAGGTCGTCGGCCGTTTGAGGAGCGTTTGTGATTATAATTAATTCAGAATCCTTGAAAAGAAGTTTGGGGGAAAATAAAGTCCAAATATAGCACTAGTGTGGCTGTATTCATCTTTATTATTCCCTTTCAGCAAACAAGAAAAAAGTAAAGCCAATAGGTAAGTCTATACTCGTACGAGTCTACCAGGCCGGGCTATCAAACTAAATTCCCAAAAATAGGGTACTTAATCATCTGACTGACGGAAAAGGAGGAAATGATTTACTTTCGCTCTAATAAGGCTATACTATGCCGTCACGCTCTGCTCAATACACTTCTATAAATAATTCAGTTCCAAATGAGTTTGTATTTTCTTTTTTTGTTTGCCTTTATCCTATGTTTGCCTTTACAGCACCCCCATATTCGGGTGGCGGGTAATAGAAAGAAATGGCAGTCCATATTGCTATTTGGAAATAAGCATTTTTGTTGTTTTTGCTAAGGGTACCATATTCCCGAAAGTTATGAACCTCTATAAATAAATTCGTGTCTGGGTTGGCTTTTGATTTATTCAGAAATTTATTGATAACCGTATTTGAAATTGCCTAAGGGAATACCATCAGATGGTTTATTGGCAATAAGAAATATGAACCATAAAATAAATGGTCAGGTGGTACTCGCAGAGAGTATCTTCATCAAGGTTGAAATTGGCTATACGAGAGCTCCAATGATAATTGAATAACAAATTTGAATGGGAGATCTCGACAAAATTTGTCGGAAATTGAATTGATCTCCATTTACAGGTGCTTACTGGAACTCTAAGGGCTTCTAGTCCACCTGTAAATCGAGATTGTTATATGAGATTGAATTATTTTCAGATTGCTAAGATTAGGCAAAGCCTTTGAGGTTCACAGTTATGCGAAATACTGTGATTCCGTCAAATGACGATACTTCGTATCAGATGGGTCGCTATGTAATCCGCAATGAATCAATCTGCGATCTATCGAAAGATACTCTACAGTAGATTATTTGGAAGTTCATATAGAAAGTGGCCAACGAATGTATTTCAATGGAGAGAACGCACCTGACAGGGACCTGTAAGAAAACAAAATTACAAATACTTGTATAACAAGTAAATTATGACAAGTGTAAGAAATTTTTGTAACACAAAACTACACATTTGTTTGATCTTCTACAAGTGTAATGGACATAATCCATCAAGTGGCTTTTTACCTGTAGACTTGTTGCTTTGTGTTTCAAGCTTCGGATCTTCAACTTTACGAAACATTTTTTCCATTTTCCCACACAGAGACCAGAAATAAAAAACTACAGGTACTTGTATTACAAGTAAATTATGATGAGTGAAAGAACTTTTTTCTATGCGAAGCTAAAGGTTTTCTTGCTCTTCAACTAGTGTAAAGGACAGAATCCTACAAGTGGCTCTTGACATGTAGAATTGTAGTATAGGCAAAACGTTTAGGAAACAATAAAAGACTTCGATTCGGCTTGTACTTATTTGACAGTTTATTCGAGAAGAAGAAAGAAACAGCTAGCGACAGCTGTATTTATAACATTGAATATTCTTACGAGTATGTGGTACTTATTACATGTACTTATATTGCGGGAAAATCTTACGATCAGAGCAAAGAGCTTATCTCTGCTTTATATACTTTATGTTGCGAATTGCAAAAACAACCACAGGGTGTTTTGGTAAAAAGATAACTGCCTGCAGTAGTTTTGAGTTACAGGGAGACTGCAGATGTTCTTGCTCGCACCATAGTTGCAAGTTAGATACAAAACTTTATTTAAAAGGGCAGCTTTTTTACAATTTACAATTTGTTTACATTGAATTTAATATGCTTTGGCCAGTGGCCGTTTACCAGATTGACAATAAAACTAACTTTAAAATACTAACAATTCACTTGATTTAAAAGTTTCCTTCAAGTATACGTTTCCTATAACTGAGTAGATGTGGTTTAGTAATATCAAATATGCCAGCCTACTTTTCCACTCAGTACGTCCAGTGTGTCTTTAAACTCCATAGAAGCTACTCCAAAGTACCTAACACGAAACTCTTTCAAGATGGAACATCTGACGATAAAATGAAATATATCTTCCCTCACCTTGAGGTTGCACAGGTCACACAGGATCAAGACCGATGAGCTCATGTCGGGCAAAAAGTAGAAGTTTTCACCAACATTTGGAGCGCAAGATTCTCCTATTTTCTTACGATATCTCCCCTGGATGATATAGCCCCCTTAAGGATTAGCTTAGGCAGCCTTCTGTCATCCATTTCCATCACCTTCATTACATAATCAAAATGCAGCTTCAGGGTCCTTAGAAATAATGGCGCTTCTGTTGTCTCCAAATGTAACACATAGTTTGGTGTGTTAAGTGGTAACCGGAAAAAACGTTTAAGAAGTACCTAAGGAACATTTCAAATTCTTCGAATTGGCAGTATCCCCAAGCTTGGTCACCATAAAGCAAAATTGTAGCTGAGGTAGCACGTAAGATTTTAAGCTTTGTATTATGCTCGATGGTTTTATTGTCGATACAACGAGCCCAGCTCCAGACTGAAAAAACAGCTCTTTTTGCCTCTGCAAGTTTCAATTCAAAGTGTTTTCTCATGCTGAGATTCGACGTGACGAGTACACCTAAATATTTATATTCTCGAACTATTTCAACATTTTCACCATTATATGTAAATTTTTCGTTCTTTGAATATCTGCCACTTCCATCCCTAAATATCATAACTTTAGATTGCTGTAAGTTAACAGACAGATTCCATTTTTCGCAGTATTTCATCCATTCACATATTCAAAAAAGAATACAATATCATCTGTAAAAATTAATTCAGGTATTTGCGTATTTCAAAACCGAATCCCAACTCGAATTTCCTCCACGTATATCGTTTACAAATAAAATGAATAGTAATGTACTCAAGACACATCCTTGCTTGACTCCCAATTCTGTTGCAAATTGTTCAGAGATGAATTCACCATCCCATACGTAAGCCGCATTATTTTCATGCATCGTTCTGAGTATGGACATAATTCTACCGGATATTCCCAACTTATAAAGCTTATAATAGAGTGCTTCCCGGGCAATTGAGTCGAAGGCAGAACGGAAATCAACGAAAAATGCGTAAAGCTTCTGTTTTTTCTTTTGCAGCTCTCTGTAATATTCATCAAGCAGAATATTTGATCTATAGTCGAGTAGTTTTTTCTAAATCCTGTTGGAATTCGTTTAGAATATTCTTGTCGTCGATCCACTGGGTAAGCTTGTTGAATATGAGGGTACTAAAAAGCTTGGCGGAAGTATTCAGAAACGAAATTCCTCTATAGTTTTCTGGTGCATCATAGGAACACTTTTTGTAGAAGATCAAAAAGAATTGTACATTTGTGTTAAAGACATTTCTTATACTTCTCTTAATACAATTGTATTACAAGTACTTGTAGTTTTGTGTAATACATGGTTTCGCCAAACGACGAATGATATTATCTTCGATTGTTTTTGGTGAATGTTCATTGTCCAACATCGTTTATAACATTAGATAGAGTAGTTTATGAATACATATCTATGTGTAAGACTTTCAGTGAAGATTGTCAGCTATCATATTAGGTCGGGAACGATACGCATTAGGATAATAAGCTCGAGGGTTCTGTCATATCTTCATCACCGCCACAAGTTCCCATATTGTTAGCGACCGTTATATCGACATGATTTAAAATCCCAAAGATTTGTGAGTTCAAACGTGTTTGTGGTCCATGACAACATCACTGCGAATGCTTGAATGGGATTCAGCCTCTGCAAATGACTGCAGAAATGAGACATTTGGCATTGAAAAAGGCATCAATTTATAGATGACCAATAAATGGTTCATTAGTTGAAATCCTGAACCCGTATAGCAATATCGAAATGCAAGCAAAAAAAAAATCCATACCAAAAGCAACGATAACCACTATGTAAGTCTTTTATGGATTAAAAGGAATGAATAAATTAAACGATTACAAAACGACAGCAATCGTAAATGACAGCGAGTATCGCGGAACGTAATCACAAAGTAACCTTAGCGAGATTTTTTGCGAGTATCGTTATGTAATACGGGCTCAGAGCTTGCCTTGTGCCCAAAGCGTTTTTATTTATTCATCAAATTGATTTCATTGATTTCATCCATCATTCATTGAAACCGCTCTTTGGTAGCTACTCGTATGTAAGTAAAATAAAAAAGAAAAAATAGAAATCTTACACATAATTAAAAAAAAAAATACTCTGGAAAATCTTCACATTTTAAGAAACAACAATAGTATGAATAGAAAACAGGACACACAGAACATATCACCCAATCAACAATTTGTAACCTGCGTTTCAAAATTACCGCGGTAATAATATTACTTTAAATAACTTTGGTTATAAATGGGTTTGTAATTGGTTAATTTATGAGCTGTAGTTGTTTACCAGTAAAAAAAAGTCTTGTTTTCAACTTTAGGTTAATTCAGGTAAGAATTTATCTCTAAAACCTGGTTATTTGTGAGCTTCAGTTAGATTTTGGTTATAAAAAAACTTTTTTTGACCGCGTGGTTCAAATTTAGATTATTTTTAACTGCAATGTAACTTTTAATGAATTTTTGTTAAACAATAACCATGTATAAGTGGTTAAAAACCAACCACGTTAGAAATTGGTCTCAAAATAACTTATTTTTTTAGTTGCAAAATAACCAGATCTGTTGTTTTGACAGCGTGGTTCAAATTTAGGTTATTTTTTAACCGCAATGTAACTTTTAATTAATTTTCGGTTAAACAATAACCAGGTATAAGTGGTTAAAAACCAACCACGTTAGAAATTGGTCTCAAAATAACTTATTTTTTTAGTTGCAAAATAACCAGATCTGTTGTTTTGACAGCGTGGTTCAAATTTAGGTTATTTTTTAACCGCAATGTAACTTTTAATTAATTTTCGGTTAAACAATAACCAGGTATAAGTGGTTAAAAACCAACCACGTTAGAAATTGGTCTCAAAATAACTTAGTTTTTTAGTTGCAAAATAACCAGATCTGTTGTTTTGACAGCGTGGTTCAAATTTAGGTTATTTTTTAACCGCAATGTAACTTTTAATTAATTTTCGGTTAAACAATAACCAGGTATAAGTGGTTAAAAACCAACCACGTTAGAAATTGGTCTCAAAATAACTTAGTTTTTTAGTTGCAAAATAACCAGATCTGTTGTTTTGACAGCGTGGTTCAAATTTAGGTTATTTTTTTAACCGCAATGTAACTTTTAATTAATTTTCGGTTAAACAATAACCAGGTATAAGTGGTTAAAAACCAACCACGTTAGAAATTGGTCTCAAAATAACTTAGTTTTTTAGTTGCAAAATAACCAGATCTGTTGTTTTGACAGCGTGGTTCAAATTTAGGTTATTTTTTAACCGCAATGTAACTTTTAATTAATTTTCGGTTAAACAATAACCAGGTATAAGTGGTTAAAAACCAACCACGTTAGAAATTGGTCTCAAAATAACTTAGTTTTTTAGTTGCAAAATAACCAGATCTGTTGTTTTGACAGCGTGGTTCAAATTTAGGTTATTTTTTAACCGCAATGTAACTTTTAATTAATTTTCGGTTAAACAATAACCAGGTATAAGTGGTTAAAAACCAACCACGTTAGAAATTGGTCTCAAAATAACTTAGTTTTTTAGTTGCAAAATAACCAGATCTGTTGTTTTGACAGCGTGGTTCAAATTTAGGTTATTTTTTAACCGCAATGTAACTTTTAATTAATTTTCGGTTAAACAATAACCAGGTATAAGTGGTTAAAAACCAACCACGTTAGAAATTGGTCTCAAAATAACTTAGTTTTTTAGTTGCAAAATAACCAGATCTGTTGTTTTGACAGCGTGGTTCAAATTTAGGTTATTTTTTAACCGCAATGTAACTTTTAATTAATTTTCGGTTAAACAATAACCAGGTATAAGTGGTTAAAAACCAACCACGTTAGAAATTGGTCTCAAAATAACTTATTTTTTTAGTTGCAAAACAACCAGATCTGTTGTTTTGACAGCGTGGTTCAAATTTAGGTTATTTTTTAACCACAATGTAACTTTTAATTAATTTTCGGTTAAACAATAACCAGGTATAGTGGTTGAAACGTTAGAAATTGGTTTCAAAATAACTTCTATATTTGGCTTCAAAATAACTATGTTCTCAGTTTCCATTTCTCTATTTCATTGAAAATCAGTATTACCACCGTTTCATTTTGAATGAGCCCCAAATGCTTAAAAACTGCTATTAATTGAATCCAAACCTTTGTATGTCTAAATTTTAGTACGTGCATGAAGTACTAAATATTGGATATTACCTGACGAAAGCTACTTTCACATAAAATATTCCACACGATATCAATAAAACAACAAAATGTCACATTAAGCGAGTATTATAAATATTACACATACAAAAGTCCAAATAGAAACATTTCTTTTGCAGGGGTAACACTGATCGCGGTTGTCTGTTAGTGTTTTGTTTCTCTCTTTTCATATTTTTTGGTATTTCCATTACCAGTTTCGTTTAATGTCGATTTCCAGTGGTACACAAAAGCACTTTTAAAAGTGCTTTTTTGCTCGAAATATGTTACATTGAGGCACTAGATCACTTTTTTTTTGCCCCGAAAAAGCACTTTTACGAATCTCGATTCAGAGGCAAGATTTACACGCACATTCACGTACACCAACACAAAACATTTGACGTTTACCAGTTTGCAGTTTGATTATTTTGTATTTTTGGTTAAAGGACTGTGAAAGAGAGATAATAAAAATAAACAATAAACTATTTTGTGAAAATGGATCGCTCAATTTTAGCTGAAATTATCAAAATATATATGAGTCGTCATCTAGTTCTGATTCCAACGAAGAAGTGTTTGAAATTCTGAAATTCCTTACACAAAACGAAAGGCATTCTGTGAATAATTTTGTTCAAAGTGTTGTGTACAATTATTCGGATGAGGAGGTTTCTTTCTAGTGCATTTATTAATAAAGTTTCGAAAACATTCTTTCTATATAAATTGCAGAACAAAACAAACGGGAAGAGTTGGCTGTCAAAAATAGCACACATACAATGATAAAAAAAGAATTTTGTCTTTTCTGTTCCAGTGAGCACGAAAAAAAAAGCACTTTTTTAGAGTGCTTTTGTTTTTGCAAAGGAAATCGACATAAGTTCAGTATTCAGTTGAGAGTTGAGCGCGTTGCTTGCGGTTGCATTTCGGTGGTGGTTCGTGGATCGTGGTTCTATATCGTCGTGTGGTCTTTAAAAAAATATAAAGTGTAAATAAAAAGTGAAGTTTTCAAATCGAGAAAATAAATAAATTGAGGAATAATAATAATAAAATAAGGTAAGCAATTTTTCATTGTTTTCATTTTTGTTCATAGGAAGCTGTGTTGTTTGAGTTATTTTTTTACTTGTGTGCTTAGGTAGCAAGAAGAAAAATAACCACAGCTGTGTTTTTTCAGTAATTTTTTTACTTGTGTTCATATGAAGTGAGTAGTAAAATAACTTGAGCGTGGTTTTTTTCAGTTATTTTTTTACTTGCGTTCATATGTAGCAAGTAGAAAAGTAACTACAGCTGTGTTTTTTCAGTAATTTTTATTTATTTATTTACTTGCGCTCATAAGGAATAACTAGTGAAATAATATACTTTGAGGTGTTTAATAATAATGAAAATCCGATTTTGATATGGTTGGTGTCTTTTTTTTGGTAACGTTTTGGTATGGTGGTGTTTTTTTACTTCCCTTAAACCATTTTTTTTTTTGGTAACGTTTTTATTTGTTTTCATATGGAGTGAGTAGAAAAATTACCACAGCTGTGTTGTTTGAGTTATTTTTTTACTTGTGTGCTTAGGTAGCAAGTAGAAAAATAACCACAGCTGTAATTTTTTTACTTTTGTTCTTAGGTAGCAAGTAGAAAGAGAGTAGAAGATCTTACTTATAATGCTTATTCTTTAACCAAGTTTTTGTTTTATTTAGATTCTTTTAGTTACATGTACTTGTACTCTTGTGCATATTTTAATAAAAACATAAATTTTTCTTCTTTTCCACAGGGATGAAAATGACACACCAACAACACCAAGAGCAACACCAACACCAAGAGCAATACCAACAGCAACAGCAACTACAACAGCAACAGCAACAATAGCAATAACACCAGCAGGACCAACAACATCAGCAATAGCGATGGCACCAGCAGGATCACCAGCAGGATCACCAGCAGGAGCATCAGCAACAGCAACAACAGTATTTTTGATATAGTAAATATTATTATTATTATTTATATTAATATTTATAGGAGGTAAGGCTTTAATTCAATTTAAAACTCTAATTTTAAGTTATATTAAAACTGTTTAGAGTAAGTTATTTTTTAACTCTAAATAAATACTGTACAAAAAGTAATTTCAAAACCATATTCTTTTTATTTACAAGGCTATTTACTTTCAGTTGGAAAACGGTTATTTATAAACCAATTTTGGAACCAAATACAGGGTTTTTTCCGAACCCAGTAAAAACCCTGCTTTAAAATAAAACTGGTTATTTAAAAACCTAAAATATAGATTACATGGAAACCAAAATAAAACGGTTATTAAAAAGCGTCAAAATAACGCTCGGAAAAAACGTTTTAGTAGCGTTAAATACGTACCATATAAAAACGGTTAGTTTTTAAGTCTAAAAAGTAGTTTTAAACTAACTGCTTTTAACTGGCTTTTAAATTACCACTACAGAACTCAGGTTACAAAGTTACTGCCCAAATCGGGTAATGGGAACGTCTCTGGGACGTTTCGGAGACGTCCTTCGAAACGATTTCTAACTTTTACGGTAAATAACCTCGGGTTATAATCCGGTTAATAAACCGTTTTTTAACCAAAAATTGTTTATTGGGCAGCCATATATTGCTCTCTCGTCGCTGCAAAGAAATTTTAAGTTTTGTTTTTGTTTTAATATTTTGCAGATCCATGACTATTAAGACTAAACTCCAACAAAGGAAGTGTAAAATTTCAATTTTTTCTTTTTTTCTTTTCTTTAACGAAGTATAAAGATTTTTCTTTTATATTTATTCTGTAATGTAATTTGTTAAAACTAACGTTTTTAATTTCTTAAAAGTAAGTCTACTTTATTCAATGTAAAATCCCAAATTTGTTAAACTATATTATTTTATGTTTTCAATAAAGATCGCCTGAGACAGCAAACCCTGTCGAAACGTCGGGAAAGTAAATGAAATAAATTACATTTCATTGCGTCAGGCGTTGAGATGAAGATACAGTGAGAAATATTGAAGAATTGCGATGTTTCGGGAGAGAAAGACGACAGAAATCAGATTGATAGAAAAAAAAAAGATTTTTAACTTGTCTGCCTATTGCATCAGAGTTCGACTCTCATAAAAGAAAGTGTCTATAAAACACCCACCGCTTTTTAGTAATATAAGTTAGAAAAAAAGATGGTGTGAACGAGTGTTGGTTCGTTTAACACGGAATTGCGAGTAATCTAAGTAAAAAACTGAACTATGAGCAATATGAGAGTAAAAAAGTTCGTGTTAGTTGGCTTTTGAGTATTTTGTGAAAAAGGGTGGTGCAACCTCGTGTTGGTTTGTTTTATACAGAGTTGTGAGTAACTTGTATGTAGAAAAAAAGGTCGTGTAGGCTCATGTTGGTTCGTTTGACACTGAATTGTGAGTAATTTGAGTTTAAAAAGTTGCCGTACATGCTCGTGTTAGCTCGTTTAACACCGTGTTTTAAGTAGTTCAAAAATTCGTGTAGACTCGTGTTTGTTTCTTTATCACCGCATTTTGAGTAATTTGAGTGTAAAAAAGGTCGTGTTTGTTATATTACATCGGTTTTTGAGTAATTTGTGAAAAAAGGTGGTGTAGCCTCGTTTTGATTCGTTTAACACCGAACTGTGTGTATATTATGCTTACTTAAAATTCGAGGAAAGGACTAAACCGACACTTTATCTTATTGAAATGAAAAACTATAAATTTTTTTTTTGGGAAAAAAGCTTTATGGCAAAAAACCCAGTTTATTAATACACGTCCTTACGGAGACGGACCACTCTCTGTTTTGCAACTAACTCTTCGTTTACTTGTAAGAGCCCGATTCAATTTATTAAAATCTTAACATGCAAGAACAACTAATGACATGCAAAAAGATAACGTGCAAAAGGAAAATAAAACCATAGATCTTCAACGTATGACTGCTTTTATTAGACTGATCGATAATGTTACAAATTGGGAAGAGCTTGCCAAGAAGCTTTACAGTACTGTAAATTACTACATCAGATAAGAAAACTGTCTCAACTGATCATACGATCTTTCGGTTATGTTTTACCGATAAACATATAAACATTAATGTGATTAGATTAAATTAATACAAACGAACAGCAGAAAGCTTTTATGTTAGCATGCATGTGATCGTAAAAAAGAGTACTGGCAGATGAATATTACTTGGGATTTCTAAGATCGTAAATGATTAAAATATATCTCTTACATACTCATCATGAGTTTTTCTTCCTGCAATACATTTACATTAAGGGTTATACATTCATGCAAATGCAAATGCTGATGCAACAACGAACAAGGGCTGCTTACGATCAGTATAACGAGATCTACAAGGAGAAAAGAAGGGAAGAACACCGACTTCTCAAAAAGAAAAAGAAGCAGCATGAGAAGCGCTCGTTTGAGGAAATGGAGAGGTGCCATGACAGGAACGAGATTCGGAAGTCTTACGAAAAGGTAAAAAGATCCTGCCAGGGTGGCAAACCCCGAACTCAAGCCTGTAAAGATCAGCAGGGAAACATAGTTATAGAGTCACAGTCGCTACTGAGGATCTGGAAAGTTCATTTCTGCAGACTGCTTAACGGCGATGAGGACACAAATTCCGCTGTCAGGCAGATTGCCCCATTCAGCTTGAACGATGATCAAGAATGCCGTCCTCCCGACCTAGAGGAAGTTAAGCTTGCCATATGCAAACTTAAATCAAGTAAGACTGCAGGTGCAGATGGCCTTGATGCCGAACTTTTCAAGGCAGCTGGAGACCAGTTGGAAAGGAGCATGCACCAGCTGATCTGCATGATATGGTCGGAAGAAAGCATGCCCCATGAATGGAACCTCAGTATCGTATGCCCGATCCTAAAGAAGGGAGACCCTCACAATTGCGCCAATTATAGAGGGATAAGCCTCCTTAACGTCGCTTATAAGAACTTGTCTGCTGTAATATGTGAACGTCTGAAACCCCACGTCAACAACTCGATAGGTCCTTATCAATGTGGTTTTAGACCAGAGAAGTCCACAATAGACCAAATTTTCACATTACGGCAGATCTTGGAAAAAACCCGAGAACATAATATCGATATTCACCATCTCTTTATCGATTTCAAGGCCGCGTATGACAGTATTTACAAAGACGAGCTGTACAGAGCCATGTCTAGTTTCCGGCATCCCTGCAAAACTCGTACGACTATGCAGGATGACTTTGGAGAATTCACGCTGCTCCGTCAAGGTCGGTAGAGAACTCAACGAGACCTTTGATGTCGAAAAAGGCTTTAGGCAAGGCGACAAACTTTCATGCGATTTCTTCAACATCATACTTGAACAGATTGTAAGAAACTCAAACGTCAACACCAGAGGAACAATCTTTCAAAAGTCTGTACAATTACTCGCCTACGCAGACGATATTGACGTTATGGGAAGAAAAAAGCGTGATGTCATAGGTGCTTTTGCGAGTATTGAAACAGAAGCGGCAAAAATGGGTTTGATGATTAATGAAGGCAAATCGAAGTATATGCTGTCATCAAACAAGGACACAGAACATCGACGATTTGGACAAAACGTCACAGTAGACAGACATAACTTCGAGGTAGTACAGGACTTCGTCTACCTATAGGATCCGCTGTAGACACAGACAACAACATCAGTGCGGAGATCAAATGTAGAATAACTCTTGCCAACCGTTGCTTCTTTGGGTTAAGAAGGCAATTGAGAAACAAAACCCTCTCTAGAAAAACCAAGGTGACCTTGTATAAGACCTTGATCATCCCAGTCCTGCTTTACGGCGCGGAAGCATGGACTTTATCGAAAGCGGATGAGGAAACCCTTGGTCGTTTCGAAAGAAAAATTCTCCGAATGATCTTTGGTCCCGTATGCGAAAACAATGTGTGGAGAAGAAGATACAACAACGAACTGTATGAGCTGTACCGCGACATGGGCATAGCCAGAAGAGTACGCATCGCGAGGCTACGATGGTTGGGCCATGTAGAGCGGATGGACCCAAACGCTCCGGCTCGTCGGGTGTTCAAAAGCACATTGCAGGGAAATCGCGGAAGGGAAGACCTCGTCTTAGGTGGCGCAATCAAGTGGATGAAGACCTCAACCGACTTGGAGTGCGAAACTGGAGAGAGCTCGCCCGAGATCGAAATCGTTATAGAAGCATGTTGGTTGAGGCCCAGGTTCACCCCGAACTGTAATGCCCACCTAAGTAAGTAAGTAAGTTATACATTCATATAAATTACATTGTATTGGTATTTGTGGTAGGAAATAATCATACTCTGTCTATACGATACTCTGTGAGTAATTTGAGTGTAAAAAAAGGCAATGCATGCTCGTGTTAGCTCGTTTAACAACGTGTTTCAAGTAATTAGAGTTTAAAAATTTCGTGTAGACTCGTGTTTGGTTGGTTTAACATCCCATTTTGAGTAATTTGAGTGTAAAAAAAGGCCGTGTAGGCTCGTGTTGGGTCGTTGAACACCACCTTGTTGCAGTCATTTAAGTTGGAAATCTCATGGCATTGCATTGCCAAAGTTCGCATTTTAGTTGTTATTGAAATGCAAAGTTAAAACAATTTCATTTTTCAATCACACTACATGAATTTGGAAAAATAATGACTTAAAATTCTCGCCCGCGGGTCATAGAACTTGCAGTAAGAAACATAATGGCTTGAAATTCGTGCCCGAATAAAGAAATTTATAATATAATGAAATTATTTTAACTATGCATTTCAATAAAAAAGCTGATAACATCTTCAAATTTCAAATTCACGCGAACTCTGGCAAAACCAGGAGGTTTTCAACTGAAACGACTGCAATAGAAAACCTTTTGAGAGATGACTGAGTGGTTGCGATTTAAACGAGGCAACACGAGTCACACGAGCTTTTGTTCCCTTGAAATGACTCAAAAAGAACGTGTTAAACGAACCAACACGAGCCTACAGGACCTTTTTTCCACTCAAATTACTTAAAATGCTGTGTTAAATGAATCATTAGGATACTACCCCCACGGTGTGTATCATTATCATTGACATTTCCCTCATAAAAATATATAATGTTTCTTGACGGGTATCCACTTTCGCGACTAATTGGCGAGTCCGCATAGAGCTATAATACACTCCGAAGTAGCGTTAAAGTTCAGGGTCTCCCCAAACTCTGTTGTGAAACTCTACTTTTTAATGTCAAGAGCTGTTGGTTGGATCACCCAGAACTGTAATTCCTGCATTAGCAGGTGAATTACTATTCTTTGACTTCTTAGCAGCTTTTTATTAGAATCTGGTCGTAAATTGCTGGTATACCGGTGACATTGCTGCGTATTGGACACTTGATGTGCTGTACTCTGATAGGAGTTTGTTGGGTTTCACTTGTCGACAAACAGTGCAGTCCAGGCCAAGCAGGTAAGAACGAAACCATCCGGCCACTGCGGAAGACTTAAGATGATGAGCAAGAAATTGCTTTTGTGGGTTCACAGTCGATGATGAGCATGAGGAAGCAATACTTTTGCTTCTGGTAAGATATCACTGTATGTCAGATTGACATATTTAACTTGAACAATGACGTAGTGCCCGTATTGTTATAGTTTACCATAATTGTTAAGTTAGATGTCCGAGGTTTCAATTTCAGAAACATCAAGAAAATGTTTTTACGGGTGACACCTTTCGCCAGGAATTGGCAAGTCCTTCGAAAATAATTACACACTGTCATGAAAAGCGCTTTCTAACCTAGGCATTTGGAATCGGCATAAAATTGAAAGTCCTGGAAATGCGTTTGACTCCGTGGTTTTCATAACTACCCTTCTTATTTACATTTCATGATTGGGGGCTAAACTCCTTTCGACTCCTCCAACAAGGAGTCATGATTGCTATATCAACACTATAGTTCTGCTGCAGGAGTGAATGGCCACACAATTTAACTTTAATGGCGGACGAGGAATTAAAAATTGGCTGAGTTCTGCACAAATGAAATAAAAGCCCATACAAGTACTTCCTTTCTTGCCCTAATTCCTCAAATTTCTTAAGTGCTTGCGCAAGCTTATAATGGACATAAATCACAATTAATTGAAGTCGTTAAGAGCCTTCAAGTAAAAACACAACTTACAAAAATGACCTTCTATTGTCAAGCTTTTACTAACTTATCTTCCAGGAATACTCTCATAAAATTTGACCAATTAATCAACAATTCATTCATTTGCAATATGATTGCTCCCGAAAACGAAAAGTCTTTTCGATTTCTCATCCTTTTCAACCAAAGAGCATCCTTAATCATTCCAATGTTTATCATCTGGCTTGACTTATCTCCTCCACAAAGAAGTCTCTCCAATTCAGCCTTAGATAGGTATGAGACTTACGGCTTCGTAAAGATACAACAGGAGAATATTTTAGGTAATATCTCTTCGCATAATCTACGTGAATAATAAATTAGCGCAAATGGTCCTGAAACAAGTGATTTCTTGCGCCACACAAAACACCGAACGAAACCAGCACAGGACTCATAGTTGGTGAAAGTCCAGGAGGTGTGGATATAATGTTGGGTGCGCTAAGGAATATTGAAATTGATCAGACAACATTTAACACTCATTAATCATGTTGTCGGTTTGTCGTCGGGAGGTGGCAATTTGTGTATACGAGGCTATAGTGGGATGGTTTTTAAAAGCTGATATCCAACTGACACAGGGGTAATCGGCAAAATAAACTCAACTAAGCATGGTGATAAATTATGATTCTTACGGAAATGGACACATGCTAAGGGATAGCATCACCACCATTCCATGACATTGGATATTGACGACATTAAAAATGTTTGACTGCTTTCGGGGTGGGTTGTAGATGGAGATGCTTAATGGAAAATAGTGTCTAGAAATATTTTATGAATAATGGATTGATCAATCGTTAAGATAGTTTGTGAAAAGTTGAAGAAGACGTAGCGGGGATATTCTTGAAAGATATGAATACATTTTGTGGGAAAATGGTGACTACAGTGGTGATCAAAAAGTTGTGTTGTCTTGGCATAAAAGGTGACGCTTGTTACAATCATTCAAATAAAAATCACTTGAATGAAGCTACGATTCGCGTGAAGACGCTTTTACAAGGTAATGGTGAATTACGAATTGGTGATTTACGGCCGTTTTCTATTCTAGCTGCAAGCAATAAACCGCAGAGTAGGTAATACAGAGCGTCAACTGGTAACAACTTTGCCTAAAACACTATCAAATTCTGTCTATAGTGAAATCAAAGTGGGAATGTTATTTGAAATAACGGCTTTATGCAGCTACAATTAAGTTTCATTACTTCAACTTTTTTTTTCGGTAGTTCTTGTAGTGGTCCACAACTTAATAACCACAAAAAAAAAATAATGACTTTAAGAAAGTCCATCTATCGTCCCAATACTGAAAGAGAACAATTTCGTGTCAACCGGGAACGCAGCAAAATTGTTCCGAATGTTTAGAATGTTTAAAATAAATACCTGCCACTCAAGCTATAAAAAGTTTGTTCGTTTAACTCTTCCCAGGGTTGACCCATGTTTTCTTGACATCCCTTTGAGTTGTCAAAAAAACCTGGGTTTTCCAGTCCTCAAAAAACACTAAACCACAAATAACCACCCATCCCTGTAATTAAAAAAAAAATACATGCCATTCGATAGCCCTCAACTCACGACAAAAATCAAGGGCGAGTTTAGGGAGTCTCAAAAAACTAAGTTTGACATTCAGGACGGCTTTAGGTTTTTAAAAAAATGCTTTGTGGCGACCCCAGGCCTTCAACGTACAAACCTTAAAAGAAGAATGTCAAAATGTTCTAGAAAACAGACAGACGCGAAGCGGGACAGTAATCGTCCCTCTAAAATAAAACAAATAGAAATCTTAAATAAAGAAAATTTAAATCAGTCATTTTTATAATCGAGTGAAACATAACAAAAGTGGTATTAGTTCTTATAACTAGGAAATACCACTTAAGTGTCAAATAATGTTTTTTACGCAGCTTTGATTGAAATTTTCCAAATTCTCTACTGACATTTGGCTTCAAACCAACAGACAACGAAATGAAGAAGAGGGTTGTCGAAGGTTATCAGTCGAATTCCGCTTGTAGGCAAATTTACACTACCTTACCGCAGTTGGCTCTCTGATTCTACTCTGTGGTCCAACCAAACATCTGAATTGTCTTTGACTTACTCTACGAACACATCCCCTGTGACTTTTCTTCCTAATGTTGGTATTGGAGAGTTTGTGGTTGGGCGTGTGTTATTCATGAAAGCTTGGATTGGTGTCAACTAGGGTGCGGTGGTGCCCAGATGTTCCAGCTTTTGTACACATCAACTGTAATTTGCAATAATTTATTACTATACTTCCGCGCGGTAGCCAATGAGAACAGGTCTCCTCCAACCTGAGGGGACCTGCCAAAGTAGTAAGAGTGTGAGCGGTGACAGAAGGGCCAAAGAAATATAGGCCAACGATTGGAATATCACAGCGGATGAATTCGACAAACAGATTTAACGGTGGACTTCAGCAGTCTAAAAGCAGAAAATCCTGAATGAGCTAGTCAGAAATATGTATTTGGTTCAAAAGTCTTTCAGGCTCTTTAAGTACTATGAGAAGGAATTAAAGAGGAGAAACTGTAGGATTACCTCCTGACGAGGCAACGACAGCTCTCAAACACCTGTAGCAGGACACTGACACCGGAATATCCAGCCTCTATATCCAAGGCGATACCAAATAGACCTGGTCTTCAGGTTGGAGGTTGTGCGTGGGATTAACTACCCAACCACGTAAAAACCACATGGTTCTGAAACAACCAACAGCTTTGGATAACAATTATGATTTCAACGTTAACGACCCACGTAAACGAAAAAAGGAAGGCAGGACCACCGGATCTATACACATGGAACGTAAGATCCAACGGATTACGTGTAGCTGTAGAATTAGCAGACGCACTGCACTGTTACAATGCAGACAAAACCGCCATCCAAGAAGTGCGATGGAATGGACCGGGCATAAAGAAGATGAAAAACTGCAACATCGAATACTAACGACTGCTACAACAGACATAAGAAACAACGCTTAATTGGTGCGGATTTGTCATAAGAGGTAGACTCAGAGATAGAATTCTGCTAATGAGGGTAAAATGACCATCCGAATTAGTGCTAAATTCGCCAACATAAGCTTAATATGCGCCCACGCCCCCACAGAGGAGAAAAACGAGAACTCCAAGGATTGTTTCTACGAGCTCCTCAAAAAAACAAAAAGGGAAGGAGGACATCTTTGGAAATACAATCGGTAAGCATAGCCTGCATGACAAAACATCCGACAACGGACTCAGGCTAATCAATTTTGTGGCGAACAGGCGGGGACCCGGGGAGGGGGGGCAATGCGGGCAATCGCCCCCCCTCTCTCTGTCAATAAAAATATTAAGTCTGAAGCAAACTGTACGTACTCGCTACAAAAAAAGAAGTTTATGATCAAATTTTGAGTAACGTTTAGGACTCACAATATTCAATACTTTTTGATGAAACAACTGATACATCGCACCTCTCCCAACTGAGTATTATATTACGCTACGTTCACAATGGTAGCATTTGTGACGATTTTGTCTCTTTCGTGGATGCATTTGAGGAACTAGCTAATTCCAGAATTGATGAAGAATACGAATCTGATGAGGAAAACTGGAGGGAAACTAGAAAAAAGCTAGCTAAGGAGTTATCTCTAACTGGCAAAGCCATCGGCCAAATTGTATTGTTGCAACTGAAGAAAGCTCAAACTTCCTCTTGAATGCTGTGTGGGAATAGGGACAGACGGATGTGCTGTTATGCTTTCAGTTTGCTGTTTTTTCTTCAAATCGCATCCGAAACGAAAAACTGTCCTCATGAACACCATGGGGTGTGCCCTCACATCACTTTGCGAAACAAGGTGGGTAGAACGACATGAAGGTGTACTTTAATTTTCTTTGGACCTCATCAAAATTGTGGAAGCGTTGGAAACGATATCGCAGTGGCGTGACCCAAGCACGGCTGGCAAGGCTTCATTACTCATAACATCTTTATGCAATTCACAGTTTATTGTATCAGTTTCGTGTTTGAGTGATGTGTTGTCTTTAACACAGTCCTTGAGCAAGTTACTACAATCTAAATCTCTTGACCTGAATAGCAGCGCAATGCTGGTGAAGAACACGATTTCAGTTCTTCGAGGTCGCCGGGAGAACATAGATACCAGTTTCCACAACATCTGGCAGCATGCAAAGAATTTATGCGACCAGTTGAATGTTGGGTTGACAATTCCTCGTATTACACGTCATGGAGGACGCCAAATTCACCGAGCTAATTTTGACACTAATTCAGCTGGAGGTATACTACAGAATCTCGTTATATACCTTTGATTTTGTCCTGACCGATTTGCATGAAAGATTTCGACCGGAAACCTTAGATGTAGGTATATTTAAACCTACAATTTTCATTCCGGAAATGCAATTCGATATAATACTGATGAGTTGGATACCACCGTTAAGTCGCTAATAAATCGCTTTGGTCAACTCTTAGAGTTAAATACAGACACAGCCTGTTTTTTGCTCAAAGATGAGCTGGTGTTGTGGCGGGCAAAATGGTTAACGGAAAAGAAGCAGAACAACCATCTTCCCGTTACTGCTTTTGAGTTGATGGATAAATGCAATAAGGATGTGTTTGGCATTATACACAGTTTTCTTTTAATCCTTGCAATGCTTCCGGTTACGAATTCTTCGGCAGAGCTGTCTTTTTATTCATTGCGGTGCCTTAGAACCTATTTAAGGTCCACAATGAGTGAAAATCGCCTTTGCGGTTTGGCACTTCTGCACATCCACAGACAACTCCCGATCGATATTGAAAAAGTAATAACAAGGTTTTCAAAAACCGGCTCCAACAAAAAGTTAGATTTTAGCATTTAATTAACTGTTTTAAACTAATTTAACTTATTTTTTTTTTAAATTTTACAATTTTTCTAATTCTTTTAAATAAAAAATGTATTATTATATTTGATTGAGTTTATATCCAATAACTGCAAATCATTGAAAAAAAAAAAGGAAAACTGCCCCCCCTCCTCCTCCCTTTATCAAAATCCTGGATCTGTGCCTGGTGGCGAAGCTAAATTTTGTTGTTGGTAGTACGCGCTTTCCGCATCTTAAAAATCATAAAGGTACATGGCGACCCCCGGATCAATTTACTGTCAACCAAATTGACCATGTTGCGATCGACGCAAGAAACTCTTCCAGTGTGATAGATGCCCGAACTTTCTGAGGGGCCAACTTCGACTTTGACCGCCTTGTTGAAGCCAAGATACAAATGAGGATATCCTGTTCATGACTTGTGCGAACCGACGCTGTGAAGAGATATGACGTCGGAAACCTACAATTTCAAGGGAGTACCAGTGCCTTTTCTAATCGAGTGTCCCTTCAATTATCCTCGAATCCTATCTAAACGAAATCCATGGTTCGATGAAGAATGCAGGCCAGCCAAACAAAAAGCACGACAAATGCTGATGAAATAGGAACAAGGGCTGCTTACGATCAGTATAACGAGATTTTTAAAGAGTAAAAAAGGGAAAAACACCGAATTCTCAAAAAGAAGAAGAAGCAGCATGAGAAGCTCTCGTTTGAGGAAATTGAGAGGTGCCATGACAGGAACGAGATTCGGAAGTTAACCAAAAGGTAAAAAAATCTCGACAAGGTGGGAAAACCCGAACTCAAGGATGTAAAGACCATCAGGGAAACATAGTAATAGAGACGCAGTGCCAGTGATTACTGAGGATGTGGGAAGACCACATCTAAAGACTGTTTAACGGCGATGGAGACACAAATTCCACTGTCAGGTAGATTGCTCCATTCAGCTTGGACGATGATCAAGAATGCCGTCCTCCCGAGCTACAGGAAGTGAAGCATGCCATATGCAAACTTAAATCAAATAAGAATGCAGGTGCAGATGGCCTTCATGCAAC
Source organism: Melanostoma scalare (assembly GCA_949752695.1). NCBI lineage: Eukaryota > Metazoa > Arthropoda > Insecta > Diptera > Syrphidae > Melanostoma > Melanostoma scalare. Next base: position 149,098,130 of record OX456986.1, read on the forward strand.
ACCTTTCAAGGCAGCTAGAAACCAGTTGGAAAAGAGCATGCACCAGCTGATCTGCATGATATGGTCGGAAGAAAGCATGCCCGATGAATGGAACCTCAGTATCGTATGCCCGATCCTAAAGCACAATTGCGCCAATTGCAGAGGGATAAGCCTTCTTAACGTCGCTTATAATATCTTGTCTGCTGTAATATGTGAACGTCTGAAACCCCACGTCAACAACTTGATAGATCCTTATCAATGTGGTTTTAGACAAGAGAAGTCCAAATGATCACATTACAGCAGATCTTGGAAAAAACCCGAGAACGTAATATCGATATTCACCATCTTTTTATCGATTTCAAGGTCGCGTATGTTAGCATTTACAGAGACGAGCTGTACAGAGCCATGTCTAGTTTCGGCATCCCTGCAAAACTCGTACGACTATGTAGGATGACTTTGGAGAACTCAGGCTGTTCCGTCAAGGTCGGTTAAGAATTCACCGAGACCTTTGATGTCGAAAAGGCTTTCGGCAAGGCGACAAACTGTCATGCGATTTCTTCAACATCATACCTGAAAGGATTGTAAGAAACTCAAACGTCAACACCAGAGGAACAATCTTTCAAAAATCTGAACAATTACTCGCTTATGCATACGAAATTGACGTAATGGGAAGAAGGAAGTATATGTTGTCATCAAACAAGGACACAGAACATCGACGAATTGGACAAAACGTCACAATAGACATAACTTCGAGGTAGTATAGGACTTCATCCACCTAGGATCCGCTATTGACAGACACGGAAAACAACATCAGTGCGGAGATTAAACGGAGAATAACTCTTGCCAACCGTTGCTTCATTGGGCTTAGAAGGCAATTGAGAAACAAAACCCTCTCCGGAGATACCAAGGTAACCCTGGTATAAGATAATGATCATCCCAGTCCTGCTTTACATTGTGTGGAAGATACAACAACGAGATGTACCGCGACATGGGCATAGCTAGAAGAGTACGCATCGTGAGGCTACGACGGCTGGGCCATGTAGAGCGTATTAACCCAAACGCTCCGACTCGAAGAGTTTTCGAAAGCACATTGCAGGGAAATCTCGGAAGGGTGGCGCATTCAACTGGAAAAAGATTTCAACCGACAAAGAGAGCAAAATCAAAGAGCTGAATCCGAAATTGTTTGTTAAAGATGTCGGTTGAGTCATAGTTTCATCTAGAGCCGTAATGCCCACCTAAATTAATAAGTATGACAAGACTTTTCCAAGAAAACTCAAAGAATAAAAGCAGAATTCCTATTCCTATTATGAGAATGACTATTAGCACATAAGTATTTCTGTAGTGAATGCGAAGACAAAAAAACAGCGGAAGGATCATTTCAGTCTCTCTGTAAGTGCCAAGCTCAGCACACAGTAGAAAAATAGCCCTCGGACAGTACTTCTTCGACATCTCCAACTGAAAAGTATCCGAAAGTTGTTTTTAGGCCCAAAATGATTCAGTAAGGTCCTCCCAAAAAAGTAACTAAGGCACGAACACAATTTCTCCCTACTTCTCAGCTCCTACCCCGACCCCTTTTCGTCCTTCTTGTCATCCGTTATCCCGGGGAGCACAATGGATCCTTGAGATCCGAGTGGGGTGTTTCCGTCTAACCTCACCTTATCAAACCACCGAAAACCATTTCAAATTCTTCAAAACCAACAACAACGCTGTCATCCACCACCATCGGTCACTTTCGTCTTTACATCTACGATTGAAAAAAAAGGAGCCAAAAGGAGCGCTTCAAAACACCATTAGACTGGCATTGACGTCATCATTATTTGTTGAGGGAACAATAACCACGTTGTCTGCCACCACCATCGTCCGCTTTGTTTGGAACATCTGCTCGAGCAAAAGAAGCAGCCATTCCATCATCACCAGGACCACAACAATATCAGGCTGCCATTACCGCCAACACCTCTACTCAAGTTGTTAAGCAAGCTGATGCCTTAAGGCACCAGGATTGAGTGAGTGACTACCAACTAGGTTGTTTCTTGAGACTAAACACCTTTCATCCCAATCTTACAAAACCTCACAGACTTTGGTGAAACATCTTCAATTTCTTAATAGCAAAACCATGGCATCCAAACCAAAGAAACATCCTCCTCCTCACACAAACACACAAATTAACTGGTCATCAATTTGCCGTTGCCTAACGTCCTTACGAAGAACTAGAATCCATTTCACTATGGCTCTCTACTTCCGGAAATTTTATATAAAATTCAAGCGAAAATAATTTCATACTGCTTTCCGACTCCAGCATCAAAATCTCACAGATGTGCGCTGTAAAGAAGCAAAATAAATGCAAACTGAAATGGAAAATAGATTTTTTATGACCAACGCCAATATTTTCCATGCCAAGAGTGTATCTTAATGTGCCATTCAATGATGTCGTTGTATTTTTTACTCAAAACCATCCGCTTTCTGCCGCTCCACACGCCTAAGCCTTGTCACATTTCTTCTTTTGAGTAATCTCTTTACAGGGAAAGCTCCTTCTTTATATGGGTACTCAGTACTCACAATACAGCATCCCTATGGTCTTTGAATATTATTCAATTCCTAAAATTGATTCAGCAAAAGTAACGAATAAATAAAAAAAGAAACGGATTCTCATCAAGAATTTCTCAAAACCCAGCCAGTGTGCTTGACTGCTTGTTTAATATATCAAACTTCGTGTGCTGTTTCTTCTCCGCCTCCTTCTCCAGCGCCATCCCCTTTTTCCGTCTCTTTTAACACAAAAATAAATTTAATCCGATTTATTATTGGCCGCGTTTCCTTTGTCCCGATGGAGCTGTAATGTTTTTCTTACGAAATTCAGTGTATTTGTTCTCGTAGCAGAACATCAAAGCGAGGTGAATCCTTCGAGAAGGATTCTCTGGTTTGATATGATTTTTTCTTCTTCTTTTCATGGCCAGAAAAGATTGGTGAGATGATAAAAATCTCGCTTGAGGATGATGTATGCATGTCGTTTGGCCTTTGCGCCGAAAAAAAAAGAAACTCGAAGGACCATAAAAATCCAATTGAGGATAATTTATCAAGCAAATTGATTTTTATTGTAAGGCAGTCTGTTCTAATGGATATACTTTTGCACTCAAAGACTCAAACGCATTTTGGTAGGTTTATTTTTATTTCACTTTTTTGCTAAGGTCGTGCCAATCAGGTTGATCATTTTTTTTATAACAACAAGCGCCTAAATTTATTACTCTCCATTTAGTATTTTTCATTCAGACAGTCTGATGGAAAAACATTTATTTCGGCTATAAAAATAACTGACTTTTTTTTTCATGTCTCAAACAATTTTGGTAAATGAAAATTTGTTAAGGTCCAAAGGGTGGGAGCATTTTCGTTCTCTTTTGAGTTATAATCCGTCAAAGGAGACCACCTTGAACCTTTTTTTGTATTGCTGCAGAGTTTCCAGTCCATTGGAGCCAAGGATATTGCCGTGATTTTATCGATTTAATGAAAAATTTCTTCACTCAAAGAGGAAATTTTACTTCTTTTTAATTAGATAAAACTTTTCAGTTGCTGCTTTCGAGGAAGTAGAAATTTGCTTCTTTGTGTGTAAGGGTATTTGCATTGACGTAAGTAAAATACATACTGGCAAGCTTTAAAGTTGGAAACTTTCAACTTCACCTGCTTGTTGAGGTGGACCTTAGAGTTCGGGGTGAACCTGGGCCTCAACCAACATCTTTGCAGTTTTTCTTTTCCGAGTTAATTACTTTCATCTTCGTTTGGGAGAGTGAAATTGTGGCAATTGCCACTACTGAGTGTTGTCAACACAGTCAACACGAGGGTCAGCCAATATCAATTTGTTTTGTGGCTTAACTTCATCAGAGATTCTGAGATTTTCTCGATTTCTGTTGGAGTTGGCATATTACATAGTCAGTGAAAATGAAATGAACGGCGAACTCTTTCGGATGCTCTTATAGGCGCTAGTTACACCTCAGTATCACTCTGGTTACGGAAAGTTACGTCTTGGTACAACTGGCCCTTTTTTGCCAAAACAGCAGGAAATAGCTCTGGTTGATCAGCAGGTTTATTTACATCCGCTTGGTGGCACGGAGGACTAAAGCTACAAACTAAGGATTTCGCTACAGAAAATTTGTCGTAAGTAATATTTTGACGTTTCCGACGGAAAAATAAATTATGAACTCTTGCCGAATGTTTCTAGTGATGACTGTTTAACTTAACCGTCGCACAGTGTGGCATATTTTGAAATATTTTTTTAAGATGCCTTTTTCTTTTAAAGGAGAGTGCAGGACATGAACAAAGCAGGTGTGGGATTGTCTCCTCCTCATCTAAGCAACTTCTGCAGAAGTCATAAGAGGAAACGCCAAGTCTTATGGCGTGTCTTCCTATCAGACAATGTCCGGTGATGTCCGGTTATGGATAGCAAAGCGTCGCTGAGCGTTTTGGATCTAGTCCTGGCCATATCCATTTTGTTTACATGTAGCGATTGGTATACCAATATTCAACCTGCTGGTAGAGATCGGTAGAACGATTAATTCTCTGGCGAGTTTATCGGCCTTGCAGTTACCCACGATATCTCTGTGCCCCAGCACCCAAATAAGGTGAATATTGAACTGTTCAGCCATCTCCCTAAAAGATAGGCGACAGTTAAGGGCGGTTACTGAGTTCGTAGAAACAGCGCCGAGTGATTTGAGGGCTGCTTGACGTCTGAGAAGATCCGGATATTCTCAGAGGATATCACGTTTTCTTTTAGCCGTGATAGGACCTCTTTGATCGCCAGAATTTCCGCTTGGAACACGCTACAATGGTTTGGAAGGCGGAACGAGAGACTTACGTTAAGTCGGTTTGAGTACACCCCGCAGCCTACCCCTTCTTCGGTTTTTGAACCATCTGTATAGAAATGAATTGAATCATCTCTCAAAAATTCATCGTCTTCCCTTTGAGACTTGGAACTTATTATCAAAAACCAATTGGTGGATGGTGTATAGTCGGAGTGGCAAGGGATTGATCCGAAAAAATTCAGGATCGTAGCGTGGCCGATGTTATTTACGGTCCATTGGGAGATAGCTCTCATACGAATGGCTGCACTGGCGGCCATTTGTTTGCTGAAGATATCTAGTGGTGTGAGATGAAGGAGTATGTTTAGGGCAGCTGAGAGTGTTGATCTCAGTGCTCCGCTTATACTCAAACAGGCTGTTCGTTGGACCTTGCTTAAATTGTTTCAGTAGGTCCTTTTATCAAGAGCGGTCCACCATACCACTACTCCGTATGTGAGTGTTGGTCTGATGACTGCGGTGTAGAGCCAGTGGGTGATTTGGGTGAGAAACCCCATTTATTGCCAATGGCTCTTTTACAGGAAAATAGGGCTACGGTGGATTTCCTGATTCTTTCCTTTATATTGGCTTTCCAATTTAGCTTTTTGTCTAGAATTATACCTAGATATTTGGCTTCGTTTGAAAGTTCAAGTGGGATTCCATTGATTGATGGAGTTGTAAGTTGAAGAATTTTGTATTTCCTGGTGAAGAGAACGAGTTCAATTTTCTGAGGGTTGACCCCTAGATCACATTTTCACGCCCATTTTACTAGTTTATTTAGAGCGGTCTGCATCAGATCCGTAAGGACGTATTTGTATTTGTATTTATTTCAATTAAAAGTGGTAGTACAAGAAGAAAATAAATTCTTATAATAGTACTTAAAACAAAGATAAATTTAAATTTATTTGTCAAAGAGGGCTGCTCATTTTTGTATTATTGCTTAAGAAGAAGAAAAAAAAACAATAATTACATTTGTCTTATAATTTCGGAAAAAAAAAGTAGTTTAAAATTACATATGTACATACAGTTTAATATATAAATGAGTTTATGAAAAAATAGTATTATTATTATTAGAGATGTATTCATAAAGAGATTTTTCAAATATTGGAAGCGAACTACAATGTTTTAGGTTGAGTGGTATGGAATTCCATAGCCTAACTGAATGGTAGAAAAACAATCTTTTGCTTTCAAGATAGTTGAAAGGAGGCACAATGATATTGTTTGTTCTCATAGATGAGGCAAAATTAATTTTTTCATATAAGTATAATGGCTTTTGATTTTTAATTATTTTGAAAAGAAAAACACAGTTTTTGAAATTTAGAAACTCTTTAAGAGTCATGCCAGTCAATATTTTACTGTATGGAGATATATGATCAAATCTACGCAGGTGAAAGACATATCTGATAGCCGTATTATACGCAACTTGAAGCTTTCTCATAGAAATTGAGTCTAAGTTACTGTAAATTACACTACTATAACTAAAAATTGGTAGTAAGAGACATTTTGCAAGCCTAAGTCTTGTTGCAAATGGTGTCACACTTGCAGATGCGCTTAATTGCCTAACTCCTGCATAAATTGATCTTACAGTCTGATTTACATTGTCTCTAGCTGTTAACTTGGTGTTAAGTACGATTCCTAGACTTTTCGCAGTATTGAGATATGGTATATGTTTGGTCAAGAGCTGTACTGCAGGAAGCAATGTCATATCGACGTTTTGTTTCGAGAAAACTATGCTTTGGGTCTTTTCTGGATTTAACTTGAGACGATTTAATGTAGCCCATTGAGCAATAGATTGTAAATCTTCGTTTAACCTGAAATCACAGTCCTCAATCAGGCCTATCGATCGAGCTATGTAAATCTGAACATCATCTGCGTATAAGTGCAATGAAACGCTGTGGCACACAGATGGCAAGTCATTGATGAATAATGAGAATAAAAGGGGACCAAGTATGGAGCTCTGCGGAACACCAGATTTAAGAGGTAAAAATTCTGAACAGCCATTCTCATTAAAAACACTTTGTTTTCTATCAGTTAAATAGCTTTTTATTAGTTTGATAGAGGTATCATCAAACCCAAAATAGCATGTCAATTTTTTACACAAGATTTCAAAATCAACACTGTCGAACGCCTTAGAAAAGTCGAGAAGACAAAGTATGGAAATATAATTTTTGTCAAATCCTATTCGTATGTCATCAAGAATTTTAACTGTTGCAGTTTGACAGCTGTGATTTGCTCGAAAACCTGATTGAATTGAGCTTAGTAACTTATAATTTGAAACGTGTCTATTTATTTGATCACGAAGAACAATTTCCAAAATTTTTGAAAGGCATGGTAATGTGCAAATTGGTCTAAAATCCTCAGGACCACTACAAATTGACTTTTTTGGCAAAGGTGTAACCTTTGCTTTTTTCCATGACGTTGGAAAAGTAGACATTGTCACACAGGAGTTGATGATATGTGTTAACGTACAAAGAATGTGTGGTAAAATAAGCCTTATAAATTTAATTGGTACTCCATCTATTCCTATTGCTGTTGATTTTATGTCTCTAACTGCATTTAAAACCTCTGCTTCGGAGACACAAATGAAACTTAATGAGAAATCATTTGGTGATCCGTTAAAAGTAGTAGAGAAATCTAATGTCGCATTGGCTGTATTGCTATGAGATAAAAAGTGTTTATTTAGTTGCATTGGTTCGAGCTCACAACAGTTTTTCTTCGACTTCGAGACTATACCAAATTTTTTAATATTTTTCCATAGGACACCACTTGGCAAATCTGTATTTAGTTTTATTGAAAAGTACATTGCTTTAGCTTTTTTAATTTCGCGAACAACACTATATCGGATAGTTTTGAAAATATTCCAATTGGTTACGCTTTTAAAGCGTTTCCAGCGTGAAAAAGATCGATCTCTATTTTTAATCATTCTCAAAATTCTAATATTGAACCATGGTATGCGCGAATCAAGGATGTGTACAGTTTTAATCGGAACATGAGTATTAAATAAGTTTACAACCATAGATTCAAAGAGCTCAACTTTTTGGTCAATATTTTTGGTATATTCCAACATGCATTCCATGGAACAGTTATACAATCTTAAGCTAATTCATTCAAGTTTATATTTTTATAATCTCTGAAAGAGAATTGATCTGGCTTTGAATTGTAACTAAAACAAATGTCATAAGTAACGAAAATAAGATCGTGGTATGAGGGAATTCCAATCAAATTTAATTGATCAAAAAGTAAAACTTTACTTAAGTTGTCAGTCATTGCAATGTCTAGCAAGCTGGGCTCACGGTTTGGTCGAAAATGTGTGGGTTCAGTTTTATTTACAATTTGAAGACCGTTCATTTCGCAATCATCAAAAAAGGAAATTGACTCAGAGCTTTCAGTGAGTATATTTTTATTGAAATCACCTAAAATGATTATATTGTTATTGTTGAAATTAAACGCAGATTGTTAAGTTATTTTTAGATTAAATTTTAATGTAGCGCAAAGGAAAGAAAGTAAGTTACACGTCAGAATTCAATTGAGTCACAGAGTTAACAGAATAAGAGAACTGACAGATGACAAGGAATAAGAATGAATATGAGAGTTGCCAGAAAGGTAAGCATGAAAAAGCATTACCATGTAAATATGAAATATCCAACATCCCCTCTCAACTTCATAATCGTTCTCTATCTTCATTCTAATCAATTTTAAAAGATATAAACTTTTTTTTTTTAACTGTGTACTTTACAATATTTTTCGAATATACATAAGTTGCTATATGAGATCAGTTACTCTTTGAATTTTTTTTTTTTGAAATTTGACAATTAGAAAAAATTATTTGTATTAACAAACAAGGAAGAAATTTTAAGTTTTGAATACCAAATATAAGTTAATTGAAAAAATGAAATATTGTACTTGAGTGTATGGAGCATTTAGAGTTTCATGCCCATATTTTCGAAGTGTTTGAAGTGTGACGGTTGCGGTAAAGATTTCGTCAGTGCGTCCGCTATCATGTCTTCGGATTTGAGGTAACTGATACTGATGATGTTGTCTGCTATGGCTTCTCTTACGAAATGGTAACGTACATCGATGTGCTTCGTCCTTCCGTGGTTGGCCTGGTCATTTGCGATATGTTTAGCGCTTTGGTTGTCGCAAAATATGTTGAGAGGTCCATCGTGTAATTTTAACTCTTCTAATATGTGACGTAGGTATGCTGACTCTTTTGCCACTGAAGACAGCGTGATGTACTCAGCCTCGGTGCTGGATGTGGCTACTATTTGCTGCTTTTTGGAACCCCAGTGTACTGCTCCGCCGGCATAAATGAAAACAAAGCCGGATTGAGATTTTCTGTCGTTTACATCTCCAGCCCAACTAGAGTCTGAGTAAGCTTGCATCTGTTGTTTCGTTTTTCTGTAAACAATCATAGTAGATTTAGTGCCAAGTAAGTACCTTATAACATTTAGTCCTGCAGTCCAGTGTTGACGTCTAGGGTCCTCGACGTACTGAGAAAGTGCACTCACTATGTAAGAAATGTCTGGTCTGCTGAACGATGAGATATACAACAATCGTCCGATTAGTTGTCTATAGGAAGTTTTGTTGACCTTTTCACTTTCGCCTTTTATTGTAGGTTCCTTTTCCAGTTTCAGCTTTACTTGAGCGGGCAGGCGTGATGGTTTTGCTTCTTCCAGTTGATAAAGTTGTTGAAGATTATTAATGTATCCCTGTTGAGTTATGCTTATGCCTTTGTTGTGATGTGAGATTTCCAATCCCACACAAAGTTTAGGTTCTCCCAAGTCGCGTATATCAAAATCCTCTGATAGTTTGCGGTGTACGAGCAAATATTCCTCAGGGTCGTTGGTTGCCAAAAGAAGATCATCAACGTAGATCGTCAGGATTGTGAAACTTTGCTTATTATTTTTGAAGTAAATGCATCTGTCATATGCTGATTGGGAATAATTGAGTTCTTTTAAGGTTTTATCCAGCCTTAAATTCCACTGCCGACCTGACTGTTTTAATCCGTAGAGGGCCTTTTTTAAACTGCATACTTTGTTGGCATCGCTTTTCTCAAAACCATCCGGTTGTTCCATGTATATTTCAACATCTAGTTCTCCGTTGAGATAAGCGGAGGATACGTCCAATTGGTGTAATGTGAGCTTGTGCTCTGCAGCTATTGCCAGTGTTAAACGTATAGAATGGATGCTGGCGACGGGAGCGTAAGTGTCTGTGTAGTCCAGTCCTGGAATTTGTTCATAGCCTTTTGCTACCAATCGCACTTTTCGCCGTTGTACAGAACCGTCCGTGTTGTACTTCGTTTTAAATACCCATTTGCTTTGAATTACTCGTCTGTCAGTAGGTCTCTCCACCAATTCCCAGGTTTGGTTGCGCATTAGTGAGTCGTATTCATCCTGCATTGCGCTGTACCACTCGTCACGATTATCCATTTTTTCCAGCTGTTTCAAGGTCGTAGGATCGGTTTTTACGTTGTAGGTTTCTTCACTATCGGCTGTTGATGTTTTAGAGCTGCTTGGAAAATGATTCGGTGGTGGTGCTTCATCTAGAGTTTCTGATTCGGGTTCTGATTCAGGTTTTTGGTATTCGGTATTCAGTGCCGATGTTTCAGTAGTGAAAGTGTAAAGGTTTGGTTCGATTTCGTTACTTTTCTTCTTGTCTTCTTGTGAATTTTCCACGAACTTCACATCTCTGCTCTTAATGATCTGACGTGTTTCCGGTTTCCAGAGTCTATAAGTTCCATGTTCGTTTTCGTATCCCACAATCTTGTGTTCTGTACTCCTCGGATCAAACTTAGAAATGTTGTTTCGTTTATCCAGGACGTAAGCATTCGTTCCAATGCATTTGAACTTTGACACATCAGGCTTTTTACCAGTCCACAGTTCCTCTGGTGTGACATTCCCATTCATTTTTGTTGGACACCTGTTTCGTATGAAGGCAGCCGTGCATATTAATTCTGCCCATAGAATGTCGGGTAAATCCGCCTCAATTTTTAAGCACCTAGCCATATCCAATAGCGTTCGGTTGGCTCTTTCGGCTATCCCGTTTTGTTGAGGAGTATAGGGCGCGGAAAAATCGTGGTCAATGCCGTTTTGTTCAAGAAACTTTTCGAAGCTGTCGTTAGTGTATTCAGTTCCATTGTCGCTTCTTAACGACTTTATGAACTCACCTGACTGCTTTTCTACCAATGCTTTATAAGCTTTGAACTTTTCAAGCGCTTCACTTTTCCTTCGCATGAAATACACTGAAATATGTCGGGTGAAGTCGTCAATAAATGTTATAAAGTATACTGACTTACTCAAGGACTCTGTACGCATTGGCCCGCATACGTCCGAATGAATCAGTTGCAGTTTTCTGCTGCTTCGCTTGGTTTCACTTACACTGAACGGCTTGATGGATTGTTTTGCACAGATACACGTTTCACAGGTAGCACTTTCATTTTCCAAATTATTCGGCAGACCAATAACCATATCCTTCGTCTTCATTTGCTTAAGCGACGCAAGGTTCAGGTGGCCCATCCTCTTGTGCCAAACGTCAAGGGCAGTTGTATTGGTTGCTGTTACTAGCGCTTTAGGTTTTTCATGAACAAGGAACAAACCATGGTTCTTTTCTGCTGTCATCAAAAGCTTTCCACTCTTATCGTACAATTTTGCTTGACGATTTTTGAATGTAACTTCGCAGCCAGATTCTGTTGCCTTGCTCACTGAAATAAGGTTTTCTTTCAGATCTGGGATATACAGCGTGTTAAATAGTTTGATGCCTTCCTTGACATGACACAAGTTTGGTGGAATTGTGGCTGTTCCTACACCCATGATGCTAACCTTATTACCATTAGCCAAGGTCGCATAGTTTTGTGTCGTGGCATTTATGTTATCAAACAAGGAACGGGTTGAGCACATGTGAGAAGTTGCTCCTGAATCGAGACACCAAAACACTTCTTCAGTTGCAATTTTTAACACCGATTGCTCCTGCACTGTAAACCCGTATTTGAAATTATCTTTTTCAACTGATTGCACTTTCTTAACTCGCTCATTATTACGATAACAATCTTTGGCTTTGTGGCCTTTCTTTCCACACTTACGACATTCGTATGGAAACGAGTTAGTAAATTCCTTGTTGTAGTTTGAAAACTTTTTCGGTTTGTACTTTCCTTTGGAATAAAGTGCTGTGCTAGTCGATGTGGTTGACTCCTTTTTACGGTCACTAACCTCCAATAGTCGTGTGCAGACAGTGTCGAGCTCCGGGTAGCTGCTTTGCGCATCAAAGGCGGCCTGTACATCCTTGTATTCTTCTGACAGTCCATCGAGAAGTATTATCACCAACAAGTCCTTGTCGAGCGTGGCTTCTAGTTCAAGCAGTCTGCTTACTGTTGCTTTGAATTCTCTAATGAATTCATCCATACTTTGGGCAGCTTCCATTTTCGTGTTGATCAGACGTCTGAATTCCTCAGCTTTTTGCCTAGGGCCTTTTCTTTCGTACATTTCACCTAAAAAATTCCAAATATCATGTGAATGTACTTTATGTTTTACCAAGGAAATTATGTTTGGCTCCAGTGCCAAAATGAGCTCCGCTTTCGCGTCCATATCCTTGTCATCCCACGCTTGCTGTTCAGCTCCTGCATCCGCAGGTCTTTGCAGCGTTCCTTTGACGTATCCAGTCAAACGTGCTTTATGGAGAATCGCTTCCATTTGCGGTTTCCATGAAACAAAATTTTCACCATTGAATGGCGGCACACGATGTAGAACATTCGGATTCATGTTTAAAGGTTAGGGCTTTTTAAATTTACTTGAATGCAAAAAAATTTACTTTTACTTTTATACTACTTTATATTTAAAACAAACTGGGCCCATAACCTGTTGAAATTAAACGCAGATTGTAACTTACTTTCTTTCCTTTGCGCTACATTAAAATTTAATCTAAAAATAACTTAACAATCTGCGTTTAATTTCAACAGTTATAATTGCCCCCATGCTCCATAAAACTACTAAAGAACGAATCTAGAGGCAAACTTTTGTGCGGATTGTATACACAAGCAAGCAAACATTTGTTTGCTTTATCGAATATTTCAACAAAAATATACTCAACGACTTCTGATGGTTGCGATGAATAGACGGTGCGACAAGAAAGAGATTCTTTGCAATAAATTGCAACACCACCACCTCTTTTATTTGAAGACCTATCATTACGGAAAACTTTGTATCCTGGTATATTAATAAGCACATCAGATAAATCTTTTTTAAGCCAGGTTTCTGAAACGCACAAAACGTCGACAGGCTTTGATAAAAATAAATCTTTCAATTCATCAATATGCCCGTTAATACTTTGTGCGTTTATATGGCAAACTTTAAAGCCGTCTACCGACCTGACAAAATATTGAGCATAAGTCTGCAAAAATTGTAGTCCTCCGACACATTCAGGCCACTTGAATCAGCCATACTCTATTCCAATAATAAACAAGTAATTAATGCAACCTCTAAGAATTTGATCTATGAAAGGAAGAAGAAATCAAAATAAGTATAACAAAATTGTTGTTTACAATATGTATAGGTATAACAATTTAATGAAGAGTTTTATAAAACAGAATGAATGAGAAAAAAAAAAGATTAAAGTAAAAATAAAAGATAGGTATAGAAGAAGAGTTGTTCTTTGATAATAATACTACACTAGTTGATATAGATTATAAGATGATCTTGGGTTGTTAGAGCAACTTGAATCCAGATCCAGACCACTCAGTTCCACAGAAACCTGTTTATTTTTGATTAAGTGGTCGTCGTTTATCAGTTTGTTGATCTCTTCTCTGTTGTGTACCATTTTTTTGTCTGTTGTTCCCATACTTTTTACATAGACTAATCCTCCAATTGTGACGTGAGCATGTTTGCCAGATACCGCGATGGAGACGTCATCTGCATATGCAATCACTTTGAATCCCTCAGCTTCTACATAAGTCAACTAGAAGTTATTCATTGACGACTAGATTCCATAGAGGAGGGGATAGGACTCCGCCTTGCGGTGTTCCTCTACTGACAGATCTCTGTGCAGAGAAATTTCGTAGAGTTGAGTTGATTCTCCTGCTTTTTAGCATTAGATTTATCAATTCCATTTTTGAACTACATATGTATCTACTTTGAGCATCGTCAGTGACTTTGTAATTGCAGAGTTGCTGACGTTATTGAAGGCGCCCTCTATGTCGAGCAAAGCGGCCAGAGTGAATTCTTTGTGATGGAGGGAATATTCAATAGTACGAACCAGGGTGTGTATGGCCGTTTCTACAGATTTTTCCCTTACAGCAGCCGTGTTGTTCTGTAGATAACAGTTTTGGATCGATAGCCGTTCGAAGATGGATATCGATCAGTCGTTCTAAAGTCTTAACAAGGAAAGATGATAGACTTATTGGTCGGAGATCTTATGTGTTTACGTGGGATGATCTCCCTGCCTTAGGTTTATACCCAACCTTGACCTCTCTATACTGAGTGGGGATATAGTTCAAGTTGGTACAGCCGATAAGAATCACTTCACAGTTATAATATTTTTTTTTAATTATTTGGAGTAGGTACCTATCTAATAGTTGCAGTACTTCATTTTCAATAATTTTTCTTTTCTCTTTTTGGTATGCATTATGCATCTTAAACTTGCCAAAAAAGTATCCGAGGATATTAACAACCTATTGAAAAGGTCCGTGTACCGTGTTGGTGTCTGGTCGCGAAGCTTTCCTTGTTAGCAGATCACAAAATTGTCTGCTTACCTTATTCCAATCTTCTTGTGCTTCGTCTGAAAATATGCCGATTGGCAGAATACCAGAGGCAATTATTTCTTTTCCATGAAATAAGACTTTGTGTACACTTACTGGGATACAAAACCAGCAATACTTTCTTAGATACGCATTACGCATCCCTTGTTTCTAGTGCAAGGTTTTTGAAGACATCTTTATCAATCAATTGGGAACCCAGATCCGAGAGCTTCTAAGATAATATGAAATTTTTTGATGATTTCTATATCAATCCTCGTCATTGCTGCAGTTTTTTCTTCATCTCTGAAAAATCTCCTTGCCGTGTTTCCATAATTAATATTGCCTGACTGTTGTGTAGATATATCAATAGCCCAATTTCTCTTTTAAACCTCTTTTGGATTGCTTTTTTTCTGACTTTGACTTTTTCTTTACTATCTTGGGCATACTTTTACAACCAGCCTAAAAAAAAATGGGCACGACTGGGTCGCACGAACTTGCGATTGTGTGCTGAGTACAGTACCAAAATCTTAAGGGTGAGTAAGGTTTAAGTTTTTGTCTTAATATATTTGGTATAGTACAGGGTTACCAACTACACATTAATTATGAAAATTGATTTCACCCTAGTTTACGGCACGAAGAATAATGCAATAACCAAACTTGGGGTTCGCGCGAACCCCAAAATTTGCATTCACATCTAAATTGGGATACTATCACTGGGCATCAATTCTTTGAGCCGTGATGAATTGTACACGTTTTGAACATCTGAATATCTTCCTCCGTTTCGACGATTCAATTGGTCGCTGAGCTCAATTATCAGCCAGGACAATCACTCTCCAGCCTGTTGAAATACTTTTGAACGAATTGAATTGACCGTACCAGATCAGATCAGTACTGTCCGTTTTATTCATTTTTGAATTTTCGCAGAGAATGGCATTGTTATCTTATGTTCCAAAACCAAATATGTAAACAGGTCGTTTTATTACCAACACAACACAATCTTGCGAAGGCTATTACAGGCTGTCATAACAAGCCGGAACCATAGTGGGGTTCGCACGAACCCCAAGTTTGATTTGTGGGTTTTTTTCAGAAAAAAATTCTAGAAAATTATCTTAAATCGCTATGATGAAAATACGATGAAAAACGTAAAGAAAAATGAAATTCGTTCACTGAGTTTTCATCCCAGGTCGAAAATATGACTAAGAAAAAAGTTATAAGCAATCAAACTTGCGTTGAGGTTCGCGCGAACCCCAAAACGTAAATCACGAAAAAAATATTAAATTAAATATTCCGAGGGTTTCAAGCTTAAAATCTAAAAACGTAATTTTTTTGCACTTGCTAATACATATAAGCGCAAAAAATTTAATCAAAATCGTTGGAGCCGTTTTAAAAAAAAAAAACGGTTTTTTATTTTAATTTTTTTTTTTTAAATTAGGTTTTAAAAATTCAGCACACAAGTTTTAAGATCTTATTGAAAGACAAGCGGCCCGTCCCGGCTTCGCACGGGCACTAAACATGACATTTATACACATGTCCACAATTATCGCATCGAATTGAAAAAAAAATAGTAAATTTAATTCTTAGATATTATTTAAAAAATTTCATTGCAAGGAGGTCATAACCCCAAAAGAAAAGCCTTTTATTGTGTTAGAACGGTTTTTTATTTTAATTTTTTTTTTTTAAATTAGGTTTTAAAAATTCAGCACACAAGTTTTAAGATCTTATTGAAAGACAAGCGGCCCGTCCCGGCTTCGCACGGGCACTAAACATGACATTTATACACATGTCCACAATTATCGCATCGAATTGAAAAAAAAATAGTAAATTTAATTCTTAGATATTATTTAAAAAATTTCATTGCAAGGAGGTCATAACCCCAAAAGAAAAGCCTTTTATTGTGTTAGAGCTGTAAACAAGGAACAAAATAAATTGATTTTCATGGGCTCCGACTCGCGATAGTCCAACATACAGTTGACCATGTGTAAATCATTTCTTTCGCAGGTCGATCCCTACCAGTTCAAAGGTTTGGCCTTGGGACTTGTTAATTGTTAATGCGAAAGATGTTTTTACCGCAAACTGAAGCCGTTTAAATGGGGTTGGCAGATCAGTCGGGATCATTGGTATCCTCGGTATATGAGCCAGTTGACCAGCTGCTGGGCCAGTGATAGTAGTTGCTACAGTTAAATTGTCCTTTAACTCTTTAATAAGCAGCCTCGTCCCATTACACATGTTCGGAGGGCTTAAATTTCTTAAAACCATTATTGGGATTTTTAACGACAACTCGTGTGGCGGCAGTCTAGAAGGGTTCAACGAAATCAATATTAGCCACAGTGTCGATCGATTTGTATGTTTTTATTTGGCCGGGGACTTTTTGAACTATTAAATTGTTTATTTCATTAACAGTATCATTCTTAGGTGATACTATAGCCCTAGAACTTAGTCAATGAAAGTCCTTTTCGTGCAAATTCTCGATATCAGGGTATATAGCATCTATTAAGTTTTCCAAATTATGGAGTATTTGACCTAGAGACTCATCCAGAAGAATGTCACAATGACCGCTTAATATTGAAGTTTTAGCAGGGAAATCATGTGTCTATCAGTGATTCTATACTGCAGAGGAGTTTCTTAGATCCTGTAGGGTTCTGTTCACGGCCTCTAGATCTGCTCTATTAATCATCGTGCATTCGTCAGACATAATCAATGAGGCGTCTTTTGTAGTAATTTACCTACCAAGAGGCCCATTTTTGCGGATAGAACATGTAGATTGTTGCAAAAGTAGAATGAGCAGTTTTTCGATCCGTCAAGGGAGTTGCAGCAATTCCTGAGGAAGCAACTGCTTTTGCTATCTTCGCCGATTCTCTTATCTTATCAAGTATCAAATTAGCAAAAAACGTCTTTCCTGTTCCACCGGGTGCTTCCAAAAAGAAAACTTTTCTTTTGTCATTAATGACGCTATCGACTATAGTTTCAAAAGCATCTCTTTGATCTGGGACTAATTTTGGCAGGTTTTCATTAACAAAAGCGGTCAAACTATTTCTATCATAGCGAGTAGTCATTAGGTTTGTTCGTTGAAGCCCTGGGGTTGCTCTATGGTCGCCACAAAGCGTTTTTTGAAAAACTTAAATTTGCCCTGAATGTCAAATTGAGTGTTTTTTGAGCCATAGGTTTGCCCCAAACTCGCCCTAGCTTTTTGCTGTGGCGATTTGAGGGCTGTAGATCCATATACAGACAGACGGACATACAGACGGACATTATTATTATTTATTTATTTCATCAAACAGATATATACACATTAAATATATATAATCTTACAGACTAATGATTCCTAATTATTTAAGACAGAAAAAAGAAGAGAAAGAATAGTAAAAATCTTACTCTTACTAATATTATAAAGAGGAAAGGTTTGATTGTTTGATTGTTTGTTTCGAATAGGCTCCGAAACTACTGCACCGATTTGAAAAATTCTTTCACCGTTGGAAAGCTACTCTATCCCTGTGTGACATAGGCTATATTTAGTTAAAAAAAATAGAGTTCCTTACCAAAACACCAATAACTATTAATCTTACTTAGTTGTGTACATTGTTATAGTAGGCAGTAGTAAGTAGCCCAAAGATATGACAGGTAATTATTTATTTCAATTCTATACCACGAAGTCACGCAAAACTATACATGGGCCAGTAATAAGTTCACAAGAAGGAAGCGTGGTGAGAACTTAGTTGGCCATCCAGGCATAAAAAAAGATGCAGCTTTAGGTAGAGTCTACGGTGTCCATCCTTCTCAATTAAAGTGTTTCTATCTTAGGATGTTGCTACATCACGTACGGGGCCCAATCTCATTCCAATACTTGAAAACCGTTGACGGAGTTCTCAAAGAAACATATCAAGCTACTTGCCGTGCTAGAGGTTTGCTAGAAAACGATGACCATTTGGAAAATACTTTTAGAGAAACTCTGCTTTCTCAACAACTGAGAGAATTGTTTGTAGTCATACTTTTATTTTGTCAGCCATCGGAACCATTAAAATTATGGGACATTTTCAAAGACGATTTATGTGAAGATATTAGACACAGAATCAGACAGCAAAATCTTAACTTCACCTTACCATACAGCCATGTTCAGTTCGTACAGAAAAAATTGGAGCAGAGACAATAGGTCTGTTCGTTGAACTTTACCCAGGGTTGACCCAGGTTTTCTTGACAACCCTATGAGTTGTCAAAAAAACCTGGGTTTTCCAGTCCTCAAAAAACACTACACCACAAATCACCACACATCACTGTCATTAAAAAAAAAAATACATGCCATTTGACAGCCCTCAAATCGCCACAGCAAAAAGCTAGGGCGAGTTTGGGGCAAACCTATGGCAAACCTATGGCTCAAAAAACACTCAATTTGACATTCAGGGCAAATTTAAGTTTTTCAAAAAACGCTTTGTGGCGACCATAGAGCAACCCCAGGGCTTCAACGAACAAACCTAATGACTACTCGCTATGATAGAAATAGTTTGACCGCTTTTGTTAATGAAAACCTGCCAAAATTAGTCCCAGATCAAAGAGATGCTTTTGAAACTATAGTCGATAGCGTCATTAATGACAAAAGAAAAGTTTTCTTTTTGGAAGCACCCGGTGGAACAGGAAAGACGTTTTTTGCTAATTTGATACTTGATAAGATAAGAGAATCGGCGAAGATAGCAAAAGCAGTTGCTTCCTCAGGAATTGCTGCAACTCCCTTGACGGATCGAAAAACTGCTCATTCTACTTTTGCAACAATCTACATGTTCTATCCGCAAAAATGGGCCTCTTGGTAGGTAAATTACTACAAAAGACGCCTCATTGATTATGTCTGACGAATGCACGATGATTAATAGAGCAGATCTAGAGGCCGTGAACAGAACCCTACAGGATCTAAGAAACTCCTCTGCAGTATAGAATCACTGATAGACACATGATTTCCCTGCTAAAACTTCAATATTAAGCGGTCATTGTGACATTCTTCTGGATGAGTCTCTAGGTCAAATACTCCATAATTTGGAAAACTTAATAGATGCTATATACCCTGATATCGAGAATTTGCACGAAAAGGACTTTCATTGACTAAGTTCTAGGGCTATAGTATCACCTAAGAATGATACTGTTAATGAAATAAACAATTTAATAGTTCAAAAAGTCCCCGGCCAAATAAAAACATACAAATCGATCACAGTGTCGATCGTGTGTCGGCTAATATTGATTTCGTTGAACCCTTCTAGACTGCCGCCACACGAGTTGTCGTTAAAAATCCCAATAATGGTTTTAGTTTTAGTTAGTTTTAGTTGACTTTTTATTTAATTCATAATAGCATATACTATATTTATACAAACTCAAGTCTTTTTGGTTTGGCCTATGGCCGTCTACCAGACTGACATTTTTCAGTATTAATAATTTTTAGTTTCAAAAACACTAAGGTACATTTTTCATAAATTAGTAATTGTAACATAATGAAATAAAGTTAATCACTTATTATTCAACTTAAAAATTCTCATTTATTATACAGTTTCTATAGTTAAGAGCAGCGTTAATAAAGTTATAAAGAACAGTCCAACCAAAATTTCCGTTAAGTATGTCAAACATCTCGACTTCATTAAGATTTTGTTTTCCAAAATATCTGACTCTGAACTCCTTCATAATTGGACAAACTGCAATAAAGTGAAATATATCTTCACGGACGTTTAAATTGCACAGGCTACATAGTACTGGTAAATCGGGACGGTGGGGAATGAAGTTAAGGTTTAGCAATTCGCCTCTCGTTCTAAGGATGACGCTGATTTTCTTTAGTGAATTGAAGTTATTTAAGTAAGTATTGTCACCGAGGTAGAAGACTAGACGGCTATAGTAACTTCTAAAGATTGATGAACGGGCTTCTGCTACATTTTTTTCGTACAAAAAATTTCCAAATTTCCTTAAAAGAACATTAAATTTTGCTCTCAGCATAGCAGGTTGCTCATTAACTGTGATCATAAAATCTTCACTGCATGTATTCACCAGATTTTGCCATTCTGCTGCCATACGTCCTTTTGCCTGAATCGCGCTTTTTAATACAATTTTAGGTATTCTTTCGTCGTTCATTTGAAAAACCTTAATTATGTAGTTGAAGTGAATTTGAAGTGTTTCCAATATCATTGGTGGCAGTCCTGTTTCCAGATGCAACATATAGTTTGGAGTGTTTCGTGGAAGATGGAAAATTCTCTTGATGAAGTATCGAAGGAGCTTTTCAATTGCATCAAAAGAGCTATATCCCCAAACCTGAGATCCATATAATAAAATTGTGGCTGCCGTAGATTGGAAAAGCTTTAGTTTGGCACTTAGCTCTATGGCATCATTCTTGAAGCAGCGTTCCCAAACGGATGAGATTGCTCTCTTTGACTCTACCAATTTTTGTTCAAAATGCTTATTCATGTTGAGATTTGACGTCAATAAAACACCAAGATACTTGTATTCACGAACAATTTCAACAGTTTCGCCATTGAAGGTCCATTTCTCGTTATTCGCATGCTTGCCACCTCCCCCTCTGAACACCATTATCTTCGATTTCGAAAGGTTGACGCTAAGGTTCCAGCTTTCACAATACTCCTTAATCCTATTCATTGCGAGCTGCAACCCTTCAACCGTCTCTGCAAAGAAAACAATGTCATCTGCGTACATGAGAGCTGGTATCGTTGCACCGCCGAATTTTATACCTCCTTTGACTACATCTGTTATATCGTTAATAAATAATATAAATAGCAGCGCACTCAAGATGCATCCTTGCTTGAGACCCATTTTAGTGTGAAATTCTTCTGAGACTGTCGTTCCATCCCATACGTAAGCTGTGTTATTTGCGTACAAAGATCTTAGGATTTCTATCATTTTGTTGGATAAACCGATAGTATGCAACTTATAGAAGAGCGCTTCACGAACAATAGAGTCGAAAGCAGCACGGTCAACAAAAAACACATATAATTTCTTCTTTTTCCTTATATAGGCATCAGCAGTGTTGTACAACGAAAATATGTGATCTGTTGTGGAATAATTTTTCCTGAAACCGGCTTGAAACTCTGTTAGTATGCCCTTTTCCCTTACCCATTCGGACAGTCTGTTCTCAATAAGTCCTGCGAACAACTTAGCACATGTATTAAGGAAGGATATTCCTCTATAGTTTGAGGCTTCATCGTGGTTACCCTTTTTGAAAAGTGGAAAAAATTATTGCTTTCCTAAAACTGTCGGGGATTATCGCACTTTGGAAAATTCGGTTGAATTCATCTGTAAGCAGGGATAGAAAATTCTCTATAGCGTGCTTATAGTGTTCAAAAGGAATGCGGTCATCTCCAGGCGCCATATTTAACTTAGTTTTTTCAATAACCCCCTTTACTTCATGAATTGAAAATGGAGCATCTAAATAATCGTTAAAAATTAACGGGACTGCGTACTGCATTGGTGAGGAGTTAATCTCTATATTAAGGAGACTTTTGAAGTGGTTACTTAGGCTTGTTGCTTGTATTCATAGAGCAATTATATTTGTGGATCCATTTAGGAATTTAACAGCCTTCCAAAATTCAGCGGAACTGCGTGTGTGGTTGATAACAGAAACAGTTTTTTGCTCAAAAATTTGTTTTTTCGCAAAGCAAATCCTTTTGTAATCTTTATTTGCCTCAGAGTAAAGTTCTCTGAAGACGGGCAAGTTTCGTGAACGAAAGAGTTCCAAAAAATTAAAAGACATCTGCCTGGCTTTTAAACACTCCGAGTCAAACCACTTTTGCTTACAACAAATTTTCTTATTTGTTGGATGACTTTGAGGGTTGGATTCTTTTATGATTTGCGTCAAAGCTGTTATGTCTGCACGCACATTCGAATCCTCAAGCTTTCTTATTTCGTTTCTCATATTTTCCTGAAACTTGTTTTTATTTTTTTCCACCCATTGTATTTTCGGAATAAGATTTAAACGCTTTGTTCCAACAGGTAATTCGCTTTCGGATGTTGTAAAAGTTACTTCCAGTGGCATGTGGGCGGAGAACGTTTGAATTCCTACTCTAAAATCACTTACAACATTGTTCCACACTCCAGATATAAAACAGTAGTCAATTGTAGAGCTATTTTGTCCTCTTATAAAAGTAAGTTCGCCGTCTGGATCACTGAAGGTGCTTCCATTCAGAACACAACAATTATATTCATTTAAAAGTTCTATAATTTGATTGCCTTTATGATCACAAAGTGAATCCTTAGAGTTTCGGTTTGGATTGAAGATAGGCCACTGTTTACTGAAGAATTTATTTTGTGATAAGCCAATTCTGCCATTGAAGTCCCCGATTAGCATCAAATTCGTTGCGTCGATAACTTGTAGAGCTTCACACAAATTATCAAAGTCAGATTTCCAATGACTGCAGTTTATATAAATGGGAACTATGCACATAGAATCATTCCCAAGTTTCACGTCTATTACATAATGCTCATTTACTCTTCTGAAGTTAATGACAATTTCAGTTAAATCCCTCCGGTATCCAAAAAACAAACCTCCGCTGCCTCTTCCATATTTAGCTATCTTGACTGCATTCACCCATCTTAGTTCGTAATTACTGAATATTTTCTTAAATTGCACTTCTTCGCTTTCCAATAAATGTGTTTCGAAAAATATAAATATATCAAACTTTTTGACGTAATTGAAAAAATTTGGAAATAATATTTTGTTTTTTAAACCTGATACGTTATAACTTATAATCTTAAAATTAACTAATAAATTATTGTTTAGATTACATTTCTGTTGGTAGACTGCTGAATCTCATGCCAAGTGTAAACACTAATGGTTTTAAGAAATTTAAGCCCTCCGAACATGTGTAATGGGACGAGGCTGCTTATTAAAGAGTTAAAGGACAATTTAACTGTAGCAACTATTATCACTGGCCCAGCAGCTGGTCAACTGGCTCATATACCGAGGATACCAATGATCCCGACTGATCTGCCAACCCCATTTAAACGGCTTCAGTTTGCGGTAAAAACATCTTTCGCATTAACAATTAACAAGTCCCAAGACCAAACCTTTGAACTGGTAGGGATCGACCTGCGAAAGAAATGATTTACACATGGTCAACTGTATGTTGGACTATCGCGGGTCGGAGACCATGAAAATCAATTTATTTTGTTCCTTGTTTACAGGGAAGCTCTAACACAATAAAAGGATTTTCTTTTGGGGTTATGACCTCCTTGCAATGAAATTTTTTAAATAATATCTAAGAATTAAATTTACTATTTTTTTTCAATTCGATGGGAAAATTGTGAACATGTGTATAAATGTCATGTTTAGTGCCCGTGCGAAGCCGGGACGGGCCGCTTGTAATAAATAAGAAAAAAATAACCAAAATTATTAATATTTTAATGAATTAAGCTATAAAATTCAAGCATTAAGCCACCAGGTTACGTATTTAATAATAAAAATAAGCAATTTTTAAAGGAATCACGACTCTGATGGAAAAAAAAAATCAACATGAATGCATATTTTATTAGTTTCTCGAATACATCGGGTTAGGGGTTCATTCAAACCATAATTTACGCGATGATGAGGCTCATTGAAAAGAAATCGAGGCCGTAACTGTCTTGACGGAGCATATATTTCTACCAGAGACAATAATAAAGGACAATCAATATGGCAAGTGACAATATCGCGCAAGAACATCACGGAAAAATTTTTACGACGTGCGACTAAGGGTTGGAGACCGAGAAGTTGACACCTTGTATTATAACTAGGAATAGGGATATTCCAGTTCAAACGACCAATAGCAACTCTAGAGAATTTCTTCTGAATAATCTCAATTCTATTTGATTGAACTTGATAAAAAGGATCCCAAATTACGCAAAAGTACTCCAACAAAGATCTAACATAGGCATAGAAAAGAGACCTTAGAGTATAGGGATCTTTAAACTCTTTCGAATTACGAAAAATAAATCCTAACATCGAATTAGCTTTGTTAACTTCAAAGTCAATGTGAGGCTTGAAACTTAGCTGTTGATCAAAAAAGACCCCAAGATCTTTCTTAACATTTATTACTAAGAGGTCAGTACGATCAATTGAGTAATTAAATGCAATAGGTGAGAGACCCCTAGTAAAAGTTAATGATTGACATTTAGATACGTTTAAGAAGAGTTGGTTAGTAGAGCACCATTCAGATAAGCATTGGAGATCGCTTTGGAGTAAAACACAATCGTTAGTAGATTTTATACAACGAAATATTTTTATGTCGTCGGCAAACATCAGACAAGATGAATTTTTTAGAAAATCAGGGATGTCATTGACCAGAAGTAAGAAAAGAAGGGGCCCCAAGTGACTTCCTTGGGGTACACCAGACGTTACGTGAATAACCTCAGAAAAAACATCATTAATACGCACAAACTGTTTTCTCCTACTCACATAAGACTCAAACCATTGTAGAATATTTGAGTGGAAGCCAAAACATTCAAGTTTTTTTATTAGAATTTGGTGGTTAACTCTATCAAACGCCTTGGCGAAGTCAGTGAATATGACGTCAGTTTGAAAGCCATTTTCAAGATTTTTAATTATTTCATTACAAAAAATAGTTAGGTTCGTTGTAGTTGATCGACCTGCTATAAATCCATGTTGAAATGGTGAGATATTTCCTTTCAAAATAAATGTGAGTTTGTCATAAACAAGTTTTTCAAAAATTTTTGGGATGGTCGATAACTTGCTTATTGGGCGATAATTGCAAATCTCTTGCTTGGAACCCGATTTGTGAATAGGTATGATATACGATGTTTTCCAATCATCAAGAAAAATCCCTTCTTCTAAAGAACCATTAAACAATAAAGCTAATGGTGAAGAAAGGGCAGCTGCGCAATTTTTCAAAATCATTGGGGGAATACCATCAGGTCCAGGCTGTTTATCATCCTTAAGACCGTTTAAGGCAATTTCAACATCATTGTTGCTTAAAACTAAGCGACCGATATTGATCGAATTTGAACTAACACAGTGGGATGAACTAGTCAAGACACTTTGAGTGGAATAAACAGAACGAAAAAAGTCAGTAAAAAGATTACAAATAGTGACAGAGTCAGTAGATTTAATACCAGAGTACTGCATAGAATTAGGGATACCGTTAGAGCATTTTTTGTCATTAATAAAAGACCAGAAAAATTTACTATTATTTTTAAGATTAGATTCAGTACGTATTAAGTAGTTTCTGTATAGAAATTTATTCAAATAGTCAAACTCTTTTTTGCAACCGTAAATATTTTTCTCGGAGACTTTTATTAGCGGGAGTCTTTCGAAATAATTTATAAGATTTGTTTTTTCTATTATTCAAGTTGCACAAACGATTATTGTACCACGGTGGTTTAGAATTATTTTTAATATTAATTTTTGGAACGAATGTCTTAATAGCCTCATTTATTATGTCTCGCAATATCATATATACTTCAAACAAACTATTGTTACTAAAATTATCATTCCACGAAAAACAATTAAGATATCTAGACATTTCAACGAAGTTAGTATTGCTGTAATCATGAATAAGATAGATAGATAGATAGATATTGTTTATTCTTCAATTCAAATTTTATACAGGTACAATTTCATTGATCTTTAATAATTAATAAAGGCATGACATGAAAAGTCGTCTGCCTGAGGGGCATACTTGCTTTTTATTTTATTGTTAACTTGTTGATTATTTCTTTTTTATAACAAAAAATGTAGAACAATATTTTCAATCAGTATTTTTTTTTTTTTTTTTTTTTAATTTACAAAAGCGTAATGTTTTATAATTAAGTACTTTTTAGTTTAGTTAAAACAAAAATAAAATGGACTTTTAGTTTAGTCAAAACAGAACTAATTTTTTTTTTTTTTAAGGTTTTAAAATGCAAATAAAATTCAAATGACTTTAAACAAAAACAAAAGTGATTCTAGTTTTTTGTAAGCAAAATTGAAATGATTTTTCGTTTGTGATATGAACATTTTTTGGATCAAAAGCTTTCTCTTATAATTTGAAATCTGTAAGACATTGCTTCGTTAAAAAATTGATAAAGGTGCATCCAATTTGCACCATCCAGATAACTACGGACCTCGTTTACTAGCAAGGAACTCTTCCCAAAATGAGCACGTCTTATCTCCGTCAACATAGGGCACACACCAATAAAATGTAGAACATCTTCCCTCAGTCGAAGATTACAAAGCGTGCAAATATCAGAACCATCGTTGCGATGGGGCTTAAAGTTTAGATTTATCAGCTCTCCTCTAATTTTAAATAAAGTGCTTATGATTTGACTGTTGAAATTACTGCTGAAATAGTTCCTGGAGTTAAGATTATACACGCACTTATTGTAATAGTGTCTTTCAGTGGATGCACGTGCTTTTCCTATAAAAGAATATCTATCATTTTCATCTGTAACTACTATTACTTCGTAAAGTGCTCTTTTGCATTGAAAGGCATTCATATTCCAGTTTATGGTGAAGCCGCAGTCCGCGGCTAGCAAGTTCCAGTCGTTTACTACTAGCTTTTTTTTGACGAATCGCGTACTGTAAACATGTTTTTGGTAGTCTATGGTCCTCCATTTGTAAGACTCTCACTATGTAGTCTGCATTCAGCTTAAGGGTAGATATAAAAAGTGTCGACAATCCCGTTTGCAAATAATACATGTACTTTGGTGTGTTAACTGGTAGAAAGAAAATTTTTCTTAAGAAAAAACGCAACAAGTATTCCACTAGTTCATATCTCTGTACACCCCACACTTGCGCTCCATAAAACAAGATAGCCTGTGCTGTAGCATTAAAAACTCCTTGCTTCAATTCTGGTGCAATTAGTTTGTTGTTATAGATTCTTTCCCAGTTCACGCAAATTGCAGCTTTAGCTTTATTTAGTTTTATTTTTAAATGCTTTTCTAGCTTCAAGTTGTATGTGAACTCAATTCCAAGATAGGTATAGGATTTCACTACTTCTAAAACTTTTCCATCATACTTCCAATGCTCCTCACCCGCCATTCTTCCGGAACCATTCTTAAACACAAGGACTTTTGACTTTTCTGTATTAACAATCAAATTCCATACCTTGCAATAGCTTTGCAGCTTATTGATCATCATTTGGAGAGATGTTGGTGACTCCGCGAGTATGACAATGTCATCTGCATACATTATAACTTTCACTCGTTTATTTTCAAACTCCACTCCACAAGTAAGGCATTCTACAATGTCATCTAGGAAAAGAGCGAACAGCAACGGGCTAAGGTTACAGCCTTGCCTAACTCCTTGGTTAACTTGAACGCAGTCCGATC
This sequence comes from Melanostoma scalare, assembly GCA_949752695.1. Classification (NCBI taxonomy): domain Eukaryota; kingdom Metazoa; phylum Arthropoda; class Insecta; order Diptera; family Syrphidae; genus Melanostoma; species Melanostoma scalare. Next base: position 149,125,928 of record OX456986.1, read on the forward strand.
TTTCCTTGCCGTTGTAAATGAATGCTGTTGTTTGTTGGTACAATTTTTCAATAATTCGGACAAACTTAGTTGAGACTCCTAAATTGAGGAGCTTATAAAACAATGCGTTTCTATTGATGGAATCAAAAGCTGCCTTAAAATCGACAAAGAAGACATAAAGTTTTTTGTTTTGGTTGAGTTTCCACTGCGCAAGCGATCGCAATACGAAAATATTGTCCATAGTGGAATATCCTTTGCGAAATCCACTTTGATATTCACTCAGCTTGTTTTCTTCTCGCACCCACCTGTTCAATCGTTCGTGAAGAATCATTGTGAATATTTTTACAGCTGCATTTAGAAAAGATATTCCTCTATAATTCGTTGGGTCTTCCTTGTTGCCTTTTTTAAAGATTGGCATTATAAGTGCTTCATAGAAATGGTCTGGCAAAGTTCCGAATTTAAACAATATGTTAAGTGCCTCCGTTAGTTTTGCTTTAAACAAGTCTGTGCTATGTTTGAAGAACTCTGCTGGTATACCATTTGACCCGGCTGCCTTACCGTCTTTAACACTCAGTAACAGCATTCTCACCTCATTTACCGAAATATTCTTATCCAGTTCTTCAACCCAGACAGATGGTCGCGCAAAGCTCCACGAAACGTTAACTTTTGAATTTAGCAAGGAAGCAAAATGAGTTCTAAACGATCGCAGTGACTGTAGCCGTATCTTGTTGTTTGAAATGACCGTTCAGCTTTTTAGTTAGGGCCCAAAACTCTACTGAATCTCTGCTATGACTCAAAGAAATCGCCAGCTTTTCTTCATAAGCCTTTTTTTTTTTTTTCTTTGCATGTGTTTTTGTAAAGCTTATTAACTTCCAAATAGTCCACCTTTACACTTGGCATTTCATATTTTCGAAGGAGATTCAAAAGTCCCAAAGACTTTTTCCTGAGCTGCTCACATGAAAAATCATACCATTCGTTTTTTTTTTTTTAATCCCTTTGGTTTTATCATTTTCCTCGCTGCCTCGGTTGTAATCTTTTCTAATTCACAGATTGGAATATAATTAAACGGAACTTTTCTTTCTGAAAGGCTTAACAAATTATCCATAGTATATTGGTAGCCGTTTATACCAGATACTTTCCATTTGAGCACATTTTTGTCCTCAGTTTTGTGGTTTGTTGGGAAATAATTGGATTTACTATATGCAGTCTGAAGGAGTATTGGAAAGTGATCTGAGTAAGTAATATCACCCACCTCAAAATCTTTCACAATAGAGCACCATTCTCCACCAATAAGTCCATAATCAATTAAAGAACTACCTTGTTTACCAACAAACGTAAATTCACCTCTTTTATCGCCTGGTGTGCTGCCGTTTAAAATGCACAAACCAAAATCATCACATAGCTCAATTATTTGCTTTCCTTCATTATTGAATTTTCTGTCTTTGCTTTTCCGATTTTGATAACCAAATTTGTTTTCCGCTTCAATTTCTCCAGTTCTCGAGTTTAAGTCACCTACTATCATTAAATTGTGAGATTTAAGCGTACATAAGAAATCGTAAAAGTTGTTATATTCTTGTTGCCAGTTATTGCAGTTTAAGTATACTGGCACGATGTAAAGAGTTTTGTTCCAGTTTCTCAAAGCAATATATCCAAAATCGTTCTCTATCTTAACATCACATATTGCACATATATTATTTTTGATAGCTATGAGAGTTCCTCCACTTGCCCGTCCTTTGATTGCTGATTTTTTTGCTGGTATCCAGTAGCATTTATAATTTGGGAAATATTTTTCAAAGATTATATTTTTATCTGACAGTAAATGAGTTTCAAATAAAAAAAATAGCTCAAACTCTAATACATATTTAAAAAATCCTGGATAAAAAGTTTTATTATTAAGACCACTAACGTTCCAAGCTAAAATTCGAAAGTGCTCCTCTAGAATGTTAGTGTTTCGTTTCTCCATGCCCACCCTGCGCTATTGACCAGAAGCACTTGGCAGCACTTCCTGTGTAACATTCGGAGCATTGTTGACATTTGTCGCAAATCTTACATCTGTCACCGTTCTGTCATTATTTTTAATTGATTTTGCTTTTGGTAAACAAACTCGAAAAAATTCTTCAGGAAGATGCAGATTTTCGCTAAGTTTCTTAAAACCACAATTTGTTGCATTTCTTAGACCAATTGAATCGTCCCAAGTGTATGCATCTCCATTTATCCAGAGTGTATCATCTTTTAGAACGGCTTTTACATTACATCGCTCGCGCTTTACCAGTTTGCGTACGTGTAATAATCGAGCCCGTCGTGCTCTTACACTCCGTGGATAGTCCTTTTGCACAGAAATTTCTATGTTTTTCAGTGCTCCGGTGTTCTTCAAAATAGTGTACAATTTTTCTTTTGTTTTGAGTTTAACAATAAAATTTTTGTAATTTGAATTCCATGACTTGACTTCTTTAATTTCTTGTATTATATTGTTCGCCTGATCATTTGACAGTTGAGAGCAGATCTCCTCCACTTGGTGCCTTTGATCAACCAGCTCTTTCGATTCTAGTCGGAAATCATGAATAATTTTTTCTCCCATTATAGGTTTCATATAATCAAAAATACTGAATTGAACGCTTAAAGCTGTGTGGTGAATTCGGTCTGGAAAAATAGGGCTAGAACATTTTAATACATTAGTTAAAAACTCTCTATCAACAAAAATGAGATCTAGTATGCGATTTAAACTATTTAAAACGTAATTAATTTGAACGAGATTAAGTTCAGAAATAGAATCAGTTAACTCATATTCACATTCGTTGTTAACATTAAACGGTAAGAGACATGATTCATCTGGGTCTCATTTTTTTTCTGCACGATTGCAAAACTTGCCTATAATCGCAAGTAAAAACGATTACACAGGGTGGGACATAAAAGCTCTTATTCTTAATTTGAATTGATAGTAATTGTGTTAATTTGTTGTTGAATAGAAACTACTTCAAACTTGATCAATTCGGCTGCCTCTTTTACAAAGTTAAATTTAATGGACCTGCAGTACCTTGTTGATGATGGGGCTGAGTCTTGTCAAATCACTTTCGTAGTTTCTTCCTTTAAGAAGTAGGCTGGATCGGCACCATGGAGCCACGGTTGCCAGTTTGGTCATTTATGTCCAAATCTGGTCATATTTTTTTCACTTGGTCACACGGTCACTTTTTATTTCATTTGGTCATTTTTTTCAACGAAATGAAATAAGAGAAACACTTCAGTTTATATGTCCTTAAAATTGAAATGTTTACGTAAAGCAGTTTTCTTATCGAATTATGTAAAAAGTGCATCAACAAGTTCGTTCGTCCAAGCCCAACGATTGCTCTGAGGTAGCCTCAATGAGTACTCTTGAAAAACCTCAGTTTACTCTTAATACCAAGCTAGATGTTTTTTGAGTTCTGCGCTTGCCCTGAAGTAGAACTAGGATTTTGTCGGGGAGAATTCAGGTAGCAAACAATGATATCAAATAACACGTGCTTTTCTTCAAATGATCGGCATGTGTGGTGACTTCGTGATTAAATCTGTCTTACGAACTGAAAACCAAGGTTTTTTGGCAACAAGACATGATGCTGCACAGCTTGTTTCTGTCAATACTGTCGTACGCATGTTTTTTCCAAGATCTCCCGTGTGCTGTACGAATTTGTTGAGATGGGGGGTTTTCAGGCTTTCACAAAGACAAGACATCGCATCTGACGGAGAAGGAGTATTCATCTATAAGAAGTGCAATTGTAAGATTTTGCATTCATTGAACATGCTTTCTCCCGACTAAACCATGCAGCTGGTGCACTCTCCTTTCAAGCTAATCACTAGCTTCCTTGAAAATTTCGGCGTCGAGACCGTCTGGAATTCCAGTTTTATTTGATTTGAACTAACATACGAGTTTGCAACCCTAATTTCATCTGATCTAGAGTATGGCATTCTTGATAATCGACTAAGTTGAGTCTCAATAATTAGCTTTTCAAGATCCTCAGAGATGAATGCGGTTCTACAGCTATGTTTTCATGGTGGTCTTTACGGGCTTGGTTCTTAGTTTTCCACCCTGGCATGATTTTTTAACTTTTGGTGAAAACTTTGAAGCTCATACTTTCATGAAATTTTTATATATTTCCTTAAACAAGCGCTTCTCATGCTGCTTTTTCCGTTTGAAAACTTTGTGTTCTTCCCTTCTTTCTTTATCGGAATCAATCATAGTTTTGGTCATTTCAAGCTACGTTTGGTCATTTTTATTTTCATTTTTGGACACAAATTTTTTTGCCAAGTGGCAACCGTGCATGGAGCTACTATAAAGATTTTCATCGAAATGATCGGCACATGAAAATTTTTGTTTGTATGCGTGTTGTAGAGCACCATCGCAACCCCATTTTAGTATCAATAATAATTCCGTAAGACCCGTTTTAAAATCATCAACAGAATTTAATATGTATTTTTGGGCTAAGCATTTACGCTGAACGCTATGATCAACGGCGACGACCGACGCGTGAGCGAGCAGGGAAAAATACAACATGACCTTGATAGTGAGTGTGAGTGAACAAAACAGCGGCATAGTCGTTGGATTCATTTCAACCAACCATTTCTTGAAACAATTACAAAGAACGCATAGCATTTCATTCCGAAGCTAATGGTTTTTCGAACGAAAATTACATTACAGTTATATTCCTGGCCGCGTTGGAGAACTTACATATGAAAAAATGTTCTACGAATTATAGACAAAAGCATTTCAGTTTCCATAAACGAAGTCAAAAAAGTTACAATCGTATTACGAATACGAATACGAATAGTATGACGAAATTTGATGTGGAACGGCTGCAGAAATTTTACAGAAGAAGAAGCGAAATAAGGTTTCATTTCATTTCATTTCATTTATTAGTTTCTATATAAGTGAGTACATTAAGAATTAAATTCTTTTCATTTGTACCTTAACAATATAAAGATATATTTATTAATAGATATAAAATTAGAATAATAATATAAAAAAGTATAAAGATTACAATCGCAAGAGAATGAATACACTTTAGTTAAACAAGGTGTTCGATCGATTACTTTTAACAAAAGAACACAACATTTTTTTGAACTTAGAGGTTTTTATGCAAGAACGTACAGGTATTGGAAGTGAATTCCATAATCTGATAGCGTGAACAAAGAATACTTAGTTACTTACTTAGGTGGGCATTACAGTTCGGGGTGAACCTGGGCCTCAACCAACATCCTCCTATAACGATTTCGATCTCGGGCGAGCTCTCTCCAGTTTCGCACTGCAAGTCGGTTGAGGTCTTCATCCACTTGATTGCGCCACCTAAGACGAGGTCTTCCCCTTCCGCGATTTCCCTGCAATGTGCTTTCGAACACCCGACGAGCCGGAGCGTTTGGGTCCATCCGCTCTACATGGCCCAACCATCGTAGCCTCGCGATGCGTACTCTTCTGGCTATGCCCATGTCGCGGTACAGCTCATACAGCTCGTTGTTGTATCTTCTTCTCCACACATTGTCTTCGCATACGGGACCAAAGATCATTCGGAGAATTTTTCTTTCGAAACGACCAAGAGTTTCCTCATCCGCTTTCGATAAGGTCCATGCTTCCGCGCCGTACAGCAGGACTGGCATGATTAAGGTCTTATACAAGGTCACCTTGGTTTTTCTAGAGAGGGTTTTGTTTCTCAATTGCCTTCTTAACCCAAAGAAGCAACGGTTGGCAAGAGTTATTCTCCGTTTGATCTCCGCACTGATGTTGTTGTCCGTGTCTACAGCGGATCCTAGGTAGACGAAGTCCTGTACTACCTCGAAGTTATGTCCGTCTATTGTGACGTTTTGTCCAATTCGTCGATGTTCTGTGTCCCTGTTTGATGACAGCATATACTTCGTTTTGCCCTCATTAATCATCAAACCCATTTTTGCCGCTTCTGTTTCAATACTCGCAAAAGCACCTATGACATCACGCTTTTTTCTTCCCATTACGTCAATATCGTCTGCATAGGCGAGTAATTGTACAGACTTTTGAAAGATTGTTCCTCTGGTGTTGACGTTTGAGTTTCTTACAATCTGTTCAAGTATGATGTTGAAGAAATCGCTTGACAGTTTGTTGCCTTGCCTAAAGCCTTTTTCGACATCAAAGGTCTCGGTGAGTTCTTTTCCGACCTTGACGGAGCAGCGTGAATTCTCCAAAGTCATCCTGCATAGTCGTACGAGCAGGGATGCCGAAACTAGACATGGCTCTGTACAGCTCGTCTCTGTAAATACTGTCATACGCGGCCTTGAAATCGATAAAGAGATGGTGAATATCGATATTATGTTCTCGGGTTTTTTCCAAGATCTGTCGTAATGTGAAAATTTGGTCTATTGTGGACTTCTCTGGTCTAAAACCACATTGATAAGGACCTATCAAGTTGTTGACGTGGGGTTTCAGACGTTCACATATTACAGCAGACAAGATCTTATAAGTGACGTTAAGGAGGCTTATCCCTCTGTAATTAGCGCAATTGTGAGGGTCTCCCTTCTTTAGGATCGGGCATACGATACTGAGGTTCCATTCATCGGGCATGCTTTCTACCGACCAAATCATGCAGATCAGCTGGTGCATGCTCCTTTCCAACTGATCTCCAGCTGCCTTGAAAAGTTCGGCATCAAGGCCATCTGCACCTGCAGTCTTATTTGATTTAAGTTTGCATATGGCAAGCTTAACCTCTTCTAGGTCGGGAGGACGGCATTCTTGATCATCGTCCAAGCTGAATGGGGCAATCTGCCTGACAGCGGATTTTGTGTCTTCATCGCCGTTAAGCAGTCTGCAGAAATGATCTTTCCAGATCCTCAGTAGCGACTGTGGCTCTACAACTATGTTTCCCTGCTGGTCTTTAAAGGCTTGAGGTCGGGGCTTGCCACCCTGGCAGGATCTTTTTACCTTTTCGTAAAACTTCCGAATCTCGTTCCTGTCATGGCACCTCTCTATTTCCTCAAACGAGCGCTTCTCATGCTGCTTCTTTTTCTTTTTGAGAAGTCGGTGTTCTTCCCTTCTTCTCTCCTTGTAAATCTCGTTATACTGATCGTAAGCAGCCCTTGTTCGTGTTTGCATAAGCATTTGTCGTGCTCTTTGTTTAGCTGCATTTGCCTGCTTGCATTCTTCATCGAACCATGGGTTTCGTTTTGGTGGCCGAGTGAAACCCAGAACCTCAGAGGCAGCGGTTCTGATGGCTTCTTGGCATTGCTGCCACTGGTCTTCAATGTTTAATGCTGGCGGCATGGGATTCAAGGATAATTGAAGGGACACTCGATTGGAAAAGGCATTGGCAATCTCTTGCGATTGTAGCTTTCCGACGTCATATCTCTTCACAGCGTTAGTTCGTGCTGGTCGTGAACAAGATATCCTCATTCGTGCCTTGGCTACAACAAGGTAGTGTCAAAGTCAAAGTTGGCCCCTCGGAAAGTTCGGACATCTAGCACACTGGAAGAGTGCGTTGCGTCGATCGCAACATGGTCAATTTGGTTGACGGTTAATTGATCTGGGGATCGCCATGTACCTTTATGAATTTTGAGATGCGGGAAGCGTGTACTACTTACAACAAGATTCAGCCCCGCAGCAAAATCGATTAGCCTCAGTCCATTTTCGGAGGTTTTGTCATGGAGGCTATGCTTACCGATTGTATTTCCAAAGATGTCCTCCTTCCCTAGCTTTGATTTAAAATCGCCAAGAACGATTTTCACGTCGTGTCTAGGGCACTGCTCATACGTTACTTCGAGGAGCTCGTAGAAACAGTCTTTGGAATCGTCGTCTTTCTCTTCTGTGGGGGCGTGGGCGCATATAAGGCTAATGTTGGCGAATTTAGCCCTGATGCGGATGGTCATTATACGCTCATTGACTGGATTTTGGCTAATCACCTTATCCCTGAGTCTTCCTCTAACGACAAATCCGAACCCAAATAAGCGTTGTTTCTTTTGTCTGTAGCAGTCGCCATAGCAGATGTCACAGTTTTTCATCTTCTTTATGCCCGGTCCACTCCATCGCACTTCTTGGATGGCGGTTATGTCTGCTTTGCAGCAGTCCAGGGCGTCCGCTAATTCTCCAGCTGCACCTAGTCCGATAAGAGACCTTGAACAAAGAATAGGCGTTTGCTATTTAAAAAGTTAAAATAAGGAATATTCACTGTTTTCGTACGAGTTGAGCTGGGGAAACTTAATCTTTCAAATAGATAGGTTGGTTGATGGCTTTGTATTATATTATGTAGGAAAATACAATTTCTTATATTAATGTGTTGCCTTAATGAAAAACCTGTGATATTTGATGAAAATCTCGATATGTGATCATATTTACGAAGTCCATATACAAAACGTACTGATGAGTTAAACGCAAGTTCAAGTCTCCGAAAAGAAAATGCATCTGGGTTGCTATAAACTACAGCGAAATAATTGATGAGAGGCATGAAGAGAGCTTGTACAAGCCTCAGTTTAGTTTGAGTCGGGATAACATTGGCTGATATGTAAAGCTGCCGTAAGCCGCAATAAATTCTCCTGACAATAAAATTTATATGGTTATCACATGATAACGTTCGGTTGATATAAATACCTAAATTGTTGACTTCATCTACATACGGTACAGTATTGTTTTTCAGAATTAATACGGGTATGCTAGAAGTATCAATAAGGTTTTAAGAAATGATTATTGCTTTTGATTTGAGTGGGTTGAGTTGCAATTTATTAAGGAAAGCCCAATTGTCAATGCGCTCTAAATCTTCATTCATCCTAACAACACAATCTTCTATTAGACCGATAGGTCTTGAAAGTTTTATCTGAGCATCATCTGCATATAGAGATCCATCGTGACATCATGACAAACATCTGGTAGATCGTTAATAAAAATTGAAAAGAGGAGCGGACCTAAAATGGATCCTTGAGGAACCCCACTAAGACTCTCATAAACGACGAAACACCAGAGTCAGTGCAGACGTGTTGAGATCTCCCTTCCAAGTAGCTTTCGACCAGAAGCAGAGATCTTCGGCTAAAGTTGAAATTGATTTTAAGCTTACTAAGGAGAATATGGTGATCAACACTGTCAAAAGCTTTTGAAAAATCAAGCAGACACAGAATTGAGATGTTGTGTCGATCAAAATTATACCTCAAATCATCAAGAATTTTTACTATAGCCGTTGTACAGCTGTGACTCTTTCGAAAACCAGACTGGCAAGATGATAGTAAGTTATTTTGACCTATGTAATCATTCATTTGATCACGCATAACTATTTCGAAAACTTTAGATAAACAGGGCAGAATACTTATTGGTCTAAAGTCTTCAGGCTTGCTTCTGTTTGAATTTTTGGGTACAGGAACCACTTTGCAAGCTTCCAAATTGCCGGAAATTCTGATCTCATAATACATGAATTGATAATGTGGGTAAAGGTGTAATAAATGTGAGGTAGGATTAGTTTTACAAATTTAAGAGACACCCCGTCATACCCTATGGCATTAGATTTTACAGTAGTTATTGCTTTTAAAACTTCAGACTCAGATACACATCGGAACTCAAAAAGATTTTCTCTTGCTTCTTCGTCGCTTTGCAAGCGAACATTTCAGTCGGCCATGTTAGAAAAAGGAATGAAGGTGTAAGCAAAGTGTTCATTGAGTCGAAGACATAAATTCAGATATGGAAACATTGGGTGTAAATTTTTATTGTTTTTATGAGCTAAGAAATATCCAAGGTTCTAGTTAACAACCACAGGGCACTGTTTTGGGTTTGGAGTACGTATGTGGTTGTTATCAGCCCAGTATGTGTATTCTTAGTTTAGAAGCAGCCTCAAATATAATAAGAGAAGCGAATTTTACAGACCATGAGGCTCAAAAGAAATCCCTCTCAGTGGTAAGGGTGTCTCACCAAATAAAGAGAAAGTTAATGCTATGCAACTTGCTGCAGTAACCGCAAATAAGCAAAGGTTTTTATTATTTCTGGGATTATTGAACTCGGCGCAGACGTTGTGGAAACTGATAATCTACTCTCTTTGTCATAGCAGCGTCTTCTAGCTTCTTTACGACCTTGAGGAAAGCAATAACTAGTATTTCGAAAACCTCCGGCAGACTTAGTCTTCGGGACTTAATGCAGTTAGCTTCTTAAAAGCGAACACTTGACAGATGTCACGATGGAATGCTTCAAACTGTTTGGCAACACCATCCTGTAGCGGGATTCAAATTTTCCAGATTATGGCCATCGGAACATCAGTGGCAGCTCCATTTGGTATAATTTCAGCATATGAATAACCACATACCCGTAAACTATAGGCAGATATGATGTCAGATATCTAGGTCCTCCAAAGGTAGGTACTCTTTGTAATAAGCGCTTACCCGGTGACAAATAAGATTCCGTTTCGATACCCATTCCATACTCTGTTGTTCGAAGGATTTTTTAAGTTTGTACACCGTCATACGAGCGCGATTTGGCGGCATTTAAGCATATAGCTCAAACAAGTGCCTTTCTCACAAACAAACTAGCACAGATTTATGTAAGTAAGGGCGTAATGAGCGTTCACTACTTTCTCAACCCAATCGAGCAGATTATCAATGCGTTGAACCTTAACTCGTTCGTCCTTAGACGCCCTACACGGACATCGTTCTGATTATCATTTTTTGCCATTCAAAGACAACATCACGTTGCTTTTTTGTTGTGATAGAAGTACCAACAAATTTTTAATTTCTTTTGTTTAGAATGAAATGATCACAAAACTGTTTTCAGAACTGCAAAAATGCCATTCATCTATCTTGGTATCAATAAACGAGGCCAGCTTAAGCGCTAGCGAAATAAGTATTCGTGATATTTAGAGCTATGAGTGTCGATATAAAATAACAAGTAAGTTAATGTAAAGGGAGAAGCCTTGAGCGGGCTCCTTTCTCCGATTTGTGCAGCACCCACTAATACAAAACAAAGTGCTAAAGTTCATTCAGATTTAACTGAAGCAGTTTGTTTGAGCCTCAAACAGTTTGAGAGTCTTCCATAGGGTAGAAGAAATAGATGTCAGCCTCAATCCATGAACAAACGTCCATTAGATCTAGGCAAGCCCATCGGATATTACCGTGTACCGAAGTTATACAGGGTGATCGACCCATGTAAGTAAATAAATAAATAAATAGGTTGGCGCAACTGAGCGAGGAGCCCATATGGGCGTAGCGCATTTCTCACAAGCATGCCTACTGAGGGAATGGAGGGGACCTAATATGTTCTGCCGGTTCCGAACGGCTAATCGAGAAGCGCTTTTCATGGCAATGAATATACTAACAGAGGACTTGCCAATTCCTCGCGAAAGGCGATACCCCTGGAAAAACATTTTCGCCTCTGTTGAGATTTGAACCACAAACCTCTTAGTTAACAGACGGACATGCTAACAATCACACCACGGGTACCAGCAGTCAGTCATGTAGTGGTTTCACTTTGAATCCTAGGCCTTTTTGACATTGACAGCTGTTTCTCGTTTGAAACCTCTACAGAAAGTCGGTCTCATACCTCTGCGAGTCGAAATGAGCCGCATCACGCTTGAAAAATGTTGCGAAATTTAGAAAAAGTGTAAAAAAAAGTTTTGACCGAAGTACAATGCGCACAGACGAAAATGTAGCTGCTAGACCCGAGTGTAGGAGACTCAAGCTACGAGCATCAACTGGGCTGATAACAACGTTTCGCTTGCCGTTTCCGTTAACGTTTCCATCATCGTAGTGGTCAACTAATTGGTCAACTGTTTGCCCTACTGAACCATCCTACCAGGTTGTTGAACGTGGCCTTGGACGACCTTTGATTTATGTTTCTTGCCACATGGTTCATGCAACATTCAATCTTGTTGCAATCGTGGTATCAGCCGTTTTGGCGATGTTAATTGGACGGCTCGGAGCTGCGATTTGACCCTTTTCAACGTTTTTCTTTTTTGAGTTATGTCGTTAAGGACTGCCAACAATCCGGAAACGATTCTAGCACTAGAGGCCAAACAACTCCAGAACTACGGCCCGAAAATATCAACAAGGTCTTGGAAAATTCAAGTGACAGAAACGTAAAACGTAGCTGGAGGTAGCCTCTTGAACGACATTGTATTCCCTAATTTATTAGAATGTTCGCTCTTATCTACTTAACGCTATAACTTTTGGAAATTGGTTCACTTTGATCCGTTTTTGAAAAGACACTTCCATTTTGACCAAACCCAAACCACCACCAGCCATTTGTGCTACCCACCAGTTTCTGGTCAACTATCGATATATGTAGTTGGGTAATCCAAATGATAGGTTTGGTAGGATGCTCAACACACGAAGCACCATTTCAAAGCCCCCAATTACAGCCAAGCACAAAAACTCAAACCTTTTAACATTTGTAGTCAAACAATCGAACCCTGCATGAAGTAAAGTTTGAACAGCTTGGGAATACATAACTACACAAAGGCTTCTCCCGCTTGCCAAATAAAATAATAAATGCCGAACAAATGATTGAATCCGTTTTAATAAAAACTACACATTCATCTCAGTTAAAAGCAAATTTGCTTAACTAGTGTAAACATGACACAAATTAATTCCACCACTACTAAATCCGAGAGTAAATCTCTGACAACTCTCCACAAAAAATTAACTAACTCCCACGTTTCCAAAGCACAAGCCTTCCTGACAAAAAAGACATCCAGAGAAAAGCCCATTTACACTCTCATCTGAAGTCTGAAGCAATTTTCCACATGGAACACAAACACACACAAAATTGATGTTAACATGCTTCGCCGCAAAAAGATGACATTCTTTCTACTTCGTCTTAGAACAAACTTTTTGCTTCACACCGAAAACAGTTGTGTTCTTGTTTTTGTTGTTGTTTTAGGGATGTCTGATTTGCATATCGTTGACGTTTTCACTTAGCATTCGCTGCCACAAAGTAAGAGAGAGTACGAAAAACAAACTTTGTCTTGTGCTCCGAACATCTAAAACGAACAGACTCACTGTCTAGGTACTCGCTTACTAATGGCAGAGGTGTGACGAAAGAAGGATTGAGACCGAGCAAGGGCAAGGGACTTAAGAAAGAACGACAGTTTTCCAGAATAATGATAACTCTTCTTGAAAACTTTTAATTCCAATTTATTATGTCTCCTGATCCTGATGGAGAATATACACACGTAACCTGCCCTGCAAGCTGCGACTATATGATGATGATGATGATGAACCAAAAGTGAAATGTGCCTTGGTTCCATTTCTTGAAATAAGCACTGGGACACGCAGAACTCTTTGTAATCCCTTTTCTCCTTCCATTCCACACCTCTAATACTTAATTTCAAAGTGATTATGAACACGTTTTCCCAACCCCTTCTCAATTTTTACATTTGCTTGGTGTTCCATTTCCCAGTCATGTATAGGAGCAGGAGGAAATGAGTGCTGACACTGTTCATAGAAAACTACATTTGCTGGGGTTTTTAAGGGTTTAACTGGAATGATAGTGATAGATTCTGATGAACCCTCGTACGGCTCTATAAAACGGATTGAAAAAGCTATAAGCTTAGCATCCCTATATAGCTCCACGTCATGTTTCCCTTTTCATTTTTAATGATAGCCCATCATTTATGGGTGAGCGCAAGAGGACGTGTGTGTAAGTGTGTGTTCAAGGCTCGTACAAGGACGAGGACAGACAGAATGTAGGTAAACCTACCTTAACGAATGTACTGAAAAGCCAAGAAAAATGAAAAATTATGTATAAGCTTAGCCCTCCCTATACCGCCGCATCGTCCTCGAAGCTCGAACAGGGTAGGTAAAGGTAACCTATCTTTATATCCCCTAGAGGCACAGGCAATAGCTCACACGAATTTACCCACAAAATATGTCATTACCAAGAGTTTTGTGCGAGAGTGTAAGATGTAGGAAAGTATCTATGAGTGGTTTCCTTTCTCCGAGTTTTAACATTGAACGGCCTAATTTCTCATACAGCACTGTAGGTAGGTAGGTACTCTTCTACAACTTATTTCTTTGGAAATGTGCGGTTGTGAGCAATAATGATAGGATCTAGGGCGAAGGCGGTTATGACGGGTGGGTAAATGGGTAAAATATGTATGATGATGGTGAAGTGCTTGAGACAATACCTTGTGATAAGTTGAGGCAGAAGTTATTTCGCTATTTGCAGGTTTTAATGTCTATGAGGAAGAAGTTTTATGGAGTATTTTTGAGAAGTTATAGAAAAGTAATAAATGATAAACAGTGCTTGAAACTTGTGACAAAATAAATATTAGTTTAATTATGAGGGATGTGTGCGTGTTGAGAAGTTAGTGTGTGGTTGCACCCACTTTGTTTTGTTTTTAAATGATGACAAATTGCTTTTCTATTACACTTTCAGTTTGAAACACTTGTCAGCTTAAGATGTTTCATTTTCTTGTTGCGTATAAGAAAATATTATCTTGGAATGCCTTATAGGGGTATATGGGGTACTATTATAAGGTGGGTTGACCTTATTTTACTCTGGGTACTGCGGTGTATATGTAGTTCAAAACTATTTTTTCAACTCATGGGAAGTTTCAGATCAGTTCTTTTGCTTTTAAATTAGAACAGAAGTCAATGATCCTCTCTGGGGGATGAATTTGAGCTTATCCGTGGAGAAGATCTCATGGTCAAGTATTCGACTTATGAGGCGGGGAAGTGTTGGATATGTCGCTACGAAGTGCAGGGATGTTTCTTAACTTTCAAGGCATACTCTGCAGGTAGGGTGCGCTGCCACCCCCATTCGACGTAGATGTTTTTAGAAAAGAAGGTATTTTTAATAGATTGGTTCAAGTTACAAGTTTTGAGGGCTTTAATGCTTTAATGTCGATGCTCAAAAGTAATTTGGAAGTTTCCTTGCATTAAAAGTTAAGCTTTGTTAGATTTCTCCAGGAGAATGGTATTGCCTGTCTAGTTCTATTCAAAGTGATTTTTGCTTATACCGCAGATTGTTTCAGTGTTGCAGAAAGATTTGGAGAACCTGTCTTTTGCTAGGGTTGAATTCTAGTTATAGCCTTTGTGTGCTGGAATCTATTGCAGGATACAAGGTTTTGTGATTTTTTCCTGGACTAGTTTTTGTTTTTTGAAAACCGAGCTGAGTCATTTTTTAGGGCAGCTTTAGAAGGCATGACTACGAAAAAGTTATCCTAGTACATAATAAAGGTTTCCGTTTTTCCAATTTGTGGCTTGAAAGTGGTTGATTGGGGATTTTCCGAAAATAATATGTTTTGTAGTGCGCATGCAGCAAGTAGTTCAAGTTTATGTTATTCATTTAAGGCTTTAAGCCCAAATTGTAAAGCATATCCTGCACAATTCTATGGGGACTTAGTCAATCTATAGTTGTGGTTCAATTCCAAGAAGATAGCTGTCTAGGGAAGTTCCAAGGTATTTTTATTCATTAAAGAACGTTCGTGAGCCCTGTTTCGGATGATCTTATTTTAATTTTTTTTTTGTAAACGGGATAGTAACAGTCTTTTGATGGTTAACGCTCACACATTCGTGTGTACATCAGTGATTTTCTGATATGCCTGGTACGACAGTAGCTAGTTCATATATAAAGCCCACGGCAGACTATGCACAAATATTAACCAAGTAAGTATTGGGAATACTGGACCATGTGGGCAGCCTCTGTTATTGCTGAGATGCCCTCTTCGAGTCAGCACATTCAGTTATTTTCAGAAGGGTCTTCCACGCCCTACTTATTCCAACACTTCATCTCTCCCTATTCCAATTCTGTAATCTGGTCAAACTTATGGCCCTGAGACAGCTCAGTCGATAACAGAGTGTCCAGATATAGACCAACCTTGTGACGTGTCATGTCGACGAAGAAAAATGCGAATACGAACGAGACGAACACGAACACGAAAAAGAAGAAGAAGGAAACGAATAACGAGGAAAAGAAGAAAAAGATACTTGCGAAACTATAAAAACTTCTACTTCAAACCAATCAGGAGGACTTACCGAAATTAAGCCACCATGTACCTACTAAGCTTTGAGCTGCTCTAGGGATACAAAAACTTCTCACAACTCTAAGGAGAGTAAGTGGAATGACGACAAATCTTAATATATAAAAAGAAGTGTACGGTGGTTGTGATCGCATCACTTGAGAACGGCTTGACCGAATGAAACCAAATAGTTGTGGTAGCTTGAAAATGTTGGTAGATGATTTTTATAAAAAAAATCAGTCGACCCGTGCCCGAGTTATGGCATTTTCCCTGAATGTCATTTTTGTCCATATAAAATGCACGTAAACCAACAAAAGAATAGAATCTTTGAAGCTACTTCACTTAACTTTCAATTTGATAAACTTAGGGCCTAAGCTACGCCGCGCCGGGTGGGTCAGCTAGTCTTTGATAAAAAGAAAATCAAAGAAGTAAAGTGGGAGTGTGAGGCATGCATCATCGTTTGTTAAGAGCGAAGGAATGGTTTGAGAATTCTTGATTTTATTTAAAGTTAGTCTGAAAAATATTGATCCTAGCTGCAGAAAGAACGACTTAAATGGGCTATGGAAGCACTGGGACTGGCATAGTTTGGTTGAAAATATCGCTTCGCCAGTCTCTGCGCATAAACTGAAAGTCTTATGTGATTTGCTTAAAGTGGTAGTAGCGCTAATAGATAAAAAGAGAGATCAAAAGTCGCTGATTCTTATCGATACACTTCCTTGCAGACAACCGTAAATAAAAACTGTGAATCAAGTTAAATTCTTAATGCAAACCGTGGATCAAGTTCAACTCTTCATGAGTTTGGATAGCTTTAAGGTCTAAAAAACGAAAAGCTGAGCTGTCTTAGGAAAAATTCGGATGTAATGCAAGACTTGTGGTATCCGTGGCGTGATGGTTAGCATGCCTGGTGTTAGCCCAGAGGTTCGTGGCTCGAATTCCAACCGAGGCAAAAATGATTTTTCACGTGTATCGTCTCTCGCACGTCCTCCAACAGTAAATTCATTGCCATGAAAAGCGCTTCCTCGATTAGCCGTTCGGAACCGGTAGAAAATTGTAGGTCCCTCCATTTCCTCAAAAGGCATGGTTGTGAGAAATGCGCTAGGCCCAGGGGCTCCTTGCTCTGTTGCACCACCCTATCTATTTATTTATTTATAATGCAAGTGGTTCCCGTGGTGTTTATTTATAAAGTGCAAAAATTGGGGCTCGTAGCGAAGGATAACATCCGTAGTGGTTCAAAAACTTACGCACATGTCCTGCTCAGAGAAAAAGACATTCTTTTGATGACTGTCTATGAATTCCCAACTCGATTTCGATCATGAGGGGAAGGACGCCAAGCTATATGAAACCGAAAATTGTTTTTATTGACGTATGGATTTATATGTGCATCCACGTGTAAAATTGTGTACCACGATTTCAGTCGAAACATTGAAGTAAAAAGAGCAAATCGTAGGACTCGTGTTGTTTCGTTTAAAACGAAATTATATGGTTAGAACGTAAGCCTTTACGTGGTAGGTTCGTGGTTCAAGTCCCAAGTGAAAACAAAAACGTTTTTCCACAGGTATTACCTTTCGCGAGGAATTTGTAAGTCTTTCGATGGTAAATTCATTGCCATGAAAAGATTAGCTGTTTCGAACCGGCAGAAAGTTGTAGGGCCATCCATGCCATCACATGCTTGTGAGACAAGCGCTAGACCCCAGGGCTCTCCACCAGGCTTGCCAGGTGTTCGGTATTTTACCAAACCGTTCGGTATTTTAGCTCTGTGTTCGGTGTTCGGTACAACAAAAATACCGAAGTATGGAAGGATCGGTATTTTTTTTCCGATAAAATTTTCTACGCAATCGGCTATTGATGTTGCCGTACATTTGTTTTGTGCTTTTAAAATTAAAAGAATATTATTTGGAACTATGTCCTTTATTTTCAAATATTCTACATTAATCTTAAAAGGAGCTTAAGGCTCCTATGTAGTTACTATAAGACTGCCGATCCACTCATCATACAGTCGTATTTATATCCTTCCTTATCTTTCTACAAGGAGACCAAAGCATACAATCATCATTACATAAATAGTGTGGTGGTGGTGACAGATAGCCGTAATAAATTAAGTGCGGACATGGTAAATGCTGAATTTATGCATACGCTGCAATTTCAGTCTTTCATGTAGACAAATGCACGAGGCCGTCAAATCAAATAAGGCATTGCTAGAAGCTTACAACAGCAATAAAAAATATAATTAGATTAAGCGTTGCTTTTGTACTCTTTATAACATGTTTAGTATAAAGTTTTGGTTTGTAGTGTTTTTTTTTTTACCCCATTTTCGTTTTTTTTTTCTTCAAAGAAGATCTGGCAACCCTGTTAATCCAGAGGTTCGTGGTTCGAATCCCAACTGATGCAAAAATGTTTTTTCCACGGGTATCGCCTTTCGCGAGGAACTGGCAAGTCCTCCGTTAGTATTCATTGCCATGAAAAGCGCTTTCTCGATTAGCCGTTCGGATCCGGCAGAAAATTGTAGGTCCCTTCCATTCCCTCACAAGGCTTGGTTGTGAGAAACGCGCTAGGCCCTGGGGATCATCGCTCTGTTGCGCAACCCTATTTATTTATTTCCATTGAAAAAGTTTCCAAAAATAAATTTCTTGAAGTCGTGTGATTTGAAAATCTCAGGATTGCCTACCAGGATTCCAAGGAATCTTATGGCATTCCATCAGTAAGTTGTGCGCGGTATAAAATTATTTTCACTTTTCATTTCATTGACAAAACTAATAATAGTTTAAAGTTCGAGCGAGTTCTGGAAACACCATTACATTTTGAACTCAAACGACTACACTGAGCTCATTTTAGATTGACCAACTGTAATTCATTTTCGTCAGAAATGAGTGATTTCGTTTTAAACAAAACCAACACGACCCACACTATTAGGATTTTAACTCAAAAGACTGCAATAAATTCTTTTTAGTCAGATTCAATCAATAGAAATAACCTTTCATATTTTGTCGAAAATTACTGAGTGGTTTTGTTTTGAGCGAATCAGCATGAGTCAAACACGAATTGTTTTTCCCTTCAAGTTACTCATAAAAACCATTCGTGTAAGCTCATGTTGGCTGCATATGGACATTGGACACGTCTCTCTTATAACAGAATGGGAATGGACACGCGGCTCAATTTAAAAATTGAGAGCGACAGAACTTTTACGACGAAGTTCTAGGCTCCAGAACAAAAAAAATCCAATAGCTTATCACAGGTATTGCTTTGCTGGAGGTATTTGAAAAATCTTCCGTATCTATCTCACTTCTTTTCGGAGCTAACCAAGATTTGTAGGCTTACTTCATTCCACCTTAAGTGTGGTGAGAAATAGTCAATAGGCCTCGGCTCTCACTAAGCCTGTTACACTCTTCTACCTATCTAGCAATATCAATAACCAAATCGGAGTATATTAATGTTTTAAATGAAATTGTGACGCTAAAAAAATGTGCTCTGTTAATTGTTTCATTGAAAATTGGATACATCAGATTTCCTTATAGACAGCCAGAGTGCAATGCGGTGAATTGTGAAGAGTTTGGCAAATGATAAGGACTTCAAACAAGAGAACAAAAGGTTCATACTCCAAACTCTGCTTTATATTGACCTATGGATAGTTCATTTTCCGGGATAAAGAACTCAAAGTTATACACGAAGAGGCTCGATCTCAGAAGTTTAATATTCAAAGGAACTTCAGCATCAAATTACATAAATATTTCTTTGGTTTTAAAGAAATAGAAAGAATTTGCCAAGCAAATCCCAAGTGAAGAAACTTTTAATATGCATCTGGAAACACACACAAATAAAATTGTGGAAGCAAGAAATAAGACATAAGAAATAAGACAACATTTTAGGGAAAAATCTGACAATAAAAGCGAATAACTACAACGAGCATTAGCGTTCAAAACATGTGCTACATGTAGCAGTGCCGACATTCAGTGATCATGTATCTGGGCGTATCTTTAAGAATACGCATAGCTCTTCGATATGATAGTTGGAACAGGTAGAGTTCGTGGATACCAACGCTCCAGCTCGATGGGCATTAAAAAGTTCACTGTTGGGATGTATCGTCTTAGGTGGTGCATTCAAGTAGTAGAAAAGGACCTCAACCAGTTTAGAGTGCAAAATTAAGGAGAACTCACACTGACACTGACGGTGAGTGATACTGGTGTGTGCAAGTGTGCCGAGTGCCCACGCAAGTAGGAGAGTAGAAGAAACTATTTCCTTGTCTCAGCCACAGAGCAGTCAATTGCAGCAAAGTACAAGGCGGTGTCATTTTTCTCACAGGCTAAATTAGTTTCAACCGAGCACACAGTTCGCCATTTCCACGTCAGTAAGTAAGTAATTCCTCCGTTAGTAATGATTGCCATGAAAAGCGCTTTCTCGATTAGCCGTTCGGAACGGGCAGAAAATTGTAGGTCCCCTCCATTCCTTCACGGTTGTGGTTGTGAGAAATGCGCTAGGCCCAGGGGCTCCTCACTCTGTTTTGCCACCCTAATTATTTTATTTTTAAGTAAGTAAGTAAGTAAGTAAGTAGGGTGTCGCAATAGAGCGAGCCCAGGCGCAGTTCTCACAATCATTGTCTTTGTGAGGGAATGGAGGGGACTTATAATTTTCTGACGGTTCCGAACCTCGTCAGTCGCTTTGAAATCAATCTAAAAAAGTGATCGTTATTCTGACATTTTCGGGTCTGTCACAGTGAAAAATGTAGAAATTTTATTGAGAACAGAGCTGGAACAATAGACTACACTAAAAACTGGAAATTATTAAAGTCAAATGCAGCCAGATCAAGCCGTTTATTCAAATAAGACGCTATCATTGATATCACCTCAGAAAATGGAAGTTGAAAGTGTCCTTGACAAAGGGTTAACAACAAAACACAGTAATTTCCGGTTGTTTTCTGGAGTAGATTTAGCCAATAAATGGACTGCTATCATCTTCTTGAGATTGTCAACTTTCAATGGAGTTAAAAGTTTTCACAGCAGAGAACAGGAAAAGGTTTCAACTTCAAAAATAAAAATGGTTTTTTCTTTCGTTTTTTTCTTGGTTCATTTATGTCATCCCTTAAAGTACCCTTTAAGCAAAACAATAACTTTCGATGGAAGCTGCTATTTTCCTCCAACTCAACCGAATCATTGACTAAATTGTCCACAACACCATTGGCAACTCACTCTAAGTGAGTGTAATCAGACGATGAACTGTGGATGCATTCATCCCTGTGACACCAATGTTCATTTTTCCCAACTTGAGTCTTTTCCCGAAGTGCCATGCCTTAAAGAAAAACCCACTCGCTCTCAAATCTCAATTGCAGCACTGATATAGCTGAAAAAACACACCTCAACCTCATGAAGGTATTTGCTCTTGCAAGAAATCGAGAAGGCTCTTCTTCTGTTTCCAAGAAGAAGAAGAAAAATAAATCAAATGTTGAATTGATGCTGAGAACTACTTGAAGAATCAAGATTTTATCGATGGATTGTGGGTGTGAATTTATTCTTGTTCTTGTCTACCATCAACAGTATCGACCCGACCCGATGCCGACGAACCAAAAGCAATCTGTTTGTTATCAGCACACGATACTTTTCTTCTCCTTGGTCGTCCTTTCATTTGTCTCTTCTAGCCCGGGGGCTTGGTATACGACGAGCAACGAGCACAAGGAGGCGCGTTTGGTTGGTGTCGGATGGTTTTTGGGTTTTATATTGTTACCAACAAGTATTACGGGGTAGAATCTTAAGCGTCTTATTAAATATCTTGATGTCGATTGAGAAAATTCGAATGCTTCCGAAACATTACTGAACTTCTACTAAGCCATCAATGAGTGTATGCGCGTGTGTGGGTATGTGTGCTGTGCTTGAACGATTTGAATATAATCTTTAATCGATATGCTGCGCTATTAATGGAAGAAGGGCTCCTTTTCAACACAAGGCGGGTGTGATTGTGATGACACCAAAGGATGCTCATGCGGAAAGAGTAAGTGTGTGTGTGTAAGGATGCAAGAGATGGTTGAGAGGAAAACATTTTTAGTGGCAGAGAGAATGGATTTTATTGGCATTTACGTTTAAACGACGATAGAGATCGGGACCTCTAGTTTGATGGTAATATTTTGGGAGTTGAGCTTAGGACGTGACATGGACGCAGATTGCACATAATCCAATGAGACGATAGTTCTGTCGGTTCACACGTAAATGGACGACATTGGTTTTTAATGCCGCGAAGGTAAAGGTTGACTGGATGGAAAATTAATTGTGTGTTCTCCTTCGTCGAGTATTTTTGCACAAATATTTTAAGGACATTTTTCCTTTGTCATCATACCTAGCACTGCCTTTTTAGTTGTCGTGTAAATCTCTTTTTTCCCTTAATCACGATAGACGGATTATTTTGTTCCCATGAAAGCTTTCTGCATTTGAAAATTAATTCAATTGCTTCCACATGTCCTTCGGTTTTATTTTTTGGCAATTTATTGAAAAGTCAACAGAAGTTTTTAATCGGCTTAGATTCGTATTCAGAATTCAGATTAACCGTTCGAGCGGCAATCAGTTTGAGGATTCGTTTTTGAATGGATTATAAGTTCTTGTCTGTTGAATGTTTGCATTTCATAGTCTCTTTGGATGGATTTTCATGGAATTAAACTCGTTCCATTTCAGCACAGCCTTGTTCTGTGGTAAAGAGTTTCATAAATCTCACACAAGTTCCCCTCATTCTGTTTTGTGATGAGCATTGGTCTTCGGATTGTTATCCACAAGCGAGCTATTAGAATTCTTTGAATCTTTCGTACGAGTGTTAAGAGTGCGGTCTTACACAACATGGTGATCACCGGTGCAGCACAAGAGCGACCAAACTCTAAAAGTAGGAGATACACAGGCATATACCCTACCACTGTTGACCATAGCTCAGAATCTGACCCGGCGCGGATTTCAGTGCCCGAGGGTAAGAGCTATATGGACTTCGAGGGATGGACGTGTTGATTATGAAAAATTAACGATATCCTTCGTTCGTACATTAAATCTAATGTTATACCAAAAATACCTAACATCCTAGCAACTTTTAAACAACTTAATTCATTTATGTTTGTTTTTTCATTTCAGATTGCATATCTTTAGGATATCATAGGTGCAGGAAACCTTACTTACTTACTTACTTAGGTGGGCATTACAGTTCGGGGTGAACCTGGGCCTCAACCAACATCCTTCTATAACGATTTCGATCTCGGGCGAGCTCTCTCCAGTTTCGCACTCCAAGTCGGTTGAGGTCTTCATCCACTTGATTGCGCCACCTAAGACGAGGTCTTCCCCTTCCGCGATTTCCCTGCAATGTGCTTTCGAAGACCCGACGAGCCGGAGCGTTTGGGTCCATCCGCTCTACATGGCCCAACCATCGTAGCCTCGCGATGCGTACTCTTTTGGCTATGCCCATGTCGCGGTACAGCTCATACAGCTCGTTGTTGTATCTTCTTCTCCACACATTGTTTTCGCATACGGGACCAAAGATCATTCGGAAAATTTTTCTTTCGAAACGACCAAGGGTTTCCTCATCCGCTTTCGATAAAGTGCATGCTTCCGCGCCGTACAGCAGGACTGGGATGATCATTATCTTATACAAGGTCACCTTGGTTTTTCTAGAGAGGGTTTTGTTTCTCAATTGCCTTCTTAACCCAAAGAAGCAACGGTTGGCAAGAGTTATTCTCCGTTTGATCTCCGCACTGATGTTGTTGTCCGTGTCTACAGCGGATCCTAGGTAGACGAAGTCCTGTACTACCTCGAAGTTATGTCTGTCTATTGTGACGTTTTGTCCAATTCGTCGATGTTCTGTGTCCTTGTTTGATGACAGCATATACTTCGTTTTGCCCTCATTAACCATCAAACCCATTTTTGCCGCTTCTGTTTCAATACTCGCAAAAGCACCTATGACATCACGCTTTTTCTTCCCATTACGTCAATATCGTCTGCATAGGCGAGTAATTGTACAGACTTTTGAAAGATTGTTCCTCTGGTGTTGACGTTTGAGTTTCTTACAATCTTTTCAAGAAATCGCATGACAGTTTGTCGATTTGCCTAAGGCCTTTTTCGACATCAAAAGTCTCGCTGAGTTCTTTGCCGACCTTGACGGAGCAGCGTGAATTCTCCAAAGTCATCCTGCATAGTTTTAGTCGAGTACGAGTTTTGCAGGGATGCCGAAACTAGACATGGCTCTGTACAGCTCGTCTCTGTAAATACTGTCATACGCGGCCTTGAAATCGATAAAGAGGTGGTGAATATCGATATTAGGTCTGTTCGTTGAACTTTCCCCAGGGTTGACCCAGGTTTTCTTGACAACCCCATGAGTTGTCAAAAAAAACTGGGTTTTCCAGTCCTCAAAAAACGCTAAACCACAAATCGCCACACACCCCTGTCATTTAAATAAAAACACATGCCATTTGACAGCCCTCAAATCGCCACAGCAAAAAGCTAGGGCGAGTTTGGGGAAAACCTGTGGCAAACCTATGGCTCAAAAAACACTCAATTTGACATTCAGTGCGAATTTAGGTTTCTCAAAAAACGCTTTGTGGCGACCCCATGGCGACCCTAGGGCTTCAACGAACAAACCTATTATGTTCTCGGGTTTTTTCCAAGATCTGTAGCAATGTGAAAATTTGGTCTATTGTGGACTTCTCTGGTCTAAAACCACATTGATAAGGACCTATCAAGTTGTTGACGTGGGGTTTCAGACGTTCACATATTACAGCAGACAAGATCTTATAAGCGACGTTAAGGAGGCTTATCCCTCTGTAATTGGCGCAATTGTGAGGGTCTCCCTTCTTTAGGATCGGGAATACGATACTGAGGTTCCATTCATGGGGCATGCTTTCTTCCGACCATATCATGCAGATCAGCTGGTGCATGCTCCTTTCCAACTGGTCTCCAACTGCCTTGAAGAGTTCGGCATCAAGGCCATCTGCACCTGCAGTCTTATTTCATTTAAGTTTGCATATGGCAAGCTTAACTTCCTCTAGGTCGGGAGGACGGCACTCTTGATCATCGAATGGGGCAATCTGCCTGACAGCGGAATTTGTGTCTTCATCGCCGTTAAGCAGTCTGCAGAAATGATCTTTCCAGATCCTCAGTAGCGACTGTGACTCTATAACTATGTTTCCCTGCTGGTCTTTACAGGCTTGAGTTCGGGGTTTGCCACCCTGGCAGGATCTTTTTACCTTTTGGTAAAACTTCCGAATCTCGTTCCTGTCATGGCACCTCTCTATTTCCTCAAACGAGCGCTTCTCATGCTGCTTCTTTTTCTTTTTGAGAAGTCGGTGTTCTTCCCTTCTTCTCTCCTTGTAAATCTCGTTATACTGAACGTAAGCAGCCCTTGTTCGTGTTTGCATAAGCATTTGTCGTGCTCTTTGTTTGGCTGCATTTGCCTGCCTGCATTCTTCATCGAACCATGGGTTTCGTTTTGGTGGCCGAGTGAAACCCGGAACCTCAGAGGCAGCGGTTCTGATGGCTTCTTGGCATTGCTGCCACTGGTCTTCAATGCTTAATGCTGGCGGCATGGGATTCAAGGATAATTGAATTCGATTGGAAAAGGCATTGGCAATGTCTTGCGATAGTAGCTTTCCGACGTCATATCTCTTCACAGCGTTAGTTCGTGCTGGTCGTGAACAAGATATCCTCATTCGTACCTCGGCTACAACAAGGTAGTGGTCCGAGTCAAAGTTGGCCCCTCGGAAAGTTCGGACATCTAGCACACTGGAAGAGTGCCTTGCGTCGATCGCAACATGGTCCATTTGGTTGACGGTAAATTGATCTGGGGATCGCCATGTACCTTTATGAATTTTGAGATGCGGGAAGCGCGTACTACTTACAACAAGATTCAGCCCCGCAGCAAAATCGATTAGCCTCAGTCCGTTTTCGGAGGTTTTGTCATGGAGGCTATGCTTACCGATTGTGTTTCCAAAGATGTCCTCCTTCCCTAGCTTTGCGTTAAAATCGCCAAGAACGACTTTCACGTCGTGTCTAGGGCACTGCTCATACGTTTCTTCGAGGAGCTCGTA
Source organism: Melanostoma scalare (assembly GCA_949752695.1). Taxonomy (NCBI): domain Eukaryota; kingdom Metazoa; phylum Arthropoda; class Insecta; order Diptera; family Syrphidae; genus Melanostoma; species Melanostoma scalare. The sequence continues at coordinate 149,151,851 of OX456986.1, forward strand.
GAAACAGTTTTTGGAATCGTCGTCTTTCTCTTCTGTGGGGGCGTGGGCGCATATGAGGCTAATGTTAGCGAATTTAGCCCTGATGCGGATGGTCATTATACGCTCATTGACTGGATTTTGGCTAATCACCTTATCCCTGAGTCTTCCTCTAACGACAAATCCGCAACCAAATAAGTATTGTTTCTGTTGTCTGTAGCAGTCGCCATAGTAAATGTTGCAGTTTTTCATCTTCTTTATGCCCGGGCCACTCCATCGCACTTCTTGGATGACGGTGATGTCTGCTTTGCCGCAGTTTTGGGCGTTCGCTAATTCTCCGGCTGAACATAATTCGTTAAGAGATCTTACGTTCTACGTGCAGATCCGGAGGTCTTTGTTCTTTTTATGTTTGCTTTCGCCGTCAACGTTAAAATCAGAACTGTTATCCAAGAACCAAGGCACTTGGTTGTTTTAGAGCCATGTGAATTTTACGTGGTTGGCTAATGGCTAGTTTTATGTCCAATAAAAGGAAGGATAATTCGGAAGCAGTACCCTGCTGCAATGTTATGAGAGCTGTCGTTGGCCCGCCAGGAGCTCATCCGCCACCATCTCTTCTTCAATACCCAGTTCTAGTATTGAAAGACCAAATCCAAATATGTCGGAGTAGCGAAGTCGAATTCTTCCGCTGAGACATTCCCAAAAAGCTCTGTTAAGCCACTGAGGTTCGGGCAGTCAGTCAAAATTTTTTGAGGGAACAGGTAAGAGGGAAATCAAGCGATACCCATTTTTTTGTTGATGATTTGAATAATTTTTTGGCATTGGTTTATTATGGCTTTCTTTCATTCGTGAGGAAAGGTACGATCGAAGAATATTTAAGCCACATATTCGGTCCATTAAGATGTCAGAGGCTGATTTCACCATACGATAGGTGTATTTCCTTTTGGCGTTTGTAAGCTCGTGTTGAACTCAGTCCTTGAAATATTATCAATCATCTAATTTCGGAGAATACGAGGATCACGAGTATAGGAATATTGTTTAAGTCAAAGTTTAATTTTTTAGCTATCACATTACCGGGATTTGTTTAATCCTCGCTATATTTACTTGCAAAAGAATTTATTCATTTATTTCACTGATCAAATCTGCCAATAAATTATTTAATCACAGTTCTAGAACCAGGTATTATTTGCCAACGACGACTTGTAAAAAGAAAAGTCACTCTATCACTAAAATCGTATTTTCTGAGAAACTTTTTCACTAAAAATAAACCAAATCACGTGTGTTTCCATAATGAACTCTATTATTTATAAAGTTAGCGAAATTTGGACTTCATTAAATGGTCCTTTCCAAGGCTAAAGCAATTTGTTACTCTGTCAGACATGGATCTTCCTTATTCTCAACAGAAAAAAGCCTGACTGATGATAAATGACTAATAGCAGTTGACACCAACAAATTATTCAACTCATAAAACAAATGCAATAAATTAGACACATATTTTGACAATGTTTCTGGTGCTTCTGGCAAATTAATGGCCCAATTCAGGATTTCTCAAATAAACTCTTGGAGCTCATTCATAAGTTGATAAGAAGTGACTATAAGACAAGGCCTTTTTAAATAAAAGGAAACTCTAAGAAGAAAAGATTTGTATAATAACTCACCTGTAAGATACTTGTTTTGCCGACTCCTGAGGCCCCCAGAAATGCCGCTTTAAGGGGGCCCTGCAGCCATGGGGGCTCCGCACCACCCTCCAGAGTGATGCGCTATGCTGAGACACACTTATTCTGGATATGAATTTCCATTGCGATTGAGATTTTTGTTGATTTCGTTGTTGTGTTCTTTTTACTATCACCAACATAATCAACGCTTCGTGTACTGCCGATGAGTAATTTCTTTGAGTTTGTCGGCGATATTGTGCTCCACATTATTTAATTAAATCCCAACCACCCACAGAGATGTTAGAAAATTAATTTCCTTTTTTTTTTTTGATTTTGATTTCCGAACAATCTCTCGAGGGTGTTCTTTGCTCGTGTTGGATTTTCCTGTGTTGTAAATTTATTTATTCTTCAACGATGATTGAGGGTGTTATTATGAAAGCTGACTATTCAAACAAAAACAAAAACAAACAAAAAGATTGTTTGAGCCTTACAATTTACAATACGTTTTTATTGCTTTGAGTATTCTTCTTTTTTTTTATTAATGTTTGGTTATTGCGAATTTATTTGTGCGATTTAACGTAAAAGGCTGAACACAATGTTCCTTGTTTGAGGTTTTTAATTTTTATTATTTGATTTTATTTCTTTTGTTTTGTTTATTGCTGAAATGAGAAGAAGGATTTTTTTTAGATTAATAATTTGACAGTGAAGTTTATCTGAAATAATATTTTTGGGAAGTCGGTGATTAATGTACACTGTACAGTGAAGGGAAACATGTGTTTTATTTCAGTGTAACATGCAATTTTACTTTCAAATGCTATGTTGTTCGTACAATGTAATTGCACGGTCAGTTGACAGATTGGTTTTTGGAAGCCATCACATTGAATAGAATGCACCAACAAAGGTCCCTATAGCTTGCTAGAAAAACGGTCCCCTTTTTTTTGTGAACATAAAGAACAGAACATCAAAGTACATCAGCTCTTCTTGACTGACGATGGATCCCTGCAATGAGCACTTGACGTATTGGTATACGATTTTGGAAGTAGGTTGATATCGCTTTATTCCAAAAAATACTGATAATAGCTTGTTTTTACTGATTTTGCCAGTGCAAGTTTAATTGTATTTTTTTTTTTTTTTTTTTGCATCTCAGAGACTTATAGCGCCCCTACACTACGCAAACACGTTTGTACAAACGTGTGTTTGTGCGAACATAGTTTCGCCACACACTACACAAACATGTTTGAGAGATATTAGTTCTTGACGTTTTTCATATCAATCAGACCTACGGAGCAATGAGCGATTTAGCATGTGATGCTTTTATTATTGCCTTGGCAATGAAAAAAAAAAAAAAAACAAAAAAACTTTTATATAATTCGATAAATTCCGTCCAAAAAATTTCTTCTTCTTGTTTATTCATCTTTACTTCTTGAAAACTGACACGTGTTTGAGCAAAATTCAACACACACGACTCAAACATGTTTGTGCAAACACGGAAAATTCAAAATTTTTAGAATTTGTTCAAACCGTTTGCGCAAACACTCAACATCGCTACACATTACTCAAACAGTTTGCACAAACATTTTTACAAAAACAAAATACATATGTATGTTTGCGCAAACGGTTTGAGTAGTGTAGGGGCCCTATAAAGTGGCACTGAACTTAGAGCTAGCTCATTTGTACACACTTATCTACGCTCTTCATCAATAATGCAAGTGTTAGTGGTTAGTAAATAACGCCAACACAAGCACAAAGGGAACGTATACGAGGAAAAATAAAAAAAAACATTACAACATTTACATTGCGGCAATTAAAACTCTCAACGGAAAAAATTTTCAAATAAGTGTTAAGCTATCTATTACAACTTTGAAAGAGCACTTTCACAGACTTTTAAATCCAGTTACTATTTCACCGCCTTTTTTGTATGCAAAACCTTCGTTCCAAAATGTTATTCTTGATTCTACTTTCACGCTTGAGGAATTACAGGTGACCGTGAATAAACTGAAGGATAGAAAAGCACCAGGAGCAGATAGAATCACTGTAGAATTCTTAAAATATGGAACGGTAGACCTTCTCAAGAAACTTACTGAGGCCTACAATAGAATTTTTGAAACTGCAAGTATACCAGATGAGTTTAAGGAATCGATAGTATTCCCAATACACAAAAAAGGTGACATAACTGAACCAAATAACTATCGTGGTATATCGTTTCTAAATGCGTCGTACAAAGTTTTTGTCTCGCTGCTTAACAATCGGTTATGGGAATGGATAAACCACAACAAAAAACTGAAAGAATTTCAGGCTGGTTTTCGTAGCGGTTATTCGGCAAACGATAACATATTTGTGCTACGAAGCATTGCGGGAATCCTGCTGGAGCAAAAGAAGAAGCTGTATGTATTTTTTGTCGATTTTAAGGCAGCTTTCGACACGGTGGACAGAAGTACAATGCTGGAATCACATCCAAGTTTGGAAAGACTTTAGAGAATCTTTATCATGAGAACCATGCAGCTGTTTCGAACGGCGATGGCCTGTCTGAATGGTTTGGGACATCTATGGGAGTCAAGCAAGGATGCCCTCTGAGTCCATTGTTATTTGCCCTGTTTATCGACGATCTAATCGACTATCTACCAGGTGGAATTGAATTTGCCGGAATCATGATTAAAGCCCTCTTATTTGCGGACGACGTTGTTCTTTTTGCTTATTCGCCCGAAACGCTGCAACTCATGATCAACCGACTTGATTCGTACTGCCGATTGTGGAATTTGACGGTGAATCTTAGCAAATCTAAGATAATGGTCTTTAAAAAGGGTGCTGGCAGAATGGCCAGAAACGAACAATGGCATTTAAATAATGAACCGATAGAAATTGTGAGAGCATATAAATATCATGGTGTGTTGATAACCAGCAATCTAAATATGGAAAGCCATTTAAGGGAAAAGCTCGTGAAATCCAAAAGTGCGATAAGTGCGTCTTGGACGAAATGTTTCTCTAGCAAACTTATCGACCATAGCGTAAAGTATCAAGTTTTCGTAGCAGTGGCGGAATCGGTGATGTTGTATGCAGCTCAAACTTGGGGTTACGAAAAGTATGACGAGGTAGAAAAACTTTTAAGGTATTATGTAAAAAGATGTTTTCTTCTACCAAGGAACACGCCGAATTACATGATAACCATCGAGACTGGGCTGTCGCCTTTGTTCATCAAAACGCTAAAGCTGAACGTGGACTATTTATTGAAAATATTTGGTATGCCGGACGGAAGATTGCCAAAAGTAATAGCATTACATACTATTGCAAGGAAGAGTTTATGGTTTGAAAAGCTTAAAGAACTTGCGGACTACTGTGGCCTACACTTCGAGCTCAGCGTACAGGAAACTAATGGATGAAATATTAAAGAAGCGCTTTATAACCTTGTCGCAAAGGTGGATGAAAAATTTAGATTAGATTGTATCAATGAGGCTACTTCTTCTGTACATAGAGCAACCTACAGTATTTTACAACACAATCTATGCGAAAGAAACTATTTCCAATCGAAATTTAGCCAAAAGTTGATTTCAGCGATATTCAAAATGCGAGGAGAGCTGGTAAGGCTAAACTACATCCCTCATCGTGACGATCTACCTATTATTTGCAGTCTTTGTAACCTATCCGTAAGAGAAGATATCGTCCATTTTATCGGAATATGTCCAATCCTGAAGGAAGTAAGAAGGATCTTTCTGGGCAGCGATGTAAAAGACAAATTGCAGGTAATAGCGATGCTCAACTGCGAAGGCGATATAAACAAGTTGTTTAACTTTTAGGAAAAAGCAATCCTGTATAGGAGTAAAATCATGAATAAAGCCTTTTAAAAATAAATGTATAAAACTCCATTATATAAATGAAGTAATTTTTATGATCAATTTTCACTTTATTGAATTTTTTATTTGTTATTAAAAACTACTATTTACTTTGTAAACCTTTATATGTCAATCAGGCAGACGGCAATAGCCAAGCTTTAACGATTTTATGAAAAAAAAGAAGCACTCCGGGAGTGCCGACAGAAGTGAAAACAGAATTGAATTTTCAGTAAATATTTTAATGTACAGGAAAATCTTTTATAATACATGTAGATGTACATATGGAAGAACATCAATGAAACTTATGAGTTTTCATTCACAATTTCATCTCTTCTATTATATATATATCATCGTATTCTAATACTGAAATAATAGGTCTATGGTAACGAACAATTTTGTCTCGAATCTATTTAGATATATCGCAAAGACTGCATCAATTGTCGCTTTATATTTCGTTGTACTAAGTCTGCGATCATTCGTCACTGTAAAATAGTATTCTTCTTTTAAAAATTTAAAAAGTGGCAAATTTGTAGCATCGGCGAAGTTGATATTAAAATCACCACTCAAAATCATTGGGAAATCATCAAATCTTTCCCTAATTTTATCGTGAAGGTATGCAGAAGCGTCTTCAGACTAAATAAATAAATTTTTATATAAAAACTGTCGTTTTAAACTTGAAGACGTATTCGGTGAATTATAAACGCCAGACACAGAGTGGCAACGACAAACACACAAATCGCCGATATCAAAAACATTAGTACTAAACATACTAGTGTACCTATACCTCGTATGCAAATCCATATGATTTGAGCAAAATATGGTAGTTTTATCAAACAACCTTTTACAGATAGCTACTGGACGATTGTGTTTTCTGAATCTGGAATATCATATCTAGATAGTGTCTAGAGATCTTGTAACTGCGCTCGTAAGCTTTGACAATAAAATGAAAAAAAGGACAATGCATTAAGTTTAGAAACGAAATTAGTTAATATTTGAGTAATGGTTTTCAAACTATTTTCATGCAACAATTTCAATTCCATCGATAAATCATCGCGATGAGTTGTTGATCTCTTTTAATTTGTTGTAAAGTTCGAATCATTGACCAGTGCGTCTCCTACTCTGCCAAGATGATTTCCAGCTTCACTCATCCACTTCATTGTAATGGTAGTAAAATATTTGGTGCTTTTTATTTTTTCTGCGTTGCATAAATTTTTCTCTGTCCTTCAATTCCTTTCTTTCTTCTCTGTATTTCTCCGAGTCGGTAAGTAATATTACTAGGTAATGTTGCTATTCCATTCTTTTAAGTCATTTATCAGAATTAGAATTTAGGAGTTTCTTGGCTCAACGGCAGAGTCGTTGGCTATTAAACTCAGGGTCTCAGGTTCGAATCCCAGTCGTGGCGACAATTTTTATTTATGTTTTCATTTTAAATAAACAAAAAAATAGAAATCGGCTGGGAATCGAACCTGAGACGCTGGGCTATGACGACTTTACATACGAAATACGATAGGCCAAAAAATGGTGTCGGTCGCGAATTCAATGCTTTACCCCCATCGCAAAAGTGCCAAACGCGCCTAAAGAAGTTTTCACTTCAAAAAAAAAGCTATGTAAATTGTATTTGAGAAAAACAATAAAATCAACTATCTATCTATCATTACAACATTTACAAAGTAAAACATAAATTATATTAAAATTAACATTAATAGAACAAACTAAGCTAGTGAAACAATACTAAACAAGGTTAATAAATAAAAAATTAAATTAAACTACTGTAATAAAAAAAACTACTAAACATGAATCATGCTGATGGTAAACTGGTTCTTAATATTAATTTTAACCTATTTTTACTGATGTTGAAATCGGCAATAAAAGGATTGGAGTTTAATAACCTACTCATGCGAGCTAATGACTCATGCATGCCATAGTTAGTTCGGTGGTGAGAGCGATGTATAAACTCTAAATTACGTAGTTGGTGAGTTCCTCCGCGATAGTTGAATAATACGTGGGAGAGCAAGTCGGGAGCATCAATTATACCGGTTATTAATTGATGAAAAACACTAAATCATTGTTGATTCTTCTCTGTGAGAGGGTTTGAAGATTTAATAAGCGAATACGATTTTCATAGGGAGGGAGATTGGAAGGATCTTCCCAAGGAAGACCTTTGTGAGCGAAGCGTATGAATCTGTGCTGTATTGCTTCGATTCGAGATTTATGAATATCATAAAATGGTGACCACACCTGAGAAGCATACTCTAGATGGGGACGAACATATCAGTTGTATAAAGAGAGGGTAGCATAACGGTCATTAAATTCCTTAGCCCATCGCTTAATAAAGCCAAGCATAGAATTTGCTTTGTTAATAATGAGGTTGATGTGTTCATTAAATTCTAGGTTGGTACTAAAAAGAACGCCGAGGTCACGGAATCTAGAAACTTTAGATAGGGATTGTTGCGATATTGAATATTCTCCAATACTTGGCGATCTTTTGCGGGAGAAGGTCATACTTTGGCACTTGGAAGCGTTCAAACTAAGTCCGTTTTTAGAACACCATAGAACAAAACAGTGGATATCTTTTTGTGAGAAGTCGCGATCTGAAGCATTTTTGATGATTTTAAAAATCTTCATATCATCAGCAAAGATTAAAATGTCGCTATAAGAGATGCAAGAAATTACATCATTTATTGCAACAATGAAAAGCAAGGGACCAAGATGACTACCTTGTGGCACGCCAGACATAGCATTGAAAGGTTTTGAGAAAATGTTACGAAATTTGACTTCATAAGTCCTATTTTTTAAGTAGGAACTTATCCAAGCAATAAATATTGTGGGAAATCCAAAAGCTTTTAGTTTATAAAGTATGATGTTATGAGACAGTTGGTCAAACGCCTTAGAGAAGTCAGTGTAAATGCAATCAAGCTCGTTCCCACATTCAGGGGCATTGGAACACTTGTGATGAAAGGATAGAAGGTTAGTAGCCGTCGATCTTCTTTGCATAAATCCGTGCTGCTGGTGGCAGACAACATTCCTTGAAAAAAAGGATACGCTTTCGCAGACTACTTGTTCAAATACCTTAGGTATGCATGAGAGCTTTGAAATAGGTCTGTAGTTTTTTATATCGGTTTTTACACCCTTTTTGAAAACAGGTGTGATAAAAGATTTTTTCCAAAGAGTCGGGAATATTCCAGATTTTAAAGAAAGCTCGAAAAGATGTTCGAGTGGATAGCATAAACGTGAGGAACACTTCTTTAAAACAATTGGCGGAATCATGTCCGGACCAGAAGAAACGTCATCACTGAGAGAAGAGAGGTAGAAGGTAATTCTGTCTCTTTGAATAGGGATATTATTAAAATTCACTTGCGAGCAGTGAGTTAAATATTCAAAATATTTTTCATCAATTTCTAGATTTGTATTACAAAAAAAGCCATTAAAATGGTCCGCAAAGGCATTGCAAATGTCGGGAGTATTTTTTAAAGAAATGGCATTATAAATAAAGTTGGCTGGATAGCCTTCTGATTTTTTTTTAGAATTTACAAAGGACCAAAAGCTTTTTGAATCGTTTTTCAGAGAACAGCCCATTTGGGTGACGTAGCTAGAGTACAGATTCTGAGAAAGCGTTTTGAAGTCTTCAAAAAAACTTATAAATATTTGGTGGTCAGTTGGAGAAAGAGTAATTAAATAGGTCTTCCAAGCCTTGTTTCTTTTATTCCTCAGAGCCTTTAGTTCCTTGGTAAACCACGGCTGACAAAAAATTGCATTTCTGAGCGTCTTTTGGGGAATGTTTTTTTTCATGCAATTTTTTAAAATGGAGTAAAAGCAAGCGACTGCTTCGTCAATATTTGTAAGGGTTGATATATTTTCAATACCAGCCCTGCTGTGTTCTTTAATCAAACTGTCAACAACATTACCCAATGTCCTAATTGGCAGCCTTCGCGCGACCGAACAACGAGCGACGGGCGCTGCATCGGACGATCAAAATATCAAACAACAATAACCCTATTGTGTGTCCTTATTAACACAGGAAAGCGATCGCGCGATGGGGTAGCTCGGTCGCAAATGTTTGTTTCATGATCGTTCAAGCTTTATCATTAAAGCTTTTCATAATCAAACTGTATACTCGTGCGACCGACGCGACGCTACGAAAAGTAGTCTGGTTGCTTCAAATCAACCAGTTTGATTTTCGTCGCGTTGCTCGTAGCACTCAACGAGAAGATGGCTTTTATATAGCCTGGTCGCTGCTGGTATAAGGACAAGAATTGTGGTAGCACTACTAACAAGCAACTAACATGCAACGCAACCGACCGAAGTTCATCGTTCGGTCGTGCGATGCAACTCCAATTAGGACATAGCCTTACAGAAGTGTTTTCCCTTCGAAAAAACATTTCGAAATGGAGATTTCTTGATGGTTGCACTACAAACATAACAAGATTTGTTGTTTGTGTTGAAGTGATGATTTAGAATATTCAACTTAAAATTCCTTAACTTTGACTTATTAAATTAAATTTGGTTCATCTGATGAAATAAACTCTATGACTTTTTGAGTTGAAAATAAAAACTGCTGAAGGTAGAAGAAGGAAGACGCCAGCCAATTCATTTCACAGTGTTATTACCCAATCGTTGACAATCCCTGGGTTTGAAACCTCGCTGATGTTCGAAGTGACTTTTAACTCCTTTTAAAAATAAATAAATAGGGTGGCGCAACAGAGCGAGGAGCCCCTGTGGCTTCTCACAACCATGCCTTGTGAGGGATTGCAGAGGACCTACAATTCAAGGTAAATTGTATTTAATCTACAAGGAACCATGTTTGTAATCTGGTATATTATTCTACTTTAAGTTAAACGATCCTTATTGATTACAACGAGACAATATTTTCACAAAAACTTTGTATTTTTATTTAAAAAAAAACTTTATTTGATGCTTTTCGGCGACAAACTGCTGAGTTTGTGAGCGGAAGTATCAACATCAAAATACCGTCTTGGAAAAAATATATCCCGACCAAAAAGATGGATGAAGAGAACCCCACTAAAAAGGCAACATCATACAACGTTCGGACACGATAGAGGAGTAAAAAAAGATTTTATATCAAAACATGTTCAAATGGTTCATAGGTTTTTCTTAAAACCCACCTCTGTCTATGACGGATTTACTGATGACGAACCTAGCAAACGAGAAACGGACAACGAACTTTGGATCTGTACGTGGAATGTTAGGTCCCTTAATAGCAGACCACGTGCAGCCGAACAATTAGCGGAAGCCCTCAACTGCTACAAAGCAGATATTACCGCTATTCAAGAAATGCGATGGGATGGACCAGGTAGACGCAAATTAAAAGACTGCGACATCTGCTACAGCGATTGCTACCGAGAACAAAAGCAGCGACTGTTTGGGTGTAGATTTGTTGTTGGAACTAGACTCAGGCAAAAAGTCTTGAGTTTCAACTATGTGAACGAGCGCATGGCAACAAACTGCATCAAGGCTAAATTCGTCAACATAAGCCTCATTTGCGCACACGCCCCCACAGAGGAAAAGGATGAAGACACAAAAGACGTATTCTACGAGCTCCTGGACAAAACATATGAGCAGTGCCCTGGCTATGACATTAAGATTGTTGTAGGCGATTTTAATGCCAAGCTAGAAAGAGAGGATATCTTTGGTGGAATAATAGGAAAAATACAGCGTGCACGACAACACCACCGATAACGGATTCAGGCTGATCGATTTCGCTGCGGGGCGAGATGTGCTGGTAGCTAGTACGCGGTTCCAGCACCTCAATATCCACAAAGGGACATGGAAATCTCCTGATCAATCAACCGTCAACCAGATTGACCACATTGCGATCGACGCACGACACTTCTCCAGTATAGAGGATGTCCGAAAATTCCGAGGGGCCAACATTGACTCGGACCACTACCTTGTTGTAACCAAGGTACGACTGCGGATATCCCGATCCAAGCCAAAATAAGGGAAAATTTGACGTTGGACGACTACAATCGCAAGAGATCGCCAAGTGCTTTTCCGATCGAGTCTCTTACAACCTCCTAAGGAGTCCTATGCCGCCAGCATCAAGTACAGAGAACCAGTGGCAGCACTGCCAATCAGCAATCAGAGATGCCGCATCTGAAGTGCTGGGTTTCACACGGCCACCACATCGAAACCCCTGGCTGGATGACGAATGCCGGCAAGCACATGCAGCTAAACAGGAAGCATACAAAGCGGCACTGCACAAAAACACTAGAACTGCTTACGAGCTCTACAAGCAGAAGAGGAGAGACGAACACCGGCTTCTCAGACGGAAAAAGAGAGAGCATGAGAAGCGCTCGATCGAGAAGATAGAAGGGTGCCACAGCAGGAATGAGGTTCGGGAGTTTTACCAAAAGGTAAAAACAACAGCCTCGGGCTATAAGCCCCGAGCCGAAGACTGAAAAGACGATCAAGGGAACATCGTGGTGAAACCGCAGTTAATGCTGAGGATATGGAAAGAGCACTTCTCCAAGCTCTATAACGGCGATGATGAACCCAATTCCGCTGTTAGAGAGATAGACCTATTCGATTTAGGCGACGTAGACCAACAATACCACCAACCTGACCTGAACGAAGTGAAGACAGCAGTATCCAAGCTAAAGTCCAACAAAGCTGCTGGAGCTGATGGATTGCAAGACATAGCCAATGTTTTTCTAATCGAGTGTCACTCCAGTGATCCTTCTATCATATGCGGTCAGTGTTAAGCAGTGAAGATCAGAGCCGCAGTCACTGATAGTCCGATGAAGAATCGGGAGATGAGTAAATTTTGTTCAAAATTCAGACAAAAATCATCGGTTTTCTTTCGAATGAGGATTGCTACCATCATAGTATATCCTTGATTATTTGGCCACTCATACTCGCACTCTATTTATCACCAGTTCGTTCTTCCAATGACTTTCGGCAAACATACAACAAAGTATTATGCAAAATCGTGCTCAGATTAACGAGTCTGCAACATCGAGCTATAAATTGATTACCACACTATCTTATCCCTTATCCCTACAAACAAGTGTTTAAATTATATTACTTCAAGCCCCTAATGATGCCCTCAAAGCCCTCAGCCTGGTGTGCTCGTTAATATTCTTCACCAAAGCCACTAGCAAAAATGAAATATCCTCACCTTTTACCTGAACCTGTGAAGCCATATTTAGCATAGCGTTTTGTGTGATATAAAATTCTGTGAATAATCCATCCTCGCATTAAACCAACACCGCACTCATTTTGGTTTCATAAAAGTGCAAAATTTTACTTAAAATAGAATAAACATATCCAACGAACCCGAATAGACAACCGTTAACCTCAGCAGCACAACCATAACCTTAAACATATCTACGCTACATGTTGTAGGAAGAAGTCTTTGAAGGTGCTGCCTGCAGTGCACAAAAACGTGCCTTGTATACGAAGTCATATCGCTTTGTGTGGATGAGGGTTTCCTTTACATTGCGACCACATGGAACATCATCGATTTTCAAAATCTGCTACCGCCTTCCAAAAAAAAAAAAAACGCCAAAATGGAATTATGAAGAGCAAGATATGCCCTCTCCATCTCCATATTGCTGCATCCTTTGAATTCAATTCAGGGTCTTTGGAAGCAGACGTTTATCACGAATAAAGGAATTTCTCCAGTGCATGTGATGTTTTTTTTTTTCATGGTGAAATCTTTGAAAGGAGTTGGAAAATAATGCTGACTATTTCAATGTCAGTTCTTTCATTTCTAGACTTTTGAATGGATCAACTAACGCTCGCTTTCGAGGCAATTTTTTAGAATTGGGTTGAAAACAGGCGCAAGCCTTAAAAAAGTAACGTGCTGTGCAAATGTAGACCTACATAGTTTCTACAGGGCCACATATCTCTCTACAGAGCTACGCAATACGAATGTGGAATATAAGTACTGCTTTCAATAAGAAAACTACCATAACTCCCATAGAGGTAAAGGCTTCCTAATTATCCAATCTGTTGCTTACAACCGCACAATACGAATGTGAAACATTGCGTATGACGTTTTTCTCCCCAAAAATTCAATGCCATTGGTGCCAAACATTCATACTACTTGTTTCTTGGCTATATTCACCCTCACCCTTTGGTGTTTGCACAAACTGTTGATGATATGAAATATTTTCCGATAACCGTATGTGGAAGTATCTCCTTCATTTGAGTAAAACGCTACCCGTAAGGCACAGCGTCCCCACTCATTCCATGCGACTGCCTTCAACTCATGTATACTTTTGGTTTATCTACTCGTGTAAAAGTTTTAATTCCGAAAGTTTGCTTACATTAAACAACATGAACAACAACACCAAAATAACACAAATCTATGCAAAGAATCGATGCCAAAGTATCTGCTTACCCTTGTTTATGTGCGTGCTACACAGAAAGCTGAGGAGATGATTCTTTCCTAGCTTTTTGTGAAGGAAGGGAAGAGGCCAACCTCACCTTTCATATTGGGAGTATAGTAGGTATGTTATAACAATGCCAGTCTATGCACCTTTCTTGAGCTTGAGAAAGGAATGAATTTATGGTTTCGCCATACTTCAGCTGGGCAAGGGAAAATTTGCTGTCTCCCCATGTGTGAAGTCTGAGTGTGGGGTACGAATACTTCTCATTTCTAGCTGGCTGAATGATTTTGAATTTTAACGAGCACCAACAGCAAAAACTTACCCTTGAGTGTGTGAAAATTGAATTGGCCTGTCTGTAGGAAGGAACCCCAACTTGTGGAGAGAAGGAGGACGTGAGACAAAAAAAAAAGTGAAAAGGGGTGGTTAAGTGAGTGGTTCTATGACATGATATTGTTATTAGCGCTAAGAAAACTATTTTACTACTGAACAGAGCTAGTTCCTGGCGAAGATACAACACACGCCAGTGATTTGTTCTCCAGATATACGAAAGCAAGTGCGGGGGAGGGTGTTATATTGTGATGTCAGACAGGATTAGGAAACTCTGACAGATAAAAAAAAAACTGAGCATGGAAGAAGAAGACTTAATTGCTTGTATTCAGGAAAGTTTTCACGGTTGCATGATTGTTGGATAGAGTTAGTTGTTTTGAATAACGCTTCCATCTATATTTTGTCATAGCATACATTCCTTAGTCGGGAGAGGACACACACTGTCGCAATCGACGACAAAGACAAGGGTTGCTTTAGGAGGGTTTATGTACAACAGTGACGGTGAGTCTGAGTAGGATGGCGGTAGCTGTCGGATTTAACTTTTATTTTTATTTTCTGTTGAAAAAAAAAAGATGAAAAACTTTTCCAAAGAGTTTTTCTACAAAAAAGAAAATAAAGGAAAATGAAGGATGACTTTGGGAATAAAAGTTTTATCCAGAAAGAAGAAGACGCGTTTAGCAACGGAAGTTTTTCGATTTTGATGACTCTGAGGGTATTTTTATTCGGCACGAAAGTTTTTTTCCACATTTTTTTTTCTTTTTCAATTTTATTTTTGTTGGATATCATCTATACACAGTTAAAGACACGTTTTGAGATCCCAAGGAATGTGAGGGATTTAAAGTTGGAGGTGGGTATAGACAAAGTGGCATTAATTGACACAAAGGGATTAGGGGGATGAACTGTGTTGGTTGGAATAGTCAGGAATCAAAGTGAATGGTTGGAAGTTTGGAAATAGTTTTCAGGTTCTGAGTTGCATTAAGTTAGATCAAAGAGCGTGCTTTTGAAATGGTCACGTTGCAGTGGCGCCAAATTGCTTTCAGTTTTTGTAGTACTTTTCTTTGATCCTTGAGAAAAGTGTAGTAGTGATGGTGGTAAAAGGGAGACTGATACTTCTAGTGATAGAATGGGCGTAGATTTTGAATTGTTTTGTCTTTGAAAACTCTTAAATGAGAGTTCCTTAGAAAACAAAGCAAAAAATATATAATGTCAGCTCAGTGGGCGATGAAAAGACGTGAAAAAGTCTAGCTTATTGTTGAAAACTTTTGGGTGTTTCCTAGGAGACATTCTTATACACAAAAAATATAATCTTAATGAGGAGGAGGACTTACAACGCCTAGATAAGTGGTCTGAGGGCGAGACATGACGAAATCGAAATTGCTAAATTTGGGTTTTGACGTTTTTTACTCTAAATATTGACTTATTTTTCACATTTCAGATTTATGCGAACCCCATGATGAGATCCTTATTTTTCGGTGACTTCAACCAGCCGTATCTAAACTGGACTTTGTCAGACGACCAATAGTTTTATATAGCTCCAAGCCCCATCTCTGCCAAAGAATGTCTGTTCGTTGATCGCCTTGCAGACTCTTGCCTCTACCAAGTAAGTGGAATTTTAAACTATATGGGTAGGCAGCTTGACCTTGTATTTACAACAGACCCCATTAATTCTTCGACCTCACTTTCACCCCTGCTTTTTTCAACCATAGATAACCTACACCCTCCTCTCCCTCTCTCATTTTTTCTCCGGTCTTCTAAACCATCTAACCCGCGATTTCCACAAAGCAAACTTCCGGAAAATTAATAATTATCTCAATATAACTCACTTTAATTTTGATAATTTAACTATAGAAGATGCCACATCCGCGTTCTACAGAGAAATACATAATGCTATATCCCTCTTCGTTCCCCTTTCCAGACTTAAAACTTCTTCTACATCCCCACTTTGGCATAACCATAGGCTCCGTACTCTAAGAAATAAAAGGAACAAATTGTGGACAATCTTCCTTCGTACTCGATCTCCTATACTGACTATTCAGCTTACCTTGGTTTTTATCTACACTTCTGTGAGCTTTTCAACACCCTTTACCAACGCTATTTAATCGAAATGAAATCTAACATTAATAATGACCCTAAGTCTTTTTATAAATTTGTCAACCACGAAAGAAAATCTGACGGGTGCCCTTCCTCCCTTTCCTTCAATAACGAAACCTCATCCGATGCACTCGCCGTAGCAAACTATTTCGCAAGTCGCTTCACGGGTGATTCTTTTGTTCCTGACCCAGCTTATTTCTCGTTCTTACTGAATTTCTCTTTTGGCCCATTTCATCCACGTTTCTTTGACTCCCATCTAATTGAAGAAAAGTTAAATCATCTTAATGATGAATATATTCCTGGCCCCGATGGAATACCTGCCATATTTCTTAAGAAATGCTCCTCAACTCTTTCCCTTCCCCTCTCAAAAATCTTTAACTTGTCCATATCCCTTGGAGTTTTCCCCCAAGCTTGGAAAACGGCATTTATAACCCCTATACACAATAAAGGTCCTAAGTGCGACGTGAAAAATTATCGTCCCATCGCTAAACTATCGCATATACCCAAAATTTTCGAAAGCATATTGTATGAAAACTTAAGTTTTCGTTGCAAATCACTCATTTCCCCTAGACAACATGGGTTCCTCAAAGGCAGGTCAACAACAACAAACCTCGTTGACTTTGTCTCATTTTCCCTCTCAGCCTTGGAGATTGGAAAGGAGGTCGATGTAATTTCAACTGACTTTATTCAAGCTTTCGATAAAATCTCCGACAAACTTATTCTTTTTAAACTTTCCACCCTCGGCTTTGAACCCATTCTGTTGAGATGGATCTCTTCTTATTTAGAAAACCGTTTTTACAGAGTTCGGTTCAGATCCGCCTTATCCAGCCGCTTTCTAGCTACATCCGGTGTTCCCCAAGGCATCCATTTAGGCCCTCTCCTCTTCATTCTCAGTATTAACGACATTGAAATGATCATCAAACACTCCTCTATCTCTCTCTATGCGGACGATACTAAGTTTTACCGGATCATTTCTTCTTCTGAAGACTCTTCCCACCTCCAACTTGACCTCGACAATTTTTCAATATGGTGCTCCAAAAACTGCCTGGAGATAAATGTATCCAAGTGCCCATCAATAACCTTCTCACGTAAACGCATCAAATCTCCTCCCCGTCTCTATCTGCTAAACAGTCAAATCATTTCCACCGTTGAGGTGATTCGAGACCTTGGGATTATTTGCGACCGTGAGCTGAATTTCCTCAAGCATATCGACGATATAATCCTTAAAGCAAATTCAGCACTTGGCTTCGTGAAACGATGGTCCAAAGAATTTGCAGACCCCTACGTAACCCGATCCCTTTACATTTCATTTGTTTGTTCGCTTCTTGAATACGCTTGTCAAGTCTGGTCGCCTTTCCAACAAGTGCACATTGCCAGAATTGAGAGTATACAACGCCGTTTCCTCTGATTTGCTCTTCGAGGTCTTAATTGGAGTAATCCCCTGATATTACCTCTTTATCAAGACCGAATCAAACTCTTAACCTCAATACGCTGAAAGATCGAAGAGAAATATTTGACATTCTCTTCATTCACCTAATCTTTACAGGTACCATTGACTGTCCAGCCCTTAACGAATACATTTTTCTAAATACTAACCCTCGTAACACCCGGAATCCCCGTCTCTTCTATCTTCCCATCCATCGAACCTCTTACGGCTCCAATGAACCCATCTCCCGAATGCTGAGAAATGTGAACTCCCA
This sequence comes from Melanostoma scalare, assembly GCA_949752695.1. NCBI lineage: Eukaryota > Metazoa > Arthropoda > Insecta > Diptera > Syrphidae > Melanostoma > Melanostoma scalare. The sequence continues at coordinate 149,169,778 of OX456986.1, forward strand.
CTCCTCTTGTTTTGACTTCAATATGAGTACTCCCTGCCTAAAACTTCGTCTCCTAAGCCCTCCAACTAGTTAGTAAGTCTTAGCTATTAAGTTTCTTAGTTTATAAGTTAAATAGCTTGTATTAAGCCTAATAAATGGGGGTTTTGCCCCCACCAAAATTATGTAGGTGCGTTGGCTTCCGGTAAAGTTGGTAGCAGCGTTCATAATAATTTGGAATTTTCATAGTTTTTTGAAATCATCACGAATAACCCAGAATCCAGCTCCCCTCCATTGTTCGCAGGTTCCACTGATTTTATGAAAATCTAATATTGGTTTGTGCTCTCTCAGTTACATCAACATACTTTCGCCTTCTTTGGCCATGAAAAAGTGTGAGTAGAGCAGTTCAAACTTTCGAGGCACTCAAACGGGAAAAGCAAGTTGGTAGATAGACAAAGTGTTGTGGCAAATCACTGTTCCTGATGGTTCTTCAAATGTATCATCATAGCTAGGGATGATCCCGCTATAACAGAGTTGATTTGCGTTAGTAATCCCTCGCGTAAAGGCATAGCCACATGATGTAAATTCCTGTCCCTGACTCTGCCTGATAACATAATTATCACTCCTAAACAAAGCGGAATTTCTTTTCTTCGAAAGTTTCAAATTTAACCATCATACTAAAAACAATCTCCGCAAACGAACAATGCCTTAGCTCTTCGTTGTTATCTATGAAAGTAGGATTTGGTCTCCAAACACGAACGAAACTTCTGCTATACCTTAAGGGATATCTCCAAAATTTTTCAGAATCCTCAGTGCATTCCGACGCTACCTAGACCTTTGGTTTTGTGTTTTGATGTTGCCCGATCCAGGTTTTCCAAGATTTTTCCTGCCTTCAGCGTGGCAGGAGCTTTAACAACAGGCTGTGCAGTTACCGCACTGTTGCCCGGTTTAAAGAGAAACCCGGTCTCAATGTTTTGGTTTGTTTTGTTTTGGTTTTGTTCTTGTTATATACAATACAATGGGTGACGAAATATTCTTGAAGTCATTAAGACTGTGCTGTTAAGTTCCAAAATGAAGTTTAAGACTAGGCAATTAAACGTAGCGTCGGAGAAAGCGGCACATGCTTTCTCCGACGTTTAACTTGATAATCGTTGCCTTAAAGAGCTTAATATTCCACATCCTAATCAAGTCAAGAAAACCCGCCGACTTGCTCTCATCCAAATCTTCTGTAAGCAAGTCCCAGTTGATTAGCTGTTTGAATGCTATTATAGCAAAAAAGCAAGAAAGGCAAAAACCTTCCATGATTTTTATTGCTATTTCATGAGCTAACGACAATTTTTATTTTTTCAACTTCCTATTGCTCTTGAGAGTTGATGGGTGATGGGTGACTCAAATGGAAATAGTATTGGCCAACTGTCACGATATCCCATTTCCACAACTGCCCTAAATCCAAGTCACAAGAATTTCGCAAACGATTAAATTTTGCGAGACAAAAGCTCATAACACTAAACGTCTAAAATCATGTCAAGCACACATACCTATACATATGCTGATGAAATAATTATGCTCTTCCATTATAACCACTATGATAGCTTTTAAGATTTAAGCTGCCATAACGCTTGCAAAGCATTTTAAGAATTGTTCCCAGTGTCCATTTGCCAGATGAGAACGAACAGTTTTATAGCCATTTGGTATAGTGGTGGTTAAATGTAATTGTTCCGTTTATTCGCATCACTTATCCACATCGGGTTTTCATACAACAACAATAGCAAAAAAAAAAATACCATAACTAACCGACATCTTAGATGTTTATGTATTAACTTTAATAAGCCATGTAAGTTAGACGCTCATACACGAGTATGGCATGTTGTTTGTTCACAGATTTTTTGTCGTTTGAAGTCATTTAATTTTTATGAAGTTTTACCCCAGAATTATGGCACTTAATTCCAATAGGCTATGAGACGCACAAACGTGGCTGGAAGGATGTTTTGGGTTGAGCTCCAGAGCTCACTCCGCACGTCCTGTCGTTGTCGTCGTCATTCGGCCACATGGACTGGACATCATGTGTAATAATTTATATTCTTTTTTTGTCGTGTTCCTTGACAATGATGTTGTCGTCGAGTTTGTCCTGGTTTATTACTTGGCACGACTTGTGTGTGGGTCAGTACTCAGTAGTTTGGTGTATCGATGGGTGGAGTGAGTGTGTATCGTCGCATGATGGTTATTTATTTCGTGTCAGTGGTTCGATGACGATCGATATCCTTAAATTACATTGAGGAATGTCTCCATATAAATCAATGTCCACTTGGAACTTGTTTTCATTTATCATACACTGTGTGCTTGCCAGGTACGAGTTAATGTAATGAATGGGTTGCAGTGGAAGGATTTAAACAACATGTACAAGAGTCAGTTGTGTCCTTTTGCTGGTACTCAATTATTGAATCGGATAAATGATAGTAATTAAATAAAAACGATATCGACGACGGCGTAGGTTTGGCGAAAACGAGGTTCGCAAATGTTGAAAGCAAGTGGAGTTTATCTCTCCATCCCTTTAATCAAAAACCAATCACTGCCACAGGGGAGTTATTTTAAAATGATTCGGTTTCGTTTAGCTTCAAAATCTGTAGGACCAATCTTGAGATGGATCCTACCAAGCATTGATTGGTGCTGTTATTACAATGCTTGGTGAGCTATGGTGTTCTTTCAATTCGCTACCATCTTAATGAAGTGAAGTTTACTATGTATATGTATATCTCATCTTCATAAATGCATATCAAAACCAATTATTGAGACTTTCATACCTAGCCAAATAATCCACATGTAAAACTCAGCAAGAGTTTTTTGGGAACAGTAAACTTTCCAGTACCGCAAATAATACGGGGATGCATACCTGAGCGCTGTGTTGGCTTCTTATATGTATAAGTATTGTGAAACATCGCAACAGTGTTTCCTTCTATCAATACATCCAATGCAGTAAACTGATGAAGGACAGTGTATCTTACCACACGGTAAATTCAACTAAAACTTATCAACTGAAGCCATTCCATTAATGGAAAGGCCATCCAACGACCAAACCGTTCACCTATCGAAACTCTTTGGCACAAAATGAAACTTCTTCTTCTTCTTCTTCTTCTTTTCATTTCCGGCGTTACGAGTAGTGATCTTGAAGCGATCACAACTCTCCCACTTTTCTGCTTCACACTAGTGATCCGCCTGTGGGGTACGCCGCGTTGACCTCAGAAAGCGTCGGCAAGCCTCCTGGTTTTGGATTGCTCCATGTCTGAGGTCAACCAAATGCTGCTGTTTTTGCATTTGCTTGTACCAGGAGTGTTTTGGCCTGCCTTTACTTTTTCGTCGCGAATTTGTTGAAACGTTGTTCGATATTGCCTTTTGGACGGGGTTCTGCGGATCTCTCCTTTGAACATGACAATACCAACTGAGCCGGTCGTGCTGAATTTTGTCCAAGATGGTACTTTTGACATGAAGGTTTCCACGGATCTTAGTACTTCTAATTCGATCAAGCTTTGTTACTCCTGCTGTCATCCGAAGCATCTTCATTTCGGCTGCCGTAAATTTGCTCTCATACTTTTTGTGCATTGTCCAACATTGTGAACCGTATGTCAGAGCTGGACGGACAACTGCTGTGTAGAGTCTTCCCTTCAGCTAAGGGGGCATTTTTCGATCACAGAAGATAGCGGAGTTTTCTCGCCACCTCATCCACCCTACGCTTACTCGATGATTGATGTCGTCATCACAAGTTGCTTCACTATTGATCATAGATCCCAGATATTTAAACTTTTCAAACTTGGGAAGCACATTTCCATTCAATTTTTTTTTTTTTTTTTATTTTATTTTAATTCATCATATTCTTATTAAGTATAAATCAATAAAGCAAACTTATATACATATATAATATAATGATAGTTAGCAATCTGTAACTTCTTAAAGTTAATGTTGAATGCTACAATTTAAGAAAGCATATTTAATAATTCATAAGACTGATGTGGGGTACCAGTTTCTTTCTTTTTTTTTCTTTTTTGTTTTTTTTTTTTTTTTTTTTTTTTTTTTTTTTTTTTTTTTTTTTTTTTTTTTTAAAAAAATTAAAAAATTAAAAATTTTGAAAATTTTATATTAAACAAAATGAAAGGTTGAAGTATATTTTTCTATAATTAAATTTTTAATTTATAATTGCATATTACGAATTTTATTGAAAAAAAAAAGAATTCAAGAAGAAAAACAATAATATAATGCAAGAACTACATAATTAGGTTACCGAAAGATTGTTTCAATGCTAGTTAAATCGATATGAAAAAGCTAAATATTGGCTTTTTTTTTGAACGATTGGAAAATGTAAGTTCTCCTTATCTCAGGTGGAAGTTTATTAAAACATTTTGGAGCTGTTACTGTATAAAAACGAGCATATTTGGTTTTGTGAGCAAATGGAACATAAACAAGAGCTAGTTCATTGATGCGTAAAGAGTAATATTCCGAGTTCCTGTTTGGGATGTTACCACTTTGTTGAAAGAATTCTCTTAGGACTTTAAATACATAGAGATGTCTCAAAGGAAGAATTTGTAATTCTGTGAAAAGAGGCCAACTATTTGTAAGACGGTTTCTACCAGATATTATTCTGATTAAGCATTTTTGAGCCCTTAGCAAACCAATTGTTGCATTTTCAAAAGCACCACCCCAGGCCGTTATACCATACTGTAGTTTAGAATTTGCAAGGCCATAGTAAATCATTGTTAATACTTTTTTAGAGCAATAAGGTTTAAGAAGATAAAGCTTTCGAGTAACTCGCAATAAGTGAGATTTAACTGTTTGGATATGAGGTTTCCAGCTTAAATTTGTATCAATTACAACACCTAAATATTTGTACTCATTGACAGTTTCTATTTTAAAACAATTTGGGGAACATTGGTTTGATTCGTTGAAGTTATTTTTGCCACATTTGTGTAAATGTACACTCAACCTTTTGCAGTCAAAAGAATGTAAACATAGATTAAATTCATCACTTATAGATCCAGTCATTTTGAAATTCATTAATTTAGTTTTATCGCTGATGATCAGCTTATGAAAAGCAAACCACAGCCTTATTTTTTCTAAATCTTCTCCGATTTTTGTAATACAGCCAAGCATAGAAGTTTCATGATAAGAGAATGCAATGTCGTCAGCGAAAGCTGTAGCTAAGCCATTCAAATTCTGATCGAAAAGTGAATTTATATATATTAAAAATAAAATCGGTCCAAGAACAGACCCTTGAGGGACACCATTCTTTAATGTAAGGCAATTGCTAAGTTTGCCATCAATATTCACTGCTTGTGTCCTACCACTGAGATAAGAATGAAACCAATCATGAATTTTACCTCTAAAACCAGATCGGTATAGTTTATCAAGTAATATTTTGTGGTCTACTAAGTCAAAGGCTTTTGACATGTCAATGAAAAGAGCCATAGTGAACTTAGAGGAATTAAATCCTTCATAAAGATGGCTGCTCAATCTGAGAATGGCATTTTCTGTAGATTTTCCTGACCTAAAACCGAATTGATTGTTAGAGAAGAAATTGTGCTTATTGAGAAAAGAAACCATACGTGATTTTAAAAGCTTTTCAAATAACTTAGAGAAAGTCGGAAGAAGAGAAATAGGCCTGTAGTTTTGAACATCTTTACGGTTGCCTTTTTTGTAAAGAGGAACAACTTCTGCACACTTAAGTGATTGAGGAAAGCAGCCGCTATGTACACAAATGTTAAATAAGTAACAAAGTATATCACTTACTAGCTGTGCCCGCGACTTCGTCCGCGTGGAATAGTGACTTTCAGCAGCATTTTTAACTTTTTAGGAAATAAAACTTCTAGCCTCAAAAATGGCGGTATTTCGAAAAAAAAACATTCAACCCCTATTTCAACACCTTGTAGCCCTGTTAAAAATACTTTTGAGACCGTAGTTTTTGAATTCCCATTTCCGTTCCCGTGGGAATGTAAGGATAGATATATAGCCTTTATCCTTCCGCATGTTCTAGACCATCTCTGTAGCTAATTTAATAAAATCTGTTAAGCAGTTTGAACGGGAGACATACGAAAAACATACCGACATAGCTACATTCGCATTTTTAATATTAGTAAAAACTCCCGTTCCCGTGGGAATATGGTGACCGTTTTCGTTGGAATATGTGGATAAGTTAAAGTTAATGTTACTCCGGGATTATGGAGCATTCCAACGGTGGAAGAATTTTTGAAATCGGTGCTGTAGTGTAAAAGTTCCCGTATACGTTCCTGCTCCCGTGGGAATATAGGGAAAAAATATATAGTCTATGTCTTTCCTCAGGTTTTGAACAATCTTTGTTTAAAATTTCATTTAAATCGGTTTATTAGTTTGGGCGGGAGATGGTAACACAAAACGACGGTCAGACAGAGCTCCTTTCACACTTATTATATTAGTAAGGACTCCCGTTCCCGTAGGAATATGTGGATGAATTAAAGTTAATGTTACACAGGGATAGTGTAGCATTCTAACGGTGGAAGAATTTTTGAAACCGGTGCTGTATATAGGGAGCCGTAGGCATATGGGGATGAATTAGTTTTTATGTTACTCGGGGATAGTGTAGCATTCTAACGGTGAAAGAATTTTTGAAATCGGTGCTGTAGTGTCAAAGTTCCCGTATACGTTCCTGCTCCCGTGGGAATATAGGGAACCGTAGGAATATGGGAATGAATTAGTTTTTGTGTTACTCGGGGTAGGTGTAGCATTCTAACGGTGAAAGAATTTTTTAAATCGGTGCTGTAGTGTAAAAGTTCCCGTATACGTTCCTGCTCCCGTGGGAATATAGGGAACCGTAGGAATATGGGGATGAATTAGTTTTTATTTTACTCGGGATAGTGTAACATTATAACGGTGAAAGAATTTTTGAAATCGGTGCTGTAGTGTCAAAGTTCCCGTATACGTTCCTGCTCCCGTGGGAATATAGGGAACCGTAGGAATATGGAAATGAATTAGTTTTTATGTTACTCGGGGATAGTGTAGCATTCTAACGGTGAAAGAATTTTTGAAATCGGTGCTGTAGTGTCAAAGTTCCCGTATACGTTCCTGCTCCCGTAGGAATATGGGGATGAATTAGTTTTTATGTTACTCGGGGATAGTGTAGCATTCTAACGGTGAAAGAATTTTTGAAATCGGTGCTGCAGTGTCAAAGTTCCCGTATACGTTCCTGCTCCCGTGGGAATGTTGGGAACTGTAGGAATATGGGGATGAATTAGTTTTTATTTTACTCGGGATAGTGTAACATTATAACGGTGAAAGAATTTTTGAAATCGGTGCTGTAGTGTCAAAGTTCCCGTATACGTTCCTGCTCCCGTGGGAATATAGGGAACCGTAGGAATATGGAAATGAATTAGTTTTTATGTTACTCGGGGATAGTGTAGCATTCTAACGGTGAAAGAATTTTTGAAATCGGTGCTGTAGTGTCAAAGTTCCCGTATACGTTCCTGCTCCCGTAGGAATATGGGGATGAATTAGTTTTTATGTTACTCGGGGATAGTGTAGCATTCTAACGGTGAAAGAATTTTTGAAATCGGTGCTGCAGTGTCAAAGTTCCCGTATACGTTCCTGCTCCCGTGGGAATGTTGGGAACTGTAGGAATATGGGGATGAATTAGTTTTTATGTTACTCGGGGATAAAGAAGCATTCTAACAGTGGAAAAATTTTTGAAATCGGTGCTGTAGTGTCAAAGTTCCCGTATACGTTCCCGTTCCCGTGGGAATTCAGGGATAAATTGTAGCCTATGTGTTATTCTGATGTATAAGCTATATTATTAGAAAGTTTAAGTAAAATCCATTCAGTAGTTTTTGCGTGAAAGAGGAACAAACATACATCCACACATACAAACTTTCACGTTTATAGTATTAGTAGGATAGTAGGATATAAAACACAATTTTTTTGAGGAATGTATTTGTAATACCATCACTTGAACACGAATTTTTATTATTTAAAGACATAATGAGTTTAAAAATTTCTTGAGAAGTGATGGCATTAAAGACAAAGCTAGCTGAATGTTCTTTTTCAGATGACAAAACTCTTGAATAATCGTTGCAAGTGCAAGAACTGTTTGAATCCTTTGGTTTTAAACGTTCAGAAATATCTATGAAGTATTTATTGAAAGCAACACCAATACTATATGAATCTGAAATAGCCAACCCATCAACATCTAAATTATTAATAATATTCCGTTGTGTGCTTTTATCTAAAATACCATCAACAATTTTCCATTCTTCCCTACTGTTACCTCTAGCATTATGCATCTTATTTGTGTAGTAATCATCGCGGGCTTTATTTATTTTCATATTAATTTCTTTAGATAACTTACTGTAGAACTTTTTGAGATTTACATTGTTAGGATATCGACGGCATTTTTTAAAAATTTTATTTTTCACTTTAATTCTTTTTAAAAGATTTGCTGATATCCATGGCTTTATGTATGTAGCTTTCTTATCTGAATTAGTACTGAATGAAGTGCAATTTTCTACATGTTTATTAATGATTGACATAAAAACGTCATAGGCTAGCGAAGGATTGGTTTCACGATAGACAGGCTCCCAAAATTCATATTTAAGTTGATCATTTAACTTTTTATAGTTTATATTCTTTTTGCTTTTTAAAGAAGAGCAGATTGTATTGTTGATTTTATTTACAGATAGAGTAACCATATGATGATCTGTAATGTGAAGATCTAAAGCAGTACCAAAAAAGTGGCTTTTATTATTTTTGTGTTTTCTTGTAAAAATATGGTCAATGCAAGTACTACTCGAAGATGTTATGCGAGTTGGCTCATTAATTATACTCTTCAAACCGTATGAAGATAATGAAAAAAGATTGTTTTCGGTGTCTTTGTCAGACTCATCAAGAATATTGATATTTATGTCACCGACAACAATTAAATTTTTGGCTTTTATTTCATTCAAAATAGAATTAAATTCTTCTATGAAGACACTTCTACAAAATTCATGTAATCTGTAAACGCATAGCATTGTATAAATTTCATTCTCAAAGAAAAGGGATAAATTCACAACATCTGCACTCGGAATATTAACTAAAGAAAAGTTGCACTCATAACCAACCTTCACAAACACGGCAACTCCACCTGAAGGGTAGGAATCATTACATTTTCCGAAAAGAATATAACCCGGTATATTATAGAGATCTAATTCATATTGATAAATCCAAATTTCAGTTAATATAATTACGATTGGTAAATTAGACAGTGTTTCGATATGAGCTAACAATATACTAAAATTCTTTCTTATACTACGAATGTTTTGATGTAAGCATAAGATTTCTATTTCATTGACGGTGTTGGAGAGAGAAGAAGAGATTAGGTTATATTGAGAAGACGAAGATGATTTACGTGATACAATTGAACTCATAGCTTTTCTAGATCAGCGTGACAGGTTATTTTAATTTTTTCTTCGCCTTCTTTCTTCCTCATGTACACCATTCCATTCCTCGTCCATAAAAATCTGTAATCTTTGGAGACTTTTTTTGCTGCAGCGGATTTAAAGAGTTGACGATTTTTATATGATAAGCTCTCGTTTAAGAACATGTCTTGGTGATCGCAGCTCTCGTCAATGATTTTTGTTGATAGCTTAACTCTCTGTTCATATTTGGCTTTCATAATTCGCTCTTTGCAAATACGTGATATTAGTCTAACTTGGAGAATATTAATTTTTTTAGGAGGTTTGCCAACCGGTTTTGTCTTTATTGTTTTAATGTGACAAAAATCAATGTCTTTATCTGTCAACTCAATATTCGTACCCTCTCGGAAGACTTTGAGAGCCATTTCTGTACTGGAGACAGTGTTGGTGGTTGGTACATTAAAGATTTCAATAGTGTTGGCCAGTAACTGTTGTTCCAGACGACTGATGTTGCTCTCTAATAAATCAATTTTTTCTTCGTTTTCCTTATTTTTTAATTTTAGAACTTCGATGTCTTTATTTTGATTCTCTTTAATTGATAATATTTCAGCATAAATCATTTCCAATGTGATTGCTTTTTTGCCAGTATCCATTGTAGAGATGTTTTTAGTTCCAGATGAGGTAGATAAGTCAAAAAGAGTATTCGAAGATTTAGAAATGTTCAAAGCAATCCAATGTCTGGAATAGGCTTGTCTGGATCAGAAAAAGGGGCAGCACAGGTATTCAGTCTTTTTAGCGCTAATACGGTACCCATTTCCTTCCAGAACATCAATCCAAACGTCAAGTGCTCGTTGCAGGGATGTAGGATCCTCGCTTATGATGGCTCTATCATCAGCAAAGAATAATTGTTGTACTTTATTGTCCGTTACTTTTCCTTCGAGCAAACAATCCAGAACAGCAATAAAGAGCATTGGACTCAAGACACTTCCCTGATGTACACCTACTGTTATTTGGAATTCTTCGGTGACTCCAGCTGGGCATCTCACTTTAGTAACTGCTCCTTCGTACATGTCCATAATTATTCGCACATAGGCTTCAGGAACTTCTCGGTGTCTGAGGGCCACCCATATCAGATCTCGTGGTTGTCGATCGAATGCTTTTCGAAATCAACCAACACAATATGCAAATCCTCTAAGGCATCTCGGTGTTTTTCCATAATGATCCTTGTACTTTGGATTTCGTCTGTAGTTGACTTACCCGCGACAAACCCGCATTGGTCATCAGAGAGCCTTATTATTTTCCGCAGTCGGCTATCCAAAACCCGCTCAACGATCTTCATAGTGTGGGACAGCTTCTGGTATCTCCCTTTCCCTTGTATATTGGAAGAAGAAAACCTTCCCTTTATTGATTAGGCAAACTGTCACCTCTTATAAGTTTGGAGATGAGAATCGTGAGCCATCTCAACCCGATGTCTCACATATTTTTCCAAAACTCATATGGTACCTCGTCTGGCCCAATCGCTTTGCCTTTTTTGGAGTTCTTAACTGCCTCCCTAACTTCTTCGACTGTGACGTCGGATACTTCCGTAAAGTTAGGTGCAGCTGTTGGAAAGTGGCGCCGAGGAAACTGTTCATTCAAAAGATCATCACAATACTGTCGCCACCTGTGAAGAATTTTGTCGTCATCCACAAGTAGCAGTCCTTGAGCATCATTTATGAACTTCGGCGAACGAATGTCCTGCGCATTTCTCCTTCTCTGAGCGGCTATTTTGAAAATAGTTGCTCCCTTATTCAAGTTGCTTTGTCTTAGCTCTTGGATTGCCTGATTTGCTTCAGCAGCTGGGGCAGAAATCTCTTCCAGCTCTCGATACAGGCCCTCCGTGCTTTTTGCTTGAAGTTTGGCGCACTTTTTCTTCGCTTCTTTTCTGCAGCTCTTGTATTCCATTTTGAGACGCGCTTTTTCATTTGTATTTCTTGAGGGGCACTTCGACCAAGCTTGGAAAGCTGCTTTCTTCTTTCTAATCACTGCTTTAGCTTCATCATCCCACCACCAGGTTTCTTTAGCTTGTTGGTGGTGTCCTTTTGAGACTCCTAACAGTGATTTGGCTCTCTCTAAGCAGGTTCGTTGTAGGCGATCCCACATATTTTGTGCCGTGATTGCATTTGAAACTGCGTCGATGGTATTACACAGCTGACTTCGCATATACGAAATGAATTGCTGTCCTTTGGTTTTCTCCAGATTGTACCACTTGATTCTCCTAGGAGCCTTTGTTTGTTTGACTACCTTCACCGCATCCGTAAAAAAATTCTGTTAAAAGAAGACGGTGTTGTTGAGCTGCAGCTTCTCCTAGTATCACTTTGCAGTCTTTCACCCGAGATTTCATGTAATTGGTTACCAAATGGTAATCAATCTGGGTTTCATTTCCTCCACTGCTGTAAGTGATAAGGTGTCGGTCTTGTTTGATGAACATGGTATTTAATAGGCACAAAATGAAACAAAAGTTGAAAAAGTAATCAGCACAGACTCTTCAAAAGCCATGACCATGTACGATCAATAACTAGCGCTTGAGTAAAAGAAAACCAAATTTTCTGCTCCTCTTCATCCAGGAGTAGCCTCAAGTCCCATGCTCTTATTCTGCTTTTTTTATATGTTATAAGAACATAAACAAAGTTTATTTAAATATTTTTCGCAGTAAAAGCGTAATGACCAAAGGAATTATTTGAGAAGGATGATGTTAGACTCTTTTTTTTTATAAAGATCCGAGCAGTCTATTCATACTTTTAGTTGATGTCTACGTAGCTAGCCACCCTGAGCCTCCAAACATGATGTTTTTTATCAAAAAAACTTTAAACGGCGGTTTTTCGGTGGTTTTTTGATAAAATCGTCGAAACTATTCAACCGATCCTTACAAAAATTTAACCACATGTTTCTTATGACTATAGCTATAGCGCATATTATTACATTTTGATATTTTGAGTGTTACTATTTTTTTGGACCAAAAAACGATCAATAAAAACTTGTATTTTGTTTTTGGAAAAATTGCTGCCATTTTGTAGTTTTTGAAAGAAAATAACGAAAACATACATACTTATATACTAAACAACTTTTGAGATATTATAAATGGTTTCACTGTCGTAGTAGTGGTTTGGGTCTTACGCTCTACGCACTTTTTTCATGTATGTCTGACTTATTGTATGGTACACAATAAGTAATAGTAAATAGGGAAGCAATAAGTTAATATGGGACGAATTAGGTGTTTGTAACAGAACAAGTTGCACAAAAACCAAGTCAAGTGGACTAGGGAAACCACCACAAAGTAAAAAACTATTGCAGCTTCAGTCCTGGCTGTTAAGTCAAAATCTGATAAGTACATGCTTAAGGGGTTAGGCCACCCTAGAATTTTCGAAAAATCGATTTTTTTTTAAATTCCAAATGGTCCTTAGGACCTCAAAAATGATGTCCCAAAAGATTATGGCCGAGAAAAACCTTTGGATACTCGGTTTTCGAATTTTATTACAAGGCGGTCTGGTTCGCAGCGAGCTCCTTTTGTGAGCGCAAGTGGGAAGGTACGTTAGGGGAGTAGAGAGATGTATACGGCAGTTGTTATTGAAAATATTTATTTCCTGACTAGCCTAGACTAGAGTCAGATTTGTCGAACGTCTCTTTCCGGCATCGCAGACTAAAAGTATTGTAAAATTATTCATGATTTTCTATTACGCAAGACCTTAAACACGTTTATCTCAATACTGTATTTTCAAGCTCGTAACTCAAGCAATTTTCAACCGATTAACTTGAAATTTTAAACATGTCTTGAAATATACATTGTCTATGGAAGTACGTAAGATTTTTTTTTAATATTGCGTAGTTCACTTGTTATTAGTGAAAATTGTTAACAATTTTCTGACAATTTTTTTGCACTTTTCACTTTAAATTGCGCCATTTGGCCAAAAATCAATATATCGCAAAAATCCTGCGTTCTTTTATAGCAGTTAGTATATAATAATCGGAAAAATCTATTTGCTCATTATTATTTAAAAAACTACATGAGCTGTTGGTCCGGCGTGGAACTAAAAAAAAAACGTCGTCGCAAAAACCCTGTACAGCCGCCATTTTGTAATAAAACGCTTAAAAAAAATTATTTTAAGCAGTCATTGATATAAATAATAAAATTACGTTTTTGTTATCTCGATTTATTTTATTTTGTAGTATTTTTGAAAAAAAAATCTACAAAAAGCCTATTTTTTCAGCTTCTAGGTTGGCCTAACCCCTTAAAGATGGAGTGGTTGTGGTGGTAGTGGAAAAAAGTGACAATGACGATGACATTACTATTTTTTCAGATAGATGGCCGTTCATCGACTCAAATCTGATCAACAGATTGTTGGAACTGATTGTCGTGAGATTGGATGGCACCAAGGTCGGATAAAACTAATCACTTGCAGTTAGTACAGATTAACCTTCAGCACTCTATCAAGGCTTCGGCGACTGTTAAAGAACGTAGAAGACATCGTCTTGATCCGAGAACCATGGATTGCAAAAAACAAGGTCTCTGGTCTCAAGACTTGAAACTACCAAATACTCTATAACGCAAACATAGGTAACCCTAGATCTTGCATTTATTTATTTTATTTATTTATTTCAATATCGTTAATGCTTAACAACTGTAAGATTTAAAATCTTATAAGGTAGTTGTAAGCTTATTTTACAAAAATAATATTGCTGAGCAAAAAAAAAAAGTTACTTTAATTATTAAAACTATCATAAGAAAATACATCAATTATTAAATATTCATATTGAAAAATGAGATTAAATATTCATATTGAAAAATGAGATCTAAGCACTCTTTTTATGCTTGTTGCGTTCAGATTTTGTTTTATATTACGAGGTAAAGTGTTCCAAAGCTTAACAGAATTTACAAAAAACTGACGTTCCGATGTTAAATATGTGTAAGAAGGGATAATTAGCTGACGAGATCTGGTTGAGGACCCAGTTCTTACTCTTTCAAAACAATATTGTGGTTGGCGTGTGATTAGTATATCGGAAAGCAGAATCAAACTACGAAGTTCGAAATATTTATCGAGAGGCATGCCTAGTAAGCGCGGAGCAAAATCAGATATCCTATCGTATCTACGCAGTCCAAAAACGTAACGAACGATTGAGTTGAAAGCTACATTAAGTTTTCGCTTGCTCGCGAAATTGCAGTTACAATAGATTTCACAACCATAGACCAGGATAGGAATTATCAAAGTTTTAGCAAGAAGCAAACGCGTTTTTAGTGGAGTGAAATGTTGTGCTACCCATAACGTACGAAGTGCACCATAAACCTTGCCAACGAGTCCATTGATATGATCATCCCAATTCAAAAAACGATTAAAAGTCACACCAAGGTTTTTTGCTGTTACCACATATTCGATTGGAGCATTACTCAGAACAATCGGTGGAAAATAAGAAAGGTCAAGAGATTTTCTATATATGACAAGACATTTAGATTTTTTTGGGTTCAAAATTAGTCCGTTTGACAATGACCAATTAGCCACTCTCTTCAGGTCTTCATTGACGCAGAAAGCACCATGTTCAATAAGGCCAAGTGGACAGCTGAAATACAGCTGAACGTCATCAGCATACAAATGAGAGCTACAATTTACTAATGAAGATGGAAGTTCATTTACATAGGCAGAAAACAAAAGAGGACCCAGTATTGAACCTTGAGGTACACCAGTTACGTTCGGCAAAAAATTTGACAGAGAGTCACCAACTTGCACTGCTTGCTTCCTATCAGTTAAATACGAAAAAATTAACTTTGTTGCACTAGATGAGAAATTAAAATTTCGCATGAGCTTTCTACATAGATTAACATGGTTAACAGAATCGAAAGCCTTCGAAAAATCCAACAAAACTAGAAATGTAACCTCGTCTTTATCCACCGCTTTTCTAATGTCATCAGTAACATTTAAAAGGGCAGTTATACAGCTGTGTTTCTTCCGAAAGCCAGATTGATAAGGGCTGAGTAATGAGTTACTAGATAGAAAAACATTAATTTGCTTTTGAAGGATCCTTTCAAAGACTTTTGATAAAAATGGCAATACAGAGATAGGTCTAAATTCATCTCTTTTAGCGTTTTTGGTAAGTGGAATGATTTTAGCAACTTTCCATAACTCTGGGTATAGACCGGTCGTCAAAATAGTATTGAAAGCAAAAGTGATATATGGTAATACAACTGGCAATATCATACACAAAAAGGAAGGATGTATACCATCGAGCCCAACAGCTTTTGACTTAATGGAAAGAACACTTTCGACAACATCAGTACTATCTACTGCAGAAAATTCAAAACCAGGCGCGTTACGATCGCGTTGATCAGTGAAACGAATTGGAGGTTGTGAGACCTGTGACGGTAGGGAAGAAATGAATTGTTGGTTAAGTTTGTTACCATCAATTTCCTCGACTGCACCAAATTTTGTTTTACCGATTCCGATTCTGCGTAGGTCTTTCCAGAGCTGGCGACCATTTGAACTTGCGTTAAGCCGTTTAGAAAAATGTTGGTATTTGGCCTCGCGTATCTTCACTACTACTTGGTTACGAAGTGAACAAAACACACGACGCAGCTCGATTAGTCGATACCTTTTCCAATTCCTGTAAGCGTCATCTCGTTTTTGCATCAAATCTCGAATCGCGCGTGAAAACCATGTATTATTTCTTTGTTGAACAGTTTTTGTTTTTAAAGGGACATGGATATTGAACAGCTCAGAGATATTTTGTGTTAAAAATTCAATCTGGTCATTAGAAGAAGGCAAATAATATATAGAATCCCAAATTGTTTCTCTTGTATGAGTTTCAAGTTCTTGCACATTTATATTATAAAAATCTCGATAAGTGATTTTTTCATCAGAATAATCAAGACTAAAATTGAATATAAGAAAAATCATGTCGTGCTTTGAAAAAGCAGGAGCCGAAAGTTGATCATACAATGCAACATTGTTCTTGTCGCTTACAAACATAAGGTCCAATAACGAAGAGTCCCTTCCGAAAAAGTGTGTTGGAGAACTGGTGTTAACTGGTACTAAATTGAAAGTTAACATGTGATGTGTGAAAACATTAGGATTCAAGAGATTGCAGTTAAAATCACCACAAAGTACAATATTAGGCGAGCTCAAAGAGATTTCTTCCAATACGGCATACAGCGGTGAGAAATCAATACTTCTATTTGGCCTATAGATGGCACCCACGAGTAAATTTTCCTGACTACCTATGATTTCAACAAATAAAAATTCAATAGCACTCTCGCCAGTAGCTGAAAGTTTGAGCTTGCATTTAATTTTGCTCCTAACATAAATCGCAACGCCGCCCCCAATACGATTCATACGGTTAAATCGAAAAACGCGATAACCCCCTAAGCAACAAATATCGTCATTTAACTCGTCCCTTAACCAGGTTTCTGTTACACATATTACATCCACGTCAGAACCAATAAAAATATCTCGAAACTCATCTATTTTCGGTAGTAAGCTTTGCGCGTTAATGTGACAAATGCGGAGCCCACATTTCTGCCGGCTCAGGATTCTCACCATCAAACGTAGTTCCATATTGTTGGACATGGCTAACCACAACAAGACACAAAAAAAATGAAATGCAAAAGAAAGAAGAATTGAAATAGAAAAATTACAGCAAAATATAATGAAAATTATAAAAGTTAACAATTTATAAAAGCAAAAATTAAGAAGAGTGAAAAAAAAAAAAAAAAAAATTTAAAGAAATAAGATTATAATAGAAATAAAATGAATCAAGTAAGAAATGAATAGAAATTAATAATAGAAATGTGATAGAATTAATAATTATCATTCGTTTAATGTTGATCTGGCAACGTCTTCAAGTCCCTCGACGCAGTCAATGGGTACAGCAGTGTCATTCGCTCCCCGTTTGATATAAACAACTCCCCGTGCAGAGAAAACAGATGATAATTGTTTACATCTTCTTAATTCGAGTGCCCGTTGCATTATTGCTTTATTTCGTTGGGTCAAACTCTCGCGTATATGGATAGAAGAAGATGACGCAGAGGGATTTTCGGTGGTGAAGTGAATGTCAGCTAGGCAGAGCTGTTTATTGTTTACTCTTCGGTGTTTAGCAATAGAGGTTAAAACATAATTTTTATCAAACGGAGAATTAAATTTTATTTTAATCGCAGAGTTTAAGGAGTTTTTCTTCGGTCGTGTGCGGTGAATATTATTTAATGTCGGAGGTTTAATATTAATAGTGTCGCAGATTAAGTTAAAAACGGATTTAAGATTTTCGTTTGGCAAGAACGGAATACCGAATATAAAAGCATCGCATGCAATAATTTGGTTTTCATAAGTGTTCAAAGTATGTTTGAGATGGAAAACATCATCAACGACGTGATCATAATTATTGCTTACGTTGGTTAGTTCATCGGAATTTTCTTTTAATGAAAGTTTAGTGTTTGTGCATTCAACGGTGACATTAGCAAGTGATGTTTTGAAGTTTTTTAGTTCATTATCAAGTGAGGAGATGTGCGATTTTATATCAATATTAAAAGTTTCCAATTGCTCGACACGGTTGTTAATGTCGTTTAAACTGTTTTTAATATCTTTGATTTCGCGGCCTAGCTCCTCGGTTATTCTTTTTTCTGTGTCTTCAAGTTTTTGTGACAGTAAATTAATTATGAACTCACTTTGTTTACGCAGTTTGTCATCCATCCAGGAATGATCATCACGCTTCCCGGTTTTAGCTAGGGGTAATCCCTGTGAAGATGGTTTATTAGCGGGTGAGTCTATTGTGGCAGAGTTTTGGGTGCGGGATGATGAGCGTGTAGTTGTTGACATAATTAGAGGTGTTTGGATGTGTGTTAGTGATTTGTATATAATAAAAAACAAAACAAGCACTGGATGTAGATGTGAATGGATTAACTGAATTATGTAAATCAAATTGTGTTAGTGGAGAGAGTCTGATTGGAAAGTCACTGAGTGGAAATGTTTTCTTTGTTTGAATAAAAAATTTATGGAATGTAACCAAAGTGCATTAATTTAAAAGTATAAAATACACAATTATTTAACACTCTTCCGAATTAAAACTCCACGGTTATTGTCAGTATGTTTTAAGCTTTCCGCGCACTAATTGGCTTGGGCATTATGTCAAAAAATGGTACTTATGCTTTTTGCTACCCAATTTCAGTGATAGCGATATTATCTACCGTTGCCAAACTCGAAAACGACACAAGCAATCAATGGCTGGCCTCAGTTTAGGAATAAGGGCCATGACATCCAAGTTCCTCTCCCTGACGAGTAGAACAGAGTGATCCAGGCAGCGAAAAGACAAAACGTCGACCTCATTAATAGCAACATAGATAACAAACCTACTTTCGTTACTAAAAACCGACGAGTAGTATTAAATATAACACTACAGTCTCTCAAAAACTAAGCTCAAAAATTCTGAACTGGAGGTGTCTGATCAAGTCTATTTAACAAAGTTTTTCAGATCATCGATACATCCAGCTTAGCATCGATGACAAGGTTTACTCAAGCTTTGTGTACACTTCCTCAGAAAAAGAAATTATAGATAAGGTTAGGTAAGGTTAAAGAGGCCAGTAGTGTGTTTTGGGGGAGTCTGGACCCTCCCAACCTCCCAAGGCATTGGTCTATCAATCAGACACATTTGTATGGAGAGTAAAGGCAATCTAGCTACTTTTAGGGTTACCAACGCTGACAGCTGTTTTGTTTTATTTGTATGGAGAGTAAAGGCAATCTAGCTACTTTTAGGGTTACCAGCGCTGACAGCTGTTTTGTTTTGATTATCAGTTGGATGTTCCAATTGCGGTTAAGATTGCTCCAATTGCGGTTAAGAGGTTCTTATAACTTTGATGGATATGTGAAAGCTCTAATCGCTTGACATTGAATTTTGAATGTTCTAATTGTGTTTTAGTTGTTTATAATTTTATTTTCGTAGGGAGACGTATGTATGTAGGTATTTTTGTATGTTTATTTATAGATATATACATACAATACAATTTATAGTAGGGAATTGCAATCATGATGACGAATTCATGTTATATCATGTTATACACATATATATATGTATATTAATTTTACGTTTGAAAAGTATTGTGAGGGTGCTGCTGGTAGTTAAAAATTTAGATTTAGATGATTATAAGTCTGTGAGACTAGATTTTTAATATATGTGTTGGTGTTTATGTGCAATACATATACCTTTATTAGTTTGTAATAGCTTAGAGTTGCCAATACCAGATGTTTTTAGGTGTTTTGTGAATGTTTAAAAAGGAGTATCAAGCATTTAATACAATCTAGTACGCTTTTTCCTTAATAGTTCTATATCTATTCTACGCTATGCTACATTATGTACTATATAATACTACTTTTTTTATATTGTAGCACAATTTTTCTTACTAATGTGGTTAACACTGATAATTAATTTTCTTATAAAAACTTGATGTATGACGTCTTTCGGTTAGTTCTTTGTGAAATATTTATGGATATGCATCAATCGTGCAGTCTATTATATAATCATAAGATTGTTTACTTATTATAAACAAAGTATAATTAAAAAACATTATTTCCCAGTTATTTAATTCGTTAAAAGTGAAACTTTTCCAAGAATATTGTTTAAATACCTACTATAAACATAACAAAAATAAAAACACTATTTCCAATCCGTTAAAAGTGAATATTTTCCAAGAATAATAACATTCAAGCAATAAAAACTTTTTACCAACATTATCTTGTAAAATCTGTATCGATCTCTAAACAAATATGTTTACTTGCGAACACTGTCAAACCACCTTTACTAGACGGGATAATCTTGTTCGTCATAGGCAGATGAATCATGAGAAAAAAGTTTCAATTCTGTGTGATAAATGTGGTACGTTTTTCGATAACGCTAGGAATTATAGCTATCACATGAAGAAAAATCATCATGAATTCGTTTCACTTAACACAATATTGAAAAAAAGGAAAAACTCTCAATCTGGTGTGCAAAACAAACGGATTAAAATTGAAGGTGATTTGAGTGATGAAGTTAAACATTGCAATATTTGCAAGCTGAATATTAGGAAGTCAATGTTTCAAGGGCATCTAAAGAGTGATTCGCATAAAACAAATGCTTGTAGTAAGCATGATGGGTATGGAGGAAACGTTGAAGCTATATCTACGGCTTTTAAGGACCGCATAAAAAGCTATAGAGTTCGAGATTGCAATCGTCAAATTGGTTATAAGGACTTTATGAAGAAGCAAGAAACTATTATAATAGAACTCGTAAAGAAAACAATGGAGATCGAAAGTGTTATAAAAGTCGCTTTTGAAATGTTCGGACTATATGTAAAAGATAATGCTAATGAAATGATGACTGACATTAAATCATTTAACACAAAATATAAGATCATAAACCAATCAAGTGATTTAAAAGAAATATATAATACGTTTACTGGAGACATCATAGCCAAGAGTGAAGAATTCCAGGAGCGTGATAGTGGATGGGCCTTACAAGATGTACTTTACCTTGAAATCAACATAAATAAATACAACCCTATGCGTGGATCATCATATATCGAATTACCAATGAATATACAATCGAAAAAAGCTATCATCAATGTAAAAAATAATGATAATGCATGCTTTGCCTGGGCTATTGTATCGGCTCTACATCCCTCTAACCATCATGCAGATCGAGTTTATTCATATCCTCATTACTCTAGAGTTCTTAATTTAAACGGTATGAAATTCCCGATGGATATAAAAAAAATTTCCCAATTTGAAAAACTTAATAATTTAAGTGTTAATGTGTATGGCCTAGAAAATAATACTATTGTAGGACCTGTGTTTTATACTAGTGATAAAAAGGAGAAGCATATAAACTTATTATATATAGAAAATGGTGAAAACAGACATTATTGTTGGATAAAAAACTTAAATAGACTAGTAAGCACCCAAATTTCTAAACATAAATGTACAAAATGGTTATGTGATGGTTGTTTAATATACTTCCGTTGTAAAGCTTCTCTTAATGAACATCTCAAACATGATTGCAATAAGGTGCATACAGTATTACCAACCGAAGATAATAACATTTTAAAATTTAAAAACTTTAATAAGAAAATGCGAGTTCCATTTGTAATTTATGCAGATTTTGAAGCAGCTTTAAAACCAATAAAAACTTGTTCACCAAATCCTATAAGCTCATTTTCGAGCAACGTTCAACTTCATGAACCTTTTAGCTTTGCTTATTATATTAAATGTAATTTTGATGATTCATTAAGTAAATTTATATTGTACCGAGGTGATAACTGCTCGAAGGTTTTTATGAATAATTTGATAGATGAAGCACGGCGTATTCAATTAATATTAAGAGAAGAGACTCCAATGAAAAAATTAACTGATGTGGAAAAAGACAATTTTAAAAATTCTAAAACCTGTTTTATATGTGAGGATATTTTAAATGAAGATCGAGTAAGAGATCATGATCATCTCACAGGAGAATTTCGAGGTGCTGCGCATTCTGAATGTAATTTGAAATATCAAATACCCAATTTCATTCCAGTTATATTACATAACTTAAGTGGTTATGATTCACACTTCATTGTTAAAGAATTTGGTGATAATGATGAAAAAATTGATGTTATACCCACTAATAAAGAACGATATATCTCCTTTACTAAATACATTAAAGGGAATACTTTTAAAAGTAGTATTCAACTTAGGTTTATAGATTCCTTTAGGTTTATGGCTTCTAGTATTGAGGAACTGTCAGAGAATTTAAATTCAGAACAATTTATTGAAACTAAAAAGGCTTTCCCAGAAGAGGATATGTTTAATCTAGCTACTAAAAAAGGTATTTTTCCATATGAATATGTTACATCATCTTTAAAACTTGAAGAAACTCATCTTCCTCCAAAGTCAGCTTTTTATAGCACTTTAAAATCTAGAAATATAACTAATGACGATTATTTACATGCTCAAACAGTATGGAATACCTTCAATATAAAGACATTAGGAGAATACAGCGATGTTTATTTAAAAACTGATGTTATGCTTCTAGCAGATGTTTTTGAAAATTTCCGGAATGTTTGTATTAAAACATACGATCTTGATCCCTGTCAGTATTATACAGCACCAGGTCTAAGCTGGGATGCAATGCTGAAAAGTACAAAAGTGGAATTAGAACTTTTTACTGATATTGATATGACTCATTTTATACAAAAAGGAATAAGAGGTGGTTTAAGCCAATGCAGTGGAAGATATGCTAAGGCTAATAATAAATATATGCCAAACTTTGATGAGAATAAAAAATCGACTTTTTTAGGGTATTTCGATGCAAATAATTTGTATGGATGGGCAATGAGTCAATATCTTCCCATCAACAAGTTTCGATGGTTAAATGAAGATGAATTTAAAAGTTTAAATATAGAATCAATACCTGATGACTCAAATAAAGGTTATATTTTGTGTGTAGATTTAGATTATCCTGATTATTTACATGATTTACATAATGAACTGCCATCATCAAATCAATTTAATAAAACACGATATGTTATTCACTACCGAAACCTTAAACAATGTGTATCAAACGGTTTAGTATTGAAAAAAGTACATAAAGTTCTAGAGTTCAATCAAAATGCATGGTTAAAATCGTATATCGATCTTAATACACGTTTAAGAACTCAATCAAGTAATGATTTCGAGAAAGACTTTTATAAACTTATGAATAACAGTGTTTTTGGGAAAACAATGGAAAATGTTGATAAAAGAGTTGATGTAAAACTAATCACAAAATGGGATAATAATGGTAAACGTATGGGAGCAAATTCGCTTATATGTAAACCAAATTTTCATAGTAGATCGATTATACATGAGAACTTAGTTGTCATTCAAATGAATCGATTGAAGGTTAAGTATGATAAGCCTACATACATTGGATTTTCTATTCTAGATTTATCTAAGACCTTAATGTATGACTTCCATTACAATTTTATGAAAGATAAATATGGCGATAAGCTGCAACTATTATATACTGATACTGATTCACTTATTTATGAATTCAAAACAGAGGATTTGTATGATGATATAAACAAAAATTTAACCTATTTTGATACGAGTGATTATCCAGAGAATAATAAATATAATATTCCTAGAGTGAATAAGAAAGTCTTAGGAAAGTTTAAAGACGAGTGTTCAGGCAAATTGGTCCTTGAATTTGTAGGCACCAAATCGAAATCATATTGTATTGTCACTGAAGATGATATAGTTAAGAAAATAAAAGGGATTCAGAAAAATATTGTAGCAAATGAGATAACCTTAAATGATTTTAGAGATTGCCTAAATAACCCGTCTACTTCTCTATTAAAAGAGATGTATTGTTTTAGAAGTGACAAACATTTTATTTACACACAATTAATAAATAAGATCAGTCTTACAGGTAATGATGATAAAAGATTTGTTATCCCTAATTCCTCTACAACTTTAGCGTGGGGTAATAAGCGTATAGAAGAATATTATTTTATCTAAAAATTGTCTTAAGATATACCTGCATATGTAAAATGTTATATAAAAAAAAAAAATTTTTATGTTAATAAAATGTTGATACTTATAATAAAATTATGGTGATTTTTGTTAAACTTTAAGATATAATATAATGAGTAAGGACATAGTTCTTTTTATCATAAAATGTATTATATAAAAGAATATTCAAATATATATGTATGTATAATAAAGTCAATTGAAAAAATGCTTATTGTTTTATTTTTTATTTTTATTTCATAGCACTTTTTTTTGAAAGCAGTTGATTGCGAAATACGAATAGGATAAACTTATTTTGATAGTAAAGGCAACAGCAATAACCCCTAAATATCAGTAGTAATATAAATACTACAGTTGAACAACATTTTTGTGCTGATCGGTATAATTCCATATAAAAAAATCTCAATACTTCTGATTTTGCTGATAATGGAGTTCATGTGTTAGCCTATGAGTAGGTTGGAAATTTGGAATGAGTTGGCTGTTGTGGTTTTGTGTGAACGAAAAAGTGGTGGATGGGAATTTTTATTTCTATTTTAAGAACTGTGTGTGGAAAGAAATTTGTAGTTGAACATAGGGAATAGTTTGGTTCATAACAAAACCATAGAGATTATTAACATACAAGTACAATAAATATGATGAAGGTAGGTTTGGTATATACGAACTCATAAATTTGTTGTTTGCCTTTCAGAGCCTGTATTAGGGTTATATTGGATCACTTCATTTCCCACCAAATTTCCATTATAGTTATCAGCTTATAACCCATTTCAATAGCTTTTACTAGTTAGTCATTTACACACATGTTCCTAATCAGTACCTCTGTTCATCAGATAGGGTGCAGACTCTTTCTTATGGTTTTTTCACTGCTGCAGGTTCTACAAAGTGAGAAATGGCTTTCAGGGGGCGCCATCATGGTGTTGAATTATAAACAGTGGTGATCTACTTTTTACTGGTGGTGATCTGCTTTCAACTGCATCAGTTCGATATCAGCTTTTAAATATCAGATCAGCTTTCAAATATCAGATCAGGTTGTTAACAGATCAGCTTTTAAATACCAGATAAGCTTTCAAATATCAGATCAGGTTGCTAACAGATCAAGATAAACCAATGTATAGTGTATTGTGTGTCGGGTATCGAGTATCGGATATGGGGATTGGATATGGGGATCGGATATCGGGTGCGGGGTATGTATGTGGTGTTGGGAGGGTGGTGGTGTGGGGTCGGCGGGGTTCTTACAACTCCAATCACAACACCCGCCGCCCCGCCGACCCCACACCACCACCCTCCCAACACCACATACATACCCCGCACCCGATATCCGATCCCCATATCCAATCCCCATATCCGATACTCGATACCCGACACACAATACACTATACATTGGTTTATCTTGATCTGTTAGCAACCTGATCTGATATTTGAAAGCTTATCTGGTATTTAAAAGCTGATCTGTTAACAACCTGATCTGATATTTGAAAGCTGATCTGATATTTAAAAGCTGATATCGAACTGATGCAGTTGAAAGCAGATCACCACCAGTAAAAAGTAGATCACCACTGTTTATAATTCAACACCATGATGGCGCCCCCTGAAAGCCATTTCTCACTTTGTAGAACCTGCAGCAGTGAAAAAACCATAAGAAAGAGTCTGCACCCTATCTGATGAACAGAGGTACTGATTAGGAACATGTGTGTAAATGACTAACTAGTAAAAGCTATTGAAATGGGTTATAAGCTGATAACTATAATGGAAATTTGGTGGGAAATGAAGTGATCCAATATAACCCTAATACAGGCTCTGAAAGGCAAACAACAAATTTATGAGTTCGTATATACCAAACCTACCTTCATCATATTTATTGTACTTGTATGTTAATAATCTCTATGGTTTTGTTATGAACCAAACTATTCCCTATGTTCAACTACAAATTTCTTTCCACACACAGTTCTTAAAATAGAAATAAAAATTCCCATCCACCACTTTTTCGTTCACACAAAACCACAACAGCCAACTCATTCCAAATTTCCAACCTACTCATAGGCTAACACATGAACTCCATTATCAGCAAAATCAGAAGTATTGAGATTTTTTTATATGGAATTATACCGATCAGCACAAAAATGTTGTTCAACTGTAGTATTTATATTACTACTGATATTTAGGGGTTATTGCTGTTGCCTTTACTATCAAAATAAGTTTATCCTATTCGTATTTCGCAATCAACTGCTTTCAAAAAAAAGTGCTATGAAATAAAAATAAAAAATAAAACAATAAGCATTTTTTCAATTGACTTTATTATACATACATATATATTTGAATATTCTTTTATATAATACATTTTATGATAAAAAGAACTATGTCCTTACTCATTATATTATATCTTAAAGTTTAACAAAAATCACCATAATTTTATTATAAGTATCAACATTTTATTAACATAAAAATTTTTTTTTTTTATATAACATTTTACATATGCAGGTATATCTTAAGACAATTTTTAGATAAAATAATATTCTTCTATACGCTTATTACCCCACGCTAAAGTTGTAGAGGAATTAGGGATAACAAATCTTTTATCATCATTACCTGTAAGACTGATCTTATTTATTAATTGTGTGTAAATAAAATGTTTGTCACTTCTAAAACAATACATCTCTTTTAATAGAGAAGTAGACGGGTTATTTAGGCAATCTCTAAAATCATTTAAGGTTATCTCATTTGCTACAATATTTTTCTGAATCCCTTTTATTTTCTTAACTATATCATCTTCAGTGACAATACAATATGATTTCGATTTGGTGCCTACAAATTCAAGGACCAATTTGCCTGAACACTCGTCTTTAAACTTTCCTAAGACTTTCTTATTCACTCTAGGAATATTATATTTATTATTCTCTGGATAATCACTCGTATCAAAATAGGTTAAATTTTTGTTTATATCATCATACAAATCCTCTGTTTTGAATTCATAAATAAGTGAATCAGTATCAGTATATAATAGTTGCAGCTTATCGCCATATTTATCTTTCATAAAATTGTAATGGAAGTCATACATTAAGGTCTTAGATAAATCTAGAATAGAAAATCCAATGTATGTAGGCTTATCATACTTAACCTTCAATCGATTCATTTGAATGACAACTAAGTTCTCATGTATAATCGATCTACTATGAAAATTTGGTTTACATATAAGCGAATTTGCTCCCATACGTTTACCATTATTATCCCATTTTGTGATTAGTTTTACATCAACTCTTTTATCAACATTTTCCATTGTTTTCCCAAAAACACTGTTATTCATAAGTTTATAAAAGTCTTTCTCGAAATCATTACTTGATTGAGTTCTTAAACGTGTATTAAGATCGATATACGATTTTAACCATGCATTTTGATTGAACTCTAGAACTTTATGTACTTTTTTCAATACTAAACCGTTTGATACACATTGTTTAAGGTTTCGGTAGTGAATAACATATCGTGTTTTATTAAATTGATTTGATGATGGCAGTTCATTATGTAAATCATGTAAATAATCAGGATAATCTAAATCTACACACAAAATATAACCTTTATTTGAGTCATCAGGTATTGATTCTATATTTAAACTTTTAAATTCATCTTCATTTAACCATCGAAACTTGTTGATGGGAAGATATTGACTCATTGCCCATCCATACAAATTATTTGCATCGAAATACCCTAAAAAAGTCGATTTTTTATTCTCATCAAAGTTTGGCATATATTTATTATTAGCCTTAGCATATCTTCCACTGCATTGGCTTAAACCACCTCTTATTCCTTTTTGTATAAAATGAGTCATATCAATATCAGTAAAAAGTTCTAATTCCACTTTTGTACTTTTCAGCATTGCATCCCAGCTTAGACCTGGTGCTGTATAATACTGACAGGGATCAAGATCGTATGTTTTAATACAAACATTCCGGAAATTTTCAAAAACATCTGCTAGAAGCATAACATCAGTTTTTAAATAAACATCGCTGTATTCTCCTAATGTCTTTATATTGAAGGTATTCCATACTGTTTGAGCATGTAAATAATCGTCATTAGTTATATTTCTAGATTTTAAAGTGCTATAAAAAGCTGACTTTGGAGGAAGATGAGTTTCTTCAAGTTTTAAAGATGATGTAACATATTCATATGGAAAAATACCTTTTTTAGTAGCTAGATTAAACATATCCTCTTCTGGGAAAGCCTTTTTAGTTTCAATAAATTGTTCTGAATTTAAATTCTCTGACAGTTCCTCAATACTAGAAGCCATAAACCTAAAGGAATCTATAAACCTAAGTTGAATACTACTTTTAAAAGTATTCCCTTTAATGTATTTAGTAAAGGAGATATATCGTTCTTTATTAGTGGGTATAACATCAATTTTTTCATCATTATCACCAAATTCTTTAACAATGAAGTGTGAATCATAACCACTTAAGTTATGTAATATAACTGGAATGAAATTGGGTATTTGATATTTCAAATTACATTCAGAATGCGCAGCACCTCGAAATTCTCCTGTGAGATGATCATGATCTCTTACTCGATCTTCATTTAAAATATCCTCACATATAAAACAGGTTTTAGAATTTTTAAAATTGTCTTTTTCCACATCAGTTAATTTTTTCATTGGAGTCTCTTCTCTTAATATTAATTGAATACGCCGTGCTTCATCTATCAAATTATTCATAAAAACCTTCGAGCAGTTATCACCTCGGTACAATATAAATTTACTTAATGAATCATCAAAATTACATTTAATATAATAAGCAAAGCTAAAAGGTTCATGAAGTTGAACGTTGCTCGAAAATGAGCTTATAGGATTTGGTGAACAAGTTTTTATTGGTTTTAAAGCTGCTTCAAAATCTGCATAAATTACAAATGGAACTCGCATTTTCTTATTAAAGTTTTTAAATTTTAAAATGTTATTATCTTCGGTTGGTAATACTGTATGCACCTTATTGCAATCATGTTTGAGATGTTCATTAAGAGAAGCTTTACAACGGAAGTATATTAAACAACCATCACATAACCATTTTGTACATTTATGTTTAGAAATTTGGGTGCTTACTAGTCTATTTAAGTTTTTTATCCAACAATAATGTCTGTTTTCACCATTTTCTATATATAATAAGTTTATATGCTTCTCCTTTTTATCACTAGTATAAAACACAGGTCCTACAATAGTATTATTTTCTAGGCCATACACATTAACACTTAAATTATTAAGTTTTTCAAATTGGGAAATTTTTTTTATATCCATCGGGAATTTCATACCGTTTAAATTAAGAACTCTAGAGTAATGAGGATATGAATAAACTCGATCTGCATGATGGTTAGAGGGATGTAGAGCCGATACAATAGCCCAGGCAAAGCATGCATTATCATTATTTTTTACATTGATGATAGCTTTTTTCGATTGTATATTCATTGGTAATTCGATATATGATGATCCACGCATAGGGTTGTATTTATTTATGTTGATTTCAAGGTAAAGTACATCTTGTAAGGCCCATCCACTATCACGCTCCTGGAATTCTTCACTCTTGGCTATGATGTCTCCAGTAAACGTATTATATATTTCTTTTAAATCACTTGATTGGTTTATGATCTTATATTTTGTGTTAAATGATTTAATGTCAGTCATCATTTCATTAGCATTATCTTTTACATATAGTCCGAACATTTCAAAAGCGACTTTTATAACACTTTCGATCTCCATTGTTTTCTTTACGAGTTCTATTATAATAGTTTCTTGCTTCTTCATAAAGTCCTTATAACCAATTTGACGATTGCAATCTCGAACTCTATAGCTTTTTATGCGGTCCTTAAAAGCCGTAGATATAGCTTCAACGTTTCCTCCATACCCATCATGCTTACTACAAGCATTTGTTTTATGCGAATCACTCTTTAGATGCCCTTGAAACATTGACTTCCTAATATTCAGCTTGCAAATATTGCAATGTTTAACTTCATCACTCAAATCACCTTCAATTTTAATCCGTTTGTTTTGCACACCAGATTGAGAGTTTTTCCTTTTTTTCAATATTGTGTTAAGTGAAACGAATTCATGATGATTTTTCTTCATGTGATAGCTATAATTCCTAGCGTTATCGAAAAACGTACCACATTTATCACACAGAATTGAAACTTTTTTCTCATGATTCATCTGCCTATGACGAACAAGATTATCCCGTCTAGTAAAGGTGGTTTGACAGTGTTCGCAAGTAAACATATTTGTTTAGAGATCGATACAGATTTTACAAGATAATGTTGGTAAAAAGTTTTTATTGCTTGAATGTTATTATTCTTGGAAAATATTCACTTTTAACGGATTGGAAATAGTGTTTTTATTTTTGTTATGTTTATAGTAGGTATTTAAACAATATTCTTGGAAAAGTTTCACTTTTAACGAATTAAATAACTGGGAAATAATGTTTTTTAATTATACTTTGTTTATAATAAGTAAACAATCTTATGATTATATAATAGACTGCACGATTGATGCATATCCATAAATATTTCACAAAGAACTAACCGAAAGACGTCATACATCAAGTTTTTATAAGAAAATTAATTATCAGTGTTAACCACATTAGTAAGAAAAATTGTGCTACAATATAAAAAAAGTAGTATTATATAGTACATAATGTAGCATAGCGTAGAATAGATATAGAACTATTAAGGAAAAAGCGTACTAGATTGTATTAAATGCTTGATACTCCTTTTTAAACATTCACAAAACACCTAAAAACATCTGGTATTGGCAACTCTAAGCTATTACAAACTAATAAAGGTATATGTATTGCACATAAACACCAACACATATATTAAAAATCTAGTCTCACAGACTTATAATCATCTAAATCTAAATTTTTAACTACCAGCAGCACCCTCACAATACTTTTCAAACGTAAAATTAATATACATATATATATGTGTATAACATGATATAACATGAATTCGTCATCATGATTGCAATTCCCTACTATAAATTGTATTGTATGTATATATCTATAAATAAACATACAAAAATACCTACATACATACGTCTCCCTACGAAAATAAAATTATAAACAACTAAAACACAATTAGAACATTCAAAATTCAATGTCAAGCGATTAGAGCTTTCACATATCCATCAAAGTTATAAGAACCTCTTAACCGCAATTGGAGCAATCTTAACCGCAATTGGAACATCCAACTGATAATCAAAACAAAACAGCTGTCAGCGCTGGTAACCCTAAAAGTAGCTAGATTGCCTTTACTCTCCATACAAATAAAACAAAACAGCTGTCAGCGTTGGTAACCCTAAAAGTAGCTAGATTGCCTTTACTCTCCATACAAATGTGTCTGATTGATAGACCAATGCCTTGGGAGGTTGGGAGGGTCCAGACTCCCCCAAAACACACTACTGAGGCCTTCAGCTCGGCTGACACTCTTCGGTCCGTTGGGATCGTTGTGCTGCCACGGTGGATCTAATGAATCCTTATCCTAATTGAAAATTTTTGAGCTTACAATGAAATGGGAGAGACGCAGGGCGTTGATGTGAGTAAGACTACTAGGGCCATCAAAGAAACACGAACTTGGTGAATCTTACGTTTGTGAGCTAAAGCGGAGCATGAACAGAGAAGAAAGGGAATAGTCGCCTCCTCTTCCTCATCCATACAGCTTCTGCAAAAATCGTTTAAGACGATTCCTATCCTTGCAGCATGTTTTCCAATAAGACAGAGTCCTGTGATGACACCTATCGTTGCACTAATTTATTTTCTGTTAAGACAGATCAAGCCGATCGACCGCTTAAGATCTGGCTTGGGCCAGATTTGTTTCGTTGCATTACACGTTTAACTGCTTAGGTTTCTTGTGTGGGTCCTGCTTGAGCAAAAGTTTGTATGTATAGCAATTGGTATGCCGATTATCTTCGTTATCGGTGAGAAGGGCAGTAGTGTTCCGTTTCCGGCAAGCTCATCTGGTTTGCAGTTTCCTGGAATGCTTCTATGCCCGGCACCCAGCACAGATGAATGTTAAACTGCTCTGACATCTCCCTGAGATAAGGTAGGCAGTTGAGGGCTAGAATAGAGTTGAAGGAATTCGAGGCCAGGGATTTGATGGCTGCCTGACTGTCTGAGAAGATGCATAATATCCCATTTGGATATCATGTTTTCTTTTAACCAAGACAGAGCTTCGCTGATTACAATTACCTAGATTTGGAACACGCTGCAATGATCTGGAAGACGAAGCTAGATGTTTAATTTCATTTCGTCTGAATAGACACCACCACTTACTCCTTCATCTGTTTTTTAACCGTCCGTATATAAAAATGGACGTATTCGTCTTCCAAGAATGATTGCTCCTCCTAATATGCCTGACCCATCCCGAGCTGTTTTGCCCAGACTAACTACTTTTTTCTCTTCTTGAAAAATTGTAAATGAATACTGATTAAACCTCCCACATAAAGAAGCTTTTTTAATGTTTCATTTACATTTACTCTGACTGCGAGTCACCTTTTCAGAAATCAACGAACAGTATTCAATGACCCCCTCCCCCCGCTCTAAGATAAAAAAGAACCCATTACTTGAAATAATCGCATCGATTAATAAAAAGCCTTTGCTTGGATTTAAATATTCAGACACCAATTATCCCACTCCCCTAAATACCCTACTTGACTTAACAAATTTCATAACAGAAACGGAAGTTCTTACTGTGGGCTCATCCAGATTAAATTGAAATTGATAGGCTCATCCTCTGCCATCCTCTTCCAAAGCTTCATCCCTTTAATTTTGCACCTCCTAATTGTTATTTTCCACCGGAACGATAATACCAACGACACCTACTATATACACCCCACTTCAATCTCAACAAAAAAAAAAAGAAAAGAAAAAGAAAAAAAAATATCGAAGACTCGTCAGGAATTCTGAACTTCCTCCGAGGGTATAGATAAAACCACTCATGCCCTCTAACTTCTCCTCACGTAACTTATTTTTTATTGATTTCCATAAGCGAAATGCCTACCGCAAAATTAAATAAAAAGAAAAAAAGAAATAAACAACAAAAAAAAAAAAAAGAGGGAAAAGATAACATCCCGCACATTTATATCAAATGTTTCTTAAGAGCCCCCTAAAGCCTATCTGTGGGTATGTACGTACACACTCCTACGTACCGTAAAGCACTTAAGGACCCACCTCGATGCTTCCCCATTGATTTGTAAATTCGCATTATCTAACAACAACCAAGCCGCCTTAAAGACATTCTCCTCACAGTACACTCGACTTTGCCTGACTTGAATGCCTAAATAAAATTATGCCAAATTGCTGCGTGGTGTTTCATTGTGTGTTGATGCCTATGGTGCCACCACCATGAGTGTCTTCCTTCAAACCTCAAAGCTCAAATGTGAAGAAGGACGACCGACGACGCCGACGTAACTGTATACAATATACATGTTACCGAAAGAGAAAAGACTTTAACCTCCTGAATATGGAAATCATTGCTAATAAATGCGACACCAGAGACTCATTTAGTGATTGTTATTTTAATCTCAACTTGAGGGTGCTTCATGATCATCAAATCAAACAAAACTACGTACACACATATGCACGTCGCATAAGCTGAACACTCACCACACCTTGAACATGGACGGGGAGGCTTTGAGTTACGCCCACACCAACATTGCACAAAAAAATTTATAATTTATGTTCTGACTTAAATGTCAACTCTGGGACTTTGGATTCAATTCCAAAACAGTACGGGTTTGTTTGTTTTGTTTGTTGCTGGATGCTCAGAGCCCGAAGGAGTAAGCGGTTGTAGTGGTGTTTGGGTAGGTACCACTATTTCCAGCTGAAAGAACAAAACTACAACAGGAGGCATATTTTAATTATGCATAAACGAATTCAAACAATTAGCAAAGTCAAATAAGATTAAGCCCACGAGTAGGTTTCACGTCCTACCTTTTGCTACTGTTTTGTGTTGTGAGCTTAGTCTTCATTTAATTTCAGTTTCGGTGGCGAATTTGTGAGTGACTTCAAACAGATGAAAGTAGCGGAGTAAGTCTTCACGTAGGCACTATGCTCTTGAAATTATTCGAATGAACGGACAAACAGCAGGACAAAGATGTTAAATTTAGTTTTCTTTGTTCTATCAAAGCATGAAAAGCCAAGTTTCCACATTTGAATAGTGTTAGTTTTTCTTAGCAATAAACTCAAAGAACCATGCATACCTCTGCGACTGGCAGCAGTTGATTAGGCTTGAAGCTAGTCATGTATGTATGCCTGTGCTAGTCAATTACAAAATGTCCGTCAAGTTAGCACTACCACTTCAAAGATTTCACAGTTTTTTAATTGGATTAACTGGCGTTTTAAAAAATACCGTGTGTAGTGCTAACTTGACGGTCAAGTTAGCACCACCACTTCCACAAATCCGTCAAATCGATCACAAAAAACTAAGTATGCGATTAAGTGTCGTAAATTTGTCGTAGATTAATCGAGAAAACCAAAAAATGTTAGCTCTTCATTTTAAAAAAAAAAGTGTGTAGTGCTAACTTGACACAAAGTTAGCACTACCACCCCCTTAAAATGGTCAAATCAACTCAAAATCAAAAACTGAGTACGCCATTAATTGTCGTAAATTTGTCGTTCACAAGATATCCAAAAAGATATTTTGTCGCAACCCCCCTTCTGAAGTGTCCCGATAATAATTGATTTTCAAGCTATTAAAGAAAAACACCAAAGTTCAATACTTCAAAAAATGTTTCAATTCAACTCGTAAACAAAAACAGAGTACGCAGTTAATTGTCGTTTTTTCTTATGAGATATGCAAACAGATATTTTGTCGAGCCCCCCTTTCAGATAGTATCTTAAAAAGAGTAGTGTTTAGTGCTAACTTGACACAAAGTTATGACTACAGTTGTTTTATTTATATTATCCTATAATTCAATGCATTGAGGGCTTAAGACCTCTGAGAAGGAGCATAATACCCTTTTGGTATTATGAGAACGTTTGAAGCCCCACGTCATCAACTTGAACTGTCCTAATCAATGCAGTCTCAGATCAGAAAAGCCCACAGTCATGCTAATTTTGACACTGCTATTGAAATTGGCAGACACCGGGAAAACCCCTGAAGAAATGTCAATATGCACCATGTTTTTATCGTAAGTAAGTAAGTAAGTACTTATTTCCGTTTCTAGGATCCTGGTATTCTGAGGATACCAGGTTGAATGGGGGGTGCAGCCACAAGTGGCAACACCTCACTCGGATCACAAGGATCCATTGTGCTCCCCGGGAAATCAGAGGATGAGGAAATGCGAGGATTGGAAAGGTAAATGGTTATTGTGGTAGGGAACTCCCACTGAACCATTTGGAGCCCTGAGTAAATTTCAGGACGTTGCTCAGTGGGAGACTTGAGATGTCGCCCAGTTCGTCGAAAAAGTATTCTCCGAGGGTTTTTTTCCGAGTGTGGGCCAAGCTAGGACACTCACAGAGGAAGTGGAGTGATCCCTCCTCTGCCTCCTCATCTTGGCATCCTCTACATAAGTCGGATGTGCTAATGCCCATTCTCATCATGTGGGTACCCAACGAGTTGTGTCCCGTGAGAATGCCAATCAACAGAGAGGGCCGAGGTCTGCTTAGCTGGAGTAGAAATTCTGTTTTTTCCTTGGAAGTATCTGGCCAAAGGTTACTGGAGACTCGGCATGTTTCTAAAGATGACCACCTGTCATTGGCGGTTTTTAGAAAATTGTGTTTAATTCTGTTTTTTTCTTGCTCAAGTGGCCTTAGAACTGAGGTGTTCGTTTCGCTGGATTCGAGTGCTGACCCGATTTTAGCCAGCTTATCCGCCATTTCATTACCAATTATGTCACGATGTCCTGGAACCCAGGTTAAACTAACTGTGTTTGTTTCGCTGAGCAGTCTTAGGTTACTGCGACAGCTGTCTACTAGTCTGGATTTTGTGATAATGGATGAGATAGCTTTAATGGCCGCTTGACTGTCTATAAAGAAGTCAATATTTTTGTTGATCAGGGTTTGCGTAGCTAAGTGCTTCGCGGCTTCGCGGCTTCGCACACTGTAAGTGTTTCTGCCTGAAAGACACTGTAGAAGTCGGGAAGCTTTATTGATCTATTCATGGTGGGGTAGTCTGAGAAGATACCTGACCCTACCCATTCGTCCGTTTTGGAACCATCTGTGAAGACGGAAATGTGATTTCCTTTTATAACCCTGTTTTCCTCCCAGCTTTCTCTTGTCGGAAAGACTGTTAGGGCCACTGGATTGTAGTCAATATGCGGGGGGGGGGTATAGTCTGTTTGAATTTCTATGTCTGTATGGTTCTATGGCCTGATATGCCTGTTTTCCAATTGTTGCATTGTTTGAGTCGCAGTGCGCTTTTGGCCGCCATCTCCTTAGTAAAAAGATCTAGGGGGGCTAGCGACAGGAAGGTTTCTCTGAGGATACCAAGGGGACCACAATAATTATTGAATTTTCGAACTGAGGATGCCAGGCTCCCAGAAGCGGAAATAAAGCGTAGGAGGCCACATAAGATTAAAATCGGAAAAAAACGCCCCTTACAACCCCCCCCCCCCCCCCCCCCCCCCCCCCCCCCCCCGCCCTACTTCCAACGCTTGATTTCGAATTTTAATGATTGAATTAATAATAAAAAAAAAACACAATAAGAACCACTTTTCCATCTCTAGGTCACTAGGAACTGGTTGAAATTGTCCATTTGTCCTTTCTCGACCTTCAAGCAGACCCACACATTCATACAATCAGCCAATCGTGTCTCGGTGTTTTCAGTCACTGCTTTCTAGCACATGCCGCCTTATGGCTAACAAGCACCTCCGTTGTCGGATTCGAGCGAGATCATTCACTGACACAATTTTCCAATTGCACTGAACTGAAAAATTTATTGGGGTATGTTCCAAAACTTATCTAGTTCTTTAGTCGAGATCAGACCACTCCAAAAAAATATAAAAAAAAAAAAAATTAAAGCTTTAGAAAGTTGAAAACAATACTTCTGGGCATTTTCACAGTTACTTTACTACATACCTATTCTACTTAATCAAGGGAAGGATGAAGTTGTCCTTTCAGTTCGTCCGTTGAATACGACACGCACCCAAATGAGGTGTTCGTCTCCAGAAAAATTTCAATATTCTAGCTATTCCTTAAAACGCAAACATTAATTACACAAAAACCTATTGCACACCATTTCCAAAACTCTTAAGCCCGAAAACTACGCAACTGTAGAAAAGAAACGAACTCACGTTCCAGAAACCAATCATTGTGAGTGAACGTTAACATTAGTCAGCAGTTGTATAGCCAAAGTTTGATCATCTTTACCCACAGGTTATATAGAGCTGGTTGTCGGCCAAAAACTGGCTTAAGCCAGAGCCGGATTCGAGGAAGCGGCCAAGAAAATATCTCAAATTGACAAATACGTGAAATCACGCCCCAGGACCTGAATGACAAACGTGAGATTGAATCCACTTAGTTACTGAAAAGAACAAAGCGCAAATTTTTCACTGAAGGAAAATAACAAAGTTTTCGCTTTCAGCTCGGTAAAGAGCTCAACAAGGTCATTAATGTCGAAAAGGCTTTCGACAATGCAACTTGCTGTAATGTGAATCCTTTAACATTTAACTTGAAAAGATTGTGCAAAACTCAAACGTCAACATAAGAGGCACTTTCTTGCAGAGGTCTGAATAACCACTCGCTAATCCAGACCATATTGATGTAATGGGAAGACTGAATAAACTTGATGACATAGCTAGAAGAGTACGTGTCGCAAGACTACGATGGGTAGGAGCGGATGGACACCAAAGCTCCGATAAGACGCAATCAAGTGAAATAAGACTTCAACCGATTGGTTGAGGCCCAGTTTCACTCCAAATTGTAGTGCTTACCTTAGTAAGTAAGTAAAACTTTTATCTCCGTAGTCGACCAGCTATGTATGTGTTTCGCTTACCGAATGGTTGTATGCCTATATCGTAGTACGCTCCGTATTTTGATTTCTTAATCATATCGAGAAGATAGATGCTAAAAAATTGCACGCTGCATTAGTACTTACTTACTTACTTAAGGTGGCGCTACAGTCCGGGTCGGACTAGGGCCTCAACCAACATGCTTCTCCAGCCAGCTCGGTCCCTAGCTAGCTGCCTCCAGTTTTGCACGCCAAGTTGGTTGAGGTCCTCTCCTACTTGCGTGCGCCACCTGAGTCGCGGTCTTCCTCTACTGCGCCGTCCCTCGGGATTGGATTCGAAGACTTTCCAGCGTTGGTGTCCATTCGCTCTACATGACCCAGCCATCTAAGTCGTTGGACCTTGACTCGTTTGACAAGGTCAGTGTCGCTGTACAGCCCGTACAATTCGTCGTTAAATCTTCTTCTCCACTCTCCATCTATGCAGACGGGACCAAAAATCACCCGAAGAATTTTTCTCTCGAAGCATCCTAAAGCGTTCTCATCTGCCTTTGACAAGGTCCATGCCTCTGCGCCATATATAAGAACCGGGATGATAAGTGTCTTATACAGGGACACTTTAGTTGCTCGAGAGAGGACTTTACTACTCAATTGCTTTCTTAGTCCGAAGAAACAGCGATTGGCAAGAGTTATTCTTCGTTTGATTTCAGCGCTGGTGTCGTTGTCTGAATTAATAGCGGCGCCTAGGTAGACAAAGTCCTTAACTACCTCAAAGTTATAGCTGTCAATCGTGACGTTTTGTCCAAGACGTCGGTGTTGGGTGTCCTTTCTTGATGACAGCATATACTTGGTCTTGCCCTCATTTACCACTAAACCCATCTTCTTCGCTTCCGTCTCAATGCTCATAAACGCGCCATTGACATCACGACCCGTTCTTCCAATTATGTCAATATCGTCGGCATATCCGAGCAATTGAACGGATTTTTGAAAGATTGTGCCTCTTGTGTTGACGTGGGAGTTTTGCACTATTCTTTCAAGAACGATGTTGAAGAAGTCGCATGACAGTGCATCGCCTTGCCTAAAACCTTTTTTGACATCGAATGTATCGGTGAGATCTTTTCCGACCCTGATGGAGCAGCGTGCGTTCTCCATCGTCATCCTACACAATCGGACAAGTTTGGTAGGGATGCTAAAACTAGACATGGCTCTATATAACTCCTCTCTATAGATGCTGTCATACGCGGCCTTAAAATCGATGAAAAGGTGGTGGGTATCGATTTGAAGCTCCTGGGTTTTTTCCAAGATATGCCGTAGTGTGAAGATTTGGTTTATGGTGGACTTTCCTGGTCTAAAGCCGCACTGATAAGGACCTATCAGGTTGTTGACTAATGGCTTCAGACGCTCACACAATACGGCAGAGAGGATCTTATATGCGATGTTAAGAAGACTGATACCTCTGTAGTTGGCGCAGTTCAGAGGGTCTCCTTTCTTGAGGATCGGGGAAACAATGCTAAGGCTCCATTCATCGGGCATGCTTTCTTCCGACCATATTTTGCAAATGAGCTGGTGCATACTCCTGACCAGGTCATTGCCTGCCGCTTTAAACAATTCGGCAGTGAGGCCATCAGCTCCAGCAGCTTTGTTGGACTTTAGCTTGGATACTGCTGTCTTCACTTCGTTCAGGTCGGGTTGGCGGAATTGTTGGTCTACGTCGCCTAAATCGAATGGTTCTATCTCTCTAACAGCGGAATTGGGTTCATCATCGCCGTTATAGAGCTTGGAAAAGTGGTCTTTCCATATCCTCAGCATTGACTGCGGTTCCACCACGATGTTCCCTTGGTCGTCTTTGCAGGCTTCGGCTCGGGGCTTATAGCCCGAGGCTGTTGTTTTTACCTTTTGGTAAAACTTCCGAACCTCATTCCTGCTGTGGCACCCTTCTATCTCCTCGATCGCGCGCTTCTCATGCTCTCTCTTTTTCCGTCTGAGAAGCCGGTGTTCGTCTCTCCTCTTCTGCTTGTAGAGCTTGTAAGCAGTTCTAGTCTTTTTGTGCAGCGCCGCTTTGTATGCTTCCTGTTTAGCTGCATGTGCTTGCCGGCATTCGTCGTCAAACTAGGGGTTTCGGTGTGGTGGCCGTGTGAAACCCAGCACTTCAGAGGCGGCATCTCTGATGGCTGATTGGCAGTGCTGCCACTGGTTCTCTATACTTGATGCTGGCGGCAAAGGACTCCTTAAGAGGTTGTAAGAGACTCGATCGGAAAAGGACTTGGCGATCTCTTGCGATTGTAGTCGTCCAACGTCGAATTTTCTCACAGTATTTCCTTGTGTTGGCTTGGATCGGGATATCCGCAGTCGTACCTTGGCTACAACAAGGTAGTGGTCCGAGTCAATGTTGGCGCCTCGGAATGTTCGGACATCCTCTATACTGGAGAAGTGTCGTGCGTCGATCGCAATGTGGTCAATCTGGTTGACGGTTGATTGATCAGGAGATTTCCATGTCCCTTTGTGGATATTGAGGTGCTGGAACCGCGTACTAGCTACCAGAACATCTCGCCCCGCAGCGAAATCGATCAGCCTGAATCCGTTATCGGAGGTGTTGTCGTGCAGGCTGTATCTTCCGATTATTCCACCAAATATATCCTCTCTTCCTAGCTTGGCATTAAAATCTCCTAGAACAATCTTAATGTCATAGCCAGGGCACTGCTCATATGTTGCTGCATTAGTAGTATTGGTAAAAACATCAAAATGATGTAGAAAATAGTCTTGGTAAGGAATTGGTTAAATGTGTCTCTTTGATCGACTCATACAGGAAGGACTATGAAGAAGACCAAATACTTTACTATACCTAATACTGGAAGATCAAAAGTTAAGTTAAAGTTAAATATTAGCACTGCAAATTATTAAGTGTGAAAAACAAAACAAATCGTCCATTCCATTCAACTCGAAACGAGATTGCCGATGAACTTGCAAAGCAAGGGTCTCAGACAGATTTCTCAGAAAAAGAACCAGCGCTTGGTCGTATTCAGTGAGAGCTTCAATATACGTTTGGATCAGTCAAGAGCACAATCGTAGAACGTCTCCTTTAAATGCAAACAGACTAAAGAAAACTGCAATACTTTTGCTATCCTGTAGCGTAGAAAAGATGATACTACGGGGTACTTCTCTTATTCCAATCATTTAAACGCCTTTGATTTAGGTGATACAAAACTTTGTGGACCATGTAGAGACGACACCGCGGAGCGCTTGCTCTTTAGTGTCGGGCATTTTCTCGTATCAAGTTACAGATTCTCGGCGCAGACATGGTAAGAGCTGGTAATCTTGGCTCCTCGTCAGGTTGTCCTAGAATCTAGAAAGCTTTAACGAAAGAAGGTAGCCATCTAGATGTACAATAGACCGGTACTTCGATCTGAGTGCACCAGCTGGTATTTCAAAAACCTCCCATAATAAAAAGTCCATTAGATTAGATTTTTTTTTAGATTTTATAAATTATTTATTCATTTTTTTATTTTCTTATAACATTATAATTTTAGATTAACAAACTGTCGTACTGAAAACAATAAAACAACATTAATAATTTAAATAAGCAATGGCGTTGCCGTCTGCCTGATTGACGAAATTTAAACATTTGATTAATAAATTATGATTAAAATAGAAATTTAATAAAATAAAACTGATTAATTGATAAAACCATGACATATTGGGAATTATAATTGTATTTTCTATGCAAATTCATTAAGAATATTATTTCTGTACGTTAACGCAGTGTCTATAAATTTGTGTAGTGCTGACCAATTTTCTCCATTAAGGATGCCTTTAGTTTGTTCCATTCCATAAAAAGTCCATTATATTTGGAAAACAATTTAGGCCCTAAGAGCCTCCACATTCCTTTTTTACTATAGCTCGCGGCAGAAAAAAACTTCGTGTAGCCCGGTTTCGCTATCGGATCCTATTCACCAGGTTTTCAAGCAAACAGCGGCAGAATACCGCCAGCCACGGTTGAATG
This sequence comes from Melanostoma scalare, assembly GCA_949752695.1. Taxonomy (NCBI): domain Eukaryota; kingdom Metazoa; phylum Arthropoda; class Insecta; order Diptera; family Syrphidae; genus Melanostoma; species Melanostoma scalare. Next base: position 149,211,597 of record OX456986.1, read on the forward strand.
TTCACCGCCTGAAAACAAGTGTGTTGAACTTTGAGTTTACAAATAGCTGATCATTTCGAAAAATGCCAACCCTTAAAGCCAATCATAGTTTCTTTACCCTTGTGTACTTGTAATTTGAGTTTATTTGCTTTTTTTGTTAGGGATACACAAATAGCTTCTTGGAATCTACAGCTGCGGCGTTAAATAAGCACCTTATCATGACAAATTGTTGAGTTACTGATCAAGATCCAGATGTTGCAAGCCATTAAACCAATAGTTCCCAATTTGCCAATGTTGCAAGTTTGTCATTATAATTCTAAATAAATATTTACAATCTCCTCCTCATCAATGTAAGCCCTTCTCATTAATTCAATCCCAATTGCCAAGATAAACAAAATGTGAGACTTTGGAATATCAAATTGATCTGCAAATAGAAGTCCCAAATGCAACACAACCAACAATAATTTTTTAAATTTTGTACGACTCCATTTGGCACGTCCCAGTGTAGAAGTATTTCAATAAATTACTTAGGACATAAATGCAGACATCAAAACACACACATAGGACCTGAAGTATATCTATGCATTTGAAATTCGATTTGTTTAGGTCCAAGTAGTGAGTTGAGTCAGAAAGGAGAGAGAGAGGGACTGGGTGGAGTCGCACTTATCCCAAACCTATTTATAATGCACAGTGGAAACTTATTGAATAATTTATACTGGTAAATATCCATCGTGTAAACATCTAGCAGTTTTGGTCTCTGTTTAAGGATTTGCATATTTTAAAAGCCACCAACCCCATCTATGCCCATCTGTCTGTGTCCCCAATGATGGCCCATTCGGTATTGTGTTCAGTTTAGTGTTTTTGTATGGTGATGCTTTGTGTGTCATCTCCTTTTATTTGTTATCGGTCCTTTTTTACTGAGAAAGAATGAAAAAGAAGGAGACAGAATATAGCTTGGTGGATAATAAATGGGACTTAAGTAAAGGTATGGATCACCCAAATGAATTATGTATTTGTGGAGTTTCCTCGTCGGTCTCACACATTCCTGTCGAAGGATATTAAAAAGGACTTTTTTTTAAATAAACGCAAGGATCAGCATTCGCCTTTCGAAGTAGGTATCTTTTTTTAATAATCAGAACACATGAATCAGAATAGTCACTTGCTTTGCCATACAACACATCCTTTCTATTCACGTCTCCTTTCAATTTTCTCTTTTTTTTTACTTTTTCTGCTTTTTATTTTTTGCTTCGTCAAGGTCTAAAGCTGAATGGAAGTTATAATTAAAATGCAAGCATCACCAATAACCATCAGTTGTAGAATGGAATGAGGGGACCTTGCTAAATGAGGACACGTCTATGTAGATATAAGGTATCGATCCATGAAGCTGGATATTTTTATATGCTTAATATGTACATACAAAGTAACTGTTGACATTACCTTTCGAAAGAGGAAATCATTTGTATGCTTTGGCATGTTGCATAAAAAAGGAAAAATAAAAAAAAAAGAAAATACAATCGAATTACGGTTTTCACAGTTTGAAAAAGCAAAGCACTCGAACAACAACTTTATTTGAAAACGATTGGATTATGCCTAATGGATTTTTGCAAAGACTGAGTTAGTCAGGCAGAGGATTGTATACCTAATTGTTCCGGGAATAATAGACTTTTTTGATTTAGCAGGGATGAGGAGCAGTGGAAAAAAAATTTTCAAACCGAAATTGTTTCAACAAAATTACGAGCAAAAAGTATGGTCAACGTTTATCTCTCGTATAGGCTGAAGTGAAGTTAGGGAAATTTGAGCGTGATGCCACAACTCATGAATCATGATCGAGAAGTGAAATTTCCCTTGACGAACAGGAACAATGTTTTTTGTTTGGTTTCGAAAAATATCACTATAAGAACCAGTGAATGCTACACAATGGATAACATTATGGATAACAGTATGACAAAATAAGTGAATACCTCTTTCAAAGGATTTTTTCTTTTTTAGCTTCAATTTTGCACTGCCTACAGGCTTTAAAAAAAATATGGCTTTTATAACTTGTTGGGCAGACACAAAGTATGAATGAATGTTTCATAAGCCTTATGGTAACAAAAATGTAGGTACTTATGATATTCCATCCAAACAAGAGATAATTTGAAAGCATGTAAAGTGGCTGAGCGTGAACTATTCAGGCAGGCTTTGATCGGTGTCAACTTGTCGGCAGTGCCCAGATGTTGCAACTTATAGTTCACATCAATTGCACTTACTTTACCTTCAGGCGGTCGCCACTGTTAACTATGATGCTCCACCGGAAAAGACCTGCTAAACTTGTAAGTGCGAGTCTTGACAAAGGAACGAAGCAGAAATAAATCAACACTATAATGCTTTACCAGTAATGGCTGACGGATCGAACCTCACTGGTCAACCAGAGCTTTTTAGTAATGTCTCAGCGGATGAATTCGACTAACAGAATCAACGGTGGACTTCAGCAGTAAGAGAAAAAAAACAGAGACTACCGAATGAGCTACTCCTACATATTTGGATTAAAGGTCTTCAAGGGTCTTTCAATACTAGGACAAGGTATTGAAGTAGAAATGGTGGCGGATGAGATCCTGGCGAGCCACTGACAGCTCTCATACCCTTGTAGCAGAATACTGCTTCCGGATTTTCTGTATTATCCGGAAGGGGGCTTATTCCTTTGTAATTGGGGTAATTGTGAGGGTCTCCTCCAATTAGGATCGGATATACAATACTATAATACAACCTAACCAACTAGATTTGCAAAAGGATGCATCCCAAGCCTTCTTGATTTAAATATTGTTTCCGATCTATCATCGGTTCTTCTTTCGGTACAGCTATCTTTAGATTTCATATCTGATTTTGATTTGCTTTTTTTCTACTCACAATATAAATTTTAACCACACTTCTACTCCTTTATCATTCTCTTTCAAAGACTATCGGTCAATAAATTTAGACGCTCTTCGATACGCCGCCTTCTCAGCTCCCTGGATTGACTGTCAACTTTTATCTGACCCTGATGCTAAATTAAACCATTTCCAAGATATACTTTTTGGACTATATAATGATTATGTACCACTAAAAATAGTTAATATCCGAGATAAAAGCTGTCCTTGGTTCACTTCCGAAGTTGTCGAGGCTATCAAAATCGTAACAAATCTTACAGGAAGTGGAAACATTCTCCTTCAAACTTCAATTGGGTTTCCTACAAGATAGCCAGAAACAGATCCACAGTTTTAGTTAGAAATTCCAAACGAAATTATTATGCTTCTAAATTGGATTCATCTCTTCCCTCAAAAAAGCTTTGGAATAATCTTCGACAAATCGGATTGTCTAACTCCAAAAACGTATCAAAATGTGAAATTGATTCTGATGAACTAAATAATTTTTTCTTGAAAATGGAGCCAATGACTCAAGTGTCAACTTGTCTCAAAGTATCAACCCACTGTTTGAAGCGGTAAGAAGTTTTGAGATTGAAACCGTGGATGAAAGTGATGTTTTAAGTTGCTTTGCTTTAATCAGCTCTAATGCTGTGGGGGAAGATGGGATTCCACTTCTTTTCATTAAACTTATTCTGCCTTATATAATATCAATCTTGACTCACATAATTAATCACTGCGTCACAAAGTCAACTTTCCCAAAACTGTGGAAAATAGCAAGGGTGGTACCTGTTGCAAAAAAAAATAACCCCATGTTAGCATCTGACTTCAGACCGATTAGCATTTTACCGTGCTTGTCGAAGGTCTTCGAAAGATTAATGGCAAAGCAGATAACACAGCATTTGTGTATACATAATCTCCTTTATGATGGTCAATCTGGTTTCAGAGCTAATCACAGTTGTTCAACTGCCATGGTTCATATTTTAGATAATATAAGACTGGAATACGATAAGGGACATGTGACGCTTCTATGCCTTCTTGATTTTTCAAAGGCTTTCGACAAAGTAAACCACAAAGTTTTAATCTGGAAACTTAAACATCACTTCGGCTTCTGTAGCGCTACAGTGAGACTACTTGAAAGTTATCTCGATAACAGACAGCAAAGAGTTGTAACGAATGACACTTTTTCTAACCTTTTACCTGTAAAACAGGGTGTTCCACAAGGGTCAATCTTAGGCCCAATTCTTTTTTGTATGTATATTAACGACCTACCAAGTGTTTGTAAACATACTAAAGTACATCTCTACGCTGATGACGTTCAATTATACATTGCTCGACCACTTAAAAGTGTAGTTGAACTTGTGAGTAAATTAAATGAGGATCTTCGACATATCTGCTCGTGGTCTAGAACAAATAAATTATCACTTAATGCCGAAAAGTCACTAGTTTTACCAATATCTAAGAATAAAATTGGAATTGAATGCTTACAGGATGTTTACGTTTCTTCAGATAAACTAAAAATTGTTCATATTGCAACTAGTTTGGGTTTTGTCTTAAACTCTAACTTATCGGGATATGATCATACAAATAAAGTTGTAGGTAAAATCTATGGTTGCCTCAGGAAATTGTGGATGGCTGCTAGCTTTACTCCCACTGATACAAGGAAAAGACTTGTAAAAAGTCTCATTTTACCTTTGATTACGTACTCCGAAGTTGTATATCCTAATATCGACTCATTATCCCAACGTAAACTTCAAGTTGCGTTTAATGATTCCATTAGATATGTATACGGGCTTCGAAGATATGACCATGTTTCTCTTTACGCGTTTAATTTTTTGGGCACCACATTAAAACACTATATTGATGCCAGAAATTGTATTTTCCTTCATAATCTTTTAACTGATAAGGCTCCGGGGTATTTGTATGAAAAGCTTAGACTTGCCCGCTCATATAGAACTTTTATTCTTATCCCATCACTTCACAATTACCTCAATTCTAGTCGTTTATTTTTCATTCACGCTGTTAAATTATGGAACTCTTTACCAATAAGTATAAGATCTATCTCTAATATCAGTCGCTTTAAAACTGCTATCTTTAACTATTTCTCATCCCTTACTTGAACCTACATCTTATTCTTTACTTTGTTAAATATTTTATGATATGATTAGCATAAGTTTATATTACTCTCTTTTTCTCATTTGTTAATTAAATTTTAATTTTAATTTTTTTTTTCGATTAAAGTCCTCATTTATTTCATTTTAATACATAAGAGAAAAATTCATGTCTTTATCCGCTTATCTCTTAGTACTAAAAAAGATATTAATCTTAATGTACAAATATTTGTTACTTTACAAAATAAAATTGAAATTGAAATTGAAATATACGATACTTATGTTCCATTCATCGGGCATGCTTACTTCCGACCGTATCATGCAGATCAGCTGGCGCATTTTCCTCTCCAACTGATTTCCAGCTCCCTTCAAAAACACGTCGGCGTCGGTTGTCAAGGCCATTTGCACCTGCACTCTTATATGACTTAAGTTTGCATATGGCAAGCTTAACTTCTTCTTCTTCAGGAGGACGGCGATTTTGATCATTGTCCAATTAGAATGGGGCATTCTGCTATAGTGGAATTAAAGTCTTCGTCTTCATCGCCGCTAAGCAGTCTGCAGATGGAGTTTTTCCAGATCCTCAGTAGCGACTATAGCCACATGTTTCCTGGCTGGTTTTTACAGTCTTGAGTTTGGGGCCTGCCACCCTGGCATGATCTTTTTTCCTCCTACTGAGACTTCCGAACTTTATTCCTATCAGGACATCTCTCAATTTCCTCAAACGAGCACTTCTCATGCTGATTCGTTTTCCTTTTGAGAATTCGGTGTTTTTCCCTTTATTTTTCTTTGTAAATCTCGTTATACAGGTTAAAAGCAACCCTTGTTCTTTTTTGAATCAACATATGCACTGTATTTGTATTTGTATTTATTTATTTCAAAAACGCTTACATAGTAGGACATAAGTCTTATAAAATTCTGCAAGCCTTTAAATTAATTTAAGAATTTGAAACTATATGAAATAGAAAGGAATGAAGAAAAATTAAAAAAAAATTAAGAAAAATAAAATTAAAAAGAAAATAAGGGTGTCTTACTTACGAAATGTACAAAAATTTTAGATTTTATGAAAAAGAAGAAATATAATGAAAAATATAATGAAAAAGAAGAGAAAAATAATAATATATTAAGAATAGTGACTATCCTAGTTAATTTTATCAACGATTTGCCAAATAATTGAAAACTAATGATTTAAACCTTTTCGTGTTTCTTATACTTCTCATCGCAATGGGTAGGGAGTTCCAGAGGCTTTTAACGTGGACAAAAAATTGACGCTCAGTTATAATATATTTACATCGAGGTTGTATTAGTATCAAAGACCTTCTTGAACAAGGGAAGTTTAGCTTAGCATGTAAATAATCAAGTTTTTGAGTTTGAATAATTTCGTGCAGATAGCTCACTGAACGGAAGTCTATTAAGCTGTCGAGGCTACAGCCAGAGATACGTGGTACAAAATTAGATATGTGGTCATACCGCCGCAGATTGTAGACGTAGCGGGTAATGTTATTGTATGCAACATTTAGTTTGCGATTAGAAGCATAGTCCAACTTGCAAAAAACTTCACATGCGTATAGCATAACAGGAAGTAAGAGAGTTTTTGCAAGTATCACTGCTTTTTTTTCTGCATTTTCTTGCCTTTCTTGAAACATGGGTATCCTTTTGGGGGACGACCGAAACCCAGAACCTCAGAGGCAGCGGTTTTGATGGTTTGTTGACATGACTCCCAGTGGTTTTCAATGCTTGTTGCTGGCGGCATAAGATTCAAATATAGTTGGAGGGACACTCGGTTGGAGAAGGCAACAGAAAATCTCATGTCGTTGTAGCTTTCCGACGTCATATCTCTTTACAGCTGTGGTTCGCAAGAGTCGTGAACATGATATCCTCAATCGTATCTTGGCTACAACAAGGTAGTTGTCTGAGTCAAATTTTGCCCCTCGGAAAGGTGGGTCATCTATCACACTGGAAGAGTGCCTTGCATCGATCGCAACATGGTCAATTTGGATGAATGTAGATTGATCTGGAGATCGGCATGTACCTTTATGAATTTTGAGATGCGGAAAGCGTGTAATACTAACAACAAGATTTTGCCACGCAAAGATGTCGCAGTTTTGCATCTTCTTTATGCTTGGCCCATTTAATTGCACTTCTTGGATGGTGGTTATATCTGCATTGTAGCAGTCTAGGGTGAACGCTTGTTCTCCGTTAAAGGGTCTTATGATCCACGTGCAAATCCGGAGGTCTTTATTATTTTTTTTTCGTTTGCTTCAGTTGTTAACGTTAAAATCATAATTGTTATCCCAAGCTGTTGGTTATTTCGGAAACACGCACAACTCCCAACCTTTTGGTTTCCCATAAAGGGCCGAATAATCCGAAAGTAGTGTTCTGCTACAGAGGTATGAGAGCTGTCATTGGCTCGCCATTAGCTGAAATGCCAAATATGTCGGTGAAGCTCATTCAGGTGTTTCTCTCTTTTTCTTTTTTTCTGTTCCGTCAAAGTAAGTAAAGAACTCACCGAAACCTTTGATATCGATAAAGCTTTAGTCAAGGCGACAAACTGTCATGCTATTTCTTCAACATCATTCTTGAAAAGATTGTTCAAAACTCAAACGTCAAAACCAGAGGAATAATCTTTCAAAAGTCTTCATACAATTAAGGCCCCAGCCCATAGAACGCGTTGCGCGCGTGCGGCACCGCTTCCAACTGAAAGCTCGATTAAATACACACGTTCTTATGAGAGGTGACCCATAAGCACCGCGAGTAACGCGCCGAACGCGCCGAGTAGCCCAACTTTCTACTTTGCCGCGGCTCTCACGCGGTGACAGAAGAGAGACATGCGCAGTCACAACCAATTTGAAGTTTTCTCTTATATGGAAAAAGTGACAATGGGCGCGTTCAAGAACCTATCGGATAGCCTATCTCGGATAGCCGTATCTTAGATACCTTTTTGAACGATCGACAACAGACAACAGCTGTGAAATATTAAAATTCGACTTTTGAAAACAGAAAAACATTCAAAATATCATTGCTAGACGATTATAACTTATTTTTTTCGATTTCCCACACGTAAACAACAACAACAAGCTATCCGGATACGATTCTTGAATGCCCCCATTTTGACTAAATTTATCTGTCAAAACACCGCAACGGATTCTATGGGTCACCCCCATCAGTTGCGCGCGGCAAAACCCACCGCATCAGTTGCCGCGCCGCTTCTACCGCACGCAACGCGTTCTATGGGCTGGGGCCTTAACTCGCTTACGCAGACCTTAATGGGAAAAAGAAGTGAAGCGTAGTGCTTTTGCAAGTATTGAAACAGAAGCGGCTAAAAAGGGTTTGATAGTTATAATGAGAGTAAAACGAAATATATGTTGTCATCAAACAAGGATACCAAACTTCGATGAACTGGACAAAACGTCACAATAGACAGACATAACTATGAGGTGCTACAGGACTTCGTCTACCTAGGATTCACTTTAGACACGGAAAACAACATGACTTTGGATATCAAACGGAGGATAACTCTTACCATCATTTGCTTCTTTGGGTTAAGAGACAATTGAGCAACAACACTGAAAAACCAAAGTATCCCTTTATAAATCATGATAATCCCAGTTCTGGTATACGACGCTGAAGCATGGACCTTATCTTAAGCGGATGAGAAAGATATTGGTTGTCCTAATTGCAGGGTATTCGCATTATAATTAGTATTAGAGTTTGGAGTGAGTCTGGTCTTCAGCCAACTTCTTTCGCCAACATTTTCAATTCCAGAAGGGCTCTCTCCGGTTTTGTACTCTAAGGCTACGTGTACACGATTGTCAGGTCTGCAAATATTGCCAGATCTGTCACTGAAAAATTTTGCTCGAATGGCTGACAATCGTGTATACACCAAATTAATTTGTAGAAAAATGTGTTCATCAATCATTTTGAAGACAAATTAATTTGCAGATGTGGCAATTATGGGTACAGAAATTTTTTTCATTTTCTGACGTTTCTGTTAATATCTGGCAATAAATAAATTTGCAGATCCAGTTTAAGGAGCATTTGCAGATTTATTCATTGGTAGACATGTTTGGCAAAGATTGCAAGGCAAAACAAGAAAAAGTTTTTGACAGATGCAGTGTGACAAAGTACACGCAAATTCAATTTTCACCTCATTGTCAGCTCTGTTTCACACATTGTCAGACGTTTGCTGATCTGACAATGATTATCAGACCTACTAATCGTGTACACTTAGCATAAGTCGGATGTTATCCCTGTCTATTGTGACGTTTTGTCCAGTTTTTCGATGTTTTCTGCCCTTGTTTCGATCTGACCTCATTAATCATCAAACCCATTTTTGTTGCTTCAGTTTCAATACTCGCAGAAGCAGCAATGCCCTTAAGTTTGGTTCTTCCTTTCTCCACATGTATTTCTATTTATCAATGTAAACAGAGTCCAATCTCATAAGCTTCCTTTACATCGGTTTTCGAACAGAGCCTTCAAAATGGAATTTTAAAAATATATCCTGATGCTGAGATCATAGGTATTTGGATCCATTATCTAAAACCACTTGAGAGAAAGGCTTCAAAGGTTAACTTTTTACAGCAAGGAAAAAGGGTTAGTATGCCTTATAGAAATGCACTGCGATTTGCTAACTCTTTGCAGTGAAAAGTTGGGAATTGTGAATTGAATGTCCCATTTTCGTCAAAAAAAACAGTTGATATGCCTGATTCCAAAGTCACTGTGTATTTGTATAGACTTTGTTTTGGGTATGTGATGAACTCTTGTCGCTCGAAGTCGCTGAATTTTAAAGGCTAAAGGGTTTCCAGTTAGTTCTGAGGTTAAAGGAAAAACAGATAGCGGCAAACCAATTCACGTTCCAACACTGTTTGATTTGTGTCTTCGCTATAAACATAAATATTTGTGTATTTTAAAGTAAGAAAGGTGATGATGCATTAATAGTTTGGATTGAGCATTTGTTTATCTTTGCTCTAAGGGCAAACCTGCTAATTATTTCTTATGAGCCCACAGTCTGGTAAAGTACTGTCTATTGGGCGCACACTGTGCAAACAGAACGGTCGGGTTGGCCAACAGGTTCCAAACAATAATTAGGTAGTCAAAAAAGCTTTCACAGACAGCTTTTGTATAGTTAACAGAACCAAGTCAACTAGTTTAAAATCCGACGAATTATGGTCTGCATAGGTCAGCTAACCAACAAGAACTTTACTTTGAAGGGAATCGGGCAAGACATTCAACTAATACGTATCGGTCTACACTGAATGCACGTGCTATTTTGTACTGATGAATAGTCCGGCTAAGCTTTCAGCAGAGATGCTTTGTAGTCATCCAGCTCTTCAAGGGCATTGAGAATATCTCATACACAATCAACGCAGCACCCAACCCAAGTAATTTTCAACATACAATTAGAATAATAGTTCAAATGATCAAAAGTAAATTGAAGTAGATAGCCTGCCATCCTCTATCATAATCCTCTGCTGACAAGGGCAACTTAGCATTTCCTCTACACATAGAGCGCTGTGCCAAAACACTATAACAATTTGAATTTCAAAAGGAATGGCCATCATTTCCGTTCTAAAATAACTTTACTCATAAACTTTCCACATCGGCTTCGAGCCACACCTCTCAACTTCTACCTCCCACAACAGCGAAGTGTAGATGTATAACCAAAATCTAATAATTTCCACATCGTTTGACATCACAGTAGATTGGTCCTGCAGGAAGTTGAAGCTCAAACGTAAAAAGAAAAAAAAAAAGAAAAAAAAAAGGGAAAACCAATCTACGTAAATATGAAAATATCTTTCTCTTCCGCAACACGAAGCTTTGCCATTCAACATGCCCTGTTGTCAGCTTCAGCGTTGAGTTCCGATTCGGACAGAAACCTAATTACATGGCAAATTTCATGGTACAACGATTAGCAAAGTTATTGTGTTTGCCACATGGTTAAACAAAAGCGGACCCCAAAGCAAACGCCCAAATGGTGTGTGGGTGTACGAGTGTGTGGAGTGGTTGTCCCTTGGAAACCGACGAACATATTTGACACATTGCTCTGTTTTTCTTTTTCGTGGACATGTAGATTTTTGCATCATCTTATCTGACAGATTTATGACGACGTTGCATAAATTCGTGTTCCTTGTCCTCGTGCCACTAAAAAGTTATAATTTATTTGCTGCACATGTGATTTATAATCAGACTACCACGTTACAGTTCCCGGTTTCTTCTTTGCTCCTTTGACAAGGTGGTGTCCTTTTCGCTCTGGAATGATCCAAGAAACTTGGACTTAGTTAGGGATTAAAATGAAAGACCCTAACAAAATGTTTACTTACACGTATTAATAAAAGACTTTGGTAAGAACAAAACTGAAAATAATTTCAAAGGACTTAAGCTCACTTAAGTTGTGGGTTTTGTGTTATTCTATTTTTAGAAAAGGATATAATGGTTATTCTAACTTTGTAGTTGCTTTTGTTCTGTGAACCAAGTTAATTGCATCCCACAGGACGGACTAAAAGTTGTATGTATGTTCAATGTTCATGTACATCGATACAGCAATGAAGAAAGTCTTAAATTATACCTTTGTGTGGCCAACTTCTTACTTTATTATATGAGAATGAATGGCTAAGGTTTGTTTTATGGGTAGTTCCCTGGGGAAGGAATATAGGAAATACTGTAACAAACACTTTGCAGATGACTAAACGTAGTAATTAAACATAACTCCTTGTCCTAGAGACTCGGGGGCATTTCTTTGGAATCTTGTGCAACGGAACCAGGTGTTAAAGATAAATTAAAGGACTTTTCTATTATTTTAGTAGAAGTTTATTAAAGAAGGTGTTTTACACTTTCATTTTCATAAAGGCTTTGTGTAGAGATATGATGCTAGTGAAATGGAAATCTTAAGGGCGTGTTCCTGTTTTTTGGGTAGAAATAAGTGTTTTTCAATCACAGGCCAACCTTTATTCGACTCCTTGAACATATATTTTTCTTTTAAAAAAAAATTGTAATGGTACCGAACATGTTCATAAATATGAAAGGAATAAATATAAGAGCAAGTGCATTATGTTTATTAAGTATAAAGAAAACGTTAAAAAAAACACCGGTTGTCGTTTTGTCTGTAAAATTAATAGAATTGTGATTGAAATGAAGGCTGAAAACGATGTTTTTACCATCGTACCTGTATATATCAACTGTAACATGTGGAGAGAAGAGTTTGCAGAGGTATATAATTTCCTTTTAGAACAACACGGGGAAAATGTTAAGTTAATTGGGGATTGTAATGCGAGAGTAGGAGACACTCAGTTACTGCAAGTGGTACCTGACTTCACCCCTAGATCGTTGAACCATATTAGATTAGCCAGTGACATTATTTTAGACAGGAACGAGAGAAAGCATATTGAAATGTGCAAATCACTCGGTTTGACGTTGTTCAATGGAAGAACACAAAGTGATAAGTCTGGTAATTTTACGTACTTATAAGGAACTTCCTGCTCCACCATTGACTTCTGCTTTATTCGTGGTAAATGGCTCGATTGTGTGTGGTAGATAAACTGGTATATTCGGACCATTTTCCATTTATAATAATGTGCCATCTCAATAAAGTCTCAGTGCTATCAAATAAAAGTTTAGGATTGTTTACCAAAACTTCAATGGAAGGACTCAGTCTTAACACCATATCTAATTAACCTCGAGCAGAGGCTGGATCTTATAAGCAACGTAAAAATAAGTTCACTCGAGTGTCTTGAGCTCTTAGTGTCATGTATAAAAAATGCTGCCCAGCCTCTTCAATCCAATCACAGGAGAAAGAACGGGAAACCCCCATGGTTTGATAATGAGTCTGCTTCAGCGAGGAAATAATCGTTCGATTTCCTAAAGCTAGTCAGAGAGACAAGCTCAATCAGTTCAAAATCCGAGAGGCCAACAAGATCCTTAAATACCTCTGCAAGGAAAAGCAATTTCAGTAATCACGATCACTAATGGAAAGGCTGGTAGAAGTCATGGGTTCTTTCTGGAAAACAGCACGTGAACTAAATGGCATACCGTTCGCAAAAAGAAACCGAAATAAGCACTACGCTGCTGGCAGACCACTTTCAACCCAAGAAAATCCAGGCCAATTTCAACTCGCTTACCCATGAACCGAAAATAAAATCCTCGATCGAGCTTTTTCAACTCAAGAGGTGAGGATTGTGTTACAAAGATGCACGAACAACAAGGCTCATTGAAAAGAAAGAAACGAAAGCCTGCAACTACAATTTTTCAAATGAAAACTTCCCTCAAGCTTCTAAAGAAATATCATCTTCTCACTTTTTAAAAAAGGTGATGTATGTATATGACCCAGGTAATTACAGAGGAATTTCGTTCATGAACTGTGTCATGAAGGTTTTTACTGGCGTGATCCTAGACAGGCATACGATATGGACCCAAGAAAATAACACTTTAAGTAAATTCCAAGCCGGATACTCTACAGTAGATCACATTTTTTCCCTCACCTGTATCGCTCGTTCATACCTTAACAAAAGTAAAAAAACTATACGCCTTCTTCATTGATTTCAAGGCTGCCTTGGACTCAATTGATCGTAAAGCTCTGTTCTATAAGCTAGGCTGCTTAGGTATATCAACCAAAATGATGGCAATGCTAAGGGGGCTGTATGAAAATAACTTAACGGCAATATGTGATGGAATCGAAGTATCAGACTGGTTTTCATTGACTTCAGGATTTAAACAGGGTTGCCTCTTGAGTACGCTTCTCTTCTCACTCTTTCTGGGTGACCTCACTAGCTACCTTAAGTAAGTAAGTAAGTAAGTAAGTAAGTAAGTAATCCATTTATTTGAACGTGTTATTTACAAAATTTTGACAAAAATAATGAATTTATAAGCTATAGCCTTGCCGTCAGCTCGCAAGCTACCTTCTCGGTGGTATTTGTTTTGCTGGTACTAAAATAAAAGCACTTTTATACGCTGACGATATTGTCATGTTCGCAGAGACTCCAAATATGATGCAAATCATGATTAACAAATTGCAATTGTACTGCCAGCTATGAAGCCTTATTGTTAACACTAGCAAATCAAAAACAATAATTTTCCGAAACGGCACAGGACGATGCGCAAAGGAAGAGAGATGGAAATTCATGAATACGGACATCGAGGTGGTAAAAGAATATAAATATCATTACGTCATCGCTATCGATCAAAAAGCATTTGCAAGAGAAGCTATCAACTGCAGTTGGAAAGGATTTCTCAGCAGAAAAAATATTGCTCCCAGTGTCAAATTCAAGATTTTTAAATCAGTTATAATATCGATCCTCTGCTATGCTGCTCAAGTATGGGGATTCTTGCAGTACGAAGAAGTCGAAAGACTACTAAGGTACTTTATCAAGAAGATGTTTTGGCTCCCTATTAACACGCCAAATTAAATGCTTCATTTGGAAACAGCAGTTGCACCGATATTCATTTTCACGCTTAAAATGCACTTCCAGTACATTACAACCCAACTAACAAGCTCTAGAGCGCTAAACTCTCGAAATCTGAAAACAGCTCCCATAAGATTCTTTTAAATCCAATTGCTATACTTAAGAATAAATATCTTGTTATGGAACTTAAACGGCTCTCAGAACAGTTTTATCATAAGAGTTGATCAGTTTTGCAGCTTATAAGTACTTAAATCTTTAGAACACCGTAATTAAGTCGGAATGAGCGCTGTTAGTGACAAGATGGGGGACCGTCCGTAACTACTGCGTGCTGTTGTCATGTGTTATTTGTTCTATGTAGTATTTGTGTAGTTAGTCTTGTGGTGTATCAGCCAAATGGTCTTTGTCGCCCGGCTGCAACCCCCCCTACTCCGCAGATTTATGTGTGGAGTAGGTTTCATGTAAATGTAAATGTAAATGTACTTAAATCTTATCTATTCTATTCTATTATATTCTATTCTCTTCCAATTTTTGTACTTGGAACAGGATTATATATACTTACAGTCCTATAACAATCTTGTTGTGAGAGTTAAGCTCTTGGTATTGTTTTGAATTATCTACAGTCCCATAACAAGACTTATTTAAGAGCTTAAGTCACTTTACACTTATATGAAAACCCTTATAGGAGATCTGTTTTAAACCTCTTATAACAAGAAACTGTGAAGAGTTCAAATAACAAAAGACTTGTTATAGGATCCTTATGAGAGCATTATTGCTTTAAGTCTTGTTATAGGATTTGCATAACCACAAGCATAATCCAGTTTGTAAAGAGTGTCATTTCATTAATCGGTCTCAAGCGAAGTGGACATATATGGAGAAATTCGTATATGATAGATAAACTCTTAATTTATTTGTATTTTTGTCTCAGGTTTAAATCCTAATTATGTATGCACAGAATTTCTGAAAATATTCTTTAATAGTTAAACATGTTCTTGCCGTTATCTTTATAATTTTTTAATTCTTTAGGAATAGTAAGTGATAATTCACCATCTCCATATTTTACAAGGTATTTTCTTACATTATTTTGGATAGCACAATCAATATTTATTACTCTTTTAAGATTTTCTACTATGAACGACTGTCGCAGTGCAAGTTGGGTTTGTATAAATGGAGCAGCCTTATACCCTGCTTGATTACATTTGGTGACTAGCTCTTCATATAAAATTGTGTTAACACCAGTAAAGCCTAAGATGTCATTTAAAAAGTGAATAAGGATATTCTTATTTTTCTCAGTGCCGAACACTCGTTTAAAGAGCAGGTCATATTTTGGATATAGAAATTTAGATAAAGCCATAAGAAATTAACGAGAAAAACATTGAATTATAGGTACACAATTGTGAAGAAATGTTCAAGTTTTTATTTTTAGCTTTGAATGGGTTAAACGGCTGTCAGATTAGAATTGCATCCTCTAATTTACACGTCCTTTTTTATCAATCCTTCTACTTTAAAAGACCAGGAAATGAATCCATAAATTTAGTAGCTATGAAAAACTTCAAAAATACCTATTTTCGGTGTGAGAGTCTAATAAAAACACGATCAATTACATAACATCGTGAGCCTTTCACATATACTTCGTATTGAATCCAGGGGACGATATCTGTTTCATTTACACTTATGCGGCATATACTCTGTTCAAATGCTTGACCAGCACGTGAGAGTGTAAATACTATCTACGTAAAGTAAATACTATTTCACTTTGGATATATGTACACACTTCAAGCGCCCTCAATCATTGTTGTTGTTGTTTTCCCCATTAAACTTCGCGCTCGATGAGGACAAATGTTCGCTTTACGAAATGAATGATAGATCAAACATTCAATCTCGCATATACACTCTTCAATGATTGAAGCCTGATTGAACGAAAATCAAAACGATTTGATTTTGCTTCAAGCACACACACAATGCATACGTTAGTTATTTTCACTAATAAACTCTTACATGCTTGACAAGCATTGTGTATATGCCGCATTAGATCCCATCCTAAAAAAGCATTTGAGCTCCTATAAAAATTGTTTTGCTCTCATAACGAAACTCTGACTCTTGGCTTTTACAAACTCTGCTCTCTTAATAGTCTTGTATTTTAGTTGTCATAGTTTTCGGTAATGAAAAGATTGTGAACGTGTTTCTGTTGGGTTACCATTTATATGCCACGCGTTGGCCTTTTTACAAGTATGAGAAATTTGTCTCTATCTGAAGACAATATTTTTACAAAATTATGGACATTTTTGGCACACCACTTCTGCCGGTCGTGCAACGACTGACTCATTTTGTCAATTTTTTATGTCTGTTCTCGTCACTATTTGTCAAAATCGTGTAAATGCTTGCTACTCATTTATGACAGCGAAGTACTGACAGAGAACCTGACGTAAAATTCTATCAGTTCACAGTATGACAAAAACTGACATGCTGCCAGAAAGACTGAAATTTTTTCTGACAGGCTGTCAGTATTTTCTGACAGAAACTGATGGAGTCTGAATGGTATGCCAGAATTATAAATAATCTTGTCAAAATTATGACCGGAAAAAACTGACAAACTTGCTAGTCGTGTAAATCACATTTCGTAAATTTATGACATGAAAGTCCTGATGAAAAGTTTATTGGTGTAGTAAAATAATGTAAAATGCTTTATATAATATACACTTATGGTCATACAATTTAGTAATTTTTATAAAATGCCTTAATTTATTTTTGGTGTATTTGGGGTTCAGCTCAGCATTTTGAGGGGCGGCTGTGGTGCAGTGGTAGAGTGCTACTCTGGTAGTACAATGGACTGGATATTAGGTCTGAGTTCTCCAGATTAGCATATAAGCCTCCTCTTTTTATTTATAAAAAAAAAAAAAAGCCCAATGCAACTTATGTAACCTCCAGGCAACCGAAGATGTTTTCCATTTTCTAAGAATTTGCCCTATTTTAAAATCGATCCGCCGCTTTTATTTAGGCAAAAGCATTTTGAACCTAGAGGAAGTCAAAGAAATCCTAAATGGACTGAACTGGACAGCACTAGCCAAATTCGTCACTTCAGCTTTAAGCTACCGAAGCCAAATAACGAACGATGAACAACAAAATTACATACAGAATACACAATTACAATTTAAACAATCTGAATAAATATTCTTTTTTGAATTTATACAAAGCTTTGCAAATTATATGTTTAACTTCTTTTTCTGGCTGACGGCAAAAGCAAATGCTATAATTAGTGATATCCCAGAATAATTATAATTATAACTATGCTCATCAATTTTATAAATATTGCTAAATAAAGTCACTAATATTACTACTACTACGATCATCATCACAAAGAGGAGGATTGTGACTCATAACCGGCCCATAAGTCACTTCTGCTCGTTGGTCGACTTTACTTCATTTCCTACGTTGGTGAAATACAAAATGCCGATAAGAAATGCTTCAGTACACGACAACATATTTTCCTTTCTGCCACAAGAGACGACAGTAAACTAGCTTCACAAATATGCCATGTTAACAGGTGTAACCATACAACAGATTTTCCCAATGGCAAATAAAATATTAGATAATTCCTAATCTGTCTGTTTATTTTGCATAAATAAGCTTGCAATCCAAATGAAAGGAGTCCTTCTCCCACTTTGCCATCAAAATCAAAATCATATAAAATTATCCATATGTGCAGTGTGATACTGACAGATGGTGCTTAGGTTAGAAAGCCTATACAAATTATTAATGAATTTTAGATGAATTCAGTTCATACACACACTGGACTTGACCATACGCCTCTGATTTTAGATGAGAGGATAGCATGGCAATTTAAGCCAAAAGTTGGTTGAGCAATTAATTATTCCACCTAATGTAAGTAGAGGAAGCATGTGTTCATTTTCGTGCCGACCAAGATGCGTACGAATGCTAAGTAATATGCTTTACTCTTCATTCATATTTCTACCAGTGAGACAGGATTTCCGCTTTTCGGCTTTGCTGTTTCCTTTGCCGCCACCAACGACCATTGTTATGATGACCCAGATCCAACTTCAGAGATGAAATTAGAGCAGAGCGTAGTCACTGAATAGAGAGAGAGAGAGAAAGAGAAAGTACACAAAAGGACTTAACTTGATTACATAATATTGACTTTAGCTCTTGCGGAGGCTCTAAGGTCCGTCGAAACAAGAGCTATACACAACCTATTTTAAAGGCCTCAATGCTCAGTGGTGTTTGTTACGCGCTGCGGCATTGGATCTCGAGTAACAATGAGTAGGATCTGTTTTTATTTTCCTTTTTATTTCATTATTTCTCTTGTTGTTTGGATTAAGGGCAAGCTAGCTATACGCAACACAAAGCACAAAACACTACACCATCGTAATAGAACAAGGAGGGTAAAATGAATCGTTTTTCTTAAGCGAATATTTGACTTTTGTCTTATTGCTCTGATTTACTGAAGCAGAAGTAGTAGTAGCAGTAGCAGTGTGCTGGCTGAAGGAATTTCTGAGGGTGTTTTAAATTATTTCCTTTGCTGGGGTTGGCTTACAAAAAAGGGGAGGGGGGAGATTGTAATTTTAGATACTGCAAAAGGAGTTGGCACAAATTACAGAGGAAGAAAGTTGTCAGAGAGATAGCATTTTTGGGCCATTAGGCTGATTAGTGTTTGTGTTATGCTTAAAAGGAGTTCTAGGTTTTAAGCTTAGGGATTTGGAATTAGTGAGACTTTTTCTTTTTTTTTTATATGAACGGTGTCGCTGATCTTAAATAAATTGCAAAAGACACTCGGGCGTATGAGTACTTTTTTTTCTCGAAATTATTTTTGTTTAAATTGTTGCTTTATTTTGAAGGGAATTTTGCGTTTGTATAGGTATGCTCATTTAAAAAGCATCTTCTTCGTTTAATGAGCTTAAACCATTAATTTAGGACTGGAGTTGGGTGCTTTAATCTCTTACCGCCGTACCACGGTAAATACTTGTCCACGCGACGGCAGTAAACACATTTTATATACTACACTTTTTTCTTATGTGAATCAGAGGGAGGTTCAATATCTCAAAAAAGGTGTTGATAGAACATATAGAAAGTATTCGTTAACAGCCATCTTGTTTTCTACAATGCAATCTCAATCTTGGATTGCCATCGTGCGGCAAATAGCCGGAAACGCTGTAAATTCGTTGGAATGTACTCCAAAGACGATTAATGTTGATCAGCATTTTCAGATAGTTTCGCATTTTCGACCCGTAAATTATTCCAAGCAACACACAAGCTCTTAAACGGCCATATTATTCACTCTTTAAATTTAAACCCAATGGAAATAAATCCTGTTGTCGAAGTTTAAGCCCAGGTTTAAATAAACCAGGTAGTCGAAATGAAAAATGTTGAATTGTTAAAAATGATGATGTGAAACGTCAAATTCTGGTGTGTGTATATTCAAAGTACAAATAAAATTATGCATATTTTCATTCGTGCTTTAAAATTTAGTAATTATCTGTTAAATAAATGAAAAGATTAGTAAAAATTTTAAACACTTAAAACACTTTTTATATTTTCTCAAATGCACAAATATTAAGATTAAATATTATTCAGAGAATATATTTCATTTTAAGTAGCGAGAAGCCAGATAACAGCACGGTCACATCCTGCCTCAAAATTTTAATTCGAATCACACGAACAAATAAAGATTCAGCTTTGCAAATATTCAAATCGGAGGACCTAATGAATTGCTTGTTCAAAAACTTTCTTCCAGGCCTTCAGATTGTTGATACAACACTGTCAACTCCTCGATTCTATAACTATCCACAGCATCTTGTTCTTAAACTTTGCCGAGTTCTAATCTCACAGAGTCTGTCGTTTGCTTTGAAACTTCTCTCAATGAACATAGTCGATCGTCTTCAAAATTATCTCTTCAATCAAGAAAACATTAAGGAAAATTTAATAACAGTTCAAATTGAATCGTTGCGAGTCTTCCGTTCCCTGATGTTACTCCGACCGGACAACGTACTGAACAAGAAATTTCTCCCTGCGTTCCGTTACATGTTAGAATGGTATTTGGTTCCTGTCTTATAAGACAACATGCATCAGCTCTGCTTTGTGCAATTTGCAGCGGCTCAAACGGTTTTGAAGTTAATTCAGTGCTGGGAACTTGGTTGGTCGACTGCTTTTACAATTGGTTTCACAGAGCAACCCAACACGGAGTTGAAGAGTTTTCCCAATCAACATTGCTAACAACGTGTTTGAATGCTCTCTCTTGGCTCACAAAAAATACTGATTTTGAAAAATTCAGAGAGTTCCTCAGAAAGTATTTAAAAAAATTCCTGGAATCGAATGCATTTTTGCGATTTATAGACTCACTGACAACGTCGTCGATAGTTCTGTGCTCGAAAGATGTTATCGATCGCAGAAACGTGTATCCAGCTCTTCCAAATGCTGGATCAATTTTAATGCAAAAACATGGCCCACACCTGGCCATACCACAAACGTATTGCTTTTATTTTTTGACTTCACTATGGCGAAACGTCGAACAGAGCGAAGAGCACAATGAGAAAACTGTAATCAATTGCTTACTGCAAGTGCAAACCATCGAACCAGTTGTAGAACTCTTAGAGAATCTTGAAAAAGGAATGAATGCCCATTTAACACCAAACGCGAGTTACGGCTCATATTTAAATTGTTGTGCTTTGATGGGTTCAAGGAATATTTGGGGAGATGCTTCGTGCGACGTATAATTTTATTTGTGGTCTTAGTGCAGAACACATACCTGAAATTGAATGCTTGTTTCAAAAGCGTATTTTCAATTGTGAATACCTGTGTTCAGAGAATAAAGAAACCCTGGAGAAATGAGGAAAGATGTTTTTGGAGGCAGTGGTATATCCTCACTATGTAATAGTGGCTCCTACGGAGATTTCTCCATCTATTCCATCTTCTGCAACAGCAATTTTACCTCAAGATTGGCCGTGTTTTCATTTAAAAATAATTTTGGAAGACTATTTGCAACAAATACATCAAAGGCCAGCGGCATTAATGTCTGAAGGCGATGTTGTACGGGTCACATTAATGTTTACGAGCTTACTGGAAAAGGAATCATTTCAAATAACAACACCGACAGAAATGCTTATGTATCTCATGATCACATTTATGGGACCCGACTCACAGTTTTTGGGGCCATCAATAAAATCACTTCTAAAAGAACATTTTACCAATTTTTATGAATCCTGTGCAGATCTATACTTTGAATTCGATAAGGTAAAGAGCAGGAAAATGTAAATTTCAAAACTTGTATGCCCTTTTCGTTGATCATTTTCAAGCGGCAAGCTATGGCGATGACTTGTTCAGTTCTATGGTTCTCATTCCATTGGCACAAAAGTATGACAACAAGTGGCGACGAATGATTTGGTCTGTGACGATAGTTTGCTTATTGGAGGTTTAGAAGCTTACCTAAGTCCAGCAGAAAGCGACGAGTCACTTATCAAATGTTATGTTAGAGGATCGAATACAAATATGTTGCGTCCGAATACTATTGTTCACAAAATAGCTCAGTACCACGTGAACAAATTCAATGAAAGAGTGAAGAATTTAAAACAGAATGACGAGATACTAAATTAACAAATCTTAAAGATTGTGATCTATTTTTGAATAATTAACTACAAATAAGTTGCTGGAAGTTGGTGGTATGTAAAAGTATTAGAAGAAAGGTTAATAAATTAAATTAAATTATTTGTCAAAAAAATCAACAAAAAACGAAAATAATTGTAAACAAAATTATAATTGCTTTGAATTGAGTCTATAAATTTTTTTTTTTTTTTGAAAATTGAATCTTTATTTGGTCCATCATCACAATTCATTAAATTGTTTTTGTTTTTAAATAGATTTTAGATTATAATTTTTTAGATTATAATGATTTATTTATTTACAACATAAGTATATAACAATTTAAATAAACAAAATCTTTATGGCGTGGCTATGCCGTCTGCCGATTGGTACTGATTTATGAAAGTTAAAAAAAAATAAAAAAAACTCTTTTAAATTTTAATTTAGAATATAAAAAAAAAAAAAAATGACTTTAAAATCTACGTGTATACAAAAATTTAAATGATGAACTACTATTATCGTTGTTTGAAGATGATTTGTTGCATTAGAAGCTAGCATTTCTTATTCTTTCTCGATAATTAAGTGCTGTTTTACAAAAAAGTAATAACTGTTCGGATAGCTCGTTCAGTAATTTCAAAACTTGTTCCGTTGAGAGAGTATCCTTACCGAAGAAATGTTGCCTCGATTCACGAAGAGTCGGACATCTACCCACAAAATGAAATATGTCTTCTCGTTCTGCTGTGTTACATATGTTGCACAATATTGGAAGGTCTTCTCGGTGTGGCCTATAGTTGAGAGGAAGAAGTTCTACCCTTAGTCTGAACATCATTGAAATGGATTTTACGCATAACTCGTCTCGAAAGTAGTTTGTCTGTAGTAGGTTATAGTTGAGTCTGCTGTACACCGATCTGTAGGGGGATCCTCTTGCTTTTCTTTCGTACTCATTTCTGCAGTTTATATCTGTGACGGAGATGATCTCATAGAATATTTGTTTCCAGTTTGAGTGGAGCTCTTGTTCAAGATTTAGATGTATGTTACATGAGCGTGCATGTTCAGTCCACTCTTCATACCAACCAACTTTTCTGCTCACTGTTTTCATCATAACTCTCTTCGGAAGTCGGCTATCATCCATGTTCAAGACCTTGATAATGTAATCTGCCTGCAACTTTAGCGTTTTAATAAACAACGCTGATAATCCAGTCTCCAAGTTTAGTGAATAGTTTGGTGTATTCGATGGTAGTCTGAAGGTGCGTTTAAGATAAAAGCGTAAAAGTTTTTCTACTTCATCATATTGTTGACCTCCCCAAACTTGTGCTGCGTAAAGCAAGATTGATTCTGCAACGGACTCAAAAACTTTGAATTTTGTGCTAAAGGCTGGATAATTGTTGGAGAAACAAATCTTCCACGTGGAGTTTATTGCAGTTTTTGCCTTTGCAAGCTTCTCTTTCAAGTGTTTTTCCATTTTTAAATTACTAGCAAAGATCACTCCAAGGTACTTATATTCGTTGACCACTTCGAGTCTTGCGTTATTGTAGTGCCAATTCTCACTTGCTCGTAGTCTGCCTCTTCCTCTGTTCAAGATCATGATCTTTGACTTCTCTTGGTTGACCTCTAAGTTCCATCTGGTGCAGTAATCGCATAATCGATTTATCATTAGTTGTAACGTTTCCGGTGAGTGGGCTAGGATCACTATGTCATCTGCAAACATAAGTGCTTTGATAGAAAATCCGTTGATTTCTATTCCACCAGGCAGGATAACCGTTACATCGTCGATGAACAGCGCAAACAACAAAGGACTCAGCGAACAACCTTGTCTTACACCCATTTTCGTTTCAAACCATTCTGACACTACTTCACCATCCCAGACTGCAGCCCATGTATCTCCTAGTAGATTTTCTATTACTTTTCCAAATTTGTGAGACATTCCTTTACAATATAATTTGTATAACAGCGACCTTCTATCCACTGTATCAAATGCGGCCTTGAAATCCACGAAGAACGCGTATAATTTCTTCCCCTGTGCTGCACATAATTCTGCTACATTGTGAAGTACGAAAATGTTATCGACCGTTGAGTACCCTGCTCTAAATCCCGCTTGGCACTCCTTGAGTAAATTATTGTGGTTGATCCTAGTTGTAGGGCGTCGTTGCAAAATGGTCGTAAAAATTTTGTAAGCTACATTTAAACAGGATATCCCTCTATAGTTTTTTGGATCAGTTTTAGAGCCCTTCTTGTATATCGGAAATATCAAAGCCTTCTTAAAGTCCCGAGGCACATCACCCTTTTCTAACATGTCGTTACTTAATTTTGTTATTACTTTTATAAGCTCTGCGGAACCGAACTTATAGAATTCTCCAGGAATGCGGTCCAAACCGGGTGCTTTTCCATTTTGAAGATCTTTGATTATTGCATTCGTTTCTGCCACTGTGTTTGTTTTTAAATATGTAAAAGGATTCAAAAGCATCTAATCAAACTTAGACTATGACCATTTTCCAGCATATGTTCTGCAACACTTGACTTTTCTTTTTCCTTATACTTGAGATGCACTAAATGTTCTTTAAATCTTTTTAGAATTGGTTTTCTTGCTGTATTCGGGAAGCAACCTGTTCTCATTTTTTTTTTTTTTTTTGGCGATACCACATCGCATATTTTTTGCATTTCAGCTGCGTTTCGTTTTCAAATTTCAATTATTAGGAGATTTTGAAATGTAGAAGATTTTTCCTACTAGTTGAAAAAAAAAAAATTCTGCATCTGCTGTTGCCGTTCTTAAACGGCTTGACGTACAACGACAAACTTTATTGTTCCTGGTTCTACATTGCATGCACTAAAAAGTAACATTACTACATTTTCAATTCAAACTATATTTCAAAAAACTCTACCTATGTATATTCAACATCCAAAGCCATTTTGCTAATCAGTTTTTCACTTTTCACTGGTAGTCGAACAAATTTTGATGTAGGATTTGGTTGAATATAGATAAGATTGAAAATGTGACAATGCAACTTTCTAGTACATGCAACACAGAATCGGAAAAGTTATAGTTTATCTTTGTACGTCAAGCCGTTTAGAAACCACAGCACCAAATGTTAAAGATTTTACCCATTAGTTAATAAGAATTTGAAAAATCTTCAACATTTGGTACTGTTTTATCTAAACGGCTTGACATACAAAAATATATCTTACCTGACATTGTGTTGCATGCACTAATAAGTTCAATTTAGTTGCAGTCTATAAGATCCACAAATCCGAAAAAATTTAAGAAAAAGTTTCGCTAAGTCAAAGGAATTATAAAATTCCGTTAACAAATTTGGTGAACTCCAACATTTGTATTTTAGAATCAAGTTACATAGTGGGGCCCCTGTAGAGCAAGTCGTTGGTCTTTTAGTTATCTGAGTTGATGTTGGGGTGTTATCTGTTGTTGTTTTAGGTATACCTGCTGTTCCACTCAAGTTTGTACATACAGCAATGAAGCTCTAGCTTCTTCACTAAAATCACGTCCTTTATTTTGATTTATAGATAGTTGATCGGAAAATGTAATTAGAAGATCGCACTTTTGATTGATATCCCTATAGAAAATGTTGAAATGAGACTACCCTAACCGCGCATAGCTAAGCATATAAGCTTACTGATTTCTGAATTTGCTACGTTGGCCCGTCTCGAGTGAGCTAGCTCACAACAACAGTTCACGTACATATTTCTGTAAATTTGTTCGACGCTCTGCACATCCACTTAGGACATTTGAAAATTTCACATGGGTTTTCCAAGTTCAACAAGCCAAGAAACCAATTGTTTAGCAATCCACGACCAGGATTCTGTTTTGACTGACTCTCCTAAATGTGTTGGTACATAGAATAAAAAAACTTCCACGGATTCAAATGACAGGAAAACAATATCAAATCAGGGTTCAAGGTGTTCCATTAGTATTTCAAATACATATGATCCATGTAAATAGCCGTGCATAACTATGCAAAACACAATCATGTTAGTAATTGTAAGCCTTTAGATATTCCTTTGGCTTACCGTTTAATTTTGTCGTGCAGCTTGATTTTTAGAAATAAGCATGTGCTCAATATGTTATCAAGACTGCAGTGCTATAGGACTTCTACCACTTCAATTTAGCTGCGGTAAATTTTGTCCAATTGTTTCAATGGTTGCAGTTGTTAATCGGAACGATTGTTTCACACTTCAGAAACTGAAAATTCCTTACTTTTGTTCTGTACTATAGTTGTTCTTGTAAAATATTGAATTGTGTTTTCAGTTGAGCTGTAATATTTAATAAATACCATAACTTATATTTAAATTTCAACAAAAAATTTCTATTAGCTCCCCACTTGCTTTTGAGAGATTGGAATACATTTGAAAAGTGAAAAAAATTGCTCAGCACTTTACAAGCACTTAGTTTAATCTTTCAAAACCTATTCCACCTAATAACCTCTTACTTAAGTGGTTTCTGTTTCAGGTATAGCCAAAAACACTTTGGGTTATCATGAATAGTTCTTTAACTAGCGTGTTTCATACGGACACTTTAACCCGATTTAAACCCAATTAAGCTTTAACTCAGAGATCGGGGAAAAATTCTACTCGCGTTTTAAAGAAGTAATCTTATATATAAAAATGAATCGCAAAATGTGTTGGTAAGCGCATAACTCTACAACGCCTGGACCAATTTGGCCAATTCTTTTTTTGTTGTGTTTGTTATTGTCAGGAGAAGGTTCTTATGACATAAAAAATTTAAAAATTGGTATTCCCACAGGAACGGGTTTGGGAACGGAAACTTAGAAACTACTAGACAGGTTTCTAAAGCAATTCCAGCATTAGGGGTGCTACATTATCCCCTCCATCAGTAATTTAGATTATATTTCATCCCTATAATCCCACGGGAACAGAAACGGGAACGATAACCGAAACCTTAAAGTTACTTGACCGATTTAAAAAATTCTTTCAACTTTTGGATGTTACATTCATCCCTCAGTGACATAGACTAATGAATGATTCCTGTCAAGGTTTGATCCCCATATTCCGACAGGAATGGGTTCGGGAATGGACACTTAGAAACTACTGGACAGATTTCTAAAACCCTTCCTGCATTAGGATTGCTACATTATACTCTTTCATTAGTAATTTAGATTATATTTCATCCCTATAATCCCACGGGAACAGAAACGGGAACGAGAACCGAAACCTTAAAGTTACCGATTTCAAAAAAAATGTTCAACTCTAGGATGTTACATTATCCCTCAGTGACATAGACACATAAATGGTTCCTGTCAAGGTTTGTTCCCCATACTCCCACGGAATAGGAAAGGAAACTTAGAAAATACTGGTCAATTTTCTATAACCCTTCCCCTTCCTGCATTAAGATTGCTACATTATCCCCCTCAATTAGTAATTTAGATTATATTTCATCCTTATAATTCCACGGCATCAGAAACGGGAACGAGAACGGGAACCTTAAAGTTACTTGACCGATTTCAAGAAATTTTTCAACTCTACGATAATCCCTCAGTGACATAGACTTATATTTCACATATTTCCACGGTAACGAAAGATTCCCACAGGAACGGGGCTGGGAACGGAAACCTAGAAACTACTTGACAGATTTCAAAAATTCTTTCTTCATTGGGATGCCACATAATTCCAAAGTTAAAACGATTATTTTTCATAAAAAAAAAAAAACGAGAACGGGAACCTTAAAACTACAGACCCGAGCAACGCCGGGTGGCTCAGCTAGTAAGTGATAAAATAAATAATCTCTACTCTTTTCTCTTTCGCACGACCGTATTTTCAACGAAAGTCAGACGAAAAATCAACTTGAAGTCCCAAGCAACACATAAGCTCTTTGAAAGTTATCAAAAAAATCGCTGAGCTCTTAACAACCATTTAATTTGATCTTAAGAACACTTTTCCACTTAATAACCTCTTATTTAGGTCATTGCAAATGGTTTTGTTTTATGTAAAACACTTAAAACTCTTAAATTTTACTAAATTCATATTTCTCACCCAATTGGAAACCAGAGATTTTTAATGGTCGTTAAATAGATTATTTTAAGTTCAAGCTATTGGCTGCTCCCCTTTGGTCCCGATTGGGTCTTATCGACCTATTAACGAAGATTTAAAGTGTTAAAACTCTTAAGAAATCGCATCCTTAAGTACTCGATAAGAGGTGATTGTGTTGCCTATCAATCAATTATTGAATTAAATAGTGGTTTAGAATCTTTTAAATAATGATGAATATCCCTTTCTTTCGCATCACTAATCTCAATCCGAGCTTCTTTCCTTTACTTTTGCTCAAAAGATTTTTTCTGTTAATAAAAGGGATACACAATAACACAATACAAATCCTTGCCTCAACTCTTTTTTATGTTCTATTAAAGGATAAAAAACAAGTGTATCGTATAATCAACTATGTCAGATAAATAAAAATAATAAAAAATAGGACGTTAGTTGTATGGCAAATACAAGACATATAAAAATAATCGTTTTTTATATGACCAGTTCATTTATTTATGCTTGTCTTAGATTTAAATGTCACAGATTGCCATACAAGTGTGATAGCTTTACATTTGAATGTCATATAAATGTTAATGAAATTGACAACAGAGTGATGGCATTCATAAATAGTTCACTTATATATTGCAAAATGTTATATTACTTGAAATATATAGAGAAAATCAGTGATATATTATATGACAGTACTGTCCGTATATACATACATACCTACATACATGATATTGTAGATAATACTACCTTTAGAGACCCAATTCCAAAAATTTCTCTTCAGGCTGCTCCACGCTAGCTGCACGTATGTAGGTATCAAAAAGCTCATTTTAGGTGGCGACCGATGCGTGATAAACAGAAACCTCTGATATTAGCATGTTCGATAATAAGTTTAGAAGCCAAATTCTTTTTTTTCGAGTGTACCACAGCTACACAAAGACACATTATGTTTTATAGGACCTTTGACCTATGCAGTTTTTCTCTTTTACTTATGTACACTTCCTTGCAAGCAAAAAGCAATTTGAAAGTATCCCTGGAGAACAATACTGTCAAGAAAAATGCTTTTCACTAAGCCATAAAAAAATATGTAGGCCTGGGCTTAAGCAAAAGCTGTTCTTCTTACAATCTATGCTTACAAGTTCTGCTCGTTTAACGGGATTTCTCAATACAAAAAAAAAAAAATTATGTAAAAATGAAAATCACGATCCTTTTTTGTGACTTAAGAAAGATGTCACACCATACACACAGCTCCAGCTGCCTATGTGCTTTCTTTGTTCTTTTTTTTATTATTATTTTTTTGTTATTTCTCCGCATATTTTTATTGCTTAAGTCAGACAAGGCTGCTCTTTTTCACCATAGTGAAGCGGTACTGTGGTGTATGCTGTCGTCTGTCTTTTTTGGAGCTAACACCATCCAAAATGTGTGTAGCTGCGGGTGTTCTTACTTTGTGTTTGGTGTTTTTTTTTTTTTTTTCATTTTTTTGGTGAATCATCACTCTGTAGCGGAAGAAATAATGGAAGCTAGGATAGGATATTGATTTTGTAATTTCCGTTTCAAAGAGCATGGTATGAAAAGGGAAAGCCCGGACGACACAAGAGGACAAAAGCAAATAAAAGCAATAAAGGTATCATAAGGCCTGAATTTATTGTACTCCTGCCTTGGCCAAACAATACATCCCCAAAAAAAGGAATGGGAATTGTGAGTAGGAGGGGGAGACAGGGAGGGGAACGGGCAGCTATGGTGTGAGATTTGTTAGCACGATGGAGTGTCCTTGATAGTTTTTGGGTATAGAATGATAAATATTTAAATTGGTTTTGGGTTCGGGCTTGGGTTTGGGTTTGAATATGAGATTTGATGAAACTTGTTTATAAAAAAACACTTTTTCTGTTGACTGTTCCTTTTCTTCACAAATGGCAATTGGCGCTGAATGGGCCATTTTATAATTTCTTTTTATGAATAGAAAAAGGTGCTTGAGGAAATAGAAGGCGGATATTTTCTATTCACGATTTTATTCTTAGATCACCTTTTTCATGTACGAGCTTAGACAAGCATTATCCTTCGAGAACAGGATTGTAACGCCTCTGTGCTTCATCTTCGTCCAAAACTCTGAGAAAAGGCAGTAAAGGGTCATTAATTTAGTCTTTGCGAATTGGTAGTGTTTGCATTTGACAGCTGTCAAACTCAGTTGTCATTAGAAGTTTCAAAGCAATAACTGAATGAATTTCTCTTTTAAGATAATGAATTGCTTAACAATCAAGCGACACGTTCAAGTTTTTAAAGCTAACTACAAAACTTCTGATTCAATTGTAGCCACTTTTCGAGATCTAATCGCGATTACGCACAGCAATCGATACAATTGGGAAGAAATTTGAATTTCGAAGAGAGTCGAAGCGATTCTGATGTCGTAGAACCAGGGCATTATCGTATTACACACATTCTATCGAACAAGTTGCCGCTGCTACCCAAATTTATAGATTTTCTGGCGTTCGCAAGCTATTGGACATGTTGTACTCAAATTTAAGCCTACAATAGCCTCTTTTGATATACCTACAGTGGTGGCCACACAATTAGAAACGGCACCCATTTAGTAATATAAGTATGCATAACTTTCTTAAAAGACATTTCTTCAGGTTGAAAAGAGGTTTAATTTGTAGCCCATGAATAAGAGTACAAATTAAATAATTAATACGAGAAAAAAAGTTCATTTAACTCAAATTTTGTGTGGCCATACAATTAGAAACAGAACATTAAAAATGGTATTTCACTAGAAATCTTCAGTTTAACATAGAGTAAGTATTAATATTTTGTAGGGAATTTATTACTTTGTATAACCGCAGCCAAACTTCTTTCCATACTTTCAACCAAAGCGCCGCATCTTGTTGGTGCTATACCGTCCCAGACCTCCTTAATGTTTTTGAAAACTCGTCCGAATCTTTAGATTTTTTGGACTTTAATCCTCTCTCGACGTCTGCCCATAAGTTCTAAATCGGATTCAGGCCCGGACTTTGCGCGGGTCAATCCAAAACACTGGTTTTTGTACCCGCAAACCACTGCTTTACAAGTATGCAGTATGTTTTGGGTCGTTGTCCTGGTGAAAAACATAACTGATGGGCATGTGTGGGAATGAAAAAGGCTCTATGACACTCTCCAGTATGCATTTATAAACGTGTTGATCCATTCGACCGTTTATCCTTACTACCCAACACCAACCAAAACCAACAGCACTCCAAGAAAATGCACCCCGATCCGTTATGTATGGCGTGATGAATCAAAATTCAATTTGTTTGGGTCAGACTGTAAAGTGTATGTTAAATGTCCACAGAAAAAAGAATTAAACCCAAAATACACCCTGAAGACCGTGAAACATGGAGGAGGAGACATAATGGTTTGGGGTGCCGTTTCTAATTGTGTGGCCACCACTGTATGTATGCACAAACAATAAAGCCACAAAAAATGAAACATTTCAATTGACTAATATTTTTCACCGATGAGACACATTTCTTGCTCGGTGGATATGTAAACAAACAAAATTACTGTATATGGAACTTGGAAAACCGACCAGTTGCCGTTGCATACAATAAAATAACTGTTTGGTATGCTCAATGGTATCATTGGTTCGTGTTTCTTCGAAGATACCAAGACGGCAATAGTCACTTCGGAGTGACATGTTCGAATACATTCCTTTTAAGAACTTTCTCGATTAGCCGTTCGGAATCGCTGAAAATTGTAGGTCCCCTCCATTCAATCACAAGGCATGGTTGTGAGAAATGCGCTAGTCCCTGGGGCTCCTCGTTCTGTTGCGCCGCCATATTTATTTACTTAGTTATTTTATGGTCGATTGATAACCGATTTTGTTTGGCTGTTGATTAAAGATCATGACTTGGACGATATTTGGTTCCCAAATCAACAACAAACCACACAACACGACCAATTACGGTTTTATTGCGTAAGAGGTATCCTGCTCACGTAACTTCATGTTTTTGCGACGTGCGTCGCGTCGATTCAATTGACCACCTAGATCATGCAATTTAACAGTAAGATTTTTCTCTTTAGAGCTGCTGCCTTCATTTAGGCTTTGAATGACAAAAAAAGTAATTTTCGTCAAAAAAAAAAAGTTTTCATCATAAAATTACATAAAATATTTTGTTTTACAGGGTTGCCAACTACACATTAATTATGAAAATTGAATTAAGTTAATCAAACTATTAAAATATTAAATTAAATATTCCAAAGGTTCCAAGCGAGATTCTAAAAACACCATTCTTTTGCATTTGCTTAAACATATAAATGCTGAAAATTTAAGAAAAATCATAAGACCACTTTTCTTTTTCAAATGGTTTTTTGTTTTTCACTTTTTTAAAAATAAATTTTTCGAAGGAAAAGTATGCAAAATTTCAGATCTTGCCAGATGTTGTTTGGACCAAAAGTTTGGGAAAAAATCAAAGATACGGTTTAGCAGTTACATAATTCAAATAGTAAAATTTTTTCTTAAAAAATTAAAATTTTTCAAATGCTTTGTGCAAGAACTTACAACTTCTAAAATACAAAATTTAGAAGAAAATCGGTTAATCGGTTCAGGCTGAAGATCCATGTGACGTGCATCGGTACCGTGATTCGAGAAATTGCGATCGTTCTCATAGGAAGTGCTCCACGGTGTCGTCATCTTCTCCACAGGATTCACGGACGGTGGTATTACTAAGGCCAAACGGGTTTAAAGGATTGGCAGAAGAAAAGTCTTTTATGCTCCGGACATAGCAAAAAATTTTATTAACATTGGGGAGCATAATTTTGATCTTTCTACATCCAATGTAGGAATGCCAACTATAGTTGTACTCTTGACAGATCCAATCGTTGATTGAAGTCCTCAGTGAGGGCCCCTGAACATTAAGCACTGGTTCAAGTCATAAGAAAGCAGCCTGATATCCACGCCCCGCAAGTTCATCGGCGATCTCATTTCCAGTTATGCCATGATGGCCTGGATCCCAAACAAAAAAAAAATTTAATTGGGAGGCGCAACAGAGCAGGGAGCCCCGGGGACTAGCGCATTTCTCACCGCAAATGGAATGGAGGGGACCTACAATTTTATGCCCATTTCAAACGGCTAATGGAGAAAGCGCTTTTCATGGCAATGAATTCATCACCGCAGGACATACCAATTCCTCGGAAAAGGCGATACTCGTGGAAAAATATTTTTGCTTCTGCCGGGAACCCAAACAAAACTCAAGTAATTTGGGCTTCCAACTCCATTCAGAGAGGTCTTGCATTCATGGATGACTTTCGAAGTAGTTAGAAAGGGACCTTTTCTGTAGCTGCAAAAATAATTACTTCTCCTCATCCAGTAATTGTTCCTATTGTAGTTTACAGCCATTTTAATTGAATAAGCCTCCACTTCTCCACAAAGGCATCAGCACCAGATTCATCATCGGTTTTGAAACCATCCGTGAAGATACGATAACAATCTTTTTTTGTTTCAAACTCTGGAATGGACTAGTCCTAAACACGAATCCTGACGAGTTCAACAGCAAGTAAGGTAAAACCAGTAAACTTTCCCTGTCTCTTGAAGAAAACCTCGTTTTAAAGAAGATTGACAAAGGTTAGGTTAGGTTAGGTTTAAATGGCTGTCAGGAATACAACTGACACGTTTAGACCAATATTAGGTTTATTGTGATACCATAAAAATTATGCGATGGAGTACCTTACCTAACAAAACCATTTGGAGCTTTTAATAAAACGAAGGAGATGCAGGAGACGCTACTCCAACGGGGTCGGAAAAGATCTCACCGATACATTCGATGTCAAAAAAGGTTTTAGGCAAGGCGATGCACTGTCATGCGACTTCTTCAACATCGTTCTTGAAAGAATAGTGCAAAAATCCAACGTCAACACAAGAAGCACAATCTTTCAAAGATCCTTCCAATTGCTCGGATATGCCGACGATATTGACATAATTGGAAGAACGCAACGTGATGTCAATGGCGCGTTTATGAGCAGTGAGACGGAAGCGAAGAAGATGGGTTTAGTGGTCAATGAAGGCAAGACCAAGGCAAGACGTCTTGGACAGAACGTCACGATAGACAGCTATAACTTTGAGGTAGTTAAGGACTTTGTCTATGAAAACTTACAAGGACGTATGAGTATTCTGCTGGTGGTCCCAATACTGGAATCGCCTGCAGCCCACTCCTCGAACTTTATGCCTAAACGTATACTGTTACACCACCCCTTTGAAGTAATCTTTCCAAACCACTCAGCATGGAAGAACCCTGTAACCCTTACAAATAACTTCCAATACATCTGGTATACTGACGGTTCAAAAACAAACAACGGTGTAGGTGCAGGGATTTATGGTCCCAACTTTAAATCATCTACATCCCTTGGTAACACAACTACTATCTTTCAGGCAGAGGTAATGGCTATAGAATTCTGTATTAGGGAATGCATTAGAAGAAACCTCCGAAGATCAAGCATACTAATCTGCTCTGACAGTCAGGCAGCACTAAAGGCTCTGTCCTCGACAAAAATCGAATCCAAACTAGTTTGGAACTGCCTGACATGTTTATTTCAATTAGCTACTCACAATAAAATAACTCTTTCATGGGTGCCTGGTCATGAAGGTGTACCGGGTAACGAAGAGGCTGACCGCCTTGCTAGACTTGGCTCTCAGTCCCAATTCGAAGGCCCTGAACCCTACTGTGGTCTCCCAATCAGTAGCCTTAAAAACGAATTAACTACCTGGGAACGACAGAACATGATCAGCACCTGGAACAACTCAAATGGCCATCGTCAGTCAAAACTATTCATTGACTTATCCCACAAACGCATGAAAGAAATTCTTGACATGAGCAAACGTGACGCAAAGTTACTTACGGACTTCTTCACTGGACACTGCTCTCTCAAGTATCATCTTAAAAACATGGGCATCAGCCAAGATGACACCTGTCGTCTCTGTCTTGAAGACATAGAAACAGCTGAACACATCTTATGAGAATGCCCTGCCTTAGCTAGATCCAGGCTTAAAATATTCAATAAAGGGTTCCCCAGTCCCCTTGATATCAGAAACACCTCTTCCTCGAAGATTCTTAGGTTCTTACATGACCTCAGCTTCGAATGAACTAACCTATACACTACGTGTCTTTAAACTAAGGGAACAGCACAAAAGATCTTTCAGGTCGACGTGCTTGCAAAGGTAACATTCACCTTAACCCTATAAAAAAAAAAAAAAAAAAAAAAAAAAAAAAAAAAAAAAAAAAAAAATTTGCCTACCTAGGCGCCGCGCCAATTTTTTCCACTCATTAACGCAAGTTCCCCCAGAATTTAATAATTGTTTCAGAACCAGTTTTGGAATCCGTTCTTCTCCCATCGCCATTACTCTTTCCACGTAGTCAAAATGTATTTTTAGCGTATCCAAAAATAACGGTGCTATACCTGTTTCCAAATATAACATACTAGCTGTGCCCGCGACTTCGTCCGCGTTGGAATAGTGACTTTCAGCAGCATTTTTAATTTTTTAGGCTACTTATTTTGCACTTTCCTTCTTTTGTCTAATAAAAAGTTTTTGCGAGTTTGATACACTCTTTTAAACTAAAATTACTAATCAGTGGGAACTAAAGAAATACGGGGAATAAATAGTTTTCTTATTTCGATCATATAAAGCCGCATCCCAGATGTGTAATTTGTAGCTGCGTACAGTTCTAGATTACTCATTATTGGCACTGGAACACCAACTTGCATTCACTCCTGATAATTCTAAGGAATTGAGAAAGATGTGACTTTCTCTGTGTCCATAATATTGTCTACTGATAGATATTCGAAAACATCCCCCAATACGTCAAACATAATTTATTAGTTTATATGGTTAACTATCTCATTAGTCGGGACCGAAATCGACTTTTCACACAGGTTTACTGAATGCCAATATTTATTTGAAGATCAAGATAGACATTTCTTTTCAGGTCAACTGTGTAATAGACAATTTGACAGAAATCACCTCACGATGAAAGAACTTTTGAAATCGGTCCAGTAGCTTCATGGTTCCCGTTTACGTTGCCGTTACCGTAGCAATATTGGGAAAACAAATACAGACCCTGTTCTCTTCAGGCTCAAGTCAAGACTATCTCTGCACCAAAATTCATACAATAGTTTGGGCGGTAGATAGTAACAAAGCAAAACAGACAGACGGAGTTGATTTCGGATCTATAATGTTAGTAAGTACTTCCGTTCCCATGGGATAATAGGGATAAATTAAAGTTAATGTTACTTTGAGATAGTGTAGCGTTCTAACGGGGAAGTACTTCTAGAAATCAGCTCAGCAGTTTAGGTTCCCGTTAACGTTTGCATTCTTGTGGGAATACAGGGATAACATACATAGCCTATGTCCATCTTCAGGCACAAGACTATATCTCTGTACCAAAATTCATATATGTAAAAAGGTTAAATAGTTTGGGCGGTTTCTGATAACAAATAAAAATAGACAGATATATTTCATTTCAGACTTATGATATTAATAAAAACTCCTTTTCCCGTGGGAATATGGTGACCGTTCCCGTAGGAATAATGGGGATGACTTACAGTTTATGTTACTCAGGGATAATGTAGCATTCTAACGGTGGAAGAATTTTTGAAATCGGTGCTGTAGCTTCTAAGTTCCCGTATACGTTCCCATTCCCGTGGGAATAAAGGGATAAAATATATAACCTATGTCCTTCCTCAGGCTCTAGACTATCTTTGTACAAAATTTCATTTAAATCTATTCATTAGTTTGGGCGGGAGATGGTAACATAGAAAGGCGAACAGACAGAGCTACTTTCGCACTTATTATATCAGTAAGGACTCCCGTTCTCGTAGGAATATGGTGAGCGTTTTCGTGGGAATATGTGGATGAGTTGAAGTTAATGTTACTCCGGGATTATTTAGCATTCCAACGGTGGAAGAATTTTTGAAATCGGTGCTGTAGTGTCAAAGTTCCCGTATACGTTCCTGCTCCCGTGGGAATATAGGGAAAAAATATATAGCCTATGTCCTTCCTCAGGTTCTGAACAATCTTTGTACAAAATTTCATTTAAATCGGTTTATTAGTTTGGGCGAGAGATGGTAACATAGAAAGGTGAACAGACTGAGCTACTTTTGCATTTATAATAATAGTGAGGACCGGTTCCCGTGGGAATATTCGAATGAAATACAGCCTATGTCCGTCCTTAAGTTTAGAACAATCTTTGTACAAAACTTCATTTAAATCGGCTTATTAGTTTGGGCGGGAGATGGTAACATAGAACGATGGACAGACAGAGCTTCTTTCACACCTATTATATTTGGTAGGACTCCCGTTCCCTTAGGAATATGTGAATGAATTAAAGTTTATGTTACTCTGGGATAGTGAAGCATTCTATCGGTGGAAACATTTATGAAATCGGTGTTGTAGTTTCTGAATTCTCGTATACGTTCCCGTTCCCGTGGGAATTTAGGGATAAAATATATAGCCTATGTCCTTCCTCAAGTCTTAGACTATCTCTGTATCAAATTTTATATAAATCGGTTCAGTAGTTTGGGCGGGAGATGGTAACATAGAAAGCCGGACAGACAGAGTGACTTTCACATTTATAATATTAGTTAGGATAATTTGGTGAACAATTAGGCAGTCTAAAGGTGCTTCGAATAAAAAAACGAAGGAATTTTTCTACAGCATCGAAGGAAAGATAGCCCCATACTTGGGCCCCGTAAAAGAGAATTGATAATCCAGCTGATCGAAAGATTTTATACTTCGCTATATGTGAAACATTTTTCTTTTCTAAACATCTTCTCCAAACCGATGACAATGCACGTTTAGCTTCAGATAGTTTTTGTTGAAGGTGTTTATTTAGGTTTAGGTTAGAAGCAATCAACACTCCCAGGTACTTATACTCCTTAACAATCTCTATTGTTTCGTCTTGAAACGTCCACTTTTCACTTCTCGCGTACCTGCCACCTCCACTTCTAAAAATCATCATTTTTGACTTTGCCATGTTAACCGACAGGTTCCAGGTTTTACAGTAGCGTTCTAGTCTATTTATCATAAGTTGCATTCCGTTTATAGTTTCCGATAAGAAGACTAAGTCATCTGCAAACATTAGTCCTGGAATGTTTTTTCCGCTCATTACTATTCCCCCTTTCACACTGTCGATAATGTCGTTAATGTACAATATAAAAAATAAAGTACTGAGAACGCATCCTTGCTTAACGCCTATTGAAGTATGAAACTCGTCAGAGAGAGATTTACCATCCCATACCATTGCGAAATTGTCTTTATAAATTGCTCTAATAACGGTTATCATTTTTGTTGAGATGCCGTATCCGCAGAGTTTGTAAAAAAGGGCTTCCCTTGGAATAGAGTCGAAAGCTGATCGAAAATCTACAAAAAATGCATACAGTTTTTTCCCTCTCGTTTTGTAGATGTCACCAATATTTACCAAAGAGAAAATTTGGTCTATAGTTGAATAATTTTTCCTGAAACCCGCTTGATACTCATGCAAAATCTGCTTGATTTCGACCCATTCGCTTAACCGGTTAAATAGTATTGCACTAAATATCTTTGCCGCTGTGTTGAGAAATGAAATGCCTCTATAATTAGTCGGATCCTCAAGATTGCCTTTCTTGTGAAGAGGAAAAATAATTGCTCGTCGAAAACTTTCTGGAACATTACCTGTTTCAAAAATTCTATTGTACTCCATGGTAAGGAGGTTTACGAATTCAGGTGGTAGGTTTTTTAAATATTCGAAGGGTATTCTATCCTCTCCCGGTGCTTTCCCATCTTTGGAGTTCTCTATAACCTTTTCTACTTCCGCTTGGGTGAAAGGAGCATCTAAATATTCATCCACTATGTAAGGTGCCGCATACTGAAATTTTAGTGATATCTGAGGTGTATTGAGAAGATTCAAAAAATGCATTTTTAATTGGTCTATATTGATAGCTGTACAAGTCGTTATATTTTTCCCACTTACAAGTCTTACTGCTTTCCAGAATTCCGCTGACGATTTCGCTTTGTTTATTAGATCAATGTTTCTTCTATCCATTTCTTTCTTTTTTGTATAGCAGAGCGTTTTGTAATACTTGTTTGCTTCTGCATAAAGTGTTTTGAAGTAAGGGTTGTTGGTCGTTCTCACTATGTTCAAAAAAGCAAAAGACGCGTTTCTAGCTTTCAAACACTCACTGTCGAACCATTTTTGTTTTTTTTCTAACAATTTCCTTCCTGACGTTTTTATTGGAGCTGCCCTTTTGATGATATTCAGTATGGTTTCTATGTCTGGACTCAGTAAATTGCCGTGGACTACCTGGTTTTCCAGCTCTATTTCCAAGTTTCGTTGAAATAACGGCCGGAAGCCATCTTTTCATAAAAGCTTTGGTGGAAGCTCTCGAGCGGGCACGGTGGCTTCAATTGAAGTTCTTCTAACTCTGAAGGAAACCTCTAAAGGCATATGGTCAGAAAATCCTTTAACGGCTACTCTAAAATCACGTGTACGTGTACCAATCTCCAGAAATAAAACAATAATCAATTACTGAGCATGCTGAGCCACGAATAAAGGTGAATTCTCCGCTGCGGTCACCTTCACAGCTTCCATTTAATACTCCACAGTCAAAATCATCCGCTAATTCTAGAATTTTGGCTCCCTTTTGATCACATACCTCGTCTTTTGATTTTCGATTGTAAATAAAATATGGTGAGTCAATTCCACTGCTAAAATTATTTTGCGAAGGACCTATTCTACCGTTGAAGTCTCCTATCAGCATCAAATTTTTTGGCTCTATCTCATTAATAGTGTCGCGCAGTTTTTCGAAGTCACGCTGCCAATGGCAACAGTTTAGATATACTGGAATGATGTGGTGAATTTTTTCTTCTAAATTGACTTCTATTATTCGAAATTCGCCTATGCATCTGAACTTTGCTGCAGCATTTTTGAGCTGCTTTCTATACCCGAAGAGCTCTCCACCACTCCCCCTTCCAAATACACTGGTCTTAACCGCTCGCTGGTGTGAATTCTAATTCATAATTTATAAATATATTCTTATAACTAGTTTCATTATCCTTACTAATATTATAAATGTGAAAGTCACTCTGTCTGTCCGACTTTCTATGTTACCGTCTCCCGCCCAAACTACTAAGCTGATTGAAATGAAATTTTGTACAGAGATAGTCTCGAGCCTGAGGAAGGACATAGGCTATATGTTTTATCCCTAAATTCCCACGGGAGCGGGAACATATACGGGAACTTTGAAGTTACAGCACCGATTTCGAAAATTTTTCCACCATTAGAATGCTACATTATCCCCGAGTAACTTAAAAATTAATTCATCCCCATATTCCTACGGGAACCGGAGTCATTACTAATATAATAAGTGCGAAAAAAGCTCTGTCCGTTTTTCTTTCTATGTTACCATCTATCACCCAAGCTACAGAACCGATTTAAATGAAATTTAATACAGAGATGATCTAGAACCTGAAGAAGGACATAGGCTACATTTCATTCGAATATTCCCACGGGAACCAGTCTTCACTAATATTATAAATGCAAAAGTAGCTCTGTCTGTTCGCCTTTCTATGTTACCATCTCCCGCTCAAAATACTAAACTGATTGAAATGAAAATTTGTACAGAGATAGTATCAAGCCTGAGGAAGGACATAGGCTATATATTTTATCCTTCAGTTCCCACGGGAGCGGCAACGTATACGGGAACTTAGAAGTTACAGCACCGATTTCGAAAATTCTTCCACCATTAGAATGCTACATTATCCCCGAGTAACTTAAAAATTAATTCATCCCCATATTCCTACGGGAACCGGAGTCATTACTAATATAATAAGTGCGAAAGAAGCTCTGTCCGTTTTTCTTTCTATGTTACCATCTATCACCCAAGCTACAGAACCGATTTAAATGAAATTTTATTTAGAGATGATCTAGAACCTGAAGAAGGACATAGGCAACATTTCATTCGAATATTCTAACGGGAACCAGTCTTCACTAATATTATAAATGCAAAAGTAGCTCTGTCTGTTCGCCTTTCTATGTTACCTTTTCCCGCCCAAACTAGAAACTGAGAAAGGACATAGGCTGTATTTGTTATCCCTATATTACCACGGGAACGAGAACGCACACGGGAACTTTGACACTATTGCACCGATTTCAAAAATTCTTCCACCGTTAGACTGATACACTATCCCTGAGTAACATAAATTGTAAGTTATCCCCATATTCCTACGGGAACGGTCACCATATTCCCACGGGATTGGGAGTCTTTACTTATATCATAATTCTGTCTGTCTATTTTTAAACCTATTCATATGAATTTTGGTACAGAGAAATAGTGTTGAACCTGAAGATGGACTTATAGGCTATATATATTATCCCTGTATTCCCACAAGAATGCAAACGTAAACGGGAACCTAAAAAATACTTAACTGATTTCATGAATTATTTCCCCGTTAGAATGCTACACTTTCTCAAAGTAACATTAACTTTAATTTATCCCCATTTTCCCATGGGAACGGAAGTACGTACTAAAATTATAAGTCCGAAATCAACTCCGTCTGTCTGTTTTTCTTTGTTACCATTTACCGCCCAAACTATTGAACCTATTTGTATGAATTTTGGTGCAGAGATAGTCTTGAGCCTGAAAAAGGACATGGGCTGTATTTTTTATCCCAATATTCCTACGGGAACGGCAACGTACCTTGAAACGCCTGAATCGATTTCAAAAGTTTTTTCACCGTGAGGTGATTTCTGTCAAATGGTCGATTTTACAGTTGACCTGAGAAGAAATGTCAACCTTGATTTTCAAATAAATATTGGCAATAGGTTATGACTGTGTGAAAAGTCGATTTCGGCGCCGGCTAATGAGATAGTTAACCACATAAACTAATAAATTATCTTTGACGTATTGGCGGATTTTGTCCAATGTCTATCAGTAGACAATATTATGGACACTGAGCAAGTCACATCAAACCCTATAGAATTTCTCAATTAATTAGAACTATCAGGAGTTGCTGCAAGTTGGTGTTCCAGTGCCAATAATGAGAAATCTAGAATTGTACACAGCTACAAATTACACATCTGGGATGTGGCGTTATAAGAGTTTTAATAATGACTGGAACAGCGAAAATAGAAAACTATTGATTCCCCGTATTTCCTTAATTCCCACTGATTTGTCATTTTAGTTTAAAAGAGTGTTTCAAACTCGCAAAACCTTTTTATTTGACAAAAGATGGAAAAAGTAAGAACGTCGTGTGTAAAAATGTACTGAAATAAAATAATATAACAATAGCTTACTAAAACAAAAAAAAAATCCTGCCGAAAGTCACTGTTCCACGCGGACGAAGTCGCGGGCACAGCTAGTAATCTATAACGT
This sequence comes from Melanostoma scalare, assembly GCA_949752695.1. Classification (NCBI taxonomy): domain Eukaryota; kingdom Metazoa; phylum Arthropoda; class Insecta; order Diptera; family Syrphidae; genus Melanostoma; species Melanostoma scalare. The sequence goes on from OX456986.1 coordinate 149,253,912, forward strand.
GTGTTTCAAACATCATAAAAACATCGAATTCATTGATATACATAATTAAAAAAATCTGCAAATATACTTTTGTTTTTTAGGCCGGCGACGTTGTAGCTCAATATTTTTAGCGTTGAAAAGCTTAAGTTCACCTGGCAGACGGTTTCTTCTCAATTGAAAGATGCGACCCCGTATAAGACACTTATCATCCCGGTTCTTATATATTTCGCAGAGGCATGGACCTTGTCAAAAGTAGACGAGAACGCTTTAGGATGCTTCGAGAGAAAAAATTCTTCGATTGATTTTTGGTCCCGTCTGCATAGATGGAGAGTGGAGAAGAAGATTCAACAACGAATTGTACGAGTTAAGGTCCAGCGGCTTAGATGGCTGGGTCATGTAGAGCGAATGGACACCAACGCTCCGCCCCGGAAAGTCTTCGAATCCAATCCCGAGGGACGGCGCAGTAGAGGAAGACCGCGACTCAGGTGGCGCACCGCGCACGCAAGTAGGAGAAGACCTCAACCAACTTGGCATGCAAAACTGGAGGCAGCTAGCTGGTGACCGATTGGTATACCAATATTCAACCTGCTGGTTGAGATCGGTAGAGCGGTTCTTTTTCTGGCGAGTCCATCGGCTTTGCAGTTACCCACGATATTTCTGTGCCCCGGTACCCAACGAAGAGGCTGTTATAACATACCAGGTTCAAATCAAACCTAGCGTTGTCTGTGCGATGGAACAAGTGGCATTGGTATACAACCAAGAGCACTGCGAAGTCATGTTTCCAGATAACTATAAATAAAATAATAAAATAAGATTTTTCAATTTAAATAACTTATTAGAGTTCTCTGAAGCCTCTGAAAGTGACAACATTCTCAGAGTACGCTTGTTGTGTAGAAGTCTTAACAAGATGCCTACAAAGTGGTTCATTGAAATGATAATTACCTTAAAACTTGTAACAAGCTATCATTTGTGTAAAGCCTAATCCAAGAGATAGAAGCACTATTTTTTTCTACGCTCTAAACCCAACTGCTAAAGACTCAAACCAAGTCTTAAGTTATGTAAAATTTTTCTAATTTTAACATTTCAAGTTTGATATCTCAGTCTTAAGATCCATGTTCTTCTAATCACACAACCTCACAACTTCTATCTCTTCATATTCTAGGCTACTTGTTTACCCAACACATTAACTAATCGTTTAAAACTTAACGCTCACTCAATTAAGAATTTTCCCACTTACAAAACTCATAACACCAATTCGTTTAAAAAAAAAACTTCAAAATTATTCAAATAATTCCATTAAGGAACCAACATTTTCTGGTCGCCTCTCTCATTTCACAAGAGAAATTCCCCCAAAGACAGAATAAAATGAATTCTAAAATGTTTTGCATGCCAAGAATATCTACTCCGCCTCTGATACTTACAGAAAAACCTCCCTCAATTGAAAAACTTCCGGTAAAATTGTTGCCAAGCAACGATAACCAACTTCTCCAACAACAGCCCCAGCAGCAGCACCCGCAGAGCATCATCCATCTATCCATCCATTCATTCTGCCCCAAGGCACAATGCAATGGTTAATAATAAAAACTTTCTTCGACATGCATTTAAAGCATTTGCCAAGTGTGCATGTGCATACTTTAATAGAAGATGACGTGCGGCGAAACATTCCGCCATCGCCGCATAAAGTTATTCTAGCACCGCACTAACACAGCTTGTAACACTGTGCATCACCATTCTAATTAACTTAATTAAATGACAACCATTGAATTATTGAACGGATTTTCCTGCGTTTTACGATCCTGGCTTCTAGGTACACTCATATGTGCATGTACGTCCTTTCACATTTTGCCATCACTCGTGTAAAACTCGATTATGCTCGCATAAAGTGAATGCCTTGTTCTGAATCGTTCTTGTTGTTTAGACAAGAAACCATTCACCAAACGCAGTCCTGCTTCCTCGTTTCTTCTGAGTTTCAGCCCGCAAAGGACGCATAAAATAATTTTATTAAAACGTGTCGGTTGCCTTGCTCTCATGACTCCCTCTTGTCATGGATCATGGTGACTTCCAAAGTCACTTCATCAATATTTAAAAGAAAATAAGGAAAGAGCAGGAGGAATCCTGGTTCTTTAGCCGTCATCTGAACATTTAATTACTTGTAAACTTTTCTTAAACGCGTTCCCATCGATTGTCCTCTGCCTGAATTAATTAAATTTTCCTCGCACACCTCCTGTAGTGGATATGGATTGAAGGATTTGTCGAGTGGATGTATCGGAGGGATAAAAGGACCAGCTCTTGATCAGAAATGCAAATTGCCTTTAGTAAGAGAGGCTTCCCATTATTAATATGTAAACGTAGCAGTGGCAAAGTCGGAAGGACTTTTAATACACATTGGCTTTACCAGACATGGTTGACCTGAAACTATGGCATCAAGAGTGAATCAACTATGTGCATTCCTTTTTTAAAAATAAAGCTGCCAGAAGCCAGGCACAACAATAGAGAACAACACGCGGTAGAATGAACGATGTAGTAGCACTTTCTTGTTGACAAGGATCCTTTTCAAGAATAAAACAATTTTCTGTTGGAATTCTTAGAAAAAGAACAATGAAGGAAGTGTATACTCCAAGTAGAATGCAATTTTATTCTGTTTGTTTACCCAAGGGAGACTATGAAAGCAAAATAGAAATTATTTCTTTCGTCCTTCACAGTGGTAGGGTATCCTGCGTATCCTTTTTTTCTGACAAAATATATTTTTCTGTTCGTTTTTTTTTTGTGTGGTGGGTGGCTGAGGCGAATATATTCTGGGTACCGTCTCCCATCTCTGTGTATGTGTGCTGTGCTTTGCTGTAAGGATGCAGTCTCTTTAGTGTACATTAAGTGTCAGTCTGTTTCTAGGAAAAGATGACTGTCGTAGATTTAATGATACGCCGAAGAGTTTTTGAATTGAATGTGACATTTAGTGTCTCGTGGGCGGTCGGGAATTTTTGACTCTTTTTTTTTTGTTTTCTCATTTTATTCGCCTCGTTTGGAGTGATAAAGATGCTGGCATTTAAGGAATGTGTGTCATTTGATATGAAAAGACTTTTGATTAGGAAATTATTTGAAAGCTCTTTGAGTGTCAAATGTTACTGATTAATTTAATGACATGACAATGAAGACAAAAATTTAAGGATGAATAAGTCCGACGGAATGAATGAAAAAGTTTCTTTTAATGGAAATGATGAATGGCAATAGTTTAAGTCCATGATAAAAAATGTGCTATAGAATCGAAGGATCATTACTCATTAATTTGAAGAAGCTGAGCCGAAACTTAAAATTATTATTATTTGGGGAATGCCATGAAATGGTTTGGCGGAGCACAATATCGGCAAAAATGACAGCGATATCTCGTGATCTTAGCAACTATTTTTTTTGTCTAAGTGAAGACTCGAATTTCATCTTTATCAAGAGTATGGTTTGTGGTCTGTAAATTATGAATACACCTAAGTGGCCAACAAAATGGAGGATTCAAACTTATGATAAAAGTTATATAGGACTGCTTATTAAAACGACGGTCAGTTTTTAAAGGCTGAAGGAAGGTTTCTCTCAAAATAAAGCTGCTCCAAAGTCGAAATAAGGAGGGATGAAAAGAAGAAGAAAAAGGTCGTTTGCACTTCAACTTTGGTGGTGGCGCCCGTAGAGTACTAATAGTTAGAGTGTTTGCCTATTTCGTGGAAGTTTCGACGTTGGAAACTAAGGAACATCAAGATAAAAAATTTTGTTCTTCGGGTATATCTTCTCTTGCGAATTTAGCTGTTCAAAATCTGTAAACATTTGTCGGTCCCTTCCATTCCCCGCTAGGGTTTGGAGAAATGCGCTAAGCCCTGTTCTCTTCACAACCGTAAAGGAATGCACTTTAAACAAGTGAATATAAGAGTGTGTGCAACCAAAGGCAGGAAAGTATTAACACAAAATTACAGTAAGCTGATAAAATAAAGCGATAGTGTGTCTGACAACAGCAAAAGGAGAAAATACCCTGTTAACTTCGAAGATGGATCTCAAATGTATCTTTCTCTTAAATTGTGGTACCCGTGATGTGATTGTTAGCATATTTTCCAGTTAACCAGGAGGTTCGTGGTTTGAATCCCAGCAGAAGCAAAAATTTTTTTCTCACGTATCGCCTTTCACCATCATCCGATAGTAAAATCATTGCCATAAAAAGCGCTTTTTCGGTTAACTGTTCGTAAATGGCAGAAAATTGCAGATCCCCTCCCTTCCCTCACTAGGCAATGGTTGTGAAAAATGCGCTAGGCCCCGGGGCTTTCCGCTCAGTTGCACCACTCTATTTATTTATTTATTGTAATAAGACAAATTATTACGTATAGTCAGGTTAATATTAAAAAAGAAATCAATTGAGCAAAGGAAACTTGTTCGTTAATCGATTCATAACTCACATGTTCAACAACATTCCAATTACATCCGAGTTTATTCAGAATGAAAGAAGCCCAAAATTATTCCTGGTCGTAAAAAGCAATCGGGTCCTGCGAAGCTGTACCGACCTTTCACTATTCTCTCGTTGTTCGAAAAAAATCGTAATGAAGCAGATACATAAATATCTATCTATCCACAAACTCTCAATCTGGTTTTAGACAAAAGCGAATTGCTTTTTGTTGCTCATATAATAAAAAGTGCAATAAACAGAGATCAAATGACACTTGCAGGGCTATTAGACTATTCAAAGGCTGTTGACAGTGTCAAACATTCATTTCTATTAAAAAATAAACTGCCAAATTTCTTTATTCTTTACCAGATATGCGGCAATGCTAGGAGTCGTCTCAAACGATTTTTGCAGAAGCTATATGTATGATGAGACTATTTCCAACCTTCTCTGTTCATGCCCCGCTTTAGCTCACAATCGTAGGATTCACCTCGGTTCGTGTTTCTTCAATTACCTTATTGATCTTACTCACATCGACGTCCTGCGTCTCTCCCGCTTCATTGTAAGCTCAAAGTGATTCTATTAGGATAAGGATACATTAGATCCATTGTGTTACCACAATGGGCTCAACGGGCCAAAGTGTGTTTGCCGACCTGACAGCCATTTTAACCTTACCTACTTATTGTTTAAACTTTAAAGTAAAGGTTATCAACAGTTTAAAAGAAATCGCTTTCAAAGTAAGAAAGCGATTTCGAAACGGACGTTCAGTTGTATCCGAAAAATATGGCGTATACCTTTAAAACAAGACGCTTCTTCAACTAATGCAAGAGAATCGTAAGACATCCGCAAAAACTCATCGATCGAAAACTCCGGAATCTTGAGTTGGAACAAAAGACTTGAAAATGAGTAATAAAGTTGCTAATCGCAAAGCTGGTTATCTACCATTGCTGGAACTTCAAAATATTATTACTGATTCAGCAAGTGTTATGAAGCCATCATTCATGCTCAAAAAAAGGCTAATTGGTATGAACAATCGTGTGAAAAGCGTAGAAAAATGTCATTTGCTTTGCTTACCTTTTTAAGAAAATTTAATATCGAGTCAATTCGAAAAAAGTACATTGATATCAAAAAACAGTTTAAGAAGTTATGCAAGGCAAAAAAGCAAAAGTACGATGAAGACTTGGCATGAAAGTTGAGCAATATTAAAGACACAGCAGAATTTTGAAAAATAACGAAAAAAATAAACGAAAATGAGGGAGGAAAGAAAACTATTGGAATTTCGCTCTAGGATTTGAGAGCTCACAGAACAACTACTATGGAGTTATGCGTCGCCAGATGCCGAAGATGGTATCCTTGACGGGCGAATAACAACGCAAGAAGTAGAATCGATATTAGATTCACTCAAAGATGGCAAAGCAGCTGGAACTGATGGGATTCCTTTTGTGTTCTTCAAATATACTACGTTAGAGTTTAAGCAAAAATTATCCCAAGCGCTCAATATCATCTTCAATTTCGCTTTACAGCCCGGCTGTTTTGATGAGGCTATTTTATGGCCAATATTAAAAAAAGGTGATCCAAATGATCCAAAGAACTACAAGGGAATATCATTTCTTAATGCCAGTTTAAAAATCTACACCAAAATTCTCAACAGAAGACTTATAAGATGGGTAAATGCAAACGAGAGGTTAAGTAAATATCAGGGAGGATTTTGGAAAGTTTATTCTACAACTGATAACATTTTGTTCTTGGCTCCCTAATTCGAAGCAAACTTAGCCGTAACACAAAACTTTATACTTTCTTCGTAGACTTCAAAGCTGCATTTGATACGGTTGATAGAAAAACCTTGTTCTGCAAGCTTTACAACTTTGGCGTATCTTCAAAGTTCATAAAAGCCCTCGCAAAACTGTACAATCAAACAACGGCTAGCGTTCAAAACGGATGTGATAAATTGGAAGATATACGAATAAATCGAGGACTACACCAAGGCTGTAATTTGAGTCAAATATTATTTGCGCTATTTCTTGATGATATTGTTGAATGGCTTCCATGTGGAGTACAGTCTCAAAATCGGAAAATAAAAGCAATCATGTGTACTGATGACATTGTCATTTTGGCGGAGTCTCCGGCTTAACTTCAACCAATGATAAACAGGCTGTGTGATTATTGTAAAATATGGGGATGAATGGGGATGGTGAACGGTGAAGTCAAAAATAATGGTTTTCCAAAATGGCGCAGGGTGGATCCCAAGAGGAGAAAGCTGGAAGTTTGAAGGAGAGGAGCTTGAAGTAGTCAAGGAATACGTTTACCTTGGAATGACGTTAACATTTAACCTAAACATGGATAAACACCTCAAAGCTAAGGCCGATGTTGCTAGAACCGCTATTTGCTGTAATTGGAAGAAGATTTTCATCAGTAAATACATTTCAATAAATGCTAAGTTTGAGGGATTCAATGCAACAGCAAAAGCAGATCTATATTATGGAGCACAGATCTAGGGTGTTCAAAAACATGAAACAGTGGAAAATTTGCTTCGATTCTTTTTAAGAAAAATATTCCTTCTACCAATTAGTACACCCAAGTACATGTATCATTTGGAAACAGAGCTGCCGACACTATATACATGTGGTACATGTGTTAAGCATCGTTTACCAAATTTAATGATGAGACGTATGGAACACGTCGAAAAACTGGACTCTACGAGGATTGGATAGACCTTGCATCGAATTGTGGTATTATTCTTGATTTGGATGGTTCTAATTTAATCCCGGCGAGAAAACATTGTGAAAGATACTTTTTCATAGAAAAGGCGAGGTCATCTACAGAAATGACTATCCATCCCAAACTTAATTATAACTTATATGAAAATAATTATTTTAAACACGATTTTTCAAGAAAACCCATTGTAACTATTTTTAAAGTTAGAAGTGAACTGCTAAGCTTGAATTTTTTGCCGCACAGAAACGATTTGGTTTCCATTTGTTCCTTGTGCAATATGGGGGTGGATGAAAACATTATCCACTTCATCGGAGTATGCCCCATGTTACAGAAGCTAAGGAGAATCTTTTTTGGAAAAAATTGTCTTAACGAAAATGAAATAATAAGTTACCCAAATGGAGAAGACTGGTTGCCACTTCAAAGCTATACAGCCGAGGCAATGTCCTATAGACGAAGTTCTGAGTTCATATATTAGTATTTATCTTTTTTTTCTTTCTGCCTTTTGCTAAACTGAAAGCGCTACTTTTCTTTACTTAAAGTACATATCTAAATTTCTCTTGTTCTTCTCTTTTTTTGCAAAGTAGAAGTTTTGAATATACTGAGTCAATTTCTTTTTTAAATACTAATCGAAGCTGTAGAGAAGTTTCAAAATATTTTTATAAAATTAAAATAGTATATTAAATAAGAAATGCAAAAGTGAATAGCATTATCACAAGGGCAGACGACATTTGTGTCATGCCTTAAAACTTATTCTTTTAAATGAAAATGCACATCACAAATTTTTGAAATCTTACTATAATAATAATAATAATAATAATATAATATAATATAAAAAAGAGGAAAGATTTGATTGTTTGGTTGTTTGTCTCGAATAGGCTCCGAAACTACTGCACCGATTTGAAAAATTCTTTCACCGTTGGAAAGCTACACTATCCCTGAGGGACATAGGCTATATTTAGTTAAAAAAAAAATAGAGTTCCTTACCAAAACACCAATAACTATTAATCTTACTTAGTTGTGCAGGTAATTATTTATTTCAATTCTATACCACGAAGTCACGCAAAACTATATACATGGGCCAGTAATAAGTTCACAAGAAGGAAGCGTGGTGAGAACGTAGTTGGCCATCCAGGCATAAAAAAAGATGCAGCTTTAGGTAGAGTCTACGGTGTCCATCCTTCTCAAATAAAGTGTTTCTATCTTAGGATGTTGCTACATCACGTACGGGGCCCAATCTCATTCCAGTACTTGAAAACCGTTGACGGAGTTCTCAAAGAAACATATCAAGCTACTTGCCGTGCTAGAGGTTTACTAGAAAACGGTGACCATTGGGAAAATACTCTCAGAGAAGCTTTGCTTTCTCAATGTTCACAACAATTGTTTGTAGTCATACTTTTATTTTGTCAGCCATCGGAACCATTTAAATTATGGGTCATGGGACAGACAGCAAAATCTAAGCTTCACCTTACAATACATTGCGGAAATTTACAACCAAGGCTTGATACAAATACAAAAGCCTAATTGCGACTTTGGATTACCATGTTCAGTTCGTACAGAAAAAAATAGAGCAGAGACAATGACTAATCGCTATGATAGAAATTGTTTGACCGCTTTTGTTAATGAAAACCTGCCAAAATTAGTTCCAGATCAAAAAGATGCTTTTGAAACTATGGTCGATAGCGTCATTAATGACAAAAAAAAAGTTTTCTTTTTGGATGCAACCCGATGGAACAGGAAAGACGTTTTCTGCTAATTTGATACTTGATAAGATAAGAGAACCGGCGAAGATAGCAATAGCAGTTGCTTCCTCAGGAATTGCTGCAACTCCCTTGACGGATGGAAAAACTGCTCATTCTACTTTCGCAACAATCTAAATGTTGTTCTATCCGCAAAAATGAGCCTCTTGTTAAACTACTACAAGACGCTTCATTGATTATGTGGGACGACTGCATGATGATCCATAGAGCACATATAGAGGCCGTGAACAGAACCTTACAGGATCTAAGGAACTCCTCTCAACTTGCAGTAATGGGCGGGATTACTTTTCTTTTTGCGGGAGATTTCCAACAAACTCTCCCCGCTATTAACAGAGGTACGAGAGAAGATATCATCAAGACATGCTTGAAATCGTCACCCTTATGGGTTTCGATTGAAACATTGAAATTACGAACGAATATGAGAGCTCATGTTCATAGAATCACTGATAGCGATTTCCCACAACAACTGCTAAAACTTCAAATTTTAAGCGGTCATTGTGACATTCTTCTGGATGAGTCTCTAGGTCAAATACCTCATAATTTGGAAAACTTAATAGATGCTATAGATCCTGATATCGAGAATTTGCACGAAAAGGACATTCATTGGCTATGTTCTAGGGCTATAGTATCACCTAAGAATGTTACTGTTAATGAAATAAACAATCTAATAGTTCAAAAAGTCCCCGGCCAAATAAAAACATACAAATCGATCGACACTGTCACTAATATTGAAGAGGCAGTCCATTAATATCCACAGGAATTTTCAAATTCGTTGAACCCTTCTGGACTGCTACCACATGAGTTGTCGTTAAAAATCGGAATCCCAATAATGGTTTTAAGAAATTTAAGCCCTCCGAACATGTGTAATGGGACGATGCTGCTTATTAAAGGCCAATTTAATTGTAGCAACTATTATCTGGGCCAGTGAGCTGGGCAACTGGCTCATATACCGACGATACCGATGATCCCGACCGATCTGCAAATCCCATTTAAACGGCTTCAGTTTCCGGTAAAAACATCTTTCGCATTAACAAGTCCCAAGGCCAAACCTTCGAACTGGTAGGGATCGACCTGCGAAAGAAATTTTTTACTCATGGTCAACTGTATGTTTGACTATCGAGGGTCGGAGCCCATATTGTTTACAGGGAAGCACTAACACAATAAAAGGCTTTTGTTTTTGGGGTTATGACCTCTTTGCAATAAAAATTTTTACACAATATCTAAGAATTAAATTTCCTATTTTTTTTTTAATTCGATGCAAAAAATTGTGAATATGTGTGTAAATGTCATGTTTAGTGCCCGTTCGAAGCCGGGACTGGCCGCTAGTATTGAATAAAATAACACAAGTCTGCAAAAAAATCAAAGTTGAGAGCTGTTCTGGTTTTTTTGTGACACACTTACATATGTTTTAGGTGTGCTGAATCTGAAAATGACTTTCATTCGCTCGTAAAAAGTCATATTTTCTGACAATATAGGTATCCGTCTAATATCTAGTCCAGTGAAAACACCTTCTTTCAACTTTGCCTCCGAGAGGTCTGGAAACTTTAATATCATATTTGAAGCAATTTCCATCTCTTAGAAGTGACTTTACAAAGCTTCATCAATCCCAGCTTTATGTCAAGCGGCGGTAAAAGAATTTTATAACGAGACACCAAAGTTACATTCAGGCGTTCTTTTCGTCAACCTTAAGTTCCTTCGAAGACCAACACTTTTTGGTCCAATCTCTACTATCCCATAGACACAAAAAATAATAATAATAATAAACAAATAAAAATGTACTTATTTACTTATGACTTCAAATTAGCTCAAGAAAAACAATTTTTTAAGAAAATTTTGGGCTTAGCAAAATAACCTGACGTTCTAGAAATTTTTGAGTATTTTTTTTAGTTTTCAGAACACATAGAAATCAGTTGAAAGCATCCAGACAGCTTTTTCTTTGCAGACCTGTGATAGTCTATCTATCTACTATCTATCGTAAGACATCGTAAAAAATGGTAAGTGTCCTTAACAGCAACCAAATCTTTGTTCTTTATTTCAACTTTAAGTCAACACACCGCAATAAATTAGGTCTCCAAAATAAACTTGGTGTGAGCTTTAATAGGAAATCATTTTTTGATGAAAAGACTGTTGGACTATGCAAATGCTTTGCACATGCCTGTTTATTCATAACACACCCACTTCAAATCGGATTTTATAATCACCAAAAGGACATATCCAAAGCAATCACTTTCAAAACCCTTAACCGAAAAACAACCATTAACAACCCACTCATGACTTCATATTGTGGACCACTAAGAGCCTTTCAACCCATTTCCAGTCTAATTAAGATCACCCAACGATACCACACACAGGAATAACATTTAAATGAGGTTTTGAACTTTGCAAACGCACAAACCAACAAACGAACAATAACCATTAAGCAAAATAGTAAATCATTCTCCCGGGTAAAAAGTGTCCCAAAATACATTTCCTAACCGCGAAAATCTCTCAACCGCACAACTATACAGTGCCAAAAAACAATTTCCGATGTTTTTAACCGGAACATCCGCACCTCGCCAAATAACATATCAACAAATGTCCAAGAATGGCGTCCTCAATTTTGTTTCTGCCTTTTCTTCTCACTCAATCTCACTCCCTCTCTCTCTCTCTCTGGCTCTTGCTCTCTTTCTCTCTTTCCTTATCTCAATCCAAACAAAACATTTATATAAATTGTTTAATTATGAAATTAGAACAAACCAACCAAATGATTCGTTCTAAAATTTCATTTCGATATCTCTAACCGAGGCAAATATAGACATGACGATGATGGGATTCCGCACAATTACCCATCACCCATCATCATCCATAAATCATTCTGTTTTGTCATGAATTTAAATGGCACCTTGTCAAGAACGTTTTGGCAGAGGGAACCAAGGAAAGAAAATCTGGGCACGTCCCGTTTTTTTTTTCCCGTGTTTTTGCTTTTGATGGAGGGAATTTAATAAAAAAAAAACGCTCAATGGCTAGGCAATGAAAATTATTGTAAACAAACCTTTTTTGTTGCGTTTTTTGCCTTCTTCTACAAATGTATAGCACTCTGTCCACAAATGCTTATCAAATATCCTCTCCGTTTAATTAGAGCATTCCACTATGGTGAATCCCAGCTCAGCTCCTTCCTCTGCTCTGCTTCTTCTTCTTGTTCTCTGTGTTTTTCGTGACGTATCCTGCGAGACCATTCAATTATATAACAACGACGACGACGACGACTACAACGACGAGTTGCTGCTCCTTCCATGCGAAGAACTTATACAGCACGAGAAAAACACAAATCGAAAACTCTCATACTAAAAAACCATCGCCCAATCTGAATGAAAATATACAAGCGAAAAAAAAGGACTTCAACGGATTTGACATCCCGGTTTTGCAAAGCAAAAGAAACAAAACTTTTCTTCCTTTGTTTTTTTGATTTTGACTTCTTTTCCGATTGCTTTTACAATTTTATTTTTTACAAAATTTTTTTTTAGCACGTAAAACGAGAGGCACACATTTTAGAAAAAAAAAATTATATAGAAAAACAAAATGTAGAGAGTAGAGTATAAAAATAAGGAAGAGGATTGTATTACGAACGAGGATATATGTAGCCCATCGCGTATCGAAAAGTCTCACCCATTCTCTGGAGCCGCTGGGCAGCCTCCTACACTCACACACACGCACACAAACACCACCTTAGTTGGACGAGTGATGAGAATTATATTGAAAAATGGATAGTCCTAGAGTAGCACTTTATTTCATAAAAATCAGAAGATACGAAAAAAACTACACTCAGTTCTTCGAGAGTAGGATTTTTCTTCTTTTTTTTTTAGAAAAACTATTAACAATCACATCACCGCGCTGACACAGAGTCGAAGAACCGAACCAAAACCAGGACCTTTTCCAGGACTACGAATGGAGCTATAGGCGAGAGATAGACGTGTGTGTGTCCTTGTTGCTTTTGTTCACAATCGAGGAAAGAAAAAAAAAACTTAGCACGACACGGAGAAGTCGAATTGTCATAAGCAATCCATTTGAACACTTTTTTCGATACAAACTTTTTTTTAAGGACACTATTTCCGCTGAGTTAGGAAATTTTGCTTTTTGCAACACTCCTTCACCGGGGAAAAAAAGCAAAAACGAAAAACAGAAAAAAACACACTTTTTAGGGCCCAGCAGCAGTTTGCGAAATGCCCGGGATGCTGACAACACGGTGGACCATTTTTAACTGTTCTTCATTCGAGATCCTGGAACGGGATGTGTCTTATCCACAATTTGGTATAACAAAACAACAATTTCACTCAAAAATGCTTCGAATAGAGCTGGAGTCTGCCTTTGGATGTGTATTTCTACTCATGGTGGGATTCATTTTTGTGGATTGCATTTGCAAGCTGAATACGTTCCACAAATGTATAAAAGTTTGTAAATTTTGGAGTATGCGCCTGGACGCCACGTTGTAAAATGTGTCAAAACAGGACTTTTGTGTGTTTGATGGGTGGCAGGGTGGGTGGCGTGGTTTTGGGGTTTTCTTGATTTTTGGATGGCCAAAGCTAGAGTGTGGGTTGGCTCAATGGTTTCGAGAACGAGAACCACAAAAATAAGAGCCAACAAGGTGCCAAAAGATAAATGTGCAGCAGACATATAAACAGCCAAGGAGAAGAGTTGTTGTGTTTTATGTTGAATGAGAAATGAATTCATTTTTGTTTGCTATTAATCATGTTGCTTGCTTTTAGTAGGCTGAAGCTATGGCAGTCCGCAAGATTATGGTGAATCTTTTTCGTATATACTTTGAGATATACTGCTGCTGCAGGTGGTGTAGGATGGACATGTCTTAATTTAAAGATGATAGATGAAAATGAAACTGTGCAGGTTGAAATGGAGCATTCATAAGTTTATTCCATGGGTTTTGGTTTCTAGGAAAGTATTTGATTTGGGTTTAAAGTGGATGAGGGGATGAAAACCAACGAAAACCATGACAGCAGATGAAACCAAAAACAAGAATCGATCTGGATTATGTTTAGGCATCGCAGTGTATATGTGAATACTGTAGCTATGATAATGGGGGAACTATAACGTCATAGAAAGGCGTTGTATGAGGCTTTAAGGAGTGGAAGCTTATTTGTTAGGAGAATATTCTTTAAAATTGCAACTTGTCTCATAGAAAAAGAAAAAGTTCATCGTTAAGAGATAAGCATTGGTTGAAACTAGATTTGTCAAAAAGAGTCTTATAAAGCTATATATGTCTTAGGAAACCTTATTCAGTCAGTTGACGAATCGTTTCGAATAATTGACGAAAATGGCTAAGCTGAAAATACCTTAGAGTTTATTCTTCCCAATGATCCTGATAAGTACGAAGAAAAAGCCCCAAAGTGAACCGTCAAACAATACGAGACAACCAACTAAAACGGTTTCAATAGCTGCTTTGGGATCTTTAACTGGTCCCTATAAGGCCAACAATTTTCCAGAGAGTTTTCAGTAAACTCCAACAAAAAACAAAAATGCTTTCCAAGTTTATCGAAAGGAATTGGCAAGTCGTGCTTCTTGATAAGCCGTTTAGAATCAGTAGAAAATTGAAGGTCCACTACATTACCTTACAAGACATGGGTGCGCTAGACCTCGAGGCTCACCGCTCTGTTCCGCTGGTACTTGTCTCAGCGGATGAATTCGACTTATAGAATCAACATTGGACTTTGGCAGTCAAAGAAGCAGAAACCCCTGCATGAACTACTCCGACAAACTTGGCTTAGAGGTCTTTCAGGACCTTTCAATACTAGGACAGGATGTTGAAGAAGAGAAGTTGGCGGATGACCTCCTGGCAAGCCAACGACAGCTTTCATACACCTTCTGCAGGTTGCTGCTGCACGATTATGTGGCTTTTTATGACCTAAGCAATAGAAAAAAGGACAAAGATCTCCGTATCTACACGTGAAACGTAAGATCCCTTAACGGACTACGTGCAGCTGGAGAATAATCAGACGCCCTGAACTGGTACAATGCAGACATATCCGCCGTCCAAGAAGTTCGAAGGAATGGGCTGGGCATAATGAAGATGCAAAACTGCGACATCGACTGTGGCCACTGCTACAGACAACAAAAACAGCGCTTATTTGGGTGCGGATTTGTCGTTAGAGGTAGACACAGGGATAAGATAATCAGCCTAAGCCCAGGTAATGAGCGTATAGTGACCATCCGCATCAGGGCTGAATTCACCAACATTTGCTTAGGTTAGGTATTAGATTAGGTAGAATGGGCTGAAAGTTGGTATTGGAGTATTGTATGGTCCTCAAAACCTATGAGATTATGGTTGGTAAATTTTTAACTATTTTGTGGCCTTATGAAGTTCAACTAGCTGTTGTCTGGAGTGTCTGATAGCTCTTTTTGTTCGTTAAAGAAGTAACTGCTTAGAAATTGTTTACTGGAGTGGCAGATTGCTGGGCAGTGACAGAGGAAGTGAGTTGTATCCTCATGTTCCTCTTCGTCATTGCATCCTCTACATAAGTCATCGGTGCAAAGACTCATTTTCTTTTTGTGGTACCCTTGTAGGTTGTGTTTTGTTATAATACTGATAAGCAATCGTAAAGACGACCTATTCAAGGATAGCAGCCTTTCAGATCCGTTCTAATTGTATTTTGGCCATAGTTTCCAGGAGAAGACACAAGAATCCAGGCATTCCCGTCTTTGTTACCAATGATCAGTTTAATTGCACAAGCTGGAACCATGATTGATTGGTCAATGAGAGAAGATTCAAGTGCTGAGCTTTTTTTCGTTAATTTGTCCGGTTTTTCACTTCTCGGTATAACATTGTGATAGGGAACACAGCACAGTCTAACGTTGTGCTGCGTGTCGTCTGGCAATACGAGACAGCCAACTGGGACGCGATGGTCTCAATTTTTTTTAGGGTCCTTAACTTGTCTGGGTCACTATAATGATTGTTAGAAGTTTGTGTAAAATTTTACTGACGAATCTCTGAAGCTCAAGAAGTGTTATATTGTCTGGTCCTGGCGATTTTGTAAGGTTAGAAGCAGTTATTTGGCCATACCATTTCTTCTCTTGAAATTAGATCGTTAAAGTGGTTTGATGGGATGTTGTGTCTAACTATTCTTTATCCACCAGTATTGATTAAGCTGCCCGGATAAAGTGTGCATCCAGCAGCAAATTGAGTGTTTCTTCACACGAATGTGTCTAGATACCGTATTCCGGCATCGCTCATGAATGAATGAATGAAAATTGGGGTTTTGTATTGTACCTCGACCTGTTTAGATCTATTGTACCCCCTACCAGTAGCGTAGCTAGCATGGGTGGCACCCGGGGCGGCAATTATGGTGTCACCCCCAGAACCCAAAACAGTAAAATAAATGAAATTCCGCTATTGCATATATTGGGGTTTCTTTATTTGAATTCAAATCAAAAATTTAAAAAAAGGAGAACAAAAATTAATGTATCTACATATTCACATTGTATAAAAAAAAAACAAAAAAAAAACATTAATTAAATGTCTTCTTCCTAGCTTTTAAAGCAGCAAATTCGCTTATAGCGTCGTCAAAATTTATTTGCTGGGTCGCCTCATGTTCAATTGCTAAAATTCGCGGGAGCGGGTCGAAATGCTGTATTTTAAAATGCTGTATGGTCAAAATACTGTATTATACTGTATGATACTGTATGTTCATAATACTGTATGGTTAATATACTGTAATTCAAAATACTGTATTTCAAAATATTGTATGATCAAAATACTGTAGTTCAAAATTCTGTATGCCAAATTGCTGTATATGAGCAAAACACTGTATCTCAAAAATCTGTCTGTAAAAATACTGTATTTTTGCATAATTCCATTCTTAAACTTCCATTCCTTTACTTGTTTTCCCTATCGATACATTCATTTGGAAGCAAAATAACATTTAACACTTAAATTTGCACAAACCTTTAAACATCTACTGAATGCATGAACGCGTGCTAGTTTTGACAGATTAATTTGTCTGTTGCAATTGCTCATGCAGTTGTTGATTATGATCAAAACAATTCATTTTAACACGTGAGAGAGATACATACATATAATCAAGAAGGAGAAAATGAAATAGAGAAAAAAGACGAAGATACCAGTTGTTTTGTTCTTGTTTTAATTAATTCAAAGACTAATGAATTATCATAGGTGCCAGTTATAGCGATCAGGAAAACGAATCAGGAAAAATTTTCAAAATTAATTATCACTATGTTTTTGTTACAATTGAATAAGAAATGTTATACTAATCAATAGTAAACAGCCCAGAGAATCTATTTTGCCAAGAAAATGTTCAATTGAACAAATACTTTGCCGTAAGATTGTATTTTTCTATTTTCCTGATGGAATTGAAACAGGAAAATAGAAAAATACAAATTAAACAGCAAATATTTGTTCTATTATATCTTTTTTGGACACAAAAAATTCTTTGAGTGATTTGCCATCGATTGGTATAACATTTGTTATTCAATTGTAACGAGAACATATGTAGTTATTATTCCATTTGAAAATTTTTCCTGATTCGTTTTCCTGATCGCTATAACTGGCCCCATAGGTACATACATGTAATTGTTCAAGGAAGTATATTAGATTATTATGGTAAAGAAAAATTGTTTTTGTTTTCAAAATTCTGTATTTGAAATTGCTGTAATTAGGCTGAAAAATAAAAATTGTTTTGAGAATGTAAAAAAGTGCCGGCACTTTTTTACATTCTCAAAACAATTTTTATTTTTCAGCCTAATTACAGCAATTTCAAATACAGTATTTTGAGATACAGTATTTTGAGATACAGTAATTTGACTTACAGTAATTTGACCATACAGTATTTTGAACATACAGTATTTTGAAATACAGTATTTTGAGGTACAGTATTTTAAATACAGTATTATGACCCATACAGTATTTTGACCCTAACCCAAAATTCGCAGATTGTTGAGCCTCCTTTCCGTCATTGTAGCCCGCAAGTAGTTTTTAATTAGTTTTAGCTTACTAAAACTCCTTTCGCATGACGCAACTGACACACATATTGTCATAAACATTTTTAATGCGACGATGAGATTCGGAAGAGATTCTGCAAAGTCCCATTCAAGGATGAATTTCATAAAGTCTACAGATAACCAATTAGATGTTGTCACTTTAGCCGCTCTCAAATGACTTCTCAACCTTGGTATCTCTGAGAGAAGTTCTGACTCTGACACCTCATCATAAGCACTAGCAAATTTTGAAACAGCTATTTTCAAATCATTAATGTTTGCTAAAAGTAAAGTATTCGGCTGTAAAACTTCAAACAATGAAGCCACTTCCTTAATAGACTCTGTTCTTGTTCGGAGTTCAGTGATGAATCGATCAAGGCATTCGAACATGTCTTTCCGTAGTTCAGCGCTCAGACAAAGACCTGCATCAGTTGCCAACTCACCAGCCATTCGCTTTTTACGACGAATTCTTCTTTCTGTTGGAATGTCGTATTTCTCCGATGTTTTTATACCAAGGGTAATTGCGTCTTCTACGATCTTCGATTTTCTTCAACGTAAATCCGAAGGGCTTCAATTTTTTTAGCCAAGTGATCAACACTTAATCCCTTAGCTTGTAGTGCAATCTGAGTACAATTTATTTCTTTAACCCTAATTTACAAACTGGGGTCCATTTGGACCCCAGAGCATGTTTGAACACTCATAACTTTTTTGTTTTTAATTTTTTTTAAATGGGATTTTTACTCAGTGAACAAAATTCAATTTTTTATTCATTTCTTAAGTTGAAACGATTATCAGATGTTTACAGATTTTTCTGCGATTTTTTTGTGAAAAGAACCCGTCCACCCGAACTGGGGTCCATTTGGACCCCAGTACTGAAATTCTATGAAAAATCATATTTTTTCTAATAAATAATTATTTTATTTCAAAAGCAGCCTAGTTTATTCTTAGAACGATTTAACTTGAAGTTGTGGGCAGCTTCGGGAGACATTTAACACATAAGGTTCTAGTGTGGCAAGGGCAACAACATCTGCCACATCCATCGCAGGTGGTTCTGGTTTTCTTGTCATCTGCTCTTGGGCAAAGGTGACATCTGCTTCTTTTACAAGAGAATCTTTCAGGGACTGTTGGTTGTTTTTCCTGAACTCTCCCCAAAATACAGAGAGCATCCAATGCAGATTTTCCAATGCCAGATTGTGTTGCAGGTTGGGAACGGTTATTCAATTCTGACTCAACCAGTTCCTCCGCTAGTTCGATGAGTTTATCACTTCTGTACAAAGTTTTGTTTCTTCTAGGTGGATTGAAGTGTCGAAAAATGATAACAGTTACTAGGGCTGCTACGTCCAGTAAGTTGTAGAATACAACCATCGGCCAGCGATTTGTTTTGCGTGTACATGAATAAATTGAGACCATTTGGTCGAATACATCGACTCCACCTTTGGTGCTGTTATAATCCAGTATCATTGCAGGCTTACTTTGATGACCGGAAGTTGCTTTCTCACAGTTATGTTGTGTTGATAGCAATACCACTTGTTTGTTTGGCTTCGGAACATAACTCACCAACGCCATTTTTCCAGAAAATCCAAAAATGGCTGAGTGGACTGGACGATACTGCTTTTTGTTATTGACCTTTACAGGCTCATTCTGCTCATCAAGAACCTCCTTCGCTATAAAAGGTTTAGGCAAATCTCTTTTGTTTTTCCGAATCGTGCCAAGAATAGTGATCTTCTTATCCAGGAACTTCAATGCCAAATCCACCGACGTAAAGAAATTATCAATAGTGAGGTTGCGTCCAGAATTGAAATATGATGGCATCAACGACATCAGCACATCATATCCACGACCAAGTCCTGTACTTTGGTCAGAGCTACCAGTGTAGATAGAAAACTTCAGTGGATAGCCCTTTGAGCTTTCACTAAGCCACCTAAACTTCAAGCCCTATATGGCAGGCTTGATTGGCATGTATTGGGGAAATTCAATCCTTTTCAGGTCATAAAATTATTTGATGACCTGACCAAACTGAACTAATGACTATTTTTTTTTGAGATAGGCATACCTGCCAGGAACAATTGATGTGGATGAATTTTACAATCAGTAATTACGTACAAAAGACATATCGAAAAGGATAAGCGGGAATCCCAGATTTGCGAAATTAGGCAATTTTCATCATTCTTGAAATTGAAAAATTTTATTGCTGACCTCCTACATACCTGCATAATGACATCTCTGCTTAAATTTCTTTATCCCTGCTATATATAATACTTAGAAACAATTCATACAATAGCCAGAAGAACTATAACTGAACAATATAAGTCAGAAATCCAAAAAATTTCGAAGAAAAAATCGTGGGGTCCATTTGGACCCCAGTTCGGGTGGACACGACTTTTGCCGGTTTGTAAACGAGGGTTAAGGACATTATTCCAAAAGAAGAGAAAAGAAAGAAATGCGAAATCGAACATTGCAGATTTTAGGTTCTGTGCAGCACCTCTGGTTTCTACATTTTCTCTTGCATCACACAACTCTTCAGCTGCAGCTAAAATTTCATCAAAATTTTCGGCCAAAACCTTCACTGCAGCATAATGAGCACTCCAACGCGTTGTTGAAAGTCTTTTCACGGTTGATTTACTGTGCTTGAGAAGCACTTCCCAGCGATGAGTGGAAACAGAAAAAAATGTAAAAGTTGTCTCTACTGTTCCAAAAAATGTTATACAAGATATATTTTGAGCAAATGAATGTTGGTCACATAAATTTATTGAATGATCTATACATCCAAAGAAAATTGCTTTTTTGTTTTTTTCTTTAATAATAGCTTGCACTCCCCCATGTACACCGCTCATAACAGCTGCGTTGTCATAACCCTGAGAACGACACATCATAATATCTAAACCGTCGTTTTCAAGATTCTTGAGAATTTCTTCACTTAAATCCGCAGCTTTTTTTCCATGTAAAGGAAAAAATCCCAGGAATGCTTCTTTGATTTCTACTTTTCTATTCTCAATTTTAACATAACGGATCACTTCAGACATCTGATCAATATGTGAAATATCAGGTGTACTATCAAACATAATTATAAAATATTTAGCTGATTTGATTTCATTGACAATTCTGCGTTTGACTTGATCCGCTAATACATTAATGAATTCGTTTTGTATTTGTGGCGATTAATATGAGACTTTTGGTGATTTTCCTGGTTCCAAATTCAAGATGTGCTCTTTTAACACAACATCATACTTAGACATAAGACTCACTAGTTCTAAGAAATTACCTTTATTTGAAGAGTCTTGTCCTTCATCATGTCCACGGAATGCTAGATTTTGTTTAGCCAGAAACAATGTTATGTCTAATAATCTGGATAACAGGTGCCTCCACTTCTGTTGTTCAGCATCCATTAATTGCAAGACTGAGTCATCTATGGTTTTATGTAATTTTAAACCCATTTCAAAAGTTTTCCACTTCTCAAAATATTCTATGTGTTCATTTGAAGTCTCATGATCCGGTACTTTAGGGTTCAGCTTCCACCATTTCTGAAATCCATCTATGAATATTGTTTCTGTACCAACATTTTTGGTGACAGCAAATAAGCGACAGCAAAAGCAGTACAGTCTATTAGTTATTCGAGAATATATCATCCATGATCGCAGAATCTTGTCCCCATTAGCCAAAACTTTATAGAACCGTTCTTTAGTAAGATGACGAACACAACCTTTTATTTTAACGCCTGGCCTGGATACAGTAGTGAATGGTCCCTCCCGGTTTTGGAAATGTTCAAATAATTTTTTGATAATTTCAATTCGAACTTTATCAGGAACGGGTATACTCCAATGTGAGATATCCCTTATGTTCTCAAGTTCTCCCGTGTAGGAATTCCCTTCAATACTTGATTCGTAATCAGTACCATTGCTGTCACTTTGGGTATTTCCGTTTGATTCGGATTCTTGAATTTTCAACACTGATTCTGTTTCTTCGCTGTTGCTTTCTGAAGATGAGCGTGTATTTTCGGAATCATTCTCTTGATCAACGTGACTGTCATTTGCTCTTGAATAACTTTGGCTGTCGTTAATTTTTTCAACATATTTGAAAATGGATCCAAACATGCTCTGAAGAACGTTCATTTTAGCCTGTTTGGATTTTCTCTGCTGAGCACCACTCTTTCTTTTTGTTATATGGACTCCTCGAGGCATATTTTCCTTGTTTTGTATTTACGCGTATTCTAAAAAATATATTTACTATGAACTGTCGATATATTTTAAATATTTTTGTATATAAATATATATTTATTTAAATTGGAGTGGTCGTTAAAAAACTTCACTGTAGATGGGCATAAATCAGATCCAAAGAATCAAGAACTAATTCTCTATTTTATTCATGTTTTTTTTATATTCATCACTTTTTATTTTTATACCCTGTACTGTAAATGATGCCTTAGGTTGTTACGATATCTTATTAGGAAATGTATTCAATTACAACAATTAAAGTAAAAGTGAAAATCATGAATAATGTTTAAATAACTTGGATCTGATTAATCCCAGCCAAACATAAGAATCTAATAAAAAAAAGGCATACCAAATAACGATAATGTATGTACATTCATTACATAATACATAGGTAAATTCATAAATGTGAACTAAAGGGTTTTTCAATAGGTACGATATGATTTTGGAGTGGCGTTTCGACCATTTGGAGTATGTCATGATCTGTCATTTGTTTTTTATTGCATTCAGAAGTGTTTACCATTGGACCACTGTAAACGTCGTTAACTTTCTGATTTTGCCTTGGAGCAACTTGAAGTCGTTAACGATTTTCTTAAGAAAATCATATTTTCCGAAGAGGCTTACTTTTATTTGACTAGTGCGTTAAAAAAACAAAACTGGCGATGAAAATTCACAATATATTCATGAAAAATCAATACATTCACCTAAATTGACAGTTTGGTGTGGTTTTTGGGCTGGTGGAATCATCGGTCCATACTTCTTTCAAAATGAAGTTGGTATTACTGTCAATGCGGTATAGATCGATGATAACCAACTTTTTATGGGCGAAATTGGAAGAAATTGATTTTGACAACATTTGGTTTCAACAAGACCGGGCTACGTGTCACACACCAAATGCAACAATAGAATTATTGCGAGAAAAATTTTGAGATTCGATTATTTCAAGAAATGGTGTTATTGAATGGCCTCCAAGAAGTTGTGATTTAACACCATTGGACTATTTCTTGTAGGATTTGAAGTCATTGGTCATTCAATATAAACACGAATTTCTTCCAGCTTTACAAGTCAATACTGAACGTGCCATTCATGATATACAACTTGATATAGTGGGAAAAGTGCTCAAAAATTGGGTTCATCTAATTTGTTGCTGCAGAAAAAGTCGTAGTGGCCATTTGAATGAACTTTTATTAAAAACTTAATTGTATTGACTGAACTGCACATTGAATAAAAAATATTTGAATTTCTTGAACAAAAAGTGTGTTTTTTTCAAAAAAGAAATGACTCTTATTGGAAAACCCTTTACTAATATAATAAACTATTTACTTCAATCAAAAGAAACATTAAATTAAGTTAAAAAATGTGTTTGCGACAAAAACAAAAAATGTAAGCTTATATTTTATAAAAATCTGGATATATGCAATGAACTTACCTTGTTCTTACAATATAAATTTTTATTATTATATTTTCCTTATCAACTTTTTGAGAGACACTATTTAATTAAAATATATGAAAGTGAACCACAACTCACGAAATGATTATACGCAATGACACAGGACCTCAGGGCCCACAGGTATTTATACGAACTTCGGAGACAAATAGCGGTTTCTCTTGCCTACCAAAGTGATTTCTTATGATTACCGCGGTGCAAAGTTCGGGGAAAAATAGCGGTTTGTCTTGCCTACCAAAATGATTACCTATTGCAGGTGCGGTTTTCAACATCTTCAAGAAATCATATCATCATACATATATGTATAGAATAGACAATGCTTTTCATAACCGCATTACAAAGTTCGGGGAAAAATAGCAGTATCTAAGAACGACCCGAGAATGGCTTTTCTTGTGGAAGTACCTGCGTGTGGGACCAACCAAATAAAACAAAAACAAAAAACGAGTAAGTCAATCGTTGAGGGCGACACGTCTATGGACTTTATTTACAAAAGAAAAAACATAGGCTGACCGATTTTATATTTTTTGTGCAAGTAGAAACTGGTAGGTAGTTAGGTTATAGGTACAATGTCGCAATTTTTTTTTAATACTCTGGGATCTGTAACGTCATAGTATATATAGGTACTCCTTGGTAGCTTTTGGGTGTCACCCCCAAATGGGTGACATCCGGGGCGGTCCGCCCCCCCCCCCCGCCCCCCCCTTGCTACGCCACTGCCCCCTACTTCTTAAGTGGTATTCCTTAATTAAAGTACTTCATCCAGATTAGTTCCTCTGATGAAACTTAGTATCTGGGTTACGCTTAGGAGTTTTAACTCCCTCTCCTCTACATAGTAGGATCCTAGGTACTTCTTTCTTTGGTGTATTAGAGCTTCGCAGTCACCTAGGAGGTGGTCAGGAGACTCTTCCTGTTCGTTGTAATATCTGCATTGGTCGTCGCTCTCTATGCCTAGTACTTTTAGGTGTTTTCTTAGTCTGCAGTGTCTGGTTAAAAACCCGGCTAGCATTCTTACATTGTCTCTATTAAGTTTTATTACGTCTTTGTAACGTTTTTTGTTGAAAGTGCCAAGTAGAAGTTTGGCTAGGCGCATCTTGGGGAGGTCATTCCAGTGTTTGGTGCTCTGTTGTCTTCCTCCAACTTTTTGATTTCATTCTTAATGTGGCTTTCTGTTATTCCACAAAAGGTTCCGGTCCAATGAGTGGTAATCCGGCTCCTGTCTTTGCCAGTTCGTCTGCCTGTTTATTGCCTATGATTGCTACGTGTCCTGGTACCCAGTAGATTGTAACCTTGTTATTACTGCCCAGTTTGTTCAATTTGTCAATGCATTCGCTGACAAGTTTTGAGGAGATTGTGTAGGATCGTAGGGCCTTAATTGCAGCTTGACTGTCCGTCATTATTGCAATATGTTTGTTATTATATTTCCTGTCAATGTTTACTTCCACGCATTTGCCTATTGCATAGACTTCTGCTTGGAATATACTTGACATTCTTCCCATAGGTAATGAAATTTTTGTTCTTGGCCCAAAAATTCCTGCTCCAGTTCCCTCAGTTGTTCTTGAGCCATCTGCATACCATTTTATTGCATGGGTCTTCATTGACTAGGTCTCTTTTTTACCTTACCATGCCTTTTTGTTACTTAGCTCAACGCTGAAGAGTTTATCGAATTTGAATTCCTTGGTTTTACTATCCCGAGGGAAGTTAATGAGTGGTAACTCGTTCGATATTATGCTCTTTTCGCTAGATTTCAGGACACACTCTGTCTCTTTGGCAAATCTAGCTATATCGTTGCATTTGAGATGCTTCTTATTACCAGGTGCAAAGGTGTCAGATTTAGCAATACTTCCAAAGCCGCAGTTGGACAGCTTCTCATTGCTCCTGATATGCATATGCACGCAAGTCTTTGTACTTTTTCTAATGCTTTTCAAGTGGTCACCTGGTCCGTTCTCTTGTTCCAGACTACCGCTCCATAGGTAAGGATAGGTTTTACCATCATTAGGTACATCCACCGAATAATGCTCGGTTTACAACCCCATGATCTCCCTGCTATACTTTTGCATATCATTAAGGTTTTCTTAGCCTTTTCAGTTGCTGCTACAACTTGTTTTTTCCACAGGAGTTTACTATCTAGAATCACGCCTAGATACTTGACCTCTGTTGTGGGTACTATGGTTACTCCATCCAGTGTAATGTCTTTCATGAGTGGTAGGAGTCTTCTTCTGGTGAATGGTATAATTGTAGTTTTTGTGGGGTTGATGTTCAGTCCTACAGATGTACATCATTTTTTCGTGATTGCCAGACCCCATTGTATTATATCGCATAGGGTTTCTTCATATTTCCCACAGGCTAATAATGTGATGTCATCAGCATAGCCAATGCATCTTATGCCTTGCGTGGTTAGTTTTTCTAATAGTTCATCTACTACTAGACTCCACTAGAGGCTGTGGGCAGCCTCTCGTAGTGATGATTCTCTGAATCGTTTGGCTAGAGTGTGTTTCTGCCGTTCTTGTACTAAGCATTGCACCAACCCACTTTATTATTGTAATCGGAGTGTCCTTCCTCTGAAGTGCTTTGTTAACCGCCTCGTGTGAGGTATTATCAAAGGCACCCTCAATTTGGAAGCAGCATCATTTCAAATGTAAAGCTTTTTGGCCATTTTGCTAAGAGACAAAAAAAAAATTGGAACTTTCTTATTAGCGTTGGGAAGCATATATTAAGTCTGACTGCAGCCAACAGAGGTATGCCATCTATAGAGTTACGCTTTTGTTATATCCAATAAAAGGTCTCATCAATGACCAGAGACGCAGACTAAGCAATGATTAAGGTTCTTACAAATCTGGTTACGAGGAATTTTGAGTCACTTAGCTTTTCGCAATTGGCAAAGAACTGTAGGTCCCTAAAATTCGTTAGTCACCGAAAACCAGAGGCCACCAAATGCGCCACCAAAATCGTTTGGTAGATGACTAACGACTTTAGACAGATCGTTGAGTATTCGACGGCATATCCAACAGACATTAGTGAAAACATATTTTTGTGCCATATAAGTAACTGCTTCCGTACATTTATCAATTATTTTTCCAGCAGTCATGCGAATTATTGTCATCATTTCTCCTCTGTCTCTCCTCTACCACTCTTCTATTCGTTCTTTTTAACGACTTGGCTTTTCTTATAAATATTTCCCTTTGCCATTATTGTTTCGCAAGTCAGAATTTTTTTTATCTTTGATGTTCAAGGTTTTTCTCTATACAGAATTGATATTCAAATTTTTTAGTTCCCAGAAGTGTCATTACAAGCAAAGAAGTAAGCAACCTTGGCTATAAATAGAGCGCGATACAAATTATTATGAAATAAATAAAAAATAATGAAGGGAGCAATTCGATGAAATCAATTCCTTTGAATTTACTGCTTCGGATATATTTTAGTGGGTGGCAATAAATTATTTTTCAAATGATGTGGAAAACAAAAGCGCCCCTACCAAACGTCGCCGTCGTACGCTCATTGAAACCAACAATAAAATAATAATTAGTCGGTAATTTGCATCGCCAATGACGTGGAAGCTTTTACAAAAAGAATTCTCTGCATGCTTTTGTTATACTCTAGCGACGACAAGTGAAATAGGGTACACATAATAACACATGTGTATGGTACCTACAATTGTCTTCTGTTCAGCCTTGTGAAAGAAGCTGTACGTGAAACGATTTCATTAAAATCAAATGAATGAAAATGTTTTGAGACTGCAGAAAATGTAAGCTTCTTTAAGAAGGAAAAGTGTCTCAAAGGACCACAGGCCTTGGATATGGATGATAGCAATAAAGAAATTGTCAAAAATATAAAATGTTTATCATGAGTCTTGTGTGAATAAGGAGCGAAATGAAAGCAAAATTGTACTGATTCCTGGCTGTAGCATTCTATGGGGCGATGCTGCAAGCAAACGATAACACTTTGCATGACAGATTTGAAGAATGCATTCCACAGTTTAAGCAAAGTGTAAGGATAGAATCTTTTCTCCATAAACTTTTCCTATTAGTAGAAAAAAATAATTAAATAACCGTGTTGACTTTCGGCTTTGTTGGTTAGAACCAAAATAAAATCCTCGCTGATTCTAGCTTGAATTGATTTTATTTGCTATACAAAATAAGCATTAAATTAATACAAAGTATATATATATATAATGAAACTTACATAGGTATACCAATTATAATTTTTTTATGCCTAAAGTCAGCGTAACTTAATGGTGGAGGTGTTTTCTCTTCTGTGGTTTCTATTGGAATGATGGTGATGACGTGGAGAAATGGTTGTCGAACTCCCTCGTGGCTGTTTGACGTGACATTAAAACTGCTGCCACCGCACGGCCGATACGAATACTAGCGTAATTAATTTTCGAAGAGAAGTGCTGGGGTTACAATTAATTTTCGAATAGAAGTGCTGGGGTTACCACTTTATTATTATGGCACGATGACATCCCGGGGCCCGTCTGAAGCTGTATGCGAAGACTCAATATCTAAAACAGCGAGCCTTCCGATTGACCTCTTTGGCAGAACAGCTCCATTTGCTAGGCGCACTTCGGCTACTCTGACTATTCCGTCCGGTCCAGGATACACCCTTGTCACTTTTCCCATCCTCCAAGCCGCTCTAACCTCTTCCGGTTCGATAACCAAAACTACGCTGTCGATTTTTACTGGATTTGTTACATTATGCCACTTCGATCTCCTTGTTATCTCTGGCAGGTACTCAGTATACCATCTTCTCGAGAACTCTTTCATAAGATGCTGTGCTCGTCTACTATACAATTTGCTCCATTCATCATTATCCGAAAAAACGCCTGGTGCGGTGATATTTCTATCGCTGTCGCCAAAAAGGATCGAATTCGGAGTGAGTGGCTTAGGATCATCTGGGTTGACTGGTAGGTGGGCCAATGGTCTTCGGTTAATTTGTCCTTGAGCCTCAAGTAAAGCGTTGACAAGAACATCATCTCTAGGTACTACTCCCCTTAAAATAAACTCGATGCTGGACTTGATGGACCTTATGAGGCGCTCCCATGCTCCTCCCATCCAAGGAGAGTATGCGGGAATAAAACGCCAGACTATGCCCTCATACTTTGCGCAATACTCACTTAACGCGTTCTCCATCTCTCTCACATCCCTTTCCAAACGGTTCTTTGTCCCCACAAAATTTAACCCGTTGTCACTATAGATGAACCTTGTCACCACGCGATTAATCAGAAAACGCCGAACTCCCATCGTACATTGGTCTAAGCTTAAGTCATTAAGCACCTCGATATGAACGGCTCGGAAACTGAGGCACGTGAATATCATGCCATATCGTTTGGTTGTTCCTATTCCAAATTTGACGTACATGGGACCAAAACAGTCAACGCCCACATATGTGAAGGGTCTCATGTCGAATGATAAACGTGCTTCAGGCAGTTGACCCATCAGCGGCATAGCAGCCTTTGATTTGAGCCTTTTGCACATGCAACAGCTGGATTGGACTCTTTTGACCGCTACACGGATGCATATAATCCATGCCGTCTCTCGGATATCTGAAATCGTTGTCTCATTTCCCATATGTAAATTAGCTTCATGATAATGCATTATAAATAGATCTACAAGTGGATGGTTTTTGGGCAAGATGCCTGGGTTTCGAGCGGCATATGAGACCTTTGCATTTTGGGCTCTGGAGCCTAGACGCAATGTGCCCTTGTCGTCTATGAATGGTGATAGACCTGATAGAGAATTACTGGGACCTAGAACTCGCTTTGTTTGCAAACATGCAATCTCTTCCGAAAAACACTCCTGCTGAATCTTCCTGAACAGCCAATCTTGAGCACGAATAATCTCTGACGGTGTAACGAATTTTTCTCTATCTATAGGTCTCTTTCTCAAAAGGTCTTTAAATCGCAGGAGGAAAGCCAACACTCTTATTCCTGGAAACCATCTTCCACGAAACCTTGGCTTGAACTCGTCATAAATTTTATATGATACTCTCTTCACATGCAAATAAACAGGAAATTTAGAAACGATTTCGCTTACCTCGGTGTAATAGGCCAGCTGTTCCGAGGCAACTGCAAAAATGTCGGCCCTGAAAACCATCTTGCATAGCTGGAAGTGTCGATGAATTCACGCCATCTCGTTCCATCATCGGCAACGTTATCTGCAGATCTTATGAACCACCACTGAGATGGATTCGAAGTTTCCAATATTTCACCAACGCGTGCAGCAACAAAGCTTGGAAACTTGAAGGTGGAAGAACCGATCCACGAAAGTACAGTCCTAGAGTCGGACAAAAATAGGACATCATCAGCTTGTATTGAATGCGTCCTCATCACAGTCTGTGCAACACGCACGCCGAGAGCAGCTGCCTGAAGTTCTAAACGAGGCACCGACAGCTTCTTTACTGGTGCTACTTTCGCCTTTGCCATTGCAATTGCAATCTCCACCCTTCCATTCTGCTCGAAGTGCCAGTAAGAAACGGCGGCGAAGGCTTTCTCCGAAGCGTCGACGAACACTACTAAGGTTTTCTTCGAACTGTCAGGTGAATACGATGTGTACGATCGAGGAACCTTGATGTCTTCTATTTGCGTTAAGACTTGCACAAACTCCAGCCATTGCCGTTATCGGTTCATCCCATTCAAAACCCTCCCGCCAAATTTCTTGCAAAATGACTCGACCTCTGATGATAAAACAAGAAATAAGGCCTAGTGGATCGAAAATCCTCATTATTGTTTTGAAGATGTCTCTTTTGGATATTTCAGCTGTTGGGTCAGATTCTTTAAGCTTTCATCATCATTGAGCTGATAAATCAACATGTCCGAAGATGGATGCCAAAACATGATCCATGCTCACTAAACTCGCCTTTACGTTGGCCTCCGGGATTTGGCTTAAAAATGACTTATCGTTGGATTGAAATCCCACTAGATCGAAATTCATTTCTTTACAGATTTTGATTGCATCTCTACTTACAGCTACGGCTTCCGCCACCGTATCGTGACTATTAAAGTAGTCGTCCACGTATGTCCTATTAACAAGACCGTCAACAGCCTCAGGATACTGCTCCTTGTACATGTTCGCGTGATGATTCTTCACGAATTGGGCTGAAGCTGGAGAACAACGGGGACCAAACATCATTACTGACATTACGAAAACGGTCGGCTTCCGAGAACAGTCTCCATCTCGCCAGAGAAACCTTTGGCATTGTTGATCAGCTTCATGGATTTTGATCCTGTGAAACATCTCACGCACATCTGCATTGACTGCAATTAACCTCTCGCGAAACTTAAAAAGCCCAGCATGCAAAGGAACTAGGTTGTCTGGACCCTTTAACAAATGCGAGTTCAGACACACTCCCTCAACCCTGGCAGCAACGTCAGCAACAACCCTTGGTTTTGGTGGAACTTTGTTTTTATTGACAACTATAAACATTGGAGCGTCTCAAACTCGGGCCCAATCACGTTTCAACTCTTCTTCTGTCGCAATTCTGACGTAACCCTTTGCCATCTGGTCACGCACATGCTGATTCATCCATTCCAGAAGTTCAGGCTTCTTCTGCAGAAACTTCTCTAAACTAACAAGTCGTTTAAGCACCAAAGTGTAACTGTCAGGCAGCTCAACATCCTCTTTATCCCACAGTAGCCCAATCTCATAATGGTTCTCAACGCGGCATATGGTGCGTTCCATCACTTCTAACGCGCGGCTGTCAGTCTTGCTCACAAACTTGCCACTAGGAGGACGAACTCCAAACTCCTCGGTGGAAAAATGACGCTTGACTAAATCATGAAGCTCCTCATCCTGCTTGCCAACACCGTGAAAATATGAAACTGAAGAAACACTTGGGGTGTGGGAGCAGGAAACGATGGCATCTGGTTTGGCCACCCCAAAGACAGTCCATCCAAGAAGTGTCTTTACTGCGTGTGGCTCATTATCTTTTCCAGACCGCTGTCTGCTACTGACCAGGAATTTCGCCTGATCTAACCCGAGCTGAATTGTTGGCTTCACATTGTTGAGTTCAGGTAAAGGCAAATGTTTGAGATGGTCAAACTTCTTTAATGTTTCGACTTTAAGATCTTGACAAGGCAGCTCTAAGCCCTTCACTGTATAAATCCCCTTTAAAACGTGCCGTTTGCGTTTATTGACGGCAGAGATACATAGGCTAATGCGCATTGAGTCATCAACTCTGCAAACTCCCTTTGTCCATTGAAGTGACAGCTTCTCCGTTTCACCATTCAACTCCAAATAATCAGAAACATCTTTCTCAATCATTGTTATTGCAGAACCGTCATCGAGAAACGCAAATGTGTCTAACGATTTATCATTGTTCCCGTAAAGACGTATTGGAACCACCTTAAACAATATTGGAGAGTTGGCTTCTAAATGAGACGAGTGAATTTGTGGTTTTGGCACAAATGGCTGAGCAACGGAACTTAAATTTGACGTTGGCGTAGATGGGTGGAGCAAGGAATGATGTGGTTTCGAACACCCATTAACATTACATCTTTTACCTTGCGAACAATTTCTCCATCTATGAGCAACTGGGCTCAAACCACACTCCACTAAAGCATGATCGTCCCTGCCACACTTTAAGCAACTAAGCTCTCCACCCACAATAGGTTGGTATGTTAGTACCCTGCGCGATGAACCTGGGCATTTTGCCTTTTCAATAGTAGACGACGTCTTTGTTGTCTTAGTTAGCTCCGGGGGTAGACCATATAACCTCTCTGTCAAAAACGCTGCGAAGTCTTCAAGATTTACATGAGGTTTGTTAAACTACTGTTTTTGCCATTCACGGTACAGGCCAGGAGATAGTTTGCTCGAAAGATCAGTTGAGACATAGCTGTTATCAAGTTCCCTGTCTAAGTTCATCGAGTGAATATCCGCCACAAACCCGTTCAGCACCACCGCCCACTGACGAAGTTTCATGTCACCACCAGAAGTTAATGAAGGTAGCTTAAGTATATTTGACGTAAGGCTGTGTACCTAGACATCTTCCCTACCGTAAATAGCTCGCAACGAATCCATAATGGCTTCGGCATCCGAAGAATATCTCAATCGATCACTCACAAGGTTGAAAGCTTCACCAGTGAGTGCTTTTCGCAAACGAGCAACGTTTTCCTTCTTACTATACCTACCCTCCTCTGTCGTGGATCGAAAAACGGATTCAAAGTAGGGCCATTCCCTTCTATCGTGGCCCGAAAATGGCGGTAAGTCTTGAACTCGGGTACGGTTCAAAATTGTTAGCAAGTTTGCCATGTCTGACTGCTGCCAAGAACTGTCCTGATCTGTGACGTTTTTTGCAGTACGAAGAGTATCGGAATTGCCCGAGTTATTTTTTAATACCGAAGAACATGAAATATTAGACGACTTTTCAACAATTTGTTTGTGTCGTCTACCAATTTTGCGAATCGCCTCTATTTGCTCGCTGGCTAAACCAGATTTCACAGACGCAATAGACTTTGCTTCACTTTGAACGGAAACTGAAGTGGCTGCCACCAACTTCGATTTAAGTTGATCCATTTCAGCTTTGAGTGAAGCAATTTCGTTATCTCTCTGATCGACTGTCGACTGCGCTACTTTCGCTGCGACGATTAGAACATCAAGCGCTTCAGACAAGTCATCAGCCTCACCTTCACCAGCAACAACATCTACATCATCGGACTTTTCCCTATTGACACGCTCAGCAACATCATCGCAATCATCAGTGCGACAAAACCAAGGTGTTGCTGTGTCAAACATCGAAAGAATAAAATCAGTAAATATTTTTACATAAGTAAAAGTCGTTGTTCAATTGTATTGATTAGGTTTTTTCCAATTTATTGATAAAAAATAATAAAGTGCAGAAAATAAGAACATATGAAAATACACGAAATTATAAATCGATTCTTCTCTGCTTTGCGCGAATCATTCGATAATTTCTTCCACCTTAATGTCAATGTGCCTGTTAATCCTCATAAGAGCAAGCCCATTCAGCCTATCTTCGCTTGTAGAATTCCTAATCCAATATTTTAGACGCCTCAACGTGGAAAAACTACGCTCGCTGCTAGCAATGGTCGCAGCCAATGTTGCACCTATTTTCAAAAACTTGAAAATGTTTGGAAAAAGTGCATCGTTACAAAGATTTAATGATTCTATAAATGTCTTTGGTTGAGTTTTTGCCCTAACCCAACGTTGTCTCCACAATAACACTTCATTTATTACGGTTGAAGTAGCTGCCTCAGTCGCTGTTGGCCATTGATTCATTATTACTTCCACGGTTTCATCAATATTCTCAACGTCTTTCCTTTTTTTTTCTCCTATAGACTCGGTTATTTTTTCAGCATCAGCGAATTTTCGTTGTACATTCTGATGATGATGAGTAAAAATTTGAAAACAAGGACACAGTTGAGCTGAGAATTATGTTCCACAAAACTGTTTGCGCTCCGTCAAAGTGACATTGAGCGCTCAGTGAGATTTTTCTTTGTGGAACTGGCGTAATAGATCAATGTGATTGAAGCATTGTATTGACTTATGATACATGGACTGCTAGTTGCACTAATTCTCTATACAAAAGTTGGATAATAATGATTGCACTTATTTTTGGTTACACTAGCCAATATCTTACTCTTAACTAAAACACTAACGACATCTGCTGTGATTTAGCTAGCGTGATTATTTAGCAGTGTCAAAAATGTTTCACTAGTTTTCCGCTGAAATGATGCTCGCTAGTATTGCTTAGAATAAGTGGAACCATCTTGAAGTTGAATCCTAGCAGTCCCTCTAACGCATTTCAACTGTTTTCTATAGCTCAATGTAGGCAAAACACAAACATACATGTATTTAATATACTGATTTGTGAAAAGCTCGAACTTAAATTTTAAATATGAAAAACAAATTTGCATCAATAAAACAAAAAAAAAAAAATGAAGCGTTTAAATGATTTTTTTTTATATATAGGGCGAAGGTGAGAATTACCTTTACAAGCACGTCGACCTGAAAGATCTTTTGTGCTGTTCAGTTAGGTTTAAAAACACGTAGTGTATAGGTTTGTTCATTCGAAGCTGAGGTCATGTAAGAACCTAAGAATCTTCGAGGAAGAGGTGTTTCTGATATCAAGGGGACAGGGGAACCCTTTATTGAATATATTAAGCCTGGATCTAGCTATTGCAGGGCATTCACATAAAATGTGTTCAGCTGTTTCTATGTCCTCAAGACAGAGACGACAGGTGTCATCTTGGCTGATGCCCATGTTTTTAAGATGATACTTGAGAGAGCAGTGTCCAGTGAAAAAGTCCGTAAGTAACTTTGCGTCACGTTTGCTCATGTCAAGAATTTCTTTCATACGTTTGTGGGATAAGTCAATGAATAGTTTTGACTGCAATGGCCATTTGAGTTGTTCCAGGTGCTGATCATGTTGTGTCGTTCCCAGGTAGCTAATTCGTTTTTAAGGCTACTGATTGGGAGACCACAGTAGGGTTCAGGGCCTTTGAATTGGGACTGAGAGCCAAGTCTAAGCCAAGCCTCTTCGTTACCCGGTACGCCTTCATGACCAGGCACCCATGAAAGAGTTATTTTATTGTGAGTAGCTAATTGAAGTAAACATGTCAGGCAGTTCCAAACTAGTTTGGATTCGATTTTTGTCGAGGATAGAGCCTTTAGTGCTGCCTGACTGTCAGAGCAGATTAGGATGCTTGATCTTCGGAGGTTTCTTCTAATGCATTCCCTAATACAGAATTCTATAGCCATTACCTCTGCCTGAAAGATAGTAGTTGTGTTACCAAGGGATGTAGATGATTTAAAGTTGGGACCATAAATCCCTGCACCTACACCGTTGTTTGTTTTTGAACCGTCAGTATACCAGATGTATTGGAAGTTATTTGTAAGAATTACAGGGTTCTTCCATGCTGAGCGGTTTGGAAAGATTACTTTAAAGGGACGATGTAACAATGCGTTTAGGCATAAAGTCCGAGGAGTGGGCCGCAGGCGATTTCAGTATTGGGAGCACCTGCAGAATACTCATATGTCCTTGTAAGTTTTCCTTTCTAGAGTAGTTGGTGAGATGAAGCTTTAGTCCGCTTAGTGCAGCAGTCTTCTTTACTCTTTGATGTAGCGGAGGAAAATTTAGTAAACTTTCTAACGCTAAAGTTGGGCAGGTGCGCATTGCACCTGTGATACCTACACAGGTTAGTCTTTGTAACTTTTGCAAAGATTTGCGGGCATAAACTTGCTCTGTTTTTTGCCACCAGATCAGCGAAGCATAGGTTATAATGGGTGTGATAATAGTGAGGTAAGTCCAGTAAATCATGTTTGGCCTAAGTCCCCACTTTTTACCAAAGAGTCTAGAACAGGCCCAGAAAGCATTTGTTGCTTTTGCTATGGTCTTGTCTAGATGTGGTTTCCAATTGAGTTTATTATCCAGGGTTACTCCTAGATATTTGACCTCTTTGGAAAAATCAAATTGAACATTATTTAGGGATAGTGTTTGGAGATCGATCTTACGTCTCCTGGTGAATGGAATGATGACTGTTTTGGTGGGGTTGACCTTAAGCCCTTCTTTATTGCACCAGTCATTAACTTTGTTCAGGGCACTTTGCATACGGTTTGTGACCTGTGCTTCTTGATTGCCTTGAATAGAGATGACTAGGTCATCAGCGTAGCCTTGTGTATCAAGGCCCAGCTTATTGAGGTCGTCCAAGAGCTGATCTATTACAATTGACCAGAGTAGGGGAGATAAAACACCCCCTTGGGGACAGCCTTTCACAGCATTAACTGTTATTGATGTTTGACCTAGTATGGTGGAGATGATTCTGCCACTTAACATAGAGTCAATCCATTTAATGGTTGGTGTGTCAATTCCTTTGACAGTTGCAGCGTTTAAATGATATTCGACTGAAATATTTTCGGGGGGGGGGGGGGGGGGGTTTATCCCCCTATGCTACGCCACTGACGCTGAGGCCTTGAGCTCTTGAATTGTTACTGACTTTAACTCTTGACTTTCTCTTCCAAATAACTCAAAAGAAGTAAGTCCAACGGTGTCAAATTACATGATCTTGGTGGCCAATTGATAACTCTACCGCGTGAGATAACACGGCCATTGAATTTTTCGGGTAAAAGAGTCCTGTTGAAACCACATATCGTCCAAATCCATATTCGTTACCATCTCACGATAGCGAACACTATTCACAGTAACTGCCTGTTCGTTCTCATTTTGGAAAACATACTGTTCGATGCCGCCAGCTCATAAACCGCACCAAAAAGTCAGTCTTTGTCTGTGCATTGGTTTATCGACAATCACTCATGAATCATCATTCTTCCAAAAGCGGCAATTCAGCTTATTGACGAATCCACTGAGGTGAAAATGTGACTCATCACTGTAGATGATTTTCTTCGAAAATTTGAACAACCACTGTTGTCATTTCTTGACACCATTCTAACCATTCACGACGCTAGAAAACTTCCTAATTTTATTGGATTTCTTTTAAATATTTGAATAGTTGCTGAGCTTAGAACATTGATTCCGTGGAATTGAAAATTAGCTGAGATAAGGCTTATACATATTTATTTTTAAATCAACCAAATTTGATAATAAAATTTATATTATCTAAGTCTCTCACTAAAACTTTGAATTTTTGAAAAAGCTGATTTTTGTTCTGAGTTTGAAAAAAAATATGTCTACAATCTGCTACAAATCTTAAATTAAGTACAATTTAAGGCTCTATTTTTTTCAACTTTAAGTTCTAACTTCGTTTTGTTTTTTGCATGTAGACTAAAGTTATAGCGGATTGAAACATATTCTTCTGAACTCTTTTCGAGTAGATGGAAAACTGCATTTTCAAAAGAATTAAGATAACCTGTTTAGTTATTTAAATTTATTAAATTTTGTTAAACGGTTTTGCATATTTATTAAGAAAATAAATTGCCGGTGCAGATGGTTGTCTTAAAGTTGACCACAATCGGTGACAACAATCTTCTTGGAAGTCTTGCCAGATTGGCTTCCAAAGCCTTCGATCTTCTTAACGACATCCATACTCTTAACGACCTTACCGAACACAACATGGTGGTTATCCAACCACGCTGTTTTTACGGTCGTAACAAAGAATTGCGATCCGTTGGTGTGTGGACCAGCGTTGGCCATTGACAAACAACCGTGTTCAGTGTGCTTCAGGGTGAAGTTCTCGTCGTTGAACTTATTGCCATAGATGGACTTGCCTCCGGTACCGTTGTGATTGGTAAAATCACCTCCTTGGCACATGAAGTTAGGGATGACACCTTGGAATGTTGAGTTCTTGAATCCGAATCCCTTTTCGTGTGTACAAAGTGCACGGAAGTTCTCAGCGGTCTTTGGGACAACATCGGAACGGAGTTCCATTACGATGCGACCAACGGGCTGATTATCAGCGGTCATATCAAAAAACACACGAGGTAAACCCATTTTATATTGTTCATCCAGTTCCAAAAAGGGCAAAACTTCTCCCCTTCCAATTATCGACCAATTGCACTAATGTTCCTTCTCTTTGAGGTCATGAAAATGTATAAACCATCCACTCATGAAATATCTTGAACAACGAAAGCTGATCATCGACAATACGACTTTAGCAGCGAAAGGTCCACTGGTGATTTGATGGCTTATCTTATAAAAATGAATCGCAAAATGTGTTGGTAAGCGCATAACTCAACAACGCCTGGACCAATTTGGCCAATTCTTTTTTTGTTGTGTTTGTTATTGTCAGGAGAAGGTTCTTATGACATAAAAAATTTAAAAATTGGTATTCCCACAGGAACGGGTTTGGGAACGGAAACTTAGAAGCTACAAGACAGGTTTCTAAAGCAATTCCAGCATTAGGGGTGCTACATTATCCCCTCCATCAGTAATTTAGATTATATTTCATCCCTATAATCCCACGGGAACAGAGACGGGAACGAGAACCGAAACCTTAAAGTTACCGATTTCAAAAAATTTTTCAACTCTAGGATGTTACATTATCCCTCAGTGACATAGACATATAAATGGTTCCTGTCAAGGTTTGTTCCCCATATTCCCACAGGAACGGAATTTAAAAAAGAAGAAGGTTCTTATGAGATAAAAAATTTAAAAATTGATATTCAGACAGGAACGGGTTTGGGAACGGAAACTTAGAAACTACTGAACAGATTTCTATAACCCTTCCTGTATTAGGATTGCAACATTATCACCCTCTATTTGTAATTAAGATTATATTTCATCCCTATAATCCCACGGGAACAGAAACGGGAACGAGAACGGGAACCTCAAAGTTACTTGACCGATTTCAAGAAATTTTTCAACTCTACGATAATCGCCTTATATTTCACATATTTCCACGGTAACGAAAGACTCCCACAGGAACGGGGCTGGGAACGGAAACCTAGAAACTACTGGACAGATTTCAAAAATTCTTTCTTCATTGGGATGCCACATAATTCCAAAGTTAAAACGATTATTTTTCATAAAAAAAAAAAACGAGAACGGGAACCTTAAAACTACAGACCCGAGCAACGCCGGGTGGCTCAGCTAGTATCTTATAAAAATGAATCGCAAAATGTGTTGGTAAGCGCATAACTCAACAACGCCTGGACCAATTTGGCCAATTCTTTTTTTGTTATTGTCAGGAGAAAAATTGATATTCCCACAGGAACGGGTTTGGGAACGGAAACTTAGAAGCTACAAGACAGGTTTCTAAAGCAATTCCAGCATTAGGGGTGCTACATTATCCCCTCCATCAGTAATTTAGATTATATTTCATCCCTATAATCCCACGGGAACAGAAACGGGAACGAGAACGGGAACCTCAAAGTTACTTGACCGATTTCAAAAATTCTTTCAACTCTTGGATGTTACATTCATCCCTCAGTGACATAGACTTATGAATGACTCCTGTCAAGGTTTGATCCCCAAATTCCCACAGGAACGGGGTTGGGAAAGGAAACCTAGAAACTACTGAACAGGGGCCAGATTCTATAAAAAGCGAAACGAAAGCGATCAAACGTTTTTCAATAGGAAAGACATTGCAAATCGTTCGAACACACGAAAACGTTTGTTCGCTTTTTACTTACAGAATGTCACCCCAGATTTCAAAAATTCTTTCGGCATTATGAGTGCAACATTATCCCCCTCCTTGAGTAACCTTGACTATATTTAATCCCTATAATCCCACGGGAACAGAAACGGGAACGAGAACCGAAAGCTTAACGTTACTTGACCGATTTCAAAAATTCTTTCAACTCTATGATGTTACATTATCCCTCAGTGACATAGACTTATATTTCACATATTTCCACATATTTATTGCGCTTGAATTTTCTAAGGCACTTGATAGAGTTTGGCATCAGGCTCTCTTATCGAAAATGCGTGTTTTTGGTATCGATGAGTCTCCTCTTCGTTGAATTAGAAACAGTCTTTTCCGCCGCTTGATCCAAGCTGTACTTTATGGATTTAAGTCTGATACCTACTTTGTTAATAATGGTGTGCCCAGAGCTCCGTTTTGTCTCCGGCTCTCTTATCCTTATGTTCACCAATGTTCTCTTGTCTGAAGTTCTGTCAACTGTTTTGCTGACGACTCAACCCTCAGTTTCTCATATTGGTTTACAAATTCACGTCCTTGCTCTTCGGACGTGAATTTGGAGCAGTTGCGTGTGATCAGGTCACTTATATCAGACCTTCAAACCATTGCTAGATGGGGTTATAAGAACTGAATTGAATTCCATGCTTCGAAAACTTAGTGCTCCCTCTTGTCGTTAAAGCTTAACATTTCCCCATTGCCATTATCTATGAACGGTA
Organism: Melanostoma scalare; assembly: GCA_949752695.1. NCBI lineage: Eukaryota > Metazoa > Arthropoda > Insecta > Diptera > Syrphidae > Melanostoma > Melanostoma scalare. The sequence continues at coordinate 149,294,166 of OX456986.1, forward strand.
CCTGCATCAACGAAACCGAAAAGCTGTCAGTACTTGGTGTGTGTGTTCACGATGGTCTTCGTTGGAATCACCACATATTTGAAGTCGCCAAAAACGTTCTAACGAAAATGCAGGAAATCCTTCACCCCCTTTGATTTGGCTACCATATATAAGGCCTTCATCCGCCCAAAACAAGATTATAACTCTCATTTCTACTCAGGTGCTCCCCAAACATCTCTGCGTTTACTTGATAGGGTACAAAACAAAGCGTTAAGACTGATTTGTGATTGTTCATTAAAAGGACTGATTGATTCTCTTGAAAGTCGCCGAATCGTTACCTGTCTCATTCTCTTTTATCGCTTTTCCACAAACAGTATGCTCTAGTGAAATAGCCAGTGTTGCATTCCTCTCCTGAAACAATTTAGCCGTAACAACCGCCTCGCTAGGAATGCTCATCAGCTTTGCCTTGAGCTTGAGGTTGAGTACCAACTTGTGGTCTGAAAAGTCGAAGGCCATATTCGCAAACTCGTTGATGCCTACAACCAGTGCGGTATCCATACCAACACAGCCAAATTGAAACTAGGTGATAGACGCAGCTGGAGAAGGGCAGGAGAGATGCAGTTGCTCGACTGGAAACTGTCTCTAGTTGTAGAAACCACACTTACCTCAGTATTAACTACAACTATTAATAAAAAATTAAATATAAATAGATAGGGTGGCGCAACAGAGCAAGGAGGCCCAGAGTCTATCGCATTATATTATATATTCATTACTCAATTATGAGAGCTAGAGGATAGACGTATTATCTTGTGCTGGCAGATTCTCTTTGCTTTAATCTATTAATACGATCAAATATTAACGCTCCTAACAAATTCTGTACACGGAGTTTCAAATCACGCATTGATTTTTCCATTTAACTTGTTCACGTGTTGATAAAGTATAGTTTAAATTTGAAAATTGCATATATATAAGTCGAAACTTTTGCCATTTTGCTGTTCCAATCTCATCTCAACTTATATACTTGTGCATATAATTGATATACGCACACACACACACACGGCTTGATTTATCAAAACATTATTCAACACCGCAATTGCAACCCGATTGTTCACCACCACATGTCTAACTCACCGAAAAGAACAACCACACGCTCAAGAAAAACTAAATTGCCGGTAAGCCCCCAAAGCTGCCTTCTTTCCCCATCCCCAACTCGCAAAGTCGCTTTTAACGCTATGGAGGACAACAACAATATGTGGATAATGATGGACGAACGACTTGCCAAACAAAGTGAGTTTATCATTTCTCTGTTGTCAAAAAAATTAACTGAGTCCCAAGCCGCAATCACTTGTGAAATAAATGACATCAAAAGCAGTATTTGTGATATAAACAAACGAGTTGTACACTTAGAATCATTTAAGAATACCGTCAGTTCTGAGATGCAGCTCATAAAAGATGATCTAAACACAACCAAAAATTCACTTTGCAAGGTTACTACTGATTGCACAGACGCCAAATTGCTGCTTACCACTCAAAAAGTCAATATTAATGAGTTACACGAAAAAATTGCTCAAACTACAGTGGAATTAGAAGTGCTTAAGCGCTCTATTAATTATTATGATAACCGCACTGTTGCAAGCGATGCGTTTCTTTTCGGTATTCCACACTTACCCGAGGAGAACTTAAAAAATCTTTTCAACAAGTTATGCCAAGCAGTAAACATTACTCCACCGACCTTACTCAACATTTACCGAACTCGCTCCAAAATTGACTCAAACAACTCTGCTACTGCTATAATGATAAAATTCAACTCTCCGTACGATAAGAACTTTGTTCTAAAATCAATTGCAGAGTTCCGCAAGTCAAGCCAACAACAACTCAGCTTGAAACACATTGGATTTAGTGCAACTCATTCACCGAAACCGGTTTACCTTCGTGAGAGCTTATCAATGCAGAACCGGGATTTATTTCAACGCGCTATGCAAGTGAGAAAAAGTTAACAAATCTCATCTGTTTTTACTTCACGGGGAGTCGTATACGTAAAACCGCGATTAAACTCTACAGCTTTAGGCTAAGGCCACGCAGTCAGCGATAAGCGAGCGAGCGATTGAACGATCAGCGATTAAGCGACAAAGTCGAGCGACGGGCCACTCGTTTCGTGAGCGACATTTCTTTAGCGATTAGTTGTTAAAATGCCGTTGTCAAGAGCCCTACGTTTATATTTGTTGTATCTTCTCTATCTGTTGCTCTTGACGCTAAGCGATAAACTAAAAATTAGAACAAGTTTGGTGACAGAGCGACGTCGTTCAGTCGCTTAAAAAAATCGCTCATCGCTCGCTCAATGCATGGCCAGTTCAATGTAATTTCATTTGTTTTAATTTTTTCATGTCGTTCAGTCGCTCGCTCGCTCGCTTATCGCTGACTGCGTGGCCTCGGCCTTACCAGTTACTTGCCTTGGAGACCTAGAGAGAATCACCAGTTCAAGTGCAAATGAGGAAGAAAACCAGACCCTGATACCAGCATTTTATAGTCATCCTAACTCTTAAAAGCTTACATATTTTTAATCTCTTATACTACATAATATTAACTTTACTTCTGTTTCCTAATTTCATTACTTTTCTCTCTTACTCATTATACTATTTCAAACTCTCTCACATATTATACATACATTTAAACGTTTTTGAATATATTCTTATTACTTTCTCCTTTTATAATAGAATTCCCCTACCTTCAACATTATCCAATAAAATCACTATTTTATCTTATTTCTTTTTCCTTTGATTTTCTCTACTGATATAAACTTCATAATATTATCTATTTCTTATACTTTCCTAGCAATAACGATGTCTGACAATAGTGGCGTGGGTGTTAATGGATCTCTGCGTTCGATGATTAGGGTCTTAAGCAAGCAATACAATGGTCTTCGGGTTTGTCATATCAACGCGCAAAGTCTTTTGCCGAAAATTGACGAATTTAGGGACTTGTTTGTAGGGTCTGCTGTGGATGTTATCTGTGTCTCAGAGACGTGGTTGGTTGAAGGTTTAAATGATCAGTTTTGCTCATTGAGTGGATACCGTGTTTTTCGATCAGATCGAAATCGTCAGGGTGGGGGGGTAGCAATGTTTGTCAATGAAACAATCAAATGCAAGTTGAGGTGTAGCTCTGAATACAGTACTGGGATTCAGTATGTGTTCGTGCAGTTCATTGGAAGCAATGATAAACTACTCGTGGGTACAATTTATAGGCCGAACAAAAATATAAATCTATCCCCTCTTTATGAACTCCTAGAAGAAATTACTTTGGATTGCTCAAACATTATTCTATGTGGGGATTTTAATAGCAATTTGCTTTGTGAAAATCTCTTTTTGGATCAGATGAGTAGACTTGACTTTGCATCCGTCAATATAACCACCCCAACCCACTTTTTTGGTGGAGATCCGACGCTACTCGATTTGTTTTTAGTGAATGATAGCGACAAAGTTTTACTTTATGACCAGCTTTCTGCACCCGGTTTTTCCAAACACGATTTAATTTTCCTCACTTATAGTTTCATTCTCAAGCCTGTAGCATCCACATACAACTATCGCGACTTCAAAAATATTGAATACACCCAACTTGAATCAGATACCAGAAATATAGCCTGGGATAATATTTTCTACCTACCTTCATCCTCTATGCAGGTACGTCTTCTAAGTGATAACGTAGCCCAACTATTCAACAGACATGTTCCCTTAATAACTAAGCAAAATAAATTAGATAATCCCAATTGGTTCACGAATGAAATACGCGTTTTAATGCTGCAACGTGATGAAGCTTACAACGCATGGAAACGCTTTCGTCTACCTGAGCTTAGACGAATTTACCAGTCGATTCGCAACCGTGTTGTGATGAAAATTCGCTCTGCTAAGGTTCGTATGTTTTCTGCCAAACTGAATACATCCCTTAACGGCCGCCAGTTGTGGAATACTTTGCGTAGTATTGGCCTTAGTAAGCCAATAAAAAATCCAATCCATAATGCTGACGGAAATCATTTAAATAGGAAATTCGTCTCAACTCCCCCAATGGCTTCTCCCTGCAACTCTTTGACCCCAATTAACCTCTCTCCAGCCTCATATGAAAATATTAACCATAGTTTTGCGTTCACTAGAGTTACCAGTACTGAAGTGGTTGAAAGTATACTTTCAGTAAGGTCAAATGCCATAGGTCTCGATCAAATGCACCCTTCTTTCTTAAAAATAATTCTTCCAATTGTACTGCCTCATATCACTCACATTTTCAACACCATTTTGACAACCGGGGAATTTCCAACCGACTGGAAACTAGCAAAGGTCTTACCCATACCCAAGAATGCTAAGTGCACTGAATTTAGGCCCATTTCAATCCTGGCATTTCTTTCAAAAGTTTTTGAAAAGATCTTAAAAAAGCAAATCACTGATTTTATTAAGGCTCATAATCTTTTGACTACCAGACAGAGTGGTTTTCGGGAAAAGCATAGCTGTGTGACTGCCCTACTAAATGTCATTGAGGACCTTCGACAAGCATTGGATGAAGATAAAGTAAATTTTTTAGTTCTTCTAGACTTCTCCAAAGCATTTGACACAGTGGTTCACAGTAAACTTGAAGATAAACTTCGCCAGCAGTTTAACTTCTCATCTGAGGCTATAAAGCTAATTTCTTCCTATTTAACCGGCAGAATGCAAGCAGTTGAAATAGGTAATAGTTTATCTGACTTTCTTCCTGTAGCTAGCGGAATGCCACAGGGATCAATCCTAGGTCCATTGCTTTTTTCAATTTATGTAAACGATATTCCCTCTGTCATTCATATCAGCTCATTACAAATGTATGCCGACGATGTTCAGCTGTACCTCAGCTGCGCTCTTGGTCTCATTGAAGACGGTGCTTACCGAGTGAACCAGGACCTTGAAAAACTTTCGCACTGGGCTCAGATCAATGGACTGAACTTAAATCCTACAAAATCCAAGTGTTTGGTGGTATCTAAAAAGATTCTTGACTTGTCACACTTCCCTAGAATAATCTTGAATAACTCCATTGTTGACTATGTGGATTCTGCTCAGAATCTTGGAATAATCTTCACGCGCAATCTGACTTGGGACAAGCATATTAACAGCACAATTTGCAAGGTATATGGAGTGTTACGAAAACTCTGGGTATCTCAGACATACACGCCCATTAAAACGCGTACAATGCTTGTAAAAAGTTTAGTTCTTCCCATTTTGACCTATGGTTGCGAAATCTATTCTAGTTGTAACTATGCGTGCAAGAGAAAACTTGATGTTGTTTTTAACAACACTATTAGATACATCTTTGGCCTGCGAAGATATCATAGAATATCGCATCTCGCAAATGTTCTACTCAATATGCCACTCGAGAGCTACTTTAAGTTTCGCACTTTATCCCTGCTCTCAGACATTCTGCTCACACATCAACCACCCTATCTGTTTGAAAGAATTACAAGGGCCTCTTCTGCGAGGTCTCACCAGCTAATCCACCCACGATACGCCTCCTTGATATCTGAACGTCAATTTTTCATCAATGCTACACGTCAGTGGAATTCGTTACCTCTTACAATCAGGGAAATAAGTAGCAATAAATGCTTTAAAACAAAATTGCGACAGTTTCTATCAGTATCTTGAAAATCTCTCTCCATTTCCACTTTTCATCATATTATATACAGTTTTTTTTTCTCTTCCTTTTTTTTTTATTTTTTATTTTTCTTTTCTTCTTACTTTTTTTTTTACTTTTCAATATCACTTCATTTCTATCTTCTTTATTTTTCTCATCCAATTGCTCTCATTGTTATAATTTAATAGGTTAACACTAGTTTATAAGATATTTTATCTTAATGTGTATGGCCTTATCGAAATAAAATAAATACTAAAAATACTAGATTAGATGAATCTTTATTGTTGAATAAAATAATAAATAAGTACAATTTTTAAAGATTATAAAGCATGGCTATTAAGCCGTCTGCCGCTTTCTAAAAAAATTACATTTAGAGACCACAAATTAAGGTTAATTAAAGTTTATTTACAATTTTAAGTAATGGACAATAAGATAAGAAATCAAAAAGTTAAATAAAAAGTAAAGATTAAATAATTAATAAAGTATGTACCATTTTAAGCACATATTACAATTTTTCAGTTTTACATATTTTATTACAATTTTAAAATAAAAAGTAGATATTATGTTTTAACAGAAAAAAATAACAGTATTCTATAAAATTTCATAAACGCAAAAGAAAAAAAATGCAAGATCTAGAAATATAGAGCTTTTAGTTTAGCTAAAACGAAAAATGTGAAAATTGATTTAAATTTAAAAAAAACGGGCTTTTAGTTTAGCTAAAACAAAATTATATACAGTGTGTATTACTCACGACAAATTCAAATATGTATCTCTGTAACTACTTGCGTGAGAAATATATCGTACCAGCAACTTCCATCCAGATTCTCCATTGAGAACAGTGACAAATTCGTCATACGTAAGATAACTCTTATTGAAATAAAATCTTCGAATTTCTTGTAAAATAGGACATATTGCTAGAAAATGATAGACGTCTTCATTTTGGTTCAAATTACATAATCCACAAATGGGGTTAATATCACTGCGATATGGTCTAAAATTAAGTTCAAAAGTTTCCGTTCTGACTTTAAATATAAGGCTCATATCAGATGCAGAAAGCTACCTTCTAAAATAATTGTTTTCGCCTACATTTAAATTTAAAGTCTTATATATAGTCCTAGAAGTAGACTCCCTAGCCTTATCAATATGCATCTGATACCTCCGCTCGTCTACTTTCGCAATGCAATCGTAGAAAATATTTTGTCATTCTCCTACATTGTTTGGGCTCAGATTTAAAGGAACACCATGTTCCAAAGCAAGTTCTTGTCAATTCTTAAAAGGAGTATAACCGCACCGAAGAGAAACAAGCAGTATTCTTTTGTGTAAGTTATTATCAGCTCTTTTTATAACTTTGGTTAAAAAGTCTGCACTAGCCTTCAAGTTTTGTATAAAAATCTGAGGTAAACCGGACTCAACATAGATTGCATAGTTTGGAGTATTCGAGGGCAATTTGAATATTCTTTTGAAGAAATATTTTTGGATTTTTTCAATATCATCCATCCATTGATATCCGTAGACTTTGTTACCATAGCAGAAACAAGTGTTAGTTGTGGCGTTGAAAACTTTAAATTTTGACGTTTCGTCCACAAAGGACTTCGAAAAAAATTGTGACCACATTGAATTAACTGCTGATTTGGCTACAGCCAGTTTATTTTTTATATGAGCATTGATACTCAAATTATTCGAAATAACGAAACCAAGATATTTAAACTCATTGACTACTTCGATGATGGTGCCATCTAATGTCCAGGACCTTGGGTTTCTTTCGGACCGAGTTTGGTTTCGGAATATCATTATTTTAGATTTTGCAGAGTTTATTTTTAGATCCCATTGATCGCAAAACACCTTAAGTTTGTTAATTTGAAGCTGAAGTGTCACTGGGTTGTCAGCAAAAATGACGAGGTCATCAGCATACAATAACATTTTTATGAATATATCGCCAAAGGAAACTCCCCCTGGTATATGGTTCTCGATGTCGTTTATAAACAAGGCGAACATTAACGGACTTAAAACATATCCCTGTGGAACGCCCGTTTCTGAGCTAAATGAATTTGACTTATTCTTTCCATTACACACTATAGCAGACATATTCAATAACAGCTGTTCGTAGACCCTTATAAACTTTGTTGACACCCCGATTACAGCGAGTTTATATAATAATGACCTTCTGTTTATAGTGTCAAATGCCGCCTTAAAATCAATAAATTATACTGCAAATAAAGGGTTTTTTTGTCTATAAATCGTCTAGCCACTGTAGTTAGGGCAAAAATTTGATCCACCGTCGAAAGGTTGGCCTGGAAACCAGCTTGAAAACAACTGATGACATTATTGGACTGTACCCAATTCGACAACCTAAGATATAGAATCTGAGTGAAAAGTTTCCTCAGAGAGCTTAAAACAGAAATACCTCTATAGTTTTCAGGCTGATTTGGATTACCTTTTTTAAAGATGGCAGTTATCCTTGCCAGGCGAAAACTGTTTGGAAAGGTCTCCTCATTAAACATTTTATTCAAAAAGCCAAGAATATAATCCAGAAACTCCGGAGTTGAATTCTTGTAAAACTCTATGGGAATACCGTCTGCCCCGCAGCTTTATTATTCTTCATTTTTTTCAACGATATAAGTAGCTCAGGCATTGTAAAGTTGGAGTCTAAGTGCGAGATATAAACGTTTGGAAGTGCAAAACTTATTGAATTTTGGTTCGGATCTGGTAGTAAAAGGTTTTTAAAATATAAAGCGAGTTGATCAACATTGATACTTAAAGACACAGATTTATTGCGCCCTCCCAAGACCCGAACATTGCACCAAAAAGATTTAGAGTCCTTACAGTCAATGAGATTTTTGGCTGCTTTCCTCAAATAAAGTTGCTTTTTTTTGCTTGTAAAGATCCTTATAAACTTTATTTTCCTGCAAGTAAAGATGTTTGAAAGCATCATTATTTGATTCCCTAAAGAGTTTTAAAAATTTTAAACTTTTATTTCTACATTTCCTGCAATCTTCATCGTACCATTTAGATTTCGACCAAGGTGTAATAAAACGTGTACTATTTGGAGTTGCAGACTGCCGTATTAGCTCACACGCAACATTTGTCCCTTCTTCTACTGAATCAGGAATTTGAACGTTAGAAGAAAGTATATGGCGTCTTAAATTTTGCTTGTTCACCATGGCCTTATGTTCCACCCATTTAAGTTTTTTATCAATTGGAGAGCTGTTTTCAACATACATTTGGACATTATTAGACAAATATTCACAAGAAACTACTATCGGAAGATGCGATGAAAAATTGGTTGGATAAACCTAAAAATTCTGAATAATATCCATCCAATCCCCCTTCACCATACAATAATCAATTGTTGAGCATCCTTGGAAGGAAATGAAAGTATAATTCCCTATAGGATCTCCAATTGTAACACCGTTTAACATAAAAAAACCAAAATCTTCCATCAATTCTATTAGACATTTTCCGTTGGAATTTAGATTTCTATCTAATGAGCTTCTTTCGCACGAAAAAAAGCCGTTGTTCAAAATTGAAGAGTTCTAAAAGTTGCTTATTCGCCCGTTAAAATCACCTATTAGCATTATATTTTCATTACTGTTATTTAGAAGGAAGTTTTGAAGGTCTTCAAAATCTAAATTCCATCCGCTATAATTTAAATAAATTGGAACAATTTGAAAATGTTTTGATTCACACATAATATCAATTATAATTTTGTTTTCAATGTTTCTAAAACCGACTCGATTTATTGATCTTATATTTTTCTTGTAGCCAAGCAACATTCCGCCACTAGCTCTACCAAGTCTATTATTCCTAATAGCTGGGATAAATTGGACACTAAAGCTTTCAAGATATTAAAGATATTGCATTTCCTTCCCTTCTTCTACAAAAGTTTCTAATAAAATAAGGTCCAATATACCAACAGACAGACACACACACAAACAGACAGATAGACAAGTATTCGCTTTGTCAATCCTAAGGGCATCCGACCCCAACATTGCACCACTAAACAAAAATAAGAATTGATGCGAATTAGTATGTCAAAAGTATTTTTAGAGTCGACAGATATGGGCAACCACAGTCTGTGTTTAACCAAAATGATAGAGACAATAGTTTCTTTTAAGCACGAACGATTTAGTAGTCCAAATTACTTGTGACCCTTCTACTATAAGTCATATAAACAGGAATTTAGAAGCTTTCGTGGAGTAAGTCTTTTACGTGAGCTTCATTTTAAGTAAATTTAAAAGACGTTGTGTTAGTTCAATTGGTCGATAGTTGGAAGAAGATGATGACAAACCTATTTTAAGACTTTTCAAGCTATTTCTGTTCCTAGAAAAGGAAATATAATTTTCAACTTTGAAAAACGGATTTGAAGCGTAAGACAAATGATCTGATCCTTAAGAGCTACTTCGAGTGTGCAAATGAGGAAATGAATTCTGCAGTTGTGTCAAACGGGCTAAAGCAAAATGTAGTCCCAAAGAGTTAAGCTGGAAGTTCTCTATTAGACTACTGGCCCATGCTGTAAAAATTATGGGTCATTTGAACCACCAGGTGACCTATCTAGAACGATATAAGAGCATAAAATAATAAGATTCAGCACTATGCCGTCACTTGTAAGCTGTTCAACTGAGTGCAGGTGAGAATTCGAAAGTACAGGTAGAGTGACTACATTTTGGTCACATATTTTTGTACGGCATTCTTACCACCGATAGGTCCATGAAAAATAATAAGAAAACGCACAGTGCCGTAAAAAAATGGTGAGCCACAAAGTCGGATTTTTTTTTTATTTTCCGACAATCACCAGGCTAAATTTGGTCATTTGATTTTATACGGCATCTATGTCATACTATTGCAATACTGCTTCTAATCCATTATTCCGCAACGCCGTACAAAAATCATGCGACAAGGGTAACAAATCGAGGGTTGCCACCCCCTCTCTTTCCGTGGTCTAGGGGGTGATTTGACACAACATGAAATAAATTTATTTTGAAAGTATTTTATGCATAGATAATATTTTTTCATATGCCGTACATTTCCGTTGGTCCAAAGGGGAAAAAAAACTGAAAAAGAAAAAATCAAAAAAAAAAAATTCATATAACGAAATGTAAGGTGAAATTTTTTTTATACGGCATTTAAATAGTTTATTTGTACTAATTTTCATAGTCTTTTCGTGATTCTAGGTTCCTAGTTACAAACTATGTTAAATATGGGTTTGTATACTATCGATTTATACCAAAATATAGTTATGTTGTCACTGATAATTCCAAAATACACAATATTTTTGAGAAGTACTCATGACACTGAAGTTAGCAGACACCTGTAAAATTTGAGCTTTTATTTCAGAAATGAATAAGTGGAAAAAAAAAAATATTTTGAGAATTTGTGCTGACAGTTTTTTGAATTATGTAGATGTGTGTTTGAAATCTACCTTTTCATTTACTTGATTACAATAAACCGTGGTGGGGCATAATACGTTTGTTGCAGATCCACTACTCATGGAACAAACTTTTAATGTTCTGCAAGAATATGTATGCGTTTTATACAACGTAAAAGCAAGAAAAACTGTAAACGAAGCAAGGTGTATCATATTTGAAAGGATTTATACGCCGAAAAGTAGTAATGAAGCTTTCAAAAAGACAGCTATGAGATTGGAAGCAACATCGTTTCCCCTTTGTTTCTGGGAGTTGAAGCAACATCTGAAGAGAAGTACCTACATAGCACAGATTTGGTGTAATGCCTACAAACAAGTACCGTCGATCTTGTTTCCAATAAACTATGGATGGGTTGTTAATGACGGTCGGTACGATTTCGATTGGTTTCACGGCGAGGAATGCCCCCAAAAAGTCTGTGACATAACGGAACCGGATGTGGAATCAGGCGAAGAAGATGATGACGTCATAGGTAAATAAATCTTTACATCTTTAATTTGTACATAAGACTTTGATTTTGACAAATACATATTTATGTTTCAGAAAATAATAGAGAAGATAATTCGGGCGTCGATGAAGACGTTGATTCCGATGACAACTCAGCAACTGATTCCGATACTGAATAAATTTATCGAATTTTTCTAAAAAATGAATTTTTTTTTTATTATTATCATTAAATATATAGAATTTTTCTAAAAAATGATTGTTTTATTTATTCACATCATTACCATGAAACAAATCAATTATATGTATGTATCAATAATGTTTGAAGTATATATTAAACCAAAAAGTATATAAAACTGTTGATACTGGGATTGACAGTTTCAATTCTTGGACATAATATACACACCGTTTCAGTTCAGTTAGACGTCATAGTGATTTTATCATATTATCAATTATTTTCTTCAAAAATATGTTAATGCCGTACTGTATCAGATGGCCATAAAGTACCCTTAAAATTGTAGCGTCACTTTCATCAGCCTAAAAGATATGGTCTGCATAAAAATGTACGGCATCATTTTCTCCTAATTTATCTATGTTAATACTATTTAAAACAAGGGATAAAACGTAAAAAACTGCTATATTTCATTAATCTATGATATTTAAACTTTTACAATAATTTGCAAAATTTCAGTTTTTGTATTTCTCTATAATTCTTTTTAGAACGGTTTCTTTTAAACGGCAATACTATGTAACAATTGTATTTTACAATATCATGTTAAAAAAAAGGTTTCCGTACAGGATCAAATGATTTTACAGCTATAAAAATCAAGGATACGATGAAATGAAGATAGTTATTGATATACATTCAAATGAACAATCATTTTTTGACGGCATTATTTTTAATAGTACTTTTGAGTGCTAGATAATGTTTTGGAACCTAAGCCGTACTTTTTCAAATCACCCCCTGGACCACGGAAAGAGAGGGGGTGGCAACCCTCGATTTGTTACCCTTGTCGCATGATTTTTGTACGGCGTTGCGGAATAATGGATTAGAAGCAGTATTGCAATAGTATGACATAGATGCCGTATAAAATCAAATGACCAAATTTAGCCTGGTGATTGTCGGAAAATAAAAAAAAAATCCGACTTTGTGGCTCACCATTTTTTTACGGCACTGTGCGTTTTCTTATTATTTTTCATGGACCTATCGGTGGTAAGAATGCCGTACAAAAATATGTGACCAAAATGTAGTCACTCTACCTGTACTTTCGAATTCTCACCTGCACTCAGTTGAACAGCTTACAAGTGACGGCATAGTGCTGAATCTTATTATTTTATGCTCTTATATCGTTCTAGATAGGTCACCTGGTGGTTCAAATGACCCATAATTTTTACAGCATGGGCCAGTAGTCTATATGACAAGTGGAATACCGAAGTGCTAAGCTGGAAATGAGCTGGATTGGTTTTTTTCAAAGCCTCTACAGCTCGTTGTGTTGCTCTGTGGTGATCAGGGATGAATAAAACAAAATAAATAAGGTGGCGCTTCATAGAGGAGAGCCCTGGGGCCTATCGAATTTATCACAACCACACCTTTTGAGGAATGGGGAGACCTAAAATTTTTTTGTTCAGATTCAGAACAGCTAATCGAGAAAGTGCTATCCATTATATTTTTCTATCGGAAGACTTACTAAATCCCCAGCAATACCTGTGGAAAAACATTTTTTTTTTTTTTTTTGTTCGAGCCCCCCACGTAACAGCAGACATGCTTAGCCATTAAGCCACGGATGAAGCGAGAATTTTTTTAAGTTCTTATGTGAACGACCATATGCGCTTTCGTCAATGTAATGAACCTATCAATGTAGTACTTTAATTTCAATTAAAAACAGTTTGTTGTGATGAATAGCGGTTTCTGTTTTTGCAACAATAATAATCGATTGCCTTTCGTAGATCTGTTGTGATTATTTCGCTGTCAAAATACAGTCGCAAAAAGTAAAAATATTAAAAATGTCTGCTTTTGTTGGGACAACTTTGCATCAATGTTTACGTAATTTATGTTCGACATAACAGCCTCCCAAATGCACTTGCTTCCATTTAAAATTTGTTTTTTTTGCTTTACAACTCTCAACAATAAAGCCCAACCAGCTGCAAAGTAAGCCCCACATTAATGCAGTCAGCGCATTTCATGTTGTGTATTTTAAAGGATTTTCTCATTAAATTAAAATAACGAAAAGGCAGTCCTCTGGATATTCCTCTCCCCTCTTATGCCGCCAAAAATCTGTTCAACATATTATTCAACTAGTTCAGCCCTTCGCGGAATGGTTTAACATTTTCCAAAAGCCCTCCTCCATTTACCATATGCCAACACAAATCCTTTGCATTTTAATGGCCATTGAGTGCTAATAAAGTCCAGCTGAGCCTTGTGATTAAAATAATGTATTGGCTGTTAACAATTTAACTTATTGCCTCCTGGTAGCAGAAGAGTGAATAATTATCCTGAATAAGGAGGTTTTGTTTTTCAGTTTCGTTGTGGCATTTGGTTATTTAAATCCGGTGGAAAGAGCTTAAGAAACCTTATGGTCTTCTTTGTCCTTTTGATTTTTTTCGTGCAGTGACAATGTCACTGTCCCTGGACACAACAACACTGGTTTGGCCTTTTGATCATGTAAAGTTAAAGAAAGCAAAGTTTCCCTGCAAATTTATTCAGGAAAAAGTTCACATCCTTGCCAAGAGACCAATTTGACCGTCTCACCATAAAACGTCCCTTATTTTCGACACCCTTACCACTCCAATAAATTATCACTTCAAAAGCAAAAGGAAAAAGGATAAACAAAAAAAAAAGGAGAAAAGTGAGAAAAATAAAAACAAATAGAAATGACGGATCATCGAATACCAAATTTGAGATACCGAAAAACCCCTTTTTTCTTTGATTTGAGTTTCTATCGTGAAACGAAAATCGATACATGAGATGTGGGCACTTGTGTACAAGAGGATGGAGTGGAATAATGTTATGTAGGTGCTCGTTCAAGTATATCACCTTAAAACAAATAACAACCATGATACTCTTCTCTAGTCACTTGGAATTTTCCAATCTCATGCACAAAAAGATTTTCCTTTCGCAATATAGAATCTGTTGAATGAGAAAGGCTTTGTTGACACAAAACACCTTTTGAATTTATATTTTAATGTATTCAATTGAAAAATTCCAAGGAAATGAATTCAAATACAAAGCGTTTAACAAAGGTCACGCTATCCGACAATGTTCTAATTTATGTATTCGAAAATAATAATACGAGACTTATGAAAGTCCTTTGAAGGTTGTTAAGGGCAGTTTTGGGGTATGACATTATATTTTGTGTTGCCAAATTTCTTGAATGAATAGGCAAAATCAATACAAGTTTAAAGATTTTAATGACTAAGGAGTTCTCAAATGAAGAAGTTCTGCTTATTTTTTTGTTGACATAACCCGAAGTTCGTGAAAACTTTTCGTACTGAGAAGGTGACGCTGCCACTTTTTGTTAAAATTCATTTAATTAAAAAATTAAAGCTAAGGAAAGTTTTATATTCTAGATCACCGCCAAGAAAATTGCGTTTTTATGTTTGACGCTTTCATTATTAGAGAGAAGGATTCATTGTGTCAGGCCAACAAGGCAAGTCTAGAGTTTTTTTTCTCAACCACACTATGTGAGGAATCGAAGGGAGCTTACAATTTTAATTAATTCTGAATAACAAGTGTGGGAGGACATGCCAACAACTAGCAAAAACCGACATCCATTAAGAACAATTTTATTACAGTAGGCTCACGATTTTGTTCGGGTAGAAGGACTTTTGATAGCAGGTGCATCTACACTCAGATCTAGAAAGTACTAGACACTAAATTAACATGTCGATAGCGTTTTGCTCACCTGTAGTTCTTCTAGTCGACTGCTTACAAGTCACGGCCGGGTCGCCTCAGACTGATTTTGTTTGATTTCTTCTGCCATTTTAACGCTCATTTGAAGCGAGCCCTGAGAGATGTACTGTGTTAACTTTTGTACATCCTTTGATCCATTTGAACCCCAGGGCATGTTTGAACACGCAATACTTTTTATGTTTCCCATGTTCTGATGTGAGATTAATACTCAGTGTATAAGATTCAATTTCTTATTCATTCCTTGGCGGAGCAAAATCGTATCGTCACCTTTAAGTGGTGCCCACTAGATAACCAACTCGACGAGCGTTGGATCAATTGATCCACGAGCTGTGTCACCTGAGTTATCTTTTCAGGAACTAGGAGCAAAGAAAGAAAATTATCACTCTGAATACTTATACCAGCTCAACAATAAATCCAAGAGCGTCTGACACATATTGTGCGGCACACTGGTTAGTGTCTGGTCCCAGATCCCAGTGGAACGGCTGAATATAAAATGCGAAGAGAAATAACTGACCTATTTGTATCATAAACAAAAGTTGAAATAATTTATGACAATGGAAAAAACAAACAGATTTATTACCCCAGGACTCCAGCAAAACTGGAAAATCCACTCTCTAAAGAGATCGGTCCTAATACGGATTCTGGAGAGGACCACTTATTGCTTAAAAATTTTCAAAAACGGAGAACGAAAATACAGAGAACATCCCCAAAAAACTATTCCCAAAGGGTAACACCATCGAAAACCCCAGCTAAGACAAATGATGTAAAAGTCATTAGCCAAAAAGAAATCAATGTCTTTGAAAAGATCGGCACTGCAGGACAACAGAGTCTCAAAGAAATAAAAGAAAACTGCAAAACCGAATCAAAAGATTAATTTGATGAATGGCAAAAGGAAACAGCAGCAGGAAAGCAACTTGAAGCCTTAGTTCAAAGTCTTCAGAAGCAAGTAAAAAGGTGTCGAAGAAAAGGTGTCCTTACTTGACAAGGAAGTCTACGGTACAGATAAGTCAACAAGATACTGTTACTGTGTATTAAACTGACGAAGAAGAGCTTTTATTTGAAACTGAAAGAAAAAGAAATAAGCGCACTGCTAAAAAACGAAAATGAAAAGCGGAAGGTAGCCCTGAATTGCACAAAAAGATTCAGCAAACCTCGAAAACTGAAAATAAAAAAGATTTGGGTACTACAAAGAATAATGCAAATAATGAGCTAGCCAATGCTAAACTGAAGTCTTTCTCTAAAGGCAACAGAAAAACTGTCCCACCTCCAATTATGATCACAGGATTCCCAATTTTTGGAGATCTTAAGAAAATTATTGAGAAATGTACTAAAAAAGCTTGCAAATATTCATCGTATAACAAAGACAATTGGAAAGTCAATGTCGAGGAAGATGATGAGTATAGACTGGTCACTGAGGAACTAAGCATACATAAAATTCAGTAGCATTCGTAACATAAACAACAAATCCACAATATAAAAAAATTAAAAGTAGTAGCCAGATTCCTCATGTTCTCCAAAGAATTAGTAGAAGACCTTGTTCAAGCAGTCTTGCATCAAGCTTTGATGCAGTCAATCTTATTAAGAAAGAGACTACTAAGAACTCTCCTGGGGATCCAATAATAATAAAGAGATCCCTGCCTTTATTCATGCTAATTTTTGACAGCAAACAAATTCTTGAAAATGTCTATAGTATTCGATCAATTTTGGGCATAAAATTCATAATTGAACCACTGCAAAAATCAAAAATTGTTCCGCAATGTAAACGATGTCAAGCATTTGGCCAAACCCAAAAATATTGCAACCGCGAGTTTGCTTGTGTTAAGTGTGAAGGAAAACACGCAACTAAAAACTGTCCATCGAGAAAAGAACAGAAAGCAAAATATGTAAACTGTCAAGGTTATCACCCTGCAAGCTTTAGAGGCTGTCCAGTTGCTAAGAAATTTCAAAAATTCAAAAGTAAAATCACATCCGTTGAAATAAGACCTAGCAACTCAGATTCTTCTTTTCATTTCCGGCATTACGAGTAGTGATCTTGAAGCGATCACAACTCTCCCACTTTTCTACTTCACACTAGTGATCCGCCTGTGGGGTACGCCGCGTTGACCTCAGAAAGCGTCGGCAAGCCTCCCGGTTTTGGATTGTTCCATGTCTGAGGCCAACCAAATGTTGCTGTTTTTGCATTTGCTTGTACCAGGAGTGTTTTGGCCTGCTTTTTCTTTTTCGTCGCGAATTTGTTGAAACGTTGTACGATATTGCCTTTTGGACGGGGTTCTGAGGATCTCTCCTTTGAACATGACAATACCAACTGAGCCGGTCGTGCTGAATTTTGTCCAAGATGGTACTTTTGACATGAAGGCTTCCACGGATCTTAGTACTTCTAATTCGATCAAGCTTTGTTACTCCTGCTGTCATCCGAAGCATCTTCATTTCGGCTGCCGTCAATTTGCTCTCATACTTTTTGTACATTGTCCAACATTGTGAACCGTATAGTTCAAGTATCAAGCACTGTTGCATCATTTAGGGGAACATACACTGAACTAAAAAACTGCGCAAATAGATTGCAGACTGTTGGAAGGTCGGATGAAGTTATGCCCGACAAATGCATAGTGCTAGGAATGCCCACTGATTTCTTTTTACTGTTAATGAAATTCCAAAAACATTTTGCATTGCTTTTGAGTTTGCTTTCAATACAAAAAATGTGATGCTTGTACAAAAACTTATTTAGAAAATCAAACCTCTTTTGAACACTGCAATATTTTTCATATAATAAAGAACTATTGTTAGAGTTTCGATACAATTTATATGCTCTGTTTTTACGGTTGTTAAGATTTAGCAGTTCTCTATTGAACCACGGCGGTTTGTTAGAGACATTCTTAATAGTCTTCGGAACGAATAAATTGACTGCCTCTTTAAGCTTATCTGTAAAATTAAGGTATGCATTATTAACATCTGAGTTGCTTAAGACAGACATCCAATCGAAAGAAACAAGAAAATATGACAATGAAACAAAATCACCTTTAGTATAATCATAAGTGTTAATGTCTTGAGCGGCAGTTTTAAAATAAATATAATATTTGACACTTATGTCTAATGCTACATGGTGGTCTGATTTTGACAGCAAGTTAGAGGGAAGATTAACATCAGCGCAAAGTTCTTTATCAATAAATATCAAATCAAGAATACGATCAAGGTTATTAGGGAAGCTATTTATTTGCTGAAGATCATACGCTGTCAATCTGTCGACAACTTCACTATCACAATCATTCCTTACATTGAAGGGTAATAAGCAGAGATCGTCTTCATCAAAAACCCACTTAACAAATGGCAAGTTAAAATCTCCAACTATAACAATGTGTTGGTTTTCTTTAAAATTTTTTAATATTTCGCAACAGTTATCAATGTGAAGTTTATAAATTTCAAGAGAACTCTCTGGTGGTATATAACTTACAGCAATGTACACATCATGAATTTCATTTAAATTTACTTTGATTATTAGCTGATCAATATCGTACTGCAAATCTGTATCTTTTGATGGCAATGGAACTTCAGTAGATGAAAACGATGATCGCACTGCAATCATAACACCTCCACCTCTGTCCTTTCCAGTTGTATCGGGACATCGATCTTTCCGAAAAACGTTGTATTGTTGACTGTTGAACATTTCAGCTGTGCGATGGTTCTCATGAAGCCAAGTTTCTGTGAGAGCAATCACATCATATAGAGATGACGAGGAAAAAAGAAGCATTCTATGAAGTTTGGTTCTTAGACCACCAGCGTTAAGGTAGTATAAGAGAAATGATTTTTCTTGCGCAGGTTGTGTCACATGTGATTGAATTTTTAATTGATTTTCTACTTTTTCTATGTTCCCATTGGCATTTTCCTGCTGTTCAGGTTTTTTGGAGTGAAAATAAATTCACGAACTTCTACTCCCATAGGCCAAACAGAGGGATTGAGAGCTTGTTTCAAGAGATTCTTCGGAATAGCTACTTTGAAGTTCAAAAATGAAAGTTCATTAGTATCAGCATCTCTTTTTAGAAGCTTTTTGCACTTTATGGAAGTTGAAGAGATCTTAAGCCTACTTGCCATATATGCAGTTATTGATTCTTCAGATGTGTTGATGGCGAATCGTGACAAGTGTAACCACTTCATGTTTGGTACTTCTTGTAATGATGTATCCGAAGAGTCGATTCCCACAATTTTTCGATGGCGTTGAGCAAAAATCCTTTCACTTGATTCATTGGATGTGGCAATGGGTACTGTTTCGTTGGTATTGTTGCTGGCAGGTGAAGTTTTATTTGAGCTTCGAATGGTAGCAGTAGTTATTGGATCACTGTTGGCTTCGGCTTCAAATAAGCAGGAAGGATCACATGAGCGAAAATCCATTACTGGTAGCGCCAACAGTTCATCTCTTCTAGGCATAGAAAGTGGCAAAACTGTATATGTCGGATGGGGAACTAACGGGTTAGAGCACTCCTCATCCGCAATGGAAGCTATTGGAGAGTCCAGTGGTTCGCTAGTAACCAATCCACAAATACCAGTATTGCTTACAGCGGTTTTGATAGCGCCTGAGCGTAGTGTTCTCGGCTCTAAATTTGCAGAGACATTACGTTGACGTGATTTTCTTTGCTGCTGCTGTTGTTGTTGTTGTTGTTGTTGTTGTTGTTGTTGTTGTTGTTGTTGTTGTGGTTGTTGTTGTTGTTGTTGTTGTTGTTGTTGTTGTTGTTGTTGTTGTTGTTGTTGTTGTTGTTGTTGTTGTTGTTGTTGTTGTTGTTGTTGTTGTTGTTGTTGTTGTTGTTGTTGTTGTTGTTGTTGTTGTTGTTGTTGTTGTTGTTGTTGTTGTTGTTGTTGTTGTTGTTGTTGTTGTTGTTGTTGTTGTTGTTGTTGTTGTTGTTGTTGTTGTTGTTGTTGCTGTTGTTGTTGTTGTTGTTGTTGTTGTTGTTGTTGTTGTTGTTGTTGTTGTTGCTGTTGCTGCTTCTTTTGTTGCCGCTGCTGTTGGGGTTGTTGCAGCTGTTGTTGTTGTTGCTGGTTTTCTTGGTACTCCAATTCCAAACTTTGCATGTTGCAATTTGTTTGTTGTGCATTTGATAGCTTATGTATTTGTTGTTGTATGGGAAGAGGCTGGGGTGACGGGGTAAGGAAGATAAGGGGATGTTGAGATGTTGCAACCGGGGTCAGAGCATCTAATTCAATGTTCTTAAATGAATTTGACATTACATTAGTGCAAGAAGTATCAAAGTCAAAAATCACACCTAACTCTTTAAAAATTGAATTAGCACTAGCAAAAAGCTTCTTGAGCTTTATAATTTTCCAGTGTAATTTATCCACTGAAATTTTATCGTGTTCTTGGCAATAGAAATGAAACCCTTTTACAGAAACAAACTTATCTGCATCTTTACCTTTCAATCCGACGCATTTCGCATGAACTTGCCGAAGGCACACATCACAAGACACCGTTATGTCGTTAGTGTATTTTTTGCATATTAAACAATTAGAATTAGCTAGTTCCTCAAATGCATCCACGAAAGAGACAAAATCGTCACAAATGCTACCATTGTAAACGTAGCGTTATATAACACTCAGTTGGGAGAGGTGAGATGTATCAGTTGTTTCATCAAAAAGTATTGAATAGTATTGTGAATCCCGAACGTTACTCAAAATTTGATCAAAAACTTTTTTTTCGTAGCGAATACGTACAGTTTGCTTCAGACTTAACACTTTTATTGACAGAGAGAAGGGGGGTGGCAATTGCCCCCATTGCCCCTCCCCCCTGGATCCGCGCCTGCATCGAACACATAGATATTTGTCTGGTGTCCGAAACTCATTTTTCAAGTGGACTGGTTTTTGATGATTTAATATCAAACTATTTATATGCTACCACGCTCCTCATCCAGTTGATAAGGCTAGAGGTGGATCGGCAATCCTAATAAAAAAGAGCTTAAAACACCATGAAGAAGCTATGTTTACAAACGAGAATATCCAAGTAACAATAATAATTAGTATCGGTAAGAAAAAGAAAGACTTAAAGTTGGCATCAATATACTGCCCGCCAAGGCGTTCCCCGACTGAAGATGATTATACAGAACTGCTAAATCTACTAGGACATAACTTCCTTGTTGGCGGTGACTTCTGACTTCAATGCTAAGCACACCCATTGGGGATCCAGACTTATAACAACAAAAGGCAGAAGGCTTTACAAAGCATGCCTCAAATGCGATTGCTAGTTTTATTCTTCCAACTTACTGGCCATCGGATACTATGTAGTAAAATACTAGACCTTGTTGCCTTTTTCGTAGTTAAAGGTTTCAAACGAAACCATATAAGTAAGCAATATAAGTGGCTTATTTAAAACCACTTGCTTGTTTGGCTTTGGAACATAACTCACCAACGTGCGCCGCTTTTTCAGAAAATCCAAAGATGAATGAGTGAACAGGATACGGCACTGGCTTTTGTTATATATCTTAATAGATTCATTATGGCCATCAAGCATCAAGAATTTCCTCAGATCGAAAGGTTAAGGCTCATCTCTTTGGTTTATCCGGCTTGTGCCAAGGAAGAGGTGATTTTCATATCCAGCCACCGTTCAGAATTGAAATATGATGGCATTAACGACATCAGCATATCACATGCACGACCAAGTCCAGTACATTGATTAGAGCTTTTAAGTGCAGATTGAAAATTTCAGGGGATAACCGGTGGAGCTTTCGCAGGATAGCTTGGCATGTATTGCTCATCATTCATTAAATTTTCAACTCAACTTTATTGTAATTCCGTTCAATTCATCCAAAATCAATTACAATCAAAAATCCCAGACTAGCACATCAAGGCTAATTATATATCGATTTTGAATTTAAAATATTTTGTTGATGACCTCGAACATAGCTGCGCAATGACTTCTTTGCTTAAATTTATATATCGCTATTTTAAGTTTTTTAGTTTATAGAATAAAAAATTTGGTTTCATAAGAAGTACAGCATATGTACTTAATACTCTAAATTCAAGCCGTATTTGCAGTCTTTGGAGTTCATACTAGTGATTCACCTTGTAAGAGTGTGTTCTTCGTTCTTCTCAGCAAACGGTGGAATACCTACTTTGGATTTTGGATAAAGGTCTCCAAATGCTGATGTGGCATTGCTTTTTTTACTCTCTTCATGATAGTCTCTATTTGTTGCACGATTGTTTTTCTGACGTGAACATTTTTACGAATCTTAGCTTTTAACACGATCAAGCTTTGTTACTCCTAAGTATCTTCATCTCAGCTTTTGTCACTTAAGTTTCATAAATTTGGTGCATTGTCTTACATTGTGTACCGTTTGTGAATGTTGGACCCGCAATTTCAGTGTAGAATCTTTCAAAATGTTTCCAAGAACTCCAATGAACAGCAGAAAACTGACTCAAGACGCTGCCTTAATATAAACCTATTGTGACTTTTACAATGCTTCGGTGTCTCCAGCCTATAAAGCCCTAAAGTAACTGTTCTTGAATTCCTCGTTGTCCAAGCCACCCATCGCGTGGTGAAGGCTTTTCAGAAGTTAGCTATCACAATATTCTAATCTTCTTTCTTTGCATTGAATCTTTCGCTAACATACCCTCGATGAACCCGCTCTCGTTCTGAGATTTTTTTTCGCAGTCAGCTACCCAATGCCCACTCAAAGATCTTCAAAGTTTTAAACATCACCTGGTTCGAACAGTAATAATCACTATGATGCGGAAATTAACATTCTCTTCGCCTCCTCCTATCTTAAAGATGAGAACCATGAGTCGTCAAAGCCCGATGGCATTAATTTTATCCCTAAAAATTTAAATGATATCTCACCTGGCCCACTCATTCTGCCATTTTAGAAATAAATAACTCTGCGACTGTGGTTCCAAAAACTTCCGTAGAGTTAAGCGCAATTGCTTACCAACTTACTTTGGTTGGCATAACTGTTTGGTATGAACCTGGGTCTCAACTAACATTGACTTTGATCGAGCTCTCTCCTGCTTTGCCCTCGAGGTCGGTTGAAGTCTTCTTTCACTTGATTGCGCCAACTAGGACGAGGTTTCCCATTTTCACTGTCCAACATCTCATGTCCTAACCCATCGTAGTCTCGCAGAGCGTTCACACAAAAGAGATTAACAACAACTGCAGTATAGTAAAAATATTTCGGCTTCAATACCAAAAAGTGAAGTGTGGGTCAAAAGGATGTCCTTGAAACACACAAATTCTTTATACAACAGAAAATTATCAATTCCACGTGGTTTTGAACGGATTTGTGATCGTTACGTTAACCATCAACTAAACTTAGATTATGTGGACATTGTTGCTGCTGCTTGGTGTCGTAGGTACTTTACGTAATACTGAAGATAATTACAATGTAGTCTCGAGCTCAGAATGAGACTAATATAATTATTGGTGATCTAAATATAAATTATGCAACCATGTAGTCCAAGGAAAGACTTTCAATTTATAGATTATATTATAATAATATATTATAATAATATATATATTATAATAATATAATATTATAAATTATGCAACCATGTAGTCCAAGGAAAGACTTTCAATTTATAGAACTCGTATGACCAATTCGACCAAACGAAATTGATTAGTTATTTCCATCTCTCTCCATCTCTTATCTTTGAGGAAGAATTTTTTAAACAATGCGCATATTTGTCAACAGTTCATTTATTGTTAATTCACATTCATCATTGACAGTGTGCTTAAATTTCATTATCAAAATCAATAAACAGCATTACATAAAAGATCCATTCTACACATACACACACAACACTAGCAACCTTCAAAGATTCACGCTTTTATTTGTGGTTAGTCCTTTCAAGGACATTTAAAACTTCCCCACAGACAAAAGTGAAATACACTCAACCCGCAGCAGTAAACACACACGAAACTCTATAAACCTGAACTTAAAACCAGAGCAAGTTCTTATTCGATTAATTAATTGTGGGAATCAGACGATCTGTTTCCCCACGTTCCCTGTGGTAAAAGAAAATGTCTATGATTTTCCGTATCTGCTTTTACAATTTGTTTTCAGTGGGTGTACACGTAAGTGTGTGTTTTATGGAACGTAGCTAAGGTATAAGTCGTGAGAAATTTTAAGGATGTCTCAAAGCCACGTCAACGAAAATTTATGCGTTTCTGTCAAATGAAATTTAAAATGAAATTCAATCAATTGATTTGTGAAAGAACGCGTAGGTTGATAGTTTAACGTCGACGGTTATCGAGAACGCAGCGATATGGAAAATCGTACCAATTCGAATTGAATTTGTATCAAGCTCGTGCAATTGAAAATTCTCTTTGATATTGGAACTTTTTTTGTTTTGTTAAACTAACGTGTGTTTTGGATTTTCGTTTTCATTTTTTTTGGTGAAACAATTTTTGGATCAATTGCATTTGGATAAATAAACGAATTTATATTGGATACGATTTTGTGAGATTAAAGGTAAATAACGGCAGTGGCTACGAAGCTAAAAAACGATAAATTAATTTAGAGTACATGACACAATATTCGTCTATAAGTCTTACACTACGAATATCAAACAAAAATATATTTTGTGTATTCTCAATTGGTAATTGATAAATTAGTTGTTTCGCTCTCTTACACTTAAACTGCTGAATGGACTATGCTAGAAGTTTAATTGAGTTCGGAGTAACGTAACTATGCAGCGAATGAAATCCATCCCTTGTCGATATAATGCTTGTTTTCTGATATAAACGATCATGGACATTAGTACAGGCGTCGATGAAAAGGATTTTTATGTATGAGTATCATGCGCTTACCCATGAACTCAGATAATCAGTTAATATTTTTTCTATAGTACTGCGATTCAACAGTCCATTTCATTATTTAAATCGATTTGAGGTGATCAATTACATCAGCACATCGTAAGACACTAGACACGAAATGGTTTGGAAAAAGCAGTAATTTTTGAAGGCTGCCAATTCTATCATCAAATTCTTTCAATGAGTGTTGTTAGAAAGGAGCCAAGCAACCCTAAAATTCCTTAAGAGTTATTCAAAAAAAATTACTCATCACTTAACAAGCACTTAATTTAATCTTTGGAATACCATTCCACTTAATTACGTCTTATGCAGGTATTCTTAAGTGGTTTTTGTTTTAGGCTTAGCCAAAAACTCTAGGATATCTTGAATTTTTCTTTAACAAGAGTTTTTTATACGTTCGTGCACTGTCTTTTAGTTAGGTACTCCAAAGATGTAATTTCGACTTCACAAACACAATTTTTCATGAAGCCCCAAGCAAAAAATTCAAGGGAGTTAAGCCTGGTGATCTTGGTGGCCATTCAGTTGGATATCTCCTTTCAATCCATTGCATTGGTCGATAAAATGAATACTTAACAAACTTCTCACAGCTAGGCTGATTTGTGATGGGACCCTATCCTTCTGGTATTTGAAATTACTCATTATAAAAGGTAAGGAAAAAGAATTCATCCGATGTTGTTTGGCTCTCTTTTTTTCTAAATGGAAAAAATCGATTCTTTTTTTTTGGTTATGTTTATTTAAACCTTTAGAATTTTATCGGTCAAGTCGGAAAGACTATATCGGCCAGATGGCCGCCGTCACAATTGATTGCCATGCGAACTCGTTTTATGGCATTTTTCATCACTTCGGCGAGAATTTCAGGTGACAGATTCCCGCACTCGTGTCGAATGTTTTCCTTAAGGACTCCCAAGTTTCGGGCTTGTTCACGAAAACACGGGATTTCATTAAACGAAGTAAAGTCTGGAATATCTAGGACAGTGTGTGTCGTTGGTCCGCCCTGTTGGAACCAGATGTCCTTCAGTCCTGATTCGTCTAATTACGGTGGAAAAAACAAGGTCAGCATGGCCCTATCGTGCTATCCACTGTTGTCGTTTGGCCAGCGGTATTCTCAAAAAAAAAAAAAAAAAAAATGGCCCTACTACTCCTCTAGTGCGAACACCGAACCGTACAGTCACCTTGGGCGGGTGTAATGGCTCCTCGTACATCACTTGTGTATTTTATTTTCGGTGCCCAGAAGCGATAGTCTTGCTTGTTCACGTATCCGCTGAGGTGAAAATGAGCCTCAACGCTCATTGAATAATTTTCCACTTTTCCTCGAGATTGAGGATGGCTTGGGCATAGGTTACGCGCGTTTGGTCGTCGGTAGGCAACAGTTGATGCACGGACTGGACTTTGTACGGGAACGTGCGCAGCTCTTTGACCAAAATTCGCATAAAGAACTTCCGACTGATGGCTAATTGTTTGGTCGATGCTTTCGGTGATATCTTAACATACTCAGCAACAGCAACGATAATCTCTGCAGAACGGGTGCTCCGGGGCCGGTCAATATTGGCAACGTCTCGTGTAGTCCCATACACGGTGTCGGACATAATTCGGGCTACGCCAACACCACAGACGAATTGTTAAGCAAAAAAATAGACACGTTTATTCCGCGTTTTTGGAGAGAAACACTCCAAGAAAGCGGAATAATGGCTTATTCACTTGTATTCTGCATCTCTTAAGTCTACAAATGTCAAATCAGATTTGACATTGGCGGCCATTTCCAAAAATGAGAGCATCTTCCAATAGGGTGATTCCTTCTTGCCCATCTTGTATTATTGTCCAAGAAATCTGAAAAGGAGTCCCTAAGGAGCTCCAAATATGACTCTCTATTCAAACCAGAATTTAGAAAACGTATTCCAGTAACTGTTTTTCCAAAAATTCCAAGCCAAACGTTACAACTACAGTCGTGCTGATATTTTGTTTGTTTCTTAGCATGTGGATTACTGTAACTCAAGCTGTACAAATTTGGGAAATTTGTAACTCCATCTCTGCTAAAATGCGCCTCATCTGTCAAGATTTTCCTGCCAAAGTAATTGTTGTTTGTTTCATCGTTCAGCAATAGCGCTCTACAGAACTCAGTCCTCAGTAACATGTCTTTTGTTGTTCACTCCTCACTGGGGTGAATTGATACGGGTTAAGGCCATCGGTATTTATCACAGCCTATACTCTAGTTTGGGACGCTTGAAGCATAGTCGCTATCCTATCCAAAATTCGTTCTTCAACGTGTGTTGATCCAGCAGATGGTCTTTCTCTCCTTCGATACTCTATAGTGCTCCACGTTCCCGAAGACAGTTATGGAGTCATGGAAAAACTTTATGATCGTGCATCTCCTATTGGGATATCTTTCAGCATTCAACTTCAGCAAGACTCCTACCATCCGCTGAACCCTAACAGTAGTGCATGTTGCCAATTTTTCATGGGAATAATTTGTATTGACAGTTTGAAATGTAAAATTGCAACGAGTCTTCAAAGCAATGTTCTGAATATTTATTAGCGGTTAGGTAAAAAACTTTTGGTGATATTGCAAACTAATGCAATTTTTTTTTTCGTCTTTACTAAAGCTATCCGTCCTGACTCAACCGTCCATCTCTGTTATACAAAACGCCCTGTATAACAGACCCCCTTCTCAAAGAACTTTAAATAGTGCAAACTTCGTAAGTTTCTCGAAATTATTCATTGTTCAAGCAATTAATGTAAGCTGTTTTCTTCTTCTTCTTTAATTTCGGTGCTCTAAGAGATGAAGTCCCTCCCACTTCTCAGCTTCACACATATTGGTCTTCCCGTCTAGTACGGCACGTTGACCTCGTAAAAAACGCGACGGCAAACCCCCGGTTTCGAATTATTTGTGTCTATACGCACTCAACACGAGCTTACATGAGTCATTAGAAATAAAAAATGTGTCATGTAGCTCTTGCTGAATCGTTCAACACGTACTTTTTGAGTTATATACTACTTGAATGCAATAAGTCGTTTGGTTCGAGTTGGTTCGTGTGGAACAAAATAACACAGTCGTTTCTGATGAAAAAGGTTTAATTTTGGTCAACCTAGAATAGGGTGTCCATCTTATCTCTTTAAAAGAGAACATGTTCTCTTTTTAGGTCTGATCTTTTTAACACTATCTTTTTTCGTTAGGATCTTTTTTTATTCTCTTTTATCTTTGTACCCATATCACTTTTTTTATTCAAATTATTTTGATAAATATTTTGACAGCTCAATTAAATGTTAACGTGGTGTAAAGAATTATTGCAGTTCTTTCTACTACATTGGCGTGAGAAAATACAATTCTTCTTTCTAAAAAAACCTTAGATTCTGCTTTTTTAAAGACGCCAGTGTCACTACTACTTCAAAATCAATTCATCTCACTCTCTCGTGCTATATTTCATGTAAGCAAGAAAGAGAAGCAAGAAAGACATATCTGTGGCAATAACCCATAACAGCATAAGTCGACTTATGCTCAAATTGAGTTAATGATGCAGTTTTTTTCACATTTTCTTGGTGCATCAGTCTGTGAAATTTTCATTTTGATATCTTTGTCCGTTACAAAGATAGAAAAACACAAGTTAGGAAGTTCCAAACTATAGCAAAAGGAAAAACAAGACAAGTCACTACTTATGCCTTTAAAGCAATTTCGTAATTAGATAGTTCACAGGTATAAGTCAACTTATGCTTTTTTTACCTAAATTTTTTCATTCATTCCTGTAAGAACATGTCTATTTATGCTTTTCTTCCAAATTTTGTTAATTATTTATGCAAGCACAAGTCTTACTTGTGCTTTTTTTCTATTTGAGTAAAGAACACAGTTGCTAGACCTAACTGCACTAATGTTGTTTTTCCATATTAAGAAATCATCACACATCTGCAGTTAAGTAACACAAGTCGGATTTTGCTCAAAATTACAGTATAATAAAAGAATTTTAAAGAAAATTTAAACTTTAAAACAAGCAAACTTCTATTTTCTATCACTTAACAACATGAAAACTTTGCTTATGGTAATATTTTCGTCTATAAAAGCGCTTCAACTGATGACAAAAACTTCAAATGCTTCTCCTGAAAAGTAGCATATCACATATTTCCATGGGAATGGAAGATTGCTACAGGAACGGGCTTGGGAACGGAAACTTAGAAGCTACTGGACAAATTTCAAAAATTCTTTCTGCACTGGGATGCCACATAATCCCTCAGTAACTTAACGTGTTTTTCATCCCTATATAATCCCACGAGAGCAGAAACAGGAACGAGAACGGGAACCTGAAAGTTACTTGACCGATTTCAAAAATTCTTTCTACTCTAGGATGTAACATTATCCCTCAGTGACATAGACTTATATTTCATTCAAATATTTCCACAGGAACGGAAGATTCCTTAAGGAAGGGGGTTGGAAATGGAAACTTAGAAACTTCTGGAACGATCTCAAAAATTCTTTAAACTTTGGGATGTTACATCATCTTTCAGTGACATAAACTTACATTTCATTCACATATTTCCATGGGAACAGAAGAGATTCCCACAGGTACGGGGCTGGGAACGGAAACTTAGAAACTACTGGACAGATTTCAAAAATTCTTTCAAGCATTAGGGGTGCAACATTATCCCCCTCCATCAGTAACTAGGACTAGATAAATGTTATCCCTGTAATCCCACGGGAACAGGAACGCGAACGAAAACGGGAGCATTAAAGTTACTTGACCATTTCAAAAATTCTTTCAACATAGACTTTATATTTAAGCTAACAACAAAATTAGAGATACTTGAAATTTAACAGAAACCTAATTAGCAGAAAATACAATTGGTAAATATTTATATTCCTCATTAAAATAGCAATATTTAAAGAGATTTGAATCCACTGCTAAAAGACTTTTTGCTGTCTTGAGAGAAAAAATATTTCTTAAAATAAAATAAAATATAGAAAAAATATTATTTATTAATTTCGAACGAATCATATTGTGCTCTACCCATATGAGACATTAGTCGAAAAGGCTAACAACAAAATTAGAGAGGCTGCAAATTTAGGAAAACCTATTTAGCAGAAAATACAATTGGTAATTGTAAGTATTTACATGTATATACATATTCTGTGATGATTAACAAACAAATCTAAATTGTTATTTCGTTTGAACGACATTTCCATTCAATCGATTGCAAGTGATCTTCCCGAACGCAGACATTCGTGGCGTCCAATGTATGAATTCCATTAGACGTTCCTTCTTTTTTTTTCATTTTCATTCGATTGGAAGTGGTATTTATACAGTCTGTATATCATCTATCTATCTATGTATATATAAAATAGGATATATGTATGTCTGGTGTAGACTCCTAAACCACCCAACAGATTGTTATGAAATTTTCAGGGTAGACATAGTTTAGTCCAAAGATGGTTCCTGTCAAGGTTAGATCCACATATTCCCACAGAAACGGGGATGGGGACGGAAAACTAGAAACTACTCCATAGATTTCAAAAATTCTTTCAGCACTAGGGGTGCTACATTATCTCCCTTCATCAGTAACTTAGACTTTATTTCATCCTTATAATCCCACAGGAACAGAAACGGGAACGAGAACGGAAACCTAAAGTTACTTGACCGATTTCAAAATTTTTTCAACTCTGGGATGTTACATTATCCCTCAGTGACATAGACTTACATTCATTTCATTCATTCATTCACATATTTCCATGGGAACGGAAGATTCCCACAGGAACGGGGTTGGGAACGGAAACTTAGAAACTGCTGGATAGATTTCAAAAATTCTTGCAGCATTAGGATACCACTTTTTTTTTTTTTTTTTTAATTAAATAGGGTGAAGGTGAAAATTACCTTTACAAGCACGTCGACCTGAAAGATCTTTTGTGCCGTTCCCTTAGGTTTAAAAACACGTAAGGTATAGGTTTGTTCATTCGAAGCTGAGGTCATGTAAGAACCTAAGAATCTTCGAGGAAGAGGTGTTTCTGATATCAAGGGGACAGGGGAACCCTTTATTGAATATATTAAGCCTGGATCTAGCTAATGCAGGGCATTCACATAAAATGTGTTCAGCTGTTTCTATGTCCTCAAGACAGAGACGACAGGTGTCATCTTGGCTGATGCCCATGTTTTTAAGATGATACTTGAGAGAGCAGGGTCCAGTGAAGAAGTCCGTAAGTAACTTTGCGTCACGTTTGCTCATGTCAAGAATTTCTTTCATACGTTTGTGGGATAAGTCAATGAATAGTTTTGACTGACGATGGCCATTTGAGTTGTTCCAGGTGCTGATCATGTTCTGTCGTTCCCAGGTAGCTAATTCGTTTTTAAGGCTACTGATTGGGAGACCACAGTAGGGTTCAGGGCCTTCGAATTGGGACTGAGAGCCAAGCCTAGCAAGGCGGTCAGCCTCTTCGTTACCCGGTACACCTTCATGACCAGGCACCCATGAAAGAGTTATTTTATTGTGAGTAGCTAATTGAAATAAACATGTCAGGCAGTTCCAAACTAGTTTGGATTCGATTTTTGTCGAGGACAGAGCCTTTAGTGCTGCCTGACTGTCAGAGCAGATTAGGATGCTTGATCTTCGGAGGTTTCTTCTAATGCATTCCCTAATACAGAATTCTATAGCCATTACCTCTGCCTGAAAGATAGTAGTTGTGTTACCAAGGGATGTAGATGATTTAAAGTTGGGACCGTAAATCCCTGCACCTACACCGTTGTTTGTTTTTGAACCGTCAGTATACCAGATGTATTGGAAGTTATTAGTAAGAGTTACAGGGTTCTTCCATGCTGAGCGGTTAGGAAAGATTACTTCAAAGGGGTGGTGTAACAGTATGCGTTTAGGCATAAGGTCCGAGGAGTGGCCTGCAGGCGATTCCAGTATTTGGAGCACCTGCAGAATACTCATATGTCCTTGTAAGTTTTCCTTTCTCGAGTGGTTAGTGAGAAGAATCTTTAGTCCGCTTAGTGCAGCAGTTTTCTTTACTCTTTGATGTAGCGGAGGAAAATTTAGTAAACTTTCTAACGCTAAAGTTGGGCAGGTGCGCATTGCGCCTGTGATACCTACACAGGTTAGTCTTTGTAACTTTTGCAAAGATTTGCGGGCATAAAATGGATACCACTTAGTCCCACAGTAAGACAGATTATATTTCTTCCCCAAATTCCTACGGAAGAGCAAAACCGAGAACTCGAACCTTAAAACTACAGACCCGAGCAAAGCCGAATTGAGGGTCAATGGACCAAAGAAAGAAATAGACTCAAAATTTCGACGGTCAATTCTATTCTTTGCGTGGTCTATAATAACAGAGAAGCCAACTGTCAAGATTTTTATAAAAATCTTTTGATAAAAAAAGGCAGCACTTGAAAAATAAAGAAAAAAGAGAAATATGAAGATATCGATGAAGAAGAGAGTTATTATGTTGAATAGGAAGCTTCGTAGTAAGCAACTTAAAGAATAATGTGATCCGTATTTATAACTACAACCCTTATAAAATAATTGTTAAGAAGTTATCTTTTGCTTATATATTTATTGACATGTTAACCTGCTTTTGTTTTTGAACTGCATTATTTTTAATGTTGTTAAAATTAATAAAAAATATATCAAAAAATATTTTTTTATTCGGTGTTCTCTTTTTGTTCTCTTTAGTATTTTTCGAATGTCTCTTTTTTTCTGATTCTAGAGCAAAATGTTCTCTTTTTAGACAGACCTCAGATGGACAGGGACACCCTAATCTAGAATGACTTAATGAGGTCGTTAGAGATGAAAATCTCATGTTGTGGACAGAAATCGCGTGGATTTTAAGTTTAGTAAAAGAAGCTTATTATTCTAACGCACAATTTGCAGTTAGAAAAAAAGCTTAAAATTCGCTACCGCAACCTTTTTAAGCTCGTTTTAGATTGAAAAATAAGAACCCTTTTTCATCAAAAATGACTGAGTGGTTTTTTTTTACAAGAACGAACATGACTCAAACGTTGTATTTTTTACCTCCTAATGATTCAGCTGAGATTGTGTTACACAACCGACACCGCAATGACTGCATATAGCCAGTTCCTTCTTGAATAGCATGGTTTGCTCCAGAAAGCTTTAACCCGGCTCCCGATACAAGCAGGCTGTGCTCTTTGGTCGGGGCTTTTATTCTACGCTCAGGCGTCGAGTTTTTTCATTGCTATCATTTTAGGGCACTAATATAAAAATCCATTTTTCTACAAAGAACACAGAAAATTGCAAGAAAAAAGCAATTTGAATAATGTCGGTCAAGCTAATGAATTACAGACAAACAGATTGCCCTATACAGATATAAAAATTGTATGTGAACCACTTTTTTCGACTTCTCCCTGATTGTAATTTTGTGTTTAATATCGTGGCAAAGTTGTTTTTTTTTTTAGGAACGTATGAATATAACTTGCCTATAATCGACAGTAATTAATGACCCCTTTAAGTTTGCTTTTTATAAAACAATTATTGCTATCGTTTGACCACGTTTCGAATCAATATTTGAACGTTGTAACTGTTATTAATGTTTTTTATGAGTACTTAAACAGTTTTTATGACGCAATTGCGCACATGGCTTCATCAACTTTGGACTGTTTAATGTTTTAATTTTACAACTTTGAATCAACAGATATTCTTAACGTGTGTCTGTCACTCTGGCTAGGTAAAATTTTTATGGGTTGTATGTAAACGTAAAGTAGGTACACTCGGTTCGATATACCAACTGCTTATTGTTTGAATGTACGCATA
This sequence comes from Melanostoma scalare, assembly GCA_949752695.1. Classification (NCBI taxonomy): domain Eukaryota; kingdom Metazoa; phylum Arthropoda; class Insecta; order Diptera; family Syrphidae; genus Melanostoma; species Melanostoma scalare. The sequence continues at coordinate 149,328,079 of OX456986.1, forward strand.
CACCACCCCAGATGCAAACTCATTTGCCAAGCACCGGTGCTAATACGCGTAGGTAAAAACAAATAGGTACGATAATTGCGATAGTTTTTAGTTCAAATAAAAGTATGCCTTTTAGAAACCTTTTTGAGAATTGTGTTTTGCATTTTGTTACGTGCGCATCGTAAAAATTAAATCTTTTGTGAGATTGTTACATATTTTTCAGATTTGTACCAAATTTGGTAAACTTTAGCAGCAGAGAAATGAGTTTAAAATTTCATAGTTCCTTTGTTTTTTTTTAATTTCGACTTTGAGACTTAATTACTCAAAATTTATACACTTAAATTACTTGAACAAAAAAAAAAAGTAAAATGAGCAATAAGTGACATACATAGTTGATTTTAAATAATTTTTTAAGAAAATTAAGTCCCATTAGATTTTAATTTATCTTGACTCAACCTATTCGTATTGAGCTTTTGTCACACGAGATGCAAAACACCCTATAGACACATACCAGCTAAGGAAAAGTAAAAGAACCTTCTGTTGAAAATTCCATGGTGACATAGAATATAAGAGTCAAACAATACCCAGCTCTCTTAGAACAACAAAAAGTTTTTCTACCGATTCCTGTGAAAAATCGATTTATTTGCTACTGGACACTCAATTCCCAACCAGCTCTTCAAATTTTATCCAATCCCATACCATTAACCCGTCTCCTCAATCACCCACCCACTCTTTTTCCACAAAAGCTCCCAACACTACTAACGCTGTGCTCAGTCACTGTCCTCCTCCAGTTTTCGACCCAATGTTCTCACCGATCGCCAAGCTAACATCCAAAATCGCAGCTTCAATGACTACCAGTGATAGTTTTGATGGTCGTTATTTAATGGCCAGGTTACGCGACAGCAAACTGTACGAAAACGTTCGTCTTTATCTTTCCTATCTGTATAACAAATCTGAAAATGTTTGTATCAACGGCAAGACCAAGACGAACGTTTTAGTTTCAATCCAAAAGGAAGGTCTTCCAACGGATCCTGTTGCTCTCAGCAAAATTTATATGCGCTTCCATGAATCCTTAAATATTCCCTCTTCTACAGTTTCAAAAGACCTTTCCACTTATGCTTCCCATCTTAGTTTAAAACGTTTACCTTTCCCTCGTCATAACCGCAATTTGAATCTTTAACCTTAATTTATCTTCTCGGCATGTATCACCAACTGTTGTATCTCTTTACTATCAGAACGTTAGAGGCCTTCGCACTAAGACCGCTACCGTGTATCTTAACTCCCAATGCTTTCCATATGATATTTTTGCTCTCACGGAAACCAATCTTTCAAGACAGCGAAATTTTTGCGTCTGATTTTACTGTTTTCCGTGCTGATGGACAGATTAGTGACATAGCTCCTACTGGGCGTGGTGTTCTTTTCGCTGTCCATAATCGTCTCAATGCATCTCTGATAGAAACTTCTAAATCACCTTTGTTTGAATATGTTTGTATTAAATTGTCTATCTCCAATCGCTGTTTTTATCTTCTCTGTTGTTACATTCGTCCCTTACAACCCTGTCATGTTTATCAACAATTTGTGGCCTCATTAAGTCCCCTAATCGATGCCGCAGATTCAAACGATGACTTCATTATCGTGGGTGACTTTAATTTGCCCGACCTGAAATGGATTCCATCCGAAGATGAAACGTGTTTTGTTCCCTCTAATCCTTCCTCCGAAAAGGAAATTATTTTCACTGATTGCTTTCTCCAGTCTGGCTTGTTTCAAATCAGTGGTATCATTAACAATCTTCAGAGACAGCTTGACCTCACCTTTTCCTCTGACCCTTTCAACTCCTCTGTTTTTAAAAGCACCCATCTTCTCTCTACTCTAGATCACTATCATCCCCCTCTATCCTTCATTTTCCGTATTGATGATAGCGTTCCAACTATGGAACCCGTAAACTCCCCTAGTTTCAACTTTCGTAAAGCCGACTTTAACATGCTTTGTAATCTTCTCAGTAACATTGACTTCAATCTATTCATCAACCTGTCTACTCCCATCGACATAGCTCTTTCCTTCTTTTACTCCTCTATTTTTGCATGTTTGATCCAATGTGTTCCTTATACGCTTCAAAAATCCTGTGCTTCTTCTCCACCCTGGTATACAAAAGAATTAAAAACCATCCGCAACGTCAGAAATAAGTTATGGAAAACCTACTTAAACTGTCCGACACCTTCTAACCATTGCAACTACCTACTAGCTTCCTCTAACTTTTCGTCTCTTTGTCACACTCTCTACCAAAATTACCTTGATAAAATGCAAACCTCTCTAATTTCAGAACCAAAACGTTTCTACCAATTTATTAATGTAAAAAGGAAATCTGACGGTCTTCCTTCAACGTTTAATTTTTTAGGTAATTCCTCCTCTGACGCCAAAGTAATAGTTAATTTTTTTTTGAATATCATAAAAGGTTTTTGTTAAATAGCCCGCATACATCTCTAGTTTCTGTAATTATTTGTCCTCAGACTGTTCGAGACAAATTAAACTTGCTGGATGATGATTTCTCCCCTGGCCCCGATTGCATTCCAGCTATTTTTCTTAAAAAATGCGCTACCGCACTCTTCGAACCCCTTACTTCTCTTTTTCAACTTTCGCTCTCCCAAGCTGTTTTTCCCACTCTTTGGAAAGAATCTTTCATTTTCCCGATCTTCAAAAAGGGCGGTAAAAACGAGGTCTCTAATTATCGACCGATAGCTAAGCTTTCTGCTATCCCCAAGCTTTTCGAAAGCATTGTGTACGACACTTTGTCTTTTCACTGCAAATCAATTGTTTCCCCACTTCAACACGGTTTCTTGAAGGGAAGGTCTACTACGACCAACCTTACCCAATTCGTTTCAATGACTCTGTTAGCTCTAGAAAAAGGCAATGAGGTTGATGTTATTACTACTGATTTTAGTATAGCATTCGACAAAATCAGTCATCAAATTATCTACCTCAAACTCAAAGCCTTTGGTTTCCCACCACAAGTTATCGAATGGATCAAATCATACCTCGAGAACCGAGTATATAGGGTTGCCTTCAGAAAAGCTTTCTCCGATCCAATATTTGCCTCTTCGGGAGTTCCCCAGGGCAGCCATCTCGGTCCACTTCTGTTTGTGCTTGCCATTAATGATGTCGGCGGTACAGTGTCATTCTCAGACCTCTCTATTTATGCAGACGACATCAAAATAGTAAAAGTTATTTCATCTGTTCAGGATTCTCTCCTCCTCCAATAAGACTTAAACACTTTCTTTATTTGGTGTAACAAAAATTTTCTTGAACTAAATGTCAAAAAATGCCAAAGTATGACTTTCTCACGTAAGCGCCTACCTTCCAGTCCCCGAATTTATTGCTTCCACAACATGCCCATCCCTAAAGTTTCGTCTATTCGCGATCTTGGAATTATCTGTGACAAAGAGCTTAATTTCCACTCTCATATTAACCATATTATTGCGAAAGCAAACTCTTCCTTGGGGTTTATCAAACGCTGGTCTAAAGAGTTTTCCAACCCATATGTCACTAAATCTTTATTCACCACCTTTGTCAGGCCTATACTTGAATATGCTAGTCAGGTCTGGTCTCCCTACCAAATAACTAAATCTCGCAGAATTGAAGCTGTCCAACGTAGATTTTTAAGATTCGCTCTTCGTAGCTTACCTTGGTCTGACCCTTTAATTTTACCGCCCTATGAAAACCGACTGCTACTCATTGACATGCCGACCCTCTCTAAACGTCGACGTATCGCTGACATTGTTTTTGTCCATCAGATTATGACTGGTACCATTGACTCCCCTGCTCTACTTGAGATGATTTATATGAATACCAATCCCCGCAACCTACGTCCCGTCCCCTTCTTCCACCTACCAACTCTTCGTACCAATTACGCCCACTTTAACCCAATTTGCAGGATGCTTCGCTTAGCTAATACAGCAGGAATCACTTTCGATTTCTCAAAAAGCTCCTCATCCCTCAGAAAAATTATGTACGCTTCCTCTATCTAACCCTTGAACCTGTTTTGGATCCCCTTTCTTCAACCCCCCCCCCCCCCCCCCCCCCCCTTAATTTTAGATTAGGATTAAGTACTGCACATTTGTAAATATGTACATGCATTTTTTGTTTTTCAAGTTAATTTTATTATTATTATTTTTGTTATTAGTATTATTGTTGTTATTATATGCGCTTGAAATAAGCTAGATAAATAAATAAACATATGCAACTCTGAGTCGGGTAGCATAACAAACAAACTCGGTCTGATTCTAAAGGAAAAACTTATTGGGCTATCAACAGTTTTGACTTATACCAATCCACTGAACCTAATGACATAATACCAGCCGAATTCAAAACGGCCGTGGATGTCACTATCTTTATCCTTGAAGTAATTCTAAATGGTTGCACAACGTTGAACTGAATTCCCTTACAATGAAGAAAACTCGAAGTTATGAGGCCGGCATATCTTAAGAGATCTCAAGCCGAGCAGTCTATTATCATTCCTTCTTAAGACTTTAGAAGGACTGATTAATATCTCTACAGCTCCCCATACCTTTTTGTAAGGTAGAAACCCTACACTTCCTGGTGCGTACTGCGTACTTCCTATTATGACGAAGAATACACCCCGGTCGCATTCCTTGACATAGAGGGCGGCTTTAATAACGTCAGTTACCTTGAAATTATGACGGCACTGCTGAATCCTAAAGTACAAAGCTCACTGGTTGAGATGATAACTCTTAAATTCAGAATTCGGAGAATTCACTCATCTCTATGAGCCCATTCTACGACGAAATCTGTCAGTAGAGGAGCAACGCAAGGCGGAGTCATATGCCCTCTTCTTTCAAACATTGTCGTAAATGAGCTTTTAGCTAACTTCAAAGAGGATGTATTCAAAGTGATTGCATATGCATACGCCGATGACGTGTTCATAATGCAAGCCGCTCTCTTGATAATCTATCGAAATAGGCAGGAAAATATGATCTGAGTGTAGGTTCCAGAGAATTGAACTGGTTCTCTTCATTAGCAAATACTTCTACAGCAAATAACTCCATCAATCTATGGGATCCAAGAGGCTCAATTTTCAAAAACTTTTTGCAGCATTTAGGGTCGTATGTCAGCAATAAAGCGCCAAATATTCTCTTCCAAGGTGTCAATCGTTTTGGGCTCATTTGCGTAGACAAAAATTTTTTACGGGTGTTAAATCGCACGATCTTGAAGCCCGCGCCACAGGACCACGACGGACGCGAGATAATGCGCTCACTAAAACATTCATTGTCCATGTAGCACCGTCCTAGTGGAACCAAAGGTCGTCCATATCAACATCCTCCAAATCAGATACGAAAAAGTCATTGATCATAGCTCTAAAGCATTCCCCACTGACTGTAACATTACGGCCGGTTTCAGTTTTGTAGAAATATGGACCAATGATTCCCTCTGCTCTTAGTGCATACCAAACATAGACTTTTTGTGGTTAAAACACCGCGGCGTCTCAACAAAGGTTTCAGGACTATCATGACTCCAAATGCAACAGCTTAAGCTTCATCGCTTGAAAAAATGGGATATGTGGCCGTTTTGTTTTGGGCCAATTCAATAAACGTGCTAGGCGTTTGATGGTCGTTCGGTTTCAATTCTTGCACGAGGTGGATTTTGTTAGGTAGAAAACCAGATCATTCCTCAAAATCTTGTATAAAATTGATCGGCACAGCTTCAATTATTGAGCGCGGTGGCGGATGGAGTCGTTAGGATCTTATCGATACTCTGATCCATAGCGGCAATAATGCCATTGGTGCGCACTGTATGGTCACTGAAGATGCACATTATCCACTGGAGTAAACGTAGTGCGAAACCGATCTATGGCCACTCGAATTACCAACGCTGCTGGGCGATTATGTCGACTGATTTATTGAACGCAGCGCCAGATTTTTCACGCGAACCGAACCATTGTTTTTTTAACTAACTTGAAAAACTTGCAAACTTTGCTACGGAGTAGATACATACACACTCGTACATACAAAGAATGGCACAACAGAGCGGTGAGCCCAGGCGCCAAGCGTATTTCACAAACATAGTGAGGGAATGGAGGGGACCTACAATTTTCTGGCGACTTCGAACGGCTAATCGAGAATGCACTTTACATATAGGGTAATGAATTTGCTATCGCAGGACTTTACAATTCCTCTCGAGAGGTAATACGCGTGGAAAACATTTTTTCCGCTTAACAGGCAGACATGATAATCATTACGCCTTGGTTACCAGAGTAAGTCTATTTATTTAAACGACAAACCAAACTGAGCATAAATCAAATGACAGGTTTAAAAAGAAAACACCTTCGAAAAAGTATTGTTAGATTGAAAACCAAACGTTAAAAAAACACCACTATTTTGTACGTATAATTAGATCTAATGGCTATTAAAATCATTCAGTTCGAAAGTACGATGGAAAATCTTTTTCGTCGTTCCTGCTTCGTCAATGCCTTAACGTGTACCAAGGCTAATCGCAGATGCCATTTGATTATTGTCCATCTCTCTGCGAAAATGATAAAGTTTAGTGCTGATATCCAAAGAAAACGCAGACGTTTCCCGTAACTGACTGTCTTCTGGTACAACCAAAGATGTCTGATGAAATGTGTCCAATTATTTTAATCGAATAGTTAGTTACATGATACTCGTATCTCACCTGAGGTGGGGGAGAAAATCTAATTTGATCGAAAAATATCTAACAGAATACCGATGCACAAGAAAGAATCACTAAATCCACTGCAGCCTTTACCTGCAAAATTCTATTGGATACACTTGGGTACGGGTGATGCATCACTTGATATGATATCAAGCGTAATTCTCAACGGAGTATTCGTGGTTTGATGCAAGCTGTAAAGAGGCGATTAGTGAAAGAGAAAGTAGTTTGTCATCGGTCCCAACGCTCGTCTTCAATGACTCTCCATATGTTAGCTCCATCGACAAAGACAGTTTCCTGGCAGCTCAATTTGCTGCTAACTCGACACTTCCTCATAGCATATTGGCTCCACCTGAGCTCGAGTCTGCAAATTCTGTGATGAAGCAGATATTTTTTCGAACTCGCTCGGTTGCGAGAGTCCTCAAAGATCTCAATATACATGAATCCGCTGGTGCAGATGGTATCCCTTCCGCTATTCTGAAGAGGTGCTCTTCTACGCTTGATATTTCTGAGGCATTTGATAAAAGAGCCTGATGCCAACTTTTATAGAAAATGCGTGTTTTTGGTATCGATGAGTCTCTTCTTCGTTGGATTAGAAACTATATTTCCGACCGTTCAATACAAGTTGTATTGGATGGCTTCAAGTCTGATACCCACTTCATAAATGCTGATGTGCCCCAGGCTCCGTTTTGTCTCCGACTCTCTTCCTCATTTTCATAAATGATCTCTCGTCTGAAACTTCCAATCCTCTCAACTGTTTTGCTGACGACTCGACCCTCAGCTTTTCATATTCGTTTCCATATTCACGTCCCTGCTCTTCGGATGTGGAACTGGAACGGCTGCGTATGATAAGCTCATTGAATTCTGACCTTGACAGCATTGTTACATGGGGTCATAAGAACCGAGTAGAGTTCGATGCTTCGAAAACTCAATGCTGTCTCTTATCGTTGAAGCTTAACATTCCCCCATTGCCATTATCCATGAATGGGTACCTGCATCGAAGAAACCGAAAAGCTGTCAGTACCTACTCGGTATGTGTGTAAACGATGATCTTCGTTGGAATGACCACATATTTGAAGCCGTCAAAAAAGCTGCTAAATGCTTAGGCTTCTTGAGACGATGCAGAAAGTTCCTCACCCCTTCTGATCTGGCTACAATTTAAAAGGCTTTCATCCGCCCAAAACTGGAGTATAACTCCCATATATGGTCAGGTGCTGCTCAAACATCTTTGCACCTGCTTGATAGGGTACAAAATAGAGCGTTAAGGTTGATAGGTGATAGTTCAATCGTAGAATCGATTAATTCTCATGAACATCGTCGAAACGTTACCTGTCTCTCTCTATCTCTTTTATCGCTTTTTTTACAAACAGTACTCTAGTTAAATAGCCAGTTGCATTCCTCCCCTGAAACAATTTAGCCACAACACCCGCCTTGCTAGGAATGCTCATCAGTTTTACCTTGAGCCCAACTTCGGACGTACAGTCAAGTATAGAGATTCGTATTTCAGTCGCACAACCTGGATGTGGATTGTGGAATGCTCTACCTGACCCTGTTTTTCCCCTGCATTACGATTCACAAAAGTTCAAGAGCAACGTGCATCAATGTCTCCTTCCAAATCCTCTCCTACTTTCCTAAATGCTCGCACTGTGTTTAATAACATTAAAAGGTTGTCTCTCCCACACCCCATGTGTTCATATCTTACTCTCTCCTTTAATAGTAATTTGGATCTAGTAGGTTTCTTCTTCGAGGATCCAAGCGATTTGATGAACCATTCACCCCAACCGCTTTAATCAATGCTTTAAATGGTTAAATTGACTGAGGCACTCCCTAACATCTTTCTCATAGTATTGGTCTAACAGCCACAATTTGTTTCCTGACAGCCATTTTAACCAAAACTCATATGAGGCCAATACACGTAATTAGCTGAAGCACTCAAACCAGCCGATTGTAGATACTACTAGGCTAGCACCCATTTTCTTTTTTGTGGCAGATAAGATGGAAATTAGGTGTTAGTAATTTCGCTTATACCTCATGGGCTACGTCTAGATGAAACTCGGAGGCTGAAGAGTAAAAAGTAATCAATTTACGCACCCGGCTTATTAACTAAGCACTCCAGTACTGCACCACTGCCGTTCCAATCGAACACTGTTTTGTTGCTACTGAGGACGATTTGAAACCTAAATGCAAGCTCGTTCCAGACGATGTTTTTGACATCTTTTTTGTAGTTCATTGAAATGCAACATGATTTTAGCCAGCCCATCCATTTTAGGTACGACAGTATTCAATATTCCAGTCACCTTCTCCTACTTCAACGCTGATAGTTCCCAGTCCCAGTGATGGACTTGCAAAAAAAAGTTCTTACATAACTTCATATTTCATAACGACATCCTGAATTAATTCAAAGTACCCTCTCCATTCTTTCCACAGTGAATACCAACCATGCAGCAGCAAACTAGATATGTCGGCCTTGTGGCCGATCTGATGCCCAACATCAAGCTCATGAAGTGGTCTGGGCTCTTCATGCACAACTATACAAGCGGGTCGAGCTTTTTCAAAAAAGTCTACTCCTCCATACATCTTGTGTTGATTCTGGTTCAATTTTTCTCGATTCTCGGTAACATGGCCCTCAATGCGGACGAAGTCAATGAGTTATCTGGCAACACAATCACGGCCCTCTTCTTCACTCACTGCATTACGAAGTTCATTTTCCTTGCCGTCAATCAAAAGGCATTCTACAGGTAAGGACACACATGAAAGTTTGATATTCCGTGTAGCCATCGCTCAAAAGTTACACAATTTATTGGCAGAACCCTCAACATTTGGAATCAAGTAAACTCGCATCCTTTGTTTGCTGAGTCTGATGCTCGATACCATGCAATTGCTTTATCCAAAATGCGAAAGCTATTTGTATTGGTTATGTTGGCCGTTGTCCTTTCGGCTGGTGGTGAGTTCGCTTATCTATGGGTGGACCAACTTTTTGTTGTCATTTATTTATTTCCTTTTTTTTTCGGTTTCAGCCTGGACAACGATCACGTTCTTTGGAGAGAGTGTCAAGTTTGCACGTGACATGGAAACAAACGAGACCATTACCGTTGAAATACCACGACTGCCGATAAAGGCCTTTTATCCATGGGATGCCAGTCATGGAATGTTCTACATCATTTCATTCGTCTACCAGCTGTATTTCCTGCTGTTCTCGATGACACATGCCAATTTGTGTGATGTCCTTTTCTGCTCCTGGCTGATTTTTGCATGCGAACAGTTGCAACATCTAAAGGGCATCATGAAACCGTTGATGGAGTTGTCCGCTACACTTGATACCTACCGTCCGAATTCGGCTGCGTTGTTTCGTTCTCTGTCGGCCAATTCCAAGTCGGAGCTTATTATAAACGAAGGTATGTGGAAATGTTGTAGTTATTGGTTGTGACAATAATGGAATGGCATTTACAGAGAAAGAGCCAGTTGATACATTGGATATGACTGGTGTTTACAGCACCAAGGCCGATTGGGGTGCACAATTTCGGGCACCCTCCACTTTGCAGACATTCACTGGAACAAATGGCATGAATAATCCAAATGGACTCACCAAGAAGCAGGAGATGATGGTACGAAGTGCTATCAAGTATTGGGTTGAACGACATAAGCACGTTGTAAGGTGAGATGATTATATGGGCAGCAGCTTTGAATATGTTAATTTAGATTGAAGATTATGTCCTCATTATTTGCTATATTTAATGGCTTAAGAAAGGAGGCAGGTACTGTTTCTTGGCCAAATGGCACTATAACATCTAATTTTAGGGGCATTTAAAGATCCCTACCATTGGAATTCGGCCATTGCTTTTTCAGACTCACTAAGTTAATGGAGCCTATCGATTGTTAGGTGTTTTTCATTTTCCAGCCGGGGTATATCTCACCGGTGTCCAGGATCTGCGAATGAAAACACTAAAACTCAGATTTGAATTCACAAAACTCTTATTTAGCGAATTTTTCTGTAATAATACACCTCGGGCAGGGTATTGTTATTACTGCTGCACTCGGCACCGATGATACGGGGTCTGGCTCTATGGCTAACGGTTCTCAAGTATTCAGTTTATTACCTATGGCTCTTTAGGAGCTGAAGAAATATCGATTCGCGTTAGACCTGTAAGAATAGAGAGAATCAAAAGTAAAGGTTAGAAGTGATGTCATTGAAAAAATATATTTGCGTCTCCCCCGCCAGTCAGTCCGACAATAAATCCCCAAATTCTGTATACTCTAATGTAACTGCAGATTGGCATTTTCTTCAGATTCTGAAAAATCTTTGATGTTTTTCCCTTATTTGAATCGCTCAGCGATAGATTCACATTTCCAAAAGACAACATATGCTTGGCAGCATATAATAAGCCGCCGCCGCACAAAATTCTAAGAATTCCACAAAGAAAAGTATTACACTCCATGCATTGGGTTGTCCTGTTGTCGCGCTTTGGTTGCCCTGTGGTCGCCATGTGGTTGCCCTGTGGTCGCCATATGATTGCCCGTGGTTGCCATGTGGTTGCGCTGTGGTTGCTCTGTGGTCGTCCTGTGGTTATTTCGAACTGGTCGATTTGTTGAAACCTCCCACGAATAAAGCGACTATGTTTTTGTTCTTCTCCCTGTTGCTCCAATTGACTTAGTCATTACCGACAAATTGGTGTAACCGAGAAGAAGAACTAGAAAATAGTCGCTTTACTCTCACGAAGTTTCAGCAAATCGACTAATGTGAATTTCGTCATTCGCTTACGTCTCCAATCAGCCTAGCAGTTTAGCGCCGGCGCGGCGCCGCGCCATCTACTTTCCGACTCCCATCGATCGATATGCTATGTTAACACCCTTGTTTCCGTATTTGCTGCTTCCTCAACCTTTTTCATATTTTCTTTATGCTGCGAGGAGAGAATTGGTAGTAAACCGGCAAGTACAAGAACTGCTGTGATAGGACTGTGGTTCTTGTGGCGTAATGGTTAGCATTATCTTACTTACTTACTTAAGGTGGCGCTACAGTCCGGGTCGGACTAGGGCCTCAACCAACATGCTTCTCCAGCCAGCTCGGTCCCTAGCTAGCTGCCTCCAGTTTTGCACGCCAAGTTGGTTGAGGTCCTCTCCTACTTGCGTGCGCCACCTGAGTCGCGGTCTTCCTCTACTGCGCCGTCCCTCGGGATTGGATTCGAAGACTTTCCGGGCCGGAGCGTTGGTGTCCATTCGCTCTACATGACCCAGCCATCTAAGCCGCTGGACCTTGACTCGTTTTACAAGGTCAGTGTCGCTGTACAGCCCGTACAGTTCGTCGTTAAATCTTCTTCTCCACTCTCCATCTATGCAGACGGGACCAAAAATCACCCGAAGAATTTTTCTCTCGAAGCATCCTAAAGCGTTCTCGTCTGCTTTTGACAAGGTCCATGCCTCTGCGCCATATATAAGATCCGGGATGATAAGTGTCTTATACAGGGATACTTTAGTTGCTCGAGAGAGGACTTTACTACTCAATTGCCTTCTTAGTCCGAAGAAACAGCGATTGGCAAGAGTTATTCTTCGTTTGATTTCAGCGCTGGTGTCGTTGTCTGAATTAATAGCGGCGCCTAGGTAGACAAAGTCCTTAACTACCTCAAAGTTATAGCTGTCAATCGTGACGTTTTGTCCAAGACGTCGGTGTTGGGTGTCCTTTCTTGATGACAGCATATACTTGGTCTTGCCCTCATTTACCACTAAACCCATCTTCTTCGCTTCCGTCTCAATGCTCATAAACGCGCCATTGACATCACGCTGCGTTCTTCCAATTATGTCAATATCGTCGGCATATCCGAGCAATTGAACGGATTTTTGAAAGATTGTGCCTCTTGTGTTGACGTGGGAGTTTTGCACTATTCTTTCAAGAACGATGTTGAAGAAGTCGCATGACAGTGCATCGCCTTGCCTAAAACCTTTTTTGACATCGAATGTATCGGTGAGATCTTTTCCGACCCTGATGGAGCAGCGTGCGTTCTCCATCGTCATCCTACACAATCGGACAAGTTTGGTAGGGATGCCAAAACTAGACATGGCTCTCTATAACTCCTCTCTATAGATGCTGTCATACGCGGCCTTAAAATCGATGAAAAGGTGGTGGGTATCGATTTGAAGCTCCTGGGTTTTTTCCAAGATCTACCGTAGTGTGAAGATTTGGTCTATGGTGGACTTTCCTGGTCTAAAGCCGCACTGATAAGGACCTATCAGGTTGTTGACGAATGGCTTCAGATGCTCACACAATACGGCAGAGAGGATCTTATATGCGATGTTAAGAAGACTGATACCTCTGTAGTTGGCGCAGTTCAGAGGGTCTCCTTTCTTGAGAACCGGTGAAACAATGCTGTTGAATTTATATTATTCCTACTATTATCTACTTGTTTAGTTTCAAGTCAGAAAAACATAGTTGACTTTGAATTTGTGTATAGAGAAAAATTAATAATTTTTCTTCACTTCTGTTCAGTTACTATAACAATAAACAACTATTAAATTTTCTAGAAGTTTTTCTTTTCACAAAGGAAAAAGGAATTTTTATCAAAAGGTTATAGGCCCAGTCCACGGTAATACTGCATAAGGGGATTCTGGTTTTGTACGAGACATTTCATAATCGAAATAGTACATTTGGATCCAAACATGGAAAACGACAGGGTAAATATCGAAAAACTGGAGGGTGGAAGCAATTGGTTGACGTGGAAGTTCCAAATTCGACAAATTTTGGAAGCCAACGAATTGTTTGATGTTGTAGACGAAACCGCTCAGAAGCCAAACATTAATCAAGAAAATTATTCAACTGCGATTGTGGCATGGAAGAAATTGGATGCAAAAGCAAGAAGGACAATTTCAACAGCATGCATGAAACAGCCACTTCTTCAGATCATGAACTGCGAAACAGCGCACGAGATGTGGGCAACCCTTAAAAGCACATATGAGCAGTCATCGAAATCAAATATTTTATTTTTGCAACAGAAGTATTATAGTTTGTCGAAGGAGCCAGGGGACGATATTTCAGTTTTCTTGTCAAAGCTGTTGGAAATTGTGCGGCAACTGAGAGATCAAAAGGAAAACATATCTGAGTCTATGGTTATGACTAAGATTTTGATGTCTTTGCCCGCCGAGTACAACCATTTTCATAGCGCATGGGAGTCTACAGGTTCTGAAAGTCAAACCATAGGAAATTTACGTGCACGTTTGATGACTGAGGAACTTCGTTTGAAATCGCAGGGTCAGGTGGAAGAGGTAGAGGCACTTATGGCGAGGCGAATTTTTACAAAGAAAGTCAGCAATTCCAAGAAGAACATACCATCTAGCAGCAACTTTAAGGGCTCAAATAAAAACGGGAAACCAAAAGGTAAATGTTTTAGGTGTGGCCAAGGCGGTCATTGGAAGCGGGACTGTCCACAAATGAGAGATGTACCTAAGAAACGGGACGACACTTCGGTTGACGCTTTTGTTTGTCACGGGCCTGCATCCACCGGTGACAAAGATACTTGGATTCTAGATTCCGGAGCGAGTGACCACATGAGCCATCGACGTGATTGGTTTGAAAATTTCACAGAGACAACAAGCTATGTTACGATTGGAAATGGTGAAAAAATAATAGCTCAAGGAAAAGGCGACATCAACATTCTTGCATTCAATGGCGATGACTGGATCCAGAAAATTATGGTGAATGTTTTGTATGTGCCAGCCATTCAATTGAATTTGTTTTCATCAGGAAAGGCCATGGATCTAGGGTATCAGTTAAAGTCAAACAACAAGAGATGCGAGTTACTGAATAACGGAAATGTTGTTGCAGTGGGAGTTCGTCGAGAAAAGTTGTACCAGATGATGTTTACGGTGAGTCAATCCCAGGACGGCACTGCTTCGGCAAATTTAGCCGTTAAAAGATTGTCGCTTCGGTCGTGGCACGAACGGTTGGGACACCAGAATATCGCTTACGTGAGGAAGTTCCTAAAAGATCGAAGTATCAGTTTTGACAATGAAGATTTCATTTGCGAGGCTTGTACATACGGAAAGCATCATCGGGGTAGTTTTAAGAGCTGCGAAAAAAAATCAAACAATTGTGGGGAATTACTTCATTCTGATGTATGTGGACCGTTCCAAGAAAACTCAATGGGGGGCGCTAAGTATTTTTTGTTACTGAAGGACGACTACTCGCATTTCCGTTTTGTATATTTCTTGAAGCACAAGTCGGAAGTTGCAAGCAATGTGAAAAAATGTATACTTAAAATACAAAAGGAAAATGAACACAGCGTTCGATATTTTCGATCAGACAACGGTACTGAATTTGTCAACGGGGAGTTGAAAAATTTCTTCGACGAAATGGGCATTCAACACCAGCGAACAGTTCCATACACGCCAGAGCAAAATGGGTGTGCTGAAAGGGAAATGAGGACTATCGTTGAAGCAGCGAGAACCATGCTTCATTCCAAACAAATGGACAAACAGTTTTGGGCCGAAGCAGTAAACTCATCAGTTCATGTCCTCAATAGAACTGGAACAAGTACTGTAGCAGATAAAACACCTTATGAACTTTGGTACAGCAAAGAAGCAGAAATCAACCATTTACAAGTTTTTGGCACTGAAGTATTCATTCATATTCCAAAGGAGAAACGGCAAAAACTTGATGCAAAGGCTGCGAAGTGCGTCTTCGTCGGATATGACAACCAATCCAAAGGGTATCGTGTTTGGAATCCGAAGACAAACAAAATCGAAATAGCTCGAGATGTTATATTTTTGCTTGAAGACCCCGTCGTATCCCTCGATTTGGAAGAAAGTGAAATGGAAATAAACTCAGTTGGTGATAGCACATCTGAAGAGGTAATGGTACCAGGACAAGAAGTTCAGCAAGGAGCAATTTGTGATCTTGATAACAGGAATATTGTCAGACAACGGTTACGAGATCGGAGTGAAATTGCAGCTCCAAGGCGATTATCATACCTCGCATCAGATGACCATATGGCAATGTTAGCTTATGAAGACGAACCAAGGACTTACGATGAAGCAATTGAATCAGATAACTGCAAGCACTGGATACAAGCCATGGATGAAGAGAACGATTCCCTCATAAGAAACAAGACATGGACTTTAGTAGAACCATCAACTGATAAAAAGGTAATTGATAATCGATGGATTTTCAAAATCAAACGAAACCCGGATGGGAGCATCGATCGTTATAAAGCTCGGTTAGTAGTACGAGGGTTTACACAAGAATATGGAATTGATTACCAAGAAACCTTCAGTCCAGTTGTCAAGTTTACATCGATTCGAACAATATTGGCGTTGGCTGCATCAAAACGGATGAAGCTGAAACAATTTGATGTTAAAACGGCTTTTCTCAACGGAATTTTGGAAGAAGATGTTTACATGCGTCAACCCATTGGATATGAAGATGGCACTAAACGAGTTTGCAAGTTAGCCAAGAGTTTATATGGCTTAAAACAGGCATCACGCTGTTGGAACAAACAGTTCACGATGTTTGTAAACAAGTTTGGTTTGAAGGCTTGTGAGTCAGATCCATGTGTGTTTGTTTCTGACGGAAAGGATAGCATGCTGATTCTGGCTATTTATGTTGACGACGGTTTAATAGCAGCAGAAAAAGAAGAAGCTATAGATCCAGTGATTCGACACTTGCAAAGGGAGTTCAAAATCAAAGTTTTCGAGTTGAAATGTTTCTTGGGCCTCGAAATAATTCAATCAACAGATTCAACGATTCATGTGCATCAAGAAGGTTATGCCAGAAACATAATTTATCGGTTCAATATGTCAAATTCAAACGCTGTCACAACACCATCGGATACTGCTCAAAACCTAGGGGACTTTACGGCCAACGAAGAAGTCAAATTTCCTTATCGGGAAGCAATAGGAAGTCTTATGTATCTGGCAGTAGCAACAAGGCCGGATATAAGTTTTGCAGTGGGAAATGTTAGCCGACATTTAGATAAACCAGCAGCAGCTCATGTGAATGCGGTAAAACGTATAATAAAATATATAAAAGGTACGATGGATACAGGCATTCGGTTCAACGGGGGAAATGATTTCAATTTCTGTGGATTCAGTGACGCAGACTACACTGGAGATATTGAAACAAGAAGGTCAACGTCCGGTTATATTTTCACGCTTGGAGGTGGAGTCATCAGTTGGAGCTCGGAACGCCAAAAATCAGTTGCATTATCAACAACTGAATCCGAATATGTTGCGGCGGCACATGCTGTGAAGGAACTGGTTTGGCTTAAGAGATTGATAAGTCAGTTACTTCAATCAAAAGTGGATACGCCTGCTTTCTTCATGGACAACCAGAGTGCGATACGACTTGTCAAGAACCCGGAGTTTCATAAGAGAACGAAACATATCGACGTGAGATATCACTTTATTCGTGAACAATTTGAAGATGGTGCTTTTGAACTAAGGTACGTGCAATCAAACGACCAGTTGGCAGACATAATGACAAAAGCTCTACCCAAGATTAAACATCAACGTTTATGCAACCTGATGAATGTTATCTCGAAGAAATGACATTTTTCAATTCTACGATTATGAAATTCTAATTTTTTTTGACTTGTATCTAAAAGTGGGAGTGTTGAATTTAAATTATTCCTACTATTATCTACTTGTTTAGTTTCAAGTCAGAAAAACATAGTTGACTTTGAACTTGTGTATAGAGAAAAATTAATAATTTTTCTTCACTTCTGTTCAGTTACTATAACAATAAACAACTATTAAATTTTCTAGAAGTTTTTCTTTTCACAAAGGAAAAAGGAATTTTTATCAAAAAATGCTAAGGTTCCATTCATCGGGCATGCTTTCTTCCGACCACATTTTGCAAATGAGCTGGTGCATACTACTGACCAGGTCATTGCCTGCCGCTTTAAACAATTCGGCAGTGAGGCCATCAGCTCCAGCAGCTTTGTTGGACTTCAGCTTGGATACTGCTGTCTTCACTTCGTTCAGGTCGGGTTGGCGGAATTGTTGGTCTACGTCGCCTAAATCGAATGGTTCTATCTCTCTAACAGCGGAATTGGGTTCATCATCGCCGTTATAGAGCTTGGAAAAGTGGTCTTTCCATATCCTCAGCATTGACTGCGGTTCCACCACGATGTTCCCTTGGTCGTCTTTGCAGGCTTCGGCTCGGGGCTTATAGCCCGAGGCTGTTGTTTTTACCTTTTGGTAAAACTTCCGAACCTCATTCCTGCTGTGGCACCCTTCTATCTCCTCGATCGAGCGCTTCTCATGCTCTCTCTTTTTCCGTCTGAGAAGCCGGTGTTCGTCTCTCCTCTTCTGCTTGTAGAGCTCGTAAGCAGTTCTAGTGTTTTTGTGCAGTGCCGCTTTGTATGCTTCCTGTTTAGCTGCATGTGCTTGCCGGCATTCGTCATCCAGCCAGGGGTTTCGTTGTGGTGGCCGTGTGAAACCCAGCACTTCAGAGGCGGCATCTCTGATGGCTGATTGGCAGTGCTGCCACTGGTTCTCTATACTTGATGCTGGCGGCAAAGGACTCCTTAAGAGGTTGTAAGAGACTCGATCGGAAAAGGACTTGGCGATCTCTTGCGATTGTAGTCGTCCAACGTCGAATTTTCTCACACTATTTCCTTGTGTTGGCTTGGATCGGGATATCCGCAGTCGTACCTTGGCTACAACAAGGTAGTGGTCCGAGTCAATGTTGGCCCCTCGGAATGTTCGGACATCCTCTATACTGGAGAAGTGTCGTGCGTCGATCGCAATGTGGTCAATCTGGTTGACGGTTGATTGATCAGGAGATTTCCATGTCCCTTTGTGGATATTGAGGTGCTGGAACCGCGTACTAGCTACCAGAACATCTCGCCCCGCAGCGAAAACGATCAGCCTGAATCCGTTATCGGAGGTGTTGTCGTGCAGGCTGTATCTTCCGATTATTCCACCAAAGATATCCTCTCTTCCTAGCTTGGCATTAAAATCTCCTAGAACAATCTTAATGTCATAGCAAGGGCACTGCTCATATGTTTTGTCCAGGAGCTCGTAGAATACGTCTTTGGTGTCTTCATCCTTTTCCTTTGTGGGGGCGTGTGCGCAAATGAGGCTTATGTTGACGAATTTAGCCTTGATGCGGATTGTTGCTATGCGCTCGTTCACATAGTTGAAACTCAAGACTTTTTGCCTGAGTCTAGTTCCAACAACAAATCCACATCCAAACAATCGCTGCTTTTGCTCTCGGTAGCAATCGCCGTAGTAGATATCGCAGTCTTTTAATTTGCGTCTACCTGGTCCATCCCATCGCATTTCTTGAATAGCGGTAATATCTGCTTTGTAGCAGTTGAGGGCTTCCGCTAGTTGTTCGGCTGCACGTGGTCTATTAAGGGACCTAACATTCCACGTACAGATCCGAATTTCGTTGTCCGTTTTTCGTTTGCTTGGTTCGTCATCAGTAAATCCGTCCGTATCCGAGGCTTGTTGGTGTTTCGCAACTAACAATTTCTTTACGTGGCCGGGAAGTCACCCCGACAGCACGACCCCCAACCTGGAGGGCCAGATCCTTGTATAACTCCAAAGATGGGGAGCCGGATAAACCGTTCCTTATAGGCCTGAGCTCCAAATATGTTGTAGTAGCCCTATAAGGTGTTCACTAAGTAGTTCAACCTGACTGGAACTGTAGACGCCACCGTTGATTCCATCTAGGGAATTCCTCCGCTGCCGTCTGGATGAAAGAAGAGGTGACTTAGTGGGAACACCTCTCCCCCCTCTCTCGTTTGCTGCCACCAACAACCTTCCACTGGGGTTGAGACCCAATCTCCAGTTGAGGTACTAGGCACCCGATGTTCACCACGTGGAGGTGAGAGTAGGAGTTGTCAGACAGACGTGGGTTTTAAGAAAAACCTATGAACGCTTGGGTCCTCTTGGGTGCACGTGTCTACCATTTAAACAACATTAGGTTAGCATTATCATGTCTGCTAAATAAATGAGAGTTCGTGAATCGAAACAAAGTCGTTTGAGAGTAAATAAACTGCTTTGGGAAACGGTGTCTCACTCAGCCGTTCGGAATCGGTAAAAATAATTTGTTGGCATTCTCCATTCTCCACATGCTATGGTTGAGTGAAATGCGTTGGACACTGGAGGCTTTCATTGAACGTCCTTACTTTTTTTTCTACCTGTTTGACAGAGAAGGCAAAAATGAGGAGTCTGCAGCTATGAAGACTAGAGGAAGACCCACTGAAATTTTGTGTTCCCTCTCTAAATTAGACTGAGTTATAATTTCAATATTTATCATATAAGAGGTGTGTTCAGAAAATATAGGGAATTGTAAAATTTCGTGGATTTTCAGTCAATCACTCGTTGGTATACATTCCAGTAAAGAACGATGAGACTTTCAGCTCTATTCATTGCTTACTTTATCTATAGCAGCAGCTTTTTTAGACGTGTTTTTATGATCTCTGCAATTTTTGTTTGTTTCGGTTTGGGCGAGCCAGGATGCCCCCACTGAGACGATTGAGCCGTAATTTTAACAACGTCATATAAGATATAAGTAAATCTATGGTTCGTCACCTGTTACAGAACGTGCATAGTCGATGACTCCTAAGCAACATCCATTCGCGGCTTTTTTGATGAGAATCGTCGAGCTCATAAAACACTTCTGAACTTAGCGGTTACCACAAACAAAATAAGCAGGGAATATAGATGAAAACTTATGAGCTAGAAAGGGTTGCAGAAGGCTTGACAAAGTCTTGGCTACATTCATCACATCATTTCAGCTGTCAGCAAAGTATCGATGACATTAAACGAATTTTCCACAATAGCACCTGCCTTTGTGAATATTGATTAGTGTTTCCAATTCAACCACTTCAGGACACCAATCACCAATAAGATTTGATGCTTACATCACTCATTTTACTTGGACTGTAACGGGATTCCAAAAAGAGTGGCTGTAAAAAAACCTGCCAATACTTCAGGAGGAAATCGATATAAGACTAAGGTATTTCCTTCAACACTCATAATCATTACATTTCAACTAAAAAAGTGGTATGCCCAATGCCCATGTTAATTAAAAATTAAGAAAGCCAAAAAGGCCACTTTTATACAGTTTGTAGAAAGTATCTCTGTTGTCTTCACTGCCCTACTGCAGAACGGGGCTGCCATATTTGCTCTCATTCTATTCAAACATACTTGAAAGCTGGAGAAGAGTAGCAGTAATATACTTGCCAAAAGCAAGAATGAATCTGGATCCAAGCCCTAAATCCTTTCGACCAATCAGTCTTATGTCATTCATCCTCCAATGTATGGAGAAGGTCATTGATAGACACATCCGCGATATGCAATTAGCTACCTATCCAATATCCACGATCACAATACGCATTTCAACCATGGAAATCAACGGAAACCGCGTTAAATGATCTGGTTACGAGGATCGGGCACTCTATCGATGAAATGGAAATTTGCGTAGGGACATTTCTCGACATAGAATTAGCCTTCAACAACACTTCATTTGTGTCCACAGATCGTGCTCTAAGGTACCACAACGTTCCACAAATAGTTTGCAAATAGATAAATGTCCATAATAAACAGCAGAATTATCCACAGCAAAATCGAAGAATTGAAATCTCAGCACTAACAACAAGAGGCTGCACTCAATGTGGAGTCCCCTCACCACTCATCTGGCCAATAGTCGTGAACAGCCTACTTAGATTACCTGCAACTCAAGGCATTTATGCAGTGGGCTTTGCAGACAATCTATCATTGTCATACAGGGCTCATCAGAAACACTAATATCAAGAAGACTTTTCAGTCAGCTCTGAACACAGTACGAAGCTGGTGCTCAGATGAAGGTTTCTCCATCAACTCCATAAGACAGTTATTGCCCCATTTACAAGAAGAAGATATCTAAATCTTCTAATACCTCCCTCTCTCTATGGGAAACAATAACACTTTCAAAAGAATCAAAACACCTTAGGACCATCCTAGACAGCAAAATGTCATGGATCCCTCAATTAGAACTCATTTCCAAAAGAGCAACCAAGTCCCTATGCACTTTTCGAAGCATATGCGGGAAAAACTGGGATTTAAAACCTAAAATGGTGTACGACCTATATACGTTGCTAGTCAGACCAGCAATAACGTACGCAGCCGTAGTATGGTGGACAAAAACAAAAGAAGAAACGGCAATCCAAAAACTAGAAAAGATTCAAAGATTGGCAACAACAAGCATTACTGGATGCATGGGTACAACTCCAACATACGCTCTAAACGTCTTTGTACGACTACCTCCAATTCATCTGCTCATAAAAAATGGAAGCAAGACTGGCGACATACGTCTCTTTCATAAAGGACACACCAAATTATACCAAAACCCGAAAAGACATCTGTCGATAATGGAAAGTTCAGAAAAACTTAATACCTTTAGTATGTGCTTGGATGCTACTGCAACTTCAAACTCAATTTTTCCATTGTCATCCCCCATAAGGAAGATCGGGAGAACATCAAGCCTCATTCTTCAAGGACGGCACAAATGTGGAAACTGGTACAGTTTCCGGCATTTTCAGTGAATCTCCCAGAAAGAATTTCTCAGTAAGTCTGGGTAGTCACTCATCCATTTTCCTAGCTGGAAACTTTGCATTAACGAATGTTCGAGAGTAATATATTCGTCGAACACGAAAAACAAAACAATATGTATTCATTTCCTCAGGCAGCCAAGGAGCACTAAAAGCATTAAGCTTGTGATGCTTCTTTTGCAAAGGCTGGGGTATAACTCAGGGTGTCGAGGGTCTACGCAAGGAAGCTTCGTAAGACTTGGGTTGCGGCGCGCGGTCCAACTTCTCAAAATAATATTCAGAACGGCAGGTTAAATTTTATAATTAACTCTAAATTTATTACTTTACAACATTTTCTCTCAGGTATAGAAGGGGGAGTGGGAAAGGTGATGGGGTGGTGGAGCAGCTAGCCACGGTGGTGGGTTGACGCTGCCTCAGCGTAGAAGGCCATTGCCTCATCGTTGTTGAATGTGTCGTCTTCCATTAGTGTCATCGCATCGATGTATCTCGGGTCCGGGTGTTGGTCTTCTTCTGCTAACTTTCTAACTAAGGGGTTCGAATGGTTGGCCAAGTTTTCTAGTATAGGCGTCTTCCAGATTGCACCTTGTATTTCTCTATGGGGATTACCGTTGCTTCTTCATAGAGCTTTCTATTGCTGACGTTTTTCTTGCGTATCGGATCGTATCCAAGCCCTGTACATATGCGCAGAACCTTCCTCTGGAATACAGCCAGTTTCTGTATTATAGTCTTGGATAATGTAAACTAGACGGGGAAGCAGTAGGTGATCACGGGTCGTATTAGCTGCTTGTACATCAACAATTTTGTGTTTTGGCTCAGTCCACTTCTTTTGCGCATCAGTGGGTGGACGCGATGGAGAGCAAAGTTAGCTTTTTTGACGACTGCAGTGGCGTGCGGGTTAAAACGCATTAGTTTAGTTCGTTGAAGTGTACTCCTAGATACTTGACCTGCTTTTTCGGCCTGAGCTGTGTACCGTCGGGAAGATTTACGCAGATGTTGTGGTAGTTTGTGCCTGATCTCGAACGCCTCCGTCCTTGTGTGTGTCTTCTTATGCAAATTAGCTCGGATTTCGTTGAATTAATTCTGATTCCCCATAGTTTGTAGTACTCGAAGAGCTTCTTTATGATGTCTTCAACTCGACGAGCAGCGATCACAGGTGACAGTGAGAGCGCTTAGATCAATGATTCATCCGCAAAGAGAAGGTTTTCTGGTTGAGGTTGGTCCGAAGTGAAGACGCTATACAGGAAGGGACCTAGCTTCGATCCTTGATCTGATTTGTATTGATTATTTTGCCTCTACTCATCAACTTTATTACTTAAACCGAATGTGAGTTATAACCGGTCAGGGACAAATTTGCCTGAAACTGATTGGATGGGTAACTTATCGCCAGTATATTTCCCAATAAGAAAATGCACAAGGAGTGATAAGACACTAGATCGGTATTTGTGGTGTGCAAAGGAGAAGTAAACAATGTTTGGCCTTCATAGCCAAGCGAGTAGGCATTTACTTTATAATTAAATTAAGCGGGAGTTTCAATAGAAATAAAAATTCTGCAATGTTTTGGTTTTGAGAGGAAGTAGGGAAAGGAAACGCTTCGTCATAAGATCCAAACTATTCCAAGAGACAGTCATGTCACTCTCTGAACTAGCAAGCAAAAACTCTTTAATCCTCCACTGGATCCCAGCACACAAAGGCTATGATGGTAACGTGAAGACAGACATCTAAGCTAATGACGGAGCATCTAAAATCTAAACCATTCGTCGGTCCTGAACCCTTCTACGGTTTAAATAAAAGCACCTTCAAAAACACTGCCAAGAACATCTTACTAGAAGAATCAAATAAGGGGCGTAACTCATCTGGCTAAACCTGTCCAAAACTTTTTATGCCTGAAGATAATGAAAAAAAATTAAAATTCTTACTGAACCTCAATAGGAAAACCTTAAAAATTTGTGCAGGACAATAAACCGGTCACTTTTCTTTAAAAAAAACACCTTCACCAGATGAGGCTAGAAGCGGACCCGATCTGCAGACTATGCTTCAAAAATGAAGAAACATCTCTGCGCATTATTACGGAGTGTCCAAGGACTTTTCTGCCCTAGAAAGCAAATTCTTGACTATGAGATCATCCCCCTAAACGAACTCAAACTCATTTACCCACATTGCTAACTTCTGGTTCAACTCAAAAGCAACATAACTACACTGAAACCTCACATGGGTTGACACAATAGGTTTCATTCAGACACCGCAGTGCCCAGAGCTGCGCAAGCTCAACCAGCTCTTAATCTAATCTAATCTAATCCTTTGCAAAAAAACGGTCCTTGTACACTTCCACTGGACTGGGTAGGAACAGGGAACACACATACAAATGTAGGCCTGGATAATCTGAACTTTTTGCTACTTTTAAGTTGGTCCAACTGTCCCCTCCTGCGTTTGCCTATGTCTATCTTCTTTAACATCTAGCTCTCTATTACCTCCACTCGTACCGTCCCGAAAATAATTGAAATCAACTAGTTGCCGTTTTATAATTTTTCAAGATGGCTGCCACCATCAGATTTTAAGGTTAAAAATTTAAGTTCTAAAGTGTTGATGCCTGGATTACTGTGTCAATTTATATTCCAATCAAGTGCATATTTGAAATTATTTATTCCGATTTCATAAAGAACCCAACTTGTGTCCTCAATCAAATATCATTCTCCTTGACAGAGTACCCAGGTGTACAATCAGCCTAATGTGTCTGCTCAACTCAAATCTACGTCATCATCAGTTAAACTCAAAGCGTAAGTAAAATACCAACATTAATGGTCCTTAGGGTAAAATAATGTTTGCAAACTCGATTACCAACATCCATTGGCCTCCTGATATACAAATGCACGCGTGCTGAAATCCAAGTACCAATTTCTCATATGTGTGTATAGAAGACGAACCAACAGAGAGCCTCAGGCCAGCTACACCACATCCCACAAAAACCTCACTTCTCTCTTTTGCTTTGAAAATAAATATTCCGAAAAAAAAATAAACCCAAATATACACCAAACCAATAAGGCTACCCAAGTCACAAAAGTATAAAAACCCAACCACACTAACGAATTGACTACGTGCCTGGACTTGAGAAAAAGTATCTTTTCTTATCTCCAAAATCTTGTTTGAGAATAGTTTTTTCTTATGTTTTGTTCTAAAAAAAAATACTATCGCAAAAAAGATTCAAAAAAATTTCTTTCCCAGACTTGTGGCTGCCATTGGAGACACTTACGGAGCTGCTCTTCTACTACACATGTTGACATCCACCATTAAACTCACTCTGCTCGCCTACCAAGCTACCAAAATAAACGGAGTTAATGTCTACGCTTTTACAGTGATTGGATACTTGAGCTATTCTCTGGCCCAAGTTTTTCGCTTTTGCATTTTTGGCAATCGGCTAATCGAAGAGGTTCGTATATCGCAAATACAACACAACAACAGCAACTGTGCCCGTATGTCACGACTCGAGAGTTGTGAACGGGCAAAGACACAGTCATTTGCTATCCACTTACCGTCACAAAAGAATCTCTTCTAAGCACCATCGTTGATACAAGACAAACACACTTACCTACTCCATATTCGTATACAAGCCACACATACACACACCAAAATTGAATGAAATTTATCTTTTTAAACAGAGCTCGTCGGTAATGGAAGCCGCCTACTCCTGCCACTGGTACGATGGCTCCGAGGAGGCAAAGACATTTGTCCAAATTGTCTGTCAGCAATGCCAGAAGGCCATGACCATTTCGGGTGCAAAGTTTTTCACTGTATCACTGGATTTGTTTGCTTCTGTATGAACTAAGATTTTTTCGTTATTTTTTGTTGTTTGTATTTTTTCAGAGAAGAAATTCCAGAAATGTCGTATTGTTCCATTTTCAATATACTTACAGGTCCTGGGTGCTGTTGTAACTTATTTCATGGTGCTCGTACAATTGAAGTAAATTCTTACACACAAAAAAATGGATCGAATGGATGGCAGAGCTTTTTTATCTCATTTTTTTCTCTTGGTCCCATGGTCCTTGGAGGACTGCCTTTTCGAGGACACATTTATTTATTTTTTGCTTACTTGGCACACACAGAAGAAAATAATGTATAAAAATATAATAAAAAGTATATCGTTTGGTTACTTTAGTGTTTTTATTGAGCGAAGAAAATTGTATGCTTAGTTGAGGAAACTGATGTGTTATTTTTCTGTATGACATCAAGGCCGAGCGAGTCTTTTGGGGGCACAGAGCGAGGTTATGCTAACAGACGATCGATGGTTTGGTAACGAGCAATTTGGGTGCTGAAGAAACGCTGGTAAATACATCAATGACAAATCTGTTTTGGGAAATTTAAAGGACAAACTTTGACGACAGAACAAAAACATCGAATCTGAGATTTTTCATTTGGGGATTCTCAAGGACATTTCTTCCTACACCTACACACACGACTGCTGCTAGTGAATGGAACATGTCAGCTCTTGAGCTCGCCGAAGAATCGAAACTAATCGAAAGGTTCATTTATCCAAGAAGAAAAAAAAAAAAAATCACGTCCTTAGAAAAACAGTGTGTCACATTGAGTGTCCCAGAGGCTCGAAAGTACCAATATTTCTGTACATTCATTGAAAAATGTGTGGGCGAGGACTTTCATTAGTAATTTCTTTAAAGTCTCATGCCATCGCCCATTATGACTGTCTATTCATGAAGTTTTGAGGCTCACCTTTAAAGCGGCGGTTCTTCCTCCGGGGACAAAAATTAAGAAAGTTCTGCGAAATGTTCATAACACAAAGTCACCACATCCGAAATCGTTCCATTTTTTTGTTGGCAAAAGGAAGAATAATCCCAGCAAAACTTTTATGATTTTCTATTGAAATTCTCATCCCCCCACACACAATTGAAAAGGGAAACACAACTACAGTGCACTTTAGAAGAAAGTGTTCAATTGAACAACTTTTGACGACTTCTTTTCCACTTAATACTCCCAACCAGTTAATGAACCAAAAGCAGCAGATGGCGATGTAAATTGATTTCATATCCTTAAATTGAATATACCCTGGAACATGTACATTGTACAAACGCACTTAAAGTAACAATAAAACTGTTTTATGTAGGGACTTGTATACGGCGATATAAATAAAACCTTCACAGTACTTCAGTAGCAGATTGTAATTTTATTTGAAATTGTTGATGTACTGTACTGCGTGGGTTAGCTATCGTGGTGTGTTCCTTTTAACAGTTCATTCTATAAAAATTTATTGTTCGAAAATAATCACTCTCTTAAACAGAATATTCAGTGTGTTTGTGTGGTTCCAATAAAAGAATACACTCGTCGCTTTGGTTTTTGTTTTGATGTTAAGTAACAAATTGAATTGAATGAATATACCAGTGACTTCAGCTCATCAGAATGAAAAAATATTGTCAAACTGACTAAAAATAATTGAATAGGATGGCGCAACTAGGTATTCTTAGAAATCAAAGTAGAAAACTCTTTAAGAAAGCTAAGGACCTAAGAGATCCGAAACACTGGAACTCTTACAAAGAATCCCTGAATACTTACAAGAAGGAAATCAGGAAAGCTAAACGTTTGCCCTGGAAAAACTTCTGCACAGGTACATTCGATACTTCAAGACTTTAGGAAGGTCCTCTGAAAAAATTCAATGGTACCGAGTTTTCTGAAAAAGAAGACGGTACCTGGACAAATTCGGGTGAAGAAACACTCAAAAAACAAACCTCAACCAGTACTGGTGGACAAAGTTTGTCACAATATGAAATCTTATCCCTCCTATAGTTTTACCCACTTTGGAGATCAATAAGCGAAACCTCAACGTTCAACTGATTCAACAAAGTGGCATCACTATAATGTACATCTAGGGCGTTGCTTGACAGTGAGTGTGTGTGTGCAGAAATATATCGGGAAGAGACAGTGTCTAGCCATATTATGGATGGAGAAGTGGTTTATAGCGGCTGCTATAAAACCGCTTTATACTGTTCGAAACTGCTGGAAGGTTCTCGACGTGATATGCTTTTTTATATAAAAAGCCCGCTGATGCAACCAGAGAGCAGAGAGTTAGTTTTTATTGTAAAGTGATAAGTTAGGTTAGGTTGAGTTAGTGTGGTTATTATTAATCGAATTGTATATCGAATAAAATTGGTATAATTATAGTGAAAGCAAAGTTAGCAGACAACGAACTTTCTCCAATGAGGCTAAACACTTTTGTTGTGAGTGGCGACATCATGTTAAGTGGTATTGAACGAGTCGCTGCTAGATCACTAATCGCTCAAAGATCACAATTAGGTTGGCTGATCTCTGGACGAACATCAAACGACATTCCCGACACATACAGTGTTACTGGACTAGTAGCACTTACATCAGTTAATCAACCTAAATTCCAAAAGCCGGAAGATAAACGGTGCGAACAAATCTATAAGGATACACACTACCGAAAGGCCAATGGGAGGTATGTTGTGAAGATCCCATTCGACGAAGATTTAATCCAAACAAATCCACTTGGTGAATCAAGAAGTAGAGCTACAGCTATATTTAGCCAGCTGGAGTTGCAGCTGAACAAAGAAATCCAACAACAAGTGAGAGCAGCCATTAAGTACGGTGTAGTCGACGCATCATCAATGCCTACGAAACATGAAATGCAATGGCATTTCATACCACCAGCAGCACCGCACTTTGGCGGTTTGTGGGAGTCAAGCGTTAAATCCACAAAATTTCACCTAAAACGAATAATTGGAGACACCATGCTAACATTTGAGGAACCTTCGACATTATTGACTCAAATAGAAGCATGCCTAAACTCCCGACCACTTACGGCAATCGAAAACGATATTGACAACACTACGATACTTACTCCGGGACATTTTCTAATCGGAAGTTCTCTGAATGCTGTACCCGAACAACCCATTGATGAAAAGAAAACGTTCCGTTCACACTGGCTACTAATACAAAAAATGACTCAAGACTTTTGGAAAGTCTGGTCATCAGAATATTTGTCACAGCTTCAACAATTGCCTAAATGGAAACAAAAAGAAGACAACATTCAAACTGGCGATATAGTTCTTATCAAGGAAGACTGGCTACCACCGACCACCTGGATGATGGGAAGGATATCAGAAGTTCATCCTGGGAGTGACAACGGTGTTCGGGCTGCAACTGTATTTAGTAACAATAAACAGTTCAAGCGACCCATAACAAAGTTATGTAAAGTACCAATAGAAAATGATGAGGAAGATAGGGAAGTGAGACAAGTCAATACATCCACAAATCGCTCACATAAAATTCTTTCTTTATGCACTTTGTTTGCCTTTCTCAACATAGTCGGCTCCACTCCAGTCCCCTACGATGTCGAGATAGTTCCATTTCAAACACACCCTGGAATATACTTCGAAGATGTGGGACAGGCAAATTTGATTTCAAGCTCATGGAAGACAATTGTTTTCTTTAATTTGACGAACTATTGGCAGGAATACGAAGCATACAAGGAAATTGTTTCAAAAATGGAGAGAGTATGTTCGTCATCGGGAATGGAGGAACTAGATTCTATTAAATGCGAAGGAATACTGAACCAATTTGAATATCAACTTCAACAAATAGAGCTCAACAATGAAATTCTCTTACACGCAAACGACGATTCATTAAAAAGGCAAAGACGATCACCATTTGACTTTATTGGAACAGTCACTAATGAATTGTTCGGAATACTTGATCAAAGATTTGCTGAGAAATATGAGCAAACAATAGAAGCTGTTCAAGAAAATGAAAAACACTTGCTACAACTCATGAAAAATCAAACAACTATTGTTGATTCCACTGTCAATATTTTCAAGAAAGAACAATCGAAAAATTTGAATCAAATTATGTAACTAAGTTCTATTGAATTTGGAAAACGAAACAAATAAATTCGAGTACATGGAGAGATTTTCAGCAACTGCTCTTAACGGGATACTTATTATGATCAATTATAAAGCAACCCAGAGCATATTGCTTGATATTCTGCTATCAACGCATGCTGGAAAAATACACCCTCTTATCCTTTCAGTCCGACAATTCAAGGATGAGTTGACTAAGATTCATGAGAATATCCCTAAGTCTTTAATGATTCCTGGCGAAAGACATCACGAATCCATACTGCAGCTGTATAAAATTGTAAGCCCAAGAGCTAGAGTGACGAACAACAATATCATAATTGAGATCAGTCTCCCGTTGTTGTATAATGAAGAATTCAAGCTATACAAAGTATTGTCAGTTCCAACAAATCACAATGAACGCTTTACACGAATTGTTCCATCATCGGAATATTTAATGGTAAACTTACAAGGCAACCATGTCTATCCAATCAACAAAGATGAATTCTTACTTTGTAAAATAAGGCCTTCCGACATTTTCTGGTGAACACTTCAGCATCCTCTGTATACAACCGGAGCGTCAACTAGTGTTTGTGAAACAAACATTATACAACACAAGAAAATTATGGACTCATGCACGATTGAGGACATATCACCAAGGCCGTACTGGATTGAGATGCATCAACCAAACGCATGGATATACAGCACTCCAAATTCAACCAAAGTTAATATTAACTGTGATTACAATACTGAGCCCTTTACACTGCGAGGGAGTGGGCTGCTTAAGCTACCAGCAAAATGTATAATTCATGACCAAACCACGACAATTGTTGGAAAGCAAACAATGTCAAGCCGACTGAAATCATCATTTTTACCATCATTCAATCTTTCTGAGACGTTAACTTCGTTTAACTTCAAAAGAGAGAAACAGTCGATGCTTCCATCAAACACTTCGATAGATTTTGCTACATTGGAAAATGCAATAAACCTTCAAAAAAATCAGGAATATATATTGAATGAATTCAGTACCCATCGAGTTCACCAATATTCACTGTTTGGAGTCACTGGCTGTCTTACTATAATAGTTATCGTAGCTGTTATCATCTTCATCATCTTTCGAAAAAGAGATCAGCCACTTGCACCACCAACCATCGCCACTATTCCAATGCGAAGTCTCAACAAGACGAAGTCTCAACAACGACGTAACACACAAACATCCTTTGACGACATCGACTTCTGTGTATCTTCATTTTGAGGGGCCCAGCATGTTGTGACAACAAATGCAAACGACCGAATTCTACACTACAAACCAAGTAAACAACAGCAGGTGAATGACCAACAGGTTAATGAACAACACCACCAGTTGGCGAATACATATGACACCTCCTGCAACTATCAGCGTTCTCATGCTCGGAGCCGTTGCAGTGCATTGCATTGTATTGCTTGCATTGCATTTCTTTCCATTTCAATTATGTATATATTGTTTGTCTGTATCTCGAATTATTTATTGCCTAGTTAGCAGTTAAGTTGTATAAATATCTCTTCATTGACTTCCTCCCACCAGTGGCAAGGAGTTAATTAACAACTTATTCAGTCAACTTTGGTCTGGTTTTAGATAGAAAGTTCAGTTAGAAGCCAAATATATAAGAAAGAGTGAAAAAAGCAAAAAAGGCATAGGAAACAAGTTGGGTCTTCAACCACGCATCCCACATTGGCTTTACATCTCGGTCATCAGACCTATCCTCATTTATAATGATAACTACGGTGTAGTGGACTCCACTAGATAAAGCACTAATTGCAGTCTCATCAAATTCCAACGTTCAGTATGCATATGTATGAGCGGTACCTTAAGCAACACACCTTCAGCGGCACTGGACATCCTGTTTCAACTAGTCCCACTTGACATCTACAGTAAACAAAAAGCTGCGAGTTCGGCTATTCGATTACAAGAAGTCTCACAATGGACTAACAACTGCATTAGCCATGCTGACATTCTGAACGGATTCGGAGTCCCCAAGGTAAAAACAGACTACATGACTACAGCACACCCAAACTGATTGGGAGGAGCAATATTTTTTGTAAAACGAATATGTACGTCCATTTTTAAATGGACAGTTCAAAAACAAATGAAGGCGTAGGTGGTGGTGTCTAGTCAGACGAAATGAAATTAAACATCTCGCTTCGTCTTCCAGATCATTGTAGCGTGTTCCAAGCGTAAGTGATGACAATCAGCGAAGCTCTGTCTTGGCTCAGAGAAAACATGATAACCGAAAGGGATATATGCATCTTCTCAGACAGTCAGGCCATCAAATCCCTAGAGCCAAATTCCTTCAATTGTATTCTAGTCACTAACTGCTGACCATCGCTCTCAGGAAGATGTTAGAGCAGTTTAACATTTACAGGTGCTGAGCAGATCAACTTACCAGAAAGGGAAAACTTTTGACCTTCTTAATATAATACTAATATACTAATCGCTACATGCGAACTCTCGCTCAAGCAGGACGCATACAAGAAAACCAATCTGAGATGGTCAAGCAGTTTAACGTATAACGCAACGAAACAAATCTGGCCCAAGCTAGCTTAAGAGGTGGAACGGATTGATCTCTCTCAACAGAAAGCAAATAGGTGCGACGATGGGTGTCATTATAGGACGCTGTCTTATTGCAAGACATTCCGCAAGGCTAAGAGTCGCCTCAAACGATTTTTGCAGAAGCTGTATGGATAAGGACGAGGAGGAAACTATTCTCCACCTTCTCTGTCTATACCCCGCTTTAGCTCACAAACATAGGATACACCTTGCCTTGTGTTTCATTAATGGCCCTAGTGATCTTACTCGCATCAACGCGTCTGGGTCTCTCGCGCTTCACTGCATGCTCAAAAGGGTTCGATTAGGATAGAAATACCTACATAAGATCCAATGTGGTATCACAATGGGCCCATGAAGTGTGTTAGCCGAGCTGACAGCCACTATAACCTTACTTAACCTATGGTGCCAAGGAGCAGGGAGACCCAGACGCAGTGCGCTACTAATAACCATGCCAAACCAATTGTGAGGGAATGGAGCGGACCTACATACTCTACCGATTCCGATCAACTAATCGAAAAAACGTTTTTCATGGCAATACATTGAACTATCCGAAGGCTTGCCGATTGGTCGTAAAAGGTATTACCCGTGGAAAACATTTTTGGTTTCTGTTGGGATTCGAACCACGAACCTCAAGCGTTTCAGGCACCACAAAAATTTACCAGAAAATCTAGAAAAAAAGAGGAAACTGAGGAGTTCTAGGTGCTAAAATTGAAATTATGTATTGCTTTTTTTAGTTTCATAAACTTTTTAGTCATTTTCCTCAATCAACTTTTTTTTAAACATTGATAATTTTCTGAATTGAATATCACTTCGAACTAACTTCAAGCCTGCGGAGTGTCTTCTTCCTTAACGTACGTTTTTCAATAAAATACATAATGAGCGATAGCCACCTGAAAGGAGCTCTCTTTGGGTAGCAAAAACTTTCACAACGAGTGTGATTTACTATTTTATGAATAACCTTAACTACTAATAATTAATAAAGCTTTCTATACGCCTCTCTCCCTTGGTGGGGGGAGGGGATCTAAAGGAATTGGATATAAAACCGAATGTCTCGTTCTTATATGATTTGTTGTAACTTTTTATGTCATCCTATTTCACGCCCGCCGTAAGTTCGTCACTCTCCACAAAACAGTTTTAACTGTCAAAGCAGTATAGGGATCAGTAGTTAGTCCATCATAATAATAAAAACATAAAATAAAAAAATAAATAAAACATAAAAATTTGATAATTGTTCATATTTTCTTAAAAATGTTTGAACAAATAAGTTTTTCCTAGGAGAGCATAAGAACGTTACTACATTTCCCAGATTTTCGTACAGTTGTCTGGAAGATCAACCTCAACAGCCTGAGAATCCGAAACTGAATAGCACCTCGCACCTCACATAATCACAGTGGATTATTTTTTCTTTTTTTCGGAGGTTTTAATAAACATACTGGGGAGCTCGTGCGAGAAAAAACAGGACATTCACAGAGGAAGTGCTCCGCGGTGTCTTCATCTTCTCTACAAGATGCACAACGTGTGGTATCACTTAAGCCTAACACGTTTAAATGCTTGGCAAAAGAGAAGTACCCCGTAGCAACGCCAATAAGCTTCCTACATTCTTTTCTACAACGGTATAGCAAAAAAGTTACAGTCCTCTTATTAATGTTGGGGAGAATACGTTTGGTCTGTCTGCATCCATTGAAGGCATGTCATCTACGGTTGTGCTCCAAAAAAATCCAAACGTTGATTAGTTCGGAGCCTGAAAAATCAGTGTGGAACCTTGCCTCGCAAGCTCATCGGCAATCTCATTTCTAGCTATGCCGTGATGGCCTGGAATCGAAACGAGACTCAAAGAATCTACTTTCTAACGGAACTCAGAGAGCTCTTGCATTCCTGGATCTTTTTCGAAGTAGTTAGAGGGTATAGAAGGGCTTCAAGTCCAGCTTGGCTGTCGCAACACAGATACTTCTCCCCATCCAACCATTGTACGTAACGTAGCTTATAGCTTTTTGGATAGCATACGCCTCCACTTGGAAGGCGAATGTGTTTGAGCCTAAAGAGGTGTGCAGTCGTATGTCATCGGTCTCCGCAAAGGCACCAGTGCCAGATCCTTTATCGGTTTTGCAACCATCTGTGAAGATTTGATAACAATCCTTTGCTGGTTCAGATTCTAGAGTGGATGAGGCCTAAACCGAAATAAAGTTGATTATGTATTTTTGACGCAGTTTGAGCCTTGGGGTTATCGCGTAGGACGGCATACCCATAAGACATGAGTCAAAAGATGTGCTGCTATCGAGTTCCTCAAAAATTCCAGTGCGAATAGTGCCAGAGACCACATCTCTTTAAACGAGAAGTATTCTTTAGTTTACCCCATGATGTTGGTATCAAGGGGAGGAACATTCAACAGTGCGAGAGCACCACCCGGAGTGCTGCAGAAGCCTTCAGTAAATAGTTTTCAGAGGATTTAATCATTAATCATTATATGGCGCAGCCTGTGTTCTGGAACAGACATCTTGGAGGCTGGAACCAACGAGAGCACAGTGACGTCGCTTCGTCTGCATATGCTTGGGCGTGAACGTTAGTTGAGCATTACAAGTAGAGATGAAAATGCCTATCGCAAAGTCTTTCCTGTCAACCACGCATTTAATCCTGCTAATATAAGATGTGCGGACTCACAAGATTTTCCTTTTTGGTAGGCATGTTGCATCGGACTGTACGTCACCGTAGTTAGTTTACTTATCATACACTTGAGTTTTTGTTTGTTTTTAACCTTTAAACCCTACCCATCCCGGGAGAAGCACTATTGCTACCCTGAGGCCTTAGGGACCCCAAAAAGTTTTTGCCCCAACTTAATAAAAAAGCAATGTTATCAAAAAATTTTATTTATTAACTGAGGAATGTTTAATTATGAAAAATGATTTAAAAATTTACTGCAAGACAATTTTGAAACACTGAGCTGTTATGTTCGCCACAAAGGGGATTTCGGCAACTAGCTGCATCGTATTTTGGTCTTGCGGTCTTTGTCTCGTGGACACACTGCACATCTTTTTTTTAGTGACTGAAGATGTTGAATCAGCCACATGCCGCTTCTTTTTTAAAATATCTCCAATGAGGACCTGGAGATTGGATGGCAAAGTTGGCCAAATAAACCTCTATTTCATTTGGTGTTTTATGAGTTCCAAGGCTAAATTTTTAAGAAATTTCGTCTTATTTGAGTTTTATTGGACGCCACTTTGAGGAGGACATACGAATTTTTTTTATTGCATTTCAGAGACTAAGTAGTACTGAGCTTAGAACAAGTTCATATGTACACACTTATATACGCTCTTCATCATGAATGCAAGTGTTAGTAGTTAGTTAGTATAACACCAACACGAGCACATAGAGAACGTAAGGATAGTAAAAATAAAAAATAAAACATTATAGTAAAAAATTTCAAATATAAATTACATAAATTACAAAATTATCTTAACTAACGTAAACTATAAAAACAAACAAGACATACAAAATGTGATACAATTTACAATTAAATAACATAAACTAAAAATAATTGAAAAATGCAAACATGCAAGCATGCAAACTAAACTTAAGAAAGTGGAGCACTGGTTTTCAACAAATTTTTTAAACTGGATTTACTTAGGTTAAAATCAATTAAACATGAGTTAAGATTAAATAGTCTACCCATACGAGTCAATGGCTCATTCATGCCATAATTCGTTCTATGGTAAGGGCAGTATATTAAAACTAAGTTGCGCAGGTGGTAAGATCCGCCTCGAAAGTTGAATTGAACACAAGAAAGTAACTCAGGTGCATCGATATGTCCAGTGATAAGTTGATGAAAAAACACCAGATCGTTAATGGTACGCCTTTGAGAAAGAAGTTGCATATGTAATAATTGGATTCTGTGCTCATTGGTGGTAAATCGTAAGGGTTTTCCCATGGAAGCCCTTTAAGAGCGAATCTTATGAATTTATGTTGTACTGATTCTATTCTTGAGTTATGTATTTCATAAAAAGGGGACCACACTTGAGAAGCATACTCTAGATGAGGTCGTACTAAACAATTGTATAGAGCAAGGGTAACATACGGGTCTTGAAACTCTTTTGACCATCTTTTCATAAAACCAAGCATACTATTGGCCTTACTAACGATTTAATTGATATGTTGAGTAAAGTCCATATTAAAACTAAAATATACGCCAAGATCCTTAAAACATTTCACTTGACTCAAAATAATATTGGAAATAGAATAACTTGGGTTGCTAGGCTCCTTCTTTTTCGAGAACGTCATGCTTTGGCATTTGTTGGGGTTAAGGTTGAGCCCATTTTTAAAGCACCAAACTGCAAAATGATTAACATCGGATTGGAGATAAGAGCGATCAAGCGAACCAGTTATCTTTTTAAAAATTTTCATATCATCAGCAAAAATTAATATTTCACTGAAGGAAATGCAAGACACAACATCATTGATAGCTAAAATAAATAGAAGAGGTCCTAGATGACTTCCCTGAGGTACACCTGAGCCAGCATTAAAAGGATTGGAAAGGATATTACGAAACTTTACTTGGTAAGATCTCATAGACAGATAAGAAAGTACCCAATCGGTGAACACAGGTGGGAAGCCAATAGCCTTTAGTTTGAATAGTATAATATTGTGTGAAAGTTGATCGAAAGCTTTAGAAAAATCC
Organism: Melanostoma scalare; assembly: GCA_949752695.1. Lineage (NCBI taxonomy): Eukaryota > Metazoa > Arthropoda > Insecta > Diptera > Syrphidae > Melanostoma > Melanostoma scalare. The sequence continues at coordinate 149,365,375 of OX456986.1, forward strand.
GTGTAGATGCAATCGAGCTCATTACCATTTTCTAGTGCTAAAGAACATTTTTGAAGAAAGCATAGCAGGTTTGTGACAGTCGATCTATTTTTGACGAAACCGTGTTGCTGTGTGCAAATAACGTTTTTTACACTGAAAGCCAGCTGTTATTATTATTATTATTATTATAAATTCTTTATTTTGATAAAATCTCGAAAAATTTACATAAAAAATACAAAGAACATTAGCATGGCAAAAATTATTTGCCGTCTGCCTGAAATTTGACTTTAACGAGGTTTAATGAAAAGAAAGTAAAAGTTTTGTTTTAAAAATATATAAATATACAATAAAAGTAAAACAATTGAGTATATAAATAAAAGCATATTAACATTGCTTATCAAAAAATAAATTAAATTGTTTCTATTTTATTCGATAAAGCTGTTTCGGTAACCCAAGGCATGAATAATAAAACTATAAAGAATATTCCAACTACACTGACCATTTAAAATATCTTTGACTTCCTCACGAGTTAGAAAGCTCTTTTCAAAGTAAAGCCTTCGCACTTCTTGTAAAATTGGGCAATTGGCTAAGAAGTGATTAATATCTTCGGTTTCGTTACGGTTGCAGAGGTTACATAAGGAATTATTGTTTCTGTGAGGTTTGTAATTTAAATTTAACATTTCAGTTCTTGCCTTAAACAGTGTACTTATTTGATTTACTGAAAATTTGCTATCAAAATAATTGTTTACGAAAAGAGCGTGATTGAGCTCTTTGTACATTAAACGGGTGGAGGAAGTTTGGGCTCTATTTAAGAATTTGAGATAAATTGAATCATCTACCTTTGCAATGCATTCGTAGAATCTATCTTGCCAATTTACGGAGGGGATATCATTTAGCTTAAGTTCAAAACAGTGTGTGTCAGCTAACTCATTCCATTCCTTGAACGGAGACAGTTGCCTTTGAAACGCGACATCCATTACTTGCCTTTGGAGGTTTTCGCTCGATCTTTGCATGACTTTTACTATGTAGTCAGCGCTGGACTTAAGGTTTCTCAAAAAGATTGGTGGAAGACCTGATTCAACGTGTATAGCATACGTGGGAGTAGAGATTGGAAGTTTAAAAATTCTCTTGAAGAAGAAACGTTGTAACATTTCATATTCGTCAAGATTTTGGTAACCAAACACTTGGCTGGCGTAGCATAAGCAAGAGTTAATAGTGGCCTCAAAAACTTTATATTTAGCTGAGATGCCTATGAACTTGTTGCAGAATATTCTATTCCACATAATATTTATTGCTACTTTTGCCGATACACATTTATCCCTAGCATGAGGGCGGAAATCTAAGTTACTTGGGAGTAGAACACCTAGATATTTGTATTGTGAAACAACTTCAATAGGTTCACGGTCCAATGTCCATATCTCCGGATGAATTCTTCTTCGCCGGCCGTCTTCAAATATCATTATTTTTGATTTAGAGGTGTTTATTTCCAGGTCCCATGTGTCGCAAAATCTTTTCACTTTATTGATTTGTAACTGTAAAGTTGTAGGGTTATCCGAAAGAATAACCAAGTCATCTGCATAAAGAAGTACTTTGATAAGTACTCCACCAAACCTGACACCACCAGGTAATTCATTGGAAACATCATCTAAGAAGAGAGCAAACATTAATGGGCTTAAGGGGCAACCTTGGGGAACACCCGTATTAGTGCCAAAAAAGGTAGACATTGAACTACCATTGGAGACCGCAGCGCAAGTATTGGAGAGGAGTAACTTATACAATCTTAAAAACTTTGTCGAAATGCCTATATTCGAAAGTTTGAATATCAGTGAATGTCTATTGACTGTATCAAACGCGGCTTTTAAATCAATGAAACAGGCATAGAGTTTCTGTTTGTTGTCGATAAATTTTTTTGCGACGCTGGTGAGCACAAAAATTTGATCAACAGTCGAAAGTCCAGCGCGGAAACCACCTTGAAAAATGCTTAAAAGCTTATTTTCATCTACCCACCTCATCAGTCTACCATAAAGAATTTGAGTAAATATTTTTCTCAGACAGGTAAAGCCAGCTGTTCACATACAAGTTTTTCAAATAGTTTAGGAATGCTAGAAAGTTTGGCAAAAGGTCTATAGTTTTTTATATCACATTTATCCCCTTTTTTAAAAACTGGAGTGATAAATGATCTTTTCCAAAGCAAAGGAAATTTACTGGATTTCAAAGAAAGTAAGAACATATATTGTAAAGGAAACGCTAAGCATGACCTACATTTTTTTAGTACAATTGGAGGAATGCCATCCGGCCCGGAAGAAAATTCGTCATTTAAGGTTTCAAGACTCAAAAAAAGTTTATCAATTTCAATAACAATGTTATTAAAACATACTTGATTACAGCTGCGTAGATAACTGAAGAAATCAGTATCGATGTCAACAGTAGTATCACAAAATGAGCTGCGAAACTGGTCAGCAAATGCATTACAAATATCAGAGATGCTCTCATAAGAACAGTTCTCATACACAAAACTAGCTGGATAACCATCTGATTTTTTCTTTGAGTTAACAAACTGCCAGAAGGTTTTTGGATCCTTTTTAAATGAGTATCCCATTCGGTCAATGTAATTTGAATAAAGATTTTTAGAAATTGTCTTAAATTCTTCAAAAAGAGAAACGTAAAACTCATAGTCGGAAACGGAATGAGTTTTAATATAAGTGTTCCAAGCTTTATTCCTTTTATTTCTTAAAACTTTTAACTCTTTAGTATACCATGGATGGTTGGGTTCAGAATTTTTAAAAATTTTTTTAGGAATTGATTTTTCTATACATCTATAGAGAATCAAATAAAAGCTGCTAACAGCTTAGTCAATATTGGCAAAAACTGAATTGTTTTCGATACCAGACATAATTAATTCACCACAGAGCAAATCGAAATCAGCTTTGCGGTAGTCAAACACATAGGAACAATCATGAGAGTTACTGTTAGTGTGGATCTCGCCACTCAAGTCAAGAAAAATATTCAGAGGTGGGTGTGTTCATGCGATTGTGCATCTCTGCACTAAGAAAAATCTGCATTCAAAAAGGCTGTATCGATGAACCGAGCCGCCGCCAAAAAATCAACCGAGGTTTATTGGCATCACTGCCATAAACTCTTCGTTGAGTTTTTTTTGACAGCCGGTTTCATCGATACAGCACGAGGATGATGTCATCTTTCAATTTGCTCTTTTATTCATTATTCATTTTGCATTTGCCGGCACAAGTTCGCCAGCATTTTTTTGTATTGTCCAAATAAAACTTAAGTCTAACGTAAAATTAGAATAAAGAACGTGTCCAGCAATAAAACAAAAGATTTTTTATAAGTAAGACAAAGGATTTTTTATCCACATCTCCAAGAAGAAACGACGACGTCGATCCAAAGTGCTTGGACGCTGCAAATCCAAGACACCTCGCAGTATATTTGGAATCTCAGTTTTTTCACACAAACATTTGGTCCAAACGAGCCAGGATAGTGCTCCATCAAAAAAAAAACCAATTTTACGGGTGCGGCCATCCTCAGCATATATATCGCCAAACGACGCTCAACGCCGCTCAAGGCAAAAAACGTTCTTTTTGAGAACTTGTTTTTTTCACCATACGTGCTCGAATACACGTTTTTTCAAACGACGCTCAACGCCGCTCAAGGCAAAAAACGTTCTTTTAAGAACTTGTTTTTTTACATTACGTGATCGAATACACGTTTTCAAACTACGCTCAACGCCGCTCAAGGCAAGAAACGTTCTTTTAAGAACTTGTTTTTTACAATACGTGCTGGAATACACGTTTTTTCAAACGACGCTCAACGCCGCTCAAGGCAAAAAACGTTCTTTTAAGAACTTGTTTTTTTACATTACGTGATCGAATACACGTTTTCAAACTACGCTCAACGCCGCTCAAGGCAAAAAGCGTTCTTTTAAGAACTTGAAGGAAGATACACCATTGCTTCGATTGGTGTCAGGGTACACCATTGCTTCGATTGGTGTCAGGAGGGAGAAGTCAAGTCATCAGCAAGCAGCAGAAGAAATCATCAGCAAGCAGCAGAAGACCAGGAGAAGATCCAGAACAATGTTAAACTTCATGTAAAGGGTGAGTGTGAATTTCGTTTTTATTTCATATTGAAAGGCTTATGTAGTACATAGTTTCCGTTATTTCATACGGGTTTTTTTTTCTCTTGTGCGGCTTGACGACGAAAAGTTGGCGTCACTCTCCATCTCTTTTTTTTTCATCGCGCAATCGGTCGAGATAAATTCATTTTGAAATTTAAGTCATTTGGCGTGATAATCTTGTTTTTTAAAAAAAAAATTCTTGAAAAAAGAAATAATCAGTCGCTTCTCATCGGTTTTTCTGAAAACCAAATTTAAAAAGTTTTTTTTTGTGCTGCTCGTGCTTTCACCTCTTGAGATTTTTGGTGGTAGTTTTTTATTATTCGTGGCGTGACTTCGTATACAGTGTGAAAGCTGTATTTTTTAGTACAGTTACCATCACGCTATGGTATAGTTTTTATAACGTACAGGAAGTTTTTTTTTGCTTAACGTCACAATTCCATTTCGTCAATTATTATCAACGGTGCTGGTCCTCAGGTTCCATTGGGACACATAATTTTTTTTAATTCTTTTGAATTTGGTATAGACTTGGTTCTACAATTCAATTTGAATTTAAACTCATTTGAAAGGTTTTTTTTTCTCACTGAACTTGTGCAACTTGCTCGAACTTTTCAAATATTAGTAATGTTTTTTCAAATTTAATTTTCCGAAAGCTCATTCACTACTGCTAGTTTTTCTTCGCGTTCTTGGCATCTCTTTAAGATTCTTTTGCAATCGATCCTCATCAGAGGATAAGTCTTCTTATAGACATTCCTCTCATTCAGGTTTTTGATACCGCTCTACAATTCAATTGAATTTAAGCTCATTTTGGAGCCTCTTTAAGATTCTTTTGCAATCATTCCTCATTATAGGATAAGTCTTCTTATAGACATTCCTCTCATTCAGTTTTTTGATACCGCTCTCTATAATTCAATTGAATTTAAGCTCATTTTGGAGCTTCTTTAAGATTCCTTTGCAATCATTCCTCATTATAGGATAAGTCTTCTTATAGACATTCCTCTCATTCAGTTTTTTGATATTGCTCTATAATTAAATTGAATTTAAGCTCATTTTGGAGCCTCTTTAAGATTCTTTTGCAATCATTCCTCATTATAGGATAAGTCTTCTTATAGACAATCCTCTCACTCAGTTTTTGATACTGCTCTATAATTCAATTGAATTTAAGCTCATTTTGGAGCCTCTTTAAGATTCTTTTGCGATCGTTCCTCATTATAGGATAAGTCTTCTTATAGACATTCCTCTCACTCAGTTTTTGATACTGCTCTATAATTCAATTGAATTTAAGCTCACTTTGGAGCTTCTTTAAGATTCCTTTGCAATCATTCCTCATTACAGGATAAGTCTTCTTATAGAAAATTTTCTCTCTATAATTCAATTGAATTTAAACTCATTTTGAAAAGTTTTTCCTCTTGGAACTTGTGCCTTATCTTGAACTTTTCAAAATATTATTACTTTTTTTTCAAAATTTTTCGAAAGCTCATTACTACCGATAGTTTCTTCGCGTTCTTGGAGCCTCCTTTAAGATTCTTTTACAATCCTTCCTCATGATAGAATAAGTCTTCTTATAGACATTACTCTCACTCAGTTTTTTGATACTGCTCTACAATTCAATTGAATTTAAGCTCATGGAGCCTCTTTAAGATTCTTGTGCAATCATTCCTCATTATAGGATAAGTCTTCTTATAGACATTCCTCTCATTCAGTTTTTTGATACCGCTCTACAATTCAATTGAATTTAAGCTCATTTTGGAGCCTCTTTAAGATTCTTGTGCAATCATTCCTCATTATAGGATAAGTCTTCTTATAGACATTCCTCTCATTCAGTTTTTTGATACCGCTCTACAATTCAATTGATTTTAAGCTCATTTTGGAGCCTCTTTAAGATTCTTTTGAAATCATTCCTCATTATAGGATAAGTCTTCTTATAGACATTCCTCTCACTCAGTTTTTTGATACTGCTCTACAATTCAATCGAATTTAAGCTCATTTTGGAGCCTCTTTAAGATTCTTGTGCAATCATTCCTCATTATAAAATAAGTCTTCTTATAGACTTTCCTCTCACTCAGTTTTTTGATACTGCTCTACAATTCAATTGAATTTAAGCTCATTTTGGAGCCTCTTTAAGATTCTTGTGCAATCATTCCTCATTATAAAATAAGTCTTCTTATAGACTTTCCTCTCACTCAGTTTTTTGATACTGCTCTACAATTCAATTGAATTGAAGCTCATTTTGGAGCCTCTTTAAGATTCTTGTGCAATCATTCCTCATTATAGGATAAGTCTTCTTATAGACAATTTTTTCACTCAGTTTTTGATATGGGTTTTCACTCAAAAATTCTCCAAGGATTTCCTGATCGTACACATAGTTGTACTCCTCTCAATCAATATTTTATTTCAAAATCATCCATGGATCTCGGCCTGCTGCCTTTAAAACTATTTGTTCTCACGTTGTCTCTTGACTCCAAGTTTTCTTTTAGGAAATGGTGCCTGTTCTACCTTGCCATTTTTTGTAGCTTGTTCAAATTGATCTTGAGCCATTCCAAGCTTGGCAACTTTCCTCTCACTCAATAATTAATTTTTTGAATTCGTATAAGATTCTCGGCCTGCCCACTCTGAAGCTATTTCTCCTCACGGTGTCCTTTTTGACTCCAATTTTTTTTGGAAATGGAGCCTGTTCAACTTTGCCAATGTTTGCAACTTGTTGTAATTGATTTCAGATCATTCCAAGTTCAGCAACACTCCTCTCACTCAATAGTTTAGCTTCTTTCTTTTTTTTAACCTGAATTAAAATTCTCGGCCTGCCGACTCACTATTGGAACTCAAGTTAGTAGCTTGTTGTAATTGATTTCAAATCATTCCAAGTCTAACACCCCTTCTCTCATTTCTTTTTTTTAACCTGAATTAAATTCTCGGCCTGCCGACTCACTATTGGGACTCAAGTTAATAACTTGTTGTAATTGATTTCAAATCATTCCAAGTTTAACACAACTTCTCTTACTTCTTTTTTTTAAAAAACTTGAATTAAATTCTCGGTCTGCCGACTCAAAAGCTAATTGGTCTAACAGTACACTTCCACTTTCTTCAAATTTTTTTTTTATTGAAAATGTCACAGTTGGACGACTTAATCTTTGCGGCATATTTGCTTGTCAAATTTCATGCCTCAAAAAAGGAAGTGCATTTCTTGCGAAGGCGGGAGGAACCAAATGTAAAATTTGCTCGGCAGAGCATACCATATATGAGTAACCAAAAGGCTTCGTGTTCTAGCAAATATCCGTGCAGTTTGTGCAAGAAAAGACACCATACACTATTACATCTTGCAACCAATCCCACTTCAGCTATAAACCAAAATTCAAATACAAATATACAGTCCACTTCTCAACCACAGGCTTTACAAAATCCTCAAATTTCTGCATCTTCGCAGCCTTTCACTCCTTAAGCAACATACCAAAATTTTGTGGTGACCTCTAGCAAAAGAATTATTTTTTGGCTACTACCTTAGTCAGTATTGTAGGGAAAGAAACAGTGCATATTGTGAGAGCACTCATTGATCCCGGTTCCGAAACATCCTTCATTTCGGCAACTGTTCAAAAACTGTTCAAAAAAACTACTATTTCTGGAATTAGTGGAAATCTCTCTATCACTTCAAAAAAAACTTTGCTCTTTTGCAATTACTTCTGCTAATCCGCCTCAAGTCACTATCTCAGCTCAAGCTATTGTGTTTAAAACTCTCACTAACAATCTTCCCAGTACAACCTTCTCGGTAGTTAATCCTACCATTTTCGAAGGCCTCCCCTTGGCCGATCCCACTTTTAGTAAATCCTCTCAGGTGGATCTTCTGATCGGTGCTGATCTTTATCCATCAATAATTCGCAATGGAATTAAACACATTTCCGACTCACTTCTCGCTCAAAACACTATGTTTGGTTGGATACTGTCAGGCCCAGTTCCAGATTCGTTTCAATCTTTCAACACTACCATCATTTCCGATAGCACTTCTTGCAATTTAGACACTCAAATGCACAAATCTTGGAAGATTGAAGAATTACCCTCCACTCTTAGACGTGTTAATGGTAGATTTGTTGTCCGACTACCATTTAAGCCAAAACCTTCAAAGACAATTTTTGGTCACTCTCGGTTTATCGCCCTACAACAGTTTTCTAGAACAAAAAAATCGTTAGCGTCAAAAGCAGATTTACAATCACAATACTACAAGCTCAAAAAATCACTATCCAACGGAATATTCTCCTTTAATGGAAGGTAAACCCATTCTCCAAAAAGTTCGATCATTTCATTTAATCCATTCCTGGACTCAGACCATCTCCTTAGGGTCAACGGTCGACTATCTCAGTCAAATCTTTCCTATAATAAATGACATCTCCTCTTTTAACCTCATAACTCAAGTTTTTCGTATCTCCTCACTTAATTCATTCATGAATTTTCTCAACATGGCGGCAGTTCTTTAATGCTGCGAGCTGCGACTCACAAGAGTTTTTAGATTCCCAAACTGAAAAATATCATAAAGACCAGTACTCGACTCACTTTTGAAGAATTCTCGACGGTCTTAGCGCGCATCGAAGCATCCTTAAACTCACGACCAATTTCATCCATGTCAAATGATCCTTCTGATCTATTGGCTTTAACACCGGGTCATTTTATTCGCGGTAGTCCACTTTTAGCATTTCCCGAACCAAATTTGGCTGACGCCAATTTGTCTCTCATCAATCGATGGGAAAAAGTTAAATACCTCCACCAACAATCCTGTCGTAGATGGAAAGACGAGTATCTAAAAGAATTACATCAAAGACATAAGTGGCAATCGCCTCAAGAAGATATCAAGTTAAATGACTTAGTAATTATAAAAAACGAAAATCTTCCATCCAGTGAATGGCGACTTGGGCGTGTTGTAAATGTACACCCCGGCGCTGACGGAAGAGTTAGAGTGGCGACGCTCCGAACGCAAAACGGTGAAATTAGCCGTCCTGTTGTCAAGCTGTGTCTTCTACCCATGAAATAACCAAGAACAATTTTCAGTTCTTTTCAAAATCATTATGCAACATTTTTTAGTTATTTTTATGTGCCTTTCAATATTGTATGAAAATGAAATCTACACTCGCTTTTTTTTCAATCAGTTCATTCAAAAGCTTTTTCTTGTGGTAAAGTAATTTTCTGGCGCTTCCCGCTCTTCATAATATTCAGTTGTTCATAATTAATAGTAATTTTTTGGCGCTTCCCGCTCTCAATCATAATACTTTTCGCTATAAATTATATATTTGGCGCTTAACGCACTCATAGCTCTTTACTTGGCGTATAACGCCAAGGGGGGCAGTAATGTTCATGCGATTGTGCATCTCTGCACTAAGAAAAATCTGCATTCAAAAAGGCTGTATCGATGAACCGAGCCGCCGCCAAAAAATCAACCGAGGTTTATTGGCATCACTGCCATAAACTCTTCGTTGAGTTTTTTTTGACAGCCGGTTTCATCGATACAGCACGAGGATGATGTCATCTTTCAATTTGCTCTTTTATTCATTATTCATTTTGCATTTGCCGGCACAAGTTCGCCAGCATTTTTTTGTATTGTCCAAATAAAACTTAAGTCTAACGTAAAATTAGAATAAAGAACGTGTCCAGCAATAAAACAAAAGATTTTTTATAAGTAAGACAAAGGATTTTTTATCCACATCTCCAAGAAGAAACGACGACGTCGATCCAAAGTGCTTGGACGCTGCAAATCCAAGACACCTCGCAGTATATTTGGAATCTCAGTTTTTTCACACAAACAGGGTGGTAGTCATCTATGTTAGTTTCATCAAGGCTAGGATCAGTAATACCGAAACTAGATTCAATAACAACGGTACTAGAGAAGACCAAATCGAGAATTCGATTTTTAGAGTTTTTGATACATCTTACTTGCCGTAAGTCGGTTGATGTTAAATTATCCAACAACATTAGTTCCTGTTGAGGTGAAGTCAAAGATGGCTTAAAATAGGTTTCATCCGAAGATGGTAACCATTGAATAAAGGGTAAATTAAAGTCACCTAAGAATAATACATAATTTTCAACGCACAGTAATTCATTAATATAATCTAAAACTAACGTTAATTCTTTATATGTTGAGGCAGAGCTCTTTGGTTGAATATATGTATTTATAATATAAACGATTTTAGATTTGATTGAAACTTTGACACATAATACATTTACAGTTAATTCAAATGGGAAAGTTATAAGAGAGGACATATACTTGCTACGAACAGCAGTAATTACGCCACCTCCAACTTCCGAGGGTTTATTATAGGTACGATCTTTTCTATATACTAAGTACTCATGGTCAAATAATTCAGTATCTAAAAAGGTGGAGTTAAGCCAAGTTTCCGTCAGAGCAAAAATGTCATGAGATATTGCTTGGGAGTTGTTATAAAGATTGGCAGTTTTACTGCGAAGCCCTCTCTTACATTTTGGTAGAAGAGGGAGATACTTTCAAGTTTTTTGATCCCTTATTGACGTTACTTTTGGTAGGACGAGCTGCGCCATTGCAAAAATACATAAAAAATATGGAAAGCAAAAGCACGTAACAAACGGGAGAGCTGTCAGTAGCTGCTCAGTAGGTGCGTAAGCGATATCCTCTGTTTGTTTGACATCGTAATTGAAGTCGCCTATAAATTATTTCTCAATGAACAAATAATTTCATAAATTGCTTTCAAAAAGTGTTCATATTGAGGAATCTATTTCCTAAGATTGCTTAGGTTAAACTAATTAAACTGGAGAGCGAAGCAAGAAAAGCAGTCAGATATTATTGAACTGCTTAAATCAACAATAACAAAAACTATGTATCCAGTAGATACCGGACTTTTAAAGAGCTGAGGCGAAATCAAAAATACTGTCCAAGTATTTCCATCAGCAAGCAACTTATCAACAAAGTCACACTTTCCAAATACTCAGCACAATAACTATTGCCAGTAATGTTTTCTTTTGTTAACAACCTGCCCATTAAGTAGTTGAGTAACATGCTTATTGCTTATGCTCTACATCCCCATTCAAGTTTCCAAATGCATTACTTCAAGCTCCTTCCCACTTGTCTCTAAGTGCTCATGTCAAGCAAAACACGGACTTGTGTTGTGTATGGTGGTGGTGGTAACATCAATTTTGCCGTTTCATATATATTTTCTGCACTTCCTGCGACGAGTCTTGTGCAATATTAATTAAAAGCAACATTACCTTTTCCATGCTTGTTGAGCAATCCATTCCAAGCGCCACTGCACTGCACATAAGAAATGAACTTCCCATAACGACGACATGCAATTCAAGCTCAACTAATGCCTTCAACTCTAAGGAGAACAAGTCACACACCACAACGCATTTCACACTTGCACTTGCTTTAGCTGTAGTACGTTTACCTGCTGCTGAGTCAATGAGTCATAATGAATCATTTGGCATAGCCAGAGCCACTCTGGCTACCACAATCTAGCCACTTAAATTACCACCTCTCAATTTTGCACAGACTGGCTAGTGGCTAGTAAACTAGCATTCGTTGTTGTTTCGGTTCAATTACCGCAATCCGCAAAGCAAAAAAAAAAAATAATAAAAAATTATAATAATTTCTACATTTCGACTTCAAAAACTTTTCCTCCTTAAATTGCACATAATTAGCTCTGCTTCTTTCTCGCTGCCGCCGAATATAATATTAATTGGCAGAAACAAAAGAGAAAGAGATGAAAACAATTAAATATGAAATAAAACCAAAGTTTCACTGTTAAAAGCTGATTACTCATAGTCATAACTGGTGGCCTGAAATTTTCGCTACTCGCTAGACGCTATAGTTGTGGAAATGATAATTAATTAAACTGCGATTTTTGTTTCAAATTTATTTTCTGCAATAAAAGAGAGCTGGCCAGAGGCAATAATTTTTAATTTGCACAAACACATGTACAATTAATTGAAATCTGACAAAATAATCAGCTTGCTTGTTGACATGTGTGTGGAGTCTACAAAGTTGAATTGAAAATTGTATAATGTTGATGAGTAATTGAATTTGTAGGGATGTCTCGTGATCCTTTCTGACCGTGGAATTCATTTGACAGTTGCAAATGAGTCCCCCTGGCTACTGTTTTGCAGAGTCAGATGAATATTTTGATGACACACTTCTGGAAGAGAAATGTTTTCGAAAAAGGGAAAGGCTTTAGTAGGTCAATAACCATCAAGTTGCTATAACATAAAAGGGAGTGTATCATGATTCTGTAATAATAAAAGAGACTTGGGTCAGATACGTGACAAACGCGGTGGAAGACGCTTTCGATTATGTTTTTTGAAAGTTCCGAAAGAGCAATCAGAGGCGCTTACGTCAAATAAAATTTATTGGAATTCTGTAGCTTTTGTTCAACTTCTGCTGTGGGCCTTAATCAGAAGAGGCATAGTGAAGGCTTTAAAATGCGACAGGATACTTCGAGAATTATGGTGGTACCCGTAGTATGTTAACAATAAAATTTGTCTGGGGATGCTGAATTCGTCTTTCTAAGAAAGATGTCATCTTCTGTAAATGTTACAAGCTGATAAGGTCACAAAAAAAGTAACGGAAGCAACTGATATCGGTACCACAGATGTGCGGTGTCCCGCGCAGTGTCCAGGCCTGCAGATTTTGCAGTAGTTGGAGGTGTCATACCAATTGATCTCATTATTGCACAAAGTGTACACGAAAATTTATGAAAACAAAGCAGAAATCGGTGTAGAAGCGGTCGGCGTAGAAGCGGCGAATACGGAAGCAAAAGCGTTCACACATCAGAAGGACCGGAATCAGCAATGTAGACACGGACCCACTCTCGAAGAAGTGTCCAAGTAAATTCGAGTGAGGAGGTCAGCGAGTAACTTTTGTAGTTTAGGCCGATGTGACACGGTTGGCATACCTTAAATGGTCCGGATAACGGGTGAGTTTAGATATTTGGGTTCGTCCATCCATTGAAATCACACTCGAAATAGTTTTTTCAATCTATCTATATCTATCTATATCTATATATCTATCTATACATATAATAAAAACGTAACAGTTTGTTTGTTTGTGCACGCTAATCTCAGAAACGGCTTATCCTATCTAGATGGGGTTTTCAGTAATATATTGTGGTAACCTTCACTTAACATTTAGTTTTTATTTCATGTCAATCGGATGATAAATAAACAAGTTATGCCAACTCTTGCGGACGAAGTCGCTGGCACACCTAGTATTTTATTAAATTTACTCTTCAAGATAATGCTATAGAAAATTTATAACTAAAAATCAAGAAGGGAGATGACGGCTGTTTAACTTCTTGGTGTTGCTTCTTTCACTGCTGCTAATCGACCGGCTTCAATGTTCCTTGGCTTGACGAACTTTGTTCTGATCCACGACCGCTGAATGGTCGATTCCTGGCAGCTACTGTCACTTGACGACTCTTTGGGATCCGATGACTGCTGATTGGCTAACTAGTGGTAGCTTCTATCACTCGACGAAATTATGTGGTGAGTTTTGCGATCAGCATTGCCAGCATCCGCCACTGATATGTATTTGTTTATGATCTAGAAATAATTTTTCCAAAAAAAAAAAAAAAAAGCTGATAAGATACCAAGAAGTTGATTTGAGAAGTTTTGAGGAGCACGAATGCATGATTTTTTAATGTCAGAGTCTATTACTGGCCATGTGTAAGTTGAACACAATCTACCCATCTTGTTCATGCGATTGTGCATCTCTGCACTAAGAAAAATCTGCATTCAAAAAGGCTGTATCGATGAACCGAGCCGCCGCCAAAAAATCAACCGAGGTTTATTGGCATCACTGCCATAAACTCTTCGTTGAGTTTTTTTGACAGCCGGTTTCATCGATACAGCACGAGGATGATGTCATCTTTCAATTTGCTCTTTTATTCATTATTCATTTTGCATTTGCCGGCACAAGTTCGCCAGCATTTTTTGTATTGTCCAAATAAAACTTAAGTCTAACGTAAAATTAGAATAAAGAACGTGTCCAGCAATAAAACAAAAGATTTTTTATAAGTAAGACAAAGGATTTTTTATCCACATCTCCAAGAAGAAACGAAGACGTCGATCCAAAGTGCTTGGACGCTGCAAATCCAAGACACCTCGCAGTATATTTGGAATCTCAGTTTTTCACACAAACATTTGGTCCAAACGAGCCAGGATAGTGCTCCATCAAAAAAAAAAAAACCAATTTTACGGGTGCGGCCATCCTCAGCATATATATCGCCAAACGACGCTCAACGCCGCTCAAGGCAAAAAACGTTCTTTTTGAGAACTTGTTTTTTTCACCATACGTGCTCGAATACACGTTTTTCAAACGACGCTCAACGCCGCTCAAGGCAAGAAACGTTCTTTTAAGAACTTGTTTTTTACAATACGTGCTGGAATACACGTTTTTTCAAACGACGCTCAACGCCGCTCAAGGCAAAAAACGTTCTTTTAAGAACTTGTTTTTTTACATTACGTGATCGAATACACGTTTTCAAACTACGCTCAACGCCGCTCAAGGCAAAAAGCGTTCTTTTAAGAACTTGAAGGAAGATACACCATTGCTTCGATTGGTGTCAGGGTACACCATTGCTTCGATTGGTGTCAGGAGGGAGAAGTCAAGTCATCAGCAAGCAGCAGAAGAAATCATCAGCAAGCAGCAGAAGACCAGGAGAAGATCCAGAACAATGTTAAACTTCATGTAAAGGGTGAGTGTGAATTTCGTTTTTATTTCATATTGAAAGGCTTATGTAGTACATAGTTTCCGTTATTTCATACGGGTTTTTTTTCTCTTGTGCGGCTTGACGACGAAAAGTTGGCGTCACTCTCCATCTCTTTTTTTTCATCGCGCAATCGGTCGAGATAAATTCATTTTGAAATTTAAGTCATTTGGCGTGATAATCTTGTTTTTTAAAAAAAAAAAAAAAAATTCTTGAAAAAGAAATAATCAGTCGCTTCTCATCGGTTTTTCTGAAAACCAAATTTAAAAAGTTTTTTTTTGTGCTGCTCGTGCTTTCACCTCTTGAGATTTTTGGTGGTAGTTTTTTATTATTCGTGGCGTGACTTCGTATACAGTGTGAAAGCTGTATTTTTTAGTACAGTTACCATCACGCTATGGTATAGTTTTTATAACGTACAGGAAGTTTTTTTTTGCTTAACGTCACAATTCCATTTCGTCAATTATTATCAACGGTGCTGGTCCTCAGGTTCCATTGGGACACATAATTTTTTTTTAATTCTTTTGAATTTGGTATAGACTTGGTTCTACAATTCAATTTGAATTTAAACTCATTTGAAAGGTTTTTTTTTCTCACTGAACTTGTGCAACTTGCTCGAACTTTTCAAATATTAGTAATGTTTTTTCAAATTTAATTTTCCGAAAGCTCATTCACTACTGCTAGTTTTTCTTCGCGTTCTTGGCATCTCTTTAAGATTCTTTTGCAATCGATCCTCATCAGAGGATAAGTCTTCTTATAGACATTCCTCTCATTCAGGTTTTTGATACCGCTCTACAATTCAATTGAATTTAAGCTCATTTTGGAGCCTCTTTAAGATTCTTTTGCAATCATTCCTCATTATAGGATAAGTCTTCTTATAGACATTCCTCTCATTCAGTTTTTTGATACCGCTCTACAATTCAATTGAATTTAAGCTCATTTTGGAGCCTCTTTAAGATTCTTGTGCAATCATTCCTCATTATAGGATAAGTCTTCTTATAGACATTCCTCTCATTCAGTTTTTTGATACCGCTCTACAATTCAATTGATTTTAAGCTCATTTTGGAGCCTCTTTAAGATTCTTTTGAAATCATTCCTCATTATAGGATAAGTCTTCTTATAGACATTACTCTCACTCAGTTTTTTGATACTGCTCTACAATTCAATTGAATTTAAGCTCATGGAGCCTCTTTAAGATTCTGGTGCAATCATTCCTCATTATAGAATAAGTCTTCTTATAGACAATCCTCTCACTCAGTTTTTGATACTGCTCTATAATTCAATTGAATTTAAGCTCATTTTGGAGCCTCTTTAAGATTCTTTTGCGATCGTTCCTCATTATAGGATAAGTCTTCTTATAGACATTCCTCTCACTCAGTTTTTGATACTGCTCTATAATTCAATTGAATTTAAGCTCACTTTGGAGCTTCTTTAAGATTCCTTTGCAATCATTCCTCATTACAGGATAAGTCTTCTTATAGAAAATTTTCTCTCTATAATTCAATTGAATTTAAACTCATTTTGAAAAGTTTTTCCTCTTGGAACTTGTGCCTTATCTTGAACTTCTCAAAATATTATTACTTTTTTTTTCAAAATTTTTCGAAAGCTCATTACTACCGATAGTTTCTTCGCGTGCTTGGAGCCTCCTTTAAGATTCTTTTACAATCCTTCCTCATGATAGAATAAGTCTTCTTATAGACATTACTCTCACTCAGTTTTTTGATACTGCTCTACAATTCAATTGAATTTAAGCTCATGGAGCCTCTTTAAGATTCTGGTGCAATCATTCCTCATTATAGAATAAGTCTTCTTATAGACTTTCCTCTCACTCAGTTTTTTGATACTGCTCTACAATTCAATTGAATTGAAGCTCATTTTGGAGCCTCTTTAAGATTCTTGTGCAATCATTCCTCATTATAGGATAAGTCTTCTTATAGACAATTTTTTCACTCAGTTTTTGATATGGGTTTTCACTCAAAAATTCTCCAAGGATTTCCTGATCGTACACATAGTTGTACTCCTCTCAATCAATATTTTATTTCAAAATCATCCATGGATCTCGGCCTGCTGCCTTTAAAACTATTTGTTCTCACGTTGTCTCTTGACTCCAAGTTTTCTTTTAGGAAATGGTGCCTGTTCTACCTTGCCATTTTTTGTAGCTTGTTCAAATTGATCTTGAGCCATTCCAAGCTTGGCAACTTTCCTCTCACTCAATAATTAATTTTTTGAATTCGTATAAGATTCTCGGCCTGCCCACTCTGAAGCTATTTCTCCTCACGGTGTCCTTTTTGACTCCAATTTTTTTTGGAAATGGAGCCTGTTCAACTTTGCCAATGTTTGCAACTTGTTGTAATTGATTTCAGATCATTCCAAGTTCAGCAACACTCCTCTCACTCAATAGTTTAGCTTCTTTCTTTTTTTTAACCTGAATTAAAATTCTCGGCCTGCCGACTCACTATTGGAACTCAAGTTAGTAGCTTGTTGTAATTGATTTCAAATCATTCCAAGTCTAACACCCCTTCTCTCATTTCTTTTTTTTAACCTGAATTAAATTCTCGGCCTGCCGACTCACTATTGGGACTCAAGTTAATAACTTGTTGTAATTGATTTCAAATCATTCCAAGTTTAACACAACTTCTCTTACTTCTTTTTTTTAAAAAACTTGAATTAAATTCTCGGTCTGCCGACTCAAAAGCTAATTGGTCTAACAGTACACTTCCACTTTCTTCAAATTTTTTTTATTGAAAATGTCACAGTTGGACGACTTAATCTTTGCGGCATATTTGCTTGTCAAATTTCATGCCTCAAAAAAGGAAGTGCATTTCTTGCGAAGGCGGGAGGAACCAAATGTAAAATTTGCTCGGCAGAGCATACCATATATGAGTAACCAAAAGGCTTCGTGTTCTAGCAAATATCCGTGCAGTTTGTGCAAGAAAAGACACCATACACTATTACATCTTGCAACCAATCCCACTTCAGCTATAAACCAAAATTCAAATACAAATATACAGTCCACTTCTCAACCACAGGCTTTACAAAATCCTCAAATTTCTGCATCTTCGCAGCCTTTCACTCCTTAAGCAACATACCAAAATTTTGTGGTGACCTCTAGCAAAAGAATTATTTTTTGGCTACTACCTTAGTCAGTATTGTAGGGAAAGAAACAGTGCATATTGTGAGAGCACTCATTGATCCCGGTTCCGAAACATCCTTCATTTCGGCAACTGTTCAAAAACTGTTCAAAAAAACTACTATTTTTGGAATTAGTGGAAATCTCTCTATCACTTCAAAAAAAACTTTGCTCTTTTGCAATTACTTCTGCTAATCCGCCTCAAGTCACTATCTCAGCTCAAGCTATTGTGTTTACTAACAATCTTCCCAGTACAACCTTCTCGGTAGTTAATCCTACCATTTTCGAAGGCCTCCCCTTGGCCGATCCCACTTTTAGTAAATCCTCTCAGGTGGATCTTCTGATCGGTGCTGATCTTTATCCATCAATAATTCGCAATGGAATTAAACACATTTCCGACTCACTTCTCGCTCAAAACACTATGTTTGGTTGGATACTGTCAGGCCCAGTTCCAGATTCGTTTCAATCTTTCAACACTACCATCATTTCCGATAGCACTTCTTGCAATTTAGACACTCAAATGCACAAATCTTGGAAGATTGAAGAATTACCC
Organism: Melanostoma scalare; assembly: GCA_949752695.1. Classification (NCBI taxonomy): domain Eukaryota; kingdom Metazoa; phylum Arthropoda; class Insecta; order Diptera; family Syrphidae; genus Melanostoma; species Melanostoma scalare. Next base: position 149,383,869 of record OX456986.1, read on the forward strand.
TCCACTCTTAGACGTGTTAATGGTAGATTTGTTGTCCGACTACCATTTAAGCCAAAACCTTCAAAGACAATTTTTGGTCACTCTCGGTTTATCGCCCTACAACAGTTTTCTAGAACAAAAAAATCGTTAGCGTCAAAAGCAGATTTACAATCACAATACTACAAGCTCAAAAAATCACTATCCAACGGAATATTCTCCTTTAATGGAAGGTAAACCCATTCTCCAAAAAGTTCGATCATTTCATTTAATCCATTCCTGGACTCAGACCATCTCCTTAGGGTCAACGGTCGACTATCTCAGTCAAATCTTTCCTATAATAAATGACATCTCCTCTTTTAACCTCATAACTCAAGTTTTTCGTATCTCCTCACTTAATTCATTCATGAATTTTCTCAACATGGCGGCAGTTCTTTAATGCTGCGAGCTGCGACTCACAAGAGTTTTTAGATTCCCAAACTGAAAAATATCATAAAGACCAGTACTCGACTCACTTTTGAAGAATTCTCGACGGTCTTAGCGCGCATCGAAGCATCCTTAAACTCACGACCAATTTCATCCATGTCAAATGATCCTTCTGATCTATTGGCTTTAACACCGGGTCATTTTATTCGCGGTAGTCCACTTTTAGCATTTCCCGAACCAAATTTGGCTGACGCCAATTTGTCTCTCATCAATCGATGGGAAAAAGTTAAATACCTCCACCAACAATCCTGTCGTAGATGGAAAGACGAGTATCTAAAAGAATTACATCAAAGACATAAGTGGCAATCGCCTCAAGAAGATATCAAGTTAAATGACTTAGTAATTATAAAAAACGAAAATCTTCCATCCAGTGAATGGCGACTTGGGCGTGTTGTAAATGTACACCCCGGCGCTGACGGAAGAGTTAGAGTGGCGACGCTCCGAACGCAAAACGGTGAAATTAGCCGTCCTGTTGTCAAGCTGTGTCTTCTACCCATGAAATAACCAAGAACAATTTTCAGTTCTTTTCAAAATCATTATGCAACATTTTTTAGTTATTTTTATGTGCCTTTCAATATTGTATGAAAATGAAATCTACACTCGCTTTTTTTTCAATCAGTTCATTCAAAAGCTTTTTCTTGTGGTAAAGTAATTTTCTGGCGCTTCCCGCTCTTCATAATATTCAGTTGTTCATAATTAATAGTAATTTTTTGGCGCTTCCCGCTCTCAATCATAATACTTTTCGCTATAAATTATATATTTGGCGCTTAACGCACTCATAGCTCTTTACTTGGCGTATAACGCCAAGGGGGGCAGTAATGTTCATGCGATTGTGCATCTCTGCACTAAGAAAAATCTGCATTCAAAAAGGCTGTATCGATGAACCGAGCCGCCGCCAAAAAATCAACCGAGGTTTATTGGCATCACTGCCATAAACTCTTCGTTGAGTTTTTTTGACAGCCGGTTTCATCGATACAGCACGAGGATGATGTCATCTTTCAATTTGCTCTTTTATTCATTATTCATTTTGCATTTGCCGGCACAAGTTCGCCAGCATTTTTTGTATTGTCCAAATAAAACTTAAGTCTAACGTAAAATTAGAATAAAGAACGTGTCCAGCAATAAAACAAAAGATTTTTTATAAGTAAGACAAAGGATTTTTTATCCACATCTCCAAGAAGAAACGAAGACGTCGATCCAAAGTGCTTGGACGCTGCAAATCCAAGACACCTCGCAGTATATTTGGAATCTCAGTTTTTCACACAAACACATCTAGTCAGAGTTTAAAGCTGTTTACGCTATGAGAAAAGGATTTTATACCGGCAACAGGCATTTGAATACATAGCTTCATCTTTAATATTTTTTTACTCACTTTCAGCGTTGGACGCCATTCATAAGGTTTAATCTTATCTTAGATTCCTTGAACTTGTTTACCGGTTCCTTTATTCAGTAGAACTTGGTGTGAAGGAGTCACAGCCAACGACCTCTTAATTCATTGCTCTATTATTACCATTAACAGGTTGTCAACCCTCGGCTGTACCTCGATATCCGATCCTCTCACATTCAGTTAAATGCATTACACTTGACTTGCATGTGTATCCATAGAGTGCATTGTACTCAGAACAATATGATTCCCAACGGCAGGCCACTGCCAGCCGGCAGAAGTAATAAGGGATCATATTGCTTTGACTGCATGCGCGCTGTATATGTCACAGCAATAGTCTTTGGGTATGAGCATTTGTTTATGATATAGGTCATTGGCGCTCACCCAAAAGAATGTGATGATGAAGCGTTTTAATCGGATATCGAAGTGTGGTCGATTGTTCGATAACCAGAATTAGAGCATAGTAGCTTTGTATAAATAGGGTATGAATTTGGAAATAAAGTTTAATAGTGATCGTGGACTCGATCTGAACATACTCCCGGGTTTTAGTTAATATAAGGCATTGAGCCGACAACAATTCCTGGATAGTTCTAAGTGTTTCCACTACCATACCTCAACTTTGCAGTTAGTGCGAAGAGGTTTGAGCCTACAGCAGTGAATGCTTGGCGAGTTGGTAGTTTGGGAACCAGGGAACATTACATGGCGAACCTGCCAGGAGGCCAGTGCCAGTGGTGTAACGATTGGAATGTCTGCATGTTCATGATTCGACACCTAGAAGCATCTAGAAATCGCAAATGTGTGTGTATAGAACTCATCCTTTTTGAACTAGTCCATGTCTGAGGCAAACCAAATGCTGATTTTGTTGCACTCCTCTGTCTCAAGACACTCTTTGCCAGATTTTTTTTTAATTCCTCGGTGTCTGAGGGCCGACTATATAAGATCTCGTGGTTGCCGATCGAATGCTTTTTCGAAGTCAACCAGCACAACGTTTTTCTATTAGCATCATAATAATTTGGATTTCATCTGTTGTTGACTTGCCCGCTATAAACCCACATTTGATAGCCTTCTGAGTTTACGCAGTCTGCTACCCAATACCCACTTAACAATCTACAGAGCATGGTACACCAGGTTCATCGAACGGTAGTTATCGAAATTTGGGAGATAAACGTTACGTTCTTTGTACATTGGTAGAAGGTAACTTTACCTCCATTACTTAGTAAGGCTATTACTTTTACTAGCGATGAGATTTTTTTTTTTAATATAGTCTCGTCTGACTTAGAACCGTTTTCTGGAGTTCTTAGCTACCTCACAAACTACTTTATTTGATTGTAAAGAATAAAATACACCATGAAAGTACCAATCATTCGTAAATCTATTAATGAAACCTATGATTAAAAGTTCAAAATCTTTTGTATAAAGTTAGTTTCAGTCAGACATTATCTTTAAGTCGACAAAAAAAATCATGTGTATATTCATAATTATGTAGTTTGTAGTCTCAATAAAGTTTGAAGTTTGAAGTTTGAAATAATGTCAGTAAAATGGCCGTTTCTGCAACGCTTGCAGGACTATAGTAATATGTTATTTTATTATTTCTTGTTGTTTTAAAGTAAACATAGCTCACAATAAGCATTGGCTTTTGCCGTCAGCCGGAAAAAAGAGTTTTATTCAATATACGAGTATGTATACAATAAGCTCGAAGTTTATGGCTAATTTCAATCAAAATGGTTAATTTTATTTAAAAGCCTTCATTTGTAATATTTTTGTCGAGGTGGTTCCAGTTGTCTCCATTTAGTATCTGTATAGCTTATTCCGCTGGCAGAGTACCTTTTCCCCAGACGGATGCACATATCTCCTTGAAAATAGGGCATATTCCTATTAAGTGCTGGATATCTTCGCGAGTTCTTAGATAGCATAAGGAGCACTCTGGGCTCAGATCACTCCTTTGGCACAAATAGTTGAGGTGCAAAAGTTCACCTCTGGCCTTGAATATAGTGGAAATTATATCGATGCTGTTTGTATCGCAGAAATATTTTCTGTTCTCGAGGTTGTGTTTAAGAAACTTATAAGTGGATCTCGTTTGGCTCTCTAGACTTTGCATCCAAAAATTATAGCGTATGACAGCTTCTCTCTTAGTTTTTGCTGATTTCTGTTTAGTTCATTATTGGTTGCAACTGTTAGTAAGTATTATGTTCCCTTCCGAGTCTCAACCAATCACTGTAGAATTGTTGGTTGCAGCTTTGAAGATGTTTGGCTATTTTATATATAAATATAAGCGATGTTAAGCTTTCCGGAAGGAAGTGTAATTCCAACCAACCAGAGGGTCACTATAGATCGGCTATAATAGTCATCAATAAGGACTCCCTGGCTCCCCTGGCTGCGACAAAAGGTGTGATTCGGTTCGGCTGATCAAATATTGCCTTGAAAATATATAAAAAAGATGAGGAGCATAACATCGCTCCATCTCCGGCAACCCAAAGTGCGTCTTCAGTGGAAGAATCCGCAGGGCAAGTCGACCCTCCATCCATGGAGATAGACGAGCTCGGCACATCCTCTGCTGAAACGTATGATAACAAACCCTCCACATCCGACTTGGATGCCCAAAACGTCGTCAAATTCTCCGACTTGGAGACTGATGACTCCGATGCCCAAAACGTCGTCAAATTCTCCGACTTGGAGACTGATGACTCCGCTAACGAGGTTTCGCTCAGCGAGGATGACCTTCTTAGGTCAAACTCTGAGAGCGAAACAGACGACGACCTCAACCAGACCGTGGTGGGGGTTAGTCTACTTAGTTGTTCCCAAGATGGTGCAGCTAACTCAGATTAACCTCCAACACTCCAAGCAGGCTTCGGCCTCCCTTCTTCTCCGTCTAAACAAGAGGGGGGAAGATATTGTTCTTATCCAAGAGCCTTGGATTATCAAGTCCATCGTTCGAGGACTAAGGACTCCTGGATATACTCTACTGTATATGAAGGACAAAGGTGAACCCAGATCCTGCATATTGGTAAGAAGTAGCACTAATGTATTTTTACTCCCTCATTACAGCAATCGTGATGTAACCACAATAAGATACCAGACCAGTGACAACATCTACTGGCTGGTATCAGCTTATCTCGGCCATGACCATCCTGGCCCTCCTCCATGCGACTTATTTAAAAGGATTGTCGCTGCAGCAGAACGGCAGAAGATCTGCCTCATCATTGGATGCGATGCTAATGCGCATCACACAGTATGGGGTAGTACTGACGTAAATGAAAGGGTGTGATTTTATTTTAAGTACTAACCTTATAGTAAGTAATATTGGCAATGAACCTACATTCATTACCAAAAGCAGACAAGAAGTCCTAGATATCACTCTTGTCTCCGACTCGGTTCATCATAGGATTACAAACTGGAAAGTATCAACTGAACACTCCTTCTCAAATCATAGATACATTCAATTTGATCTCAATGAGGAACCTCTCAAGCAACCAGTCTTCCGAAACTATCGGAAAACTGATTGGCAAAAATATCGGGTAGCGCTGGAAAAATTCATTAAACCTGAATTTTTCCAAAACCCTACAAACAAACAGGATCTAGACAAAAAAGTCAATGATCTTACCACTGCCCTTAACCACTCACTTCACAAATCCTGTCCTCTTATAAAAATAAGAGGAAAACGGAAGCCACTGTGGTGGAACTCGGGGCTAGAACCGCTCAGGAAAGAATGCAGAAAACTTTTCAACCGAGCTAAACAATCCAAAATCTCAATAGACTGGGACTCCTACAAGGAATCTCACAAAACATATAAATATCAACTGAGGAAAAGTAAAAGAACTTCCTGGAGAAACTTCTGTGGTGATATAGAGGTTACTTCAGAAGCTTCTAGACTAAGGAAAATCCTCTCAAAGAGTTCGACCATGCCTAGCAGTTTGAAAACAGCTGACGGCTGGACAGAATCCTGCGAAGAAACGCCCAATTTGCTTCTTGACACTCACTTTCCAGGAAGCTCTAAGAACTTATGCAACTATGATTCCACAGAACCAGGTAGCATAATAACAAACAACCCCGATCAGATTACAAGGGAAAAATTAGTTTGGGCCATTAACAGCTTTGACCCATTCAAATCCCCTGGACCTGATGGTATAATTCCAGCCGAACTTCAAAAAGCCGCGGATATTATTATTCCTGTCCTTGAAGTTATTCTCATAGGCTGTACCACCTTGAACTATATCCCCACTCAGTGGAGAGATGTCAAGGTTGTGTTTATACCTAAGGCTGGGAAATCATCCCACGTAAAGCCAAAAGATCTCCGACCAATAAGTCTATCATCCTTTCTTCTTAAAACTTTAGAACGACTGATAGACATCCACCTGCGTACAGCTATAGATCCAAAATTGTTATCTACAGCACAACACGCCTACTGTAAGGGAAAATCTGTAGAAACGGCCCTACACACCGTGGTACGCACTATAGAATATTCCCTCCATCACAAAGAATTCACTCTGGCCGCCTTCCTCGACATAGAGGGCGCCTTCAATAACGTCAGCAACTCTGCAATTACAAAGGCACTGACGAAACTCAAAGTAGATGGTTCTATAGTGGAATTGATAAATCTAATGCTAAAAAGCAGAAGAATCAACTGTACTCTAGGAAACTTCTCTACAAAGAGATCTGTCAGTAGAGGAACACCGCAAGGCGGAGTCCTATCCCCTCTTCTATGGAATCTAGTCGTCAATGAACTTCTAGTTGACTTAGAAGCTGAGGGATTCAAAGTGATTGCATATGCAGATGACGTCTCCATTGCGGTGTCTGGAAAACATGCTCACGTTCTCACGGACCTGATGCAGACCGCTCTAAATAAGCTTGTAAAATGGGCGGGAAAATGTGATCTAGGGGTCAACCCTCAGAAAACTGAACTCGTTCTCTTCACCAGAAAATATAAAATTCCTCAACTAATAACTCCATCAATAAATGGAATCTCACTTGTGCTTTCAAACGAAGCCAAATATCTAGGTATAGTCCTAGACAAAAAGCTAAATTGGAAAGCCAATATACAGGAAAGAATCAGGAAATCCACCGTAGCTTTATTTTCCTGTAAAAAAGCCATTGGTAACAAATGGGGTTTCTCCCCCCAAATCACCCACTGGCTCTACACCGCGGTCATCAGACCAATACTCACATACGGAGTAGTAGTATGGTGGACCGCTCTTGATAAAAGGACCTACTGCGACAATTTAAGCAAGGTCCAACGAACAGCCTGTCTGTGTATAAGCGGAGCACTGAGATCAACACCCTCAGCTGCACTAAATACACTCCTTAACCTCACATCACTAGATATCTTCAGCAAACAAATGGCCACCAGTGCAGCCACTCGTATGAGAGCTATCTCCCAATGGACCGATAACAACATCGGTCACGTTGCAATCCTGAATTTATTCGGATCAATCCCCTGTCACTCCGACTACACCATCCCCCAATTGGTTTTTGATAATAAGTTCCAAGTCTCAATCCCACCGAGAACGACCTGGGACGACGAAGAATTTTTGAGAGATGATTCAATTCATTTCTATACAGATGGTTCAAAAACCGAAGAAGGGGTAGGCTGCGGGGTGTACTCAAACCGACTTAACTTAAGTCTCTCGTTCCGCCTTCCAAACCATTGTAGCGTGTTCCAAGCGGAAATTCTGGCGATCAAAGAGGTTCTATCATGGCTAAAAGAAAACTTGATATCCTCAACGAATATCCGGATTTTCTCAGATAGTCAAGCAGCCCTCAAATCACTCGGCGCTGTTTCTACGAACTCAGTAACCGCCCTCAACTGTCGCTTATCTCTTAAGGAGATGGCTGAACAGTTCAATATTCACCTTTTTTGGGTGCCGGGGCACATTTGTCGTCGAATTTGAATAGTGATAGGACATTGCGATGTGGAACGAAATATAGAGGCACAAGTTCACCTCTAGCCATGAAAATCAATGATATTATTTCAATATTATGGGTGTCCTTGCGAAGTTGTTGTATTCTCTTAAGTCGTGCTGAGGTAGGGGGTAGAATTCCCTATGTATATTAAACTATAAGCTATGGCCTCCATTCTTATAAATTATCTAAAGTTAGATAGAAAGAGTGTTCACAAGAGTCGTCTAAGTTTTTCCATTCCTGAAACCATGAGCTTTGCGACTTCATTATTAGATTTAGATTAGATTAGATGAATCTTTATTGGTACTAAAAAATAACATCGGTACAATTTTAATACAGATTTTTAAGCATGGCTTATAAGCCGTCTGCCGGTAAACTTATAAAAGATCTTGAAGAGATAACAATTTTAGTTTATTTAAAATAAAAATTATAATTTTGGTGAATTTATCTTTTCTTGTTAAATTAGTTATACAAACACAAATTTATTTATTTAATAAAAATATAAATTTGTTTAATAAAATATAAAAAAAGAGAAAAAAGGAATTTAACATCAAAAAATTATGATTTTAAAGAAAAGGAAAAAAGAAAGAAGCAAAAGAAAAAAGAGAAATGCAAAGGGGAAAAATATGTTCTGGTTACAATAGTTAAAGTGGGCTTTTAGTTTAGCTAAAACAAAATTAAGTTGTGTGTATTACTCACGACAAATCCAAAAAAGTATTTCTGTAGTTCTTTGCATGTGAATTATATCCTACCAGCAACTTCCAACCATACTCTCCATTCAAAATGCTTTGACTTTCTTCTAACGTTAGAGAACTCTTATTAAAATAGAGTCGCCGTATTTCTTGCAAAATAGGACAAACAGCTAGAAAATGAAAAATGTCTTCGTTTTGCCTAAGATTACACAGTGAACAAGTAGGATTAATATCTGTTCGATATGGTCTAAAATTAAGTTCTAGAATTTCCGTTCTAATTTTAAAAATAAGACTCATATCGGAGTTAGAAAGGTCTCTTCTAAAATAATTATTCTCGCGTAGATTCAGATTTAAATTTCGATAAAAAATCCTGGAAGAAGATTCCCTCGCTCTTTCAATATGGGTTTGGTACAAACTTTCGTCTACCACTTTAATACAGTCATACAAAATACTTCGCCAATCTTCTACGTTATTTAGACTCAAGCTCATAGGAATATGATGTGCCGAAGCGAGATCTAGCCAGTTTTTGAAAGGAGTATAACCACAGCGAAGAGAAACTAACAGTAATTTTTTATGCAGATTGGTGCTGGGTCTTTTCATTATTTTGGACAAGAAATCTGCGCTAGCTTTCAAATTTTTTAAGTATATTTGTGGTAGACCGGACTCTACATAAATAGCGTAGCTGGGAGTATTTGCAGGTAATTTAAATATTCTTTTAAAAAAGTATCTCTGGATTGTTTCCATTTCTTCCATTCATTGGAATCCGTACACTTCATTGCCATAGCAGAAGCAGCTATTTATTGTGGCATCAAATACTTTGAACTTTGAAGTCGAATCAACAAAGGATTTCGCAAAAAATTGAGACCACATAGTATTGATGATTGCTACTTTAGCAACTGCCAGTTTTTCTTTTATGTGAGCCTTAATACTCAGATTGTGTGAGATTATGAAACCGAGATATTTAAATTGATCCACAACTTCAAGATTCCTACCGTCGAGTGCCCAGATCCTTAATTTTCTATCGGAACGACTTTGAGATCTAAAAACCATAACCTTAGATTTGGTAGAGTTAATTTTGAGGTCCCATAGATCACAATATTTTTTTAGCTTATTTATTTGCAGTTGAAGTGTCACCGGGTCAACAGCAATTTCACAAATACATCTCTAAAAAATACTCCCCCTGGTAGATTATTCTCAATGTCGTTGATAAACAAAGCGAACATTAAGGGGCTTAAGACATATCCTTGTAGGACGCCCGATTCGGAACTAAATTGTCTTGATTGGTTTTCCCCACAGCATACTGTTGCAGACATATTAAGTAGGAGATGTTCGTAGACCCTTATGAATTTAGTTGACACCCCAATTACTGACAGTTTATAAAGCAGTGACCTTCTATTAATGGTGTCAAATGCCGCTTTAAAATCTACAAAAAATGTATATAAAGGTTTTTTTTATCAATAAAGCGCCTGGCTATGGTAGTAAGTGCAAAAATGTGGTCTATAGTTGAGAGATTAGCTTGAAAGCCAGCTTGGAAAGGACTTATTAGGCTATTACAGTGCACCCATCTTGACAGTCTGAGGTAAAGCATTTGAGTGAAAAGCTTTCTCAAGGGCATAGTACCGAAATTCCTCTGTAATTTTCAGGTTGATTTGGGTCACCTTTCTTAAAAATAGCAGATATTTTAGCCAAGCGAAAACAACTGGGAAAGGATTCCTCATGAAACATTCTATTCAAAATATTTAAAATGAGTTCTAAGAATTCAGGCGTGGAGTTCTTGTAAAATTCTATTGGGATACCATCTGCTCCTGGCGCTTTGTTATTTTTCATTTTGTTGAGTGATTCAAGTAACTCAGGCATTGTAAAAATCGAATCTAACTCAGGGATGCTTGTGTATGGCAGTGCAAAACTAACAGTATTCTGGGTTGGGTCTAGAAGCAGAAGGTTTTCAAAATGTGAGGCGAGTTGATCAACATTGATGTTATGAGAGACCGACTTACTACGCCCCCAAAACACGCACATTACACCAGAACTTTTTAGAGTCTCTACAATTGATAAGGTCTTTAGCCGCTTTCTTAAGGTACAATTGTTTTTTATTATTGCATAAGTCCTTATAAATTCTGTTATGCTGCAAACAAAGGTGTTTGAAAGCATCATTATTTGAGTCTCTAAAAAGTTTTAAGAAACGAAAAGACTTCATTATCGAAAAAGCAATCTTTCTTGGAACTTCATCGACGTGGCTGTACATTTACTTGGTGATGTAGTAGAAGTTCAGTTTTTGTGATGAGAAATGTAATGGTGATAATAATAATGGTTTCAATGAGAAGCATGTAGTTAGGTGTTGTGTCGGGTAGTAGATATGTAAATCCCGGAGCGCGATTCGAACCTACGCGTCCGGACCTAATGACCGAAAACTAGCACTGCACCACCGCCGCCCTTTAATTAGTCTCATTTCGAAGATGGAGAAGCTTTTCAAAAACAGTTCTTTGGTTCTTTAATACTCAAAATGCGAAAATTTTAACCTACGAATTGAAAATAGGCTTCATCACTCAAAAATGCAAAGCGCGACGTTACTGATGGTGCTGCGTACTCCACGGGCGGATCACTATTGTGAAGTAATTAAGTGTACGGATATGATCCCTTTTAGATCACGATGTCGAAAAAGATGAAGAAGAAGAACTACGTTACTCATGGTAGTTAGGCTTGAATTCTTGTAATTTTTTTTTTTTTTTTGGGTGGCGCAACAGATCGAGGAGCCCTTGGGCCTAGCGCATTTCTCACAACCATGCCTTGTGAGGGAATGGAGGGGACCTACAGTTTTCTGCCGACTCCGAACAGCTAATGAAGAAAGCACTTTTCATGGCAATGAATTTACTAAAGAAGGACTTAGTAAATACCCGTGGAAAAATATTTTTGCCTCTGTTGGAATTCGAACCACGAACCTCTGGGTTAACTTGCAGACATGCATCCATCACGCCACGGGTACCACAGTGAAAAGTACAAGTGAACAGTGAGCAATGTGCAATGGCAAAGCAAATGAGCAGCATTATAAACAGTGTTGTCTTCTTAGCTAAAGTTGCTCTTTTATGTTTCTCCATGGAGATTACCGCACGCCTCCTCATTGTCGAGAAGGCGTAGGAGACTTAGGTAATCTCGCTTTCAAAGGAGTGAATGAGTAAAGTCACCGCTGAAATGTTGAGTGAGAAATCTGACAACTAATTGCAATAATTCACTCACTTAATTCCACTAGCATTTTCAATTGAAAGCGACTCAGTGCTTAGAAAGTGAAGTTAGTTTAATCTCGGCACACATCGTCCTCACTGCTATCTAATGTCTTGTCTGGAAAAAACGGTAAACATTTAAAACATATGATAAACTTTACGAAAACTACAGACTTCCTTTTTTTCTAACTCGCTTTTCTATTGGTTTTATTCATCTACGTTAGTTAAACGGCAACATTTCCTGTAATTGTCTTCCTCTGTTTGAATATCTTTGCCTCTGTTCTAAGAATCGTTATTTTTAGATTTTTTAGTAATTTTAAGGATTGTTGCCTTGACTTATATAGTTCTTACAAGCTTCTGTGACAGACCAAGATTCGAATCCCATTATCAGCCCATTTCGATTTTGTTACTTTTAATCGAAACTCCAAGCAGAGTCAAGTTAACAGCTTCTGATCCCTTCATTTCAAAAGCAGAAATCATTTTGAGAAATGTCATGTCATTCAAGAAAGTTTTTCTCCAAAGTTTGTTATTTTCAAGTTGCTCATTTATTTGATAAGATCAAAGTTGGAATAGCGCTCTCACCTATAATTGTGAAAGTTTCATTCTATTGACAAATTCAAAACCATTAGTTTTTCGTAGAACTTAAGTAAATGCTATCTCGATTTTCAGATCTATGTTCTTCAAGAATTTCTCATAGGCGATTGTTAAATAAACACGCCATTAACGTGTCTTTGAATAGCGCCAGCAACAACATCAAATCTTCCCCCAAGGCTATTGGTTTTTATTTGGCAACTCATTAAATAAACAAACAAACCTACTACACATATTCAGCCGCCCAAAACAAAAAGCTCTCTAATTGGCGAAGAACTAAAATAAAATTAAAATTTCTAATTATCATTTGACTGACCGTTTAGGTTTCATTCTGCACCTGCTCTTCATGATGATCATGGCAAAAAGCAATCAAATTTGAATCAGTCTCCTCAATGCTTACGTAGGCACACTGCAAAATTTAATAGCCACACGTACTCTGCTTTAAACATATCCCAGTAAGTACTTGTGATTTTCTAACTCATTCATCCATAAAACACCTGCAACTTTAATGAATACTGAACTGTTTCACGCTTCATTAATGGTTCATACCTTACAAAATGTTGTGTTCATCAATAGTAAGTCGTCACTGCTGTTGCATAATTACTTTGAACATAAATTGCAGCAAGAACGAGTTACTTTGATGTGGTGTTGACATTCTTACTCTAGCATATCATGTTAGTTAGTGTTGCCAAAGATATTTCAATAGTCCGAGTAAAAATTATTTCTCAACACTAAAAACAAAAGTACCTTCTCTGGGTCATTCAGATTCCGAAACTAAAGGCAGGTACATTGAAGTTAACCTTTAAGGTCTGTGCCACAAAGACGTAAGTAATATCATTTCTTACAATGATGCTAGTTATTTCTTTTCTTTGTTTTTGCTTTTAAGTTACAGAGTTTACATTTACTTTACCAAAACCCTCACTCACTAATCACCAGTCGAGCATAGTTGTACTCAATTTGTGTTGTGTATTTGCGTTTCCTCTTCAATTGCTGCTGAGTTTCAAAAACTATATATCTGTTTGCCCTTCCCCTCTCCACAAAACTATCCATCCAAGCAGCAACGCGCAACTTCAGCCATCCGGCAATTCGTTCCAATGGAAAAGATGAAAATTTTCTTCGCCTGGCATGATCCATAACTGAACTGGGGTTTGCTCTCTGTCTTCATTACTCTCTTCGTATATATAACGAGGTAGTGCTTGTTTATTGGAGTTCAGTTGCAAATTTAATCAACTTCAAGACGGTTGTAAGACGCAAAGTGTTTCTTTTTTTGAAAGCAAAAAAATAACAAATCAGTGAAATTAAAACTCTAATAGAAATCAAGGGAAACTTGTATTTCGGTGCTTTGTTGTGTTCTCTTTGTGTGTATCCTGTGGACGCTTTTGTGGATTACTCTTTCTCCTTATTTTTGGATTACAAACGTCGAAACTAAAAACTTATAGTAAGTGAAAGTGAAAACTTATTCGAAGGATATTTGAGCGGAGTAATATTAAAGTTTGCAAGTCAACTCTTTTGTTTCTTAATTTTTGGGAGCCCAACTATTGCTTCTTTTGTTTTAAGAACCCAATTTGTGTTGTTTTAGTGATTAATATTTATGACAGTAAATATCAAAAAAATAAAGATAGTTCAACAATAACTTCAAACCGTACCATAATCTCTATGCAAAGCTTGCATTGGAATTACAATAATACATGATTGCCACTACAATCTTTTTGATGTCTGCGTGTTAGTGTGAAAACAAACTCGATTTTATCCTGTAAAATCTCAAGAGCAGAGTTTTCTAACAGTTTGTGATGGATATTTTATTGAATTAAATAACAATATCTCAAGTTTAGCTTCCCAAGAAAGGAACAAGGCGAACTATAACTCGGAAAGTAGTAGTATTAAAGGATTTCGTGTTTATAATCCTTATCCACTTTATTTTTAAAATGTTCTTCAATTCAAAGCAGTTTAGACTAAGAGTAGGAGGAAAAAATAAATATATGTAAATAGTTGTCCCTGCAGTAGCTCAACCAAATAGAATTTTCAGTGCCTTTTTATTGGGGCTCACTTACTTATTTATTTGAATTTTTGTTTGGACTTAAACTACAAATTGGTAGAATATTGTTCACATTTATCCATGTGCAAATAATTTTAATGATCATAACTAATGTCTAGTTAAATTTTATACCTATTTAAAGGGTGTTTTTTTTAGATGTTTAGAACTTCGAATTGAAATAGAAGAAGAGAAAATCGTTTTAACGTCCATCAATTTGGCTTTATTGGAAGGATAATTTTATACCATTAATGTCTAAATATGATATCGGGCATGTGACCACGGCAGCTGGATCGAATAAAGCCAGGTCTAGAGGTTCAATTTTCAACCACTTTTTCGATCATGTGAGGCCGTATGTCGGCAGTTACGCCACGAATGTTGGCTTCCAAGCCCCCTAACTTTTCTGGTTTGTTGACGAAGACGAGTGACTTCACCTATCTCCAAAGTAAATAATCCAATGGTGTCAAATCACACGATCTTGGTGGCCAGCTGACAGGTCCATTTGGCGAAAATATGCGCTCATCGAATGTTTCTTTCAATAAATCGATTGTGACGTGCGCTGTGTGGCATGTAGCACCATCTTGTTGGAACCACATCTCACCCACATTCATGCCATCCAATTCGGGAACAAAATAGTCGGTTATATGGGCTCTATACCGGTCTCCATCAACGGAAACTGGCTCCCCAGTATCATTTCGGAAGAAGTATGGCCCAATGACTCCACCATCCCATAGGTCACACCAAAAAGTCAGTTTTTGTGGATGTAATGGAATCTATGTGGATTCTCTTCACTCTAAATGCGGATATTTAGCTTGTGGACGTAACCATTTAACCAAAAATGAACCTCACCACTAAACAAAATTTTGCTATGAAAATCAGCATCGAAATCAATCTCATTTCGGCCCATAGACCAAAATCACGACGCATTGTATGGTTTCGCGGCTTTAATTCTTGCACAAGCAAAGTTTTTTAAGGTCGTAACACAAGATCTTTGCGCAAAATCTTCCATAAAGTTGATGGACAAAGCTCCAATTGCTGTGCATGGTGGCGAATCGATTCATTCGGGTCCTCTTCAGCACTTTGTTCTACAGCGGCAATTGTTTCTTCTGTGCGCATGCGCACTGTTTGAAGTCTCTGCGGATGCATATTTTCAAATAAAGCAAACGTTTTGCGAAAACGATCAATGGTTAACCGAATTAGTTGCTCTGATGGACGATTACGTCGACCATAAAATGGACGGAGCTTGCGGTAAGCTTTGCGAACTGAACCATTATTTTCGAAATAAATTTCCATGAGTTGCAAGCGTTGTTCTTCTATCGACCTGTTCATGATAAATAGGCAAACTAAACTTAACATAAATGGCATTACAGTTGGCCGATTTGACTACAAATTTTATTACTATTCGAAAAACCAGCCTATAAAAAAAAACACCCAATGTATATACACACATATACAGGGTGTCCCGTAATTCGTTTTACATGCTTTGGGATATGATTCTTGGTCATATTCTAAGAAAAAAATTCTTATACAGTAAAGTCCGTTTCTCAAGTTTGACATCACTTTTTGACAATTTAAAAAAAAGGCTAACTTTGGTCTACCCTGACCTGTGTTAAATTCGATATCTCTGTCAATACTGATGATAGAAACCAAATTTTAGACTTAATTTTTTGTAGAAATAACAACCTTTAAGACTGTATTTAAGTTGAGAGCTTCCATAGGTTAAGGGTTGCCAGATTTTCAATTTCTTTATTTTTACAGATGAACAAAACTAAATAAAGAAAAAACTCAGCATTAAGTTAACTCAAAAACCCATCCATTTTATGATACTTGGAAAAATACAAAATGGGTAAAATTTAAAAAAAAAATAAAAAAAAGTTTTTGCTTTGAGGTTTGTTTGAATAAAACAATAATATAGTCACTTTTAGTAGTTTTTTTTATGTATTTCATACAAATACAATTATAACAAGTGCTCAAAGCGCCCTCCTTCGTTTTGAATCCATGACAGAGTCCGTTTTTGGATTTCATTGTGGATGTTTGCTTTAAATTTGGGGTATGAATGTTCAATAGGTAAATAGGTCGTATAAAAGAATAAGAAAACAAACTTGTTCATTAGTTTATCAAATTAAGTCACGATTGCAGTTTGATCAGAGAGTTTTTTGAAATGCTTTCATTTACGAAAGAAGAATACGCAGACATTTTTTTTCTTAAATGGGTTTTTTAATTAAAATTCAAGAAAAGCACAACAAAGATACCAGGAACTTTATCCTAACTGAAAATCTGGCAACCCTTAGCCTATAGGAGTCAAATTTAAATACAGTTTCAAAGATTACAAGACTACAAGTAAGACAAGAGATATCGACAGTAAAACGAATTACGGGACACTCTGTATAAAAAAACAACCATTTTTAAATCTTTTCATTTTATTTTATCTACAAAAGAATTGTAAATATCACATTGCTTGCATAAAAGAGAGTAAAAGTAATTAGAACTAGCTTTAATAACATAAATTTCATACTTTCAACTTTGTCGAAGTGACCCATTTAATTCAAATGACAAAGGAAAATAAGGAGAACTTATGTCATATTTTGAAAGAGTTTGAATTTTATAAAAAAACTAGCTGACCCACCCAGCGTTGCTCGGGTCTAACTTATTTAAACTTTGTTCACACAAAACTGTAAGGAAACGAAAACTATAATAAGACTAAGTTTAAGAATGCCTGAAAATTTTTAGTTTCCCGTTTCCGTAGGAATATGGTCGTGAAACATAGACTATGTAAGGGATAATGTAAATTTTAGAGTTTCCTTTCCTTTTCCCGAATTTATTTTTAAACAAATTAATAGTAAATTTACTTTAGAATATAGTTGATATGACATTTACACTGAAACTGTAAAGTCTAAAATATGAAATTCTAGTGTCACAGTGTAAATTAAAAAACACTGTTAAAGGTAGATGGTCCTTATCACTTAGGGATATGGAAAATAGATCGTAGCCGATTCTCAGACCTACTGAACACGCATATTAAATTTGGTAAAAATCGATAAAGCCTTTTCGGAGGAATACGGTAACTAACATTGTGACATGGAAATTTTATATATTAGATGTCGTTAACAAGTCGGAAAGTAATGTTGTGTCCAAAAGCAAGCAAATGTTTACTAAGACTGTTAAGATTTCTAAAACTTCATTAGTCCTAATGCTTGTCTTCGAAAATTCTCCATATGTCCATTGATAAATTCAACTTGTTGGCGGCCGAATTTCTGCTTACACTGACTAATAAAGTAAGAACCCATGAGCTTTGAGCTGTGAATAAAGCCAGCAATCAGATATTTTTTCGAACTCACTTGGTTTTGCGAGTCCTCAAAGATCTCAATATAGTTAGGATATCTGGTTCTGATGTATTTTCTCTTAGATTAGTCTTTAATTACAAAAAATTAATAACTATAATGATCTTGACTACAATTTGCGTAATATAATATCTGAATTGTTTTTGACGGTGTAGCTGCGGTCTACCTGGTCCTGGTGTTATCCTCGTCGTTAGTCTGAATTTATGTTTTTCTACGCTTGCAAAACAACATGACATAGCTTTTGTGTCTATCATATTATATCATATCTGAGCCGACGGAAATTAGCATTATTTGTCAATAATATCATCCCTATAAGGGGCGAATTTATTTCTTCTTCTTGGTGTTGGAATGGATGCGGTGAAGACTGATGAACCTTACCTTCAACTCATGAATTATTTTGAATAATGAAAGCTTCCCAATGACCGACAGTAAAATTTTTTTTTTTTTATCAAAGGGTTGTATTGATACTCACTCTGGTCTGAAACTTCTGATCCTTTTAAGTTTTTTGCTGACGACTCATCTCCTGCTTATCGAATGTGGAACTGGAACGTATGCGTATGATCAGAATATTGAATCATAGCTTTGATAGCATTGGTGGTGACTGTGGGGTATTTGTAAGCCAGTTCAAAGTTCCAATCTTAGAAAACGCAAATTGTTCTTCCTAGGGTATCGAATATCGGAGGATGTTAGCAAATCTATTTTAGCTTTGCAAGTTGCCACATGAAGCAATAAAAACTGAGTAGAACTAAATATTTCAAAAACACAATGCTGTTTTCTTCTCGCCTAAGTTCCACCTGCTCCTATACTGACATGATCCATGAATGATATCCGCCTCAATGAAACTCCAAACCATTCAGGGTATGAAATGTGTAGAGATCGAAACAAAAAGAATCTGTTATTGCCGATTCTATAAACAATCCCCTTGTGTAATCGGCACTTACATTCTTCTCCAGAAAAAAATAAAGTGATTACCGAAATGTGGTCATGTAGTAACGGAGTCATAATACATGTTGTGTTTGGTTCGAGGTTCAAATCCAAGATACATTAAAAAAGATTATTATGATGAGTATCACATTCCCATCACTCATTGGCTTTCCAACTTAGCTGTTCTTAATTGGCATACATTTATAGGTCCTGGAAGTTTTCATAGCTTAGTTGCGCCATGCCACCCAATTTATTTACTTTAGAAATACAGTCAAGCATATAAGCCTACTTATGTCTTATTTGCTTCCTTCTATGACCTATCCTTTTAGAGACCGGAGTTTCCAAACAGTTGGAAATTATTTTTCGCTTCTCAGTATTCACCCTCTTCCAGCTTGCTCCATATTAGCATATTCCCTCCTTTCTTTTTAGAGGAGGGGTTGAATGAATGAATGAATGAAAATTGGGGTTTTGTATTGTACCTCGACCTGTTTAGATCTATTGTACCCCCTACTTCTTAAGTGATATTCCTTAATTAAAGTACTTCATCCAGACTAGTTCCTTTGATGAAACTTAGTATCTGGGTTACGCTTAGGAGTTTTAGCTCCCTCTCCTCTACATAGTAGGATCCTAGGTACTTCTTTCTTTGGTGTATTAGAGCTTCGCAGTCACCTAGGAGGTGATCAGGAGATTCTTCCTGTTCGTTGCAATATCTGCATTGGTCGTCGCTCTCTATGCCTAGTACTTTTAGATGTTTTCTTAGCCTGCAGTGTCCGGTTAAAAACCCGGCTAGCATTCTTACATTGTTTATATTAAGTTTTATTACGTCTTTGTAACGTTTTTTGTTGAAAGTGCCAAGTTGAAGTTTGGCTTGGCGCATCTTGGGGAGGTCATTCCAGTGTTTAGCTCTGTTGTCTTCCTCCAACTTTTTGATTTCATTCTTAATGTGGCTTTCTGTTATTCCACAAAAAGGTTCCGGTCCAGTGAGTGGTAATCCGGCTCCTGTCTTTGCCAGTTCGTCTGCCTGTTCATTGCCTATGATTCCTACATGTCCTGGTACCCAGTAGATTGTAACCTTGTTATTACTGCCCAGTTTGTTCAATTTGTCAATGCATTCGCTGACAAGTTTTGAGGAGATTGTGTAGGATCGTAGGGCCTTAATTGCAGCTTGACTGTCCGTCATTATTGCAATATGTTTGTTATTATATTTCCTGTCAATGTTTACTTCCGCGCATTTGCCTATTGCATAGACTTCAGCTTGGAATATGCTTGACATTCTCCCCATAGGTACTGAAATTTTTGCTCTTGGCCCAAAAATTCCTGCTCCAGTTCCCTCAGTTGTTCTTGAGCCATCTGTATACCATTTTATTGCATGGGTCTTCATTGAGTAGGTCTCTTTCTCACCTTGCCATGACTTTTTGTTACTTAGCTCAACGCTGAAGAGTTTATCGAATTTGAATTCCTTGGTCTTGCTATCCCGAGGAAAGTCAATGAGTGCTAACTCTTTCGATATTATGCTCTTTTCGCTAGATTTCAGGACACACTCAGTTTCTTTGGCAAATCTAGCTATCGTTGCATTTGAGATGCTTCTTATTGCCAGGTGCAAAGGTGTCAGGTTTAGCAATACTTCCAAAGCTGCAGTTGGACAGCTTCTCATTGCTCCTGATATGCATATGCACGCAAGTCTTTGTACTTTTTCTAATGTTTTTCTGGTGGTCACCTGGTCCGCTCTCTTGTTCCAGACTACCGCTCCATAGGTAAGGATAGGTCTTACCATCATTATGTACATCCACCGAATAATGCTCGGTTTACAACCCCATGATCTTCCTGCTATACTTTTGCATATCATTAAGGTTTTCTTAGCTTTTTCAGTAGCTGCTTCAACTTGTTTTCTCCACAGGAGTTTACTATCTAGAATCACGCCTAGATACTTCACCTCTGTTGTGGGTACTATGGTTACTCCATCCAGTGTAATGTCTTTCATGAGTGGTAGGAGTCTTCTTCTGGTGAATGGTACAATTGTAGTTTTTGTGGGGTTGATGTTCAGTCCTACAGATGTACACCATTTTTTCGTGATTGCCAGACCCCTCTGTATTATATCGCATAGGGTTTCTTCATATTTCCCACAGGCTAATAATGTGATGTCATCAGCATAGCCAATGCATCTTATGCCCTGCGTGGTTAGTTTTTCTAATAGTTCATCTACTACTAGACTCCAAAGTAGAGGTAACAAGACCCCTCCTTGTGGGCAGCCTCTCGTAGTGATGATTCTCTGAATCGTTTGGCTAGAGTGTGTTTCTGCCGTTCTTGTACTTAGCATTGCACTAACCCACTTTATTATTGTAATCGGAGTGTCCTTCCTCTGAAGTGCTTTGTTAACCGCCTCGTGTGAGGTATTATCAAAGGCACCCTCAACAGCCGATCGCTGTTTCCTTTGAGTCGATTACTTTTTGGATAGTGGTTGAGAGATTGTATAGGGCAGTTTCTGTAGATCTACCTGCTCTGTATGCATGCTGTCTAGTGTTTAGTGGATTACACACTAGAATTTCTGATCTTAAGAAGTTATCGATCACCTTCTCCATGGTTTTCAGTACAAAGGATGTTAAGCTTATTGGCCTGAAAGATTTAGGATGAGTTGTGTCTTTCTTACCTATTTTTGGTATAAAGATAATCTTTGCTCGTGTCCATGGACTAGGTATGTACCCTAGAGCCAGACTGCTTCTGATAATTTTGAGTAAGTGTAGTAGAATCACTTCTTTTCCCATTTGTAATAATGCAGGATAGATTCCATCTACCCCTGGAGTTTTGAAGGGTTGAAAGGTACTTAATGCCCATTCTAGCCTTTTCTTCGAGCAAACTATCGTTGCTGTCTTCCAGTCTTGCTTATCAGTACTGTGCACAGGTATAGGTCTATCATATCCTGTTGTTAGTATGCTTCCAGAGAAGTGAGTGTTAAGCAGGAGAAGCGATCTTTGCTCTTCATTTTCTGTGAAACTGCCGTCAGCGTATTTCAAGGCCATGGTGTTTTGTGACTTTTCCCTTGAAAGGGCTTTATGAAGTCTGCCTGCTGCCGGGGTTGTTGTTATGCTTTCACAGAAGTCTACGAAGCTTCTTCTTTTTGCTTTCCTCACTTCCTTACTATAGGCTGTAAGTTCCGCATGGTAAGCATGCCAGTTGCTGTTACTTTTTGCACTGTTGAAGAGTTTTCTTACCCTCTTCCTTTGCGCTTCTAGGTTTTTGTTCCACCAGGGGGCATCTGTTTTCTTGTTTGCGGAGCTTAGGGGGCAGCTTGATTCATATGCATCAATCACAGCTGTATTAAGCTCGCTTACCGCATTTTCAAGCTCCAGACGACTTTTGGGTTCCCTGTTAGTGGCTATATTTCCTATGTTGTACGTGAGATTGTCTCTATATAGATCCCAGTTGGTTCTTTTTGGATTTCTCCTAGGAGTATTCCCACAAAGAATTCCATCTAGAACAAATTCAATTATCCTGTGATCTGATAGAGAAGGCTCATTCGAGACCCTCCAGTTACTGATACAGTTTTTCAGGACTGTAGAACCGAAGGTAATATCTAGTACTTCTTTCCTATTTCTAGTAACAAAGGTAGGAGTATTCCCTATATTGTAAATTTCTAAGCATTTTTCTAAAAAGAATTCTAAAAGGTACTCACCCCTTTGATTCGTGTCTGTGCTACCCCAGATGGTGTTGTGTGCGTTTGCGTCGCAACCTACCAGTATTGGTAACTTCTTCCTCCGGCAGTAATCTACCAGTTTCTTTACCTCAGCGGGAGGAATGTTCGCTTCATCTCCCGGAAAGTACCCTGATGCGATTACCACCAGAGGAGGGGTTGATTCAATAATCTATCAGTATTGAAACTTTTTTTTGGAACTTGCTCAAAACACTCTGTGGATCGGTTCATCATCCTCAATTTTTTTTGTATTGTATCTTTACTTTCCACCAGGAACTACATCGCTGTAGTTTTCTTATGGACCTCCTGCGCCATTTTCACATCATTGAAACTGGGAAAATTTCAATTATTATCTTAACAATCAAACTCTGAGCAGAACATACTGAATGAGCAAAATCTCATTTTATATTTGCTACAAAAGGTGATTTTTACACTGTAAAACATAAAACGTTGTCTGACGAGTGACGACAACAATGTCTTCAGTTCGGCGGCTATGTTTGTTCCAAATGGGTCAACGGAACATAAACTTTCATGTCGCCAACGACATAACGGAAATCAGAAGTCATATTACCAGCAAGAAAAATGTTGAGTAAATATTAGAAATTATTTTTGAAAACATTCAATGCGACAATGAGATAAGCGTATAATAAAGTCACAATCACAATATTCCTTAACCGGACACACCAACCGAATTGTCAAGCAATTTGATACATAACAATCGTTTAATTTTTCTGATCGTATTTTAATCATATTTTAATCATTCATGAACGTTGGTAGAATGTGGCGTCGTCGGTCGGTCTGCATTTTAAAGTCAAATTTCGAATCAATTATTTCTCTTAAATCCACAAAATTGTTTTTCCTTCCAAGTCTTGAGCTATAGCTATTAATAAAGCATTCGTTTATGACAGCATTTAAGCAAAGGCCATCACTTTTTATAGGATAAAGTGTTCGATCATTTTTGTTACGCCAGTGCCACTGGCTTCACTTTAGATAACCAATTCTTGCAGTCTCAAACCCAATGACCTCCCTTCTAACAAAAAATTCAACTTTCCTCTATCATATTTACTTTACAATTTTGTTTCCGTCGAAGCTCTTTTATCGAATCTTTTTACTAGCGCTACATGAGCTAAATTTTCGATATCTTCCTTAAAATAAACAAATACATAAGTTGGCCACACAGAACGGAGATCCCTGGGGCCTAGTGAATTGCTCTCAACCAAACATTGTGAGGGCCTTAGATTCGTTTTCTTTAAGTTACATTGATTTTGACCAGAAAGTCTCAAATCTTGATGGTAAAATGTGCAGGGTCTTGCATACCAATACTAATTCTGGTACCTTGTTCTCCTTTTGGCTTTAAGGCTGCTAGATCGTTTCACAAGCCTCTGTGCTTCGCAATGTGTGTGCGGACTCTTTCTCTTTGCATTAAAATTTAGTTGAGCTTATTTTGTTGTATTGTATTTTACAATCAATGTTTACTTGAAATTAATCCCGAATAGACAGATCTTTAACTATTAAATACTTTTGCCGCACTTATGTCCCAATGTCTTCCTATACCTCAATAAGATTTTCTTTTCTTGTGAATAAATTGAACAGATTGAAGACATTTATCTCTTCTTTGAGATTATTACCGCCTCAAAAGCCAAAAAGATGCACATTATACAACAACGCGAATCGTTCAACGACTTCTGCTAATTACTTTTCGCTAATGATGCAAAGATGGTTGGGATCACGTATTAATTTATCAAATTTGATTGAGCTGGCATGATTATGATGATGAGCGAATATGGGGAAAGTTTATAATTAGAAATTCCCCAAAAATGGCAACGTAAGTTGATCAGACGTAAGAATTTTTTGTTATCAGAAAATCGTTTTGGAGTGAAGTTTGGGAATGATTTCTTAACTCCACCATAAAAACACCAATCCATAAAAACTTTTATCTGACAGCTTGTCAAAGCAAACCGTAGTTTCTGTTCGATTTTTGTCAGCTCCAAAAGTCCGCTGATAGTTAATAAATTTTCTTTGGCAGCCCACAAAATAATTTCAAAAATTCTAGTGTGAATTTCGGTTTAAATAAAAGAAGAAATCCAGCAATTTTATCACTTCAATCACAATCACTCCAAATCTGTCAACTGCGCTTAAACGAATTCTAAAAGTCAACGAAAAGGGGTTAAAGGAGTGAAATTAGTATATAAAAAAGTGACGTAAAGTAATCGAATTAACATTACATACTGCATAACTCTTAACAAAGACCATCGACTGATACACCAAAAGAGAACAAATAACAACATCCACGGTTGTGCGTACAAACAACTTGACTTAATTGCGGTGTGTTATAAAAGGAACCAATGATTTCGAGTGACAAGACTATTGCTGACAAAGTGCCCTCACTTTTCATTAATCATTATCGTCTGATTTCCACTGCACGAGACTAAAAATGTTTTCTGAAACAATAATAATTAAAGTGAAATACTAAAGCAAAATTGTTTTGCTGATGCGCTATCAAATCAAACATCATTTCTCGAATACCCTGTTGTGCCCATGGCATATGGAGTGTGTCTGCCTGTTACTTCGGAGCTCGAAAATCGATTCCCAGAAACATGTCACATTGTTTCCCACGAGTATCACCACTCGCAAATAATTGGGAAGTCCTTCGAGAGCAATTATTTTGTCCATGGAAATGATTTCTCATTAAGCCCTTCTGAATCGTCAAAAAACTTGTAGTTACATTTTATTTCTCAGTAACCAAAGTATGGGTGGAAAAAATGTACAAGGCCCCGGAGTTTCCTCTTGCTCTCTACTGTGCCACTTTATTTAATTTATTTGTTTCTCAAATATACGGGTGGACTCGGTGGAGTCAAACAAATTAACAGGCTGACTTGATGACACTGTGACTTTTTAATTTTAATCCTCCTATCAACTGCCATCTACATCTTTGCTGACGATGGAGCCATCATAAGCGAGGATCCTACATCCCTGCAACGAGCACTTGACGTTTGGATTGATGTTCTGGAAGGAAATGGGTACCGTATTAGCGCTAAAAAGACTGAATACCTGTGCTGCCCTTTTTCTGATCCAGACAAGCCTATTCCAGACATTTATTTGAAAGGAAAGTGCTTCCCAAGTGTGAAAAGTTTAAATATCTGGGATCTATGATCAATAGTGAAGCAACTTGTGATGACGACATCAATCATCGAGTAAGCGTAGGGTGGATGAAGTGGCGAGAAAACTCCGCTATCTTCTGTGATCGAATGCCCCCTAAGCTGAAGGGAAGACTCTACACAGCAGTTGTCCGTCCAGCTCTGACATACGGTTCACAATGTTGGACAAAAAGTATGAGAGAAAATTGACGGCAGCCGAAATGAAGATGCTTCGAATGACAGCAGAAGTAACAAAGCTTGATCGAATTAGAAGTACTAAGATCCGTGGAAGCCTTCATGTCAAAAGTAACATCTTGGACAAAATTCAGCACGACCGGCTCAGTTGGTATTGTCATGTTCAAAGGAGAGATCCGCAGAACCCCGTCCAAAAGGCAATATCGTACAACGTTTCAACAAATTCGCGACGAAAAAGAAAAGGCAGGTCAAAACACTCCTGGTACAAGCAAATGCAAAAACAGCAGCATTTGGTTGGCCTCAGACATGGAACAATCCAAAACCGGGAGGCTTGCCGACGCTTTCTGTGGTCAACGCGGCGTACCCCACAGGCGGATCACTAGTGTGAAGCAGAAAAGTGGAGAGTTGTGATCGCTTCAAGATCACTACTCGTAACGCCGGAAATGAAAAGAAGAAGAAGAAGAAGATCAACTGCCATCTACAGTCAAATTTTGAACAAGCTATGTCTTTTAGTTTGTGTTAAACAGCCATTGAAAGAAACCATCTCGTATGCTGACTAAGCGTTATTTTTAGGAAAAAATCCATCACCGAAACCAAGGAAAGACTTTATAAGTACTATGGGTTCTCCACAACATCAATTTCCATGGTATAAAATTGGTTCACGGAGTTTCGTTGTGGTCGTATCAGCACAAGTGTTGCCGAACAAGTGATGAAGGTCACCCAAAAGAGGTCGTCACATCAGAAATCATTACATAGTATATTAAGCAAAGTCACTTACCGTTGTCAGTCTGTATGTGTAGATCTTTGAAACTACTCAACGGATTTTGATGTGCTTTTTTTTATGTTTATGTTATCTCCATTTTCCCGTGGGAACGGAAATATTATCACCGAAGCATACACGGGAACATATGTTTATGTATATTGGAACTTAGAAACATCTTCACCAATTTTCCATTTACCGTCAGAATGCTATTCATTCCCACATTCGCACGGGAAGAGACGGGAGGAAAAATATAGCTGGAAGCTTATAAAAAATACTGGAACGATTCCAATAATTCTTTCACAGCTAGAGTGCTTCATTGTCCTTGAGTAATAAGTAAATAAATAAATAAATAAATAAATAAATAGGGGCTCAATAGAGCGAAGAGCCCCAGGGGCTAGCGCATATCTCTCAACTATGCCTCGTGAGGAAAGGAGAGGACCTGTAATTAGCTGCCGATTGCGAACGGCTAATCAAGAAAGCGCTTTTCATGGCAATAAATTGTTTATCGATGGACTTTGCCAATTCCTCGCGAAAGGCGATAGGTATCCGTGGAAAAACATTTTTACCTTTGTTGGGATTCAAACCACGAATCTCTGGGTTACGAGCAGACATGCTAACCATCACGACACGTAATAAAGATTATCAGCCATATATTATGGTAACAGATCAGAACGAAATTCTTTCCGATTTGTACGAATCGTAAGATATTTGTATTATGGTAACGTTTCCGATTGCTTAATCGGACATACACCCGAAAAGAACGAAACAATGCGATGAAAATGTCAAACTTACAGCAACGCGTTTAGAATTCATGCGATGCATGGCGATTAAATGTGAAAATGGTTGGAACGCATTCGGAATTCATGCGATGCATGCCGATTTCTTGGTTTTCTGTTCTATCCGATGTCTCCGACAGCAAAGTAGTCGCGGAAGGGTTGTACGTAAAAAAAAAAAAATTCTGAGGAGGGGACAGAAACAGAACAGTAAACATTTTATTCATTTTTTTTCTGTCATTATTTCTTTCAGAAAAAAAAACAAAAACAAACTCAGTGCAAATATCAAAGGTTGGTCGAGTTAATGCAAAACAAAACCAATATTGCCAGAAATTTCAGCAACCGGCCGCCTGAGGAGACAAATGTCGTTACGCGTCAGTGTTTCCTTTACGAATGGATACCATTAACAAAACAAATGTTACGATCGGAACTTCTCTACGATCTTATGTTTCTCCGATCAGTTACGATGATAGGGCTGTATAATTCATCCTCAAATTCCTACGGGAACGGAATGGTAACTATAATATTACCGGGAACTTGGAAGATTGTGGACCGATTTCAAAAATTCTGTCATCGTAAAAGTGCTTCGTTCCCCTTGAGTTACATAGACTGTATTTGATTCCTATTTTCCCACTGGAATGGAAACTTGGTAGCTATTTTACATAGTTTACTCAATTCGATCAACGTAGGACCCGAGCTACATCGCGCCGGCTGGGTCAGCTAGTCGTCGATTCAATCCACACATAAAAAAATATTTCGTACTCGTAACTAAAACTTTTGTCTATTCTACGAAAATTGTTTGGTGCAAAACCACGAATGACTTCGGTTTATTCTACGAATAGACTTTCGTAGTTTTACGAATCCAATCTGATTGATAAATTACAAATGCTTTCGTAAATATAACGAAACATTTGTATATTTTTCCAAATAAAAGGGGGAAAACTTTCGTAGAATGTACGAAATATTTTTTAAAACTGACAAAACTTTTCGTAAACGAACAAAAATAAGGTCTTATAGCTGCGAAATATTTTGTAATTTTATAAAAGTTACAAAAAACTATTCGTATAAATCACGAAAAAATTTATAGATCTTATATTCATGTTGCTAATCCTTCGTACAAACTTACATTTGATTTTGTGTCGACAATACATGCTTATCAACAAATAATGTTTGAAAATCAAGCGTTTTAAAAAGTAAATTTATTGAAAATTTAAATGCTTGATAAGCTGTAATTTTAACAGGTTTTCTTATAAATAAAACTTGTTAAATAGCCTATATTCTAAACTGCTTACAAACCTCCTAAACCTACGAAAAGAAAAAGATAGTTAGTAAATCTTTTTCAATTTTATAAGAAATGACTTACGCTTTGTCTCATTTATGTAGAAGGATATCGGGTTTTGTTTTATTTTTCTATTACACTAATAGCAGCACAAGAGTGTAAATATGCATTGAAAACATAGTTCAAATCAGAAATAAAAAGTGAAAAGATGTTAATTAGTATTTCAATAAGGATTTAACTTACCCCGAAGCACCAGTAATCAATGCCAGTGATATTCATAAAACAAACACACTTCGCCAATTTCTTTAGCAAATTTTTATTTTCTCACAACCAAGCGCTTTCACGTTTAAAAAACAAATGAAAGTAAAAACACCATTTGTTTCCTTTATTGTGATTTTGTGTTTTCACAAAACATCTGTAATTTCACAAAATCCTTCGTTGAAGAAATAGGAAAGGTATGTTCTCAAAACAGTAAATCGTAGATTTTGTAGAATGAACGAAAATGTTCGTATACATTTGACAAAACATTCGCAAAAATAAAAAATTACGAAAGCTGTTTCGTTTGTTTTACAAATCATTTGTAACATTTTGTATTTTATATCACACGTTATCTACGAAATTTCGTGCAATGTACGAAAAAAATGTTTGCGAAAGTATTTCGTAGCGATTTCATGAAATTTTTTTTTGGGTGCATGGATTGATATAAGACGATCGGAGAATGAAAGTGCGTGGGGTGGCTGAGGCTGAAGGCGAGGTACATCACATTTTACATGACTATTTGGATACCAAAAAGCTATCCGCACGATAAGTGCCGCGATTTTTCACACTCAACAATAAGGGCAACCGTGTGACCACTTTAAAGGAATGTTTGTTGATGTTCAGCTGCAATCCGAACGATTTTTGTTACGAAGCCTGGATTCATCACAATACACCAGAGATCAAGGAACACCCAAAATAGAGGGTTTTCAAGGTTGAAAGTCCATCAAGGAAAGCAAAGGTGGGTTTGTCGGCTAACAAAATCATGGCCACAGTTTTTGGGATCCACGCACATATCGAGCCCTTCCCGAAATTTTTTTGTAAGCGACAAAAAGAAAGTTTTACAGGAAGACGATCTTTGTTTGTTTGTATCACAAGCATTCAAAGGAAAAGTACCAGAGGTCAGTTGCTTACGATAAAATTTATTTTCGCTGTAACTTGTCGTAAAACAGTTATAATGTAAAACTAAAAATGCAGAAAATTGCGATACAATGTAAGCTTTTGAATTGTATAAAAAAAACCATTTTGTTTAAAATGTCGCTTACGATTTTATTTTTTTTTTTATTTTTTATTATGATTTTGCGGGAAGGGCTCGATATTCTGCAGGTTTATATATGGAATATTTCCTATTTCCAAATCTGAAGAAATGGCTAGTTGATAAGAGAATTGGGCGAAGGAATAGGTCCTCATTTAAACAAGAGCCTTGAGAATTAAAAAAAACACGCTGTGGTCTAAATGTATTGAGCTAAAAGGAGGTTATGTTGGAAAATAAAATGTTTATTTGAGAAAAAAAAATTTTTTTATTCAAACCGCCTTTGTATTTTTTATTAAATTGAAAGGGGAATTGAAAGATGGTGAACCAATAGGAAAGGTAATCGAAGCTGTACCATTTAATTTCTCTTCAACTTCTTTGAATACTTTGACTTTTGATGTATTCGAAATATGTTTTTCGAAGTTCTGTGACTTCACTTTAGCAATTTGCATTCACTGCCCATTCTCCATTGAACCTTCAATTACTTTTAAAAGAACAAAGTTCGTTGATCAAGTCTTTTGTTTATCCTCAAAATAAGATTTTTTTAAATTATCACTTCTTTGTTGCTTCTTTGTTTTGTATTACATATTACAGAATACAGACTCAGACAAAGATGATCGATAAAAAAAAGTAAATTTTCAATCTGCGTAGCCTTATTGACAACAAACGTACAAAACTGAAAATGTTGTTCACTTAACGTTTTATGCTTTTTGTTGAATTAAACAAATCAAACACTACCTACTTTAGTAATGAGAACATAATAAACACACAAAATGTACAACAAACGATATCTAAAGAAAGTCAGTTTCTAACTTACAGCGGTTAAAAGACAACACACTGTCGTGTAACCTTTGAAATTTTTAAAGAACAGCATTGAGCAGTTTCAGCGCCTTGGTCGTTCGTTCATTGAAAAAAAACGAGCTACTTACAGCTGGACAGCAAAGTCTTCCTCTGCAAGTATATAAAAACAATCCCATGCTATGCTCTTCCACTTGCTACTTCTTAATTCGCCTCACATTAAACTAATGTTGTCTTCTTTTTTTTTTTGAACCGATTAATGTTGATTCGTACAAAAAGCATCCCAGCATCTTATGATTTTCTCTTCCATTCCAACAAAAAAAACATATTATGCAATAAGCTCACACACATCTTGCTTCTTTACCTGACTCTTTACATTCGCTGTAGTAATTTTGCGAGCTCTGTGCTCAACATGAAAGTGAAAGTTTGTCCGGTTATCTGCGCATTGAATAACCCAAAAATACACAACAGAAAATTGTGCACCGATTCATCAGATAAAAAAAATTACAAAAAAACTGAAACTGGCTTTCAGCGTATGTACCTTCCAAGAAGCATAAAGTCGAATCTTGGTGTACACTGTAGTTAACGTCATTAGCTGTTGTCTGGTGTCTTTCAAGAGTGTGCCTGAGCATATTACTTCATACCTGTTTCATAACACAATTTTTTTCGTCTCTTTTCTTTCACAGATGATCCTCGTCCAGCCAACACCAGCTCAACGTGTTTCCATTCGTGAGGAACTCCGTGAACCAGAAAGTGCGGCAGACATCGAACGAGATGTTGGCCTTATTCGTGATTGGCTTCAAACGCAACCCCATCTACCAAAGGACATGGACGATGGACGTCTTAGGACGTTTTTGCGTGGATGTAAATTTAGCTTAGAAAAGGTAAAACGCAAGTTGGACATGTACTACACCATGAGGAATGCTGTGCCAGAGTTTTTTTCTGATCGTGATATTGCCAAAGAGAATCTTTCAGTGGTGTTAGATTATGTGTAAGTTTGACCTTGCATTTCATAACGTTGTGCAAATTTCTATGAGACTTTCCTCTCCCAATCCAGACACTGCCCTACTCTGCCTGGTCTAACACCCAATGGCCGTCGGATAACATTCATTCGAGCTATCGATTGTGACTTCCAACCAAATCAAGTTAACGATGCCATGAAGGTTGCCCTAATGATCGGTGACGTTCGTCTGCTAGAAGAAAGTGTTGGCATTGCCGGAGACATTTTTATTTTGGATGCTGCCGTTGCGACACCAACAAACTTCGCCAAGTTCTCGCCATCGGTTGTCAAAAAGTTCCTTATTGCCGTCCAGGAAGCTTATCCAGTTAAAGTGAAAGAAGTGCACGTGATAAATGTTTCTCCACTCATCGATACAATCATGAACTTTGTAAAGCCTTTTGTGTCAGAGAAAATTCGCAATCGCATCACTTTTCACAGTGATATTGAGAGTCTTTACAAAGTTGTGCCCAAGGAGCTATTACCGAATGAGTATGGCGGTGCAGTTGGAAGCATAACGGAGTTGAATCAGCAATGGAAGAAGAAGTTAGCTGAATATACACCATGGTTCAAGGAGCAAGAGAATTCCAAAGCTGACGAATCACTGCGTCCCGGTGCACCAAAGACTTCCGATGATCTTTTCGGAGTTGAGGGAACTTTTAGGCAATTGAATATCGATTAACCTGAGAAGAGGGTCTGTGTTATTAAAAATAGAAGTCAATCTTGCTTATTTTTGCTAAGCATTCTCACAATGTTTTAAGACAAAGGAAATCAACAAAAAAAAAATACTCGTTACCACATATTTAGCACATTTTTTTGTTTAGAAATTGAATCTTGTATTATGCTCCGCTTGCACTTGTTTTTAACTTTCAATAAATGTTTTATTTTTTATCATGAATCGTATTTTCGGCGTAACAATAAAATTTATTAGTAAAAGTGACTACTAAAGCGACTGAGAGGTTGGTGTGGATCTCGCGACGTTTGTGGCTGTCACATTTATGGTCGCTCTCAATTTTGGACTGTATCGGTAGCAGTTGTTGTGTTGGCCACAGGAGGTCGAAGTTGCCATTGAGGTCGAAATCGCTGAAATTAAAGCGATTTCATTCGCTGTTACGTGTAAATTGTAATCGATGACTTCGCTGGCGCGGTGTTGCGTTTGGATCCACTATCACAGTTGCGATTTTGTTCGATTTTTATGTCGCGATCGCTGCCGCCATTATGTTTTCTTTCTCCGCTTTTATGAATTGCAGACGCATAATTGATTGCAGTTACAGTTCAACTACGGTTGCTCTCGCAGTCGCGTTTTCGGAAGCTCGTTCCCAAAAAATTACTACGATTTCGAACCAATAATTTAACCAATACGACGTCAATATCTAGCTGACTTGTCACACACGCCACAGATGCTTACACAATTTCAAACCAAAAAGGAGAAAAAATTGCAGAAAGCTTCTCGGAACTATCTAAAATTTGAAAAAACAAAATCAATCACCCCTTTAAGTCCACATATCAGATTTGAGTTTGACGAAAGAGAGAAAAGCAACCAAAAAGAACAACATCCAATTCCATGCCAATCATCTTGTTGAAATAAGCAGGCAATATGTCGTTATCCACTGTGTACAAACTCAAACCAAGGAATTTATGTGCACACATCCACCTCAAACCCCACAAGTGAAATACTTCAGATCCAGGATAGAGAGAGGAAGGATTTCTTTGGTTTGTATACGAGTGTTATGTGAATGTACGAACGACAGAATTTTGACAAAAATCCTTCAAACGAGTACTATTTGCAGGTACACCATGTTCAATACCCCAGTGGCTGGCTTTGCCTTTATTTCTCACAAAATTGTATTTACACTAAGGCCGAGTGATTTCTGATTTTAGCATTGGGGAATTTTTCAAACGAAATGAAGTTCTGAGGATGGCGACAAGAGTCGAAAAGAAATGAGAAAATAGTTCAAAAATTGATTTTCTGGGACAAAATTGTTTTGGGAACCGAATGAACTTGTTAAGCTTGTCCTGAAGGTCAAATCAAAATTCTCATTGCAAAGGAATCTTAAAATTTTAAAAGCAGAAGCTGTTGGTTGCAATGCTGTGCAAGGTAAATTTTGGATGAAGTGACTGTCAAAAAACAAATGACTCATTTAGACCTGTAAAATTTACCAGGTACACTATGATACCACATAAAAGATGAGAAACAGTTCTTCACCTAGCTTCAATAAATCGATGGAGACTGCAAATGTTTATGTTTTTCGCAACGCATGGATCGTAGGCGAAGAGTTTTCTAGATTTTTTGTTACATCGCTTGCATAAGATAGAGGATAGTATGTCCTTATCCTTTTGAACTCGCCAAGGGTAGCTCTCAAGCCCCTGCAGCAGGGTGGATTAGATTAGATCATAAATGGTGGATTAAGCTAACGCAACTGTAAGCACTGTAAAGTCTAGATGAAACCTATTGTGCCAACCTATGAAAAGTTTCAGAGCAGTTATTTAGCTCTTGAATTGAGCCAGAAATTAATAATCTTCTGTGTGTGGATGAGTTTGAGGTGATTTAGAGTGATGCTCTAATAGTCAAGTATTTATTTGCTTTCTAAAAAGTGTTGTACATTCTGCAATAATATGGAGAAATGCTTAAACACTTTCGAGGCATAGTCTGCAGACGGGGCTTGCTATCAAGTACCAACCTCATTTGGTGAAGATTTTTTCTTAATATCAATGGCTGGGTAGTATAGTCCGGTGAAGGTTTTGAGGGTCATATTGAGACTCAGTAGGAACTTTGATGTTTTTTCTAGGGTACTGACACCAGATTTCCCAATCTTTTATGTCCAAGGGTTTCTAAAAATACCTGGCCCTACAGGTTGGGACTGTTCGTGGGGCTAGCTACCCAACCATGTAAAAATTACATAGTTCCAAACCAACCGGAAGCCTAAGATACCAATAAGTTGAAGACCCTACTAGGAAACAAAAAACATAAAGATTTCCAGATCTGCATTTGGAATGAAGATTTGTTAGCGTACTACGTACAACCTGCAGAATAAGTAGAGGCCCTGCATTACAAAAAGCAGATGCAACTGCATCCAAGAAGTGCGAAGCAATAAGGAGGGCACAAAGGAAAAGAAAAACTGTTACAGCTTCACACTATAGGACGACTGCTACCACACAACAGAAACAATTATGCTTATAAAAATTTTTAAAGGTACATGACAATCTTCAGATCAATCTACCGTCAACCAAATTGACCATGTTGCAAGTCACTCTTCTAGTGTAATAGATATCCGAGCTTTCCGAGGGGTTAAATTT
The DNA here is from genome assembly GCA_949752695.1 of Melanostoma scalare. Classification (NCBI taxonomy): domain Eukaryota; kingdom Metazoa; phylum Arthropoda; class Insecta; order Diptera; family Syrphidae; genus Melanostoma; species Melanostoma scalare. Next base: position 149,418,623 of record OX456986.1, read on the forward strand.
GACTCGGATTACTACTTTGTTGTAGCCAAGCGACGCACTATGGAACCAAATGAGCTTTAGCGTCTCATAAATGGTTTTGAAAAAATATTCAGTCGACACGGGTTGCCGTCATCTCATCGTAGCAAAGTGAAATTTGGTATGCAAGTAGGGCAGGGAGTTTCTTAGGAAATGAGAGCGTATGCGTTTCAATATCTTAGTTTATATGTTCAGTTACAGACACTTCTGTGATACTTTTGTCATACTAGCACTCTCTAGGCGTCTGATACTGAACATACAAACTAGGATATGGAAACGTATACTCTCTCATGTCATAAGAAACTCCCTGCCCTACTTGTATACCAAATTTCACTTTGCTACGATGACGGACGCTAAGCATTAAAGCCCAGCAGTGCTTTTACTCGATCCCAAAATGAAACCCATCGTTCGATGAAGAATACGCAAGCAGGCAATCGCATCCAAACAAAAAGCACGACAAATTTTGATGCAAAAGAAAACAAGGGCTGCTTTCGACCAGTATAACGAGACTTACAAGGAGAAAAGATGGGAAGAACACCGAATTCTCAAAAAGAAAAGGAAGTAGCATGAGAAGCACTCGTTTGAGGAAATTGAGAGATGCCATGCCATGACCCATGATAGGAATTGAAATGAAAAGTTTAACCAAATGGTAAAAAGATCAAATCAGGGTGCGACAAATCCCAAACTCAAGCCTGTAAAGACCAGCAGGGAAGCATAATAATAAAGATGCAGTCGGCACTATCTATACTGAGGATCTGGAAAGACCACTTCTGCAGATTGCTTAACGGCGACGAAGACACTAATTCCGCTGTCAGGCAGTATGCCCCATTCAACTTGGACATGGTCGAGAGTGCCGTCCCCCACCTAGAAGAAGTTAAACCATATGCAAACTTAAATCAAATAAGACTGCAGGTGCAGTTGGCCTTGATACCAAACTTTTGTAGGCAACAGGAGATCAGTTGGAAAAGAGCATGCACCAGCTGATCTGGATGATATGGTCGGAGGATAGTATGCCCGATGAATGGAACCTCATTATCGTATGTGCGATATTAACAAAAGGGAGACCCTCACTATTGCGCCTATTATAGAAGGATAAGCCTAATTGTTTGCTGTAATATGTGAACGTCTGAGACCCCACGTCAACAGCTTGATAGACCCTTATCAATGTCCACAAAAGACTAAATTTTCACATTACTGCATGTTTTGGACGAAACCAGAGAATATAATATCGATATACTACACCATCTTTTTATCGACTTCAATGTCGTGTATGACCGTATATGTACAGAAACACAGAACCCAGCTATACAGAGCCATTTATAGTTTCGTCATTTCTGCAAAACACGTACGACTCCTCCAAGGTCAATGAAGACCATACCGAAACCTATGATCAACACACCGTGATGCAAAAAAAAACTGAACGACTCTGCAGCTTCTCCCAACTATCATAAATGTGTGAAGAGTGAACTAAAGTTGAATCGTTCCGGACATAAGTAGGTATTGGGCGACTCCAGACTGGGAACTTTTTTGTGACTGGGAACTTATCGTGGGAACTTTATGTGTTTTTGTGATAGGTCAGTATTGTTTGGCCACGGGTGGTGTTGTTATTTTAAGAACTGTGTGTGTGGAAATAAATTATTGGGGGCCACGGGTGGTGTGGTTATTTTTTAGTGTTGAAGAATGAAAAATTCGTATGTGATGTTGAGGTCGTTTTTTTTTTTTAAGAACTGTGTGTGTGGAAAGAAATTAGTGGTAGGTCGGGTGTATTTTGGAGGTAGTGATAGATAAGAGTGGTGTTGTTTGTTTTGGAGTAGAAAATATGTTTGTTTATTGTAGAAGTTAAGGTCATTTGAAAAAATACTGCGGTTGCTGACTTGATGAGTAAAGCTGATGTTGTTTTGTAGCATGGTTTGGTGGGGTGAGGAAAATATATTCATTTATTGTAGAAGTAGTTCATTAAAAAATACTGAGGTTAATGACTTATTGTAAAAAGTAGGTCAATGTTGTTAGAAATTTGTGGTAGGTCGGTGTTTTTTTTTTTTTTTGGGGTAGTGATAGATAAGAGTGGTGTTGTTTGGTTTGAAGTAGAAAATATGTTTGTTTATTGTAGAAGTAGGTCATTAAAAATACTGAGGTTAATGACTTATTGTAAAAAAGTAGGTCAGTGTTGTTTGCCGATGCGTAATGAGAAAAATTACGAGCCTGTAGAAAAATATTTGAAAAGAAAAACGTTGGATATTTCAATTGTTAGGTTTTATTCAGAAAATATATAAAACAAAAACAAAAAAAGAAGAAGATTATAGTCAATTTAACAATGATTGTCTTTTGAATCCATATGGAAGAGAGCTATGATCAGATAGAAAACGACGTTTTTCAGCTCGTGGTTTGTACGTTTTGATTTCTTCCGCTGTCACTACAATATGCTCACGCGTTCGTCGAATATTATTTGATCTTATAATAATACTGTTATCATAATCATCTGAATAAGAGTTTAAAACTGCTTCTTTAATTGTATCAAAATTTAATTCCTGTGATGTCTGATAATTGAGAGAGATCCCCTTTACTTTACAAACTGTGTGCTCTGTTTTATCATTTGTACTATATATTTTAAAAGAATAATTTTTCGGGCCTCCACTAACGAATTCTGTGATATAGCTTCCTTTGCCATAACTCTCCAGCTCATCGGTCATGTCGCCGATGAAATTTCCTGTTGTTGGTTCAAACTCTCCATCACGGCTTACGAAAATTACCGAGTCTGTGTCGTAATAGAGAACTCTTTCTTCCAGTTTCTCTAAATAACTGTATAGTTTAAGACGAGCCAAAGTTGTAGTGTAAGCAGCAATACATACATTTGTGGAAGTTAATCTATCAGATGCTTCTTCTTTCATCTCAAAATTTACAATTACGTTATTCTCATTCACCGGAAGAATATGTAGAATTTCTGAGGAAGGGTTAGTTATGAGTTGAAATAAATCTGCAGGGTTATTGAGAATACATGTTTGCTGTTGATTTTCACGTTGACCGAATTTACCCCAGAAAGAATTTAAAATTAATTTAGCCAAAGATCTCTTACCAGGATTATTACAAATCTCAGATGGGTTTAATTGAATTTTTTCCTTATCAAGAAAATCTTTTACATATTTGGTCTTTTCTTCTTCTGTAATACATGAACTAGGCCAGTCGCTTGCTTCTTGTTTCATTTTAAGGAATTTATTCATCATTGAAGTGAACAGACCCTGAGTATTTGTTTCAGGATTGTATTGTATTACCTCATATTCCCATATTTCAAAAACGTGTATCAGTTGATAACCCTTCTCTATAGCTTTAAGAACCTCATCAATAACCCATGTACCGGTTAATGCTCGTTGTTCATCATTATGGTTGCAGTATTCTTCTAGATTCTTTTCATTACTACAGCTCATACATAGTGAGAACATCAATTTGTTATTCTGCTTAACAGGTAGAACAGGGTGTAATAAATTTTCCGGGGGTAGTATTTTACATTTAACTAAACCATTTTTGCCTTTAATCTCCAACCCACATTCGATTTCAACTTTAGGATGACCAATGGGGAATTTACCGTTTTTACACACCCATGGGTATAGGGAACAGATGTCAATATATCGAATTTTTTCATTTTCCTTGCATTTGTAATAATTGAAAGAATTGCCTGTTCGCCCTCCGTAAAATGCGTCTCTTGGATTTAGTGGAGTACTTTGTAGGAGGTTATGATTGATTAACATGTTTTTTTCATCTTTTTTCATTGATTGCAAATGTCTTTTGAATTGACAAGACCACATCTCAACAACTTCGTAACCAAATTTTCTCAGCCGTTCGGTTTTGGCCAATGTTTTCTCAAACCTCATATCTAAAGTATCATATTTATCCTCGTAAAGAGGCTCATCTCGATTGTGTGTAAGACAGAGCGGGTGTCCGTGGTAATAACATCCATGGAATTCAAATATCTGTTTAGTTTCTTTGCAGAAGCCATCAACCTTCATACCGTTTATAACGGATTCTTTACCTTTACCAGCATGTACTATGTTAATTCCACGATTTTGTTCTTCGTAGATCAACCACATAATAGCCTCTTTGGATTGATTATCTACCATTCTATATCCATTCCGTGGTATTAGGCCAATAGTTTCTGGTTGTAGGAAATTGCGTCTGAATACCAAATTACATGCCGATGCTATTGTAACTGCTTCTAAAAATGGTTCAACATTATTTTCACACAGAAAAAGTTTCCGAAACTTTAAACACGCCTCTGTTAAGATTTTCACATCACTTTTACAGTATTCCTCAAGATCTCGTTGCATTTCGAAATTATCGTTTTGATGTTCTTCAAACCATTTTAAAAATACTTTACGATCTTCTTCTTTCATGGTATTAGGACTATAATAGTCTTTACAAGGTAAATTTCCTTTATAGTTTTTGTTCTCTTCTGTGTTGAAAAGATGCGGAAAATATCCTTTTTTCAGTAAAGATGTTAATTGAAAGGCTTTAGGAAGTTTTGATAAAGCCAAAGGAAAGTAGTTGAAAGAATCAATAAATTTAACATTCATGATTTTCATCATTATAATTTTAGTACCACGCATAAGTAATTCAATTGCTAGATTTGTTTTTTCCAACATATATCTTAAAATGAATTGATGATCATATGCCTGTCCATTGTGTGCCACTACAATGACTTTCTTAAAAGCCTTTCGAGCGCTTAGGATATGCTTCATAAATCGATGAATAATACTTTCATTTGCGTTGTCATCTCTTAGAACATTTAATGAATATTTACACGTTTGACAGAAATAGAGGTCAGGTTTATCTAAACACTCACTGCACTTTTGTTGAAAAACACATAAATTTGGTTCATGCTCTTTCATTAAAATGATTTCACCATCGGTTTTCATATGACTGTTGATCTTCTCTTGGCGACTTTCCAAATCGTAAAAAATATAGAGACATTTTCTTAAGTCAGGTGTTTTTCTGTCTTGAAATATATAACATTGATGATCATGAGGAACAAAGATAGCACAATTCTTACAAAAATACTCGTTACAAAAATGTGTGCGTTCTCTTCTACATGTTTTTAAACATAAAGTACATCTTGTTATTTCATCACATATAGACACTCCATTTGAATTAATCTTTTTGTGATTGTTAAAGCAGGTCATACCTCTAAAACTTCGATTACAATCTTCACAACTAACCTCCATTATAGATTTCATGCAGCTAGGTGTTTGTTGACATTGAGGACAAGAACCTCCGCATTTATGAGAGTTTTTGTTGTTGTAAGGTATATGACATAGTTCACAAAAGTAGCTACAGGAAAATACAGCTGTTAGGGATGTTATCACATTGAAGTGATTGTTGTAGTATAGTAAATTTAAATTTGTTCTAGTATTCAATAATCTAGTTGCTTCACAGGGAGTTCCTTCGTAAATTAGCCTTATGCCCTTTGTTCCATATTCGTAAACAACTATCTTATAGTTCTTCAGGTAATTTTGAAACGCTCTGAGTTCAGGTATTCCACAACCATCAGCTGGTATGACAATTTGAGCATCACTGATTAATTTAAAAGCTTTCTGTGTTTGAACTTTACCAACATCTCGCCTGATATGTTGTCTATTAGATTCTCTATCAGCGTAGGCCATAGCTACTACAATAGCTCTTGGTAGACACAGGTTATCTTTATTGTTAATAGTAATTATACCTTGCTTAACGAGACATGATTCGTTGAATGTATTAAAAGAAGCCATTGGTTTTTTTCCTGTTCCTGAAGGTAGCTTTACAGATGTTACAGTCATAGAAAAATTATCAGAACTTATTCCTTCGGAATTACTTTGAAATATGTTGGTTATCATATCCCAAACATCGCTGAATTTAAGATCCGAAAGATTTCTAAAAGAGATCCAACCGTTTCCTCTCTCCTCGAAAGCTGCTCCACTGAAAGTAATTCCTACTTTATCTGAGGGGCTAAGGCCTATGACAGAATAATTAAGCATGTCATTAATTCCTTCTTTTACCCATGAAGTTGCTTCCTCGTTACTAGGTATGGGTTTCAGTTTGAAACAAATTTTTCGGGCTTTCAAATTAAAACGTTTTATTCTTTGCTCTCCAGTGCTCAGAATATCGAATCGCTAGGTTAAATAAAACAAAGGGAGAAAAGAGGAACATTTATAAAAACCGATGATGCAAAGAGGAAATAAAAACAAAATTTGTATGTATGTATATTGTAAAATTTTTATTTTATTTCAAAAACATTTAATTAGCTAAGTCGTTATAAAAGATAGCTTTCTGAGAGGGATGAATTACCTCTGGAAAATTAATAACTTCTTGAGGAATCTGCTGCTTAGCTTTCCTCTTCCTCTGCATCGATTGCTGTTGTTGTGTTTGTTGCTGTTGCTGCGTTTGGTATTGCAAAACTTGTTGGATTTCATCCGGAGTAGCCCATTGTTGCTGCATTGGTTGATGAAAAGTTTGGATTTCCTGTACCTCTTCTTCTTGGTGGAAATCCAATTTAAATGTTTGATCCTGCGGTTCTACCACTTCCATGGAGCACTTCGATAACTCTTGGATATCGTTGTCATCTAGTTCAGAGTTAAATCTTTTTGGCAGGAACACCATGCATTCCTCCAATTCCAATATAATTTGAGGCCCAAATTTAGTAGTACATTTTTTAGCACTATGAATTTTATACCGTTTTTTAAGGTCTAATGTTTTCAGACTGGTTACATTTTTCTGAGGCGCACAAACATTGCTTCCGACTTTCTTGAGTTTTTGAAGGAAAGACATGTTTCAAAAAGAACAACTGGTTTTATAATTTCAAAATTAAAAGTCAAAAGTACTCTACGTGAATACGGAACAGAATGTTTTCTTTCAAGGAAAAAGCACCTCTTTTATACTCTAGAACGATAGACTTTCCAAAAATATGACATGTGTTTATTTACCACAAGAATTCATAGTATGTATTTAGTCTAGGCTAAATGTGGGAAATTATTTTTTTTAGGGTATAAATAAGGTCTTCCCAGTGGGAAATGAATAGTAACCTCACCTAAAAGTTCAGACAATATGGATCCCTCCAAAATTGAGGAGATGTTAAGTTTTGAAGTCTCTCGCTGAGATGTGTTAATAGCTTAACCTAGCGATTCTTTTTACCGAAGAAAAGAAAAATTACTATTTATGTTAAAAAGAAAACATCATTAGTTTTTGATTTATTTATTTGAAATGGATTTTGTTTTGAAATAAATAGTTTTCAATTTTTCCGAAGAAAAGAAAAATTACTATTTATGTTAAAAAGAAAACATCGGGGGGCAGACACATTTGTGGCCCTAGTCTAAACGCCTAATCTATTTTTTATTTTTATGTTTGATATCTTGTGGTTTTCCTAAAGAATATTTTTTGGGTATAAATAAACTGTTCACAGTGGTGGAAAATGAATAGTAACCTAAAAGTTCAACCAATATGGATCCCTCCAAAATTGAAGAGATGTTAAGTTTTGAAGAGTGCTACGACTCATTCTATTGCGGAGAATTGTTCGACGAAAAAGAACTATTCAATGGAGATTTCTTTGGGATGGTGGAGGAAAACCTGGCAGATTTAAATGAAAGCAGACCTTCTATACAAAATGATGTAGAAATATTACCATCACTATATTGTGATGAAATAATACCTATTGAGACGCTAAACAGTCCCCCATACAGAATTAATGAAGCCGTTATCGCTGCAACACCAAAGTTTGTTAAAACGAAAAAAATCTATAAAATCAGTGATACTATTTATGCAACACCAACTTTCATTAAAACAAAAAAAATCGAAAAAAAACAACGCCTCTCTGCATGGATACGAAAGATGAAGAGATCATTGAAGTTTGTTTTTCCAACAATAAAATGGACCAAACAAGGAAGCAGTCGTTGGCCTAAAGTAGGCACATTTTCATTATCATCTACTGATAATATTAATATTGTGAAGTATGGTTTTGTGAACTTGTATGAAGACTATACACATATAATAAATGTTTAAAGAAAACGAGTTTGTGTTTGTATGATTTCTGATATGATAGGCTTACTAATTGTCTTATGCAGCATGTTGCGGTTTTCTTAAAGAATATTTTCTTTTATACTCTAGAACGATAGACTTTCCAAAAATATGACATGTGTTTATTTACCACAAGAATTCATAGAATGTATTTAGGCTAGTCTAAATGTCTAATCTATTTTTTTATTTTTATGTTTGATATCCTGTGGTTTTCTTAAAGAATATTTTCTTTCAAGGAAAAACACCTCTTTTATACTCTAGAACGATAGACCTTCCAAAAATAGACATGTGTTTATTTACCACAAGAATTCATAGAATGTGTTTAGTCTTGTCTAAAGGCCTAATCTATTTTTTTATTTTTGTTTGATATCCCGTGGTTTTCTTAAAGAATATTTTTTAGGTATAAATAAGCTCTTCACGGTGGAAGAATGAATAGTAACCCTAGTAATCTATAACCAAAATGTTCGTTCAAGCAATAAAAAAATTTTTGACGCTAGTAGATGCGTCTTGCTGGGAGTACCCAGAGTTGGTAGCCGTGATTCAAAACCACCTGGATAAAACGGATCATTCCCTGCAGAGCTATCGGGTGATAGCTAACATTACAATGGGGTTAACGGAGGAGCTTCATCGGAAGAACTGGAATGTGGCCGAGGAGGCGCCAAAGGAGCTTATGGCGTTCATAATAAAAATTAAGTAATGTATTTGTTGTATTTTTAAAAGAAATAAAAAAAAAAAAAAAAAAAAATATTTTGTTGTATGTACTTGTGTTTTGTTTTATTTGGGTAACATCGTTATTGTTCGAGGTATGCTCAATATCTATGGTATTGTTAGGAGTAATAAACTCATCATTCTCAAAATCATGCTTTATTTTCTTTTTACAGGATATTCAAATTCATATTGGTGTTAGATTTTTCAACTAGTTCTTTCAGTGGTTTAGTGATAGGTTTAAATGTCAGTTCTTTTGTTACTTCCTTATTTAAATGCATCATATTGATTTCTTTATTATAATTCAATCTGATGATCAACAGCTAACCAACTGCTTCAATTCGATTACTGTTCGCACCTGTTCCACTCTGTTTATTGATTACAGAGTTTAACAGTCCTCTTCCATGTACACGGCTTTGTTGACTAATGGTCCTTTTTTTTTTTTTTTTTTTTTTTTTTTTGAAAAATTAATCATTTTATAACGATTATTTCTCTCTCATCTCAATTGAACAAACGTAAATAACCGTATGAGACTTCATATATATATATATAATCTACTCATTTATAGTATTTTTATTTAGTTTTTATTATCATGCGTTTCATTAAACAACATCATCTTCTACCAATAAAAAATATGGACTTAGTTCAAAGCACGGAATCGAAGAGGAAGAAGCATGGGATACTATTACCTGATAGTATAAGAGGTTTAATTACTGGGCCGTCGAATTGTGGTAAAACCAATGTCATGATGAGCCTAATACAACAACCAAATGGTTTAAAGTTTGAAAACATTTATATCTACTCAAAGTCTCTACATCAACCCAAGTATGAGTTTCTACGGCAGGCTATTAAACCAATCAAGTCTATGGGGTTCTACACATTTTCAAATAATTGTGATGTTATACCTCCTGAAGAAGCTAAACAAGACTCTGTGTTTATTTTTGATGATATTGCATGTGAAAAGCAGAATGTAGTTCGAAACTACTTCAGCATGGGTCGTCATCATCATATTGATTGTTTTTATTTGTGTCAAACTTACACAAAAATTCCGAAACATTTAATACGAGATAATGCAAATTTTCTAATCATTTTTAAACAAGATGATATGAACCTAAAACATATATATAATGATCATGTCAATTCTGATATGTCATATCAAGTATTTCAAAGAGCTTGTAACGAGTGCTGGCAAGCAAAATATGGATTTTTGGTGATTGACAAAGACAGTCCTTATAATAGGGGTCGTTATAGAAGGGGTTTTGACGACTTCATAATGCTATAAAAACCACCCACCAACACTCATCTACTGCATTCGTATCGTTAGGCCGCAACAGAGTGCAACAGATTGCAACAGAGTGGAACAGGTGCGAACAGTAATCGGATTGAAGCAGTTGGTTAGCTGTTGATCATCAGATTGAATTATAATAAAGAAATCAATATGATGCATTTAAATAAGGAAGTAACAAAAGAACTTATTAAAACTACCAATGCTCTTAGAAAAAATACAAGGCCTTAAGAAATGGAAAAGAGGCTTACGAATTTCAATTAGAAGAGACATTTAAACCTATCACTAAACCACTGAAAGAACTAGTTGAAAAATCTAACTCAATTTTGGAGCGATCCAGATTGTTTGTACTGAATATTGGGGGTGTTAATTTTATGTAATGTATCCATTTTGTTTGTTAAATTCTCAATGAATTACTTTCAAGCATGGAACTTTAATTTAGGCAACTTTATATACCATGTAGGTATATGCTGTAACAGGAAAAAAAATTTTTTTTTTTTTTTTTTTTTAGTATTCCATTTTATTTATATAATTAAGTTCAACAAATGCTTCAATGCAGTTTTCATAACTGCGAACTTGATTAATGAAATGATTGTATTCGAAAACAAGAGTCCTCCAGAGCAATGGGTTTTCCGTCTGGTGAAACAATTCAACAGCACTCTCATCTTGCTGCATCTGCTCCTCTTCTTCCTCGGTAAATGGTTGTCTGCACCACTTGCTCATAAAATCTTCGGCTTCTAATATGTAAAACAGCATTTTTTTTTTTTTTTTTTTTTTTTTTTTTTTTTTTTTTACACTCAATTTATTAGTAGGTAGTATACCAGCACCGAAACAACCAACAACTAATATTTAAAATACGAGTATATAGTTCAAGTGATAAAGCAGAGCATATAGTTTGTAAAGTAACGGGGGTCTCTCTCAATTATCAGACATCTCGGGAAATAAATTTTGATACAATTAAAGAAACAGTTTTAAACTCTTATTCAGATGATTATGACAGCTGTATTATTATAAGATCAAATAATATTCGACGAACTCATGAGCATACGGTAGTGACAGCGGAAGGAATCAAAACGTACAAACTACGAGCTGAAAAACGTCGTTTTCTGTATGATCATAGCTCTCTTCCATATGAATTCAAAAGACAATCGTTGTTAAATTGACCATAATCTTCTTCTTTTCTTTTTTATATTTTCTGAATAAAAACCGAATAATTGAAATATCCAACGTTTTTCTTTTCAAATATATTAAAACATTTTTTTTTTTCTACAGTCTCGTCATTTTTCTCCATTCAACGAAACTACAAAACGCTATTGCGTATCACCTTACAAATGGTATGTTCAAAGAAGATGTAAGGTAAATATAGTAGAAAAGCTGAAAAAAGGTTATAGACATTAAAAACAAAAAGCTAGTTTTTATGATTTTATTTGTTCAACAGATGATGGTATACATAGTTTACATATTAGTTTGTTTCGCCATTGCGTGTAAAACGGCGCGTATATTTTCAGCACGTAGACCATAGAAACAAGACAATGTAAAGCAAGTAGAGCAGCTGTAATTGAAATTAGTTGGACACTCTCGATTTGCTGCGTCTTCAGTATTTCCAGTTACTGGCCACTTCTTCTTGACGTCCTCTAGTCGGGCATGCTGGCAGTTTAAAAGCGATTCTGCTCCAGCCTCATTACTTGACATTTGATTTATAACGTCTTGTGCAAAAATACAACGTAGACTATATTTTTTGGTAATGTCTGATGCATTATACAAAATGCAATAGGGACATACAATGAAAGTGGTTGTACCGTTAGGACTAGTGATACAGTCCGGACACATGTAATTTTTGCATTTCAGACAACGTACGGAGTTTGCTGGTAAGCACTTCAAGCAAAGAAAAGTACATTTTTTAAATGCATTGCTGCAGCAGATCCCTGTAAAGTCTGCATATCCTGTACATAGGTCACAAGGTACTGCTCGATCTAAAGGGTGATTGAAGTCAAAATGAACTGTATATTTGCCTATTTGTGAATACAATGCTTTCATCAAGCCCTTTGTATGTTTCGAGAAGTTAGGTTGTCCATTTGGATAATATAACCAATCTAGGTCTTCTATAGGTCTAACAGGCATTTTGTAGAACGAAATTAAACTCAGGACTTGAATGTGTTAAACAGACTCAACAAACGCGTTTATATAGCCAAGTTCAAATTTTCGATACAAAAATAGAAACAACGTTACTTATGAAGTTAATGTGTCAATTATAATCACATTATAGTTCACTTTACTTGAATGAGTACACAAATTCTGTTGGTCTTTTATATACAAAAAAAAAAAAAAAAAAAAAAAATTTTTGTATGACAATTTCTTACCACAAGGCTTTTTACAGACCTAAAAATCTGATGTAGAGTTGCTGGACTTCAAATCAATGAAGCAGACTTATAAGATGAATATTTCGTAATCTTTTGTAACTCATTCCTGTATATATATATTGCATAAACAAAAAAAAATAAATAAAATTTTATAAAAAGAAAAATAGTTTTTCTTTCAAGTTGTACTTAAAACTGATAAGCAGCGAATAAACTGATAAAACGATAAGTTGAATTTAAAACAGAGTAAAAGAAATATCGATAAAGATAGCTTCAAAATGAATGTAACTTTAGTCTTAATTCATACTTCTTTCTGAACAAAGCTATTAAAATGAGCGGTATAAATAGTACCATGGTTTTTGACGACATTCTTAAGTTTTTAAAGGATTATCAAGACATATTATTGGAGGAGCATTATGAAGAAATCATCGATTCTATATCTTTTTTAAGGAAATTTGAAAATGTATCCAGTACCTTATCAAAATATGGATGTCATTTTGCAAACTGTCCATGGTCTTCAAATTTGTGTAAAATGGGGCCTGATACCTGTGCATGTTATATGCTTGAAAGTGAATTAACTAGAATGAAAAAACTTATGTCTTTGTATAAGCGATTGAAGTAATATTGTAATAAAAACAACTGATTTAAATACATAAATATATACTGTTTTCTTTTTAATGTTTGCTGTTTTGATTGTTCTATTATATCTTTCAAAGGTTTCGTAATAGGGTTGAAAGTTTTAAGTGTGGAACATTCCTTTTTCAGCTTCTCAATAAATGATCAATGGTCTGTTTTACAAGATTGTTTTATATAACACAAATAGTACATACGACAAATTATTTAGAATTCGTATGTCAAAAGAAAACAGCTACCATGTTCAAACACGATAACTAAAAATAAGTTCATAGACCCCAACATCAACTCTCTGATAAAAGTGACACACAACATACCACCGTTTATCTAAACTCATTAGCACACACACACACACACACACACACATTTAATAACTGAAAAAAGTAAGACGAATACCATACACAACCACAATAACTAAAAAAAAGAGGCTTACGAATTTCAATTAGATTTCTATCTGATCATAGCTCTCTTCCATATGGATTCAAAAGACAATCATTGTTAAATTGACTATAATCTTCTTCTTTTTTTTGTTTTTGTTTTATATATTTTCTGAATAAAACCTAACAATTGAAATATCCAACGTTTTTCTTTTCAAATATTTTTCTACAGGCTCGTAATTTTTCTCATTACGCATCGGCAAACAACACTGACCTACTTTTTTACAATAAGTCATTAACCTCAGTATTTTTTAATGACCTACATCTACAATAAACAAACATATTTTCTACTTCAAACCAAACAACACCACTCTTATCTATCACTACCCCAAAAAAAAAAAAAAAACACCGACCTACCACAAATTTCTAACAACATTGACCTACTTTTTTTACAATAAGTCATTAACCTCAGTATTTTTTAATGACCTACTTCTACAATAAATGAATATATTTTCCTCACCCCACCAAACCATGCTACAAAACAACATCAGCTTTACTCATCAAGTCAGCAACCGCAGTATTTTTTCAAATGACCTTAACTTCTACAATAAACAAACATATTTTCTACTCCAAAACAAACAACACCACTCTTATCTATCACTACCTCCAAAATACACCCGACCTACCACTAATTTCTTTCCACACACACACAGTTCTTAAAAAAAAAACGACCTCAACATCACATACGAATTTTTCATTCTTCAACACTAAAAAATAACCACACCACCCGTGGCCCCCAATAATTTATTTCCACACACACAGTTCTTAAAATAACAACACCACCCGTGGCCAAACAATACTGACCTATCACAAAAACACATAAAGTTCCCACGATAAGTTCCCAGTCACAAAAAAGTTCCCAGTCTGGAGTCGCCCAATACCTACTGACATATATAGTTCCTGGAACTATGTCTTTTATCGGACACATCTCAGTTCGTTCCATAATCAGAATTTAACCATGTCCATGTCCGGTCGGACCTGGCAGACGATACAAGAAAAAAAATAAAGTATACGTGGGAGAACATATATCACAGTTGCAAAACAAACACTCATCCAGCTACCTGTTTATGCCGAGCCAACACACGATACGAGAACATTTTTCGCATTTTCCCAGTTTCTACACCGTACACAAACTAGGGTGAGTAGGTAAGTGGGTTGGGGTCAGAATTCTGCCGGGGTCATAATTCTTTTTTCAAAATTCTGCTTTCAGAATTCTGCTTTTCAAAATTCTGCTTTTCAAAATTCTGTTTTTCAAAATTCTGCTTTCAAAATTCTGCTGTTCAAAATTCTGCTTTTCAAAATTCTGCTTATCAATATTCTGCCAATTATAAAGAAAATGATAGTTTGGAAAATGTTAAAAAGCGCGCGCTTTTTAACATTTTCCAAACTTTCATTTTCTTTATAATTGGCAGAATATTGATAACAATTGTTCTTACTCTCTCCTAGTTATTTACTTTCTTAAACTCTTGCTTATTAAAGAATTAGAAAGTAGAGAAGTAGTTTTATGATTGCCTCAGTGTCACTCTCTTACTAAAAAAAATATTACATAACTCATTGTGTCATTAGTGTTTTCGCTTCGAAAGTGTTAAGATTAAAATATAAAAATGAATGTGTCAATCGTTGAATCAAATAAAGGAAAAAATAAATTATGTGTGGATGGATATATGTTCTACTTTGAAAAGTTTAATAAGTGTAAGCATTATAATTGGGCATGTGCGAATCGTTTAAAAGATAAATGCGGATTGCGAAAAATATTGTTCTATTTGGTCTTGTATAGCTTTATGTTATGTTGTTTTTTTTTTTTGTTCATTCATGATAAAGTTTCTTTTTTATGGTTTTTTTTTTGTTCTGAAAATAAAAAATAAAAAAAAAATCAGCAGAATTTTTTCCTTTTAAATAGGCAGAATTTTGAAAAGCAGAATTTTGGAAAGCAGAATTTTGTCAGCCAGAATGGAAAAAAAGCAGAATTTTGAAAAGCAGAATTTTCATTTTAAAACCAGAATTATGAAAAGCAGTATTTTGTAGCCAGAATTTTGACCCGCTCCCTAGGTAAGTATGTAGCGTTGCCACTGTTTGAAAAAATTTCCGAAGCAGATTTACAAAAAGAGTGCAGTAGATTACATTTTTATGCAATAGATTTTTTTCAAAGAAACTCATTTGAAAATACACAAATAAATACACCAATCTATTTTCGAAACATTAAAACAAAAATGTTTATAAATAAATTTAAACAAAATCAAATACTCTCCATTAAAAAGTCTATCTATAGCTGTTTAGAAACCATTTATCTTTTTGTAAAGTAAAATTATATAGTGTATACCTTGAGCTTTCAAATTTTGGTCAAGATGTATTTTTTCTATTACTCTTAATATTTGTAACGTTATGAGTGCAAATCATATCGTAATTTTATCTATTCGTCTTGGTAGTGATGACCGATGGTGTGGTGAATTCACGATGCTCGCTCTTATACTCTTATACAATACTAACTGAGCCGCCCGGCTTTGCTCGGGTCTGTAGTTTAAAGGTTCCCGTTCTCCTTTTTCCTCTTCCGTGGGAATTTGGGGATGAAATATAATTGTTCTTACTGTAGGACTAGATTAGATTAGATTAGATACTGTGGGACTATGTGGCATCCTAATGCTGAAAGAATTTTTGAAATCTGTCCAGTAAGTTACTAAGTACACTCCTGTTGGAATCTTCCGTTCCAGTGGAAATATGTGAATGAAATATAAATCTATGTCACTGAGGGATAATGTTACATCCCTTTAAGGTTCTCGTTCCCATTCCTGTTTCTATTCCCGAAGGATTATAGAGATGAAATACACGCAAAGCTACTGAGGGATTATGTGGCATCCCAGTGCTAAAAGAATTTTCGAAATCTTTCCAGCAGTTTCAAAGTTTCCGTTCCCAATTTCGTTCCTGTGGGAATCTTCCGTTCCCATGGAAATATGTGAATGAAATGTAAGTCTATGTCACTGAGGGATAATGTAACATCCTAGAGTTGAAAAAAATTTTCAATTTAAGGTTCCCGTTCATTCACTTGCTAGTTCCATATCCATGTCTTTTACAATACTCACTATTCATTTCAATCCTTTAATAGTTGCATGTTCTTTTTATGTCCATTGTTTTATAGGTGGGTCTAGGTATATCCTTATCGTTATTTGTTTTTGCTAACCGTGATTCTTCATTGTTTTGTTTATTAGTCCATTTCAATTACAAAATTCTGGTATGGTAGTCTGGTTATACACCATCTTTTGCTTAATAAACATTTCTTAAATAATGTTTTTTTTTTAGTTGCTTTGTTTTTCTGATATCTAAGTTCATGTCATAGTGTAAATTTGGAAATCTAAATTCTAAAGTCGTTTAATATTATAATTCAAAATCTTATTGACATGGATTACTGGTAATTTTAGATTTTTAAATTTATTTTTTTCTGTTTCTTTTTATCTGTCGAATGGTTTTTTCAGTTGTTTTAATATTGTTAATTGCGAATAATATAAATTTAGATTTCCTCATTATATTCAGGTGGAATATTGATAAGTTTAACTATACTTATTTTTATTTGTGTTCCTTGAAATTTAATTTGGTACATATTACTTGATGAATGGACAGTAAAGAAAGTAATAAGTGGACCTTTGCATACGGCCCTGAGATTTCCCCATTACTCTAATCAAAACCATAATAGTTCCGCGGACATGGTTCCCGGAACTAGTTCCGATGGGAAAAAGAACCTTTCCATGTTCGGTCCGGCTATGGAACTATTTTGCGCAACTCTAGTGTGAACATATTGGTCCTCACACTGTCTCCTTTGTGTAAACTCCTCAATTATATTTTTGTGCGCAACGCCTTCCATTGGATGTACATATTAGACTGGTTCAAAAAAGTGACAATTTTTTTTCTCGAAGCCATTCCATTTATACCTTCGAGGAGGTGTAAAAAGATGCCTGTTAAAATGACCTAGAATTACTCTTGAAAGAGTAAATTTGTCGAAAAATGATAAGAAATCTTTTTTAGAACAAAAAATTTTCTATATTAATATGTATCGTTTATCCGGGCACTTTGCTTCCAGACCGAAATATAAAATTACAAGATTTAAAAGTTTTTTTCTCATACAATTTGTATGGGAAATGGAAATCTGCGATGAGCGACCTCTAAATGTTTACATTAAGAGCTCTCCTTTTGACAGGCATCTTTTCAAACCTCCTCGAAGGTATAAATGGAATTGTTTCGAGAATAAAAAAAATAGTCAATTTTTTTGAACCAGTCAAATGTACATTACAGTATATGAAAAGAAAATAGTCTCTATCTCTACAAAGGACGCAATGATTGATTCTCTCTTGCTTCTCTTTCGTATGATATTGATAAGACTAGAACGCTGACATCATTGCCAAACTCTTGTACAACTGATGATAAAATAGAGTTTTTGTTAGAACAAATCAAATTTTTAATTCATGAAATCCAGGAGTTCAAAGTATTAAAAAACGGGAACATTCGTTCTCTAAAGAGGGTTTTTATTTTTTCATCAAACAATGTGCTTCACTACTACAAAAATGAGATTTTCCCAGTGCGTTAAAATGTATGCGCGGACCTCTTAAATCTAGGTTAGTCCCCTTAAGCCAAATATTTCAACTTCTGCTCGACCTCAACCTTGATCAAAGCTAGACAATAGTGTGTAATACGAAAAAGCCGTTGTAATCGCCTGCAAATAAAATGAAATTTCTCATCTATGTCCAAATTATTTCTTTCAGTCCGTACCTGTCTAAGGCGATCAGCGTTTAATGGCATGATCTTCCCGGCCGTAAATTGAATGGGCCTCTGAGCAAATGTCAGAATAATCAGAAAATCATTTCGAAAATACTCCGAAACCAAGTACCACGGACTCGTCATCAGTGATGTTCCGATCAAGTTGTTCTGCTCTCGAATATACTCAGCTGGGTAGGTCAATAGAAAGAGATCCATGCCGGCTAGCACTCCAAAGAGAAGCACAAAAATCTTCAAAAAAAAGAAAGAAATTATAAAAAAATCATCAATTTATTAGAACCACAATCTAAACTTACATCAGAGGTCCTCACATACACGAAAGCCATGAAACACATTTGCAATGTCACTTCCAAGACTCTAAGCATGGCAAAAAAGTTCCAAAACTCCTCCATCATTGCACACAGTCTAAGCAGTTTCAACTGATGTTTGACACAGTTTTTGAGCGCATCTCGAAAGCTTCGAATTTCCTCCGATCGAAGGCACTGAGGAGCTTTCGAAGAAGTGCTTTTGTGAGCTACATCAAGGTGATTATCAGACACAGGTGCTTTAGAGCTTAGGGAAAGACTATCCTCCGTTTCTGTGGCAAAAAGGTATTCTGCTGAGTCCGCCATATCGTGAATATTTAGAACTTCTGGAAAACTGTTGGCATTCAAAAACAAAAAGAGGCTACTCAGGGAACAACTGGATCAACTTACTTTTTGTAGAGGCCGCTGGTAAAGATGAGATTTTTCAAAGCACATCTAATGATGTTGAATTGTCCCAGGCACAGAAGACCAAATGAAAAGAAGAACGTACTTCCAACAGCAAAGCTACAAACCACAATTATCTGTGCCCACGATAACACGAAGTACACCAGAGCGAACTGATAAGGATTCTTAAATTTGGAAAACTGCTTTATAAACAAATCCAACTAATTACTTAACTACTTTCTAATTCTACGTACATTCATATTGATAGGATACCAAATTGGAGTCGGTAGTTCCACAGGTCTCATGAACAAAGGCCGCAAGAGAGACCCAACAACCGAGGATGTTGTGAGAATTTGCCAAAAAAGTGCCACGATTCTCGCATATTTGTGGATTCTCTCAATGTCAACGAAAGTCCTTCCTTCATATAAAAAAAAAAATTCTCCTGTACTGAGATCCTTAAAACCAACCTCATTTTCTTACCTTGAGCTGACCGCCATTGAAATTGATTCTCAATACCGTCAATAATGTCAATCAGATTCTCTGAGTTCAACTTGTAGTTGAGCATCGTTATAAAACTGCAAAACAACCACATGCCCTGGATGGCGATGTTGGACAGTGTGTCCATGGTCTCCACTTCAAATCCATCGTAGACGGTTTTGAAAAAACAAAATGCCATGTGGAAAGGAACGAACACCGAAACCCACGAAATGAATTCCCACAAAATTAGCAGCATCTTAGGGGTATCGTTGGACATTCCAGGAAATTTGAGTACAAAGAGAAGATAAAAAGGGTACTTTTGTGATGCCAAAATTCCATTAATTGGACGCGACATCGTGTATGCCTGTAATGGGATGGGCTTGGATTGATTTTAGATTTATATACCTACCCATTCGGGCCGCTAAATGAGTTGAAGTGTTGGCAAGGGATTGATTTAATTAGAGGTGATTAAGGATCGCTTAAAAAACAATTATCGACATTGCACATTTTATGTTTGCGAAAAGGAGTGAATTAACTTTAAAAAAAAATGTATTCTTTCTTCTAATTAGATGTGAAGTAGGTCAATGGTGAAGTACTTGGAAACCATTAAATTGAAATTGGTTCGAACAAATCCAGGGGCGGAAATATAAAAACAATTGTAGATGTGGAAAATTTGATTGTGTTGGTGGGAATGGAAGAATATTTTGGTTCCCGTCCCAGTAGGAAATTTGCTCATCAGTGAAAAAAGGATGAATTCCTCGAGGAATTCATGTGGTGCTTTCATAAGGGAAAAGGTCATTAATGAATTCACAAATGAAAAGTCATGCAATTGGTAAGTAGTCTGCAGTTCTATTTGAATCTTATGCTTTGTTTTCAAAAGAAAGAAAGGAAACAACGATGCATAGCAATATCCCCTTTGACATCATAAACGCTAATCACTTACTTACTTAGGTGGGCATTACTGTTCGGGGTGAACCTGGGCCTCAACCAACATTTTTTTATAACGACTTCGATTTCGGGCGAGCTCTCTCCAGTTTCGCACTCCAAGTCGGTTGAGGTCTTCATCCACTTGATTGCGCCACCTAAGACGAGGTCTTCCCCTTCCGCGATTTCCCTGCAATGTGCTTTCGAAAACTCAACGAGCCGGAGCGTTTGGGTCCATCCGCTCTACATGGCCCAACCATCGTAGCCTCGCGATGCGTACTCTTCTGGCTATGCCCATGTCGCATGAACTTGGTTTTTCTGGAGAGAATTTTCTTTCTCAATTGCCTTCTTAACCCAAAGAAGCAACGGTTGGCAAGAGTTATTCTCCGTTTGATTTCCGCACTGATGTTGTTTTCCGTGTCTATAGCGGATCCTATTTCCTGTACTCCCTCGAAGTTATGTCTGTCCATTGTGACGTTTTGTCCAATTCATCGATGTTCTGTGTCCTTGTTTGATGACAACATATACTTCGTTATGCCCCCATGAACCATTAAACCCATTTTTGCCGCTTCTGTTTCAATACTCGCAAAAGCATCTATGACATCACGCTTATTTCTTCCCATTACGTCAATATCGTCTGCATAGGCGAGTAATTGTACAGACTTTTCAAAGATTGTTCCTCTGGTGTTGACTTTGTAGTTTCTTACAATCTTTTAAAGTATGATGTTGAAGAAATCGCATTACAGTTTGTCGCCTTGCCAAAAGCCTTTTTCGACACCAAAGGTCTCGGTGAGTTCTTTACCGACCTTGACGGAGCAGCGTGAATCCTCCAAATTCGTCCTGCAAAGTCGTACGAGTTTTGCAGGGATGCCGAAACTAGACATGGCTCTGTACAGCTCGTCTCTGTAAATACTGTCATACGCAGCCTTGAAATCGATAAAGAGATGGTGAATATCGATATTATGTTCTCGGGTTTTTTTCAAGATCTGCCGTAATGTGAAAATTTGGTCTATTGTGGACTTCTCTGGTCTAAGACCACATTGATAAGGATTTATCAAGTTGTTGACGTGGGGTTTCAGACGTTCACATATGACAGCAGACAAGATCTTATAAGCGACGTTAAGGAGGCTCAGCAATCTATAATTGGCGCAATTGTGAGGGTCTCCCTTCTTTAGGATCGGGCATACGATACTGAGGTTCCATTCATCGGGCATGCTTTCTTCCGACCATATCATGCAGATCAGCTGGTGCATGCTCCTTCTTAACTGGTCTCCAGCTGCCTTGAAGAGTTCGGTATCGAGGCCATCTGCACCTGCAGTCTTATTTGATTTAAGTTTGCACATGGCAAGCTAAACTTGCTCTAGGTCGGGAGGACGGCATTCTTGATCATCGTCCAAGCTGAATGGGGCAATCTGCCTGACAGCGGAATTTGTGTCCTCATCGCCGTTAAGCAGTCTTCAGAAGTGATCTTTCCAGATCCTCAGTAGCGACTATGACTGTTAAACTATGTTTCCCTGCAGGTCTTTACAGGCTTGAGTTCGGGGCTTGCCACCCTGGCAGGATCTTTTTACCTTTTGGTAAAACTTCCGGATCTCGTTCCTGTCATGGCACCTATCAATTGCCTCAAGAAGTTATTATGACTGTCTATTGGGACATTTTGTTCAATTCGTCGATGTTCTCTGTCGTTGTTCGATGACAGCCTACCTATATCTCGTTTCGCCCTAATTAGCCATCAAACTCATTTTTGCCGCTTCTGTTTCAATGCTCTCAAAATCTTTTATACATCACGCTTGCTTTTTCCCATTACGTCAACAGGTGAATGGAACATTCTTCCTCACAGCGCAGCTTGTGGCTTTTCAAAATGTTTCCCAAATAGAAAATGTGTCTTATTTTTAAGATAGAAGCAAGATGATAAGCTAGCCAACTTTTTGACATCAGTTGCATACCACTTTTTTAAATGCATAGTTCTGTTTAATTTTTATTTTTAAATTACGTTCAACGGAATGAAAACACAAACGCCATTTAAATATTTTAAAGCGTTACAAAATTGTTTATTGAAATCAGCTATGATTCAGATAAAAGGCTATTTGATTACCAATGCGGTTTGTATCACAGTAAATTAAGCTACATGAGATGCAATTCAAAGCAGAAGAATCCTAATGGAAAAGCACTGCGGCTCCTAAGGAAATGTACTGAACGGCTAAAACGTCAAACGGTAAATTTAGAACTAAAGTGACAGCTAAGCGGCATCGCTCTTCCGCTCAGCTTCTTATTGTGTTCTAATTTTTCCTTTACAGGGTTTGAATGTTGTTCCAATTCACTTCGAAAAAGCGTTCGATAATCAGAAGACAACGAGTGGTTTCAGAGGTTTATGTGCAGGTCATCAAGGACATGTTCGAAAGAGCAGTGTATCAACGTTTAAACAAATGGAATCAAAATGTTAAAAGATAATGCTTACCCTTACTGAGGCGGAAAGGAACCAAAAGTAAGTAATAAAAGACGGAAGAAATTTTCAAATAAATATTTAATTATATTTTGTTATGTTCAACAAGATGTTAAATATATAAACAAAGTGTAGAAACAAATATAAAAACAAACCAATTCATGTAAAAATGAAATCAGATCACAAACAAAAATTACTTATTTCAAAAAGCCCGAAAAAAAATTCATTATACAACAAGATTTATGTACTTATAATTTTCCTGGTAATTTGCCTTGCAAATAACCCTCATTTCGAAATTTTTTTCGTTTATTCTATTATTCCTTTGCTGGATCGAGTATTGTGACGTAGGAAAAAAATCTTTCCACAGTAGCAGAAGACGGCAGGACTGTGTTGTATTTTAAAAATAAGGATCTCACCAATGGAAAATGGTTTGAGTCGTCTAAATGAGAGCATGTAGTCACTAAAAACTTCTTAAGTTTGGTTTCCTCAGATTCTGGTGGGATAAGGGATGTTATCACGGTATTGTTGCTAACATCACCGAAATCAAAAAATTCGTGCGGTTCCTGATTTCTTTGTTGGGCTTCCAGGCTAAGCCTATTTGTAAAGCTTTCTGTAAGAGTCTTTAGTTTTAGCTGTTTGTCTTCGTCCAGCAAATTAATCCAACGTAATTTAGGGTGAGTAGGTAATGGCAGCTATTGCTGCAGATTCACCCTTATCTATTATTTCGAAATAGACGTGGAAGCGTGACAGAAGTGAAATTTTCAACTTCTCAATGATGGGAGCACAAAACTGGAGCTGGTTCCTGTTTATTAAAGAGTCCTATTTCCGCTTTATTGACAGCATTGTTGGCAAAACATAACCATAGTGGCAATTTTCTTCCCCTTGCAAAATAGTAACCGCCTTAGCTAGGAGGTTGCACCAACTGAAGTAATCGGCGATATAATCAAATTCGGTGTCATAAAAAACGGAAATTTTACTAGAAACCGATAAAAGCTCGCAATCTAGCAATTGTTCTTTGAGTTGGAATAGCTGTTCCGAGTAGTCATATAGACTATTCCAGCGCGTAACTACAGGTTTTTTTAAGCAACAACCCAAAAATTGCTGCAGTTGTTCGAGTTTCTTTGGCGAACCCAAACACTTCCACAAGGTCTCGCATTTTTTATTACACCCAAGTGTATGGATTTCAGTGTTGCATTGTCATTTATGGCCTTCTGTGCATCCTTACTTGCGATTAAGTTTAGAGTATGACTGGCACATCGCAAATGATGAGATAGGTGCAAGTAAACTGATTCATTTTCTACAAGCACATCGTGTTCTTCATTTTCAACGTTGTCATCATCACTAATAAGCATAGCATTATCATTTTCCTCATCATCATCAGTTTGAAGTGAAGATGATACATCATCTGAAAATATTTTTTTTTTTTTATTTGAAAAACATTGAAAAAAAAGCCAATTTTACAATAATTAGTTAAGAAACACTAAACTGACTATCGAAAAAATCGCTCCAAACGAATAAGTATTCCATTTTGTCAACGAGGTATTTTCAGCCGACATTTCCAAATTAGAATTCTAAATGCAGAAGAGCCAGTGGCGTAGCGTGGGGGGGTGCGGGGGGTGCGGGACGCCCCGGGCGGCAGTTTTTAGGGGGCGGCAAAATTTAACAATAAGTAATAAAAAATATTTTGTAAATACTTGAACTATTTTATATTTTTATAGCAAATACAAGTTCGGACTGATTGAAAAGAGCAAGGCACGGAATTTCCCATTACTTATTTTGTGACGAATTCAACACACAATTGTTGCTTCAACATTATGAGCGTTTGGCTACAGAACTACATTTACTGCATGTATCTCGCTATTTGTTTCCTTCTTAAGTCGAATTATTATATCATTTCACAGATGAGAAATTAATTAGATGCCCAGCTTTCACACACATTGAAACCTGCCTACATGCTGATTAACGCATACATCCACCGAAATGTACCCCTTCTACTATGAGTACAGCTTCCACCATTGACTTTACACAAAATCTCACTACGACCACTTTGAGTACAGCTTCCACCACTGATTCATATGAAATTACACCAAGGCCACGAATGGCTGACTTTTTGAATTTTGAAAGTGTTTTAAAACTTTCTGTGAAAAATAAGTTCATGAATAAGGCAGTTAGATTGATTGAAAAGAAAATGTAGGAATAAAAATCTTAAACAGCAGTAATATTAAGTTCATTAAAAAAATATCAGAAATTGTAACTCCCAGTTTTGAAAAACTACGGGAGCGAATTTTTCAGTTATTCACAGAAGCTAACTAATGTCTAGCCCTACCTTTAGCTTTTGCTTTTGCGCCAATTTCTTATCCGAATATAAATTGGTATGTCTAATTTCACTAATACTAAATTTTATTCAGCTGAATATGTTTATCACAGAAAAATCTTGTATTACAAAAGCCACTATGTAAGTTAATGGAAGCTGTGGCAAGAGAAGTTAGTGGTTGTTCTCTTGTTCAATACCACTCTATGCATCCAGCCAAGTTTGTTCAAATAGTTGAACAGTGTGTGTGAACTGCGCTAATAATTTATATTTTGTGTAAGTAAGGTAGTTATCGGAAATAAATGCGTGCTTTTTAGATAACCGTGTTGATAAATAGAGGGCGTTATTGGGGTGGGTAAATATCCGATAGGCATTTAACAAGGTTGATTTGTGAGCAATATCAAACAAAATAACAAGCGTAGAAAAAGATTGCTTACATAAACGGGTTGTGCATCAAAGCGGGGAGGTAAATAAACGGGAATTGCTGTAATGCAAAATAACGATGACTGCTCTCACCGACAAGTTCTCTATAATTAATGTATGTAGGGTATAGTACACATTAAATTAAAATACCTAAATAAAAGGGCGGCAAAATTGTCTTCCGCCCCGGGCGGCAGACACTCACGCTACGCCACTGAGAAGAGCTAACAACGTCACAATTTAAAAAACCAAAACATTAAACCGAGAAATTTCATGAAGCATTGTAAGCTATAGCATTAAAGACCAATAAAAATTCTTCAATTACTAGACAAAAAATGAGCTTTTATTGTAAAGGAAGCAAAGTTACGATAGTGATACTTTTGAAAGCAAGGCAAAGGTGCTGTCGTTGTGAACTCTTCTATAAGTGGTTGTTAAACTTATTTGCTCTTAAGTGAACGAAACAAAGATTCAAATTTAATATTCTGCAAAAATATTACCTTCAATGAAAACATCAAAACTGTATATTCCAAACTCTCGAAAAGCCTTGATAAAATTGGAACCATTATCTGTTATTGTTGCTGTTACTTTTTCATTACTGAATCCAAAAAAATTAAGAATTTCATAAGCTTTATTAGCAACGTTAGTATAGTGATGAGTTCCATAAATGCGGTTGCAGGCAAGAGCTGCGGACTTTCTACTTAAGTCTTCTTCACTAAGCTGAAAATTAATATTTTTAATATTTGGACATATATGTACAGGGTGCCTCACAGTCACCAAGCTAGACGTACGCCATGGGCTTACATAGTGCATACACTTTTTTCACTCCGACATGTTCATTTTATCGTTTTGAAAAAAAGGTGACCTTTCAATGTGAAACCTTTGAAAAATAGAAAGGAAGATACCTTTTGCAGTTTGAATATAAAATTATTTCAAATATTAGCAAAAAGAAAACCATAAAAATCGTTAATAACTCATGGTATTCATCTGCCCCGGCGACTGTGGGATAGTGTATTGTTTCCATCTTTTCTTACCCAATGTGCTGTCATTCCTAGAAACCTTTTTCTTGCACTTGTCCATATGCCATAATTGTGGTGCAGACATATTTAGCTTCCGTTAAGGCTTTCTTAATATCGGTCACTAAATTGTCATAAAACTCGTTCAATTTCTTTCCAGCGCAGCGGTGCCGACTCAAGTGTTGAAGTGGTTGGCCTCCGTGTTTTATATCAAAGTCTTAAAAAAACGAGAGGTGGGAAAAGTTTATCTAAGCCTTAATTATATAAGTGTAAAAAATTTATGATTACCTACCATCAATAATTTTTCGAAACGCTGAATCTTCTACAATACGCATGGGTAGTTGATTGTCCAAAATAAAACCAAAAATGTTATTTTCAAACAGAATTTGAGAGAATTTGCATGTCACTCGTCGAACGATCCGGCTTGATTCGTCTAATCGCGAAATTTTCTCTGCCTTGTATAATATATTGATACTCATCAAATTTATTATTGTGTCTTTTCTGTAAAATTAGCACAGTAAAATTTTGTTGTTTCAAAATATCAATCTGGTAACCCTGCCTTGTTATCAAGTGTTTATTTTTGCGCTCCCGAATTCTTTTAATTTTCAATAGTTTAACGTCATTTAACAAACTTCAATAGTATCTTTAGATCGGTTTTATAACTGCTGATATCGATTAAATCATCTGTCTCTTCAGATTATACTGTGCTAGTGTGCGAATTGCGAATTACATTTATTGCAACTAGTGTATTTCTCTTACCATCAGTTAAAAGTGACATTAGACTTAACATTAAACGTGTTTTTGGAACTTGTCTCTTAGTGCATTTTGATAAATTAATCTGATTTAATCTTGTAGATAATTTATCCAGCTTTAAAAAAAGGGGCTATAACCCGCTGTGTGTTTTGTGCATCGAAAGTTATTCGAGTTTAATTGAAAATCTGGTTATTTCGTCAACATTTAAGGGTTGCCATTCCATTTTGTTGTAAAAATTTAATTTAAATTTAAATATCTGTTTGTGTAGCTCACGTAAAACGCATTAGTGATAATGGATGAACTAAGCTGTTTAATTTGCAAAAAATGCACAGATGATATTTCGTTGTCCTGCGATGTCTGCCTTCAGCAAGTTCATGCGAAGTGCATTGGTTTGAAAGGTAAAGACGCTGACAAGTTTACTTCTGTTCCTGGATTTCATTATTATTGTAAAGAACATGATAAAATTTCTGTTGACAAAATACACTGGAAAATTATGAAATTAAAGAAGCTATTTACCACTGCAAATTCAATTTTTACGGATCTGAAATCGATTTTTGACTTTGATACATCTTGCAACAATGTAATGTCAAATGCGTTTAAGAACAATGAACAAGATGATATGACCCCAATTATTACATCTCAACATCCGCTAATCTTCCTAACTCGGAGTTAATAATAGCACAAATGGAGTTAATAATAGCACAAATAGATATTCGACAAATAATGGTCTCAAAGTCGTAGGAAATGACTCTTATCACACGCCTTTGCAAGTTGTACCCAATACGAAACCAAAGTGGTTACATTTGTCTAGATTTGCCAACAATACTTCAGAAGAATCAATAGCCGCATACGTCGCAGATAAACTGAAAATTCCACAAACCTTAATCAAGTGCAAGAAGCTTTTAAAAAAAGACGAGGACTCAAGCAAGTTATCTTTTGTTAATTTCAAAATTGCTATTCCGGAAAATGCCTTTCATCAAGCTCTCAATCCCTCTGTTTGGCCTATGGGAGTAGAAGTTCGAGACTTTATCTACACTTCAAAAAACGATACCAGCTATGCTTTCCCGTCAACTACATAGTAATCACTGAAGCTGATATCCAAATTGATTCCTGCAATATACCTGCTGCCATGTCCACCGTCGGAAACCCAACTCCTGCCGCAACTATTGATGTTAACGTACCAGAAATTGTTGACTCACCAATAATCGTTCCTGCTGGTACTTATTCAAATACTTTCAACTCTAATAATCTCTCCATCTATTACCAAAATGTCGGAGGAATTCGAACTAGATTGAGTAAATTGTATGTATATTTCGCATCTCATGATTATCATATAATAGTGCTCACCGAAACTTGGCTAAATGAAAATCATCTTACTTCTGAAATATTTAATGGTAATCAGTTTGTAGTTTTTCGAAAAGATCGATGTTCAATTACTACTGGTTTTGATCGAGGAGGAGGTGTTATAATTGCAGTCAGAAAGAATTTTGTTTGTAGTCAAATCGAACTTGTTT
Organism: Melanostoma scalare; assembly: GCA_949752695.1. NCBI lineage: Eukaryota > Metazoa > Arthropoda > Insecta > Diptera > Syrphidae > Melanostoma > Melanostoma scalare. Next base: position 149,447,394 of record OX456986.1, read on the forward strand.
CTGATAGTAATCCATCTTCCTTCGATGTTGACCAGCTAATAATAAAAATAAAATTGAATAGAAACCTAAACCTCTACATTAGCGGTAGCTATATCCGACCAGGTAGCTCATTAGATTTGTATAACTTGCATTTGTTAAATTGTCAATCATTTCTAAATAATCTAACTACTTCTGACCATGTAATGATCTTAGGAGATTTTAATCTTGGTGAAATAAGATGGGAAACAGATCAAGATGATAAGATTTTAGTACCATTCAATGTTAATTCTGACATAGAAGCGTTAGTTGTGGATTTCTTTAGTCAGTTTAGTCTTATACAGTTGAACAGTTTTTATAACAGCCTGAATCGTATATTAGACTTAATTTTTGTGGATAAAGATCTGGAAGCTCATGTAGAAAAGACTGATTTCCCAGTTATAGAAAACAAAATTCATCATATATGCCTTACTGTAGAGTGTAAATTCTTAACTTATATTAGTGATGTCATTGATGTACCAGAATTTTATTTTGATTATAAACGTGCAAACTTTGAAGCAATTAATAACTATCTATCTGCTATTCCATGGGATCAAATTTTAAATAATTTAAGTCTTAGTCACGCGTTTGAAAAATTCGTTATGTGCCTTGATGAAACTTTTGAATTGAATATTCTTAAAAAAATTCGTAAATCAAATTCCAATCCACCCTGGTTCAACAGAAGATTATTAAATCTTAAAAACAGGAAAAACAAAGCTTACAAAGCTTACAAGCATAGCAGAGATAATCATGTTCTTAAACATAATTATACTCGGTGTCACCTGGAATTTGACTGCCTCAATAGCTTCCTGTTTAATGATTATATAGTCTCTGTAGAGTCTAAAATTAAAACAGAAGTGTAAACATTTCTGGAAATTTATAAACACCAAACGTAAATCTATAGGACTTCCAAGCTGTATGAAATATTTTGATAACTTGTCTAGTGATTTGAATGTCATATGTGATTTTTTCGCCGATTATTTTAGTTCTGTTTATCTGCCATCTTCTTCATGTGAACCTCCTGTTTTCTTCCCTTCTAACGTTATTGATGTTGGTAGCATCGAAATAAGTGTTTCTGAAGTTTTGGAAGCCTTAAATGGCCTGGATATAAATAAAAGTGCCGGGCCTGATAACATCGCCCCTATCGTTTTGAAAAATTGTGCGATTTCTTTGGCGTTGCCGCTCTGTTTGATTTTCAATAAATCCCTTAAAAGTGGCCTGTTTTTGGATTGCTGGAAAGTTTCTTTTATAACTCCTATTCACAAGTCAGGATCAAAGCAAAACGTGATCAACTATAGACCAATCTGCAAATTATCAGTCATTCCTAAAATGTTTGAAATGCTTATTTGCAAAAAATTGAGCTTTTTTGTTAAAGGTATAGTGTCCGAATTTCAGCATGGTTTTGTGTCAGGGAGATCTACTGCTACTAACCTTACAATGTTATGCGATTCTGTCATTAATGGGTTTGAAAATAGTTTCCAAACTGACATTATTTTTACAGATTTTGCTAAGGCATTCGATAGAGTCAACCATAGTATACTAATTTTTAAACTTTCAAAACTAGGCTTTCATTCAAGCTTTATAAAATGGATTTCTGCCTATTTAGATAAAAGAATTCAATATGTTAGATTAGGTAATCATAGGTCAAGAATGATAAATGTGACCTCTGGAGTACCTCAAGGAAGTCATATTGGTCCCCTGCTGTTTATCCTCTTCATTAATGATATTCCAGATTGTTTTAACTATTCGCGTAACCTGATGTATGCCGATGATGTCAAAATTTTCCGAATCATAAAATCTTCCTCAGACTGCCTCCTTCTTCAAAAAGATATTCAAAATTTGGCTGAGTGGTGTGAACATAACCAATTGTTTCTAAATGTGGCAAAGTGTCAGAGTTTCACGTGCTTTAGGACGAAATCTCCTATTATCTTTGACTACAGTATCAATAACATGATGTTAGAAAGAGTCACTGTCAAAAAAGATTTGGGAGTTATTTTGGATGAAAAACTTACGTTTACAAAGCATATTTATTATATAGTAAATAAAGCCAATGGGATGTTAGGGTTCATAAGGAGGAACTCTAAAGATTTTTCAGATCCATATGCCCTTAAATCACTATATATAACTCTAGTAAGATCAGTGCTGGAATATTGTAGTACAGTTTGGAATCCTTATTATAATGTACACTCGTTAAGAATAGAAAGGGTTCAAAAGAGTTTCACAAGGTTCGCTTTCCATAAACTTAATTGGAATATCGAAGTACCATCATACGTTTCTAGATGCTTACTAATAGATATTCAAACGCTTGAGCTAAGAAGAAAGTATTTTGCAATAATGTTTGTAAAAGATGTAATTAGCAATAAACTGTTCTCTCTTATTACAAAAAATAAATTTTTACTCTCCGCAAAGAACACTTCGTGCTAGTTTTTATTTTCGAGAGAATTTTTCAACACGAAACTATGTTAGAAACAACCCGTTTGCACGTTGTATAAAAGAAACAAATTCTGTAATAGAAGTCATAGATATTTTCTCAAGTAATTCAAGGGATGTTTTCAAAAAGAATCTATTGTCCGCTTTACTATTGCGACATGTCACATAAATTTTTTTGTTAATTATTTTTTGTTATTTTATTTTATTTATATACATTTGTTTATAATTATAGTAGTCTGTAAGAGATTTACTCTGTTTGATGAATAAACTAAACTAAACTAAACTAAACTAAATATTGAATGTGAAATCATTCAACTCTCGTAACTAGGTAATACATACATATGAAGAATAGAATAATAATAATTAAAATTTTCAGTTGCACGTACTAAAATTTTTGATTTTAAACACATACATAATATTTAACGGTGTAGAAAGAAATTCAATTGACGACTATACATTCCACATTGACATAATATGTACATACTGGTATATTCAACTAAATTTCCCTTACCATTGGCTGTAGCATTGGCAACAGTCAGATAGAGGCCGCGGCCGATTTTTTTACCATTCTCTATCATATAAAGGGGTTTCCAATGAGGACTTCACAACTTTCACTTTTTTACTAGTTCGATTACTATATAATATAACTTTCAAGGCTTTCGCGGTTGTTTATTGACATATTAAAATTTACAAGATTTCGGATTAGCATCGTTAATATTAAAAATATAAAATGAGTGCAATGCTGTACTCACCCCGAACGTTTCGCTACATAAGTTGCCGGGAAACTGCTTTTGAAATGTTATTGTCTTCTCTGGCTACGCAAGTTGTAGCGGTGCGTAGACGGTTCTATTTGAAGCTGTTGTTGTTGCTGAGTAGAAGATTGGGAGCAAACAGTGCTCACTATATAGCTAGATGTTTTTATGGCTATCTGGATAGGCCGTGCGATGTTGATGACGGGGTTCCATGTACGCGACAATTTTATGCTGTCATCGCGATTGAAATTTTGATTTCGTTTGATTTCAATCGCTTCGCGTATAAGCCGAGGGATATAGTGAGGGTCGTGCGCTAAAACTTTAGCTTAGTCGAAGTGAACCCAGTGATGTTCATCTGGATTGTCCAGAATGTGCTCGACTATTGAAGACTTTTCCCGCTGGTTTTTGCTGACAGCACTTATGTGTTCTTTTAAGCGGGTGGCAACACTTCGTTTGGTTTATCCCACATAAGAAAACCTGCAGCTGCAAGGGATTGCATGGACGCCCGGAATCTGCAATGGAAAGTGGTCCTTTGGTGATCGGAGGTAGTCTTTTACCTTTCTTGGTGGTAAAAACATGGACTTTAAACCATACCTCTTCAACACTTTCCCAACTCTATCCGTTACGATTTTTACGTAAGGAAGAAAAGCTTTCTTCTCTACTTCATCCCTGTCCCGTGGCAAACCTGGCTTTCGCCAGAACGTTATCTTTAACTTTTGGTCGTATTAGACAGATAATAACTAGTTTAACACTAAAATTTGAGGTTTGAGCCTACATATTCGTTGTGTTATGTTTGCCTTGTCGGTAAGAGACAATGGGTTGGCTGACTATCGAAAATATAGCTTCCCTTTTGGCAACCGTAGCAAAGGATCCAAATCTGTGAGCTCCACTGCGCACAGTGGCTTCACATTTCACTTGTATAGGTAGGGTGGTCAAAACTCAAAATTTTATTTTAAACTGTTGAAAATAAGCCCAATAAAGAAAAAAAGTGATTTATTCATATTGTTGCTCAATTTTATTCACTACTAGCTGAGCCGCCCGGCTTTGCTCGGGTCTGTAGCTTTAAGGTTCCCGTTCTCGTTTTTCCTCTTCCGTGGGAATTTGGGGATGAAATATAATCTTTCTTACTGTGGGACTATGTGGCATCCCAATGCTGAAAAAGAATCTTTGAAATCTGTCCAGTGGTTCCTAAGTTTCCGTTCCCAACCCATTCCTGTTGGAATCTTCCGTTCCAGTGGAAATATGTGAATGAAATATAAATCTATGTCACTGAAGGATAATGTTACATCCTTGAGTTGAAAGAATTTTCGAGATCGGTCAAGTAACTTTAATGTTCCCGTTCTCGTTCCTGTTTCTTATCCTGTCGGATTATAGGGATGAAAAATATAGCCTAAGTTACTGACAAAGAATAAAGGGGGATAATGTAGCACCCCTAATGTTGAAAGAATTTTTGAAATCTATCCAGTATTTTCTAAGCTTCCGTTCCCAATCCCGTTCCTGTGGGAATCTTCTGTTCCCATGGAAATAAGTGAATGGAATATAAGTCTATGTCACTGAAAGATGATGTAACATCCCAGAGTTGAAAAGTTTTTTAAAATAGGTCAAGTATTTTTAAGGTTCCCTTTCTCGTTCCCGTTTCTGTTCCCGTGGGATAATAAGGAAGAAATATAGTTTAAGTTACTGATGAACGAAGATAATGTAGCACTCCTAGTTCTGAAAGAACTTTTGAAATCTGTGGAGTAGTTTCTAATCTTCCGTTCCCAACCCCCTTCCTGTGGGAATATGGGTATCAAAACTTGACAGGAACCATCTCTGGACTAAACTATGTCTACCCTGAAAATTTCATAAAAATCCGTTGGGTGGTTTAGGAGCTTACCCCGGACATACATACATACATACATACATACATCCTATTTTATATATATAGATTTAAGCTTGTTTGTTGTGTTTTTTGAAAATTTCTTTCGTTCGAAAGTAAAGGATCAGAGATTAAAAGCAATCTTTTGAATAAATCTGTGTTTGTAGACAGCCTAGATATGTTTCGTGTGGTGTGAGATCGGAATCGGTTTTTTGCCTCTGCTGCCTCTTCAATAAATATCCCAATAGGTAATATGGTATGTCTCACAATCTGTCCTCCATGTATCAAGAGGACAGATTGTGAGACATTTGTGTACGAAAGCTATGACAACCAAGGGTATTCCGTTACAATTTCCACAGCTGTCTTGAGAATATTTTTAGAACAAACCTGCATTAAATTCTAAGCAACTTGTTAAAGTTTTTAAAATCACAGGACATCTTGCAATGGTTGATTGTTTTACCCCAGTTATCTGGGAAGAAACGGAAGGGTTGGCAAAAAATCTTCGTGCAGTATTCCCATCGTTTGAGTTTCATCCACCTTGCTTCGGTTTTCCTACTATCAAAACGACTTTTTTTTAACTCTTTTTGCAGAAATTTTTTCTTTGCCTCCAAAAGATGTTTTTCATCAATTCCGGCTCGCCATTTTTTGAAATCCAAACGAGAGGATAGATGAATAAAAAATTCAAAAAATCTGATCCACGCGTGCAGTGGAGATATGCCAAAATCGAGGACTTCCTTGTTAATTGTTCATTGTAGAGAGCTTTGAATGTCATTCATGTTTGTTGGCTTGGCTCCGCAAATATAGCACACCTGCTGCGAATCAGTATGTGACAAGGCATTGCATACCTTACAGTCAACCATTGTCAATTTAAGGATATGCTTAACATTGACAAAACTGTCCGATATTTGTATTATTGAATTTGTCAAGTTATCTATCTGGTTCTGCATACATTTCTGTTCAGCTCTGCCGTTTCTTTTTTCATTGAAATTGTAAGGGTCGGCAGTATCGGGTTGATCCAGGGCGGGATTTTGCTAAACAATTTCTTTTTCTTTTTCAGCCGCGGCGTCTAATTGTCTCCAAGGAATCGACCGCTGCAAACGTGCCCGCCGTTGCCATATGAACGAAGTATTATCTCATTTATGAATTATGAGTTAGTATTGCGAGTAGCGTGCATCACTTATCTTCTGATATTTTCAATAATTAATTGTTCGCTTCAAAGAGCTTTAAAAATGTTCTTGTCACTGTTTAAAATTCTGGACAACATACTATTTTTAATTGATATGTAGTAAATTTCCTGATCAAATTCAGAGACTGGAACAAGTAAAAGTAATGTTTATATAAAAATACCCTGATCAAAATTTCTTCAAATCAGATAACACAATTGATTTCTGTCGAATGATTACCAAAAATTTTAAATTTTGTGATAATCTAATTGAGTTATGTCAGAAAATCATCTTTTTCCTCCAAAAATTTAATGATGATTATAAAACGGACAATGAAACAGAAATTATGTGTGTAAGAAGGTTTGAATAAGGTTACTTTAAATTTATACTCAATCCTATTACAAAAAATTTTCATTTTCATTTCTATAGTAGCCACAGTGATTGAAGTATGTTTAATTTTGATTATTAATAATAGCCAAATTTTTTTTTTGCTTTATAACTTATAAGTATCGAGTTGAATTATATTTAGGTTGCAAATTTACTATGCTTATGTATGTAATGTTATAATTTTTGCATTGAATAAATTAATGATTTTATCTCTTAATCGAGTCTTTAATTCTTGCTCTCGTAGCGATGAACTTTAAGGTTGCTGTAAATGTTTAGGAATCCGGAACCTGTCCTTAATAAAAAAAAATAGTGCGTGGAGTCTCTCCGCGCGGAAGAAGTGAAACTTCACGTCAAAAACTAGGTATTAAATATTTTCTATTATTTTATTTGAGGAGAAATGAAAACACAACACTACTTTCAATGAAGCAATCGAATTTAATTTTGCAAGCACAGGCACGATTTTCACACACACGGCACAAATTGAAAAACTATTTAGAAGAATTTAATGAGATCTTGAGATTTTTTTTAAGAAATGAATTACAAATATATTAAACGCATTAAAAACAACAAGGAACTAGTTTCAATTTGATTTTCTGTGAAAATAATGCAAACTTCCACCGAAGAACACATTTCACTACAATTATTAAATCGTCTGGCTGAGAATTGCGAGCAGTGCCGAAAAGTATGCAATCGATAATACGCGTTAAACGTGTTACGCATCCATGTTTGCAAGTCGCATAAGAAGTTTCACTTCAAAAAACCAACTTGAGTAAAGACTATACACCAGGTTCAATATGTTTGGCTTATGCATGACGTATATACACATGTTGTATAATACCATTGGTTCTTAACAGTAACCTTCGAATGCCCAAGAATTCATTTCGTAAAATATTTTTCTTTAAATTAAATAGGGATATAATTTTTGAATCTGCAAAAAGAAATCGAATCTTTTTCTAAACCACCTGAACTTCTATCTCAAATAGCTGACCAAAACCATGAAAAACAGCGAGCAAGTGCCTGTTACAAGTCATGAGTTTTATCTTGTTAATGTTGAAACGTTAGTTCTCTTATATACCTATCTTAATTTTAACAGAAAAGAACAAAGTTGTTATTTTTTGTCAATAGGCAAAAGCAAGCATTACATAACCAACGGTTATTCATATTGATATCAGAATGAAGTTGACTCAACAAATGGAACATGATAAGTGACCTGTCCATTTCATTCAAAACAGCGCAGCGCCAGCGTGTAGCAGTAGCATTGAAAACAATGTAACATTTATAACAGGGACGTACGTTAAACACCAGGGGCCTTAGGGCATGATCAAATTCGCGTGTGAGCTATTAATAGTATGAGCTAATAGCGTTTTTCATTGAAATCCGAAAGAACTACTCTCAAATGCAGAACTACTCTTTTCAATGAAACATTTTTAAACAGTTTTGTCGTAGGATTGGTGACAATTGTCATGAATACATTGGGTGCATTCACTTCTGTAGTCACTATGTAGTCAAAATTCAATTAGTTTGGTGAATGCAAAATTGAACTACAAACACAGTAAATCCTTTTTTGTTTGTAATCTTTCGTATTTTTTCCGAACAACCGATTGTGAAACGTCGTAATGATTCTAAATTAACTTTATATCTGAAATTTTTATATTACGTGGGGTGAAAAATTTTCAACTCATTTCGCAGTTGTTTCTTATGACTTGATTACGTAGCTTCTAAAGCAGTGAATGCGCCCACTTGCATCTTTTCAATCTTTTTTTTAACTCCATGTAGGTGATGGATGGAAAGGGATGACGACGAAGTAGATGACAACAAATAATGCAGCGAACTATCAAATTCTAAATTATTTACATATTTCTGCACTCATATTCAATTACTTTCGTTTTTCTTTTCAATTTTAATAATCACCAAACAAATTTTACAACATTTTTTTTCCATTTGACGTTTGACAAAACATATGTTTTTGCATTTTCAGAGTAGATCTCCCAACCGATTGGGAGTAGATCTTTGGCGTTTAGAGTAACTCCAGAACTACTCTTTTTTTCAATGAAACATTAAAAAAGGAAAAAGAGTAGATCTTTTCACAAAAGGAGTAATTCTTTTCGTCAATGAAAAACGATATAAGTAATAAGCCAAAAAGATAAAAATTACTGCTCACTCTAGTTTTTAAGTTCAATTAGCAAGCTAGAAAGGCAAGAGATACATATGTATGTATATAAAATATATACAAAGGTCATGCGTATTTGATATCTCTTCTAACTTCATTTAATATATTTTGCATATCCCTGATGATTTTTAGTCAAATATTAAGTATTTAGAAGATGAATATCAAAGGTATCACAATAAAAGTACCTACGTTGAACTTGTGCATGCTTTGCATGTCTTCTATGAGGCGTAAGATTAAAGCACTACACACAAAAAGCTTAGTTAAAACACCTAGTTACGCATTCTTTCCTAAATATCACTCAAAAGCATGAAAACCTACCTTTAAATGACGCAACAAATTAGATGACACGTTTATATTTCTAGATAAAGCCATTGAACAATCATTGCCTTTTTCCACTATTTCATTCTTGGACACAAGGTCTGTTCGTTGAACTTTCCCCAGGGTTGACCCAGGTTTTCTTGACAACCCCATGAGTTGTCAAAAAACCTGGGTTTTCCAGTCCTCAAAAAACACTACACCACAAATCACCATACATCCCTGTCATTAAAAAAAAAATACATGCCATTTGACAGCCCTCAAATCGCCACAGCAAAAAGCTAGGGCGAGTTTGGGGAAAACCTATGGTAAACCTATGGCACAAAAAACACTCAATTTGACATTCAGGGCGAATTTAATTTAGGTTTCTCAAAAAACGCTTTGTGGCGACCCTATGGCAACCCCAGGGCTTCAACGAACAAACCTACAGACTCCTTGGTGTCAACCGTAAAAAAAAAACGTCCATCCAAGTAGCTTTTTCTTTGGCAATCTTTAAGAAGATTAATTTCCTCTTGACTTACATTTTCCGTACGGGTACTAGTACTAGCCCCAGATGACTTTTCTTTTTGGCTTGGGGCTACAAAACTTTCTTCACGAATACAAATTAATCGAAAAAGTACTCACTACCTTCACTTGTTGCCGTGATCTTATTAATATTAAGAAAATTTAAATTATACACCTTAAATATAAATTTTATAACATATTTATAAACGTATCAAAATTGTAAGCTGCACTTTTGACCTATTAACTTTTTTTTCCACTAAGAGATCACTCCACTTTGTTTTGTTGCACACTTGTCAGCTTGTCACTAGTCACTGAGCAAGTGAGCAATCGGTAGTCAGTACCGGTACGTGAATGATCTATGTACAATTTACATAGCACATATGTAAGTTAAAAAAAATTGTAAAAAATTAATAAACCCAAAAAAAAAAATTTTAAAAACTAAAAGCGGCATCGAATATCAAAAAAAAATAGAAAAAAACACAAACAAAAATCCAAAAAAAGTATAAAACACAAAAAACAAAAATTATAAAAAAGCTACTGTGGCTGCTCTAGTTTTAAGTAGTTTTAATTAGTTGTAAGTAATTTTAAGAAAAACCAAAAAATTTTGATCATCAAAACTAAGTTTTTTAAACTTTCTTAGTTCTTAATATTAGTTCAAGGTTGAAATATATACGTTGTATCTTTAGGCCGAAAGGCATTAGAAAGTAAGTTATTGAGTAATTTAGAGTACCCGCCTAGGGTCAGTAAGTTAATTAAGTTATTATGTAAGCTAGTTTAAACATTTTTGTTAGCAAGTAAGTAGTTATAAGTGAGAAACAATAAAAAATGAATTTAAAACTAAAAAAAAAAAAACTATGTAAGTTAAAATGTTATTTCAAGAGAGATCATGGAAGGCAGGTATATGATTTGGTTAACTTTGCCACTTAAGATTATAATTATGAGTATTAAAAGGTAAGTTTCGCAATCGGCCAGAAAAAAATTTTCCTAATAAAAACATGAGGTTTTGTGTGTGTTAGTTACTGTTTGCCTATTTATATCCTCACCAGCTAACTTATGTACTAAAGTTTTTAATTTATAAGACACTTACCAGCTAATGACTTATAGTTTTTTAAACCGAAAGTCACTTACTAGGCTGTGAATAAAATTTTTCTGAATTCATAATTCACTATACCGGCTTACGAATATTTTTTATTTTATTCACAAGTCACTTGCTAGCATATGAATTATATTTTTCTTAATTCATAAGTCACCGACTATCTTATGAATTAATGTCAAGAGTTAAGCTAAAAGTGATTTAAGCCTTTGCAATCCTGGTATTTATAAGGAAGATAAGTGTACGAGTAGTGATCCCTTAAAAATCACGATGCTTGTGGCACAGTTAAAAAAAAAGAAAACATAAATAGGGATCTCTTCACCCAGTAAAATTAGTTTAAAATCAAAATATTCTCAGTTTTTTTCAGAAACAGCGACTGTCTGGTTAGTGTAGTCTATATTAAAACATGATCCCTGACTAGCTTCAACTTCGATTTCGTTTGCAGACAATTATCTGATTTTTACCTCATCATCTATCGTTTGCAACACAAAGCTTACAACTTTTTCATTTGAAGGGTATAACGAGGTCTCCACCTTTTATAAATACAAACTTAAGTAACACCACTTGGAAAAAACGCTGCTATCGTCGCGTCCGTCGCCTAAACTCCCAATTTTGCCCTTTATCGGTTTTGAAAATGTACCTCTAGTTGTTCAATGAGGTAAATGGATGTTATTTTCTTGAATTCTTGAATGCTTTTCGAACTATTTTCTGATGCGTTAATGGGTTAGTACCACAATCATGAGGTAAAAATATAAAACATTCAAAAATAAAACAGTAGCTTAGCGCTTCCTGCGCGAGTGTAAACAATTCTTTCGTTTCCAGCCAGCGCGACGGCAGTTTCGAATCGTCTGTGTACCTGTAGCCCTTTCCAATGCCACAGGAGCTCTTTGCCAGCTAATGTGAGACCACGCAATTTACGATGCTCGTGCACGTACTTGCAGACTCAATTGATTTTGGGATTACGACGACCAGCATTTTGATGGGTATCGATCAAGATGACGTCGAAATATTTGTAGAAAGTATCCTGAGCAGTCCAGTAGGTATTGAGTACTCTCAATCCTCCAAGTCTGCTACCAACACCTTCCTCAACAATACGAGTAGATTGCAAGCAACGGTAAGGCTTTAATTCGTTCACAATATGGCTCTTTGGTTTGCCGTAGGAGCAACCATTTTGGGACTGAACATTTGCTACCTCCACGGCGAACACAAATTCTGTTAATGACGTACAGTTGCTTGTTCTAACATCCCAAACGACGAGCCTTGTCGGGTCGAGTTGAACTCGGGGACTGGTGCGGTGCAACTTTGTCAACTGGCGATTCTGCCAAACTCGAATACGGAGCAAGTAGCGCATTACATTGGTCTGCTTCTTGCTGTAAAATTCTTGAATATAACGATACGCACCTATTTTTGCGACTATTCATGGCGATAGACCTCTTGGGAGAAATCGCCTTCACTCCACAAAAGTTTTTATTGAAAAAGCGTTAAGCACAAAACAACAAATAAATAAATAAATGAATAGGGTGGCACAACAGAGCAAGAAGCCCCAGGGCCTAGTGCATTTCTCACAACCATGTAGGAATAGAGGGAACCTACAATTTTCTGCCGGTTTCGAACGGCTAATCGAGAAAGTGCTTTTCATGCAATGGATCTACTGACGGAGGACTTCTCAATTCCTCGGGAAAGGCGATACCCGTGGAAAAACATTTTTGACATTAACAACCAAAGCAAATGGTGTTCATTTATGTTTTTAACGAAAATATGCTCCTTTTTCAAAAATTTGTGTTATCTATGATTAGTTCTTTCCGATTCGAGAAGGTTGTTCTTTAAGTGGAGAACCCAGAGGGCGATACCAGCGTCTTCCTTATGTGGTGTTAGTTGATTCTATAAAAAATGGTGTTTTGTCAGAAGAACTGGCTATTGAACTGAGAAATGTGTAAGTGTCGTCTTAAATTGTAACTCTTCCGTCTTTAAGAAGACTCAAGGAAGAAACTCCTGCTCAACCCCATCTTTAACTAGACATGTACTACCAACATAAATAATTACCTTTATATAGATTCAATTTGCACATAAGTAAATTCACTTAAATTAAAACACGACTTTTTTTTCTTATATAGAAAATTTTATGTTTTTAATAATTTTTGTTGTTTTCACTTCGAATAAATCGCATTTGTATATATAATTTTTGTTCTCTTATATCATTTCTTTTTTGTTTTTCTTTCTTTTTCGTATTAATTAATTATTATTACTCTACATTTACAATCAATCTCGAATATCGAGTTAACAAAAAGAAAAATTAAGTTTGGAGAGTGGAAAAAAGGCAGATAGATACATAAAAAAACTAATAATAATTTCATATGCATATTTTTAGTAAATAATATTGTTTCAATTGCATTTTCAAAAACAAAACAGAAAAACCAGTATTAGGGTAATATAATCAACAAAAACGATCCAGCCGTTTCTTCCGTTGCCGCTGCTGGACTTGGAAAAATCATTGAAATCATTGTTAACAAAGAAAAAAAGAATACTAAATAATAATAATAAATTTATATATTTATAAACTTGTTTGCTTGTATAAGAATAAAAAAAGAATAAGTAAACTATGCGCTCCAGCGCTTGAGCAGGTTGGTACTTTAATTTTTTTTTTTTTTGTTTTATTATTTTTTTTGTTTAACAACTAAAATGCTGTGCTAACCATATCTAGATATTGCTTTAGTTGCAAACGAATGCAACCTCAAAAATCAATGACAAACTTTATTTCAAAAAAACATTCAACAAATTTATGCTACACACTGGCTGGCGGTGAGTGGTTATTCAGTGCTATTTGCACTCCTCGTGTGGGTTTAAGATGCAAAAAACACTTAGCAAAGAAATACCAAAAACAACTCAATTAAATGGTTGGTTAATTAAGAAGTACAAACATCCCTTACGTAATATAATGTAGATTGTGGCTACACTGGGCCTTTATAAACAGTTATACAGTTTTTTCTTTTTCTTTTTCAATTTTCATTTAATTTATAGAATTATTTTCAATTTTTATTTTGTTTTGTTTTAGTTAAGTCTCGTTGTCTGATTTTAGAGAGCTGGAGACGAGGGTATTGCTTGTAGGCTAGATGTGCTGCTGCTTTTTTGTTTACCTCAGGACTGAGTTGGATTGCTGAACAACACTGTGCCAGTTGATTGCGCTGAAGGCTTTCGATTGCGACTGATCTTTTTCTATTGCTGTTGTTAGCTTTTGCTTCTGTGGTTGTTGCTCTTGTTGTTGTTTTTGTTGAGTGTGCGTTAATAAAAGTTGTGGGGTTTTTGGCTAGCTAGCAACAGGTACACTCGTTATCATATCATGGTTGTAGTGCTCGGTGTTGACAATAACTTGCACCACATAACCGTTTTGTATGTGACAATCTTCGAGGGGTACTTTGTCGCCCAGAAGTTTACCACTATAGAACCATCGCTGGCAGCATGCATCAATTCCTTCAACAGCCTGAAAGTAAAAATAAATATATATTAGTTCATTAAGATCAGGAAAGATGATCGATCGTGCGATGATAGGACTACCTGTAGTTTCTTTTTACATTGACCAATAGTGTCTTTTGAGTATACTGAAAGTTTTACATCCGACATTGTGGAGGATATGCGCAGCTTAAGCACTACCTCCGTTCCACCGTCCACTGGCTCAGAGAATTCCGCCGGCGAATCTCGACCGTTTTCTTCTTTAACTATGTTAATAGGATATGACAGACAATAGATTGGTACTTTGTACTGCGTACCCAGTTCATCATAGCACTCTGTGAGGTAGCTGCAAAAAAAGAGGAAACAAATGTAGTTGTTATTTTCATTGAAAATTAACTGAATAACAAGATAACGATTTAGATAAGAAAGACCATTCATTTTATTGTATAAGACAGCTCTTTGTAAAAAATATCAAAAAAAAAAAAAAAAAGGACTTCTTTAGGGTCTTCCAATAAACGTGGTGGTTGCTAAGATACAGATTTTTTATTGAAGTGAAACTTCTTAGGCGAGAGACTTCCAACAAGATTGCGTTAAACGTTAAACGCGGATTATCGATTGCATACTTTTCGGCACTGCTCGCAATTTGTTGATATAACAGTTGTATCAATTCCGCGTCATTCATCCAGACGATTTAATTGTAGTGAAATGGGTTCTTCGGTGGAATATTCACTTCTTCCACGCGGAGGAACTCCACGCACTATTTTATTTTTTATTTATTTCTGCTGTTTTATTGTTGAGCTATCACCCAAATTTGGTGTGTCATATGAGAACCTCATTTCTTCCAAAATAAGGATGGAAAAGGGCCGCAAAGTAAAGAGTGCTAAAGTTTCATATTGTTCTAATTTCATAGCCTGAGATCATCGATGTTAACGGGATTGCGTAAGAACGATAAAGCAATACTAATAAATTTGGGTTTTTTGCACGTATTCGCCATTACTGTTGTTAAAACTTTAGTTATTCGTTGTATCAAAACACTAGAACTAGTATCAAAACAACAGGAAGAAACAGTAGTGAAAAGACTGTCCTTTTTTGAATTTTGAACGCAAAAGTTTTACAACGTACACACGGCGGCGGCGTATCCGACAGGTTTATCATTAGCGTGAAGAAGAAAAAGAACAAAGTACAGTGGGCTCTTTAAATTTGGAAAAAGTCTAAGAAGAAATTTGCGATTTCCACAGAGAACCAGAAAGTTGTCGGAGGTTTTTAAAATACTACCTGAAGCACTCAGACCTAAATAGCGATCCATTGTACTACGATTTTGCAACCTTCTTTTGTTATAGCTTTCCAAATAATCGGAGAAAAACTAAAAGACGCTGCAATGATAAGCAGCCTATGTTACCAGCTTTCACATGTCTGCGCCGAAAATCTGTAACCCGATATGAGAAAATGCCGGGCATTCACAAGATGTTGGGCAAAAGAGAAGTTCACCGTGGCAAGTTTTCTTTCTAGCATTAGGGAGCATAAGTTTCTTTTGTCTGCATCCAATGAAGGCATGCCATCTACGGTTGACAAATCCAGTCGTTGATTGAAATTCTCACTGAGGACCCCGGCAGACGAAGCTGTCTGGAATCTTTACCTCGCAAGTTCATCGGTGATCTCATTTCCAGTTATGCCGTGATGGCCTGGAACCCAAGGAAGATTCAAACAATTTAGTCTTCCAACGGCAAAATGCGATTCGCTTTCGAAGTTTTTAGGGGGTTGAGTGGAGCCTTAAGCACAGCTTGGTTATCCCTGCAAACACAAATACTTCTCCCCATCCACCCATTCTTTATAACGTAGCTTATAGTCATTTTATTAGCATACATCTCCGCTTAGAAGATGGACGCGTATGTGCCTAACGAAGCGTACAGTCGTATGTCATCGCTCTGCACAAAGGCACCAGCGCCAGATCCCTCATCCGGCCTTAGAACTATCTGTGAAGTTTCGATAACAATCCTTTCCTGGCTCAGATTTTGGAGTGACCCTGTCCTGAGCCAAAGGAAATTTGACTGCGAATTTTTTAAGCAATTTGAGCCTTGAGATTGTCGTATCGGATGGCATATTCATTAGACGTGAGTCAATGAAAACTGCAGTGCGAATTGTGCCAGAAACCACATGTCTTTACACCAAAAATGGTCTTGAGAGTACACCCCATGATGTAGGTTCCAAGGGAAGGAAGACTCAGCAGTACCACGAGAGCAGCACCTAGAGCGCTGCAGAAAGCCCCAGTACAGCTAAGGTAAATTGTTCTTTGAAATTTAGTGAACGAGACAGTTACGTATTCACGTGTGAGTGTTTGCAATAAACAACTGACGCATAGCAGGTGATTGGTTTTATTATAGCCGCACAGATCCAAAGGACTCTTTGCGGTGACAGACCTAATGCCTTGCCAAAGGCTCCCTTACAGAAGACTGATAATATTTTAGCAGATTTGGATTCGACAATCAAAAAATCTTGTTATCGTGGATTACTCCAAGATATTTGACATCGTTTGAAAAGAAAATTTTAACCCTTTTAAGTGTAAGTTGGGTAAGACCAGTCAATTTTCTTCGTCTCGTAAGGAGGTCGGTTGTAAGAGGATTAACAGAAAGACTGTTACTAGCACACTTGGTGTCAATCTAGTTAGGCGTAGGCTGTGCTCTGGAACAAACACTTTGAGACTGAACCCAACTTAGAGCACAGCGACTTCATCGACATAATGCCTATGCGTGTACGCTAGATCCACTGAGCATTTCAAGTAGAGAGTCGATCAGCATGCACCACAGAAGAGGAGATAGAAGGCCAACTTATGGACAGTCCTTATTCACTCCTGTTGCAAGATATTGTCCACACTCAGCGTGGTGGTACCCTTGGCGTGATGGTTAGCATGTCTCTCTGTTAACCCAGAGGTTCGTGGTGTGAATCCCAACAGAGACGAAAATGTTTTTCAACGGGTACCGATTTTCATGAGGAATTGGCAAGTCCTCCGTTAGTAAACTCATTGCTATGAAAAAAGCTTTCTCGATTAGCCGGCAGAAAATTGAGGATCCCCTTCATTCCCTCACAAGGCATGGTTGTGAAAAATGTGCTAGGCCCTGGGGCTTCTCGATATGTTGCACCACCCTTTTTATTTTTTATTTATTTCTGCTTCAACTGTCACGGTTCTATTCATTAGCATTGCTTCAATCCACAAGACTAATGGTTCTTCCACACCATGTTCTCTTGCGGCATTGCACATACCATCAAAGCTAGCATTGTCAAAAGCACCATGTATGTCGATGAAAATACCTTTCCTGTCTCGCGCGCATTGAATCCTGCTAATGAGATTTGGAAGTGCTATCTCACGAGATTTTCTTCGTTGGTTAGCACAGTGGCATCTGAGAAAGCGGGTGTATTTGGAGTGAGGTTTTATGAATGAAAATCTCAACCATTCTTTCCATGCTTTTAAACAGGAAGGAGGTAAGACTAATGGGTCTAAATCTCTTGGCCAGTGAATAGTCTTGCTTACCAATTTTATTTTTGCTATGAAAGCGACCCTAAAACTATTTTTCAAAGTAGGTAGCAAAATGTTTATATTCTCCTACAACTTAGCTGGATAAACACAATCAGTGACAGGTGACTTGAAAGATGCCACGGCATATTTAATGGCCTTTTCAGTAGAAACTAACGATGGCGTGTACCAGATGCGTCGAGTGAATTTATCGGTTTCAACTGATCTAAGGGAAATAGATTGTTGCGTTCCGAATGATACCTGGTTTCTTGGAAAATGAGCTTAAAGCATAAGAATATGTGCCTCTTCTTTAGGCTCGATATAGGAACCATTTGATATCCTGCGTGTGGGATTGAATCAAATAAAACTGCAAATGCAATTGTAGAGGAATAAGTCTCCTTAGGGCGACAAACCATCATTGCGATTTCTTACATTTTTGGTACCAATTATAGCGATCAGGAAAACGAATCAGGAAAAACTTTCAAATGAAATAATAACGACAACACAGTCGTTAGAATTGAATAGCAAATGTTATACCAATCGATAGTAAATATCCCAGAGAATATTTTTGTCAAGAAAATGTACAATTCAAAAAATATTTTCCGTTAAAATTGAATTTTTCTACTTTCCTGATGAAATTGAATCAGGAAAATAGAAAAATGCAGTTTTAACAGAAAATATTTGTTCTTTTTGGGCACTTAAAATTCTTTGAGTGCTTTGCCATCGATTGGTATGACATTTATTATTCAATTCTAACGACAACGTAGTTATTATTCCATTTGAAAATTGTTTTCCTGATCGCTATAATTGGCCCCTTACGTGAAAAGATTGCACAAAACTCAAACGTCAATACTAGAGGAAAAATCTTTCAAAAGTCTTTACACCTGATCGTTACCCAGATGATAGTGTCGTAATGGGAAAAAGCAAGCGTGATGTCTGAAACGATTTCGCGAACAATCACGGAAGAGAAATACTTTGTCTCAGGTGGCGCACTCAAATGGAAAAAGAACTCAACCGACGAGGACAAGAGAGCAAAACATTCGAGAGCTAGTCTGAAATCGAATTTGTTATCGAAAGATGCTCGTTGTGGCCCAAAAAAAATCAAGTACCTCATTTTTCTTGGAATTTAATGAACTCAACCTTCTTATCAATTCTACTTTCAATTAAAATTAATCAATTGAAATGCTCCAAAATCGACTATCTAAGTAATTTCCTCGGAGAGTGCGAAACGACATATTATTCCTGCTAATGACACCTACTCCTCAGGTTTTCGAACACAGTTAGAGAATTGGAAATGAAATGAAATATATGCTGGTTTATCCCTCGAATCCAACGAGACCAGCACCTCTTTACTCAAGCCCCTAGAACAAAAAAAAAAACAGAATTCATCAGAACTTTCTAAAAACTGACAGGTGGCCATCTTGAGAAACTTCCCCAGACTTCCAGGAACCTATGACTTCAACTGAAGTTCTTCCCTTGGCTTCTCGATACAAGAAAAGCTACCACAATCAAAGTACTTATTCTTGCAACGTACACAATCATCACAACCATCCCATTAGTGGCCTCATAAAACTAATTTATAACTTTTAGTCAACTTCTTCTCTCATCAGGTAATACTCCACTCCACGACTTAAATGAATTCACTTTTTGAAATTGAAAAACTTCCCAAAAACTGTTGAGTGTATTCTCTTTAAAAAAAACTTTAAACACGAACAAGTTGCACGAAATTTCATTCGTTTCTCCTCTTCATTAGCCAGCTATGTCATGCTACAACAATTTTCAATCGAATTTAGCTTTCTCGAACACCAGCCATCTGTGGCAGTATCCTGGTGTTGGATTAACTAAGACCATTTCCATTCAACAAACACCTGACGAATAAAAAGCAAAGGCAAAAAATGCACAAAAATAAAAATAAAAAAGAAAAACAAAGCAATCCGATTGAGTTTCCAGGTGCAAATTTTGAATTTCCTGCCCATTTGCTAAATTGGAATCGCATTCACAGCACACATACAGCTTTTTTGACAACTTTGAAAAAGTTTTCACCTCCTTTACCCGACTGACATCCTCGTCGTCGTCGTTGTCGTCCTTTGTCGTCGTCAACTGTCTGAAGCAATCACCTAAAACGTTTGCCATCAACGGCCCCCTTCAACATTTTTATTTGTACAACCTGACACTGCATACAACTTGTTGGGCTTTAGTATTCTGTTGGCAACCTGTTACCCTCAAACGTCGATATACCTCGTCCCCTCCCCTAAACTAGATAGAAGCAAGTCTATTGATTTTTTCCGTGTTTTTCTTTGACCTACTCTCAGCGATTAATGCTTTCGTTTATGAAGTTTCCTTGGAGATGATTAATAGATGATGTGATAATGTTCGACGGTTGTATGCCTCGCCGGCCGGTTCTGGGTTCTAGGTGCGGGGTAAACGACAGCCATAGTATTCCATTATTATTTATTATTATTATCGTTTTTGTGTGATTGACGAGCGACGAGTGTATCCTCCTTCAACTCAAACCATTAGTCTTCTTTAATGACCCCTCGATATCGATTTTTGGAAAGGAATAAGTTCTCGTAGGTTGGAAAGAGTTGTACTCACCCATTCGGAACAGAGACATTAGCTCCATCAAGAATAGCTTGAGCTAATTGAAAATCTAACGCTTCCGCTGCTGTTGTGGCCGCTCGCAGAGCATCCCAGATCTCCTTGCGACCATCGAAGGCCGGCGCTGTGTCCCAGAATTCATCACGTTTCGAACGTAGTTGACCTTCGGTTAAAGGCACATCGGAGCGCCAACGTATTGTTTCATGGCACAGAGGATGATTTTTACGTGATGGGCCAACATTTGGTCCTGCAATGAGAAGAGAAACAAAATTATTCATACACAAAATTCAATTTTAAAGGTCGACATGGGAAGTCATAAATTTAAAAACAAAAAACTTGACTTTTTCTGACTCTGACAAGCAAAGGGGGGTGGATTTTAGTTATTGCTGGGATATGTTTTACAACCACAGCAACAACAACGAGAACAGAAAAAGGTGACTTTGTGCATAAATTTAAAATAATAATTATTATTTATAGATGCTCCTCAGAGACTACTTAATGAGGCCTGGTTCAGCATTTTTGAAGGACTGTGGAATGCTGAATGGCAAAGGTAGGACGAAAGTTTTATAAGTTTGTGAGTTGGATCGTTAAATTTAATAACAAATTTGAAATTTAATTTGTCTGATTTTTAAACAAATGCGGAGGAACTTTGAGATAGCAGTGAAAAATAAAAAAATTAGACATGAATCCGCAAGGACATTGGAACTTTAATGAAAACTTAAAACCAAACCAAAAATGTCCTTTCTTGCTGACTGAATATGAAGGGCAAATAGGAATTTGAACGAAAGTTTTCTATTTTTAAGAAGTTCAAAGTTTAATCTTTTTCTATCAGTGATTGGGGTTGGGATAATTCAAATGCTAGGCCATTGCGTACATTGATAAAACGTACCTACAGCTAACAGTGGATGAGTTGAAAATGAAAAGCATAGCAGGAGAGAGAACCGACATCTCTAAATGGGTTCATTATAAGAGAAACGAGAACTTCAAATTTCAATAAAACTTGTCCCTGTATCCAAAAAGACACCTGATAGGACAAACGTTAATTCATGCTAGCCGTAATCATTCTGTTAATAAGCCCAAATTGGAGGCAATCTTTAAAATAAAAAAGGTTTCCTATAACAAAAGATCTGTCATACTTTTGCTTGGCAAATGGTATAACCCCTTCAGAAACTTGACGGCAGTATTGCACTTCGACTCAACAAAAATCAAAACGATAACGATAATCGTACAAACTTACTGGTGTCATGGCTTATCATGCCTCATCTTTTAACCACATGTTCCTGGTCTTTTCCAAGTAGAGACGATGTACGAAATTACAGCAAAACTTGAATGCTCTGGGAGTGTTTAAATTTCCAGGTCTCAGTACAATATCTTTTTATGCAGATAAATTTGGCTCATGGAATCAACGGTTGACATCAGCATTCGAAAAGCAGAAATATCGTTAAAAAGCTACTCTTACATGTTTGTTTTCGGTTTTTCAGAGTTTCGTAGAGTTTAAAAAGAGTATTGAAACAGAAATGGTGATTGATTGGCTCTTTATGAATTATTAACGCCAGCTCTTAAGCCGCCCTTCAGTAGGGTACAAAGTAGGGAACATACGGCTCGGTCCCCTTTGGTTCAAGGGGTTTCTTAAAAGGCCTTGTTGAAAGATGTGCGTGGAGTTAACCTCTCATTCACAAAAAAAAACCTGGTGCCAAAACAACTAACAAAAACAATTTTACTGTAGACGGAAAAGGGACAAAGATCATGAAACTTATATAGGGTGTTTTTTAGAGGTATAGAGCTTCGAATTGAAGTAAAACACAAGAAAATCGTTTTAAATGTCCATCAATATGGCTTAATTGAAAGGATAATTTTATACCATTAATGTCTAAATATGATATCGGGCATGTGACCACTGCAGCTGGATCGAATAAAGCCAAGTCTAAAGGTCCAATTTTCAACCACTTTTTCCAGCATATGAGGCCGTATGTCGGTAGTAACGCCACGAGTGTTGGCTTCCAAGCCCCCTAACGATTCTGGTTTGTTGACGTAGACGAGCGACTTTATATATCCCCAAAGAAAATAATCCAATGGTGTCAAATCACACGATCTTAGTGGCCAATTGACAGGTATATTCCGCGAAATTATGCGCTCATCGAATGCATCTTTCAATAAATCGATTGTGACGTGCGCTCTGTGGAATTTAGCTCCGTCTTGTTTAAACCACATCTTATCCACATTCATGCCATCCAATTTGGGAACAAAATACTTAGTCGGTTATCATGGCTCTATATCGGTCTCCATGAACGGCAACTGGTTCGCCAGCATCATTTCGGAAGAAGTATCGCCCAATGACTCCACCAGCCTATAAAGCACACCAAACAGTCAGTTTTTGAGGATGTAATGGCGTCTCAAGGTACTCCTGTGGATTCTCTTCACTCCAAATGCGGCAATTTTGCTTGTTGACGTACCCGTTCGACCAAAACTGAGCCTCATAACTGAACAAAATTTTGCGATGAAAATCAGCATCGAGATCAATCTCATTTTCGGCTCATACACCAAAATCACGACGCATTGCATGGTCTCGCGGCTTTAATTCTTGCACAATCTGAGTCTTGTAAGGTCGTCAGTCAAAATCTTTGAGCAAAATCTGTGACGATACGTCACACTTTTTCTCTACCACCGCCGGACCACCTACAGTTCACCCTACGACCATCTACTCGCTAGTACCATGGACACTAAGAAACGCCATACGCAGCCAATAAAAAGCACACAACAACACAGCTGCCATCAACAGTTGAATGAACACGAGAGGTTAGCGTGTACATGGGTGGTAGATATTTTACTCACCCAGTACACCTCACACTTACTGCTAACCCAAAACTTTATAAGTACAAGTGGAATTTGTATGAAAAACCAATGCTAACTGTGGGAATACCACTTTAATATTATTCTTTCACTTCTCCTTTCCTACTTCGAATCTTCGAACCCGGAATTATTCGGACGGTGATCTTAAGGGGTCCCCCGATAAATTTCCCAACTAACTTCTTGGATTTCTCAACGGTGCTCTCAAGGGGCACATTGTTAAATTCCCAGTCTACTCCTCACCGAATTTTTCGACCGGTGCTCTTAAGGGGCCCGTACGATAAATTCCTTAGAAAAATCTCGTCGAATCGCTCGGACGGTGCTCTCAAGGGGCCCAGCCGGTAGATTCCCGAGTAGTTTGAATTTTCTTGGTGGTGCTCTTAAGGGGCCCTCTAGGTCAATTCACCATCTGTGGCTTTTGCGATAGCCACTCCGCCTCCCTGTTACTTCAAGAAGCGGTGCGCCATATTCTGGGCAACGTTCTTAATATTAAAATTTATTTCTTTACAGGAGCGTATTCAGTATTAGGGTGCAGTAACCAAACAAAGCCCGTAACATCCGAGGACGTTCCAAACCAGCCTCCATCGATCCAAAGGAAACGCAGAAGCCGTACCAAGACCATTTACCGCCCTGACCGTGCCAGACGCTGGGAGATTACGTACCCCGACCGACAACATATTTGAACACTTTTTGTAAAAATTTGTTAAACTCAATTAGTTATTCAGTAATTAAAAACTATTATAATTCGTATTTGCCGTGTCTCGCCTCGTTATTTAGAAGTTGGATTGAAGCAGCCCGAGTCTTCGAGCTTCCTTGTTAAAAACCTTGGGTCCGCTGAGTTTTGCCCCAGCCAAAGACAAAGAAGCCTCACAAATCTTCAATAAAGTTGATGGAAAAATCCAATTGCTGTGCACAGTGGCGAATCAATTCATTCGGGTCCTCTTCAACACATGCTCTATACAGCGGCAATTGTTGGACGTCTCTGCGGATGCGTATTATCACATAAAGCAAATGTAGTGCGTAAACGATCCATGATGGTTAACCGAATTAATTGCTCTGATGGACGACTATGTCGGAATGGACAGAGCTTGCGGTAAACTTCCCGAACTGAACAATTATTTTTGAAATAAATTCGCACGATTCATAAGATTCAATTCAATTTATTATAGCACAATTTTAAGATTTACATCTTGTTTATAATTTGCTTAAGAAAAGGAGTTTATAACAATGGTATTAAAAACAAAAATAATTTTACTTAGCTAAATTAAATAACAAACTAATCATTAATATAAAAACAAAAGAAAAAAAATAACATTATAAAAAAATTAAAACATAACATTATAAAAACAATTTTGAGTGATACATTTGGAAAAAAAAGGAGGAAGAAGAGATAAAAAAAAAGAGAAGAAAAGAAAGAAAAGGCAAGTAGCAGACCCTACAACGACAGAAAGAATATATAACAACATTACACTGAAACTATGACAATGTTCTATAGTAGGAGTACACATTTTTTTTAAAAGTTTGAATGCTATTTGTGTTCCGCACATTTCGTGGTAAGGAGTTCCACAGACGTGAAGCATTAACAAAAAATTGGCGACCAGTGTTAAGGCAAGAAAAACGCGGAATAATCATTTGATTAGTTCTAATAGACGACGAGTGTAATATTTTTTCATGAAGGTAAGAAGGTTGACCTGTAACTATTATTTTAAAGAGCAAAGTTAAAGTTCTCGCTTTTAAGAGGTTTTCAAAAGACATTTCATAGATACGTTTAGCATAAGGCGAAATATGATCATATCTTCTTAAGTCGAAAACATATCGAACTACACAATTAAAGGCTACATTAATTTTTCTTCGGTTGTAGCTGTCTAAACAGCCAAAGATCTCACATCCGTGCATTAATATAGGAATAACTAAGGTTTTTGCTAACATTTTCCTGATATTAGGAGGAATGAATTTCCTAGAAGGCCAAAGCAAGCGAAGCGCACCATAAGCTTTCCCAACGACTTGACTAATATGGTTGTTCCAATTTAATGTCCTGTTAAAACAAACACCAAGATTTTTTGCTGTTTCCACAAATTCTACTTGGACATTATTTAGTTCAATAGCAGGGAAGTAAGACAAATCAAGCCGTGTCTTCGAAATGACCAAACATTTTGTTTTTTTAGGGTTGAGAGCTAAACCACACCCAGTAGACCATTGATTAATGTTTTTAAGATCTTCATTAATCTTGGAAGTGCAGTCTTCAATGAGTCCGAGCGGACAGCTCCTGATTAGTTGAACATCATCAGCAAACATGTGGTACTTACAGTAACGTATAACACTAGGAAACTCGTTGATATATAAAGAAAAAAGGGTAGGACCCAATATTGAGCCTTGGGGCACGCCTGAAGACAGAGGTAAAAACTTTGATAAGCGTCCACTAATGGAAACAGCTTGCTTCCTTTCGGTTAGATATGACGAAATGAGTTTAGTAGCATCAAGGGAGAAGTTATACATTTGTAACATAAGGTCATGATTAATTGTGTCAAAAGCTTTCGAATAGTCTAGTAGAGTCAAAAAGGTTACATGATTATCATCCAGGGCATTCCGGGTATGTTCAATGACATCAATGAGGGCAGTTGTCGCACT
This sequence comes from Melanostoma scalare, assembly GCA_949752695.1. Taxonomy (NCBI): domain Eukaryota; kingdom Metazoa; phylum Arthropoda; class Insecta; order Diptera; family Syrphidae; genus Melanostoma; species Melanostoma scalare. The sequence goes on from OX456986.1 coordinate 149,473,109, forward strand.
ATGGCCTTGCTTATATCCTGATTGCCTAGGTGCCAATACATGTTAAAAAATTGTTCAACTGCCTTTGCATGATTTTTTCAAGGATTTTAGAAAGGAAAGGAAGGATTGATATGGGGCGGAATTCGGAATTGGAGCTATTTTTAGGAATGGGTATTACTTTGGAAAATTTCCAATGAGAAGGAAAAGTACTTTTTGTTAAAATTGTGTTGTAGGTGTATGTTATGTATGGAAGGGTTATAGGCAATGTTGCTTTAAGGAATGCAGGATGAAGGTTGTCAAGACCGGTTGCATTGCTTTTCAACAGTAAAAAACATTCAAGTACTTCTTCAGCTGTTACCCCTTTAAACCCAAATAAAGAGCGATTCGGTTCTATATTTGGAGTTTCACCAGAAAAAGCAATCGATGGTAAGGAGACTCGCGGAATAGAGGAAATAAAACTATTGTTGATTTCGTCACAGTCAACATGCTCTAAGTCATTTAGCTTTTCATGTTTTCCAGCAATTTCCGATAGGTTTTTCCACAGTTTACGTCCACTTAGAGGCGTTCTAAGACGATTTTGGTACCACGTCACTTTCGCTGTACGAATAAGTTTGACCGATAAATTACGGAGACGACGATATTCGACCAAGTCCTCAGGTAATCTGAAACGTTTCCATCGTTTGTATACGAAATTCCTAAGTTCTATTTTTTCACGTATTTCACTATTGAACCATGGACACTCACCATATTTTACACGCAACGTTTTCAACGGAATATGATTTTCAAAAATTCTACTTAAATTGCCTTGAATAAAATCAACTTGTTCGTCTACCGTTTCCAAAAAGTAAACTCTTGTCCAATCAACTTGTCTCAAGTCAAATTCGAGTCTTGGACTTTCAATGTTTTTGAAATCACGAAACTGAAATGTTCTTATTGGTCATTGGAGAATAAAGTGAAACGAATGGTGTATAAGATCGTGTTTTGAGAATCCCGAAGCTTGAAGTTGGTTAAAATGAAGTACCTTGTTAAGGTCGCTAACAAAAAACACGTCCAAGAGCGTACTAGCATTTTGCGAAAAATGAGTTGGGAGAGAGGTATTCACTGCATGTAAATTAAAAGATCTAAAGTTATTCAAAATGCTGTCATCATTCAAAATATCACTGTTGAAATCTCCACAAAGAATAATTTCTTCAAAACAAAAAGAGTTATCTTCAAGAAATGCCATAAGTGAGGACCAATCTACATATCTGTTAGGCCTATAAATAACACCCAGAAGTAAGTGACCATTCGTGTTCATAATGTCTAGACAGAGATATTCAATTGGAGAGCCTGGGGGTGAAATAAATTTAGTTTTAAATTTGATAGAGTCTCTTATATAGATAGCTACCCCACCACCAGTGCGAATGGACCTATCGTTTCTAACCAATTTAAAACCACGTATCTGCACTAAATTATCAGCAGTATTTTTACTAAACCAAGTTTCACTAATACAAATTGCGTCGTACTTCGAACCCTCGAAAATATCCCTGAACTCATCAATTTTTTTAAAAAGGCTTTGAGCGTTGATGTGACAAACATGAAATCCTTGATTACGTGAGGATAAAATATTAACCATGGCGCGAGTTATGTTAATGCCATCACGATCAGTGGAACCGGCCTGATTAACGTTATAACTAGCCAGCATCAAAAAGAAAGTATTTTAGACACACGAACTTGCTTATAACACAGAACATACAAATCACAAACAGGACAAAGTTATATTTCCCACACGCTATAGAGAAGGCTACTTGCAGAAGAAAATAGAAAAGAGAGTTTATAAGGTGTATAATTACAATCATTTTGGGAAAAAAAAGCTAATATTATTTCATTTGCCAAAATAAAGAAAAATAAATTAACTCCAATTAATTAATTTGATTTAAATAAGTGATGAATTTACTCTTAATATATTCATAAGAAGTGATCTAGTATTAAGAAAAGCAAAATAAAAAAAAAACAACAAAATAATAGATAGATCTTTTTAAAGAGATAAACTAAATATCTGATGAGCATCTCATGATGGCAACTCCCCCAGTTTTTCGATTGACTCAACTTCTATGGCATCTTCACTTTCATTTCTCTTAACGTATACTCTCCCACGCATTGTAAAAACTGTTGAAATAAGTTTGTCTCTTTTCCGTGCAAGTGCAGCATGTAGTATTTTTTGTTGTGCTTGAGAAAGGCATTCTCTTAAATAGATAGGAACATTTGATTGTTTACCAATGTCAGACAAGCAGATTTGACGTTTCATTGATTTCCGAAAGTCAGCGATTGATTTCAGTATAAAAATTTCAGTAAAAAAATAAGCGTTGTTCTTTTGTCAACCTGATAAAATAATAGAATGGCAAACCAAACATAAATGACATTAGAGTTGGCCGATTTGACACAAGATGTCAGTTTTATCCATATTCAAAAAACCAACCTTTAAAAAACACCCGATACATGGAACGTCAAATCCTTACAAACAGCTTTCAGTCGAAGATTAAACGGAGATTCGAAAAACCTGAAATAATTCATACCCGTCGGTTAAGAAGAACATAGACATTGCCGTCCTGGGGGCTTGTTTCACCATCTTTTTCAGCGTTAAGAACATCGTGTTCTCGAAAGGATAACAGCTCTCTCACTTATCGGCTTCATCACTTTAAAACGCGCTGCAAGCCGCTTCTTTTGGGGTTCCAGTGGCATAATGGTTACTAACCATTATGCCACCATAACCATTGGTTAGCATGTCTACCTTTTACGTGTGAGTGAGAGGTTGTAATTCTAGAAGCATTCAATTGTTTGGGGTATCGAATCTCGCATATGTAGATAGTTATTTTAGTGCTATAAAAAGAGTTTTTTCAATAAGCTTCATTCCTCACATGGTATGGTGGATAGCAGTTCGCTAGGCCCCGTGGTTCCCAGCTCTGCTGCGCGATCATATTTGTTTAGTCATCTAAACTTCCAGTTTTGTTTAATCTGTGTATGAACTTTGTATGGCATTGCCTTTTTGACGGGGTTCTTTGGGTCTGTCCTTTGCGACTGTGGAAACTGAGGTAGTTGTGCTCTATTTTCCCCAAGATGGTATTTTTTAAGTGAAAGCTTCCATGTATCTTGGTACATCTAATACCATCAAATTTAGTTACTCCTGCTCTTATACGGAGCATCTTCATCTCAGCTGCTGTCAACAATGTTCAATATTGTGAAACTTATCCGAGAAAAGCTTCACGTACAACCGTGGTGTAGTCTTTTTTCTAGATTGGGGGCATTTTTCTATAACAGAAGATCAAGGAGATTTCTCGCCACATCAAAAACCATACGTTTGTTCCATGAGCCATGACCCATGACTGATATCGCCACCACAAATTGTTTAGCTTTCGATCACAGATCCTGCAATATGTATCTACCAAAGCAGCCCTAACCAACAGCTACACAACCTGAAGAGATATTACATGTAATCAAGGTGAACTTTCTTCTGTCAAAACACTTAGCGGTTTCGCTATCTTGCTGACTAACTGCCAAACTTTCACGTTCTAGTTTTCCAACCTCTATATTAAGAATAATATTTTATTTTAAGAATAAACTAAAGAAGTGAATTACCAAGTCTTTTTTTTTTTTACTTAAATACAATTTAACAGACACTAAACATTTAAACTTTCCACACTTGGAATATCACATTTCCGTTCAAATAAAGCCTGGAATAGGTATACCTGGTTCAGAAAACTGGCTACACAAGTATTCAGTTTATTTTTTTTTTTTTTTATTCAAAAAGCGAGTCACACCGTTCGATATCTTAACAAAAAGTCAGTATCATTCCTCTGCAGAATAATTTGAGTTGCTTTGCACTTGAACAACGTTGGGCATTGAAGCATCAACCGCGCCTGCTGTACTCAAATTTGTGCAAAAAGTTATTGGGACTGGTATAAAGTGGAAAACACTCATGGTCTCAATCTTTAAACGGAGCGCAAGCGCGAGAATGTGGCTGCTGTAGCCGAGAATATGAGACTCAATCCAAAAAAAAAATTTAACTAGCTATCCATCCCAAGACTTCGGATTATTTGCTTGTATATTCCCATTTCACTTAGCATTTGAAGGCGCACTCCACGTCATTGTCGCTTCCCAGTTTGGGCCGAGACGATTATTTAGAGCAAAAACTACATTTTCTCACGATGCGCATTTTCATCTCAGAGGCTACGTTGAACAAATTTGCAAAATCTGGAGCTCGGAAAACCCCGTTGTTATGCATCTACAGAGAGTGACAGTTTGGTGCAGATTGTCTAGTGGTAGCATCATCGAACCATTTTCTTTGAAAATTAGGCTAGGAACAAAACAGCAGTCAATGATGGGACTTACATAGCCATGTTGACCGACTTCTTTTTACTGAAATTGGTGTCGTGGATTTGGATAACCTCTGGTTCATTCAGGATGGCAAACCATGCCACACAGCCCATGACACAATCGATCTTTTGCGCACCAAATACCCAAATGGTGTTATCAGCCATCTTTTCTTCTTTCTTTTTTTTTAAGAAAACGTGAAGAAACAGTATCAATAATACGAAAACGATTAAAGCAATTCAAGGCTAATATCATCCAAGGAATCCTTGAGATAAGGCTCGTGACCATTAACAAGGTCTTTGAGAATTAGAGTGACAGAATGCAAGTGAGTGAGTGGCGAAATGGTTAGGATGTCTCCCTGTAACTTGGAAGTCCGAGGTTCTAATCCCAGAAACATAAAATTGTTTTCAAAGAGTTATCGTTATTTCACGAAGATTTGACATGTCCTCCTTCGTGAAATAACTCCTCCAAGAAGAATGAAGTAGGTACGTCGGGAGCAAACGTACCCCAAAATTTGCTTTACATTATCGTTACAAATAATAGTTTAAATATTACATAAATATTTTATATATATTTGCTTTGTCTGGCATACTTTTAAGCCGACTACATAATTACTTTAGTTATATACTTATATACATAAGGAACCTATGTTTCATAAGTCTCAATAAAATGAAATGAAATGAAAATGAATCCAAGAAGAATGACACTGGATCCATTTCATTCGGTTTGAATTCGGTCGGCTTTCGGTACGAAGGAAGGCCGATCGGGAGGTAAACACTGATTCGGTATTGCCGATCGACATGTACTGATTGGTTCCGTTCTGCAAAGTTTGTTATCGGCTCGGTATAAAATTCTGGAAAGTTCTCTCCACAAACGAATGTCCTGAACATCCCTCCTTCTTTGAACGGCCATTTTGAAGATTTTTATCCCCTTAAGTAGTTTTGTTGTATTTCTTGAATAGCTTGGTGTTTATCAGTGACCGGGGCAAACATTTCTTTAAGCTCCGGAAACACGCTCTCCGTGGTCTTGGAAATGGACGCACTTCTACTTCGCTTTTTTCTTGCAGCTTATTTCTTTTGGAGGCGAGTCTTTTCATTCTTTTTATTTGAGGGGCACTTTGATCATACTTTGAACTTCTTTTCACTTTCTCACTTTTATTCTAACTTAGCACTACTTCAGCTTCATCATTCCATTATCTGTTTTTTTTTTTTTGGCTTGCTGGTATTGGTAGTATCTCTTTGGAACTTCTAGCAATGAATAGCCTCTACCTAAGCCAATTTGTTGCAGGCAACCTCACATACTTTGTGCTGTACCCCCTGCACTTTGGACTTTGATAATTGTCACAAGTAAAGTACAACGACAAAATTTCCTGACGGAAACACTCCTTAAGGAATCATGACTCCTAACCTAATTCCTACATCATGCTTCAAATGGATCCAATAACAAGTTGTTTGTCTTCCTAAACAGATTCTATGATGATGATGAACAACACCGCATTATTCTGAATTTTGTAACCATATCTTGTCAAAGGAAGGATATCTGAATTCGCTGTACGAAACTATTACTATCCACAACCTCTACTTCAACAATTTACTTCCCTCGTGCCTCTTCTAAGGACGTTACATCAAAATTTAATTTCAACACCTCCCACTGAACAGAAGAACCAACAGGCGCAACTCGTCCACTTGCACACCTGCGACACAAACGTTTCAATGCATTTAATGAACCCGCTGCTGTTTGACATGTTTGGCATCCACTCGTGGTTCTAAATTAAATAATCAGATATGTGCGGTTTATTGTTAATCCTTAACATCGACCTAGTTTTCAATTTCTGCATGGCAGTGCGTTGTTCAGTGCACTGATAACACCAGTCCCTTGCAACATTCCATTGTTTGCCTTTTATGTCATTGGCTTAGAAAGGATATCTGCTGCGAAGGATAAACCCAATCTTGAAATGAAATACCCCCGCTGGCTGCTGTGAATACTTTTCTTTACGGAAAAATGGAATGAAAAGTAGTTACACTTGCATCATACACGACTGGCCTACTTAATTCGTCCTTGGAGAGCCACGAACTGGCCATCGAATCAATTTCAAGTTGACCTATTCATAAAGCAAATCTTTTTTTCTTTTCCTGAGAAGCTGTTGGATGTGTGCCTGAGCAAATCTTTCAAATATTCCGCTTTAAAATCCTTACAGTGAGAGGGTCCTTTTGAATAAATAAGCCATTAGCTTGACCTGTAACCCTGTAAGGCAATGAAAGAACCGGCCATTCCATTCAAATTAACAAACAAATTGGCTGAGAGAGTAAAAAATAGGAACGAAATAAGCGTAACAAAAAACAACAAACGACACGACGATGAGGAGATCTGTTTACGAGGTAAAACGTGCTTAAATTTAATGAGAAAGCGTGAATACTAAACGAGTGCGAGAGAGTTAATTGCTTTCTGAATTTTTAATAGAAAACAATTTCAGTGTGACTATGGTAAGGGTAAAGTAATACGGTTGGTTCGACCTTTGGATTAAGGCAATATAGAGATTCACAATCGATATTTTACCCCAGGTCGGAGGTAATTGACACAAAAATGAATCCTTTTCATGCCACGAAATTAATTCAATACTGTAAAGGCAGAAGTGTCCTGGCCTCAGTTACTTGAGTGTGAGGAAGCACGTTCATAATTAGGCGACGATGTGGTTATAGGTGAAGAGGTTTTCACTCGAGGTAGCGTACAATGGTGCGTATTACCCGATTGACATACTTTTTCCCAGCAAGGAGCTTTAGGGTCTTATGAATTTTCGATTAGGATTCAATTAAGTTGATTGATTACATGGATCGTGAGTGCGAAAAGTAAATCACAGTTTGCAGTAGGTAAGCTCCTCAAGGTAAGGTGTCTTTTTAAAGCACTTTTTGAGCTATCAATTTGCTTCGAAAGAACTTACATCAATGCTTACGAGTACCTATATGGTTGTATGTGGCCAATGAGTTGTGACTCGTGAGGGAGGATTCAAATGTATCATTGGATGCATATTGCATATGTTTCTGAAAGATGCTCTGGCATTGGAATACAGAAGGTGTAGGAAAGAAGCGAAGAAGAAGTGCGCCCAGTTCCAAGCAACAAAAACGAAGAGCAATGAGAAGGACATTTACCGGGAACTGGAGGAAATTTCTGCCACGGCTGCTGATACAAAACAAGCTAATCAAGCAATACGACAAAACAACTTGAATAACGGCCAACCATCTTAAAAATTAGCCGCTTAAAGAAAACAAAATTTTCAGGTCATTACTTCGCCGAAACTCATTAACATCAAAGACCGTTTCTTGAGGATAACGACAAAACTCTACACAGGTGGTGACAGTTTATGATGGCGCATTGAACGAACAATTTCCAAAATTTCATGTCGAACGGCTAGGTTTGGATGCGTCCACACTTTGCCTAACAAAACTGCGGTTAGTGTTGACATCCCGATGAGATCTCCTTTTTACCGAAAGTCAACGCGAATCCAAACCTGATGAAATGGATAGAAATGCCGTTCGGCATTTTGCGGACGCATCTTTAAAAGCGCTTCTCGCCACTCACTCACTGACACTACAATTCTCAAAGACCTTGTTGATGGTTTGGCGCTGTAGAGCAAATTTTACTTAAATTATACATTAGCTTTAAAAGCTTGAGTACTTCCGGATTGTTGACCTGGACAATTTCCCACTAAGAAAAATCGAACTGAGTCACATCTCAGATCCGAGGCAGCCAATTGATATCGCCAAGACGGCTGATAACGCGATTTGGGAAATTAGTGCACAAAAGATCGATTATGGCATGGGCTGTGTGGCGGCATGGCTTGCCATCCTGCATGTACCAGAGGTCATCCAAGTCCTTGTCATCAATTGCAGTCAAAGAAAATCAGTCAAAACTACTCTGTAAGGCACACCGTTGACCGCAACTTCGTTCCCAACCTCATTTTCAAAGGAAAATGGTTCAATGATGCTACCACTAGACAATCTGCTCCAAGTTGTCGCTATTTGTGGATGCATAACTTTCTCGATAATAACGTGGGGGGTTTCCAAACTCGAATTTGAGCAAATTTGTTTAACGTAAACATCGAGATGAAGAAAATGCAGTTTTTGCTCTAAATAGTAAATAGTCGTCCGTATGCTCTAAGGCCCAAACTGCGAGTCGATAACGACGCGGATGATAGTGCGCCTTCAACTGGTGATTCAATTGGACCTTGTAAGCGAATAATCCAAGAAATTTGTGCACAATTTTCTTCAATAACTTCGTAAAATGTGCTGTTGAGATCGTTGACAGCTGAAGCTCGTGGATTGTGTCTCACACTCTCGGCTACAGCAGCCACATTCTCATCTGTGCGCTCCGTGCGAAGACTGGGACTATGAGTGCTGGCCTCTACCATGCCAGTGTGACGAATTTTTTGTGCAAGCTTGCGTTCAACACACGTGGTGGGTGCTTCAATTTAGATAAAAATTCTTTTCAAAGAACCCACTGTTTAGGCTACAGAACCTAAATTCCAAAATTCGTAGAGTTACGCCACAACGTGGTCAGTAGCTAGTCAGATCCTGGTTAGACTAAACCACTAGTCTATTCTGATGACATTGTCATCATAACTTCGTGGAAATTACCAAAAATTCCTTGCGAGCTTCTCCAGTAAGCACTTAATATGCTCATCAACTGCGCCGAAAACTGGGGACTAAACGTTAAATCAACAAAAACTGAAGTTGTTCTGCTCACAAGAAAGCGCGCAGCATTCCAGATCTACTTCCACCACCATAAACGGTATACCAATTGAGTTACTTACGGCAAAATATCTCGGAATTGTCCTTGATCGTAAACTCAAACTTAAAGAAAATTTAAAAGAAAGATAAATAAAAAAGCCCAAATTAAATTCTTGCAGTAGATTTTTCGGGGAAAAATGAGGACCTAGTCCCACAACCATTCACAGGATAAACACATCCATAGTAAGACAAATCCTCATATACTCCTGATTGATATGGTGGTCATCGGTAGAGAAGGCTCAGACCACATGACTATGACCATGACCATAACCATGACCATGACCATGACCATAATTTTCTATTCATTGACACAACCTGTGAGAACGACACCAACTGCAGCTCTGGTAACTATCCTGTTGCTAGCCCCCTCAGACTTTTAAACTAAAAAGAGATGACGGACAAAAACGCATTTCCGCTCGAGGAATATAATTACATACTTGAAAACAGGCCTATCAGGCCACAGAACTTTTATGAATAAAACTTAAGACATTCAATTAGAATAAACCCCTCTGCATACTGAGTGACCCTAAGTGTACCAACGGACCAATTGAAAATCAATTCGCGAGGAATTGGAAAGTCCTCCAATAATAAATTCATTGCCATGAAAAGCACTTCCTCGATTAGACGTTCTGAGTCGGCAGAAAATTGTACTTTCCTCTTTATACCCTCACAACGTTTTATAGCAGACAACTTGAAAGCAGGGTGAAGGTGATTTCGCTACATGGCTTTCATAAGGCCAATGATTGTCTATGGGTGCACTGTGTGGTCCAACATTACAGCGTCTCAAATGGAAAAGATTCGGGTGTTTGAGAGACAGTGTCGGCGTACGTCTTGAATTACTCAGAACACCAGAGTCGGAGTACAAGCACTATTATCCCAATGGGATCCTTTACAACGGAACTCAAATAAACAGAATCGACAACTTCATTATAACACTTACTCGAGGTCAGTGGGGCTTATTACCCCAATATTGAACATATGGAATTCAGTAAATTCTTTAAACCGGAAGGTTTACTCTATTTTCATATGAAAAGGTTGATTCAATAAAGATTGGCGGTTTCGCTGAAATAACACTTCCGCCGTAAGTTCGCGGAGCAACGGCTCCTTTATAACCGGGACGTCACCACGTAGTCGTTGAAGGGCTCCTCCGGTTCAGTAGGGCGGTCTCAAATGGCCATCGTAAAGGGTATAGGGCATAAGTTTTTTAAAGCCGAAACTCATTTTTCCCCCTATCCCAAACATTCAAACCTAATTGTCGGTCCATTGCACTACCAGAGTAGCAGCTTTATCTTTTTTGTGGTGCAGTAGATGGAAAGGCTTTATAAACAAGGCGACAAACTGTCTTGTGATTTCTTTAACATCATACTTGAAAAAATTGTACAAAACTCAAACGTCAACACCAGAGGAATAATCTTTCAAAGTCTGTACAATTACTCGCCTACGCAGACCATATTGACGTAATTGGAAGAAGGAAACATGATGTCATAGGTGTTTTTGCGAGCATTGAAAAATTGATTTGATGGTTGATGAGGGTAAAGCGAAGTATATGTTGTCATCGAACAAAGACAGAGAATATCGACTAATTGGACAAAACGCCACAATAGACGAACATAATTTCGAGGTAGTACAGGACTTTGTCTACTTGGGGAACATCAGTGCGGAGATCAAACGTAGAATAACTCTTTCCAATCGCTGTTACTTTGGGTTAAGAAGGCAAGGTAACCCTTTATAAGAACTTAATCATCCCAGTCCTGCTTTACGGCTCGGAAGCGTGGACGTTATCGAAGGCGGGTGACGAAGCCCTATTGGTCGTTTCGAAAGAAAAATACTACGAATGATCTTTGGTCCCGTATGCGAAGACAATGTGTGGAGAAGAAGATACATCAACGAGCTGTATGAGCTGTACCGCCACATAGGCAAAGCTAGAAGAGTACGCATCGCGAGGCTACGATGGTTGGGCCATGTAGAGCGGATGGACTTAAACGCTCCGACTCGAAGGGTTTTCAAAACCACATTGCAGGGAAATCGCGGAAGGGGAAGACCTCGACTTAGAGCGCCAAACTGGAGAAATCTCGTCCGAAATCGAAATTGTTGCCTTAAGATGTTGGTTGTGGCTGAGATTATCAGGTTCTCAGGTAGATGGAAATAAGATGTTATAATTTCACATATAACCTCAAGGGCGGCCGGCAAGACGTCCAGATGAAACTGGGAGGCTAAAAGAAAAGTTTATGCCCAGACCGGGATCCAAACCAATGCATTCGGCCTACCTACTGACCACTCTACCACTGCACCACGGCCGCCCGTGGCATTAGTATTCAGTTTTTAAGTAACTTATAGTACCCGATAAGGGTCAGTAAGTTAATTAAGTTATTATATAAGCTACTTTTACATTTTTGTTAGCATGAAAGCAGATTTAAGCAAATGGAGTAAAAATGTGCTCAAAAGTTTTAAAAAATAGTTAAAAACGGACGAGGGGATAGGTTCAGGCATCTTCTCAGATTATTATTATTTTCAATCTTTTGGACAGTGTTCAGAGAAGAGCCTTTAAAATGATTGGAGATACCAACACCATCGAAACTTTCAAGATAATCGAACATCGTCGTAATGTTTCTTGTCTCTCCTTATTTTATCGGTTTTTTTTACAGACAGTGCTCTTATGAGATTGCCAGATGCATTCCTCCCCTTAAACAATTCAACCGTAATACTCGCGCTTCCAGGAATGCCCATCAGTTGACCCTTGAGTTCAATTTCGGACGTACTGTTAAATACAGAGATTCCTTCTTCAGCCGTACCACGCGAATGTGGAATGTATTGCCCAGCTCTATTTTCCCTCTCATTACAATCTTCAGAAATTTAAAACAATATGCATCGGTATCTCCTTTCAAACTCTCTCCCTTTTCCTAACGCTCGTACTGTGTTACTTAACATGTTATGGGTAGTCATAACCCCATGTTAAGGGTAGTCATAACCCCTCGCGCAAATTATAAAAAAAAAAAAATCTCCAATAACTATATCAATAAGGCTCTACCACTTTGAAGTGCCTTCAAAGCAGAGGTACTTGCAAGCTGTGAAGCCGCAAAACATCTTACTACGAGAAAACTGGTCAACAAAAACATCGACATTTTAATTGACAGCAAGGCAGTCATAAAACTTTTCTCATTCATTAGGTCTGTTCGTTGAACTTTACCCAGGGTTGACCCAGGTTTTCTTGACAACCCTATGAGTTGTCAAAAAAACCTGGGTTTTCCAGTCCTCAAAAAACACTACACCACAAATCACCACTCATCCCTGTCATTAAAAAAAAAAAATACATGCCATTTGACAGCCCTCAAATCGCCACAGCAAAAAGCTAGGGCGAGTTTTGGGAAAACCTATGGCAAACCTATGGCTCAGAAAACACTCAATTTGACATTCAGGGCAAATTCAGGTTTCTCAAAAAACGCTTTGTGGCGACCATAGGGCAACCCCAGGGCTTCAACGAACAAACCTATTGTCACGAAATACAAATTAATAGAAAGCTGTCACAGTAGTTTAGCTGCTCAACTCAACGAACACCTTAACTTTAATTTGGGTTCCATAATACAACTGGTAAAGAAATGGCGGATAAGCTGGCCAAAATCGGGTAATCATTCGAATCCACCGAAAGGAACAAGCTCAGTACTCAAGCCACTTTACTTACTTAGGTGGGCATTACAGTTTGGAATGAACCCGGGCCTCAACCAGCATCTTTCGATAAGAATTTCTATTTCAGGCGAGATCCCTCCAGTTTTGAACTTGCTTTCGAAAAAACGTCGAGCCGAAGCGTTTATGTACATGTTCCAGCCATCGTAGTCTCGTGATGCGTAATCTCCTAGCTATTCACAGCTGTACAGTTTGTTGTTAAATCTTCTTCGCAAATTGTCTTCACATAAGGGACCAAAAACAAAACAGAATCCTATGTAACTCTCTAAAAACCACCAATGAAGTGGCATTTATCAACTTGCCGAAATTCCAGAAACAGATAACGAAATATTTCCAGGAAAAAATAGAATTTGTACTACAACTAATCAGGCCTCGGCTCACTCCATGGATTGGCATTCTTACGGGACATAACTCATGAGATACCCATAATGAAAATGGGCAATAGCACATCCAAGTTTTATAGAGGATAACACGAAGAAGAAGCAAAAGAGCGATCATTCCGTTTATTCTGTGAGTGCCCAAGCTTAGTCCATACTAGGAAAAGCGCTCGGCCACTTCTTCTCCAAACTGGACGAGATATGAGATCTCTAATTTTCCACCGAACAGCATCCTTAATTTTATTAAGTTAAAATTTACCCGGCAATATCACAAGAAGTCTATCAAGAAAAATATTTAAATAGTCGATTAGATATGCAGTCTCCTCCAACCAGGCTCCCGCGGAACATGGTATTTTTCCTGCTCTCTTGACACTCTCATTTGCTCACTTACACTTATCTATAGATCCAACTTTGAACTAAGGTGCATCCCTCAAACTTGGAAAAGGGTTACAGAAGTATTCATACCATACCAAAAGCTGGCAATAGATCAAACTCAGACCCAAAACTTTCAGTTAAATTAGTCTCACATCCTTCTTTCTAAAGGTCATGGAAAAAGTAATTGACTTACATATCCACTAAACGGTCTTCGCTTATCAGACTGGCAAATCCACCGTTACAGCTCTCCATCAGCTGGTCAACAAAATTGAGAATACGTTTGCTAAGAAAGACATCATACTCGGCTCTTTTCTTGACATTTCTGGCGCCTTTGATAATACCACATACTTATCAACACAAACTGACGCAATTGCCAAAGGAATTGACATACCCACCATTAAATGGATCAACTCTATGTTAAATGGCAGAATCATCTCCACTACACTAGGTCAAACATCAATAACAGTTAAAGCTGTTAAAGGTTGTCCCCAAGGGGGTGTTTTATCCCCCCTCCTCTAGTCAATTGCAATAGATCAGCTCTTGGACGACCTCAATAACTCGGGTCTTGACACACAAGGCTACGCTGATGACGTGGTCATCTCTATTCAAGCCAATTAAGAAGCACAGGTCACAAACCAAATGCAACGTGTGAACAAAGTCAATGACTGGTGCAGTAGAGAAGGGCTACAGGTCAACCCCACCAAAACAGTCATCATTCCCTTCACCAGAAGACGTAAAATAGATTAACAAACACTCTTCCTAAGGCGTAACCCTGGATATCAAACTGAATTGGAAACCACATCAAGACAAAATCATAGCAAAAGTAACTAATGCTTTTTGGGGTTGTTTTAGACTCTTTAGGAAAAAATGGGGACTAAGGCCAAAAATGATTTACTGGACATACCTCACTATTATCAAACCCATCATAACCTATGCTTCGCTGGTCTGGTGGCAAAAAACAGACCAAAAGCTGTAGTAAACCGAGTACTGATGTACCATACACGGCATAGTAAATAGTACCTTTTGAACCGTATCAGAAACACAAAAAAAAAAATAATAAGAAAGAAAACTAGAAGGAATATTATCCAACTTCCTGCCTATTCCAGAAAAGAGAGCGTATTATTATTCCATGAACTACGAAAGTCCGACATTCCAGCTTAAAAAAGTTAAATTCTCCCGATAAATTATGGTCGGTGTAAACACCAACACGCCCCGTCGTGAATAAAATCAACTTGTGCATTAAGCTTAAGCTATTTCAAAGTTGCGACAAGAGGGAATGAGGCTAACTTCACCTCAATGTTCCGAGCCGTCCCGTACCACTTAAACATCGGCATCCGTTTCTGTCTCGTATTAAGAGAATAATTTCTGACAGCATGGCCGCGTGTGGAAAATTTTAGAAGTGACCAATCCTTTTTATTTAACACGTCGAACGCGTAGTACAAGCTCGTGCTTGGATAAGAAAAAAAATCGAAAGAAAAAGACATTAAAGACTAATAAGAATAAGAAAAAAACTAAGTAGTGAAGAGCAACCAAAGAAATAAAGGAAAAGGCAAAAGAAAAAAAATCAAGAAAAAGAATATTCCCACAGATAGGTAAGATTTTCATCAAAAATGTGACAAGCTAGTGAGTTACGAAAATTTACTCCAGTAGGAACGGGTAGTGGAATTAGGAGAATACCCCAGGTGATTGAGAGGAGACTTCGATCGGCGAACGAAATCCTGATCGTGAGGAAAGTTTTCCAGCTGTCTTCCCAGCTAGGGCGGAAAACGTTAGGGGGGGCTGAGCCCCGAAATATCGATTTTTTTTGTGGAAGCACACCCCCGTGGCGAACCTTGACTAAGCGTGTCGGCCAAGGGGCGTAGCTATCTACGAAAAAAAAAAAGAAATAAAGGAAAACTCAACCACGGGTCGAATTCGATGCGGTTTAACAAGTCCGAAGAAGTAACGAATCGACCGCGTGCCGGGAAAAGTCGCCTACTCGTCAATCTAAATGGGTAAGAAACAAAATTACGTTAGAAAGATTAAAAAAAAAAATGGGAATTGACCTAAAACTTCATCCTTTAGGGATCTTTTTTTTTGGGAGGACGAACCCGCAAGAGTGCGAAGTGTCCAACAATCCTTCATTGGACCAAAGAGCGGTAGCAGCAGTAAAGGATCTCCTTTTAATGCAATTCAGTGAAATATAAAAAAAAAAAAAAAAAAAAAAAACCTGAAAAAGAAAGAAAAGGAAAAAGTAAAATTTTAAAGCGAAAACAGAAAAGAAAAGGAAATGTAGTTAAGAAAGGGACTGTAATTAGTAAAAAGAAAAAAAAACAAACAGAAAAGGTTTAAGTAAAGTAAAAGAAAGTTCGTTTAAAAAAAAAAAGAAAAAAAAAGAAGAAAATACTAGAAATAGATACATGCATAAGATTAGATAGAGTTATAAGAAAAAAAAAAAAATACTAAGATATAGAAATACAAAGGTAGTATGTAAGATGAAAAACCCTTCATATATCTATGCACTTATTGTAGGAGAGAATGGAAAATTCTAAAGAGATTCAAGTAAGGAAAAGTTTTTTTTGACGATTACGAAGTAACCCTTCGGGACGAACTAGTAGATAATCGAACTTTTTTTTTGAAGTGGACAAGAATTAATAAGTTTGAGAAGTGAGAAAATTTTTTTTTTAAATTTTAAAGTTCGCTCAAAAAAAAAAAAAAAAAAAAAAAAAAAAAAAAAAAAAAAAAAAAAAAGAGAAAGCGAAAAGGTGCATAGTATATGAGAGTGTAGATGAGGGCATAGTTTGGTTAAGATAGGTAATCCTACCAGGAACCGTGTAACATCCCATCCGTCGTCGTGAGACAGTGTGTTTTTTTTTGAGAAGTAAAACTTTCACCACATCTTTGATACTCGCTAACAAAAAAAAAAGAAGAAAAAGAAAGTAAACCAAAAACATATATAGAAATAATTATTTTGATCCACATCGTTTAGTCCAGATGCTGTGCACACATCCCGGAGCTAGGGTAAGTGGTTTTTCTTATTGGCTTTGTTGTGTTTTTTCTTTATTTATATGATTTTTTTTTGACAATTATCTATAACCTAGTAAATTAACTACTGATAATCATAAGTAGTACGAATTAGGGGGTTATCAAGAAAAGGTCGTAGAAAATTGATCTACAAAAGTAAGAATAAGATAAAAAGACATAGATTGTATTTTTTTTGGTGACTGAATGTGATCGCCATTACATACATGTCCGCAACGAGGTATGGTGATGATTTGAGAAGTTTCTTTTGTTGTACCTTATATTAATAGTTTCGACTTTAAGAACCCGACGATCGAAATAAAATAAATTAGGTATATCCGATTAAAGTTGGATGAATCAATACAAGATATATGTTTTTTTTTTTGATTTTTCTCAAACATTTTCACGGATTTATTTGGAGAAGACGGTACAGCTTATGAGGGTTGTAAACTGTGGAAGATCTTTAACAATGAAGGTTTAAAGAATTAATTTGGAAGTGGATGTGAGGGAGAATGGGAGAAGTGAGGGGAGGTCTCTAAAAATGTAGTGAGGGGAGAACAAGGATTTCCCCTTTGTTAATTGAGGGCTATTAAGATATCTCGAGGAGCGGATGATAGCATAGGAACCGACTGGGGATTTGCTTCTTCGGAAGGTTGATTTAAGGGTGGGTATAGAAGCTCCGAGGACTCTAACACCTAAGTCCTCCTCGGAAATGGAGTTAAGAAGAAAAAAAGGATATCGGTAACCGAGACTCGGGTCCCTCGTCATTTTTGAGATGGAAAATGTTTCCTATCGACTACCACCTTAGATGAAGGCCTGGATATTGTAACCATGTCCCTTAGTGGGTAACAAGATCCCCCCCCCATCGACGAGCTAAGCATGGCAACCAGCAGGCCTTGGTTACCGGCGCTATGGGACACCACTAGCGACTCCTGACCAGACAGACCGGTGGATCTGTAGACATCGGTCTTGAAAGAGGGGAGAAGTCGTTGGTGGAAGACTTGGCAGAGAAGAAGGGCACGCTTGTTTTTTTTGGGCTTTGATTCCTGAGAAGAGGGTATTTAGTTTCCACTCTTTTCGTTTGCCATGTTATAGGTTAGGTACTCTTGTGTTCATAGGCACAGGAAAGATCGCGTGCTGGTTTTTTTTTTGAGTTTCAAACGTTACAAAGCTACAAATATTAGCCTGTGTAGGTGTCACAGCTGCAATGCTCACCTGCCCAACTTTAGCCCTAGAAAGTTTTTTTAATTTTCCTCCACTACACCAAAGAGTAAAGAACACTGCCGCACTAAGCTAACTAAAGCTTCATCTCACAAACAACTCAAGTGAAGAAAACTTACAGGGACATATGTGCATGTGCATTCTGCAGGTGCTCTCAATACTGGTATCGCCTGCACCTCACTCTTCGGACCTTATAGCTAGACGCATAATGTTACACCATCCCTTCGAAGTAATCTTTCCTAACCGCTCAGCATGGAAGAACCCTGTAATCCTTACAAGTAACTTCCAAAAAATTTGGTACACTCACGGTTCTAACAACGGTGAAGGTGCAGGGATTTTCGGTCCCAACTTCACATCATCTTTATCCCTTGGTAGCACAACAACTATCTTTCAAGAAGAGGTAATAGCTATAGAATTCTGTTTATATTAGAAGAAACCTCCGAAGATCACGCATCCTAATTTTACTGTGGGTGGCTAATTGAGATAGACATGTCAGGCAGTGCCAAATTAGTTTGGATTCTATTTTGGTTGAGGACACTGCCTTCAGGTCTGCCTGACTGTGACCTGAAGGCAGTGTCCTCAACCAAAATTGAATCCAAACTAGTTTGGAACTCCCTGACATGTTTATCTCTAATAGCCACCCACAATAAAATAACTCTTTCCTGGATGCCTGGATATGAAGGTGTACAGGGTAGCGAAGAGGCTGGCCGCCTAGCTAAACTTGGCTCTCAATCCCGATTCAAAGGCCCGGAACCCTACGGTCTCCCAATCAGAAGCATTAGACGCGAACTGGTTACTTAGGAACAGCAGAACATAATTCACACCTGGAACAACTCGAATGGTCACCGTCAGTCAAAACTATTCATCGACTTATCTCAAAAACGTATATCAAAGAAATTCTTGATATGAGGAAACATGACCCAAAGCCCCTTACGGACTTCTTCACTGGACACTGCTCTCTCAGATATCATCTTAAAAACATGGTTATCACCCAGGATGACACCTGCCGTCTCTGCCTCAAAGACACAGAAACAATTGAACCCATTTTATGTGAATGCCCTGCCATAGCCAGGTCCAGACTAAAACGTTTCCAAAAAGGATTCATTAGTCTTATTGACGTAAGAAACACCCCTTCTTCGAATATTCTTAGGTTCTTACATGACCTCAACTTCAAATGAAAAACTTCACACTTTACGTGTTTAAATCAAAGGGAACAGCACAAAAGATATTTCAGGTCGACGTGCTAATAAAGGTGTTTTGCCTTCGCCCTATTCAATTACAAAAAAAAAAATAGGAAAAAATCGTGTTCACGTACGGGACCAAAAATAAAACAGAATCCTACGTAACTTCCTAAAAGCTTCAATGACAAGTGGTCATCTTTAAAAACCTGCCAAATATCCAGAAACATATGACAAGATATTTCCAAGAAAAAATCAGAATATCTACTCCAGCTTAGCAGTCCTCGGCTCATTCCGTGGATTGGCATTCTTCATTCCCATGACTCATGGGATACCCATGATGAGAATTGGGAATAGCGTATCATTCAATTTATGTAAAGGGTGTTCAGACTAAGAGGCAGAGGAAGGATCATTCCACTTCTTCTGTAAGTGCCCAAGCTTAGCCCTCGGAGAATACTTCTTCGATGAACTTGGTGACATCTCTAACCTCCCACTGAACAGCATCCTGAAATTCATCCAGGGCTCCAAATGGTTCAGAGAAATTTCCCAACCCCGAAGATCTAGTTACCAGCACCATCCGCCCTTTTTATCACCTTCTACCTCCTCCCTCCTCCCACTTCTCAACCACCGTATTGCTGGGAAGCAGAGGAGCATAATGATTCCTTCAGATCCAAGAGAGTTATTGCCCCTTACGACTGTACCACACATCCAACTAACCTAACCTAACAATCATGTGCGACATAACTGAGCAGAACTTCTTTTCCATCTTCTATCCCATTTACGGCGCTGCAAGTCTTGCGTAGTCAAAGTGATTATAGGCTCTCCCGTTTGTCTGCTTCACACTACTGATCCGCTTGTGAAGTGCTCAGCAGTACATCGAGCAAACTAATCGTTTTTCCGCCTTTTCAACAGAAAACAGAGGATGTAGGAAAACAGAGGATGAAGACTGTTGTCAAGCTATCTACACTTTCAACCACTTTCTTAGAATTTTTCTCTGTATTTGACTTTCTTTGGAGTGAAGACTCAACAGAGGAAGGTTAAATTCTTCAAATTTGGGCCCTATTTTCGAGCCGAATGGAAAAAATTAAACAAAAACAGTCTGGGTGACCGGTAGGACTGCAATTCGTGTGGCTTCACCATAAAATAATACCTGTGATTGAGCTACAATCTAAAAACTGAATCCCACAGCAGTGCATTCAACAAAACAAAGTCCACCGGACAGATGATGACATGAAGCTGTTAAATTGAACAGGACTCACTGTATTTGGATTAACTGGAGATCAACAACAGCGCTATCAAAGGTCCAGCTCAGTGGCAAAGATGGCAATTGAGAAAGGCACCAAAAGAACGCAACTAAAGTAGAAAAAGTCAGTGCAAAAACACCCGTGCACCTCCTGCTTGAACGCCCATAAGGAACTTTCAAAAAAGTCCTTCCTTTCCGCAGGCATTTGTGCCTCACATTGAATAATTCTTAGTAAAGAACAAAAATCCCCAAAAGACAGAACGTGACTGCGCAACAATCACGAGTCTAATCGCGTATCTCACCTACCACGTAGCTAAATTACCTGCTGCAACAGCTCGCCGCTGCCCGATAAGGCTTTCGTTCGGTTTTCAATGTGTGAACGATTTGGGCGATTTTCGGTGACTAAATTCGGGTGACGCAGCTTTTCTTTCACTCACAGAACTCATAAGTAACCCCAAGTCAAACTCCCGACATTCAAACCAAAAAAAAAAACAAAAGTTCCCGTCTGCCTGCCTGGCCAATGACAAAAGGTTGACATACCCACATGACATCACACCTAATTTCCAACTCGAAAAAGATTCGATTGGAATAGATAAACAAAAACCAAAGTAACCACAACAAACACTTGGGAGTTGGGACGGGGGCAACTAAATTTATGTGAAACCTTGTGCCACTCAAGGTTACTCGCGCTATTCAATCGCTTGTTGTATTGGGAAAATTAACCTGCCCCGGGTGGGTATTATTTTATACCCAAATACAGATCGTAGGGTACCGTGTAATTATTAAATTGATTGAACTCACCTGTCGGTGGCCGTGAAACACTGGCCGAGGACACGCTCACCGTTTCGTTGTCCGTACTGTGAAGTCCAATGCAGCCACCCATGCTTATGTTTGTGTGGTGTTAGCGTAATCTCTCCTTTTAATTTAGCAGCAACCAAAATCTGTTGCCCCGAATCACACTGTGCCCTTCAGTCAGACCAGACCACCACTCACAAAGCACACTTCTTTTTTTTTTTAATTATTACTCTAGGTAAGCAGAATAATTTAGAAAATTGAAAAATAATTTTGATTCCTTAATTCACTACTGCTGCGTTTTTGTGTTTCTATGTGCGACCGTTTGTGCATATTTTTTCACTCCTCCACTCCGACGACGATGAAGCAGGACTCATCCGAATTTTTATAGATATTTTTTCGTTTCTTTTTTCTTCGTACAATATTGTGATATGTTAGTGCGATTGTTGCGTTTCTGTCCGTCCTGCTGTCGCTGGTTTGCAATGATTTTGCCCGACAAGAAAATTTTTTTAGATTAGGTACCCGGACTGCTTTTTTTTTTTTGGGTGGTAAAGTTGATGAAGTAAAACAAATAATTTGATGGGAAATTCAATTCACTTATTGATAGAATTTAGCAAAGATTAATTTGAATGTGAAAATAAATTTGGAAACATTTTTCCAAAAAGGAAATTCTTTTTTTCGCTATGAACTATTTTTTGTTTTTGACTGACAGATGAAAACGTCAAAAAGATTAGGTTTTCTTGGTTTTTTTCCTCTATTGTGATATGTTGGTGTTGGCAGCAGTGATTGGATGGAGTGGTGAATAGAATTCTGTTTCTAACCATTGCAGGGATGATGATGAGGAAATTTGTAATTTTTATTTTTTTGGAGTGATTTAAATTTTAAATGAATCGGTAACTCGGTATTTTGCTTCTTATTGATGATTATACTGGTCGACTTTTTGAATAGTTTATGGGCAAAACTATGAGGGAAGACAAATGATGAGATACATACTCATACAGCCTTATTTATAAACCAATAATAGGGAGTGAATAGCGCTATGTTCCTCTTATAATATCTCTGAACAAGAAAACCTTATTTATAAAACTTTCTGAACGTAACATAGGCTGAACGCCGATTTGGGTAGTATAGAGACTGAATAAATTTGTGTCTTCGCTATTTTGAAATCACAGGGGACTGTTAGTACGCCGGCGGATACATAGATGGCTTTCAGAGACCGGTTTGTTTTCGATAGTGAAGTACACCTGTGTATTACCGCTCAATGCTATAAATTATATTATAGATTATAGATAGGTAAGATATACACATCATAACTATAATGGTTTATAAATAAGAATTTATTCAACGAAGAATAGAGTGCTATTCACTACATAACTATTCATCCGTTCAGAGCTATTTAGGGAAATCTAATAAATACGGCTGATAGACTTTGTGCGAAAAAAGTGACTGTTTTCTTGCCCTGTTACCCCAATTCATAGGTATACGGTGGTCGATTAGTTGAACAAAGATTGCATTTATTGCTTCAACAAATAGATGAATATAATCTTCGTCATATACATGCATCCTAAATACACCTATAAAGTCAGCTTTTTCACGTGATGGATTGTTATTCCAACATTTTGATAATTGAGAGAATCCAATATGCGATATTTTGTGTTTTTTTGGGAATCTATTGTTATTTATTTATTATTGGGAATCTATACTCACGTTTGCAAAACATCGCAAATCATCGCACATGGGAAAACAACAACTATAAAGTGAATAGCGTAAGTGGACAAAAATAACTCACTTGCAAAAGTGAACAACAAGGATGGTTATTGGTAAATGGAGTTTATGTGAAAGTGAACTTGGTAAGTAAATATAGCCAAAAAAGCGTTTTATTGAGACTCGCAAGTGAAGTGAATAACGAAATTCCAATAAAACACGGCTAACGTAAGTGGACAAAAATAAGTCACATGCAGAAGTGAACAACAGGGATGGCTGGTAAATGGAGTTTATGGAATAAAGTTGTATAAGTGAGTACAGCGTTTCATTGAGCGCCTAAGTGAAGTGAATATAAAAATTTCCAATGGCGGACTCGTTTCTCTTTTTAACTTTAGTGCTTTATAATCTTCATCCATCCCGCTTTACTTTTCTGCAGAAGCAGATGCATGTAAATCCAGCATTATGGTTTATTAACATGAATCTGCAAGTGCAGATTAAAAAAAGAAAAAGACACAAGATGTAAAATTCATACTTTTCTGATATAGAGGGAAGACACCGTCTGCACTTCCTTAGTTATAGGATGAGGATGAAAAATTATAGGTGCAGATGAACATGTTCATCTGCACCCATAATTGTTCATCTGCAGCCATAATTCTATTCGCTTCTCTTTTTAACTTTTGTGCTTTATAATCTTCATCCGCCCCGCTTTATTTTTCTGCACTTCTGCAGTCGCAGATGCGTGTAAATCCAGCATTACGTTGTTCACTTTATAGTTATTGTTTTTCCATGAGCTATGTTTGGCGATGTTTTGCTGAAGTGAATATGAATCGGTGATTGTTAAAACAACATAAGTGAAATTTTTATTTTTTTGTAGGAGAGACAAAAATGTTGTGTTTTCTACCCATAAGCAATGAGAATATGCAAAAATAATAATAAAAATAATAATTATTTAAAGTAGTTATTTTTGCGTATTTTCATTGCTTATGGGTAGAAAACACAACATTTTTGTCTCTCCTACAAAAAAATAAAAATTTCACTTATGTTGTTTTAACAATCACCGATTCATATAAATTCTCACTGAAACACGGCTAAAATCTGTATTCACTTTAGCAAAACAGTGTAGCTTCGGCTGTGTGGCACGTAACGCCATCTTGTTGATGGCGCTACGTTGCAAATATCCTCCTCTTCACTTTTTGTGAACAAAAATTCGTTCAACATGGCCCGATAACGATCGTCATTGACTGTAACGGCCATTCCTTGCTCATTTTCGAAGAAAAATGGCCCAATTATGCCTCTTGTCCAAAATCCGCACCAAACAGTGACTCGTTTTGGGTGTATCGGCTTTTCAATGTTTGCGTTGGTTTATCGATGAGAATGCCAGTTTCTTTCTTTTTGTTCACAAGATAACGAACATACGGAGCTGACGGTGCTTCTCTTCTTCCAAAATCCGTACGCAATTTTCGCACACATTCTGCAACATTACAATGATTTTCAAAGTACTGTCGCCATATTTCCCAGCGTTGTTCAAGCGTATACACAACCATATTCGTTCAGCGGAAGGATAAAACTAATTATCTGTCAAATCAGACATGAGCTTAGTGCTACCCTTCTTCTTCTTCTTTCCATTTCCGGCGTTACGTGTAGTGATCTTGAAGCGATCACAACTCTCCCACTTTTCTGCTTCACACTAGTGATCCGCCTGTGGGGTACGCCGCGTTGACCTCAGAAAGCGTCGGCAAGCCTCCCGGTTTTGGATTGTTCCATGTCTGAGGCCAACCAGATGCTGCTGTTTTTGCATTTGCTTGTACCAGGAGTGTTTTGACCTGCCTTTTCTTTTTCGTCGCGAATTTGTTGAAACGTTGTGCGATATTGCCTTTTGGACGGGGTTCTGAGGATCTATCCTTTGAACATGACAATACCAACTGAGCCGGTCCTGCTGAATTTTGTCCAAGATGGTACTTTTGACATGAAGGCTTCCACGGATCTTAGTACTTCTAATTCGATCAAGCTTTGTTACTCCTGCTGTCATCCGAAGCATCTTCATTTCGGCTGCCGTCAATTTGCTCTCATACTTTTTGTACATTGTCCAACATTGTGAACCGTATGTCAGAGCTGGACGGCCAACTGTTGTGTAGAATTTTCCCTTCAGCTTAGGGGGCATTTTTCGATCACAGAAGATAGCGGAGTTTTCTCGCCACTTCATCCACCCTACGCTTACTCGATTTCCTTCCAGAACATCAATCCAAACGTCAAGTGCTCGTTGCAGGGATGTAGGATCCTCGCTTATGATGGCTCCATCATCAGCAAAGAATAATTGTTGTACTTTATTGTTCGTTACTTTTCCTTCGAGCAAACAATCCAGAACAGCAATAAAGAGCAGTGGACTCAAGACACTTCCCTGATGTACACCTACTGTTATTTGGAATTCTACGGTGACTCCAGCTGGGCATCTCACTTTTGTAACTGCTCCCTCGTACATGTCCATAATTATTCGCACATGGGCTTCAGGAACTCCTCGATGTCTGAGGGCCACCCATATCAGACCTCGCGGTTGTCGATCGAATGCTTTTTCGAAGTCAACCAACACAATATGCAAATCCTCTAAGGCATCTCGGTGTTTTTCCATAATGATCCTTATACTTTGGATTTCGTCTGTAGTTGACTTACCCGCGACAAACCCGCATTGGTCATCAGACAGCCTTATTATTTTCCGCAGTCGGCTATCCAAAACCCGCTCAACGATCTTCATAGTGTGGGACAGCTTCTGGTATCTCCCTTTCCCTTGTATATTGGAAGAAGAAAACTTTCCCTTTATTGATTAGGCAAACTGTCACCTCTTATAAGTTTGGAGATGAGAATCGTGAGCCATCTCAACCCGATGTCTCACATATTTTTCCAAAACTCATATGGTACCTCGTCTGGCCCAATCGCTTTGCCTTTTTTGGAGTTCTTAACTGCCTCCCTAACTTCTTCGACTGTGACGTCGGATACTTCCGTAAAGTTAGGTGCAGCTGTTGGAAAGTGGCGCCGAGGAAACTGTTCATTCAAAAGATCATCACAATACTGTCGCCACCTGTCAAGAATTTTGTCGTCATCCACAAGTAGCAGTCCTTGAGCATCATTTATGAACTTCGGCGAACGAATCTCCTGCGCATTTCTCCTTCTCTGAGCGGCTATTTTGAAAAAAATTGCTCCCTTATTCAAGTTGCTTTGTCTTAGCTCTTGGATTGCCTGATTTGCTTCAGCAGCTGGGGCAGAAATCTCTTCCAGCTCTCGATACAGGCCCTCCGTGCTTTTTGCTTGAAGTTGGGCGCACTTTTTCTTCGCTTCTTTTCTGCAGCTCTTGTATTCCATTTTGAGACGCGCTTTTTCATTTGTATTTCTTGAGGGGCACTTCGACCAAGCTTGGAAAGCTGCTTTCTTCTTTCTAATCACTGCTTTAGCTTCATCATCCCACCACCAGGTTTCTTTAGCTTGTTGGTGGTGTCCTTTTGAGACTCCTAACACTGATTTGGCTCTCTCTAAGCAGGTTCGTTGTAGGCGATCCCACATATTTTGTGCCGTCATTGTATTTGAAACTGCGTCGATGGTATTACACAGCTGACTTCGCATATACGAAATGAATTGCTGTCCTTTGGATTTCTCCAGATTGTACCACTTGATTCTCCTAGGAGCCTTTGTTTGTTTGACTTCCTTCACCGCATCCGTAAAAAATTCTGTTAAAAGAAGACGGTGTTGTTGAGCGGCAGCTTCTCCTAGTATCACTTTGCAGTCTTTCACCCGAGATTTCATGTAATTGGTTACCAAATGGTAATCAATCTGGGTTTCATTTCCTCCACTGCTGTAAGTGATAAGGTGTCGGTCTTGTTTGATGAACATGGTATTTAGTACGATTAGACCGTATGACTTGCACATATTTAGAATATCTTCACCAGGAGTGTTCCTGGTGCCGAATCCCAAACCTCCATGGCAGTCTTCATAATCCTCGTTTGTCTTCCCGACATGTCCATTCAAATCTCCTCCAACAAACAAATACTCTTCTTTTGGGATGTTTTTAAGTAGGTTATGAAAATCAAGCCAGAATGCATCTTTTTCCTCCTGCTCACACCCTATTTGGGGAGCATATGCACTGATTATATTCCAGACCTTTCCTTCCATCACCAATTTAAGAGACATCAAACGGTCACTGGACTTCAAAATGGTCAACACGCTGTTACATAAACTTTGGTCAAGGATGATACCGACTCCGTTCCTACCTTGTTCTGTTCCATAGTAGAACATCTTGTAAGCCTTGGTCTTTGCATCTAAGAAACGGTCTTTATTTGCTGTGTTTCGCCATTTCGTTTCCTGTACACACAAGATGTCCACTCGCCTCCTTCTCATCATCTCTTCGAGTTCGAGACTTCTACCAGCCATACTTCCAACGTTCCAACTCGCGACTCTAAATCTTCGTCCAACTCGTCGCATTACTTTGCTAGCCCCCGGAATCCGTATAGCTCTGACCCGAACATTGCTGCTCGGTCCAGGATCAGCTCCATGCATAGCAATGGAACTGCCTGGCGGGGTAGTGCTTCTTATGTTTGCAAGTACTTCCATAATGCTCAAAATTTTTCAAAAATTTTCCTTTCATCCTTTTCGACACATGCATGCTCCATTTAATGAGTTTGATTTCCCTTTTTCTACACCGGTGATCTCCGGTCGTGTAAACCCCGGGATCTGCATGCATACTTGGGGAGAGTTTTTAGGTGGTATGTGTGTCGCTAGACTCACTTTGATGTTAGTCGTCTAGATATGATTGCTCCTTTAGTCGCCTTTTACGACAAGCGGGGAGGCGCTGCAGTGCTATTCTAATCCGACACTGCACAGGAAAGCTAAGTGCTACCATTCACGAAATAAGCACTAGTTGAAAAAAAACCTTAGATGGCGGACCCTTTATTATTATTTAGTATTACAGGAGCATTTAGTAGTAAGATTATTATCACACTTGAAATTTTTATGAGGGATTTTGATCCTATCAGCTTAGAAAAACATTACACCAATTAAGCGATATTTTAGAAAAAAAAAATGTATAGTGGTTTGGCCAAAAAACTACTTTGGTCGCTAGTTATACTGCCATGAAAAGTGCTTTCTGACTTTGTCTTCCGGAGCCGGTAGAATATTGTGGGTCACCATAATTTTTCACAGGAATGGCTGGGTGAAATGTACTAGGTGCTTTCGTTGAACTTTACCCAAGATTGCCCCAGGCTTCCTTGACAACCCAATAAATTGAATATTAGCTATATGTATTTCTTTTCGAATTGAATGACAAATGTTATACCAATCGATGGTAAATAACCCAGAGAATTTTTTTGCTGAGAAAATTTTCAATTGAACCAATTTTTTCTGTTATAATGATTCATTTCCCTGATCGCTTTAACTGGCCCCTTTGAGCGAGTTAAATGAAGGCCGAGGGCTCGAAAATCACTCAGTTTGACATTCAGAGCGAGTTAAGGTTAAAAAAAGAAATTATCAAACCTTTTGATTATGGAAATAGTTCCACTTATTAACGAATGTTATTCGTATATAAGTAGAGATGGTGGCGGATGAGCTCCTGGTGAGCCAACGGCAGCACTCACACCCCTGCAGCAGGGTACTGACACTGGATATTCCAGCCCTTTGTGTCCGAAGGGATCCAAAAGGACCTGGCCCTCCAGGTTGGGGGTTGTGCGTAGGGTTAACTACCCAACCACGTTAAAAAAGGACAGTTCCGAAACAACCAACAGCCTCGGATAACGATAATGATTTCAAAGTTGACGACCCAAGCAAACGAAAAAAGGACAATGACCTCCGGATCTGCACGTGGAACGTAAGGTCTCTTTACGGACTAGGTGCAGCTGGAGAATTAGCGGACGCCCTGGACTGCTGCAAAGCAGACATAACCGCCATCCAAGAAGTGCGATGGAGTGGACCGGGCATAAAGAAGATGAGAAACTGTGACATCTATTATGGCGACTGCTACAGACAAAAGAAACAACGCTTATTTGGGTGCGGATTTGTCGTTAGAGGAAGACTCAGGGATAAGGTGATTAGCCAAAATCCAGTCAATGAGCGTATAATGACCATCCGCATCATTGCTAAATTCGCCAACATTAGCCTTATATGCGCCCACGCCCCCACAGAAGAGAAAGACGACGATTCCAAAGACTGTTTCTACGAGCTCCTCGAAGAAACGTATGAGCAGTGCCCTAGACACGACGTGAAAATCGTTCTTGGCGATTTTAACGCAAAGCTAGGGAAGGAGGACATCTTTGGAAACACAATCGGTAAGCATAGCCTCCACGACAAAACCTCCGAAAACGGACTGAGGCTAATCGATTTTGCTGCGGGGCTAAATCTTGTTGTAAGTAGTACACGCTTCCCGCATCTCAAAATTCATAAAGGTACATGGCGATCCCCAGATCAATTAACCGTCAACCAAATTGACCATGTTGCGATCGACGCAAGGCACTCTTCCAGTGTTCTAGATGTCCGAACTTTCCGAGGGGCCAACTTTGACTCGGACCACTACCTTGTTGTAGCCAAGGTACGAATGAGGATATCTTGTTCACGACCAACGCGAACTAACGCTGTGAAGAGATATGACGTCGGAAAGCTACAATCGCAAGAGATTGCCAATGCCTTTTCCAATCGAGTGTCCC
This sequence comes from Melanostoma scalare, assembly GCA_949752695.1. Lineage (NCBI taxonomy): Eukaryota > Metazoa > Arthropoda > Insecta > Diptera > Syrphidae > Melanostoma > Melanostoma scalare. The sequence goes on from OX456986.1 coordinate 149,502,470, forward strand.
TTCAATTATCCTTGAATCCCATGCCGCCAGCATTAAACATTGAAGACCAGTGGCAGCAATGCCAAGAAGCCATCAGAACCGCTGCCTCTGAGGTTCTGGGTTTCACTCGGCCACTGTATCGTACAAAGTACGAGTAGTCAATACCATGAAATTAACCTAACTAATACATTGTAATATTCTTCAATATATATGTAAATGTAATGAGAAGAGAGAACTACTTGGGGAGAAGTAGTTAGTTGTAAACCAGAGCGCTTGGCCAGCGGACGTGTCACAATAAATTGGGTTTTTTGCCATGATGGCTTTTTCCCAAAGAAAAAATTCTCTTGTGTTTTATTTCTAGAAACAAAGTGTCGGTTCATTCTTTTTCTCATTCAATTTTCATTTATTTTTAATTAGCCATGTTATACATTTTGGTCCGAATCGAGCCGGATAGTGAGCCAGTGGCATAAGTGCGTAGTATACTTGCATATATATATAAACTATAAACGGAAAGTGCGATAGTGTAACGTGCGAAATGAAATATGCAAATATATATTGAATATATAAACATAAGCCGAAAGTGCGTACAGTGAATACAAATACACACACATGCAAGAGATAACAAAATAATAAACCGAAAGTGTGCAAGGGCATAATAGCTACACAAAAACCAAAAATTCCAAAGTGCAAAGGGAGACAGTGGCAAAACATACATACGCACATATATAGAACGACAGCTAGCATACCAAAGGTACCAGGGTAAGAAATTTACAAAATAAAATTTTCTCTACAGCAAATAAATACGAAATGCAAACGATGACGCATCGAAAGGGAAATGCAAGAGCACGCAAAGTGTGCTAAAAAATAGCCAGCCACAAACCATATACACAACGATGATAAAAAACCCGAATGGAAAATTACCAGGTAGTCGCAACGATTGCCTGAGTAACACACAAAAACCGCACAAGCAACCAAGACACTGCACATAGCATGTATGAGAAAGCGAACGAGAGTCATAGACGTGCAAGCGATAGTAACCCATTGAAGGGGTACGAGATAGTGTTGGTAGTGGTGAGTACATAACAAATGTACAGTGTCAGCAAGGCACGATAGCTACAGTTGGTTGTAGGCTTATAACAAAAGTGAACGTTGAGTTGCAAACAAGCATAGTAGTGATTCCGATTTTGTGTGGTTGAATAAAAATTAAAGAATAAACATTTGATTTTGATAGGCATTAAAGTGCGAGAAGGTAAGAGAAAATAAATCAATATCGATTAAAGTGGCAAGTGAAAAGCGAATAGGGAAGGACAAGCAAGTGAAAAGCGAATAGTGAAGTGATCTTAGGAGTATCAATAATACAGAGATGAATTTGTTTTGTTTTATTGTCGTGATTGTGTGATGCATCGTAGAATTGGCCTTGGGGTTAGAATTTATATTGCCATTAAAATATTCTGTGCATTTGCTTGAAAATATTTTGTGCGTTTCAGCGAACCAACCGGACCGGAAAAGTGTTTTGATAGTGAGAAAGTTGCGTACAGTGTGTTGACTGAGAGTTGTGTGGATAATTGCACAGTAAAATATTGTGATGGCATAGGGTTTCGTTTTATACCTTTATTTTTATTTTTTTTTGGTCAGAAACACGATGCAGACACAAGTGATAGGCAGGAATAGGTAGGTTAGGTAGGGGTAATAGAATGTGCACATTTGAACGAAAGTGCGAAAGGTCCGTAACCGTGATAGTATGAGCGATAGGTACAAGGCAAGGAGACAGCATGGCAAGTTGGTTACGTAGATTATATTCCAGGTTATCGCGAGACCTGAAGAAATGAAAAGGTGTCGAAAAGCTGCATGCAACGAAAGGGCTGAGAGCGTGTAGGTCAAGAAAGAAACAAGGCAAGTGCTGATGGTAAAGGGAAGGCAAGGGGACCTACAGTAGGGACAGATCACATCCAAATTCACTATTCGCAAGCACGAAAGTTATTAGCAAACAATTAGAATATAGATTGATTGCTCGCAAGGGCACAGGCGTTGATTATTTAATCTAATTTACCTTTATTTATAGGAAAGGATGACCCATGAGGCCATCTTTAAGTCCCAATTGAAGGGCATCGAAAGGGTTGCGATATTTATACGACAGGAAGCACTGGATAGTGACGACAGGGAGATGCTCAGAGTAATGCTGGAGCATCTCAACGAGATCTGGGAGCAGATGTCAAAAAATAATTTGAAATGGATATGCGCAAAGGGGACGAAAGCGGAAGACGTAGAAGATCGGCAAGCGGTGGCTGAAAGACTATACCTCACGACGAAAGCGAAGATCAGGGGCCAGCTTGAGAAACTGAACCAAGAGGCGGCAAGCGAAGCAGGAGGAGTGACAATGGCAAGTCAAAACATTGAAGTACAAGTCAGGATGCCAGCGGTACAGGAATTGAAGAACACATGGGGCGAGTTCGACGGCTCGTTACGAAAGTGGCAAAGGTTTCACGATCGGTTTGTGGCAGCAGTACATAACAATCCGGAGATTACGCCAGCGTTCAAGTTCCAGCATTTAAACAAATCCCTCATTGGCAAGGCGGCACAGACCATGGGCGAATGGCAGCTCACTGACAACAACTACGCGGAGGCGTGGGAGCGGATGCAGCAATTATACAATAAGAAATACCAGACGTGCCGCGAGCTGTTGAATCAGTTCATAAAGCTGCCGAAGCTGCAAGGGGCGCCGCGAGCTGAGGACCTGCAAAGGATGTCGAATGTAACCCATGAGACGCTGCGACAGCTACGAGCACAGGGCCTGCCAGTAGAACAGTGGGATATGTTTATCGTGTTGATGCTCCATGAAAGGTTAGACGTAGATACGGCCAGGCAATGGGAGTTACATCGACAGTCAGAGACGCCAGCGGCAAAGGACATGCTTGAGTTCCTAGACCGGCAAGCGGCAGCTAGCGTTATAGTGGCGACAAATCAACGGGCAAGGGGAGCTGACAATAGCAGAGGTGACCGTCAGGAGGCATCCACCAATCGATATAGTCGATTCGAAAGCGAGAACAAGCGCGATGATGGCAAGGTGACTGGGATAGCGGCTACGAGAGGGCAAGCCAGCGAACATAATATGCAGAGAAGAAGTGGACATTGGTGTGAGATGTGCGGCGAGGGGCATCAGCTATTCCGATGCGAGAGGTTCCTGATGCTGGGGCAAGCTGCTCGGCTAAAATTGGTACGAGAGAAGAAATTATGCGAAAATTGCCTAAAACAGGGGCACGAGCCAGCGGCATGTTACCAGCAATCCTGCCCTAGGTGTCCACCAAGGACCATGCATAACAGCACATTGTGCCCAAATTGGAGGCCCAAGCGAAACGAGACGGCAAGGGTGAATGCTACTGCATTCAAGAGGAGGAATCCCTGACGGCTAGCGGCAAATCAGGCAAAGCGGCAAAAACTTGGCAAGCAAGGTATATTTGTAAAACCTAAAAATGAATCATTAAAATCCATAAATAAAATGTATTCAAGCGTCTTTTCTCTAGGGATAAATGAAGGAAAGGGTAGGGCAAGTGTGTTATTGCCTACGGTTGCCATTAGGCTAGAGAATTGTGGTAGGTTGATAGGGCCGATTAGGGCATTATTAGATTCAGGGGCTCAGCCGAATCTGATACCCGAGAAAATTGTACAGGCACATAAGATTCCTGTCAAGCAAGTATCACGTAAAATTGTTGGTATAGAGGGTAAAGGTATGCAGCTACGAAAGCAGGTTCGAATTAGAATAACTCCCTGGTTTGAATCCAATTACTTTATTGAAGAGGATTTCTGGGTTTTGCCAAAAGATATAGAGTGGTCATTAGTGACGCCACAGGCTAGCGTGTCAATTAAGGAAATTGTTAGACAACCTCTAGCGGATCCTGACTATTGGAAAAGCGAGCAAGTGGATATAATATTAGGGATAAGCGTGTTTGCAAGGATGATGGTGAATGCAACATCACGATGCATAAGCACTGTTGCTATGATAGAGACAGCTTTTGGTACAGTGGTATTTGGAACTTCTTCCAGGCTAGAGCATGATCAGGTAGATGAAGTACCAGCATTAAAATGTGCAGAGCTGGATAAATTGGATGGTCTAGTACGACAGATGTGGCAAATGGACCAAATAGAATCGATTAGGGTGCGAACTGCAGAAGAAGAGGCGGTCGAAGAAATTTTCGTGAAGACAGCCAGGAGGGATAATGATGGACGGTTTGTGGTCAATATTCCCATCAAGGATAGTGTGAAGAGTATCGGATGCTCTAAGGCAATAGCGCTAAGAAGATTTCTTTATCTTGAAAGAAGATTGGCTAGGGAGCCAGCGATAAGGAGTCAATACGTGGAGTTTATGCGAGAGTATGAAGAGCTAGGGCATATGAAAAGGGTCGACAGTTCTATAGGAGAAAACAGCATGCTATATTACATACCGCATCATTGCGTAACCAAGAAGTTCAGGGTAGTGTTTGACTGTAGTTGTCGAACTGATAAAGGGATGTCACTGAATGAAGTGCAGCAGTTAGGAGAAAAGTTGCAGCGAGACCTGTTTGAGATAGTTATGCGATTTAGACGGCACAAGATAGCGTTTAGTGCTGACATCAAAATGATGTTCAGGCAAGTGCGAATAGCGCCCCATCAATGGGATTTGCAAAGAATCTTCTGGAGGGAATCGCCACGAGAGAAGCTACAAGAGTATTGGCTGACGGTAGTTACATATGGCATGACATCATCGGCATATAATGCGGTTCGGTCGCTAATACAATGTGCAAGGGATGCAAGTGAAACGTTCCCTGAAGTGGGGAGAGTGGTCTTGAACGACTTCTACATGGATGACTGTGTATCTGGATGCGATAGTGAGAAGGAAGCGATAGCCTTAGCAAGGGACCTGGATAAGGTGCTAAAGACAGCTGGTTTTGAATTGAGGAAATGGAAGTCAAACAGCAAGTGGTTGACAAGTCAATTGGATAGTGAAAGGGACCAGTTGATGGTCTTTGACAAAAGTGAGCAAGCAAAGGTTTTGGGACTGCAATGGTTAGTAGAAGTAGATCAATTCACATTTGTAGTCAAGACGCCAGAGGTGATAGGGAAGTTGACAAAGCGGAGTTTACTAAGTTGTATGGCACAACTGTATGATCCCAATGGTTATATCGCACCTGTGGTGATATTGGGGAAAATCTTGATACAAGATATATGGCGGACAGGGATTGCTTGGGATGATGAGGTAGCAAGGGAGATAGAAGACAAGTGGCGTATATTATGGAAGGGCATTAAAGCATTGGAAATGTTCAGAATCGACAGATGGATAGGGACATCACGAGGGTCACGGAGGCAAGTGCATGGCTTTTCGGATGCATCGACAACAGCGTATGGCGCAGTTATTTATTTGCGAGTGGAACATCATGGCGGAAGGGTAACGAGCAAGCTAATCGTAGCAAAGACTAGAGTGGCACCTTTAAAAACGATAACCATTCCGAGGTTAGAGCTGGCAGCAGCTGAGCTACTGGGGAGGTTATTGATAGAACTTTGCAAGGCGATGGATTGGGAAAGGACGAACTATATTCTCTGGACAGACTCGATGGTGGTTCTGCATTGGTTGCGTAAAATCCCTCGGGATATGAAGACGTATGTTGGAAATCGAGTGTCTTCCATACAAACTAACACGGATATCAAAGCATGGCGTCATGTTGGGACTAAGGAGAACCCAGCAGATCTACTGAGCAGGGGACTATATCCTGAAGAGCTAGTGAGCAGTAAGCTATGGCAGCAAGGGCCATCGTGGTTAACTTCAGGTGAGAATGAGTGGCCAGTCAATCACATCGAGAATGAAGCGCCGCCAGCAGTAGAAGGCGAGATGAACGTGCGCATAGTGCTAGTCGTTACACAGGGATTAGGAATTTGGTCAGCAAAGGAGCAAGTGACGGTTCCCATAGAGGAATATGCGTGGAAATTGGAGAGGGCAATAAACATTCTGGCATATGTTGTGAGATTTATAGAGCAGGCAAGGTACAAGGTAAAGGAAGGTAGAACACGTAAAGGGAGAGGCAACATGAGGAGGGAAATGAACATTTTTACAAGAGCACCAACAGCCAGTGAGAAAGCTAGGGCCATGAAATACTTAATACATAGGGCACAGCAAGCGGCATATGGCAAGGACATGGCGCACCTGCGCAAGGATGGCCAGCTAACAGAACAAAGTAAGATAGAATCGCTTAAGCCAGTGTTTGATAACGAGAACACGCTACGAGTAGGAGGAAGGCTTCATCACGCCGAGGGAGGCTATGAAGCTAGACATCCAGCCATCATACCGCAAGGATCCAGGTTAGCATGGTTGCTCATAGATCATGCACATCGCATTACGAAGCATGGTGCAAGCCAGGTGATGATGCAGTACTTAAGGCAACAGTACTGGATTCCGAGATTGAGAAGTGAGTTGCGGAATTACATACACAAATGCATCATTTGTGCGCGCTACAACTTTCGTCTAGAGCAACAGTTGATGGCAGAACTGCCAGCGGACAGGGTGCGTGCAGGAAAACCATTTCTTCACACAGGGGTTGATTATGCGGGGCCTTTTACCGTCAAGATCCTAGATAAGGATGGACGACGTCTCAGCTTCAGTAAAGCATGGGTAGCAGTATTCATATGCTTAAAGACGAGGGCAATACACATTGAAGTCATACGGGATTTATCGACAGTCTCATTTCTTGCGGGTTACGAAAGATTCATCAGTCGAAGAGGGTACTGCCAGCGAATCTATAGCGATAACGGCACGTCATTTGTTGGTGCAGCAAGAATCTTAAGGCAAGCGTTGAAGCGATGGCAAGAGGATGATCTTTTTAGCCAGCTGAGTGTTAAGGGTACTGAATGGACATTTATGGTGCCAGCAGCACCGCACCAGGGCGGCATTTATGAAGCAGCGGTGAAGTCAATGAAATATCATCTGAAGCGCATAGTGGGACAGCGGACGCTAGAGTATGAGCAATTTGTGACATTATTAATCGAGATAGAAGGTATCTTAAATTCACGGCCGATTCATCCATTGAGCGATGATCCCACGGATATGCAAGCACTGACGCCAGGGCACTTCCTGATAGGAGAAGCTATAAACGGGCCGTTGCCTTTATCATTAGTAGAAGAGGGCAATTCGAGAGGTGTAAAGCTCTATAACGAAAGGAAAGCGATAGTGGAGCATTTTTGGCAAAGGTGGAGAGAAGAATATCTTGTAACATTACAAGAACGAAAGAAGTGGCGGAGGGAAAGGGAGCCTGTGCAAGTTGGCCAGCTGGTTATAATTAAAAGTGAAAATTTCCCACCAGCACAATGGTTGATGGGTCGAATTAAGGAGTTAATCAAGAGCAAGGATGGAATAGTGCGATCAGTAGTCCTGCAAACTGAAACCGGCCAGCTCAAGAGACCAGTCCAAAAGATATGTATCTTACCTGTTGAGCAACAGATCTAGAGTAGGTAGGGGTTACTTAGGCAGGGTAGGGGTAGGTAGGTCTTGGCAAGTTATCGAAAGGGCAAGGAGATGAATAGTTGGCGAGCGAGCGAAAGTGCTAATCTTAATCGAAAGCTGCTGGCAACGGCAATCTTATTTCTTTACAGAGTAACGAAAGAACGGACAGTGAATCGGGGCTAGGTGACGATAGAAGTGAACCATGCGATGATAGATGATAGCGATGCGATGAGGGACGTCGAACGAGAATAGCTGCCAGCAACATCAGTACATCCTGAAGAGAAAAAACAGATGTTTTTTGTTGGGACTGTATCGTACAAAGTACGAGTAGTCAATACCATGAAATTAACCTAACTAATACATTGTAATATTCTTCAATATATATGTAAATGTAATGAGAAGAGAGAACTACTTGGGGAGAAGTAGTTAGTTGTAAACCAGAGCGCTTGGCCAGCGGACGTGTCACAATAAATTGGGTTTTTTGCCATGATGGCTTTTTCCCAAAGAAAAAATTCTCTTGTGTTTTATTTCTAGAAACAAAGTGTCGGTTCATTCTTTTTCTCATTCAATTTTCATTTATTTTTAATTAGCCATGTTATACAGCCACCAAAACGAAACCCATGGTTCGATGAAGAATGCAGGCAGGCAAATACAGCCAAACAAAGAGCACGACAAATGCTTATGCAAACACGAACAAGGGCTGCTTACGATCAGTATAACGAGATTTACAAGGAGAGAAGAAGGGAAGAACACCGACTTCTCAAAAAGAAAAAGAAGCAGCATGAGAAGCGCTCGTTTGAGGAAATAGAGAGGTGCCATGACAGGAACGAGATTCGGAAGTTTTACCAAAAGGTAAAAAGATCCTGCCAGGGTGGCAAACCCCGAACTCAAGCCTGTAAAGACCAGCAGGGAAACATAATTGTAGAGTCACAGTCTCTACTGAGGATTTGGAAAGATCACTTCTGCAGACTGCTTAACGGCGATGAAGACACAAATTCCGCTGTCAGGCAGATTGCCCCATTCAGCTTGGACGATGATCAAGAATGCCGTCCTCCCGACCTAGAAGAGGTTAAGCTTGCCATATGCAAACTTAAATCAAATAAGACTGCAGGTGCAGATGGCCTTGATGCCGAACTTTTCAAGGCAGCTGGAGATCAGTTGGAAAGGAGCATGCACCAGCTGATCTGCATGATATGGTCGAAAGAAAGCATGCCCGATGAATGGAACCTCAGTATCGTATGCCCGATCCTAAAGAAGGGAGACCCTCACAATTGCGCCAATTACAGAGGGATAAGCCTCCTTAACGTCGCTTATAAGATCTTGTCTGCTGTAATATGTGAACGTCTGAAACCCCACGTCAACAACTTGATAGGTCCTTATCAATGTGGTTTTAGACCAGAGAAGTCCACAATAGACCAAATTTTCACATTACGGCAGATCTTGGAAAAAACCCGAGAACATAATATCGATATTCACCACCTCTTTATCGATTTTAAGGCCGCGTATGACAGTATTTACAGAGACGAGCTGTACAGAGCCATGTCTAGTTTCGGCATCCCTGCAAAACTCGTACGACTATGCAGGATGACTTTGGAAAATTCACGCTGTTCCGTCAAGGTCGGTAAAGAACTCACCGAGACCTTTGATGTCGAAAAAGGCTTTAGGCAAGGAGACAAACTGTCATGCGATTTCTTCAACATCATACTTGAACAGATTGTAAGAAACTCAAACGTCAACACCAGAGGAACAATCTTTCAAAAGTCTGTACAATTACTCGCCTATGCAGACGATATTGACGTAATGGGAAGAAAAAAGCGTGATGTCATAGGTGCTTTTGCGAGTATTGAAACAAAAGCGGCAAAAATGGGTTTGATGGTTAATGAGGGCAAAACGAAGTATATGCTGTCATCAAACAAGGACACAGAACATCGACGAATTGGACAAAACGTCACAATAGACAGACATAACTTCGAGGTAGTACAGGACTTCGTCTACCTAGGATCCGCTGTAGACACGGAAAACAACATCAGTGCGGAGATCAAACGGAGAATAACTCTTGCCAACCGTTGCTTCTTTGGGTTAAGAAGGCAATTGAGAAACAAAACCCTCTCTAGAAAAACCAAGGTGACCTTGTATAAGACCTTAATCATCCCAGTCCTGCTGTACGGCGCGGAAGCATGGACCTTATCGAAAGCGGATGAGGAAACTCTTGGTCGTTTCGAAAGAAAAATTCTCCGAATGATCTTTGGTCCCGTATGCGAAGACAATGTGTGGAGAAGAAGATACAACAACGAGCTGTATGAGCTGTACCGCGACATGGGCATAGCCAGAAGAGTACGCATCGCGAGGCTACGATGGTTGGGCCATGTAGAGCGGATGGACCCAAACGCTCCGGCTCGTCGGGTTTTCGAAAGCACATTGCAGGGAAATCGCGGAAGGGGAAGACCTCGTCTTAGGTGGCGCAATCAAGTGGATGAAGACCTCAACCGACTTGGAGTGCGAAACTGGAGAGAGCTCGCCCGAGATCGAAATCGTTATAGAAGGATGTTGGTTGAGGCCCAGGTTCACCCCGAACTGTAATGCCCACCTAAGTAAGTAAGTAAGTATTCGTATTTTTAATTACACAGGGTTCTAACCTTCTTAATTTCCTTCTTAATTTCTTATTAACGTTGGGAAAAATAAACAGTTTGCTGTTGAAAGACCCAATCATTCATAGAAGTTCTCATGCCAATATCCTCAGCAGACCAAGCACTGGTTCAGACACCTTCTCAGGGTGTCTGAGATCTTTGGCTGGGAAGTTCATCAGCTAACTCGTTTTTCAAATAAGTGATCGCTTGAGACTCAAAAGACTCAATGGATATTGTCTTCCAAACTCATGCAGAGAAGTTGTAAAAGTAGAAACACTTTCGTAGAAGCTAGAAAGTTAAGTAGAGCATAAGGAACAGTTTGTGTTCATTCGTCTCCTTTGAAAATATGTCACCAATCGGTTCAAACAAACTTCTTTGTAATGCAAGTTAATTAATGATCTCCTAGGGCACGGATAAGCTCTGAGCGACTGAGCAGCAAAATTAGAACAAAATTGGAAAATATTGTCGCTTTTTATTGGACGAATAGAACCGTCCAGGGGCGTAAAGGAGCATTCTGAAACCGTTCCATTAGTGCAAAAAAAAAAAAATCGGTTCTCATGATAGCGATTTGAAATGAGAATCAACTCAATAAGTACTAATACATGTTAGGTACTCAAATGTCAAAAAGAAAATTTCACTTTAAAAATAATTTTTATGAATTATAAGCATTTCACTTATGCAGAGACAATTTGTCTACACTGAACAGAAATTATTATAAGTGTTCCATTAAATTTTTAAATGAGTGCCCCCGAGTGAAACCAATGGAAAGCGACATAAGAGACATCGCTCTGCCGCTCAGCTTTCTTCTTCTTCTTTAGGTGGCTCAACTAGAGCGTGGTGGTCCTAGGCCTTGCCCAATATGCCCCTCCAGCCGGCTCGATCTATAGCCTGCCGTCTCCAATTTTGCACTCCAAGTTGGCGGAGATCTCCTTCTACCTGGTCGCTCCATCGAAGATGAGGTTTACCTTGGCTTCTGACTCCCTCTGGTTTGGCGTTGAAGACTTTACGCGCTGGAGCGTTGATGTCCATTCGCTCTACATGGCCCAGCCATCTTAGTCGTTGGACTCTAATTTTTCTGGCTAAGCTTATGTCGCTGTACAGCTGTACAGCGTATAGTTCGTCGTTGTATCTTCTTCGCCAAACGTTCTCTTCTCGATTAACGCAAACAGGACCATAAATCGTACGCAGAACTTTTCTCTCGAAGACTCCAAGTGACTTTTCATCCGATTGGGAAAGGGTCCATGCTTCTGCACCATATAGCTGGGCCGGGATGATGAGTGTTTTTTATAGTTCTTCTCGATAGGGCTTTATTCCTCAATTGCTTATCTAACCCAAAAAACCGCAATTAGCAAGAGTTAGTCTGCGTTTGATTTCAGCGCTGATGTTGTTGGCTGAGTTTACAGCAGTGCCCAGGTAGACAAATTCACTGACTACCTCGAAGTTATACCTGTCAATGGTGACATTTTGACCAAGTCGGTGGTGGGATTGGACTTTTGTTGATGAGAGCATATACTTCGTCTTGTCCTCGTTTATTTTCAGCCCCATTTGGCTTGCTGCTGACTCCATAGTAGTGAATGCACCAGTTACTGCTCGCTTTGTTCTTCCTATCACGTCTACGTCGTCTGCAAACCCAAGTAATTATGTTGATTTATTGAAAATGGTGCCCGATGTACTGGCATGGGTGCTACGTATTACATTTTCAAGCACAATGTTAAAACAGCTGCATGACAGTGCGTCGCCTTGTCTAAGCCCTCTGGTGGTTTCGAAGGTTTCAGCTCTACCAACTTTGACGGAACAGCTAGCGTTCTCCAACATCATCCTGATAAGGCGTATCAGTTTAGCAGGGATTCTAAAGTTAGACATAGCACGATACATTTCAACTCTGTTAACACTATCGTACGCTGCTTTAAAGTCGACGAACAGGTGGTGGGTGTCGATGTTGTACTCTTGGGTTTTCTCCAGGATTTGGCGCAATGTGAATATTTAGTCGGTGGTAGATTTTCCAGGTCTGAAGCCGCAATGATAAGGACCTATTAGATCATCAGCAAACGGCTTGAGACGTTCACATAATACGCTCGAAAGGATCTTATAGGCGATGTTTAGAAGACTAATGCCTCTATAGTTGGCGCAGAGTAGGCGGTCTCTTTTTTTGTGGATCGGGCAGATGGTACTGAGGTTCCACTCATCGGGCATATTTTCCTCCGACCATATTTTGCAGATGAGTTGGTGTATGCTCCTGACCAGGTCATCACCAGCGTGTTTAAAAAGCTCCGCTTGTAGATCATCACATCCAGCTGCTTTGTTCGTCTTTAGTCTGGTGATGGCTACTTTGATCTCATTTTGGTCGGGTGGCTGCAGTTCGTGGTCGTCATCTAGATTAACTGGTACAAGTTGATCTTGGGCGGGATTTTGGCTGTCATCGCCATTTAGCAACTGGTTAAAGTAGTCTCTCCAGATGGCTAACATCGCCTGCGTTTCCGCTATGGTGTTTCCATCCTGATCTTTGCAGGGTCCAGGGCGACTGTGAAACCCGATGTTGATTGTCTCACTCTTCTATAGAAGTTTCGCACCTCTTTCCTACTAAAACATCTCTGCATCTCCTCGACTTCGCATTTTTGATGTTCCTTTTTCTTCCCCCTGAGTAAGCGTTTTTCCTCTTTCCTTCGCTCAACGTAGAGATTTCTGGACGCTCTAGTATCTCTCTGGAGCCATGACTTGTATGCCTCCGTTTTTGCTTTGTTTGCCTGAGCACATTCGGAGTCGAACCAAGGGTTTCTAGGGGGGGCTGTAAGAAACCTAATACCTCTGACGCAGCACTTCTTATGGCTTGTTGACATAGCTGCCATTGGTCTTCCGGGTTCATGTCATCAGTCGAAGGATTCCACGCAAGCTCAAGGGATACGTGGTCGGCATATGCAGTGGCGGTCTCTATCGATTGAAGTCGTCCGACATTGAATTTCCTCGGAGTAGTTGGTGATCGCCTAAGAACTTCCATCGAGATCCGTACTCTGAGTTTTGCACCAACTAAGTAGTTGTCCGAGTCGATGTTTGCTGCTCGGAAGGTACGGACGTTCAGGATGCTGGAGGAGTGTCTTCCGTCAATCGGAACATGGTCGATTTGGTTGCAGGTTCGACCATCTGGGGATCGCCATGTACCCTTGTGGATGTCGGGACCTACTTACGCGTGCTACTTATTCCCGCTGCAAAATCGATGAGCCTAAGTCCGTTATCGGAAGTGGTGTCGTGCAGGCTATGCTTTCCGATCGTCTTACCAAAGATGTCTTCCCTGCCAATTTTGGCATTAAAATCTCCCAAGAGGATTTTAATGTCATATTTGGGGCACTGCTCATAAGTTTTGGCGAGGAGCTCGTAGAAACTTTCTTTGGTAGCGTCGTCTTTCTGTTCTGTAGGGGCATGGGCGCTTATGAGGCTTATGTGGTGGAATTTGGCCTTGATGCGGATCGTTGTCACTCTTTCACTGACTTCGCGAAAGCTCAAGACTTTTTGCCTAAGTCTTCCTCTGACAGCGAATCCGCATCCAAACAAGCGCGATCAACCATCAAGTTGGCAATTCCCATAGTAGAAAGTACAGTCATCTGTATCTCTCAGGTCCGGTCCATCCCATCGCATCTCCTGGAGGGCTGTTACATCAGCGTTGAGGCTGGCGAGGGTCTCGGCTAGCTGTTCTGCTTTGCGCGGCCTATTCAACGCACGCACGTTCCAAGTGCAAATACGTAAATCATTGTCTGTTTTTCGTTTGGGGGGGAGGGGGGGGGGGGGGGTCGTCAACGTTTTTGGTTCGGTCATCCGAGGCATATCTTTCATTTTTCATCACTTTATCTTTTCCCTTTCTTGACCGGCTTGTGAGGCCTGTGCATGACGTGTAGATCGTGTTGGGTTGGATATTCAGAGCGTATTTTTTTCTCCTGCTCCTAGTTCCTGAAAAGAGAGCTCAGATATCAACAACCAATGGATCCGATGGATCCAACGCTCGTCGTTAGTTCACCTTTCGGCTATCCAGCGGGCACAGCGGGGAGGTGACGATGAGATTTTGCCCACCCTCCGCTAAGCTTTCTAACTTGTTCTAATTTTACCACTGACGTTGCGTTGCCGTGCCCTTAGATTAGTATTCCCTGGTTTTTTGACTCCATTTACACCATGCATTTTCACAGCACCATGGTTTCTATGGCAAAATGCAAAAAACTTGGTAATTTAAATAAAAAATTATATTAGAATACTTTTGAATGCCTACCAGTAGTTAAAGCACATAGAAATTCATTTGAAGTTTCCCTTAAATCACGATTTCTTGAAATCCAATCACAGTTCACAATCGTGAGCGTACCCATTAAAAGACTATAAACTACATTCTCGTGAAGCAGCTCGCTCATTAAATATTTAAAAGTACTTACCTATTAGTTTGAGGTAAGCTTTTAGTTTGACGTCCTTTCATTCATTCTGCAATGCTACTGAAGTGTAGTATAACCTTAGCTTTTTATCTGGCAGTAGCGCTCGCTGTGAACAAAAAAGCTGACTATTGTGATCCAAAATGGTGCCCCAATCAAGGCAAGCATATTGCCTGTAACAACACCGGGGTAAGAAGCTTTAAAGTCCGAGTTTAATAATCCCTATTGACAGCTAGTCACTGAGGAAGATATCCTTCCTCATTCCTACCTGATCGTGTATTTCTTATTGTCAATTTCAGACGTTCAGCCCTAGCTGCGATGGAGATTACTGGACAGAAAATCTTGCCAAGTACAGACAACTCATTTTAGATCTTCACAATGAAAAACGCAATAAACTAGCACTTGGAAAAATTCCCGGCTTCAAGCCAGCCACTCGGATGCCAGTTTTAGTAAGAAAATTAAAAGGTTTCATGAAATGTGAAAAAAAAACCTCATCTATTTGCAGAGATGGGATGAAAAACTGATGAAAATGGCTGAACTCAATGTAAAAACTTGCCACTTTGAACACGACGAATGTAGGAGTACAATTGATTTTCCGTATTGCGGACAAAATATTTATTTTGCTCAAACAACTTTTACGAATTATACGATTGTTGATTTCATCAAAGAAGCAATTGAGATGTGGTTTCTCGAGCATGAAGATTGCGACATGGACGTCATGAGAAGCTTCAAAATTACCGAGTATGTTTATCTAAGGGCCAGCTTTTCAGTGGAAAATTATCCTAATGTTAGCTAGTTTCAGCCCTAGATGAACTCACTAAATTTTGTGAGTTACCTTTAGTTTGATCCTAATATGGTAATGATCTTTCACTGTAAAGCTATTCCTAAATTTTTACTAGCCAAGAAGTTTTGAGTCATTCCCTTTCAAAGCATTAAGTATTCGAGTCAAAAGGTTCGTTCGTTGAACTTACCCCAGGGTTGACCCAGGTTTTCTTGACAACCCTATGAGTTGTCAAAAAAACCTGGGTTTTCCAGTCCTTAAAAACGCTTAGTCGCAGCAACCTCACTACACATCCCTGTCATTTGAATAAAAACACATGCCATTTGACAGCCCTCAAACCACCACAACGAAAACCAGTGGCGAGTTGAGGGAAAACCCAGGTCAACTCTAGGGCTCAAAAAACACTCAATTTGACATTAGGTTTCTCAAAAAACGCTTTATGGCGACTCCAGGGCGACCCTAGGGCTTCAACGAACAAACCTAAAGTCTTTTCCAAATTCTATAAAGTCTGTCTAATGTTCAGCATAAATAATAACGCCTTGGATCATTTTGTCGAAAAACTGCATTGTGTCAAAACTACATGGGAAAGTGTTATTTTACATGACACCTTCTAGAACACGAGTCCTTAACGCAGTACCATGCCTTACAATAACTAATAATTTTTTAATAGCTTTCCGAAGAACGCTCAGTGTGTTCTTTGCTGCTCACTATACCTACTACACAACTACACGAAGGTTCGCTCGAAAATCTGATCAAAATTTCTTTAATACTTCTTGCTTCCCTTCTTTTGTTCAATTTTGTATCCACGTTATTTGAAACTCACTTTAAAACTATGATTTATATTTACAGACCCCAAACGGGACATTTCACCGCAATGATGGTAGACAGATCTGATTCTACTGGCTGTGGATATCTTCATTCCGTACTTAAAAGACGATACAAGAAACCATTGCATAAAATTATTTTTACATGCAACTATCCATCGACGAATATGATCGGAGTCCCAACATATATGTCGGGTCAAGCCGCATCGATGTGCAAAAAGGGACATCATAAATACAAGGGCTTGTGCAACGAGAAAGAAGTCATTGATCCAAATAACTTTTGGTGGTATTTTATTTGAGAAAAGGATTTTTTTAGTTCTGCTGCGGTAGATAAAAATAAAAGAATTTCCCTGAGTAAATTAATATGTCTTACATTTCAATATAATTCTTTGAAGATGATTTATTTTTAAATGAATAATTCGAAACGAGCTAACTTTACAAAGGATTCTCAAATCATTCGGTCACTTAGGTTAAAAGTGTGTTGGAGTCTTTTTTGGAAAGAAACAGCAAGAAGCAAGGATGTCGGGGGTTCCTTACTGGCAACTGTAACTATACTGATTTGTCAGGGTGGCGAGTATTTGAACCATAGATGTAATCCAAAACATAAGAAATTTAGGGAAAATCATCGTTCTTCCTTAAAAGATTTATATGTTCGTTTGACATCGGCAAAGACAACATAAGTACCTATGTATTATTTCAGTAAGCTCTTCATTTCTGTTAAAAAAATTTTCGAACAGTGAAAGAAGATATGGAAGTGGAAGTCGAATAGGAAGTGGAAGTGGAAGTGGATGTTAAAGTAAAAGGGGAAGTGGAAGTGCAAGTGCAAGTGCAAGTGGAAGTGGAAGTGCAAGTGCAAGTGCAATTGGAAGTGGAAGTCCAAAAACTTATTAATTCCTCGCGAAAGGCGATACCCGTGAAAAGACATTTTTGGGATGCGGACTTCGATAAAATAAAGGAATTTTGTTTAAGTGATTCAACCACAAATTTGCTACTCATTGGAGATCTTAATGCGAGAATAGCGAACGAATTAGGAGTTGAAAACGAGCGCGAAGGAGTTTTACGAAAATCTAAGGGTCAATTTAAGAACGCAAGGGGAAATAAAGTTTTGCAATTATGCGACTCGAATTCAAAATGGTACTAGCGATAGTAATGAATTAGGGGAATTTACTTTTATTGGAACACAGATTCGCTCCGTTGATTAAAGTCTTGCAAGGGGCAAATGGAATAGTGTAATCACCGGCTTCGAGGTTCAACAATAGCTCCATATTCAGACCACATGCCAATTGTTGTGTCTTTCAAATGTGATTATACGGAAAATGAAGAAAGAATCGATCTGAAGCTCATGCACAGGCTGCATTGGAGAGAATCAGTGGCTACATTATACAGAAGACAGCTGGATTTTTATTTAAAGGATAATGAAATGGAGCAACTGAATGACATAGAAGGGTGCATAAAGAAAGCGTGTCCGAGATCATACAATGTTAAGGGAGATGGGGTTTTTAAAGAACCATGGTTTGATAAAGAATGCTTGACGGCAAGAAATATATCTTTTGCTTGACTAAAGCAGTTTAGACGAACCAATGAAAGTTCAGCAAAACAGTTTTATAATGAACTAGCAGACCCGCCCGGCGTAGCTCGGGCCCTACTTCGACCTGTTATATCGCATAGTCAATGCTCTCAATATTTGAATAAGAAAAAGAAACATTCTAATGTTGAAAGAATTCAGGCAATCTGTTTAGCGCTCGGTGCTAGACTCTAAAACGCGGGCTTGTGAGGTTCTGGCATTTTGACGTTCAAGTCGCTGAAAGCATTCGGTGTTAGACTCCAAAAAGCAAGCTCGTGATGTTCTGGCATTTTGATACTAAAGTCGCTGAAAACGCTTGGTAGTAGACACCGATACGCGAGCTTGTGAATATCTTTTATTTTGATTGGCAAAACTTTTTGAATGTTTCGTGATAGACTCTATAGCTCGAGATTGCGAAGTATACTCCCTTTGAATTGTAAAGCGATTCTCTGTTTCTATTGAAGACTCTCTAATGCGACGTATTTTGGTTGTCCTTGCTGTTGGCACATGTTTTGAAAGTCGTGGGCATACTTACTGTTTATTTGAAAAAGCTTTTTGAAAAAGGTGATAGGAAATTGCCGGTTATTGTAGAATGGAGTGTAAGTAAAACGAAGGCCCGGGCTAGCTGCTTTTATATACAGGATGTCCCGTAATTCGTGTAACATACTTTCTGAAATGATTCTTGGTCATATTCTTAGAAAAAAATTGTAGCACAGTAAAGTCCGTTTCTCAACTTTGACATCGCTCTTTGATAATTAAAAAAAAGGATAACTTTGGTGTTTCCTGACCTGTGTTAAACTCGATTTTTCTGTCAATACTGATAGTAGAGACCGAATCTTAGACTTAACTTCTTGTAGAAATAATAATCTTTAAAACTGTATTTAAATTGCTCTCCTAAAATCTTAGGGTTGTCAGACTTTCAATTTTAAATGCGACAATTATTTTTAATCAATCAAGAATTTCCTCTTTATAATATTAGTAAGATTATTAGTTATCAGAGTTTTGGTAACGAACTCTATTTTTTTTTTTGAAAACTAAATATAGGCTATGTCACTCAAAGCGGTGCAGTAGTTTCGGAGCCTATTCGAGACAAACAAACAAACAATCAAACCTTTCCTCTTTATAATATTAGTAAGACATAGCCGAAAATATAAAACCATGTCTAAGGAAAAGAAGAAATTCTATTATGAGATTAAAGCCAAAAGCCTGGGTAAAGGGCAACTGCAGGAACACTAGAGATTTTTGGAATCATGCACGAAAACTGAATGGTAGATCCTACGTTAAGAATCGAAATCGGGACTCTAATGCCTTGAAGACATATTTTCCGCAGCTTTTGAATCAAGACGGACAGTTCAATATGCTCAACCCAGCTTTTATGATGACGCATTAGACAAGGCAATTTGTGTAGAAGAAATTTTGGTAGCTGTGAATGGACTGAAGGATGGAAAAGTAGCTGGATAGGATAAAATACCATCCGAATTCTATAAGTATGGAACTGAAGAACTCATGAAAAAATTAACTTAAACTTTTAACGATATGGTTCCCGTAGTGTGATGGATAGCATGTCCGCCTGTTAATACAGAGGTTCGAGTTCGAATCCCAACAGAGGCAAAAATGTTTTTTCCACGAGTATCGCCTTTCGCGAGGAATTGGCAAGTCCTCCGTTAGTATTCATTGCCATGAAAAGCGCTTTCTCGATTAGCCGTTCGGAACCGGCAGAAAATTGTAGGTCCCCTCCATTTCCTCACAAGGCATGCGGTTGTGAGAAATGCGCTAGGCCCAAGGGCTCCTCGCTCTGTTCCGCCACCCTATTTATTTTTATTTTTAACGATATATTTGAACATGGGAACATACCACAACAATTTAAGGAAGCACAGATTTTGCAGGTATATTTAAAAAGGAAACACTATGGATCCTCCAAATTACAAAGGAATCTCATTCTTAAACGCCTCATATAAAATATTCACTGCAATCCTTTAAAATAGGCTCAGGTCGTAGATAGATGAAAAAAAAAAAAAAAATAATAAGCAAGTTTCAAGCGGGCTGCAGACTAGGTTACTCAACTATAGACCATATATTTCTCCTTAAAAGTATAGCGGACGCATTCTTGCAAAAAAACAAAAAACTATTCGTGTTTCTTGTCGACTTTAAAGCTGCATTCGATACAACTGACAGAAATGTCCTAATGTTCAAAATTTTTGGGTTTGGAATGACACTAAAGTTCGGCCGTGTTTTGCAGAATCTGAACATGGATACCCCAGCAGTAGTATGGGATGGTGAAAGTATATCCAACTGGTTCCAAACTCGAGCAGGCGTTAGGCAAGGATGTACCCAGCCTCAGCCCAAACTTATTCTCTCTCTTTATCGAGAACATCAACGGAATTTTGCGTGGACGTATTGAGTATGCAAGAACCCTGATCAAAGCTCTACTTTTTGCAGATGATATTGTTTTGCTCGCATATTCTCCAAAATCACTCCAACTTATGATCAACAAATTGAGCAGTTATTGCTCGTTATGAAAACTGGTAGTAAACCGGGAAAAGTCGAAGGTTATGATATTTAAGAATGGTGGTGGCAGATTAAGCTCAAGAAAACGATGGACTTATAACAATGAAGATATCGAAGTTGTTAAGGAATATACGTATCTTGGAGTTCACTTTGCGAAAAACCTGAAAATGAAGAGACATCTTTCTGAAAAATTGGCAAAGGCGAAAACGGAAATTACGTTTCATGGAAGGATATTTTCAGCAACAGGCATATCGCACACAGTGTTAAATATAAAGTATTTGAATCAATGTCACAGTCTACAATGTTTTATGCAGCCCAAGTATGGGGCGGAAAAAATACGAAACGGCAGGAAAGCTACACGTTCTATTTAAAACACATTTTTCGACTGCCTCAAAACTCGCCAAATTACATCATAATGCTAGAGACAGGGATCTCTCCAATGTTTGTTAAAACATTAAAACTACATGCGGATTACATAATGAAAGTGCTTAGTATATGCCTGATTTACGTCTCCCAAATAAAGCTGCTCTTTATACAATACGTATGCGAACTGGATGGTTTAAGGACTTTTAAACTTAAACTAGTACTTACTCTGTTTTTAAATTTATAATTGTCAATGACAATAATTGGAAAAGATCTCACCGATACATTCGATGTCAAAAAAGGTTTAAGGCAAGGCGATGTACTGTCATGCGACTTCTTCAACATCGTTCTTGAAAGAATAGTGCAAGACTCCCACGTCAACATAAGAGGCACAATCTTTCAAAGATCCGTTCAATTGCTCGGATATGCCGACGATATTGACATAATTGGAAGAACGCAGCATGATGTCAATGGCGCGTTTATGAGCATTGAGACGGAAGCGAAGAAGATGGGTTTAGTGGTAAATGAGGGCAAGACCAAGTATATGCTGTCATCAAGAAAGGACACCCAACACCGACGTCTTGGACAGAACGTCAAAATAGACAGCTATAACTTTGAGGTAGTTAAGGACTTTGTCTACCTAGGCGCCGCTATTAATTCAGACAACGACACCAGCGCTGAAATCAAACGAAGAATAGCTCTTGCCAATCGCTGTTTCTTCGGACTAAGAAGGCAATTGAGTAATAAAGTCCTCTCTCGAGCAACTAAAGTGTCACTGTATAAGACACTTATAATCCCGGTTCTTATATATGGCGCAGAGGCATTGACCTTGTCAAAGGAAGACGAGAACGCTTTAGGATGCTTCGAGAGAAAAATTCTTCGGGTGATTTTTGGTCCCGCCTGCATAGATGGAGAGTGGAGAAGAAGATTCAACGACGAATTGTACGGGCTGTACAGCGACACTGACCTTGTCAAACGAGTCAAGGTCCAGCGGCTTAGATGGCTGGGTCATGTAGAGCGAATGGACACCAACCCTCCGGCCCGGAAAGTCTTCGAATCCAATCCCGAGGGACGGCGCAGTAGAGGAAGACCGCGACTCAGGTGGCGCACGCAAGTAAGAGACAAATTAAATAAATAATATAAATAAATTGTATTATAAATATTTTTGTAATCAATAATTCTTACTGAATAAAGAAATACTTACTTACTTACTTACATTTTTGCCTTTGTTGGGATTCTAACCACGAACCCCCCGGATACTGTCTGACATGCTAACCATCATGCCACGGGTAGGTACCACACGGATACGTAATTGGAGCAAGTAAAAGCACAAGCCGAATATTAGGTGGTAGGGTATAGCGCAAAAGTTCAAGCTCAAATGATAGCCTATATGTTCCAAGACACCCAATGCCTTCCCAAATATTGTGAGAGTAAAAAAGCTTTAGGGAAGTCTGGCTTAGATCGGAAAGCACATAAGAAGCACATGTGAAAACACAAGTGGAAGTAAGCGTAGAAATAGAAGCTATATTGCTTCTAGAAAAACTTTTGGACTTATTCTCTTGCACAGTCCTTTAGTTTCTGTCTGTAATGCGTCTAACTGCACTAAGTCCATACGACTATAAAATAAATGAATTCAACTGATTTGAGAGTCCTGCACGCTACCTTTTTTTCTCAAAAAGCTATTTGGACAAAGTGCTGAAAAAAAAAATATGGAAGTGCTAAGTCAGGCAGCCTTTTGGTAAGCTAAGCACTCGAAACCCTTGATAATGTGTAGTTTTAAATAAGTAGACAACAATCTAGAGTGCCAAGAAAAGATTCAATATGAAAAACTTGGCTTCTGACATCTACCAATTACAAACTGATCATCGAACTTTCACATCAACATACGAAAGAAAGAAAACCTTGAACTAGGTCAATGTGATACTTAGTTCCTCGCTTAACTTATTCATGAATCGATTTGGATTAAAAATAAAAATATATTTTAAAACTAGTCAGAAATAGAACTGCCGTATTTGCATAGAAGGTGCAGAAGCAGTGAAACCCAGCTTCTATTTTAAGGCTCACTTTTCTATTTTTGACTATAAAAATATTTTCGTTTAGAGTAAGCTAGTGAAGTTACTTGTTCTTCTTCTGATTAACTTGACAGTCGCTGTAGTATCCTTGAGCTTTTCCGAAATCCCTGTCATTTCTGAGCGCCAAGATGTAAGACCAGTTAAACATTTTTGGCTTGAATTACACATTTTTGAAAGGAAAGAAAAGAGTTATTGTTAAGAACTTCTGGCACCAGCAAAAGTAACAACATTAGGAATAAGTTGAGATCTGCTATTGGACAATCCAAAGGTGGGTCACTTGAATGCTAAGCAGACAAGCAGGAGAGTAGTGTGATCCCTCCAATATCGAAATATTTGAAGTGCGGACAGCAAAAGAAACTGCTTTCAATGTTTCATATCAAACACCTAAACAAAAGAGCTGGCATTCGAACTCGTTTAAACTGTAATTGTCTGTTCCTTCCGCAATGGTAAATCAAAATCTATTCATTGGAATGCAAATTATTGTCACACTAGAAGGTGATCATACAAAGAAAAGTAAAAGTTTCACCTCACAACGAGAATAGAGCTTCCTGTTCCCAATGGCCCAAGTGCCCCATTAATTGCACAGAGATTTGTTTTCTGGTCTTAAGATCAACAAAAAGACCAAATTTGCAACTGCTCATGTAGTGTCAACACTAGGCACACGTTCAACTAATTTTTCTAAGTGATTCACAGACAAAATAACAATAACCCCAAGTCCGACGACGATGGTGCCGTTTGGACAAATATTTGACTTACTTCTGCATTTGGCTTCAGTCATAGTGGGCTATATTTACCGATTATTTGCTTGGTGGCTTGGTAAGTAAACTCAAAGACTCGCATTTCCTAGGCTTACAACTTGACCACTTGGCAAACACCACACAATGTATACACCTCGCGCACCTACCACACCGTTACAAAAGAGCGAGAGAACCCTGAATCATAAGACAAAAAAAAAACTAATAAAACATCCATGCAAAAGGCGAATGTCTGATAAAGAAAAATCGAAAGAAATACAAGAATGAGCTTAAAACATAACCGAACTCCCTTGAATTGGCCGATATGACTGTGCGAGTCTTCTGTCGAACTGAAGAATAATAAAAAGAAAAAGAGGAAAAAAAAGAATACAAACAAACGATGTGGTGCTAGATTGAGACTCTCAATCTTAAACACAAGAAACCAGATAGGAACACCTCTCAGTTTATAGCCAAACAAGACGACCTCGTCGCTACCACAGAGCCAGAAAGCGATCGTTCGCATAAGGCGAAACGAAAGACTTCCAATTCAGTTGGCCAGAGACAACGAACTCGATTGGAGCTCCGAGGTAGGACTTCGAACAAACCAAAATACACACACACACTCACACACTAAGTTACTGTGACGTGTGCCACCACGCAAACGCGACCGATTCTTTTTTTCATAATTTAACACTTTTTCCTTTGCTTTCTCTGTCTTTCGGTCATACTTTCGGATTTTCGTACTGAATTCTAGAAATTTGTGGTCTCTCTGCCGTGTATCTAGTTGCAAAAAAAATATTATGTTAAACATTTTCTCATTAGAGATGACACGGGCAGATCTGTGGAATTAATTTATTACTCGATCGTATATACCCACTCGCTCTCAAAGCGCGAATCTGAAATCAAAAAGTGAAACTAGAGGAAGTGTTGTTGCTGCAAAATGATGAAGAAATGTGAATAAAAATTCCATTTCATTTCGTTTGTGTGAAAGTTTATATCGAAATTAGCTAAGAAACTGCATTTCAAAATCCCGTTATGAGCCATTTAAGTCACAATAACAACAACAACAACAACAACAGAATTTAATGAAAAAGAAGATACAAGTTTTTATACAACACATTCGCCAATGGTCCAATAAAATTTTATCTTTTTGAATAATTTGCATAGTTTCTTACATCGAGCAGCGCGCCGTGATTTCGTGTATTGCAGAGTCGAATTCTCTCCACACCACAGATCCTATTTGAATTTGTATCTATTGCTCGTTTTGGTCGTTTTGTCGTCGTGGTAGTTGCGGTGTCATTGTTATTAACGCAATTGTCGTCCGTCGTTTTCGTCGTCGTCTCGTTACTCGTTTTAAACCAAATTATGTATTCAGTTCTGTGATTTGTTTACTATCTCATTGCAGAGTTGTGTTCTTAATTTTATGGTAAATCAACAAAATCTATCCGTGAAGTGTAACTTAAGGAGAACGTGTGCCACACAATCATTTTGGATAATCCCCATGCATGTCAGTTTGAATGCCTAAAAGTGACAAGGAAGTTGATAGCAGTTGCACAAATTTTGGATAAAATAAAAATCAAACCAAAAATTGTTATTTCTTTGCTGGTAAGTGCTACTGTGTTGTTTTAAAATAGTTCTTTTTTTCGCATTTGCCACATAAGACTTTGTTGAAACTCGCAATGCAAAAATATTTCCTTCATCCCCACTTTAGAATCGGTGGTGGTAAAGTTGATCGCGGATCAACATTCACCCAGGTTTACTTTCACTTTTTTTTTCTTAGGCCAAGTCTGGCCTGACTGCTTGTTGGGGTACAACACAGTGGTAGGAATGAGCTACCATAATAACCAGTATGGATGTGTATGAGAGTGCAGTGCAGCAAGGCGTAATAATGTAGTTAAAAGTGAGCAATTTTATTTATGGGGGAACAATGGACTATGCTTTCAGTTTAATTGGCTTTTGATTTCTGTATGTTCGAGTTTTCAATTAGTTTTCACATATTTTCAATAACCGGAGTCTTGTGAAATGACTAGTAGCGGTTAAAGATCAATAGTCGGTTGGTGTTGCTGCTATTTTTTCCTGGAAAATAAATTTTTTGGTATTTTACTAGGATATATGAGGTCAAAACTGGCATTGAAGTGACACAGCTTAACGGAAATTTGTTTTTAAGTTTGTCTCCTTTTGAAACAAAGTCCACAAGTGGATCTCATCCACTAACTCTAGAGGGCCGCTGATACTAAATTGTATCAGAAAAACTTAAACAAAACAGTTCAAGCCTTCACTAGCAACAAAACAGTTTAAGCCTTCACTAACCAACTTTACTAAGGTTGAACTAGAAAGGATCGCTTATAGCAGGAAATACACGATGAAACCGTAGAAGACGACGCAGATCGCATACGATTGAGTTTCGTTTTTGGTTAGAGGCATTCAAAATTGCGATATCAGTCTCCTTCTTCTTCTCCCCTTTTAGGGTTATGACATGAGCATTGTGATCTCGAAGGCATCACAGCTCTCCCACTTATCTGATTAATACTGGTGATCAACCCGAGGGATACGCCGCGTCTGATCATTGCGATATCAATACAATGCCACACATTATACAAAAATCGCAGTCGTATGATAATTGCATCACGTTTTCCCTGATTTTAAAGGAAAAACCAAAAAAACACAAGTCAGATGACCTATTTTCTGGTGTTTTGCGAATTTTATACTGAAAGCATTACGCATTGATTTTCAAATGCAAATCTTTTGAAGACACTACTAACTTAAGGCGGTCCCCATTTATTCGGCTTAATACAAGTTAATTCTTAATCTAACTTAAAAACTAAGAAACTAATAGCCAACGTTAAAGGGGAGGGTGATTTAGAAGATGGAGGCAATGGGTGCTGAGGTTTAAGCCAAAACTGTTAAAACTCGAATCAACATTACTCAGCATTCGGAAGATAGGTTCATTTGAGCCATATGACGTTCGATGAGGGGTAGGTAAAACAGGCGAGGATTCCGCATGTTGCGAGGATTAGTGTTAAGGAAGATAGAGTGGTAAACGGTTGTGTAGTCAACGGTTCCAGAAAAGACACGTTGAATGAAGAGGATATCGAATATTTATTTTCGATCTTCCAACGTATTCAAGCTGAGAAGCTTAATGCGATCTAGGTAAGGAGGGACAATCAAGGGACTATTCCAAAAAAACCTCTCAAAGCAAATCGAAGAAAATGGCGCTGAATATTTTCAATTTTTGAAATGTGAACTTGTTAGAAAGGGGACCAGACTTGGCAGGCGTATTCAAGGAGTGAGCGAACAAAAACAATGTACAGAGATCGGGTTACGTAAGGATCGGAGAATTCATTTGACCAACGCTTTATGAAACCAAGTGCTGAATTGGCTTTTAGTACAAAAGATCACTAATCTTCTCGACTGACTGGTGAAAAGGTTTGGTTGTGAAGGAGATAGCAACGGAGATAAAATTAGATGCGCTTAGGAGAGAAGGAATAAGGGGATGGTGAATAATCAAATCGAGATCATTAGTAGTAAGAATGAAAAGAAGAGGACCTAAATGACTGCCCTGGGGGACGACGGAGGTAGCTAAAAAAGGGAAGATCTAAAACGAACTTTATAGTAACTTAGTTAAATACTCAAATGCGCCAAGCGGATTTGTAGCCAAAATTTAAAATCACTGAGTTTTTACAGCACCCTATACAAATACATACAACACAGTAAATTAAAGTTTTCGAGCAATTAAGCAAAAAAGTTACTATGAAATTCCAGTTTCCACTCATCGGCAGATATGGGTTGTGGCCCAGCGGAATTCGAATTGCTTCAACTTATTTCGTTGTTTTTTTTTTAACTTTGCTAAAATTTGAAAAACTCTTTGTGCTCCGCAGATGGAGTTGTGTATATCTCATTGGAAGATATTTAGACAATCGTTGCAAAAAAGTAATATATGGCACAAGGGGTGCCACAAGATTAAATGCTAGGGCCTTATATGTTTTCCAACATGTTCGCTTTTATAAGCTGCTTTAAGATCGATTCTACTCTGTATTCTCTTCGCTAGAATACAGAGTAGAATCGCAGAGTCGATTCGCATAGCCATTACTCGAAACGCAAAAAAATAAATCAACTCTTAATTTAGGTTAGGTTACCTTAAGGTGGCTGTGGGGAAAACGACTAACGAACTTGGACCAATAACAGGCAAATGGTGATACCACATAGCACATGATAGCAATTGAGGAATTTGAGAAATTGCCTCTTTATTTGAACCATTTGAGCTTTCTATAAAGCAATGAAGAAAATGAATGTCTATGTTCCTAAGATCTTTTGGATCGTCGTTTCCCAAATTTTTGAGGCTGGAAATGGGGAAAGAATATTTTGCACGATTTCCGCTTCTTTCCCGACCGGACAGCTTCCACAGAAGTCGTTTGATGGGACATTGAGCCTTGCGGCATGTCTTCTTTTAATGCAGTGCACTCTAAGTCAAGGCCCCGACCCATAGAATCCGTTGCGTCCGTTCGCTGCCGGATTCAACTGACAGCAGTGAGTTTTACCGGACACAACGGATTGGGGTGACCCATAGAATCCGTTGCGGTGTGAAGAGAAAACTTCTAATTGGTTTTGACTGCGCATGTCATCAGTTCTGCCGGACGCAAAAGTTAAAAGTTGGGCTACATTTTCCGTTGCGTCCGTTGCATCCGATGCTTATCTAATAAGATCGTGAGTATTTAATCGAGCTGTCAGTAGAATCCGGCAGCGAACGGACGCAACGGATTCTATGGGTCGGGGCCTTTACAATGTGATAATTTAAAAGGTACAAGCACACTGAATCCACTTAAAGACTGCTTATATCAGGTTGCATTCATGGTGGATTGTTTCTTTTTCTTCAATGAAATGTTGGCTTAAATGATGGCGTACCTCACAGGCGGATCATAAGTGTGAAACAAATTGGTGGGAGAGTTGTGGTCCTTTCGAGATCAAGATGCTCATGGGTTATAAAAAAGAAGAAGAAGAAGAAGATGTTGATTTGATTGACATAATCTGTGCTTTTAAAGGGAGTCTATTCCTTCTTCCTTAGTTTCAGCACAAAAGATCTTTCAGGTCGACGTGCTTGTAAAGGTAATTCTCACCTTCGCCCTATATAATTAAAAAAAAAAAAAAATATTCCTTCTTCACTGTATTAATGGCAAAAAGGGTGCTTCCTGTCGAAATTTGCTTGTGAGCCGAAATAAAAGCACTCAACAACTCTCTACTGGTAGAATCAATGAAAGTGTTAAAGTCAGCCCCCTTAACAAGGAAAAGCCCCCCTACACAATAAACGGGCACAGCCTTCGTAGACTTTCCAAGCCTTGCACTTGCCGTATGCGTTTGGGAAAGATAGGAAGGCTAATTTCTGCTTATTCCTGACGCTCATTGTGCAGCAACACCAAAGAGCTCTTCTACTAAAAATAGAAGTACTATACGATGTGGCTGAGCGACATCACCAATCCTTAGAATTTTAGTCGTTACAGTTAGGGGTGAACCCTGGCTTTAACCTACATCTTTCCCCAATAATTTCAGGCGAGATCCATCTGCAATTGTGCACTCTCAGTTGGTTGAGATCTTCTTCTACGTGATTGCCCCAAATTAATACTGAATTCATATTTACTCGAGTGCTCAATGTTGGTTTTCTATCCCAAAATTTAAGGCAGCAATTATTCAAAGTCCTCTTTTTCGGAGAATTAATTTTTAAGAGAAAATCCTTTTAATCGATTGAACTGTGACAACATAAAAAGTACTGAAAAAAGATGCGATATTCATCTCAGAAGCTCACGATGTATTGCATATTTGCATTGCAAAAAAAAAAAAAAAAACATAACAAGTATCAAGCCTCCATCGCAACCTTGTGGTACCCCATTTTGCAATTGAAGTCCATTTATTGCACTTATTCAAAAGAAGATTCTGGTTTTAAGGCTAAAACATTTATGCTCCACAAAAGTAAGAATTTAAATTCAATGAAAGAGATCATAAAAATAAATAAAAAGAATAGAGTGACGCAACAGGGCGAAGAGCATCGAGGCCTAGCAAACGGCTAATAGAGAAAGTACTTTTCATTGCAATGAAACTACTGTCGTAGGATTTGCAAATTCTTTGTAAATGGTGACACCCGTGGAAAAAATTTTTTGATTCCGAAATCCGAACTCATAAATACATATGTACTCTAAAAATAGTACAGGACGCTTAGTACCTCTTCAAAATGCTGCCACTTTTTAGCTCTCAAAAGACCGATCGAAATGTTTTTCACGGGTATCGCCTTTCGCGAGGAATTGGCAAGTCCTCCGTTAGTAAATTCATTGCCTTGAAAAGCGCTTTCTCAATTAGCCGTTCGGAACCGGCAGAAAATTGTAGGTCCCCTCCATTCCCTCACAAGGCATGGTTGTGAGAAATGCGCTAGGCCCAGGGGCTCCTCGCTCTGTTGCGCCACAATATTTATTTTTATTTATTTTAGAAGACCGATCGAATTGATTACATCTAAAGGCCTAGTTCCTTGGATATACTTGTGAAGTATCTCAAAGACGTATGAAATAAAATCTTGACCTGAGCAAACGTGACGTAAGTTTTATTCAAATTTTACACTTCACTCGTGAGCACTTTTCATTCAGGAGGGTAGGCTCTGACAGTTCGATTACAAAAGTAAAACAGGGTTCAGGCGTAGCAGCAAAACGCTTCAGTTCCCGAAGTTTACGCATCCGCAGAGACTCTGAACAGTGCGCACCGAAGAAACAATTGCCGCTGTGTTGAAGAGGACCCGAATGAATCGATTCGCCACCGTGCACAGCAGTTAGAGCTTTGTCCATCAACTTTATGGAAGATTTTGCTCAAAAATTTTGGCTTACGACCTGCAAGAATTAAAGTAGACCATGCAATGCGTCTTGATTTTGGTGTATGGGCCGAAAATGAGACTGATCTCGATGCTGATTTTCATCGCAAAATTTTGTTCAGTGAGGAGACTTATTTTTGGTGTGGTTACGTCAAAGTCAAAAAGCAAAATTGCCGCATTTGGAGTGAAGAGAATCCACATGAGCACCTTGAGACCCAAGACAGCGCTACATGCCACACAACGCACGTCACAATCGATTTATTGAAGGAAACATTCGATGTGCGCATAATTTCGCGGAATGGACCTGTCAATTAGTCACCAAGATCGTGTAATTTGACACCATTGGATTATTTTCTATGGAGATATGTGAAGTCGCTCGTCTACGTCAACAAACCAGAAACGTTAGAGACTTGGAAGCCAACATTCGTGGCGTAATTCCCGATGCCTCAAATACTCGAAAAAGTGGTTGAGAACTGGACCTCTAGATTTACCTTTATTCGACCCAGCCGCAGCGGTCACATGTCCGAAATCATATTTACACAAAAATGGAATTATTATAATTCCAATAAAGCCAACTTGATGGACATTAACACGATTTTCTTGCGTTTTATTTCGATTCGAAGTTCTATACCTCTAAAAAAACACCTTTTACATTATGACTTGACTGATAATAAAAACTTCATCAACAATGACGAATTTCGCAGCAAAACATTCACCACAAGGGAATTTATGATGCTTCCATTTTGGCGTTCGTAGCCTGAAATTCTTACGACGGGCCTTGCGATAACGACCATTGTATGGACGATAAAAATATCATCACTGTCAGTCATTTGTGGGTCCTTGTGATTCAATGATGATTTTCCTATCGACTCGATTCTTTTTCTTCCTCTTCTGGTATTCTACGTCACGAGCATTTCAAAACCCCTGCTTTTAATTTACAATTGCGAGAGAGTGAATATTTATGTTTCTCTGTTTTCTTTTTGCTTTGTTTCGCTTATTTATAAACAACAAATAACTGTATACCTAAACATTCCTCTTTTCACTTCTTGGTGTTTTGTTTTTGGCTGATTTTCGTCGATTTTCTATGACAAATCAACTCACCAGGCAATTGATTGACCACTAATCACATTCGTAGTTCTTAAACATAATCTCCCATATGTTTACCTTTATTATCTAGGCCGAGATACAAGTGTGCGTTCGCATACACCAATCGACCGAACCGTTGCAAACTCTTTTGGTATTCAAATAGCGTACTTAAAACCAATTTGTTACAAAACCCACCTAACAAACTGTCAAAAATGCAAAGGAGAACTTTCATTTAGAAGTTTTATGGTCATCGGTTTGTTTGAAGTTACTATGACAGTTTCCCATCATTTGTAGTGAGCTCAAAAAAAAATCTTCTTGATGCAGATGATTTATGATTCTGCACTATTCACCTGTCGCGCCTCCAGAGAACATCTTCCCACGATCATAAAAATGACCATCTCGTTTATGAATTTTTATGCGACAGAGGTTACATCATCTCTGCACTATCTTGCCATAGACACGAATACATGATTTCATAGGCTTTTCACGTGTGTATCTTTGCTTAAACAAACTTCTGATTCACACAAAACACTTCCCGCTCATAATAAATAGTTCTTTTATCAATCTCAAGACACAGTAGCAGGCGTATCCCACCCGATATGCAAAGTGTAGGCGTTTTTCAGAGACTTGTATACCTTCTACTCCCAATGACATAGAACATCAACCGACTAAATAATGTCGTCAGCAAAATGTCTTAAAGCAAAAAATTACCATTTTCAACATTCTCAAGTTCCGCAATTCTTAAAAAAAAACTATGTCTTACCAGACTTCTTTATACAATGCCCCACTATGCCATGCCAACAAAAAGTTGGTACTACACTATATTGCTCTGGAATATAGATTAGTCTTTTGTAGTTGTTACATTGCATAGCGTAGACCGTAGAGTAGAAGAGCACAGCGTGTATCTTTTATACAAACTTGTTTCTACCACACAATCTTCGTATCTATTGGCTTACAGTTGAGTTATTTGAAAGAAAAGAGAGAAGTACACAACAACACGCCATATACTGGAATGAGTTGAAGGCTATGCAAAAGTATCGTTGCTTTGTTTATGTTGATTAGAATGCAATAAGATTGGTTTTGTCTTTGGGTTGCCTCACAGATAAATACCTTGCACTTTGCTTTCGCATTGTTCTTCGCAGCAGGGTGGACTAGTTTTTCAAAAACATCTCAACGCACAAGAAAAAAATTGTTCTAGTTTTGCAAACGTCCGAAGAACATAATAAATTGAGGTCGTGAATCGTGATTGTTATCAGAGAGTTTGGTTGAACATCTTGAGAAGTAGGATTTGTGTTTTAGGATCTTTGCTTCATGGGCATTGCATACACTTAACTATGGCAACACATTGAAATTTGAAGTTGTAAAGTAGAAAATTAAAGCGACATAGCATTTGTCCTGTTTTTTGTAGCAAATCGAAAAATGGTGGTGCCAACTGACTATCGTGACAGTAAAACAATTTATGATGCAAAACTCACTCAACTGAGTGCCAAGTAAGTAACATTTTCAATTTGCAACGACCAAGACACGTTTCCAAACGTCCGTCCATTCGATTGCATTTTAGAAACTGTTTACCACTTTCAAAAAGAGCCAGTCATCTAAAAAAAGCATAAATATTGAAATGCAATTCAAATTCAAGTTGTTGCTCAATTGAAATGCAAAAAAGTTACGTCGTCATTGCGGTGCTTATCACCCACTCGTATACACCGGACAAGGAGAATTTATTCAAATGTAACTCCTTCAGTTGGATGTCGAATAAAAATTGCAAATAAACAAAACCAAAAACTCTCAGATCGATGTGATTTTGCAAACGCCACCCAGCCGTCCGGTCTCAAACCAGCCACAAAACCCAATGACTCAACTTTTAATAAACAAAATAATGAGCTGTTGAAAATGCCGCATATGAATGCCTCATATAGCTCACTGTAAAACGGTAGTCCAAAGAAGGACTTCTTTGTTCGTTACCATGCACAAGCTCCAACCGAAAAAAAAAAATTGCAAATTGGAAAAATTATGCCCAAGTCTTACAAAGTGGTACCAGAAATGTAAAGTCATTGTAAGTTGTCGGTGGTTAAATCTTAAAATGGAATTGCAAATAACATTGAAAGGGTGTTTATTCCCACCATTTGATTTTGAAAATTAATGACTGCGTCTTCCTTTTATGGATGACTTTTTTTGTCAAATTTTCTAGCATTTTCGCTCTAGACTGTCGATAATCTAGACCAGAACCGGATGTAGTGAGTGTGTTTTACTGCCGTGTGTACCTACACCCCCATTTTTATAAATAAATCGCCTAAGAACAATAAAAAAAAGCTATTAACTGACACACCTTAAACGAATTAAGTAACACAACCGGGTTAATGCCTTCAAAAGTGTTTGTTGCCTGAAGTGGTATCAATTAAGAGCACCAGAGTGGTATGAAATGATGTATATGTTGCTGGCAATAATAAAAATAAATCAAACCAAGTAAATCTCTTTCCAACAGCCTTGAGTTGTATAATTAAACTTTGTGAAAGTTTTCTACTTAAATAGTTCTTCATAAAGGTTTGCCAAAACGAAACTTTGGTTTTTAGATTCAGAAGGCTAATGGCAAAAGGTAAAATAAAAATGAAAGAAGGTGGAAGCGGTGCGGGGAAACTGTGGCTTGCTTGAAAGACAATAGCGCTTTAAATTTATTGCGTTCTATTAGTTTCGAAAGAGTTATGTGCTTTTGTGAATCGGATTATTGCAGGCCGTAAAGAGCCTCCAACTCCAATTTTGTTTTACATAGTCTACTACTTGAGAGCGACGCTGCGAAGGAAAATTAAAAAAATAAACAGGGTGGTACAACAGACCGGAGAGCCCCAGCCTAGCGCTTTACTCTCAGCAATACCTTGTGTGAAAAGGAAGGGATCTACCATTTTTTGCCGTTTCCGAATGGCTAATCCAAGGACCACTTTTGATGATAGTGAAATTATACTATCTTGCAAATAGGAAGCGAAAGGCCACATCCGTATAAAAGCAATTGATTGCTTCTAAGATTCGAAATTCAGACATAATTTACTTACCAGTGCACCACGGGCACTAAAAATGCCTAGATGAAATTGAGGCCAGTACCCTTCTTCTTCTCCTACTTCTTCTTCTTCTTCTTCTTCTTTCTGTTCCTCCTCTTTTTCATGCTCTTCTTCTTTTTTTCATCTTCTGCTTCTTCTTCTTCTTCTTCTTCTTCTTCTTCTTTTCAATCTTCTCCTTCTTATTCTTCGTTTTCTTCTTTTTCTTTTTCTTCTTCTTCCTATTCTTTTGCTTCTTCTTTTTCTTTTTCTTTCTCTTCTCTTTATTGAATGACTTTAAGCTTTTGTTTTATTGAGTACGTATTTTCCCAGCTTCCAATTTAGTGAGAAAATAGGGATGAAATATAGCCTATGGAGCTATTGAGCACTCTTACGATGACAAAATTTTCGGAATTGGTCCAGTATTTTTCTAGCTATGTTCAAGTTCCCGTTCCGTTCAGAAGCAATGAAGCACTCTGACGTTAAAAATTTTTTTGAATTGGTCCAGTACCTACTTTTCAAGTTTCCGGTAATGTTCTTGTTCTCGTCCCGTTGTCCTGAGAATAGGATGAAAAGCATTCTTACGGCGAAAGAATTTTGAAAAGTTTGTAAGTTCCCACATGTGTTGTAGTGTATGTTCCCGTGTATATTCTTGTTCCTGGGAATATGGGGCTTACATATACATATAAACCTTTCTCTTGGATCACCCTTCATCTAACCGCATCAAAATGCGTTGAGTAGTTTCAAAGATCTAAGCATGCAATCAGACAGCGGAAAGCGACTTCGTTTTATACTATGCAATGATTAGCTATAAGTATAACTCATTTCCCTTCAAAAGCTCTGATTCCGGAAGTGCGTGCTCTATGTGCTTACTTTAGGTGAGCTAATTACATTACATTACAACCAGGCCTTAATCTACATTGTTCGCCAACAATTTTGATTTCGGTCCAGCTCTCTCCAGTTTTTGACTCTAAATCTTGATTCCTATACCTTAGACGAAGTCTTCCTTTTCCACGATGTCCTTACAATATGCTTACGAAAACATTTCGAGCCGAAGCAATGGTGCCATAGTAGTCTCCCGATTGGTAATCATCTTGCTATGCTTATGACGTGGTACAGCTCATTCAGTTCCCATACGGGACTAAAGATCGAAATCCCTTTAGATAAGGTCCATATTTCAGCGGCGTATAGCAGAACTAAGATGGTTAAGGTCTTGTAAAAGGTTAGGTTTTTTTTGGAAATGTCTGTATGCACCCACGGTTCTAACTGGTGTCGGGTTGTGTAACAAGGGCTCAATCGAGTCATTTAAGGGAAAAATCACATCGCTTGAATAGTACTGGTTCGTCTAAATGGAAACCACTCAGTCATTTCCAATGAAAAAGTAAGTCCGTTTAATCTTGGTCAACTATGTATTTTAGTCACAAAGCTATTAGTTTGAAATTCGATCGTATCGATCTTCTTTTACCATATAAAAAATTCGTGTAAGTTCGTGTTTTGTGCATTTAGACACGTCCGCTTTTTTTAGAAGGGATTTTATTTTCCAATTGCCTTCTTAAGCTAAAGAAGCAGCGATTACCAGAGTAGTTCTCCGTTTGATCTCCGCACTGATGTTGTTTTCCGTGTCTTTAGAAGATCCTAGGTAGACGAAGTCCTGTACTACCTCTAAGTGAGTTAGTTATGTCTATCAATTGTAACGTAACGTCTGCGTAATCGAGTAATTGTACTGACTTTTGAAAGATTGTTCCTCTGGTGTTGACATTTGAGTTTTGTGCAATCTTTTCAAGTATATGGTGTTAAAAAAATCGCATGACTGTTTGTCGCCTTGCCTAAAGCCTTTTCCTTGATGGAGCAGCGTGAGTTCTCCAAAGTCATCCTGCAAAGTCTTACGAGTCTTACAGGAGAACCAAAAGTTTATTATGGCGGTAATCAGCTCGTCTCTGTAAATACTGTGATGCATGCTCCTTTCGATGTGACCTCCAGCTTACTTGAAAAGTACGGCAAGCACTGCCTGACAATGGAATTCGTGTCTTTATCGTAATAGTAATCTTTCCAGATTCTCAATAGCAATTGCGAATCACAATGTTTCCCTGCTGGTCTTTATAGGCTTGAGTTCGTGGCCTGCCACCATAACATGATCTTTTTAACTTTTGGTAAGGCTTCGAGTCTCATTCTTATACTTTTATATCTCAATTTGCTCAAACGAGCGCTTCTCATGTTGCTTCCTTTTCTTTTTGAAAATTTAGTGTTCTATCCTTCCTTTCTTCTTGTATACCTATAGTTGTACTGTACGTGATCTATAAACCGCAATAAAAAAAAAAAACAAAGGCCCCAAGATACTACCTTGCTGAACCTCGGCTACTTCTTTATCAGAAGACACTGCTTAAGCTGGGGCCTGTATAAAACAAACCTACAAGTACTTGTAATACAAGTGAATTATGACAAGTGTAAGAAATTACTGTAGCACAAAGCTGCAAACTTGCTTCCTCTTCCACAAAAGTAATGCACATAATCCTACAAGTTGCTTCTGACTTGTAGACTCGCAGGCCTCTGGACTTATTTAGAGTACCTACGAGTCACACAGAACTTTTTCGATATTTACCCGATCCTGGATCACTTAACTTTTTAGACGATTATCGTCCAATCGATTATCGTCGATTGTATATTCATGTTGTTTCATGGAACATCCCTTTTAGCGATCGAAAAATTGCTGTTTTAAGGACTTTTCACATGAGCACGACCAACGAACGAAGAATAAATCAAGAAATGCGATTTTGAGTACCTTGCAAGCATAAATTCCTCACGAATTTTTTAGGAAACGATGGAAATATAGTTCATACTTTTTTTTTGGTAAACAAACTCATGTTTTTGTGCCTAAAAGTAAAAAAATAGAGAAAAAAAATTTATTCGTTACGAATAAATATCTAGTAGGTACGAACTATCAGTTTCCCGTGCAGTGTCGGTTTAGAATAGCACTGCAGCGCCTCCCCGCTTGTCGTAAAAGGCGACTAAAGGAGCAATCATATCTAGACGACTAACATCAAAGTGAGTCTAGCGACACACATACCACCTAAAAACTCTCCCCAAGTATGCATGCAGATCCCGGGGTTAACACGACTGGAGATCACCGGTGTAGAAAAAGGGAAATCAAACTCATTAAATGGAGCATGCATGTGTCAAAAAGGAAAAAAAAGGAAAATTTTTGAAAAATTTTGAGCATTATGGAAGTACTTGCAAGCATAAGAAGCACTACCCCGCCAGGCAGTTCCATTGCTATGCATGGAGCTGATCCTGGACCGAGCAGCAATGTTCGGGTCAGAGCTATACGGATTCCGGGGGCTAGCAAAGTAATGCGACGAGTTGAAAGAAGATTTAGAGTCGCGAGTTGGAACGTTGGAAGTATGACTGGTAGAAGTCTCTAACTCGAAGAGATGATGAGAAGGAGGCGAGTGGACATCTTGTGTGTTCAGAAAACGAAATGGCGAAGCACAGCAAACAAAGCCCGTTTCTTAGATGCAAAGACCAAGACTTACAAGATGTTCTACAATGGAACAGAACAAGGTAGGAACGGAGTCGGTATCATACTTGACCAAAGTTTATGTAACAGCGTGTTGACCATTTTGAAGTCCAGTGACCGTTTGATGTCTCTTAAATTGGTGATGGAAGGAAAGGTCTGGAATATAATCAGTGCATATGCTCCCCAAATAGGGTGTGAGCAGGAGGAAAAAGATGCATTCTGGCTTGATTTTCATAACCTACTTAAGAACATCCCAAAAGAAGAGTATTTGTTTGTTGGAGGAGATTTGAATGGACATGTCGGGAAGACAAACGAGGATTATGAAGACTGCCATGGAGGTTTGGGATTCGGCACCAGGAACACTCCTGGTGAAGATATTCTAAATATGTGCAAGTCATACGGTCTAATCGTACTAAATACCATGTTCATCAAACAAGACCGACACCTTATCACTTACAGCAGTGGAGGAAATGAAACCCAGATTGGCAGATTGATTACCATTTGGTAACCAATTACATGAAATCTCGGGTGAAAGACTGCAAAGTGATACTAGGAGAAGCTGCCGCTCAACAACACCGTCTTCTTTTAACTGAATTTTTTTACGGATGCGGTGAAGGTAGTCAAACAAACAAAGGCTCCTAGGAGAATCAAGTGGTACAATCTGGAGAAAACCAAAGGACAGCAATTCATTTCGTATATGCAAAGTCAGCTGTGTAATACCATCGACGCAGTTTCAAATGTAATCACGGCACAAAATATGTCGGATCGCCTACAAGGAACCTCACGGAGTCTCAAAAGGACACCGCCAACAAGCTAAAGAAACCTGGTGGTGGGATGATGAAGCTAAAGCAGCGATTAGAAAGAAGAAAGCCGCTTTCCAAGTTTGGTCGAAGTGCCCCTCAAGAAATACAAATGAAAAAGCGCGTTTCAAAATGGAATACAAGAGCTGCAGAAAAGGAGCGAAGAAAAAGTGCGCCCAACTTCATGCAAAAAGCACGGAGGGCCTGTATCGAGAGCTGGAAGAGATTTCTTCCCCAGCTGCTGAAGCAAATCAGGCAATCCAAGAGCTAAGACAAAGCAACTTGAATAAGGGAGCAACCATTTTCAAAATAGCCGCTCAGAGAAGGAGAAATGCGCAGGAGATTCGTTCGCCGAAGTTCATAAATGATGCTCAAGGACTGCTACTTGTGGATGACGACAGAATTCTTCACAGGTGGCGACAGTATTGTGATGATCTTTTGAATGAACAGTTTCCTTGGCGCCACTTTCCAACAGCTGCACCTTACTTTACGGAAGTATCCGACGTCACAGTCGAAGAAGTTAGGGAGGCAGTTAAGAACTCCAAAAAAGGCAAAGCGATTGGGCCAGACGAAGTACCATATGAGTTTTGGAAAAATATGGGAGACATCGGGTTGAGATGGCTCACGATTCTCATCTCCAAATTTATATAAGAGGTGACAGTTTGCCTAATCAATGGAGGGAAAGTTTTCTTCTTCCAATGTACAAGGGAAAAGGTAATACCAGAAGCTGTGACAACTATCGTTCGATCAAGTTGATGTCCCACACTATGAAGATCGTTGAGCGGGTTTTGGATAGCCGACTGCGGAAAATAATAAGGCTGTCTGATGACCAATGCGGGTTTGTCGCGGGTAAGTCAACTACAGACGCAATCCAAAGTATAAGGATCATTATGGAAAAACACCGAGATGCCTTAGAGGATTTGCATATTGTGTTGGTTGACTTCGAAAAAGCATTCGATCGACAACCGCGAGATCTGATATGGGTGGCCCTCAGACACCGAGGAGTTCCTGAAGCCTATGTGCGAATAATTATGGACATGTACGAGGGAGCAGTTACAAAAGTGAGATGCCCAGCTGGAGTCACCGAAGAATTCCAAATAACAGTAGGTGTACATCAGGGAAGTGTCTAGAGTCCACTGCTCTTTATTGCTGTTCTGGATTATTTGCTCGAAGGAAAAGTAACGGACAATAAAGTACAACAATTATTCTTTGCTGACGATGGAGCCATCATAAGCGAGGATCCTACATCCCTGCAACGAGCACTTGACGTTTGGATTGATGTTCTGGAAGGAAATGGGTACCGTATTAGCGCTAAAAAGACTGAATACCTGTGCTGCCCTTTTTCTGATCCAGACAAGCCTATTCCAGACATTTATTTGAATGGAAATGTGCTTCCCAAGTGTGAAAAGTTTAAATATCTGGGATCTATGATCAATAGTGAAGCAACTTGTGATGACGACATCAATCATCGAGTAAGCATAGGGTGGATGAAGTGGCGAGAAAACTCCGCTATCTTCTGTGATCGAAAAATGCCCCCTAAGCTGAAGGGAAGACTCAACACAGCAGTTGTCCGTCCAACTCTGACATACGGTTCACAATGTTGGACAATGTACAAAAAGTATAAGAGCAAATTGACGGCAGCCGAAATGAAGATGCTTCGGATGACAGCAGGAGTAACAAAGCTTGATCGAATTAGAAGTACTAAGATCCGTGGAAGCCTTCATGACAAAAGTAACATCTTGGACAAAATTCAGCACGACCGGCTCAGTTGGTATTGTCATGTTCAAAGGAGAGATTCTCAGAACCCCGTCCAAAAGGCAATATCGTACAACGTTTCAACAAATTCGAGACGAAAAAGAAAAGGCAGGCCAAAACACTCCTGGCAAATGCAAAAACAGCAGCATTTGGTGGCTTCAGACATGGAACAATCCAAAACCGGGAGGCTTTCCGACGCTTTCTGAGGTCAACGCGGCGTACCCCACAGGCGGATCACTAGTGTGAAGCAGAAAAGTGGGAGAGTTGTGATCGCTTCAAGATCACTACTCGTAACGCCGGAAATGAAAAGAAGAAGAAGAAGAAGGTACGAACTATCAGACTTTATTCTCGTTCCACATATAATCCATACTCCAACGAATAAATTTTTCGCGCGTGCTTAACCTTGAAATCATTTTTGTTTTTGTTTTGGATGCAAATTGTGTTCGTTATTCGTGACGAATGTAAAACACAAAAAATGTGAATGAAATGTCAAAATTAACGAAAATTCGTTCATTCGACGTTCGTTGGTCGTCCTCATGTGACTTTACTATCGTTCAATGAATTTTGTTACCTTTTTCGTTTTTAAACACGTTTTGTTAGTAACTAGAATTTAAACGATAGTCGTCTTAACAGTTGCGGAATCTATTTCTAGCAAATTTCAGTAGTAGCAGCAGCAAAGAGCGGCTAGTCGCTGGGTAAAACTCTCGGATTCTACTCGTACAGCTTCTACCAGCAGTCAGCGGCCTTGAAAACCCATTTACCCGTTATGGGTTTAGTTAGGATTAACGAGTTTATTACAGATACTTTGAATGAAGTTTTCTACACTCTCCACTGCAACAGACCCAAAAATTTCACTTTGAAAATGGCGACCGACGCGACGGAAGGCCGAAGGCTCCCGTT
Organism: Melanostoma scalare; assembly: GCA_949752695.1. Lineage (NCBI taxonomy): Eukaryota > Metazoa > Arthropoda > Insecta > Diptera > Syrphidae > Melanostoma > Melanostoma scalare. Next base: position 149,543,715 of record OX456986.1, read on the forward strand.
GAATTTAGTTTGTGGGCAAAATGGCGATTACCTTGCGCAGTTGACTCTCCGTATTATCTACTCTGTGGTTTGTACAAACATTTATTAGAATCTAGTACAATCTTAATGATATTTAATCTACGCATCAGCTACATCAGCTTGGAGAGAGTCCATGGGATTCAGCCTTTAAAAAAGGCTTTTGAACTCGAAAACTCCACATTTTTCTGTAGGTATAATTGGTATTTAAGTAATTTCTAACCTAAGCACAGCGTAGAAATTATATTTTGGGAAAATATCACCATCTAGTTTATAAGATTAAATGCTTTATAATGACTTGACTTTCTCTTTCTGCTGAAGGCACCAAAAACTAATTTAAATTGGATCGGAATAACTACCTTTACATTAACCGAGAGCTTAAAGACCATAACATTAATTTTCTGAATACCAAAGCAATTATTTTTGTATTCAAACCCTAGATGATTTTTTTAAAGAGTCAATCAAACATTTACCATCCGCAAAAGATTCAAAATGTGAAATTTCACAATCATCAGCCAAGATTTTTAATCAAAAAAGTTTATTAATTGCGAAAGAAGATAGAAAAAGACAAAACGATAATTTTAATTTTCTTCCCAAAACATTCATAAAATAGAAAAATCATTTGTATAGCTCTAATTAATTACAGAACTGTCATGGATCGTGATACAAGAGAAGAAAGATTTACTTTTACTTTCCCTGCTTTGTTTTGTCTTCATCCGAATCGAAATTATTTCTTACTCAGATGAAGGTTTGGAATTTTTGGACAACAGCGCCGTATAATAAAGGCAATGAGCAGTTCCATGAAGTTGAAGATAGTCATGCTTGCTTGACCTGTCGTTTAGTCGGAAATTTCTCAATTTAAAAAAAAAACGAACTGGTAGGTATTTAGGGAAATGTAAATGATGCTAATGACTTCCGAATAGAGTACGGAAGTGATATAATAATTGGTTTTTTCTTCTTTTTCTTGGAGATTCATAAACTTAGTAATAGTCTCTCAGAAATGAATCAAAAAAGAATGGACTTCTTGTGATTCATAATCAACTTGACTAAGTTGCGGTGGATTTGTAATCTTTGGTGAAAAGTTGCCAATTTACGAGTGAGTCACAAGAATAACGCACTCAGACGTAGATTGCCCCTGATAGGTAATGGCCAAAAATCCAAATCCGGTTATGGTAAAATTGGGATTTAATTCGAAAAACTTGTTAAATTATGTTTTTGTTTTACTTTTTAGTTCGGCATGTTTTAATGTCACCCGAAAATTATTAACGTGAATTTTATGGGTCTTAAGGGGATATAGTAGTGCGGTCTGCAAGGGAACCTTGAAATTTATTGTTATTCTAGAAAAACTCGTTCGAAGCGATGATGTTAATTCTGTTTCGGTTAGCAACTGTATGTATGTTAAGCATTAAAGTTATGATTATATTATACTCCGTTTTAAAGCTATTAAAAGATTAATGCTCAAGCAGCTGCATTAACATTCCGTTGTAGGAAGATTTCTGCTTTCTATTTAGAAACTGCTTTTGAATTTTGAGTCACAATTTTGTTGTGTGTGTCATGAGTTTACAAAATTTGTTGTGGGGTTGGTTTTAAGCAAGATCCGACAAATCCTGTGAGAGCGCTTTAGAACAAGAAAATACAAAAATTGAATTAATTCAATAGCTTGGTTAGAAGAGCTACGCTTTGTTGAAGAACTATGAAACCAAAACCAACATCAAACTGACGCGACGTAATCGATTCAGTCGCAAAGCTAACGTTAAGTTGCTTAAGTATTTATTCAAACAACCTATGCAGTCATCAGCAGCTCGTTGGTTTTTATTTAAGTTTTAGCTTAGCAGTGAACAACTGCTTTGTTTTTATATTTTTCAGAAGATCAAGAATAAGCCTTTGTGATTTTACTTGCATCTTTTTATTCATACATATATGATCTGCGATCTTGCTTCATGATTTAACTGTTCGTTAAGGTGGTTCATCTGATCTGTAATTCGGTTCTTTTGTCAATTTATTTCAAGTATACTTTTTGTGTGACATCAAGTCATCTTAATTATCTTCTTCTTTCTTGAGAGATCCCAATTCCCAGATGCTAACATTTACAAATATTTTTCATCGGCAGAAAAAATTGTGTTTGTGTTCGCTGCTTAAGTTTTGATTTGGATGAATAAATTTGGTTTTTTTATGGTGAATAAATTTTGACTACAAATCGTTCCTAACAATAAAAAGAAATCTAACTCAACATTGTATTGAGATGTTCTAAAAACGAAGTCTCCAATTCTTTTTTAATAAAACGCAAATCATTTGAGATATTGCAGCGGACTAACTTTCGATTTCTTCGCCACACATTTTGGCCAAAACAATGTGGGTTTTCACCCGATCAGTAACCCATAATTTACAAATTGAGACAAAAACGATCTTCGTCACTGAAGATAATTTTGCGGCGAAATTCAATATCTTAACGCATCTTTTCTAGAGCTCAAGCGGAGAACTTTCGCCGCTTCAAATGGTTCATTGGCTTCAATTCTTCAGTCACCTTGATCTTGTATGGGTTTAAGCTTAGATCCACACGCAAAATACTTCATAATGTCGTGATGTAAGGGCCAATTCATGAGAACACAGTGGAGTTGACTGATTTGAATCGTTTGGTATGGACGCCTGAACTGAAATTTTTGCAATATTCATCATCCGAAATGAAATTATATTTCGAGTTCAAATAATGCTCAGTATTGATTTGTTTTTATGGTGAGAGGTAAAGCGCATTACTGAACTGATTAAAGGATTGCTAAGTTACGATAAAAACGCATCGACTGCTATAAAAAATGATTTCTCATCTAAGCCAATAAGAATCTGACAGAAAATTGTAGATCTCTACTTTTATTACGAACAGAAACGTATTTTGCTTGTTAAAACTCGAAAAAAGTTCTTCCATTATCACCATCCGCTGATCTTGAGAAATCCATAAATTGATACGTGAATGGAAAAAAACTTATGGAATCATTTAGTTTGCTGTAAAATACATGCGCATAACTGAATTAGCTGCAATAATAAAGAAGTGGACAACATAATTCTCGTGTTTGTTAATAAAGGTATTCATAACCCTATGATGAGCGCGTTAATTATAAAAAAAAAAGAAATTTAAAAATGTTATTGTATAGAAGCGAGCTGAATTTGTATGGTTGAGCTTTTGTTGTTCCACTTCTTTTATATTCGATATCGAAATCACAGGTGCTTGCTGCTAACTTTCAACTTATTCTCAGAAGACTTTTTGCTGTCTTTGCCTAATTGCCATGATTTCTAATGAGAATGTTTTTCTTCGACGTGTGGTTTTCAACAAGAAATAAAACGCATATTTATAACTTAATATCATGGCCAAGAATCTATCTTCACAATAAAGGTAGCCACTAAGTCCCAAAAATGATTTCGGGCAAGTGCCCGCCGCATCGCAGCTGGTTGGAATAAATTCTAGTCGAGTGGCTCATGCTTATCTGCGAAAACAAGCGACTTCACATAACTCCACAAAATAGGGTAATTGCGGGAGAGATGCCGGTGTTTTTCAAAAATCAGCATAATTTGTTTATTAAAGTGAAATAAGAAATATTTATTTAAAAACTTAATAATGGATTTATTTCCTACCATAAAAAAACTTAACTCGAAAAAATGAACAGTTTTTATTAAAAATAATGCAAACGAAAAATATATTACATGTGCCATCTCTCCCTGCATGTTTGGGAGAGATGCCGCATAGCAAATTCAATGAATTTAAAATATTAAACATGCTTTTTTCGTTCCTGATCCCATCTACAGTCCGTACTCAGAGTAAATTCAAACGGTTTGTACCGTGTACATTTTCATGCAGCCATTTCTGACATGCAGAACCAGTCTCTCCTTTTCGTTGTTTTGAAATAGTTTTACCAACATTCAGAACAAACATTTGGGTTGTTCGTGGACTCAACCTTTCTTTTGGTTAATTGTTTTTCTTTCATTTTTTTTTCATTTCGGCGGCTTCAAGTTTTTTTTAAATTAAAATAGGAGAAGTTAGCACCTCTGCGAATAGCCTGCAATTAGAAAAAAAGGCACTGGAGTTTCGGGAGTCGTTAAATTGATTGCACAGTTTTGATGGCGTTAGTTTGATGAAACATGATGAGGTGTGCGTTTCATTTTCGGAATGACTGCATGATGTACCAATGGCTATGGTAGTTGGAATTACCGGTTCCAGGATTGCTTCATGACATGAAAGGGCCATTTCGGAAAGTAGGTGCATGAACTTCTGATGGCTGGTACTCAAACAATTTCTCTGCTTTTCGTAGGGACATCCTTTTGTCAATGCTTTCTCGAGCTTCTTCCAGCGCCTCTTCTGTCCAACTAGCCCTGATTTATGTGCAGATGTATTTTAGGGGCGTACTGAAGCTTAATACTCTATTAAAAAAAAAAAAAAAAAAAAAAAAAAAAAAAAAAAAAAAAAAAAAAAAAAAAACCAATTCAGCATACGGCATCTTCTCAAAAAAAAAGTTCGGCATCTCTCCCAAAATGAAGGAGAGATGTTGCACCACATTACAAAAATAAGAAAAATTGGAAACAAAAAAAAAATACACTCGCGAGTATTCCTTAACACCTATTTATCATGCAAAATACTTTCTCTGGACAAAACACTCAATAGCGTCTTTTCAAATCGATTACTTGTAACGAGCTAAAAAATTTCATTTGGAAAAAAGGTGCGTAAAAAAAAACAAATTAAAAAAAAAATCCCGTTGCATGTCGGATGTTTCCAACTTTTTGTCTTACGTTTTTAGTTAAATACCTGAGGAACAAAATGCAAAATAAAATTTTTTGTGTGGACGTCTAGATGTGGGAGTTTGGTTGAATTTTTGAAGTTTTGTCGAATAGCTCACAGTCTTAAAACTAGAACGTACGCAAAGCCCAGTGGTCGTGCGGGAACAATTTTTCCACGATTAAAAGGCAATCCAAACTCAGAATAAATCAAGTAGGTTAGGTTAGGTAGAATGGGCTGACGGTTGATCTTAATTCCGTCACACTTAGATCAATGTAGATCCATTGTGATACCCTGACGTATTGTAACGTCCTTGAAACCTATGAATTTATGTCTGGTCAGTATTTAGCCATTTTGTGGCCTTAGTGAAGCTTAACAGACTGCTTCTTGAAGCGTCTGATAATTTTTCTAGTTCATTTAAAAAGTAATTGCCTAGAAATTTTTTCCTAATATGGCAGAGTGCTGGGCATTGACAAAGGAAGTGAGTTGTATCCTCATGTTCATCTTCGTCATTGCATCCTCTGCATAGGTCATCGGTGCAAAGACCCATTTTCTTTTTGCGATAACCTAGACGGTTATGTCTAGTTATGATACTGATAAGCATTCGCAATGAAGGTCTATTCAATGATAGCAGCTTTTCAGATTCTTTCTTATTATATTTCGGCCATATTTTCCTAGAAATAACACAGGAATCTAGGCATACCCATCTTTCATTGGATTTTTGCGTTATTTTGTTACCAATTATCTGTTTAATTTCACAGGGTGGAATCCTGATTGATTGATCAATGAGAGAAGGGTCAAGTGTTGATCCTTTTCTCGCTAGTTCGTCCGCTTTTTCGTTTCCCGGTATACCACTATGACCAGGAGCCCAGCAGAGTCTAACGATATGCTGCGTGCCAAGAACCTTTAGCTCTTCGCGACAGCAAGAAACAAGCTTTGATTTGAGAAGAGTGGCAGAAATCGCTTTTATTGCTGCTTGGCTATCAATGAAAAAAGTGATATCAGCATGTGATAGCGCCATCATAGACACAATAAATCAAGTAACAGCTGTCCTTCCGCTCTACATGTATTAGCCATCGTAGTCTCGCAATCCGTACTCTTCTAGCTATGCTCATAATCTGGTACAGCTCATACAGTTCGTTGTTGAATTTTCTATTCCACACATTGTGCGGACCAAAGATCACTTGAAGCATTTTTTTTTTCGAAACGACCACGGGTTTCCTTATCCACTTTATATAAGATCTAGGATGGTCAGAGTCTTATAAAGGATAACATTGGCTTTTCTGGAAAAGGTTTTATTTCTCAATTGATGTGCTTTATAAAGAAAAATCATTATCCGTTTGATCTCCGCACTGAGGTTTCTTCCGTGTCAGACAACCTATGTTGACGAAGTCTTGTACTATCTCAAAATCATGTCTGTCTATTGTGTCGTTTTGTCCTAGTCCTCAATGTTCTTTGTCATTGTTTGATAGCATATTCTTTGCTTTGCCTCCTCAACCATCAAACTCATTTTACGGGGGAATTCTCCTCGTATAGTCGTACGAGGAATACCAAAACAAGACATGGCTCTGTACAGTTCGTGTCAAGTATCATACGCGGCCTTGATATCGATAAAAACATGAGGTATATCAAGATCTGTCGCAACTTGAAATATTGGTCGATTGTTGACTTTTCTGAGCTAAAATCATATTGATAAGGACCTATCAAGTCGGTGTCATGTTGTTTCAGACATTCATAAATTACAGCAATCAGAATCTGATACGCGACGTTAATGAAGCTTATTTCTTTATATTAACATTTAAAAACTAAAAAAAAATTTGTTTAATCATAAACTATAAACGATCTACACAATAAAAATGTGAAAGTCACAAGTTGAGTTGTTTGTTTCCAACTTAAATTGAGTTATTTGTTGCTCTAAGCTTAAACTACAAATAACTGATTTGTTCAAAAGAAAAGGAAAGTTCAACTGCTTCAGGGGCGTCAAAGATAGATAGTATAACCTATGTTAAATGTAACACAGCCTCTTCCTTGTCGAAAGTTGTCCAATCCTCCAAAACATTGTGGGACCGTTGAGTTTCAAATCGTTTACCATTAAAGTCCATATCATAGAGTGTACCTATCCAAAAAAGCATAAGGTACACCACTGTGGAGGAGTGGGTAGTTGTCTATGTTTTGTCCATGTCCAGACCACAAACTATACAAATGTCTCCTAAAAGGCCCTCTTTAACACCGTTCTCCTTAACCAAAACGAATAGTTTTCTTGCCACGTATTGTTATATGGAAACAAAACAACGACTTAAGCATTCCCATAAACACTTTTCATGTCACATTTAACAACACAGTACCGAGTTCCGAGTACCCCAACCCACGATCAAAGGTGTTAACATAGTCCAATCATCGTTGAACCAAACCTAAAACTAGCTCACAATCTACTTGACGCGTGGGTATGGCTAAATGTACCCTACATCGTTCCCATTTAGAAGCAAAAAATAAATTGTATCTCTCCTTGAAAACAAAACTTGATAGAAAAAAAAAAACAAAAACAAGATTTTGCAACATACCACCTCTAGCAATATACTATAATAACCTGGCATTACAATAATTATTTCTGGTGTTGCCAGTCTGCACTCTGCACACCCAAAACCTCGAAATAGAAAGTATAAATTATTATCAAGACTTCTAATCCGGTTATGCGTTAGGTACTTTTTTTTCTTACAACAAAATGCCGCCATTGTTGTCTGACATAAGCCAATCTATTACATTATTGACATTTTCACATTCACCGTTAGCGAGGTATGAATTGTTGGTGTTCCTTTGTTTTGGTTTTACAATCCAATCTACTAACAATCGATAATAAATCAATCGGGTCGGACGGTGAGTCTGAACTGAACTCTGTCTTAACCTGAATTTTGCGAAACTTTGAAGAAAAAAAAATAAATATTTTGTAATCGCGCCGTTCAGGTCGACATTTTCATTGTTAGAGTAGCCCGTTTATAACCACCGCAACATATGTATGATTATTGATTACTATTACATCCATTCAGGTATTTGAAGCTGATTCGTTAGAAGAAAGAAAAAATATAATGAGTAAGACTTTTTAAAGAGTTTAACCTTTTAACCACCGGAATATGAATGAATCATAATGGGTTTCTGTTTGGCTCACATACAGACAATACGTCGTATGCTACTACCTACTACACTGCGACGCACTAGAGTCTGGGCTTGAATACCTAATGAGGAGGATTCTCCATAGCGGCACGATGTTTATTTTTTATGACTCGAGAAGTTTCTAGTTTTTTTTTTTTTTATTATCGTTTATGTTGGAGGTGTTTTCTTTTGATATTGTATTAGAAAAAGGTCATAACCTTTAATTTAGTTGGATGAGTTCTTAGAGTTTCCATTATAATGGCTACTAGGTATTCTACCCGGCACACGAATAGCAACATTGTTGCATTCACTTTTTACGAGACTAACAGAAAGAAAAAAGATTGATTGATGAAATTATAGATGGTTCTCAGGACTGGGTCACAGTGAGTGGTTAACTCGGAATGAATGGTGCATTTTTTTAAGTATACTATAGCTGTATGGGAGAGTAGGGTCAACTGTGACAACATCCACAACCTAAAATAGACCTGGAACCCTAGACCGGAAAACCTTGTCGCCATTTTTTTTCGGTTGATTTGAAATCATTTAAATAAAGTGAACGTGTTTTCGATGGTGGAGAATGTTGAAAACTTCATGAAAAATTGTTTCAATGTACACATGAAGCATGTATTGACTACTGTTTAGTCTCCGGTGTGTTGTGAACCAGTTTTTGCGCCGTTTAGCAACCGTGGACGAAACGTGGATCCACCACAACACACCGGAGACCAAACAGCAGTCAAAACAGTCGGTATAACATTTTTCCATTTCAACGCTGGCTGTACTCCGATATAAGGTTCGTTCGTTGAACTTTACCCAGGTTTTCTTGACAACCCCATGAGTTGTCAAAAAAAACCTGGGTTTTCCAATCCTCAAAAAATGATTAGCCACAAAATCACCACTCATCCCTGTCACTTGAATAAAAACACATAAAAATTGGACAGCCCTCAATCACCACAGCAAAAACCTAGGGCGAGTTGAGGGAAAACCCAGGTCAACCCTTGGGCTCAAAAAACACTCAGTTTGACATTCACGGCGACTTTAGGTTTCTCAAAAAACACTTTGTGGCGACCACAGGTCGACCCTAGGGTTTCAAAGAACGAACCTATTAACAGCCGTCAAAAAGAAAACAAAATATCGCAACATCTTCAATTTTTGACAAGTAGAGTCAACTGACAGATGACTGTTGACCGGAACAGTGTTACGATTTCAATTAAGAGGCGGGAAATTCAAAAAGTCACGGACTTATTGACCCGCCCTCATACATTACATTACATTATATTTTACTTTACATTATATTACATTTATAAGGAGGAAAGATTTTGTTTGTTTGTTTGTATTGAATAAGCTCCAAAACTACTTACCCGATTTGAATGAAAATGAAAAAGAAATGGTCTAGAGCCTGAGAAAAAACACAGGGCCATATCCCCCTCCCCATATTTCTTAGAACTTAGAAAATACTGAATCGATTTCACAAAATTCTTTCACCGTAAAAGTACTTTATTATCTTCCCATTGGAACGAAAACGGGAATTCAAAAATCACTGAATCGATTTGAATTTTTTTCACCTTTACAATGCGGATTTATTTCCCAGTAATATAGAACATATTTCATGCCCTTATTCTCACGGGAATGGGAACTTTGATACTACTGATCAAATTGAGTAAGTTGAGAACATGAGTTTTGTAGTAGAGATATTCCATATATTAATCTTTTTATTTATTAAGTTAAGAACTCAATTCGATCACCATATAGCACCCGAACTACGCCGCCACCCACCACGCCGGCCGGGCTTAGTAGAGTAGAGCTAGATATCAATGATTTCGTTAAAAATTTTTTTAATTTGTAGAAATTTGATCAACGAGACTTAGAAAAGTTGTAACCATAGAGTCAAATGAGATTTTTTGTGATGGTCTAGTAGTCTAGTTTCGTAGTTCAAGTCTTATACTATGATCTTCTAAATGGTCTTAGTTGTTGTAATCGCATATCAAAGCACAGATACCCAATGGGATTGTACGGAATACATGATAAACGACACCAGTAATATTAATTTTTTCATTAAAAAATGACGAAATGCAGGTACGTCTTTGAGTATAGTTGAGGGCTAATATAGACACCTGTTGGAATGCGTTTATAAAAACGTAGATGTCCAGCTTTGTACATACCGCCTAGCAAAATACGACTGTCAACGTTCTTTCAGGACTTTCGAGAGGAACTGGTAAGTCGTCGGAGTACCTACTTTCATTATAATAAAATAAATAAATATTGTGGCGCAACAGAGCGAAGAACCCCAGGGCCTAGCGCATTTCTCACAACCATGCCATGTGAGGGAATGGAGGGGACCTACAATTTTCTACCGGTTCCGAACGGCTAATTGAGAAAGCTCTTTCATGGCAATGAATTTACTAACGGAGGACTTGCCAATTCCTCGCGAAAGGCGATACTCGTGGAAAAACATTTTTGCCGCTGCTGGGATTCGAACCTCGAACCTCTGGGGTAGCCGGTGGACATGCTAACCATTACGCCACGGGTACCATCTACTTTCATTAGCAATTGGTAAGTAGTCCGACGTCCTAGAGTAGTTAAATTGATTGCTATGAGCTGTCAAAAAAAGAAGTGGATTTTTGAATGCATTTCGAAAATTATTTGACAGTCCAGTTCGTTACTTGAACTAGCCCAGAGAAAACTTCAAGCTACTTTAGGGCGAGTTGAGGGAAAACTCAGGGCTAGAAGAAAAAGTCGGTTTGACAATCTGGTGAAGATGGGGGTTTTCATCAAGCGCTTTATAGTGACCACAGGGCAAACACAGGGGGCTTCAACGAACAAATCATTAGGTTTGTTCGTTGAAGCCCTGGGGGTCTACTACGCAACTCGATTCTACAATGAAAGCGTTCGAATGTTCTTCCTCCGCAATTCTAAACGATGTATGTATGTATGTAGGAGTTTATGGGAAACTTTACCGAAACTTGAAAGCAGCTGGAAGAATTCGAATTCGATTCTACTTTTGATCTTATTATAATTTAAAGGTAGAATCAAAGATGACTTTTGAATCATTCAAAAGTAGAATAGAGTTACATAGTTGGGCCCCTGGGGTTGCCCTAGGGTCGCCACAAAGCGAATGCCAAATTGAGTGTTTTTTGAGCCATAGGTTTGTCATAGGTTTTCCCCAAACTCGCCCTAGCCTTTTGCTGTGGCGATTTGAGGGCTGTCAAATCTCAAATGGCATGTATTTTTTTTTAATGACAGGGATGTGTGGTAATTTTTGGTGTAGTGTTTTTTGAGGACTGGAAAACCCAGGTTTTTTTGACAACTCATAGGATTGTCAAGAAAACCTCAATGAACCCTGGGGAAAGTTCAACGAACAGACCTATTTTGTTAAATTTCCATAGAACACTCTTGCCGTTCACAGTTGTTTAAAAGAGTTGAACAAGCCTTAGCCAACTTCGTAGTTATTAACCTATTCAGACATTTGTCTAAATAAGTCATCTGTTGAAAAATCATGGTAGGTTAGGTAGTAAGACTCTGAACATCTTAGTTCTTCTACATAACGCAGAAGCATGAATCTTATTTGAAGATGATGAAGAAAGCCTTTGTCGTCTCAAAAGGAAAAGTTTTTGAGTGATGTTTGGTCCTGTTTTTGATAACTATATAGTCAAAGTACACTGCAGGGAAATCATTTAATGGAGAGACCTCATCTTAAAAACGCAATCGAATGGAATGGAATTTGAAAAAGAGTGATCCCCCTCAGTTTTCAATATTTTTCTAATTTTGACTCTCTGCTGCTTTGCTGATCATTACGTTTCTGTGCCCTTAGACCGCAAGACTGAAAGAGCTCTCCAGAAATTAAAATCATTAGCTAAAAATATTTTTTGAGTCTTTGGAACACCCAATACTGTAAAATTCATCTAACTAGCTAACTCAATATCTTAGAAGTAAAGACTTCTATCGAAGGACCACAAGTATGTATTATAGAACCTTAATCATCAAGGTCTTGCTTTATAAGAAGAAGCATCTTTATCCTAATTTGATGAACATCTCTGCAACGTTGATTTGAATCTTCAAGAATTTCCAGTTGGTATTTCTATTTTCTACTTACTAATATCTGGCACCTTTCCTCTAGCTAGTAAATTATTCATATACTAAACAAAATAGGTCCTTAGGAAGATTCCTGTGGTACAGTTGCTACTATCAGCTCCATCCTCAACTGCTAAAAAGAAAGTTCATAAATAAAACTAACTATTCTAAAAATCAACTAGAAAAATTGGTTTTTGATCGAATAACTAGGCTTTTCAATCCATATCAGAGATGCCACCATCTTCTGAATTGCTTCACTCACACACTTATCAAACCAAAAGGTATTGGCATTAAACTAATGTGATATTATGCTTGTACGTTGAAGCCCTGGTATGGTTATGCTTGTACGTTGAAGCCCTGGTTCACAGGACAACCCTAAGGCTTAACCGACCTCAACTTTCCCAGAATATCAAAAATAGTGTTTTTGAGCCCCCTTAAAGTAGCACTAGGTTTTTGTAACAGTAGGTTTTGTTTAATGATTTCGTTTTTCCAGTTTTTTGAAAACCAAGAACCCAGGTTTTTTTTAACATGGTAACTTATAAAGGGTTTTCAAGAGCTCTATAAGACTGGCAGGGCTAAATGAGCAAAAATTAAAAAAAATTTGCTCAAAATTTGTTGCTAATTTGTTGCTAATTAGTTGCGAAAAAATCGATTTTGTTGCTCCAGCCGATCCCGAGAAATCGACAAACATGCTATCTTCACAAAAAAATAGCATGAAACATAGCGAAGGCAGGACTAAATGATCAAAAATTAAAAACAAATAGCTCAAAATTAGTTGCTAATTTGTTGCTAATTAGTTGCGAAAAAATCGATTTTGTTGCTCCACCCGATCCCGAGAAATCGACAAACATTTCTTTTTCAATACTTTTGAATACGCGTAAATTAAAAAGTATATTACATCTGACTAATTTTAGCTTATAATTAGCAGGGGACATAGTTGTTTTTGAAGTATTTGATGCTGGAACAAATATGAAAAGGAAATTAAATAATCTACCAAAATATCTTAAAAACCCTACAAACTTCGGAGAAATGTACATACTTGTTGGAGTCGCAGATTTTATGCCTCCTAGATTGGTGACCAGGACATCTTCTGGTCATTTTACAGCGGTATGTTTGCGAGGGACTCAATGGATAGAGTATGATGATCGAAATCCAAAAGAAATTTTACGAAAGCGAATCATTTTGTGTATCCGAGAACATTGATGTATGTAAAAGTGCAATAAAGAAGTATTCCCGAAAAATTATTCGAAAAATTTAAACTGTTTTTAGTTTGAAAAATCTGTATCGTAAGAGTATTTTTTAAATTTACTTACATGTATATGGATAAACATAAATGTGCATTTTATTCACCAACTAGTTCCCAGGAAATATTTTTAACTTCCCGCTAAGAAAATTGAAAATTTTTTGAAAATCGGGAAGTTATTGGTTTCACCCCGTTTTTCGAAAATCCAGTTTTCATCTATATTGACGCTATATTGACGGTTCCCGTGAGGGTGTCCGGATTCCTGAACTTAGCAGGAAGTTGCAGAGATGGCCTCTAGGTTACTTCTAAGTACTAGAAAAAAATGAAATCCAAACAATTACTATTCAGCACAGTAATCAATTAGATATTGAAAAAAAAAATACGATTTTAACAACAAAATCAATTATGTTTATCCTGGGAAAATGGAGATTCAAGCAAGCCTGCACGGTTTACAAGGATACCGATCAGAAACTCACCCGATCTCCCGGTTTCTATTTTGTTGCTGACTCTCCGGACATTGATAACTGATGCAACGATGAGCAACAAAATCAATTTGTTTGTTTATTTCCGAAAAACCGAGAGTTAAGCAAGCATAAACGGTCAAAAATTTTATTTGTTTAAAAAACATGAAAAATTTTTTTTTCGACAATTGAATTTTGCACGATCTTACAGCAACAAATTAGCAACAAAATGCAGTCTATTTGTTTTCACAATTCTTACCCTTTTTCGCTATGTTTCATGCTATTTTTATGTGAAGCTAGCATGTTTGTAGACTTCTCGGGATCGGCTGGAGCAACAAAATTGATTTTTCGCAACTAATGAGCAACCAATTAGCAACAAATTTTGAGCTATTTGTTTTTAATTTTTGATCATTTAGTCCTGCCTTCGCTATGTTTCATGCTAATTTTATGTGAAGCTAGCATGTTTGTCGATTTCTCGGGATCGGCTGGAGCAACAAAATCGATTTCTTCGCAACTAATTAGCAACAAATTTTGAGCTAATTTTTTTTAATTTTTGCTCATTTAGCCCTGCCAGTTTTATAGAGCTGTTTTCAAGCAAACCTGGGCCAAACCTAAGTTAAGTTCAACGAACGACCCTATAAATGTGAAACATTTTTCTGGGTTCTCGTCAGACGTTTGGTCTTTCGTCGCACCAGAACAATTTACTTTCTTAGAATTTCATTTCAAATAAATACAAAACACTCTGTCAATTTCATACTTTTAACTTTTCTATTTCTGACTGTTCTCAAAAAACTGGCAGTTTTATAAGAAATCGCATCTGGCATTTTGAGGTCAAAGTGGCAATTCCACGAGCGCTTACCAGTGCTTGACGAAAATGTAAACGCTTCAACTGACAACATGTAACTCTGGTGAGTGGTTCCCAAATGTTTTTCACCTCTTCCCAAAAGGGAATAAAATGAAAAATAGTGTTTTGAAGTAGTAAAATTAATGTTTAATTTAATTTTAAAAAAGGATATCTCATCACAATCAGTACAGAAACAAGAAAATGAATAAAAAGATCTGAACTAAATATGTGCATGCATTAAAGAGGTAGGCATTGAAATCAAAGAATTTGGAGAGGGTTGCATATTTAAATTGGAGAAAAGCAATAGTGTTAGGTACATAGTACCTACTTACTTGAACTGCAGCCACTGGGAATCTGACTTCGATAAGCATAACGATCTACTAAACAAAGTGAACTCATCAGACTTAATGATCATCGGAGACTTCAACGGAAGGATAGCGGATAGGTTTGACACAAAATAACTTTGACAGCGGTTACTCTCACACAATTATTAATGCAAGACGTCGATCAAAAGATGAGACTAGTGATAGGAAAGGCGCAAAAATTATGAATATGGCAGATGCTTTTGATTGCAGAGTCTTAAACGGAAGTTGTGATGGTGATTTGGAAGGAGATTATACATTCTTACGTGGGGAAGCTTGCTCCGTCATTGACTATTGTTTTGTTTCTGGTAACTGGAATTCAATTATCAATGACTTTAAAATTGGATTGGAAACATTTTCTGATCACATGCCCTTGGAAGTTGTGATAAAAGTACCAGCTTCTTCAAACGATTCCAGTAATGAAAATTTACTGAGCTTGCTACCCAAACTTTTTTGGAAGGAAAGCAGTCGTGATCTATATCAACATAATTTGAATACCCAACTCGAAATCTTAAGTAGATCAAATGTTTCGCCAGATATTGAAGTTCTCACTGAAGTAGTCAAGAAAGCAGATCCATCGACCCGCAATACAGTAAAAATGTCAAGAAAGTCAAAACAAGAATGGTTCGATAACGAATGCCAGAAAGCTAGGCAGAAATCATTTGCGTTTCTGAAACAGCTCAGGAAACAAAATACTGTGACTTTTAAGCGATTGTATGCAGAAGCAAATGGAGAATACAAGAAACTCTGCCGTTCAAAACAATTAACATATGAACAAATTAAAGTAACTGCGATAAGTTCAGCAAGATCCTCATCGGACTTTTGGAAGGCGGTAAAGGAATTAAACGGAAGAAAACTAATAATCGAACCGAATCTACAGGCTCAGCAGTTAAGAGACCATTTTAGGATCCTTCTTAATATGGAACAAATGTCTTTAGCGCACCAATACGCAGCGCCTCTCTATTTTGATGATGTTTTGGATGCTCCATTCACTATCGATGAAGTCCTAAACGTTATTAGAAAAGCGAAAGATAACAAGGCCCCAGGTGATGACAGAATCCCGTTCGAGTTCTACAAAAACTGCTCTATAGAATTTGCGATTGCTCTAACTGAAGAGTACAACAAAATATATGAAACTGGAAATATACCAATGAGTTTTAGAAGAGCTATAATATTCCCGCTGCACAAGAAAGGAGATTATAACGACCCCCAGAACTACAGAGGTATATCTTTCTTAAACACTTCGTCGAAACTGTTCGCAGCCTTACTTTATAATAGGCTCACCCATTGGGTAAAAGAAAAGAGAATACTTCATGAATTTCAGGCAGGATTTAGGGAAGGCTATTCAACGATGGACCAAATATTTTCGCTAGTTAACATTGCTGAAATATACATGCAGAAGAATAAAAAGTTGTATACTCTGTTCGTTGACTTTCGAGTTGCTTTTGATTCCGTGCCTCGTGAAGCAATGATATACAAGTTGTACTCGATCGGAATTTCAACAAAAATGATTAAAACTTTGAAAGCTCTATACGATAACAACTTAGCTATGGTCTGGGATGGAAAATGCGTTTCGGAAGAGTTTCAAACAACGATGGGAGTTAAACAGGGATGCATCCTGAGTACATTGCTATTTATCTTATTTATCAACGATTTAACAGAAAATATTGGAGGTGGTATCAGAATAAGTGTCACAGATATTCCTGCACTAATGTTCGCAGATGACATTGCAGTCTTTGCTGAAACCATTAACAGCATGCAACTTATGATAAATAGGCTGGCAAATTATTGTAGGAAATGGAACTTGTCTGTAAACTTGTCGAAAACAAAAATGATGATATTTAGAAATGGTGGCGGAAGATACTCCCGAAATGAGCAGTGGAATTACGAAGGGGAGAGAATCGAGGTCGTAAAGGAGTATAAATATTTAGGAGTTCTTATCACAGCCAACCTTAATATGAAGAAACATTTCGAGGACAAACTTTCGGAAGCTAAACGTGCGATAGGCTCAGTTTGGGGAAGGTGTATCGGAAACAAATATTTAAACCACAGCGCAAAGCAAAAAATTATACGTGCAACTGCAACATCCATTATGTTATACGGAGCTCAAGTATGGGGATATCGTTCGTTTGCTTCGGTTGAAATTTTTCAGCGTTATTGCGTCAAAAGAGTATTCAAACTGCCAAGTAACACCCCCAATTACATGATCCATCTGGAAACAGGGATGCCACCACTCTTTTTGGACACGCTTATGCTACACTTCGAATATGTAAACAGAGTTATGGCGATGGATGAGAGACGACTGCCGAAGGTAATACTCTCCTATTTGATGTTGACAAAAAGTAATTGTGTGCAAGAATGGGAAAATTTAGCACGCGAAAGCAGGATAAGCACGAGTTTTGAAAACCAGGAAAATGTTTCACTTTTGAAATGTACATTAGCAAAAATATTAGAAACAACTGGTAACCGGATGTACGACTCATACGCCAATGAAGCACAATCATCGATATATCGAATTTACTTCAGCAAACTTAACTACAACTTACAAGAAAAAACATATTTTTTGAACACCAACTCAACAGAAAAAATTAGCACAATATTCAAAATAAGAGGTGAACAAGCAAACTTAAATTACATACCACATCGACCTGATCTTCCAATTGAATGCAGCCTTTGTAATCTTAAAGAGAGAGAAGATGTGTACCATTTTCTCGGGAAATGTCCAATTTTGTGTGAAATACGAAGGATTTACTTTGGAACTAATTTACTAGAGATGAAGGATGTCTTGAGCATTTTGAACGGAGAACGCGGATGGGACCTACTATATAAATACACAGTTAATGCGCAGCAATATAGAAAACGTATTATTGAAGGCGACTTCTGATCATCAAGCTTTTTTTTTAAATTAAATTAAAAAATTTTTTTTTATTAGCATTGTTAAAACAAATTTGTCAATCTGGTAGACGGCATTAAGCCAAACCAATTAGACTCTAAGCTATTTTTAAGATTTAAGTATATAATTATATGAATTTTAATAAAGTCAATAATAATAATAATAAAAATAAAAAATATGTGCATGTAAATATTTGCAAAAATATCGCCAAAATCTCTTCTATCTTTAAAAAGGAAAAAAAGAAGAAGCCTCGACCGTGACAGGACTCGAACCTGCAATCTTCGGATTCGAAGTCCGACGCCTTATCCATTAGGCCACACGGTCCACATAAATCTCATACTGTTCATTCAAACCTAAATTACTTCCGTTACGTAAGTATTCATCATCCACTGTGAATATAACAGAATAAGGGTGATAAAAACTCACTATCAAACAACCCCCATTAAACAAGAGTCATCAATTCCGATACAGTTTTGTAAAATCTTTGTCGCACCAGCATGCAGCACGTAATAAACTGTCGCCCTTCTTCAGCAGAGTGGAATATTCCAACTATTTCCTTACAGCGCATGTGTCGAAATGCCTACGTTGAGTATCGGATGAAATTCAAAACAATTTCTCATAAATTCAAATTGAAACAATCTGCATGCGATATCGTTAATCAAATTGAATACCTACCTTTTTCTTTCTGGTAAATTGGTTCATGCAAACAAACTATTCACGCTCGTTATGCATTGAAAATATTGTATCCAAAACAAGAAGGAATTGCAAACTGTGACACAATCTTTCAAAAAGAAGGAAGAAAAGAAAAAAAAATACAAAAATTAACACACCTAACATGGCGTGTTCCGTGTTCGTTTGGTGAGTTATGATTCATGAATGAAACTTTGGCCTTTTGGAGCAAATCCCTCATACACGATACACGAACACACCAAACTGTTGCTTTATTCGTGGAAAACATGAAATACTTTTTGATTTTCATCAGACTCAACCTGTCGGATATGGTTTATTTGTACCATGTGCATGTCGGAAGGTGTTACAAGAATGTCTTATTTTTGCACTTTGGCTCTAGACTGAGTGATTTGATTGGCTTATCAAGAGGCTTTCGAAATTGGAGACAGATTTACAGAATGGGATTAGGAATTAGCAATCTCAATCAGATTGCGAAGTTCCCACAACCATTAAACACCAAAAAAGAAAAGAAATATGACACTAGTAACTTAACATAAAGAAAACATGAATACCACAATCAAATCAAAACACATTAAAAAAGACACACCGAGTGACATCTGATACACAACATGAATCACAACTCTGATGCCACCCACAGTTTGAAACATAGTTTCCTATTTATAGAGAAAAAAAAATAAGTTAAGAGCTCCACGCCACGGGAGATATTTAATTGTTCGACAGGCAAACAAAGGTCCGGTTCACATGGTTCACGTCTGCACTGCGCAAAATTTATGCGAGTGTATTTATATCTTCAACTATATGAAATGTCAAATGGTCAACATTGACAACATTGCCGCTAGCCACTGGCAAGCAGCTGATATAACAAGTTTGAGGTGTCTTGGCGGGGCCAATTAAAACGGTAGACTTAATTTGTGCTTTGGGTCAGTTGTGGTTAAACGCTTGTAGTCATTTTGGTATTAGCCAATTTCAATGCAATAAAGCCGCACCCACTTTGCTTTGGCACACCTAACTAATCACAAAATTGTGTCAAATTTATAAATAAGTTCAACGGCTTATGCATCATATAAATATTTTTACATCTTCTAAGCCTTCGTTATTAAATATTTTCTATTATAAATTCAAAATTTGATACCACTGAACCGATAAGAAATTAATAAGTTTGTGTTTTTCAAATTTCAAATACAAGGGTGGGTTAATAAGTCTGTGACTAATGGACTTTTGAGAATACTTAGAAAAATAAAATAACGTTTTATACTTTCAAAAAGTCACAGACTTATTGGCCCACCGTCGTATAAAAAGTTTTAAAACAAAGTTTTTTCCTAAATTTTTTGATCGTCCAGCCAAGCTATTTTAAAGAAAAAAAAAGTAACGAGTTTTATTTCAGCCGGTATCTGGCGAAGAGGGCTTTTTTTAATAATTCACGCGCACTCTAACGGGTTGTGATGTGACTACCTTTTTAGTGTTGAAAAACACACTGCGGGTGTTAGGAAATAAAGAGAGGATAAGAAAGGAGATACCAATTTACATTGTTCTTGAATTTCTATGCATAGCAATGCGTGGGGAAAATCGAGTTGGGTAGAGCATTTCTCATCCAGGTTGAGCGGCTTAAATATACGACCGAAGTTGTGTTGAAGGGAAAACTGATGTGCATTTCTTGCGAGGCGGGTAATTGCGGCTACATTGTTTCAGGGGGAAAATACAACAGGCTAAATATTTCACTAGAGCACAGTCTGCAAAAAATAGCGATAAAAAAAAGAGAGACATGAAACGTTACGACGTGACGTGACGACGCGACGTTCCCAGGAATCAATTGAACTTACAGTTGAACTGTCACCTATCAATTTTATTGCTATATTTTGATCCCTGTCAGGCAGGCACAATGACGATTGAGGAGCACTTACCCGAACATAAATATACTCTAGTTTGGGGCGTATGTAGGCTTTAAAGATTGATGCCAGATTCACAATTTCCTGTGTCGTTTTAAGAAACCTAAACATTTTGCAGCATTTTTGGCAACTTCAAATATGTTGTCATTTGTCAAAAGATTGTCGTTTAAACATATACCAAGTACTGACAGCTTTTAGGTTTCGTGTATGCAGGTACCATTCATTGAACGATGAGAGAGCCAGATGCCAAACACTGTCAAATGCCTTAGCGCAATAATACTAAGCCATCAATTCACCAGTGGACCTTGTGCTTTCGCTCTTCAAGATATTTAGTGAGTTGACGGTAAATCAATGTTTCCATGACCTTGGAAAAAAAGGAAGGTAGTGCAATTGTCTATATTGACATGAACCTTGATACAGCCCCACAAAAAGTTGTTTTAAAATGTCAAATCCCACGAACTAGGCGGCGAACTGACCAGCCCCAACCCCCATTCGTGATATAAACTGTTCACCAAACAAGCCTCTCAATTGGTTCATTGTTAAGCGTGCCATGTGGCATGTAGCACCGTCTTACTGAACCCGTATATCACACTACGTAAGCGTGTTGGTGTTTTAATGTCCAACAATGTTAATTTGTAAATTTTTTAAAACCTTCCCACTCAGCGCACTAACTATGACCATTTTAACCCCATTACTCGAATGTTGCGCTTAGCCAATGGTGCACAAGACATTCTTGATTTCAACGCAAGCTTACCATCTCTTAGAAATAAATTATCCTCTAATCATTTTCAATTTCCTAATTAACTTTCCCTTAGCTTCTCAATTATATTGACTTTAATTTAATTAATATTTATTGTAAATATTTTATTAGTACTTAAGAAAGTAATTTTTGTAAATATTTAAGTTTTCTTTTTATTTGTATGTATGTTGCTTGAACTAAGCCAGATAAATAAATAAAAATAATTTGGTGCGAAAATTGGCCCGAATGGCAACCTCAGTAGGTCGATAAACTGGCCATAAAATCGAAGAAGCCCACGATGAACATTCTTCAAAGAGCCGCATTTCGATGATAAAGTTCAATAATTAACAGGCGTTGTTCGGTTGTAAGTTGATTGATTCATGATTAAATTATAGATCAAACGAAGATGTTTGACAGTGACACAAAACACGCAACGTACATGAAGTGTCAAAATCATTGTTGCCAAAAAGAAAAAAAAAAAAGAAAAAAAAAAGTCAACCATTATTATGCTTGCATTTCAATGAGTATGTGATCTCGAAAGAGCTACATCTCTCGGCTCAACAATATACAATAGTGATTCATTCATGCGGTGCATCGCATTGACCTCAGAAAGCGTCTAAAAGCATTGGAATAACTGAAGCCAGTTTTAGCTGATTTTACTGCCGGGGTTTTTTGCCTTGATTTTTTCGATCTTAGTGGAGATCGCTTCATAGGTTTGTATGATATTGTCATTCAAATGGCATTATCTGGATCTCTTCTTTAAACATGACAATATGTAATACCAACTGTGTCGGTAGTGTCTCTTTTTCTGTATAGATGGTATTTTTGACTTCAAATTCTATCAAGCTTTGTTACTCCTGCGGTCACACAGAGCATCATCATATAAGTTGCCATCGACGCCGACGCGACGTACTCTCATTCTTGAGAGTCTTTTGTAGAGTCTTTTTTTCAGCTTGTGGGAGTCATTTTTCTGTCTAAGAAGAGGGCGGAGTTTTCTCGACACTTAACTCACCCTACGCTTTCTCCATGATTTATGTCTTCATCTCAAGTTGCTGTAGGTACTGATCACAGATCCCAGATATTCAAACTTTTCACACTTTGGAAGCACATTCAAATAAATGTCAGGAACATGCGTGTCTGGATCAGAAAAGAGGCAACACCAGTAGTCAATCTTTTTTTTAACTAATTCGATATACACTATTTTCTAAGGTACGGTAGTACTATATCGGATGGATCATTCGATCATTCGACCCCATAGCGATTAGATGAGCTTAATCTTTGTACTGGAGTGACCATTACTACATACGTTAGATGCTTCTTGAAAGGATATAGGATCCTTATTTATGATGGCTCCATTGTCAGCAAAGTTGTTTTAATTTGGTGTTCTGTACTGGACCCCAATAAAGAACAGAGGCCTTAAGGCGCCCTCCTGGTGTACACCTACTGTAACTTGGAATGCTTCGGTGTCTTCAGGTGGGCATCTTACCTTCGTCACTGCTTCTTAATTCATATCCTCAATCATCCGCGCATAGATCTCTAGAACTCTTCGCTGTGGTTGTCGACCGCAACTCTTTCAAAGGCAACCAGCAAAACATGCAAATCACGATATTTTTCACTAGGATCAATATACTTTGGATTGCATCTATTGTTGACTTGACAGCGACAAACTAGCATTGCTGATCAAACAGGCTTATTATTTTCCGCAGTCGGCTACCCATTCTACTCAATTCCCTCACAAGGCATGGTTGTGAAAATGCGCTAGACCTAGAAGCTCCTCGCTCTGTTGCGCCACCCTTTATTTATTTTTTTTATTTTTAGTCGGCTTTCCAATACCCGCTCAGCGATCTTCAAAATGTTAAACATAAGCTTTATCGAACGACAGCTATCGCAATGTCGTGTAGCTCCCATCCCTTTGTTCCCTCCATTAACCTCCTAATTTTATAGATGCGAATTTAAACCGTCTCCCATCTTTTTCAAAACACAAATGGCAACTCATCTGGCACAGTACAGTACAATTGCTATTTTTGGAGATAGTAGCTGCAGTGTTCAGAATTGTGTCTTCCAGACATGTCTGTTTAAATCTCCGCCAGCAAACTAAAACTCATCTTTTGTGCTTTCCTTAAGTAGATTGTAAAAAACTAACAAAAAAAAAAGATTGTGAAAATTTAATCCAACAGGGGGAGCATATGACCTGAAAATATTCCACACCTCTATGACTGCATCATCAAGTTAAGAGAGAACAAACAATCACTAGACTTCGAAATGTTCAACAAGCTGCAAAGTAGCTCTTCCGCAAGGATAATACCGCCTCCGTTTTTGCTTTGATCCGTTCCATAGTAGAACATCTTGTAAGCTTTTGTATTTACCTAAAAAAATGGCTCTATTTCCTAATATATCCCGCCATTTCATTTCCAGGACACACAAGATGTCTACAAGCTAAATTAGACCGGAAATCCCAATAGCAATTTTTTTTGTTAGTTGGTTTGAAATCAATTTAAAAAAGTGATCTTGTTTTTGCTCCTTTGGGTAACAGTTGAGAATGTTGAGAACTTCATTCAAAACTGCCGCAATAAACATTATTTGCCATCAAAGTGAAAACTACAATTAAAAAAATGGAAATAATAAAACTCGACTGCAGCCGGATATAGCCGTTTCACCACGAAAATAGTTTGAGGGTGTTCCTGGCAAAGGGGGTACGAGTTGACTCTCTGAGTTATAATTGATATATAGATAATTATCTACTCTGTGTTCTTACTTTCTAGCTAGTGACTCTTTGTTCAAAGTTTTGGACTATTTTGCTAGCCCCCGGCATCCGTGCAGAACTGATCTAATCATTTCTGCTCAGTCCAGGATGAGTACCAATCATTTAAAGAGCAATTTTTAGAAATAATACGATAATCTCGCAAAACGTGTTTACGTTTTTTGACATGGGCATTACGTGCATGCTCCAGTTTAACAAACTCAAAAATATCGAGTTCTTTTTTAAATTGATTTAAAACCAGCCGACAAAAAATTGGCGACTAGGGTTGTCGGTTTGATTAATCTTGTGGAAAAAATGGCACTCTGGTTCTGCTCGGTGGGTTTGGCTATACATACATACTTACTTTGATGTCAGTTTTCTGGATGTGATCTTTCCTTTAGCCACCTTTTATGACAAGCGGAGAGGCATAGCTCACAGCAATGACATTCTAACGTATCACTGAATGAAGGCCCCGACCCATAGAATCAGTTGCGTCCGTTCGCTGCCGGATTCACCTGACAGCTGTGAGTTTTGCCGGACACAACGGATTGGGGTGACCCATAGAATCCGTTGCGGTGTCTCAACTCAACAAGACCACTCATGTTAGCAGAAGAGAAAATTTCAAATTGGTTCTTACTGCGCATGTCATCAGAGAGAAAATTTTAAATTGGTTCTTACTGCGCATGTCTCTCTTCTGCCGGACGCAAAAAGTTAAAAGTTGGGCTACTTTTTGCGTTGCGTCCGTTGCATCCGATGCTTATGGGTCACCTCTCATAAGATCGTGTGTATTTAATCGAGCTGTCAGGTGAATCCGAGAGCGAACGGACGCAACGGATTCTATGGGTTGAGGCCTTTAGACCGGCCATCGGACGACATCAACTGATGTCGGTTAGATTGGCATATGCACTCTACTCTTTGTAGAGTTACATGTGCTTGTTTGGTTTGATCAGTAGAGTTCGTCCGACGATGTTCAATCCCATAATCGGTCAATCTCTGATTGAATATGCGTAAGACGTAGACGATAACAACTGAAACAATTTACAGGCACCATGAGGTCCGAGATTTGGCATAACAACTCATAAGGTAATAATAAGAATGACTCCTTCTTTCAGATTCAATATTCTTGTCAAAATTTCTTCTCTTTTTTCTTCACTTTTAGTTCATTTGCTTTCAAACGCAGTTTTGGCACGAATACTTATCTATGCAAAAAAAAAATTGCTTCTATAGCGCCTTACCTACTTACATCTTCACTTTGAACAAATGCATTCTTTGGGTATTATCTTTCATCTTCTTCTTGGAACAGAACACCCATCCACGCCGCATTGTATGCCCATATTAATATACATGCGTTAACCTTGAGCTAGATTTTCAATTTCTTGCAATGTTTCTAGCCAACAGACCGAGAGTTCTTGAAATTCAATATTCCCCTCAGGTCGTTTGCCCTCTCAAAGGTTAGTACTAGAGAAAGATGTGGTTTGATGCAGGTATTCTTTTATTCTAAAGCCACTCACAAAGATGCGAGTGCTAACTTCTTCTCTATAGCTCATTTATATGAAGGAAAAACAAAAACAAACAAACAAACAAACACGCTTCGTGAGATTCACTCTTTAGCTTGGCATTTGATCGAAAGTGAATAGAAAACAAAAACAAATACCGGGTTAGGAGGTCAGTATGTATAATCTTTAGTTCACCATCAGACGAAGCGTATATTCAAATTTACTGGGTATCCAAAAATTACACCAGTTACAAGCGGGCCTGAATTTGGTACAAAAGCAAATGTTTCCCAAACGGGAAAGACCACTTAATCCCCAGACAGGCCAAACTGATTGTGGGGCCCACGAAAACAACTCGTCAAAAGTCAATGTAAATGCAGTTCTACTGCACAGCTCTAAATCAATAAAATAACATAAAAATTTAATATTCCATCCAAATGGCTGACCATAACTAAACTTACCATCGTACCGTTGTTGGTTGCATTGGTTGCCTGTTTAAATATATTCAAACCAGATCGGAATAGCGTCCGCTTTGAGTTCATTTCATGATGGTTTTAGCCCAACCCCGATAGGTGGATTACCTTGAGACAACAACGGTAACCAGATTCGAATTAAAAGACCATGTATGTATATGTGTAGAGCGTAGATAGATACAAAAGTATACCAGGCATCAACTTGCCTTTTATCATTTAAAACTTATGCAGCTTTATAAGAATTTTCTTCGTCTACCACAAACAGTGTCAACCGATCGACACGTTTATACTTTCGAAAAGCTGTCACAAGCGAAACCGCCCTGGTCAGTTTGAGATTGAGACTTGTGTGTAATGCTTTTAGTCGAATGAGCCTGAGTTTAACTTATTCCGGTTGGTCTTTAGTATAAGTTCGGTTAAATGAGGGTGAGGAGTTGAAGTATACTGGTCATGCAGGAAATCGAGGTAGAGTAAATTGAATTTTGTTGCTTTAAAAATGTATGCTATCGATGGGAGACTTGGTATAAGAATCAATTAATTTTAGATCAAAGGAAACAAGAAAATCGTGACTTGGATTCCAGCTCAACTATTTTTTTGTTGACGAGAAGAAGAACAGAAACCACATAAGAGTAAAGACAATGCAAATGGAGTGACATCTAAGGCTAGGTATAGACAAAAGAGATCGTTCTAAGTTTGACATGGACTGGCGTCGATGGAACAACTTATTGCAAATTTTGTAACTGTCAAACAGGCCAAAAAAGGTGTTGTGAGAATTCAAAGTTTACCCACTCCAGTTCGCAATGAAAATGCCAAAGGTCTAGATTCGAACCGAGTTTCAGCTTTGTTGCCTTTGTCTTGTATAAAGGTGCGAACCATAAAATCGAGAGTATTTAAACCTCCCAAAACCACGTCGTCCTTCAAGTTTAAATTTAATTCACCCCATGTCATGTTTTTGTGTTGTCCTTGAAAAGGGATGCAACAAAAGACAATCACTGAAGGGGCATTCGTACGTCGCGTCGGGTTGTCCCTGACAGCACTGGATCTCTGGAAATACAGAAACCTTGTTGCATTTAGAATGCCTGCCTGTCGCGATGTCTGTACAAATCAATTTATTTTGTGGAATTAAGATTTCACGGCTGATGATGATGGTGCAGTCGACCATTAGCATATTTCTCTCTACACTTATCTTTAACTACCTATGCAGCTCTTCATCTGCTTTGCATGGTCTTGTTTCACTTTTCATAGGATACGAATAGTTACAAGTGTTAAAAGTAAGACAGGAGGGTGCTCCACTCTGTGTTGGTTGGCTAAACTTACCACATACCTCTATACCTATACCTACCTATGAGCCATCTCCGAATGCATCACTGATGTGGGAACTTAAGTTTTGAATTCACTTTGCACAATGTGAACTTAATTGAAATAGATTGTTGTGTGTTTGCTTTTGTACGTTGATTAATTTATATTTTCTTTCTGTTTCAGAGTGTTTTCATCGAGTAACCGGGTGACTTGCATTTTGGCCGTGGGAGATGTCTGGCATGAGACATCGACCTCAGGCTCCGCCAGGGAATGGCGACAGTGATGACAATTTTACAGACGATGAGAGTTCACCATTAACGCAGGATATTTATGGTGGAAGGTATGTAACTACATGAATGATGTATGACCGTTTTATTGCTTTGATTAATGATATAGGAGTGTAAGGATAGGAGTAGAAGTGCAACAATAGAGAGTTATACGGGTATTCTTATCGAATTCTGTAGGAATCAGTTGTGTGAAATGAGTTTTTTTTCTCTTTTTGAAAAATTGATTATTCTTCACTTCAGGAGCACAGAATAGCACCAGAGAAGTCAACTGCGGCAAGGAAGTGCCATTTTGCCTTCGGTCGCCATTTTGTTATCAATTGCTTTGAAATCAATTTTAACTAGTGAGAGTTCTAATCTAATCTAATCTAGTTATTTGGATATTTTTGAGTTTTATACAGTGGAGAACGTTGAAAACTTTATTCAAAGCTGCCGTAGTAAATGTTATTTGAAATAAAAGTGAGAAGATCAATAAAAAAAAAGCAATAATGAAACCTAACTACAGCCGGATGTAGACGTTAGTTCAAATAAGACGATATCTTTGATTTTACCACAGAAAAAATTTGAGGATGTTTCAGCAATAAAGAAAATAGTAGTAGACTCTCTCTATCACCTACTCTGTGACCTAGAGACCCACATTGAATTCAAAATGCAGCGCAAACGCGAGGGGTTAGAGAGACACGTAAAGCGTTTTTTTAGACGTGTGGTTTTTAAGAAGAAATAAAGCGCATATAATTAAAAGAATTTAGCTTTAGAGAGCTAGCTAGAGTAAGCTGTTATAAAGATAAGGGTCAGCCATGATGACTTTGGGCAAATGGCCGCCGCGGCTGGCTCCAAGAAATCCCAGCCGATTTTCAACCATTTTTTGCAGCGTATGGTGCCGTAGGTCAGCAATAATGCTCAGAATATTTTCTTCTAAAGCTTCAATCGTCTAGGACTCATCTGTCTAGACAAGCTACTTCACATAACCCCCCAAAAAGTAGTTCAGCGGTGTTAAATCGCCTGATATTGGAGGTAACTCACAGGTTTATAACTTGAAATTATGCAAAAATTATCGGAAACAGCAATTTCTTTTCGAGACAATTTACTGAACGTACATTGTGCAGTTAATTCTTCACGATGAAATGGCAATCTAAGCTGAGCATAAGTCAAGTGACCGCAGTCAAAAAGACCAACTCCGAAATAAGTTTTGCCAGATCAAAAACCACACGTGTAAAAAAACACCCTTTAAAATATCCTCATCAGTTCGTGTTTCGATAAAAATGAAAGGGATTATTAGGGGTTTTTCTTTTTTAGTTCCGAACAGTGAACAGAACTGAGAACGAACAGCGTGAACGTGTTCTGAACTGAGCGTGTTCAGTGAACTGCGCTCAGACTCTTGCTCTAGATGCCCCGTCATTTTATTTCGAGCACGTAGAGTGCGCTCACGTAGTGTTCTGAATAAAAAAGGAAAGCATTTTGAGCGTTCAGGTGTTGATGAATTGAAAAAGAAATACTCTTACGTTTTTGACGTTTCACTTTTCTGTTCGGAACTAAAAAAGAAAACCCCCTATTGTCAGCAATATATGTTTTGAAATGAACATAAAAAACTACCGAATACCTGCTTTATTCTGACTGCAATGCTAACCACATCAGCCACCAGTCACGCTATAGTTTTCGTTTGAAAGGATTCTTTATTAATCATTACAGACCCCGTATTAGGAATTACGAAACGTGAGGCAAAAAAAAAAAACAAAACTCTCGAACTGATCGCCACAACACAGACCGATTATGAATAACGAGAAAGGATCCACGAAAATGTCACAATGACAACAAAACGACCGCAAAAAGCAGTCGTAAATGAAAGTAATTTTCGTGAAACGAAATCGCAACGTAACGATAACGAGAAGTTATTCGAGAGTATCGCTATTTGCAATACAGGTACAGGATATTGAAGGAAGTACAATGAGAAACGATTGTGTGGGATGTGGCAACTATATCCCTACACTCGTTCTACTCGTATTATTTTAATGCATTGATGCCTGAATGACAATAAACCTTCCGCTTCAGCGCCAACCCCGTTACGTGCGTTGCGTTTTGCCATTATTATTTTCTTGTTGTTTTTTTAACTGTCAAAGTTAACAAAAGTTCAAACAAACTGAACTTTTTGCTTTGAGTTGGAGTCACGTTGCGTTGTCTTGAACACGAACCAACGTTACATCGAAGTCACAGCAACATTGTGATTCAGGCATAAGGTTGCATTGTGAAGGCTTATGAATAAAGCTCTAGTAGCGGATGTGAATTGTAGTCAGTATACAAAAGGTTCGTTCGATGAACTTTAGCCAGGGTTGGCCCAAGTTTTCTTGCAACCCTATGAGTTGTCAAAAAAACCTGGGTTTTCCAGTTCTCAAAAAACGCTAAGCCACAAAATCACCACACATGCCTGTCATTTTGATAAAAATACATACCATTTGACAGCCCTCAACTCACCCCATCAAAAACCTAGGGCGAGTTGAGGGCAAACCCAGGTCAACCTTAGGGCTCAAAAAACACTCAGTTTGACATTCAGACATTCAGCGAGTTTAGGTTTTTCAAAAAACGCTTTGTGGTGACCCCAGGGCTTCAACAAACAAACCTAAAGATACACTTTTTGGGATCTAAAAACTTTTCCTTTTCGAGACAGTTTACTAAACGTAGGTAGTGCCGCGTCTTCAATTCTTCCACGATGAAGTGGCAGACTAAACTGAGCAGAAGCCAAAAGACATCTGTCAAAAAGGCAACTCAAAAAAAAGTATTACCAGATTAAAATCCACACTTAAAAAAGATTTTTAAATATCGTCATCAGTTCGTGTACCAACTTGTCACACTATAGTTTTCCTTTGAAGGGATTCCTTATTAAATTCTTTTCAATCGCCGCATTGCGCATTACGAAACGCTAAGCAAAAACAAAACGGAGCCCAAAATAACGATAGCCGAAACATAGACCAAAATAGGGATGCTCATGGAAAAAAAACATCGATGTTTTATTCGATGTGATACATCGTAGCCTTACATCGATGTTTGTCGATGCATCGCATAAAAACATCGATGTTTACGATGTATCGATATTTTTTGAGCAAAGCGTACTCGTCGCGTTTGCAGCTCTGGATATATGAAGTAAAGGAGAAGAGAGCATATTATGTATGACATGAATCAGGGAGCTGCAGTGAATGTCTCGTTTTGAGAATGCATTCATTTATTCATTGCTTTACACACCATTCAGACACCATTCACCTTAATCCAAAGCAATACACACAGTGCACTCTCTTTTAGTCAACAAGAC
Source organism: Melanostoma scalare (assembly GCA_949752695.1). Lineage (NCBI taxonomy): Eukaryota > Metazoa > Arthropoda > Insecta > Diptera > Syrphidae > Melanostoma > Melanostoma scalare. The sequence goes on from OX456986.1 coordinate 149,574,409, forward strand.
CAGGTTCTCACTCTCATTCACTTTACTGAAACAATGGCAGGCAATGAAAATATGTATATGCGTATGAGCTTTCGTGAATAGTGTCTAAGGCAACGAATCATCTGCAGTGCAACGAATACCTCATAAGGCAACGAATACTTCACAGTGCAATACTGTGATAAAGAACACAAAAACAACAACAACAAAACCCAAAAAATATAAATAACGACCAAGTCAGGTCACAAAATGTATATTCAAACCTATCTATGAACATGAAAAAATATTCGTTGTCATCCCTCATCATTCGTGAACATTCGCTTTTTTTCGAATACAAGCGAATGGTGTACCTGTTTGAGTTTGAATGGTCCATTCATTCATCATTCATGGGCACAAGCAATGCGAAGACTCGTATTCACAAGTGTTGTGTACTTTTCTACAAGCATCACACTTGTTTCATCATTGTGAGTGTGAGACTGTGTACGGCTTGTTTTTTGGGGAATGATTCCAAAACGCTAGTGATTGCACTCATGCAGTTCTCTGACATGTATTAAACAGAAAAAGAACACTGAAATCGATTTGGTTAGGTACTGTAACTGTGAGTTGTGAGTGTGTATTGTACGATCTTGCTTTATTCAATATGGATCGAATGAAATACACCATCCCACTGATATGAAATAAATTTAACTGTAGATTTGGCACTTTGAGTGAGTCTTTTCAATGCTTGCTTCATTCGATGCATCGAATAAAAAAACATCGATGCATCGGTAAACATCGAAAGGGTGCGAAACATCGGATTTATTCGATACATCGAATAGTAAACATCGATGTTTTCAATGTATCGATGTTTTTTGAGCAACCCTAGACCAAAATTATTAACTGAGTCTATGAAAATGTCACAACGATAACAAAACGACCGTCAAAAGCAGTCTAGGCCGAGGCCACGCAGTCAGCGATAAGCGAGCGAGCGAGCGACTGAACGACATGAAAAAATTAAAACAAATGAAATTACATTGAACTGGCCATGCATTGAGCGAGCGATGAGCGATTTTTTTAAGCGACTGAACGACGTCGCTCTGTCACCAAACTTGTTCTAATTTTTAGTTTATCGCTTAGCGTCAAGAGCAACAGATAGAGAAGATACAACAAATATAAACGTAGGGCTCTTGACAACGGCATTTTAACAACTAATCGCTAAAGAAATGTCGCTCACGAAACGAGTGGCCCGTCGCTCGACTTTGTCGCTTAATCGCTGATCGTTCAATCGCTCGCTCGCTTATCGCTGACTGCGTGGCCTTAGCCTAGTGACAGCGATTTTCGTGAAACATAATCGCAACCACACGATAGAGAGGGGGTTTTCTGTGATCATCTTTCTTTGCAATACGGTCGCAGGACCCTTACCGAATAACGAAGCACGAATAAAATCACAAAATGAAAAAAATTATGAGAATGGATCCATGAAACTGTCAGAACTTTAACAAAACTGTAATGGATCTGCGTTGAAGTACGATCAAGTGCTTTATTTGTGAAATTTCTCACGTCTTAATGCAATAGTTTTTCCGATCTCGTCCGGACAATCCACCGTTCTGAACGGATACCTGCTAAGGCCGAATAACAGGAAGGAGGAAAGCTTGGCCGCAAATTGGCGCTCTATCATTGCTCTTGTGATGCATTTTAATTGGCTCTTTGCTCAATATACTCAATTGGCCTTAAGGCAAAGCTTGACTGAAGATGATTTTTTCATACTGTTTGTCGGATACAGTCTTTCAGCTGTTTCCACTGGAACGCAGTTTCCCTTGGAACGTTGGTATGATAAAAATGGGTTGTTCATCGAAACTTTTAAAACTAAAGTTTTGCTGTTCACGAAAACTATAAAAGGCTGGTTTGTGGGAATTCAAAGGCATCATTATCTCTTTCTCAAATACTTGAATTCCCCTAAACAATTTCATCTCATCAGGAGTGCATCGAAAATCAAATACTTGATCTTTCGAAGTTGAAAAAAAAAATTTTTTTCATGCAACGCTTTTCTATTTTGATATTGAGAGTGTACTTTTTGATCATCTGAAAGTCTATCATTTCAGATTTGCTAATGAAAATCTAACCTTTTCAAACAGAGATCAGATCAGCCGTTTAGGTGTGTACCAACCTTGATGATACATCTAGCTTCTTCTGGAAGACAGTCCATAGCTGCTGACCAAGCATTTTGTTTTGTGGTACGCCTAACTTGAAAAATTAGAATAATACATTTTATTTCGCTTAGTACTTAGCTGATAGAAAGGTCGAAATATGTCGAGTCAAAAGCTGCTAAGGCACTATCATTCTAAAGTCATTGTAAGGGAGCTTTTGGCAAGACATGAGATCTGTCAGCAAAAAAGGCCTTTGGATATATACGACTACGATAAAACCAATCATGTCCTCTGCTCTTCAGTAGTTTGGTGGTCCAAGCTCTCACTTAAATATGTTATTGCCTCGTTCGCAAAATTTCAAATTATAATATTTAGTGGCAGTTCGGGGCCTGTCCCAGCACTCTAGGTGTAAGAATAATTGTAAAGACTTAAAAGAATACAAAATGAAACACTATGTAGGGCCCTCGATTCAATGGTGAATCTTTCTCTCTTGATACCTATACCTTATGGGTTGTAGGTACTCTCAAGACCATATTTCCCGCTTAAAAAGATTTGGTCTTTGGAACACACAGGAGTTTTGAGGAACACTAAAGCAGAATATCTGCTTTACATCTAATGGACATTTGCATTCAACATGAGAAGTTCAAAACTCATACTGAGTCAAAATTACACGATCAACTTTTCGCCGGTTCAGGATTGGCCCACTCTAGAATTTAAAGTAGGAAAGGATTGTTATCGGATCTTCACAGATAGTTCTGGCGTTGGTGCCTTTGTGGAGAGTGGTGAAATAGGACTGCATGCCTCATTAAGCCACACAGACCGTCTTCCAAGCACGATGTATGCATCCAAATGGCTATAAGCTACGTTACGAAGAATAGTTGGATGGGAAGAAATATTTGTGTCTGCAGAGACAGTCAAGCTGTGCATTACGGCTTGATTGGAAACCAGATCGTCGATTAACCTTTGAGGCAGGATCGCAGACAGCTTACTCAACACCTGAACCTGCCTTGCTTCGTAGACATGATGAGAGCTGGCTTATCATGTTTTCTGGCTTTTTTCCGAACATCTGCAAAGGTATAACAAAAGAATGTTGCTATCTGGTAACTCAAAAAAAAATAATACTGAGATAATATTTATAACCTTGTACTAACTGCAACTAGTACAGATATCGTCTTAAATCTGTTTTACATAGCCAATTGGTGTCCCCCAAGGCCGTTGCTTGTGTTCACATAATTTTTTTAATTTTTTTATTCTAATAAAAGCTTTGAAATGATCATCGAACACTCTGTTGCTTAGATTATTATTCATCTAGGCAGTTAAAGGCCCTCTACCTCGAACTCCCGAAAAGAAGATTCAAAAAACCTCCATATACCATAAAAATTGCTACAGTATAGAAGAAATAGAAGAATACTTTAAACGCTCAAAACAAACCTAATAAATTCTTCTGACAATAAAAAAAATATTTCTTTTTCTTTATTTCGCAGCCAACGTACAATACAAGAAACAAAAGGATGGGACGTGTTTCGAGATCCACCTTTGAAGGTGGACAGTGGTTCGATGGCGAACCAGGCTTGTTTAGATATAACTGTTAAAATATTAAAAGTTTTTGCATATTTACTTACATTTGTAATCGTACTGACGGGAGGTGTTCTAGCTAAGGGCTGTGTATTATTTATGACATCACAAATACGTAGAGATAAGAAAATATTATATTGCAATAAGGACCTTGTAAGTATATCCATACGGAAGTTCTTCACACTCTCTTTCTTTCCACACTCATGATAATGATAATATTATTTGTTCCTCAGGGTCGTGATAAAACCTTTGCAGTGAGATTGCCCGAGGAGGAGCGGATAGCATGGATTTGGGCAATAGTCGTTTGCTATGCAGTACCCGAAATTGGTGCCCTTATTCGAGCGGCTCGTATTTGTTTTTTCAAAACCTTCAAAGTCCCAAAGACGAGTCATTTTATGTTTCAACTTTTGATGGAAAGTTTGAGTACCTTTGGTACGGCAATACTCATGTTCATTGTACTGCCCGAGATCGATGCCATTCAAGGAGCCATGTTGACCAATTGTCTTGTTCTTGTGCCGGGTATTTTGGGCCTTCTATCCCGTTCGTCGAAGGAGGGAAAATGTGCCGTTAAGGCGATAGTCGACATCGCAGCTATTGCCGCACAGGTAACTGGATTTGTTGTTTGGCCTTTACTGGAAAACAGATTGGTCCTATGGGCGATTCCTGTGGCGTGCTTTATGATATCATGCGGATGGTGGGAGAACTTTGTTTCATCGCAATCGCCAATTGGTTTTGTTCGATCCATGGGACGAGTTAAGGAAGAACTCAAATACACCCGCTACTTTAGCCATATGTTCCTGTCTATTTGGAAGATTGCTCTGTTTATATGCTCAACCCTGTTGATTTATTGGCTTCGAGGAGATGAACCTGCAAATATGTTTGCCATGTTGGGCGACGCATTCGGGCCACACAAGATAGCAGTGGATGAATTGGCCACATCTTTGACAAGTAGTCTGCCAGATTTTCTAGAAGCCTCTCAGATCGACAGTATCGATGTGGATGCTGAGTATTTTACTGTAGTCTATGTTCTTTTGATTCAAGTCTTTGGGGCATATATGTGCTATATTTTTGGCAAGTTTGCCTGTAAGATCCTCATTCAAGGCTTCAGCTACGCGTTCCCAGTCAGCATGACAGTTCCCATTGCTGTATCTGTTTTGATCGCAGCATGTGGAATAAGGACAGATGATCCCTGCTTCTTCCATGGCTCTATTCCGGATTACTTGTTCTTCGAGAGCCCACAGAACTTCAGACTGAATGACTTCATAGCAAATCAAATGGCATGGGCTTGGATCCTTTGGCTGCTTAGTCAAACTTGGATTTCATTGCACATATGGACACCGAAGTGCGAACGTCTGGCAACCACGGAGAAGTTGTTTGTCTCTCCGATGTACTCAGCGTTGTTGATCGACCAGTCGATGGCAATGAACAGGCGTCGGGATGATCAAGCAGATGTCAAGACTGAGGTAAGTTTCATGAAGAAACGTCCTTGAGAATAGAAATTTAACACAAATTTTGGTTTCTTTTCAGGACCTGGAGCAGATCGAAAAGGAAAAAGGCGATGAATACTACGAGACTATATCAGTCCACACAGATGGGTCGGCTATTCAAAAGCCCAGCATCAAGAGCTCGGATCACATCACCAGAATTTACGCCTGTGCAACCATGTGGCACGAAACAAAAGACGAGATGATGGAGTTCTTGAAAAGTATCATGCGAATGGACGAGGATCAGTGCGCTCGTCGTGTTGCACAGAAGTATCTGCGCATAGTCGATCCGGATTACTATGAGTTTGAAAGTAAATAGGCCAAGTGTACTCAAAAAAGAACTCAACTAACTTGTCTTCTCTCTTTTTCCAGCTCACATTTTCTTCGATGACGCTTTTGAAATCTCCGATCACAGCGACGATGACATACAAGTCAATCGTTTTGTGAAGCTTCTCATAACGACAATTGACGAAGCCGCCTCCGATATCCATCAAACAACAATTCGACTACGTCCGGCAAAGAAATACCCAACTCCGTATGGAGGGCGATTGGTTTGGACACTACCAGGTAAAACAAAAATGATTGCTCACTTGAAGGACAAAGATCGGATTCGTCATCGTAAACGCTGGTCGCAGGTGATGTACATGTACTACTTGCTGGGTCATAGACTCATGGAACTCCCTATATCTGTCGATCGTAAGGATGTTGTTGCCGAAAATACCTACTTGTTGACCCTGGATGGAGATATTGATTTCCAACCGCACGCTGTCACTCTGCTGATTGATTTGATGAAGAAAAACAAGAATCTGGGAGCAGCTTGTGGCCGTATTCATCCAATTGGATCTGGTCCCATGGTGTGGTATCAAATGTTTGAATACGCGATAGGACATTGGCTGCAGAAGGCTACCGAGCACATGATAGGATGTGTATTGTGTAGCCCAGGGTGCTTCTCTCTTTTCCGTGGTAAAGGTCTGATGGATGACAATGTGATGAAGAAATACACCACTCGTTCTGATGAAGCTCGGCATTACGTGCAATACGATCAGGGTGAAGATCGTTGGTTGTGTACACTGTTGCTGCAGAGAGGTTACCGTGTGGAGTACTCAGCTGCTTCCGATGCTTATACCCATTGCCCAGAAGGTTTCAACGAGTTCTATAATCAACGTCGTCGGTGGGTACCATCAACCCTTGCTAACATTATGGACTTGCTTGGTGACTACAAACGCACCATCAAAATCAACGAAAATATTTCACTGTTGTATATCGGCTACCAGATGTTGTTGATGGGTGGCACCATCTTGGGTCCTGGAACGATCTTTCTTATGTTGGTGGGGGCTTTTGTAGCTGCTTTTCGAATTGACAACTGGACGTCCTTCCATTATAACATCGTGCCGATTCTCGCCTTCATGTTCATATGCTTCACGTGTAAAGCGAACGTTCAATTGTTTGTTGCTCAGGTTCTGTCCACTGCGTATGCCTTGATCATGATGGCTGTGATAGTTGGTACGGCGCTGCAGTTGGGCGAGGATGGTATCGGCAGTCCATCGGCAATTTTCTTGATATCCATGACGGGGTCGTTCTTCATAGCGGCGTGCTTACATCCGCAAGAGTTTTGGTGTATAGCGGCTGGAATCATTTATTTGTTGTCCATCCCATCTATGTATCTGCTCTTGATCTTGTACTCAGTCATCAACTTAAACGTCGTCTCATGGGGAACTCGGGAAGTGGTAGCGAAAAAGACCAAAAAAGAAATGGAAGCAGAGAAAAAAGCAGCCGAGGAATCCGTCAAACGAGTAAAACAGAAAAGCATGCTTGGTTTCCTGCAAGGTGGCATTGGAGACAATAACGATGAGGAGGGTTCCATGGAAATATCTCTTGCTGGACTCTTCCGGTGTATACTGTGTACTCATGGCAAAACATCTGATGAACAAGCTCAATTCAAGCACATCGCAGATTCTTTGGACACAATAAATAAGAAAATTGAAAACATCGAGCACGTTATCGATCCACATTCACATCATCGTCGGCGTACGACATCAGCTAGTTCAAAGGATCATCATCTTCTGTCATCAGTTGCTGAGAAAGATGGTGACGAATCAGAGCATTCAGAATCGGAAAGCTCCGGAGAACCGCATCAGGAACGTGATTTCTTAACAAATCCTTATTGGATTGAGGATCCTGAACTGAGGAAAGGTGAAGTTGATTTTCTGTCAAGTGCTGAATTGCAATTCTGGAAGGATATGATCGATCAATACTTGTATCCTATCGATAACGATCCTGTTGAACAGGTACATGGACCAGTGATTGATGGTTTTTCAAAAAAAGTTTTGTGTTCTCTTTCTAGGAATTGTGGAGAAGTTTGTTCAGTAGCTGGAGCAAAAATATTAAAAACTATTTTGATCTTATCTATGTTGGGAAAACTATTGGAACTTTATGACGATTTTAGACTCAGGTGAAGAAAAATTTAAACTATTCCATGTCCTGAACAAGTGGAATTCTCATAGGACAAGTTCGTTTTTAGATGGTTGGCAAGCGTTACGTTCGAAATCATGTTACTACTATAGGAACGATGTAGTACGTTACGTTACGTTTCACTCATAGTTCTCCTTCATCGAGTTTTTCCTCTCTTTGTAAAAGTTTACATGCATTCCAACATCAACAACTGTTGGTCATTGTGTAACGTAACGTTACATTAATAAGGATAACAGCAGCGTCTTTTGGTTTTTTTTCCGCACTTTTAATTTGTCAGTGTGTCTGTCCACCCTGTTTATGCTCACAACGTATGTTGTTTTTCCATACAAATTGCAACACAAAATGGAGAATTAGGGCGAGTAATAATAACAACGTGTTTACACATAGTGTTAACAGCATAACTCGTCTGGACTGGCACAAAGCAAACATAAGGTTCATTCGTTGAACTTTTGACATTCAGAACAAGTTTAGGTTTTCCAAAAACCGCTTTGTGGCTACCCCAGAACGACCCCAGGGCTTCAACAAACGAACCTATAGATTTACTTAATATTCGGAAAAAACTAACTCCTCTGCAGGAAGTCAGATACGTGACGTAAGGGTTTTTCACATGTTTTTTTGTTAAGTTCCCCAAGATTAAAAGCTTTGTGCTATAGTAACAACATTGAACTACTTGTTTATTTTGCTTAACGAATTATTCATTTGTAACGTAAAGATATTGAACGCAACGTAGCGTTTCACAACATATTTCTTCTGGCTGCGTAAAGTGTATATTTATCTAGTTTCATTATATGGAAAATAAAATGCAACCGGAGTCGTAACGTTAAAAGAAAACATCTTTCATGAGTTTTTGGAGCGATACGTAACACGATTACGATACGATTACGTATATCATATTTTAAAGTTCTTCAATATCGTACGTCCTTCTCATGCTCTATTTCAAAACATTCAGCAAGTTATTACCTTACGTTACGTTATAGATGTATAAATTTTCAATCGTCAATTTCTTACTTTTCTCCAAAACAAGCAAATAGACATTCGCCACACATAAGTATCACGAATCTTGAATTTTTCTTGCAAATACCAAATTTTATTGCAGACGAATATAAAAAAAGGACACGTCTACGTTAATTGTAGTTCCATTGAAAAAGGGAAAAACTCATCCTTCCTGTAGACCTATGCTTTGAGGTTTCTAAATCAAAAGTTCCAATATTCTTTTCCAACTCCTTCAAGAAACGCGTTTTTCCAGAATTGTTTAACTCATTCCAATTGTCAATTTTTATAGGCAAGAATTGCTACTGATCTCAAAGAATTGCGTAACTCGTCGGTGTTTGCCTTTTTCATGATAAATGCCCTATTTGTGTTGATTGTATTTTTGCTGCAACTGAACAAGGACAATATTCATGTTAAATGGCCTTTTGGTGTTCGTACAAATATTACATATGACGAAACAACACAAGAGGTAAATTTTAAATGGGATTTCATTGATATCGTCAATTGCTGCTATTCGAGTCAAACCAATCCACCGGAAGCAATACATTGCCGCCATCTTTTGAAATCCCAAAATTCAAACTATACTAACACATTTTGTTTTTTTTTTTCTTTTTCTCTCTTTTTATTTTGCTAAATTGATATTTTGAAAACACAAAAAAAAAATAATCAAATTGAAAAAAAAAAAAAACTTTGTGCTGTAATGTGATGTGACAAAATTATTCAACAACAAAACAAGGCACGCATCGCAAACGATTTGATCGAGCTGCGGAACAAGTCGGTATTTGCCTTTTTCATGTTCAACGCCTTATTCGTCTTGATCGTATTCTTGTTGCAACTCAACAAAGACAAATTACACATCGAATGGCCGTTTGGCGTCAAAACGAACATAACTTATATCGAAGAAACAGCTGAGGTTCATAAAATGATAAATTAACAAAAAATGATTTTTTTAATTATTTTTAATGTTTCTTTAAACATACATAATTCCCCTATTTTTTGTTTCTTTTATGTTGTGTCACCAATTTATTCTACCCTCGTCCATAAATGTATTTTTCACAAAAAAGTAACTATTTTGTCTACTACCTTCCTACCTACACCCTGTTCTTATGTGGGTTTTGTTTTGTTTTTTGTTATTAATGTGGTGAAATGGGTTCCAAAGGCCACATGGTTACCCTGTATTTCTTTTTTTAATTTCTTTGGTGATACCTTTCCCAAAAGTGCAAAAAAAAAACTTCAACTACCACCACCTCTAGAACCACCAAATTTCCAAGTTGTCATACTTAATTGGAACTGTGTTGCTAATAAACTACTGCAATTCACCGTCACCATCATTATCATCATCATTTTGTTTTTAAGTTCATTAAATATCTCTTTTTATTTTGGGTATATTTGTATTTATTTCCCTTTTCTTAAATTATTATGTTTTGGTTAAAGTTAAACAAAATTAACAAAACACAAAACTCAAATTAAAAGCATGTTATGCCTTTTGCCATGGTTTTTTTTTTTTATTTTCTTATTTCAACTTGCAGAGGTCTTTTTTATGTGCCCTTGTATTGTAAGAAGATAGGGAAAGTTTACTTTTAAAAATTTAGTTTTATTTTTAAGGTTTTTTTAGATGTTAAAAATTTCTGTAAATATCAAACAAATCAAGATGCGGAAATCCGAACCGAATAACAGGGATACATTTTTATACACACAAATAAGCCATTAGATTCTAAAGAGGGCACAAATCAGTAAAGGGCCTTTCGCGGGTGCTAAAGGGTGTTTTTTAGACGTGTGGTTTTCAAAAAAAAAAAATTATTGAATGTTATGTGCAAAAATTTTGCTTTTCACAAAGATAAGAATTCGCCTTTATATTTTACAAACGATTTCGGGCAAGTGGCCGACCACTTTTTGCAGCATTTGGGGCCGTATGTCGGCAATGACGCGCCGAATATTCTCTTCGGTGATCATCGTCTTGGACTTAACTGCGTAGACAAGCGACTTCACATAACCCTACAAAAAATAGTCCAGTGGTGTTAAATCGCACGATCTTTGTGGTAACGCACAAGTTTACAACTCGAAATTATTTAAAAATCAGCGTCAATAGTGATTTCGTTTCGAGACAATTCACCGAACTTAGGTAGTGCTTAGTGGTCGTGCTGCTTCAATTCTTTCACGATGGAATGGCAAACCAAACAGGGCATAAATCGATTGACAACTATTTTCAAAACGACCAACTCCAAAAAAGTATTGCCAGATTGAAAACCACACGTTAAAAAGAAAAAAACACCCTTTGCTTAGAATACATATTGGTACAGTTTGAAGTGTTCAGTAGACATAAGTTTAAACGACTTCTTCTTCATAGAAAGAAATAGGAAATCAGTTTATTGTCAACTATTAGCTTTCCACAAGGACATCCGGGCAGGGACCACCACCTTAAGATGGTCATTAGGTCTGCAGATGTGGTTTATTGAGTCTTTTGAAAACATTGAACTATGTTTGAGTTGGAACAAATATGATGTCAGTCGATTATGTCGTTGCATAATTCAATGAAAGTGATACTTAAGTAAGAAGATCCGACCATTTGAATCGATCGCCCATTAGATCGTTTTTATTTGACTCAGTCTATTTCCGGTCTTTCTGTTTTCAATCATTATAAGTACGATCCGATTTAAACAAAATAAAGTAGGTATGTACGCCAAAAAAAATTCTACCGAAACTTGGAGTCTGTGATCGCAACTTTAAGAGCGTTAACTCCAATTTTCGATCGTAATTCTCGCCCTAGTTGACAGGCAATAGAAAAGTTCAGTAATAAAATTTCTAAACATAAGATTCGTTCGTTGAACTTTACCCAGGGTTAACCCAGATTTCCTTGCCAACCCTATGAGTTGTCAAAAAAACCTCACATCACCACACATCACTGTCATTTGATTAAAAATATATGGCATTTGACAGCAAACCCAGCTCAACCCCAGTTTGGCATTCAGGGTGAGTTTAGGTTTTTTTAAAAACCGACCATAGGGCGACCGCAGAACAAACCTATTCACTGTGATGTTGCCTAGACCACAGAGTAGAACCACAGAGTCAATTGCGACAAAGTAGTGCCATTTTGTCCACAAGCTAAATTAGACCGGGTACCCATGACTAGGAACGCTCGTCGCCATTTTTTTGGCGGTTGATTTGAAATCAATTCTAAGAAGTAAACGTGTTTTCGCTATTTTTGGGTTTGCAACAACTAAGAATGTTGAAAACTTCATTCGAAAATGCTGCAATGTACATTTTTTTCATTCAAAATGAAACCTACATAAAAAATATAATGAAACTCAATTGCAGTCGGATGTAACCGTTAATTCATATAACACGCGATATCTACGATTATACCACAAAAATAAATTGAGGGTGTTTCAGGCGAAGAGGGAACGAGTCAATTCTCGATTATCTACTCTGTGGCCGTATCAGTAAGACAACGAGTTGGTCGATGTGTCAAAAATAACGCTGCCGTCCATGCGTCCGTAGCAAACGTTCCAAATTACTCAACTTTACGGCATACCAATCGAGTCCAACGAATCGACTGCAAACTTCCCCACCGTAGCCATATAAACGAAGTCGAATTCCATTCATAAACGCTTTGATTGCACTTCAAGTCAAAAGTAAAGTTTTTGAAATATCTCAATAGTTTGAGTTTTGAAAAGAGTTGTCAAGTCCTTATTGTAAAACCCGATACTTTCATTGAATGATTTATTTTATCAAAGCTTTTGAACTCGAAACTATAGCAGATTAAATGATAAAATAAAGATTAGTTATACTCAATGTAAATGCTTTGGAACTTTGCTTATCCTACACCAAACCTACACTTAATTTATTATTTATAATCATAAGCTTATATTACAACATTCATATATGTACTTTTTACCTTACTAAATTATTATTTAGTTGCAAATGGAAAACAAACAGCAACCAACCTTTAAGCACGCACTTTTGTTTCAAACTGAATATTTAGTGTGTTATTATACTAAGTAAAAGCAATCAAATAAAAATAAAAATAATACTTATTGTTATTTAAAATCAAGAAGAGAAAAAAAAGAAAAGAGGTTGGTTCTCGATTTATTTTTCATTTGTTTGATGCTTGTTTAGGCAATCTCTATTTTTGGAAAAAAAAAAGGACAGTTGTTTTGTAATTATATTGGAATACATTTACAAAAGTCAGTTCTTAGCTTTTTTAGAACGTTCTGCACTTCTTTTGATTTCCTTAGCTTGAATGTTAATTCATTTTAATTAAATTATTAATACAGCACAAATGAGCTTGAATTAGTTGCTCTTATGTAACACTGGCCAACGAACACTTGCACTTTTTGAATGATACCGAATAAATAAATAATTTGGCATAGCAAAGCCTTGAGGACTAACGTATTTCAAGTACCTATAATTTTATGCCGATGCCGAACGGCTAAGCTTTTCAAGGCAGTTTAGTGACTCTCGATCTCGTCTCGTAGGACTTCCCAAATAGTCGCAGCTTTCACAAGCTAACCATTGCGCTAAGTGGACAACATTCCGTTAGATTGAAAGACATTATTTCAAAACACTATTTTCGTAAATTTTCCCTCCTTTGAAATAAAAGTTTACTCTGAGGAGAAAATTATTTATCAGCTCAGTTTATCAAGTAGCTAGAAAAAAATACTAAGATAAAAATAAACTCGCAATAAATTCCAAAAACTCAATTTAACTAAATTTGTAATGAAACTTGGCCGATCGATTCTAACTTATGCTAACAAAAAAGAGGGCGTGAGACCTACGCCGCGCCGCGCCGTAGGTACACTTTTCTAACCGGCATCGTCTGATAACGTCCGAGTTTTACCGACCAACATATGAATCCGAACTCGTTCGAATTTCACTTCCGATTGCCGGTTACTTGTTACGCTAAAACAAACCAAAAAGATATCTCACACAGTCGTCCAAACATGTCAGACCCCAAAGCCCAAAACTACAAATAGTTCGGTTGATGAGTGCGCTCACCGTCAATCCAACGATAGAGTGGACCCCGAGAGTCAGCTACGGCAAGGTGGTGTCATTTTGTCTACAAGTTTAAGTAGCCAAGGAACCCTCGTCGCCATTTTTTTGTCAGTTGGTTTAAAATCAATTTAGGAAAATAAAAGTGTTTTCGCTATTTTTGTATTTTTTTAGCAGTTGAGAATGTTGAAAGCTTCATTCAAAATTGATGCAGTAAACATTATTTGTCATTAAAGTGAAAACTACAATAAAAAAGTAAAAACTAATGAAACCCAATTGCAGCCGGATATAGCCGTTTGTTTATATACAACGCTATACTTGATTTCATCATAGAAAAAGTTTGAGGGTGTTTCAGGCAAAGAGGGTACGAGTTGACATTCTGTATTATCTACTCTGTGTCATCTTTTTACTCACCACAACTATTCGTTGGTACCCGTGGCGTGATGGTTACCATGTCCACCTGCTAACCCAGAGGTTCGAGGTTCGAATCCCAGCAGAGGCAAAAATGTTTATCCACGGGTATCGCCTTTCGCGAGGAATTGGCAAGTTAGTAAATTCATTGTCTTGCGCTTTCTCAATTAGCCGTGCGGAACCGGCAGAAAGTTGTAGCTCCTCTTTATTCCCTCACAAGGCATGGTTGTGAGAAATGCGCTAGGCCCAGGGGCTCCTCGCTCTGTTGCGCCACCCTATTTATTTATTTATTTACAACTTTCCGCTGCGACTAAGATTACGACGCTCCTCTGGAAAAAAATGGTTGCCAGATAGCCTTGTGGAACCCGTGCTGAACCACCTACACCTGTTAGCTGGAAGGCATTATACTGTCATCAAACGATGACTCAAATTAAATAATAAAAATAAATACTGAAAGAAATTACTGATGCCAAGAGCTTATTAAAAACTTCACGCACGTGCCAGCACTCAAATTTAAAATATCTTTACATTTTTAGTCAGCACAGCACAATTAAAATTTTATGAATTAATGCACTAAGTTTAAATTTTAAGTAAAAATAAACTTCACCATTCTTATAAACCATCGTCGACGAAAAGCAGAACAGATTGCAAAATTAAGTCACAGTCCCATTGAAAAAAAAGCACAATTCGTGCAAAGAATTACGTATATTTTTTCGATATGCTCAAAGCAAGCACATTAGCTTCATTGAACCCCCATCACCAAAATCAAAAAAAAAATGCTCCCCGCTCATGCATATTATATTACGTGTACCTATTTCAAATAATTAAAAAAATAAATGCATCCCTTTGTGTTGGTCTCCTAACACACCCCTCTTCAATCAAAACACACACATTGCACATAAAATTTATTAAATAATTTTCCCAATCAGTTCCAAACTAATTTTATTAATTAATTCAAAAGCGTTACGTAACTAACAATAGACTAAATTGAATCTTAAAAAAGAAAAAAATTCTAATCCGTTTGCATTCTCCTGTTTAGGTACATATTTCAAAGGAATACCTGCAACTAGAACCCATTGGTCTTGTGTTCGTGTTCTTCTTCGCATTGATTTTGGTAATACAATTTTCTGCTATGTTGTTCCATCGTTTCGGAACCATATCGCATATATTGGCTTCCACAGAGCTGAATTGGTGCAAGAAGAAATCTGAAGATTTATCACAGGATGCGCTGATAGATAAGGTGAGTAAATTTGTTTAAATAGCCGTCCTTAAGAATGCAAAAGTCCTCGAACTGAAGCTGAGCAGAGTACTAATACTAAAGACTAGATGAACAACCCTTTTTTAAACAGTCTCACAATAGTTAGCCCAGTGACCCGGGTGTTATTTTATGCTGTCGCCATATCAGTTCTAACTAAAAGCTATGGTCCTCAATCTACAATGGCCAGTTTGGGACCAAATATCATAGAACTTCCTTACTATAGAACCTAATTTCATAGTTCTGTTGAATCGAGTTACTGTACCCATATTTTTCAATTGAAAACTCATCTTTTTTGTAGCATGCTGTTGAAATAGTGAAGAACCTACAACGACTGCAAGGCATAGATGGTGGGGACTACGACAACGACTCCGGTAGTGGTCCCGATCGTATAGCAAGGAGACGAACAATTCAAAATCTAGAAAAAGCCAGACAGCCAAGACGGCAAATTGGAACACTGGATGTGGCATTTAAAAAACGTTTCTTAAAACTGACAGCAGATGAGAACAATCCAGGTAAAAACACAGTCAATCGATCAGTAAGTGCATATAGTTAAAACATTTGTTCAATTCTAGCTACGCCAATCCTAACACGAAGAATGACAATGCGAAGAGAAACTATTCGGGCTTTGGAAGTGCGCAAGAATTCAGTCATGGCAGAGAGACGAAAGTCAGCGATGCAAACCTTGGGCGCCAAAAATGAATACGGAATCACGACAATCAATCCTACGGTAAGCTATGACCAATACTCTTTATGAATCACACTTAACCGTTGAACTAATTTTTTTTATAGAACAATGTTCCTGTTCCGGCCCGGAGTGGTCGTTCGTCGAATGCTGGAATAAGCATAAAGGATGTCTTCAACACGAACGGTGGTTTGCCAGAGGTAAAATGAAAAATCTAAGAAACTCTCGTCCTTCTGCTTCAATATGTTGTTTGTTTCCTTACAGCAAATCTATGGATCCAACGGTGGTGGCGCTGTTAATCAAGGCTATGAGCATGTCTTAGATGAAGAAGATGGAAACTCAGTAAGATTAACGACTCGTAACCCACAAGTCTCATGGGGAACCAATAACAACATTACAGGAAGATTGTAAAAAAATTAAAATCGAATTAGCAACACTTTAGCAATTTAGAATTTTTATATTTTTTTGTTTTTAATTTAAAATTGTTTTTTTATTTTTTGGTAAATATGATATGAATGTAAGGAAATGTGTTTAAAAAAACAATAGCCTTAAAAAAGTGTAAATAAAACATAAATACAACCGAAAGCGAATCGCAACACTGCCGGAGTCCGAGATGAGAAATTTTACAATTTGTATGTCTGCAAAATGAGATTAGTTTTTGACGTCAAAAAGAAATGTGAATTTGTTAAAATACCTAATTAAGAACTTTTACCTATAAATGTATAAGTAAAAATTGTAAAATATTACTAAGAGATTTTCGATGATGTTTCTTGAATATTTTTTTTTTATATTAAAAGACAGCGCTTCTACTCAGAAATTTAATTAATTTTGTATTTTTATTAACTATGCTGTAGCGGTAGAGATTTTACTTAGGTAAGCCTGGTGAGCTCTGCCAAAGACTTGTTCATTGCATGGGATCTGCAAGGATAGTTCAGATTAGACGGGAAATGCAGCCGAAAGCGGCAATCCCTCACTCGGATCTCAAGGATCCATTGTGCTCTCTGGGGAGGAGCATGAGGAGGAAGAGGGGAATATGAAGGTGATGAATAGGAGAAGATTGAATTCGTGACTAGGTTATTGGGGTTGAGAACCCTTACTGAACAAATTGTGATGGTCCAGTTCGTCGAAGAAGTATTTTCCGAGGGTTTAGTGTGGGTCAAGCTTGGGCACTCGCAGAGGAAGTGGAATCATACTTAGTCTACCTCTCCGTCGTGGAATCCTTTACAAAAGTTTTATGTGCTGGTGCCTATGTGCTGATGCCTATGTATGATACTGATATCATCTGCGTACCCAATGAGAATGCATTGAAAACCAAAAAAAAAAAAACCTGTGAAAATTCCAATTAATGGATAGAGCCGGTGCTGGAGTATTTGTATTTTTTTTTTAAATACCTTGTCATACGTTTCTGGAAATTCAGCAAGTTCCTAAAAATGACCACCTGTAAATGGCAGTTTTTAGAAAGTTACGTTGGATTGTGTTTTTTTTTTTTTTTTTGCTCTAGAGGCTTGAGTACAGAGGTGTTAATTTCGCTGTATTCGATAAATGATCCGTTTTTTTGTCCAGCTTGTCCGCCGTTTCGTTACCAGCTATGTCAACCCAAATTAAAGTGAAGGCGTTCGTTGCGATGAGTTTTCTTATTTTACTGACACAGCTTTCCACTAGTATGAATTTTAATGGCCGCCTGGCCGCGGTTTCACAGACTGCAACAAGTACTTCTGCTTGGAGTGCACAAAAGTATACAAAAGTTGGGAGCTCTATTGAGCTAATTATGGGAGGATAATGTAAGAAAATGTCTGACCCTACCCCTTCATCCGCTTTGGTACCATCTGTGAAGACGTAGAAATGATTTGTTCTTATAACACTGTTTTCCTCTCAGCATTTCTTTTTTTTATATATTTAATTAACGCGCATATTAGGAGATTAGGAATACTAATATTTTGACATTCTATTCGACAGAAAATTAGTCGAATTCGAAAGAAGTGCATTTTGATACTCGAATGATTCGAACGTTAAACATGTAAAATTTCGAATCGTTCTAGTTTCAAAATGCACTTCCTTCGAATTCGACTAACTATTCTATCGAATAGAATTTCAAAATAAGCATGAATATTTTTGAAAACAATGCGAGCATTTAGGAAAATAGAAGAGGATTTAATAGGAGGCACCAATTCTCGCTGCTTTTGAAATTTTGTGAATCGTAATTTAGAGGAAAAACAGAGTCTGGTAAAGCATTCCACATATGGGTAGTGCAACTAAAATATAAATCTCTATACTTGGGTATACGTCCGAGGTTCTGCCCAATTTGATGAGTGTTCCTGGCAAGGAAGGAGTTGCGGCTAAGTTGATTTAAGGGAGGAATGCAACTGGCTATTTTAGTAAAGGACTGTTTGCAAAAAAGCGATAAAAGAGAGTAAGGCAACTAGCGGTTTGACGATGTTGAAGAGATTTGATTGATTCTAATACTGAACTATTACCCATAAATCTCAATGCTGCATTTTGTACCCTGTCACGCAGCCGCAAAAATGTTTGAAGATCACCTGACCAGGATGGATGTAAGCTTTATAGATTGTAGCCAGTTCAGAAGGCTGAACAATTACCTGGATCGTCTTAAGAAATCTAATCATTTACATTTACATCAAACCTACTCCATACATAAATCTGCGAAGTAGGGGGTTGCAGCCGGGCGACAAAGACCATTTGGCTGATACACCACAAGACTAACTACACAAATACTACTTATAGATCAAATAACACATGACAACAGCACACAGTAGTACAGGACGGTACCCCATCTTGTCACTAACAGCGATCATTCCGTTTTAATTACGGTGTTCTAATGGGAACCGACTCTTTTCGGTTAAGGCCGTTGCCAAACCAAATCATTTAACATTCAACAGGATTTTTCGCGAATGACCACATTCTAACGAAGATCATCGTTTACACACATACCAAGTACTCACAGCTTTTCAATTTGTTGAATGCAGGTACCATTCATTGATAATGGCAATGGGGGAATGTTAGCTTTTAACGACAAGAGAGAAGAGACAACATTGAGTTTTCGAAGCATTGAATTCAACTCGGTTTTTATTACTCCATATAACAATGTTGCCAAGGTCAGAATTCAATTAGCTAATCATACGCAACCGTTCCAGTTGCACATCCGAAGTGCAAGGACGTAAATTTGGACACGAATATTAAAAGCTTAGGGTTGAGTCGTCAGCAAAACAGTTGAGAGGATTAGAAGTTTCAGACAAGAGATCGTTTATGAAAATAAGGAAGAAAGTCGGAAACAAAATGGAGCCCTGGAGCAAACCAGAATTTATAAAGTGAGTATCAGACTTGAAGCCATCCAACACAACTTGTATTGAACGGTCGAAAAGGTAGTTTCTAATCCAACGAAGAAGAGACTCATTGATACCAAAAGCACGCATTATCGAAAAAAGAGCCTGACGCCAAACTCTATCAAATGCCTTAGAAATATCAAGCGCAATAATCTTACTTTCTTCAAAACAGTATAAAGATTGGTTTCACTTTTCGGTCAGATATGCCATCAAATCACCAGTGGACCCTTTGCTACGTACTGTCGGTCATTGAAAAGCTTTCCTTCTTCAAGATATTTCATGAGAAATTTTTGTGCCTAGCTAAATATTATGATAGATCATTTTTAGCAAGCTTTTCGCATTAAGACTAGAAAAACCTTTGTGACTATTGATGAAAGTCCCACAAATTATAATTCAATACTTTAAATCGAGTTTCTACTGTTTCTTCTCCGATCATTACCCGACCGTTCTACAGCACTGCCAATTTGAATAGGTTCTCCAGATCTATTCTTTGAAAATTTAAATAACAAATGACCGCGCGTGGTAATGTAACTTTGATGTGAAGTCTTCCCAGGATCGTATTTCTTACATTCAATTCGATCAAGATTGTCACATGATTGATGTCATGTCTGATCTGTCTTAAATTGCTTTCTGGTGTTGCTATTGATGATGGAGAAGACCAAGCAGTAGGATTGGTTGGTACTTACATACATTTTTTTTAATTCCATACAAAAAAAAACCAATGGGATGCAATCTTATTTATTCATTGATAAAAATGTCAAACGCTTTATTACCGATTCTGATTGATTTTTGGAAATAAGATCTTGAGGTTACAAAATTTATGTCAAAGTCAATAAGTTTCGGTTTTTACTCAAGTACTTGTGCTGGGAAATCACTTGCCAGCGGGGGGAGGTGCTCTTGTTGTTGTACTCGTATAATAATATGGACTTGGTGGCCCAGGAGGGCCAGGAGGACCCGGTGGACCGGGTGGACCAGGTGGACCGGGTGGACCAGGTGGACCGGGTGGACCAGGTGGACAATAACCTCCATATGGGCCAGGTGAGTAAGGAACGCAATATGGAACAGGTTGGCACCCACCCGCAGACTGTGAAGTAACTGGAACAGTTACCATAACCACAACTAGAACGGCTAAGGCCACACAAATTCTAGATAACATTTTGCTTCTTCAAATTCTCTAAGACCAACTCGTACAGAATCAATTGAGTTTCCAGCTTATATACTCTTCGAGACCTGCTGGAAACTAAAGCTTCCATTGGAAGTCATATGAACGTTCGGTATAAGTAGACAAATATATACACAGCTGCTTAGTTACTTCTCATGATATTCTCAAATTAACTTTATTGTCTAAAGTGTAAGAACATTTTTAGACTTGAAATTACAACAATCAATCGTAATTTACTAAGTTGTTTGGTGTCTACACACGCTTCCCTTAAGCTAATATTTTGAAGAGTTTGCGGTAAGGCAAAATATTATTAGTCTCGTTCGTTCTGGCCCTAGGTTTGTCCTAAGACAAACCTTTGTTTTATTTTTGTGTCTTTTTTTTGGCCCTGGATTTTCCCTGAACTCAATCTAATGTCGCTTTTCATTGGTTTCTTTCAGGAAAGCACTCATTTTAGTAGCTAGTTCGCTTGTCCAGCAATTCTTTCCAAGTATAGCAGAGTCTTCTAAGCTGAGGTTCTGGCAGCGATAGGTTACGTTAGGTTAGATGTGGCTATCAGGGTACGGAGTCTGACACACTAAGACTACAGAGGGTCCAAAGTGAAACCACTGAGATCAGAAAATTGTTCACCCTCTAGTCCCCATCTAGGGGATTGGAGGGTTGACCACAATCTAATTGAACCTGGGCTAACAAGTTAATCACCTGCTAGTCAAACCATTCAGAGCTTCGTATGAGAAGAGAGAGAGTCTTTTTTAGCTAAATCACTGGTATCTTTGTCCGCCTGTTAATCCAGAGGTTCGAGTTCGAATCCCAACAGAGGCAAAAATGTTCTTTCTACGGGTATCGCCTTTCGCGAGAAATTGGGAAGTCCTCCGTTAGTATTCATTACCATGAAAAGCGCTTTCTCGATTAGCCGTTCGGAACCGGCAGAAAATTGTAGGTCCCCTCCATTTCCTCACAAGTGATGGTTGTGAGAAATGCGCTAGGCCCAGGGGCTCCTGGCTCTGTAGCGCCACCCTATTGATTTTTTTTACTGGTATCTTCGAAAAAGTATTCACATAGGTGAGTTCTCCGTTTGTTAGCAAGCGCAAAAGCATGAACAAAGGAAATGTTGGGCTCTCTCCTCCTCCTCCTTGTTCATGCTGCTTCTACAGAAGTCATTGAAGTAATCACCAAGTTTTTTGGTGTGTCTACCCAAGGCAAGAGCTTTGACAGCAGCCTGACTGTCCGAGAAGATACGAATATCCGTGAGGAAACAACGTTTTCTCTGAGCCAGGACAGGACTTCCATCGAATAAATTTTTCACAATATAAGACTTTGTTCCGTGCTTGTCCTAGGAAGTAAAAAGTTCATTACTTAGCCCACGATTCAACAAGAATGAAACTAACTGCATCTTACAAGTTGTAGTGATGAAGAAGTGCATTCCACACCTTCATTCTATCACATAGAAAACAGAATCCTAGTAAAACATTTTTTCCCCGATTTAGAGGAAAACTCACATTTTTTCAGGAACTAATTTTAAATTCCTCAGAATGACTGGAACTCCTCAAAACAATAAAGCATTCATTTAAATTTACGAATGTTATAGACTCCAGGGCAACACAAGGGACCCACATTAATCTAAGTGTGATGGAGTGATCCAAATTTATTGCCTAATTTCATAACCAACGGTCTTTTTCAGTCTAATGGATATATTTTCCAATTCCAAAAATCACAGTTGTGGAGTAAAGAACAAAATCATTCAAGATCGACAGTTGTAATTGAAAGGTTCTTAGAGAAGTCGGTTTGAAGAATCGGGAACGTATCTCGGTGGAAAACAAACCGGTTAAAAAATAACAACTAATAAAAATCCTTTTTTTGAAATAAGCGCTTCCAAATGCAATTTGTCTTTACTTTCAAAAAACGATATATAAGGAACTCGTTAGGAGTTTAAAGAATCTTGGCATATAAAAAATAAAAATAAACATAAAAATAGTCATACTTTGCTTTAAAATAAATCTTTCTCGGAGTTCAACTACAGCATTGCGGTATACCAGTCTGGTAAGAGCGTACACTCCGTTGTATCCTGTCGAATTATGTAGTCGATCGCTCTTGATTTGGTGTTGAAATTGAATTCATAAACCGTATCGGGACAGTCGACATCTTTCATTAAGTTCTTCACCATTCGCAAGAACTTTATAAGAAAATTAACGCATTGTGCGGGGTTCCAAAAGTTCTGAGAAGAGAAACATATTTGAAGCAAAAAACTCACCAACTATAAAACAATTCATACCGATGATATTTCCGGCAGATCTTGTACGTTCATGTGTAAAATTTCGTCAATGAATCCATCATCATTGCGACAGCCTATAAATAGATCATCGATTCCAGCCAAAAAACATTGACACCACCAATCTTTGGTCTTAAAACGGTAGAAATTCTGGTGTTGTCGCGCATTTTCTGCTCGAAGAGAGCACTTGAGTTCAACAAATTTCATATTCCTTAGTACTTCTTTGCATTCAACGTTGTGATATTCATCACCACTTAAAACACCATCAATTCCAGCACCATACAAAAGGGTCAGGCCTGACAACTGGGTTTTGAACACGCAATGAAATTCTGTACGTTCATTAACTGGTTCATTGACATTCGGCTTCTCATAAGGACTCGGTGACGTACAGTATTGTTCGAATTTTAAGCCATATGACAAGACACGTTTCCGCATTTCATTGTTTTTCATCTGCTCTAGTTCTTGTAGTTTGCAGTCAGTCCTTCGTTCACATAAATATATGTTCCCTTTGTAACTAGTAGCTTGAATGCACCAGTCTTCTCGCCGTTCATAGGGTGTGTTCATAATAACTCGGAGAAGTCCCCGATAGCAAATGAAATCTGCTCCATGAATTGCTTTGGAGTTGGAGGAATTCGATTTTGATAACAGCTCGTTTCGATGGTCGCATATGAAATGCAAAACTGAATGCAGACCTCCTTGTTCGCTACTAATGGGTCTGGGCATTGCCGTTCCGTAGCCCTTATTCAGATCCAGCGGGAAGGTCTCCGGCACAAGATAGTAAGACAAATTCTCGCCACTGTTAACATATTCGCGGTTGGCATCTAGACTGAAACATCCAAGAGCTTTGGGTTTTTGGACAGATGGGAAGTGTAGATATTTATTTCGGTTTAATTTTCCGTCGAGACCAGTGTTTACAAATGCCATAGTGGATTTTTTTGTTTACTTTATTGTTTATTTTGATCCCTTTTCGATAAAATTTGACAAGGCAGACTATCCTATTTGTTTGTCAAGCAAATTTCAAATTTGTTGTGAGGTGAGGCTGAGGTGTGATTCCCCTTCAACGTAGTTGAAAAATTTCATCTTGTCGATTTCCTGTACTGCGTTCTTTTATTCTTGGATGTTACGCGATGTAACATCGGGTAACATTTATGTCGTTCCTAAATGCAAAAAAGTTACGAAATGTAACATCGATGTCGTTCCTAAATGCAATGTTGAATGTTACGTTTCGTAACTTTTTCCAATTCATCTCTGGGAGCTGGGACTTGAGTTTCGAGGTTGATCTGTCAAACCCCTCTAAAATTGTTGTTGCTCAGATTTCTGATGACTTTTTTCTTCATTAATCTTTCAAAATTCTGTGAGCAGTTATTGATTCTCAATCTTGTTCATTTCAGAATTCATTTTTTTTCATCAAAAACGAGTTTTCTTTAGCTGGGTTTATATTTTAAGAAATATTTTATTCTTATTTTTGACAGACCAGCAAAGTGTAACATCGAGTCGTTCCTGAATGCAATCATGAGGTTTGTTCGTTGAAGCCCTAGGGTCGCCATGGGGTCGGCACAAAGCGTTTTTTGAGAAACCTAAATTCGCACTGAATGTCAAATTGAGTGTTTTTTGAGCCATAGGTTTGCCACAGGTTTTCCCCAAACTCGCCCTAGCTTTTTGCTGTGGCGATTTAAGGGCTGTCAAATGGCATGTGTTTTTATTTAAATGACAGGGATGTGTGGGGATTTGTGGTTTAGCGTTTTTTGAGGACTGGAAGACCCAGTTTTTTTTGACAACTCATGGGGTTGTCAAGAAAACCTGGGTCAACCCTGGGGAAAGTTCAACGAACAGACCTATGATTTTGTAACAAAGTCAAACATACACAACAACAACGATGATTTTGACACTACAGCATCGCGTAAATCGAAGGATAAAAAGAACGCCCTACTGTTCACACTTTAAAATTAGTTGGACAGACTTGGGCTTGAACGACCAATGCTTGTTAGTGTGAACCCTTCAGACGACCGGTTGTCTAAACTTGTTGGATGGTTTTCAAAAATTTTTGAAAATCTAGAAGTTGGATGGAGTGGAAAGGGTATGTGACATAAAGTTGGACGACAAGTTTGATAAGTGTGAACGCAAACTGCATCCGACCATCCAACTTCCATCAAACGAAGTCTGTTCAACTATTTGTACAGTGTGATTAGGGCTATAACCTATAATCATCTTTTTTTTTTTAAATAAGCTCTTCCAAATGCCATTTGCCTTTTATTTTCAAAAAACGACAAATATATTTCAAACTCAAGAGTTTAAGGAATCTTGGCATATCAAAAATAAAAATAGGTAAACATAAAAATAGCTTTAGGTACTTTGCTTTAAAAGACATCTTTCTCGGATTTCAACTACAGCATTGTGGTGTACCAATCTGGTAAGAGCGTACACTCCGTTCTTCCCTGGCGAATTCTGTAGCCGATCGCTCTTGATTTTGGGTTGAAGTAGAATTCATACATCGTTTCCGGACAGTCGACATTCCTCATTAAGTTCTTCACCATTCGCAAGAACTTTATTAGAAAATCAAGGCATTGTGCGGGGTTCCAAAAGTTCTGAGAAGAGAAACATATATGAAGCAAAAAACTCACCAACTATAAAGCCTTGCGCAAACCAATGCGGTGAGTGCGTGCGATGCGATTGCGATAAGTCAAATCCCTATGTAATCTTATGGACGATTGACTTAATGCATAGGGATTCGACTTATCGCAATCGCATCGCACGCACTCACCGCATTGGTTTGCGCAAGGCTTAAAACAATTCATACCGATGACACTTCCGGCAGATCTTGTACTTTCATGTGTAAAATTTCGTCAATGAATCCATCATCATTGCGGCAGCCCATAAATAGATCATCGATTCCAGCTAAAAGACATTGACACCACCAATCTTTGGTCTTAAAACGGTAGAAATTCTGGTGTTGTCGCGCATTTTCTGCTCGAAGAGAGCACTTGAGTTCAACAAACCTCATGTTATTTAGTACTTCTTTGCGTTCAACGTTGTGACAAACATCATCACTTAAAACCCCATCAATTTCCGCACCATACAAAAGGGCCATGCCTGGCAACTGGGTTTTGAACACGCAATGAAATTCTGTACATTCATTAACTGGGTCATTGACATTCGGCTTCTCATAAGGACTCGGTGACGTACAGTATTGTTCGAATTTTAAGCCATATGACAAGACACGTTTCCGCATTTCATTGTTTTTCATCTGCTCTAGTTCTTGTAGTTTGCAGTCAGTGCTTCGTTCACATAAATATATGTTCCCTTTGTAACTAGTAGCTTGAATGCACCAGTCTTCTCGCTGTTCATAGGGTGTGTTCATAATAACTCGGAGAAGTCCCCGATAGCAAATGAAATCTGCTCCATGAATTGCTTTAGAGTTGGGGGAATTCGATTTTGATAACAGCTCGTTTCGATGGTCGCGTATGAAATGCAAAACTGAATGCAGACCTTCTTGTTCGCTACTACTGGGTTTGGGTATTGCCGTTCCGTAGCCCTTATTCAGATCCAGCGGGAAGGTCTCCGGCACACGATAATAACACAAATTCTCGCCACTGTTTACACATTTGCGGTTTGTATCCAAACTGAAACACCCAAAAGCTTTGGGTTTTTGGACAGATGGGAAGTGTAGATTTTTATTTCGGTTTAATTTTCCGTCGAGACCAGTGTTTACAAATGCCATAGTGGATTTTTTTGTTTACTTTGTTTATTTTGAATCCTTTTTGATAAAATTTGACAAGGCAAAAAGGGCGTTCAGACTATCCTATTTGTTTGTCAAGCATCCAGTTTGTCAAGCAAATTTATGCCGTTTTCGTTTGGGAAAAAAGATACTCTAATGGCGTTTTCCATTGGTTTCACTCGGGGAAGCACTCATTTTAAAAACCAATGGAACACCTAAAATTGTTTTTGCTCAACTTAACGTGTTGGCTTTGTGTGAGTAAAACACCAATTGCACATAAAAAATATTTCCTGTGGAAAATTTTCTTTTTGACATTTGAGGAACATGTATTAGTGCTTCTTGAGTCGATTCTCACTTCAAATCGAGAAGCGGCTGTCACTCCTCAGAATCATGAGAAGCGATCTTTTTGCACCAATGGAACGGTTTGAGAATGCTTCTGGACGCTCCTGGACGGTTCTTTTCGTCCAATGGAAAATGCCATAAGGGTACTCTTTTTGCTGTCAGAAATTACCCTCAGAGCAAATTTTGCTACTCTAGAAATTTTTTCAGAGTAAAAATCAGAGTACTCTAAAAAAAGGGTACTCTAGTTTTACCAAACGAAAACGGCATTAGTGTGAGCCAGAGAGGAATAAGAGGGAAAACCATTACGTCTCTTGCCCCGCAACTTCCATTTATTTTTTTTATAGATTTTGATTTATTTGAGAGTTTCTAGTTGCGACTATCACGTATAACACAGGGCAGTTATTGCCGCATGATGAATGTCAATATTTTCATTGGGTTGTGGATTTAGTGAGACACAATTAGCACATTTATAAAGGTCACTTTAGTACTTCATAATTGTTTCGCTTTAGCAAGTATTTAATTTTATATATGTATACACTAGATGAGCCGCCCGGCGTTGCTCGGTTCTGTAGTTTTAAGGTACCGTTCTTAATTATTTTAAATTTTTGTTGTCAAAAATGATTAAAAAAACAAAACTATTGTTTGAATTTAATTTTTTGTTCATTACAGTTAACAATATAGGAATTATTAATAGTACCGACTGCAGCGCCATTTGCCTGGCTGATTTGTGAATCTAAACCATCCAGGGCGCCACTCAACGCATACAGAAAAATTCATTTAAATCGGTCAAGCCGTTTAGGAGGAGTTCAATTACATACACACGTACAGCAGAATTATATATATAAAGATAAATGAAATACATGTAACCTTATGGAGGTTTGACTTAAAGCAATCGCATCGCACGCACTTATCGCGCTGGTTTGCGCAAGGCTTTATATTTCTTTCTTATTCTTTACATCTTATCATTGTTTATAAGGCCTTCATCCGCCCAAAACTGGAGTATGTGTATCAACCATGAATGGTGGATTTACTTGCATCTGCAAGTGCAGATGAAAAAATTAAAAAGACACAAGATGTAAAATTCATACTTGTCTGATAGCACAGAGTAGATAATCAGCCCTATCACAGATTCCATCGTAATCGAAAAAAGTCTAAGTTTCCCGATGTTGCTATCACATAATCCATTCGGAGTGAAACGAATTTCGAAATTCGTAATTTGGTATCACGAATTCCGAATGAAACGGAAATTTGACGTCCTTTTCTACGACAAGTTTCTTCTGTCGTAGAGCCATAGGTAAAATCCATTTGTTAAAACATAAAAAACACATTTGTATAGAACAATTTTACAAAATATAATTCTACTTAAGAAAAAATGATCTCGTAAATTAAATTACATCCAACTCTGTTTTTATTCCCTCCCAGTGGTCATTAACTTCGTCTTTTAGGCGTTTAGCGTATCCTTTTGCCGTCTGGATTACAGGATAACATTTCATATAACCTGTTGTTTGTTTGTTGTTTTCACCCTTTAAGAACATCGGTTATTATAAACAGAAACACATATCAATGAATAGAATTATTTCCAAAAGAAATTACATTTTTTCAAAAGACTGTCTTCGTTATGCCCGTTTCCAAATTTGAGCGGCGAAATTGACAGATTTGGAGTGT
The DNA here is from genome assembly GCA_949752695.1 of Melanostoma scalare. NCBI lineage: Eukaryota > Metazoa > Arthropoda > Insecta > Diptera > Syrphidae > Melanostoma > Melanostoma scalare. The sequence continues at coordinate 149,602,863 of OX456986.1, forward strand.
TTAAATAGTACTCGTATTTGTTAAATTACTTTATCTGATAGCCAAAATAACACTTGAATTTTATCTTGGATTTCACAAATTATTGTAACGTGCGCTTAGTTCGCAAAAATAAAACTTCACTTTTATTTATTTATTTCTACCACTTTATTCAGTATTTATACTTTATTCGAACTCAACTCGACTATTGGACTATCACTGGTTAACAACGTTTCACTCTTAACTTTATCACTCTATAATCAAAACTGACTGCTCGTTGCATCAGCGGCCTATTTATATAGAACAATACTTATCTAGAGCGTTCCAGTTTCTTCTCCATGGTTTCCACATTTGCTGTCAAGCATCTCTACACTCACACACACTGGCTTACAAACAATGCCTGTCATTTTATACCATTCCATTATAGTGTTGCCAGTTGTGTTTTCGGTTGAACGTTTTCGATTAGGAAATTGGTATAAATGTTGGGTGTTCATTACACTGCCCCCTCCTTAAGATTGTTCGTCCCGAATAATTCCATCTGCAGCCTCGCCACTATATCGATGCAGCCGGTCAGAATGAACCACTTTTAACTTGCCTCTTAGTCCTCTTTGGATGCGGTAAACCACGTCGTTAATCCTCGTGACAACAGTATAAGGACCTTCCCAGTTCTGCTGAAGTTTCGGTGACAATCCCTTTTGACGATGAGGATTATAAAGCCACACACGATCTCCTGCTTGGAATCCTGACGTTGTCGCTTTTGTGTCGTACCGTGTCTTCATCCGGTCGCCATACACTGTGGCCCATGTCCCTGTTCTATTAGGTCTATCTGTAAGCCTACCCACCTCTATGTTTGAATCACAGACATAACAATTTCGGAACCACTTCTCCACGTCACCTCTAACATGCAGCCAGTAAAAGCGTTTTCGACCGTTCTCCAGCGTCTTGTTAACTCCCAGGTGGCTTCCTGTAGGGCTTCTATGCATCTTTTGTAAAACCTCCTTGATTTTCGATTGAGGAACAATAAGCTGCATTACAAAAGATTTACCGTCAGGAGATTCCCATTTGCGCTGGAGTACTCCTTCTTGCACGCGAAGCGAATCCCACTGTGCCCAATAGGCTTTGACAACAGGGCTTTGGTCAGAAATGTCGTCCCAGTCAGGTTTCGTGTTGTTCTCTTTCCATTTGAGAATCGGTCCGATGTCTGGATCCTTCGTTTGAGCAGACCTCAATTCTTCCTTGTTCCATCCGAATATGGGTTCCATTTTCATCCGCTGAGTCTTGGTCTCTACTTTCCCCCAGCAATTCCATTGGGGGTTTTCTACCTGATGTCCAATTCGGTATTGATAAGTCTGCGGTCTTACTCTACAGCTCACGGATTGATTTTCTTGGACTTCACAACGTCGACAAGAAGTTTCAGTTTTAATTGGTGGAAACCGGCATTGTCGCTGTAAGTGCCCCGTCTTATTACAATTCCAACATCTGGCAAGTCCGTTCCGCTGGTTCCTTTGTAGCTTAACTCCTGGGCATGATCCAGCCTCGAATATGGCTTCTCTTTGACAATGTACCATTTGAGAAGCTTGCTCAGATGCTTCCATCATTAATGCAAACTCTAGAGTTTCAGAAAGAGTTCGTGTTCTAGCAGTTCGCACAGATCTCTGAAGATGTTTGTCAGAAATGGCACGAACGAAGGACTCAACAGCAAGCTGGTTGATGATTTCTTCTCCAGCATCTGGGTATGCCAGGTGAACCAGTCTTTCGACGTCTGCTTGGAGCTGCTGTAGACTTTCACCCCTTTTCTGGACTCTGTTATTGAGATGGACTCGGAAGACTTCTTTCAAGTGGCTATCACCAAAGCGTTTATCTATAGCTGCCACGAGAGAACTGAAATCGTTGCTCTTACCAGCTGGAACAGTTTGAAGTAATTCAGCTGCTGGTCCTCTAAGAGCAAGAGTCAGTGCTGTGTATTTGTCTTCGTCAACCCAGCCATTTGCTGTCGCAGCTGCCTCGAATTGTCTCCTGTAAACTGACCAAGACGACTGTCCATCGAATGTTGGTGGTTGTACTTCTCTTTGCTTTAGACAATCTCCACAAGTTTTCCGTAGCTCCATTTTCCGCATCTGGTCTAGTTCCTTAGCCATGTTTTCGATTCGTTTCTCCAAAGTGGCAAGCTGACTTTCGCATTGACTCTCAAGCTTGGAAAATCGTTTCTCAACACATTCAATGCGTTTTTCTAGACCACAAACATTTTTCTCAATGTTACCCAATTTGCTTTCTAGAATGTTTTTCTGACCTTCCAAAACATTCTGTTGCGCCTCAAGTCTTTCGAGAATATTCTGTTGTTCCACCTTTTGCTCGTTTCGTTGTTCTTCAATCAGCTTCTTTTGTTCGTTTCTTTGTGTTTCAAGTTGTTCGAGAACATTCTGCTGTTCCTTCTTTTGCTCGTTTCGTTGTGCTTCCAGTTGTTCGAGAACATTCTGCTGTTCCTTCTTTTGATCGTTTCTCTGCTCTTCCAAACGTCCGAGAATATTCTGCTGTTGCTCTTCAATCAGCTTCTTTTGTTGTACTTCGAGTCGTTCGAGAACATTCTCCTGTTCCTTCTTTTGCTCGTTTCGCTGTTCTAACAAAAGTTTCATCATACTAGAAAAATCTACACTTTCACTTACTTCCTCTTCTTCCACTTCTATTTCAAAAACAAAAGTGTTTACGACTTCCCCTTGCTGTTCCAAATAGTTACGCAAACGCAGGACGAGCTCATTTTTCGATCCCGCTCTAGAAAGATTTCGCTTACCTAACTCACTTTTAAGCTCAATGCAGTTGAGCTCTTCTAACAACTTACCCATTTTCACTGTATATAATTATTATTTTTCTTTTTACTTTTACTTTTTTTTTTTTTTTTACACTTTATTAGTCAAATAAGTTTTATTTACACTTCTGACACCAATGTAACGTGCGCTTAGTTCGCAAAAATAAAACTTCACTTTTATTTATTTATTTCTACCACTTTATTCAGTATTTATACTTTATTCGAACTCAACTCGACTATTGGACTATCACTGGTTAACAACACTTCACTCTTAACTTTATCACTCTATAATCAAAACTGACTGCTCGTTGCGTCAGCGGCCTATTTATATAGAACAATACTTATCTAGAGCGTTCCAGTTTCTTCTCCATGGTTTCCACATTTGCTGTCAAGCATCTCTACACTCACACACACTGGCTTACAAACAATGCCTGTCATTTTATACCATTCCATTATAGTGTTGCCAGTTGTGTTTTCGGTTAAACGTTTTCGATTAGGAAATTGGTATAAATGTTGGGTGTTCATTACATTATTTTATGGTTTTGTAATGAACACCCAACATTTATACCAATTTCCTAATCGAAAACGTTCAACCGAAAACACAACTGGCAACACTATAATGGAATGGTATAAAATGACAGGCATTGCTTGTAAGCCAGTGTGTGTGAGTGTAGAGATTTTTGACAGCAACTGTGGAAACCATGGAGAAGAAACTGGAACGCTCTAGATGAGTGTTGTTCTATGTCCCTGTCCACACATGTTATTCCAATAACGTTATATCGGTCGTTTCTGGGCAAAAGGGGTGAGGAAGAAAGAAGCTGGATGCGCAAAATGAAATTTGATTTATCTGCCTAAGCAGTACACTTGGCGTGTCCAGACGGGTTATGCTCATAACGTTATGCTTTTTTCAATACAATTTCCAACACAAAATGGAGAATTTGTGTGAGGAATTATAACAACGTCTGGACACTAGGTGTTAACAGCATAACGTTAACAGCATAACCCGTCTGGACAGGCACTATATAAATAGGACCGCTGACGCAACGAGCAGTCAGTTTTGATTATAGAGTGATAAAGTTAAGAGTGAATTGTTGTTAACCAGTGATAGTCCAATAGTCGAGTTGAGTTCGAATAAGTATAGATACTGAATAAAGTGGTAGAAATAAAAATAAAAGTGAAGTTTTATTCTGCGAACTAAGCGCACGTTACATTGGTGTCAGAAGTGTAAATAAAACTTATTTGACTAATAAAGTGTAAAAAAAAAAAAAAAAGTAAAAAGAAAAATAATAATTATATACAGTGAAAATGGGTAAGTTGTTAGAAGAGCTCAACTGCATTGAGCTTAAAAGTGAGTTAGGTAAGCGAAATCTTTCTAGAGCGGGATCGAAAAATGAGCTCGTCCTGCGCTTGCGTAACTATTTGGAACAGCAAGGGGAAGACGTAAACACTTTTGTTTTTGAAATAGAAGTGGAAGAAGAGGAAGTAAGTGAAAGTGTAGATTTTTCTAGTATGATGAAACTTTTGTTAGAACAGCGAAACGAGCAAAAGAAGGAACAGCAGAATGTTCTCGAACGACTCGAAGTACAACAAAAGAAGCTGATTGAAGAGCAACAGCAGAATATTCTCGGACGTCTGGAAGAGCAGCGAAACGAGCAAAAGAAGGAACAACAGAATATTCTCGAAAGACTTGAGGCGCAACAGAATGTTTTGGAAGGTCAGAAAAACATTCTAGAAAGCAAATTGGGTAACATTGAGAAAAATGTTTGTGGCCTAGAAAAACGCATTGAATGTGTTAAGAAACGATTTTCCAAGCTTGAGAGTCAATGCGAAAGTCAGCTTGCCACTTTGGAGAAACGAATCGAAAACATGGCTAAGGAACTAGACCAGATGCGGAAAATGGAGCTACGGAAATCTTGTGGAGATTGTCTAAAGCAAAGAGAAGTACAACCACCAACATTCGATGGACAGTCGTCTTGGTCAGTTTACAGGAGACAATTCGAGGCAGCTGCGACAGCAAATGGCTGGGTTGACGAAGACAAATACACAGCACTGACTCTTGCTCTTAGAGGACCAGCAGCTGAATTACTTCAAACTGTTCCAGCTGGTAAGAGCAGCGATTTCAGTTCTCTCGTGGCAGCTATAGATAAACGCTTTGGTGATAGCCACTTGAAAGAAGTCTTCCGAGTCCATCTCAATAACAGAGTCCAGAAAAGGGGTGAAAGTCTACAGCAGCTCCAAGCAGACGTCGAAAGACTGGTTCACCTGGCATACCCAGATGCTGGAGAAGAAATCATCAACCAGCTTGCTGTTGAGTCCTTCGTTCGTGCCATTTCTGACAAACATCTTCAGAGATCTGTGCGAACTGCTAGAACACGAACTCTTTCTGAAACTCTAGAGTTTGCATTAATGATGGAAGCATCTGAGCAAGCTTCTCAAATGGTACATTGTCAAAGAGAAGCCATATTCGAGGCTGGATCATGCCCAGGAGTTAAGCTACAAAGGAACCAGCGGAACGGACTTACCAGATGTTGGAATTGTAATAAGACGGGGCACTTACAGCGACAATGCCGGTTTCCACCAATTAAAACTGAAACTTCTTGTAGACGTTGTGAAGTCCAAGAAAATCAATCCGTGAGCTGTAGAGTAAGACCGCAGACTTATCAATACCGAATTGGACATCAGGTAGAAAACCCCCAATGGAATTGCTGGGGGAAAGTAGAGACCAAGACTCAGCGGATGAGAATGGAACCCATATTCGGATGGAACAAGGAAGAATTGAGGTCTGCTCAAACGAAGGATCCAGACATCGGACCGATTCTCAAATGGAAAGAGAACAACACGAAACCTGACTGGGACGACATTTCTGACCAAAGCCCTGCTGTCAAAGCCTATTGGGCACAGTGGGATTCGCTTCGCGTGCAAGAAGGAGTACTCAATCGAAAATCAAGGAGGTTTTACAAAAGATGCATAGAAGCCCTACAGGAAGCCACCTGGGAGTCAACAAGACGCTGGAGAACGTGCGAAAACGCTTTTACTGGCTGCATGTTAGAGGTGACGTGGAGAAGTGGTTCCGAAATTGTTATGTCTGTGATTCAAACATAGAGGTGGGTAGGCTTACAGATAGACCTAATAGAACAGGGACATGGGCCACAGTGTATGGCGACCGGATGAAGACACGGTACGACACAAAAGCGACAACGTCAGGATTCCAAGCAGGAGATCGTGTGTGGCTTTATAATCCTCATCGTCAAAAGGGATTGTCACCGAAACTTCAGCAGAACTGGGAAGGTCCTTATACTGTTGTCACGAGGATTAACGACGTGGTTTACCGCATCCAAAGAGGACTAAGAGGCAAGTTAAAAGTGGTTCATTCTGACCGGCTGCATCGATATAGTGGCGAGGCTGCAGATGGAATTATTCGGGACGAACAATCTTAAGGAGGGGGCAGTGTAATGAACACCCAACATTTATACCAATTTCCTAATCGAAAACGTTCAACCGAAAACACAACTGGCAACACTATAATGGAATGGTATAAAATGACAGGCATTGCTTGTAAGCCAGTGTGTGTGAGTGTAGAGATTTTTGACAGCAAATGTGGAAACCATGGAGAAGAAACTGGAACGCTCTAGATGAGTGTTGTTCTATATAAATAGGACCGCTGACGCAACGAGCAGTCAGTTTTGATTATAGAGTGATAAAGTTAAGAGTGAATTGTTGTTAACCAGTGATAGTCCAATAGTCGAGTTGAGTTCGAATAAGTATAGATACTGAATAAAGTGGTAGAAATAAAAATAAAAGTGAAGTTTTATTCTGCGAACTAAGCGCACGTTACAGTTTGTTAAAAAGCACAAGTGAATGAATTTGTGTTTGACAGATTGGAAAGTACTCAAGGACCACGTAACAAAAATCCTCTTTTGGAAATTTATAACTTGATGAAGAAAATATTTGATTATATTCGACAGTAAAATTGTTTATTTCATGTAACATTTAAGATTTGATCAATAATACAGATCTATTATAACTTATCCTAAGCACAAAAAGTGCAAATAAATCAATTTTTACTAGAAAACAAAAATCGGTAAAAAATGTGTTTGGGAAGAGTTAAGGGATTTTTTTTTTAAGTTTAGGGATTTTTGTTTCTATTGCTTCTAGTATTTATTTTGACATAGGACAGCTGACTTCGAAAATGGACACTCATTTTTTCAATCAGGCAATGCTTTTTTCGAATTCGTTCGGAATTTGTGATTGCTTTTTGTCGGGATTCGTATCGTGATTTTTCACTCGGGGATTTCTCCGAATGGATTTCATGATAGGGGTGAATACTAACAAAAATAGAAATAAACATAAAAATAGTTTTAGGTACTTTGCTTTAAAAGACATCTTTCTCGGATTTCAACTACAGCATTGTGGTGTACCAATCTGGTAAGAGCGTACACTCCGTTCTTCCCTGGCGAATTCTGTAGCCGATCCCCCTTGATTTTGGGTTGAAGTAGAATTCATACACCGTATCCGGACAATTGACATTCCTCATTAAGTTCTTCACCATTCGCAAGAACTTTACTAGAAAATCAACGCATTGTGCGGGGTTCCAAAAGTCCTGAGAAGAGAAACATATTTGAAGGAAAAAACTCACTATTAAACAATTCATACCGATGATATTTCTGGCAGATCTTGTACGTTCATGTGTAAAATTTCGTCAATGAATCCATCATCATTGCGACAACCCATAAGGAGATCATCGATTCCAGCCAAAAAACATTGACACCACCAAGTTTTGGTCTTAAAACGGTAGAAATTCTGTTGTTGTCGGGCATTGCCTGGTCGAAGTGAGCACTTGAGTTCAACAAACCTCATGTTATTTAGTACTTCTTTGCGTTCAACGTTGTGACAAACATCATCACTTAAAACCCCATCGATTTCCGCACCATACAAAAGAGCCATGTCCGGCAACTGGGTTTTGAACACGCAATGAAATTCTGTACATTCATTAACTGGAACATTGACATTCGGCTTCTCATAAGGACTCGGTGACATACAATATTGCTCGAATTTGAAGCCATATGAACAGATACGATGCTTCATTTCATCGTTTTTCATCTGTTCTAGTTCTTGTAGTTTGCGGTCAGTGTTTTGTTCACATAAATATATGTTCCCTTTGAACCTAGTGGCTTGAATGCACCAGTCTTCTCGCTGTTCATAGGGTGTGTTCATAATAACTCTAAGAAGTCCCCGATAGCAAATGAAATCTGCTCCATGGATTGCTTTAGAGTTGGGGGAATTCGATTTTGATAACAGTTCATTTCGATGGTCGCATATGAAATGCAAAACTGCATGCAGACGTTCTTTTTCGCTACGACAGGGTTTGGTTATAGCCGTTCCGTAGCCTTTATTCAGATCCAGCGGGAAGGTCTCCGGCACACGATAATAACACAAATTCTCGCCACTGTTAACATATTCGCGGTTGGCATCGAGACTGAAACACCCAAGAGCTTTGGGTTTTTGGACAGATGGGAAGTGCAGATTGTTATCTCGGTTTAGTTTTCCGTTGAGATTAGTGTTTACAAATGCCATTGTGGATTTTTTTGTTTACTTTATTATTTATTTTGAATCCTTTTTGATAAAATTTGACAAAACAAACGCAAAATGTAGGTTGTATACACACACACACACAGAAAAAGTTCTACCAAAAAGAAGGCAAAAAAGGTGAGGAAGAGAATTTAGATTTGTTCGATTTGGTATTTTCTGGGAATCATCGGAACAGACTTTTTGATTCGTACTCCGAGCTTGTTGGCTTTATTTATTTTTATTTTGATAACTTTAAGCAATTTATGAGTTTGTGAATACTTTTTAGTTTGACTGTCTATGTATTTTTATTTATTATTATTTATATTTATTGTCTGTCGATGACGTATTGCCGACTAACAGGACCTGGATCTCGTATCTTGTCAGACAATTATCGTCTGTGCTCGATTGTGTTATTTGCTTCATGTTTTGTTTTTCTTCCAGCTATTGAGGTACAGGTGTTTTTCGATCAAGTTGAAAATTTTCATTTGTTACGTTTTTGTAGTATCAAAAATTTGAAAATAATCGTCTGAATCGTCACGGAAACCAGATCCAGCCCGATTCTGAAAAAAAGTAGAAAGTCGTAATGTTGCGACCTGCTGAGAACCACATCACAATCTGAGTGTTGAGTGGAAAACTGTGACTTCTGGAAAGTTATGATTTGTGAGTCATCACTGACTTTAAACAGATTCGGACTGGAAGTATTCGTGTACTAATATAGAAACTGTATAATCCGAATAAGGCTGTGAAAGGCTACCAGATGCTATAACATTATGTTGAGTATTTCTATTTTAAGCTTATTCATTTTTAAAGACATTAATTTAGAATATTCAGTCGGGTGTTCTTGAAACGTCTCGTGTGAACTAAAAGGTATCTGAGTTGTGATTTTTTAATTTCCATACAAGTCCTTGTTCATTACTGTACAAGATACTCACCTGCATCTCACCCAAAGTTCACCATTCACCAGAAAATGTCACTTGAAAAGTCATTTTGACACTTGTAAGTTGTCGTGTCTCTTGCCCTTGCAAAATATCAGAATTTTTGATCATCTTTTTTATAACAAACAATTTATAAACTATTTAATATAAAATCAGCAAAATGAAACCAAAGATAGATTTAAAACAATTCGCTTTTGCATTCCTATGCCTGCTCAACATTCATTCCATTGATGGTAAGCGATTAAAATCACATCTCATTGTACCTATGTGGCCCGCTCTGATTGGCCGCCCGCCCCCTTTTAGCATCAATATAAAATCCAAATCTCTTCCTTCTTTCTCGTCTAGGTGCTAAAACAAAATATGTTACATGTGGCTCCATTGTTAAGCTAGTTAACACCGACTATGGATCTCGACTGCACTCGCATGACGTCAAATACGGCTCGGGCTCTGGACAACAATCTGTGACTGGTATCGATATACAAGAGGACGTCGGTAGTCATTGGAGCATAAAAGCACCTACTGGTAAATTCTGCGAGCGAGGTGAAACAATTAAATGCGGTGACATAATCCGGCTAGAGCATCTCACAACCAAAAAGAATCTGCACTCGCATTTGTTCTCGTCACCACTGTCTGGCGAGCAGGAAGTATCATGCTACGGTGTTGATGGTCTTGGTGATACCGGTGATCATTGGGAAGTTATCTGCAACAACGATGGCTGGTTGAGAGATTCGGCTGTGAGGTTTAGACACGTCGACACATCAGTATATCTGGGATTGTCTGGACGTTCATTTGGGCGGCCCATCTCTGGCCAAATGGAAGTTGCTGGATTCGTCAATGCACAACACGGATCTCACTGGAAAACAGCCGAAGGGTTGTACATAGTGCCCCAAGAAAAAGAGGCTCATTATGCTCACACGGAGCTGTAATATTTTAGTTAGAATTTGCTTGGTTCTTCTTAGTTTAATTTATGTGCACCTCACCATGGTCGCAATATGACATACCTCACACTAGGTATGGCTCTCTTTTCATTATGAGATTTTGTCTTAAGGCAATGGTACTGAACACACAAACAAAACATTTGTAAAACACGAAATTATTGATATCGTTGTGTGACACCAATTTTGTTCAATAAAGACTTGGAGTGTGTAATTTGAAACTTTGTTTACTGTTTGGTAAGACGAAGTAAGGGCCTGTTGGTAGTGTTTGTCAAGTAAGGACAAAAAAGCGAGCCCGGTTTTGCACTCGAAGTAAGTTGAGGTTTTCATCCATTTGATTGCGCCACCTAATTAGAAATCTTCCCCTTCTGCGATTTACCTGCGATGTGCTTTTGAAAACACTTCAAGTCGGAGCGTTGGTGTCCATCATCTCTACATGGCCCAGCCGTCGTAGCCTCGCGATGCGTACTCTCCTGGCTATGCCGATGTCGCGGTACAGCTCGTTTTTGTATCTTATTCTCCACACTGTCTTCGCATACGGGACCAAAATCATTCGGAGAATTTTTCTTTCGAAACGACCAAGGGTTTCCTCATCTGCTTTCGATAAGGTCCATGTCCTTCTGCGCCGTAAAGCAGGACTGGGATAATCAAGGTTTTATACAAGACATTCTAGAGATGGTTTCGTTTCTCAATTGCCTTCTTAACCCAAAGAAGCAACGGTTGGCAAGAGTTATTCTCCGTTTGATCTCCGCACTGATGTTGTCCGTGTCTACAGCGGATCCTAGCTCCTAGGTAGACGAAGTCCTGTACTACCTCGAAGTTATGTCTGTCTATTAACCTGATTGCACACAGCGTTAAGTATAAAGTTTTCATAGCGGTTGCAGAATCTATTATGATGTATGGTGCTCAAGCGTGGGGTTATGAGAAATATGAAACGGTAGAAAAGTTGCTAAGGTTCTACCTTTAAAAGATGTTTTCTATTACCGAGAAATACGCCTAACTACATGCTACATGTCGAAACCGGACTGCCACCGCTTTTTATTAAAACACTCAAACTACATGTAGATTATCTTTTGAAAGTTTCAAAAATGCATGACGAAAGACTGCCGAAAATAATAAGCCGGCATATAATTCGTAGGAAAAGTCTTTACTTTGGGAAATTGAAGGAGCTTGCAGATTATTGTGGACTTGATTTTAACCTGAGTCTACAGGGAAATTACGGGAGAGAAGTCGAGGATGCGCTTTACGACCTTGTATCAAAAGCAGACGAGAAACTCAGATTGGATTGTATCAACCAGGCGACTACTTCTGTACATAGAGAAATCTATAGTGTACTGCAACACAATCTCTGTGAAAGAAACTACTTTCGGTCTGACAACAGCCAAAAGCTAATCTCAGCTATGTTTAGAATGAGAGGCGAGTTGCTTCAATTGAATTTTATTCCGCACCGGGAGGATCTACCATTAATTTGCAGTCTTTGCAATCTTTCCGTGAGAGAAGACGTCATGCATTTCTTAGGAATATGTCCGATCCTTAAAGAAATTAGAAGATCTTACCTTGGGAGTAACCAGTTATCTGAAGGAAAAGTGCTAGCAATTCTTAATTGCGAGGAGGATGTAAACCAGCTTTACAACTATTATAGGAAAGCAATTTCATATAGAAATCAAATTTTGAATGAAGCCTTTTAAAAGCAAAGCAAATAAAATGAATGAAGGAATCATCGAAACTAATGTATCTCTTAGATACACTTAACATTAACGTTCTTATTTTGTGAATTTTTGTAATCTAATACTAGTAACTTAAAATTAACATATTACCTACTGTCAATCGAGCAGACGGCAAAAGCCATGCTTAACGATTTTTTATATATTAGGTCTGTTTCTTTACTTTTCGTGTAAAGTTTGGGAAAAAGCCCGGGAAAAAGTTTGGGCTCGAGCTTTTTAATGTTGTTTTTGTAATCTCCATCCGAAAATGAAAAGTAAAGATACTCCTTTGGGATGTTTCTTGCTGAATGACATTTATCATGCACTCTCAACAGAGATACTTAAAAACATACAAACAATTTTGTTTTAGAAACGTGTTAAAATGAGCTCATAGCAATGTTACATTGCATACCTAACATTATTTTGAATTTTCAAACCTACAAAGAGAGATTATGCTTTCTATTTTTCATTTAATTTCAAAAATAAATTTGAATTCAATCGAAATGTTTCGATCAGCTGATTTCACAAACAGCCGATTTGACAAGCAAGAAAGTGCACGAGCAAATTGTTCGGGTAAATTCTTACTGGAGGGGAAGTGACTAAAAAGCAAAAGCTCTGCCACTTTTACGTCAAAAAAAAAGTAAAGATACACGTTTCGGGATCCCGCGGGATCCCGCGTGTGAGTAAAGATACAGACCTATTAAAATTTGTATCCTAATTTGAGAAACTGGTAATAAAATCAATCAATCTATCTATCTGTCTATTGTGACGTTTTGTCCAATTAGTCGATGTTCTGTGTCCTTGTTTGATGACAGCATATACTTCGTTTTGTCCTCATTAACCATCAAACCCATTTTTGCCGCTTCTGTTTCAATACTCGCAAAAGCACCTATGCCATCACGCTTCCTTCTTCCCATTACGTCAATATCGTCAGCAAAGGCGAGTAATTGCACAGACTTTTGAAAGATTGTTCCTCTAGTGTTGACGTTTGAGTTTCTTACAATCTGTTCAAGTATGATGTTGAAGAAATCGCATGACAGTTTGTCGCCTTTCGACATCAAAGGTCTCGGTGAGTTCTTTACCGACCTTGACGGAGCAGCGTGAATTCTCCAAGTCGTACGAGTTTTGCAGGGATGTCGAAACTAGACATGCCTCTGTACAGATCGTCTCTGTAAATGCTGTCATACGCGGCCTTGAAATCGATAAAGAGATGGTGAATATCGATATTATGTTCTCGGGTTTTTTCCAAGATCTGCCGTAATGTGAAAATTTGGTTTATTGTGGACTTCTCTGGTCTAAAACCACATTGATAAGGACCTATCAAGTTGTTGACGTGGGGTTTCAGACGTTCACATATTACAGCAGACAAGATCTTATAAGCGACGTTAAGGAGGCTTATCCCTCTATAATTGGCGCAATTGTGAGGGTCTCCCTTCTTTAGGATCGGGCTTACGATACTGAGGTTCCATTCATCGGGCATGCTTTCTTCCGACCATATCATGCAGATCAGCTGGTGCATGCTCCTTTCCAACTGGTCTCCAGCTGCCTTGAAGAGTTCGGCATCAAGGCCATCTGCACCTGCAGTCTTATTTGATTTAAGTTTGCATATGGCAAGCTTAACTTCCTCTAGGTCGGGAGGACGGCATTCTTGATCATCGTCCAAGCTGAATGGGGCAATCTGCCTGACAGCGGAATTTGTGTCCTCATCGCCGTTAAGCAGTCTGCAGAAATGATCTTTCCAGATTCTCAGTAGCGACTGTGACTCTATAACTATGTTTCCCTGCTGGTCTTTACAGGCTTGAGTTCGGGGCTTGCCACCCTGGCAGGATCTTTTTACCTTTTCGTAAAACTTCCGAATCTCGTTCCTGTCATGGCATCTCTCTATTTCCTCAAACGAGCGCTTCTCATGCTGCTTCTTTTTCTTTTTGAGAAGTCGGTGTTCTTCCCTTCTTTTCTCCTTGTAGATCTCGTTATACTGATCGTAAGCAGCCCTTGTTCGTTTTTGCATCAGCATTTGTCGTGCTTTTTGTTTGGCTGCATTTGCCTGCCTGCATTCTTCATCGAACAATGGGTTTCATTTTGAGGGTCGAGTGAAACCCAGAACCTCAGAGGCAGGGGTTCTGATGGCTTCTTGGCATTGCTGCCACTGTTCTTCAATGCTTAATGCTGGCGGCATGGGATTCAAGGATAATTGAAGGGACACTCATTTGGAAAAGGTTTTTGCAATCTCTTGCGATTATAGTTTTCCGACGTCATATCGCTTCACAGCGTTCGTTCGTGCGGGTCGTGATCAAGATATCCTCATTCGTACCTTGGCTACAACAAGGTAGTGGTCCAATTCAAAGTTGGCCCCTCGGAAAGTTCGTACATCTAATACACTGGAAGAGTGCCTTGCGTCGATCGCAACATGGTCAATTTGGTTGACGGTTGATTGATCTGCGGATCGCCATGTAATTTTATAAACTTTGAGATGCAGGATGTGCGCACCTACTACTAACAACAAGATTTAGCCCCGCAGCAAAATCGATTAGCTTTAGTCCGTTTTCGGAAGTTTTGTCATGGAGGCTATTTTTTTTTTTAAGTGAAAACTTCTTTAGGCGCGTTTGGCACTTTTGCTATGGGGGTAAATCAATGAATTCGCGACCGACACCATTTTTTGATGGGCTCATCGTAATTCGTATGTAAAGTCGTCACAGCCCAGCGTCTCAGGTTCGTTTCCCAGCCATGACTTGCATTTTTTTGTTTATTTAAAGTGAAAACATAAATAAAAATTGATCGCCACGGCTGGGATTCGAACATGAGACCCTCAGTTTAATAGCCAACGACTCTACCATTGAGCCAAGAGACACCTTAATTTTTATGTTGCTAAATGACTTAAAAGAATGCAATATCATTATTATTATTACATAGTATTGTACTTACCGACTCGGAGAAATACAGAGAAGAAAGAAATCAATTGAAGAAACAAAGAAAAATTTATGCAACGCAGAAAAAATAAAAAGCACCAAATATTTTACTGCCATTACAATGAAGAGTGGCTGGATAAGTGAAGCTGGAAATTTCATCATGACAGAGTAGGAGACGCTTTTTACAACAAATTAGAAGAGATCAACAACTCATCGCGATGATTTATCGATGGAATTGAAACGGTTGCATGAAAATAGCTTGAAAACCATTACTCAATAGACACTATCGCTTAGAAAATTAACGTATTGAAACGTGCGCTTAGTTCGCAGAATAAAACTTCACTTTTTATTTTTATTTCTACCACTTTATTCAGTATCTATACTTTATTCGAACTCAACTCGACTATTGGACTATCACTGGTTAACAACGTTTCACTCTTAACTTTATCACTCTATAATCAAAACTGACTGCTCGTCAGGGTTAAAACCTCTACTTCGATCGAAGCAAATTACTTCACTTTTGAGAAAAATCCAAAATCTACTTCGCTACTTCGCTTGAGTTGAGATCTACTTCACTTTCTGCACACTGAAAAATTACCCTTTCAAACTTCAATCAGTCTCAATTTTCAATAACTCCCTTGACTCGATTTTCAATTTCCGCTAAAATTTCATTTTCCTTTCACTATTTTTCATTGAACAGACCTCAAATTCATTTTAATCTTGGAATCAAACACACCCAATGTTTGAGTTTTTTCTTCGAATCTAATCTACTTCGCAATTTTTCGATTTACTTCACTTTTTTTACAATTTCACTTCGAAATTTGATTCTTGAGGTTTTAACCCTGCTGCTCGTTGCGTCAGCGGCCTATTTATATAGAACAATACTTATCTAGAGCGTTCCAGTTTCTTCTCCATGGTTTCCACATTTGCTGTCAAGCATCTCTACACTCACACACACTGGCTTACAAACAATGCCTGTCATTTTATACCATTCCATTATAGTGTTGCCAGTTGTGTTTTCGGTTAAACGTTTTCGATTAGGAAATTGGTATAAATGTTGGGTGTTCATTACACTGCCCCCTCCTTAAGATTGTTCGTCCCGAATAATTCCATCTGCAGCCTCGCCACTATATCGATGCAGCCGGTCACAATGAACTACTTTTAACTTGCCTCTTAATCCTCTTTGGATGCGGTAAACCACGTCGTTAATCCTCGTGACAACAGTATAAGGACCTTCCCAGTTCTGCTGAAGTTTCGGTGACAATCCCTTTTGACGATGAGGATTATAAAGCCACACACGATCTCCTGCTTGGAATCCTGCCTTTGTCGCTTTTGTGTCATACCGGGTCTTCATCCGGTCGCCATACACTGTGGCCCATGTCCCTGTTCTATTAGGTCTATCTGTAAGCCTACCCACCTCTATGTTTGAATCACAGACATAACAATTTCGGAACCACTTCTCCACGTCACCTCTAACATGCAGCCAGTAAAAGCGTTTTCGCACGTTCTCCAGCGTCTTGTTAACTCCCAGGTGGCTTCCTGTAGGGCTTCTATGCATCTTTTGTAAAACCTCCTTGATTTTCGATTGAGGAACAATAAGCTGCATTACAAAAGATTTACCGTCAGGAGATTCCCATTTGCGCTGGAGTACTCCTTCTTGCACGCGAAGCGAATCCCACTGTGCCCAATAGGCTTTGACAACAGGGCTTTGGTCAGAAATGTCGTCCCAGTCAGGTTTCGTGTTGTTCTCTTTCCATTTGAGAATCGGTCCGATGTCTGGATCCTTCGTTTGAGCAGACCTCAATTCTTCCTTGTTCCATCCGAATATGGGTTCCATTTTCATCCGCTGAGTCTTGGTCTCTACTTTCCCCCAGCAATTCCATTGGGGGTTTTCTACCTGATGTCCAATTCGGTATTGATAAGTCTGCGGTCTTACTCTACAGCTCACGGATTGATTTTCTTGGACTTCACAACGTCGACAAGAAGTTTCAGTTTTAATTGGTGGAAACCGGCATTGTCGCTGTAAGTGCCCCGTCTTATTACAATTCCAACATCTGGCAAGTCCGTTCCGCTGGTTCCTTTGTAGCTTAACTCCTGGGCATGATCCAGCCTCGAATATGGCTTCTCTTTGACAATGTACCATTTGAGAAGCTTGCTCAGATGCTTCCATCATTAATGCAAACTCTAGAGTTTCAGAAAGAGTTCGTGTTCTAGCAGTTCGCACAGATCTCTGAAGATGTTTGTCAGAAATGGCACGAACGAAGGACTCAACAGCCAGATGGTTGATGACTTCTTCTCCAGCATCCGGGTATGCCAGGTGAACTAGTCTTTCGACGTCTGCTTGGAGCTGCTGTAGACTTTCACCCCTTTTCTGGACTCTGTTATTGAGTTGGACTCGGAAGACTTCTTTCAAGTGGCTATCACCAAAGCGTTTATCTATAGCTGCCACGAGAGAACTGAAATCGTTGCTCTTACCAGCTGGAACAGTTTGAAGTAATTCAGCTGCTGGTCCTCTAAGAGCAAGAGTCAGTGCTGTGTATTTGTCTTCGTCAACCCAGCCATTTGCTGTCGCAGCTGCCTCGAATTGTCTCCTGTAAACTGACCAAGACGACTGTCCATCGAATGTTGGTGGTTGTACTTCTCTTTGCTTTAGACAATCTCCACAAGTTTTCCGTAGCTCCATTTTCCGCATCTGGTCTAGTTCCTTAGCCATGTTTTCGATTCGTTTCTCCAAAGTGGCAAGCTGACTTTCGCATTGACTCTCAAGCTTGGAAAATCGTTTCTCAACACATTCAATGCGTTTTTCTAGGCCACAAACATTTTTCTCAATGTTACCCAATTTGCTTTCTAGAATGTTTTTCTGACCTTCCAAAACATTCTGTTGCGCCTCAAGTCTTTCGAGAATATTCTGTTGTTCCTTCTTTTGATCGTTTCTCTGCTCTTCCAGACGTCCGAGAATATTCTGCTGTTGCTCTTCAATCAGCTTCTTTTGTTGTACTTCGAGTCGTTCGAGAACATTCTGTTGTTCCTTCTTTTGCTCGTTTCGCTGTTCTAACAAAAGTTTCATCATACTAGAAAAATCTACACTTTCACTTTCTTCCTCTTTTTCCACTTCTGTTTCAAAAACAAAAGTGCTTACGTCTTCCCCTTGCTGTTCCAAATAGTTACGCAAGCGCAGGACGAGCTCATTTTTCGATCCCGCTCTAGAAAGATTTCGCTTACCTAACTCACTTTTAAGCTCAATGCAGTTGAGCTCTTCTAACAACTTACCCATTTTCACTGTATATAATTATTATTTTTCTTTTTACTACTTTTTTTTTTTTTTTCTTTTTTTTTTTTTACACTTTATTAGTCAAATAAGTTTTATTTACACTTCTGACACCAATGAAACGTGCGCTTAGTTCGCAGAATAAAACTTCACTTTTTATTTTTATTTCTACCACTTTATTCAGTATCTATACTTTATTCGAACTCAACTCGACTATTGGACTATCACTGGTTAACAACGTTTCACTCTTAACTTTATCACTCTATAATCAAAACTGACTGCTCGTTGCGTCAGCGGCCTATTTATATAGAACAATACTTATCTAGAGCGTTCCAGTTTCTTCTCCATGGTTTCCACATTTGCTGTCAAGCATCTCTACACTCACACACACTGGCTTACAAACAATGCCTGTCATTTTATACCATTCCATTATAGTGTTGCCAGTTGTGTTTTCGGTTAAACGTTTTCGATTAGGAAATTGGTATAAATGTTGGGTGTTCATTACAGTATTGTAATGAACACCCAACATTTATACCAATTTCCTAATCGAAAACGTTTAACCGAAAACACAACTGGCAACACTATAATGGAATGGTATAAAATGACAGGCATTGCTTGTAAGCCAGTGTGTGTGAGTGTAGAGATTTTTGACAGCAACTGTGGAAACCATGGAGAAGAAACTGGAACGCTCTAGATGAGTGTTGTTCTATATAAATAGGACCGCTGACGCAACGAGCAGTCAGTTTTGATTATAGAGTGATAAAGTTAAGAGTGAAATGTTGTTAACCAGTGATAGTCCAATAGTCGAGTTGAGTTCGAATAAAGTATAGATACTGAATAAAGTGGTAGAAATAAATAAAAAGTGAAGTTTTATTTTGCGAACTAAGCGCACGTTACATTGGTGTCAGAAGTGTAAATAAAACTTATTTGTGAAAAAAAAAAATAAAAAACTAGTGAAGTGCAAAAAAAAAAAAAAAAAGTTAAATACAGTGAAAATGGGTAAGTTATTGGAAGAGCTCAACTGCACTGAGCTTAAAAGTGAGTTAGGTAAGCGAAATCTTTCTAGAGCGGGATCGAAAAATGAGCTCGTCCTGCGCTTGCGCAACTATTTGGAACAGCAAGGGGAAGACGTAAACACTTTTGTTTTTGAAACAGAAGTGGAAAAAGAAGAAGAAGTAAGTGAAAGTGTAGATTTTTCTAGTATGATGAAACTTTTGTTAGAACAGCGAAACGAGCAAAAGAAGGAACAGCAGAATGTTCTCGAACGACTCGAAGTACAACAAAAGAAGATGGAAGAGCAACGAAATGAGCAAAAGAAGGAACAGCAGAATGTTCTGGAACAGCTTGAAGCACAACGAAACGAGCAAAAGAAGCTGATTGAAGAGCAACGAAATGAGCAAAAGAAGCTGATTGAAGAGCAACGAAACGAGCAAAAGAAGGAACAGCAGAATGTTCTCGAACAACTGGAAGCACAACGAAACGAACAAAAGAAGGAACAACAGAATATTCTCGAAAGACTTGAGGTGCAAAAGAATGTTTTGGAAGGTCAGAAAAACATTCTTGAAGGTAAATTGGGTAACATTGAGAAAAATGTATGTGCCCTTGACGAACGAGTTGAAGGTGTGGAAAAACAGCTTTCTGTTGTAGAGAATCGTTTGGAAAGCCGATGCGATAATCAGTTCTCTGTTCTGTCCAAGGAATTGGACCAGATCCGGAAAATAAAAATTCGAGAATCTGCTGGAGAATTTGCAAGGAAAAAGGAGATGAAACCCCCAACATTTGATGGACAGTCTTCTTGGCCAGTTTACAAGAGACAATTTGAGGCAGCTGCGACAACAAATGGCTGGGATGACGAAGACAAGTACATTGCACTGACTCTTGCTCTTAGAGGACCAGCAGCTGAATTACTTCAAACAGTTCCAGCTGGTAAGAGCGGCGATTTCTGTTCTCTCGTGGCAGCTATTGATAAACGCTTTGGAGATAGCCACTTGAAAGAAGTCTTCCGAGTCCAACTCAATAACAGAGTCCAGAAAAGGGGTGAAAGTCTACAGCAGCTCCAAGCAGACGTCGAAAGACTGGTTCACTTGGCATACCCGGATGCTGGAGAAGAAATCATCAACCAGCTTGCTGTTGAGTCCTTCGTTCGTGCCATTTCCGATATACATCTTCAGAGGTCTGTGCGAACTGCTAGAACACGTACTCTTTCCGAAACTTTAGCATTCGCATTGACAATTGAAGCAGCAGAACAGGCTTCTCAGGGAGTACATCGACTTAGAGAGGCCATAGTCGAAGAATGCTCGTGCCAAAGAGCTGAAATACAAAAGAACCGGAGCGGACTAGCAAGATGTTGGAACTGCAACAAGACCGGGCACTTACAGCGTCAATGCCGACTACCACCAAACAATAAAGCCAGTTGTCAACATTGTGGAAGCAAGAGATCCAACCCAGAACAAGGTAACAACAACACCAGCGTTACGTATCAGCCCGTTTCCCATCAGGGAAACGAGTAAGAACCAACTTCGAGGGGCAGAGGCTGGTTTCTTGTATCGATGGCCCCAGAACCACCATCCAGGTCTCTCAGACCAAACGAGACAACAAAAGTCTGACTGTGGAAACTACTATTAACGGGAACAAACATGTGGCTACCATCGACACCGGTGCCACAGCCTCCATAGTACGTCGAGACCTGGTAAAGACGACGTGGCTTCATAACACCAATAGCTACCGTCTAAGAACCGCAACGGGAGAAGCAGCAAGAGTATATGGAGAAGTGTGTCTTAAGATCCGACTGGCCGATCTAGTGTTTACTCATCAATTCCTGGTGGCAGATATATGTGACGAGTGCATAATTGGAATCGACTTTATGAAACAGCACGGAGTTATTTTGGACATCGGTAATCAGGTTTTGAAGTACCAAAATAAGGAACTTCCAATGACCTATTCGAACGAAAGTACGTCGAAACTGAGGACTGTCATCACGGAAGATCTGATTCTGCCTCCTTCTTCTGAAGTGTTCGTTTGGACAAAACTGGAAGGTGAGTTTGGAAGCCTTCGATACCTAATGGTGGAACCAGACCCAGAGTGTTCCTCCCAAAGCGTCATCATTGGGAAAACACTAGTAGCACCGAAAAACAAAATGGTCCCCGTACGATTACTAAACACCAGACCGTACGATGTAAGGTTGAAGAAAGGAGAAGTCGTTGGACGTTGCGAATCGGTTGCAGCAATTACGAAGATCACGGACGAAGCCCCGAGAAAAACTATAACTCCGGAGGAGCTCAAAACCATCAGAGCTAAAATACTGTATTCATCCAACCTTGATCACCAACAAACAAGGATGACTGAAAATCTCCTACAAGAGTACACTGACATCTTCGCATCGCAAAAGGGACAATATGGTAGGACACAGTTGGTGCAGCATCGCATCAACACAGGAGATGCAAGACCGATTCGTCAACCCGCAAGACGCCTTCCACTGGCAAAACAAGGTGAGGTTGAGGAAATGATAACAGCAATGAAGAAGGACGGTCTTATTGAAAATTCCAAAAGTCCTTGGGCTTCACCAGTGGTGCTAGTGAAAAAAAAAGACGGAAGCACTCGTTTTTGTGTGGACTACCGAAGGCTGAATGATGTGACTAAAAAGGACAGCTATCCCCTGCCGAGAATCAGTGATACCCTGGATGCTATGGAGGGAGCCCAGTGGTTTTCGACGCTGGACTTGAAGAGTGGATATTGGCAAGTTGACATCCACCCTGATGATCGGGAAAAGACGGCGTTTTCTACAGGTAATGGGCTCTGGCAGTTTAAAGTTATGCCGTTTGGGCTGTGCAACGCTCCGGCAACATTCGAGCGTTTGATGGAGTGCGTTCTTCAAGGACTGACGTGGAAAGCGTGCCTTGTCTACTTGGACGATGTCATTGTTTACGGGAAAACATTTGACCAACATTGCAAGAATCTAAAAGCCGTGTTTCAGAGACTTCGCGAGGCTAACCTTAAACTGAATCCAGAAAAATGTGCACTTTTCAAAACCGAAGTTAAGTATTTGGGACACATCATCTCTTCCCAAGGAGTGAAGACTGATCCTGAAAAAGTTGACTCCGTCAAAAATTGGCCAACACCACAGGACAAACATCAACTCCGAAGCTTTCTTGGTCTTGCCACATATTACCGACGTTTCGTTAAGAACTTTGCTGGAGTTGCAAAGAGTTTGCATCAGCTCACCGAAAAAGGGAAGCAGTTCAAATGGTCAGGTGAGTGTGAAAAATCTTTTCAGGAACTCAAATACCGCCTCTGTAACGCTCCAGTGCTGGCACATCCAACACCTGGCAAAACATTCATCATCGACGCAGATGCAAGCAACGTTGGAATCGGGGCGGTACTGTCCCAAGTGCATGATGGCGAAGAGAAAGTGGTGGCATATTATAGTAAGGTCCTCTCGAAGCCTGAAAGAAACTACTGCGTGACCAGAAGGGAACTGCTGGCTCTTATCTTGGCAACAAAGCACTTCCATAAGTACATCTATGGACAGAAATTCCTTCTGCGGACAGACCATGGTGCTCTGAACTGGCTGTTGAACTTCAAAAATCCAGAAGGTCAAGTCGCAAGGTGGATAGAAAGACTGCAGACTTATGACTACCAGATTCAACACCGCAGAGGAAAGCTGCACTCAAACGCCGACGCATTGTCCCGAAGACCTTGCAAAGAGGATTGCAAGCATTGTAGGCGACAAGAAAACAAAGAAAATATTACCGCTCAGCGACTAAGAGCTGACCCCATATGCGGATGGAGCAATGAGGAAGTGAGGACCGCTCAACAGGAGGATCCAGATATCGAACCCATTCTCGCATGGAAAGAAAATGAAGAGAAACCTGAATGGGGAGACATTTCTGACCGGAGTCCAGTTCTCAAAGCCTATTGGGCACAGTGGGACTCACTATATGTGCAAGAAGGTGTCCTCAGGCGAAGATGGGAGTCCGTTGACGGTAAATCATATGTGATGCAGTTGATCGTACCGCAATCGAAAGTCAGTGAAGTTCTTCGGGAGATGCACGACGGACCTTCTGGAGGTCACCTGGGAGTTAACAAAACACTGGGGAAGGTGCGACATCGGTTCTACTGGTTACATGCTAGAGACGACGTGGAGAAGTGGTGCCGAACATGTGACAAGTGTGCTGCAACCAAAGGACCTGGTAGGAAGATTCAAGGTAAGATGCATCAGTACAACGTTGGATCGCCTTTTGAGAGGATTGCAGTAGATGTGGCTGGGCCTTTTCCAGAGACCAACGCTGGAAACAAGTACATTCTGGTTGTAATGGACTATTTTAGCAAATGGCCTGAGGCGTATGCCATCCCAAATCAAGAAGCCAAAACGGTGGTCGACCAGATTGTGTTTAACTGGGTAAGTAGGTTTGGCGTACCTATGGAACTCCATTCCGACCAAGGGAGGAACTTCGAGTCAAACATCTTCCAAGGAGTGTGCGGACTACTTGGCATCAAGAAGACCAGGACCACACCGCTTCATCCACAATCTGATGGGATGGTTGAAAGATTCAACCGGACCTTGAAAGAACACCTCACCAAGGTCGTAGGCGACTACCAAAGAGACTGGGATAGGCACGTACCGCTATTCCTGATGGCCTATAGAAGTGCAGTGCATAGCTCGACAGGACAAACACCATCTGACATCCTGTTCGGGAAACCCATGCGGCTGCCCAGCGAACTTAAATTTGGATGCCCCACAGAGGAGCCACAGGACACGAACGAGTATGTGGATGACCTCAAGGAGAGACTCGCTGACATCCATAAAAGAACAAGGGAACGGATGAAAACCTACAGCGACCGGATGAAGACACGGTACGACACAAAAGCGACAACGGCAGGATTCCAAGCAGGAGATCGTGTGTGGCTTTATAATCCTCATCGTCAAAAGGGATTGTCACCGAAACTTCAGCAGAACTGGGAAGGTCCTTATACTGTTGTCACGAGGATTAACGACGTGGTTTACCGCATCCAAAGAGGATTGAGAGGCAAGTTAAAAGTAGTTCATTGTGACCGGCTGCATCGATATAGTGGCGAGGCTGCAGATGGAATTATTCGGGACGAACAATCTTAAGGAGGGGGCAGTGTAATGAACACCCAACATTTATACCAATTTCCTAATCGAAAACGTTTAACCGAAAACACAACTGGCAACACTATAATGGAATGGTATAAAATGACAGGCATTGCTTGTAAGCCAGTGTGTGTGAGTGTAGAGATTTTTGACAGCAACTGTGGAAACCATGGAGAAGAAACTGGAACGCTCTAGATGAGTGTTGTTCTATATAAATAGGACCGCTGACGCAACGAGCAGTCAGTTTTGATTATAGAGTGATAAAGTTAAGAGTGAAATGTTGTTAACCAGTGATAGTCCAATAGTCGAGTTGAGTTCGAATAAAGTATAGATACTGAATAAAGTGGTAGAAATAAATAAAAAGTGAAGTTTTATTTTGCGAACTAAGCGCACGTTACAGTATTAATTTTAACAGAGACTCACATGGGTGAAGAAGAAATATATGATATTCCTGATTTCAATTTAGTTGCAAGTTTCAGAAGGCACGATCGTCCAGCAGCAGGAGTAGCTATCTATAAATGGTTGTCAGATACAACTGCCATTTTTGTGCAAATCATATGAATTTGCATACGAGGTACACTAGTATGTCTAGTACTATTTTGATATCGGCGATCTATCTGTTTGTCGTTGCAACTGTGAAAATGAACAGCAAGTTCTAATAGTTGGCGTTTATATTTCACCGAATACGTTTTTAAGTGTAATACGACAGTTTTTATATAAAAATTTATTTATTCTGAATACGCTTCTGCACACCTTCACGGCAAAATTGGGGAGAGATTTGATGATTTGCCAATGATTTTGAATGGTGACTTTAAACATCAACTCCGCCTTTAATTTTTAAAAGAAGAATATAATTTAACAATGACGAATGACCGCAGCCTTAATACAACGAAATATAAATCGACAGTTGGTGCAGTCTTTGCGACATATTTAAATAGATTCGAGTCGAAATTTTTCGTTTCCTATTTTAGTTACCATAGGCCTATTACTTCATTATTAGAATACGATGATTGCATGAGATGATAATGGAAAAGCTGAAAATGTGAATGAAAACTCATAAGTTTCATTGATGTTCTTCCATATGTACAATGTACATGTACATATATTATAAAACATTGAATAAAATTGTGCCACTATTTATCTATTTTTATTATAAGCACTAAGAAGAAACATTTCAATGAAAAGATTTTCTTGTACATTAAAATATTTACTGAAAATTCAATTCTGTTTTCACTTCTGTCGGCACTCCCGGAGTGCTTCTTTTTTTTTTTTTTTTCTGTTGGGGGTTTTTAAAAGACTAGTTGGAGCACTCAGACCTAAATACCGGTCCATTGTACTACCAGTAAGCAACCTTCTATTTGTTATAGCTTTCCAGATGTTCGGAGAAAAGCGAAAAGACGCTGCCATGATAAGGAGCCTAAGTTATCAGCTCTCACCATGTCTGCGCCGAGTATCTGTAACTTCATGCGGGAAAAAGCAGGCCATTCACAGAGGAAGTGGTCTGCGGTGTCCTCATCTTCTCCACAAGATTCACAGAGTGTGGTATCACTTAAGCCTAACACGTTTAAATGCTTGGCAAAAGAGAAGTGCCCGCTGGCAACGCCAATAAGCTTTCTACAGTCTTTTCTGCTACGAGCTAGCAAAAATGTTGCAGTCTTCTTACTAACGTTGGGGAGCATACGCTTGGTCTGTCTGCATACAATGGAGGCATGCCATCTACGGTTGTGCTCTTCACAGATCCAATCCAGATGATTGAAGCCCTCACTGAGGACGCTGGCAGACCTAGCGACGCGACGGTTCAGGTCCTGAGAAAGCTGTCTGAGATCCCTGCCTAGCAAGTTCATCGGCGATCTCATTTCCAGTTATGCCATGATGGCCCGGAACCCAAATGAGACTCAAGGAATTTAATCTTTCGACCGCATTCAGAGAGCTCTTGCATTCCTGGATCACTTTCGAAGTGGTTAGAGGGTTGGGAAGGGCCTTAAGCACAGCTTGGCTGTCGCTGCAAACAAAGATACTTCTCCCCGTCCATCCATTGTTCGTTACGTGGCTCAAGGCCACTAGGATAGCATATGCCTCCGCTTGGAAAACGGATGCGTATGATCCCAAAGATGAGTGCAGTTGTATGTCGTAGTTCTAAACAAGGACACCAGCACCAGAACCCTCGTCGGTTTTGGAGCCATCTGTGAAGATACGATAACAATTATTTCCAGGCTCAGATTCTGGAGCGAACCAGTCCTGAACCGAAGGAAAGTTGACTGAGTAATTTTGACGCAGTTTGGGATCATCGTGTCAGACGGCATATCCATTAGATGTGAGTCAAAAGATATGCTGCTTGTCAGTTCCTCAAAGCTCCAGTGCGAATTGTGCCAGAGACCACATCGCTTTAAACGAGAAATGGTCTTGAGAGTACACCCAATGATGTAGGTATCAAGGGGTGGAAGATTCAACAGTGCGTCGAGAGCAGCTCCCGGTGTGCTGGGGAAGGCCTTCGTAACACCCACACAAATTGTTCTTTGAAGTTTGGCAAACGAGGCAATAACGTATTTACGCGAGAGCTTATTCCACCAAACAACTGACGCATAGGAGATGATTGGTCTTATCATAGCCGTATAGATCCAAAGGACCTTTTTCGGTGAAAGACCCCATGTCTTGCCAAAGGCTCCTTTACATTGCCAGAAAACTGACAGTGCTTAAAGTAGTTTTAGACTCGACATGTTTAGACCAAAGAAGTTTGTTATCCAGGATCACTTCAAGGTATTTGACTTCATTTGAAAAGGGGATGTTGACGCCTTTAAGCGTAAGTTGGGTCAGACCAGTCAATTTTCTACGTCTCGTGAAGAGGACAACCTCGGTTTTAAGAGGATTGATGGAGAGACCGTTTCTAACACACCATGTGTCAATCATATAAAGCGCAGCCTGTGCTCGGGAACAGACAGCTTGGAGGCACATCACAGCACAGCACACCATACTCTCTGGCAGCACTGCACATTCCATCGAAGCTATAGAGCATTGTCAAAAGCACCTTGAATGTCGATGAAAATGCCTACCGCAAATTCTTTCCAGTCAAGCGCGCATTCAATCCTGCTAACAAGATTTTGAAGTGCGGTCTCGCAAGATTTTCCTATTTGGTAAGCATGTTGCATCTGAGACAGAGGGTGTGTTTGGAGTGAGGTTTTGGCTATGTAAATTTCAACCATTCTTGCCAGCGTTTTAAGGAGGAAGGAGGTAAGACTGATGGGTCGGAAGCTCTTGGCGAGTGAGTAGTCTTGTTTACCAATTTTTGGTATGAAGGCGACTCTAACACTTTGCCATGGAGTTGGTGTATACGCTAGGGCTAAACTACCAGTGAAAATATTTTTCAAAGTAGGTAGCAAAAGGTTTATACTTTCCTGCAACATAGCTGGGTAAACACCGTCAGTGCCAGGTGACTTGAAACTGTCAAAAGATGCCACGGCATATTTGATGGTTTCGTCGGTAACAACTAACGATGACGTGTACCAGCTACGTCGAGTGGATTTATCGGATTCACCTGATCTAAGGGAAATAGATTGCTGTTGTCCGATTGATATCTGGTTTCCTAGAAAATGAGTTTCCAGCATAAGACTGAGTGTCTCTGCTTTGGACTCGGTATAAGAGCCATCTGATTTCCTGAGTGTTTCTAGTTTGTTTACCTTGCTCCTTTTAAGGGCTTTAGTAAGTCGACTAGTTTCACTGAGTGTTTCTATACTTTCACAGAATTCTTTGTAAGAGGCATTTTTTGATCTTCGAATTGACCATTTAAAGTCCTTCTGTTTAGATCGATACAGGTTCCAGTCGACATCTGATTTGGTCTTGAGGGACCTATTCAAAATACTTCTGGTTTCCCTGCGAAGTTTCTGTAGTTCATTGTTCCACCAGTGTCGACTTGCACTTCGACGGGACAACCTCGCCTCACCGTGAATGAAAATCAAACCATCGCCGCGCCGCACAGTGGGCCCAAATGCAGTTTCGCGTCTCAAAAATCTGTAACTTCTTTATCTATTGCAGTAATTAAGTGAAATTTGGAATATATTATCTTTAATATATAGAGAATCATAAAATTTAAAATTTTTTAAGATCTATTTAGTGTTTTGGTATTTAAAGTTTATTAAAAGTTCAAAAATTACAATATTGAATCAAAATGTGGATTTTCAGTATAAATTTTGCTTTTATTTATTACTTATGCTTAGGATACACATGTTGAGAAAATAAAATATCAATAAATTATATGTTCATTAAAAATACATCCCAATATGAGACAACTATAGCAATATAAAATATACAAAAATGTAAACAAAAATTGGTTCTTTAGTAGCTGAATGGCTTCCTCAGAAAGCTCTGAGCTTCAGCTGTATTTTGTTTTCATATACTTTATATAAGAGGATCTGATGTCAAAAACAACCGATGAAAGACATCCACATTTGTTGCTGTTCTTGAACATTTTCTTGAATGCGTCATCCTTATTTTTTTGTAATCTTTGTTACGTGCTTCTTGTACATCTTCAGAAAGCTGACCGATTGGTAGGACTCCAAAATGTTGAACTATAGCTTCACCGTGAATTAGTATTTTAAGGACTGAAGATGTATTACCATTTATATTTTTCAACGTAAATGCGAGCTGTATAAAATGCATATTTATCAAATTTTTGAGCATCAATGTGCATTGGGGTGTGTCATTTTTGGGCAACTTTTTTTTTCAACGATAAAACAGGCTTAATACTTTCAGGAAGGTATAAAACGAAGCCTCTGAAAACTTGAGCTCCTAATATTAACATTTAGAGGTGCCTGTTTTTAAATTTTAATTTTCCATACAAATAACATGAAAAAAAAATGCAAATTTTTTCTTATTTTTATAGCCTGACATTTGAGCATTGTAGAAATAAATTGACATATTATTTAAGTAGAAAATTGAACGCTCTACAAAAAAGCTCAAAATAATTTTTTTCATAGAGTGAGCCGTTTTGAAGATATTCAGAGTTTTATTTCTAGAACTTCATGGGGTCGTGTTGTCATTTTCTTTTCAGTGTACGCTCATACTGCTAAATGCAGGCCAGCTGTTTTGGCACTGAGTGAAACACAGGTGGGTCCGGATTCTGATCCTTCAGAGTTTTTCCTTCCTGGGTATAGCTTAGTGCCATTATTCTTCTCCTCCCATGGCCTCGCCGTTTATATCCGTAATGATGTTGCTTATCAAATTCTACCACAGTACGGCCTCTGTTCAAATACGAACTTTAACTTCATGTGGTTAAAACTCACCGTCAATAAGCATATCATCCATTACTGTTTTATGTATAGAAGCCCCAATTTAGATAGTAATTCAACTTCTAACGAGTTCGATGCGCTATCTGACTCCATTACAAGAATTGTTTCCCTCTATCCTCGCACTGAAATCGCCATTGCGGGTGATTTCAATGTACACAATTCTGGGTGGCTTCGTCATTCTGGCCAGACAACACCCGAAGGTAGGTATGTTGAGTTCTTTGCTGAATTAAATCTTTTAACTCAGCTTGTTGATGAGCCCACTCGGGTTCCGGATATTTCTGGCCATTCGGCCAACACATTAGATTTGTTTCTCACTTCTCATCCCGAAAAATACAGGGTTAAAGTGTCATCACCTCTGGGCACGTCGGACCATTGTGTCATATCGGTAGATTTCCCGGTTTCCGTCACAGTAAAAAGAGAAAAAGTCCCAAAAAGAACTGTATGGCAATATGTAAAAGCCAATTGGGACGGCCTGAATAATTTCTTTCGAAATTTCAATTGGTCATTGTGCTTTCTCGACGGTAACGTGGATGCATCAGCTGATATGATATCTAACGTAATTCTCAACGGCATGACTAACTTTGTTCCGCATAGATCAAAGAGCATCATCCCCAAAGAAAATTCGTGGTTCGATTCAAGCTGTAGGGAGATGATTAGGGAAAGAGAAAAATGTTTTCGGATTTTTAAAAATGACCCTACAGAAGAAAACAGAAATAAGTTTAAGTGCGCCAGGAACGCCTGCAATACTCACATACAGAAGACCAAGTTTTTATATGACCAAAAGGTAAGGCAAAAAATACTATTGTGTCCAAAAGGAAGTAAAAACTTTTGGTCTTTTGTTAAGAATATTAAGAACTCGACCACATCATCGGTCCCAACGCTCGTCTTCAAAGACTCTCCGTATGTCAGCTCCATCGACAAAGCCAATTTGCTGGCAGCTCAATTTGCTACCAACTCGACACTTCCTTATAGCATATTGGCTCCACCTAAACTCGAGTCTGCAAATTCTCTGTAAGTACGGCTTTCGTAGCAAACGGTCCACTGGTGATTTGATGGCTTATCTCACCGAAAAGTGGAACCAATCTTTACATTGTTTTGGAGAAAGTAAGATTATTGCGCTTGATATTTCTAAGGCATTTGATAGAGTTTGGCATCAAGCTCTTTTATCGAAAATGCGTGCTTTTGGTATCGATGAGTCTCTTCTTCGTTGGATTAGAAACTACCTCTCCGACCGTTCAATACAAGTTGTGTTGGATGGCTTCAAGTCTGATACGCACTTCATAAATGATGGTGTGCCCCAGGGCTCCGTTTTGTCTCCGACTCTCTTCCTCATTTTCATTAATGATCTCTTGTCTGAAACTTCTAATCCGCTCAACTGTTTTGCTGACGACTCGACCCTCAGCTTTTCATATTCGTTTCCAAATTCTCGTCCCTGCTCCTCGGACGTGGAAATGGAACGGTTGCATATGATAAGCTCATTGAATTCTGACCTTGACAGCATTGTTTCATGGGGTCTTATGAACCGAGTAGAATTCAATGCTTCGAAAACTCAATGCTGTCTCTTGTCGTTGAAGCTTAACATTCCCCCATTGCCATTATCCATGAATGGTACCTGCATCGAAGAAACCGAAAAGCTGTCAGTACTTGGTATGTGTGTCAACGATGATCTTCGTTGGAATGACCACATATTCGAAGTCGCCAAAAATGCTGCTAAATGCTTAGGTTTCCTTAAAAGGTGCAGGAAATTTTTCACCCCTTCTGATCTGGCTACTATTTATAAAGCCTACATCCGTCCTAAGTTAGAGTACAATTCACATATCTGGTCAGGTGCTCCTAAAACATCATTGTGCCTACTCGATAAGGTTCAAAACAGAGCATTAAGAATGATAGGTGATAGTTCAATTGTTCAATCAATTGATTGTCTTGATCATCGTCGTAATGTTTCATGTCTCTCTCTTTTCCATAGGTTTTTTTACAAACAATGCTCGGACGAAATAGCCAGTTGCATTCCTCCCCTTAAGCAATTTAACCGCAATACACGCCTCGCAAGGAATGCAAATCAGTTTTACCTTCAGCCCAATTTCGGTCGTACAGTGAAATATAGAGATTCATTCTTTAGCTGTACTACTCGGATGTGGAATGCTTTACCTGACTCTGTTTTCCCCTCTCATTGTAATACACAGAAGTTTAAAAATAATGTGCATCGGCACCTCCTTTCTAATCCTTTACTTCCTTCTTAACCGCTCGCACTGTGTTAATAACATTATAAGGGTATTAATAACCCCTTGATGTGCGCGTATATTATAAAAAAAAAAAAAAACGGAACCATAGATCTACTAGGTAATTGTCTAGCTGGACATGCCAGCTCGAAGCTACTTGTAAGGGCACAATTCAATTCTAGAACTGCATCTTCCACTTTATGTGATGTTGAGAGCTTAGGTAGAGTTTTGACGAAATTACCGAGCTCATCGTTTAAAAGTGTCCAGTTAGTTTTTCTGGGATTCCTTGTAACTAAAGGAGTGGGAACCACATTTGCTACATGGAATTTAATGTATCTGTGGTCTGAGAGTGACACGTCCAGCAACACTTTCCAGTTGGTAATCTCCTTGGCATATCTGTTAGATAGTGTCAAGTCAATTACGTCCTGTCGTATAGCCGTAACAAAAGTTGGCCTATTGCCAACATTGTTAATGTCTAAGTCAGAAGACAGAATGTAACTAAGAAGATAGTTGCCTCTCATGTTGCATTTGACGCTGCCCCAAACTATGTTTTGAGCGTTAGCATATGATAAGACCCTTCCGGTTTTCACAAAACTCCACCAAATCCACAACCTGTCTTGAGGGAGGGGGTAGAATGGAGTTCCAGGGAAAGTAAACTGACGCAACGACGAAATTTTTCCACTCACCGTTCGTTTCGTATAGTTTACCATAGCCGCAACCAGGTCCTGACCACAGAAATGATCAAGTTTAGTTGCTGCAAAAGAGCTCGGTATGATGAGACAGGTCCGGGGTAAGTCAGACCGTTCGTCATAGAGAATATTGAACCCCCGTAGCCCTCCAAGACCAAGAACACGGACCTTCCAGGCCCATGGCTCTTGGATTGCTACAAGTTGAGTTTTTGTATTCAACACGGAAAGCCTGCTACATAGGAGTGCAGTAGCAGCCCTAGAATGTTGAAGGTTGATGTGAGTTATTATCATTTATAAATACTAGTAATCCATCCATCAATTTCACCGATTGGAATTAAGTTGGAAATAAATCCTTCCAAGATGAAAATGCAGACGGGAGTCGTACCTAGATTTGATGATAGCCACAGGCTTTCATCAAATCTATGTACGACTAGAGGCTATGCTTACCGATTGTATTTCCAAAAATGTCATCCTTTCGCAGTTTTGCGTTAAAATAGCCAAGAACGATTTTTAGCGTCATGTCTAGGTCACTGCTCATATGTTTTTTCGAGGAGCTCATAGAAACAGTCTTTGGCATTGTCGTCTTTCTCTTCTGTGGGGGCGCGGCGTGGGCGCATATTACGCTAATGTTGACTAATTTAGCCCTGATGAGGATGGTCATTATACGCTCATTAACTGGATTTTGGCTAATCAACTTATCGCTGAGTCTTCTTCTAACGACAAATCCGCACCCAAATAAGCGCTGTTTCTGTTGTCTGTAGCAGTCGCCTAGTAGTAGGTCAGTTGATATTTTTATGTTCAAATTCGAGATTCAGAGAACCCCGTCAAAGAGGCAATATCACACAACGCCAACGTTCAGACAATCGCGAAGCGTTGTCCTTAGACATGGAATAATCCAAAACCGAGAGGTTTACCGATGCTTTTTGAGGTCAATGCGACGTATGCCATCAGTTTATCATTAGGGTGAGTCAGATAAGTGGACGAGCTGTGATCCCTTCAAGGGCACGATGTTCGTAACCCCAGAAAACGAAGAAGTACAAAGAAGCGTTATTTTCTTACCCGAAAGCTGTTCATATTTCCTCAGGAGATAAGTGCGCGTGCCGTAGTTGATATCAAACAACTCAATTAATTACGACTGATTGTTGTAATTTTTCGATTTTGTTGATTTTTTGACTACATCGTTAAATTGAGAACAACATAATAAAACAAACTTTAAATTTCATCTGTGTCTATATTTGGTTATACTAACACGAGGTCTACGCAAGTTGGAATAGATTTTGCAGCTTTAGCCAAGCCTCGAAGAGTATATAAGCTGGAAACTCAATTGATTCTGTACGAGTTGGTCTTTGAGAAGTTGAAGAAGCAATGTTATCTAAAATTTGTGTGGTCTTAGCACTTCTAGTGGTGGTTATGGTAACTGTTCCAGTTACTTCGCAGTCTGCGGTTGGGTGCCAACCTGCTCCATATTGCGTTCCTTACTCACCCGGTCCATATGGAGGTTACTGTCCACCTGGTCCACCCGGTCCACCCGGTCCACCTGGTCCTCCTGGCCCTCCTGGGCCACCAAGTCCAAATTATTATACGAGTACAACAACAGCAGCGCCAATTCAATACGCCGCTGGCAAATAAATATCTTACTTGCAAGAGTAACTAACATTTAACTTGTGTAAAAACCGAAACTTATTGACTTTGACATAAATCGTGCGTAAAGAAGCGTGTGACATTTTTATCAATGAATAAATAAGATTGCATCCCACTGGTTTTTTTTTTTGTATGGAATTAAAAAAATGTAAGTACCAACCAATCCTACAGCTTATGGTCTTCTCCATCGTCAATAGCAACACCAGAAAGCAATTGAAGACAGCTGAGACAAGACACCAATCATGTGACAGTAGGAGTGAATGTAACGAACGCGATCAATTTTCTAGTTTTCCTTCCTTTTCAATGATTTGCAGTTATTGAATATAAACTCAATCAAATATAAGAATACATTTTTTATTTAAAAGAATTAGAAAAATAATTTAAAAAAAAGGTAAATTAGTTTAAAACAGTTAATTAAATGCTAAAATCTAACTTTTTGTTGAAGCCGGTTTGAAAACCTTGTTATTACTTTTTCAACCTCGATCGGGATTTGTCTGTGGATGTGCATAAGTGCCAGACCGCAAAGGCGATTTTCACTCATTGTGGACCATAAATAGGTTTTAAGGCGCCGCAATGAAGAAAAAGACGGCTCTGCCGAAGAATTCGTAACCGGAAGCGTTGCAAGGATTAAAAGAAAACTGTGTATAATGCCAAACACATCCTTATTGCATTTATTCACCAACTCAAGAGCAGTAACGGGAAGATGGTTGTTCTGCTCCTTTACCGTTAATCATTTTTCCCGCCAAAACACCAGCTCATCTTTGAGCAAAAAACAGGCTGTGTCTGTATTTTACTATAAGATTTGACCAAAGCGATTTATTAGCGACTTAACGATGGTATCCAACTCATCAGTATTATATCGAATTGCATTTCCGGAATGAAAATTGTAAGTTTAAATACATCTAAGGTTTCCGGTCGAAGTCTTTCATGCTAATCGGTCAGGACAAAGTCAAGTAGAGGTGCATATAACGAGATTCTGTAGTATACCTCAGCTGAATTAGTGTCAAAATTAGCTCGGTGAATTTGGCGTCCACCATGACGTGGAATACGAGGAATTCTCAACTCAACATTAAACTGATCACATAAATTCTTTGCATGCTGCCAGATGTTGTGGAAACTGGTATCTATGTTCTCCCGGCGAACTTGAAGAACGGAAATCGTGTTCTTCACCAGCATTGCACTGCTATTCGGGCCATGAGATTTAGATTGTAGTAACTTGCTCAAGGACTGTGTTAAAGACAACACATCACTCAAACACAAAACTGATACAATAAACTGTGAATTGCATAAAGATGTTATAAGTAAGGAAGCCTTGCCAGCCGTGCTTGGGTCAAGCCACTGCGATATCATTTCGAATGCTTCCACAATTTTGATGAGGTCCATAGAAAATTGAAGTACACCTTCATGTCTTTCTACCCACCTTGTTTCGCAAAGTGATGTGAGGGCACACCCCAAGGTGTTCATAAGGACAGTTTTTCATTTCGGATGCGATTTGAAGAAGAAGACTACCTCTTTCATTATTGCAACAGCGCAGCGTCTCGAATGGCAGGTACTTTTGAACTTTGAGAAATGGAGTTATTTAGCTTATGACTGTAGCATGGAGTCCTAACAGCATTTTTCGCTTCTCTCTGAGTTTCCATGAAAGTACGAGTACCTCGAACTTCTTAAAGCATAACAGCACATCCGTCTGTCCCACAGCATTCAAGAGGAAGTTTGAGCTTTTTCTTCAGTTGCACCAATACAATTTGGCCGATGGCTTTGCCAGTTAAAGATAACTCCTTAGATTTAAAATTTCCATCCAATTTCTCTTCGGCAGCTAGTTTTTTTCTAGTTTCCCTCCAGCTTTCCTCATCAGATTCGTATTCTTCATCAGTTCTGGAATAAGCTAGTTCCTCAAATGCATCCACGAAAGAGACAAAATCCTCACGAATGCTATGACTTTTTTTGGCATTTTCACGGACCACAACTCGTTGGGTACCCACATGATGAGAATGGGCATTAGCACATCCGACTTATGTATAGAGGATGTCAAGACGAAGAAGCAGAGGAAGGATCATTCCAATTCCTCTGTGAGTGTCCTAGCTTGGCCCACACTAAAAAGCCCTCGGAGAATACTTCTTTGACGAACTGGGCGACACCTTTAACCTCCCATTGAGCAACGTCCTGAAATTTACTCAGGGCTCCAAATGGTTCAGTGGGGATTCACTACCCCAATAACCCAACCACCAGCCCAACCCTCTACCTCTCCAATCCTCCCACCTCCTGTTTTCCCGGGGAGCACAATGGATCCCTGAGATCCGAGTGAGGGGCTGCCACTTGTGGCTGAAACCCCCCATTCAACCGGCCAAAGGTTCCTCATTCACTTTGCATAAGGTCCATGCTTCTACGCAATAAAGGAGGACTAGGCTAATCAAGGTTTTATAGAGGGTTTGCTCAGTTTTTCTAAAAAGGTTTGTTATTCTATTGCCTTCTGAATTGCCACTTCTTCCTCCTCGTTCGAACAGCTTCTGCAGAAGTCACTTGATGGAACGCCGAGCCTTGTGGTGTGTCTGTTTACTAGGCAATGTCCGGCAATGAAGTCGATTACAAAGCCAATGTGCAATCTGCTTATGGACAGCAAGTGTCTTGTGCGTTACAAATCTAGATTTAGCCATTACTGCTTTATTGCCAGATGTTTTTAAACCTGCTTTTTATCGAAGACACCTATCCTCAGCACGATTGGTATAACAATATTCAGCTTTCTGGTAAAGATTGGTATCCCTGTCCCTAGGATATCTCTGGGCCCTGGCAACCAAAAAGAAATGTTGAACTGTTTTTTTTTGCCATGAAAGATAGTCGACAGCTATTGCGGTTACTGAGTTCGTTTAAACAGTGTCGAGTTATTTAAGGGCT
The DNA here is from genome assembly GCA_949752695.1 of Melanostoma scalare. Lineage (NCBI taxonomy): Eukaryota > Metazoa > Arthropoda > Insecta > Diptera > Syrphidae > Melanostoma > Melanostoma scalare. The sequence continues at coordinate 149,639,792 of OX456986.1, forward strand.
GCTTATTTGTCTGAGAAAATTCGAATATTCATTGAGGATATCACGTTTTCTTTAAGCCACAATAGGACCCCTTTTATCACCAGAACTTTCGTTTGGAACACGCTGCAGTGGTTTGGAAAATGGAATAAAAGACGTTTATTCTGTCCGAGTATAATTCAATAGTTTGTTGAAGGCGGTTTTGCATCAGCTCCGTGAGGACATGAGAATGCTTTCCTGCTCATACCGCAATATGGAGAAGTCATCTGCGTATGCAATTACATACTTTGAATACCTCAGCTTCACGCTAACTGTATTCCATAGAAGAGGGGATAGGACTGCGCTTTGAGGTGTTCCTCTACTGACAGATCTCTTTGTAAAAGAGCCCCCTAGAGTTTAGTTGACCCTCCTACTTTTTAGCATAAGATTTATGAGCTCAACAATTGAGCTATCCACTTTAAGATTTGTCAGTACCAATTTGTGATAGCTTGGTTACCAACGCGGCAAGAGTGTATTTTTTCTGATGGAATTAATATTCGATAGTACGTACAAGGGCGTGTTGAATGGGTAAAAAAATTGCCGTATTTGGTGTCATGATAATCCACAAGCCACTGTTGAGACGCACGGCAGCGGCGCGCGTTACATCCTTAAAAAAAAACTATTTGGTGTGCTTTATAGGTAGAGGGAATCATTAGTGCAGTGCCGGTCTTAACACTACCAGCGCCCTGGGCGAGATTTCTATGGCGCCCTCCTACTGCAGTTCAAAACCATACGAAAAAAGGGAAAGCATAATAGTAAAATAACCATTAATTAAAAGAAATAAATATTTATTATAAAAAATAACCATTTACTAGAAAAAAACTAATAAAATTTTACTTTTCTGGCCTTTTTATCAGCGAACTCTTTTATAAGCAGGTATCGTTTTCAATTGACAAAGTTGCTAGGTTTGTCAATCTAGATTGAGATATGGTTGATCGAAGATAGGTTTTTATCAGCTTCAATTTTGAAAAACTTCGCTCCCCACTAGCAACCGTTACAGGTTGACTATATAAGATTCGCAATGCTATCCATACATTTGGATACAGTACAAGGCATGGTTGTGAGAAATGCGCTAGGCCCAGGAGCTCCTAGCTCTGTTGCGCCACCCTATTTATTTATTTATTTATTTATTTATTTATTCTTGTAAGTTGCGATCTTTGATGAAATTTGAAACAAAAATGGGAGTAACCATACTTTGATCAGGAAAATAGGATTGTATGTTGTGTGATGAACTTGTAAGTCTGATTTACAAGTTCATCACACAACATACAACCATCTATGTCTGATTTAGAATCTACAGTTAATTTTGATTGGAGATCACTACAGAGCTTGACAAGGTCGGGTTTTACTGGAATCTGTTTAATATTGTACAAAAAAGACCAAGATTCCGAGTATTCATTTAACTGTTCGAACCTTTCATTGACTGAAATTAATATAGTAGCCAAAAGACAGTTGAAAAATTCTACCTCAAATTTTTTTTCCGGAGAAGTTATAGGGTCATGCGTGCGATTTCACCAGATTGACGCTTAACACTTCTAATTCTTGTTGTAGCTCGAAACACCGGTTCAGCTTCTAGTTCTTCGGCCAACTCGTTCGCAGTTAAAATAGCATTTTTAAAGCTTGTATTTCTGTAGTCTTCCAAGAAATTGCAGCATTTTTTCAACATTTTTGTACATTTACCAAGATCCATGTCTCTTGACTGTAGAGGTTTACTTACTTATTAAATATTAATTAATTAATATTTAATTGAAAAAGTATATGTATATCATACCAAACAACCAATGAAACTATGAAGCTGAAATTTTTTAGCTGTTCGGCTAGAGTAGCAGCTTCATGAGACACTTGAACATCAGTTTTCTGAGTTTCAATAGCCAAAGTAATTAAAGCATCATGGATAGCACTAATTTGATAACGGACTACTTTAACACTGCTTATTCTTGCTTCCCAACGTGTGCCACTGATTTTTTTTATAGTATATAGTCCCAAGTGACCGGTTAAAGTTTCCATCGATGAACAGAAGCGGAAAACAATGTGAACAACCTCTGAAGTACCCCAAATAAAGTCACTGATAGGTACTACGGATGACTTAGCGGCATCGCATTGTACTAGATTGTAGCTATGACAGCCACACGGTACATAAACAGCTAAGGGGTTTATGTCGAGAATTCTCCTTTGAACCCCAATGCTTTTTCCTTTGATATTCGCCCTGTTGTCATAACCCTGACCCCTACAATCGTTCCATTCCAGTCCGTATTTATTTAAAATATTAATAATAACTTCAGTCAGTTGACTCATTGACAGGTATAAATTCCAAGAAATGCTTTTACTGATAATTTTTCATTACCATCTGATAAATCAACAAATCGTAATGTCAGGGAAACTTGCTCTACATGACTATAATGTCTGGACTCTGGAGTACAGTCAGCTATAATAGAATAATATTTTGATTTCTTTGCGTGTGATATGATTTCTGACTTCACTTTTTCACCCCTAAGTTCTTTTAATTCATTTTGAATGTCTTTCCATGATAGGGGATTCCCGGTAGAATGAACTCCGATCGAACAAATTGAATACTGTGTTCCATTCAAGTGTTGCCAACATAAAAAAACCGCTTAATTTAGGGAATTTACGACTAAGTAGACCTCGAACTATGAACCCTGGGCGATCGCCCAATCGCGTCCTACCCTAAAACTGCTACTTCATTTGTGCATATTTTTTCAAACATCGATATAAGTAAATAAATAGGGTGGCGCAACTGACGCAACCATGCCTTGTGAGGGAATGGAAGGGACTTAAAATTTTCTGCCGGTTCCGAACCGCTAATCGCGAAAGCGCTTTTCATGACAATGAATAGAAGGACTTGCCAAATCCCTGCGAAAGGCGATTCCCATTCAAAAACATTTCTGTGATTGTTGGGACTCGAACCACGAACCTCTGGGTCAACAGGCAGACATGCTAACCATCACGCTACGGGTACTTCAAACATGAAGTCAATGTTAAAGTCAACAGGGAACACTATAGAGCAATGATTAAAGACTTTTTCATGCATGAATTGGAGGATGTTGATGTGGACGAACGCATTGCATTACGACGGCACTACATGCAATACAGCCAACAACAAAATAAATTCATTGAAGGAAGCCATTGGGTGAGCGCATTATCTCGCTTCGTGGACCTGTGTCGTGGTGTTCAAAATCGTGCGATTTATCACCGCTTCACTATTTTTTGGGGTGTTATCTGAAGTTGATTGTCGATTGACGAATTGGAAGAAAATATTGGGGTCGTTATTGCTGACATACGGCTCCAAATACTGCCAAAAGTTGTTGAAAATCGGGCCTCACAGCTGGAACTTATTCGAGCCGCCGAGACCACTTGACGGAAATTTTATAAAACATAATGGCAAACCCTTATCCTTATAATAAAGCTGAATTCTTGAAATTATAAGCGTTTTATTCAATCTCGAAAACCACCCCACCACACTCTGCTCTTTAAGTAAGCTAGTTCCGAAAAATTTACTTTTTTCATTGGGAAAAGAAAAAACGAAATTTTCAGACACACGCGCCAAATGTAATAAAAATAATAATATTTTTTTACCACAAGCTGTTTATACTTACTTAAGGGATGAGTGCGTAGATACCAAACAACTCAGTTAATTGCAATTGACTGCTGTCTGTTTTGAGCAAAAATATGTTTTTACACTTCTTACAGTTTACGAGTAATATGTATGTATATGTATGTATGTATGTACATACACATGTATGTATGTTGATAATTAAAGAATAACATGACTGAATAATTAAGACCATTCATCTGTTTCTATATTTGACTAACATAGAGAAGGATGCTTCAGTTTTCAGCAGGTCTCGAAGAGTATATAAGCTGGAAACTTATTTGATTCTATACAAGTTGGTCTTTGAGAATTTGAAGAAGCAAAATGTTATTTAAAATTTGTGTGGCCTTAGCACTTCTAGTGGTGGTTATGGTAACTGTTCCAGCTACTGCACAGTCTGCGGTTGGGTGCCAACCTCTTCCATATTGCGTTCCTTACTCACCTGGTCCATATGGAGGTTCTTGCCCACCTGGGCCACCCGGTCCACCTGGTCCTCCTGGCCCTCCCGGGCCACCAGGCCCGTATTATTATCCTACAACAACAACAACTGCACGTCCAGTAGCAGCAGGCGGCTAGCCAGTTACACCCATAACTACGCGCAATTGTTTCAAGAATTTACGCAACAATCAAATATTTAACTTGAGGAAAAACCGAAACTTTTATTTTTTTGCTACTAAATTCAATATTTCATTTGAATATTTTCAATAAAATTGCCTCAAATTGGGTTTCTTCTTTTTGCATTATGAAAACGAATGTGCAGATACATACTCATTGCAATTCTTGATCTTCTCCATTCTCTGGACTTGACTCATACTCAGTTTGGTTTGCCATTGGATCGTGGATGAATTGGGAATTGGCTTTCTTAAGCTAGACGCCTTGAAAAAAATACTCGGCACGTTATTGGTGATTTATGTCCCCAAATGCTGCAAAATGTGGTCGAAAATTGCTCCTCTCTGCTGGAATTCATTCGAGCCAATCGCGACGGCATTTTATTTCTTTCTTTTCATATAAACTCTTGTTGATGCGGGGACTTAAAACAAACAACGTTACACATAACAAGCGAATTGATTTAGAAAGGACTTCTCTTATGGCAGTCTGAAGTACACGCAAAAATTAAAAATTATACCACAATTTGTTGATTTTTTCGGTAGTGATTATGTGGGAAGATATCAATACTTCTTCTTTTACCGTTAAAAACTACAAAAAACTAAAAAAATATGAGCTTAGGAGAAAGATGGGATATTCTCATCTTCACGCTTTAAGGAGGTGACAGGCTACCAAAGCTTTTTAAGGAAACCTACCTTCTACCAATGCTTAAATTGAAATTGCGATAACTACCATTCGATCAAGCAGAAGTCCCACACTTCGAATACTGTTGACAGTGGCGGATTAAGGCTTATTGCCGTCCTAGGCCCTGTCTGATACCCCGCCCTTTTTGATCAACAAAATTGTATATATTTTGAATCACGATTGTTATTGAAATATAGTTTTTATTTTTTACACGACTCATAATGCGAATCATTAGAGAGTGCTCTATTTTTATTCAAATATAATTAATAAATAGTACAAAAAATTGTTTATTAAACTCGAGCTAGCATAACAAATAAAAGTAACCATTTTTTTTTCAAATTATAATGTATTACCTAGTTTGTAAATCTCTTCTTCCTGACAACTATGTCACTATTATCAATTTATTGAACTAGTTGAGCTTCAGTAGACACTAATGCAAAAGCATTAAGTCTATCTTAGCCCATACTTGCGCGTAAAAAATATTTAACCCTTTTCAAGGTAGAAAAAGATCTTTCTCCTTAATAATTGGTAGCGGGAATACTCAAGAAAATACGCAGAGCAATGTCTACTTTCAGATAAACAATCTCGAAGATTTTGAGAATGCATGCCATTGTATATTTCCTGTGCGTATATTTCTTGTATATATCTTGTACGCTCTATCTTCCGTATTTGCTAGGGATACGGATACTTTTTAACTAATTTATTCTCAAGATTTTTCAGTTCTATGTCAGGTAAATTATCAAAAAAACTAAAATTTTCGTAAAGTTTTTGATAAGCACTTTTACGTCCGGCCAATTGTACGCTTAAAGTATCTAAAATTCGGTAATACACATTGGTGCGAAAGTTCTCGTGACCAGATGAAGGTATTGTTTCATTCACCCGTAACTCATCTGCCTGAATTTTTCTGGTTTTCTTGCGATCTGTATCATAACGATAATTAAATTGAACTCCAGACAGTGCTTTTGCTTTTTCTTCATATTCAGAGTATTGTTTGTCCCTCATATCTTGAAGAAATAATGCCAAAGAACCATAAATTTTTAACACAGATGATAAATACGCATGAGATTCTTGAAGCTTCTTACTTGCAGCACTGAAACCATCTAAAATAACATTATGAACCATGACCAAAATTGCCGTTTCTAGATGCTGTAATTTTCGCTGCAATCATGTAGCTTCAGATCGCGTATTTCTTATGGAAACGCCTACCGGTCGTAGACAAAAACCAAGAAACTAAGTAACCAACTTTGAGACTTCTACTTTTTAAACTGCACTCGTAAAACTGAATAATTATTTCAGCGACTCAATTATTAATAATTATTTCTGCGACTCGCTTTCGAAAAAAAACATTATTTTGTAAAACTTTAAATTGCGATATTTTTGAATCGCGTCGTTCGATATTGATCCGCTTGGCGGCATTCGGCGCAATTTCTAATGCACAATCGATATCGCAATCGGTTGATTCGTTCTTGAGATATCGTGCGACAAAACTATTGCTTACACACACACACACACACACACACGGCGGGACATCACGCTGAAACTACTCAGAATAGCTCGCTAAGACCTCAAAACTTGAAAATCCGATAAGAACTCGATTTTTGAAATTTTTAATATGTAGGTACATGTAAGATACCAAATATACAAAAGTGAAAAAATATTTAGTTATTCGCAAGGAAGCTTATCAATTTGATTGTTTCTTTTTTTTAACTTTATTTGATAAAATTAGACTATAATTGATTCCATCAAAATATTAATAATGCACCCTCAAATTGAAAAGTCAATGAAAAAATAAATTATATTATAGTCCATGAAAAATTTTTAATGAATTTAAAAAAAAAAACAGAGCCAATTTAAAAATAAATTTTTTATATATTTCTACGGCTCTTAAATTTTAACGTTCTGAAAATGTTGCCGCCCCCCAAATCGTGCCGCCCTAGGCCCGGTCCTCACGGGCCTATGCGGTAATCCATCACTGACTGTTGAGCGGGTGTCGGGTAGCAGACTGCGAAAAATAAATCAATCTTTCGATAAGCAATGAGGATTTGTCACGTGTAAAGTATAAAAAACCTAACGGAAGTACATACCGACTCCCTAAAAGATTTGCATTGCATGTTGTTCTGGTTGATTTCGAAAAAGCATTCGATCATCTACCACAAAATTCAATATCGGTAGCCTTCAAATAACGAGGATTTTTAGAGCCCAACGTGCAGATGTTTAACGATTTGTATGAAAGAACAATGACGAAGGTTGAACTTCCAGTTGTATGTCCGAAGCCTTCCAAGTCATAGTAGGTGTACACCAAGAAAACATCTTGAATTCATTGCTCTTTTTAACTGCCATGGACACCTGCTAAAAAATGATGTACAGATCACGAAACTACTTGAATTGTTCTTTGCTGACGATGAAGCTAAAATAAGTGAGGAAACTACCAGTGCCGGATTGAGCCAGCGCGGGGCCTGTAGTAAATTCTCACAAGAGGTCCTTGGTTTGCCTTAGTTTAGGGTATTAAATAAAACTAAATTGCTACAAATAAACTTTTATGGATTTAATGTGAGCAAATTTAAAAAATATTTATAACACTTTCAATATTGATTTCTTTAAGCAAATCAACAAAGTGAGATGATTGAGACATTCTTGGCCCATCGTTTTCCTTAATTCATTTTTAATACGTTTTAATGTTGAAAAAGAACCTTCGCCACTGCAGTTAGTGATCATGAGAGAGTAACAAGTAAAAGCGCAAGGAAATTTCTAAGTTAGAGAAATACGATTCTAAGGAATTATTTCATAAAAGTCTATGATATTGCTGTTCCAGAGGCTCCTGTATCTTGCTGTCAATAACAGTAGCCGCATCTGCTTTCAGCTGCTCTGCGAACTGCACTACTTTGCCCCCTATACTGTTCTCAAAATTATCTGGAGGATTTTTCCAAAATCTCTTCTGTTGTAGGAGATTATAGCTGTCGAAATACTTCAAAACACTAGAAATTTCATGATATGTTCATGTTCATACGTCTCGTTAAAGCAGACAGTACCTACATTATCAACAACGACAATAAACGCCTCAAATTCGAAACGTTGCGTTGTCCAGGTGTTTGGTTTCCAACAAAGTCGTCGAGCATGCTAGAGCCACTGAAATGTTCGTACTTTGTTTTGGCTTGATTCGTCTTTATGTCTGTTGTTGGTATTCTTCACAGTAAAGTTAGATCTTCGTCTCATGCCTCAATATCTGCATTGCTTAAAGGGTGTATCCCGTATTAGGGTCTCGGTCGGACAACTGCAGCGATTCATAAGTCGTTTGCTAGTGTTCTAGGATTATTTGTTCGAGTTACGTCTACCTCGATCGATGACAATATCAGTGAATACCCCAATAGCTTTGTAGTGCTGCCATTCTACGTGTAGTGCAGTGCAAGTAGTACAACACAAAGTTGGGGGTGTCCGGCGCTAAATTTTAGAATCATGGAACAAAAAAGTACAATTTAAATTTGTTGTTGTAGATTTTGAATGGTATTATACCTCGCGGTAGTCATTATACCTGCACCTACCTATAGTAATTTAAAAATGTTTAAAGTCAGGTATGCACTTATTTTAAATTAATAAGATATACAAAGAAATTAAACGTCGACGAACACAATACAATACAATATGTAATTTTTAACTGAATAACTTTTTGTTTACAATTTGAATTGTTAATTTTTAAACTACCCGCGACGACTACCTACGACTTTGAAAACTGAAACACCTTGCTCCTAGTATAGAGTCACTAGCTTTCAATCGATATGATAATCGATATTAAGTTCCAGGTTTTAAGACCCAGGTTTTCTTGACAATCCTATGAGTTATCGAAATAACCTGGGTTCTCCTGTCCTCAAAAACGCTAAACCACAAATCACCACACATCCCTGTCATTAAAAAAAAATACATGCCATTTGACAGCCCTCAACTCGCCACAGCAAAAAGCTAGGGCGAATTTATGGAAAACCTAGGTCAACCCTAGGGCTCAAAAAACACTCATTTTGACATTCGGGGCGACTTTAATTTTCTCAAAAAACGCTTTGCTTCTACGAACTAACCTATTATAAATCCATTCAAAAAAGGTTAGTTATATTTTTTTCATAAAATTTTACAATACATAAGAACATTAACGTTAAAAAGTTGTCTCTACGTACTTATTTTTACGATGAAGAAAGAAAAAGAGTCTTAGATTCTTAGATGATACATGATAGTGAACCATAGTTTAAGTGCTTCATATTTAGGGCATGTAAGATATCTTACACTTCTAACGTTATTGATATTTTTTTCATTACGGTCAGATAGGCGTTGGAGCATTTGCTAATTTGCTATTCTTGCTACGTGGCTACTCCGGCACTGGATCCTACATCTCTGCCAGAAGAACTTCATGTATGGGCTTCAATCAACGATTGGATCTGTGAAGAGCACAACCGTAGATGGCATGCCCCCATTGGATGCAGACAAACCAAGCGTATGCTCCCCAACGTTAGTAAGAAGCAACATATTTGCTAGCTCGTAGCAGAAAAGACTATAGAAAGCTTATTGGCGTTGCCATCAGGCACTTCCCTTTTGCCAAGCATTTAAATGTGTTAGGCTTAAGTGATACCACACTCTGTGAATCTTGTGGAGAAGATGAGGACACCGCAGAGCACTTCCTCTGTGAATGTCCTGTTTTTTCCCGCATGAGGTTAAAGATACTCGGCGCAGACATGGTGAGAGCTGGTAACTTAGGCTCCTTATCATGGCAGCGTCTTTTGGCTTTTCTCCGAACATTTGGAAAGCTATAACAAATAGAAGGTGCTATCTGGTAGTACAATGGACTGGTATTTAGGTCTGAGTGCTCCAGCTGGTATTTTAAAAACCTCCAAAATAAAAAAAAAATAAAAAATGGGTTAGAGTTTTAGAAGGTAGTGAGAATTGTATTAGTCCAAAAAACACTGAGTACTTGGATTACCTACATTTTAATCCAGGCATGTTTTTTCCAGACGTTTATTTGAATGGAATTGTACTGTGCCCATAAACCAAAGTATGAAAAATACAGCTACTTGGGATGACGACGTCAGTCAAGGAGTTCGATGAATAACGAGGCGAGAAAACTACGCTATCTGTTGTGATACAAAAATAATCCCAAAGTTGAGGGAAATGCTCTACACCACGGTTGTGTGTCCAGCACTCACCTACGGTTTACAATGTTGAACCATTTACAAAAAGTATGAGACTAAGTTGATAGCAACTAAGATGAAGATGCTCCTTATGACAGAAGGAGTAACAAAGATTGGTCATCTTAGAAGTACCAACATCCATAGAAGCCTTCAAGACAAAAAAAAAACATTTACGAAAAAATAGATAGAGACTCAGAGAACCCCGTCAAAGCAGCAATATCACACAACGCCAACGTTCAGGCAATCGCGAAGCCTTGTCCTTAGACATGGAATAATCCAAAACTGGAAGGTTTACCGACTCTTTCTGAGGTCAATATTGTCAATCAGTGGATCATTAAGGTGAAGCAGATAAGTGGACGAGCTGTGATCTTCGAGAGCACGATGTTCGTAACGCCAGAAAGTGAAAAAGAAAAACGAAGCGTTATTTTCATACCCGCCAGCGGCTCATATTTCCTTAGGAGATGAGTGCGCGTGCCTTAGTTGATATCAAACAACTCAGTTAATTACGACTGATTGTTGTAATTTTTAAATTTTGAAAGCTGTTGTTTTTTGACTACATCGTTAAATTTAGAGTAACATAATAAAACAAACATAAATTTTCATCTGTGTCTATATTTGTTATACTAACACTAAGTCTACACAATTGGGAATAGATTTTGCAGCCTTAGCCAGGCCTCGAAGAGTATATAAGCTGGAAACTCTATTGATTCTGTACAAGTTGGTCTTTGAGAATTTGAAGAAGCAATGTTATCTAAAATTTGTGTGGCGTTAGCACTTCTAGTGGTGGTTATGGTAACTGTTCCAGTTACTGCACAGTCTGCGGTTGGATGCCAACCTGTTCCATATTGCGTTCCTTACTCACCTGGTCCATATGGAGCTTCTTGCCCACCTGGGCCACCCGGTCCACCTGGACCTCCTGGACCTCCTGGGCCACCAAGTCCATATTATTATACAACAACAACAACTGCACGTCCAGGCGGCTAGTCAGTTACACCCATAATCAAGCTCAGTTGTGGTCAAAAATTCACGAAACATACAAATATTTAACTTGAGTGGAAACCGAAACTTATATTTTTTTGTAATGGAATTCAATATTTAGTCTAAATATTTTCAAAAAATAAATAAGATTGCCTCAATTTGTTTTTTTTCCTGTGTGTATCATGAAAAGAACATGCAAGTTATTATCGCTTTCTTGGTCTTCTCCATTATCTGGAAGCAAAACTGTGGGAACATATCATAAAAGATTAATAGATTTGTGCGTTTACAACTGTTTTGTTTTGTCAAAACAAATTGTTACGCTACATACACACTTAAGCACGGATCACACAGGACTACTTGGCAGCCGCTTCTTACCAGCGAGCGGCTGGCTGTAGCAGAAAACAGGGAGTGGTTGGCATCAGCACGGCCACACTCTTGGCTGCTATTCGCCAGCTTCTCTCAGCGAACAGCTACAGAAAACCATACAAAAATTGCTTTTGAACTTTATTTATAATTTTTAAACCTAGTTATGATATTTGACACAAATTTTGAATGAAAAATTTGCTAAATAGTGCGTGTAGCAGTATTTTTCTATTTGTAGCAGCCGCTGCTAGCAGCCAAAAGTTGAACATCTTCATCTTTGCCAGCCGCAGCTAATTACTCGCCGACTGGCAGCGATTATGGTGAATTTCGTGGTCACACAAAGCTGATCAGTGGTTGGCAGTAGCGGCTACTCGATTCGACGTTAGCAGGCAGCCGTGTGTGACCCGTGCCTTACAAAGAATTAATAAAAAAGAAGATAATAAACTACTGTATGCCGTATTTGATTAAATATTTTCCATGCGAAACTCATATTTACAACATACTAAAAAATTTAACAAATGTGCAAAATATTTTGATATTTTAATATGGAAAGCTGCAGTGAAAACATACACCAAAGGTCGTGCTAGTGCTGGATCTCTCTATGGAATTAAAACAACGCCTTTAAAACACCACAGCTTTGACGAACATGAAGGAATCACAGTAGTTAAACTTATTCGGGAACCAAATTTTATCATCATTCTCTGTTATATCAACTGCATTTGATGGTACGATGACTTCGATGGACTTAACAATGTAGTGCTGAATATTGCAAATAAAAGTATTTTATTGATTGGAGACTTTAGTGCTAGAATAGCTAATCAACAAGAAGCAGTAGGCTCCAGTACAAACAATATATCTTCAATCATCAGCCATAGAGAATCAATGGATGAAGTATGTGATCAAAATGGAAAAAGAGGTACGACTTTGCAATCTTAAATGGATGTACTAATGGCGATTCTGAAGGCAGGTTTACTTTTCTTGGAGGACAAGGAAAATCAGTCATTGACTATTGTGTGGCGGATAATGAATGGAAAGATCTAGTGAAGAAGTTTGAAGTCCAAAGTATGATCTTCTCCGATTACATGCCAATAACTGTGGAAGTGGGTAGTGAGCAAACAGCTATTGAAAAAATATCTCAACCTCCTACCGCGATTAAAGTGGAACCAGAAAAGGAAGGAATAAATTCCAACAGAATTTGGATGAAGACTTAACCTCAATGGAAAATGCAAACTGCGGTTTGACAAAGAATGTATGCTAGTCTGAAGAAGCCGTCCGGTTTTTTAAACGCACTGAGAGACTCGTATTCCCAAAGACTTAAAAAATGGTACTTCGAAGCGAATGGAGTGTACAAAAAACTGTGTTACAAAAAGAAAACCAACTTTGAAAATAATCAAGCCTATACATTTGGCCAAACTAAAAACTCGAAAGAGTTTTCGAAGACATGCAGAGAGATTAATTGTGAAAGCTGATGACCTGTCTAACTATTTTAGTTCCTTATTATACGGCCAATCCAATGTAAAATTTTTGTATGCTGAAATATGGTTTTCAATATTTTGGATTCTGAAATCACTCTTGAGGAAGTAAAATCGGCAGTACTCAAAGGAAAATATAAAAAAGAACCCTGGAGAAGACGGAGCTAGGTAAGAGTTTTTCAAAAATGCTACTGAATCCTTCCATATATGACTTCATTCATTGTTCTATAAAATATTCCCGACAGAAGAAGTACCATCGTCATTTGATTTTAGAGCGGCCTTCGATCTTACAAACCGAAATGTTCTTTTTTATAAGATTTCAAAACTAGGAGTTTCTACGAAGTTCATTAAGTTATTAAAGAACAACACTCGGAGTCAAAAGCAGCGATGTGAGACGGATCCAGTTACTCGGAATGGTTTAAAATTAGTAACGGCGTAAAACAAGGTTGCGTTCTTAGTGCCATCTAGTTTTCTCTATTTATTAAAGATGTGGTTGAATGCCTTCCTGGAGGGACTCGAATACCCGATTCATACATAAATGTACTAATGTACTCTGATAAGCTAGTCATTCTATCAGAGTCACCCCACAACCTTGCTGGACAAGCTTGGGGAATTGATGAATACGCGCCCTTCCAAAGATTTCAAAGAAACTGTTTAACTTACCGCTTATCTCGGAGCTGCATGCCGAATACATTGCCAAAGTTGCCTCGCACTCAGATACTCGTCTGGCGAGAAAAATGTTGCAAGATTGAATAAATGTTGTAACTTGCGAAGAAATCGTTTTGTTAGACACAAGTAATTTAAATTGCATTAAAGAACAATTTTTTTCAAATTTTTCAGAAACATGAAAATTCGGTTCGTGATGAGTTTTCAGTGATTGCTTGAGAGTCTGAGAGTAGAATCATATAATCGCAACTCAGTATTACTTTGCTTAACATGAATTACTTCAACGATATGTAAAGCTACAGAGAAATATTCCTTATTTTCAAAACAAGATGTGAACGCCTTCATCTAAATGGAAGACCATACTACGGGAGTTTTAACCAATTCTGCACATTGTGCAACCTGGAAGCAAAAGAAGATTGTTTTCATTTCATAAGTATCTATCCGATATTCTCCCCTCAGCGCCTTACCTATATATTTACTTCGGAAAAAAACCTTTACTAAGCAAAAAACAATTACAATTTTAAACGAGTTCAACTGGAAATACCTTTACACAATGTTACATCAACTGTACTAGTATGGAATGCTACTGAAAACGGAATATTAATAACAAACTTTTCTACTCCTTTAATAAAGAGAACTTGATAATAACAATATGTAAAAAAAAAAGTGTATATTTTCTGAATAAAAATGCTAACCGAGCTGACGGCAAAATCATTTATTATACAGGGTGTCCCGTAATTCGTTTTACATACTTTGGGATATGATTCTTGGTCATATTCTAAGAAAAAAATTGTTTTACAGTAAAGTCCGTTTCTCAAGTTTGACATCACTTTTTGACAATTTAAAAAAAGGCTAACTTTGGTGTACCCTGACCTGTGTTAAACTCGATATCTCTGTCAATACTGATGATAGAGACCTAATCTTAGACTCAATTTTTTGTAGAAATAACTACCTTTAAGACTGTATTTAAATAAGGCTTCCATAGGTTTAGGGTTGCCAGATTTTCAATTTTAAGTGGTGTTCAAATTTTCTTCCCAAAACAAAGTTTTGACTTTGAGGTCATTTTTTTGGAGAAAAGGCCTGATAAACATAGAGTTTCTTTATTTTTTACAGATGAACAAAACAATAATAAAGAAAAAACTCAGCATTAAGTGAACTCAAAAACCCATACATTTTATGGTACTAAGAAAAATACGAAATGGGAAAAATTTAAAAAAAAAATAAAAAAAAGTTCTTGCTTTGAGGTTTGTTTGAATAAAACAATAATATGATCACTTTTAGTAGTTTTTTTATGTATTTAATACAAATACAATTGTAACAAGTGCTCAAAGCCCCATCCTTCGTTTTGAATCCATGCCAGAGCCCGTTTTTGGATTTCATTGTGGGTGTTTGCTGTCGATAACACTTGTCTTACTTGTAGTCTTGTAATCTTTGAAACTGTATTTAAATTTGACTCCTATAGGCTTAGGGTTGCCAGATTTTCAGTTAGTATAAAGTTCCTGGTATCCTTTGTTGTGCTTTTCTTCAATTTCCATTTAAAAACTCATATAAGAAAAAAAATGTCTGGGTATTCTTCTCTCGTAAATGAAAGCATTTCAAAAAACTCTCTGATCAAACTGCAATCGTGACTTAATTTGACAAACTAATGAACAAATTTGTTTTCTTATTCTTTTATACGACTTATTTACCTATTGAACATTCATAACCCAAATTTAAAGCAAACATCCACAATGAAATCCAAAAACGGGCTCTGGCATGGATTCAAAACGAAGGAGGGCGCTTTGAGCACTTGTTATAATTGTATTTGTATTAAATACATAAAAAAACTACTAAAAGTGATCATATTATTGTTTTATTCAAACAAACCACAAAGCAAAAACTTTTTTTTATTTTTTTTTAAATTTTTCCCATATCGTATTTTTCCAAGTATCATAAAATGTATGGGTTTTTGAGGTAACTTAATGCTGAGTTTTTTCTTTATTATTGTTTTGTTCATCTGTAAAAAATAAAGAAACTCTATGTTTATCAGGCCTTTTCTCCAAAAAAATGACCTCAAAGTCAAAACTTTGTTTTGGGAAGAAAATTTGAACACCACTTAAAATTGAAAATCTGGCAACCCTAAACCTATGGAAGCCTAATTTAAATACAGTCTTAAAGGTAGTTATTTCTACAAAAAATTGAGTCTAAGATTAGGTCTCTATCATCAGTATTGACAGAGATATCGAGTTTAACACAGGTCAGGGTACACCAAAGTTAGCCTTTTTTTAAATTGTCAAAAAGTGATGTCAAACTTGAGAAACGGACTTTACTGTAAAACAATTTTTTTCTTAGAATATGACCAAGAATCATATCCCAAAGTATGTAAAACGAATTACGGGACACCCTGTATAATTATACTAGCTGACCCGCCCGGCGTAGCTCAGGCCCTACTTTTATCAAATTGAAAGTTAAGTAAAGCAGTCTCCAAGCTTTCAGTCTAGTGGCAGAGTGGGGAAGAAATATAGTCTATGCTGCTCAGGTGCAATTAAGCACTCTAACGATGACAGAGTTTTTGGAATAGGCCACCCGGCGTTGCTCGGGTTTGTAGTTTTTAGACTAAGGGATGAAATATACGCTAAGTTACTGAAGGACTATATGGCATTCCAGTGCCGAAAGAATTTTTGAAATCTGTCCAGTAGTTTCTAAGTTTCCATTTCCAACTCATTTCCTGAGGGAATCTTCCGTTCACGTGCAAATATGTGAATGAAATATAAGTCTATGTCACTGAGGGATAAGTTCAATGAATTTTAATTGATAAAATCACAGACGAAATTAATTCAGCAACAATCAGCAACTAAAATTTTTCTCATTGAACTCTTAAATATAAAATGTATTGAACAAGCAGCTACTTACATAGCGGCCCATCTGCTACTACAATTTGTTATCAGAATAAAATAAAAAAAAAAAGAAATAGTACGTATACGCCAGAGTCAATAGTATACCCACTTAAGAAAATGTATCAAAAATGTGTTTTTTGTGTTCTGTTCTGAGACCTATACTTTTGTCTAAATTAATTTCAAAACAAACAAAACAAATCCGTATTTAATAAAAAAAAAGCATTTTTTAATGAAGATTGAAATATGTATTACTAGCTGAGCCACCCGGCGTTGCTCGGGTCTGTAGTTTTAAGGTTCCCGTTCTCGTTTTTCCGCTTAAGTGGGAACTTAGGGATGAAAAATAATCGTTTTTACTTTGGGATTCTGTGACACCCCAATGACGAAAGAATTTTTGAAATCTGTCCAGTAGTTTCTAGGTTTCCGTTCCCAGCCCCGTTCCTGTGGGAATCTTCCGTTACCTGTTTTTCCGTCGGCTTTTTTGGTAGATTTCCACTTTACTTATATATCCTAGAATTGGTCAATAAATCATCTCTATCTTCCGTTACCGTGGAAATATGTGAAATATAAGTCTATGTCACTGAGGGATAATGTAACATCCTAGAGTTGAAAGAATTTTTGAAATCGGTCAAGTAACTTTAAGGTTTCGGTTCTCGTTCCAGTAGTTTCTAAGTTTCCTTTTCCAAACCAGCTCCTGTCGGAATATCCGCGCAATTTTTTAAATTCCATTCCTGTGGGAATATAGGGAACCAACCTTGACAGGAACGTCATTGTCAATGAGGGATAATGTAACATCCTAGAGATGAAAGAATTTTGGAAATCGGTCAAGTAACTTAAAGGTTCACGTTCTCGTTCCCGTTTCTGTTCCCGTGGGACTATAGGGATGAAATATAATCTTAATTACAAATGAAGGGGGATAATGTTGCAATCCTAATGCAGGAATAATAAATAAATAGGGTGGCGCAACAGAGCGAGGAGCCCCTGGACTTAGCTCATATCTCACAACCATGCCTTCTGAGGGAATGGAGGGGACCTACAATTTTCTGCCGGTTCTGAACGGTTAATTGAGAAAGCGCTTTTCATGGCAAAGAATTTACTAACGGAGGACTTGCCAATTCTTCCCAAGGTGATACCCGTGGAAAGACATTTTTGCCTCAGCTGGGATTCGAACCTCGAACCTCTGGGTTAGCAGGTGGACATGCTAACCATCACGCCACGGGTACTATGCAGGAAGTGTTATAGAAATCTGTCAAGTAGCTTCTAAGTTTCCATTCCCTGTCGGAATATCCGCGCAATTTTTTAAATTCCTTTCCCCTGTGGGAATATGGGGAACAAACCTTGACAGGAACCACTTATAAGTCCATGTCACTGAGGGATAATGTAACATTATAGAGTTGAAAAATTTTGGAAATCGGTCAAGTAACTTTAAGGTTCCCGTTCTCGTTCCCGTTTCTGTTCCCGTGGGATTATAGGGATGAAATATAATCTAAATTACTGATAGAGGGGGATAATGTAGCACCCTTAATGCTGGAATAATTTTAGAAACCTGTCTAGTAGTTTCTAAGTTTCCGTTCCCAAACCCGTTCCTGTGGGAATGTCAATTTCTTAATTTTTTTGTCATAAGAACCTTCTCCTGACAATAACAAACACAACAAAAAAAGAATTGGCCAAATTGGTCCAGGCGTTGTTGAGTTATGCGCTTACCAACACATTTTGCGATTCATTTTTATATATAAGATAACTATTTTCCGCACATCATGTTGCTTACCTACAAAACCGAGTTCTCTTGATATAGTGGCTATTTATAAGGTTTACATTTGATATTGACAGACACACACTGTTATTATACAGTCTGTTAATCAATTTAAAGCTTTCTCATAAATTATATATTAGACGGTTTTCCGACGCGCGAACATGCGACGTATAATTGTCCATGCGCGAAACAGGAAAACTCCAAGTTGATTCCGCAAACTTCTAACGACTGTCCTTGTGATTTATTTATGGTCATCGCAAAGCGCAGACGTTCTGGAAATTGTAACCGTTTAAAATCAAATGATAAATCCGTTGGAATCATCGGTATTCGCGGGATCAAGACATTCTCTCCTTTGTATTTTCCTTTTATGATTGTTGCTTCAATGACGTTATTCATCAGCTTTTTCACAGCCAATCTTGTTACATTGCACAGTCGAGGTTGATTAATGTTACGCAGCATAATGATAACTGATCCTACTTTTAACTGCAAATTGTGAGGTGATTGTCCAGGCAATTCCATTGAATTTAAAAATTCCGTGGGATAGTTGACTTTGTCGTCCTGGTTTATAACGGTGTCGACTGATTTGAAGGAAACCAACTGTCCTGGAAGAAAATTCTGAATGGTCGCATTGAGATCCTCTACATCTTTATTTTTTGCTGCCAATATTGCTCGTTCACTCAGCTCATTATGGTTATTGAACTTTTGCGCTATATCCGGGAAAACACGCTGACAAAGCTCCTCTTTTGATTGTGTGATGTGACAGAAATCTGTGGGTAATGTGATGAATCCGGTCGAGGTATCCACTGCAACTTTATTATTTCCAATGTCTAACAACTGCTTCGCAAACACATTTGCGGTTTCATCATGTTGCAAAAATACTCGCATGTTAGTTGTTAATTGGAGTGTCTTTACGTACCGTCACAAATTCGATGATTTTAAAGCATGCATTCTCAAGTAAATGTAATAGTTGACATGCCTCACGGTAAGTCGCACACAGCTGTCCATTAACTGTTCCCAGTTGTTTAAACGATGTCGGACAACGAACATTCACCAACAACAATCGCAAATAATAACATTCGTCGTTATTTGGATGTACTATGTAGATGCGACCCAGAGCGTCTGAAGCAAATACATTTGGATTCCCTTCAACTGGTGTTAATTGTTTTCGACGCAGAAACGATTTCGATGATGCATTCCATGTGTAATAGCGTGGCATGTCAGCATACAGTAAAGTGCGAGCAAAATCATCACTTTGACAGACTGTAAATAAGCTTGTCAATGTTGCCGACGGTGGACATGCCGCTCTGTCTGCCGCGTTCGATTTAATAAAATAAACTCGTTGACCATTTTCTAAATGGACTGTCAAATGGACTACTGTAGGGTGTCTTTCATGGATAGCAAATGAAAAGATACGCCAAATTGCTTCGTTGCTACTTACATAGCGACAGTCACCCATCTGGTACTGTGATATTTCAACATTTGCATTGGTTACAGTGAAGAAAGCCATATCGTTACATTTGTTAACATATTTACATATGTACTTTGTCGACTTCACAGAGTTATAATATTCCACATTGATATGAGTCTCAAAAGCTTTGGACAATATTGGCGAGTATGGCACAATCCAACGATTGTCTACATCAACATTTTGTCCTCTTACCTTGACAATTACCGATCACCCATTGTCCGCAACTGATCGCCGACGATACAATGGGTATCCATCATTTCCCGTTATGGTTTCAGCAAGCAGGTCTCTTGGGTATCGGGTATCGCTTGGAACACTTGCCGTCGACCATACAGGGTGAATTGTAGTTGAAGAGTCCGCAGGGTCCATGTATCATGTGTTTGGTAACTACTGCATGCAATTTTGGGTCAACTGTTTCATCTGGAATTTCAGCTGAAATTATGGAATCAATCTCATCCGGCCTTATTTCCCCACTAACCAGAGTAAAATGTGCGCATGTGGCAATCCACGCTTTGCGATGAAGTATAGTCTATTGTACTTATGGGCAATAAATTAAATTCTTACCAGTCAAATAATTTTCAAAAACAAACAATCAAATAATCTTATTATTTGCTATTTATTAATTTAATTTTTTGTTGTCAAAAATGATTAAAATAAAAACAAAAGTATGGTTTGAATAAAATTTTTTATTCATTAAAGTTAAGAATAAAGAAATTGTTACTTTTACTATATTCCAATTCCTTTTTTTCATAATTACTTACCTTTTAAACCTTCCCTAGACCTCCACGAACATTTCAAGACCAAGATAAGATAAATCCGTTCAGCCGTTCTCGAGTTTTAACCAGACTAACGAACAGCAATTGATTTTTATATGTATAGATAGATAGATAGATAGATAGATTACAAATCAACTATGAAACAAAATAAAACTAATTTACTCACTTACTTACTTACTAATAAAAAAAATTTCAGTAACTCTCTTAAGCAATTCTTGAATTGTGTATAAAGGCCTCAGTAGGGTAGTAATGAAAAATATAAAGGACATTTTTTAATAGCCTTTTGAACGAAAAGTTTTCTGGTCTGCATTTTTCAGGATTAGCTTCTAATTTAGGTACAGTTGTATCCTTGTATCTACTCAGAAATATTGTCAATCTATTTGATCAACATGTCCCGATAGTAAGAACATTTTTTAGACATGGGCAACAGTCCTGGTTTACTACCGAAATTCAACAGCTAATGCTCAAGCGGGACCAAGCGTAAAGACAATGAAAAAAATTTAAACTGTTTGTCTTTCATGATATGTACCGTAATTTGCGTAATGAAGTTGTTTCTAAGATCCGAACAGCCAAAAGGCAGGTCTATAGTAAAAGATTTTATTTGTCGTTGAATGGGAAACAACTTTGGAAGAACTTAGGAGAGATTGGAGTTGGTAGGAAAAACAACGTTAAGATAAATATCGATGTTAATCAACTTAACCAAAGCTTTGTAGACCTGCCATTTCCTAGTTTGCCGGATGATCCCGTACCACATGTCGAATCTGTCATTGAACATGATGAACTCTTTCATTTCACAAGGGTATACGATACCGATGTTGTAGAGAGTATCATATCGATCTAATCAAATGCAATAAGAATTGAATAAGTTCACCCTGTTTTCCTTGAAGCAATACTCCCAATAATTTTACCATTCATCACTCATATATTCAATGCAGTGCTTATAACTAGAGTATACCCTAGGTCCCTAGCCAATTGAAGTTATCAAAAGTAATCCCTATTCCTAAGAGTCACGTTGGTAATGATTTCAAGCCCATTTCTGTGTTGTCGTTCTTATCGAAAGCATTTGAAAAAATTATGCAAAAACAAATAAGCTCCCATCTGCATACACAACACATCCTATCGCCTGTTCAGTCGGGCTTTCGACCTAAACACAATTGCCTTACAGCTCTTACAAATGTCGTAGAAGATATAAGGCAGGCTCTTGATAAGGATCTCGTCACATTACTCGTGCTTATAATGCTTCTCCAAGCTCCCATCTGCATACACAACACATCCTATCGCCTGTTCAGTCGGGCTTTCGACCTAAACACAGTTGCCTTACAGCTCTTACAAATGTCGTAGAAGATATAAGGCAGGCTCTTGATAAGGATCTCGTCACAATGCTTCTCCAAAGCATACGACACAATAAACCATTCTATCTTGTGCAAAAAATTGCTCACGATAGACAAGTTCTCTAACTCCTCCATCGACCTTACATTTACATTTACATTTACATGAAACCTACTCCACACATAAATCTGCGGAGTAGGGGGGGGTTGCAGCCGGGTGACAAAGACCATTTGGCTGATACACCACAAGACTAACTACACAAATACTACATAGAACAAATATCATTTCCGATTTAATTACGGTGTTCTAATGGGAACCGACTCTTTTCGGTTGACAAGGCCGTTGTCCTCCATCGACCTTATACAATCCTATTTAAGTAGTAGAAAACAGACTGTCTTTGCAGCGAATAAATATTCCAGCTTTTTATCCACGAATCGAGGTGTTCCACAAGGCTCCATCCTTGGACCTCTTCTTTTCTCGCTCTATATTAATGAACTTCCCAAGCAAATCACGACATCATCTGTTCATAAGTACGCTGATGATGTTCAGCTATACAAAAGTTGTCCCCTGGGTATGATCGAAGACTGTGCAGCCTCTATTAAAATTGACTTACAAAATATCTTTACCTGGTCATCCAAAAATAGTTTGTTTTTAAACCCAATCAAGTCTAAATGCATAGTTATTAGCAAAAAAAAAACACTCGAACTCTCATATTTTCCCACATTGTTGCTGAATGACTCTGCTATTGAATATGTTCAAACTGCAAAAAATCTGGGAATGACTTTTAATAGGAATCTTAGCTGGGATACCGACATTAATCAAGTTGTTGGTAAAGCATACGGAATTCATCGTCAACTTCATTCATCACAATATTTCACGCCCCTTAAAGCTCGACTTATGCTAGCTAAAACACTTATTATTCCGGTACTTACCTATGGTTGTGAGATATTTGCCAACTGTGATGCTGTCAGCAAACGTAAATTAAACGTCATTTATAATAATGTTGCACGTTATGTATACTGCGTAAATAGATACGATCATATATCTCTCTTCTCAAAAAGTGTATGTAATTTGTCCATTGACAATTTATTGCGATACAAAACTTTAATTTTGCTTTTTAATGTTATTATTACTCATCAGCCTTGCTACCTCTTTGAAAAAATACACAGATCCTCATCTAACAGATCGGAACAAATTATACTTCCTCGATTTTCTTGTTTGACGTCAGAACAACAATTTTTCATCAATGCTATACGCCTGTGGAATTCCTTACCGAGGCAAATAAGAAGTTTACGTGACATAGTTCTTTTCCGTAAAGAACTCTTCAAACACTACCAACTTCATCCTGGCTAACTATTTCTCTCTCTCTCTCTCTATTTTAACTCTTCATTAAAATTAAAAATTAATTAAAAAATTAAAATTAATTAAAAACTAAATCTGAATTAAATTAAATTTGTAATTGAATTATTTTATGTTTCATCTTAGTTTAATTTACATAGTTAACTTTTGTCTATTTTAAGCTTGCCACTAATTTATAAGATATTCTTTCTTAATGTGTGTAAGCGGTCAATGAACGAATAAATATCTAAATATCTACTCGACATCAACACTGCATAGTCGGAGAAGCTAGTAAAACGGTTGAAAATTCGCAAATATAGAAGATCAAGAAAGCGATACTAACTTGCATAACATTCTTTTTATAATACAAACAGAAAAAACGCAATTTGAGGCAATCTTATTTATTTATTCAAAATGTTCAGATGAAATATTGGATTTCATTAGATACAAAAAAAAAATTAAAAAATTCGGTTTCTGCTCAAGTTAAATATTTGAATGTTGCGTAAGTTCTTGACACAACTGCGCGTAGTTATGGGTGTAACTGACTAGCCTGCAGCTGCCATTGGACCCGGAGGACCAGGTGGACCAGGTGGACCAGGTGGACCGGGTGGCCCAGGCTGGCAATAACCTCCATATGGACCAGGTGAGTAAGGAATGCAATATGGAGCAGGTTGGCTCCCAACCACAGACTGTGCAGTAACTGGAACAGTTACCATAACCACCACTAGAAGTGCTAAGACCACACAAATTTTAGTTAACATTTTGCTTCTTCAAATTCTTAAAGACCAACTTGTACAGAATCAATTGAGTTTCCAGCCTATATACTCTCTGAGGCCTTCCTTAAGCTACAAAATCTATTCCAAATTGTGTAGACTTCGTGTTAGTATAACCAAATATAGACTCAGATGATTGTTCAATTATGTCATTCTCAATTCAATGATGTAGTCAAAAAATCAACACCTTCCGAACAAGCAATCGTAATTAACCGAGATGTTTGATATCAACAACCGCACGCGCACTCATCTTCTGAGAAAATATGAACAGCTGGTGGTTATGAAAATAACTCTTCTTTCTTCTTCTTCGCTTTTTGGCGTTACGAACATCGTGCTCTCGATGGGATCACAGCTCGTCCACTTATCTGATTCACTCTAATGATCCACTGATTGCGTAATACGCCGCCAGTGAATCTTCCGGTCTTAGATTATTCCAAGTCTAGCTTCGCGATTGCCTGTACGTTGAGGTTGACGTTATGTGATTTCGCCTCTTTGATGCGGGAATCATTCATTTCATTTTTAATTCATTTTTATTCAGTTTTTCTTATATCTACTTACATGCTAACAAAAATGTGTAAAACTAGCTTATATAATAACTTAATTAACTTACTGACCCTAGGCGGGTACTCTAAATTATTCAATATCTTACTATTAATGCCTTTCGGCCTTAAGATAACTTATGAATCAAAAACTAGAGCTAGTTAAAACTAAGAAAATTTTTTAAAAAACTTAGTTTGAATGATCATTTTTTTTTTGTTTTCTTAAGACTAATTAAAATTAATTAAAACTAATTAAAACTACTTAAATCTACTTAAAACTAGGGCAGCCACAGTAGCTTTTGGTTTTTTTTTTTTTTTTTGGTTTTTTAAGTTTTGTAATTTTTTTTTTTTTTTCATTTTATGGTTTTTTTTTTTTTTTTGGATTTTTGTGATTTTTTTGTTTGCCACTGTGCCTACCCCCTATACCCTAAGACTTACACGCTAAACCTGTGTAAGCCAGCCATTGGCGACTCACTATCATCATCAAATTCGTGTTGTTGCTCCGACAACCACCAGAACATTTTCGACGTTTTAACAACGTCACGACGATCGCGATCTGAGACCGCCCTACTGAACCGGAGGAGCTCTTCAGCTTCTCCGCCTACTGCGGTGACGTCTCGGTTGTAAAGGAGCCGTCGTTCCACGGACTTCCGGCAGACGTGGTAGATTAGCGGAACCGCCAACCTATCCTGAATCAGCCCTACCATATCAAAATAGAGGAAAGCCTCCGGTGGGACAAATCCACTGAAGCGCGTTTTCTCCATATATTCAGTGTTGGGGTAATAAGCCCCAAAAATCAGGCCATTGGTCGAGGTCATCGCTCTAGCAGTGTGACCACGAGTCAGTTTTATAATGAAGATGTCGATCCTGTTTATTTGAGCCCCGTTGTAAAGGACCTCATTAGGATAATATTTTCTGTACTCCGACTCTGGTGTTCTGTGCAATCCAAGACAGGTACGCAGACACTGTCTCTCAAACACCCGAATCTTTTCCATTTGAGACGCTGTAACATTGAACCACACGGGGCACCCATAGACAATCATTGGCCTTATGAGGGCCATGTAGCAAATCACCTTCACTCTGCTATCAAGTTGACTGCTGTGAAACAGTCGCCTTGTCAGAGCAAAAGCTCCTCTAGCTCTGGCCAGAGCCGCATCCATATGTTTGTTAAAATATAGATACTGATCTAGCCAGATGCCCAGGTACTTGACTACTACTTTGTTTGGCAGTGGGTTTCCATACAGATCAACGATCACCAGCTTGCGCCAGTTCTTTCTCGTATCCCATGAGGCCCGAGCCAACGGGGTCCTAAACACAATTGTTTCCGATTTCTGGAAGTTGATTTTCAACTTCCAGTCATCGCAATATTGCTGGATCTTATCGAAGTCACGCTGCAAGAGTGTTCTGATGACTTCGATCTTTGGACCTGTTCTGTACGCAATGAGGTCGTCAGCGTACGCTATAGCATGGTGAAGAGAACCAATTAGATCGCCAGTGAAAATGCTAAATAAAATAGGCGAATTCACCGCTCCTTGTTGCAGACCGTTCTGTATTTTAAAAGTTCTGGTCGAAGTTTTATTGCAACTTTTCACAACAAACGTTCTACCATGAAGCATGTCATTGAGAATATAAAGCAATGGTTTACTCATGCCATACCTGATCAACTTATAGAAAAGACCATCTAACCAAACGGTATCGAAAGCCTTCTCCAAGTCAACCAGACATGCACCCGTACACTGTTTTTTAGCTTTGTTCCATTGAATATCTGATACTAGTTTAGACGCGGCATGTATGGTATCACGGCCCGCCTTAAAACCGAACTGATTTTCAGGAATAATATGTTTGTCCTCAGCCCATGTGGACAGAGCTCTATTGAGAACCTTCTCGAATACCTTGCTGATACTCGGAAGAAGACTAATTGACCGGAGATTTGCTGGATTGGAACCATCCTTCCCTTTTTTAAGGAGAGGATGGACCACTGCCGTCTTCCAACGCACTGGATAATATGCATTATTCAGCGCATTGTTGAACAACGTGGTGTATATGTCCACCGCTTCCGAAGGGAGGTTTCGCAGCACAACATTGGGTATGCCGTCGACTCCTGCTGACTTCTTTTTCTTTATTTTGTGAAAGATGTCCAAAAGGTCCATCTTAGAAACGAACAGGGTGTTATCCCCGTTTCGCTGGGCGATGACTGCATTTGCAAGTCGGTCGTCATTGAACCTAGTGAAACCAGGATTCTCGGATCGCCAATGCGAGATCTCGTCTCTAAGATAGAAGTGTCCAACGAAGGCTCTATCTTCAAGGTCGTAATTCGGGCGAATGCACTCATTCACCTTATATACTCGCTCGAAAACAGCACCCACCGTCTCTACCTTCTCTTGAGCATCTTCCACTATAAAGTGGTCATCATCCAAGATGGCCTCATCCGGATCTATTCCTATTGTCAGAAGTAAGTCTTTGTTCTCTGTCGTCCTTTGGAGTTTAATACCCTGAAGGTCATTTTGATCTTTTCTCCTAAAGATTTTGTTTATTTCCGGAAACATACTCGGGTTGTTGGACTGCACAGCCCGAATTTTATTGTTCCAGAAACATGAAATGGAAATTCTATAGTTTTCTTTAATAAGTTGTTGGAGATTTTTGATCTGTGACCTCAGAGTTCTAATCTCCAAATCGTGTTGGTCAGTAAACCTCCTGTGCAAGAGTTTGAGTTTTGACAGGAGTCTACTTTTTTGTTTGTAAAGTGCGTCTATTGTCGCGTTTCTGTACATGTTCGTTGGATCATTTTGCCTATACCTAGGAATCGTCCTGTCCATTGTACTACGGATTGCATCCTCCATACGTTGCAGGTATCCATCGATCTCAACGTTCGACAGATTCCTGTTGCATGGCGGCGCAATACCGTTCGAGCGAAGTTCCCTTGAGACGGCACCGGAAAAGCGCGGCCAACGTGTCTTACCGTAGTTGTAAGAGTGCGTCGGCACGTACTCCTCCAGTTCCACAAGGTCGTTCGGAAGCAGTATGACGGCGGCAAGTCCACAGTGGTCACTGTCGTACTCAACCGTCGTCAAACAATTTTTCGTCCGTCGAAGAATGTCGTCGGTCAGTTTCAGTCTTGAGTCTAAAAGCAATAGATCCAAATAAGAGCCACTTCGAGGATATGAAGGCCTGTCAGCAGCTAGCAGATCGACTTTACACTCAATGCTGTGGAGCCCCAGCCAATTGAATAGCTGGGTCCCCCTTGGATTGGCTAATTGATTTCCCCAATCTTGGTGTTTAGCATTGTAATCACCGGCTAAAAGGAAATAGTTTTCTTCTGAGTTCAGTTTCAGAGTTCGAAAAAGTGATTCGAGCTCTGTTATAAAACATGAGGGTTGAGAAGCCTCTGGCGCATAGATCGCGACCACATACAACCGCCTCCCCTGTTGGAGAGGGATGCATACGATACACGCTTCAAGCAACTGGAATCGGCGTACTTCACCACTATATATTACTTTATGAGCAATGCCCTTTCGTATAAAGATCGCAACCCCACCCGCGAAAGTCGAGTTGGGTCGGTCCCTCCTTACGATAATGTAATTATTATTCGTCAAATTGTGATGCTGGTTTAGCCTAGTTTCGCTAACCATACATACATCAGGACGTTGGTCTTTTAACAACTCAAAGAAGTTGGTTCGTCGTTCTATCCTAACTAGCGAATTCACATTCACGGCTAGGATCCTAAAAGGCCTCTCCGGCAGCGCGCCCGTTAACCTAAAAATT
Organism: Melanostoma scalare; assembly: GCA_949752695.1. Lineage (NCBI taxonomy): Eukaryota > Metazoa > Arthropoda > Insecta > Diptera > Syrphidae > Melanostoma > Melanostoma scalare. The sequence continues at coordinate 149,667,962 of OX456986.1, forward strand.
GCGCAAGCGACGGCACTGCACGGTAGATCAAGTCCACCCTACGCGCCTGCTCACTTATTTGGAGATGCGGGAATCTCTAATTTGAACATGACAAATTCTTGGAGAGTTCTATGGATGTTGGTACTTCTTTGGTCTAGCTTTGTTACTCCTTCTGTTATAAAAAAGTTGAGAATCGAGCTTTACTATATTACATTTTTTTTTCTTAGAATATGACCAAGAATCACACCCCAATGGATAATACACGAAGTACAAGACACCCTGTATAATCAGCTCTACGTTTCTCATCTACCTTTGAAATGACTTCATACAGGATATTTTTAGTGGCTGATAAATCCTCGATGGGTATACTAAAATCAATTTGGCATCCTTCAGCTAGATCTTGCCACTCAAGATACCAACTATTTTGGTCTTGTATCGCTTTTATGGCCACTTTTTTCATGACACGTGAATCAATCGTTTTAAGAATTTTGGAAGTTTAATAAATCTACTTTGTAAATAAAAGACAACAAGCTAAATAATTAAATTACTTCAAGAATTTATTTTAATACTTAATGATTTCAAAATTATTTTAGGATTAGAAAATACGACTTATCTTTACAGAAGTTCAAGGAAGAAGAAAGATTAGGAAAAAGGAAATGACAGAGGTAAAGTAGTATGACGTTGGATTTTAAGAGCATACAGCTGATCATGATAAAGTGTTATAATGCGGAAGTTGCATTTTGTAGAAAGCGATATTTTCAACACTCCCTCTCGCTTTCAGAAAACTAACATCAATCATCCAATAGTCCATACTGCTCAACCAACCTTCGAAATTTCTCTTTTGGTAATGCCTTTGTTAAAGGATCAGCTAATTGGTCATTAGTCGGGACATACTGCACATCTACCTCCGCCCTTTTCTGCATATCACATGTGTAAAAATACTGAGTGTCGATGTGTTTTGTTCTTTTTGATGACTCAGGACTCTTAACCAGTGTAATTGCTCTTTGGTTGTCACATTTTATAATCGTAGGTTTAGTCTGATGTTGGTCCAGATCTGACAGTAGTCTCCTCAAGTGTATAGCCGCTTTCGTTGCAGAACATAGAGCTACAAACTCGGCCTCAGTTGTTGATGTCGCAGTCACGGTTTGTTTCTTAGAACTCCAAGCAATTATGCCTCCGTTTAATAGCACGATCCATCCTGTTGTACTTCGCCGCGTTTCAAGGTCCCCAGCCCAATCTGCATCACAGTAGACCATCATATCAGTACAGTTGGAATCTCTACTAAAGGTTATTCCTCGCTCTAATGTTCCTTTCAAGAATCTTAAAACGCGTTTAATTGCTTGCCAATGAGTTAATGAAGGAGTCTCCATAAATCTGCTAAGAACACCGACAATGTACGAGATATCTGGTCGTGTACACACCATCAAATACATCAGCGAACCAATCGCTTCTCTATAGGGAAAAACTCCAGGCTTATTGACTTTTTCTTCTTTCGTAAATTTTATTCCAGGCTCTGCGGGTATAGAAACAGATGAACAATTAGCATGATTAAAACGACTTAAAATTTTATTTGTATAAATGCTTTGATAGATTTTAAGAGTCCCATTATCTCTATCTCGATTAATTTGCAAACCCACGAAATATTCGGCTTCTCTGAAAGTAATTTCAAATTCTTGGTGAAGGTTATTTAACAGATGTTTTATGAATATAACATCATTCCCACATATGAGCCCATCATCTACATAAAGTGCTAAGTAGGTTATAGATTCTTTTACCTTGCAAACAAATATACATGGATCAGCTCTTGATTGTTCCAATCCAAATTGTGTCAGGAATTCAACAATTCTTTTATTCCATTGCCTCGATGCTTGTTTAAGGCCATACAAGCTTTTACTTAAGAGACAAATTTGATCACCGTCTTCAAAACCATAAGGTTGCTCCATACAGATACGCTCTTCTATATTGCCGTGTAAAAACGCTGTTTTGACATCGAACTGATACATTTCAAGGTTTTGGGCGGCTACTATTGCTAATAAAGTTCTTACAGAATCGTGTCTAACGACCGGAGCGAAAGTCTCTTCAAAATCAATACCATACTTCTGTGAGCAACCTCTTGCGACTAGTCTTGCCTTGTATTTATCTATCGCACCGTTTGACTTATACTTTATTTTAAACACCCACCTGTTAGATATGACATGCTCTTGCTCTTTTCTTGGGATCAGCACCCATGTTTTATTGGTTTCCAGTGAGTCGATCTCTTCATTTATTGCGTCTAACCATTTTTGCGAATCTGCTGCTGTCATGGCTTCTTCCAGGGTCTTCGGTTCCAGCTCACATGCACAAACTTCAGCTACTGTCAGCTCTTGATCAGGCAACTCTTCATTATTTGGCTTTGCACGTTGTCTCGTGTTATACGGGCTTCTATGAACTGAAGGTTTTGGATTCTTATAAATTCTTTTAGGCTTTGTCTTTTCAGTGGAACCGTCATCCTGCAAATCAGATGTTTCACTTTTACAATTTATCTCACCTGAAATACAGTTTTCAACTATTTCGTGGATTCTCGGCTCCCCTTCATTGAATATCACATCTCTTCTGATTAATATTTTTCTGCCAACAGGATCGAAAATTCTATACGCTTTACTTTCATCATTATAGCCAATCATTAGACATTTCATTGAATTTTTCTCCCATTTAGTTCGCTGCTCTTTTGGAACGTGTATATAAACTTCGCTGCCAAAAATTCTAAGATTTTTCACCGATGGTTTTGAACCAAACCATTTTTCATAAGGCGTTACTCCTCCGATCGTATGTGATGCCGTCCGATTTTTCACGTAAACTGCGGTATGTGTAGCCTCTGCCCAAAAATATAAGGGAAGTTGTTTCTCGTGTAGCATAGATTTTACACTTTCGATTACTGTTCTGTTCTTACTTACTTAGGTGGGCATTACAGTTCGGGGTGAACCTGGGCCTCAACCAACATCCTTCGATAACGAGTTCTATTTCGGGCGAGCTCTCTCCAGTTTCGCACTCCAAGTCGGTTGAGGTCTTCTTCCACTTGATTGCGCCACCTAAGACGAGGTCTTCCCCTTCCGCGATTTCCCTGCAATGTGCTTTCGAACACCCGACGAGCCGGAGCGTTTGGGTCCACGTACTGTTCTGTTCTGCCTCTCGATAAAACCATTCTGCTCTGGAGCCCTTGGGGTAGAAATCTCATGTTTGATTCCCCTTTTCAAAAGAAAATCTCGAACAGACTCATTGCAAAATTCCAGACCACCATCTGATCTCAAACGCTTGATGGTATGTCCATGGGCTTCAACATCTGTACAAAACATCATTAGGTTGACTAACACATCTGTTTTATTTTTGAGAAAATAAACATAACAGTATCTTGAGAAATCGTTTTTTAATAACATAAAATAATTAGCACCACCAATTGATGAAATGCTCATCTTACCGCAGAGATCAACATGAAAGGTTTCACCAGCAATACTTGACCTCTTAGCTCCGAACTTTGGAAAAGTTTGACGATGTTGCTTGCCGTAAGCGCAGCCTACACAGAATGGATCTTCATTTGACATCTGTTTGATTTTAAGATCGTCTACAACTCCCTTGTTATTCATTTCTCGCAGCGTCTTAAAATTGACATGACCTAAACGCTCATGCCACAGCATTAATGTGCTTGACGATGCCACGTTTAATTGAGCAGTCTTTGTTGGCACCAAGTTCATTTTGTAAAGCCTGTTTTCTCGAACACCATCCGCAACGACTTCCTGATTTTTCATAAAAACGACACGTTGAGCACCTTCTTCGAAAATAACCTTCATACCCTCTTCTGTAGATCTTGAAACAGATATAAAATTACGGCCAAGGTCTGGAACAAAAAGAACGTCTTTAATAGTATGAATAACACTAGCTTCTTTAAACTTTGTAGTATGAACGTCAACGTCGCCAATTCCTACTACTTGTAATTTTCGACCATCTCCAACACGCACTTCACAATTACCATCTTCAAATGGGGTGAAGTTCTTGAACCACTCCCTCTGGAACGACATGTGGTCGGTAGCTCCGGAGTCCGCATACCACAGGTTTCTTATCTTACCTTTTGTTGCTACTGATTGCAAATTGAACAAATGAGAACTCCTATCTGAAACTGATGCCTGACAACTTGGATGAGCTTTATTTGATTCTTTCCAACTAGGAGAACAATGATCATTATCATCAACTTTGTTTTGTCGATCTCGCTGTCGCTTAAAACAATCTCTTGCCCAATGCCCTTGCTTTTGACAATAATTACATTTACCTGATCGCTGCTGTTTGTTTTCGTTGCTTGCTCTCTTTGAATTCTTACGTCTGAATTTGTTGCTACTAGCTGCGTAGGCTGCTCTTGTTGTTGTGTTGTTCTCTCCGTTGTTCGATCGAAGATTAATAAGGGACTCCTCATTGACTAAGTGGTCTGTTAAACGTTCAAGGTTTTGATCAGCACGTGGCACTGCATACCACGCAGTTCTTACGTGATCAAACTTACTTGGTAGACTGCTTAGAATTTTGACTATAACTACTGGCTCCTTTTGTTCAAGGTTCACATCTTTCAGTCGCTGCGTGAGTGATGTTATTCTGGCTACGTAATCCACCATGCTTTCTTCCTCTTCTAATTTGGAATTAATAAACTTCTCAAGAACAACTTGTGTTGACTGCTCACTTCTTTCAGAATGAACAGTTTTCAATCTCGACCACATTTGAGCAGCTGTAGTACAGTCTGTAAGATATTTTAATTGTTCCAACTCTATTCCTTTCATTATGAATGCTTGCGCTTCAGCATCTTTATCATCCCAAGCTTGACCATTGGTACTGGGTCTTGGTGTTGTTCCTATAATGTAAGGTTTGAGTTTATTTTCAGCCATGTAAATTTCCATCTGTCGTCGCCATAATTGATAATTCTGCCCGTTGAAACGATGAATGTGGTAAATTTTTGATTCAGCCATACTAAAACCGGGTGTCTCTGGCTCGGTGAGTTCTCCGTCGCGACGGCGACGACGCGTCGTCTTGATTACTCAAATCTATTGTTTGATCCGTAAGTGTTGTATCGTCAATTGCAGAATCGTCCTCAAAGGATTTTGTATCTGTGGCTTTGCTTGTGTCCATATAAAAAGCAATTTATTTATTGTATACAAAGTGCAGGTGATTACCTGGGCCCATAACCTTTTGGAAATTTCATAAATCTACTTTGTAAATAAAAGACAACAAGCTAAATAATTAAATTTCTTCAAGAATTTATTTTAATACTTAATGATTTCAAAATTATTTTAGGATTAGAAAATACGACTTATCTTTACAGAAGTTCAAGGAAGAAGAAAGATTTGGAAAAAGGAAATGACAGAGGTAAAGCAGTATGACGTTGGATTTTAAGAGCATACAGCTGATCATGATAAAGTGTTATAATGCGAAAGTTGCATTTTATAGAAAGCGATATTTTCAACAAAGAATTTTAAGTAAGAAACCGGCTTGTAACTTCAATGTTATTATAAACAAAGGTGAGAGACCAGTTTCCAACATGATGACGTAATTCAGTGTATTCTGCGGCAATTGAAATATTCTTTTGACAAAATGCGTCAGGAGTATTTCAACCGAGTTGTTCTTTTTACATCCCCATATCTGTGATCCATATAAAAGTATCTTCTCAGCTACTGCTTCAAAAACCTTAAATTTTCTACTTTGCGCTATAAACTTATTCATGAAGCATATTGTTTCCATCTTCCATGTCATGTTAATTTGTCAGGAAATATAAAAACAAACATATTGCAATAATGACGGACAGTCCAGCTGCAATTAAGGCCATACGATCCTACATAATCTCCTCAAATCTTGTCAGCGAATGCAATGACAAATTGAACAAACTGGGCAGTAATAACAAGGTTACAATCTACTGGGTACCAGGACATGTAGGAATCATTGGCAATGAACAGGCAGACGAACTGGCAAAGACAGGAGCCGGATCACCACTCATAGGACCGGAATCTTTTTGTGGAATAACAGAAAGCCACATTAAAAAAGAAATCAAAAAGTCGAAGGAAGACAACAGAGCTAAACACTGGAATGACCTCCCCAAGATGCGATAAGCCAAACTTCTACTTGGCACTTTTAACACAAAACGTTACAAAGACGTAATAAAACTTAATAGAAACAATGTAAGAATGCTAGCCGGGTTCTTAACCGGACACTGCAGACTAAGAAAACACCTAAAAGTACTAGGCATAGAGAGCGAAGACCAATGCAGACATTGCAACGAACAGGAAGAGTCTCCTCACCACCTCTTAGGTGACTGCGAAGCTCTAATACGCACCAAAGGAAGAAGTACCTAGGATCCTACTACGTACAGAAGAGAGAGCTTAAACTCCTAAGCGTAACCCAGATACTAAGTTTCATCAGAGGAACTTATCTGTATGAATTACTTTAAATTAAGGAATACCACTTAAGAAGTAGGGGGTACAATAGATCTAAACAAGTCGAGGTACAATACAAAACCGCAATTATTCATTCATGTCTTGTTAATAGCAGTTTTCGCCTTAACCAATTTCTCCTTTAAGTGTTTCTCCATTGGTTGGAGGACCAAGGTATTTGTAGTTGCGTGTATTGTGTAGTTGCAATACATTGCGTCCACCACCACTCTTAATAAATCTTAACCTTCGATTTATCGATGTTGACTATTAAATTCCAAAGCTGGCAATACAGATAAACTTCTTTTGGGAAAGAGGCCTTTAGAATCTTTTCCAACTTAGAAAAGTCTTCGATTTATTGTGCTTGGAGTTACAGATTAAGAGATCGTCAATACTCTTGAGCCTTAGTCTCCTTCCATTTGAGTTTGGGCAGGAGCCGCACAATGGTTACTTCATCATCTGCCTGAATCAGAAGCTGTATTGTCACAAAGAGAGGTAAATGGTCTGAATATTTTGCTACGATTAAAATTATAAGTTACAATGTCGCTGGACTAAAAAACAAATCGTTATTTCCTGAATTTTTTAATTACATTAAGAATTTTGATATTTTTATACTTATTGAAACTTTTATAATAGACTAGCTGAGCCGCCCGGCTTTGCTCGGGTCTGTAGTTTTAAGGTTCCAGTTCTCGTTTTTACTCTTCCGTGGGAATTTGGGGAAGAAATGTAATCTGTCTTACTGTGGGAATAAGTGGTATCCAAATGCTGAAAGAATTTTTGAAATCTATCCAGCAGTTTCTAAGTTTTCGTTCCCAACCCCGTTCCTGAGGGAATCATCCGTTCCCATGGAAATATGTGAATGAAATGTAATTCTATGTCACTGAGGGATAATGTAACATCCCAGAGCTGAAAGAATTTTTGAAATCGGTTCAGAAGCTTATAAGTTTCCATTTACAACCCCGTTCCTGAAGGAATCTTCTGTTCCCGTAGAAATATGTGAATGAAATATAAGTCTATGTCACTGAGGGATAATGTTACATCCTAGAGTTGAAAGAATTTTTGAAATCGGTCAAGTTACTTTATGGTTCCCGTTCTCGTTCCTGTTTCTGCTCTCGTGGGATTATATAATAATGAAAAACACGCTTAGTTACTGAGGGATTATGTGGCATCCCAGTACAGAAAGAATTTTTGTTATCTGTCCAGTAGCTCCTAAGTTTCCGCTCCCAACCCCGTTCCTGTAGGAGTCTTCCATTCCCATGGAAATATGTGAATGAAATGTATGTCTATCTCACTGAGGGATAATGTAACATCCCAGAGTTGAAAGAATTTTTGAAATCGGTCAAGTAACTTTATGGTTCCCGTCCTCGTTCCCGTTTCTGTTCCCGTGGGAATATAGGGAAGAAATACACGCCAAGTTACTGAGGGATTATGTGGCATCCCAGTGCAGAAAGAATTTTTGAAATCTGTCCAGACAGTAGCTTCTAAGCTTCCGTTCCCAACCCCGTTCCTGTAGGAATCTTCCGTTCCCATGGAAATATGTGAATGAAATGTAAGTCTATGTCACTGAGGGATAATGTAACATCCCAGAGTTGAAAGAATTTTTGAAATCGGTCAAGTAACTTTATGGTTCCCATCCTCTTTCCCCTTTCCGTTCGTGTGGGATTATGGGGATGAAATATAGTTTAAGTTACTGATGAAGGGAGATAATGTAGGTGCCGTGACATAAGGCCAAGCGACATAAGGCCAAATTTGAATGTTTGGCCTTATGTCACTTTGCGAAAGCGACATAAGGCCAAATTTGAGGAGTTGGCCTTAAGTCACTTTCCCATAGCGTCATAAGGCCAACTTTTTTTGGGACATAAGGCCAACTGTTCAATTTATTGTTTGTTTATGCCGTTAGGATTGTTATCAACATCTCGCTTTTTACATGTTGCGCTCATTAACATTCTTCTTTTCAATTGTGTAAAAATTAATCTTTTGGACGGCACTTTCATTTTTCGCAAGACAATCATGTAAGCTTACTTCCCTTACTTATATTTGAACAAAACATTTTTGCATTATTAACTTCTTATCATAATTTTGCTTGATGCACGTGATGCATTGTTTTATAAAGGAAGATACAGTTATAATTAAAAATGCGAATGCATACATACAGAATATTTTTAAGTATCATTAGCCGTGTTTCATTGGGAATTTTCATATTCACTTCACTAATACGCTCAATAAAACGCTGTACTCACTAATGCAACTCTATTCCATAAACTCGATTTACCAGCCATCCCTGTTGTTCACTTCTGCAAGTGACTAATTTTTATTCACTTATCGTCGTTGTTCACTTAGAGTTGTTGTTTTCCCATGTGCGATGTTCTGCGATGTTTTGCTGAAGTGAATACAGATTCCCAATAAAACTCGGCTATTGATACAAAGAGATATGCTTTCAATTAGTTAAATTTAAATATATAAGTTAAAAAGCTTTTACAAAACATTCGCCGGGAATTTTTTAAAATATTTTTTCAGTTTTGTTTTCAAATCTTTAGGTTTTCAGCTTAAAGTAAAGTAAAAATTCGCGCGAATTTTTTACTTTTACTTTACCTTAAGCTGAAAACCTAAAGATTTGAAAACAAAACTGAAAAAACATTTTAAAAAATTCCCAGCGAATGTTTTGTAAAAGCTTTTCAACTTATATATTTAAATTTAACTAATTGAAAACATATCTCTTTGTATCAATGATACTCAAAAATATTCTGTATTTATGCACTCGCATTTTTAATTATAACTGTAGGTATCTTCCTTTATAAAACAATGCATCACATGTATTTAATCAGAAATACAATTCATAACAGAGGACTGCACTTTCATTCTTTTGCTGTCCACTTTTATATATTAAAAATCATAATCCAATTCTCTTTCCAATTTGCAGACAAATTGTGACGAATACCACCCAAATTTTTTGTTAATTTTAGAAAGTATAAAATCTTTTTTGAATTGTTGTAGATTTGTTTTGACTTAGCGTTTATTTTCATTGGAATGCTTTTATGTTGTTGTTTGTTGTATATGTATATGCCTTTCTTGTTTAATAATAATAAAATTAAATACTTATGAAAATACTTACAATATACACATGAATATTTAACTATTTTTCGTCTTTTGCTTGAAGTTATGGAATATGAACTTTGTTCTTTGAATCCAGGTACAACCACTTCTGAGTTCTGAGTGACATAAGGCCATATTGGCCTTATGACGCTTTGGGAAAGTGACATAATGCCAACTCCTAAAATTTGGCCTTATGTCGCTTTCGCAAAGTGACATAAGGCCAAACATTCAAATTTGGCCTTATGTCGCTTGGCCTTATGTCACGGCACCGATAATGTAGCACCCCTAGTGCTGAAAGATTTTTTTTGAAATCTGTGGAGTAGTTTCTAATTTTCCGTTCCCAACCCCGTTCCTGTGGGAATATGGGGATCAAACCTTGACAGGAACCATCTCTGAACTAAACTATGTCTACCCTGTAAATTTCATAAAAATCCGTTGGGTGGTTTAGGAGTTTACCCCGGACATACATACATACATACATACATACATCCTACTTTATATATATAGATTACAAAGAAACTAATTTTAAAAGCATTTTTATGAACTACTAGCTGAGCCACCCGGCGTTGCTCGGGTCTGTAGCTTTAAGGTTCCCGTTCTCGTTTTTCCGCTTATGTGGGAGCTTGGGGAAGAAAAATAATGGTTTTTACTTTGGGATTATGTGGCATCCCAATGACGAAAGAATTTTTGAAATCTGTCCTGTACCTACTAAGTTTTCGTTCCCAGCCCCGTTCCTGTGGGGATCTTCCGTTACCGTGGAAATATGTGAAATATAAGTCTATGTCACTGAGGGACAATGTAAAATCCTAGAGTTGAAAGAATTTTTGAAATCGTTCAAGTAACTTTAAGGTTTCGGTTCTCGTTCCCATGGGATTATAGGGATGAAATATAATCTAGATTACTAATTGAGGGGGATAATGTAGCAATCCTAATGCTGGAAGGGTTATAGAAATATGTCCAGTAGTTTCTAATTTTCCTTTGCCAAACCCGTTGCTGTCGGAATATCCGCGCTTTTTTTTATTTCCGTTCCTGTGGGAATATGGGGAACAAACCTTGACAGGAACCATTTATAAGTCATTGTCACTGAGGGAGGAATGTACCATCCAAGAGTTGAAAGAATTTTTGATATCGGTCAAGCAACTTTAAGGTTTCGGTTCTCGTTCCCGTTTCTGTTCCCGTTGGATTATAGAGATGAAATTTAATCTAAATTACTGATGGAGGGGGATAATGTAGCACCCCCAAAGATGGAATCGTCTTAGAAACCTGTCTAGTAGTTTCAAAGTTTCCGTTCCCAAACCCGTTCCTGTGGGAATATCAATTTTTAAATTTTTTATGTCATAAAAACCTTCTCCTGACAATAACAAACACAACAAAAAAAGAATTAGGGAAATTGGTCCAGGCGTTGTTGAGTTATGCTCTTACCAACACATTTTGCGATTCATTTTTATATATAAGATGAATTAGAATGCACACCAGCTGTAAAAACCAATACATTTGGAAGAGGAAGTGGAGGAGAACTTTTTGGGTACAAAAAATCTTTGAAGGATATATCAGTAAAATTTAAGAACTTGCAACAATCACGTATATTCGAAGTAGCATTTAAAGACAACCGCTTTTATATCATTCCAATATATTTAAACTGTAGTCGTTGGCAACGAGACTTCGACAAACTGCAAGAACTTGTTTATGAGCTTGAACCAACAAATTTGATGATGATCGGTGATTTTAATGGAAGAATGGGCGTATCACAGAACAACTTTAGTAGCGGAATGAACTCAAATCGTATTCATTACGATCGCAAATCAAAAGACGAGGTGTGTGACTCGAGAGGAATCAAAATTTTAGAACTGGCTGACGCTTTGGATTGCCACGTTCTAAATGGAAGCTGTGAAGACGACCGTGGAGGTGAATTTACATTTATCCGTGGCACATTATGTTCCGTGATAGACTATTGTTTTATATCAGGAAACTGGGTCTCTTGTTTCGATACATTTCAAGTAGCTGCGAAAACATGTTCGGACCACATGCCTCTGGAGGTCTCGTTTAAAATATAAATAGATCGCGACGAGATAATGGAACCTGGCCCTTGTCTTTCCTCCAAACTACATCGGAACAACAGTTACAGAGAGATTTTTCAACATAATCTAAGAAGGCAGATTGAAACGCGGTTAGCTTCGGAAGATGCAGAAAATCCTGACCTGGACACTCTCATATCCTTCGTTAAAAACGCTGCCTGTCAAAATATGCCAAGAAAGAAAAACAACGCAAATAAGCAAAAATGGTTTGACAATGAGTGTTTGGCAGCAAGAAATCTATCTTTTGCATACTTGAGTTTACTCAGAACTTCAAACAACATAAACTTCAAAGCCCTCTATGCATCTGCAAACAAGAAATACAAAGAGCTTTGTACTACAGCTGCATACTTTATTGTTGGTCTGATTGTTTGTATACAAAACACCTTGAATGTGTTCTTCTATACATCAATGGTCATCGTCCGTACTAAAATGGTTGATTTTAGAGAAAATTTTCTTATTTTCTTAAACAATTTTGGACATAAAAATTAGCAAAAATAAAAATGTTTTGCAAGGGACGATAGCGAAATTTGTGTACCTACTTAATCCTAATCCTAACTAATATTATAAATGTGAAAGTCACTCTGTCTGTCGGGCTTTCTATGTTAACCATCTCCCGCCCAAACTACTAAACCGATTTAAATAAAATTTGATACAGAGATAGTCTAAGACTTGAGGAAGGACATAGGCTTTATATTTTATCCCTAAATTCCCACTGAAACGGGAACGTATACGGGAATTTAGAAACTACAACACCGATTTCAAAAATGTTTCCACCGATAGAATGCTTCACTATCCCAGAGTAACATAAACTTTAATTCATCCCCATATTCCAACGGGAACGGGAGTCCTTATTAATATAATAAGTGTGAAAGAAGCTCTGTCTAACCGTCGTTCTATGTTACCATCTCCCGCCCAAACTAATAAACCGAGGTACAAAGGTTGTTCAGAACCTGAGGAAGGACAAAGGCTATATATTTTCTCCCTATATTCCCACGGGAACAGGAACGTATACGGGAACTTTGACACTACAGCACCGATTTCAAAAATTCTTTCACCGTTGGAATGCTAAATAATCCCGAAGTAACATTAACTTCAACTCATCCACATATTCCCACGAAAACGGTCACCATATTCCTACGGGAAAGGGATATAATAAGTGCGAAAGTAGCTCTGTCTGTTCGCCTTTCTATGTTACCATATCCCGCCCACACTAATGAATAGATTTAAATGAAATTTTGTTCAAAGATAGTCTAGAGCCTGAGGAAGGACAAAGGTTACATATTTTATCCCTATATTCCCACGGGAATGGGAACTTATACGGGAACTTAGAAGCTACAGCACCGATTTCAAAAATTCTTCCACCGTTAGAATGCTACACTATCCCTGAGTAACATAAACTGTAAGTCATCCCCATTATTCCTACGGGAAAGGTCACCATATTCCCACGGGAATGGGAGTTTTTATAAATATCATAAGTCTGAAATGAAATCTATCTGTCTATTTTTATTTGTTATCAAAAACCGCCCAAACTATTAAACCTATTTATATGAATTTTGGTACAGAGATATAGTCTTGAGCCTGAAGATGGACATAGGCTATGTATGTTATCCCTGTATTCCCACAAGAATGCAAACGTAAACGAGAACCTAGAAACTGCTGAACTGATTTCAAGAAGTATTTCCCCGTTAGAAAGCAAGAAGTATTTCCCCATATTCCCATGGGAACGGAAGTACTTACTAACACTATAGATCCGAAATCAACTCCGTCTGTCTGTTTTGTTTTGTTACCATCTACCGCCCAAACTATTGAACCTATTTGTATGAATTTTGGTGCAGAGATAATCTCAGATCTCTCTCAGATCTCTCTCCTGCGAGAACGGCAACGTAAACGGGAACGTTGAAGCTACTGGACCGATTTCAAAAATTCTTTCACCGTGAGGTGATTTCTGTCAAATTGTCGATTACACAGTTGAACTGAGAAGAAATGTCTATCTTGATCTTCAAATAAATATTGGCAACTAGCTGAGCCACCCGGCGTTGCTCGGGTCTGTAGTTTAAAAGTTCCCGTTCTCGTTTTTCCGCTTAAGTGGGAACCTGGGGATGAAAAATAATCGTTTTTACTTTGGGATTATGTAGCACCCCAATGACGAAAGAATTTTTGAAATCTGTCCAGTAGTTTCTATGTTTCCGTTCCCAGCCCCCGTTCCTGTGGGAATATTCCGTTACCGTGGAAATATGAGAAATATAAGTCATGTCACTGAGGGATAAGGTAACATCGTAGAGTTAGAATTTTTGAAATCGGTGAAATAGCTTTACGGATGGAATATAATCTAAATTACTAATTGAGAAGGATAATGTAGCAATCTTAATGCAGGAAGGGGAAGGGCTACAGGAATCTGTCCAGTAGTTTCTAAGTTTCCTTTCCCAAACCCGTTCCCGTCGGAATATCCGCGCAATTTTTTAAATTCCATTCCTGTGGGAATATGGGGAACAAACCTTGACAGGAACCATTTATAAGTCATTGTGACTGAGGCATAATGTAACATCCTAGAGTTGAAAGAATTTTTGAAATCGGTCAAGTAACGTTAAGCTTTCGGTTCTCGTTCCCGTTTCTTGTCCTGTGGGATTATTGGGATAAAATATAGTCTAGGTTACTCATGGAGGAGGATAACGCAGCACTCGTAATGCCGAAAGAATTTTAGAAATCTGTTCAGTAGCTTCTAAGTTTCCGTTCCCAACCCCATTCCTGTGGGAATATGGGGATCAAACTTTGACAGGAACCATTTATAAATCATTGTCGCTGAGGGATAATGTAACATTCTAGAGTTGAAAGAATTTTGGAAATCGGTCAAGTAACTTTAAGGTTCCCGTTCTCGTTCCCGTTTCTGTTCCCGTGGATGAAATGGATGAAATATAATCTTAATTACAAACGAAGGGGGATAATGTGGCAATTCTAGTGCTGGAAAAATAAATAAATAGGGTGGCGCAACAGAGCGAGGAGCTTTTGGGCCTAGCGCATTTCTCACAACCATGCCTTGTAACGGAATGGAGGGGACCTACAATTTTCTGCCGTTTCTGAACGGCTAATTGAGAAAGCGCTTTTCATGGCAATGAATTTACTAAAGGAGGACTTGCCGATTCCTCGCGAAAGGCGATACCCAGTCTTTGCTGGGATTCGAAACTCGAACCTCTGGGTTAGCAGGTGGACATGCTAACCATCACGCCACGGGTACCATGCAGGAAGGGTTATAGAAATCTGTTCAGTAGTTTCTAAGTTTCCATTCCCAAACCCGTTTTTGTCGGAATATCCGGAATATGGGGAACAAACCTTGACAGGAACCACTTATAAGTCCATGTCACTGAGGGATAATGTAACATCCGAGTTGAAAGAATTTTGGAAATCGGTCAAGTAACTTTAAGGTTCCCAATCTCGTTCCTGTTTCTGTTCCTGTGGGATAATAGGGATGAAATATAACCTAAATTACTGATGGAGGGGGATAATATAGCACCCCTAATGCTGGAATCGTTTTAGAAACCTCTCTAGTAGTTTCTAAGTGTCCGTTCCCAAACCCGTTCCTGTGGGAATATAAATTTTTTAATTTTTTATGCCATAAGAACCTTCTCCTGACAATAACAAACACAACAAAAAAAGAATTGGCCAAATTGGTCCAGGCGTTGTTGAGTTATGCGCTTACCAACACATTTTGTCGACTTCGACCCCGACTAATGAGATAGTTAACCATATCAACTAATAAATTTTGTCAGACGTATTGGGGGATGTTGTCGAATATCTATCAGAAGACAATATTAGGTACACTGAGGAAGTCACATCATACCCTATAGAGTTTCTCAATTCCTTAGAATTATCAGGAGTGGCTGCAAGTTGGTGTTCCAGTGCCAATAATGAGTAATCTAGAATTGTACGCAGCTACAAATTACACATCTGGGATGCGGCATTATAAAAGTTTTAATGATGACTGGAACAGCGAAATAAGAAAACTATTGATTCCCTGTATTTCTTTAGTTCCCACTGATTAGTCACTTTAGTTTAAAAGAGTGTATCAAACTCGCAAAACCTTTTTATTTGACAAAAGATGGAAAAAGTAAGAACGTCGTGTGCAAAAATATACTTAAATAAAATATAACAACAGTTTACTAAAACGCATGAATGTGTCTTATTTGCAAAATAAGTAGCCTAAAAAATTAAAAATGCTGCCGAAAGTCACTATTCCACGCGGACGAAGTCGCGGGCACTGCCAGTAATAATATATTCGGTTTTCATAAACAACTTTTTTGTGTCAAATTTGATTGAAAATAAACTATGAAAAAAATGTGAAATATAAAGAAAAAAATAATTTGTTCAGCTTACGATACAAATAAAAACATATCAATAAAACTAAAACGATTGCATTTTATTCTTCTCTAGAAAAAAAAATTAATAAAATGAACACAATTTGTGGATGATCGGTTAAACCGTTTTTGAATTATTGCGGTCACCGACTTCAAAAAAGGTTTTTTTTAAGATAATCGCATTAAAAGTTTTAAGTTGATGTAAAGCATAACATAACACGCTGTAAACACGACTACGAAAATGTGCTACCATTAACCATCGCCACTTATGTACATTGTACATACAGTATGCTGCCTACAGCTGCTTGCTAAAAGTTGTTGGTAAGCTCGTAAGTAAACATGGTAGTACCGTGTTTACTCACCAAGTGGCACTGACTCGAACAACAGACGCCAACTTTAAACGGCCGTAACTCGGAAACTTTTCGTCAGATCGACTTATAGAAGATGTTCTCCAGATGTTGTACTTTAACAGCCGTATTTATTAGATTTTCTTAAGACGTCTCTTAGACGTTGATTAGTTAAGTTTCAATTAAAATTTAATTGGAACTTAAGAGAGGTTGATTAAATACTTATCGATAATCGATTCTGCGCTGATGCTAAACTAATTGATAGCTGTGTCAAAATAAAGTAGTAAAAACAGAAATCTAGTCCAATTTAAACTGAGTTTTGACAACCATTCGTTTGTAAAAAAAAAAATTACAAAGGCAAAGCAAATGGCCTGAAAATGTTTTATCCAAACAAAACGTGAGAAAAATTCATTAATCCCAAAGTGCTTAATATTTCAACCAAGAGTTTTTTTTATCTTATTGGGGGAAGAAACTGCCTACAAGTATCAGCAACCAGATGTTCAATATATGTCTATGTATATAAGGTAAGACAATCGCATTGAGCCTTAGACTTACTTGAAACTGCAAGGGATCTTTTGCAGATACCTTTTGAAGACCAATTGCACCGGCTTGGGAACAAGCTCTACCAAGATCGACAAACAATATTTCAAACAAATTTTCTACAACTACCTGGAGTCTGATGACTTTCGTGATCTCCACTTCGAGTCTACGTTCACAAAGGAAGAGCGAGCACTTCTTCATGAATAAGTTTAGAATATTTGTGTTTTTTGTCGAGACAGCGCTTAAAGAGGTTCACCGTTCTTACAGAATTGCAGGGAACATGCCACTCAAGTCAGAGAAGTCCTCATCGACCAGCGCCCAAGCTACTGCAACAAATACTTCGTTCAAGTACCGCTAAGCAAAGTAAAAGACTTCCCTCTGCACACAACTCAGCTAGAACTTTAAACTCTTTTCAAAATCTTATCGTCCTCTGCGCAATTGCTCCACACCTGCTGTGCTGTAACATTTTCTTTTTTTTTATTAAATAAAAACATTTGAAAATACTAAAAAGACATTTTATTTGATTTCATTTGTCTACTTGGTCTACTTTTTCACTGTTCCTAACCGTGACGGATCCTGACTGGGGTAGTGCATCGGAGCCCCTGGTGGAGGAGGAATAGACTCCACTGCCGATGCACTTGTCGACGGAACAGGTATCGAAGAGTAAGGGCAGCAAAAGCCGCCGCTTGAGAGTACATCTGAAACGAGGACTGTGGAATGAGACTTGGGGGTATCTGGTGTAGCTTCATTCCAGGCGGGAGCACGGTCTTCTGTTTCGCCTTCAGAGTGTATTCTCTTCCGGCCGACTGCTACATGACTGCTATACCCTGAATGTATCTGATGATTGTCAAACGACGAAGACCGCGGTGTTTGGTTTGCAAGTAAACAGGAACCATAAAGTTTTTGGTGCGTGCAACAAAATAATAGTGTTTTAATTTCGCTGCCGGCTGTGGTGGTTTCCATCCAGATGGGTACTCAGCTTTTGCGATAGGCCTTGGAACGATTGGACTTTGCAGTAGTCGCTCGACAAATTTCCATTCAGGAGGATTTTTAATGACCTCGACTTCGGGGTTTTCTGAGATATCAGCAACTGGGTTGGATGATCTAAAGCTGGAATAACGATGTGTAACTTGTGTAAGAGCTGCCGGAAAAATAATCTGTAAAGACAAATCGTTAATAGCAGAGGTAAGGAATTGTGTACATAAACCGAGATTACTTTAAAATATGCAGCAAGAAATATACAAAGAAGTTTAAAGAATAAAGAATTCAGCAGCAGGAAAATATGACTTGAAAAATGCAATTTAACCTTTCAGAACCGTACTCACGAGAATGGATGTTGTTGACTTTGGCCAGAATTTTTGCTGTATGACGAAGGTTGCTTTTCCACTGAAATAATAAATATGATAAATTGATAAATAAGAAACAAATACATCTTTACTTACCTTCGTACGTACGTGTATAAATATCATTCCAGAACGATACAACCAACTTTTCTTTTTTAGAAATTAATTACCAAAACAACAAATCAAAATTGACACCGATTTTCCCGAAACGTCAGAATGAATTTTTAATTTGGATATAAGAGACCTTTAAACACCATTATTGGCATTTAAGTTAAGAGGCCTCTTAGCAAGGTTACTTAAATGTGAAATTTGACTATCGATACGGATTCGTTACTTAAGTGTTACTCAAAGGGCAATTAAATCTAATCGATGATTAAAAGTTCTTTATAAATACGGCTGTAATAGTTTAGTTTAGTTTTTAGTTTAGTTTATTTAATTCCATATATGTAATTAAAGTGTACAACTTTCATGATATAACTTTTGGCCTTGGTTTGAAACCGTCTGACAGATGTCAACTTCTTTATTAAATTTTGTGTTTTTTTGTTTTATCCTTAGAATAATAATGTTTTAATTTTCCATGAATAAAATGTTATTGAAAATATTTCACAATTTTTTTTTTTTTTGTTTCTTTTTTTTACATTTTGAAATTATAATAATATGCAAAGTATAGATTAATTGCATAACAAAAATGGAGTTTTCGTAAACGAAAGATGAGGGTGCACCTGATTGGGTTGAAATCTACTATTCATCATTAATAAATTCTTGTCGGTATTTGAGTGTTTCTATGCAATAATGAGCCAGGTTTTTCCAATTTTCACCATTTAAGATACTTTCAGAATCTTCTTCACTTAAAACTGTCTTTTAAAAGTATACGAATCGAAGTTCTTTTAAAATGGGACTTGCATATTGCATAATGAACAATACGTGTTTCGGTCTTTGTGGTATGGTCTGTAATTTAGAGCTAGCAGTTCTCCCCTCACTCCAAAAATATTGGAAATTTCATTCAAGCTATTTTCATTCGTAAAATAATTCACACTGTTTAAATTATACTGGAGCTTTGGATACAATGATCTCCGTAATGAGCCTTTAGCTTCCTCAATAAGATCTGATCTTATTTTTATATCCAAAACTTATAGAAAGCTCATAAGTTCAATTCTTAGATTAACGTCTTGTGTGTCTAAGCTTGGCTGTGGAGTTCCACAGAGCAGAGATAGCCCATCCCATTTTCTTAACCAGCTTATGTTTTTGCATATGCTATGCTTTGAAAGTATCTTTGGTAGTCGATCGTCAGGGTATGAGAGTATTTTTAAGACATATTGGAAGTGTATTCTTAGAGTGTATAGAAAAGCTGGTGAAAGATCAGTTTCTAGAAGGAGCATGTAGTTCGGCGTTGACTGAGGCAGAGCAAATGTTTTTTTAAGGAAAAATCGTTGAAGTTTTTCTACTTCGTCATACTGCTGGTATCCCCAAACTTGAGATCCATTTTTGTACTTTAATATTGTATAATGTATATATTTAAAAAAAAAAACCGAATTTTTGTTTTGACCCTCCAGGTGCAACAGTGCCCTTAAGAGAAGTCCTTTCTAAATAAATTGGCGTGCTATGTGTAACGTTATTTGTTTTTAGTCTTCGCATCAGACAAAGAAATAAAACGCCGTCGCGGATGGCTCCAATGAATTCCAGCAGAGAGGCGCAATTTTCGACCACTTTTTGAAGCATTTGGGGCCATAAGTCACCAATAATTGCGTAAATTCTGGATACAACGGCGCGTAATTATGGGTGTAACTGACTAGCCTGCAGCTGCCATTGGACCCGGAGGACCAGGTGGACCAGGTGGACCAGGTGGACCGGGTGGACCAGGCTGGCAATAACCTCCATATGGACCAGGTGAGGAAGGAACACAATATGGAAGAGGTTGGCACCCAACTGGGGACTGTGAAGCAACTGGAACAGTTACCATAACCACCACTAGAAGTGCTAAGGCCACACAAATTTTAGTTAACATTTTGCTTCTTCAAATTCTTAAAGACCAACTTGTACAGAATCGATTGAGTTTCCAGCTTATATACTCTTTGAGGCCTTGCTTAAGCTGCAAAATCTATTCCAAATTGTGAAGACTTCGTGTTAGTATAAGCAAATATAGACACAGATGAAAATTTATGTTTGATTTAGTATGTTATTCTCAATTTAATGATGTAGTCACAAAAACAAAAGCTTCCGAACAATCAATCGTAATTAACCGAGATGTTTGATATCAACAACCGCACGCGCACTCATCTTCTGAGGAAATATGAACAGCTGGTGGCTTAGAAAATAACGCTTCCTTCTTCTTCTTCGCTTTTGGCGTCACGAACATCGTGCTCTTGAAGGGATCAGAGCTTGTGCACTTATCTGATTCACCCTTAATGATCCACTGATTGCGTACGCCGCATTGACCTCAAAAGCGTCAGTGAACCTTCCGGTCTTAGATTATTCCATGTCGAAGAATAAGGCTTCGCGATTGTCTGAACGTTGTTAGATATTGGCTCTTTGACGGGGTTCTCCGAATTTCTAATTTTAACATAAAAATACCAACTGAAACAGTCGTGATCTATATTTTTGCGTAGATGCTATTTTTGCCCAGAAGGCTTCTACGGATGTTGGTACTTCTAAGATGACCAAGCTTTGCTACTCCTTCTGTCATAGGGTACATCTTCATCTCGCATTCTCATAATTTTTGTACATTGTTCAACTTTGTCAACCGCAGGTGAGGGAAAGACCCAACATCGCGGTTGTGCGTCCAACACTCACCTGCGGTTTACAACGTTGGACAATGTACAAAAATTATGAGAATACGATATTAAGGGTGAATCAGATAAGTGCACAATCTCTGATCCCTTCAAGAGCACGATGTTCGTGACGCCAAAAGCGAAGAAGAAGAAAGAAGCGTTATTTTCTAGGCCACCAGCTGTTCATATTTCCTCAGAAGATGAGTGCGCGTGCGGTTGTTGATATCAAACATCTCGGTTAATTACGATTGATTGTTCGGAAGCTGTTGATTTTTTGACTACATCATTAAATTGAGAATAAGATACTAAATCAAACATAAATTTTCATCTGTGTCTATATTTGGTTATACTAACACGAAGTCTACGCAATTTGGAATTGATTTTGCAGCTTTAGCCAAGGCTCAGAGAGTATATAAGCTGGAAACTCAATCGATTCTGTACAAGTTGGTCTTTAAGAATTTGAAGAAGCAAAATGTTAACTAAAATTTGTGTGGCCTTAGCACTTCTAGTGGTGGTTATGGTAACTGTTCCAGTTACCGCACAGTCCCCGGTTGGGTGCCAACCTCTTCCATATTGCGTTCCTTCCTCACCTGGTCCATATGGAGGTTATTGCCAGCCTGGTCCACCCGGTCCACCTGGTCCACCTGGTCCACCTGGTCCTCCGGGTCCAATGGCAGCTGCAGGCTAGTCAGTTATACCCATAATTACGCCCAGTTGTGTCCATAATTTACGCAACATTCAAATATTTAACTTGAGCAAAATCTGAAACTTTTATTTTTTTTGTAACTAAGTTCAATATTTCATCTGAATATTTTCAAAATAAATAAGATTGCCTCGAATTGGGTTTCTTCTTTTTGTATGATGGAGAGAATATGTGAGTACTTATTGGCATTATTGATCTTCTCCATTCTCTGGAAGTAAAATTGGGAACCTCCATAAAGTGTTAAAAGACTGATACGTCCTTCCAATCCTAGTGTGACACTACATACCTATGTAAAAGGTGTGTTTCTTAGAAGTGTGATTTTACAATCTGTCTATATTTTGGTAGTTTTGGCAGCTGTCACTTGACTCATACTCGGTTTGGTTTGCCATTGAATCGTGGAAAAATTGATCACTGGGACACTAAATTGTCTCGAAACGAAATGGCGGTTGGTGCCAAATTTTACATATTTTCGATTTTGAAACCAAGATCATTCGATTTTACGCTTTTCGACTATTTTTTGTGATATTGTGGGAATTTGCTTGCTTACGCTAGATGATTGACGCCTTGAAAGAAAATATTCGACACGTTATTGGTGACTTATGACCCCAAATGCTACAAAAAGTGGTCGAAAATTGCGACTCTCTGCTGGAATTCATTGGAGCCAACCGCGACGGCGTTTTATTTCTTTCTGTTCATATGAACTGTTTCTGATGCGAAAACTAAAAACAAATAACGTTACACATTGCAAGCCTATTTATTTAGAAAGGACTTCTCTTAAGGGCACTGTTGCACCTGGAGGGTCAGAACAAAAAAACGGTTTTTTTTTAATATATACCTATATTAAAGTACAACATCTGGAGAACATCTTCTGGAATTTTCAAGTCGATCTGACGAAAAGTTTCCGAGTTACGGCCGTTTAAAGTTGGCGTCTTTTGTTCGAGTCAGTGCCACTTGGTGAGTGAGCACGGTACTACAATGATTACTTGCGAAATTACCAACAACTTTTAGCAAGCAGCGTTAGGCAGCATATTGTATATAGTGGCGATGATCAACGGTAGCACATTTACGTAGTCGTGTTTACAGCGTGTTATGTTATGTTTTCCATCAACTTGAAGCTTTTAATGCGATCATCTCCAAACCACTTTTTTGGGTTGGGTCTTTCCCTCAGCTTAGGAGGTATTTTTCTATCTTAATGGATGGCGTAGTTTTCTCGCCACTTCATCCACCCAACGATTTGACTGATGCCGTCATCACAAGTTGTTGTATTTTTCACACTTAGGCTTATGGGCAGTACAATTTTATTCAAGTAAACGTCTGGAGAAAGCATGACTGGGTTAAAATGTGGGTAACATAAATACTCAGCCTTTTTTGGAATAATACAATATCCACTACCTTTCAAAAATTTTACTCATGCAAAGTGCTTTTTGCAGGGATGTATGATCCTCACTTACGATAGCTCCATCCCCAGCAAAAAATAATTGAAGTGGTTTTTTGTCCTGTTCTACTGTATTTCATCTTGGTGTCCAGGGCTGTTATAAAGAGCAAAGGACTCAAGTTGCTTCCATGGTATACTACTTCTATATGACTTGGAATGCTCCGGAAATACATCTGGACGTTTAACCTTAACCACTCAATGTCAAGTTGTCAAGTTGTACAGACGTGTTTTTTCATCTCTCTCGATTTTTTTTTTTTTTTTCCCCTTTCGGAAAATGTCGGAAATTTGCCCAAAGTGTGATTTAAAAATTGTAAAAGACTATGTCATCTGTGGTGGTTTATGTTGTCTAAAGTTTCATGACAAATGTACATCATTACCTGACTCTGTTTTAAATTGCATTAAATTGTCTTTAAATTTATCGTGGAGGTGTAATTCATGTGCAAGTGTACCTATACTTGGTCTAATGGCAAGAATGAATGATCTTGCTAAACAAGTTGCAAATCTGTTCTCTGATAGAAACAACTTGAAAACCATTTCGGACTCTGCGTTAGGTTCTCAAAAAGATAAACTTAAAAACAATTCTGAGAATAAAAAGAAAAATGTTCTTAATAAATTGGTTAGCTCTCATAGTGAAGAAGAAAAAAATCCCACAAAAGAATCATTAACGGTTGTCCCCTGCTCAAGTGTGTCTGTATTAAATATTGAATCTGATAATACGATTAAAAACGATGCCCATCTCTGTCAATCAAGTAATGACAATGTTAAATCTATTAAATCTGTTAATAAAGATCACAACGTTTCTTCTATTAAACACAGTGTCAAATCAAATAAAAAATCAATTCGTGTAGTAGGTAACGATGTCAGTGACGAAATCGAGGGCCTACCCCGTTTTAAATGGTTTCATTTGTCAAGGTTTTCCATCAACACTACAGCTGAATCTTTACGGAAATATGTTGCTTCGAAACTAAACATTCCTGAAGACTCTATCATGTGCTTCAATCTTTTGAAAAATAACACCGAGCTATCTTCATTAAAATATATTAATTTCAAAATTGGAATTCCTGTAATCAATCAAAGCTTAGTCATGTGTGCAAGCAATTGGCCTTCGAATGTAATTGTGAGAGAGTTCAGGTTCATGCCAAAAAACTCTCCCGCGAGTGTGTCTCTGACTCCCCCATAACAAACACAGACACTTTCAATGATTTATTGATAAACAGTATATCTTCCAACAATCTGCATTCTTCTATTTCTAAAACAACAACATCTACAAACCTGCATTCTTCTACACCTGCTGCTGCTCACAAAAAAAAAGAGTTTAATGTTTACTACCAAAACATGGGTGGATTCTCTTCTAAATTGAGGGATCTTTCCCTTTCGATTGATGAGAGTGAGTACAATATATTTGCATTTACGGAAACATGGTTGCATGGTCATATTATGACTGAAGAGATCTTCGATTTATCGTCTTTCTCCGTTTTTCGTGTGGATCGTTTTGACGTTAGCAAAGATCGTGGCGGTGGTATTTTGATAGCCGTTCGTCACCCTTTAATTGCTTCAGCTGTTGATCTGAATGTAATTATTGAAGAAAACTGCTGCAACATCGACCAGCTTTGTGTTAAAGTTGACTTTGGAAATTTTGTTCTGGTTATCTTACTGAGTTATATACCACCTGGAAGCTCAACATCTGTATACAAGATGCATGTGGATAACATCGAAAGAGTTGCTGCTTCTCCTGAATTCGATAATGCGCATTTATGTATCTTAGGTGATTTTAATCTTACGAATTTAACTTGGTATTTTGCTGATGACATTAAACTTGTTCCTATTTTGATAAATTCAGAGACTGAAATATTATTTATTGATTCCTTATTTGCCTTAAGTCTTAATCAAGTTAATTACGTTGTCAATTCTATGAATAGATCTCTCGACTTAGTGTTTGTTTCTGAGGATTTAAATATAAAACTCACGGAATCGCCTCCATTGTTGAATAACTCAGTTTTTCATACTGCTATTCAGTTTTCTCTTTGTTTGTACAATTATGAAAATTATATACAATTTAATAACGCAAATAACTTTTTTCGTAAGTTTAATTCTAACAATCTTAACTCAATTAAAACTAGATTTGATTCTATGAACTGGTCTCAAAAATTTTGTAACAAATCGTTATCTGAAAATTTTCATACATTTAAAAACATTGTAAGCGCAACCTTAGATCAATGTGTGCCTTTAGTAAGAAAAAGAATAAATTCAAAGCCTGAATGGTATAATTATAGGCTTACAAAACTGAAAAACGCAAAGAGCATTGCTCATAAGCGCTACAAAAAGTCTAACTCTGCAATCGACTATAGTTCTTTCTCTCGTCTTAGGAAAGAGTTTGTCTTCCTTTCTAAATTTTTGTATTGTAATTATGTTCAGAAAATTGAAGCTGATTTAAAATCTAATCCAAAGCGATTTTGGCAGTTTGTCAACTCAAAACGTAAAAGTGTTGGTTTTCCACTCATTATGCAATTTAATCAGAGCCAGTCAAGTAATCCATGTGATATTGTAAATATGTTTGCTGACTATTTCAAAAGCATTTATGATTCAACAAGTACAAACCCAATTGATGAAAGTTATTTTAATTCAATAGAGCCCTTTATTGAGTGCTGTTCTCTTCAAGTTGATGCAAATGATGTGCTTTTATTGTTAAACAATCTAAAACCTAGTTATAAACCAAATATTCTTGGTTTTTATTCGATTGTTTTGCGCCACTGTGCGAGTTCCCTTGCTTCTCCCTTGGCCTCATTATTTAATCAATCTTTGTCAAGTGGTAATTTTTTAGTCGAATGGAAAGTTTCAACTATTACTCCTATTTATAAATCTGGGAAGAAGGAAAACATAAGTAACTATAGGCCCATTTCAATGACGCCTATAATACCAAAGCTTTTAGATTGCCTTGTAAAAAACTTTCTTGTTGGACATATCAAGGGATACATATGTTCTGATCAACATGGTTTTTATAAAGGCAGATCTACGTCTACTAACCTTGTTGAGTTTTCAAACTTTTGTTTGAATTCTCTGGAAGATCATAAACAAGTTCATGCTGTTTACACTGACTTTAAGAAGGCTTTTAGCAGAGTAAATTTAATGATTCTTTTAAGAAAACTTAAAGCTTACGGGTTAAGTGGTGTGTTATTTGGCTGGTTTGAATCCTATTTATATGATCGTAAGCAATTTGTTGTCATTGATGATGTTTGGTCCAAAGAAATAAGTGTTACTTCAGGTGTTCCTGAAGGAAGCCATTTGGGTCCAATTCTTTTCTCTTTGCTGGTTAACGATTTACCCAGTATTTTAAATTATTGTAGATGTCTTATCTATGCAGATGACATAAAATTCTTTGCAGTTGTTTCATCTATTAATAACAGTTTACTGTTTCAAAATGATTTAAATGCTTTTTCCAGCTGGTGTGAGTTAAATGATCTGAAACTCAATACAGATAAGTGTACTTCTATGTCGTTTAATCGAACGTTGTTTCATATTACACCGCTTTATCATTTGAACAATGTTTCTCTCAAAATTGTTGAAAGCATTAAAGACCTCGGAGTAATATTTGATGGGAAATTATCTTTTGAGCATCACATTAACTATGTTATCTCAAAATCAAACTCAATGCTTGGTTTTTTGAAAAGAAATTCATCCGAATTCAAAGATTCATACACATTGAAATCGGTTTATTGTAGCATTGTTCGTCCCATGCTTGAGTACGCATCCGTTGTCTGGAATCCCACAACACAAAAAGACATCAACAGAATTGAGAGAGTGCAAAATAACTTTTTACGTTTTGCGTTGCGATCTTTTTTTGTCCGTGATAATAGCAACAGTGCCGTTAGACATTCGTATCATTCTAAATGTTTACTACTAGGCATTCAAACTCTTGAGTCGAGAAGGAAGATGTATAGTGTTTTGTTTATTCGTGATATTTTGTGTAACTCAATCGATAGTTCTCGTTTGCTTTCTTGTATAGGTTTGTACGCCCCATCGAGAACTTTGCGATCAAGGCCACTTTTATTTGAGGTCTCGCATAGAACATGTTATGGTTCACGTGAACCAATTAGTTTTTGCTGTAGACTTTTTAACTTAACTTATAGTGAATTAGACTTATTTTTGCAGAGGGATAATTTTAAAAAACTATTAATAGCTTCTTTAACACAGCAATATATTAATTTGATTAGATTTAACTATAGTTACCTCTGAATACTATTTATATTTGCTTAGTAGTTTTAAGATTCAAATCTGTTGATGTAAATCGTAGATAATAATAATAATAATAAACCTTCGTCATTGTTCCTTCATATAAATCTTCAAACATTTGCAGGTAGGCTTTGAAAATCCTCATTATTTGAAGGCCACCCATAGTAAATTTCGATATAGTTGATCGAATTTCAAATGCTTTTCGAAGTCAACATGCAAATCTTTTAATGAATGGTGGTATTTCCATTAGGATTCTTATACTTTGAATGGCATCAGTTGTTGACTTACCAGCGATTGGTTATCAGATGGCTTTTTTTCAAAGTCTGCTGCCCAACACCCGCTTAATGATGTTCGAAGTGTGGGACATCAGTTTGATCGAATGGAAGTGATCGCAATTTCAATTTGAATATTGGTTTGCTTAGATGAGAATGATGATAAACGACTTCAATCGCTTACACTATAGTGTCACTTTCCATTTCACTCGGGGAAGCACTCATTTAAAAAACCAATGAAAAACCTTAAATTATTTCTGTTCAGTTTTGACATATGTATTGTCTTTGTGTGAGTGAAGCACTTATGGCTCATAAAAAGTGTTCCTTAAACAAAATTTTCTTTCTGACGTTTGAGTTCAATGTATTTAGTGCTTCTTAAGTGTATTCTCAATTCAAATCGAAAAGTGGCTTTAAATTTCCATAATTTCGAGAAGCAACCCTTTTGCACAAATGGAACGGTTTGCGAATGCTCCTGGACGGTTTTTTTTTTTACCAATGGAAAGCGACATAACATTGGAGAAGCTTCATCAAGAAGTAGAGGCAATAAAAGACAAGTGGCCCTCAGGCAAGGGGAGTGCGAGGCCAAACAACTGTCGCAGCTTATAATGAAACTGCGCCCGTAGCTTAAAAAGCTGTACAAAATAAAAAGCAGACCCGTAGGACCACGGCTAAAATGCCGCACCATCGACCCAGAGCAAGAAGCAACAGCCAGCTAAGCAGCAGCAGAAGCAACAACATTATCAGCCAACACAACAACAGCATCAGTCACAACAGAAGACACGGAAGAGCAGGGTGCCCCCAATAAATAATCTGAAGATGGAACTTCAAGCCACTAAAAGCCTATGTAAGTCCGCCATTGGCGATAAATTTACAACTAAGCGACTAGGTTCAGATCGACATGCAATCCAATGTGAAAACTTTGGTGACCATAAGACAGCTCTTGAGTTGTTGAAAAAGACAACCACCGAACATTTTACATACACTTCCAAAGGAGAGAAGCCTAAAACTATGCTATTACAAAGAGTAGAGCTTACCTCTGATCCAGAGGAGCTCCTAACTGACCTCAAGTTCTTGTCACCTTGTCACCCAAAAGCCATCTAGAGAGTCTAAGGAAAATCTCTGCCCTGGACTACCAGATGGTGAGATAGTGTCTCCGTTGCCAGAGGTACGGCAATGTCGCTTTCAACTACCACATGCAGTCGAGATGCTTTAAGTGTCGAGAGATCCACAAAGATAAAGAGGCGAGAGTCGAAGACAAGGCCCTGCTGAAGTGTGTTCTCTGTGGTGGTGATGGCTACCTACACTGCTAATCTATCAGGGTTGTCCTCGATACCAGACAATCAAAAAAAAAAAAAAAGGATGGCAATATGCCAGACATATTCCAAAAGCCGTCGTTCTTAAATGGAGGGGTGGAGGGAAATCGGTACAGTCTCAAAAGAAAGGGGCCGCACAGCCATCTATGTCAAATGCTACTGCACAGGTGATGTTCGCTTTCCGTTTCATTCAGGCACAAATGAGCGAACTATCCCGGCAAATAAGTGAGCAAGCGCGTAGAGTGGATGTGATTTACCGTGCCTCTGCTTGCGCTATTTTTAGGTTAACGGGCGCGCTACCTAACTCAACTTTTTCGGTTGGGGTTGCGATCTTCATACGTAAGGGCATTGCTCATGAAGCAATATATAGTGGTAAAGTACGCCGATTCCGGTTGCTGAAAGCGTGAATCGTACTCACCCCTCTTCACCAGGGGAAGCGGTTGTATGTGATTACAATGCTAAACACCAAGATTGCGGAAATCGACAATCAAATCCGAGGGAACCTACCTATTCAAATAGGCTGAGTGTGAAATCGACCTCCTGGCTACTGACAGGCCATCATTTTTTCGAAGTGGTGCATTTCTTGATCTACTGCTTTTAGACTAAAGACTTAAACTAACTGCACAACAGAATTCGGGCTGTACAATCCAACAACCCATGTGTGTTTCCAGAAATAAATATAATTTTTGGGAGAAAAAATCAAAATGACCTTCAGAGTATTAAACTCCAAAAAACGACAGAGAACAAAAACTTACTTCTGACACTAGGAACAGATCCACGCTATCTTGGATGATGACCACTTTATAGTGGAAGATGCTCAAGAGTAGTTAGAGACAGTGGGTGCTGTTTTTTGAAACAAGAATGTAACGTGAATGAGTGCAATCGCCCGAATTACGACCTTGAGAACAGAACCTTTGACGGACACTTCCATCTTAGAGACGAGATCTCACATTTGCGATCTGAGAATCCTGGTTTCACTAGGTTCAATTACGAACGACCTGCAAACGCAGTCATCGCCAAGCGAAATAGGAATAACACCCTGAGCGTTTCTAAGATGGACCTCGAGGACATCTTTCACAAAATATAGAAAAAGAAGTCAGCAGGGGTCGCGGGCATACCCAATGTTGCGCCCTTCGGAAGCGGTGGACATATACACCACTTTGTTCAACAATGCACTGAATAATGCATATTATCCAGTGCGTTGGAAGATGGGAGTGGTCCATCCTCTCCTTAAAAAAGGGAAGGATGGTTCCAATCCAGCAAATCTCCGGTCTATTAGTTTTCTTCCGAGTATCAGCAATGTATTCGAGAAAGTTCTCAATAGAACACTGCCCACATGGGCTGAGGACAAAAATTTTATTCCAGAAAATCACTTCGGTTTTAAGGCGGGTCATGATACCATACATGCCGCGTCTAAACTTGTATCAGATATTCAGTGTAACGTCTGCCGTAAATCCTTTGAACGACGACTCCTTTACAACCGAGACGTCACCGAGCTTCTTCGGTCAGATCGCGATCGTCGCGACATTGTAAAAATGCCGAAGGTATGCTTTGGTTGTTGTCCGAGCAACAAAATGAAATTGACAGTGATAGCGAGTCGCCAATGGCTGGCTTACACAGGCTTAGTGTGTATGACTTTAATTTTTTAATTATAGTTTTTTTTTAAAATTATATAGGGCGAAGGTGAGAATTACCTTTACAAGCACGTCGACCTGAAAGATCTTTTGTGCTGTTCCCTTAGGTTTAAAAACACGTAGTGTATAGGTTTGTTCATTCGAAGCTGAGGTCATGTAAAAACCTAAGAATCTTCGAGGAAGAGGTGTTTCTGATATCAAGGGGACAGGGGAACCCTTTATTGAATATACTATTAAGCCTGGATCTAGCTAATGCAGGGCATTCACATAAAATGTGTTCAGCTGTTTCCATGTCCTCAAGACAGAGACGACAGGTGTCATCTTGGCTGATGCCCATGTTTTTAAGATGATACTTGAGAGAGCAGTGTCCAGTGAAGAAGTCCGTAAGTAACTTTGCGTCACATTTGCTCATGTCAAGAATTTCTTTCATATACGTTTGTGGGATAAGTCAATGAATAGTTTTGACTGACGATGGCCATTGGGACCGTAAATCCCTGCACCTACACCGTTGTTTGTTTTTGAACCGTCAGTAAACCAGATGTATTTGAAGTTATTTGTAAGAGTTACAGGGTTCTTCCATGCTGAGCGGTTTGGAAAGATTACTTCAAAGGGGTGGTGTAACAGTATGCGTTTAGGCATAAAGTCCGAGGAGTGGGCTGCAAGCGATTCCAGTATTGGGAGCACCTGCAGAATACTCATATGTCCTTGTAAGTTTTCCTTTCTTTCTTTAGTAAGCTTTCTAACGCTAAAGTTGGGCAGGTGCGCATTGTGCCTGTGATACCTACACAGGTTAGTCTTTGTAACTTTTGCAAAGATTTGCGGGCATAAACTTGCTCTGTTTTTTGCCACCAGATCAGCGAAGCATAGGTTATGATGGGTGTGATAATAGTGAGGTAAGTCCAGTAAATCATTTTTGGCCTAAGTCCCCACTTTTTACCAAAGAGTCCAGAACAGGCCCAGAAAGCATTTGTTGCTTTTGCTTTGGTTTTGTCTAGATGAGGTTTCCAATTGAGTTTATTATCCAGGGTTACTCCTAGATATTTGACCTCTTTGGAAAAATTGATTTGAACACTATTTAGGGATAGTGTTTGGAGATCGATTTTACGTCTCCTGGTGAATGGGATGATGACTGTTTTGGTGGGGTTGACCTTAAGCCCTTCTTTATTGCACCAGTCATTAACTTTGTTCAGGGCACTTTGCATACGGTTTGTGACCTGTGCTTCTTGATTGCCTTGAATGGAGATGACTAGGTCATCAGCGTAGCTTTGTGTATCAAGGCCCAGCTTATTGAGGTCATCCAAGAGCTGATCTATTACAATTGACCAGAGTAGGGGAGATAAAACACCCCCTTGGGGACAGCCTTTAACAGCATTAACTGTTATTGATGTTTGACCTAGTGTGGTGGAGATGATTCTGCCACTTAACATAGAATCAATCCATTTAATGGTTGGTGTGTCAATTCCTTTGACAGTTGCAGCGGTTTGAATTGACAAGTACGTAGTATTGTCAAAGGCGCCAGAAATATCAAGAAAAGAGCAGAGTATGATGTCTTTCTTAGCAAACGCATTCTCAATTTTGCTGACCAGCTGATGGAGAGCTGTAACAGTGGATTTACCAGTTTGGTAAGCGAATTGGTTAGCATTGAGAGGATTTGCTATTAAGGCCGTACTGCGAATGTGTAAATCAATCACTTTTTCCATGACCTTTAGAAAGAAGGATGTGAGACTGATTGGTCTGAAGGATTTTGGGTCTGAGTTTGATCTATTGCCAGCTTTTGGTATGAATATTACTCTCACCTTTCTCCAAGTTTGAGGGATGTAGCTTAATTCAAAACTGGATCTATAGATAAGTATAAGTGAGCAGATTATGGTATCAATTCCATACTGCAAGAGAGCAGGAAAGATACCATCTTCCCCGGGCGCCTTGAAAGGCTGTTGTGAGGATATTGCCCATTTGATGGAGTCTTCGTTAAAAATTTTTCTAGCTAGACTTCTTGTTGTGCTATTAGGTGTAGTGTAACTCACATTTGTGGTTAGAGATTGATCAGTGGTATGTATACAGTCAGGAAAATGAGTGGCCAAAAGTAGGCTCAGAGTTTCACTGTAACTTTGGGTAAAACTACCATCCGATTTTTTTAAGAGACCAATACCGTTGTTATGATCTTTTGCTAAGGCTTTCTGAACTCTGATTGAAGAAGGCAAGTTATCGATACTTTCACAGGAGTTTTTCCAGGTAAGTCGTTTTTGCCTTCTTATCATCGAGTTGTAAGTCGTTAAAGTTGTTCGATATTCGCTCCACGAATTGGTTCGTTTAGCTTTGTTGAACAACTTTCGAAGCTTTCTTTTTAACTTCTCCAACTCACTGTTCCACCAGGGAACATCGCGATTTGAGTTGGTCTGTCTAATGTGACAGCTGGACTCGTATGCGATTGTGATTTGGGAGCTTAAGCGTGTTGCTTCCCTTTCAAGTTGATAAGGAGAGTCAATGTTTGGATAGGATGGTTCAAATTCACAACGAAGTGTCTCTGTATAGAGATTCCAGTCCGTGTGTTTTGGTACATTATTGTTTTCTATATTGTTGTGATTCGGCCTTGACAGATCAAATCTGATGTGCCGGTGGTCCGAGAATGATATCTCTTTCGAGACATGCCAATTGAGAATGTTGTTGGCTATGGCAAAACTTGCCACTGTCATATCCAACACTTCTTTCCTAGTGGAGGTGACAAAAGTAGGTTCATTTCCCTTATTTAGAATATCTAAGTTTGAATGCATAAGAAAATCTAAAAGGGACTCACCTCTTTTGTTTATGTCTTTGCTACCCCATATGGTGTGATGGGCGTTGGCATCACAACCAAGTAGTAGCTGTCTTCCCCTTGCGTTGCAGTAGCTAACGAGTTTTTTTACCTCTTCAGGTGGTGCGGAGGTAGTATCTCCCGGGTAGTAGGCTGAGGCTATTACAATGTTTTGTAAGCCTCTTGCCGTGGGGATCTCAGCTAGTACCGCAACGAGATCATTTGTGATGAATTCTGGAATGGGAAGAAAGTTAGTTCTTTTATGGATAAGAAGCGCAGCTCGTGGTTGGAGTTGCGTGTTGTCGTATATTAACTTACACGATTGTGTTGGAAAGCCTTTTATTTGGCCTCTTACCACCCATGGTTCCTGGGCTAGTAAGCAGTCCAGATCCTGCTTGACAAATTCCCTGCTTGCCGCAGCTGAGGCAGCTTTGGCGTGCATGAGATTTATCTGCAGGAATTTTAGGGTGGTGTAATTCATTTTGTTTTGGGTGTTGAGGTAAAGCTCGCCGGTGCTTTTAATAGCCTCTGCCGAGCTTTACCTTTGGGCCTGTTTTTGAGCCATGAATCTGGCTGTGCTGCTTTTTGCAGCTGGTGTTGTTTTGGCGACGGTTGTTGAGCAGGGAAGGGGGGGAGTTGTTGTTGCATTGCCAGAGGTACCTTTTGATAAGGAAGGCCTTACGGCTGACTCCTTTGGCAAGGTAGTTGTGGCATTAGCAACTGGGGGGGGAGGAACTGGGATTGTTGGAGCTGTCAGCCTGTTTTGTAGATCTGACGTTGGTGATGGCTGTGGAGCACTATTACCTGTCGTCAGAGTCAAACAGGCTGTCTTGACAGGGGAGTTAGGTGGGGGTTTGGGGGCACCAGTTTTGTGAGGGGCTTTAGGATGGCGGAGTTGAACATCGCCAAACCTAAAGTCTATGATGTTTTTTTTGGTTTTCAGTAGAGCCACGGATTTATGGTCCACCGAAAAGGTAAGAATAGAGGCGGCACCTTTGGCTTCTCTTCTTATGACCCTCCATTCAGGGAGACCCTCATTCTGGACTTTGATCGCAGTGAGAATCTGCTCGTTCGTGCATGTAGGGCCAACGGGGAAATGGCCCACCAGAATTTGGTTTTTGGGAATTTCTTCCTCTTCAACCGCCTTCAGTGAGGCATTCTCCCAAGGCTTTAATTTTGGAATTTCGCCTTTTAGCCAATCAGCCGTGACCTTATTTTTGCAGTTGAAGACAAGCCATCCTGGTCTGAAATTGGTACCAAAGAATTTGGGGCTGATATCCCCTGTCTTTTGGCTACAAATCAAACCAACTACTGTCATTTGGTCAGTGTTAAGTAGCGTTTCCGGGTAGTCTGAGGCAAGGATACCTATTTTGTAACTCTCCAGCGCTTGCTTAAAATTTTGTTGCTCTATTTTTTGTTGATTTGGAGGCGGATTTGATGTGGAAGGCACATCAACAGACCTCTGCTTGTGAGCAGTGTTGGGTTTTGCCATTTTGGCACGATTTGTGTCCCTAGGGAAGGATTCAGAGCGATTCCTTTTTTCTCCCTTTAGAACGGCCGTTCTGGCTCTTTCCCTGGCTTCGGCTTCGTTAAGGCCGCTAGCCAGAAGGAATTTAAAGCGTTTGCGAGCAGCTCCACAAAGCTTGACGCGCACTTTTTGGGTTGTTTTGATCGTTTGATCAGAGTGTGTTGAAGGGGCAGCTTCGTTAAGAAGTTTCGCCTCCTCCAAAGAACCAATAGGTGGAAGGTCGTCAAGACCTGTCTCCATTGGTGTGGATGCACTTAGAGCAGCATCACTCTCTTTAAAATTTTTATTTATATCTTCAATTTTTGTACCCACGAGTAATAGGGAAAGGAGGTCACCATTGGCAGAGCCCTATGCCAACGTAAAGGACTTACAATTTAAACTGGATTTGCCTAGGTATCCAGAGTTCGCAACTAGCGACTAAGAGCTCCTTAGCCATTCAGCCTTCGGCGTCGCTGTTCAACCACTGGCTTGAGGATTGTTTATCGACCTTTACTGGTCTAGATCCGTAATGTTCGGTTATTGCGTAAGCAAGTTGCAGTGGCACCTCGAGCAGGACGTTATTTGCTAAAGCATAACGGTCTTGAAAAGGGAGAGGCTAGAGTTTCATGGAATACCAGACTTTTATTACGCTTCATCCGTTCCTGGCCACCTAATTATAGTTTACTATAGTTTGTTAAAAAAAAAAAAAAAAAAAAATACTATAGTTTGCTATTCAAAAATTATCTTTAGACCTAAAAGCATTAGAACTAAGGATCTTTGAATCTTTTTGCGACTCGAACCTCAAACTACGTTGCAGACAGACATAATAATCCTTTCTCCAAGGGCATAGCAAGCAGTGCTTTCTAATCATATTTTACTTAACCACAAGCTGTTAATATTAACTAAACGGATGCGTGTCGCGTGTGTAGTTTATAGACAACTCTGCTAATTAAGATTGAAGTCTTCTCGCATTTCTGACAATATAGTTAATTGGGGCAACATAACTTAACAAACATTCTCGTCATGTTCATCTGTGTCTATATTTGCATGGAAAGTAAACAACTTTTGGAAAATGAGCTTGTGTTTTTCTTAGGTCTCGAAGAGTTGTTATAAAAGGTGAACACTGAATTGATTTCGATCAAGTCGGTCTTTGAGTATTTGCACGAAGCAATGTTATCAAAAAAATTGTGTGACTTTAGTTCTAGTTGCTTCTAGTTCACAGGTTCACTCGAAGGCTCGTTTGCTGGTTGGTGCCAACCTGATACGGTTCACCTGGCCCTCCTGGTCCTGCTGGTGCATATAAATATCCTGCTGACAAGTAACTCACTACAGTTACTTATATTTATGCGTTACTATTGAGAACAAGCTATGGAGAATTTTTGACGTAATTAACATGTAACTTCTGTAAGTAAGAACCAGTTTTGAATTTGTCTTAACAATGTCTTGCCAATTACAGGTGTGAAGCAGTATGGTAGGAGAGTTGTGATCCCTTCGAGATGACGAGGCTCGTGATGCCGAAAAATGAAGAAGAAAAGATGAATAAAAAGAAGAAATCAAAAAAGAAAAAGAAGAAGAAGAAGAAGAATCTGTTTGGCTCGGAGAGTGCACGCTGCTCTGTCAAGGTTAGGTAGGACGTAGGAGTCTACAGAGGCCTTTGTGTGCGATTCGCCTCAAAAAGATTTTTCAGGTAAGTTTGCGAGGATGTAACCAAAAGCTTCGCTTCTTCATGGAAAATATCATTAGCGAAGAGAGGTGAATTTGACAACTAAACAATCCAAGCACAGTTTCTTTGAGTTAAAAAGACAAGTTGGAAATAAGATAGCCTCAAAAAAAAAAAAAAAAAGAAGGAGTACCGAGTGGGCTTAATGAAAAGGACGTGTCTAAATGCACCCACAGTGTAGTTCGTTTAGGTGGTGTTACACCGCACTTTTGAATAACCAATACACCGCATTTTAAATAATGAGTGGAAATAAATGGAGTAGGTTCGTGTTACACCGCATTTTTTTAGAAATCTCTCAAATCTCTCAATCATTTTTGAGAATGCTTTTTAGTAGCTTTTCAAGTATAAAAACAGTATGAGTAAAAAAATATGCGGTGTTACACCGCATTTTTTAAAAATCTCTCAAGTCATTTAACAGAAAAAAACCTTTTTTTGTAGCTTTAGCTGTAGGCCATCTAGCGCTGTATAGAAAAACAATGAAGGAGCTTTTCGCTATCATTTGGTTACAGAACCAAATTCGCTATGGCCATCTAGAGTTGTATAGAAACATGAAAGAAATAAGAAAATAGCTTTTCACTATAACCAATCAGAAAGATTAAAGTGATGCCAGATAGTAGCTATTTTCTGCTACTTTGTTATTTTTTGAAGAATTTTTTAAAACTCGAAGGAAGTTACTTATGCTCGTATCTTCGTAACCTTCTTCTGTGTTTTAAGTAAAAACGAATTTTAAGCCACTCCTTCCTTTAAACCACTCTCCTTCGCTATGCTCTTGATAAATATTTTGCCGATTCAACTTTTTTGCGGAGCTCGGCATAGGCTGACGCTTACACCTTGGTATAACTTTCGTAACTTTGATGTCTTGGGTTTTAATTTTGCTGAAAAGGTAAAAAGTCTATGATTTGCAGTTCCTGCATAAAAGAATATCTAACTTTGAATATGTTTCTTTCTCTCTGTTTTAAAAGCGTTATTGCTGTTTGTCCTATTCTGTGGACAGCCCCGGATCTTAAATTTCTTTAGACGGGGCAAATACTGAAAAATGCCGCCCCTACCAACCTATGTGTATTTTTACTTTTATCATCTTTAAAATTTCATCAGATGTCGAGTAAACTCGCAAAGTAATATAATTATTTGAAAGGTGCGACAGTTCTTCACATTTTGTCCAATCAAAACAATATTTATTGACCACTTTGTTACCTTTAACTCTTACAAAAATATATCGTTGCTAGTCTAACATATATACACTTGCGAGTGAGATAAGCTGCGATATAAGGTTGATCAGTGGAAAAAAGATTGAAAAAAGTTTAAAAACGGTGCCTTCCATAGTACCGTCGACAGTCGGCTGCACGCGTCGGCTACACGCGTCTCTGCACGCATCTCTGCATGCGCATATCTGCACGCATATCTGCATGCGCATATCTGCACGCATTTCTGCATGCGCATATCTGAACGCGCATATCTGCATGCATCTCTGCATGCGCATATCTGCATGCGCATATCTGCACGCATATCTGCACGCGCATATCTGCATGCATCTCTGCATGCGCATATCTGTATGCGCATATCTGCATGCGCATATCTGCACGCATATCTGCATGCGCATATCTGCATGCGCATATCTGCACGCGCATATCTGCATGCATCTCTGCATGCACATATCTGCATGCGCATATCTGCACGCATATCTGCATGCGCATATCTGCACGCATATCTGCATGCGCATATCTGCACGCATATCTGCACGCATATCTGCATGCGCATATCTGCACGCGCATATCTGCATGCATCTCTGCATGCGCATATCTGCATGCATCTCTGCATGCGCATATCTGCATGCGCATATCTGCATGCGCATATCTGCACGCATATCTGCATGCGCATATCTGCACGCGCATATCTGCATGCATCTCTGCATGCGCATATCTGCATGCGCATATCTGCACGCATATCTGCATGCGCATATCTGCACGCGCATATCTGCATGCATCTCTGCATGCGCATATCTGCATGCGCATATCTGCACGCATATCTACATGCGCATATCTGCACGCGCATATCTGCATGCATCTCTGCATGCGCATCTCTGCATGCGCATATCTGCATGCGCATATCTGCACGCATATCTGCATGCGCATATCTGCACGCGCATATCTGCATGCATCTCTGCATGCGCATATCTGCATGCGCATATCTGCACGCATATCTGCATGCGCATATCTGCATGCGCATATCTGCATGCGCATATCTGCACGCATATCTGCATGCGCATATCTGCACGCGCATATCTGCATGCATCTCTGCATGCGCATATCTAAACGCGCATATCTGCATGCATCTCTGCATGCGCATCTCTGCATGCGCATATCTGCATGCATCTCTGCATGCGCATATCTGCATGCGCATATCTGCATGCGCATATCTGCATGCGCATATCTGCACGCATATCTGCATGCGCATATCTGCATGCGCATATCTGCATGCATCTCTGCATGCGCATATCTGCATGCGCATATCTGTATGCGCATATCTGCACACATATCTGCATGCGCATATCTGCATGCGCATATCTGCACGCATCTCTGCATTCGCATCTCTGCACGCATCTCTGCATGCGCATATTTGCATGCGCATATCTGCATGCGCATATCTGCATGCGCATATCTGCACGCATATCTGCATGCGCATATCTGCATGCGCATATCTGCATGCATCTCTGCATGCGCATATCTGCATGCGCATATCTGCATGCGCATATCTGCACGCATATCTGCATGCGCATATCTGCATGCATCTCTGCATGCGCATATCTGCATGCGCATATCTGCACGCATATCTGCACGCGCATATCTGCATGCATCTCTGCATGCGCATATCTGCATGCGCATATCTGCACGCATATCTGCATGCGCATATCTGCACGCGCATATCTGCATGCATCTCTGCATGCGCATCTCTGCATGCGCATATCTGCATGCGCATATCTGCACGCATATCTGCATGCGCATATCTGCACGCGCATATCTGCATGCATCTCTGCATGCGCATATCTGCATGCGCATATCTGCACGCATATCTGCATGCGCATATCTGCACGCATATCTGCATGCGCATATCTGCACGCGCATATCTGCATGCATCTCTGCATGCGCATATCTAAACGCGCATATCTGCATGCATCTCTAAGAACTAAGGATCTTTGAATCTTTTTGCGACTCGAACCTCAAACTACGTTGCAGACAGACATAATAATCCTTTCTCCAAGGGCATAGCAAGCAGTGCTTTCTAATCATATTTTACTTAACCACAAGCTGTTAATATTAACTAAACGGATGCGTGTCGCGTGTGTAGTTTATAGACAACTCTGCTAATTAAGATTGAAGTCTTCTCGCATTTCTGACAATATAGTTAATTGGGGCAACATAACTTAACAAACATTCTCGTCATGTTCATCTGTGTCTATATTTGCATGGAAAGTAAACAACTTTTGGAAAATGAGCTTGTGTTTTTCTTAGGTCTCGAAGAGTTGTTATAAAAGGTGAACACTGAATTGATTTCGATCAAGTCGGTCTTTGAGTATTTGCACGAAGCAATGTTATCAAAAAAATTGTGTGACTTTAGTTCTAGTTGCTTCTAGTTCACAGGTTCACTCGAAGGCTCGTTTGCTGGTTGGTGCCAACCTGATACACACATATCCACACATATCTGCATGCGCATATCTGCACGCGCATATCTGCATGCATCTCTGCATGCGCATATCTGCATGCATCTCTGCATGCGCATATCTGCATGCGCATATCTGCATGCGCATATCTGCTCGCATATCTGCATGCGCATATCTGCACGCGCATATCTGCATGCATCTCTGCATGCGCA
Organism: Melanostoma scalare; assembly: GCA_949752695.1. Classification (NCBI taxonomy): domain Eukaryota; kingdom Metazoa; phylum Arthropoda; class Insecta; order Diptera; family Syrphidae; genus Melanostoma; species Melanostoma scalare. The sequence goes on from OX456986.1 coordinate 149,708,365, forward strand.
TATCTGCATGCGCATATCTGCACGCATATCTGCATGCGCATATCTGCACGCGCATATCTGCATGCATCTCTGCATGCGCATATCTGCATGCGCATATCTGCACGCATATCTACATGCGCATATCTGCACGCGCATATCTGCATGCATCTCTGCATGCGCATCTCTGCATGCGCATATCTGCATGCGCATATCTGCACGCATATCTGCATGCGCATATCTGCACGCGCATATCTGCATGCATCTCTGCATGCGCATATCTGCATGCGCATATCTGCACGCATATCTGCATGCGCATATCTGCATGCGCATATCTGCATGCGCATATCTGCACGCATATCTGCATGCGCATATCTGCACGCGCATATCTGCATGCATCTCTGCATGCGCATATCTAAACGCGCATATCTGCATGCATCTCTGCATGCGCATCTCTGCATGCGCATATCTGCATGCATCTCTGCATGCGCATATCTGCATGCGCATATCTGCATGCGCATATCTGCACGCATATCTGCATGCGCATATCTGCATGCGCATATCTGCATGCATCTCTGCATGCGCATATCTGCATGCGCATATCTGTATGCGCATATCTGCACACATATCTGCATGCGCATATCTGCATGCGCATATCTGCACGCATCTCTGCATTCGCATCTCTGCACGCATCTCTGCATGCGCATATTTGCATGCGCATATCTGCATGCGCATATCTGCATGCGCATATCTGCACGCATATCTGCATGCGCATATCTGCATGCGCATATCTGCATGCATCTCTGCATGCGCATATCTGCATGCGCATATCTGCATGCGCATATCTGCACGCATATCTGCATGCGCATATCTGCATGCATCTCTGCATGCGCATATCTGCATGCGCATATCTGCACGCATATCTGCACGCGCATATCTGCATGCATCTCTGCATGCGCATATCTGCATGCGCATATCTGCACGCATATCTGCATGCGCATATCTGCACGCGCATATCTGCATGCATCTCTGCATGCGCATCTCTGCATGCGCATATCTGCATGCGCATATCTGCACGCATATCTGCATGCGCATATCTGCACGCGCATATCTGCATGCATCTCTGCATGCGCATATCTGCATGCGCATATCTGCACGCATATCTGCATGCGCATATCTGCATGCGCATATCTGCATGCATCTCTGCATGCGCATATCTGCATGCGCATATCTGCATGCGCATATCTGCACGCATCTCTGAATGCACATCTCTGCATGCGCATATCTGCATGCATCTCTGCATGCGCATATCTGCATGCGCATATCTGCATGCGCATATCTGCACGCATATCTGCATGCACATATCTGCATGCGCATATCTGCATGCGCATATCTGCATGCGCATATCTGCACGCATCTCTGCATTCGCATCTCTGCACGCATCTCTGCATGCGCATATCTGCATGCGCATATCTGCATGCGCATATCTGCATGCGCATATCTGCATGCGCATATCTGCACGCATATCTGCATGCATCTCTGCATGCGCATATCTGCATGCGCATATCTGCACGCATATCTGCATGCGCATATCTGCACGCGCATATCTGCATGCATCTCTGCATGCGCATATCTGCACGCGCATATCTGCATGCGCATATCTGCATGCGCATATCTGCACGCATCTCTGCATTCGCATCTCTGCACGCATCTCTGCATGCGCATATCTGCATGCGCATATCTGCATGCGCATATCTGCATGCGCATATCTGCACGCATATCTGCATGCGCATATCTGCATGCATCTCTGCATGCGCATATCTGCATGCGCATATCTGCATGCTCATATCTGCACGCATATCTGCATGCGCATATCTGCACGCGCATATCTGCATGCATCTCTGCATGCGCATATCTGCATGCGCATATCTGCATGCGCATATCTGCACGCATCTCTGCATGCGCATCTCTGCACGCATCTCTGCACGCGCATCTCCGCACGCATCACTGCACGCATCTCTGCATGCATGCAGATATGCGTGCAGATATGCGTGCAGAGATGCGCATGCAGATATGCGCGTACAGATATGCGTGCAGAGATGCGAATGCAGAGAAGCGTGCAGATATGCGCATGCAGATATGCGTGCAGATATGCGCATGCAGATATGCGCATGCAGACATGCGCATGCAGAGATGCATGCAGATATGCGCATGCAGATATGCGTGCAGATATGCGCATGCAGATATGCGCATGCAGATATGCGCATGCAGAGATGCATGCAGATATGCGCGTGCAGATATGCGCATGCAGATATGCGTGCAGATATGCGCATGCAGATATGCGCATGCAGATATGCGCATGCAGAGATGCGCTTGCAGAGATGCATGCAGATATACGCGTGCAGATATGCGCATTCAGAGATGCATGCAGATATGCGCGTGCAGATATGCGCATGCAGATATGCGTGCAGATATGCGCGTGCAGATATGCGCATGCAGATATGTGCATGCAGATATGCACATGCAGATATATACATGCAGATATGCACATGCAGATATGCACATGCAGATATGCGCATGCAGATATGCACATGCAGATATGCACATGCAGATATGCGTGCAGATATGCGCATGCAGAGATGCATGCAGATAGGCGCGTGCAGATATGCGCATGCAGATATGCGTGCAGATATGCGCGTGCAGATATGCGCATGCAGATATGTGCATGCAGATATGCACATGCAGATATATACATGCAGATATGCACATGCAGATATGCGTGCAGATATGCGCATGCAGAGATGCATGCAGATAGGCGCGTGCAGATATGCGCATGCAGATATGCGTGCAGATATGCGCGTGCAGATATGCGCATGCAGATATGTGCATGCAGATATGCACATGCAGATATGCGTGCAGATATGCGCATGCAGATATGCGCATGCAGAGATGCGCATGCAGAGATGCATGCAGATATGCGCGTGCAGATATGCGCATGCAGAGATGCATGCAGATATGCGCGTGCAGATATGCGCATGCAGATATGCGTGCAGATATGCGCATGCAGATATGCGTGCAGATATGCGCATGCAGATATGCGCATGCAGATATGCGCATGCAGAGATGCATGCAGATATGCGCGTGCAGATATGCGCATGCAGATATGCGTGCAGATATGCGCATGCAGATACGCGCATGCAGATATGCGCATGCAGATATGCGTGCAGATATGTGCATGCAGAAATGCGCATGCAGAGATGCATGCAGATATGCGCATGCAGATATGCGCATGCAGATATGCGTGCAGATATGCGCATGCAGATATGCGCATGCAGATATGCGCATGCAGAGATGCATGCAGATATGCGCGTGCAGATATGCGCATGCAGAGATGCATGCAGATATGCGCGTGCAGATATGCGCATGCAGATATGCGTGCAGATATGCGCATGCAGAGATGCATGCAGATATGCGCGTGCAGATATGCGCATGCAGATATGCGTGCAGATATGCGCATGCAGATATGCGTGCAGATATGCGCATGCAGATATGCGCATGCAGAGATGCGCGCAGATATGCGCATGCAGATATGCGCATGCAGAGATGCGTGCAGATATGCGCATGCAGATATGCGTGCAGATATGCGCATGCAGATATGCGCATGCAGATATGCGCATGCAGAGATGCGCATGCAGATATGCGCGTGCAGATATGCGCATGCAGAGATGCATGCAGATATGCGCGTGCAGATATGCGCATGCAGATATGCGTGCAGATATGCGCATGCAGATATGCGTGCAGATATGTGCATGCAGATATGCGCATGCAGAGATGCATGCAGATATGCGCATGCAGAGATGCATGCAGATATGCGCGTGCAGATATGCGCATGCAGATATGCGTGCAGATATGCGCATGCAGATATGCGCATGCAGATATGCGCGTGCAGATATGCGCATGCAGAGATGCATGCAGATATGCGCGTGCAGATATGCGCATGCAGATATGCGCATGCAGAGATGCATGCAGATATGCGCGTGCAGATATGCGCATGCAGATATGCGTGCAGATATGCGCATGCAGATATGCGTGCAGGGATGCGTGCAGAGATGCGTGCAGAGATGAGTGCAGAGATGCGCATGCAGATATGCGTGCAGACATGCGCATGCAGATATGCGCATGCAGATATGCGCATGCAGATATGCGCATGCAGAGATGCATGCAGATATGCGTGCAGATATGCGCATGCAGATATGCATGCAGATATGCGTGCAGATATGCGCATGCAGATATGCGCATGCAGATATGCGCATGCAGAGATGCATGCAGATATGCGCGTGCAGATATGCGCATGCAGATATGCGTGCAGATATGCGCATGCAGATATGCGCATGCAGATATGCGCATGCAGATATGCGCATGCAGAGATGCGCATGCAGATATGCATGCAGATATGCGTGCAGATATGCGCATGCAGATATGCGCATGCAGATATGCGCATGCAGAGATGCATGCAGATATGCGCGTGCAGATATGCGCATGCAGATATGCGTGCAGATATGCGCATGCAGATATGCGCATGCAGATATGCGTGCAGATATGCGCATGCAGATATGCGCATGCAGATATGCGCATGCAGATATGCGCATGCAGAGATGCGCATGCAGAGATGCATGCAGATATGCGCATGCAGATATGCGCATGCAGATATGCGTGCAGATATGCGCATGCAGAGATGCGTGCAGATATGCGCATGCATATATGCGCATGCAGATATGCACATGCAGATATGCACATGCAGATATGCACATGCAGATATGCGTGCAGATATGCGCATGCATATATGCGCGTGCAGATATGCACACGCAGATATGCACATGCAGAAATGCGCATGCAGATATGCGCATGCAGATATGCGTGCAGATATGCGCATGCAGATATGCGTGCAGATATGTGCATGCAGATATGCGCATGCAGAGATGCATGCAGATATGCGCATGCAGAGATGCGCATGCAGAGATGCATGCAGATATGCGCGTGCAGATATGCGCATGCAGAGATGCATGCAGATATGCGCGTGCAGATATGCGCATGCAGATATGCGCATGCAGAGATGCATGCAGATATGCGCGTGCAGATATGCGCATGCAGATATGCGTGCAGATATGCGCATGCAGATATGCGTGCAGGGATGCGTGCAGAGATGCGTGCAGAGATGAGTGCAGAGATGCGCATGCAGATATGCGTGCAGACATGCGCATGCAGATATGCGCATGCAGATATGCGCATGCAGAGATGCATGCAGATATGCGCATGCAGATATGCGTGCAGATATGCGCATGCAGATATGCATGCAGATATGCGTGCAGATATGCGCATGCAGATATGCGCATGCAGATATGCGCATGCAGAGATGCATGCAGATATGCGCGTGCAGATATGCGCATGCAGATATGCGTGCAGATATGCGCATGCAGATATGCGTGCAGGGATGCGTGCAGAGATGCGTGCAGAGATGAGTGCAGAGATGCGCATGCAGATATGCGTGCAGATATGCGCATGCAGATATGCATGCAGATATGCGTGCAGATATGCGCATGCAGATATGCGCATGCAGATATGCGCATGCAGAGATGCATGCAGATATGCGCGTGCAGATATGCACATGCAGATATGCACATGCAGATATGCACATGCAGATATGCACATGCAGAGATGCGTGCAGATATGCGCATGCAGATATGCGCATGCAGATATGCGTGCAGATATGCGCATGCAGATATGCGCATGCAGATATGCGCGTGCAGATATGTGCATGCAGATATGCACATTTAGATATGCACATGCAGATATGCGCATGCAGATATGCACATGCAGATATGCATAAGCAGATATGCGCATGCAGATATGCGTGCAGATATGCGCATGCAGATATGCGCATGCAGATATGCGCGTGCAGATATGTGCATGCAGATATGCACATTTAGATATGCACATGCAGATATGCGCATGCAGATATGCACATGCAGATATGCATAAGCAGATATGCGCATGCAGATATGCGCATGCAGATATGCACATGCAGATATGCGCATGCAGATATGCGTGCAGATATGCGCATGCAGATATGCGCATGCAGATATGCGCATGCAGATATGCGCGTGCAGATATGTGCATGCAGATATGCACATTTAGATATGCACATGCAGATATGCGCATGCAGATATGCACATGCAGATATGCATAAGCAGATATGCGCATGCAGATATGCGCATGCAGATATGCACATGCAGATATGCACATGCAGATATGTGCATGCAGATATGCACATTTAGATATGCACATGCAGATATGCGCATGCAGATATGCACATGCAGATATGCATAAGCAGATATGCGCATGCAGATATGCGCATGCAGATATGCACATGCAGATATGCACATGCAGATATGTGCATGCAGATATGCGTGCAGATATGCGCATGCAGATATGCGTGCAGATATGCGCATGCAGATATGCGCATGCAGATATGCGCGTGCAGATATGCATGCAGATATGCGCATGCAGAGATGCATGCAGATATGCATGCAGATATGCGCATGCAGAGATGCATGCAGATATGCGCATGCAGAGATGCGCATGCAGATATGCACATGCAGAGATGCTTGCAGATATGCGCATGCAGATATGTGCATGCAGATATGCGCATGCAGATATGCGCATGCAGATATGCGCATGCAGAAATGCGCATGCAGATATGCGTGCAGATATGTGCATGCAGATATGCGCATGCAGATATGCGCATGCAGATATGCGTGCAGATATGTGCATGCAGATATGCGCATGCAGAGATGCATGCAGATATGCATGCAGATATGCGCATGCAGAGATGCATGCAGATATGCGCATGCAGAGATGCGCATGCAGATATGCGCATGCAGATATGCACATGCAGAGATGCTTGCAGATATGCGCATGCAGATATGTGCATGCAGATATGCGCATGCAGATATGCGCATGCAGATATGCGCATGCAGAAATGCGCATGCAGATATGCGTGCAGATATGTGCATGCAGATATGCGCATGCAGATATGCGCATGCAGATATGCGTGCAGATATGCGCATGCAGATATGCGCATGCAGATATGCGCATGCAGATATGCGTGCAGATATGCGCATGCAGATATGCGCATGCAGAGATGCGTGCAGATATGTGCATGCAGATATGCGCATGCAGATATGCGCGTGCATAGATGCATGCAGATATGCGCGTGCAGATATGCGCATGCAGATATGCGTGCAGATATGCGCATGCAGATATGCGCATGCAGAGATGCATGCAGATATGCGCGTGCAGATATGCGCATGCAGAGATGCATGCAGATATGCGCGTGCAGATATGCGCATGCAGATATGCGTCCAGATATGCGCATGCAGATATGCGCATGCAGAGATGCTTGCAGATATGCGCGTGCAGATATGCGCATGCAGATATGCGTGCAGATATGTGCATGCAGATATGCGCATGCAGAGATGCATGCAGATATGCATGCAGATATGCGCATGCAGAGATGCATGCAGATATGCGCATGCAGAGATGCGCATGCAGATATGCGCATGCAGATATGCACATGCAGAGATGCTTGCAGATATGCGCATGCAGATATGTGCATGCAGATATGCGCATGCAGATATGCGCATGCAGATATGCGCATGCAGAAATGCGCATGCAGATATGCGTGCAGATATGTGCATGCAGATATGCGCATGCAGATATGCGCATGCAGATATGCGTGCAGATATGTGCATGCAGATATGCGCATGCAGAGATGCATGCAGATATGCATGCAGATATGCGCATGCAGATATGCGCATGCAGAGATGCATGCAGATATGCGCGTGCAGATATGCGCATGCAGAGATGCATGCAGATATGCGCGTGCAGATATGCGCATGCAGATATGCGTCCAGATATGCGCATGCAGATATGCGCATGCAGAGATGCGCATGCAGAGATGCTTGCAGATATGCGCGTGCAGATATGCGCATGCAGATATGCGTGCAGATATGTGCATGCAGATATGCGCATGCTGAGATGCATGCAGATATGCATGCAGATATGCGCATGCAGAGATGCATGCAGATATGCGCATGCAGAGATGCGCATGCAGATATGCGCATGCAGATATGCACATGCAGAGATGCATGCAGATATGCGCATGCAGATATGCGTGCAGATATGCGCATGCAGATATGCGCATGCAGAGATGCATGCAGAAATGCGCATGCAGATATGCGTGCAGATATGTGCATGCAGATATGCGCATGCAGATATGCGCATGCAGATATGCGTGCAGATATGCGCATGCAGATATGCGCATGCAGATATGCGCATGCAGATATGCGTGCAGATATGCGCATGCAGATATGCGCATGCAGAGATGCGTGCAGATATGTGCATGCAGATATGCGCATGCAGATATGCGCGTGCATAGATGCATGCAGATATGCGCGTGCAGATATGCGCATGCAGATATGCGTGCAGATATGCGCATGCAGATATGCGCATGCAGAGATGCATGCAGATATGCGCATGCAGATATGCGTGCAGATATGCGCATGCAGATATGCGTGCAGATATGCGCATGCAGATATGCGCATGCATGCAGATATGCGCGTGCAGATATGCGCATGCAGATATGCGTGCAGATATGCGCATGCAGATATGCGCAAGCAGAGATGCATGCAGATATGCGCGTGCAGATATGCGCGTGCAGATATGCACATGCAGATATGCACATGCAGATATGCACATGCAGATATGCGCATGCAGATATGCGTGCAGATATGCGCATGCAGATATGCGCGTGCAGATATGCACATGCAGATATGCACATGCAGATATGCACATGCAGATATGCGCATGCAGATATTCGTGCAGATATGCGCATGCAGATATGCGCATGCAGATATGCGCGTGCAGATATGTGCGTGCAGATATGTGCATGCAGATATGCACATGCAGATATGCACATGCAGATATGCACATGCAGATATGCACATGCAGATATGCACATGCAGATATGCACATGCAGAGATGCGTGCAGATATGTGCATGCAGATATGCGCATGCAGATATGCGCGTGCAGATATGCATGCAGATATGCGCATGCAGAGATGCATGCAGATATGCATGCAGATATGCGTGCAGATATTTGCATGCAGATATGCACATGCAGAGATGCTTGCAGATATGCGCATGCAGATATGCACATGCAGAGATGCTTGCAGATATGCGCATGCAGATATGTGCATGCAGATATGCGCATGCAGATATGCGCATGCAGATATGCGCATGCAGAAATGCGCATGCAGATATGCGTGCAGATATGTGCATGCAGATATGCGCATGCAGATATGCGCATGCAGATATGCGTGCAGATATTTGCATGCAGATTTGCGCATGCAGAGATGCATGCAGATATGCATGCAGATATGCGCATGCAGAGATGCATGCAGATATGCGCATGCAGAGATGCGCATGCAGATATGCGCATGCAGATATGCACATGCAGAGATGCTTCCAGATATGCGCATGCAGATATGTGCATGCAGATATGCGCATGCAGATATGCGCATGCAGATATGCGCATGCAGAAATGCGCATGCAGATATGCGCATGCAGAGATGCGCATGCAGATATGCGCGTGCAGATATGCGCATGCAGAGATGCATGCAGATATGCGCGTGCAGATATGCGCATGCAGATATGCGTGCAGATATGCGCATGCAGATATGCGTGCAGATATGCGCATGCAGATATGCGCATGCAGAGATGCATGCAGATATGCGCGTGCAGATATGCGCATGCAGATATGCGCATGCAGATATGCGCGTGCAGATATGTGCATGCACAGATGCATGCAGATATGCGCGTGCAGATATGCGCATGCAGATATGCGTGCAGATATGCGCATGCAGATATGCGTGCAGGGATGCGTGCAGAGATGCGTGCAGAGATGAGTGCAGAGATGCGCATGCAGATATGCGTGCAGACATGCGCATGCAGATATGCGCATGCAGATATGCGCATGCAGATATGCGCATGCAGAGATGCATGCAGATATGCGCATGCAGATATGCGTGCAGATGTGCGCATGCAGATATGCGTGCAGATATGCGCATGCAGATATGCGCATGCAGATATGCGCATGCAGAGATGCATGCAGATATGCGCGTGCAGATATGCGCATGCAGATATGCGTGCAGATATGCGCATGCAGATATGCGCATGCAGATATGCGCATGCAGATATGCGCATGCAGAGATGCGCATGCAGAGATGCATGCAGATATGCGCGTGCAGATATGCGCATGCAGAGATGCATGCAGATATGCGCGTGCAGATATGCGCATGCAGATATGCGCATGCAGATATGCGTGCAGATATGCGCATGCAGATATGCGCATGCAGATATGCGCATGCAGATATGAGTGCAGATATGCGCATGCAGATATGCGCATGCAGATATGCGCATACAGATATGCGCATGCAGAGATGCATGCAGATATGCGCGTGCAGATATGCGTGCAGATATGCGCATGCAGATATGCGCATGCAGATATGCGCATGCAGATATGCGTGCAGATATGCGCATGCAGATATGCGCATGCAGATATGCGCATGCAGAGATGCATGCAGATATGTGCATGCAGATATGCGCATGCAGATATGCGCATGCAGATATGCGTGCAGATATGCGCATGCAGAGATGCATGCAGATATGCGCGTGCAGATATGCGCATGCAGAGATGCATGCAGATATGCGCGTGCAGATATGCGCATGCAGATATGCGTGCAGATATGCGCATGCAGATATGCGCATGCAGATATGCGCATGCAGATATGCGTGCAGATATGCGCATGCAGATATGCGCATACAGATATGCGCATGCAGAGATGCATGCAGATATGCGCGTGCAGATATGCGTGCAGATATGCGCATGCAGATATGCGCATGCAGAGATGCATGCAGATATGCGCGTTCAGATATGCGCATGCAGAAATGCGTGCAGATATGCGCATGCAGATATGCGTGCAGATATGCGCATGCAGAGATGCGTGCAGAGACGCGTGTAGCCGACGCGTGCAGCCGACTGTCGACGGTACTATGGAAGGCACCGTTTTTAAACTTTTTTCAATCTTTTTTCCACTGATCAACCTTATATCGCAGCTTATCTCACTCGCAAGTGTATATATGTTAGACTAGCAACGATATATTTTTGTAAGAGTTAAAGGTAACAAAGTGGTCAATAAATATTGTTTTGATTGGACAAAATGTGAAGAACTGTCGCACCTTTCAAATAATTATATTACTTTGCGAGTTTACTCGACATCTGATGAAATTTTAAAGATGATAAAAGTAAAAATACACATAGGTTGGTAGGGGCGGCATTTTTCAGTATTTGCCCCGTCTAAAGAAATTTAAGATCCGGGGCTGTCCACAGAATAGGACAAACAGCAATAACGCTTTTAAAACAGAGAGAAAGAAACATATTCAAAGTTAGATATTCTTTTATGCAGGAACTGCAAATCATAGACTTTTTACCTTTTCAGCAAAATTAAAACCCAAGACATCAAAGTTACGAAAGTTATACCAAGGTGTAAGCGTCAGCCTATGCCGAGCTCCGCAAAAAAGTTGAATCGGCAAAATATTTATCAAGAGCGTAGCGAAGGAGAGTGGTTTAAAGGAAGGAGTGGCTTAAAATTCTTTTTTACTTAAAACACAGAAGAAGGTTACGAAGATACGAGTATAAGTAACTTCCTTCGAGTTTTAAAAAATTCTTAACAAAATAACAAAGTAGCTACTATCTGGCATCACTTTAATCTTTCTGATTGGTTCTAGTGAAAAGCTATTTTCTTATTTCTTTCATGTTTCTATACAACTCTAGATGGCCATAGCGAATTTGGTTCTGTAACCAAATGATAGCGAAAAGCTCCTTCATTGTTTTTCTATACAGCGCTAGATGGCCTACAGCTAAAGCTACAAAAAAGGATTTTTTTCTGTTAAATGACTTGAGAGATTTTTAAAAAATGCGGTGTAACACCGCATATTTTTTGACTCATACTGTTTTTATACTTGAAAAGCTACTAAAAAGCATTCGTTTCTAAAAAAAATGCGGTGTAACACGAACCTATTCCATTTATTTCCACTCATCATTTAAAATGCGGTGTAGTGGTTATTCAAAAGTGCGGTGTAACACCACCTAAACGAACTACACTGTGGGTGCATTTAGACACGTCCTAATGAAAAATGGATTTTGTTTCAAAAGAAAAATGCTCCGATTTGTTTGCGGTCGCACCGGGAACAACTTTGTCAGAAAAGTATTTGGTACAAATCCATGGCCTCGTTAAAAGCCGTTATAAATGAAAAACAAGGGAGACTTACAGTAAAGTCGCATGCGGTGTATAAGATTTCTCATCTGACGCAACATTTACTTGAATGTCGTCTCGTCAAAATGTCAGTAGAAAATCCAAGTCAACTGACAGCTACACAGCGATAGATTTCCTCCTCCAACCTTTAGATTGTAAGTTTTTCCGTCTAGCATGTAATATAAACCTTGCCGTTATTTAGTTATCAATCACACCCTTGCTACAGCAGTAAATGGAGGATTTGTACTTAAAGGTGATAATGTAATAATGGCATGTGATTGGCAATGTGGTTGGGCGTGTATGTTAGCGTGTTCCGTCTTGAAGAAATGAAGAAATTTTTCGAAATTTTTATCGATAGGTGTAGGGGTCAAAAATTGCGTATTTTGAATTCTGGTGAAGTAATGAATAACAGCCGTCCCGTATTTATGAATACTGCCGTTTAAGTATAGGTACTTTTTCTGACCAATCAGGGTCCTTTGGTCATAACAAAACCCGCAATAACCGCAGAATTGTCACTTTTTACTTCAAAATCGTATGTTTATATGCAAGAGCGAGAATTTAAACGTTGTATTTGCTTTTTGCTTGCATTGGCAATGTTTTTTCAATTAAATAATTCTCGTGGAAAGCTATTAACGTCAGCAAAAAGGAATTAGTGCAAAGTCCGGAGATATACAAATATACCAACAAGTGAAAAACAGGACGAAAGTTTAATATGAATATAATTTCCATTTCTTTAATTTTTAATCGAGAGAAAAATTTTTTTCTTAAAATTATAATAAAATTAATGAAGGAGGACATCTTTGAAGTAATCGGGAAGAATAGCCTGAATTGAGAAAACCTTCGAAAATAAACGAGGGTAGGTAAGATTTGGTTGAAGTGGCTCTCAGCTCGGCTAACACACGTTGGTGCGTTGGGCCCATTGTTGTACCACGGTGGATCTTATGTGTCCTCATCCTAATGCAACCATTTTGAGCTTACAACGAAGCGGGAGAACGGCAGGGCGTCGATGTGAGCAAGATAGGGTCATCAAAGAAACACGAACCTTGGTAAATCCTACTTTTGTGAGCTAAAACGAGCATGTCTTCCAATAGCCCAGTTCACACTGTACAATTTGTTGGACAGACGTTTGATGATTGTTGGATGGTCGGATGTAGTTTGCGTTCACACTTATCAAACTTGTCGTCCAACAATAATTCAAATCCAAAAATATTTGAAAACCATGCAACAAGTTGGTCAAGCGGTCGTCTGAGGGTTCACACTTCACACTATCAAGCATTTTTCGTTCAAGCCAAAGTCTGTCCAACTAATTGTACAGTGTGAACACGGCTAATAAGACAGTGATCTGTAATGACACCTGTCGTCGCACTAACGTGTTTTCTGTTGAGAGAGATCAAACCGCTCGACCGCTTAAGATGCAATTTGGGCCAGATTTGTTTCGTTGCGTTACACGTGAAATTGCTTGACCATCTAAGATTCTTTTGTGCGTCCTGCTTAAGCAAGAGTTTGTATGTAGCGATTGGTATGCCGATACCGTTTTCTACCGTTTCTGGCGAGTTCATCTGCTTTGCACTTTCCTGGAATGGCTCCATGCCCCGGCACCCAGCACAGGTGAACGTTAAACTGCTCTGAGCTAGAATAGAGTTGAAGCAATTTGACGCCAGGAATTTGATGTCTACCTGACTGTCTGAGAAGATACATATATACCATCTGAATATCATGTTTTCTCTTCGCCAAGACAGAGCTTCGCTGATTGCCATCACTTCCGCTTGGAACACACTAGAATGATCTGGAAGGCAAAGCGAGATGTTTAATTTCAATTCGTCTGAATAGCCACCACAACCTAGTCCTTCATTTATTTTTGAACCGTCCGTATAAAAATGGCCGTATTCGTTTTCCAAGAATGATTGGTCCTCCCAATCTGTTCTGGGTAGAATGGTCACTCGGAAATTTGTACCAAATTTAAGTTTAGGTACTACTCTGTTTTTAGCTTGGAGATCCCTAATTTGTTCAGAATGTCAGCATGACCAATGTTGTTGTTGGTCCATTGTGAGACTTCTTGTAATCGAATAGCCGAACTCGCAGCTGTTTGTTTACTGTAGATGTCAAGTGAGACTAAGTAAAACAGGATGTCCAGTGCCGCTGAAAGAGTGGTGCGTAAGGCACTGCTTAAACATATGCACTTTTGTGAGAATGCCTCGATAAATTGCTTTATCTAGTGCAGTCCACCATGCTGTAACTCTGTGACACCATAAGTGAGGTGCTATAACTGAGATGTAAGGCCCATGTGTGATGAGGGGTTGAAGATCAGATTTGCTTCCTATGGCTTTTCTACATGTAGAGAGTGCTACTGTTAGAAGTACTAAGATCCGTGGAAGCCTTCATGTCAAAAGTATCATCTTGGACAAAATTCAGCACGACCGGCTCAGTTGGTATTGTCATGTTCAAAGGAGAGATCCGCAGAACCCCGTCCAAAAGGCAATATCGTACAACGTTTCAACAAATTCGCGACGAAAAAGAAAAGGCAGGCCAAAACACTCCTGGTACAAGCAAATGCAAAAACAGCAGCATTTGGTTGGCCTCAGACATGGAACAATCCAAAACCGGGAGGCTTGCCGACGCTTTCTGACGTCAACGCGGTGTACCCCACTGGCGGATCACTAGTGTGAAGCAGAAAAGTGGGAGAGTTGTGATCGCTTCAAGATCACTACTCGTAACGCCGGAAATGAAAAGAAGAAGAGAGTCCTACTGTAGTTTTTTTTACTCATTCTTGTATATTTGTCTTCCAAATTAACTTTCTTTGTAAAACTAGACCCAATTATTTATCCTCATTAGAGAAAGTCAGTTGTGTGCCTTTAGTAAAAGAAGAAGATAGAACGATAACTGTCTAAGAATTTGAGCGTTAAGTGCTCTGAAGTACAGACCACGAGGAAGCCTTTCATTTAGTGAACTGATTTTTATGAACTAAGAGTAAGGTAAGTAAGGTTATCTGTTACACACCTCCACCTAGCTATGCGCATCCATCTTTCACATTTCAGGTCATCTACCTACCACAGATTTCAGGAAAGTTTCATAATCAACCCGCCCATATTGGAAACTCCTTTGCGTATTCGACTACGTACTGCTTGATATTTGCTTTGCAAATTTGGAAGGCAACCAATGGTTTTCCAATACAAAGCCTTTGGAGAGAGAGCAAAAAAATAAGTAAACACAAGATAAGTGTCATCGTATACAATTGCGCCCAAGGCGCACTTCACTTGAACAAGACCCTGCCTCAGTCATCTGTTTATGTTGTTCATCTAACAGCGTTGGTGATTTTTCTTCTTTTTGTTTGTTTTGATTGGTTTTTTTCCCTTCAAAGTAAGGGTGAGAAGAGAACCCAAAAGCTTTTCCACTGTCTCCTATTCCTATCTTCGTTATTTGGATTATGACTGATATGAGGGTTGCTCTGTTGTCAGAAACAACAACCCCAAAAAGGAGAACGAAATGCTTTGGTTGTACAAACGCCAAAATGTGTATGTATGTATGTTGGGGTTGGGATAGGCAAAGTAGGGTAGGTTGAGGTGTGAATTCGAGGGCAGAACGAAAGCAATAGACGCTGTTGTTATTGTTGTTTTGGTATATAAAGTTAAAAAGAAAAACAAAAAAGAAAAAGTATATGGAGCAGGATTATAATCGGAAGTGCGTCTTCTCGAAAAACGATTGTGTGTAGGAATATCCCCGTAAGTGAGCTCGCCTACCTTGAGTTTGTGCATGGGAATTGAATTTCAAGTTTAACACAAGGCATTCGTTGTGTTTGTTGTTAAATTTGAGTAACGAAGCGAGAGATGAAGATTGAAAAGTATCCCTTTAAGCTTGTGTGTGGGTTGGCTTAGAAACGAGACTTTCTGAATGGAGTTCTGTTCTTTCTCTTTTTTGCTTGGCTTGGCAATGGCTAATGAGGATTTATCGTTTTGAATGCGGAGATTTTTTTTTTTATTAAATAATTCATTTTGATTAGAAAAGGTGTGTTGGGCTGAATGGATATGAGTAGGTTACAAATGAAATTGTTAAATTGGTGCTAAATTAGAAGATTATCTCAAATCAAGGACTTTGTTCACATAAGACTGGAATGTGAAATGGACAATCACAGTCAATCAATTTTAAAATAGCAGACGGTTTTTTGTTGGGAAAATATTTCGGGGTAAAATACTTTCAAATTTGCCTTGATGATAAGTACACAACTGAAGTCATTTGCCTTATGTGAAAAAATTACGCAAAATAAAAGAAGGAAACTGTCCCTCTGTAAACCCTAAGGGAAAGACCCATGCCTACCCAAATTATACCCGAATCACCACGCCTTTGGTTTTGTTTCATGAGGTTTTCGAGTTGTTATTGAATAGGAAAAAATTAAAGAAAATAGGTAACAAAGTTACGAACACAAACAAGAGAAGCAGGGGAGGAGATCTGCAGAAGAAGAAGGAAAAAAATAAAGAAAGGAAGCTTGTTAAATCGGAACAAGTCATTTTTGAAACGAAATTGGAACTGCTTTAAAGAGAGAGTTGGAACTTTAACCATCGTTGTACACATACTTTTGAAAGTTTAGTAAGAACTTGTTAAAACAGGCAATTAAGGTTGGGTGGGGATGGGGTGTAGTCGCACGCGGCTAACCCTCACTCGGATGTCAAGGATTGATTGTGCTTCCCGATTTAACGGAGGACGTGAATGTGGGAAAGGGGTAGGGGTGATGAACGGAGGCGGATTGAGTTGGTGACTTGGACTTGAGAGCCCTCAAAGCCTCACTCAATCATTTGGAACCTTGAATCAGCTTTAGGATGCTCTTTAGTGCAAGGTTAGAGATATCGCCCAACTCCTCGAAGAAGTATTCTCCGAAGGCTTTTTTCAAAGCGCCAGCTTGGGCACACACAGAAGCACACTACTTCGTTGTTCTAGCATCCTCTTCTTAAGTCGGATATTCTAATGGCCATTCTCATCATGTGGGTACCCAGTAAGTTTTTCCGAGGAAGAATGCAAGTCAACGAAGAGAGCTGAGGCCTCCTAGGCTGGAGTAGAAAATTAGAATTGGAAATATCAGACTATATGTTTATGAAAACCCAGGATGTTTTAAAAAATGACCACCTGTCAAGGCCATGCAAGAAAATCGTAGGTGATAGCCATTGACGATGGTACAGGCCCTAAGTTATAGGTGAAGGCTGCAAATGAAAGGCTTAGATAAAGGTCGTGAATGGAAGGCGCAGATGAAGGCCGCAGATTAAGGATACAAAGGTCTCTCATTGGTAAAATTCAAAATTTAAAGCAATCAAAAAAGGACGTAGGTGAATGACATATAGATGAAGGCAAAGGCCTTACGTAAGGGCCGTAAATTCTAGCCATATAGGAAGTGTGAACATAAAAGCTATGTGTCAAGACGTAGGTGAAGGCTCACGTTGATGTTAGTACTTGAAGGCCATTATAAGTGATCGCAGTAATGAAATGTTTTTGGATTCTTTTTTTTCTTGCTCTAGTGGTTTCAGTATAGGGGGATTGATCTTGCTGGGTTCGAGTGATGACCCAATTTTGGTCAGCTTATCGGGTCCCCATTTTCGTTACCTGGAACCCAACTTAAAGTTACGGTGTTCATTGAACTGAGTAGCCTTAAATTACTACGACAGCTTTCTACTAATTTAGGTTTTGTGGCAATGGATAAGATAGTTTTTATGGCCGCCTGGCTGTTTATGGAGAAGTCGATATTTTTGCTGATCAAGTTTTGGTAACTAAATATTTTGTTGATTCAAGGACTGGAACCACTCCTACTTGGAATACACTGCAAAAGTTGGAAAGCCTTATAACCAGCAGCCAACGATTGCTTTCAAAATGAAGCACATGTTACCTTTTTTAGTGGCACAGTTTAACGCGGCCTGTGGAAAATAGAAATAAGTACGGAATCCACAGATCGCAATCGTAATTTTGCGAAAAGCTTTATTGATCTTTTTTTAGGGTGGTCATTTGGAAAGATCTCTGACCCTATCCCCTCGTCCGTTTTGTAAAGACGGGGACATGATTTGCATTTATTGTGAAAATGGGTAAGTAATAATAAAATTACTTACGTGTTCGAGCCAAAAAAGACATTTTACTCACCAAATAAGCCAACATTTTCAAGTCAACGTGGATGGAATTCAATTTTAGCGTTGGGTAGACCTTCAGTTCTACCAGCTCCAGCTTTGAAATAATATTACGAATGAGCATTTTTCTCAATTAGAAGAAGAAAAATGTGTCGAAACGCAAAAATTAACTTACTTTTTAGTAAAATTGTCAATCAATGGCATTGAAATTCAATTTGAAAGAAGTTTGAATTGACTCAGTTCCGTTGTGTAACTTTTGTTACATAACATAATGTAGTTATGCAAAATTTTGAACATAGCCTACTATTGTTAGTTACGCGTAACTATTTGTAACTAGTAGTTTACTTGCCAGCCGCTCCATATGTGTGGGACCAGGTGGACCTAAAGCTGGACCAGGTTGGCACCAACCTCCATAAGAGCCACTGACCTCCAGCTGGCTCAGCAAGGTTTGGTTAGGTGTCAGGAAAACAACTGACACAATTAGACCAATATTAGGTCCATTGTAATACCATAAGAATTATGTGAGTGAGTACCTCACTTAACAAAACCATTTAGAGCTTTTGATAAAGCGATAGAGATGAAGGGGATCTGTGTTGGCCAGACCCCTTAGATCATCAAGAAAATATTTTCCTAAATGTAGTTTCCTTTTGAGGGGGAGTGCAAGACATGAGCAGAGGAGTTGTGGGACTATCTCTTCCTCCTCCTCATCTAAGCAGCTTTTGCAGAAGTCGTTAGAGGAAAAGCCGAGTCTTATGGCATGTCTTCCTATCAGACAATGTCCGGTGAAGACATTGATTACGGAGCCAATGTACAATCTGGTTATGGATAGCAAATGTCTTGTGTGTTTTATATCTAGCTCTGGCTATATGTATCTGTTTCGTTGCCAAACACATAGGGATATTGTTCCACCTATTATTTGTTTAGTCCATTGCCTCTTGCTTTAGCATAAGTTTGCATGTAGCTATTGGTATACCAATATTCAACCTGCTGGTTGAGATTGGTAGAACGGTTCCTTTTCTGGTGAGTTCATCGCCCTTGCAGTTACCCAGGATATCTCTGTGCCCCGGCACCCAAATAAGGGGAATATTGAACTGTTCAGCCATCTCCCTAAAAGATAGGCGACAGTTGAGGTCGGAAACAGCGCCGAGTGATTTGAGGGCCTCTTGACTGTCTGAGAAAATCCGGATATTCGCTCAGGATATCAGGTTTTCTTTTAGCCATGATAGGACACTTTGATCGCCAGAATTTCCGCAAAACCTCATTCAGTGCCAATGGCTTTTTACAGCAAAATAGGGCTAAGGTTTATTTCCTGATTCTTTCCAGTATATTGGCTTTCCAGTTTAGCTTTTTGTCTAGGATTATACCTAGACATTTAGTCTGAAATTTTAAGTGGGATCATTGATTAATGGAGTAATTAGTTGAGGAATTTTGTATTTCCTGGTATAGAGAACGAGTTCAGTTTTCTGAGCGTTAGCCCCTACCCCATTTTACTAGTTTGTTTAAAGCGGTTTGCATCGGGTCCGTAAGGACGTGAGCATGAGCATGTTTACCTGATACCGCAATGAAAACGTCATCTGCATATGCAATCACTATGAATCTCACAGCTCGTAAACTAACTAAAAGTTCGTTGACAACTTGGTTTCATAGAAGAGGGATAGGACTCCGCCTTGCGGTGTTTCTCTACTGACAGATCTCTTTACAGAGAAGTCCCCTAGAGTTGAGTTAATTCTCCTGCTTTTTACCATGAGATTTATCAATTTCACCATTGAACTATCTACTTTAAAATTTGTCAGTGCCCTCGTAATTGCATGGTCACCAACAATATCAAGGGAACCCTCTATGTCGAGGAACCCGGTCAGAGTGTGTTCTTTGTGTTGAAGGGAATATTCGATAGTTCGAACCAGGGTATGTAGGGGTATTTCTACAGATTTTCCCTTACAGTAGGCGTGTTTTACTGTAGATAAAAGTTTTGGATCTATAGCCGTTCGCAGATGGATATCAATCAGTCGTTCTAACGTTTTAAGAAGGAAAGATGAAAGACTTATCGGTCGGAGATCTTTTGGGCTTACGTGGGATGATTTACCGGCCCTAGGTTTAAACTCAATCTTGACCTCCTCTCTCCATTGGGTGGGGATATAGTTCAAGGTGCGGCTGGTACCACCTTGAACTATATCCCCACCAATTAGAATTGGCTCAGCTAACATGACCATAACTAGAGGTGCTAAGGTTATACAAATTTTAGAGAACATTTTGCTTCTTTTCAAATTTTTAAGGAATAACTTTTACAAAATCAATAGAGCTTGCTGCTTGTTTAATTTTCGAGGTTTAGACTAAAGTAAAAATATGTATTCCAAGTTGTGTTGACTTCGTGCTAGAAGTAAAATATAGACACCGATGAACTTGACTATTTTATTTGTTTAGCTAAGTTCTTCCCGAAAATTATCGATATTGTTTGAAGTGTAAACATATTTTTCAAAAGAAAAGCTGTAATTAACTTACTTGTTTGATATCTACGCACGCATCTTCTAAGTACATATTAACAGCGTGCCTAAACAAAATGTTATTGTTCATATAGCGTTTGAATAGGCGTGCCTTGCTTACTGGTTTAGGCACGTGTGTCAAATAAGTTTAAATTTATAATTCTGACATCTGGACATTTCTCTAGTAAAATAGGAATATTTTTGTTTGAAATATGCTGTATTTTTAAAACTACACATGAGGTACATCTTGAGACATTTAAAAATTACAGCGATTACGGAGTTAATGTGCAATCTGCTTATGGATAACAAGTGTGTTGTTTAGATCCAGTTTTGCGGACATCTGTTTTGTTGACAGACTAGTAGTGGTGTCTCTCCACCTATATAGATACATAGGGTGGCGCAAAAGAGCGGTGTGCCAGGAGCCTAGCACATTTCTCACAAACATGCCTTGTGATTACGAGGGAATGGAGGGGACCTTCAGTTTTCTGCCGGTTTCTAACGGCTAATCGAGAAAGCGCTTTTAATGGCAATGAATTTATTTATGGAGGACTTGCGAAAGTTGATACCCGTGAAAAAAATTACTTCTGTTTGTATTCGAACCATCTTTCTCCAGCGTAACAGGCAGACATGCTAACCGTTACCCCACGGGCATTACACCTGCTATTTTTTTTGTCTATTGCATCTATCTTTAGTATGATTGGTATACCAAAGTTCAGCCTGCCAGTTGATATTGCGTTTCCGGTTCTATTTCTATCAAGTTCATAGACATTGCGGTTTTCTGGAATATCGCTGTGCCAGGCACCTAAAAATAATCAACAGCTGAGGACGACTTCTGAGTTCGAGGAAACAGCACCGAGTGATTTGAGAGCTGTGCTTGGTTGTCTGAAATGATGCGGATATTCATTGAGGATATCATATTTTGTTTTAGTCATGATAGGACCTCCTTGACGGCTAAAACTTCTGTTTGGAACACGTAATAGTGGCTTAAAACACTGATTGAGAGACTTACTGTTGGTCAGTCTGAGAACACTCCCCCATCCAAAGCATCATCAAGCTTTAAACCACTGCACTTTAGGAAATGTTTCCAATTGCTTCTTTGCTTTTAGTCAAGAATAATACCTTGATATTTTACTTCTTCTAAAAAGTTAGGTGGGATAGGATACCATCAACTGATTAATTGTTGTGAAATTTTGTACTCCCTTGCGGTGCCCTTGAGGTAATGGTTAGTATGTCTGCTTCTTACGCGGGAAACCGAAACCAAAAATGTTTTCCCACGGGTATCACCTTTCGTGACGAATTGCCAACTCCTCCATAAGTAACCTTCACTTTCTCGATTAGCCGTTCGGAACCAGAAGAAAATTGTAGGTCGCCTCACAAATAGTGTAATACGCTAGACCTCAGGTCTAACCGATCTGTTGCACTACCCTATATGTAAGTATGTATGTTGTGGAGAGAACGAGTTCCTTAACGAGTTTTCTGGGGGCTTATGTACGCCCAGATCACATTTATTTTCAGCCCATTTTGATAGTGTATTAAGACAGTGGTTTACATCAGCTCCGCATGAGCTGAGTCACTGGAGCTCGCTCTCCTGATATTGCAATAGCGACGTATTCGGCGTACGTACGTACAATAACTAAAAATCGCTCAACTTCGAAGCTAACAAAAAGTTTGCTTACGACTTAGCTCCATATAAGAGGGGACAGGACTTCGCCTCGCGTATCATTTACTGATAAATCTCTTGATAAAGATAATAGGACTTCGCCTTATGGTAGTTCGCTACCAACAGATCTCTTCGTAAAAAAGCCCCATAGAGTTGAGATGATTTTCCTAATTTTGGTTCTTATCCACTTTAAGACTCATCAGTGACATTGTAACTTAAAAAATAAATTACCAACGTCCTTGTTGCTCGAAAGCAATACCTTAGAACACCGTAATAAAGTCGAGTTGAGCGCAGTTGGTGGGTAGATGGACGACCGTTAGGATGCGCAACCGCGATCTGTTGTCATTCGTTAATTGTTCTGTTGTGTCTCTAGTGGGTGTATCAAACCACGGTCTTTGTAACCAGTGCTGCAGTATGCAACGATTCGTTTCGTTTCGTTTGATTTCCAAATTACTGACGTTTTAAAGGCAATTTCATGTCAAGGAAAGCGGCAAGAATGTACTCTTTCTGATGGAGGGAATATTCGATAGCACGTATCGGGGTGTGAAGGGCCGTTTCAACTGATTTTCCCTTGCACTAAGTGGTTTCCACTTTAGAGGTAAGGTTTGGATCTAGTTCGTTACGCAGGTGGATATCAATCAGTCGTTCTAACGTCTTAAGTAAGATTGATTATAAACTGGTCAGTTTGGGATCTTTAGGTCTCCACGTGGGAAGCTTGGCAGCCTGAAGAATTAATACAACTTTGATTCCTCTCCATTGTAAGGGGACGTAGTTCAAGATCGTGCTTCTTCAGGAGACTCCAGTCACTAGATGGTGTATGTCACTGACACATATGTATCATCAACGGTTTTTCGCTCAACCACGAAGGTTGAAGTAAAGGCCACCGAAACCATTTGATGTTTGATTTGAATTTTATAGTACTGCATAAGACTTGATAAAGGTTAGTGACAGCATTTATCTCCCTTTCCTTTTAAAGGGTTTTTAAACAGGGACGCTAATAAAGTAGAGCGACAGGGACGACGCCATATTTCTTGCCGCTCTATTGATATTTCTCTTGAGTAAGGTTTGCCATTTCATGATGGAAAGATATACGAGCCAACAACGAGTCGAAATTATTAAAATTTACTACCGAAATTCGGAGTCAGTGGACTTAACGTTAAGAACGCTACGTCCAATCAGCGATGAGGCTCATTTCTGGCTGAATGGCTTCGTCAATAAACAAAATATTCGGTATTAGTCAGGCAGCAGCCTACACGTCCTCCATGAGTCATCATTGCATCCCGAAAAAATTACGGTTTGGTGTGGTTTATGGGCCAGCGCGGCGGCGTCATTTGGCCGTACTTCTTTTGTGATGATCAAGACCGGCTCGTTACTGTGAATGGAGATCGCTATCGTTCAATTATAACCGAATATTTTTGGCTCCAATTGGATGATATGGACTTGGAGGACATGTGGTTCCAACAGGACGGCACCACATGCCACACAGCGAATGTCACAATCAATTTATTGGAAACCAAGTTTGGAGAACGTGTTATCTCACGAAATGTTCCAGTCGCTTGGCCGCCTCGGTCGTGCGGTTTGACGCCGTTAGACTATTTCAAGTCTATGGTCTATGCCAACAAGCCAGCGACGTTTGATAAACTTCGTACGAACATCGAACCTGAAATTGCAGCAGTATCGGCCGATTTATGCTTGAAAGCCGTAGAAAATTGGGTTCAGCGTCTGGACTTCTGCAAGCGTGCCCGTGGTGGCCATGCAAAAGAAATAGAGTCCCATACATAATGGCATCGAACGTACTTTCACAGGAATAAAGAATCTCATTGATATCCAAAAACTTTTTAGCTCTTATTCAAAAACCCCGTATTTTGTCATCATAGGTATTTACTACAGCAGACCCCTATGTATTTTTCAGGCCTTCAACAGCTTAGGTACAGGTGCGCCCCTGTCGTACTACAGCCTTATGTCATGGCAACTAGTTCCATCCATCTTCCACCACATCGAATGCCTAAACGAATAACGAAAACAATAACGAAAACAAGAATGAAACGTGTTACCTACCTTAAAAAAAAATACAAAAAAAAACTCGTAAAAGTTCAACCATTTCTCCTCTGGTCTAACAAAAAAGCTTCACCACCCTTGCGCCGATTGACTGTTCGTACGGTCATTGGTGTTGTTGATGTTGACTATGCCATCATCAATGTCGTCTTCTACAACAGTTGGTGGCAATCCAAATACTTTTCATTGCCAGTCACCAGTCAGTTACGTCCTAGAACTAAACGAGTTTAAATGGCGAAATTCTTTGCTAGTGTTCTTCTCAAGTCCCCCTCGTCAAACCCCAGAGTGTATCAGTGAAAGAAAACATTCACATCGTCGTTTCACCTTCAACCTCAGAATCGTCATCGTCACATAACCATTCAATTGTTTTATAAACAAAACACACCTGCAAGTGCAAAGAAATTATGTGAATTTATTTACATATTTGTGTGTTACCATTTATTGTGCAGAAATTAAAGAAGAATTAACCGAAAAATCGAAGAATATACCGTAATAGATACATATCGCCATCTATCTACTGTCTGACGTCTTGCGCAGATGCTAAATACAGTCGAAGAACAACACAAGTGATTTGTTGCCAAAAAAAAGAAGAAAAAAAAAAAAAATTGTTGTTCTTCTCGTTTTCGGTTTTTATTGTTGTCTCTCAGTAAAGATTCTCAAATATTCCAAATCCCTGTTCACCAGGGAATTCTCTTCTGTCATTTCGATCGTCGCTGAAGTGTTTGTGTGGTTCTTTTAGCTGCCGAAGAAAGCTTGAATGTTGTTTTCGAATTTTGTTACTTTCGAAGTCAGCTGTGATTTGTGATTAGGTCGTCGGTCGTGTTCGTTCTGTTGCACTTGTTTGTTATCCGAGAAAAACACTGGTACACGGTTTGTCGTAACTCATAATCGTTGGTGTGGCCGTCAAATTGCTATTTGAAGTTCAATTGAGAAGCTCAGTGAGCAGTGACAGAGAGAAAGAGAGAGGAAAGCGAGTGAGAGAAAAAGTGCGGGGGAGTAATCAAATCGAGAGAGAGAAAGAGAGCAAGTGAACTCGTGGAAATAGTATCTCCTGTCCTAGTATCCATATGTTAGAAAGTGAATCTTTGATTTCCTCAAAGGACACTGTGTTCGCCGCGGATAAGTGTTTCTTTATTTGATATCCTTTGAAAAAGAAAAAATTTATTCGGGAGTGTCATCAGTCCTCAAATGTCACTGTGAAAAGTTCAATACAAAAGGTGATTCCGTGTGTTTTGATTTGGAAGTTGGATTATCCTTCCGTTCTCAGGAACAACAACAACAGGAAAACATTAAAAAAAAGAAGAAAAATATAGAAACAGAGGAATCATCTCATCATCTTTTCTACAACGAAGCAATGTGAGTACAAGAGTACCTATCGTTATCCTTGAAACACACTATACCTACTTTGTTCTATGTTTTGAATGATTTTGCAAGGGCGGGTATAAACACAAGGTTCTCCCATCATTAAACTCAGTGAATCTTTTGTAATTTACACACAGATTTTGTATACGGAGGCTAGGACCCGTTTTCTACCAGCCTTCATTGCACTAAGCCGAGCAGAAAACGTTCCGAGGATTAAAAAAAATAATGCAAAACAACATCAACATAACTGAAGAATATAAAAAAAATCACTTAAATAGGGATAAGTCTGATGTGTAGGTATATGTGTATGGGTGCAGCAGAATTTTCTATTTTTTTCTCCTCCGCCTACGCATGAACAGAATTTGTTGTTTTTTTCTTGTGCGACTCTAGATAGTGAATAAGAGAATGAAAATTGAAAAGAAATTCCACAAATCGTTTGCTTTGCACCGTTTACTAACTCTTCATGGGGTAAAGGATATTGGCAAACTAAAGTCAGAGAAAATACAATAGGGGCAGTGGAGTTTATTTTTCTGTTTTACTTTTTTCGTAATCGATTGGTTTCTTGAAGTTTCTGGAAATGTAGACGATAACAAGTTATCTTAGTTTAAAAGCTGAATTTTCAAACAACACTCTAGAGATCTGATGTAGGTGTCAGTGTCATGTATGCTCTGTGTACGTACTGTGGAGTTTGTTAAAGTTGAGTTTCTATTCTAAGTATAGTTTCTAAGCTTCTCAATCGAGAAACTTCGTAAATTTCATCATCTGTGGAAAGTTGGCAACTGATCAAAGATAAGTGGAATGCAATTTAAATGTCATCAACCTTTTGTCAAAACTAAGCGGTTCATTGATTGAGAATCTACTGATGAATAACTATGCGATTAGGTTCAACCATCATTGCGTATTATGTAAATTTTTAAGGACAATGGGGTGAACTGGATCGTAATTGTCTGCCTGTTACGTAGAAGTTCGAAGTATTTAGTATTAGTATTTTATTTACAGTGGTGGTCCAGTATAACGAATGCCGATACAACGAATGATCGATATTACGAACACTTTTTTCAAGTCCATTAGGTATTCTATTATAACGAACAAATAACGAATATCAGACAAAATGGTACTGAAAACTCTAAAGTCTAAGTTCTAAAAAGTTTACGGGAAGTGGCATTTATCAATAACATGCAACCCCCGAAAAAACAAATGCATATTAACGATTCTTTTCTTAAATTTGAGTACAAATTGAGTCTATTTACCTAAAGATTTGTATGACAAAAACGTTTCGATACAATGAATTTTCGATATAACGAATTGACTCTGGACATTATATCGATCGTTATACTGGACCACCACTGTATTTCACGATTAGCTTACACTGTAAGATACAATATCTTATTTGTAGTGTAGCTTTTAAATTGTACAATTGCTACATAATCGATTTAATTCAAGTTTTACATTTTCATATTTAAACAAAAAAAAAAAAAGAAAAAAGAGAAAGAAAGAGATGGAAGTATGTATTACTTAATCTATACATTACTGAAGTAGAGTTTAAGTTCCTTTCCTATTTGTTTCGTGTCATTTATACTTTTTATTTCTCGCGGCAATGAATTCCAAATTCTTATCGAGTTGAGGAAAAACTGTCGTTCGGATGTCAAACACTGAAACCGCGGAATTACGAGATCTCGACATCTATAAGAGTTAAAAAGTCTCATTCATTGTAAAGATCCATAAGTTGACGAGTTAGAAGTACCTATGTTAGAAAACAAAGAAACGCACAAAAACAGTGCGAAATTTTATAAAATTTTCAAGAGACATCCCAAGAAGTTGTGATGCATACTGCCAAACTCTATCGTAACGTCGCAGCCCGTAAATAGATCTTATTGCGCTATTAAATGCAACCGTTAATTTCCTTTTACTCTCGAAGTCTAACTTACAATAGATCTCTCAACCGTAAGTGAGTGGAGGCAGAATCAACGTTTTCACAAGCAGAATTCTTATTTTTAAAGGAATAAAGTGCTGCGTTGACCATAGCATGCGTAGGACACCATACGATTTTCCAATTGTGTTGTTTATGTGGTGTGTCCACGTAAGGCTGCGGTTAAAGAAAACCCCTAAATTTTTAGCTAAATCAATGTAGGCAATGGGACAGTTATTTAAAAGCATTTCTGGAAAGTAAGACACATCTACATATTTTCCTTTTTGAGATTACGAGACACTTTGATTTCTTTGGGTTTAAAAGCAAGCAGTTTTCCGCCGACCCAACATTCAATCAAGTTTAAATCCTCATTTATACAGGCCGCAGAGTGTTCAATTAGCCCCAATGGGCAGCTCAAATAGAGTTGGGTGTCATCTGCATACATGCGTATTGAACATTGTCTTACTATTGTAAGAAGCTCGTTAACATATATTGAGAACAGCAACGGGCCAAGAATCGAACCTTGTGGGACACCCCTAACGACAGGTAAAAAACTGGAAAGAGTTTTGTTAACTTCACGCGCAGGAAAAAAAAAGTTAAAATCACGGTAGAGTTTTTCACAAATTACCACGTGATTCACCATGTCGAACGCTTTCGAGAAATCGAGGAGTATTAAAAATGTGACATAATCCTCGTCTATAGCTTTCCTTATATCTTCCGAGACACTCAGCAAAGTTGTAATGCAGCTGTTTTTCTTTCGAAAGCCTGATTGTTTAGGGGTTAACAAATTGAATACATTAAGAAACTCACTCATTTGATTTTGCATTATTTTCTCAAAAAACTTTGACAGAAATGGCAATATTGAAATTAAAAAAACTAAAATCATCTAGAATATAAATAGATAAGATAAGAATATAAAGAGGCTTTTGCATTACGAATTTTTCGAATAGTCTTGTTGTGCAATGTTGTAATGCCAATAGTTGTGTCTTTTAACCAAACAGAAGCGGGTAACATCACAACAACAAATATGAATCTCCTTTCCAAATTAATATGGAACGATAGCAAGAAACATGTTTATAATTCAAAATTAAATGAGGCCCTACAAAACAATGAAGTTAGGATTTTCAACGATCTTAATGGACTTATTAAGATGGTCTATCCAAAAAACAACAGGAAAAAAAAGAGAATAGAATTCAAAGAACGTTGGTTCGATGAAAGTTGTAAGAAAGCAAGAGATGTGTCTTATGCTTGGCTGAAACTTTTTCGTAAAGTCAGTACTAGTTTCTTCAAAGAAGCTTATTTAAAAGCCAACCAGAGGTTTAAGGTTTTATGCAAAGAAAGAAAAAAGTTGTATTTTGAATGGGAGGCAAGGAGACTAAGTTTAGCTATGAACTCTACAGAATTCTGGAGCTTAGCTCGCAATTTGAACGGGAAAAAATACATTGTGGATAGCAGCTTAAGCACCGAAGTTTTGCAAAATCATTTTCAAAAACTATTGAACCCAACTTTAAACGAAACATCCAAGTTCCTGTATGCACGCCCAAGATTTACAGATCCAATTTTAGATTCGTCCATTACGTTACAAGAGGTTACTTTTATTGTCAATAGGCTCAAAGACGGCAAAGCAGCAGGATCGGATAGAATACCTCTCGAATTCTACAAGTATGGAACGAATAGTCTGATTCACACTCTTACGGGATTATTGAACAACATTATAGAAGACGGCATGGTACCTGAACAATATAAGGAAGCCTTAGTGTTCCCAAATTACAAGAAAGGATGTGCAACAAACCCAGAGAACTATAGAGGAATTTCCTTTTTGAATGCCACCTACAAAATTTTTACCACTGTTCTCCAGAGACGACTAAAGACGTGGATGGATACGAATAGCATTATCAGCGAATTTCAAGCAGGCTTTAGATCGGGTTATTCAACAATGGATCATATTTTCGTCCTCAAATGCATTGCAGACTCATTCCTTGCAAGAAGTAAAAAGCTATATGTTCTGTTCGTGGATTTCAGAGCAGCATTTGACATGGTTGACCGAAATGCTCTAATGTACAAACTGTACGGGCTTGGGATGTCCTTGAAATTTGGTCAAATAATAGAGAATATCTATAAAGAAACTAGATCGGCTGTATGGAATGGAACAGATAAATCTGAAAGGTTTGCAACCAACACAGGGGTCAGACAAGGCTGTCCACTAAGTCCAGATCTATTTTCACTTTTTATAGAGGATCTGGTTCCTTATCTACCAGGTGGTATCGAGTTCGCGGGTCTGCAAATAAAAGCCCTGCTTTTTGCTGATGATGTTGCCATACTGGCCTGCTCGCCCGAATCGCTGCAACTAATGCTTAGTAAGCTCTATGAATATTGTAAGCTGTGGAATCTCGTGGTTAATACTGACAAAACGAAAGTCATGATAATAAAGAAGGGCGGAGGCAGAAAAAGCACGAAGGAAAAATGGTGGTATGACGGAGAAACAGTTGAGGTTGTAAATGAATACAAATATCTCGGGTTACTATTCACGCACAATATGAAAATGGAAAAACACCTTAACGAAAAATTAGCTAAAGCGAAAACTGCAATAAATGCGTCTTGGAAAAACTGTTTTAACAACAAACATATAAAGTACAGTAGCAAATATCGTGTTTTCGAAACAGAATCAATCCTTTTTTATGCGGCACAGGTGTGGGGAAGTGTTGAATACGAGACGGTGGAAAAACTTTTAAGATACTACCTCAAAAGAATATTCCATCTCCCTTCTAACTCGCCGAATTATATGCTGATGCTCGAAACTGGACTTTCACCGATGTTTATAAAGACTTTCAAACTACAAATCGATTACGTACTACGGGTAATGAGGCTGCCAGAGCACCGACTGCCAAAAAAGGTGGCCATTCAAATGATACAAAACAAACGAGGTTTTTTTAAAGACTGGCAAGATGTAGCGGAAAAATGTGGAACCGAAATAAACCTCAGCATGGGTGAAATCAATACCTGGAAGTTAACCATGTACGAAGTAATTAAAAAAGTTGACCTTCAATACAGGACCAAATTTGAGGACGAAGCGAAAATTATTCCTTGAATGGAAGCAACTATTTCAGAGATGAAAACAACATGGAAAAAATTTCAATATTCTTTCGTCTACGAGGAGAATTGCTACAACTCAATTATATACCGCATAGAAGTGATTTGCCGATATTATGTGACCTATGCAACAGGAATGAACGAGAAGACGTTTTACATTTCCTAGGGTTCTGCCCTGTATTTCGTGAGACAAGAAATATATTTGGAAACGACTTCTTAACAAACGAATATTGTATATTTTTACTTAATGAAATGAATGAGGATAAACTATGCGCATTCCTGGAAATTGCCTTAAATTATAGGAACAGAATCAAGAATGGTGATTTTTAAAACAAATAAAATAGTAATTAAATATAAATAAATAGAAAATTTTTTAATTTATTTAATAATAATAATAATTTTTTTTTAATTGCTTTAAACTTATATAGAAATGATTGTCATTCTGGCAGACGGCAAAGCCATGCTTAAAAGATTTTATGTAATGTAAATTGTATTTTCTAAAAATTAAAGTGAG
Source organism: Melanostoma scalare (assembly GCA_949752695.1). Taxonomy (NCBI): domain Eukaryota; kingdom Metazoa; phylum Arthropoda; class Insecta; order Diptera; family Syrphidae; genus Melanostoma; species Melanostoma scalare. The sequence goes on from OX456986.1 coordinate 149,739,943, forward strand.
CAATAAAATCCTAATCTAATCTAATCTAAATCTAGTAAATTGTTGATGAAAACTATCAGTCACGCTCCCGCATTAAAAAACGTTTGTCATTCGTGAACAAAGGTTTGTTGTGTGGATCGCAGCTTTTGGTTTTCAAAGGTACATGGCTCTCAAATATTAATTTAAATCACCCTACTATTCTGAAAATCTACCTGCTCGCACGGGGATTGAATGTCCATGATATTGTTCCAGTTTATGCTTCTGAGATCCATTTCAAGTGAAGCGTTGTTAATAAGTTTAAAGTCACGATATTCGATGGAATGGCTATGAATCCCAACTTGAAAGTCGAAAGTTAAAAAAATTAAATCATGCTTTGAAAAAGCTGGCGCAGATAGCTGATCGTAAAGAATAACTTTGCTTTGATCTGTCACAAGGAAGTTCGAAGTTCGAAATTTAAAAAAATTAAGTAGTTTTTCCACGAGTATGGCCTTTGGCGAGGGATTAACAAGTCCTGCGAGAGTAGTTGCACAGTCATGTTTCCCAATGAGTCCTTCGGAATCGGCAAACAATTTATAGGTCCTCAAAAGTCAGTCTGTTTTACCAACCTATTTATTTATTTTTGGTAATTCAAAGATAGTTCGAAGGATGTAAGAACTCAGCGAAGAAAATGTGTTTGCAGCTTAAGATTAGTATTTTAAAATTTGGTTGAAGCTTCTTAATGACCGTCAGTACGGCTATCGTAGCAAACGGTCTACTGGTGATTTGATGGCTTATCTCACCGAAAAGTGGAAAAAATCTTTACATTGTTTTGGAGAAAGTAAGATTATTGCGCTTGATATTTCTAAAGCATTTGATAGAGTTTGGCATCAGGCTCTTTTATCGAAAATGCGTGCTTTTGCGGTATCTCTTCTTCGTTGGATTAGAAATTACCTTTCCGACCGTTCAATACAAGTTGTGTTGGATGGCTTCAAGTCTGTTACCCACTTCATAAATGCTGGTGTGCCCCAGGGCTCCGTTTTGTCTCCGACTCTCTTCCTCATTTTCATTAATGATCACTTGTCTGAAACTTCTAATCCGCTTAACTGTTTTGCTGACGACTCGACCCTCAGCTTTTCATATTCGTTTCCAAATTCACGTCCCTGCTCTTCGGATGTGGAACTGGAACGGTTGCGTATGATAAGCTCATTGAATTCTGACCTTGACAGCATTGTTTCATGGGGTCATGAGAACCGAGTAGAATTCAATGCTTCGAAAACTCAATGCTGTCTCTTATCGTTGAAGCTTAACATTCCCCCATTGCCATTATCCATGAATGGTACCTGCATCGAAGCAACCGAAAAGCTGTCAGTACTTGATATGTGTGTAAACGATGATTTTCGTTGGAATGCCCACATTTTTGAAGTCGCCAAAAACGCTGCTAAATGCTTAGGTTTCTTGAGACGATGCAGGAAGTTCTTCACCCCTTCTCATCTGGCTACAATTTATAAGGCCTTCATCCGCCCAAAACTGGAGTATAACTCTCACATCTGGTCAGGTGCTTCTCAAACATCTTTGCGCCTACTTGAAGGGTACAAAATAGAGCGTTTAAATTGATAGGTGATAGTTCAATCGTAGAATCGATTGATTCTCTTGGACATCGTCGAAACGTTACCTGTCTCTCTCTCTTTTATCGCTTTTTCCACAAACAGTGCTCTAGTGAAATAGCCAGCTGCATTCCTCCCTTGAAACAATTTAGCCGCAACACCCGCCTCGCTAGGAATGCTCATCAGTTCTGCCTTGAGCCCAACTTCGGGCGTACAGTCAAGTATAGAGATTCATATTTTAGTCGTACCACCCGAATGTGGAATGCTTTACCTGGCTCTGTATTTCCCCTGCATTACGATTCACAAAGGTTCAAGAGCAACGTGCATCGGTGTCTCCTTTCAAATCCTCTCCTATTTTCCTAAATGCTCGCACTGTGTTTAACATTATAAGGGTAGTCATAACCCCTTGATGTGCGCGTTAATTATTAAAAAAAAAAAAACTAATAATCATCAACAATATTTCTTATAACTTTATATTAGTGTAATTGTATGCTATGAACAATGCGAAGTAAAAAACTTGTTTAGCTAATTTTTTGTCTATTTTTTCGTAGTTTCTAAAATATTAAAATGGATAGAAACGGGATTGGCGGGATATTAGAAAGCGGGATTTGAATAAATAAGGATTTTGATCAAGCAGGATTTTAGAAGTTGGGATTGTAAGAAAACAGTATTTTAGTAGACGGGATTTTAAAACTTTTCTTTCGGGATTTTTGAAAAACGGGATTTTGAAAAGTGGGATTTCGATACGCTCCCGAAATAAAATTTGTGTGTATTGAGTAGTAGTGCGTTTAGGCAACAAAATAAAATTTTTTTATTTCTTGGAGCTAGAAATTGTGACAAACTATAACCAAAAGCCCTTGTGGATTACTACACACAGTTTTTTACTAGCGATTATATAATCGCACCTCCGGTGGAATATCGACGCATTTGCAATTTTTTCTGAAATTGAGTTAAGAACGACATAATGTCCCAAATTAAAAGTTTTATACGTGGTAAAATCGACGTAATTGTATCTTTGCTAGGGCCCAAAAGAGGCAATTTTGTTTTTGACACCAAAGATAAATCTATAAAACTTTTCGGAGCAATAAAGTCGCAATAGTCAATTGCGCGCGTAACGTAAGAAAGGTCAGAAAAAAAGAGTGTATATCTTAGTACAACAATGACATAACTGCACTTTGCGTCGTTGTTGCAAGCAAACTTTAAACGTGATTCCTCAACATTTAAGAAAATTGCATTTACGTCGTTATTGCACCGGAGGTGCGATATGAGGTATTATAATTTTGACAATACGATAATAAAGATTAAAAAAATGGTCCTGCAGTTCTGTCTGTTTGTACGTATATCTGTCTGTCTGTATGTCTGCCTGCCTGTCCGTATATCTACAGCCTGAGCCCCTGGACCGATTTTCTTCAAAATTTGCAGTAAGGGTCTGAGAGACAGCCTTAAGTTGGGTCTTAGAATTGGGGTCCAGGTGTTGAAATAACGGTACCTGCCATACAACCCACAAGATAATATGTACTTATTTTTCTCGAAAACGGCTCTGGTATAAATTTTTTTTGGAAAAATTCTAAAAACGGTACTCCGGTTGTATGGTTTTTTCTTAAGCCGACTCTCTCGTTAATGAAAAGCACGATATTGAAGAGATATTTTGTTTTAGAAGGCCAAAATTTTCTACGAAAGATTGCATACCGACATGTGAAATGTTTTATTTTTTTTTTCAAATTTTCATAAGTTTTCTTAAACAGTTTTTTATTCTTTTTTAATATTGTCAAAATGGTATCGAGGTATCTTTGATATTTTAAATTTTTTGCCAATGAATGTTTTGACAAGATCTTTAAATTTCCAAACTTGATTAAAAAAAAATAAAAACCGGTTTTCAAAAGAAACTGCTCTAACGATTTTGATTCACTTGAGTATTAGGCTTAAAGAAGAAACACAAAAAAGGAAAGGTCATTGTTCATTTACAGATATTTTAGAAATTTTTAACAAACCCGCCACCTTACGTTTTCTTTCAGCAACCTTGTCTCCCCACCAAATATTAAAGTAATAAGCTCGTATAGACACAATTTTCATCTTGTTGAAAGCAGTTTTTTTTCCCAGTTTAAAAAATAGAATGTGAAATGAAAAAAGGAATTAGATGTCATGCGAAACCCGCGTGAAGCTTCTTACCCTTTTTTTTATCTTCTAATAATTATCACCTATCATTTGTCTATTATGGGTACAGCCAACATTGTCTTTTGACGACTAACTAATGTCAACTTCCATTGGCCGAAAAGAACCGTCCTGGAGACTATTTGACATTTTTAAAGCGTTCCGATGTTGCAAAAAGATGGGCTTCAGGTTTCGGAGAAGTTACAGCCACTAATACATGTTACTCAAATGTCAAAATCAAAAGTTTCTTCAAGGAATATTTTTTATGACCCATAGTTGTTTAACTCACAAAAAAGATAGCACGTTCAGCTGCGTAGAAAGAACTTTAGGTATTCCATTGGCTTTAAAAATGAGGTCTCCCTATAGTGATACCAATGCAAAGGGCCCTAAGTGATTATGAAATGTATGAAAAAAAAAAAAACAAGCAACCAAAATCTTAAGGAAAAAAACATGCCACTGTTGTTTTCACAGTCACTGCTTAAATGGCGCGGCGGGACGACTACCTCATGGTAGTGATTGCTGTTTTCGGTCATACTAAAGTCCGCGAGAACCGCGTTTTTGTCATTTTGAACGAGCAGAACCGATTGAATGTCTTTTTGTTTAAACGCTCATCTAGATCGTCGAATTTAGTCTTTTCTTATGAATGAAGCTTTGTAATAAGTCCGTTTCCCTAAAAATCTGGCGTCTTTTCAAACAAACTGCACACAAAGTGAAGAAATGACACATGCATGAGACTCACAGAAACGCAACGCTTGAAAAACGTATGTTTGACAGTTGTTGTATTTGTCTGTCTGTGCACGATTTCTGTACTGGTGTCGGAAATTGAAAGAGTGAGAATTTTTTTTTACCCTATCAATGTGAGTAGAATTTGGCTGATTTTCGTTGAATTTTGACGCATTTCACAAAAATTTTCAATATGATCGAAAACAGTAAATGACCTTCTTAGATGGTAGAAAGGCACAGAAGACGAAAAATTGTTTCTCATATTTGTTACTCTATCAGTGGATATCCATTAAAATCTAACTACTTTTCATTCAGCGTCCGATTAAGTAATGCTAGGATTCTGCCTATATCTGAATGCTGCCGAGATTCAGTTAAAAAGTGGTTGAAAATGTGAGTCACATGACGCTGAATACCAATTTAGTTTGTAGTTGAGTTGGTGGCCACACTGTCGATGAAAATAAAGACTGACTTTTAGTAAGCCCTGCGGTACCCGAGGTGTGATGATTAGCATGTCTGCCTGTTAACACCGAGAGGTTCGTGGTTCGAATCCCAACAGAGGCAAAATTGTTTTTCCACGGGTATCGCCTTTCGCGAGGAATTGGCAAGCCCTCCTTGAGTAAATTCATTGGCACGAAAAGTGCTTTCTCGATTAGACGTTCGGAACAGCAGAGCATAGTGGGTCCCTTCCATTCCCCGACATGGAATGGTTGTGCGAAATGCGCTAGACCCTGATTCTCTTCGCTCTGTTTCGCCAATTTTTTAATTTATTTTATGTCCAGCTAAAGTTACCGAAGCATTCCAAGCCACAATGGGTGTACACCAGGGAAGCGCCTTGAGTCCTTTTCTATTTATTATAGTCTTTGACTACCTGTTGAAGCTTAAGTGCAGATCACCAAATCCTACAATGAGAATTTGACGTATGGGTTAAAGTTTAGCGTAAAAACACCGAGTACTTATGTTGCTCGTTCTCGTTTTCTAATCCAGACACTTATGTATTTGAATGAGAATGTGATCCTGCAAGTGTAAAGAGTTTCAATATTTGTGATCGTGGACAACAGTAAAGCAACTTGTGATGAAAATGTGATCCATGGGCTAAGCTTTGGGGTGGGTGAAGTAGAGAGAGAACACAGTTCTCAGCTGTGATAGAAAAATGCCCCCTACACTGCTGTTGTGTGTCCAGCTTCCTCTTAACTGAAACATGAAAACAGGTGTGTGCCTAATGAAGCAGACTTCCCTGTCCTAACTTTTTTTCACAAACAATTCAAGGGATCCCACTCTTTTCACTGTCAAAGTTAATCAATTTCTTTAAAGTGGGTATAAACTCAATGATATCCATCAAATCTGTTCGATTAGATAAAAATAAAATTAATTTATGAAATGTGCCTCACTCATAAGTAGATCTCGAATGAAAAATTTTTGTTTTGATTAATGTTTGACAACAGAGTTCGATCGTTTTCAAATGAAAAATATGAAGATAACACATGAAATTGGATATTGATATCTGTGTGTACCTAATACGAACTTTGAAAGTGTGACTAAAATTATTGGGTATTCCTAATCATTCCAAGAATATTTTTATCAGCCAACATCTTGATTGCAACAGTAGATACATCCTGACAATCTTAATTGAGCTCAATAACAACAGAGCCAATAAAGATTAATATTTCGAACCAAATCGTAAAAATGTCAATACTTCTAAGTCGATAAGATAATCCATCGTTTTATTCACAATCACTGATTTCTTGTAGCTCACTTAAATGAGTCATATTAGGAAAGCCTTTGAAAAAGAGTTCGAGTCAGTGGGTTTGTCAGATGTGGGTCTTTGATACTCGTAAGACAAGTTGATATTTTAAAAATAATAAAGGGAAATTGATTCTATGTACGCTAAATATATAAATAGCCAACTTAAATGTTGATTTTTGAAAGTGAATTTCGAATTTATTGCCTGGAAAGCAATTTAGTAGTTGCGGCAGCGACTAAAACGCTGTTGTCAGTCATTTTGTCGCCGCGGCAACTACAAATATATGCTATATGCGTTAGTGTAAAGCCTCTCATATATCACCACGCAAACATAATGTAACAGCTGAATTAGTTGCTACCCCAAATAAAACCCTCTTTGATTTGATAAGAAAATAAAATTTAGGAATACAAGGAAGGATATAGAAAAAGCCTTGGTCCTCTGAACTCCATTGTCTGCGCTTTGATAAAGATATTTATCTTACTTTAAAATAAAATAAATAAATAGTGATGGAACAGAGTGCGGTTGGAGGTTGGGCGTGTACTATTCGAGAATTCTCTGATTAGTGTCAACCTATTGCGGGGTCGGCGCCCAGATGTTGCAACTTATAGTACACGTCAATTGTGCTCACTACACCTCCACGCAGTAACCACTATGGACTGGGATACTGCTAAACTAGAAAGTGCGACTTAAAATCAGTATTTAGTTTTTTTAGGTTCCACATACGCCCCAGTGTACCAGGAAATTTATGATTATTGAAGTCATACTTCTTTAGATTCGTTTTGATTTAGAAGTCGATGAATGGTAAAGCGTCCGGATAAAGATTCAAACCTTTAAATGTATAGCATGAAGGTGGCAAGAGAATGAGATAGAATACGTATTACACGTTATTTACATTCTCGGTCTCTTCTTTGTGCGATGGTTCGTAGCGCTCCCACCGTCGGCGTCGTCTATTAGACATTGTTCCAATTAATATGCTGTATGTAATGGGATATTGTGTATAGTCATGTCTACAGTTGAACCTCGTTAAATGGCTTCCAGCACATCTCTCAAACTATCGCGACCACTAGATTGGATGATGTCGCACCGTTCACAATAGAGACTCAGAGCATACTGTTTTACGCCTTCATTCAAGCAAAAAGTTTTATATCAACTCATTATCAAATCGAAATTTGGTCAATTGTGGACGTTTCTGGTCTAAAACCACATTGATAAGGGCCTACAAAATTGTTCACATGGGATTTAAGGCGTTCACATATTACAGCAAGCAACATTTTATAAGCGACCAGCGCCACATGGGAGTATACGGATCGAAAAACTGGACAAAATAATTTTTTTAATTAAAACACTTTATTTTTGTTAGAAATTATTATTTATACAATAAAAACAAATTTTAAATATATTTCATTCGGTTTTATGTAAATAGCTTGAAAATTAAAAACAAATTAATGTGTTTGATCGCTGTTTTCTGAATCTTCATTTGTGTCCTCTGGAAGTAGCATTTCTATAGTTTCCTTTGAAAACTTTTTTTTAGTCTTTGAAGACGGGTTTCTGAGGCAACTTAAAAGCGGATCAGAAGTTAAAAGCAGCCTATTGAGTATATCGAGGTTGCAGTATCTCCTAGAGAACTTCCTTGCAAAGTTTAGCCGGTAGAGTCTGTGTTTAGAGAGTGTAATAAATTTAAAAAAAAGTTATAACTTTTCAAGTTCTAAAAAAAAAAGTTTATACACAAACCTGAAATGTTTATTTCTAGCTTCTGCCGCTTCTTCAGATAGCTGCCCTATTGGAAGCAGAGCGTTTTCAATTATGACAGGTCCATGAACTAATATTTTATGCAATGTGGGAGTCATTGGATACCATGAGTATAATTCCACATAAAGTTATGCTGTATCCATTGCAAATGACTCAAATTTCAATACATTAACCTTGTATCCACTTGAAATAGTTTCCAAAATTATTTTAAAACGGAATATCAGATTTAAATCAATTCCCGTTATTTCAGAGGCAAGTTCAGGGTTTTCGAAAAATATTCTACTTGTATTGCCGTCATTGGTGTTTCCAAAACCAGCTCTTGGGAAATCAACAATAAGGCCAAGCCTGTTCCTAAATTCTCTTTGAATTTAAATTTTTCGTATTTTACATATATTTTTGTCATCCTCCGATCTTATTTGTCACTTTTTTAAAGGAAGTTTGTAGGAAATATGTAAAAGACTCTCAGTTTTTTAAAACGAGCATGTAGAATTGAAAGTCCAAACTCAAAAGCTGTTACATTGACTTCTTTTCTTTCCTTGCTTAAATTATTGAAATCTTTTGAAGTCAATCCGCATATGTAGCACTTTTGAGTTGATGTAGTTTCAGTTACGGCATTACATATTTTTCCATCGACCATAGTAAAAAGTAAGGTATGTTTTACCTCGATACTAGAAAAATTTGTTTTTTTCAATAGACCAATCTTGTTTTTAATGTATTTCACTTCAGCTCTAGTAATGTCTGTGGTTTCTTTCTCAAAATTAATTCTTATGGGACGGCAGAATCGAGGAGAAGACGGAGTTGGATTTTGCTAAATGATTTTTGGACCACAAACCAAACGCAAAGGCACAAGTGAACTTTGAAATATGGAAGCATCTGAATCAGAACTATTTTCGAATTTTTGTTTGTATTGCCCTTGTTGGGACCCATCACACCCCCACTTCGTAATTAGCTCAAGGCATTTGTGCTCGGTTTCATTTAAAGTTTGTGTAACCTCTTGCAAAGTCATTAGCAATCGATAAGTGGTGTGATCCAACAAATCCTGAAGATTGACCTCGGCCAAGGTTTCAGTCACATTAAATGACTCTTCAACTGGATAGCAATCTTTTTTTGCTTTTTGAAGCAAACTGTAGCACGGAAACCATTTGTAATGTGTAGCTGCAATTATTTCATATTGTTTTCTGGATAGGTTTGCTTCCACGAACATGGAAAGTGCTTCTAGTATGGGAACTTTATCGTGTTTGGCCTTTTTTATATTTAATTGCCCTTTGAGGGGTTTTCAAGATTTCCGTCAAAACTTTTGATGCCGCACTATTTCCAGATTCTCTCAACTTCATTTGAACTGCATAAGCCAATTCATCAGTTTGAGCAGTTTCCCTAAATTTTTCCGTTTTTCTTCTTTTACTCCTGTCGCATAATTCATCAAAAGATTTTTCAGGCCGCCCTTTTTTGGAACATGAGATGGGAATTGCGAATGACTCTTCTAGCCATGATTTATTATTTTCTAAGAAAAAAATTTTTTTGTAACTAGACTCAACCCATTTTCTCTTGAAGTCGTGCAAAAGTTTAGAAACTTTAGGCTTATAGTTTTGAAGTTGTTCTTGCGAAAAAGGACCAGAAAGTAAAAAGTTTTTAAGGTAGTTTATTTTTTCATTTATATTTTCGCTACAATTTTCTTCCATAATATTGAATAGATACCCTAGAACCTGATGATCCTAATAGGAAAGATTTTTTGTTTTAGGTTTTTCAGTGCCTATTTTTGATTTTTTACACAAAAACTCACAGTATATTTCGACGGTAACAAATAAACTGATTCCAAATCACACAAAAACTATTTACTTAAGACAATTCATTTACATAAAACACATAATAATAAAACTGAAACGTATGGCGTATGAGTGTTTTTTTTTCTAAAAGCGAATATTTCATTCCTACGTAATTCGTTTAATCGGAAATAATCGGAAACAAATTTTTAAAACTAGTTTAAACAATAGTCAAAGTTACCATAAACATTTAAATCAACGTGGAATGGCAGGGTATAGTATAACAAAACACTTAGACTTTTAAAACAATGAAAAATATCAACATGTGGAGGAAAATTTTACCACTGTCATTTAAACAAACAAAAAAAGAAATTAATATTTCTGCAATTACTCTTTAATAATTATTTCATACCTGCAATTGAATTTTCCATTTTAAAATTTTAAGTTTGTAATCACACCCATTCACAATCACTCTTTAAACAATACTCACCGGATAAACAAAAATTTAAAAAAATGCAAATAAATAAACAGTGAACTTTGGGCTCGGTTTGTCACGCCACACAATTTACAACAAAAAAAAGAAGTGCATCATATGAACGCATGTATATTTGCCGTTAGATATGCAAAGCATTTACTTTAGAATCTTACTTTTAAGAAAATCGACTTTTGTCCAGGTTTTCGATCCGAATACTCCTATGTGAGCGTTAAGGAGAAGTTTTCAAGTTTTCAAGTGATTTTTATTTCATAAAAGTTTCAATAATTTAGTATATCTTTCATTTAGTATATCATCATTTTCAGTATATCTTTTTATTAACATGGATTACGCCGTCTTTCACTTGACTATTATTATTAATATTTTTTGTTTAGTTATTTAATATATAAATTGAAACTTTAAAGTAGTTCATGTAAGATTCGTTTCCTGTAGTTAAGTGCTAGCTTGATGTAATTGTAAAGGGCTTCCTAGTCCATGGCGCCATTTAGAACTCCTATGATTTCCTCTTTATTGAGGTAGTTTACACCAAGTGAACTCCTTCTTGTTTCCACTAAAACAGGACACTTTCCCAAGAAATGGAACACGTTTTCATTTTCATTTAGATTACAGAGTCCACATGTTACTTCCAAATCATTCATTCCTGGAGGGATATAGTTCAGGGGAAGTATCTCTCCTCGTGCTTTTAAAACCAGTGACATTAGATCGGTAGGATACTCCGCCCTGAAATAATTGTTTGTTAGCAGGTTAAAATTGAGCTTTGCGTATATGCCCCTGTGTAATGAATTTCTGGCTTTTAGGATGTAGTCCTCTCTCTTTCTTTTATCGACTAACGTTATCAGGCTATAGGGTTCGCTTTTCCACGCGCCCATTCTGTCGTTCCAGAGTAGAAGTGTATGACCACAGTACTCGGCTAGCTCCCTCCACGATTCGAACCATGATATTTGTTTTTGAATCACAAGCATTGTGATTTTCTTCGGTTGTCTCCTATCATCCATTGCAATAGTTCTTAAAATGCAGTCCACGTGTGTTTTTACAGTTGAGATGAATAAAGCTGGAAGACCTATCTCTTACATTAGTATGTGATTTGCAGTACTATTTGGTAACTTTAAACTTCTTTTTAAGAAATAACGCAGAAGCTGCTCCACTTCATCGAACTCTTTATGGCCCCAAACTTGAGCTGCATAGAGCATAGCACATGATTGCTTTAGCTGTGGTTTCAAAAATCAGATATTTGAAATTGTATTCAATGTCTTTACAATAAACCACAGTCCTCCATGTGGCGTTCAATGCGTATTTAGATTTTGCCAACTTATCAAGCATGTGGCTTTTCCAGTTCAAATTCCTAGATATCCGCATACCAAGATAGTTGTATTCATTTACAACTTCAATGCTTTGGATTCCAATGCGTTAAGGAGAATTGTTCCTCCAATTTAGGCTATTGTGAGATTCTCCCTTTTTTCGGATCAGGCATATGATACTGAGGATCCATTCATCGGGAATTACTTTCTTCCGACGTTATCATGCAGATCAGCTCGTGCATGCTCTTTACTGATCTGCAGCTGCTTTGAAAAGTTCAACATCAAGTCCAAAATAAATTTTCATGCAGCTTCTTTCTTTCCAAGAATTCGGTTTTCTTCCCTTCATTTCTCCTTGGAAATCTCGTTATACTAATCGTAAGCAGACCTTGTTCTGGACATTTGTCCTGCTTTTCATTTTACTGCATTTGCCCGCCTGCATTCTTCATCGAACCACGGGTTTTGTTTTGGAGGCCGAGTTAAGAGGCAGCGGTTCTGATGGCTTCTTGGAATTTGTGCCACTGGTCTTCAATGCTTGATGCTGGCGGCATTACATTCAAGGATAGTTGAAGGGACACTCGATTGGAAAAGGCATTGGCAATCTCTTGCGATTGTAGCTTTCTGACGTCATACCTCTTCACAGCGTTAGATCGTGCGAGTCGTGAACAAGATATCCTCATTCGTATCCTGGCTACAACGAGGCAGTGGTCCGAGCCAAAGTTGGTCCCTCGGAAAGTTCGGACATTTACCATATTGGAAAAGTGCCTTGCGTCCATAGCAACATGGTAAATCTGGTTGACGGTTGATTGATCTGGGAATCGTCATGTACCTTTATGAATTTTGAGATGCGGGAAGCGTGTACTACTTACAACAAGATCTAGGCCCGCAGCAAAATCGATTAGCATGAGTCCGTTTTCTGATGATTTGTCATGTGGGCTATGCTTACCGATTGTATTTTAAAAGATGTCCTCCTTGCCTAGTTCTGCGTTAAATTCGCCATGAACGGTTTTCACGTCATGTCTAGGGCATTGCTCAGATGTTTCTTTGAGGAGCTCTTAAAAGCAATCTTTGGAGTTCTCGTCTTTCTCTTCTATGGGGGCGAGGAGGGTGCATATAAGGATGGTTTTTCTACGCTCGTTAATTGGATTGTGGCTGACAACCTTATTCCTGTCGCCATAGTAGATGTCGCAGCTTTTCATTTTCTTTGCCCGACCCACTCCATCGCACTTCTGGGATGGCAGATACGTCTGCTTTGCAGCAGTCTAGAGCGTCAGCTAGTTCTTCGGCTGCACGTTGTCCATTCCACGTGCAGATCCAGAGGTCTTTGTCCTTTTAACGTTTGTTTGGGTCGTCAACGTTGAAATCATAATTGTTATTCGATTTTGTTGGTTGTTTCGGAACGAGATATTTCTTACGTGGTTGGGTAGTTAGCCCCACGCACAACCCCCAACCTGGAAGACCAGGTCCGTTTGGTATTCGCTTAAACATAAAGGGCCGAATAATCCGGAAGTGGTACCCTGCTGCAGGGGTATGAGAGCTGTCGTTGGCTCGCCAGAAGGTCATCCGCCACCATCTGTGCTTCAATACCTTGTCCTAGTATTGAAAGACCCTGAAAGACTTTTAAACCAAATATGTTGCTATATATAACACAACACCTGTCTGCTATTCTTTTATTGACTTCAATTTGTTCAAATACAGATGAAAGAATGTCAAATTTTTGTACTAAAGTGCTCGAAAACGCCAGAAGTAATGCGAAAAGCACATATAATTCAGTCACGTATTACTCGATCACGTGTGCGGTAATTCGGTTCCATCCCTAACATCCCTATTTACTGGCATTTTAAACTTCGATGCCATTGACAAACGCTTCAAGATCGGATTTTTATTTCAAATTTCTTAGCTTTTTCTTTCTCTTACTTTGAGGGTTGTAATCTCGAGGGCATCTCACAACTCACAAGCCTTAAATAAATGCAAAAAATGTTTGTTCCAATTAAATCGTCATTCAGTGTATTCACATCAAAATTCACACTTCGAATAGTCGCACACACACACAAATTCAATCGAATTACTACAGCTGACATTTTGAAGGTGTCCTTGAGGGTTTTTCTGTTGTTGTTGTTGTTTTTATTCATCCAGCTCCTTGTCTTGCTGGTTTCCTTGTAAATTTTGAACTTACATACTTCTCTCGTTCTTTGTTCTGTTCACCTCCTTCTGTTGTTCTTCTTGCCTTACCATCCGTTCCTTCTGAGAATGTTTTTTTCTATCTCTTGTTTTTTTTCTCTCAACACATGCCCTTCTTATGAATTCTGCGCCTTAGAAATAAATATTTTTTAAATGATGGCATGTGCTAGGAGTATGAGAAAAACATTCTCTGACTCGTATTTCGTATGCATTGTTGTTGGTAGGTAGAACTTGTTAAGATATCCTTCTATTGCACAACTAAATGAATTGTGTTTGAAACGAACTACGTAGATATGATAACGGAAGGGGTTTGTTGGGGGGCAGTTGTGGTCTCTTGTAGATTGTAGTTATTGGATTGAAGGGCTGTGTACTTTTTAAAGGAAGAAAACATATTAAATCGTTTACCCTTATGTTGAACGTATATGTATGTACGTAAGACATAGAATAAAATCAGCGCGGAAAGGTCGAAGTAATCATAACTGTGAGATATTGTTATGTAATGCTCTTGGTAAAACACACACACAAAGAAATAAGAACAAAAACAAAAAAGAAATCAAGAAGGATGAGCCTCTGGGGGGAAGAAGAAAAAAAGGAGCACAGGGCCAAAATTGTGAGTAATGAGAAATATAGAAGCGTAGTGTAGGAAAAATATTTCCGCAACAGAATGACTCTTGTATCATTCTGTTTTAACGTCGTCGTCGTCTTCGTCGTCGCTAAACTGGAATAATAATCTTATCCTATTTTTGTGACAGTTTAAGGACGATGAGAGACGTTTTGTTTTTGTGTCATTTAGTTCTTATTGTTTTTTTTTTTGCTTTGAAATTGTAACGCTGTTGCGTTGCTCGGAAAGCTAGCAGTCGGTTTAATGACAAAGGTGCGCTCAAATGTGGGTTATATGTGTTCTTTAGGAGCATTATTATTATTATTTTTATTGTCATCATTATTGTTATTATTATAGAGTTGGATATTACCTATTCCGTGCTGTGTCACAAGGGAAGGCGTTTTTGGGGCGTAGACCATGTTCTATAACTTTATTTTCGCAGTTATTCGCTGACATGAGCATGAGCACGGCAGCACGGTGTTCTAGGTTAGTATGGCCTTCGTCTTCGAGCCTATGTTTCGTTTCCTTTGGTTGTAAAAGAAAAAGGCAATGATGAAAATGAATTGCAACCGCATAAAGCCATTCAAATAAGACGCTATCTTTGATTTTACAGCACCAAAAACTGGGGGGTATTTCAGACAAAGTCAAGTTGACACTCTGTATTACCTGCTCTGTGCTCTGTGGGTTGGATGCTTTGACTAAAAGAAACACAATTGCGTATACCTACCTACCTAGTTTTTTTTTTTCGAATAAAACAACTTATGGTTTTTTAACTGATAAAGTGCGTCGTTAGAATCTAATGACCTGTCCCGGTTTCGGATCGAGTGGACCTGTATTAGTTTCCTAACACAGGTTGGGGTCCATAATTTTTTTCATAAAATAATTTTTATTTTTGATTTTTGTGTTGCTTTGGCATAGGCGGGCAGCTTGAGTCTTCCTCCAAGTTCTTCCCAGGTATGCGCTTCGGATAGTTTTTTTTTCGCTTCAATTTGTCCCTTACAGGTATTTGTTGTTCCAGGACATTAAGCGTTCTTCTCTGGAAATAACATCCAGTGAATTTTGATCGGATCGAGTGGAGTGTAGGTTTATCATTGACGTTGATTCCAGATATGGTCACAAACTTAATCTTTTTGGGAATGAGAAATTTTATCCCGAATAGGGTGAAAAGTATCAGACCCAAGGAAAACTCATGGTTTGATTCGAGCTGTAAGGAGGTTATCAGGGTTAGAGAAGTAAGCTTCCGAGAATACAAAGCCAACCCAACTGAGGAAAATCGGAAAAAGTTTAAACAAGCCAGGAAATCCAGTAACGTCCTTATTCGACGAACGAAATTTTTACATGATCAAAAATTAAGGCAAAAAATACTACAATGTAGGTAGTAAAATTTTTTGGTCGTTTGTTAAGAATAAGAACATCCGGAACACAACAACATCTTCGGTTCCAACGCTAGTTTCCAACGGCACACCCTTTGTTAGTTCTCTTGAAAAAGCTAACCTTTTTGCGAAGCAGTTCGCCGCCAACTCAACGCTTCCAGAAAATGTTATGGTTCCTCCAGTACTTGAGCGCGTGAACGATTCCATGGGACCAATCTACTTTCGCACTCGTACAGTGGCAAGAGTCTTAAAAGATCTCGACATTCATAAATCTGCTGTCCCGGATAGTATCCCTGCTATAGTTCTGAAGAGGTGTTCTTCCACGCTGTCAAAACCACTGCGTAAGCTTTTCCCTCTGTCCTACTCTACAGGTCTCTTCCCGAGTGGATGGAAAACAGCATTTGTCCAGCCAGTCCCTAAAAAAGGCGAATCTTCTTCACCCTCGAACTACCGTCCAATTGCACTCACTTCCCTTCTTTCTAAGGTCATGGAAACGCTGATCAATTATCAGCTTAAGAAATATTTCGAAGAACGAAAGCTTCTTAATGACCGACAGTATGGCTTTCGTTGCAATAGGTCCACTGGGGATTTGATGGTATATCTCACCGAACAGTGGCACAAGTCTTTACATCGATTTGGTGAAAGTAAGATTATTGCGCTTGATATTTCAAAAGCATTCGATAGAGTTTGGCATCAGGCTCTTTTATCTAAAATGCGTGCATTTGGATTCGATGAGTCTCTTCTTCGCTGGATTAGTAGCTACCTTTCTAACCGTTCATTACAAGTTGTTTTGGACGGCTATAAATCTGAAACCCACAAAATAAATGCTGGTGTGCCCCAGGGCTCCGTTTTGTCTCCGACACTTTTTCTTATTTTCATTAACGATCTTCTGTCTTAAACTACTAATCCACTAAATTGTTTTGCCGACGACAGTACCCTCAGCTTTTCATATTCGTTCTTAAGTTCACATCCCTCAGCTTCGGACGAGGAATTAGGGTGGCAACGTATGTTAAGTTCATTAAATTCTGATCTAGACAGCATTGTCCAGTGGGGAATAAAAAACCGCGTAGAATTTAATGCTTCAAAAACTCAATACTGTCTTTTGTCGTTGAAGCGAAACTTACCTCCCTTGCCATGTCATGAGTGGCTCTTGCATTGTTGAAACAGAACAGCTTTCAATCCTCGGTATGTGCATTACCAACCACCTCTTGTGGAATAACCACATACTTGAAATCGCCAAAAACGCTGCAAAGTGCTTAGGCTTTCTTCGACGATGCAAGAAATTTTTTTCACCCAATGACCTGGCAGTCATCTACAAAACGTACATTCGTCCTAAGATGGAGTATAACTCCCATATTTGGGCAGGTGCTCCTTCAACCCACCTCAATCTTTTGGACAGTGTTCAGAGAAGAGCCTTTAAACTGATTAGAGATACGAACATCATCGAAACTTTCACGACACTCGAACATCGTCGTAATGCTTCTTGTCTCTCCTTATTTTATCGTTTTTTCTATAGACAGTGCTCTTATGAGATTGCCAGATGCATTCCTCCCCTGAAACAATTCAAACGTAATACTCGCGCTTCCAGGAATGCCCATCAGTTTACCCTTGAGTCCAATTTCGGACGTACTGTTAAATACAGAGATTCCTTCTTCAGCCGTACCACGCGAATGTGGAATGTATTGCCCAGCTCTATTTTTTCCTCTCATTACAATCTTCAGAAATTTAAAACTAATGTGCATCGGTATCTCCTTTTAAACTCTCTCCTTTTTTCCTAACGCTCGTACTGTGTTACTTAACATGTTAAGGGTAGTCACAACCCCTAGAGTGCGCGCAAATTATAAAAAAAAAATCAGCTAAACATGCGGCCTGGATCAAGTTTGATGTTTCCATTTGACTACTAAAACCGTGGCGTGATGGTAAGCATGTCTGCCTGTTAACCGAGAGGTTCGTGGTTCGAGTCACAACAGAGACAAAAATGTTTTCCACGGGTTGGGTCCCCTCCATTCAATGACATGGCATGGCTATGAGAAATTCGCTAGGCTCTGGGGCTAGGCTCTGTTGCGCTACCCTATTTATTTATTTATTTATTTATTTATTAAGACTAGAAAATATAAAGATTGAAACAAATTACAAGTGAAATAAATAATAGAAAAAAAAAATCATCTAAGTGAGGCACTGTTTTTAAGCTTTTGCTTCAAACTATTTTATGTTTAAATCAATGAGTAAATGATTTGAGTTAGGTAATCTACTTATGCGCGATATCGGCTCATGCATGCCATACAGTCTTGGCCAAATATATTAGACACCCTCAAAAAGATGCCATAATTTCAAAGCCGAGTAAAATTTAAAAAAAAGTATACAGAAATGTTGCAATTCTTTTTTTTATTAAAGAAAATTTGATATTTCATATGGCCACTCCTCGCTTTGATGACTGCTGCTATTCGTTTAGGCATAGAGCTTACGAGCTTACGGCATTCGTCAGGACTTATTGTGAGTCATTCTTGCTCAAGAACCTTCTTGAGCATCTCTTTTGAATGAAAATTCCCCATAGATGCTCAATTAAGTTCAGATCCGGGGACTGGCAGGCCATGGAAGCAGGTCAGAGGCATTTTAAGAAAACCACATCATGGAGAAGGCGGACATGTGAAAGGGTGCATTGTCTTGCTGAAACAACACGCCCCGCATATTTTTATCACC
This sequence comes from Melanostoma scalare, assembly GCA_949752695.1. Classification (NCBI taxonomy): domain Eukaryota; kingdom Metazoa; phylum Arthropoda; class Insecta; order Diptera; family Syrphidae; genus Melanostoma; species Melanostoma scalare. Next base: position 149,758,272 of record OX456986.1, read on the forward strand.
CAAAAATATACTGGAAGGATGACATCAGCGTCTTTTCCATCACATTAATGTATTTTTTGAGTCCATGTGACCCTCACAAATGAAGATCTTAACCACTTCGTCCGTTGCCGTGCAACCCCATAACGCTTAATCTTCCGTGATTAATGCTTAGAACTACACATTTTGGGTAGCATTCCTCACCAACATGCCGCCTCACAAAGGTTACACCAGGGTTTCGAAACACCTGCGAAAATAAGTAAAATAGCCTTATTTCAAAAGCTCAAAATAACTAAGTGGGTGGCAATTTAAAACAATTTTTAAAGTTTCCGAGTTTGAGGCTTTATTATAATGCTAACTTTTAAGTTTGACTCATTTGACCACAAAACGGTCGGTACTCCAATCTTGTTTAGTAAAGTTTTAGTATTTTTTTGCCCATTCTAGCCGCAAATTTCTGGCTTTTTCCTCGCCTTGCAACCTTTCAAAGTAGCTTCTCCGAGTCTTTTTCTAACAGTTCTAGACAAAATCTGTTTCCCACAATGTTGTGATATGTCAGCTAACAGATTTCTAACCTTTTAAGTAAAAGTCGACCACGCTCTTGAAACTCGTCATTGTATATCTAAACTATAGTAATTTTACTGGACACCTTTTTTCATCTCCTGCATTGATCGTTAGGTGGCGCAACATCGCGTGGGGAAGCGCGAATCAGCTGATGTGGAATGTTTATTTTTAGCGTGCGTAAGAAAGAAAAAAATATATATTTGTATATATTTGTTTCCTGCTCATACGCATATAATTTTCCTCCTCTTCAAATACAGTCTTGTGGAATACATTCCAACTTTTGTGGCGTACGTTCAATTCCCACTTTGTCACCGGAACGATCAAAGTAATAGTACTATAGAATTTATATACAATGAACTCGTAAAATGGAATGATTTTATTTAATTTGGCAAATGACAGTTTCCGTTTTTCTGACATGATAAGTTAGGGTTCTACCATAAGAGAACTACAGGGTGATTCATTTCATGATTAAAACATGTCAGTCTTCCCCACTGAATATTACAAAGCTTGATATCGTACAGGTTCAGTCCGCACTTCCTTCGACCTTCTTGGATCGATGGCTGGTAGCTACTTCTCATCAGGATTAGTTCTTCCTGTTGTCAATGATTCAAGCTCCGAATCGACCTTTGGCGTAGTTGCTAAAATGTTTGGAGCCTCAGTTAGAGATTCGACCTCATTTTCTTTGAATTTGCTGCCGGGTTTGGTCTCACCTATTACTATTGCTTCTTGTAATGTGGTGTGTTGGCTATCTGTTGGAAGATATATAGGTTCACACTTTGATAAATTACCTTCAACTAGTGTAGATCTCATTTGATGGATATGCCTCCTGTACGATGTACCATCGCAATCTACCATATAATGAAGGTGTCCATCTCGTTTAGTAATTTTCCCAAACTTCCATCTACACTCTTTGTTTTGATAAAAACGAACCTGTACTAGATCTCCGATATTGAAATAGCGTTTGCATTCTTATGATCGTTCCTATCCTGTCATCAAGGGCCGCAACAAATCGAGCCTAGTACGATACGGAAATTTTAACATCATTTCCGCTGAGCTTTCACCAGTAGTCGAGCTAGTAGTTTTTTTTATACTGGACTAGGAGACGATGTAGCCTGGTATGGAAATATCCCGAATCGTTTTTGGATGAATGTAAACCATTCTTCCAAACCTGGACAAATCGTTCAGCCTGCCTGTTCGTGATGGGTGAGCTGGAGAGGTGCGTTTGTGTAAAATGGCGTTGGATTTTAAAAACTCTTGGAACTCCTTTGATATAAAATTACTGCAATTGTCGGAAACTAGGACCTTCTGAATTCCAAATCGAGCTAATATTTCTCTTAATGCATATATTGTGAAAACTCGTGATTCTGTTCATTTGGGATGACTTCTAACCGCTTTGTTTTAGCGTCGACAAATTTGACCAACCCCGGCAGCAAATTCAAAGAAAATGAGGTCGAAAAAGGGCTGATTAAATTCGAGGTCAACATTGAAATAAACACCAAGGTCTCGAAAACATCCATTTTTATGATTTACCCATTGCATAATGACCAGACATCGAATACACAGCTTTACTAGGCTCCTGTTTTTTCGAGAAAGTCGTGGTTTCGCATTTTGAGGGGTTGAGATTTAGGCCACTCATACTGCACTATATTGCAAGAAGAAGTACGCGATGAGCAGCATTCTTATTGGATTTAAAAATGTTCATATCGTCTGCGAAAATCAAAATTTTATTAAAAGAAATGCATGAGACGACATCACTGATTGCGACAAAGAAAAGCAAAGGTCCAAGATGATTGCCCTGTGGCAGAGCAATAAAAGTTTTCAAAAACTTGCTATGAAAAATAATAAGTTCTTTTTTCCAGATAGAGAAGGGAACACCAAATGCACTAAGTTTATTGAATCTTACAACGTGAGAAAGTTGATCGAATGCTTCGGAGAAATCAGTGTAAATACAATCGAGCTCACACCCATTTTCAAGAGAGTTGGAACATTTATGATAAAAAGAAAGCTTTGGTTGGTTGCCGTCGATCTTCTTTTGATAAAGCCATGTTCTTGCAAATAATATTTTTTGTATAAAAAGAGAGTTCTGCATTTCTGTCCGTATGTGAATCGACAGTCTGAACCGCTTAACCGATTTCCTTCTAAGTTTGCAGTTAGTGCTTGAAGAGCAGCTTACAGAGAGGATTTTGGAATTGGGCGTTGGGTAGTCCTAAAATAAGGCTACCTTCCATACAACCTTCAAGATAAACACCAAGATAATACTTGTTTTTCTCCAAAAAGAGACCTGTGAGTACTGGTGAGTCGAAGTTCATTGGGAGCACCGGAAAAATACGGTCTCGATTATAATTGAATCGGTGATTGTTAAAACAACATAAGTGAAATTTTTATTTTTTTGTAGGAGAGACAAAAATGTTGTGTTTTCTACCATAAGCAATGATAATAATAATAATTGAGTTTTTATTGAGACTTTTTTTTTTTTTTTTTTCATAGTTACAATTTTATGTGAGTAAAATATACAGTGTTTTATGAAGTAGCTGACTTTGAATTGGTCTAGCTTTTACGTAATGGTTTTGATTTAAAGAATAATTATTTAAATTAATACTTAAAACAAATTAATACATCAGATGAGAAAAAGAAAAAGTTTTTAAGTGTTGCTCAAGGACACTTACAGATTTTACAGTTTGTGATGGTTTTCTTAAAACTAATGATAGAAAGAACTTATTTACAACTTACGACTAAAATAATAATAATAATAATAATAACTTAGAACTAAAAAGGTGCTTAAGTCAATTCAAGTGAAATGACATTAGCACAATTCCGAATCTAGGAATGAACGAAAATAACAAACTACACATTTTAATGCAATAAAATAATGTTTAAATTAATTCAAGATGAATATTTAGAGAAATGTTATCCTCTATAAGTGACGGGATTGCTTCTCGCGAAGAAGCCAGAAAGATATTCGTTGTTGTTTAGTTGGAGGCATTGTCTGGAGGAGTCGTTAGCTAGGCTAATTGGGGACATATAATATCTTTCTTCTAACATAAAATTTATATTTTCAAAATATATATTTTTTATTAGAGGGTTTTCATGATAACTAAATTTTTGTATTCTTTTAATTGCCAAGTCAGAAAGATAATATAAAAGAGGTTGAATTTTGGATTCTTTATATAAAATTGAGTTTTTAAACCATTTTCCATTAGGCCTTCTATATTTGCGAAGACAATTTCTTAAAATATATCTCTCAAAAATTTGAAATTCCTTAGCTACTGTGGGAGAAATTTTGAACCAAGAAATAAAACCGTAAGAAAGTATGGGGCGAATAAGAGTCTTATACAATAAAAGTTTTGTATTTTTATTAATAAATTTAGATCTAAAAAGAAATTTAAGTTGACCGGCTGCTACTTTACTTTTATTGAGTGAGAGTCTTGCGTGGGGATTCATTCTTAGTCTATGATGAAGATTTATTCCTAGATATTTTATTTGATTTCTTAATGGAATTGGATTACGGTTGATAAAGAGTTGAAGCTGTTTACTCTCTTTAACAGCTAGGTAATGTCCTCTAGGGGAAGCATTTCTAAAGCAAATCAGTTCACATTTTTGAAAATTTATTGAAATTCCCCATTTATCAAAATACGAAATTACCTGCTCAAGGTGAGATTTAATTAGTTTAAGTCCTTCATGGGGTCTTTTGTGAGGGGCATAAATGATTGTATCGTCAGCATATTGAATACTCTTTGAAGGTCCTATGGAAGATGGGAAGTCGTGAATAAATATATTATAAAGGAATGGACCTAGAAAAGAACCTTGCGGTACACCAGTATGAGTTTGAATATGATTTGAAAAAAGTGAACCAATTTTTATTTTAAGGTAACGATTGCAAAAAAAACTGTTTAGAATTTTAATAACATTAACTGGAAAATTTAGTGAAATCATTTTGAAAATAAGTCCGTCTGGCCACATTGAATCAAAAGCTTTTTTAAGATCCAATGCGCATGTTACCGTACATTCTCTTTTTCTCAAATTATCTAAAATATTATTTTCTAAAAGTAATATTGCATGTTCTGTAGAATGACCTTTTTTAAATCCAAATTGTGTATTAGGAATAATATTGTTTTCTTCACAGAATGGTTCAATTTGTTTATATATAGCTCTTTCTAAAATTTTACCAAAATTTGAAATGAGGGAAATCGGTCTAAAATTGTCAAGGTCATTACTATAACTTTTTTTCTTTATAGGGATAAGAATGGCTTCCTTCCAAGCCGTGGGAAAATAAGAATTATTTATACAATTGTTAATGATGATTGTAATAGGTCTTAGAATTGGTTTACTGCATTTTTTGATAAAAAAATTTGAAATTTTGTCAGGACCAGACGATTTTTTATTATTTAAGTTAGCAATAATGTTTTCGATGAAGGGAGGTGAAACAAAACAATTTTCGGAAGTAGAATCTGATTTATTTTGGAGAGAAAAAGACGAAATGGTAGATGTATTGAGATTAAAGAAAGAATTTTTGGCTGTAGAAATTTCAAGGGCTATGGCAGGGTTAAGCATATGACTGCGTTCTGCATATACTTCACTAAAGAAATTTTGGAATGCATTAATTTTATCTGAATCTGTATAAAGAGTAGTGTTTCTATATGTCAGTGGGTGGTGAAATGGGTTTGATTTGTTACGACCAGAAAGCTGGTTAATTTCTTTAAAAACTTGAGGCGATGGTCCGAGATTTTTAAGTCTTGATTTAAGGTTTTCGTTAAGATCAATTCGAATTTTATCTTCTATAATTTTACTTAAGCAAGAAATACGACTAGAAAGCTCTTGATAATTTGGATTAATTCGATTTCCATTTAAATGGAAGATACGTTTAAGTTGACTTTTCCAAACCTTTCTAGTTTTCATAAGGGCAATTGTATTCTGACTGATATTTTTAAATGAACTTTTAATTTTGCGTAAAGATGAATGACTGGACAAGCAAGTATTTAAAGCATTGGTGATAAATTCAATATGACTGTCAATTTCTGTATTTGATAAATTTACATCATTAGGGATATGGTGGTTAGAAATAATATGGTCGAGTTGTCTGTTGCAGTTATTCCAATTGGTGTATTTGAACGAAAGTGGTTTTAATTGAGTATCAGGTAAAGGGTTAAAATTTATAAAATTTAGAGCTAAAAGAACTGAGAAATGATCGGATAGTGCATCGAGAGTAAGACAGGAATAATTTTGAGATTGTGGAAAACCAGAAGTAAGACTGGGAGATGTTAAAAAGAAGTCAATGTGAGAAGATGATCTAGGATACGTAGGTTCGCCCGGAGAAATAATATCTGTTTGGAAAAAATTATTTTGATACCAATTAAAGAGATTCGATCCATTTTGATTTATAACCGTGTCTCCCCACATATGATCTCGGGAATTAAAGTCACCACCAATAATGAAATGACTAAATTCAGATAATGTATTGAAGAGCTCATCAAAAATTTGCTGAAATGGTTGTCCAATGCTGCTAGGTAAATAAATTGAAGCAAGTGCAATTCTTTCTGAATGACCAGTGGAGTCATTAGATTGAATACTTACGATTGTAGCCGAAATAATACTGCTGTTGAAATGTATAACTGAGTGTTGGATTGTATCTTTGAGAAGAATTCCAGTGCCAACACCTGAATCATTTCTAATGAATTTATAATTTTCGAAGTGTCTTTTATGCTTAGATTGTAAGTGTGTTTCTTGTATAAAAATAACAGTGGGTTTAATATCCTCAATGAGAAGACACAGGTCTGCGCACTTTTCAGAGGATATTAAAGAGTTTATATTAATAGTTAGAGCTTTCATATTCATGGTAAAAGTGAAGCAATAAAGCCGAGATATGCACTCGGTCTATCTTGATCATTAAGAAGTTTATACCGTGGCCAAAAGTCTTTTACTTTTGACAGTAAAATATTAAGTGGAATCCCGAAAAGATTAACTGACTCATTCATAAAGTCACCAAAAATTGATTTTTCACCTTGAAGTGACTTGTTTGGTCTTACAGAACGAGCAGATGGAACGTTATCCTTAACTACTTCAGCAAAAGAAATTTGAGGATTTCGACTAAAAATTGCTGAGTTTACTTCAGTTAATCTTCTTAATCGGACATTATTATTCATAGAGGATTTAGTTTCCTGTTTTTGAATGTATTCAAGTCTTTTTTTACATTTGCTAAAATTTGCTGGATGGCCAAGTTCCTCGCAGTTGACACAATAAACTTGAGACGAAGAGCCGTCTTCATTTGTATTAGCTGAACAATCTACAAAATTTTCACCATGAATTTTGTTGCATTTAACACAGCGTGGAGTAAAGGCACAATATCTACTTGAATGACCAAATCTTTGACATCTAAAACATTGGATTGGACCGTGTCTTTTTATGGAATCCCACCATATGCTATGATACATAATAAACTTAATTTTTTTCAATTTAGCAATTTCTTCATAATTTTCGACAGTGCAAATGAATACATCTAAACTAATATTATTATCTCTAGACCATTTTGTGGAAAAAGGTTTAATTTGAACTATTTTTAAAGAATTATCGATTTCAAGTAATTCTTTTCTGACTTCTTCAGGAGAGAAGCAACCATTAAGACCTTTTAGGAGGATTGAAGGATTTCTTAATGATTTTGGTGTAAAAGAAAAAGCTTCTACTTTATCTGATTGTTTAAAATTGTCAATAAACATAGTATGTAACTCAGTATTTTTAACAAATAACTTAACTCTACCATAGCCTATATTTTTAAATTTAATGTTATTAATTTCATCACTAAATTCAGATTTAATAAAGTCAATAATTTTACTTGTTTTGAGTCCTTTGACATAAATGGGAGGGCACCATTTTAAGTTTTTCTCTTCTGTGATGGTTGGTTGAACAGTTGATTGAGTAGTTGGGTGAATATTTGGTTGAATAGTTTCATTGCTATGATCTTGACCTTGCTCTTCAAAAGACATCATTTCATCTTCATTTGAACTAATTGTGTAAAATTTGTTGTTCGATAATCTATTGTAATTTTCTTTGATTGGTTGAACAATCTTCTTCTTTGAGGATGACGGAGTATGGTCTAAAGCTATCTGCCTCTTTCTTCTATCCATAACTTTAATGAAGCAGTCTTGATCATTGATAAGAATTTCACGGAGTTTATTTGAAGACAATTCCAATTTGGATTCTTCAATATTGGGAACGTTTTTTACTGGGATCTCTGATGGGGTCTTCATGGTCTTAATTGTACAGTCAGCATTTTGGTTGGAAGTATCTGGTATTTGGGGTGGCTTTTGCGGCCACCCGTGGATAACACTCATTTTATAGCGGATCTTTCTTGTTTCTATGTTTTTGGTTTCTTTTTTTATATCAATTAATTGTTTTATATCAATTTTCAATTTTTGAAAATTTTTTGTTTTTGAAAAATTTTTTTTTTTTTGGGAGAAAAATTCAAAGACGTACGATCACTACGAAGTCGACTCAGTTTTTCTTATCTACCATAAGGTATGAAAATACGCAAAAATAACTATTTTCAATAATCTGTTACTTTTAATAATTATTATTTTTATTATTATTTTTGCGTATTTTCATTGCTTATGGTAGAAAACACAACATTTTTGTCTCTCCTACAAAAAAATAAAAATTTTACTTATGTTGTTTTAACAATCACCGATTCAATTGCTTTTCACCGCAGGTTGTTTAAGAAAGATTGCATATCAACATTTGAAAAATTTTGGTTTTTGTAATTCTTACTGACTTTTGAAAATTTTTTTAATTTTTTTGATAGTTTTTAAACTTTTTGTGAAAACATCTTCTGGCAAGATTTTAATATTTGCATGCTTAGTTCTCAAAAAACATGTTTTTTAAAAAGGTGTAAAATTCAAAACTGGTCTTTAAAAAACTGGGGCCGAATTATACGTGATCGAGTAATAGGTGACTGAATTATGTGTTTGTGGAACTACTTCTCACGTTATCGAACACTTTAGTATCGAAATTTGACATTCTTTCATCAGTTTTTGAACGAATTGAAGTTGATAATTTTAACAGTTGACTGATGTGTAATAAAGAGCGAATTTCGAAAAATAGTAATCACTCATTCGATACTGGATGCTGTAATTCTGCGATTTTGATTAAATTTTCATCGTTTATATATAAGCAACTCCAAAAAATGACATTTTGATATTTGCGCTTGAAACTTTTGAAATATTTAATTAAATTTTGTTTCAATATTTTATGTATTTTATGTGATTTTTCTCAATTTTCATAATTAATGCGTAGTTGACAACCCTGTCCCACCAAATATATTATGAAAAGCGAACACTTTTGTACCTAGAACACAATCCGCAATTCATGCGACTCAGTCGTGCGCATTTTTTAAAAAGTCTGTCTTATTAGGCACTACACTACACTTATTATAGTGTGAAGGTTATCACACTTGAATGAGTTAAAAAACGTAAGAACACCACAACTCTTTTTCTATGGCCCAAAACAAAATTTCTAAAGGAATTGTTGCAAGCAAGAGTGGTATGGTGTGGTCGGATGGTTATAACCCACTAAAAGCATAATCATCATTTTATTACGCTTGAGGGAATATCGACAAAGTAATTTTCTTAAATACATTTAAGGGACTTGTGATGAGTGGTGAGTTGAAGCTCAATGGGAGCACCTGAAAAATAGGGTTTCGGTTATAATTGGTTTTTCTATAAAAGGGGAGAATAATTGATAAGAATGCCGGCATGGATTGGACTGTGAATTTATTGTTTGTTATTGATAAGTTTACCAAGCAGAACCCTATGGTTGTGAACGTTCAGGGAGATTTTATTTTTCCTTGTAAGTAAGTATTTGACAATAGGCTTTGAGAATGATAAATCTTCCCTCTAATGCCGATGTCCTTGATTTGTTTTGGAATTCATCTCTTCTTCTTGTCTTGGGTCTTAGATTCAATCTGTTTACAATGTGTCACTCCTAAGTAAAGGATTTACTTCGTTGGAGTACTTCACTCTCAACGGATCTTGAAAAGACACTTAACAGTTGCAGTTGATCGGTTCACATGTATCAGCTGCGTTCTTTCTGGGGAAAAACACTAAGTTACGAGCACCCTTTTTAGAGAAGTGTACGTAAGGATTAGTCGGAAAATTTCAGAATAATCGGCAGACACATTTTTGGTTTCACACAACACAACTGGAAACACGTTTTATTCCAGAGAAATTTGACATTGACCCAAGAGTAATTCATAAGAAAAAAACAACAGATAAAATTCAATGAAACGAAAAAGCAACACAAAAAATAAAGTTTCTGTGTATACAAGTCAAGGCAAACTCCCCACACTCAGCATTTAGTAGTGGGGACTATGACGTAGCTGCCAGCGACACGAAACTGAATAACGCTCTGGCCTTTTGAGTTCACTCCGTGACGTTAGAAGTTTCACTTCATATTTATTTATTTATTTATTTATTATTTCATCAATGGATAGACAATCTGTTGACTACAATTAATCTAATTCTTAAATTAAATTATCTTTAAACATTTTTAAAAATATTTGATACAATACTCTTAAACATAACTTTATTCATTTGAAGGTCGACTTCACTGTGAATTAAATTTAAAAGTGATAGAGAACGGGTTACGGGTTCATTTAGTCCATAGTTCGTCCTGTGACTTGGAATTAAAAAGAGAACATCCCTGTTTCTCAGATTTCTCTCAGGAAAATAAAAAGAGATAAGATTTAATAATTTAACGACTTAATTTTGTTGTTGAGGATATCTTTTATAAAAACAACACAAAGAGTTTCTCTTCGACTTTTTAGAGGTTGTAAATCGATTAACGCGCATCTAGAGCTGTAGCTAGGTAAACCATCTGACCACCTCAATTTTCTTAAAGCAAAGCGGGTGAATCTTTTTTGAATATTTTCAATTCTGTCACTTCAAAAACCGAAAATATACATAAATAGGACACAGTCTGCAAGAATATGAATTTTCTATTATCATCGTCTCCGCTTTGTTCATTCATCATGCGGATTTTTGATCCTTTGGGGCTCATCTCTCACTTTATTATACGAGGGAGAATAATTCCTCAAGAAGTTTGGAGAGAAGGTACCAACTGGGACCAATTTTGCCACGGCTGAGAGAAGAGTGGCTTGTTTTCATAAGAGAACTAAAGAAAATTGAAATGCTAAAAACTCCACGCCTGTACGTTTCATGGTCCCCTAGTGATTTTGCACCCGATCTCATAGTCTTCGTAGATGCTTCAGAGAAGGCTTTCGCAGCTGTCGCATACCTCCGTTTCCAAAAAGAGGATGCAACAGAAGTGGTTCTTGCTATGGCGAAGGCCAAGGTTGCCCCGGTAAAAAAACTATCCGTTCCCCGATTAGAGTTGCAAACCGCTGTGTGTGCGCTTAGCATCGACGATTAAGATGTCTCATTCTATTTTCGTCATTCTTGTTTCTATCGGACTCAAAAACAGTGCTGTCGTGGATCAATTCTGTTGATTTTAAGTTCCCGTCATTCGTTGCCGTTAGGATCGTCGAAATTTTGGATACAACCTCACCACGACAATGGTTCCACATTAGTTCGGTGGAAAACGTTGCTGACGATGGCACAAAATGGAGTGATCCATGCATGGGAAACTTTGACTGCAGGTGGTTTAATGGACCAGCTTTCTTGAAAGATTCTTTTGAACTTTGGCCAATTGAATCCAGCCTTTCGAACAAAGCAGATGGTGTTGCCAATAAGGCAGAAGCAAACATCATGGCGCATACGGCCTCCCGAAATATTTCATTACTCATCTATGACGAAATCAAGCCAAGGTTTCAAGCAAAGTGGGGTTCTTTAGTGAGAGTTATTGCCTTTTTACTTCGCGCCAAGGACCTTCTTCGTAAGAAAGAAATAACAAAAGAACATTTCGTGACACCGTTTGAAATTCACCGAGCAGAAGATTGGCTATTTAGGAAGATCCAACAAGATGTATTTTTGCCTGAATTAACTTCATTAACGCGGGTAAAGCTGTAGAAAACTCTAGCTCACTACGCAGCTTATCTCCATTTATGGATAAAGAAGGCACCATACGCATGAGCTCGTGGGCACAAAAGGCACTCATCACCTATGCCGCTCGGAACCCTGCAATTCTACCAAAGCATCATCCATTGCTAGACACATTTGTACAATTTCATCACGACCGCAATTTCCACACCGGCGGCGGCGCATCTCTAATAATCTGCTATCGTTCGCGAAAACACGCACCGCGCTTGTGTCCGTTAAACCTGTGAACAATTCTCCCAACAAGCAAATAAACAAAAAAAAAAAATTTTTTTAAATATTCCATCCATTCTCCTACCTTTATAAAACAATAAACAATTATTTTCCTGCCGCGTCGCGCTACATAAATTAATTCAGTGAATTTAACCTATTCAGTGCCGTGTGTCTTTCAATCAAGTCAAAAAAAAAAAAAAAAAAAAAAATAGACCTAACACAGTGCGTCCCCTTTAACCATCTCCTCCCCCACACCACTCGCATAGTTTCGTTGGCTGCACACATTTCTTCGATTTGATAATTTCTTATCTTATCTAGGTGGTGTGTGCAGGCAATGAAGCTGTGGGTTTGCTGGCGGATAGTTGATCAACGGTGTTGACTCCGTTGGTTAATCAAAGTCAAGTTGCTGGCTGGGCATAACACCGCTAGTAATTTGCTTTGGTTTTCCAATAGATCTACACTTGTTGATTACACTTAGATAGCGTCTGCGATTGATATTTTGTTTTGTGTGTTTTTGTGGGTTGTAATGTTGGGTAAGTTTAGAGTCGATTTTAGCAACATTAGGGGGTTGCGATCGAATTTCTTTGCTGTGTACGCTCACACTGCAAAATACAGGCCAGCTGTTTTGGCACTGAGTGAAACACAGGTTGGTGTTGATTCTGATCCCTCAGAGTTCAACCTGCCTGGATATAGCTTAGTGCCATTATTCTTTTCCTCCCATGGCCTCGCCGTATATGTTAGGAATGATATTGCTTACCAACTTCTACCACAATACGGCCTCTGTTCTAATACGAACTTTAATTTCATGTGGTTAAAATTCACCGTCCGTAAGCATATCATTCACTATTGTTTTATCTATAGAAGCCCCAATTTAGATAGCAATTCAACCTCTAACGAGTTTGATGCGCTATCTGAGTCCATAATAAGAATTGTTTCCCTTTATCCTCACACTGAAATCGCAATTGCGGGCGATTTCAATGTACACAATTCATGGCTTCGACATTCTGGCCAGACAACACCCGAAGGAAAATATGTTGAGATCTTCGCTGAGTTTAACGAATTAACTCAACTTGTTGATGAGCCCACTCGGGTTCCAGATATTGAAGGCCATGCGGCCAACACTCTTGACTTATTTCTCACTTCTCATCCCGAAAAATATAGGGTTATAGTATCATCTCCTTTAGGCACATCGGATCATTGTGTCATATCGGTAGATTTTTCGTCTTCCGTCGCGGTAAAAAAAGATAAAGTCCCGAAAAGAACTGTGTGGCAATACGAGAAAGCCAATTGGGACGGCCTGAATAATTTCTTTCGAAATTTTAATTGGTCATTGTGCTTTCTCGACGGAAACGTTGACGCATCAGCTGATATGATATCTAACGTAATTCTCAACGGCATGAGAAATTTTGTTCCTCACAGAACAAAAAGTATCATCCCCAAAGAGAATTCGTGGTTCGATTTAAGCTGTAAAGAGGCGATTAGGGATCGAGAAAGTAGTTTTCGAAAATTTAAAGATAACCCTACTGTAGAAAACCGAAATTTGTTCAAACGGGCCAGAAATTTCTGTAATGCTCAAATAAAAAGGGCCAAGTTTTTACATGACCAAAAAGTAAGGCAAAAAATACTATTGTGTCCAAAAGGAAGTAAAAACTTTTGGTCTTTTGTCAAGAACATTAAGAACTCGACCACGTCATCGGTCCCAACGCTCGTCTTCAATGACTCTCCGTATGTCAGCTCCATCGACAAAGCCAATTTGCTGGCAGCTCAATTTGCTGCCAACTCGACACTTCCTTACAGCATATTGGCTCCACCCGAGCTCGAGTCTGCAAATTCTTTGATGAAGCAGATATTTTTTCGAACTCGCTCGGTTGCGAGAGTCCTCAAAGATCTCAACATACATAAATCCGCTGGTCCAGATGGTATCCCCGCCGTTATTCTGAAGAGGTGTTCTTCTACGCTGGCAAAACCACTGCGTAAACTTTTCCATCTTTCCTATTCTGCTGGGATTTTTCCGAGCAGATGGAAAACTGCATTTGTCCAGCCGGTCCCTAAAAAAGGCGAATCTTCCTCTCCTTCCAATTACCGTCCAATTGCACTAACGTCCCTTCTTTCCAAGGTCATGGAAACGTTGATAAACCGTCAACTTATGAAATATCTTGAAGAACGAAAGCTTCTTAATGACCGTCAGTATGGCTTTCGTAGCAAACGGTCCACTGGTGATTTGATGGCCTATCTCACCGAAAAGTGGAACCAATCTTTACATTGTTTTGGAGAAAGTAAGATTATTGCGCTTGATATTTCTAAAGCATTTGATAGAGTTTGGCATCAGGCTCTTTTATCGAAAATGCGTGCTTTTGGTATCGATGAGTCTCTTCTTCGTTGGATTAGAAATTACCTTTCCGACCGTTCAATACAAGTTGTGTTGGATGGCTTCAAGTCTGATACCCACTTAATAAATGCTGGTGTGCCCCAGGGCTCCGTTTTGTCTCCGACTCTCTTCCTCATTTTCATTAATGATCTCTTGTCTGAAACTTCTAATCCGCTTAACTGTTTTGCTGACGACTCGACCCTCAGCTTTTCATATTCGTTTCCAAATTCACGTCCCTGCTCTTCGGATGTGGAACTGGAACGGTTGCGTATGATAAGCTCATTGAATTCTGACCTTGACAGCATTGTTGCATGGGGTCTTATGAACCGAGTAGAATTCAATGCTTCAAAAACTCAATGCTGTCTCTTGTCGTTGAAGCTTAACATTCCCCCATTGCCATTATCCATGAATGGTACCTGCATCGAAGAAACCGAAAAGCTGTCAGTACTTGGTATGTGTGTAAACGATGATCTTCGTTGGAATGACCACATATTTGAAGTCGCCAAAAACGCTGCTAAATGCTTAGGCTTCTTGAGACGATGCAGGAAATTTTTCACCCCTTCTGATCTGGCTACTATTTATAAGGCCTTCATCCGCCCAAAACTGGAGTATAACTCCCATATCTGGTCAGGTGCTTCTCAAACATCCTTGCGCCTACTTGATAGGGTACAAAATAGAGCGTTAAAATTGATAGGTGATAGTTCAATCGTAGAATCGATTGATTCTCTTGAACATCGTCGAAACGTTGCCTGTCTCACTCTCTTTTATCGCTTTTTCTACAAACAGTGCTCTAGTGAAATAGCCAGTTGCATTCCTCCCCTGAAACAATTTAGCCGCAACACTCGCCTCGCTAGGAATGCTCATCAGTTCTACCTTGAGCCCAACTTCGGGCGTACAGTCAAGTATAGAGATTCGTATTTCAGCCGCACCACCCGAATGTGGAATGCTTTACCTGACTCTGTATTTCCCCTGCATTGCGATTCGCAAAGATTCAAAAGCAATGTGCATCGGTGTCTCCTATTAAATCCTCTCCTATTTTCCTAAATGCTCGCACTGTGTTCTACAACATTATAAGGGTATTCATAACCCCTTGATGTGCGAGCAAATTATAAAAAAAAAAAAAAAAAAAAAAAAATCAGACATTCGTGAGAGAGCTTTGATTATCAGTATTAGAGCAGTGGTCTTGAGGATGAAATCTCGATGCAATAAGTGCAAAGTTATGAACGCTAAGCCTCAGATGCCGCAAATGGGCCAACTTCCTGCCGCTAGAGTTGCCTTTGATTAAAGGCCGTTCATCCATGTGGGCGTAGACTACTTCGGTCCGATGCTTGTTAAATTTGGAAGAAGAACGGTTAAAAGATATGGAATGATTTTCACCTGCCTCACATTCCGAGCGGTCCAGATTGAACTCCTTAACGACCTGTCATTAGATCAATGCACTATGGCACTCCGTCGCTTTCTAATCAACCCAGTCGTCACGAAAATGGGCTGAATTCTGTTGGCACAAAAAATAATTTGGAAATTGACGTCAAGGAGATGGAAGAAGCCCTCAGTCAATACGCAGCGAAATATGAAGGCATCGTTTGGCGGTTCATCCCAGCGTATTCACCATGGATGGGTGGTGCCTGGGAGAGGCTTATTCAATCGATAAAGAAAACAGTTGATTTCGTCTTAAAGGAATTAGTGCCCAGAGTAGATGTCCTTCGGAATGCACTTCTTGAAGCTCAAGGACAGATAAACCGACGCCCCCTCACATATCTCCCAGTTGATCCTAACGATCCCAAGCCCTTGACCCCAAATCTCATGCTTTTTGGTGATGCCGATACGGATGTTACAGCACCAGGTGTTTTCCATGACAGCGACGTAAACAGCAAGCTGTACAGCCGCAGAGCTCAACACCTAATGGCCGAATTTTCTAAGCGATGGTACGCAGAGTATTTACCCGAGATCACAAGAAGAAGTAAATGGCACAAGAATGTGAAATCAGTTGTTGAAGGAAGCGTTGTAGCATTGGTGGAGCCCAACGATATAAAATCATCATGGAAGATGGGTGTAGTGGAAAAGGTGTATCCAGGTCCAGATGGAATAGTTAGAGTTTGTGACGTTCGGTTGCCTAATGGGAGCATAGAATTAAGAAGATCAGTTGGTTGACTTGCTGTGCTCGATGTTCGGTCTTCACTCTAGCGTTCAGACGGCCCTCGGAATGTTAGCAAGTGTCCCGAGTAGTATTGGAAAGATAAGAGACCGGCAATACCATATCATAATTTAAATTAATACTTCTGTCTCTTTTATTAGAAAGAGTTTAACGAAGTCTGCACATAAATGTCTGCCTAACCTAAATTAACTTGTCCCGTTTTTTCGAATCAAAACCGTAGAAGAAGTTAAACAAAGACATTGTATATTGTAAGATAACTTCGTACTATTCCTTTGCTTTGAAGTTAACTTTATAAATTTATAGATTCAATTTGTTAGAAAGGACTGTTAAACTTTAGAATTGTTGTTCGGCTTATTTATTATCATACCAATTGTAAGATTATATCTCTTATTAATAACTATTTGAGTTTATATTTAATCCTGAATTTTATAGGAAATAAAATCATCGTTTAATTCCTGATTGGAAAGATCTTTATTAATTGGAAAAAAAAGCGGTGCAACAACACGTGGCTTTGTAGTCTTTTAAAAAGTTTCGCTTCTGCCGTCTTTGAATTTAGCACAAATAATTCAGAACATTTGCGGATTTTAATGAAATCTTTTACGAACAAGTTAAATGAATCAGAAATCAAATGCCTAAAAAAAAACTCTACGTGACTCCGTCTAGGATGGAATATCGTGACCAAAATTAGTAGACATCTTCATCGTCTTTCAATTTGAGCTTCTAGAACATTTATTTTAGCATCTCTTGCTTCCCACTGCAATGTCTTCCATATACGAAGACAAAATCAAGTGCTCGCACTCCAATTTGAATAAACTTTTGTATGCCTCTACTTGTTCCTTACAAAACAACACGTACTTTTTTGTTCACCAGAAGGTTAGGCGCCTAATTATCTGACAAACAAAGTTGTGCCTCTGCATATTGTCGTTTACAGAGAGGCCAAAGAACATTGTTCACGGTGTGCTTGTGTGCTTACAGATGTGTTCAGTGCACTGGGACATGTAATATTTTTTTTAAGTGATTCCGTATAAGGAACTCGTCTTGTAAATTTCGTAAGATTTTTTTTTTCTGTTCTTCCTCATCAAACCTCCTACGTGCTCCTCATTTTGAGATATTTATTTTCTAAAAATAAAGTCACATGTGTAGGAGTGGGTGTACAATGTACATAGTCCCTATCAACCCTGTGGAGTGAAAACGATGAACAACACTGTCCCAGAATTTAGTATGGGAGTTGTTTACTTTTGGTTGAAGCACCTTAAATAAAAATCAAATGAATCACGTCAGCAGTCGATAGGTGGCTTTGGATAGGGGGGTATGCCAAATCCCAAATGAACAGGAAATGAAATGAAATTTTTTTGTTCCTTTTCAGTTTTGAGATGAGTAAACATACATACTAAGGGTGCAAAACTTTTCATAGTAGATGTGATATCAATTAATGAAATATCGATTACCAAGTTAAATGCATCGCTTGAATTGACACGATTATCGTCTTAATTGAAGGACTAAAAACGTGTTTAAAGACCTGAAAAAGTCACCCAAATTTATAGGACGCTAGTAAAAAAACTATCTTTCAATCGCTGAAAGCAAAGATACATGAAACAGTCTTTTAACGATGCAATCGACGACAATATTTTATGTAGAACCACGTCGTTGTGGCAAATTTTGCGAAAAGATCTTGGCCTACATCCTTACAAGAATCAATTAACGCATGAACTGAAGCCGCTTGACCACCAGAAGCGTCGTTTGTTCGTGAATTGGGCTGAGCAACAACTTGAAAATGATTCTGAATTTCATCGAAAAGTCATCTTCAGCGATGAGGCTCATTTCTGGCTGAATAGCTTCGTCAATAAACAAAATATGAGGTATTGGTTAGGCAGCAATCCACACGTACTCCATGAGTCATCATTGCATCCCGAAAAAATTACGGTTTGGTGTGGTTTATGGGCCGGCGGCATCATTGGGCCAAGTCTATGGTCTATGCCAAAAAGCCAGCGGCGATTGATGAACTTCGTACGAATATCGAACGTGAAATTGCAGCAGTATCGGCCTACTTATGCTTGAAAACCGTCGAAAATTGGGTTCAGCGTCTGGATTCCTGCAAGCGTGCCCGTGGTGGCCATGCAAAAGAAATTGAGTTTTATATACATCATGGCATCAAACGTACTTTTAAATAAAGAATTTCATTGATTCGGACATCAATGAAATTCTTTATTTAAGCGTTTTTGTTTATTAAAAAAAAAACTTTTGTAGCGCTCTTATTGAAAAACCCGATAGAATACAGTGCGAGCATTTTTAAGAAAATAGGAGAGGATTTGAAAGGAGACACCGATGCACGTTACTTTTGAATTTTTGTGAATCATAATGCGGGGGAAAACAGGGTCAGGTTGAGCATTCCACATTTGGGTGATGGGACTAAAACATGAATATCTATACTTGACTGCATGTCCGAAGTTGGGCTCAAAGTATAGCTGATGAGCATTCCTAGCGAGGCGGTTATTGCTGCAAGTGAATTGTTTCAGGGGAGGAATGCAGCTGGCTATTTCACTAGAGCATTGTTTGTGAAAAAAGCGAGAGAGAGAGAGAGAGAGAGAGAGACATAGACATAGATGTACTCTTGTTGACTTTCCTAAACAGTCTATATCTATATTGGTCTATAAAGAAGTGGCTTAAAATACCCAGGTACAGATACCAGCAATTGTAAACAAAGAAATTATGGTTGCACTACCATCGACAGCAATAGTGGTGCGTGCGCCTGGAAAGGATCCGTCAAGTCTATTGGACTACCAAATGTCTTAGATCTCACTTCAAGACACTCACATTATTCGAAAAATGCTATTCAGCACTTCAACAGCCATCAAAGGCCACAGAAAGTTAAACTTACAACCAATGCTTTTTGTAATGACAGCAAAAGTGCCGCAAATTCACCGCAAATGAGCCAAATCGAACGCAGCTGCAGCTGATTAATCGAAATAACGGCGAAAATATCTTATTTGCGGTAGATTGGTCACAATTGCAGCAGGTCAACACACACCCTTAGAGTGAAAGTGACCTGACTACAAATTCCTGTAATGTCTGATTTCGCAATAAACTGACCTAATATACTTTTTTGAACTTTATTGTTCATTTCTCACAAATGGAACTTTTAACCAAGTCATTTCCATTCTAGGTTAGGTTAGGTTAGGTTGAATGGGGGGTGCAGCCACAAGTGGCAACACCTCACTCGGATCTCAAGGATCCATTGTGCTCCCCGGGAAATCAGAGGATGAGGAAATGGGAGGATTGGAAAGGTAAATGGTTATTGTGGTAGGGAACTCCCACTGAACCATTTGGAGCCCTGAGTAAATTTCAGGACGTTGCTCAGTGGGAGGTTAGAGAAGTAGAAGTATTCTCCGAGGGTTTTTTTCCGAGTGTGGGCTAAGCTAGGACACTCACAGAGGAAGTGGAAAGATCCCTCCTCTGCCTCCTCATCTTGGCATCCTCTACATAAGTCGGATGTGCTAATGCCCATTCTCATCATGTGGGTACCCAACGAGTTGTGTCCCGTGAGAATGCCAATCAACAGAGAGAGCCGAGGTCTGCTTAGCTGGAGTAGAAATTCTGTTTTTTTCTTGGAAATATCTGGCCAAAGGTTTCTAGAGACTCGGCATGTTTCTAAAGATGACCACCTGTCATTGGCGGTTTTTAGAAAATTGTGTTTGATTCTGTTTTTTTCTTGCTCAAGTGGCCTTAGAACTGAGGTGTTCGTTTCGCTGGATTCGAGTGCTGACCCGATTTTAGCCAGCTTATCCGCCATTTCATTACCAATTATGTCACGATGTCATTTCCATTCTAAGGGCACGGCCAGGAACTGAGCTGCGAGTGGCGAAATTGGAACTAAACTGAAAGGTTAGAAGAAGCAAAACTTTGAGTTAGGCCACTTTCGTTATAAGGGTGCGAACAGCAGGTCTGGCTGCCCAGTTACAATTGCAGCGAATCGATCACAACTTCGGCCATTCCGGCTTCGGACTCAGCTGCGATTGGATTGACGGAATTACATTTGTATGGATGCACATGTGGTTAGAAAGACGCAATTGTGGTCTCTCAACTAGAACTGCGGTTGCATGGTCCCAATTACAGCTGTATAGTCGCAATTGCAGTTTTTTGCCGCAATTTTGGTTGATCTTCCGCAATTGCGATCAAACTACCAAAATCGTGGTCAATTTGCACACTCGCTGCCATTCACCACAATCCAAAATCAGAACTACAGCAAATCCACCGTAATAGCGGCAAATCGCCACAATTACCGTAAATCGACCACGATTACGAACGGGTGTTTTTTTTTTGAGATTCGTTTTTCAAATAGAGATAAAACTGACATCTTGTGGTCAAATCGGCCAACTCTAATTCTATTTATGTTCAGTATGGTTTGCCATTTTGTCACGAACAGGTTGACAAAAGAACAACGGTTGCAAATTGTGTAAATTAATTTCGAAAGTAATGGTTCAGTTCGGGAAGTTTACCGCAAACTCCGTCCATTTTATGGTCGACATATTCGTTCATCAGAGCAATTAATTCGGTTAACCATGGATCGTTTTCGCAATACGTTTACTTTATGTTATAATACGCATCCGCAGAGACGTCGAAAAGTGCGCACCGAAGAAACAATATTGCCGCTGTTGAGCAAAGTGTTGAAGAGGACCCGAATGAATAGATTCGCCACCGTGCACAGCAATTGGAGCTTTGTTCATCAAGCATCAGCTTAATGGAAGATTTTGCGCAAAGATCTTGGCTTACGACCTTCAAGAATTAAAGCCGCGAGACCATGCAATGCGTCGTTATTTTGGTTTATGGGCCAAATATGAGATTGATCTCGATGCTGATTTTCATCGCAAAATTCTGTTCAGTGATGAGGCTCATTTTTGGTTGAATGGCTACGTCAAATTGCAGCATTTGGAGTGAAGAGATCATGAGTACCTTGAAACGCCATTACATCCACAAAAACTGACTGTTGAGTGTGCTCTATGGGCTGCTGCAGTCACTGGGCCATACTTATTCCGAAATGATGCTGGGGAGCCATTTACTGTTAATGGAGACCGGTATAGTGCCATGATAACCGAACATTTTGTTCCCGAATTGGATGGCATGAATGTGGATGAGATGTTTTTTTTTTTATTAAAAGAGGAAACTTATGCTAATCTGGAACACTCAGACCTAATTGCCGGTCCATTGTACTACCAGGGTAGCAGCCTTTCCTTTTTTTGTGGTGCAGTAGATTGAAATAAGGTGGTTCTAATTTTCTATATAACCTCAAGGACGGCGTTCTGATGAAACTGGGAGACTGAAAGAAAAGTATATGCCAAGAGCGGGGTTCGAACCCATGCGTCCGGCCTACCTCCTGAACACTCTACCACTGCACTACGGCCGTCCCAAGTAGATGAAATGTGGTTCCAACAAGATGGCCCTTCATGCCACATAGCGCACGTCACAATCGATTTATTGAAGGAAACATTCGATGAGCGCATAATTTTGCGGCCACCAATATCATGTGATTTGACGCCATTCGATTATTTTCTTTGAGAAAATGTGAAGTCGCTCGTCGTCTACGTCAACAAACTAGAAACGTTAGGGGGCTTGGAAGCCGACATTCGACGCGTTACTGCCGGCCTCTAATGCTCGAAAAAGTGGTTGAAAATTGGACCTCTAGACATGTATTTGAGCCAGCCGCGGAGGCCACATGGCAGAAATCATATTTAAAATTTAATGGCATAAGATCCTTAAAATAAATCTATATTGATGGATATTAAAACGATTTTCTTGTGTTTTATTTCAGTTCGAAGTTCCATACCTCTTTAAAAAACACCCTTTACCAGTCGATTGCAACAGGCAGACACGCTAACCATTACACCACGGGTACCACTAATCCACCATTTCTTGACATTTAATTAGATTATGATGTGCTTTTTTCCTTTGGAGCTGGGATAAGCTCGTTGGGTTCAGAGTCGTCCATACAACAAAGGACGCTGGCAGATCAATAGCTCAAACGCCGAAAAATCAACAGTCAAATTTTTGTTAGAAAATACCAAAAATTCCTTAAGTCGCTAGATTTTGATCTAGCTTCTTACTCCAAGGAGACTTGGCTCAAAACTATGAATCTCTGGGTACACTACGTAAGTACGAACCCCTAGTTTTCTTATTGTGGGAATAGTCTATTTAAAATATTGGTACTTATTAGACAAGGGCTGATTCACCAGTCATGGTCCGGTGTCATCGTAGAACATGATGGATCCCTCGTTCTCAATGATGATGTTGTTGTCCATCACACTGATGTATCATCCTTCTCACTAGCTGATTCGGGTGGTGTTGGTAATGTTTTGCACTAGCTTCTTCCTGAAGAGCACTGGGTCTAGAGGGGTTATATTGGCTTCAGTGTACAGTTGTTTGCTCCTGTAGCGCTTTCGTCTCCGGCCGTGTGTCGGTCAAAGTAGAAGCCAGTGCAGATTTTGATTGTTTTCCTATCATAGAGTCAAAGCTCGCTCATGGCAGTCTTCGAACTGAAGAACCAGACTGGGAAAAATCAGCTAAAGTTGCTTATAGAGCAGTATTCTTTCGGCTGAAGTGGACTACTAGTTCTTTTCAGCAGAAAGTGCACCCTGTTGAAGGCTCAACTGGTTTTTTTAATACATTCCTGTGGATTGCATTTCATCAGGTTTTTCCGTTCGATTTGGCATGAATGGTGTATGCATCAGGAATCTTCAGGACCAGTTTCATGCAGTTAGGTAATCCGACCGGCTCTGTCATTTGAGGATCTCCTGAAGCAGACTAGTCCTACTTGAAGGTGTTGATCCGAACGCCCGCGCCCCATTGCTTGTAGAAGTGTTAAGTCTGCTGACAAGGCCTCTACTTTTTTGAGTGCGAGCAGACAGCGCAGGTGAGTGAGTTGTAATCGTACACAAGATTTTCACTCAAGTTGGAAGTGGTCCTAAGGCTGTAGAGAAAGGCACACATATTGTAAAGGGTTTTCCATTAAGAGCTATCCATTTTATTTCTTAAATAAAAGCGCCAGCCATTTGAGATATCAAAAAACATATATTTCATATTAAAGTACACCCAATACCATTACGAATGGAACTCTATTTCGTTCATATGTCCTCCACGGGCGCGCTTGCAGCGTTGAACGTTGAACCCAATTTTCGACCACTCTCTCGCACATATCGACCGGTATTGCGGCAATTTCGCGTTCAATATTGGCTTGAAGCTCCTCCAAAGTCTCTGGCCTGTTGGCGTAGACCAACGACTTGACATAGCCCTAAAGAAAGAAATCCAAAGGTGTCAAATCACACGAGCGCGGCGGCCAATTGATCATTCCATTTCTTGAGATAACACGTTGACCAAATTTCCTCTTCAAAATGTTGATGGTTGCATGAGCTGTATGGGCTGTAGCTCCATCCTGCTGGAACCACATGTCACTAATATCCATTCCACGCAACTGACGCCAAAAAATGACGCCAATGTGGTTTGTGCGATGCCCAATTCCTGTGAACGACGTGGAATTGACTGATTTGGGTCGTTCTGAACGGATGCACTTACGGCCGCGATATTTTCAGCACTCCGTCCTAATCTTTGTCTCACTGGCACGGGAACATTGTGCAGCAAAAACGTGGATTCAAATTTGTGCACTAAACTAAGAATTGCTGCACGGGTGGGACGATTATAACGACCAAAAATCGGAGTTAGCGCTCTTAAAGTTTCAGCGACTGACTCAAATTTTTATAGTACGCTTTAATAATTTGGAAACGTTGTTGATTCGTGTAACTCACAATGATGAAATGGTAGACCTTAATGAGCAATCTGACGTTTACAGAATGTCAAAAGACCTTAAGGGCGCGTTTACATTAAAGAAACAAAATGGATAGTCCCCAATGGAAAACCCTGTATATTCTATGACGCCATCGAATTGTTGTTGATATAATGTTTTTGCCAGACCTCATAAGATTTGTTACCTCGTTACGTAACTTCGTTCAACATCCACAAATAAGTCATCATTAAGTAACGAAAGAAGGTACTTTTTCACCTTCTCATTTGAAAGTTGCAACATGGACAAAAAATCCAATCCAAAACGGATAGAAACTTTAAAACCTTAATTGAGTTTTTCAAATTGATTATCAAAACAGCACAGAAATTTACAGAAAAATCACCTCACATCTTATGACAGAGGGCTTCGAATGAGAACCAAACCTTAACACATGCGACAACAAAGTCTATGAGCTTACACGTTTCCAAACATCCTTTTCTTATCCTTCGGTTGTTATAGGAAAGGACGTACGTAATCTCAGTTACGAAACAGATTAAGTTTTTTCTTTCTTTCTCTAAGGTGTAATGTGGGTGTGTTTTTTTCTCGAAAACATTTCGTACTCATAAATATCAAATTTCCAAGAATTAGATACAAAAGTTATAAGTACAGAGCTCCTTAAAAAAAAACTCCATAAAGAAATACAACAAAATAAAAAACACGAAACGAAAGAAAAATCGATCAACTAAGCTAAGAGCAATTTTTCAACTGTCTAAACGAATAAATCCAGAATACTTCCCAAACCACCCCCAGGTGTGTCTTAAAACAAAAAGAACAATATAAAGTTTTGACAGAAACCAACCAAGCTGCAGAAGAGCGCAAAAACATTTAAGAAATTCTTGTTCCAGTTCTAATCCCAGATAAAAACCAAAAGAAAAATAAAAAAAAAATAACATGAAAAAAAAAAACTGAAATACAATTCCCGAAAGGGATGGCGGGAAGAGGAGAAAGTAGAACACCACCATCGACGGTTTCTAAGATGGATTCATTTTTTTTTTCTATAATTTTTCCTCTGTGTTTTGTGCCACGAATCTAGGTTCACTTCCAAGAAGTTTGTAGTAAAAATGCTCGTATCCGGGACGGATTCTACAATTATTAATAAGAAAAAAAAGAAGAAGAAAATAAATGTGGAGGAGTGCTGACTGAGAAGGAAGGAAGTCGTTCCCATATTCTATTTCTTAGCTTAATTGCTTTAATTTGTTATTTTTTTTCCCTTCCATTTCTTTAGGTCGGTGCACCATGTAACGTTGTAAGCTTTGGCAACCCTGAGTTTTATCTTACATTTTGAGTGTGTTGTATTAAGGACCTTTGAAAAAGTATGGCATTTCATTGGTCATTAGGAATGCTTTTCCGTGAGATCAAAAGCAATTACTAAACACTTTTTGTAACTACTAACAGCTGAAATCAGAAGCCCGATAGTCTAAGAGCTGGAAGCAAATTTTTGGTGTGGATTGATATTCCAAATGTATTCACATTTTTGTGTAGATATACGCCCTGTTATATCAAATTCAAGCGTTAAAATTTTCATGTATTTGTGCATCGATATCGCTTGTATTCCTAGTTCCTTGATTCTTGTTCCTTCTTCTTCTGAAACCTCTCATATTGGAAAAATTTGATGTCTCTTAAGCTCTCCACCTTGATACAGAATTTTTAGGAGTTTGAATCTTGAAGATTCATTTCAACAGAAGTTTGCGTGACCGTCAAATTTGACGGAAGGGCTTTGTATTTTAGCTTCTACTAAAAATAATTTATAACTTGGAAGCACGTCAACGTTATGGCTTCTCAATGATTTTCTCATCGAATTGAATTTTTTCTTTGAAAGCCCCATATCCAAAAATAAGTCTAGCTCAGTGGGACCATAGGTTAGGTAAGGTTGGATAGGGAGTGGAGCCGCAAGCGGCAGCACCTCACTCGGATCTCAAGGATCCATTGTGCTCCCCGGATAACAAAGGATGATGAGGTAGAAGAAAGGAGTGGCAGATGATTGGGTTTTTGTTTTTGGGTTATTGGGGTTGGAAGCCCCCACTGAATCATTAGGAGCTCAGGATGAATTTAAGGATGCTGTTTAGTCGGAGGATAGAGATGTCGCCCAAGTTGTCGAAGAAGTATTCTCCGAGGGCTTTTTTGCTAGTATGGGCCAAGCTAGGACACTCACAGAGGAAGTGGAATGATCTCTCCTCTGCCTTTTTGTCTTTGCATCCTCTACATAAGTCAGATGTGCTAATGCAAATTCACATCATGTACCCAATTAGATGTACTCGTCAAAATGCTAATCAACATAGAGAGTCCAACAGAAGCAAAATATTTTTCTTCAACAGGTATCGCCTTTAGCGAGGAATTGGCA
This sequence comes from Melanostoma scalare, assembly GCA_949752695.1. Lineage (NCBI taxonomy): Eukaryota > Metazoa > Arthropoda > Insecta > Diptera > Syrphidae > Melanostoma > Melanostoma scalare. Next base: position 149,784,753 of record OX456986.1, read on the forward strand.
AGTTCAATGTAAGTAAATTCATTGCCATGAAAAGCGCTTTCTCGATTTTTTGGAACCGGGAGGTCTCCTCCGTTCCTTCACAAGCCGTGTTTGTGAAAAATGCGCTAGGCCCTGGGGCTGCTCGCTCTGTTGCGCTACCCTATTGCAGTAAGCAATTATTAATCATCGAAAAATAAAAAGTGGATGAAATTGCGATGCAAACTGTGCCATCTTCTGTAATCGAAAAATACACATATAACAAAACAGGGCTCTTAACTAAGATTATGCGTCTGATTCTCAAATAAATTGGGTTTTTCAATAAGAGCGCTACAAAAGTTTTTTTTTAAATAAAACAAAAACGGTTTTGGATATCAATAAAATCCTTTATTCTTGTAAAAGTACGTTTGATGCCATTATCTATAACATTCGATTTCTTTTTCACGGCCGCCACGGGCACGCTTGCAGAAGTTCAGACGCTGAACCCGCATTTTCAAGCATAAATCGGCCGATACTACTGCAATTTCACTTTCGATATTCGTACGAAGTTCATCAATCGTCGCTGGTTTGTTGGCATAGACCATAGACTTGACGTAACCCCACAGGAAATAGTCTAACGGCGTCAAATCGCACGGCCGAGGCGGCCAAGCGACTGGACCATTTCGTGAGATAACACGTTCTCCAAACTTGGTCTCCAATATATTGATTATGACATTCGCTGTGTGGCTTGTGGCGCCGCGCGCCGCCGTCCTGTTGGAACGACATGTCACATTGAGGCCAAAAATATTCGGTTATCATTGAACGGTAGCGATCCCCATTAACAGTGCCGTGCCAGTTTGATCATCACGGAAGAAGTACGGCCCAATGACGCCGCCGGCCCATAAACCACACCAAACCGTAATTTTTTGGGATGCAATGATGACTCATGGAGTACGTGTGAATTGCTGCCTGACCAATACCGCATATTTTGTTTATTGACGAAGCCATTCAACCAGAAATGAGCCTAATCGTAAATTGGACGTAGCGTTCTTTACGTTGAGGCCACTGACTCCGAATTTCAGTAGTAAATTTAAAATAATTTTTTTAATAATGTCGACTCGCTCAGCTCAGCTGGCATTGCTATTTCGAAGGAAAATATCAAAAAAGTACTATCAACCAGGCAACTTCATCTTTTTTTTCTGTCGGAAGTATTTCAAATACTAACTGAAGCACTGATACCTAAACACTGGTCAAATGTACAATACCAGATAGTATCCTTTTTTAACTAATTATTATTGCGTTTCAGATTATCCGTAGTAAAGCCAGAAGACGCTGCCTAGGTTATTAACCCTCACCGAGTAGCTGTAACCTAGCTCTAACCTGATTCGGGAAAAAGCATGACATTTGCAGAGGAATTACTCCACGGTGTCGTCAACCTCTCTAATGGATTCGTAGGGTACGATTTGACTCAAGCCTAAATACTTAGCAAAAGAGATGAGACAGTTTCACCTTATCAACGTTGCGGGTCATAAGATTGGTCTGTCTACATCCAATTGAGGCATTTCTTCTCGGGTTGTGCTCTGTAATTTCACTCTTGACAGATCAAATCATTAAACATGTCAAGTTTGAGAGATACAAAAGAAAGGTGCAGTCTGTGTGGGTGCATTTAAAACGACCTTTGTGATTAGTTTGAAGTGAAAAAAACTAATCGTGATATTCGTGTCGATTCGTTTAGAACGAAACCAAGCAGACATTTGCGATGCAAAAGGTTTCGTATTATTAAAACTGCACTGACTACTGAGCTTATTGCTTATTAACAATGGCTGACTGATTTCATTATATATGAACTAAAATAGGCCTCAATAAGAAGCTGTCAACCGGCTGCAATAATCTCGTTTTAGATTGATCAAAAAGAATAGCAATAACCTTTTCCATTAACGAGCTGACACACCTTTCACAGTTGATGTTTTTTTCGCCTCAAAAGACTAGAGTGAGGTTGTGCTACATAACCCAACACGACCCAAAACAAGGGTGCATACAGCCGTTTCCGCACAAAATGTAGATATGTAAGGCTTTGAGATTCTGCTAGCAGAAATCAACAAACAGGAATAAACCATTTTAAAAATAAAATAAATAGGGTAGCTGAACAAAGCAGGGATTCCTATTGCATTTCTTTCAGCCACACTTTGAGAGGAAAGGGAAGGTCCTTTTAGTTTTTTGACGATTTCGAGTGACTAGTCAAGAAACCGCTTTTCATGGAATGAAATTACAATCGGAGAAATTGCCAGTTCTTCGCAAATGGCAATACCCGTGGAAAAGCATTTTTCCTTCATGTTTCTAGGATTCCAACCTCAAGCTTCCCACAGTTAAAGGCAGACTCTAACCATTACGCCACGTACACTAGAGTGAGCCATTTTCCCTGGTTTTATATGAAAAAAATGTAGAGAACATGATCCTTTGGTAATAGAATCACATTCTTTTAACTTATCTTTTTGATCAGTATAGTAAAAATTTAGAAAATCTCTTGACAAAGTAGGTAAGGTGATAAAGAAAGTGTTGATCTCGATTTTATTCGCCACTTTCAGTTGCTTACTTTCATCTCTCTATGACTCTATGACTAACATCTTCCAGCTTGTTTTGACCTCAGTGCGGATACAAAACGGAGAATAGCTCTTACCAACCGCTGTGTCTTTGGGCTAAGATGGTAATTAAGAAACAAAACCCTCCCTTAAAGTAAACAGGCAACTTTTTACCTCGTTGGAGGTGTTGACCAACGCAAGGCGAGATTATACTATGCATGGCTAGGGAAGGATGACATATTTTTTGTTTCGATATGACACAGTGACTACAAATATGTGCTTTCATGTGTATATACACTAGGTTAGGTTAGGTGGAAGTGGCTGTCAGCCGATGCGTATTACGTACATTCCGTACATTGCCTGACACACTTAGACCAAAAGGGTCCACTGTGATACCACAGAGATCAGCAAGTTAATCACCTACTAGTCTCAAAAACCCGATGTAAGATTGACGAGTTGATCACCCATTAGTAGTAGTGCAGGGCATGAGCAAAGAAGGTGTTGTTGTCGGTTTCCTCCTCCTCTTCGTCAATGCAGCTCCGGCAGAAATCATTGGAAAACACACCAAGTCTTTTGGCGTCTATTAGACAGTGTCCCGTAAGAACCGGTTCAAGACTTACAAACTCTTCGAGCGTTTTGAGTTTACACACGGCCAAACTTTTTTGGTTGCAAGCAATCTCAGTCTCTCTCAGTCCATCTAGTGTTTGTTATCCCTGAAGCGTCTTGTGCTTGTCTAAGTAGGAGTTTACATGTAAAAATAAAATAAATAAATAGGGTAGCGCAACAGAGCGAGGAGCCCCTGGGCCTAGCGCATTACTCACAACCATGCCTTTTGAGGGAATGGAGGGGACCTACAATTTTCTGCCGGTTACGAACGGCTTTGTTGAGAAAGCGCTTTTCATGGCAATGATTTACTATCGGAGGATTTGCCAATTCCTCGCGAAAGGTTATACCCATGGAAAAAACATTTTTTCCTCTGCTGGGATTCGAACCTCGAACCTCTGGATTAGCAGGTGGGCATGCTAACCATCACGCCAAGGGTACCACAGGAGTCCTTTTTAGCTAGTTCGTCCGCCATACAGTTTTAGTGGCACGTCCCTATGTCCCGGCACAGATAAAAGGTGAATCTTGAACTGATTTGACATCTCCTTACAATTTTGGACCGTGATGGATTTTGTAAAGACAGAGGCAAGAGATTTAAGGGCAGCTTGGCTGTCTGAGAAGATTCGAATATCCGTGGAGGATATGACGTTTTCTTTGAGCCAAGACAGCTCCTCCTTAATCGCCAGAATTTCCACTTGGAACGCACTACAATGATCGGGTAGGCGGAAGAAAAGACTGAGGTTAAGTTTTTCTGAGTAGATTCCACTTCCCACACCTTCGCTGGTTTTTGAACCATCGGTGTAAAAGGGTATTGCTTCATTTTCCAAGAGAGTGCCATTTTCTCAAGTTTCTCTTGAAGGTATGGTTACTTGGAAATTATTATCAAACACCAACTTGGGGGTGGTGTAGTCGGATCGATTCGGTAGGAATCTAAAGTTATCTAGAATGATAGTGTGGCCGATTTGATTATTGGTCCACTGTGATGTAGCTCTGAGTCGAATATAGCTGAGCTAGCTGCGACTTGTTTGCTGAAGATATCTAGAGGTTTGAGATCTAGTAGTACATTGAGGGCGTCCGATGGGGTTGTCCTCAGTGCGACACTAATACACAGACTAGCCGTTCTTTGATCTTTGGCCAGCTTGCTGTAGTTAATCATCTTGTCTAGTGCGGTCCACCAGGCAACCACCCCGTATGTGAGTATCGGTCTTATTACCGAAGTAAAGAGCCAGTGGGTGATTTAGGGGGAGAAACCCCGTTTCCCACCAAGGGTTTTTTTTACTAGAAAAGAGTGCCACGTCGGCTTTATTTACTCTTTCCTCTATATTGGTTTTCCAGGTCAGATTTTTGTCAAAAATGAGACCTAGATATTAAGCCTGATTTGAGAGTGTGAGAGTTACCCCATTAATAGTTGGGGGTCTGAAGTTCGGAATTTTGTATTTCCTCGTAAGGAAAACTAATTCCGTTTTCTGGGGATTGATATTCAGTCCACAATCTTCAGCCCAATTGTTAAGTTTGTTAAGAGCTGCTCGCAGCATCTCAGCTAGGGTTTGTGGGTGCTTGACTGAAACGGCAATTGCTTCATCATCGGCATAGGGTATGGTTTTGAAACCTTCGTTATATACACTAAGTTACACAAGTAACTAAGTTAACATAAAAGAAGCTCATACTAAATAAAGGCCCATAGTTAGTATAAGGCACCAAATGAAAGTTAGCTTTATACTGCGGATAGTAGTGCAGAATTTCTTTATTTTCGCTTAAAGGAACGTAGAACAATCCTCTGGGAACCTCAAGCAGTCCACGTTCTTTTCTTCTTCGCTTTTTCTTCTTCCTTTTCGAGCGTTACGAGCATCGTGTTCTCCAAAGAATCACAGTTCTCCCACTAAACAGTTTCACACTAGTGATCCGCTCTAGGGGGTATGCCGTGTCCATGCTCTTATCTTCTTAGGGCGAAATGAAAGTCAGATAGGGGCTGTTTATATTCACGGCTTTTGTTAACTTTCATGGCAAGTGGCAATGTTTTCAGCAGATTTTTTATCGTGTTTTCAACTGTCTTGTAGGTACACGTAACTCGGGCAACGTTTTCTCTTTACCTTTTTTTCCATTTGGGCATTTTGTATGCTAGCTGCATACAAAATGCCCAATAGTCAGTGTGATTTGACGTCATACTTGGGATTCGATAGACAGTGCCAAAGCAATATGGCCGCCAAATCTTTTCATTATCGACCGCGTCCTTGAATAAAAGTAAGAAGGTTCCTGACTCTCAAGTAGTTATACCTACTTAATCTTTAGTCAAAAAGGTCTCTTTTGAAAGAGTCCTTCAATTTTATTTCCTTCCATATAAAAGAAAAAAAAAAAAACAAAGCACGTGTAAGTCCTTCCGCTAAGTTCTCACCCCAACTTCCTGTTACAAAATTGAAAGCTCTTACCAAAAAAACTACCCTTCAAACAACGATTCTTACCTCTTATCTGCTTTCGGCCCTTTTTATTTTTTTCACCGAAAAACCATTCTAATTGTTGTGGAAGTGAACAAAACCAATTCCAAGATAATCTCATTCCCCTGGTGAGATAAAACAAAACGACACGCAGTAGTCATATTGGTGTTCTGTCCTTCGTTATCGTTAAGAGTGTATACTCCTTGGCCGACGACGACGACGACGACGCAGTACTTATCATTCAAATAGCTATTTACATTGCCCTCAGAAGGAATTATTCCTGCCAACTTATATAAATAGTAAAAGGACTTTAAATTTGCACCTCTGTTACGCGTTTAACCCTCTCTGCAAACAAAACAAGTGATAAAATAAAAAAATGGAAAAAAATACAAAACAAAAAACAAGTGGGTTTACCTACTATGGCTGAAGAAAACCACCACTTCTCGGTTGGGTGTGCCACATCGGCCTTAATTGCCATCACAAGATGACCCTCTGGATAAATTAAACTGCCATTCACGTTCCAGAGCATCAATTCCGAGCCACAGATTTTCCACCGTGCTGCTGTGTCGGTTCGCAGTTCGCAGAGCCTCCATAAAACTCTATTCATCGGCATCGGCATAGTCCTCGTGTGCAGCAGCAGCAACAAAGTTGTTTTTTTTTTATATTTTTTTGTTATTTTGTTCTTCTGTTTTCTTGTTTGCTTAGTGCCTACCCCCTCCCCCTCCTCTAACAATCTCGCCCCCGGGGCGCTACTCATGAAAAAACTACATTTGGAATAAAAATAGAAAGTTTCCAGGGCTACGCTTAGTGCACTGTAAAAGAAAGGATTTTTGTTTCAACTTTTATTTGTTTCAGATTTCATTTGTTGTTGTTCCTGTTGTTTAGTATTTTTTTGTTATGTTGTACTTTTGCAAAAATAGCAACCCAAGGAGAGAGTGAAACTCTGTTTGAATTTTGCATAAACAAGTAGAGTAGTGATGTTGTTCTCCATGTGCGCGTTTAAGAATGTCCCCACATTGAAGGCACATTTAACCCGAGGTAGATTTGAGGTACTTGGATGCATTGGATTAATGTCACTGCTCGCTCACAGGATGTAGTAATTTCATGCGGTTGCATCTTTGCTGGGCGGAGCGCACTTGGTTTAGTTTGAAGGGGTTCTATGTTAGCATTTGCTGATGGTTGAATGCAATAAAGCGAATTTCTATTTCTGTGGTGTGGGTTAGAGTTTTAGTGCCTCCTCCCCTCCCCAACATTTGATGTGATTAACGGAGTGAATGTAAATTATTCTGTGCAGTCGGGATTTATATATAAGTTCCCATAGCTACCGACGGATGGGGAGCTTTGATTGCTGGAAAATAATGAAATTGATTTGGGGCGTTCAGGGCAGGTTTATGTCCTGCAGAAACTTGAATTACATTTAGCTTAAGGGTTCAGCCACAATGGATTAGCTTAGATGAGAATTATTTTGATTGTGTTTGACAGTGAAGTTAAGTCGTCTCTACGAACAAAAGTTGTCTGATCTCTAAGAGCACCTCAAAGTACTAAGCCGTTATCCATGAGGAATTAATTAGCCTTCTGAGGTTAGCAATGTTGAGGTCCTTTGAGCATAAATTAGTTGTATATCGGGAGAAAGCTGGAACTCATCTACTGCTTAGATACTAAAATGGGCAGCAATATTATTGTTTTAGTTATGTTGCAACAGGATCCAGGTGATCTGCAGTTGCTTGAATGTGTTCTTTGTGGTTACATCGACTCAAAGGATCTTAAGTATCCTGCGTGTTCTTAGCTGCAATCCAGTTCCTAAGACAAAGTCAAGCTCTTAATAACTCAAATCTCAAGACTAATAAGTTCAAAAATTATTTTGCCGAAAGTGGAAATTTCAGTGCAGGCAGCCCATCTTAAGCGGTCTAGCATAAATTTGGTTATCTTAGGAGGCTCATGATCGTCATTGCTATTTGGGTACTATAATCGGAAGATAAGTAATCGGTTGCGATTCCAGCTTAATCTTGTTATTTTCGAAAGAAAAAGCAGTCGATAAAAATATTTCAATATTTGTGATGAATGACGAACGTCACGATGTCGGGAACCCCTGTCCTTCTTTATCACATGTTGTCACATTCCGCGAGGCTACCCCTTGTCAGCGAACTTATTTTATGAATGACCGACCCACTGTGGTCAAAAAATGCAAAAGTCGCGGCAAAAATACCTAATTTGATGTCTTGGTTTTACTGTTTTGTTTTTTATTTCTTTTAGGTATATAAAATAAACAGAGTTTGAAAAATAACAAACAAAATAACTTTGTGATTTTTATATTGATTTTTTTTCACTAGAAAGGGCGAAGGTAGATAACCTTTACTAGCACGTCAACCTGAAAGATCTTTTGTGCTGTTCCCTAAGGCTTAAAAGTGAAAAGTGTAAAGTTGTTCATTCGAAGAAGAGGTGTTTCTGATGGAAAGGGGAAAAGTGAATCCTTTTTGGAAACGTTTTAACCTGGATCTGGCTATGGCAGGGCATTCACATGAAATGTGTTCTGCTGTTTTATGTCGTCGAGGCAGACCCGGCAGGTTTCATCTTTGCTGATGCCATGTTTTTAAGGTCTCTTTTGAGAGAGCAGTGACCAATGAAGAAGTCCTTAAGTAACCGTCAGGTATGCTCATGTCAAGAATTTCTTTCATACGTCCTTGAGATAAGTCGATGAATAGTTTTGACTGGCGGTGCGGTAGCCAGTAGAGTTGTTTCAGATGCGGATCATGTTCTGCCGTTCCCAAGTAATCAGTTCGCGTCTAATGCTACTGATTTGGAGACCGCAGTAGTGTTCCGGTCCTTTGAACTGGGACTGAGAGCCAAGTCTAGCTAGACAATCAGCCTCTTCGTTAACCTGTACGCCTTCATGTCCAGGCACCCAGGAAAGAGCTATTTTATTGTGGGTGGCTAATTGAGATAGACATGTCAGGTAGTTCCAAAATTGTTTGGATTTTATTTTGGTTGTAGACAGTACCTTTAGGACTGCCTGACTATCAGAGCAAATTAGAATGCGAGATATTCTGATAGCTATGGAATTCTAAAACAGGATTCTATAACTATTACTTCTGCTTGAAAAATCTAGCAATCTTAGTTTATTTTAATCAAGTTCAGTATTTTCCTAAAGTAAGAAAATCAAAATTTTATTACCAAAGAAATACTTTATGATTTTAATAAATAAAACAAAAAAAACATTTTTTAGTAATTTGAGTTCAGCTACAAAAAAAAGTCTCGCAGAGTCCTGTGGAAAACCGGCCATGGTAGTTGAGCTCAACTATTCGTTTAATCATATGCAAAATTGTAGCTGCAATTATTTGCAATCTTCGGAGATATTTGAACTTGTTTAAATGAAGTCGTGTTTTCAGTGCTCCCACTTTAGTATAAAAACCAATTTTTTAATGAGTATTTCAATTAATTGTGAGGTAAAAGAGCTGAGAGCGTGAAATTTTCTTCTTATATCAATTAGTTTTGAATATGTATATTGATCGTTCAAAAGTCCACCCACTTCCACGCCCCTTTTAATAATAAAAAAATATAATAAATAGGCGCGACAGAGCGAAGAGCCCCAGGATCTATTGCATTTCTCACAACCATGCCTTGAGAGGGAATGGAGGTCCCCTACAATTTCCTCCCGGTTCCGAAAGGCTAATCGAGAAAGCGCTTTTCATTGCAGTGAATTTACTAACGGAGGACTAGCCAATTGCTCGCAAAAGACGATACCCGTGGAAATACATTTTTGCCTCTGTTGGTATTCGAACCACGAATCTCTGTGTTAACAGGCAGACATGCTAACCATCACGCCACATGTACCACAAAAACCCTCCAGATATTTTTAATTATTTAACTGTTCTTAACCCATCCGCGACGAGCCCGAATTCGTCATCAGACAACGTTATTGTTCTCACAGTCTTCTACCCAATAGGAGGTGTTGATCATTAAAGTGTGAGACTTCAAACTTATACGAATGGTAAATATCAAAGTTTGGTGTATGTATCTCTTGATGTGGTGCCCTTTGCGTAATGGTTAACTTGTCTATTTGTTGCGTGGGAAATTTGAGGCACCAGAAACATCAAGGGAAGAAGGTTCTTCGACGGGCATTATCTTACGTGACGAATTGGCAAGTCCTCCGATAGTAGTTTCGTTGCCATGAAAAGCGCTTTTCGATTAGCCGTTCGGAACCGACAGAAAATTGTAGGTCCCCTCCACCCAGTCACAAAGTGTGGTTGTGAGAAATGCGGTAAGACTAGTTAGGGCTCCTGCTCGATTGCTTTAACTATCTATACATCCTTGCCTCTACTTTAAATTGGAACGCACCCCACAGACATTCTTAAGCCGAGCGACAACTTAAAGGAAAATTCATTGCATCCACCACTGCTATAACAAAATAAGCAAGGAACCTCACAAAAGCTCAGACCTTGCTTGACATGTTCTTTGAAAACATTTCAATCTAAAGTATTTCTTCGCCTAATAAAACTGAACAAACAAATAAACTGGAAGCGATATTAAAAATTCATCGAACACAATTGGTAAACGCCCGAAAAGTTGTCATTGTACTTTATCCAACAGCCAATAGTTTCAATTCCGCTCCGTTCTTAGTTTTCAACGGGGCTCCAGTGTGCAGTTTCTATTAAAATAAAAAAGATTCAGCATTTTGCAGTTATAAAATAACACAATTACTTGTATCTATTGAAAATCAATCAATTCTGCCAGCCGGATTTCCGGGAAAAATTTAATAGGAAATCAAATGATTTTCTCTCTCTCAGAGAACCTCAGGGATGAGAAGGTGCAAAAAAGAATAAAAAAAAAATAATAAAGTGACATCGATTGATCGAATTTACCATCGTCATCAGCAGTTCATACATAACATAATAGCTTGTCTTTTTTTAGATACACCCCGGCACTCCCTGCAGAGAAGGTAGATAATACAAATACTCCACAGTCTAAAAGGGCCTTTAAGGCACACATATATGTATACCTACATTATACAAACAGGAAGTGTGTTTATTTGCTCAACGAAAACCTAGAAATTCTATTTTTATTTTTTTTTCTCAATCGGTACAAGTGCAAAAATATCACATACTTGAAGAAGACAGATATGAGAGACCACCATCACGTACACTGAACGGATAATATGTATTTTGTAATTTACAGTTGCTGAATTTTAAGGACATGTCTGGCAACCAGGAATCAGGTTCCAGTTATTCTTATTATACAAACAGGCGAACAAAAAGTTCATAGAACCATCAATGAGTTGTTCTACTTATTTCCAAGAGAAGAAAGAACACAAAATACTCATAACATTGCAGGACAGGACACAAGGAACACAAGGTCATTGGCTGGATATTGTTTTCTTTACACAGAACATTTTTCTATACGAAATGAATAACCTCCGCTAAGGCTGAATTGGGGGGAAATAAAAATAAAAACACTGTCAGGGCCAAAATTAGTAGTTAAGTATTGTGGTTTGTGTCCTTCTTGAAGGACATTGCGTTCGACTCGTTAGTTTGTTAGTTTGATATGCTCTTTCGCAAGGATATATGTACCCACAACATGTAAGCACTCGGCCTTACTACTTCAGTAAACAATGGCCATTCCCACAGTGCTAGTGTTACGTAGACATGATATGCTACACCCTGAAAGTAACGAACGGAACCAAAACCTGATGAGGATATATTGATTGGCCTAGTTTAGTGCAAATATTCATCGATTATTCGCAGCGATTTTGTTATTACTGCTGCTAGCTCTGATGGCAGTTGTTGTATATTCTCATTTGGATAGTATCGGGGTCCTTGGTGACTATTTACGGCATAAGCAGGATGGGGTTTTGCTTTGTTTATTTACAAATTGGTTGGTGTTTAGTTTTAGTTTCGAGGAGAGCCAAACAATAGTTATGAAACCGTAACCGTATAATATGCAATCTAAGGACACGCTGTGGTAGGTAGGAACGTATAGGGTTTCAAATTTGCTCTGCAGAAGCAATTTTTAGTTTTTGTTCGAGAGAGTTTTTAGTTTTAAAATTTTTAACCAACCGTGGGTGGATGAAAATTGTCAAAGGCAGGCAAATATTTTCATTCCGGAAAACTTTCTCAAAGACTGTTAATGAAACTGGAAAATAACCAAAAAAATTTAATTGCTTTTTAACCGGCGGCGGCAGGCGAACCGAAAAAGGGCGATTATGACGGATTTTGACAGGGTTAGAGGCCCCTTCAGAATCTGTTGTAACACTCTATCTAAGAATTTGATCTATGTTTCCAATTGAAAATAAAATAATAATAAATAGGGTGGCCCAACAGAGCGAGGAGCCCCTGGGACTAGCGCATTTCGCACAACCATGCCTTGTGAGGGAATGGAGGGGACCTACAATTTTCTGGCGGTCCCGAACGGCTGAGAAAGCGCTTTTCATGGCAATGAATTTAGTATCGGAGGACTTGCCAATTCCTAGCAAAAGGCCATACCCGTGGAAAAACATTTTTGCCTCTGCTGGGATTCGAACCTCGAACCTCTGGGGTGAACACGCCACGGGTACCAATTCCTGCAAAGAAAAATCTTTGTTTCGTGGTTGCTTTCCAGGTATACCTTCCAGCTACTTCCATATTAAATGTTCATAAATTCTATATACAGGGTGCTTTTTTTGCGAGGGGTCTTAAATCTGTCAATACTTTTTTTCGGAATTTTTCTTTCTGACATCTGTCACTTGATTTATGCTCAGTGTGGTTTCTTATTCCTCACTGTGGAAGAATTAATTTTTACATAATTTCTATTTTCAAACCAGTGAGTTAGTTACCTCTAAGATAGGACGTTTTAACACGGCTGGACTATTTCTTGTGGGGTTATGTGAAGTGGCTTGTCTACGCAGATAAACCCGACACCAACGACGCCAGGAAAATATTTGACACGTTATTGCTGACACAAGGTCTAAAATGCTGCGAAAAGTGGTCGGAAATTGATCCTCTCGGCTTAATTTACTGGAGCAAACCACGGCGGCCCCTTGCCCAAAATCATTTTCAAAGCAAAATGACAAGCCCTTATTTTTGTAGCTAAGCTTGATTCTTGGTCATAGCCTTTTTTCACTTGAAATTTATTTGTTCTTGAAGACCACATGTCTAAAAAGGAACCATTTTTTTTTTAAAGCAGCGCACACATATAGGGGTTATGAATACCCTTACAATGCTTAGACCACAGTTCGAGCGTTAGGAAAAAAGGAGAAGACTTGTTATGAGACACCGATGCACTTTGTTCTTAACTTTTGGGAATCGTGATGTAGGAGAAAACGGAGTTAGGTAGAAGGTAGAACATGTGCGTCTAAAACGTCAATCGCCACACTTGATTGTACGCCTGAAATTGGGCTCAAGGTAAAACTGATGAGCATTCTTAGCGAGGAGGGTGTTGCGGCTAAATTGATTCAGGGGAGGAATGCAACTGGCTATTTCACTAGAGCGTTGTTTATAAAAAAAGCGATGAATGAGAGTTAGACACTTCGACTTCGACGTCAAGAGAATCAATTGGTTTTACAATTGAACTATCCCCTTTCCGTACATTTACTGCTGGACTATTTAAAAGGTGCTACATTATCCCCCTCCATTAGTAACTTAAACTTTATTTCAATCCCTATAATCTGACGGGAACAGAAACGGGAACGAGAACGGGAACATTAAAGTTACTTGACCATAAAACTACAGACTCGAGTAACGCCGCGCCGGGCGGCTCAGCTAGTTCAAAATAAAGAATGTGATTTATTTTTTTCTCACAAATATAAATCTCATTGGTTGAACAAAAAATAAAAATAACAAAAATAAATGTATATCTCAGAGAGAAACCAATAAAAATAAAACTCATCATAACCGGTTATTTCGAGAGCTTTTAAATAAATCACAACAAAAAAGAGTTATTTGAAGACCAATGAAAGTGGTAACCATAAACTTTCGAGCTCTGAAACACATCAGTCGTATTTATAAAATTTGCTTAGAACATCCTTAGACAACTGTCCAGCTAGACGGTGTCTAAAGAGTTGGACAATCCTTAGCCAATTTCGTTTTTTTAAATACATTTTAACAGTTGTCTAATAGCGTTTTTCATTAAAATTCGATAGATTTACTCTCAAACCGAGAACTACTCCTTTCAATGGAAAATGTTTTTAGATTTTTTGCTGGTATTGGCGGTTAAATTGATGTTCACATACAGGAATTCATATTTTCATATTTTGTAATTTGTTTTCTTCAGCAAATTACTGAATTTTAACTTATTTACTTGTTTCCTCATAATTTATAGCAATTTTTTCAACCCAACGCTGGCACAACAAATAAGCAAATTATTTTCCATTTAAAGTTTGACAGAACAAATGTTTTGCATGTCTGCGTGAATTCAGAGTAGATCTCCCAACCAAATGGGAATAGATCTTTGGCGTTTAGAGTAAATCCGGATCTACTCTTTTTTTGCAATGAAACATGGAAAACGGGAAAAGAGTAAACCTTTTTAAATGGTGCCGTTCATGATGTACCCGTGCAGAACCATTGTTTGTGTTTTGATATACGAGTACAACAACTAAAAGGCTCTAAAAGAGTGTGACGTAGGACTTGAACTAGACCAAAAAAACAGCTGATTTGTCTTTGTGTTACAGCTTTTCCAAGTCTCATAAAATGATGAAATTTGTGCAATTTATAAATGAAATTGTTGAAAGTAGTATTTTTGTACCTCAAACCATTTAATTTTTTCGATCTTAACACTCTCAACAATGCTTTATAACATGTTCAACAAAATTGTTTTTTTTTGTTGTATCAAATGTCACTTTAGCCATAGTTTAGACAACCAATTTAGGTGTCTAAAGCTTGACATTCCTTAGACAGCGATGAAAGGGTTTATAAATTCGATTTGGACTTGGACACTGTTCTAAGAACTGTCCAAAGTTAGACATACTTTGGAATGGGATTATAAATTCGACTGTATGTGCTTACACGTTGTTACTATTTTTCGATCAATGTTTGCATTTTGCGTGGAATTGTATTGCGCAGGCAGATAATTCTGTTTTCGTTGTGAACATTGAGTCCCTTTTTTCCTCACCGCCTTGGCCCATGAAACGACGTATAAAATGCTTTGAGCATATCGCGACTAGACAGGTACTTAAGAATTCACTTTCAGCCATGTAATTTATATGTGTACATAAGAGTTGGTGTAAGGAACTTTGTGTTAACCGCTCAGCATGGAAGAACCCTGTAATTCTTACAAGTAACTTCTAATACATTTGGTACACTGACGGGTTCAACAACTAACAATGGTGTAGGTTAGTTAGGCTATAGTTAAGTTAGTTATAGTTAAGCTGTGTTAGGCAATACATTAGAAGAGATATCCGAAGATCACGCATTCTAATTTGCTCTGCCAGACAGGCGGCACTGTCCTCAACCAAAATCGAATCCAAACTAGTTTGGAGCTACCTGACATGTACTATCTCCATTCCCTCACAAGGCATGGTTGTGAGAAATGCGCTAGGCCCAGGGGCTCTTCGCTCTGTAGCGCCACCCTATTTATTTTTTTTTATCCCCTTTCCCCTATCAATCTAAGCATTTTATTTTGCACTCTATCAAGAAGGTGCAAAGGTGTTTGATGAGCACCTGACCAAAAATAGGAGTTATATTCTAGTTTTAGGCGGAAAAAGGCCTTATAAATTATAGCCAGATCAGAAGGGATGGAGATTTTCCTGTAACGTCTTAGTAAACCCAAGCATTTAACAGCATTTTTGACGACTTCAAATATGTAGTCATTCCAAAGACGGTTATCGTTCACACACATACTAAGTAGGTACTGACAGATTTTTGGTTTCTTGGATGTAGGAACCATTCACGGATTCGCAATGGGGGGATATTAAGTTTAAGGGAGACACTGGAATCGTCAATCAAAAAGAGTCGGATGGGAACACCGTAATCAAATGAGCGCTGTTAGTGACAAGATGGGGGAGCGTTCTGTACTACTGCGTGCTGTTGTCATGTGTTATTTGTTTTGAGTAGTATTTGTGTAGTTAGTCTTGTGGTGTATCAACCCAATGGTCTTTGTCGCTCGGCTGCAACCCCCCTACTCCCCGCAGATTTATGTGTGCTGTAGGTTTCATGTAAATGTAAGTTTAAGAAAAAAAAAGCTTATCATGCACAGCCGTTCCAGTTCATCACATCTGAAGAGCAGGATCGTGAATTTGGAAAGGAATGTGAAAAGCTGAGGGTTGAGTCGATAGCAAAACAATCAAGAGGATTAGAAGTTTCTGACAAGGGATAATCAATGAAGATAGAAACACTATCGGAGACAAAACGGAGCCCTTATGCACTTCAGCCTTTGAAAGGTTAGCATCAGACTTAAAACCATCCAACACAACTTGTGTGGTTGGAAAGGAAGCTTCTAATCCAACGAAGAAGAGACTCATCGACACCAAAAGCAAGCATTTTCGGTAAAAGAGCTCGATGCCAAACTTTATCAAGTTCCCTTACTAAATTAAAGTATGGGCAAAATCTCTGCAAATTCATTAAAAACGTTAAAACCAGGTTTTTTGCTTTTCACTTTTTTTAAATCAAATTTAAAA
Source organism: Melanostoma scalare (assembly GCA_949752695.1). Classification (NCBI taxonomy): domain Eukaryota; kingdom Metazoa; phylum Arthropoda; class Insecta; order Diptera; family Syrphidae; genus Melanostoma; species Melanostoma scalare. The sequence continues at coordinate 149,800,904 of OX456986.1, forward strand.
AATCGAATTTGCTAGTTATAAGAAATTATCATAAGATGTTTCGACAAAACATTTGATTTTCGTTTTCTTTAATATAAATCTTCGTCAAAAACGTTAAAGCCACTTAATGAGAAAGTCGGGTTTGAAGAAAACGGTGCTGCGTGAGGAAACGTTCTTAAACTTTTTTCATAATTTTTTTTTTTAACGTCATAAGAAAGGCAACCAAATTTAATCCCTCACATAAAATTCAATAGAAATCGATAGAGTCGTTTTCGAGAAAAAAATAATATCACATAGGTTATATGGCAAGACCAATTTCAAAAATCTATCTGTGGGCTGCTCCTGCGACGCTAGCTGCAAGTTTTGAAGGAATTAGGAGAAACGGTTCAGGCTGTAGATCCATATACGGACAGACAGACAGACAGACAGACGAAAGAATTGTAGGACTTACTTTTTGGGGCTCTCGATCGTAGTGTTTTATTGCTCTCAAAGTTTGATCTACACGATTTCAGAACTTGACTTATAGTATTAATGATCGCAAGTAAAAAGGGCAAATTTCGCATAAAAAAGCATCCTAAGAGTCAAGGAAAAGCGGAGCTACTCCTCGCTGAGGAAGCAAGAGACTTATGTGTGTAGAAACAGAGAGATGTCAGAGTAGGGTTTCGATTGAAAAGAGCTTTCTTAGGCGCTTGCAAACGGTTTGAAATTTTAGGCGTTTTGTTTTGTGTTGTATAGCAACTCACATGAGTGGAACTTATTGTTCTGAGTTCGTCTAAAAGACTTTCTTTCCTCTTGTTCCAATTACAATTACATTACATTCGAATATATTTGGTCGAATAGACTTAATCACTTTGATTTTCTTCAATCTCAGGATCTCAGCTACTTATTCTTCTTCAAACAAAACATCAAACACAATAACTCTTCTATTAAATATCTTCCATAGCATTTTTCGACGTCTCAGAATGCGCTTTTTACGTAAAGCTTTTTAGTTTAAGGGGGGAAGCTGGTCTAGAGCTCGAAAAAATGGGCATAATTTATGAACTTTTTGTGACTCAACAAAAAGATCAATCGAGAATCTGTGAAAAAGGTTATATAATTTTGGTTTTGATATACAAATACAAGTTTTTTCGTGTCAATTAAATCCAAAATGGCGGTTATCCAGCAGTTTTTCGGAGGTGCCTCATTTTTTAGACGGGTTCGTGGCCGAAGATGTAATCTCCTTAGTTTTGGTCTTGGAACATGTGATGCTTCTTTTACAAGGCTGGGGTAGGACTCAGGGTGTCCAAGGTCTACCCAAGGAAGCTTGGTAAGACTTGGGCTTCGGCGGCCCAACTTCTCTGAATGAAATGAAGACGCGGAAACGATCGGGTATTTTCTTAAGTAAATCTAAGTTTATTATTTTACTCTTTTCTCAAAACATAAAGTACAATTCCTTTTTATTACAAAAATGAGTGTTAATAATTCTGCGGTTAAATCCGGCGTCGGTACTAGTCTTCGGAACGGCAGGTCGTCTTGGGGCGTATCGTCGTTTCCCTGGGAGCGGGATGCTGCGGCGGCTGTGTCCTTTATGCGGCGATGATAATTGCTTAGTTGGCGCTGCGTTAGGCAGGGCACTCTGTCGGCGGCCGCGGATTTCGAGGCAAGGGTCTGCGTTGCGTGGAAGGCAGAACGATCTATCGGCGGCGGCGGACTGCGTAGGAAGCGCCTGCGTAGTGTAAAACGGCAGAGCAATTTATCGGCGTTGGCGGACTTCGTAGAAAGTGTATGCGTTTGTTTTAAGGCAAAACACTTTGTCGGCGGCAGCGGATTTCGAGGCAATAGTCTGCGGTTGCGGGTATTATCGGTAACACGGTTGTCGTCTCGAGGAGGCTAAATGACAAGGAGAGTATACAACGGCGGTAAAAACACCACTGCGATGTAACTTCCTATACGACGGAGCTCAATGACGAGGAGAGTATACAACGGCGGTAAAAACACCACTGCGATGTAACTTCCTACGGCGAAGCTAAATGATGAGGAGAGTATACAACGGCGGTAACAACACCACTGCGATGTAACTTCCTATACGACGGAGCTAAACGACGAGGAGAGTATACAACGGCGGTAAAAACACCACTGCGATGTAACTTCCTACGGCGGAGCTAAAAGATGAGGAGAGTATACAACGGCGGTAAAAACACCACTGCGATGTAACTTCCTATACGGCGGAGACTAGGAACAGTCAAAATCAGGAAGAGTATCTTCCACAAGGAAGGAGAACTAAGTAACTATACGTTAGAGGCACTAAGACCCGTATATCTTTTTCTCCAATTATTGTAAATAATTCACTTCTATTCATAGATTTTCCTGATGCAAGGAAATGTGAATTGTAAGACAATGACAATATTGCATACAAAAATCGGCTGACCATTGCCAAGGCATTTCCTAATACGGAGATACATGCAAACTAAGAAGTAAACGATATTTGGCCTTGGAGTAGATTTTTATTGCACGATTTAATTGCGTGTGAGCATTTTAATGGGAAAAGAAAGACACGTACAGTGTTTTGATGCGGTGCTCTGGAGAAATTGTGACGCTTCGTCACAAACAATATCCCGAAAATTTTTAGTTTCTATATAACAACTGCAAGAGACATACGTAGGATTTTTTCGATATTTTGTTTTTTTCGCGAAAAGGTTCACGTTTGAAGAAAACATTAGAATTTTCACTATAAAAAACGACAAAATTGATTAAAAAAAACTATGCAATTTAAAAAACAAAAAATCTTATGTACGTCTCCGGAGAAAGGTATTTCGAATGTACTGTCAAAATTTCGTATAGATCGGTGACGATTTGATCGAGTTATGTCTTCGGCCAGCTCAAAAATAGTGATTTCGAGAAAAACGCGTTTAAAGTTTTAAATACTAAAAAAAACATATTAAATGCGTATATACCTTCAGCGATGTGATGCAGAGTGGAAGGTTCGGAAGTTTAGACATATTTGCCATCATCCTTTGGTATGTTATTTTTAAAACCCTAAAGTACCTACCTTTTAAGACAAAAAAAAATTTCGGTTTCTTCAAAATTCTAGACCAGCTTTCCCCCTTGAGCAACATACAAAAGTTCAAACGAAATATTCATGTTTACCGAAACACAATATCTACCAACCATCCTGAGATTTCAAAACATCAGAATCCACATGCCATACCTAAAAACTACATTCAATTGACACCAATGCCCAAATCAGCTAGCGCCACTTCTGTTCAAACGTTTTATCAAAATAAAAGTATTTTGTTTAGGCGCCAGCTGTTCATATTTACTTAGGGGATGCGTGAGTTACGTACAATGACCCTATTGTAAATAGTGATGAATCGACTCAGGAAGTTGCGCATATTAAATACACACCACATTCGTGGTAACTTAAGCCGCACTTCCTTTAGTACGTAAGCTTATTTTGCAATTAGACATAAGTATTGTGTTAAGAAGATAATAATAAAAATCGAGTTGTGATTTGGACATCAAAGCGATCGGTTGTTTTAATTAATTAAACATACATTTAACTCGTGCGTAGATACCAAACAAGTAAGTTAATTACTACTTTTCTTTTCCGAAACATGCTTACACTTCATACAATATCGTTAATTTTCAGATAGAAGTTAACTAAACAGTCAAGTTCATCAGTGCCTATGTCTATATGTATTTGACTGCTAACGTGTAATGTAAACAACCTTAGCTTGGCAGGTATGTTTTAGTTTTTTTAAGGCCTTGAAAACTCGAAGAGTATATAATGTGGAAACTCAATTGAATAAGTACTAAGTGGTCTTAAAGTTTAGAAAAGATTAAAAAAGAAGCAATGTTATCTAGAATTCGTGTGACCCTAGCATTTATTAGTTGTGGTGATGTTAGCTGGTCGAGTTACTTCACAGGAACCTCGAACAACTGCACCTGGACCTATTCCAACCGCTTTTCCCATCTTTGTTTTCACTATCCTGTTGGACACAATTAAAAGTAACGACGCTTGAAAAGCCTTCTTAACACAGCGTATAAGATCTTGTCTTGTCTGAAGAAACCCGGGAATATAACATCGATAAACACCATCTTGTTATCGATTTCAAGGCCACGTATGACAGTATTTACAGAGACAAGCTTAACAGAGTCTTTTATAGTTTCTGCATCCTCGCAAAACTCGTACGACAATGCAAGATGACTTTGGAGAACGCATGCTGCTCTGTCAAGGTCGGTAAAGAACTCACCGAGACCTTTGATGTTGAAGGAGGCTTCAAGTTTCGACAAGGCTACAAACTATCATGCGATTTCTTCAACATCATACCTGAATAGATTGTACAAAACTTAACACCAGAGGAACAATCTTTCAAAAGTCTGTACAATTACTCGCTTACGCAGACGACGATATTGACGTAATGAAAAGAAGGAAGCGTAATGTCATAGGTGCTTTTGCGAGTATTGAAACAGAAGCGGCAAAAGGTAAATTAAAGATTATTTGTACCGAGCTCATTTAGCTCTGTATTTAAATTTTTTTGAGCTCGGTGTTAAAATGCATTGGATCCTCTTGGAGAGAATTCTGCAATAAAATTGAAGACTCCTCAGAGGCACCTAGACTTAGGAAAATCCTATCAACGAGTCCAAACATGCCAAGTTCTATAAAAGATGAAAACGGCAACTGGACCAACTCATATGAAGAAACACTAAACTTGCTACTGGATACTCATTTCCCTGGTAGCTCGTTGACAATAACAGACGAGGAGCACTTGTCTCGACTTGCAAACCAATCAGGTAAAGGTCTTATCTCTAGAGATATACTGTTATGAGCATCAAACAGCTCTTACCCTCATAAATCACCAGGTCCTGACGGAATCATCCCTGCGAAGCTGCAGCAGGTTTCAGACATCATCATCTATAGCTTAGAGATGATCATGAAAGGATGCATCAGCTACGCCTATATTCCCAAGGCCTGGAGAGAAGCCAGGGTCGTCTTCATACCTAAAGCCGGCAAAAGCTCCCATGTAAATCCAAAAGACTTAAGACCTATTAGTCTATCATCCTTCCTCCTTAAAACACTGGAAAGAATGATTGACATACATTTAAGACAAGAAATTAAACCTAGTCTGATCTCAACGGCGCAACATGCCTATACAAAAGGTAAATCAGTGAAAACTGCACTCCACTCTCTGGTTTGCACCATTGGAAAATCCCTGCACTACAAAGAATACTCTCTCGTCGCATTCCTAGACAAACAGGGTGCAGCAAACAATGTTAACTATACAGCAATCACTAATGATCTTGATGGCCTGCTCATAGAGGAACACATCAAGAACATGATAACAACAATACTCAGCAGCAGAATCATTAGTTCCGAAATGGGGAACTACAAAACAAGCAGAATGGCCAATAGAGGAACCCCGCAGGGAGGAGATTTATCTCCCCTACTGTGGAACCTGGTCGTTAACAAATTGTTAATCGACCTAGAGGACGAAGGTTTCAAAACCATAGCCTATGCCGATGATGTTGCAATTGCCGTTTCAGGCAAGCACCCACAAACCCTAGCTGAGCTGCTACAAACAGCACTTAACAAGCTTAACAATTGGGCTGTAGATTGTGGTCGGAGTCGGAGACGGAATTAGTTCTCTTTACGAGGAAATACAAAATTCCCGACTTCAGACCCCCAACTATTAAAGGGGTAACTCTCACACTGTCAAATCAGACTAAATATCTAGGTCTCATTTTTGACAAAAAACTGACCTGGAAAACCAATATTGAGGAAAGAGTAAATAAAGCCAACGTGGCACTCTTCTCCTGTAAAAAAAAGCCATTGGTGCGAAATGGGGCTTCTCCCCCCAAATCACCCATTGGCTGTTTACCTCGGTAATCAGACCGATACTCACATACGGGGTGATAGTCTGGTGGACCGCACTAGACAAAATGATCAACTACAACAAGCTGGCCAAAGTTCAAAGAACGGCTAGTCTGTGTATTAGTGGTTCGACTAGCGGGTGATTAACCGGCTAGTCCCGTAATGGAAGATAAATGGGTGATCAACTCGTTAATCTTACATCGGATTTCTGAGATCAGTAGGTGATTAACTGTGGTATCACAATGGGCCCTTGCGGCCTAAGTGTGTCAGGCAATGTACTCATGGGCTGACAGCCACTTCCACCTAACCTAACCTATAGTGTTTAGATGAGCTGCTACAAAATCGAGCCTTATGTAAATAAAAACATATAATTTTTTCCCTGTGTGCTCACTACGTGTGCCACTGTTATATCATCGAGTAATTAGTTTTGAAGAAAACCTCGAACTATACTTTGTCAATACTCTCAGCGGAAGTTGAATAGCTTTCTGACATCCTACTCTTGATATGTGGCTGACTTATGAATAACGTCGTAAACCGTTTGAGTTGACCGCTGAGTCGCCATCCAAAGAACTAGAATCTAGATCCAAAGACACCATGACCACTGGATCTTCTATAAAGCATCGTACACTAAAAATTAGCATAACTAAACCGTCCTTCCCTTACCCAAGGCTAAAAATACACAAAACGCTTACAAACAAAACTCGCTAACTGGGCTAACGAAAAAGGCACAGAAAAAAAACGAGGTTAGCATGGGTTATGCACTTCAAACGTGATTGCATAACGAACATAACCAACCCAGAATGCAGCAAAATGCTAAACACATCACATACTTTTAAACTTTGTGTGTGGCAAAGAAAATTACAACGGTTTATGTCATAACAACCACCACCATCACCCACCCCGGAACGGATTACCCATCATGAGAGAGCGGAAACCTGCCTATGAGTAAACAATGAATAGTGCCGCTCTCATGCTGTTCACACGTGTCATCCCGATGACAGTGGGCGGTGAAGTGTCGGCGCTAGGCATACTAGATTGCTGGTTTAGGTTGCACTGCTGCATGCAATGAGTTGAGCCTTCCACAACCGTTAACATCCTCCACTGACAGTGTAGAGGCGGAAGTATACGGGTTAACCACGCTGATTGCACAACGCTAGAGGATTGTGTGCGAGCATGAATTTTATCCACCACCCATTGTTTTTGCCTCCTTATTCTATATCTTCATCTAGGACATTCTCTGCCCTTGTGGCAAATTGAAGCTGCAAGGGTTGTAAATCGATTTGTAGCTAATGTGTGCCTTTTTTTTTGTATCGTACACTATTTGCGTGGACAGGCAAAATTCTATGACGTGCATGCCTATCGCTATCACAATAATATTACCACAGTTGTGTACGGCTTCTGAGGGTTATTTTGATTTGGTCGCGTTTCATGCAGACATCCGGATTGGAATGTTCATTTGATGGAGCGCCACTAATGCGGCGACAATTAAGTCATTCGTGTCGTTGTTTTCATTTGCTTACTTTTTTGTTTCTTGGATCAGATGATAAATAAATTAGTGCAGTCGAGGCAGATGGCAGCTTAGTTAATGTCGTTGGTAATTAAAATGGACGATTATTAGCTTAATTGTAAGTTTGAAAATAAAGCTACAGATGGGTTTTGCTTTTGACGGCCAACGATAAAGTGACATGGACATGCATGTGTTATGAAGCTCACAGAATGCGGCCGCGGCGGCCTTTTGGCAACGCAATCAGCGGTAATTGCTTGTAATATGATTTGAAGGAATCGTCTTAATTTTTTTGTCAGGCCAAGTTACTGTTTATTTAATTACATGATAGGCCCTGAACTTTTTGAATGTAGGAGTTAAACACAAAATATCTTTTTGTAAAGGTTAACATCATAGCTATGGAATGTACTTCTAAATTCACTAACTATCCATCACGTGCTGAGATTATTTACCTCCTCATACTTTGCCTGGTCCCTACCATGGCTGACGTGTCGAACTAATACGTGCGAGGAATAGGGACTTGATATCCCATAACATCCAAAATGCTTTTTCGCCGGTACCCTCCATTGCCAGGTGATCCGAAAGTAATTCGGCTATGAGAAGTGCCTTCGCACCAAGCTTTTAAGTGGCAGAAAATAGTATGCTCATCTATTGCTCGTAGAAATGGTCAATAGAAATGCACTACGCCTTGTCCAATCTCAAGCTGCCCTTCATTTAGTTTTGCACAGCCAAGATATTTGTTTTGTGGAATTGATAACCCTGTTCCTTCTCGGCTGTGTGAGTAGGAGGGTGCTGTGCTTGGTAAACACTTTTGTTCTACATACAGAAGTTCAAATCAAATGAATGTTTCCAGTTGAACTGGAGTGAGTTGCAAAAGCCTTTTGTGTACATTGCATCTGGTTTTGTTTCCGTAGCTATTGTAAAAGGTGCAGACTGGGTTGGTTATTTTGCCTGCTGACATTTATGTTGAATACGTGGGCCAAATTACCGCACACGTGATCGAGTAATACGTTACTAAATAATTTATATTTGTCATTGCTTCTCATGTTATCCAGTACTTAAGTACCACAATTTGACATTATTTCATCAGCATTTGACCGAATTCAAATTAATAAATGGACAGCAGATTGTGTAATTTAAAGCGAATTTTAACACAAAAATGGCTCTCACTCTGTGACTGAATTGATTATTCAGCCCCTGGTGCTTGGTTTTCGCAACTCTTATTTCTTACTAAGTTCTATTTTCCAAATGTCCTAGAGAGGAAACAGGCTTTTTAGAAAGCTATTGGTTGTGGAGCTGTGACTATGTTTAGGTGGACAAGAAGAGCATTTTAATTGCTCGGCCTTCGTAAAAATTATTTTGGACCCACTAGTAAGCTGCTATTGCATTTCTTTGTAGAAGTCTTTCCGTGTTGACTTTGAAACCACTCCCTAAGAGCCATGAGCATCGGAAGTTCTAAGTCAAGGTAATCTGCGAGGTGTGGTCCGACATTTCTAAGATTTATCTCATTGAAAATAAATTCAACATGGCAAAGTCTTGGTTGCTACGATCGTAAGCTACGAAACGAACGGTTAGTTGCAGACTTTCATTGTTGCGCCAGCTTACTTTTTCTTTTACCACCCTTTTTGAATAAAGTTAATCACAAAAAAAAAGGAACTTATCCTATTCCTTAGGACAAGCATGTGTGTAGTTGAAAACAGTTAAAAGCATTTTCTGTCTTCTGGCAACGCAAGGGACCTTTTAGTAAAACATGGGGTCTGTCATGTGCCAGTTATTTGGTGGAATAAGTTTTCTAGTAAATACGCTATTGCTCTTTTCACCAAATGTTTAGCCATGTGATATTTGTACTCGCATCGTGTTGCTCATGGCTTAATAGAGTTAGTGTGTCTGCATGTTATGTAGGAGTCAACTCGGTTTGCTAACCCGAGTCAACTCGATCTGCTAACCCGAGTCAATTTGGTTTGCTAAACCGAGTCAACTCGGTTTGCTAACCCGAGTCAACTTGAGTTACTAACCCGAGTCAACTCGGTTTGCTAACCCGAGTCAACTCGGTTTGCTAACCCGAGTCAACTCGGTTTGCTAACCCGAGTCAAATCGGTTTGCTAACCCGAGTCAACTCGGTTTGTTAACCCGAGTCAACTCGAGTTACTAACCCGAGTCAACTCGAGTTACTAACCCGAGTCAACTCTAGTTACTAACCCGAGTCAAATCGGTTTGCTAACCCGAGTCAACTCGGTTTGCTACCCCAGTCAACTCGGTTTGCTACCCCAGTCAACTCGGTTTGCTAACCCGAGTCAACTCGGTTTGCTAACCCGAGTCAACTCGGTTTGTTAACCCGAGTCAACTCGGTTTGCTAACCCGAGTCAACTCGGTTTGCTAACCCGAGTCAACTCGGTTTGCTAACCTGAGTCATCTCGGTTTTCTAACCCGAGTCAACTCGGTTTGCTAACCCGAGTCAACTCGGTTTTGCTAACCCGAGTCAACTCGGTTTGCTAACCCGAGTCAACTCGGTTTGCTAACCCGAGTCAACTCGGTTTGCTAACCCGAGTCAACTCGGTTTGCTAACCCGAGTCAACTCGGTTTGCTAACCCGAGTCAACTCGGTTTGCTAACCCGAGTCAAATCGGTTTTCTTACCCGAGTCAACTCGGTTTTCTAACCGGAGTCAACTCGGTTTGCTAACCCGAGTCAACTCGGTTTGCTAACCCGAGTCAACTCGGTTTGCTAACCCGAGTCAACTCGGTTTGCTAACCCGAGTCAACTCGGTTTGCTAACCCGAGTCAACTAGGCTTGTTAACCCGAGTCAACTTGGTTTGCTAACCCGAGTCAACTCGGTTTGCTAACCCGAGTCAACTCGGTTTGCTAACCCGAGTCAACTCAAGTTGCTAACCCAAGTCAACTCGGTTTGCTAGCCCGAGTCAACTCGGTTTGCTAACCCGAGTCAACTTACCCGAGTCAATTGGGTTTGCTAACCCGTGTCAACTCGGTTTGCTGACTCGTGTCAACTCGGTTTGCTAGCCCGAGTCAACTCGGTTTGCTAACCCGAGTCAATTCGGTTTGCTAACCCGAGTCAACTCGGTTTGCTAACCCGAGTCAACTCGGTTTGCTAACCCGTGTCAAATCGGTTTGCTAACCCGAGTCAACTCGGTTTGCTATCCCGGGTCAAGTCGGTTGCTAACCCAAGCTAACTCGGTTTGCTAACCCGAGTCAACTCGGTTTGCGAACCCGAGTCAAATCGGTTTGTTAACCCGTGTCAACTCGGTTTGCTGACTAGTGTCAACTCGGTTTGCTAACCCGAGTCAACTGGGTTAGCTTACCCGAGTCAACTCGGTTTGCTAACCCGAGTCAACTCGGTTTGCTAACCCGAGTCAACTCGAGTTGCTAACCCGAGTCAACTCGGTTTGCTAACCCGAGTCAACTCGAGTTGCTAACCCGAGTCAACTCGGTTTGCTAACCCGAGTCAACGCAGTTTGCTAACCCGAGTCAACTCGGTTTGCTAACCCCAGTCAACTCGGTTTGCTAGCCCGAGTCAACTCGGTTTGCTAACCCGAGTCAACTTGGTTTGCTAACCCGAGTCAACTCGGTTTGCTAACCCGAGTCAACTCGAGTTGCTCACCCGAGTCAACTCGGTTTGCTAACCCGAGTCAACTCGGTTTGCTAACCCGAGTCAACTCGGTTTGCTCACCCGAGTCAACTCGGTTTGCTAACCCGAGTCAACTCGGTTTGCTAACCCGAGTCAACTCGAGTTGCTTACCCGAGTCAACTCGGTTTGCTAGCCCGAGTCAACTCGGTTTGCTAACCCCAGTCAACTCGGTTTGCTAGCCCGAGTCAACTCGGTATGCTAACCCGAGTCAACTTGGTTTGCTAACCCGAGTCAACTCGGTTTGCTAACCCGAGTCAACTCGAGTTGCTCACCCGAGTCAACTCGGTTTGCTAACCCGAGTCAACTCGGGTTGCTAACCCGAGTCAACTCGGTTTGCTAACCCGAGTCAACTCGGTTTGCTAACCCGAGTCAACTCTGTTTGCTAACCCGAGTCAACTCTAGCTGCTTACCCGAGTCAACTCGGTTTGCTAACCCGAGTCAACTCGGTTTGCTAACCCGAGTCAACTCGGTTTGCTATCCCGAGTCAACGCGGTTTGCTAACCCGAGTCAACTCGGTTTGCTAACCCGAGTCAACTCGGTTTGCTAACCCGAGTCAACTCGGTTTGCTAACCCGAGTCAACTCGGTTTGCTAACCCGAGTCAACTCAAGTTGCTAACCCGAGTCAACTCGGTTTGCTAACCCGAGTCAACTCGAGTTGCTTACCCGAGTCAACTCGGTTTGCTAACCCGAGTCAACTCGAGTTGCTTACCCGAGTCAACTCGGTTTGCTAACCCGAGTCAACTCGAGTTGCTTACCCGAGTCAACTCGGTTTGCTAACCCGAGTCAACTCGGTTTGCTAACCCGAGTCAACTCGGTTTGCTAACCCGAGTCAACTCGAGTTGCTTACCCGAGTCAACTCGAGTTGCTTACCCGAGTCAACTCGGTTTGCTAACCCGAGTCAACTCAAGTTGCTAACCAGAGTCAACTCGGTTCACTCTATCGGGATTTGAAGCCGTGCCATGTGTTGAGATGGAAATTACGTGAACTTGGGAGATCATTTGTATTCCCAATGGGTACTCTGGAAAAAGTCAATAAAGACGAGGACTGGGGAAAGATGCAAAGGAAGTCGGACTAACTGATAGTACTCGGAGTGTGGGAAAGCCATATACAAGGGGAAGCGGTTAGCAATATAGTAACTGGTATAGGGATTTTTTTTTTGTTTTAAAAAAATGACGTTTTTATTCAAAGGATAATAATGAAACATCTAAGAAGAGTTAGCATTGGGACCGCGAAGACGACCGAATCCGTGAATAAAGTTAACGAAACGACTGTTGTAATGGATTCTCCTCTTTGCGCGTCCAGTCTTCTTCTTTTTCTTTTCTTGTTGGTCGACTTTTGGGGTTTATCCCTTGACTTTACCGGCACGAGCTAAAGAACCGTGCACTTACCACCAAAAAGTGGTACGGTCACATCCAATTCGAACGATGACAAACTGCTAACGCATGCATCGTTCTGCAATGTATTTCCTTTACAGTTGAGGACAAACTCTTGGGTGATTCCCTTCAGTTGTGTCAATTGAGCCTTTACGGAGGCAATGGTATCATTTTGGGAAACCTATAGGGTTTCAACAGTGTCCAAACCACGTACAAAGAGCGTGTCGGTCAATTGTGTCGGGGGATATTGATATACCAATACAACAGAGATTGGAGTAATATGCTTCTACCATCTTAAATCTCTGCTGGTAAACAGGATCACCATTAATATCTATATGAAACCAACCATGTTGATCTTCTGCAATAGAATCCCCTTTATGAAAAATATTAAGATTCTTATACCATTTATTATGTACTAACTTTCCATGATGATTAATGTGTGTAGCTTTACCATCCTTATAGACTACAGCGATATCATCCTTAAAATCTCCAACATAATCATATTCCTCCTGATAAAACCTGTTGCCATTTAGATTAATATGAAAATATTTATCATGTTTTCTAACTACGCAAATATCCTGGTAGTTTCCAATCCATTGAACTTTTTTTTTAATATCCGCAACAATTTTGGTGCGGATGAGAAACGTCAAAAATTGTATGGACTGTGGATGAACAACCGATTCGGTAATACGACTTTTTTAACTTGTATTATTAACAATCTTTCACTTTCACAACGTCGGATTCAATGCGGGCTCGATAATAGCAAAAATATCCAAACTCGTGCGGATCGCTTCCGCAGTCCAATAATTCTATAATCGGGGTGTACATTTTTTTACTTATCTTCAAGAAGAAGAAAATCAAATCAATTGAATTCAAATAAATAAATCTCATATACCTCTCATAGTTGACACTTACCTAAATTAAACCTCTCGACTAACATATTTTGTATTATTTTCTCGTTGCAGGTTTGTGGCACTTCTTCACTATGATTCTACCCTATGGCATTCCTAAAGCATAAGCTAAAAATATTTTATAAAAGTATTTTTATATAATGCGATGATATAGATGCTCAAGCTAAATCACTAGCTCCATACATATTTAAACTATAGATACATCTTTAGCTACATATCATATAACTTTATACATTCCTACATAGAATATTTCCAAAAAAAAAACTTTGTAAAAAACAAAATACTTTCTTACATCAAAACTTGCGTGCGTGTGTACCATAATCTTACGCTCTGAAGCTTCTTTAAATGGTATTTAGTTTTTAACTGCTAATTATTTTCGATTTTCTTTCCCAATTTGACTTTTTGGATTTGAAAATTTTGACACTTAAAGTTTTTTTTCCCACTCAAAATCCTTTTGATTTCTCTTTTTTTTTCTGTTTTAAAAAAACTGCACCTGAGTTTGTATTTGAGTTGTTTGCGTTTGCGCACTTCTAAGCCAAAAAATCTTTCCTTTTTGATCCGCTAACAGTTTGACTTTTTTTTGTTTTGAATCTATTGGCCTGTTTTCTTTTCTAATATTGCATCCAAAACAAAAATATACAACACTATTTTTGAGCTCTATATATAAAAAAAAGAAAAAAAAAATTGTGGCGCCATCTACCGAACGAATAATGCTTTTGTTGTTGTGAAAATATACCTCTATTTCTTTCTGTCTTTAAGTCTGACTTTTGAATCTGTTTCCTATCTTCCTCTGTTTTTTTTTATGCAACACTTTCTTTGTTGTTAAATAAAAAAATAAAAAAAATATATTTCCTCTTTCAAGTGCACTGTCGTCAAAAAAAAAAAAAAAAACAAACCAAAACTTTATTTGCATATGAATGACGTTTACAACTGAGTTTCATAATCAAAAAACCAAAAAAAAAAATAAAATAAATAAAATAACCAAACACTTGTCTTGTTTGCATTTCCATTTTCTTTATCCAAAATTCTTTTTAAAATCAATTTAAACTTAAGAATTAGTAAAAACATATCAACAAGTTATTAAAATAAAGTTAAAATGTCACGTGAAAATTCACCTCGACACAGTGCTAGAATAACTCGACCAACATCATCGTCATCATCATCACCTAAACGACAACAACATAGACAACAAGCACCTCTGATGGAGAGTGTTACTAGTACAGGAAGTGGTAGCAATGCCAGTATAGGCAGCAATAACGACATACCATCGGCTTCTCAGCCCAACTTCGCCCCCATATCTAGCTCAGCTACAAACATATCAGATGATAGTGGAGAGAATCCAATTTTACCACCGTTAAGTGGAACGGGACCAAGCAGACAACGATCGCTGCGCGATCGTTTGAAAGATGGCATCACCGGCAGTTTTTCATGGCAGTAAGTCGACTCTGTTCATTCATGATGTTGTTTTTTTCTTTTCGTTGTTCGGTTCTTTATTTAATTTGATTCGTTTGTGTTTTTGTTAATTTTTGATTAATTTGTTATTTTCATAAGTATTTTTGTTGTAATTTAAAATATGTTGTTATTCACATTAGTTTTTACTTCAACGTACGTTTAAAATCAAAGTTCTTCTTATGATCAAAGTTGTAGTATTTTTATTCCAATTTATAATTCACACACACTTCGTAGAGTTCAAGTTTATAAAGTTGCACCAGTAGTCTTTTTTGAATTAAACAAACATTTTTTCAAATTCATTCACTTATTCGAAATTAAAATAATTGATCAAAATTTGGTAAGTTTATTTTATTTTTTGTCTTATTTCAATGTAAAATTTATTTTTTTTTGTCAAAATTTGAAACAGTGTCCTAATTCCACATGAACTTAGTGCAACTGATGAAGTATTTTTGTAATTTATTTATGATTCCAATGAAAATAGATTTACATTTCATTGCGATAACAAAAATTACTTTTCATTTTTAATGATTAAATTTATTTTACAAACAGTTTTAGAATATAAGACGTGTTTTATTGGTGACATTTATATGAGCTTTAAAGAATTTAATACGGAAAACAAGAAAAACAAAATATGTATTTAAAGGAAAATGAAGTTTCAGAATATCAAACCATTGGCGGTCCTAGAGATGAAACGACTGGAGTAAATACAAGAATATACTCTATACCAGGGTTTCCCAAACTATTTTGAGCAACAGACCCCTTTTCCAAAATGAACTGATACCGTAGACCCCAAAGTACAAAGCCAAATTACTTTAAAAATCCTGTCTTAAGTTTTTTACTTACTTTTATAGGTACCTAGTACGTAAGCAAATTTTGCAGTAGTGCAGAAAGGAAATTTTTTGAGATAACAATAATAATATTTTATTGTTATCTCAAAAATTTTTTTACGTTACGATAGCAGGTCATGGGCGTAGCCAGGAGTTTTTTAAGGTGTTTTTTCGAGGACAATTTCTCAAAAATCAATGAAAAAACGGGGGCATTTTTTTGAAAAAAAAGTAGGACATATTTATTGACAAGAATATTGAGAGAATATTGAAAGTATAATTTTTTGATTTGGAAATCTCATTGAAAAGTCCTCGTTTTTCGGCAATTCTGCGAATTGTCCTCATTTTCAATAAAAATTTATATTGATACTCCTTTTTTCCGCTTTTTCCCAAATTGTCCTCGATTTTTACGAGAATACTCTTTGAAAAGTCCTCGTTGTTTCAGCATTTTCTCCAAATGTCCTCGAGGACAAAAATTAATTTTTTCTTAAAAAACGCAGAATTTTTCGAAGACATTTGGCTTAGGTTGGGGCATCTGCCCCTACCTGCCCCTACCTGGCTACGCCCATGAGAAGGTATGAATGAACATGAAGTGTAATTCATAATTTATTAATGCAGGTTCTTAGAAATCGTTCTCTTAATTGAGAACAAATAATAAATTCATGATTTGAAAAATTAATGCGATGGATGAATTTGGTGACTTTCTATCAATCTAGCTAGATCTGGTTTAATATTGGTAAGTTGCAGTCTTAAGCCTACGCGTTCGTTGACTTTCAAACGGTTTCTTTTTTTCGTCAAAATATTTACAACCACACTGAAGCCTTTTTCAACTAAATATGATGATGGAAAAGCGATGAGATATTTTTCAGCAAATGTTCCACAATGCAGTATATTGAGTTTCAACGCTGCGCTGCAACCAGAACTTCTGATAGCATTCGTTGAACTTTAGCTTGAGCTCTTCGTCAATTTAGATTGTGATCAACTCTTCTTGCATTATCACACTGGCTTCTTCCATGGCTGTTATACTGTACGAATTTATTACCCGCACTCAGGAATTTGAAGGTTCAAAAGATCCTCAAACCTTTTGGTAAAATCTTTGTGAAGCGCGTCCAAGTGAGCGACATATGATAAAATAACATCGTCTTGAAGGATTTCTGTTGATTTCAACAGATGCGAAAACTGAAAGTATTCTTTTATGCTTAAATTTTGTATATTCAGAATAAGTTTTCCCACAAACGCCGCTATAATTGATTTTGTTTCGATTAAGGTGAGATCGGTCATGTAATAAATATCCGTCATAAAATTTTTCAGATTTTCTTCCATTTAGAAACTCCAACACAGACGCCAAAATAGCTGAAAATCTTGCTAAACATATGCTCCTTTTGAAAGCCAGCGAACTTCAGTGTGCAAGAGTAACTTAGTAAAGACTTTGTCGTTATCCTCACAAAGCTTAGCAAATAACCGAGAGTTCAATGAATTGCTTCGAATCTTGTTGACAGCATTTATGACGTATTGCAAAGACTGGTGCAGTCTAGGACTCAAATTTTTTGCTACTAAATGTTGTCGGTGAATCACGCAGTGAATCACCAGTACATCAGGCAATTGCCGCTTTAAGTGAGCTATAAAACCACGATGACGACCAACCATAGATGGTGCTCCATCAGTCGCAACAGAAATCATGTTTCTCCATGGAATAGCTTAGCAGCTCTCGACACATATTTTCATATATGATATATCGAACGTATTTTAAAAACAGAGCTTCATTGCCGGGTAATGCAGACTCGTCTAACTGGAGAGAGAATGACTTGATCTGCAATAAATTGCATAAAATGTTTTCCACGTCGCGACCCACCTCGTCTATTAGTCTCTGTGTCTCCGGTGTTATTGCTCAAGGATATTCTTTTTATAATATCTTGAGCGGGCTTATGCAATACATTGTTGAGGACCTGCAATGACTGATAAAATAAGCTGCTCTCCAATTGTGAGAGGCTTCCCCGACTTCGCTATTAGCAGAGATATATTGTAGGACGCTCGCATGCCATCAACGTCTTGCATAGGACTGTCCGTGATAAGTGGTCCTCCATTTTTGAAGGCTTGATGGCATCGTTACAAAATACTTTTTCACATATGAGACACATCGGCAAGTGACAAGTGATGATTTGATGGATATGAAATAAATCCTAACTTTAGGTAGTCCTAACTGTACTGTCTACATTTTTTTTCGTGTCTGCGATCACACCGCCAATCTTAAGCAAAAAATGTTTAAAACTATACTACTTATATCACAACTATACAATACTATGTAAATTTTTTTATACACATGTTTAAAATGTTTCATTAAACTTCTCATTTTTAGAATGGCTAAAGTAACGCAACACTATCTTTGAAGTTTAAAAAAAGAAAATGTGTTATGGGGGTCGATTGAAAAACTTGTCGACCCCAAATTCAGATTTCGTTTTTGTCGACCCCTGAGAAACCGATATCGACCACTTTGGGAATAACTGCGTCTATACTTTTCTACTATACACCAAATACTTTTGGTATCGATACTTTGAAATTAAATATCGAGTAGGTATTATTCAAAAGTATCGCAATATGTCAATGTCACTATTTCGTTTAAACAATTGCTTGACTCAGATTAAAGTTTTTGAACGCATCCGCGTCTTGACTTAGATTAGTTGGCAACCTTGTGTGTCTTCGTTTGACAACTAAGATTTTAATTATTTGGTCACATCACAAACAGCTCACAACTAATTTGGCTAGCTCAGTCAGCGCTTTATGAGCCAATCCATCAGAAGAATTCATGGTGAATACGAAAAGTGTGCCATGCGATTCTATTCGTCTATCTGTCTATCTCACAACCATAGCTAGTGAAAGAGTGGAGGGGACTAACAATTTTCTGCCGGTTCCGAACGCCTAATCGAGAAAGCGTTTTTCATGGCAATGATTTTACTATCGGAGGACTTGCCAATTCCTCGCGAAAGGCGATACCCATGGCAAAACGTTTTTGTCTGTTGGAATTGTTGGGATTCGAACCACAAACCTCTGGGCTAACATGCAGACATTGTAACCATCACGCCGGAGGTAGCTTACAGAAGGGTTTTAAGAAAAGAGTTTTATAATTTTTCAAATAGGGGTACGTGACATATAACCTGTTTGATAAAACTGACTTCTATCGAAAAATACTGCAACGATTTCCATTAAATTTAATGATTTGAGTAAAAATTATGGAAAGCCACAAGTTCTCTGAAAAAAAGTGCGTCAGGAATTACACGATGTCTAGTGAGACAGTCTCACATAAGTGCGAAAGAGAAAGAAGATGTCTCTTAAAGACATGCGAAAAAACTTCCCGGTGAGTAGCGGGCAGATTTTTAATAGTCTCATTTTGAAGTTTCTCTTTTCTCTTGTTCGCTTTTTTTTTAAACTAAAGCCAACGAGAGGGAACAGAAAACTTTTAAATTTGAGACGCAGAATAAAATCCACGTGAAATAGCTTTTGTCTCACGGAATAAAAGTTCAAAATGAAAATTTAAAAAGAGACTTGTCTCACTAGACATTGTGTAATTCCTGACTATATTTGATAACTTTAGTTTTTCTCTGATCTTAAAACTAGCGTAATTGAATTTTAAAGTTAAAGGGATATTAAAGTTCGTGCGGTAGACCGGAGTCTCAGCCAACATCTCTTTAGATATTAAATTGGATTTCCGACGACCACCCTTCAGTTATGCACTCTAAGTCTAAGAGGTATTCTTCGACTTGACGAAGAGGTTTTTCTCTTCTGCTATTTACCTGCAAGCTGCAATGTGCTTTCGAAAACCCATCGAGACCAAACGTTGATGTCCATTCGCTCTATATGTCCCTGCCGTTGTAGTCTAGGGGTGCTTGCTCTTCTAGCTATGCCAATGCTCCGGTATAGCTCATACAGCTAGTCGTTGTATCTTCTTCACCGCACATTATTTTCACATACGAGACCAAAGGATCATTCGGAGAATTTTCCTTTTGAAACTTCCAAGAGTTTCCTCATCTGCTTTCGGTAATGTCCATGCTTCCGCGCCGTAAAGGAGAACTGGCATGATCAATGCCTTATACATGGTTACCTTGGTTTTGGTTTTGTTTCCCAATTGCCTTCTTAACCCAAAGAAGCAACGGTTGGCAAGAGTTATTTTCCGTTTGATCTCCGCACTGATGTTGTTGTCCGTGTCTATAGCGGATCCTAGGTAGACGAAGTCCTATACTACCTCGAAGTTACGTCTGTCTATTGTGACGTTTTGTCCAATTTGTCGATGTTCGGTGTCCTTGTTTGACGAAAACATATACCTCGTTTTGCTCTCATTAACCATCAAACCCATTTTTGCCGCTTCTGCTTCAATCCTCGCAAAAGCGCCTATGATATTACGCTTCCTTCTTGCCATTACGTCAATATCGTCTACGTAAGCGAGTAATAGTACAGACTTTTGAAAGATTATTCCCTTTGGGTTGACGTTTAAGTTTTGTACACTCCTTTCAAGTGTGATGTGAAAAAAATCGGATACTAGACGCACTATAATCTAATTGTCTAAAGCCTTTTAGACCTTAAGGAGGCTTAATCTTCTGAAATTGAAGTAATTGTGAGAGTCTACGTTTTTAAGGATAGGGCATACGACACTAAGGTTCCATTTATCGGGCATACTTTTTCCGGCCATGCTGGTCAGCCGATGCAAGTTCCTTTCCAACTGATTTCCAGCTGCCTTGAAAAAATCGGCATTAGCTTAATCGACCAAGTTTTATTTCTTCTAGGTCGGGAGAACGGCATTTTTGATCGTCACTCAAGTTGATTGTGGTATTCTGTCTGACAGCGGAATAAGTGTCTTCATCGCCGCTAAGCAGTCAACAGAAGTAGTTTTGTGGTTTTTGCAGATCTCAGTAGCTACTACGAGGAGGTCGTGGAAACAATCTTCGGAATTAACGTTTTTCTTTTCTGTGAGTGCTTGAGCGCATATTAGGCTAATCTTGGCGAATTTATATCTGATGCAGATGGTCATTTTGGCTTATAACCTTATCCCTGAGTCTTTCTCTAAAGACAAATCCGCACCCAAATGAGCTCTGTTTTTGTTGTTTGTAGCAGTCGCCATAGTAGATGACGCAGTTTTTCATCTTCTTTATGCCCGGACCATTCCATCGCACTTCTTGGATGACGGTTATGTTTGCATTGTAGCAGTCCAGCGCTTCCGTTGATTCTCCAGCTGCACGTAATTCGTTAAGGGATCTTACGTTCCACGTGCAGATCCGGAGGTCTTTGCCCCTTTTATACGTTTCCTTGGGTCGTCAATTTTGAAATCATTATCGTTATCCGAGGCTGTTGGTTGTTTCGGCTCCATTTTTTTTTCCTGTGGTTGGGTAGTTAATCCCACGCACAACCCCCAACCTGGAGAGCCAGGTCCTTTTCGGATCCCTTCGGACATAAAGTTCAGTGTCAGTACCCTGCTGCAGGGGTATGAGAGTTGCCTTTGGCCCACCAGGAGTTCATCCGCCACCATCTCTACTTCAATACACTGTACTTGTATTGAAAGACCCTATAAATGACCTTTAAGCCGGGTTTGTCGGAGTAGCTAGTTCAGGGGTTTCTGTTTTGTGTCTGCTGTCATTTCTTTGTCAACACTCGCACTCACTAGTTTGCCGATTATGAACTAGGCATGGAATGAAGCAGGACGTCATAGGGGTTTGATCTAAGAACACTAAAGCCCTTCCAATACACATCTTCGGGGCTGGCATAGACCTACAGAAAGTCCTTTGACGAAAGCATGTCTTTCTAATAAGCTTTTCACATTGTCTTAAAAAGTGATTCGTTTATGTAAACATGTGTAGCCTTTCAGACCAAATGTTTACAGGGATTTGTTTTACTTTTAGGCCACTCCTGCGCTCTTCTTACACTTTTGATAGTATAATAACACTTATTTAGTGCAAAATAAAGAGATTGTGTTGAACACAAAAAAATTTATTACATTTGATACTGAAAAACCTTCAGCCGATTTAAAAGAAGAAATTTTAAAGGCTGCATAGGCTTAAAGGTGACTAATTGTATACGGCACTGTTGTCACTTAGAGCTACGTTAGCTTATTCATCCTTTAGAATCTTTTTATAAATTCTGCAAGTTGCTGCATGTTCCTGAAGTGAAGGAAAAACATTTATTTTAGCAGCTGTTTTGAATGAACGAATTCAGCCAACAGAATAGAGGCGATTTTCCTCTATTCTGTACAACAACCACTCGTTTGGCTCTGGGTTTTATTATAAAACATCTAGAAAACATTTCATTGATTTACAAACATGTGATTTAAGAAAAATATAAGGAAAAACTTGTTAGGCTTTCAGAATATTCGCTACCGGGTTTTTAGCCCTTTGGATGTGAATATTCAATATCAAAGGCTAACTTGGAACACTACCTAGGTACTATTTTCTTCTACGATAAAAAATTTGGTATGAATCCTGAATGAGTTTACCTGCAACGAAACATTAGCCCATTTCACAGCGTTACGTGCATCTTGAAAGGATCCGAGCTCCCCCACTTATTAAACCTAAATAAAAACTACCAAATCTCTTCTTTTGTTTGGCTTTCTGTTCGGAACATAAGCTTAATGAATGTAAATCAATTTGAAGCTGTTGAAACGAGCCGCCCCGAAAGAAATATCTCCCACCTGCCACTTCACCATTGCCAGCTTCAATGATGCAATTTATCTCAATTGTTGTTCTCTTTTAATTATTTTTTTTTGTGATTTTTCTTCGTTCATCCGGCAGGCAGGCAGACACCTGTCAGGTAATTGTGCTTTCAGCTGAATACACTCATACACACACGACTGTACAACATACATTATTTTGTATATTTCTTTGGTGGCACCAAGGTAAATTAATATCGACAATCGACCCCCGCACCAAAAATAAAATGCTCCACTCCCATTTCAACGCAATGAGAAAAAAACGAATCTTTGTAACGAATTCTTTTTTCGATCTACTTGAAAGATGATGTTGGCTGTTGTTATAAAATATGTTGGTGCTGTTAAATCAGAAAAAAACGAACACCCATTCGTTATCTGGAGAGGTTTGCTTTTTTCCCCTCTCTTAAGGTGTATGTGAATGTCCTTGAATGATGTACCACAGTGCAATGTATCAGTTCTGTTCAAGTTCATTGAGATTCGTTTTATGTATGTAAGTAGGTGAGTGGTTGATTAAGCCGAGCCCAATGCAAAACAAAAACACTCAGAAGACACAACGAACCAAGCAAAAACGAACACACGACTGCTATTGATTCATTGAAAGAGTAAAAATAAAACTATACCCGAAGCAGTGTTAAGGTCATGGATGTGGCATAATAATATTGAACGGTGCGGCGGTGTGCCACTGAACCAATTATAAACTTTAACAACAATAATAACAGTCTTTGAAATTGCAATGCAAGGTAATTGAGGTAAAGCGATGTATAGTTACAATAACCCCATACGTCCTTGTGCAGTACACAAGGCTGTCATTATAGCAGACTGGTTGAAATAGGTGGGCACTTTGTACCTACTCATTAAATGCTTCCCTATGCAATCACAGGAACTTTGCTCCTATCCTGCCATTAATGTCCTCTGTTTAAGGGAAAAACTGAGTTGCACAAGCATTCGTTTTGCGTTTTCCTCTTTTTGGATCGATTGAGGGGCGAATAAAGTGTGTTTTGGTGTTTATTGCATCATCATTGTAGGCAACGAGAACTTGGTTAGTGGTCGAGTTATGTAAAGTAAAATCATAGCATTACTTACTTACTTAGGTGGGGTGGGGCTGAATGCACCCAACACGAATTGTTTCTCATATACGCAGATGATCTGAAACTTTTTCTGAAAGTAACCTCTATAAGTGATTGTCAAAAACTCCAATTGGATCTTGATAATCTATGCCGATGGTGTATGTTAAATCGTTTGAATATTTACACCAAGAAATGTTTTGTGATTTCTCTCTCAAAAAAGCATCAAACGCAAGAGTTTTCATATTATTTTGATAGCAACCCTCTTCAGAGAACTGAAAAATTCAAAGATTTAGGCGTAGTTTTTGACTCCAAATTCTCTTTTACACCACATTTAGAAGCTATTATATCAAAAGCAAACTCGATGTTACGATTTATCAAAAGGAATTCAACAGACTTTACTAACCCCTACACCCTTGTGTCTCTCTATACCTCACTAGTAAGACCCAACCTAGAGTATGCAGACATCATCTGGAACCCTCACCAACAATCTTTTTCAGATCGAATTCTGAAAGTTCAGAATGGATTTACGAAGTATACAAAATGCGATGGTTTTTTCTTCCGAATTCCATAGCTAGGCAAAATCTTCTAGGTTTGCAGTCCCTCACGTAGAACTAGTCCTGACATAGTTTTTGTGGAGTGTCCTCCCTTGTTGTCCTTAATTTGTATTTATGCTCCGGAGAGGCCGTTGAGGGATAGAAATCTTCTTTTTCAATCAAGGTACAGAACTAACTATGCCATGTGTGAACCAATTTTAAGATCAATTAGAGAGTTCAATGAGATTTGTGGTCATATTGATCTGTCCTTCTCCAGATATAAATTTCGAAATGAATTGTATTTCTTACTTTTATGAAATTGAAACCTTACTATTATTTCATTTAAAATTAATTTTAAGACTTTTCTTTTGTTTCGTTGTAATATCTAATCTGTTGAGCTGATTGCTCGTAGGTGAAATAAATAAATAAATAAAAAAGAAGTTGTGATGCATGCTGCGAAACTCTATGGTAACGTCGCAGCCCGTATATATATCGTACTAGCTGTGCCCGCGACTTCGTCCGCGTGGAATAGTGACTTTCGGCAACATTTTTAGTTTTTTAGGCTACTTATTTTGCTAGTAAGAAACATTCATGCGCTTTAGTAAACTATTGTTAGGTATATCTTATTTAAGTACATTTTTGCACACGACGTTCTTACTTTTTCCATCTTTTGTCAAATAAAAAGGCTTTGCGAGTTTGATACATTCTTTTAAACTAAAATGACAAATCAGTGGGAATTAAAGAAATACGGGGAACCAATAGTTTTCTCCTTTCGCTGTGCCAGTCATTATTAAAACTTTTATAATGCCACATCCCAGATCAGTGGCGTAGCTAGGAAATTTTTCGGGGGGGGGGGGGGGGGGGGGGGGGGGTTACATGTAAATATTTGTACGTAAGTAAAAGTTGTTGTTCATTTGTATTGATTAGGTTTTTTCCAATTTATTGATATACAATAATAAAGTGCAGAAAATAAGAACATATGAAAATACACGAAATTATAAATCAATTCTTCTCTGCTTTGCGCGAATCATTCGATAACTTCTTCCACCTTAATGTCAATGTGTTTGTTAATGCTCATAAGAGCAAGCCCATTCAGCTTATCTTCGCCTGTAGAATTCCTAATCCAATATTTTAGACGCCTCAACGTGGAAAAACTACGCTCGCTGCTAGCAATGGTCGCAGCCAATGTTGCACCTATTTTCAAAAACTTGAAAATGTTTGGAAAAAGTGCATCGTTACAAAGATTTAATGATTCTATAAATGTCTTTGGTTGAGTTTCTGGCCCAACCCAACGTTACACTTCATTTATTACGGTTGAAGCTGCTGCCTCAGTCGCTGTTGGCCATTGATTCATTATTACTTCCACGGTTTCATCAATATTCTCAACGTGTTTCCTGACCATTTTTTCAGGGATGGTATTTCCGATTATTGAAAAAAATTTTTTGTGTTTCTCAAATCTGTCAGATATGGATGATATGAAGTGATCCAGGAAAAGTATGAATATTGATATACGGCAATAATCTTCTGCTGAACTGCTTTGGTAATTTTGTCGGTGTTTTTAACGATGCACAATCCTGGAAACTTCAATTTTTTCTCCTATAGACTCGGCTATTTTTTCAGCATCAGCGAATTTTCGTTGTACATTCTGATGATGATGAGTAAAAATTTGAAAACAAGGACACAGTTGAGCAGAGAATTATGTTCCCCAAAACTGTTTGCGCTCCGTCACAGTGACATTGAGCGCTCAGTGAGATTTTTCTTTGTGGAACTGGCGCAATCGATCATTATGATTGAAGCATTGTATTGACTTATGATACACGGACTGCTAGTTGCATTAATTCTCTATACAAAAGTTGGATAATAATAGGTGTGTTTCTTTACTGAAAATTCGCACGAAATGCACCAAAATTCGTCGAAAGTCAATCTAATGCCGTTCCAGCACAGCGATTTTTCGTAGCAGTGCACAAAAGAGAGTGCTCACGAGAGAGTAAAAAATTTCCCCACCCTGTGAATTTCTGCCACCTAAATTTCTATGGACAGAAATCGTGCACAGCAAAAACAAATACAACAACTGTCAAACAGACATTTTTCCAAGCGTTGCTGCGAATGTTTTGTTCAAGGCGTTTCTTTACTTTTAGGACAATTAGGCTCTTTCAGAGAGTTTCTGAGAGTTTCTGAGAGAATTTTACCCCCACTCCTTATTATATGACAGATTGTGAATTTCTGTCCACAAAGTAAAGAAACAGACCTAATGATTGCACTTATTTTTGGTTACACTAGCCAATATCTTACTCTTAACTAAAACACTAACGACATCTGCTGTGATTAAGCTAGCGTGATTATTTAGCAGTGTCAAAAATGTTTCACTAGTTTTCCGCTGAAATGATGCTCGCTAGTATTGCTTAGAATAAGTGGAACCATCGTGAAGTTGGGTCCTAGCAGTCCATGTTTAATAAGTCAATTATTTTAATAAATAGGAGCCCTGCTAACGCATTTCAACTCTTTTCTATAGCTCAATGTAGGCAAAACACAAACATACATGTATTTAAATACTGATTTGTGAAAAGCTCGAACTTAAATTTAAACATGAAAAACAAATTTGCATCAATAAAACAAAAAAAAAAAATTTATTGAAGCGTTTAAATGATATTCGACTGAAATATTTTCGGGGGGGGGGGGGGGGGGGGGGTGGGGGGGGGTTTTATCCCCAAAACCCCCCCCTACGCTACGCCACTGTCCCAGATGTGTAATTTGTAGCTGTGTAAAATTCTAGATTACTCATTATTGGCACTGGAACACCAACTTGCAGCCACTCCTAATAATTCTAAGGAATTGCGATACTCTATAGGACTTGCTCAGTGTCCATAATATTGTCTTCTGATAGATATTCGACAACATCCCCCAATACGTCTAACATAATTTATTAGTTGATATGGTTAACTATCTCATAAGTCGACGCCGAAATCGGCATTTCACACAGTCATTACTTATTGCAAATATTTATTTGAAGATCAAGATAGACATTTCTTCTCAGGTCAACTGTGTAATCGAAAATTTGACAGAAATCACCTCACGGTAAAAGAACTTTTGAAATCTGTCCAGTAGCTATAGCTACAAGGTTCCCGTTTACGTTGCCGTTCCCGCGGGAATATGGGGATAACAAATACAGCCCATGTCCTTCTTCAGGCTCAAGATCTCTGCACCAAAATTCATACAAATAGGTTCAATAGTTTGGGCGGTGGATGGTAACAAAGAAAAACAGACAGACGCAGTTGATTTCGGATCTTTAATGTTAGTAAGTACTTCCGTTCCCATGGGAATATGAGGATAAATTAAAGTTAATTTTTCTTTAAAATAGTGTAGCATTCTAACGGGGAAATAATTCTTGAAATCAGTTCAGTAGTTTCTAGGTTCCAGTTTACGTTTGCGTTCTTGTGGGAATAGAGTGATAACATATATAGCCTATGTCCATCTTCAGGCTCAAGACTATATCTCTGTACTTACCAAAATTCATATAAATAGGTTTAATAGTTTGGGCGGTTTTAGATAACAAATAAAAATAGACAGACAGATTTCATTTCAGACTTATGATATTAGTAAAGACTCCCATTCCCGTTGGAATATGGTGACAGTTCCCGTGGGAATACGGGGATGACTTACAGTTTATGTTACTCAGGGAGAGTTTAGCATTCTAACGGTGGAAGAATTTTTGAAATTGGTGCTATAATGTCAAAGTTCCCGTATGCGTTCTCGTTCCCATGGGAATATAGCGATCAAATATATAGCCTATGTCCTTTCTTAAATTTTAGACTATCTCTGTACAAAATTTCGTTTAAATTTGTTCATTAGTTTGGGCGGGAGATGGAAACATAGAAAGGCGAACAGACAAAGCTACTTTTGCATTTATAACATTGGTGAGGACCGGTTCCCGTGGGAATATTCGAATAAAATGTTTCCTATGTCTTTCTTCAGGTTCTAAATAATCTCTGTATAAAACTTCATTTAAATCGGTTCTGTAGCTTGGGCGAGACATAGTAACATAGAAAGACGAACAGACATAGCTTCTTTCGCACTTATTATTAATATAGGACTCCCGTTCCCGTAGGAATATGGAGATGAATTAAAGTCTATGTTACTCGGGGATAGTGTAGCATTCTAACGGTGGAAGAACTTTCGAAATCGGTACTGTAGCTTCTAAGTTCCCGTATACGTTCCCGTTCCCGTGGGAATTTAGGGATAAAATAAATAGCCTATGTCCTACCTCAGGTTCTAGACTATCTCTGTGCAAAATTTCATATCAATCAGTTCAGTAATTTAGGCGGGGAAACGGTTACATAGAAAGTCGGACAGACAGAGTGACTTTCACATTTATAATATTAGTTAGGATTGCGCTATTAAATGAAACCGTTAATTTCCTTTTACTCTCGAAGTCTAACTTATAAAAGATCTCATAACCGTAAGTGAGTAGAGGCAGAATCAACGTTTTCACAAGCAGAATTCTAATTTTTAAAGGAATAAAATGCTGCGTTGACCTTACCATACGATTTTCCAATTGTGTTGTTTATGTGGTGTGCCCACGTAAGGCTGCGGTTAAAGACTACCCCTAAATTTTTTGCCGAATCAACGTAGGCAATGGGACAGTTATTTAAAAGGATTTCTGGAAAGTAAGACACATCTATTTTGCTTTTTGAGATTACAAGACACTTTGATTTCTTTGGGTTCAAAAGCAGGCAGTTTTCAACCAACCAACGTTCAACCAAATTTAAATCCTCATTTATGCAGGCCGGATTTGTAAAGAAAGGTCTACCACCAGTCAGTGGCGTAGATAGCTTTTCACTCATTTTTTTAATGTCTTAGTAATTAAAAAAAAACAAATAACTAGACTTCATTGAATTCATTATGAATGCCATAAAAAATTATATTTTATAAGGATAATGTATTTTATACACATTAATTTGAACATGAACTAGAATAAATGTTGATATAATAAGTAAAATATAATAAACTAGCTGTGCCCGCGACTTCGTCCGCGTGGAATAGTGACTTTCAGCAGCATTTTTTTAGTTAACTATTGTTATATTATTTTATTTCAGTACATTTTTGCACGCGACGTTCTTACTTTTTCCATCTTTTGTCAAATAAAAAGGTTTGGCGAGTTTGATACACTTTTTAAACTAAAATGAATAAACTAAAGAAATACGGGGAATCAATAGTTCTCTAATTTCGCTGTTCCAATCATTATTAAAACTTTTATAATGCCGCATCCCAGATGTGTAATTTGTGGCTGTGTACAATTCTAGATTACTCATTATTGGTACTGGAACACCAACTTGCAGCCACTCCTGATAGTTATAATTAATTGAGAAACTCTATAGGGTTTAATGTGACTTGCTCAGTGTCCATAATATTGTCTACTGATAGACATTGGACAAAATCCCCCAATACGTCAAACATAATTTATTAGTTTATATGGTTAACTATCTCATTAGTCGGCGGCGGCGGCGCCGAAATCGACTTTTCGAACAGTCATTACCGATTGCCATATTTATTTGAAGATCAAGATAGACATTTCTTCTCAGGTCAACTGTGTAATCGACCATTTGACAGAAGTCACCTCACAGTGAAAAAACTTTTGAAATCGATCCAGTAGTTTCAAGGTACGTTGCGGTTCCCGTAGGAATATTGGGATAAAAAATACAGTCCATGTCCTTTTTCAGACTCAAGACTATCTCTGCACCAAAATTCATACAAATAGGTTCAATAGTTTCGTCGGTAGATGGTAACAAAGAAAAACAGACGGACGGAGTTGATTTCGGATCTATAATGTTAGTACATACTTCCGTTCCCATGGGAATATGGGGATAAATTAAATTTAATCTAACTTTGAGATACTGTAGCATTCTAACGGGGAAATAATTCATGAAATCAATTCAGTAGTTTCTAGGTTCCCGTTTACGTTTGCGTTCTTGTGGGAATACAGGGATAATATATAGCCTATGTGTCCATACAGCCCATGTCCTTTTTCATTCTCAAGACTATATCTCTGTACCAAAATTCATATAAATAGGTTTAAAAATAGACAGACAGACATATGATATAAGTAAAGACTCCCATTCCCGTGGGAATGTGGTAACCGTTCCCGTAGGAATATGGGGATGACTTACAGCAGTTTATGTTACTCAGGGATAGTGTACCATTCTAACGGTGGAAGAATTTTTGAAATCGGTGCAATAGTGTCAAAGTTCCCGTGTGCGTTCTCGTTCCCGTGGTAATATAGGGATAAAATATATAGCCTATGTCCATCCTCAGGTTCAAGACTATCTCTGTACAAAATTTCATTTCAATCAGTTTAGTAGCTTGATCGGGAGATGGTAACATAGAAAGGTGAACAGACAGAGCTGCTTTTGCATTTATAATATTAGTGAAGACTGGTTCCCGTGGGAATATTCGAATGAAATGTAACCTATGTCCTTTTTCAGGTTCTAGATTATCTCGGTATAAAATTTCATTTAAGTCGGTTCTGTAGCTTGGGCGATAGATGGTAACATAGAAAGACGAACAGACAGAGCTATTTTCGCACTCATTATATTAGTAAGGACTCCGGTTCCCGTTGGAATATGTGGATGAATTAATGTTTATGTTACTCGGGGATAATGTAGCATTCTAATGGTGGAAGAATTTTCGAAATCGGTGCTGTAACTTCTAAGTTCCCGTATACGTTCCCGTTCCCGTTGGAATTTAGGGATAAAATATATAGCCTATGTCCTTCCTCAGGCTCGAGACTGTCTCTGTACAAAATTTCATATCAATCAGTTTAGTAGTTTGGGCGGGAGACGGTAACATAGACAGAGTGACTTTCACATTTATAATATTAGTAAGGATTTAAGAAATAAATTTAAAAATAAAATCCAGTTTTCTGTTCTTTTTATACAAAACACTTATAACCTCGTCTGCTGTTATAGGTATTTCGCGATGATTGGCTAGAGCAGCCAAACCATTCAAAACATCTTCCAAATAAGTAAACCAAAGCTTATCACACTGTTATTAAAATAGGCATATTTTCAAGAATCTGACTTTATTAGTCATGCTTCTCTTTAAACTTGAGAAAGTTCTTTCGGGAGTTGACGTTGAAACCGGCACTGAAGCTAATATATTTAATAAAATTTAATATCGAGCGCTCCCAATGAATTTTTAGAAGAAATATTATTCCTTCGGGTCAACAGAAGATGGTCCGGCAGCCAAATTTGTTTGGTAAAACTCAACAGTTTCGTGAAATTTTTTAGCTGCTTTGTCTCTTTCAGACGAAGAGTTTTGGAAAAGAACCGAGAATCCTTCTAGTACGTTTTCATGACTTGTAAATCTTTCTCCAAAGTCCATTAAATAGAAATCGAGAAAAGGATTGAAAACAGTAGCAAGAAAATATTCTTAATCTTATGTACTTTGAACCGAAGGGTTCGAAAATGAGTTGTCTTCTGCCCGTTTAATTTTTAGTTGATCCCTTAAATCTTTGGCGAAATCCATAGCTTGGACCAAATCTAAACTCACTCTTTGAAACTCACGACTTAATGGCAACAAGAGTTGGTAAGCCATACTTATAACCTTTAAGCTAATCAAGAACTCGAAATCCACAGCGTTTTGTTTTTTGTGACACTTTCAAATGTTCTTATTTGGTCAAGAGTCTCGAACACAAACGGAAATAGCTCCTCAAAATCTTCAAATGCTTTATATTTTGAGATCCATCGCGTAAGATCTAGCCTTTTTAATGTCTTTTTTTGTGAAGACTCTTCGCTTTCGCTTATTGTCTTATGTAGCATATCTTTTCTTTTCGGTGTATTGAAATAATTGTAAACTGCTTCAATTGTGGTAAGGTAGCCTCTAATGGCTGGTATTTTGCTGGAAACAGATATAGCAAGGCTGAAAGAATGTGCTGCACAGTGGACGTACAGAGCATGCGGAGCTAATTTTTGGCGAACAATTGCCTGATCACCATTGTATCGACCGGACATATTGCTTGCTCCGTCCGTCGTACCCTTGGCTGGTCAAAAAAGAAAGTAATTTCAGAAATAGAATGTACAATCCTGTGAGTATTAATGAGAGTTAATTCACCTAGGAAGTAGGTACTAAATTTCAGAGTGTGTTTCTTTAACTTATTTTGTTCATGACTGGTTATATTGAACAGTTATCGATCCCAATGAGGGGGATATATCCCCCCTGTCTACGCCACTACCACTACTAATCTAGTTTAGTTTTTTTCTTCCTCACTTTCTGCGATGGCAAAAGGAGACTAAGCACACTTCTTTATCACGAGATTCAGCAAGGTTTTCGACAATATCTTGCAATTATCTTTAAGCTTTTCTTCTTCCTCCGCTTCAGTCCTATTCCACTTAAATGGATCTTTTCATATCTTGACAACCACCAACATAGAGTCTGTTTCCGTTTTGCATCTTCAGTTCCTTTAGTTTAGTGGCAACCTCCGATGTACCCCAAGGTAGCTATCTCGGACCTTTCCCCTTTATCTTTGCCATAAATGATGTTGAGGAGATTATCCAACATTCTTCTGCCTTCTTTTATGCTGATGACTCAAAATTTTTCAAAATTACTTTCTCTAATCGGGACTCTGTTCTTCGAAAAAATTTCAATTCATTTGTCACTTGGTTCAGTAAAAATTTTCATGAACTTAACATTGGCAAAGGCGAGGTAATAACTTTGTCTCGAAAAAGTCAAAAACCTCCTCTTAGATCTTTTCATCTTCAAAATCTTCCCATTAATCGTGCGCAGCTTATTTGAGCTTTGGGTGTTCTCTGTGATTACGAATTAAATTTTCGCTCTCATTTTGATGAAGAAATATCAAGAGCTTATTCTTCTCTTGGTTTTATCTAGAGATGGTCCAAATTGTTCCTCAAGCCCTCCTGATACCGAACCCCTCTTTGTCGTCTATTTTCGTCTTCACCTTGGAATGCATCGCAGGTGTGGGCAACATATAAAGCGGTTCATATCTCAAGGATCAAAAGCTCTCGTTTAGGGGCTTCTTACTGGTGACACAGTCTGCTCATCCATTTTAGACCTTATCTCAGCACTAATCCTCGAAATATGAGATTCTACCACCTTTTCTTTCCTACACATCGTACATCCTTTAGTCTCAGCAAACTTTCAACCCGCACGCTGAGTAAGAATAGTTCTGTTCCTTCTCATTTAAATCTAAACCTTCCAAGGTCTTATCTAAAAGTCGTCCTGTTAAACACTGTTAAACAGTATTTCATCCTTAAAGCTTTAATTTATTTTAAACTTTTCACTAAGTTAAGTATTGCTTAATTGATTTTGAGCTTGTCGAATGCTTATAAATGGGGCATTGGTCCCAACAAAAATAAAATTAGCAACCAAATCAGTAAAGTAACTGCCTTAGTAGCAAGTGAAAGCTTCTTATAATTTTTTAATAAACTTTGATTAGCAAGAAACAGTGACATTAACCCCACGGGGTTTTAACTCATATAACGCAATGAGCTCACGTTAGACTAGCTAATAGAAAGCAGGATAGGCTAATCCCTTTAATGACTCCATGAAATCGTGATACACGAACCAACACGAACTACACGATGTGCGTTTCTTTTCTCATCGAATGATCAAACCAAATTACTCGAATAAGGTTGTGTAACATAACCTAACAAGACACGCACAGTGGGTCCATATAGGTATTTCCACTATGGGGGTCGTTACAGTTCGGAGTTAACATGGGCTTCAACCAAAATTGTTCGATTTCGGTAGAGTTCTCTGCAGTTGTGTACTATAAGTTGGTTGAAATCTTCTTTCACTTGATGGTGCTGCATATGACGATGTGTTCTCCTTCTATAACAACCCTGCATTGTGCTTCTGAGAACAAATCGAACCGGAGCCCATCCGCTCTGCATGTCCCAGCTATCGCAGTCTCCCAATGTATAATCAGTCTTCTAGCTATGCCCATGCCGCGGTATATCACATACAGTTTGCTATTGAATATTCTTCTCCACACATCGTCTTCTATGACGAGATCAAGGATAACTTGGAGTATTTTGCTTTTGAAACGATCAAGGATTTCCTCATCCGCTTTATATTAGGTTCTTGCTTCTGCGCCGCCGTATAGTAGGACTAGACAAGGATTCAAGGTCTTCAAAACTGTTTTCTTTTCATACAAAGGGTTTCAATTCTCACTTGACTTCTAAGCCCAATGCAGCGATAGGTAAGAGTGATTCTGTGTTTGATCTCCGCACTTATGTTACTTTCCGTGTCTATAGCGGATCCTAGGTAAGTTCTACTTCGAGGATATCCATTGTGAGTTGTGACATCCATCCAAAGCCATTCCAGTGTTGTAAGAAGCAGATCTATGCTCTAACCCCAACATTGTGATATTAACGAACAATAACGAACCATATTCAACGTTCGAACAGTCGCTTGATAAAAAAACTGAACCAAAAGAATGACCTAAACCTTCCAGCGATTAGCTTCTTAAAGAAGCCAATAGTAGACCTCTGCTGCAAAACCATCCACCCATAAAATACTCAAGCAAAATTAGCAAACATTTATTTTTCTTGTCAACATTTCGATACAGGTTATCCTGTTTTGATATAATCGCGTCCTTAAATCAGCGTAGCCTTACTTCTACTTTCCTTGTAAAAAAAAAACTTTACAAATTTTATATCTGATTGAAAACCAAGTAACAACCTCTTTGTATGTCCTTAAATTCGAGCGATAACATGAAATCCTTAACGACGAACACAACAACTGCATTTTGACAGTTTCTACTGCTTGCGCTGGCCATGACAGACAGAGTACCTAAACAGGCAAACAGCGACATAGCAGCTGTTGTGTGTTTGTGTCACAATGTTTTATAAATGTCACGAAGAAAATGTACCTACTACAATCACTTTAAATGAATATTGTTAACATTCCTTGGCTATTGTCCAAACAACCCTCACCCCTGCTTCGCACAGAGCTCCCCTCACAAAAAATGGAGACTCGTTATCATGCAGACCGAGCTTCCGGGATGATGTTTTGTTTCTATGGTTGAAAACGACAACCAATTCAGTAGTAGGATGGTGTCATTGTA
Source organism: Melanostoma scalare (assembly GCA_949752695.1). Taxonomy (NCBI): domain Eukaryota; kingdom Metazoa; phylum Arthropoda; class Insecta; order Diptera; family Syrphidae; genus Melanostoma; species Melanostoma scalare. The sequence continues at coordinate 149,835,807 of OX456986.1, forward strand.
TAATAGTAGAGTTAAGGACAAACGGAAAAACACGAGGGACATATTGGACATAACATTTATCATGTCCACATATAATCGCATAAATTGACAGATCCTTTTTTTCAGTTGGCCGATGCGTATAGTCGTCGTACTCATCGTTGTCGTTGTCCTCTATTCGGGAATTAGTTTCGTGGGTGGCTATAGCTGTGGGGCAACAAAAGGTAATGTGATAGGGACGAATAATAGCTAGTCGTAAAAATATTTTTTTTCAGGTGTGCCTATGTTTGCTGCTGTGGTCATAGGATTACAAGGATAATGGCTTTCAATTTGGCCTTTAATATTGATTATGTAACACTTTTCTACGTGTCCTTCGGATGCTTATGGTTCTTTTTTTCTCTCTCTCCTTTTATCTAGGACACACTTTTTTTTGGAAGGTCAGTCAGTTTAATTTGTCGCGGTTGATTGGAATTAATGTTTTATTGGTTGGAACGCCATGAATGCAAATGATTCTCAGTCAGTTGATGATAAATTATTCGAAACGGTTATCTTTGCGGGCTGTGGGAATATATGAGGGGGAGGTCGGAGGTTTTTGAAATACTAGTTGGAGCACTCAGACTTAAGTAACGGTGCATTGTACAACTAGATAACTACCTTCTTTTGTTGTAGCTTTCCAGATGTTCGTAGGAAAGCCAGGAAACGCTGATATAATAAGGAGCTAAGGCTACCAGCTCTCACCTTATCTGGGTCGAGTATTTGTAACCTAAAACCAAATTACAGCACCCGTTATCGAGAAATTCGTGAAGGAGTTCTGTGAATTTGCCATTACAACTCATGTTATCGTGTAGTCTGATTTCATAATTTAACATTCTATCATCAATTACTGAACGGAATTTGATTAGACAGATGGGTAGTCCACTGTTATCGTAAAATTTAACTTGAATTCTAAAAAGACAATGCCACTTACTCATTCGATCACTGTAATACGCTAATTCAGTCTCTGATTCCAAAAAATGTAGGAGATGCTCCGCGGTGTCTTCATCCTTTTCACCGGGTTCACACAGTGTGGTATCATTTAGACATAACAAGTTTAAATGCTTGGCAAAAAAGAAGAGCCCCGTGGCAAAACAAATAAGTTTTCTGTAGTACTTTCTGCAGTTTTTTAATTAATTTCGGGTAGTATACGCTTGGTCTGTCTTCTACATCCAATGGAGAACTGCCGTCCACAGATGTTCTCTTGACAGATCCAATCGCTAATTGAAAACCCTCACTGCTGCAATGTGCAACTTCAGCACCTGAGAAAGCTGTCTCGGATCCTTCTCGGAGATCTTTATCCATTTATTTTGTTATGGTCTGGAACCCAAACGAGAATCAAAGAAGTTAGTCTATCGACCGCATTCAGAGAGGTTTTGAATTCCTGGATCACTTTCGAAATAGTCAGACACAAATACTTCTCCCTATCCAGTCATTCTTTGTAACGTTGCTTATGTGGATACCGTACGTCTCCGCTTGGAAGAAGGACTCTTATATGTTCCTAATGAGTCGTGCAGTTGGCAGATCCATCATCAGTTTTGGAACCACCTGTAAAGATTCGATAACACAGCCTTTACTACTAGTTCAGATCAGAGTTGACCAGTCCTAAAACGTCGGAAAGTTGACCCCGTATTTTTGACGCAGTCTTAGCCTTGGGATCATCGTGTCGGAAGGCATCCATTCATCCATTAGATGAGTGTCAAAAGACATGCTACCTGCAAGATTCTCACAACTCCAGTGTGAATTGTGCCAGAGACCACATCTCTTGAACCGGGAAATTCTATGAGTAGAACACATGTGTTAGGTTTCCAGGGGAGAACGTTTTAGCAGTGCGTCTAGAGTAGCACGCGGAGAGCTGGGGAAACCAAACTTTCCCTTGAATTTTGTCGAACGAGTCAATAACATTTTTATTTACGTGAGAGGCTAGGTTACGTTAGGTTTAAATGGCTGTCGAATCTCGAATGGATAATCGAGGAATCCTATCTGCAGTTTTCTTTAAAAGAGAGTGCAGGACATAGCCAGAGGAGGTATGGGATTGTCTCTTCCGCCTTCTCGTTTAAGCAGATTTTGCAGAGGTCGTTTGATGGAAAGCCGAGTCATATGGTGCTTCTATCTATGATGTCATGTGCGGTAATGATGTGAGAGGTTAATTCAGCAATCAACTGACACTAAGAGGATGATAGATCTTATATCCGTATTGATCCAAATGACACTTCTCGGTGACAGACCCCATGTCTCACCAAATGCTCGCTTACCTTGCCAGAAGACTGACAGTGCCTTACCAGTTTTTGACTCGACATATTTGGACCAAAGAAGCTTGTTATGTTGGATTGCTCTAAGAAGTTTGGCTAGTTTTGAATAGGGAATCTTCTCATAAGGAAAACAACCTCCGATTTATGAGGATTGACGGAGAGACCATTTCTTACTCACCAGGGTAGCGCAAAATACAAGTACTTGTAATTCAAGTGAAATATGACAAGTGTAAGAAATTTCTGTAACATATACATAGCTAAGAGTTTGCTTGATCTTTTACAATATTGTAATGAACATAATTCTTCTAGTGTCTCTTGACTTGTAGACGCGTGTAGTTTTGTGTTACAGGTCCCAGTGGTCAATTAGATTTACCATAGCCTGTGCTGTGAAGGAGACAACTTGGAAGTTATATCCAACCGAGGATATATGATTGACCGGTGACGTTACACCCATGAATTAAATTATTTAACGTAGAGAATCGATCAGCATGAACTACAAAAGACGAGAAAAGAGTGTTTTTTTTATGTGTGGTTTTCCAAAAGAATTAAAACACTTGTAACTTAATCTTATGGCCAAAAGTTCAGCTTCATAATAAAAATAAAAGTTTGACATTATTTTTTAAAAATGATTTGGGGTCTTTAATAAACTCCAGCCGGTATGACCAATTTGCGCCCACTTTTTGCAGCATTTGGGGCCGTAGATCAGGAATAACGTGCCAAATATTCTGTTCTAAGGCAGCAATCGTCTAGGGTTTATCAGGCCTAGACAAACGACCCTACAAAAAATAGGCCAACGGTGTTATATCACCCCATTTTGGAGGTAACCCACTGGTTTAAAACTTGAAATTATTTAAAAATCGGTATCAACAGTGATTCCGTTTCGAGACCATTTACCGAAAGGACGCAGTGCACAGAGATCGATGGGCTTCACGGTGAAATGGCAAACCAATTGAAGTCTAGTGGCAGCTATCAAAAAGACCCACATGTATCTTAAAAAAAGGGAGCTTTAAGAACGCCACTTCCCTCTAACAGGAGGGAAGGAGCACACTGTCCATACTCTTTATCTCACTCTTTATGATCACTGTTCTGTTCATTAGCATTACTTCAATAACACATACTATTACTTCAATCCACAAGATTAATGATCTGTCCACACTCCACACCATGTTTTCTATAATAGCATTGCACATGCCATCGAAGCAAGCACCTTCTATGTCGTTGGAATACCCACCGCAAATCTTTCCTGCCAGGAGCGCAGTCAATCCTGATAGATAAGGACAAGGCCACGTAAGTGATGAAGTGCGGTTTCACAAGATTTTCGTCGTTGGTAAGCACATCTAGGAAACGGGCTGTTTTTGAAGTGGTCTTACGAATGAAAATCTCACCCAATCTTTCCAGTGTTTGAGTAGGAAGGAGGTAGGACTGTTAGGTCAAAAGCTCTTGGCAAGTGAATAGTCTTGCTGATCAATTTTTGGTATGAAAATAACTCCAACACCCCACCACGAGGACAGAACGCTAGACCCTAACTGCCAGTGAAAATTAGGTAGCAGAAGGCTTATACTTTTTGAACATAGCTGATTTAACACCGTTAGGTGACTTGAAGCTGTCAAAAGATGCCACGGCATATTTGATGACCTCATCAATTGCAACTTACGATGAAAGGTACCAGCTGCATCGAGTGGAATCGTCGGATTCATCTGATTTAAGGGAAATAGATTGTTGTGGTTCGATTGAAACCGGGTTTCCTGGGAAATGAGGTTTCAGCATAAAACTAAGCGTCTCTGCTTTTGACCCAGTTTTGGAACCGTGTGAATTCCTGACTGACTCCAGGATGTTTACCCTGCTCCTTTGAAAGGCTTAGGTTGGCTAGTTTCACAGAGTGTTTCGATGCTTTCACAGAACTCTTGTATGAGGTATTCTTTGATCTTCGAACTAACATTTTAAATGTCCTTCTAATTTGATCGCTACGGGATTCAGTCAGTCTCTAATTTGGTTTCGACAGACCTATTCAGAAGACTTCTGGGTTCTCTGCGACCGACGTGACGTTTCTGTAGTTCATCGTTCCATTAAGGAATCGTATAGATCTTTTGGATATTGGTCTAGTTGTTCAGAACAGCTCAAAGCTGCTTGTAAGAGAACAATTTACGCTTAGAACTTCGTCCTTCACTATCTGCTTTGTTGAAACTCTCAACGTAAAGATTTGTCGAAATTATCGAGCTCATCTTTGAAAAGTGGCTGATTGACTGGGATGGAATGGAAAAGATCGACTTTTTCACAAAGAATGTAGAACAAAATGAAATGAGGAAGCCAAAACCACTTGGCAGAGGCTAAGAGCAGAAAGTTAAGTGAGAGAATAAAAGCTAAAGAAATTGTTGTTCGTAGAATCTTCGAAGACGTCGATTAAAATGGTCGAAGAGTTCAAAAATTGTACAGCTACAAGAGGTGCTAATGAATAAATGAACTTGACAGAAATAAAAAATGAAGTCTGTTGATTACACATAAATCGTTCAGATTCTCCGTCATTTTTCAACCCCTCCACTGAACAAGGTCTCTGGCATTGATAACAACTTTGAATCAACCTTGTTTGGCAAAACAGAAGCCAAAACAATGTACCTAACACTTTTGTTTTTGTTCCTACTTAACAAAACCAAGTCGAGATTTGATGAATCCAAGAAAACAACAATCCGTTCGATGGCATCGTGCTTTTATTCGGGGAAGTTCCTTTGTTTACCACCAACCGTCAATCAACCAGACTGTTGAACGATAATGCCTACGTAATTTACTCATTTACTCAGCTGTGCACGTACGGTACCAATCCGTAAACGAAATGTTCCATTCGAATTTCACATAAAATATAATTTATGACCGCAAATAATGTGAATTGTTGTACCTCGCACCATAAACAAGCGAGTACCCATTAAAATTAATGTTAAGTACACCTCTGCTACAAGCGATGTGAGGTGAGTCTCCTCCAGGTCGTTGTGAGTATATCAGATATCAAAAAGTACTCCACATCATCGATACTTTCTGACAATGACTGTGGCTGACCACGAGTGCATCCATCATCAATGACTTCGCATATGTAACAATGCGCAACGCACATATGAAACAAGTCCTTGTTGTTTCGCTTCGCTTCGCGGAAACAAGATACAAGTGAAGCTATGTATGTACCTTACATGCACTTAACCCTGAATTGTTGGGAAGATACTTTCACTATTTCTGGCGAGGATGCTGCGTGCAAAACAACGATGAAACCAAAAAAAAAACCCTCATCGAGCTTTTGAACTCGAGTTGTTGTTCCGTTTATTGGATAAAAACAAACCGACCATTGCAGTCTCTAAAAAATGAAGAGCAAAAACAACAACAAAACTCATCTTGTAACAACCTCGTGCCAGTGTTTACTTCTCGGATATAATTTAAAGTCGATTTTTCTTACTCGTAATTTAATGACCGAAATTTGCAAATGACTTTTTTATTTCGCGTGCCAAAGATCAATTTAATTTACTGGGTCTGTGGATATTTGCACTCTGTGTGTGATTTAACTTCCTGAACAGAAGTTGTTTTTACTGGCCATTGACCGCGGTGGCAGTTACAATTTACTTTCGATTATGTAACAAGGTCAAGACTGTTAGCCGAATGCTTTCAGGCTAAGTGATTAAGATTTTATTACTTCAGTTTATATTGGAGTCATTTGGAAATTCATCCAAATGTGTGGTCCCGTTATAAGGATAGAAGAGACTTCCTTTCGAATAGAATTGGAAAAGAAATAAATGGAAAGATGATAAAACAGGAAACAGTTGCGTGATTCATAGACGAAGAGCATCTTTTGAGATCATAAAGAGTTTTTGAGTAGAGGAAGAGCTTCATTTGAGGTAGCGTGGATACCGGACAAAAGTATTATGCCCTACACCTTGTTTATTCTCTAGACTTTAAGATTTTTCCTGGGGGTTTGCACCATGCAGATCAGAGTTTTTCTCTCAGACAAAAGAAAAAAAAAAGCAGAACAACAAGGTGACAGAAGAGAGCTCAGAGAGTCTTGAGGTCTAGTGCATTTTTCTTAACCATGCTTTGGTTAGAGATCGAGGGGACTTACAAATTTTTGTAAGGGTTAAGTGAGAAAGCGTTTACTTGGCAGTGTAATTGCTTTCGAGTGACATGTCGACCACTCTCGAAAGCCCTTGAAAATTGGATGTTTATGTTTCTAGGTGTCAAACCTTGAACTCCCATGTAACAAACAGACATGTCAATCATTACGCCACGGATAACACTTTCTCGCAGATCTGTATGTCGATTTTCCACCCATTAGCGCACTCCTTAACAACAACCGTAGTTCTTATTAAATCCAAAACAGCTACCAGAAATAGGAGGTCTTAGGAGTACATTCAATAGAAAAGCCTTCTTAGATTTAAGGGTAATTTCTTTCAAGACTTAATTGATCTGCTTCTATATTATCCCGACACCATCAAAGGATCAAGCAGAGAGGCATAGTTGTAGTCTCTGTATTTAAGCCAAATTCTTCTTCTTCCTCGTCTTTAAAAGCACCATGAGTATCCTGAAAGTATACGCAACTCTCCTATTTATCTGAACTGAAATTTTTTAAAAGATTTTGTGCGTAGTTCTTCACGCACCTAAGAAGATGCGAATAGAATGGCGCACTAAAGTAATGGAAACCTCTGAGCCCAACGCATTTCTAGAACCTTCCATTCAATGCTGGTTTTGAAGTAACAAAGCGCAAACTGCGAACTCCTCGCAAAAAGCGATCTGAATAGATTCGAAGTAGCGCTTTACCTGGCAGTGAGAGGTTAAAACTACTCTGTTTTAGTTTGTCAACTCTAACTAAAGTCGATACTAGGGAAAATAGTTTTCAATTTTCTGATTAGATGGAATTCGAACCTTTTACCCCCACTTAACTGGCAGACATGGTTACGATTACGAAACGGGCACCACTTAGAAAGCTATACAAATCTCAAATATCAAGGCAACTTCATAATGTCGCTTTTTGGCTGTCGGTACCCATGCACGCATCGTTAAAATGCTGCTCTTGTATTTTTCGAGCTTTCTACCAAATGCTCTTACCTATCGCCAAGCCTAACATCTAAAATAGTAGCTTCAAAGACTACCGGTGATAACTTTAATGGTTGTTATTTTAATGGCTAGGTTATGCGACAGCGAACTGTCCGAAAACCTTCGTCTTCATCTTTCCTATGTCTATAATAAGTCTGAAATAGTTTGTACCAGTAGAAAGACCAGAAGATGATCAGCCCGATTCTGCGAAATAGTCACAAGTCACAACGTTGTGACCTGCTGCGAACCACATCACAATTTGAATGTTGTGACGTGCTTTTTGCTTTGCAGCCGAGGTTTCGCTTGTCGGATTAGTCAGGGTCTTTCTGAAGAAAAACACGAAATTTCAGGATAAGGTCTTTGCCTTAAATGTACCAACTCTTTATTACAAACACAACTAATTACTCTTAACACGGTTAACTTGTAAACTTATAACTAACCACGGTAACGTACACGTACAGTCCGTACGGTTGGTCCTCAGTCGTAAAGACTTACGGTTTAGTGCCTTATCGTAGATAACGCCTTGACCTGAAGCAAATAGAGAAAATCAGGCATATTTACGGCCCCTTGGTGGCACGTAAAAACAGCAGGCAATAGCTCTGGTGGATCAGCAGGTTTATGTACGGCTCCTGGTGGCACGGAGGACGTTAAGAAGTTGCGAACTGAGGTTTTCCTTATGGAAATCCTATAGTACGCAATGGTCGGACGGTTTTCAGTCGGCGAAAATAAATGGTAGTTACAATTTTTTCTTACCGAGTTCCTTGGTGTCTATAGCTGCTTACTTTAAGTTGACGGCGGCGGGAACATGCCTTTTCCGATTTTTATTGAACAAAAGGATATTTACAATTGATACTTAACTATACGTTACTTAATATACATGATATATGTTATATGATATACAATGTCAGATATTTAGATTATGAATAAAACTTAAGTTAATGATTATTATATAATAGAATACATTGTTAGTATTTATTAACTGCAGGAGTGTTCAGTTCCTGTTGTCCTTGGGGTTAGTTGCGGTTAAGGATGGCGGAGGACGGTGGTGTAGGAGGGGGCATGCCTTTTCCGTGAACTTTAGATTGCCTATATAAATATTACGGAAGGAACCATGTGTGAGTTATACTCGGCGAGTGAATACTCTACTGTCTCATGCATTCGTAATGCTGTTGTGTGGGTGGTATGGCGAAGACACGTTGTACATTCGTGATTCAGTGCTGTCGACGGATGTACACTATGGTATCAAAAGTACTAGATAGCAGAAAGGTATCAGAAGTAAGAGGTAGCATGAATTTTTCGCTCATTGAAACTAATCCTTGTCCCGATTTTCAAGATAGCGAATTATGTATTAGCGTCTGATTTTACTCTTTTACGTGCTGATGATCAAATTAGTGACATCTAGGCGTGGTGCTCTTTTCGCCGTCCGCAACCGTCTCAATTCTTCTTTGATAGAAACTTGTAAATCTCCGTTGTATGAATATCTTTGTATTAAATTGTCAGTCACTAATCGCTGTTGTTACATTCGCCCTTTAAAACTCTGTCATGTTTATAAGCAATGGCGCAAATTTCAACTACGACTTGATTATACTGGGTGACTTTAACTTGCCCGATCTGAAATGGATTCCATCAGAGGATGAATTCCTCAAATCCTCCGAAAAAGAAATTATTTTACTAATTGCTTTCTCCCCTGTATCCTGTTAAGTGATATCCTCAACAATCTTGGGAGACAGCTTCACCTCACCTTCTCCTCTGATCCTTTCAACTCCTCCGTCATCAAGAGTATCCATCATCTCTCCACTCTAGATCACTAACATCCTCCTCTATCGTTCATCATCCGTCTTGATGATAGCGTTCCAGCCATGTAACCCGAAAACTCCATTAGCTTCAACTTTCGCAATCCCAACTTTAACTTGTTTCGTAATCTTCTTATAACAACACAGACTTTAATCTTTTCATCAACCTCTCCTTCTTTTTTTTACTCCTCTATATTTCCATGTTTGATCCAATGTGTTCATTATACACTTCAAAAATCCTGTGTTTCTTCTCCTCCCTGGTACACAGAAGACTCAAAAAGCGTCTGCAACGTCAGAAAAAATTTGGAGAAAAACTACTTAATATGCACCACGCTTTGTAACCACCTTAGCTACCAGCGAGCTTCCTCTAACTTTTTGTCTTGTTGCCACTTTCTCTATTAATCTATCAGAACCAAAATCCAAAACGCTTCTATCAATTTATTGACGTGAAGAAAAAGTCCGACGATTTTCCTTCAAATTTTAAATTTCTTTGCCACTCCTTCTCTGACGCCGAAGTAATAGTAGATCTTTTTGCTACCTTATTCAGTCAGTCATAAAGCAATGATCCGAATGGTCCTGACCTTCAACATCATAACAGGTTTCTGGTAAATAGCTTTTAATATTAGTTCCTAGACTGTTCGCGACATGTTATTTCAGGATTTCTCCCCTGGCCTACCTGGCACTGGCATACCAGTAATTTTTCTCAAAAAATGCGCTACCACTCCTTTCGAGCCCCTAACTAGTCAACTCTCGCTCTCCCAGGCTGTTTTTTTCCCATTCCTTGGGAAGAATCTTTCATTTTCCCGATTTTCAAAAAGTTTGTCAGAACGAGATCTCGAATTATCCGCTATCCACAAGCTTTTCGAAAACATTGTGTACGACTCTCTGTATTTTCACTGTTAACCAATTAACTTGCATTAACCAATTTGAATCAACTACTCTGTTCTTCTTCTTCTTCTTTCCATTTCCGGCGTTACGAGTAGTGATCTTGAAGCGATCACAACTCACCCACTTTTCTGCTTCACACTAGTGATCCGCCTGTGGGGTACGCCGCGTTGACCTCAGAAATCGTCGGCAAGCCTCCCGGTTTTGGATTGTTCCATGTCTGAGGCCAACCAAATGCTGCTGTTTTTGCATTTGCTTGTACCAGGAGTGTTTTGGCCTGCCTTTTCTTTTTCGTCGCGAATTTGTTGAAACGTTGAACGATATTGCCTTTTGGACGGGGTTCTGCGGATCTCTCCTTTGAACATGACAATACCAACTAAGCCGGTCGTGCTGAATTTTGTCCAAGATGGTACTTTTGACATGAAGGCTTCCACGGATCTAAGTACTTCTAATTCGATCAAGCTTTGTTACTCCTGCTGTCATCCGAAGCATCTTCATTTCGGCTGCCGTCAATTTGCTCTCATACTTTTTGTACATTGTCCAACATTGTGAACCGTATGTCAGAGCTGGACGGACAACTGCTGTGTGGAGTCTTCCCTTCAGCTTAGGGGGCATTTTTCGATAACAGAAGATAGCGGAGTTTTCTCGCCACTTCATCCACCCTAGGCTTACTCGATGATTGATGTCGTCATTACAAGTTGCCTCACTATTGATCATAGATCCCAGATATTTAAACTTTTCACACTTGGGAAGCACATTTCCATTCAAATAAATGTCTGGAATAGGCTTGTCTGGATCAGAAAAAGGGCAGCACAGGTATTCAGTCTTTTTAGCGCTAATACGGTACCCATTTCCTTCCAGAACATCAATCCAAACGTCAAGTGCTCGTTGCAGGGATGCAGGATCCTCGCTTATGATGGCTCTATCGTCAGCAAAGAATAACTGTTGTACTCTATTGGCCGTTACTTTTCCTTCGAACAAATAATCCAGAACAGCAATAAAGAGCAGTGGACTCAAGACACTTCCCTGATGTACACCTACTGTTATTTGGAATTCTTCGCTGACTCCAGCTGGGCATCTCACTTTTGTAACTGCTCCCTCGTACATCTCCATAACTATTCGCACATAGGCTTCAGGAACTCCTCGGTGTCTGAGGGCCACCCATATCAGATCTCGTGGTTGTCGATCGAATGCTTTTTCGAAGTCAACCAACACAATATGCAAATCCTCTAAGCTCTAAGGCATCTCGGTGTTTTTCCATAATGATCCTTATACTTTGGATTGCGTCTGTAGTTGACTTACCCGCGACAAACCCGCATTGGTCATCAGACAGCCTTATTATTTTCCGCAGTCGGCTATCCAAAACCCGCTCAACGATCTTCATAGTGTGGGACATCAACTTGATCGAACGATAGTTGTCACAGCTTCTGGTATCTCCCTTTCCTTTGTACATCGGAAGAAGAAAACTTTCCCTCCTTTGATTAGGCAAACTGTCACCTCTTATAAGTTTGGAGATGAGAATCGTGAGCCATCTCAACCCGATGTCTCCCATATTTTTCCAAAACTCATATGGCACTTCGTCTGGCCCAATCGCTTTTCCTTTTTTGGAGTTCTTAACCGCCTCCCTAACTTCTTCGACTGTGACGTCGGATACTTCCGTAAAGTTAGGTGCAGCTGTTGGAAAGTGGCGCCGAGGAAACTGTTCATTCAAAAGATCATCACAATACTGTCGCCACCTGTGAAGAATTTTGTCGTCATCCACAAATAGCAGTCCTTGAGCATCATTTATGAACTTCGGCGAACGAATCTCCTGCGCATTTCTCCTTCTCTGAGCGGCTATTTTGAAAATGGTTGCTCCCTTATTCAAGTTGCTTTGTCTTAGCTCTTGGATTGCCTGATTTGCTTCAGCAGCTGGGGCAGAAATCTCTTCCAGCTCTCGATACAGGCCCACCGTGCATTTTGCTTGAAGTTGGGCGCACTTTTTCTTCGCTTCTTTTGTGCAGCTCCTGTATTCCATTTTGAAACGCGCTTTCAATCAATTCAATCAACTACTCTGTTGAGTCTAGAAAAAGTCAATGTTGTTCTCTCGAAAAAGGCAATGTGGTCGATGTTATTACTACCGCTTTTAGTAAAGCATTCGATAAAATTAGTCATGTAATTATTTACCTTAAACGCAAAGCCTTTGGTTTCCCTTCACTAGTTACCTTGACAACCGAGTGAATAGTCTTAATGTCTTAAGAAATATCCAATATTTTCCTCTTCGGGAGCTCCCCAGGGTAGCCATCTCGGTCCACTCCTGTTTGCAACTCTGCTGACCCTCAGAAAAGTCGTCGTATCGCTGACATATTTTGTCCACCAGATTATGTCTGGTACCATTGATTTCCCGGCGCTATTTGAGCTGATTTACATGAATACTAATCCCCGCAGCCTATGACCTCTACCCTTCCTCCGAGTCCCTACTCTTCGCACCAACCACGCCCATTTTAACCCAATGTGCTGAATTCTTCGTTCAGCTAATACGGCAGGAAATACTATAGGTTTCTATATAAGTTCCTCATCCGTCAGAAAAGAGGGCAACTAAGAAAGCGCTTTTCATGGCAGTGTTATTACTAGCGAGTGTCTTGCCAATGTCTCACGTAACGCTGCTACGTCGAACCGCAACAGCCAGTTATGCTAGCCACGGGGACTAATGGACATGGTGTCATCACCACGATAACAATAACTTTAATCTTTCCCTGAATTCTCAATATCAATTCTGTAGTTCTGGGGAAACCTCCTTTTATACAAGTTGTTTTGCATGCGGTGGGACAAAAGCTATTCTCCAGAAAATCGAATTCGGAGAAAGATTGTTTCGTTCGGTTTTCTGTGTTTTACTCAAGACTTTTTTCTTCAAAATTTTTGACTTTGAGGCTTGATTACTCAAAAACTATTCAATTAATCTACTTGAACTTAAATTTTAATTAGAGAGCAAGATAGTAACTTTCGAAACAATGGTAGTATGTGGTAGTAAGATGCTTAGTCGTGTTTTTATAAATTTAAACCAAAAATTAAGACAATTTTTGTTTATAAAACTACCACTCCCGCTCAAACGCGGGGAAGTAGACTCTTCCCCTCCCGTAAGATTTTTCTTATCTTGACGCAACCTTTTCATCCTGAGATTTTGTCGAACCGTATGCAGAACACCCTGTGCACAAGCAATAAATCAATCAAACAAACAAAATATAAACAAACAAGCAGACAAATAAAATACCTTTCCTCTTTTGATACGAGAATCAGTTCGTTTTTTTTTTAAAGAACATGTCACTCCTTTCTTGGAATAAAGTTCAAACAAAATTAAGAAAAGATATTATTTGATTAACATGCTTTCTTTTATTTTGAAAAGAGCACGCTACCCAAGTGCTACTCCTCATACAAATATTTTTTCAGACTGCAGCTAAGTAAATATTTTTTTATTGAAAGCTCTGCCTTTTATTTGATGAAAGAAGTTTAATCTATGTAAACAAATTAAAAATTGTTTACGAGTTAATTCAATTGCTTGTTAATTAGCGTTTTTGTTTACATTAATGAGGGCCGGGGAGCAAATGTATCCATATTCATTTTACGACGAAAAAATTTCCAACCAGGGGAACACATGGTGCTTTTATGTTTCGATTCAGTTCGAAATATTGTTGGTTTCTCTATCTAGTAACAAGTAGTAGGTACCGTTGGTAGCAAAATTTTAAAATCGACCTTGTGAGCGTCTTTTTCTGCAAGCCCATTTGTTAGCACATGATGTGAACAAAGATAAGCCATGAGGGAATCTGTATACACTAGCGTTACCAAACAAAAGGAAGTTGGTTATAGGTGCGCGTTAACAGTTTTTTTATAGACTAATTTTGTGAGTTTTTAGGATCTAGCTTTGAGCTGTATCGATCATTGTAGAACAGAACCAGTTCTTTACGCTGAGGTTGAATTTTTTTTATGTGTCGAAAGGATTATTTTGAGGTCACACCGACGAGACGCGATATTCTAAGAACTGCTTTAACTTTTAACTTTAAATTTTATAAAATTTCAATAACATGAAATGTGAAAGTGATTGTGAGCGCCTGCCGCTTTAAGGATCTCTCAAACCAAAGAGGTTTTAGAGTAATAGTCGTCGCAACAACTGCAATTGTATCAAAACGCGGTGTGTCGTTCTTGTCGCGATAGTTTGGGTGCTCTCGTAGGTACATAATCGCTATTTAAAAAAATAGTTTGTCGCTGTTGCATCTACAAAAAAGTTTTGGCTTTAAAAAAGGGAAGTACCAGTGACCCTTTTTAAGTAAATCGTTTCAAAAAAAAAAATCCAAAGATAAACGGTGGCGCCTGGAACAAAATCTTGTGAGCTTAGTAGGATTTTGTTTTGACTTCGTTCGATGTTATCGAACATAAATTGCAATGAAAAGAAAAGACTAAAATGTGAATTCTTGAAAGCTTCCGCAAGAAGCAAAGTGATTTCATAGGGACCATAGTTCTTCTTGGGCTCCCCGAGTTGTGTTGTGCCCCCCAATTATTTTTACGATTATAGGTAGGTACTCTAAGGGGGGTGATTCCGTGAGCAGTCGATAGTGAGACGATATCGTTTTAACGATAGTACTGCTCTCCGTTACACAAAAAAAAGAACACTATCGTCTCAGACGATAGGCAATATACGATTGAACCAATGCTTTCCGTAACATGTCTAACTGTCAAATTGTGACGATAGGACGAAGGTGATCGTTCGATAGCTATTTTGGTATCGTTTCATACATTTCTTTGGCGAAAAATCAATTTTAAGGCTCCAGCCACGCAATGAGCGACGAGTGACTAAGCGACTGAGCGACACAAAAAAAATTAAACACATGAAATCGTATGGAGGTGGCCACATATGTAAATCCTGAGCGACTGAGCGATTTTTTAAGCGACAGAGAGACGTCGCTCTGCAATCAAATCCGTTTTAAATTTTTCAGTCGATCGCTAAGCGACGAAGAAGGAAGATGGAAAAAGAGGAAGAAGGAAGATGAATAAAAAAACACCGCAAGTTTAATTTCAGCTATCCATAGCCGCCCAGTGCTATGGCAGGATACCCACAAGGATTATAAAAAAAAAGTGTCACCAAATTTTAGAGCAAGAGGTAGAAAAAAAGAGGATAATGATGACCTTCAATTTTTCAAAAGTCTTTTGACATTTATGGCACAATTTAACAATTTCGAAAAACTTGAGATAAGAACTGATATCCAAAATATTGTATTAGCAAAGCTTAAGAATGCAAATAAAGAATAAAAAAAAAAAAAAAAAATAACCTTAAACATAACCAGCCGTTGTTCTGGACTAATTGCTTTTTTTGTCTTGTTAATTTTGGTCGAACTTTTTCCAACAGCACATCAAATATTGACATACGACAACAATGCGAAAATGGATCTGGAAATCTGCGAAGATTTCGATATGAAATAAATGACAAAATTCAGCATATTTTGCTCTTTCACGATTTATGGGGTGTAAACAAATCTACGGATTCTCGATCTTATTTATGATCTATTAATATAAGCGCGACTTTCAACTAATAAGCTATGACGAATCGGACTTGACGATGGCATTTTCCGAACTAATCGCTTAGCGACGTCGCGTCGGCGTCGTTTAGTAAATGGCCACCCATCTCTCAGATTCGTCGCTCAGCGACTCGTCGCGTCGCGTCGCTCGGTCGCTCATTGCGTGGCCGGAGCCTTAAATTCTTGCGTTTGTCATGAAAATGGAAATTACGGGGCATGGGAACAAAAGTTTATGATTTTATATGATTTTTCATGACATGATGGTTAAAGTCCTATTTTTGACACAACAAAATATTAACAAATGCATGAATTAATTTGTTAATATCTTCCAAGCGGAGGCGTACATATGTTATTCAAATGGCCTTAAGCCACGTTACGAACAATGGCTGGATGAGGAAAAGTAACTGTGTTTGCAGCGACAGCAAGCTGTGTTTAAGGCCTTCTCAGCCCTCTTACTACTTTGAAAGTGATCCAGGAATGCAAGAGCTCTCTGAATGCGATCGGAGGATTAAATTCTTTGAGTCTCGTTTGGGTTCCAGGCCATCACGGCATAACTGGAGATGAGATCGCCAATGAACCTGCTAGGCAAGGTTCTCAGACAGCTTTTTCAGGACCTGAACCGTCGCTAGGTCTGCCAGCGTCCTCAGTGAAGGATCTAATCAACGATTGGATCTGTCGAAAGCACAACCGCAGATGGCATGCCTTCATTGGATGCAGTCAGACCAAACGTATGCTCCCCAACGTAAATAAGAAGACTGCAACATTTTTGCTATCTCGTAGCAGAAAAGACTGGTAAAAGCTTACTGGCGTAACCAGCGGAACACTTCACTTCTGCCAAACACTTAAACGTGTTATAGGCTTAAGTGACACCACACTCTGTGAATCTTGTAGAGAAGATTAGGACACCGCGGAGCACTTCCTCTGTGAATGTCCTGCTTTTTCTCGCAAGAGGTTACATATACTCGGCCTAAACATGGTGACAGCTGGTAACTTAATTCCCTTATCGTGGCAGTGTCTTTTGGCTATTCTACGAATATCTGGAAAGATATAACAATAAGAAGGTTGCTTTCTGGTAGTACAATGGACTGGTATTTAGTTCTTGAGTGCTCCAGATGGTATTTTAAAAACATCAAACAAAAAAAAAAAAAAAAAAGAAATATGACATTACTACGATAGAGAATTCGAAAGAAGTGGGTCCTGCATTCTATGGAAACATCAATAGAAAAAATCTCACCATCTTCAAAACAGTGTAAAGATTGATTCTTATTTTCGGTGAGATATGTCATCAAGTGGTACCCGTGGTATGATGTATAGCATGTCCGCCTGTTAATCCAGAGGTTCGTAGTTCGAATCCCAACAGAGGCAAAAATGTTTTTTCCACGCGCAAGTTCATTGCCATGAAAAGCGCTTTCTCGATTAGCCGTTCGGAACCGGCAAAAAATTGTAGGTCCCCTCCATTCTCTCACAAGGCATGGTTGTGAGAAACGCACTAGGTCCTGACTTTTATGTCATCAAATCACCGGTGAACCTTTTGTTACGATAGCCACTCTATTGGTCATTGGGAAGCTTTCGGTTTTCATGATTTTTCTTAATTAGCTGTTGTGTTGGTTTAAGGTTTAAGCATATTCTCAGATTGTTCTCTTACAAATAGATCAAATAAGTTTCCCGACTTTTGCAGTTTTCAAGTGGAAGTATCGGAAACTCCTTTTTTTAATAAAACGCAAACCATTTGAGATGTTTCAAAAACCTTACTATGTCGGTTTGAGGAAACATTTAAGAATGGAACTGGACGGCGGGCACGCTTGCAGCGGCCGAATACTTAGACCCAATTTTCGATGACTCGATTACACTCTTCAACCGGAACGGTCGCTCTTTTTCTTTCAACGTCGCGTCATCGGTTTGTTGGCATAAGCCAATCACTTAACGTAACTCCAAAGGAAATAGTCTAGAGGTGTATAATCGCACGAGCCAATGGACTGTCAAGTTTCTTGAGGAAACACGCTCATCGAACTAAATGAAGAATAAATTGGGTGGCGTTACAGAGCTAGCAGCCCCAGGGACTAGCGCATTTCTCACAACCATGCCTTGTGAGGGAATGGAGAGGGCCTACTATTTTCTGCCGGTTCCAACCAACTAATCGGGAAAGCGCTTTCTATGGCAATGAATTTACTAACGGAGGACTTGTCAATTCCTCGTGAAAGGCAATACCTGTGGAAAAACATTCGGATTCGAACCACAAACCTCTGGTTTAACAGGTGGACATGCTTACCATCACCAGTGGCGGATTAAGGCTTATTGCCGCCCTAGGCCCTGTCTGATACGCCGCCCTTTTTGATCAACAAAATTCTATATATTTTGAATCACAATTGTTATTAAAATATAGTTTTTATTTCTTACACGACTCATAATGCGAATCATTAGAGAGTGCTCTATTTTTATTCAAATATAATTAGTAAATAATACAAAAAAATGTTTATTAAACTCGAGCTAGCATAACAAATAAAAGTAACCATTTTTTTCAAATTATAATGTATTACCTAGTTTGTAAATCTCTTCTTCCTGACTTTTGTCCGAGTAAAAGCATCAACTATGTCACTATTATCAATTTATTGAACTAGTTGAGCTTCAGTAGACAATAATGCAAAAGCATTAAGTCTATCTTAGCCCATACTTGCGCGTAAAAAATATTTAACCCTTTTCAAGGTAGAAAAAGATCTTTCTCCTGAATAATTGGTAGAGGGAATACTCAAAAAAATACGCAGAGCAATGTCTACCTTCAGATAAACAATATCGAAGATTTTGAGAATGCATGCCATTGTATATTTCCTGTGCGTATATTTCTTGTATATTTCTTGTACGCTCCATCTTCCGTATTTGCTAGGGATACGGATACTTTTTAACTAATTTATTCTCAAGATTTTTCAGTTCTATGTCAGGTAAATTATCAAAAAAACTAAAATTTTCGTAAAGTTTTTGATAAGCACTTTTACGTCCGGCCAATTGTGCGCTTAAAGTATCTAAAACTCGGTAATACACATTGGTGCGAAAGTTTTCGTGACCAGATGAAGGTATTGTTTCATTCACCCGTAACTCATCTGCCTGAATTTTTCTGGTTTTCTTGCGATCTGTATCATAACGATAATTAACTTGAACTCAGACAGTGGTTTTCCTTTTTCTTCATATTCAGAGTATTGTTCGTCCCTCATATCTTGAAGAAATAATGCCAAAGAACCATAAATTTTTACCACAGATGATAAATTCGCATGAGATTCTTGAAGCTTCTTACTTGCAGCACTGAAACCATCTAAAATAACATTATGAACCATGACCAAAATTGCCGTTTCTAGATGCTGTAATTTTCGCTGCAATCATGTAGCTTCAGATCGCGTATTTCTTATGGAAACGCCTACCGGTCGTAGACAAAAACCAAGAAACTAAGTAACCAACTTTGAGACTTCTATACTTTTTAAACTGCACTCGTAAAACTGAAATAATTACTGCGACTCCATTTTGAAAAAAACATTATTTTGTAAAACTTTAAATTGCGATATTTTTGAATCGCGTCGTTCGATATTGATCCGCTTGGCGGCATTCGGCGCAATTTCTAATGCACAATCGATATCTCAATCGGTTGATTCGTTCTTGAGATATCGTGCGACAAAACTATTGCTTACACACACACACACACACACGGCGCGGCGGGACATCACGCTGAAACTACTCAGAATAGCTCCCTAAGACCTCAAAATTTGAAAATCCGATAAGAACTCGATTTCTGAAATTTTTAATATGTAGGTACATGTAAGATACCAAATATACAAAAGTGAAAAAATATTTAGTTATTCGCAAGGAAGCTTATCAATTTGATTGTTTCTTTTTTATAACTTTATTTGATAAAATTAGACTATAATTGATTCCATCAAAATATTAATAATGCACCCTCAAATTGAAAAGTCAATGAAAAAATAAATTATATTATAGTCCATAGAAAATTTTTAATGAATTTAAAAAAAAAAAACAGAGCCAATTTAAAATAAATTTTTGGTATATTTCTACGGCTCTTAAATTTTAACGTTCTGAAAATTTTACCGCCCTAGGCCCGGGCCTCACGGGCCTATGCGGTAATCCATCACTGACCATCACGTTACGCGTACCACAACTTACTCTTCAATTCATACTTTGTAACGTGTGCTGTGTGGCTTATGGCACCATCCTGTTGAAACCACATGTCGTCGAGGTCTATATCTTCCTAATCGGGCCAAAAATAACCGTTAATCATGACGCAATAATGCTGGCCATTCACAGTAACGTAACGAAAAAATATGATCCAGTTGACGATCCTATTGAGCTAATAATGAGCTTCGATACTAAAGATGATTTGGCGATGAAACTCATCATAATGTCGTATCTTCTCCGGAGCTTAATTGGAAAACGTACATCACTTCAAATGGTCCATGGGCTTCAATTCTTGAGTCAGCTTGATCTTGTATGGGTGTAGACCAAAATCCTTACGCAAAATACCCCGTAATGTGGTATATGCGATGGCCAGTTCTTGAGAACGCAGCATAGAATTGACTGACCAACCCGTTGTCTGACTGACACGGCAACACTGCACAACGAATATGTAGACTCAAATTTTTGCACTAAACTTGTTATTACCTGTCTAAAAGGACGAGAATTACGACCGAAAATAGGAGTTAACGCTCTTAACGTTGCGGTCCGAATTTCGGTATAAGTTTTTTGTAATTTGCAGACGTTGTTCGTTCATGTACTTGACTTTACTGAATAAATTGATAATTGACGAAGACTGTTTAATGATTGGTGAAGAGTGCGTTCAAAATTTAAATTCAAACTCACCAATTTGCTATTGGAGAATTCTTTGGTCATTATTCCATTTAAAAACGGTGCGTTTTCTTGAGCTGAAGTTTTTAATAAGTTCCACGTTTTCTTTCCAAAAAAAATTCTTGGAGTTACTTGCCGTCGATTGATGTTTCTTCCTGACTCATTTTTCTGATCACTAAAACTGGCTCCTTAGAAACCTCTGAGCCTCGCATCATTCTTGGATGAAGTTTGTCCATAGGAAATTAATCGATCTTCAGATTTCCCCAACTCACTTCCGACCAAAGGAAATGGCTCTTCAAGGAATGTTGAAAAACTGTTTTCCTTTCCTCTTCGTAAAATATGCGTTCTCACAGCAAAATGAAAGAAAAACACGCAAAAACAGTATCGGCTTATGTCGTAAAAATAGGCACCTGTTTCCCCCATTACCTACACCGCTACCTCTCATTTTATGCTAAAGGCCTATTCCATTTGAGTTCCCTCATAAGATTTATGGCACCCACTCGAGTGCTTTTGCCTTATAATCGATGAGAAATCCATTTTCAAATGTTAAAATTAGCCAACGAACAAAACGGTTTTGCTATAGATACAATCTATCCGTTATGTTGCGCCATGTCACTGTGACACATTACAATCCGGATATGGAAGTTCGTCATCGCATGTGTTTTGATTCATTTTCATTTTTATTTTTTGCACTCGAAACTTTTTTCATTGCGAACCAGAGCCAGACCTAATGGTTTTCAATAACCAACGTTCCATAAAAATGTCGCCAAAAGTTGTTTATCTTATTTTATAATTGATGAGATTTACAAGTGCACCAACAGCACCGCCTAAACACAGATACACATCATGTAAGTTCAGTTAAAGCGGAAGTTTGATTGATGAACGACACTGTGAACCAGTCTCTGTGTTGTATTTGTTCTTAATCGATTGGCAATTAAATCAAAGTGTGTTTTTTTGAAATATGAAATTTAAAAAATAAAAAACAAAAAATGAAAATTGAAGGCAAATCGAATACAAAAATAGAAATGAGAGATTGTGCCGCGAGTGTTAGAATGTTCTGTTTGCAGTTTGCTGGATGCCTATTGTGTCAAGTCAAGGAAGTTGACATAATATGCGCCTGTCATACACTCAAGTGGGATAAATCAACTTTATTGATTGATGGATATTCAAATGGCTTGCCATTTAAGCAATGAGGAACGATAAATGAACGCTGAATGCTGGGCATTCAACTTTTCTTTTTCTTTCAAATCAGACAGATTGTCAGTCTATTGAGGGTGAATGTATATGAGAAGGTGAGTGTGTTTGGGTGTGTGGGTAGGTGGGTAGGTGGATTCGGAACATGATAGGTGAGGTTAGGCATTTATGTGATAAACGAGGAGCCATTTCATCGCGTCAGGGTAT
Source organism: Melanostoma scalare (assembly GCA_949752695.1). Taxonomy (NCBI): domain Eukaryota; kingdom Metazoa; phylum Arthropoda; class Insecta; order Diptera; family Syrphidae; genus Melanostoma; species Melanostoma scalare. The sequence continues at coordinate 149,857,599 of OX456986.1, forward strand.
TCTTAATGGGAATCCATTTAACTGAATCGAAGTTGTGAGATTTTCTTTTTTTTTTGCCTCTTCCTCTGATTCCTTATTGTGCGGGTGAAGGAATTTCGATCAGTAATTGACGTACATCTTGGTGTCTTGGGAGGATTACATAAAAGAGGATGAATAGAGTTTGGGGGATTTGGGTGTGTTGTGTGTTTTTTACGAGACCTACTCGTGTTCAAAGTAATCACTGCCATTACGTAGTGTCGTTTGATTTAGTTCGTCACATATTTTGATAGTTTCTGTGAGGACGAAAACTTTAATTTTCTCACTCCGGTATTATCCACTCGGTTGAGCAACGGTTTAGTTTAATGCGAGGATAAAACTTATTTTATGTTCATTGATGTAGCCTGGTTTTTGTTGATTTCCTTTTGCTTTTGAGTTTAATCCCACTTTCACTCTTCGATGAAGAAAATATTAATAAACCGCTATTGTTCTCCTTTTATTTCTTTGATCAAGGAGAACTTTGTCACAACTCTCCAATTTGTCTGATTCACACGCAACGTCAAGGTCTACTCGGAATGAACTTTTTTAATGGCTAGAAGCATTGCTTTCGATCCCCGTTTTTAAGTGTCGATAGAATCGGTGGGAAGAACAAGGTTTGCGTCTTAGAAAGGTACGACAGCAGGTAACTAATGAGTCCATTGTCGTAGCTGGGCGAAACGCTACCTTTGATGATGACATAACTTGATTCCCTGATTTTTAATATCTTTTTGAATTTTTTGATTTAATTTAACCATGTATGTGCATGAAAAGCCATTTTTGCATTTTCAGAGAATTCGAGTTTTGAAAAATATTCAATTGAGGGAAAGAATATTGCGTGTGGAGTGGATGTTAAGTGCGGTCATGAGGTTAACAGGCAGAAAAAAAAACATAGGAACCAATCACTTGAAGAAATTTGGAGATGTCACTACAGAAATAGTGTCCAAAAGTCTAACTAAGAGAAAAACAAAATCATGACAAGATGGCGGTAGTCTAAATCAAGCCTGCAGTTCAGCTAATGAATCTGAGAGGCCACTCCTGAAAACTCCTTGAAGCGGGATGCTATAAACGCTCATCGCAGGAAAAAATTGTTGTTTCCATTTGTCTCACCTTTTCCTGATGGTTTTTCTGATCGCTTAAATTGGCCCTTCAAAACCGTATTTTTCTATTTTCCTGATTCGATTTCATTTTTCATAGCAGCTGACTGACAGTTCAACCAAAAAGGAAAAAATCGTTTCAATTAGAAGGGTTACTTTTTTCATGCATTAGAAAATGACATTGCTGCTTCTACTTGATCGCTATAAATAGCCCATTACAACAACACATAAGATTGGAACATTCACAAAAATGCTAATGTTCCCCAGGGGTCGATTCTTGGACCCTGAATTCTTTAATTGTAACACATTCCACATGTTTAAGGCTGAAATATTTCAAAAATATTCAGTCCTTTCCACTTATCTGCATCACACTAGTAATCCGCTCGTATGGAACCACAGAATGCGTCTGCAAGTCTCCAGGTTAAACATTGTTCCATCAATAGCCCAGCGGCATTACATAACAGAAACTCACGCGAGTTAATACACCCACCCTAAAGTTTCCCTTAAAAAATCAGTTTATCAGGTGCTGTGAAATATGGTGAAAACACAGTTCTTCTTTGTCAAGACTGAAACGAAAAAGTCCGTGAACATGCCCTTATAAAGGTCTCCATTGACTATGATCCTCTGGGTGGTGTCGTTTTAAGGAAACGAGTCCTTGAAGCACCTCAAGCACAAAGCTGTCAGATTTTCTAACCGGCCTGCAAGCGTGGCATCTCAAAAAAGTCTTACTTTATTGACGTAGCCATTCAACGAAATAAGCTTCATTACTGGTTTTTTTTTAGGTGAAAACCGGGATAAATAGCAACTTCGTTTCGAGCTCAACATAGAAAATGTTAAATGTCTACCGTTTCGTTGAGTAGTTCTAAATTTAATGTTTTCCAAGCGATTTCCAGCTAATAGTAAAGCCTGATTGCTAAAGAAAAAACGTTATTTGTCAGTCATTTTTTCTAGTGGCCAATGTTTGCACTATAAAATCAGACTACGAAAAACTTTGATGATCAGGCAATCAGTTTTACCGTGAGCCCAACTTCAGACGTACTTAGATTGATAGATAGATAAATATATTCTTTATTTCATCAAAGAGTTTACAAATAGAAAACTTAGGATTAAGGACATGGTAATTTAGCCGTCTGCCTGATATGACATATCATGATGACTTAGATAAATTTTTGTGTAAAAAGTATTAGGATAATAAAATAACAATTTTAATGATTTGAAACATAAACAAGTAAATATAAAAGTAAGAGCTTACAATTCAAAATTTAAGCTTATTAATGATATTATTATAAATTATAATTTGACTTTTTTATCTTCGTAAAAATACCAATTTTAAGTGATTTGACACAAGAAAATTAATTAAATTAAATTGCAATAACTGACTCGTTTAAGGAAAATTACTGCGATAAGAGCGCGTGCTGGCAGTACTGATAGAGACTAAGCCAACCTGCTGCCCGATTGAGTACCTCATATAGATGTTGTAACGTGAGGGTATTTTGTTGGAAATAAAGTCGTCGAATCTCTTGCAAGATAGGGCATATCGCAATGAAGTGATAGACATTTTCCGGATCCCTTCTATTACATAAGTCGCAGATTTGTGGCAGGTCTTCTCTGTGTGACATGTAGCTCAAATTTAAAACTTCGACTCTCGTTCGGAAAATAACACTGATGACTTCTACGGAAAAATCTCTTCTGAAGCAGTTTTCATCAGACCTCAACTGGTGATTTAAGTTCTTGTATACACTTCTAAATAAAGACGAAGCTGCTCTATCCAAACATTGCATATACATTTTTTCATCCACTTTGGCGATCACATCTGCGAGATTATTCTGCCAAACATCCGTATTGTTCTCATTCAACGAAAGAACGGCATCATGCAACAACGCGAGCTCATTCCAATCTTTGAATGGCGTAGCATTTGTATGAAGAAGTCGAATAAAAAAAAAGTCTTATGAAGACTCTCATTACCTCGGTTCATAACTTTAGAAATATAGTCTGCATTTGCTGTGAGGGTTTGAATGTAAACAGGCGGTATTCTTGACTCGATAGATATCGCATAGCTCGGAGTTGAGTTCGGCAATCGAAATAAACGTTTGAAAAAAAAAGCCTTTGAATCGCCCCAAAAGCATCAAGAGGTGTATATCCGAACACCTGAGCTCCATAGCACAAACATGTATTGACTGTTGCATGAAAAACACGGTACTTTGAGGCCACATCAATATTCCGGTTGGCAAAGAATTTTGGCCACATCATATTAAAGCAAGCTTAGCTTCGTTGCTCTTCATTTGGGCGTGCTTAATCATATTGAGGTTGTGAGTAAGCAAAACACCTAGATATTTAAATTCTCGAACAACTTCAATACGGATGTTGTTTAAAAACCAGCTCTCTTCGGGTGTTAAGTTTATTAATTTGTAACTGCAACGTGAAAGGGTTGTCCGCCATCAGTACCAGGTCATCTGCATATAGTAAGACTTTTACTAAAGCACTTCCAAATACTACTCCACCAGGAAGAATGTTTTGGATTTCATCAATAAATAATGCAAATAAAATCGGGCTCAAGATACAACCTTGAGGCACACCACTTGTTGTTTCAATCCATTCTGAGAACTCGCCTCCATCCCAGACCGTTGCCGTAGACGATGACAGAAAACTGAGGTACGTTAAAAGGAATTTTCGGGATATTCCTTGGCAAGAAAGTTTGTAAATAAGCGCCTGTCTGCTTACTTTGTCAAATGCAGCTTTGAAATCCATAAAACACACGTACAACTTCTTCTTTTGTTCGATAAATTTCCTGGCTGTGCTGGTTATCGCAAACACATGGTCCATCGTAGGAAATCCAGAACGAAAGCCTGCTTGAAACTTACTGAGGCGATTAATTTCCTCGATCCATTCTATGAGTCGTTCGTACAAAATTGAAGAAAAAAATCTTTCTAACCGAATTTAGGCTTGAAATTCCTCTATAGTTTTCTGCGGAATTGGCATCGCCTTTCTTAAAAATAGCGAAAATTACCGCTTTGTTGAAGCAACTGGGAATACCTGCATCACTGTATATTTTGTTGAAAAAATTGACAAGGTAGCTTTTGAGCTTCATAGTGCTATTTTTGAAAAATTCGACTGGAACACCGTCTATACCTGGTGCCTTGTTGTTCTTCACCTTTTTAAGGGTTATCTCCAGCTCCAAAACTGTTATGGGCAAATCCAAACTATCCGCGGTCGTGTTTGGCAATGCGTAGTCAAAAGTTTGGCAATTTTCATCGGACACCAGAAGATTTTTAAAGTGGGTTGCAAAAACATCAGCTTCCAGACTATTTTTACCATCTTGCTTACGGCCACTTAGCTCGTTGACATTTTTCCAAAATTCCTTAGAGTTTTTACAGTTTTCTAAATTTTTCGGTACATTTTATATATATTTTTTATACGTATTTTTTATATATATATTTTATATATTAAAAAAAGAGGAGGCTTATATGCTAATCTGGAGAACTAAGACCTAATTTCCGGTCCATTGTACTACCAGAGTAGCAGCCTTCTCTTTTTTTTTGTGTTGTAGTTGGAAATAAGTTGTAAGTAATTTCACATATATATAACCTCAAGGGCGGCGTCCATATGAAACTGGGAGGCTGAAAGAAAAGTAGATGCTCAGAGCGGGATTCGAACCCACGCGTCCGGCCTATCTAATAAACACTCTACCACTGCACCACGGCCGCCCTAACTTCTAACGTACAGTCATGTATAAAGATTCATATTTTGGTCGCACTACTCGAGTGTAGATTGCTTTGCCAGATTCTGTTTTTCCCCAGAACTCACAAAAGTTTAAAAGCAGTGTGCATCGATGTCTCCTATTGAATTCTCTCCTATTTTCCTAAAAGCTCGCACTGTGTTTTAAAACATTATAATAAGAGAATTCGTAGCCCCTTGATGTGCGCAGTCCGCGTTAATTAAAAAAAGGGTAAGAGTATGACTTCCATCTTACGTTTACCACCGTGAAGGTATGGGTGCATTTTTGAAGTGGTAATGCTCAAATCAAATTTCAACTGGGTGCGTGGAACATCAGCTGTGCTCTCTTTAATTTATTTCCGACCATGAAACGACAACTTGGTTGGAATTGTTCATTTGTCTGTAAAGCCATCGACGGCGACTTGATGTTCTGCTCACACTCACTTGTCACTTCCTGTCTCTTAAACGTCAAATGCAGTGGAATTTTGGAAAAAATTACATTCAGCGCAAGGTTTGGGATAGTTGTGCGTTGAACAAGCTTAAGTACCAGGTAGGGGGACATGACCACAGAGTATAACCAGAGAGTCCACTGCAGCAAGGTAGTGCGTTTTGCCTACAAGCTAAATCAAACCGGAAAACCGCACCCGGAAAACCGCACTGGCCTTCACTTCCCACAGATCAAAGTCAGTTGAGTTTGAAAAGTAAAAAATTTTTTTTTGGTTGCAAAAAAAATCGATAATTTTTAATTATCATACAGCCTAGAATTTAGAAAAATGAATTTAAGTTGCAGGAAATAACTTTTTTTTCCATTTTGACCAGTATTTCACTGAAAAAGACAAAAGTTAGTAAAAAATTTCATACCGATGCAGGCGTTTTGTTAAGTTTTTACAGTTCATACTAGTGAGCACAGAGCCTCAAACTCAGAAATAGGACGCCATATTGAAAATTTTTTTGCGGGTGTTTCGGGTTGAAGGGGTGGAAGTGGATACTCTGTATTATCTACTCTGTGGACATGACATAAAGTTAAACGAAACAGCTGATGACAAAATGGCTGTTAATATTAAAACAGTGCTGCCAATCTAAAATTCTTTGTGTACCTCTAATAAAAAGCACTTTAAATGACTTATCTGATAAACGTTTGTACGCGTCCATTGTGTAAAATTTTCGTTTTTTCTTTCACTCTTAAGTAGTCCAAAATATCCAATTGTCAAAAGAGAAAGGAGCAATGAGTTCCTACGGTGACGGACACTTCAATACCGCATTCAACTCCCACTCGGTTTTTGGATCATGAATGCCACCGTCTCTCAAACGTAAAACAAGATCGATCAATTATTACCAAAATGTTAATACCTCAAGAGCCTATGGCATCAATCTCAGCACATTCATAACAACTCCATGACATATCAATTACAAAAGTAACACAATTAGCCTGAGAGCAAATTGAAAGAGAGAGAGAAAAAAATTCATTATTTCGAATGCGAAGGATTCTCGTGCAAAGGTTAACAACATTTCCATGCCAAAATGATTAATTTGCAAAACGTACCTCTGATTTCAATCTGAAATTGAAACACCTTTCCTCATTAAGTGAACTCCCCATTCTCTCTCCCCCTCTATCTCCTTCCCCTTTTATTTCATCTCGTATTGTTGTTATTTTAAATGAAAACTACTCCCATAATTCATACTTGCCGTTCGTGCAAAAATTATAATTTCCTGCCATCCAGATTCAACATGGCTTCTAAATTAAAATAGCACTTTCGGTTTGAATATGAACTTGTGATTTTAGCATTTGATGAGGTTCTTTGAGCGGCCTTCAATAAAATCATTTTGATTTCATTATTAATTTATACTCTTGTTTGTTGGTTCATATTTGTTCTTTTCTTTTTTTGACAAGAATATAATTTCTATATCGTCAGTCGGCTGGGTCTTTGGATGTGCTCCAAAAGAGAACTTATTTTGTGCAGCTCGTATGGTGCATGAGTTTTGGCACCAAAGGAGGCAAATGTTGATATACAACAGATTGTTGGGAAATGATATTGCGGTGCAAGAAACAGCACCAATTTTTGAAAATAGAGATTTTATTTGAACTTGTTGAATGTCAGTTCACATCAAATCAAACAGAAGTTTATTGAACAAATATAAAATTATGGATGCATGACGAAGAAGTGACGTTTCGTGTTGATTTTGATTAAATTAGATTGGATTAGGTTTTATTACATGAAATGATTCAAATTGACATGTAGCATTTGCTTTTCTTTTTCACAAACCTTTAAATAAGAAATAGAAAATCTTTTAATGTAAAATTGCATGTGACTTGCAAAATAATTTATCAGGGATGGGAAATTGTAAGTTGTTTTTCTAGAAACCATTAGAAATAGAGAAGCGTCACATCATGAGATATATTTTCAAGAATTTGTTGCAATAGGTAGCTACTTACATGCAACAAGAACACGTCCAACCGGAAGTAGAGGGGGTTTTTGTAATTCCTTAGAGTGCTCCTGGATACGAGCAAGTGGATCATGCTTTTTCGGATTAAAAAATCTTTGAGTAAAATAGCAAGATGCTGTTTTTTATATGAGATGAATAGAACTGTGCGGTTGAAATGACTTGCTTCAAGAGAAATTATTTATAGTTCCTGTTTTGTATATGAACTGCCACAATTGGATGAATGACTGCTTACAGGACTCCAGGACTTACAGTACTTGCTCCACGACTTCGAACAATAAACTGTTATTGGGGATTATAATGTAGGGGTAAGAGTTTCCAGCTGCTACAACTGAAACCATAGTTTTTCCCCAGCAATGCAAGTATCACAAGGATTCGGAATCTTAGATATAACTATTACCCAGCCGTCTATCGTCAAAAGATTGCTTCATGTAACTTCGTTTTCAGTGATTGAACTATATTTTGTATGCTATTGTCTTCTAATTTTTGGTAGCTTTTTGTGGTTTTTAAATACGTTTTTTGGTACCTAGAAACTAGACGATAGTTGTCTTAAATGTTACGGAATGAACCATGGTTAGGAAAAGATTCAAAAACTGATGGCAAGATAAAAAAAATTTATCGAAATATGTATTTGAAACAATTGGCCTCAAGTTGTTGAATGGGTGGACTAGAAGTGACCCGCATGGGACATTTTACTTTGATAAGAGGAGCATCAGTGGTGCCTATTGCGTTATGGTTAACTTGTCTGCCTGTTACGTGGCAGGTTCAAGGTTCGAATCTCAGAAACATCCAGAAAGTAAAAGTTTTTTTTCACCATTAAAAACCCTTTTTCGATAAGCCGTTTGAAATCGGAGTAATGCGCTATGGCTCGGAGGCTCTCTACTCTACTTCGCGACCTTATGTATATTTACAAGCTGTGTCCGCGACTTCGTCCGCGTGGAAAAGTGACTTTCGGCAGCATTTTCAATTTAGGTTAATTGTTTTGTATTTGAAACATATTCATGCATTAAAATAAACTATAGTTATATTATTTTGCATAAGTAGGTACACTTTTGCACCCTACGTTCTTAGTTTTTTCATCTTTTGCCAAATATGAACGCTTTGCGGGTTCGATACACATGACCGTACCGTGGCATTTTTCTTTTCTAAATGAATACCTGTAACTTGAAGCGTCAACCCTTAGGCTTTATTTATACTAATATCAAATACTGTTTTCAGAGGAAACTGCACTCTTTTAAATTGAAATAACAAATCAGTCGGAATTGGAGGAATACGGGGAATTAAAACGTTTTCTCCCTTTGCCAATCCAATCATGATTAAAGCTTTTACAGTGCTGCTTTCCAGATGTGTAATCTTTGACTGTGTTCAATTACGTAGCTTTGGCGCATCAAGATTTCTCATTATTAGTTCTGGAACACCAATGTGCAGCCTCAACGAACGGGAAGGTACTCCTGATAATTCTAAGGAATTGAAAACCTCTGAAGGGTGTGATGTAGCTTGCTCAGTGTCCTTAATATTGTCTACTGATATGTATTCGACAATATTATACACGTCAGCCATAATTTGTTGGTCTATATCTTCAACTATCTCATTTTGTCGACAATTTGAAAGAAATCACCTAACGAAAGAACTTTTGAAATCGGTCCAGTAGTTTCTAGACTCCCGTTTGTATTTTTGGCTCCCGGGATAAAACACATAGCCTATGTCCTTTCTCAGGTTCTAGACTATCTCTGTACCTACCAAAATTCATATTAAGGTTCAATAGTTTGGGCGGTTGATGGTAAAAAGAAAAATAGACACACAGAGTTAATTTTGGATTTATAATTTTTGTAATGACAAAAAGATGACAGTTTGCCTAATCAATGGAGGGAAAGTTTTCTTCTTCCAATGTACAAGGGAAAGGGAGATACCAGAAGCTGTGACAACTATCGTTCGATCCAGTTGATGTCCCACACTATGAAGATCGTTGAGCGGGTTTTGGATAGCCGACTGCGGAAAATAATAAGGCTGTCTGATGACCAATGCGGGTTTGTCGCTGGTAAGTCAACTACAGACGCAATCCAAAGTATAAGGATCATTATGGAAAAACACCGAGATGCCTTAGAGGATTTGCATATTGCGTTGGTTGACTTCGAAAAAGCATTCGATCGACAACCACGAGATCTGATATGGGTGGCCCTCAGACACCGAGGAGTTCCTGAAGCCTATGTGCGAATAGTTATGGAGATGTACGAGGGAGCAGTTACAAAAGTGAGATGCCCAGCTGGAGTCACCGAAGAATTCCATATAACAGTAGGTGTACATCAGGGAAGTGTCTTGAGTCCACTGCTCTTTATTGCTGTTCTGGATTATTTGCTCGAAGGAAAAGTAACGGACAATAAAGTACAACAATTATTCTTAGCTGACGATAGAGCCATCATAAGCGAGGATCCTACATCCCTGCAACGAGCACTTGACGTTTGGATTGATGTTCTGGAAGGAAATGGGTACCGTATTAGCGCTAAAAAGACTGAATACCTGTGCTGTCCTTTTTCTGATCCAGACAAGCCTATTCCAGACATTTATTTGAATGGAAATGTGCTTCCCAAGTGTGAAAAGTTTAAATATCTGGGATCTATGATCAATAGTGAAGCAACTTGTGATGACGACATCAATCATCGAGTAAGCGTAGGGTGGATGAAGTGGCGAGAAAACTCCGCTATCTTCTGTGATCGAAAAATGCCCCCTAAGCTGAAGGGAAGACTCTACACAGCAGTTGTCCGTCCAGCTCTGACATACGGTTCACAATGTTGGACAATGTACAAAAAGTATGAGAGCAAATTGACGGCAGCCGAAATGAAGATGCTTCGGATGACAGCAGGAGTAACAAAGCTTGATCGAATTAGAAGTACTAAGATCCGTGGAAGCCTTCATGTCAAAAGTACCATCTTGGACAAAATTCAGCACGACAGGCTCAGTTGGTATTGTCATGTTCAAAGGAGAGATCCGCAGAACCCCGTCCAAAAGGCGATACCGTACAACGTTTCAACAAATTCGCGACGAAAAAGAAAAGGCAGGCCAAAACACTAATGGTACAAGCAAATGCAAAAACAGCAGCATTTGGTTGGCCTCAGACATGGAACAATCCAAAACCGGGAGGCTTGCCGACGCTTTCTGAGGTCAACGTGGCGTACCCCACAGACGGATCACTAGTGTGAAGCAGAAAAGTGGGAGAGTTGTGATCGCTTCAAGATCACTACTCGTAAAGCCGGAAATGGAAAGAAGAAGTAATGACTCCGTTCCCGTAAGAATATGGAGATAAATTAAAGTTTATGCTACTCGGGAATAGTGTAGCATTCTAACGGTGGAAGAATTTTTGAGATCGTTTAGGGATAAAATATACAGGGTGTTCCGTAATTCGTGTTACACACTTTGGGATGTGATTTTTGGTCATATTCTAAGAAAAAAATTCCTTTTTTTTGATTTTAATTTTTAATTGGTGTTCAAATTTTCTTTCCCCGGCAAAGTTTTGTTTTTGGGGTAATTTTTTTTCCAAAAATGTCTGTTAAACATAGAGTTTCTACATTTTTTACAGATGAACCAAATAATAATAAAAATTAACTCATGAATAAGTGTATTCAGAAACCCATACATTTTAAGATACTTGAAAAAATACAAAATGTATTTAGAAACATTAAACTGTATAGCCAAGCGCCTTATGCTTGTGGAAGGATAGATTTCAACAGCTACCAGTATTCTTTCATCGACCGAAAGTCTTCTTATGGTTGCAGCGGAAAGGTCTTTTATAAGGTTATAACTGTTTTTTTCACAATATTGTAAAATGTGGTTATGATTAGCTCAATATGAACAATCAAAACACTACAATCATGTCTTTGGCTGCTATAGCTGCTATGTCGCCAATACATTGTGTAAAAATGAAAAAGAAACAAACTTGTAAGAAAAATTACACTTAAACGTTCACCAGCAGGCTATTCCTACAAACTGAACAAATTTTGCAGATCTATTTTCTTGGCTTAAATGGAAATTTGGAAATAAATGGAAATTGAGTTTTTACGCAAATTTCCTTTTGTAAAATATAATTTCAAACAACAACGTTGGGTGAAGCAGCACCAAAGAAAGACATTAGCAAACTTTTTTAAAAACGCTTGTAATTGCGAATTTACAGATAGGTAAGGTTAGCCCTTGATCTCATTCATACTTCAGCCATCATAGTCCTTTCAGCTTGAAGTCCAAAGCAGTAAGAAGAAGGACTTTTGGATTTCATAAGCGGTTGAAAACACCACAACGAGGTACCAGCGCGGGCACCATTTTTAGTTAATCATCGGTATGCACGTGGGCTGCAATTTGAACTAATGTTACTATATTTTGAATTTAGTTTTACTTCATTCCCAACTATACTCAATTTATGAAGGTCTAAAGTTTGCAAATTTACACAACGCTGGCGGCTCTTTCTCTTTACGAAATTTGCTTAAATCTCACTGGAAATCTGAGTCACCAGACGCTACATTCTGTAATTTTCCCATTTCCTGACCAGTTCTTTTTATAAATTGAGTCTCGCAAGGAATATTGGCTAATTTTGTGTTCACAGCGCCTAAGTCTTCCGAAACTCTGGATTTGACTTTAAATGTACGCCTAACATTTCATTGCTAAAATCAGCCTCTTGAGGTTTGACGGTTCTGGACGGTTCTTTGACGGTTCAAATGCTGACTAGCTCAGTAGATTAACAGTTTGAGTTACTTTCTCTTTATTAAGTCCGCTATTACTTTTCTGGTTTCCAAAGGGCCTGGCATATCATAGAACTTTACTTATTCATACCGTTTACGCTATAGTAAAATATGAATGAATGAATTACAGAGCTTTGACATGATTGGAACTCATTATAAGGCACCAACTGTTAATTGTTTTCTCGAAATATTCACTTTCTGATATTTTAAAGGGGCAAGAGTTTTGGTAAATATCAAACATTGTGTTGATTGGTAGTCCAGAAAAACATTGTGCCCAAAGGTGTTTCTGAACTCACACATTCTGTTCTATTAACATCTCAGGGGCTTTGAGTGCACTTTTCAAGTCACACCCGGCTCTTTCGCACAGGTATTAAAATCTCATGAAATTTTTAATGTTCTTCTTTAAAACTCAATTAAGTAAGGAACACGTCAAAAATTCGCATACAAAGCTTTTTCCTGCAGCTGACATACATCAACGAAACCAACATCCAATTCACAACGCAGCGTCAACGCTATCATCATAATTGTCCTTCTTAATTCAGACACCAAGCCACCTATGAGCGGCCATTTGATAGAAGGTTTCTCATTCATTTCATTTCAACCCAACGAATGTTTGTTCATTGATGGATAAACTCCCATCTTAGCAGCAACCTGCACAATATTCACCAGACTCACGTCTCCCAATGGCACTGCATTGTCGAACAACCATTTGTCTGGAATACTTATAAACTCTGAGACGTTACTGCAGGCACCTGCCTACTGAATGTTAAATGAAATGTAGAACTCTGCATAAAAGTAATTCCGCAAGAAAGCCTATCACAGAATGCCAACAAAACAAGACGAAGCATTCTTGCACAGAACTTATCTTACTTATCTTCCAAAACTTCCTTTAACTCTGTCTTTTTATTCCCAGGTTCCTTGGTAGACAATAGGTTCTTATAGAGATTCCCACCACACTAAAACTGAGGATGTGTATGTGCAAGCAAATTGGAATTTCTTATTAATGCCATCCCTTTTCAAGACGTCTTTTATAACATCGTATCACCTCCCTCAAAAGTTTCATCGCAATTTCGTGATTCTCATTCGAAATTTGCCTGCCGGTCTATCTGTGCCTGAAAATGATTCATGCGAAATGAAACAAAAAAGGTAAACAAAAATACAATTAAAACTTTACTGTGTTTGTCTGGCAAATCAAAATTAAAAAGAAAAACTAACTTAACAAATAAAATAGAGAGACACTTACTTCAGAACAGACATAAACTCCAACGAGAGGATGATAACATCGAATTGACTCCCCCACTTGTGGAACACTCCAAAAAAAAACGACGTAGTTTCAATTTATTGTTATCAAATGAAATTTTGTTCTTCGAATATGAATAATTCATCCAGGGAAACTATGCTAAGAGGAATACCAAGTAAACTACCTTCACGCCGCCGTGTGCGTCTGTCGCGTCGTTTGGTAACAACGACCAACGAAGCCACGACGGTGTGGGCGTATATACCACCTACTCGTAAGTTACGACCAAACCGACCGTCGACACTCAACCATAACGTCCTATTTTATTTTCGATATGAATTTTATTTCCTACGTTCTAACTATTACTTCCCGGGGGCTACTTCATTGAACGCTCTGCGGCTCCCTCTTCCCTCCACCACTGGAGGCCTCGAGTTTTTTGTTCAATTTAAGTGCATATACTGCTCTTGGCGGGCTGGCAATAAAATGTGCTTAACGCCCATGCGGAACGTGATGTGAATCCGGAACTATAACGAACATAGAAATACCTTCTATTGATTTCCTAATTTGCCCAAGATCATATAAGGGCGCTGCTGGCTGCGGCAAACGGCAATGACTGTCACTTCTATCCGAGAATTTACAATACTTCTTGGGCTGACAATTGAATTCCAAATGAAACGAGCTGGAAAGCCTCCTGATTTCCATAACAAAGTACCTATGGCGACTGTTAACCCTACTTAATTACTGCACATGGTTATCGGAATTACTTGTACATATTCATACGCCTTTTTGTTTATAAACGTCAAACAATCTGAACTCATATAATTGGTATGATTTGTGCTTCTCCATTCTTAGCCACACCAATCCAATAATAATAATAATTCGAACCGAGGAAGTCAATTCGATTTGATTCGAAATGATTTCTGTAATAACGTGACTTACATTATATGCGACACGAGTGTTGTGACAATCGCAATGTGGAGTTCAGTTGCGGGGGCACTGCCATCGATACAAAATGAGACGTGCCGTATGATGTCGATGTCAAAGTACGAAGCAGCAACGTTGCCTACAACATTATTGTTTGCCTTTTAACTTCTTGTCTTCTTATTATTAATTTGATCAAATGTTGCCGAATCAATAATTCAATAAGATAATTGGGTATGGTGGTGAAATGTTGTTTACCAAAACACAGCAACTGAGTTTTCCGCACCCTTGACTGACAGTAAATTGAACAAGGGAAACAACTAAATGATGCCTACTTGTGTGTCTGTGTATGTACTCGAGTTGTTGTCGGTTTTGGTTTTGGAATGTTTTGACGAATCAAGTATTTATGAGAGACCAAAGTTGTCGAGAATGTATATCTACAATGGTAAACAAAAATACTACAGCTACGGTCATGTGACTGGAGTGTTGCGAAATGTTGTTATCTTAAGAAGGATCTCAAGAACAAGTTGCTGTAGATACAAACCTTGTTTTTAGAAGCAAAGGCGGCTGATAAAGTACTTAACAAGTTACATTTTAAGATTGTTATACAAAGTATGTGAGTTGAAGGTTTAAAAGAAGTCAAATCGAATTGGTCTGAGGGATAGAAGCAGAGGCAGAGGCAACTGCTTGTTGCCTTCGATGCTCGCCATCTAGGACCATGCTCGCACTCATAGCTGGTTTTTGTTATAAGACTACCATGAACTCCACTTTTGGTGTTTTTTATTCATATTTAGGTATGTTTACACTTTAAGGAATCAATAGATATGAATGTTGAAAATGAAAACTTTTTGCCGTGTAGTCCTCAAAAGCAAAGTTTGGTAGTGAGCATGCCAAACATCGAAGTGAACGATCACGGAAAGTTAATAATTTATTGTCGCCAACAGTGAACAGTTTACGAGTCAGTCTTCACAGAAGAAAAGTAGATCAAACACGAACCAGTTCGTTGGGCACGAATGCGTATAGGGCTTCTTTTAATAATTCAACGGGTGTGATTTCGAAGGGATCATAAGTTTCTGACTATTTGCTTCAGAGTAATGATCCGCCCGTTAGTTACACCGATTTGACACATGGATTACCCATTTTGTTAAAGTTATCGGTAGAGTCACTTATGGGGTTGATTTTGATCTAAGTGATTACTTTTTGAGTCGCCTCTTACTACAAACTGGGCAGCGCCACTGCTGCAGTCAGTGCGCACAGGCATGCAGCAGCGTCAGGATGTAAACAAAACAAGTTCATAATGTATGTATATTGCGCATGTCCTTATTCTGTCCCGCTCCAAATTTAGTTTTTTTTATTGGTATCGCAAACTTGTACAATAAACGAAGTGTAATTTGTAACTCTAATGACGTAAATACGCAGAATTTGTTAAAAAAAATGACCGCGAATTATGCGCGAAATATAAAATGTAATTTGTTCATTTGTTAAACTTTATTCAAGGTAGGAAGCCTCCCTTGACTACTTAATGAACTTCAAAAAAGGAAATGAGGTTTTTAAAAAAAAATATAAACCTGGAAAAACTTTTGCCATTTGACATCCCTGTTTGTTACCTAAATTCGCCCCAGCAAAAAACCTAGTGCCATTTTGTAGCGAAATGAAGGCGAACCATGAACTCTATGTTATTTGGTTTAAAAAAAAAGCGTTTTGTTGACCACAGGGTAGGGTCATGGCTACAACAAACAAGCCCATTACCGTCATATAATATATTTTAATAGACGCAGGTCTTTCATTCTATTTTTTTTTTTTTTTTTTTTGAGATAACAAAACGCGGAAAAACTGAACCTCACTTTTGTGACAGTCGACTTTTTCAAACTCTTGATATGTGATGTTACGCGACAACTCATCAATAATCATTCTAAACGATAGTTTTCGAAAGCGAGTTCCAAAACCTACTAATGAGTTAGTCACTACACAATAAGCTATATGGTCTATGAGATTGCTAAAGTCGTATCAAGCTAATTGTAATTGAAATTAACGCATTAAAATAGTTGTTGAGCACTCGTATGTAATTGCTCAAGCCCTTATCAATATTGCATTTAGTTTGTAAAAATAAAGTTGCAAGGCTCTTTCGTTGGCCACAACAGCCTAAGATGGTCCAAGACCTACAGGAAATACCTCTTAACTACTCCCTAAAAAATGGGGTATACCGAAATTAAAAACCTTGGTTGATTCAAACATGTTTCATTGTTAATCAACAATTCATCTAAAGTTGTGAAATTAACCAAGTTTTCTTGATGAATACAAATAAGAACGCATTTTCAAATCAAGTATGCTGCCGTGATAAATTTTTTATCATAAAAATGTTTAAATTAAGTATGTTCGTAGTTGATTTGAATATTTTCTAATTTTTAACCAACAACGTGATTGTTGATTTCATACTTGATCAACAACAAACATATTTAACTTACAATTAAGGCTGAAATTACAAAAACTATCACGTTTGTGATTGAAATACCAAATACACTGTTGAACTATCACAAATATGTTTGATCAACAATGTTCATACTTCTTTAATCAATAAAAGTATCAGTAACATTTTGAATTCCAATATTTTACATACTTAAGCCCACAGAAAACGTGAATGCGCATAACGGAACTTCAATTCATTATGGTCAATTAGTCTTCTTCCGAGTATCAGTAAGGTATTCGAGAAAGTTCTCTATAGAGCACTGTCCACATGGGCTGAGGACAAAAATATTATTCCAGAAAATCAGTTCGGTTTTAAGGCGGGCTATGATACCATACATGCCGCGTCTAAACTAGTAATCAAGTATGTTCGTATGTTCGTGAGAATTCAGCCACGTTTTTATTTGCTCAACAGTTTTAATGTAAAATTTCTATGATAAATGCTTGAATTGAAGTTTGACCTATCAAATGTATAGGTCAAACTTCCTGAATTGAAGTTTATATTTATCATTGAAATTTTACATTAAAACTGTTGAGCAAATAAAAACGTGGCTGAATTCTCACGAACATACTTGATCAACAATGTTCATATTTTACCAACAATTCAGAATTGTTGACGAAACACAAACGTTGTTAAAGTATCATGGACATGTATGTTTCTAGTATCACAACCGTTGTTGGTTAACAATGAAATTGAAAATGACGTTGTTGATTTGAGCAATGAAAATTGTAGCATTTAAATAAATAAAATGAAAATGCCGCAGCTTGTTCAATTTAAGTATGTTCGTGCTAGACGCAAAAACAAACAAGCTTCATGTTTGATTTTACCAAGGTTTTTCTTTCGGTATGCACGATTTTCTATTGGCTAAGTAAGGAAGCACTTCTTTTGGCAGTTAGCGATTTCGATGGACTTTGCCTATTCCCCGCGATATGTGATGCTCGATTTTGCTGATTTTTGTAGAATATTACTGGCAATCGAAACCCGATCTCCCTATTATCTACTGTTCGACATTTTAACCAGTACACCACGGTCTTTAAACATAACCAATTTTGCAATAGAATATTGTGCACGGTCTATGTGCTCATCAGATGAACTCGCACAAACGCTCTCGATGTCAAACTAACACCTAAAAGCTTTACCACATATGTACAAGTACATGGTACTGATCTAAGACAAAACATCTGAAACGCACGGGTTGATCTGAAATACACGTATTTTGAGGTCGATATGCAGGTCAAAGCTTTAAACTGGTGTTTCTTTAGAGGTTTGCATATTCAAAATTAATTAAAACACGTAAGAATAAGTTTCGTTTTTATGGTATTCGTTGCCTATAGTTCTTAAGAAAGATTTCGGGCACATGAACCCCACGACTAGCTCGAATGAATCGTAGTCGGAATGATCAATTTACGACCACTTTTTTGAACAACTGAGGACGTATGCCGGCACAAATGATTTGCTGGCGTTGGTTTGAAGTAAAGTCTATTCGTTTTGAAATGGCAAATGGTCACAAATATACCACTTATTGTCAAATTGACAACCACTGGAAACAGTTCTGCCAATTTAAACAAAACTTTCCCTTTATTATTGAAGCTACCCTTGCTACGGATAGTACTGATCCTTTACCAATCAACAGATATGCTCAAGTCGCCGTCGGAGCTACACATATTTCGAAGACGAGGAAATTAGCTCTGCAAGATGGATAAAATTTGAGAGTCAAGAGATAGAACGTTGCACGTATGAGTAATCAAAGCTTCTAAGCACAAAACCCTGCTGAAATGGCAATATCATAAGAAGTTCTAATACGATAAGCTACCAAGAAAGACGAGAGACAGGTAAAAGCACTGCTGCTTTAATTAAATACAGCGACATCAGCTCTTGGTTGATGGCCTCATTTATGAAACAATTCAAAACCAGGAGGCTTTTTCAAAATCAGATAAAAGAGAGAGCATTGATCTTTTCGAGATCACGATACTTTTGGCGCCGTTAAGGAGGAAGAGAAAATACTTATATCCCGATTGTCTAGTTAACATGTATTAAGGTAGTTTTTCGTGCTAGCTTGTTAGCACTTTTCTTTAACAGCAATGTAACTAAAAAGATGCTCAATCTTATTTTGTCGTTGATGGCGACCTCCGTTTACCATTTGTCCTCATTGATGGAAGACGCAGTTGCGCAGTTGTCTTCTGTTCGTTTAGATTCGATTTTCATACCTACTTAGTTTTAATTACTTTCAAGTCTTCCCTATTTTGAGCACATTCGGCGATCCCTGAAGATATACGCTTACGACTGCTCAGGGCATTCAACAAAGTCTTCCCTACAAAAAATGACTTGTTTTAATAAGAACTGGATTTGACCTACTGTAGTCCCCAAAAAAAGTTTTTTAAAAAACATCGACTCGCCTTATCGTTTTTGGATTCCTAGATACGCTCCAACTCACTTTAAAGCAGCACGGCGGTTTTGCTGAAGCGCGTAGCCTTAACTTGGATAAGCTTGATTTTATGAAGTATGTGTTTGATTCTTCAGGGTTGGATGTTATATGTGTTACTAAGACATGGTTTAAACCTGATGTTCCTTCAACTGATTAACTTCAACTTAACACGTAACGATAGAATCACTGACACTGTTGGGGGTGGAGTTGCAGTTTACTGCAATGCATCACTCAAAAGTAGAGTTTTGAGGAAGTCAGATAATGAAGGAATTGAGTTTCTTATTTTAGAAGTAACTGATGGGACCACCAAGGCTATTTTGGGTGTTGGTTATAATCCTAACAGAAGTTACTCCCCTGAACCCTTTTTTTCTGCACTTCAACTGTTCTCTGCTTCATATGGACACATTGTTGTTTGTGGTGACTTCAATGCAGATCTTCTGTTACTAGACAGTAGGGCTAAACAATTATTGGATCAAATTACGGCTAATGGACTTCATGTCTCAAACTCCTTTGCTACGCGTTTTGGCCCTAACTCTAATCCGAGTCTCCTTGACCTCATGATTGTTTCTGATATTTCGAACGTTCTCTTACAAGACCAGTTATCCCTGGATGGTATATCTGACCATGATCTGATTTTTTGTACATACGACATAAATTTTTCCCGTGTGTTAACCCCTTTGTCATTTCAGTTCAGAGACTATAAGGCTATAAATAATGTTGCACTGCAAGCCCGATGCAATGTTTTTCCCCTGGCATTTATGCCGTAGTTTCTTTGACCCCAATGACGATTTTATCCAATCGTTGGCGTTTGAATTGTTCGACAAACATGTTCCCCTTAAAACTGTGTCTGTACGGAGCAAAAGCTGTCCTTGGTTTACATCTGACGTGCATAGATCAATTAAAAATCGAAGGAAATCGTACGCCAGATGGAAGCTAAATCCCTCAAACTCTAACTGGTAACTATTCTGCCGTTCTCGAAATGAAGCTACGTTTATTACTCGCAGAGCTAAGAAATGCTATTTTATGTCGAAATTGGATTCAAACCAGTCCTCTCGTAAGCTGTGGAGTAATTTACGGTCTATTGGAATATGTAAGAAGGAGACACCTCTCAACTTCCTTGATCTCAATGAACTAAACAACACCTTTGTTATGAATGATGTCCAAGAACTTAATTTTGTCCCCTCCAACGAAATGTTGTTTGAACCAACGGTATTCGAGTTTGAAGTGGTATCAGAATATGATATTCTCGAAAGCATTCGTTCTATCAAATCTGACGCTTGCGGAGAAGATGGTATTCCAATTAGTTTTTTAAAAAGGATTCTGCCACATGTATCCAATGCTTTGACACACTTGGTTAATTTTTGTATCGCTTTTTCGTCGTTTCCTGAGAGCTGGAAAAAAGCTAAGGTCATCCCTGTTGCTAAACTGCTGTTGAAACCGAATGCTTGCTCTAGCTTAGACTTTCGACTCATTAGTATTCTTCCGTGTTTGTCAAAGGTTTTCGAGAAAATTCTAGCGTCGCAGATTTCTAGTTACCTTAAAAGGTTTAACCAGATTGCTTTGGAGACAGTAATCTCCAGTGCAATCTGGTTTTCGTGAACAGCATAGTTGTGAGACTGCTATGATAAAGGTCCTTGACGATATCAGGGTTCAATATGATCTAGACAATGTGACTATTCTCTGCTTACTGGACTTCTCAAAGGCTTTTGACAGAGTTATCCATGATACACTTTGCAAAAAGCTGAAATACTACTTCGGCTTTCACGAGAGAGCAGTGCAGCTTCTTAGGAGTTATCTTTGCAACCGTAGCCAAAGAGTCAACATTGGTCAGATGCAATCTCAGTCTATGAATTTGAAAATGGGTGTTCCTCAAGGTTCTATTTTAGGACCAATATTGTTTTGCATATATATCAATGACCTTCCTAGTGTCTGTTCGAATGTACTCCTACATCTTTATGCAGACGATGTACAACTGTATATATCTCGTCCAATTGGCTTACAAGAAGATTTGGTGTGTAGACTGAATGAGGATCTCTCTGCAATTTCCAGTTGGTCCTTTGAAAATGGTCTCACACTTAACCCGTCAAAGTCTCAACTCATTGCAATTTAAAAAAAGAATATTGATACTTCTTCTTTGCCTCCAATTTTTCTCTCCGAAACCCAGCTTAGTTTTGTGGACACTGTAACCAGTCTTGGTATTAAAATAAATAAATCGCTTTCTGCCGTAAATCATGCCAAATAGAGAGTCGGAAGAATTTATGCTGGCCTGCGTAAGCTCTGGCTATTTTCTGCCTTAACTCCAGTAAACACTGAACTACGGCTGCTTACTGTTTATTGTAAACCCGATTCCCATTCGCAACACAAAATTCTTGTCGCTTTTAATGACATGGTTAGATACGTGTATGGTATTCGAAGACACGAACACATATCACATTATCATCAGCTTGTCCTAGGATGTTCCCTTCAAAATTATCTTGATGCTAGATGCTTAGTTTTCCTACACAAAGTTATGCAGAGTAAAACACCTCTCTATTTGTTTGACAAACTTAGATTTGCTCAATCATCTAGATCTAGAACATTAATGCTTTCGGTACCAACATATTACTACTTGAACTCTTCGCGGCTCTTCTTAGTCCACGCCCAGTGCCGTAACTAGGGCGGTGCCAGCGGTGCCCAGGCACAGGGCGCACCCGGGCGCATCCCCTGGAGGGGCGCAGAAATTACCAGACTAGTATCTAAAGGGTCCGCCAAATTTTTTTTTGTTTTGTTCAAATGCTAAAAAAAAACTGCTGAATATTTTCTCAAATTTCTTTTTTCACTTGAAAGTACAATCCTTCCGGTTGATAACAGAAAATAATTTCATTCAAATGGCTGCCTCGGCTGGCCATGCAATAGCCTACACGATCGGTCAAATTTTTAAGCACATTATCGATTGTGTGCAGATGTATTTTACAATTGGCTTCACGAATATTGTCCTTTAAAGCGTCAATTGTCTCTGGCTTGTCGGCGTAGCACTTATTTTTTACGGCGCCCCACAAATAATAGTCCAACGGTGTTAAATCGCAGCTCCGAGGTGGCCAAACGACATCAGCTCTGCGGCTGATAATGCGATCTTCAAAAACAGGGCGCAAAACATCGAGTGTAGCTTCGGCTGTGTGGAACGTAGCGCTATCCTGTTGAACCCAAATGTTGCCAATATCCTCCTCTTCTATTTTTGTGAACAAAAATTCGTTCAAAATGACACGATAACGATCGCCATTGACTGTAACGGCCACTCCTTGCTCATTTTCGCAGAAAAATGGCCCAATTATGCCTCTGGAGTCTGTACCAAAATCCGAACCAAACAGTGACTCGTTTTGGGTGTATCGGCTTTTCACTGTAAGCGTGCGGATTTTGTGTGGCCCAGATGCGACAATTTTGCTTGTTAACATACGCTGACGGTGCTTCTCTTTTTCCAAAATCCGTACGCAATCATGAGCGTATTGGAGAATCAGGATCTGGAGTTTTCTTAAGTGCCGTGGATATGATTTCAAAATTCGACCCTGAACTTAGAGCACATATTGAATCGCTTCATAAAGGAAATATTTCATATTTTACGCCTTATGTTCAAAACGAGTTTGTAGATATTCCTGCGTCTGAGGTCAAAAAACAAATTTTAGACGATGTTCGTGCGGCAAAATACTTTTCCATACTTTTTGATTGTACGCCAGACGTATCGCATAAAGAACAGATGTCACAAATATTAAAATAAATAAATAAATAGGGTGGCGCAACAGAACGAGGAGCCCCTGGGCCTAGCGCATTTCTCACAACCATGCCTTGTGAGGGAATGGAGGGGACCTACAATTTTTCGCCGGTTCCGAACGGCTAATTGAGAATGCGCTTTTCATGGCAATGAATTTACTAACGGAGGACTTGCCAATTCCTCGCGAAAGGCGATACCCGTGGAAAAACATTTTGGCATTTTGCTTCTGCTGGGACTCGAACCTCGAACCTCTGGGTTAGCAGGTGGAAATGCTGTCCATGTCACAAATATTGAGATTCGTAAAAGTATCCGAGCAGAAAGTTACAATCGAAGAACGATTCATAGATTTCATCCAGTCTCATGAAAAAACGGGCGAGGGATTGTCGAAAGAGATTTTAGAGAAATTAGAAGTTGATGGATTGAATACTCAAGATCTTCGTGGCCAAGGCTACGACAATGGTAGTAATATGGCCGGTAAATATAACGGAGTCCAAGCCAAAATAAAACAAATTAATGAAAATGCTGATTATGTGCCGTGTGCAGCGCATTCTTTGAATTTATCTGGCGTACACGCTGCTAGTGTCACACCTGACATGATCACATTTTTTGGAATAATCCAGAAAATATTTGTGTTTTTTTCGAGTTCAACGGTCAGATGGGAAACTTTAATGAAACACCTAAATATTTGTTTGAAAAAACACGCCGACACTAGATGGGCCTCTAAAGCTAGGGCCGTCAAAGCTTTAAACTCGCAAATACCCCAAATCTGGTGTGTGCTAAAGATTCTAACTAGCAATGATTACAATGCGGAAACAATCTCTACAGCTAAAAGCATAATGGACCAAATTAATTATAAATTCATATGTACTCTCGAAATTTGGGATAAAATTTTGGAATCTGTTGATAAAGTGAATGTAGCTCTACAGTCTAAAACTATGACTATCGACAAGGCTTCTGAACTTATCAAGGGACTGACAAGCCAGATACAAAGTATTCGCGAGACTGTAGACATTGTTTTCGAAAAGGCAAAAAGAATTTGTGAACAATGTGTCATTAAAGACAATTTTCCTGAAAAGCGACGAAAGCTAGTAAAAAGACAAGATTTAAGTGAAAGTTCAGACACCGGCTACGACATTACTCAGCAACTAAGTTTCAAAATTCGGATAAAAATGAAGCAATAGACAGAATTATTTCTGAATTAAAATAGCGATTCGAAAAACTACGCGATATACAAAACTCTTTCGGTTTTTTGACCTTACAACACATTAATGCATATTCGGTTGAAGAACTAAAGAAACATGCAGCTGATCTGAGCTTAGTATCAAATATTCTGCAGATATAAATGCCACAGAATTTTGGTCCGAAATAGAAACTTTGAAGAGTCAAGTTGACGCGACTACATTATTTGATAAATGTGAATGTCAGTCAAGTATGGGTCTTCTCAAAGCGCGGAAAGTAAATCTTTAAGTAATTTAAAAGTAAGGACAGCCTTGGGCTACTATCGAGTACTTTGTTTCATTTTGAGCAAAAAGCTTTGAATAAACAGTTATCTTAAACAAATATACTAAGTAGCTACTTACATATATACTTCGGTAAACAATAAAAAGATAGATTTATTTGTACGCACATTTTTCCAATTTATTCTCAGAGCCTGGTTAGAACATTTTTCAGGGGCGCAGTTTTGAAAGCTCGCACCGGGCGCATAAGAGGCTAGTTACGACACTGTCCACGCCACAAGCCTATGGAACTCTCTACCAGTGACTATTAAAAAATTAATAAATGCTACAAATTTTGAAAATGCCCTTGATTCCCACTTCTCACAGCATTCATGAAATTTTAAACAGGCTCTTTTTTGTTTTCGTTCTTTTTTCACTGTTCTTTTTCTATATTTCTACTCTATATTCTATTCTATATTCTATTCTTCTCTTTATTCTATTCTACTCTAAAAAAAACCATTATGTATTATTTTGTATAATTAGGTAATTTTGTTGAATAAGTGAAATTGTTATTTACTACCCAATGTTAGGTACTATAAAAGACTAAGTCTTATTTGTGCTTTTGAATTGTTAATAAATTGAATTGAATTGAATTGAATTGAGTAAACGAACCGAACAGGCTTGTCGAATGTCATGCACTTTTCTTCAAATGACAAGGATGTTTGGTGATTTCGTATAGTCTTACGTTCTTGTGAACCGAAATCCTAGTTCTTTTTTCGACAACTCATAGGGTTGGCGCGAGGAAATGACAAGTCCTCCCGTAATAAATTTCAGCGCTTTCTCGATTAGCCGTTAGGAATCGGCAGAAAATTGTCCGTCCCCTTCATTGCCTCCCAAGGCAATGACTTTTCATAGCAATAGATTTACTGTCGGATGACTTGCTAATTGCTAACGAAAGGCGATATTCGTGGAAAAACGTTTTCTGCTGGGATTCAAACCACGAACCTCCTGGTTAACAGGCAGGCATCGACATGCTAACCATAATGTCACGGGTGGGTACCCCAGAGCCATTGAATATTTTGCTGTTTTCTCGAAGGTGATCGATTTCCAAGCATTTGAGGAACGCGATTCTCCAAATTTAGTACATTCTTACCCTCGCGGCCTTTTAAATGTTCACCATTTTCGATATAAAAAATACCGATAGCGTGTTTTGCTGGCCTGCTTTGACATAGGACGTAAAGTTGTATAAACAAACACCCTTCAATTGACAAACAACTGTTCCACACTGTCATTAAACCGTTTATGTCAATAAAATACTAAAATTATCTAAGTGCTTTCTATTTTCCATTTTCTAACACGTCATTGAACTCGATTCGATTAGACCCACAAGTTTTCTCATCATTACCTCTACGTTCCTTTTCGTATAATTGACTGACTTTAATTGTCTTTAAATATTTCACCACAAAGCATTTTGCCTCGCTGTCCCATGTCCCATTGTGCAGCTGATTGAAACTTTCACAGACATTTAATTTCTTACAATTGCCATTGCCGATGCCGCCGCGCCGTGTCCGTTGTCCGTGTCGTGTCCTTGTTAATCAGAACCTCTTAGCTGATTAAAGCTAAAACGTTCCATCTATCATCATCAAGGTTGTTAATAAATTGAGTGTCTCTATCTCTTTGCGGTCTCAATCTTCATGGCAACGCAAATAAAGGTTTAACTTAAGAAAGAAAAAAAAGATTTCCACTCATAACAATGCAATAATTTTCATATCTTCAGCTGGCACATTAAATCCGCATTCGATTTATAATTTGGGTTATTTTTTTTTTCTTTTTGAAATGCAACGCCAACGTTTCATCATTTTACCGATTTAAATTGTAAAGAAAAAGTTAAAAGGGGGTCCTGCATTATAATAACATAATCGCGTTAACTCTCGTCTTGCCCAAAAAGGAAACGAAAAGTTTTTTCTGCTTTTTTCGTTTTTTGAAATTCCGTGACCTTCAGACGGCGCGATTTACGCAGACGCTGAAAATTGCGATCGGAATGCAATCATATTTGACATCCCAATGGAGGTGCTTCTTTATGGGCAATACGACGAACGATGACGGTTGCATTTTGTGCGGATAACACTCCCAAAGGAGGACTCTGAGTGCACCTCCATCATTACGAAGCGCTTATTTATTTGGCATGGGTATGAGTTATCTGTCGTCTGAAATAAGTGAGTGGCCCAATGAGTTAATCATTTTTTTCTGGTTGCTCAACAATTTTTTGCAATACTTATGGATTAAGTGGTTAAATGGGGTTTTGAGAATTAAAGCGAGTACATACTTACTTATTTGTGTTATTTTAATGGAGGTGACTATCAGCTTACCTCATAGTGCGCACTGTTGAAGGTACGAGAGCTATAATTGAGTCTGAACTTACAGAATAGCTCCAATTCGTCCTAGTAGATGACAGTTTACAATTAGGGATCAACAAGACTCAAAAGCTATCATTAAAAATGTTTAAAAGTTATTCGGAATTGAATACTATTTTTTGTTTTTTATTTAACATCGCGAATTACTTCTGAAGGAGGTACTTTATCAAGAAGTATCAAAAGACCTTTTTTGTAGGTTATTCAATTTCCTTCTAGAAACATTTTTATTAATCTTCCGCATATTGGGTTTGACTCTCAATAAATTTTTTTTAGACGTTTGATTTTCAATTTGGCAGTTCGGAGTTGGTTTTTTTTTTGACAGCTGTCACTTAATTTATATTCAGTTTGATTTTCCATTTTGTCGTAGAAGAATTGAATCCACAAAGCCACTGGGCACCACCTACGTTCAAGAAATGATCTCGAAACGAAATCCATGTTGACCCCGATTTTTACATAATTTTCACTTTTAAACCTGTAACTTGTTAGTTACCTCAAAGATCGGGTGATTTAACACCTATTTTCTGTGGGGTTGTATGAAGTCGCTTGTCTAGGCAGAAAAGCCCGACACATCTTAAAAGTCAATATTCGGCGCGTTGTTCTTGACATACATACATACATACATTCTCATCATACAGGTGACAGTTTGCCTAATCAATGGAGGGAAAGTTTTCTTCTTCCAATGTACAAGGGAAAGGGAGATACCAGAAGCTGTGACAACTATCGTTCGATCAAGTTGATGTCCCACACTATGAAGATCGTTGAGCGGGTTTTGGATAGCCGACTGCGGAAAATAATAAGGCTGTCTGATGACCAATGCGGGTTTGTCGCGGGTAAGTCAACTACAGACGCAATCCAAAGTATAAGGATCATTATGGAAAAACACCGAGAAGCCTTAGAGGATTTGCATATTGTGTTGGTTGACTTCGAAAAAGCATTCGATCGACAACCACGAGATCTGATATGGGTGGCCCTCAGACACCGAGGAGTTCCTGAAGCCTATATGTGCGAATAATTATGGACATGTACGAGGGAGCAGTTACAAAAGTGAGATGCCCAGCTGGAGTCACCGAAGAATTCCAAATAACAGTAGGTGTACATCAGGGAAGTGTCTTGACTCCACTGCTCTTTATTGCTGTTCTGGATTATTTGCTCGAAGGAAAAGTAACGGACAATAAAGTACAACAATTATTCTTTGCTGACGATGGAGCCATCATAAGCGAGGATCCTACATCCCTGCAACGAGCACTTGACGTTTGGATTGATGTTCTGGAAGGAAATGGGTACCGTATTAGCGCAAAAAAGACGGAATACCTGTGCTGCCCTTTTTCTGATCCAGACAAGCCTATTCCAGACATTTATTTGAATGGAAATGTGCTTCCCAAGTGTGAAAAGTTTAAATATCTGGGATCTATGATCAATAGTGAAGCAACTTGTGATGACGACATCAATCATCGAGTAAGCGTAGGGTGGATGAAGTGGCGAGAAAACTCCGCTATCTTCTGTTATCGAAAAATGCCCCCTAAGCTGAAGGGAAGACTCTACACAGCAGTTGCCCGTCCAGCTCTGACATAAGGTTCACAATGTTGGACAATGTACAAAAAGTATGAGAGCAAATTGACGGCAGCCGAAATGAAGAAGCTTCGGATGACAGCAGGAGGAACAAAGCTTGATCGAATTAGAATTAGAAGTACTAAGATCCGTGGAAGCCTTCATGTCAAAGGACCATCTTGGACAAAATTCAGCACGACCGGCTCAGTTGGTATTGTCATGTTCAAAGGAGAGATCCGCAGAACCCCGTCCAAAAGAGGCAATATTGTACAACGTTTCAACAAATTCGCGACGAAAAAGAAAAGGCAGGCCAAAACACTCCTTGTACAAGCAAATGCAAAATCAGCAGCATTTGGTTGGCCTCAGACATGGAACCGACGCTTTCTGAGGTCAACGCGGCGTACCCCACAGGCGGATCACTAGTGTGAAGCAGAAAAGTGGGAGAGTTGTGATCGCTTCAAGATCACTACTCGTAACGTCGGAAATGGAAAGAAGAAGAAGAAGTTCTTGACATACATACGGCCGCAAAAGCTACAAAATGGGTTCGAAAATTGGGCCTTTCGGCTGGAATATATTATGACTTACCCCAAATTATTCTCAAAACTCAAAACATTTCTAATCCTTATGAAAATTTATTATATACACTACAAAAGTATTTGTCAAAAAGTTTTGTTGGCTTCAAATGGTTCTAAAGTTGTGACGCTTAAATGGGATCAGGTTTAGAAGAAAGAACCATTGATATACATACTTCGCCTTATTTTCAAGGCGTCAAACTTTTATGATATATTTTTTTTTTTTTCAAAATCAAAATCAAAAGTTCAAGTGACCTTCACTCCTTATGCGTTTCGCCCAGGTACAAACAGTGGGCTCATCAGTTAGATGCTGTTTGTACCTTTCTAAGACGCAATGTTTGGTCGATGTTCGTCCACACATATGTATATACAGTTTACAGTGCAAACACACTGTCAACTTTATATTTCTAGGGGAATGGGATTGCATGTTTTTTTCAGCCCAAAAAATAATTAAAATGTATTTTTGAAGAAATAAATACTAATTTTTTTGGCCCAGTCATATGTACATTTGTTTTCTGTGTGTATGTGGCTTCGACAAAACGTATCCAGCATACTATATATGTAAATAAATAAAATAAATAGTGTGGTGAGCAAGGAGCCCCAGGGCATAGCGCATTTATCACAATCATGCCTTGTGAGTGAATGGAGGGAACCTATCATTTTCTTCCGGCTCCGTACGGCCAATCGAAAAAGCACTTATCATGGCAGTGAATTTACTAACGGAGATCTTCCCTATTCCTCGCAAAAAGCGATACCAGTGGAAAAACGGGTATCGCCTGAACAGCTCCGTAATCGGTGTCATAACCGGACATTTCCTCATAGGTAGAAACCCCCCAAGACTTGGCGTTTTATCGAATAACTTCTCTAGCAGGTGTGTAGACAAATGGGAATAGCAGACAATTCACCCCTATCTATATCCTGCTATCTCCGTTAAACGTTAATTACTTTCATATTTTTATTCTAGTTTGAAGAGGAATTGGCGATTTCTGCGATTGTAATTTCATACCACGAAAAACACTTCGAAATCGACAAAAAAAATTATTGGTCCCTTTCACTCAGTGAAAAGGTATGGTTAAGGGAAATGCGCTAGGCTCCGGGGCTCCCCGCTCTATTGCACCACCCTAATTATTTATTTAATTTTTTTATTGATTTATTTATTTATATCGGTGTTACGAGCATCATCTCGAAGGGATCACAGCTCTTCTGGTGTTTGGAGTGTGTCAACTATTTTTTTGACAGTCATAAAACCGACCTACTTTACTTAATTTGCCTGATACACCAGCTTTTCTCCTTCTACAATCCGTAGCAGGAGACTTATAAAAACAGAAAGCAAAGCCGTAATTGTCTGATCCTACTTGGACCACATGACTATATGACTTCGCATATCGCAACACAACTCGTCGCCCGAGAATTGTTTTGTCGTATCTCCCAAAAACACAATTTTGGGAAATCGCATTTAAAGGTTTACGTTACTATAAAAAGAAAACGAAGCGATTAAGTTGTTCTTTTTTTAATCAGAATATATTGTGTGGAGTATCTTCTTTTTATTTATGTATTCAGAATTGTCCTAACTGTTTTGGTTTTCAAATTATAGAGCTTTTTACCCAAAATGAGTTTGTCGTATACGCCATCAAAATAAGCTTTTTGTTTCCATCCCATACACGTACGACAAAGTGAACGCACGTACGACATTTCAATATTCAAGCGTCTTGTTTAAATCGTATAGAAATTGGTATGAGAACCTATTAAAAAAATTAAATTTTCAATGTTAACCATTAAATTTTATTTATTTTATAAAGGTTAAAATAGGAATACATATCTACATCACAAGAGTTTTTGTGTTCATAGGCAAAATCTTTGTGTGAAAAAAATTAACTTGAATAGTAATAAAAAAAATACAATAACAAAAAAGGCATCCTATGACCATAAGATATCAATGATATTTACATTTACAGGTACAAAATTTCATTCACATTTTGGTTATAAAAACTAACGAAAAAGTCATTTTCTGACTATGAAATATAAAATTAGATCTTTGAGATCGAAAATGTAATTTTTGTTAGTAAACCTAACGCTTACATAAGTAACACTGTATGATTTATAAGCACACCATAGTATAAAAGTATAGTTTCAAATATGTAATAAATTATTGATGATTTCATTCTTACGCTCTTGATTTGAACAAGGCTTCGTAGTAGTTTTAGTCTACCTTTGGCACAAAAACAAATAAACTTTTAAGATAATTCATTTTGTCATTTAATATAGTTTTGACTTGTTACATGCTAAAAACAAGACGATTTTGAGAGAACAAATTTGTTGGAACTGCCCGGATACTTTTGTTTGACTTTTTCTATATTAAAGCTGTTTTATACTCAATTTCTCTTCTGTTCGTTTTATAATAGAGTGTAAATTTTTCGTCATTAAAATGTTTAAGAAACTTTATTTTGCTAAATCGAATTGACGAAAAGTTTAATTGGCCCGCTCTGGTTGAAAATGCTTTGAAATCTGTTGGCAACATTTGAATTAATTTTAATTTTACGTTCTTAAAGTTCATATTTTTAAGATGTCGCATAAGCGAAGGCAGGCTAAATATTTCCAAGCTGCCTCTGGAATTAGAGAATCTCCAGGCTCTGAAAATTTTTGTGTAATTTATTTCAAGAATGTTGAATTCCGAATGAGAAAAATCACAGCAGTGGACATGGCCTTGTTTTAATTTTGGGGGACGCAGGAGTCACTACAAAGAGGCAAAACTTCAACAAAAGGATTGTCAGAAAATATTTGATGCAGTATTTTTAAAACTGCGCTGGCAATATCTTTGTATTTATACTTCCTGCACCGCCCACCACCCCAGTTGAAATATCTATACACGTACGACAAACCAAACCGCAATCCTTTTTTTTCTCATTTTTGTCGTACTTGCATACGATCAGTCCTACATTATATGTGAGTAAGTGTATGTACGACAAAGCAATTTTAAGGTTTTATTTTAAATTTTTGATCGTATGTATTAAGCCTATACACTTACGACAAAACAACATTAAGAAAAAAAAAAAGGGGAAACACATGGAATTTTTGTCGTATATACCAAAAAATGGCGGTTACGACAAAACAAAACTCAAGGGGTGATTATTTTGTGGATATACGACAAAATGCATACTAATTATCTCAGCAACGGTAAGAGATAGGCAAACTCTGACAACAGAAATGAAAAGAGCACCTTTGAAAACATAAGACTGCATATCCAGTTTAAAAAACCCATTTTGGCGCTTACGACAAAACAATTCTCGGGCGACGAACTGTCAAGTTAAGATGAGCGTCAAATATACTGCCAAGAACATCCTACTGGAGGAATCTAATAAAGCTTGGAGTAACTCATCTGGTCAAATCTGTTCAAAACTCTTTTTGCCAGAATATACTGAAAAAACATCAAAATTCCTACTGAACTTCAATAGGAACACCCTTAAAATTTGCACAGGACTACTAACCGGTCACTGTTCTTTAAAGAAACATCTTCACCAAATGAGGCTGGTAGCGGACCCCATCTGTAGACTATGCCTCGAAAATGAAGAAACATCTCTGCACATCATTACAGAATGTCCAGCACTTTTCCGCCTTAGAAAGCAAATACTTGATTATGAGTTTATCCCCCTAGATAAACTCAAACTCATTCACTCACAGAAGATTGCTAACTTCTGGTTCAATTCAGGAGCAGAAGAACTGTCCTGAAACCTCACATGGGCTGGCACAATAGGTTTCATTCAGACACCGCAGTGCCCAGAGCTGAGCAAGCTCTACCCGTCCCCTTAAATCTAAATCAAAATCTAAGATGAGCGTGGAACGCAGTTTCGTCTTCATCAGTTGTTACATTTGAAGACTGGTGTAGATAACACTGAATAGATGTAACGTTACGCATCTTGTAACGAAACACTTCTGTCAGTACTTTTGTAGACATGGAGTTCCTGGAATTAGGACTGAACCCAGTTTTTTCTTCAATATAATTCCATCGCAATACAAATCTGTGCCATCTAGATCTATATCTTGACATGAGAGAAGTCTGTACCCTATAGAGTAGGAGAGAGAGAACATCCTGACGGGGTACTGAATCCTTGTTCGTCCAGTATCTCAACTCTACCTCTCCACTAACTTTTGCAAACACCAGCATGATACTGATCTGACGACGAATCATTTCGCGATATTACTTTCTTCGTCGTTCAAGGGTATAATGTTCTACGTGACCCGACTTCGATGCGTGTTCGCATCATAAAAGCCAACACTGCATTTCAATCAACACTGGTCATTCCACATACGGCGTGGAAAGGTGCTATCGATTGGCAAGAACGCAAAGCTGTCTTTTGAGACCGAATAACGCCACTAAACTGAAAGGAAGACTACTCAGTGATTTTTTTGTATAATTTACGAGCATTTCAAAGGGTTGAAAACACAGTGCGGGGGAGATCACAAGGGGAGATTAAGAAAGAAGACGCTAATGCTCACTATTTTTGAATTTCTGTGCATTCTGAGGGAAAAATTGTTTTGGGTAAAGCAATCCGAACTCTGGTTGAGCTGCTAAAATAAGAATCTCTGTACTTTACTGTACGACAGAAATTCGGCTGGGGCTTTTAGACTCTCGCATAGTCCCCTATTGTATGATGTCTGACGAGACCAGGTTTATACCAGGCTCATTTAGTAGGCTCATTGACGTTTCTCTTTTCTTATAATCGTTTTTGCTGTTCTGCTTTTTTCCATTTCTGTGTTGGTTAGATGAACGTCTTGTCTTAAAGAAAAAGACAGGGGCCGGATTCTGTAACGCTTTAGAAGACTATCGTCTGAATTTCAGGCAGTAAAAACATGTTTAAGACCCTGAAAAAGTTTGCCAAAATTTGTTAGACGATAATAAAATAGCTTTCCACAAACCACTGAAAGCAAGATTATATGAAGCAATCTTTTGACGACGCAATCTTGAGCTATAATCGTTTGAAAAGTTACGGAATCTGGCCCGTTTTGATCACCGAGAAAGTGCATTCAAAGTAAAATGAAGAATTGTCAAATTTGAGACGTGAGCGTGCAAAATGGAACGTGTAATAGCGATTCCAGGATGGAAATTTGAAAGAAACGTCAAAAATGAGGCATGTCTCTTGTGACATCGTATTGAAGCGGACATACTCGACAATGCGCAGAAATTATGAGAGGTGCTTGGTTCCAAAGCAAATACTAAAAACCGAAAACTTTCAGTCGAATCATGCCTTGAGGAACTTAAATTTTCCCTCAGAAGTCGCTATCCACTCCCATCGAATTCTATTATTTTCTTCTTCTTTTTTTTCGTCGCAAGTTTCATTCACATATTGCTACGGTCCTTTGTATTATTAGAAGCCTTTCGAATAGGACTCTTCTCGTTTTCCCCCAAGTGAAAAATGCAACCCAAACACCAATGTCTTGCAATTTGTTTAAAGGCCCGTTTGTCTGACCAAAGCTCAACTCTATAACTTGCATCACAGACTATTGTTACGACGCCTAATACACAACTCGAATCCATATTTGGTTTGCGCATTTCTGAAATCGAACAACAATTTGTAGAGTGTGCATGTAGCAAAAAACGTGAGGCCTTCACACCTCCATATTCCAGATGTTACTTCCCATTTATCGCACACACAATACATCCAACTCCTTCAAATTAACCACAACTGACTTAATCGGGACTATAATTATGCCGAACGTTATCCAATTTTTTTATTTTATTTTATTTTTATTTCTGATTAAATAATTTCAAATACGTATTTCCAAATGACTCTTAAATCAGAGTAATTAAGAGTTTCTTTGCTCAACAACAGTTAGACCTATTAATTAGTGTGCCACAGTGCTGCACCATACCAAATTCATATTTATTATTTCATCCAAAACGGAATGGGGGCACCGTCCAAAAAGAAAACAATAAAATAATTGAATGACCTCTTGGCAAAATAAAGAGAGCCTACGTGCCAATCGATTTTGCTATGAAAATAAATCAAAATGAGTCATTGAATTAGTTTCCGTCCCCGAAAGTCGCAATTATGTCATGAAAGTAGAGATTTCCATAAACGCGTTTTAGCTGTTTTGTTACTACACAACGATAAATTGAAGGTGAATCGCTTCTAGCTGCGCTGTACTGTATCCACTTTTTGTTGCTGCTGTTTCTGGTGTCTTGCAATAAATAAATTGTGAACTGAATTGGACGGCAGAGACCGAAGTTGAAATAGCATTTTCACATCCCCCAAAGCCTTAATTATGTCCAATCGAAATGATTTATTACTCTCCACATGTATTGTGTTAGTTTGTGTTGTTGGAATTGTGGAATTTCAATAAAGCAGCTAAGCGGTCTTTCTTCGAATATAATCTGTTTTAGGTTTGCTGCATAAACCAGGCGATGGTAGTGGGTGGAGTTTCGAGGATAATGATATGGTAGATGATTTATTTTGGTTTTCCATGAGACTCAAGCAATGAAAATCGATTCCTTGCAGATTGTGGTCATCAAGTTGGAGTTTGGCATTTAAGCTCATGATCTTTTGAACTTTTGTCTTCTTCTATTTACAATGGAGCGCAGGGTTTTCATTTCTAAAAAAAACTTTTGACAAGCAGTGTCAACTCATTTTGGTTTGACTGAACGCTAAACCGCGCAATGAGTTGATTTGAGTGTTGATTGGATTTTTATCAAAACAAAGATCCGAAAACAGAGAGAAAACAAAGTCAGTTAGACTCTGTTTTCTCTCTGTTTTCTTAGAGAAAAAAGCTTTGAAACTATCGTTATCGACCTTTCAAGGAAAGCGTTTTTTAGATAGCTAAAAATGTTTCACTAACTGCAAGGTCCATTAGCCAAACCTCTGCTTGTTCTAAAATGCTAGGGCTTCAGTAGAAGAATCGTAGTCTAAAATGACTCATTTCTTTAGGAAAGAAGGAGAACGACAGACAAATTCGTGGAAGTTGCAACTGCTAAGGCAGGTTAACACATCTCATAGTGCTTCTTTCTTCACTACAACTTCAACTTTTGCTCTTTTTGGAAGATGAAGAATCAACATGTTTGAATAAATTGATAGAATTCTTAGCTTCTCCACACCAAAAGAAAAAATTGAACTCGATAAGTTAAAGAAAAGTATTCCAAAGTTGAGAGCCAACTATGACTGAAGGAAACTTCTCCAAATCTGCTACGTGTCACCATTTTATATCATTGTTCCACGATTAAATAAAAAGCTATCACCACTCTGTGCTCATGTTCTGCCGCTATAGCCTCGATAAAATCCGTTGTTTAGCAGTGGAAACTGGACACAAAATTATACGAATTTTTGAAAGTTGGACTCCTTTGGATGAAATTTCTTCTCAGCTAGCTGATGATGATGTCAACCTACTGAACTAGTCCTTCGTACCATACATTTTTAAAATGAGTATTTCTTTTATTTATGCTTTAGCGATATTATTTTCAGCACAGTTTGGGGTAAAGTTTAGAGTTGTTGGTTTTTGAGATGTGTCGTTTTAAGAAGACATAAAACGCATATAATTTAATGTTATGGCCAAGAATCAGAGGCGTAGATAGCTTTTGGCTAAGGGGGGGATAAACCTAATTCGCTCATTTTTTTTAAAAGATTTAATAATATAAAAAAAAAAACAAATAGATAATAAGACTTCATTGAATTCATTATGTATGCCATAGGAAATTGTGTAATTTTTAAAGATAATACATTATGCGCATTAATTTGAATGTGAACTAAAATAAATATTGATGTACATAATAGGTGAAATTATATTAATTTAAAAAATTTATCATAGAATAAAATCCTTTTAATTCTGTCCTTTTTATTGTTAAGAATCTCACTTCGTTGGTCAATTTCTTTCAGGAGTTGACGTTGAAACGGGAAGTGTAGCTAATATCCTGTTAGAAGATATATATATATATATGTTAGGAAAGTTTTCTTTGGGGCAGCTATCGAGCGCTTCCAATGAATTCTTAGAGGAAGTAGGTATTATTCCTTCGGATCAAATATATCTTCCAAGTTTTTAATTCTTCAAGAACCGAAGATGGACTCAACATTTTCATTAAATTTTTCAGCTGCTTTGTATATTTCAGACGAAGAATCCTTGAAAAGAACCGAAAACCCTTCTAGTATGTTTTCATGGTTTGTAAATTTTTCTCCAAGGTTCATTACATAGAAATCGAGAAAAGGATTGTTTCCATAACACGAAAATATTCTTCTGTGCTTGAAACCGAAGGGTTCGAACTATTCTTTTGTCGGTTCACTATTCTCTTACGTTTAACGTCAATATCAAGGACTTCAGCAATTTTTTTTTTTGCATCTTCAAACACTTTCGAAAATGAGTAATCTTCTGCCCGTTTAATTTTTAGTTGATCCCTTAAATCTTTGGCGAGATCCATAGTCTGAATGCACTCTTTGAAACTCACGACTTAATAAAAACGAGAGTTGGTAAACCATACTTTTAACCTTTAAGCTTATCAAAAACTCAAAATCCATAGCGTTTTTTAAGTTCCTTGCGTCAATTTCCAATGTTCTTATTTGGTCAAGAGTATCGAACACAAACGGAAATAGCTCCTCAAAATCTTCAACTGCTTGATATTTTGAGATCCATCGCGTCAGATTCAGCCTTTTTAATGTCTTTTCTTTGTGGAGATTGAAATAATTGTCAACTGCTTCAATTGTGGTTAGGCAGTCTCTAATGGCTGGTATTTTGCTGGAAACAGATACAGCAAGGATTCAAAGAATGTGCTGCACAATGGACGTACAGAGCATCCGAAGTAAATTGTTGGCGAATAATTACCTGAACACCATTGTATCGATCAGACATATTGCTTGCTCCGTCGTACCCTTCGCCGATCAAAAAAGAAATGGCCAGATCACAATTTTGAAGAGAGAATCACCTGGATTGTTAATACAGTAATGTTTGGTAAACTACTGTATTAGAGATTTTAAGAGAAGATATTTTATTCATACCAGTCGTGGAAAATGGATATAAAAAATGAAATTTAAAAAATAATTTCTTTCAGATTAAATGACTTTGTATTTTCCCTGTAGAATGAAAGTATAGAATGTACAATCCTGTGAGTACTAATAAGACTTAATTCACGTTGGAAGTAGCAAGTAGCTACTAAATTTCACATTGTGTTTCTTTAACTTTTTTGGTTCATGACTGGTTATGTTGAACAATTATCGATCCTAATGGGGGGGGATATATCCCCCTGAGATAAGGGCTTTAGTCCAGTCATTATGTTGGGAAAAAAATCTTGAAAATGCAAATGAATCTAGAAAGCTGAGATTTGGATATGGCGTGGAGGAGGTTTGGAAAGCTATACTTCAAATTGTCGACCAAGATTTCCTTTGTGCATTTTCCGCCATCTTGAAAAAGTTTTGAATTCAGATTTTTAACAAAAACTTGGCTGTCCCACAGAAATAAGTCCAGCCGTGTGAAATCACCCGAAACAATAAAAACTCAAAATTTTGTAAAAACCGGCGTCTATAGCGACTTCGTTTTGAGAAAATTTACCGAACGTTCGCATTGCCCAGTGGTCTTGCTGTTCAGTTCAAATATAGAATGAATCAAGTCTTAAAAAAAAATACTTTTTAAATGGTGGTGCCTGTGGCGTTAAGGTTAGCATGTCTGCCACTCTGCCTGTTAGGCAGGAGGTTCGTGTTTCGAGTCCTAACATAAAACAATAAATGTTTTTCCACGCCATTAAAAGCACTTTCTCGTGTCGTAAAATTGTGGGTCCCCTCCATTTCTTTCACAAGGTATGGTTGTGAGAGATGTGCTATGCCCCGGGTATCCTCGCTCTGTTGCTCCACCATTTTTATTTATTTTATTTTGTACTTCACGTGTCTACATCCAGCTGCGTTGGTTTGTGCTTGTTCGTGTAACACGAACTTTTTTCTTATTTTTCTAAAAAAAGAGAGCAGACTAAATGTAATCTGGAGGTAAAATAGCAACCTTCCCTTTGGTCTTGAAATCGGTCGAGTCGGTCTTGATCTCGGTCTAGCCGGCCTAGAATTTGGTCGAGTCGGTCTGAATCTTGGTCGAGTCTGTCAAGATCTCGCTCGAGTCGGCCAAGATCTAGGTCGAGTCAGTCAAGATATCGGTCAAGCCGGTCAAGATCTAGGTCCAATCGGTCAAGTTTTCGGTCGGACTGGCCTTAACCACTTGTGGCACAGTAAATGAAAATTAGGTATTTGTAATTATATCTAAAAACTCAAATTTGCCGTTCAGATGAAACTTGGAGACTGAGAGAAAAGTAGATGTGTTGGGCTCATCGACCAGTAAGCACACAAATCCACTCGGGCTATTATCACCACAAAAACCAATATTTGGTTTCCCTTACACAAACCTTTCGTACTATGCAAATTCACAGTGGACTTTAAGCCCTCAAAACAAACGAAGCTTTGTCCTGGTTGAGAGAAAACGCGATATATGTACCAATCAGGCTGCCATCATATCACTTTTATCAAATTCTTTTAATCCTAGTCCATCGTTCTTCCCTGTCCATTATCTCTAAAGGAAATGTCAAAGTTCAACGTTCACCTTTCTTGGATATGGTTACAAGTTCAATAAATACGGTGGATCAACAAAGCAATGGAAAACTTGGTGCCTAACACACCAATTCTAAACGGCTAAGCGAGAAACCGATTTTCAGAGGACAGAAAACTCTAGAAAAAATAACCAAGTCCTCGCGAAACGCTCGAAATGAACAAAAAAGGGGCACAGGAAATAGAGCATTTCTTACAAATATACCTCGGGAGTAATAGAGGGTACCCAAATCTTTTTGCTGATTCCGAAAGGCTAATCGAAAAAGCGTTTTTCCTGGCAATGAAATTTCTATCGGAGGACCTGCCAAATTCCTGATACCCATGAAAACATTTTTTTTGTTTTTCTTTTTGGATTGGAATTTCGAACCTTCCACGCAACAGGCAGATATGCTAACCGCATGAAAAAGGGATACGGGGAGCATAAAAAAAATTCATTAAACGGCAATCGTTGCAAATGATTGCCCATTTCAACTTAACTGTGTAAAATGTGCACGATTCGCCTCATTCTCAGACTCTTGCTTAAAAATGGTGTGACATTACAAAAAACCAGTCCGAGGTGGTCAAGACATTCCATTTCTATTTTACAGAGAAACAAATTTGGTATAAGCAGGATCTTAAGCGATTGAATGGCTTCATCTGTTTCAGCATAAAACACACATTAGTGCGACAAAAGATGTCATTGTGAGACACTGTCTTATATCTCTAGACAAACCGCAGAGCTCGGAACTGCGTCAAATGACTTCCTTAATAGGGCCCATACACTACGCTTGCATGCATGCGCAATTAGAAGATTGCGCAATATTGCTTTCGCCCTACACTACTCATGCAAACTGCGCAATTTTCATTTGTCTTTTTGTAGCAGTGTAGACAAGTTGTAACGATGTCAAGCTAAAACTCCGCTGCTGCTCTTCTCGTCATTCGAATTTTATCACTTGACTGAGCAATTTTGCCCACACACCACACATGCATGAATGCGCAAACAAGAAAATATCAGAAAATTCTGATTTTGCTCATGCCGCATGCACAACCACTCAGTCAACGCCATACACTTTCAATCAGCATGCGCAATCACTTGATTGCGCATGCATGCATGCGTAGTGTATGGGCCCTATAAGAGCTGTATGAATGAAAATAAGATAACTTGGGTACTCGATTTCCAATAATGATCCCTGCAAAACTTTATTCGCATTATCAAGTCACTTCCGCTTGATTGTTAGCTTAAAGTGCTTTCACTCGCAGAAAAATATACTGGATCGTTCGTAGCAGTGCATGAGGTCAACAGGCTGTACATTTTTCCTCACATATATCCTCAAACGACTAAAATGGGTTCGTGTTAGACGAACCAACACGAATCATAGATCGTTCGTAGTATTATACGAGACTAATAGGCCATAGTGTTTCAGCCTAGCTGACAGCCATCTAACCTATCATATCGCCCCAAAGGACTGAAATGAGCTCGTGTTTCACGATCCAACATGTTACATTTAGACACTTCCCACACTGCACATTAAATGGCCTTAGTGAGTTCCTGTTGGGCCTTTAAATATTCAAAAACAAATGTAAAAAAAAACCATACTGCTACGAGCGGAATTCTGAGAAAAAACCCCTCGTATTTCTTAGAATATCCTTACCTACAATTGATGTATCATAGTTCTTTGGAAGTTGATGTATCATAGTTCCTTAGAAGTCTGTAGAAACCTCATCATTCATCGCAGCTCAACAATTTTCCAATTCAGGCTTTCCACCCAATGATAAGCCTATTGTTACTCTTTGCTTAAACTTGAGTAGGTAGGTACTTCTTTCCAGTAAAACGTTTCACCTCTTTAAAAAGCTTTCTGTGTGTTTTCTTTTCCTAAAAAAGTCAGTTCCTTTTTTATCTTTTCTGCTTTGAAAAGGTCAAGTAAAGTAAACCACTTGTCCTAATTTGTTGTGGGAGCTCCGATTTGTGGCTTGTAGGGAAAATTTGATTATTTATGATAACAGAGTTACAGTGGTAATCGGGTTCTAGGAAACCTTAATTGGACAATTTTGTGCCCACTTCTACTGATTCCTAGAAACTATTTACCTCTAATTTTGGATGCAAGGAAAGTTGTGCGTAAGAACATCCTTCCCTCGTGTTTAACTTCTACTTAAAGGCACCCAACTAATGCACTAATCGTCTTATAATAACCACCACATTACAAAGCAATTACCTTCACTCTACGTGACTAATTTTATCGCTATTTTTCTTTTCTTCTCGACAAATCCCATGAAGAAGAAGAGGTAGGTTCATGAAAAATCAAAACAAGCAAATTTAGTAATCAAACATTAGGTCACATTTATCATTAGCTTCTGTTCCTCCTTCGTACACAAGTTCGCAGAAGGTGTGCGCCACGACGCGACACCACAACCATAGACCGACTCTAACGCTGACGCCGATGACGACGACGACGACAAAACGGCGACATGGAGATGCATTTAGCAAAAAATCAATAGAAACTTATGACATCGTTTCAATTGAAATGTTTACGGTTGTGTTTTGTGTATGCAATCTGAGATATTCAGATAAATAAATTTGTTTCTCTCGATTGTACGGCTTGGCGATGCGACACATGAGACATGACACAACGCTCAACTGAGTTCCTAGACTTGCTGCACTGCTGTGTCTCGAAATGCATTTTTACATAAAGTAACTCTTAGTAAGGTGAATTGGGTCAATGCTGGAAAATCATTAGAATATTAATCATTCCTTTGCTAAGCTTATTTACAAACAAATAAAAAATAATCATTTATCAACTTGTGAGTTGGCTTTTGCAAATTTAATTTGTGGCTTCCTCTTGTGCGAATTCTTTTCCACATATAAATAGTCACTCAAATTTGAGTGATGATTTTGTTTGACCTTAGCAGTGAACTTTTTCTTGTTTTGCGCAACAATTGTTGTGTCACTTAATGCGATAACCGATAAGGAGAATTAGCAATTATTGCGAAGTAAAAGTCTTGAAATGATTGTAGTTTGGAGATAAGAAGAATCAAAGCAGATTGGTTCGTTTTATGTGTTTATTGTGTTTACTGTGAAGGACACTGTCTTTTCAGCCAGCAGATTAAAGTAGACTTTGAGTGTTTATTGTGATTAGAGATTAGTAAATGCGTGATTAGATCGTTAGCTAATTTTTAAGAATAACTTTTAACATAGGAGAACAAGCAATTGAACTTCGTAATCAGTGGTGGCTTACATTTATTGTAATGGCAGATGAGGAAATAAAAAGAAAAACATAAGCGAAAACATGAAATTTCAAATGATAGATGATTTGGGATAAGCCTAGTGTACTTTTAAACAAAAATAAATAAACTCAAATTTAAGGAGAGTACCTATGTATGTAAGGTTTTTCAACGATTATTTCTTAAACTACTTAGGTGGGCATTACAGTGCGGGGTGAACCTGGGCCTCAACCAACATTTTTCGATAACAATTTCGATTTCTGGTGAACTCTCTCCAGTTTTGCACTCTAAGTCCTTTTATACTTGAATGGGGCTTCTAAGACGACGACCTTTTCGGCGAACCTTTCGGTGACTCTCTGCTCTCGAAAGTCCTTCGAGCCGGAGCGTTTGGGTCCATCCGCTCTACATCGCCCAGCCATCGTAGCTTCAAGCTATACCCATGTCGCGCTACAGCTCATGAAGTAGATTGTTGAATCTTCTTTACCGCACATTATTCGATCATTCGGAGAATTTTTTTTCGAAACGATCAAGAATTTTCTGATCCTCTTCAGATAAAGTCCATGCTTTCACGCCGCGCCGTACAGCAGGACTGGGATGATAAAGGTATTATGATGGGTTAAATTC
Organism: Melanostoma scalare; assembly: GCA_949752695.1. Taxonomy (NCBI): domain Eukaryota; kingdom Metazoa; phylum Arthropoda; class Insecta; order Diptera; family Syrphidae; genus Melanostoma; species Melanostoma scalare. Next base: position 149,900,728 of record OX456986.1, read on the forward strand.
TTTTTTTGTAGATATGGTTTTATTTCTCAATCGTTCTTCAAACGAACACGAACAAATTATTACGACTGTCCCGTAGAGCACCATTTTCGGTGCCCGGTCCGGGATTTGAACCCACGCGTACGGTGCTGGCGTATCTATTTATTTATTTACTAGCTGTGCCCGCGACTTCATCCGCGTAGAATAGTGACTATTTTCACAGTCGAAAGCCTCGCTACTAGTGCTGATTTTTGTTTTTTTAAATTAATTTGTTACATTTATGTGATAGATCAATAAATAATAATATGAATATAGAAGAAAGTCGTGTTAGTTACACTATTCATAACTCAAGAACGGCTGAACCGATTTGTCTAAAAATTGGTGGGGAGGGAGCTTAGGAACAGGAGAAGGACATAGCATACTTTTTATCCCTATATTCTCATGGGAACGACATCAATGCAATGCGTTAGCTTTCGTTATATACAAAACACTGTTCTTTACAAAAAAAAAAACAAAAAAAAAATTGACTTATCGTGAGAAACAAATTTGATTTTTGTATGAAATCAATAATAAATAAATATAATATAATCTATTAAATAAAGCCATTGAAAGTGAAGTGAACTATAAAAGGTGGTAAACCAAAAACGCATCAGAGTTGTAATAACAAAACGCGCATCTCGAGCAGCTAAGTAATTTTGTCTATGAATGAATGGTTGAAAATTTGAGTTTTGAAATAAATAAATTTTTAGGTGAATTGAAGTGAAGTGACGTTTGATTAAAAATGCCGCCACCAAGACGATCGAATCTTTCCCGACAAAGCCGTAATGCAAGAAGGATACGAAACACTGCAAATGAAAGGACTGGAAAAATTGCACGTGAACAGCGCTTCGTTAGTGAAATGAATGACGCATTTAATCGAGAATTAGGACGGGAACGTGAATATGATCACCAGGAATTAGATTTAGTAGTTCAAACGAATGTACCCCGCCTGTTGAATTCCCAACAAAAAGAAGTTTTTGATACTTTAATAAAGGCAATCGATGATGATAATGGTGGTTTATATTTCTTAGATGCCCTGGTGGAACTGGTAAGACATTCCTCATGTCAGTAATTTTAGCCACTGTTCGTGCGAGATCCAACATAGCGGTTGCAGTTGCTTCTTCTGGAATAGCAGCCACATTGTTAGAAGGATGCCGTACGGCACATTCAGCATTATAATTACCGTTAAATCTTGAAACTATTGAAGAACCAACTTATAATACTGCAAAACACTCAGCAATGGCCAAAGTTTTATCGGCATCAAAAATCATCAACTGGGACGAATGCATAATGGCGCATAAACGTGCATTAGAAGCATTTAACCGAAGATTGAAAGATTTACGAAATGACTCGAGATGTTTTGGAAGAGCAATGATTTTACTGTCTGGCGATTTCCGTCAAACACTGCCAGTAATTCCAAGATCTACGGCTGCCGACGAAATAAACGCTTGCCTCAAATCATCGAATCTATGGCGCTATGTGAAGAAACTGCAGCTGATAATAAACATGAGAGTTGCATTGCTTAATGATACATCTGCTGAAGATTTTTCTGAGCAATTGTTCACTATCGGTAATGGTCAAGTACCTGTCGATGAATCGAGCGGATTGATATCATTTCCAAATAATTTCTGTAGTTTTGTTTCATCAAAATACGAACTTATCAATTTATTTCCAAACATTATTTCAAACTACAAAAATAATGAATGGTTGAGTGAGCGAGCAATTTAAGCGGCTAAGAATAAATATGTAGATGACCTGTACTATACATAATTCAAAATAAGATCATTGGAATTATGCATTCATTCAAATATATTGACTGCGTCACAAATGAAGATGAAGCCACCAACTATCCAATTGAACTTTTAAACTCCTTGGATGTGCCTGACTTCCCACCACCGCACATTTTGGGGCTAAATGTTGGCTCCATAGTTAATCATACTTCGAAACATAAACCAACCAAAACTGTGGAACGGTACGCGTTTGGTGGTTAGAAAATTGATGAATAGTAATTTACGCGACGATACTGAAAGGAAAATTCAAAAGTGAGGAAGTTCTCATTCCGAGGATCCCGATGATCCCAACCGATATGCCGTTTGAATTTAAAAGACTTCAATTTCCGATCCGTCTTGCATTTGTAATGACCATCAACAAATCACAAGGCCGATCCTTAAAAGTTTGTGGTTTGAATCTAGAATATCCATGTTTTCCCATGGTCAATTATATGTGGCATGTTCACGGGTCGGAAGATGATCTGCGTTGTTTGTTTTTGTGCCTTATAATAAAATAAAAAATGTCGTGTATCACAAGGTACTTAAGTGAAGGGCAGCCTATGTAATAAAATACAGAAATAATGAATGATTAATGTAGGTACCTACTTAGTTTTTTTTTTGTATTTTTCAAATAAAAAAAAACTTTATACATTCAAAAATCTGCTCATTTATTGCCTTTAATTCGGCACTGAGATTTCAAAAATTCTTTCAGCATAAGGGGTGCTACATTATCCTCCTCCATCAGTAACTTTAGATTATATTTTATTTCTATAATCTCATGGGAACAGAAATGGGAACGAGAACGGGAACATTAAAGCTACTTGACTATTTTCAAAAATTCTTTAAACTCTAGGATGTTGCATTATCTCATAGTGATACAGACTTATATTTCATTCACATATTTACACGGGAACAGAAGATTCCCACAGGAACGGTGTCGCAAATGGAAACTTAGAAACTACTGAACAGATTTCAAAAATTCTTTCGTCATTGGGATGCCTCATAATCCCACAGTAAAAAAGATTATATTTCATCCCCATATTCCCACGGAAGCGAAGAACGAGAACGGGAACCTTAAAACTACAGACCCGAGCAACGCCGGGCGGCTCAGCTAGTAATAATAATAATTATAATATTTTATTTCAGTACATTTTTGCATACGACGCGACGCTCTTACTTTTTCCATCTTTTGTCAAATAAAAAGATTTTGCGATTTTGATACACTCTTTTAAACTAAAATGAGTGGGAATTAAAGAAATACGGGGAATCAATAGTTTTCTAATTACGCTGTTCCAGTCATTTGTAACTGTGTACAATTCTAGATCACTCATTATTGGCACTGCAAAACCAACTTGCACCCACTGCTGATAATTCTAAGGAATTGAGAAACTCTATAGGGTATGATGTGACTTGCTCGGTATCCATCATATTCACAACTGATAGACATTCGACAACATCCCCAATACGTCAAACATAATTTATTAGTTTATATGGCTAACTATCTCATTAGTCGGCGCCGAAATCGACTTTTCACACAGTGATTACCGATTGCCAATATTTATTTGAAGATCAAGATAGACATTTCTTCTCAGGTCAACTGTGTAATCGACAATTTGACAGAAATCACCTCACGGTGAAAGAACTTTTGAAATCGGTCGAGTAGCTTCAAGGTTCCCGTTTACGTTGCCGTTCCCGCAGGAATATTGGGATAACAAATACAGCCCATGTCCTTCTTCAGGCTCAAGACTATCTCTGCACCAAAGTTCATATAAATAGACTTAATAGTTTGGGCGGCTTTTGATAACAAATAAAAACAAACAGACAGATTTCATTTCAGACTTATGATATTAGTAAAGACTACCATTCCCGTGGGAATATGGTGACCGTTCCCGTAGGAACATGGGGATGACTTACAGTTTATTTTACTCAGGGATAGTGTAGCATTCTAACGGTGGAAGAATTTTTGAAATTGGTGCTGTAGCTTCGAAGTTCCCGTATACGTTCCCATTCCCGTGGGAATATAGGGATAAAATATATAGCCTTTGTCCTTCTTCAGGTTCCAGATCGTCTATGTATAAAAATTCATTTAAATCGGTTCTGTAGCTTGGGCGAGAGATGGTAACATAGAAAGGCGAACAGACAGGGCTACCTTTACACTTTTTATATCAGTAAGGATGCCCGTTTCCGTAGGATGAATTAGTGTTTATGTTACTCGGGGATAGTGTAACATTCTAACGGTTTAAATTTTTTTTAAATCAGTGCTGTAGCTTCTCAGTTCCCGTATACCTTACCGTTGCCGTGGGAGTTTAGGGATACAATATATAGCCTATGTCCTTCCTCAGGTTCTAGACTATTTCTGTACAAAATTTCATAAAAATCAGTCTAGTAGTTTGGGCGGGAGACGGTAACATAGAAAGTCAGTCAGACAGAGTTACTTTCACATTTATAGTATTTGTTAGGATTAGGATTTATTATTTTCTTATTCTTATTTAACAAACTTTTAAGTAATAACAATTAGTGGGTTATATCGACTATGTACTCTAAAGAACCTCCTAAACCAAAGCGTTTTTGTAGTAACGACATTGGCAGTAGCAATTTCTGCCTAAATTTTTGCACCGACCTAGACAAATATTACCGACCGCGACGTACGCGACAAAAAAAAACCGCAGCGTTTTCCTACTTGTGTGTTGTTGTGACGGTAAAAATGATGGCAACAGCTTTTCTGCCTCTCTCTGCTGCAACTGCAAGATCTTTTGGATTGGAAACAGAGAACTTCGTGAGTAAATACTTTGCATACATATTTGAATTCTTCGTTCTTCTTAGTCCGCGTGTTTTTTATCGGGTTTTTAACGACTATGATCGCGGGTGACCAAAGTCGTAGTTCTATCGTTTCCAACAGCGAGCAAAACGTTAACATTACAAAAGCAATGTTGAGTATTTTAAACTCTCAAAATCAAGGTTTTAAAATCTATCTGAGTTTCGGGATTTGTTTGAAGGTTCGGATTATGACCTTTATCATATTACTACTGCGGTAGGCTCGGATGCAGTCCAATATGAGGTCCCATTTCGATCATTCTTTGCAGCTTTTGGGATTTTTTGTCGGGAATAACACATAATTTACCGACTCCGTACATTTTGAAGTGAAAAGTTCGAGCTCCGGCTCCGGAAATTTTTATTTCAATCAATAAACTAAATTCAAATGAAGTTTTACTTGGAAAACTCCAATCAGAAACTTAACAAGTAGGATATTTCAGTGAAAGCAATCTTTCAACGAAAAACTTTTCACAAAAATAAAAATTCAAAACAATAATTTTAAAAAACGAGCCAGAATACTCGCTTTGGGGCTCGCACTGATAAATTGGTGGTTCTTCGCGTGTGATTTCTGTTTCTGGTGGAATTAAAAACTATAAAATGTCCGATTTTGTGTGATGGTTTTTCCTGAAATGAATTTAGTAAAGGATCGCTAAAGTATAATTTGAAGCATTTTGAAATTAAGTATTGAAACTTGTCTTGATCTAAATCGTCTGAAGTCCTTATTTCGAGCTGTGTTTCGAGTTGGCGAATCGCGAACGAAAGACTATTTCACGACATCTACAGAATTTCATAAAATCTGAATGCTGACTGTAGTAGGATACCAACTGTTTAGCCGTAAGTAAAGGTTCTTTTCTTCTTGAAGGTATATTTTAAAATTCAAAAATTGTTTATTGTAGCCAGAAGATTTGCTATTCAAATTAGTTGTCTTACGAGGTGCTTATCTCTTTCAGTTACCCAAGCAGTTTTTTGGTGGTTTTTAAGGAAAAGATGGCGGTATTGCCATCATTTGTATACTGTGAAATTAAAGCTTTGGCATATAAACTATGGGTCTCTTCTCAGACTTAAGCCGTGCTTGTATATTTTTACCTTCGCGGTTTCTAACAATTTCATCATCATTTCTTAATCGATGGGACATATCTAAAAGGCATTAAAAAAATTTTATTCAGGCATGTAAAGTTGACAAGTCATACTAAAACTTGGGTTCATTATTTCTATGGCAGAAGTAAATATAAACGGACGGCTCAAACGAGTGTAAGATGGATGGGGGTTGTTCCAAACTATTTTGTTTGGGCTATTTGATATTTTTAGTTGTATTGTACTTACTTTGCATAAATGTGTATAACAGTTTGATGAGAATCAAGGGCTTAGACAACATCTTTCGAAAACAGTTTTGATTTTAGGAGAGCTCTCTACCATTTTGCATTTTAAGTCGGTTGAGATCTTCTTTCTCTGGATTGCGTCACTTGAGACAATGCCTTCCCCTTACGCGATTTTCTTACAAAGTTCTTTCAAAAACCTTCACCTATTCAACCTATTCATCCGCTCTACATGTCCCGGGCATTGTCGTAGTCAACACTACAAAAATTCTGTCACCTACGATAACTTTTCATCTGACCACAGTACCTACACGCATAGTATTGGAACCACAGTTGCATTCTATGTTCCCCAATAAATAAAATCAATACCAAAGTCAAAGTTCTTGAAAATTGTTTAATGTATTTCTCTTGTCCGCTTTTAAAATGCCAACATATCTTATGCTCTTATAGAAGACTTTGTATGGTCAATGGTGTTATTTGTGTCCCTGCTAGTTCCACTCTTTCAAGTATCACTTTTCTCATATGAATTGTGTACAAAGCTGCACAAAAATAAATAAATCAAAAAACTAAAACTACTGCAACCACTCTAGTCAAGTGTAAACAAAAAGCTATTACGTGATGCAATATACACATGAGATAGCTGCTGTCCGGCATAATGCATAACTGACATTGGTAATTGTTTTAAGGTGAAAAACAACATTCGTTTTGAAAAGAAAAATCGTTTTTAATCAAAGGAAAAGAGAGTTGTGCTTTGCTGAGTAATCATACACAAGGTTATACCAACATATTCGATGTTAACCTGATTGAACTCATGTTTTTGGATGCAGAGTCTGTGCCGAATGTTAGTGTGAAAGGTAGACAAAGAAATAGACTGTGGAAGTAAATGTTTTTAGTTATGTGCGCTGGTAAAATTTCACGTGTTTAGTTGAAAAAACAGCATCCATGGTCTCCTGAGCCTATAAAACTTATGAAGGATCTTTTCTTAGCTGAGTGAAGATTACGCTTACTTAAATAAAAATAAATAAATAGGCTGGCGCAACAGAGCGCGGAGTCCCAGGGCCTAGAGCAATTCTCACAACCATGCCTTGTGAGAAAATGGAATTTTCTGCCAGTTCCGAACAGCTAATCAGGAATTAACTTTTTGTGGCAATGAATTTACGCGAAAGGCGATACCCGTTCAAATCCGTTTTTACCTCTATTGGGATTAAAACCACGAACCTCTGGGTTAACAGCAGACATGCTAGCCATTACGCTACTCGTATCATGCTTATTTAGTTCCAAAAATTCAATGCACTGTGCTCTGTTCTGTACAAAAAGTCTCGCGGTCACGCCAATGACATTTAACACTAAACAGAACATCTCACCTTTGCAATAAAAGCAAACGCCTTTTCAAAATGCCACCAAAATTTCCCAATCAGGTTGGTTTTCTGCACAAACTCTTAGATGGTTAGTTTTTCTACTAAGTTTGTTCTTAAAACTAATTCATATATAAGCTAATGCGCACACCCTGATTATAGTAGCGGTCGGAAGATTTGCTATTGAACTGGAATCAGTATTTTGGAGAAAGGCGGTGTTATGGTGTTATTTGCCAATAGACGTAGCAAATGCGGACACCCATTTTTCGACCACTTTTGCACTCCTTTTTTTGTGGAAAATCACTTTTATTAGTTTTATTGCACTTATTTATTGCAGAACAAAGAAATTGAGTCGATTAAAAATAAATTTATGTAATTAAAAAATGATACTTAAAATCCATGTTCTTGAAGTGACAACTCTTTTATCTACACAACATTTTTACATTATGTTTATTGAACGGTATATATATAGGTACAATTGATACTTATACTAGGTAATTTAAAAATTAAGAAATGATAATAATGTAGGAATGTTGGCACATAGGGGGCCTAACTAGAGTAAAAATAAAAATTATAACTTAATATTAAACTAGCTGAGCCGCCTGGCGTTGCTCGGGTCTGTAGTTTTAAGGTTCCCGTTCTCGTTCCTGTTTCTGTTCCTATGGGATTATAGGGATGAAATCTTTGCTTAGTTACTGAGCAATTATGTGGCATCCCAGTGCTGAAAGAATTTTTGAAATCAGTCTAATAGTCTCTAAGTTTCCGTACCCAACCCCGTATCTGTGAGAATTTTCCGTTCCCATGGAAATATGTGAATAAATTATAAGTCTATGTCACTGAGAAATAATAATAGATACATAGTAGAGTTGAAAGAAATTTTGAAATCGGTCAAGTAACTTTAAAATTCCAGTTCTAATTCTTGTTTCTGTTTCCCCGACTATAGCGATGAAGTTACTGAGGGATTATGTGGCATCCCAGATCTGAAAGAATTTTAGAAATCTGTCTAGTAGCTCCTAAGTTTCCGTTCCCAACCTTGTTGCTGTGGGATCTTCCGTTCCCATGGAAATATGTGAATGAAATGTAAATCTATGTCACTGAGAGATATTGTAACATCCTAGAGTTGAAAGAATTTTTGAAATCGGTCTAATAACTTTAAGGTTCTTTTGAATTTTAGATAAAACATTTCGGAGGGAACATGTACTATATAACATGTACTATATTTTATCAGCGTATTCCCACGGGAAAAGAAGGATGGGAACCTTAAAAATACAGACCTCATTAACGCCGTGAATGTCGAAGGATAAGGGGTAGATATATGAGTATGTCTAAAGCAGCACAGGGTGTTGAGCGAAGATCTCCGCTGACTCATTAACTTGCTGATATTTGGACTATGCGCGCTTAGTCTGACACGATAAGTCAGCTTTTCTTTTGTTTTTTTTATAGAACATTGTTTTGTTTATAACGAAAGCTAACGCAGTGCATTGATGTCGTCTCTGTTGCACGCTGCTTTATTTTTATTTGAGTCAATGAAACGATAGTCAATGCACAATGTCGGTTTTCTTTTTACTGCTTACTTTTCCTTTTCTGATTTTAAGCATTCCGTTTACATTTTATGTCTGTGGCGTGATAAATATGTTTTAGACGGGGTCGTCTCCTTGTCCTTCGAAATTGGTCAAATAGTTATAACGGGTGATTTTTTAGCTGGTTTGGTTTTGGCAACACTGGTTTTGACAGCTGACGTGTGTTTAGTACCTTGTGTCACTGTCAAACAGCTTCAGTTTGGTTTGCAATTTAACCATGGATCGTCTTACAAATGAACAACGCTTGCAAATTATTGAATTTTAATATCAAAATTCGAGCTCGGTTCGAAATGTTCATCGCGCGCTGCTTCCTTTATGGTCGGCATTCTCGACCTTCTGAGCAGTCAATTCGGAAGATTGTGACCAAATTTCGCACCAAATTTACTTTGTTGGACATTAAACCACCAACACGTTTACGTACTGTGCGTAGTGAAGAAAGTATTGCGGCCGTATCAGCTAGTGTGACAGAAGACTGCGAAATGTCGATTCGGCGCCAGTCCCAACAGTTAGGCCTTTGTTACAGCTACAGCCGCCTAGATCGTGCGATTTGACACCATTAGACTATTTTTTGTGGGGGTATGTCAAGGCTAATGTCTATAGAGACAAGCCCGCTTCGGTTGACGCACTGGAAGCCAACATCCATGCATTCGTGAGATACCGGCCGATATGTGTGAAAGAGTATGCCAAAATTGGACTCAGCGGATGGGCTACCTGAGACGCAGCCGCGGTCAACATTTGCATGAAATTATCTTTAAACATTAAATTGCAAGGTTCAAACTATCGATTCAAATAAATATTTCATTCATTTTTTCGAATTTTTTGTGTTTTTTTAAAAAAAAAGTTCTAAACCTCTTAAAAAATCACCCGTTATAAGGTTGCTTTCCCAATCACGTTAGCGTATGATCCTTAATTCGAAAGAATTTTTGAAATCGGTCGAGAAGTTTTGAGGCTCATGTTTTCGTTCCCGTAGAAATATAGGGATGAATTATAATCTTAGTTACTGAAGGATAATGTATCATCCCAATTCTGAAAGATTTTGTGAAATCTTTCCAGTAGTATCTAGGTTTCCGATTCCAATCCTGTTCCTGGATAAAAAAAATATATTGCTGAGCCTTCTGGCGTTGCCCGGGTCCCGTGGGAATATGAGGATGAAATAATTTATGTAAATGTGGGATATTGATAATGTACCATCTTAAAGTTGAAAACATTTTTGAAATCGGTCAAGCGGTTTTAAGGTTCCCGTTCTAGTTCCCGTTTCTGTATATATGGTATATATGGATGAAATATAGTCTATGTTACTGAGGGATAATGTAGCATCCTAGAGCAGAAAGAATTTTTAAAATCTGTCCAGTAGTTTCGTAGTTTGCATTCCCAATCCCGTTCCCGTGGGAATATGGGGATGAATTAAAATTTATTATTACTCGGTGATAGTGTAGCATTCTAACGGTGAAAGAATTTTTGAAATCGGTTCAGTGGTTTCTAGGTTCCCGTTTACATTCCCGTTCCCATAGAAATATAGGGATAAAAAGATATCCTAAGTCCGTCTCCTGGTCCTAAGCTACCTCCCCACCAATTTTCAGACAAATCCGTTCAGCCGTTCTTGAGTTATAAATAGTGTAACTAACACGACTTTCTTTTATATATTAAGATAGCTGAAAAGAAAGAGAATTCTTGATTATAAGTCGGCTGACTTGAGTTATCTCGAGATGTTCCGTCCCGGTTGTCGCTGGTGTCACTCTATATGAGGAGGTTGGGGTGGCATCAGCCACGGAAATGTGCTGATCCAGGGTCAGCATAGAAGCTGGTGGCTTCGTCGTTGGCTGGTCCATAGTGCGCAACACGCTTAGGTATCTTGGCTCAGGGTGTCGGTCTTCCGTGGTCATCCTTCTCACCAGGGGATTAGGGTGGTTGCTGATACTTGAAGCCGTTTTCAATACTGTCGATAAGACGTATTGGTCCAAGGGCGTCATTTTGGCTGTCTCGTACAGATGTTGGTTACTGTAATGTCTTTGGCGCTGGTGGTTGAAAGCGAGGCCGGTGCAGAGTCTAAGAATCTTCCTTTCGAAAATGAGGAGATCCTTCATCGCCGTCTTCGAGATGGTGAAGCAAACTGGGCTTCCAAAGTTGATGACAGGTCTCAGCAGCTGCTTGTACATCAGTAATTTTGTTGGCTGACTTAGTCCTGTCCTTCTCCTCAGCAAAGGGTACAGTTGGTGGAAAGCGAAGTTGGCCTTCTTCAGTACAGTGCGTGAGTACGGGTTGATTCTAAGCACCTCATTGAAATTGATGCCTAGATACTTCGCGTTTCTTTGGGCAGCCAGTCTGGTTCAATCGGGTAGAGTAATGGATGTGGGTCTGCAGTTACCAGCTGAACAACGGCCTCTTCCTCCGGGCCTTCTGAAGCAGACGAATTCTGACTTAGCTGAGTTGATCCGGATACCCCAATTACTATAATAAGAATATAGTTTGTGGATGTGAAATTCCACTCTCTGGGCAGCTATGGTTGGTGCTAGATGTGCTATATGTCAGAGAGTCATCGGCGTAAAGCAGGTTTTCGCAGTCCCTTGGGGTAGGTTGGTCCGACGTCATGATGTTGAAGAGGAATGGTTCTAGTTTTGATCCTTGAGCGACTCCTGCTCTGCTGTTCTTGGTGGCGGACATTTCGCTTCCAATTTGGACGAAAAAGTTCCTGTGGGAGAGAAAAGAGAAAATTATTTTTATTAATGGAGCTGAAAAGTTTAGAAGATTTAGTTTATGGATGAGTGCTTCAATCCAAATGCTGTCAAATGCTTTTTCGACATCCAAATAGCATGCGACGGTGACACGACGCGACGGCTGTTAAGGTCTGCGGCAACGTCATTGTGTAATTTCATCTGCGGATGCTGGTTTGAATGCTTTTCCCGGAAGCCGAGCTGCATGTTTGGGATGATGTTATTATCCCTGCAGAACTTTTTCAACTTTCTAAGTATTAGCTCCTCCAGAAGTTTACTTAGATTGTTGAGTAGGGAAATGGGCCTGTAGTTTTCGATGAGCCTTAGATCGCCACTATCTTGGCCGTTTTCCATTTCCTGGGAAATTAGCTGTTGTTAACAACTCTTTTGGTTGAACGAATTCAGCACACAAAATAGCTTCTATCCTGTACAACCACCACTAGTTTTCATGTGGGTTTTATCAAAAACGAGTTGAAAACATCTCGTTTGTGAAAACATGTGGTTTAAGAGAATTCTATGGGAAAACTTGTTTTTGGAGTTTTTGCGAAAACTGCATTTTTGTCCCGGTGGGAATAGGCTATTACTCTCAAATGGAGAGAACTACTCCTTTCAATGAAACATGCTTTTAATTTTTTCCTGGTACTGGAGGTTAAACTGATGTTCAGATATAAGAACTCATATTTTCATGTTTTGCAACTTGTTTTTTTTTTTCAGAAAATTAATGAGCCCTTATTTACTCGTTTCATTATAATCTTTAGCAACTTTTTGAACCTAACGCTAGCAGCCTGGCACAACAAATTTAAAATTAATAAATATATTCCATTAAACGTTTGACAAAACAAATATCTATGTTTGCATGTGCGTCGACTTATAAGCTGTACATCATTCGCATATAGTGAGAAAAGGATGGGTCTGAGAACAGATCCCTGAGGCATTCCAGCTAAAACATTAAGAAATGTGAAAAAACGTTCATTTGCCACCACATATTGCCGTCTCCCGTTAAGGGACGAATTAAAAAAATTTCATGATTCTAAAGAAAAACCAAGACTGATGTAAGAATAGAATGGCCTACCGTGTCAAAGGCCTTTGAGAAGCCCAATAATGTCAACAGTGTCATACGATCATTCTTCATTGGGATTCTTATTTCATCACTCAAAAAAGTAAGGCTGGTTTGCAACTGCACTTTGGTGTTGAACCAGATTTTAAATCTTTTGGTAATTTTTCGAATGCTTTTGAAAATTGAAAGAAACAAGAGAATGGCAATCAATGGGTCGGATCGGAACTCTGTAGAAGTATTTGTTAGCTTTTTAGTGACAAGAAAAACTTTGAACTTTTGTCATACTTACTGAAGCTTGGATGTTATTTTTTGTTCGGCGTTAGAAGCCTTGTGATCTCGAAGGCATAACAGCTGCTTCACACTGATGATTTGCTAGTGGGGTAGACCAGCTTGACCTGCTAAAGCGTTTGCAGACCTCAGGACTCCGGTGTTGGATTGTTGCATGTGGAAGGAATGCCAAATGCATATATCGTTGCATTTGCCATTTGTCTTTTCTTTACTTCTTTTGATGAAGACTTTGTTATGATTCTAAGCAGAACAGCGATGGTGAAAGAAGAATAACTTTGTGGCAACAGCTTGTTTTTGGTCTTCTAGTAAGAGTAACCTGATAGAATCCTTGGCTTCCATACTCTTCTGAAGTTTTCCTCGATAAGAAGGTTTTGTTCAAATTTGATGGAAACATCAGTGACAGTGCGAATGCGCACGATCAACAAATATAATCTTTAAGATAGTCTAACCTTTTTCGGCATCTATTTGGTCAGAAGCTCAATTTTTCTATTGATACGTGGTTCTTGACAAATCAGAAAAATTTAAGACCAGAGTGGCTGCTGGGGGTGATATCGCTGTCAAAATTATGCAAATGTAAACTTTTGACGAGCTACACATCTTTCCGATCTGTGACGGTATATGAAGTTCGTCTACGTTCCACAGATCTCAATTGCAAACTGCCTTACTGTTAGATAACAGGTGTCGAATTACCGCATCAGATCAGAGTTGATTGAGTAGGTACTATTTTTCTTTCCAAATTCGCTTAATATTACACAACGTCAGTCTGCTGTTCATTTATCAACTTCAAATTCGTTCAATTCCTGATGAAAGAAAGTCAAATTGTGGTACTAAAGTGCGCGATATCGCGAGAAGTAATGCCAAAAACACGTAATTCAGTCACGTATTACTCGATACTCGGTATTTTATAAGTTTTCCAACCTCAATGAAGCTCTTTACAATGACTTTACATCCACCACCCAAGCAAACCTAATTTCGGAGCCAAAATCGTTTTATAAGTTTATCAATTATAAAAAGAAAAATGATGGTTTCCCTCCTTCTCTTCACTACGATACCCAATCTTCCAGCGAACCAACAACAATCGCAAATTTTTTTGCAAGTCACTTTAAACTGTCTTTTGCTCAAAAAACCCCAGATCTAGACCAGACTTACTTTTCCTATCTTCGCCATTTCTCTACAGGGCCTTCTAATGTAAGCTTTAATCAGTCAACTGTTCTTAATGGTCTCCTCAAACTCAAAGACGAGTATAATCCAGATCCAGATGGCATTCCTGCCATTTTGCTTAAAAAATGTTGTTCCTGTTTAGCCCTTCCCATCACTAACCTTTTCAAACTATCCCTTTCAAGTGGTGTTTTTCCGGACTTATGGAAAATATCCGTTATTTCACCTATCCATAAAAAAGGCCCCAAAAACCTAATTTCTAACTATAGACCTATAGCTAGACTCTCCCATATCCCTAAGCTTTTCGAAAGCATTCTGTATGAAATACTTTCCTTCCAGTGCAAATCAATGATATCCTCCTAGTAGCATGGTTTCTGTAAGGGAAGGTCTACAACTACTAATCTAGTTGAGTTTGTTTCCTTCTCTCTCTCTGCAATGGAAAAAGGAAACGAGGTAGACGTCATCACCAAAGATTTTAGCAAAGCTTTTGACAAAATTTCTCACTCTGTAATCCTCTTTAAACTTTCTTTCCTCGGTTTTAGTCCTATCCTACTTAAATGGATCTCTTCATATCTTGACAACCGCCAATATAGAGTTCGTTTCCGTTCTACTCTTTCAGTTCCATTTGTGGCTACCTCCGGTGTGCCCCAAGGAAGCCATCTTGGACCCCTCTTTTTCATCCTGGCCATTAATGATGTCGAAAAGATCATCCAATATTCTTCTATCTCACTTTACGCTGATGACGCTAAAATTTTCAAAGTCATAACCTCCGATCGAGATTCTCTCCAGCTTCAAAATGACCTCGATTCATTCGTCTTTTGGTGTTCTAAAAACTTCCTTGAATTAAACATTGCCAAATGCGAGGCAATAACTTTTTCTCGTAAAAGTAATAAACCACCCACCAGGTCCTATCATCTTCAAACCTTCCAATAAACCGTGTGCAGCTTATCCGAGATTTAGGAGTTCTCTGCGACGGACGGCGAATTGAATTTTCGTTCTCATATTGACGAAGTAATATCAAGAGCTAATTCCGCCCTTGGTTTTATCAAGAGATGGTCCAAAGAGTTCCGCAACCCCCTTGTAACAAAATCTCTCTATATTGCCTATGTTCGCCCTCTCCTTGAGTATGCATCGCAAGTATGGGCTCCATATCAAGCGGTTCATATTTCAAGGATCGAAAGTGTTCAACGTCGTTTTCTGCTCTTTGCGCTACGGGATCTCTACGACGTAAGAAACTTTCTCAACTTGCCTCCTTACCGCGATCGTCTTACAATAATTAATCTTCACTCCCTAGAAAACAGAAGGAATGTCTTTGACATCATATTCATTCACCGACTTCTTACTGGCAACACTGACTGCTCCTCCCTTTTAGACCTTATCTCCTTCAACACTAATCCCCGAAACGTAAGATCATCCCGATTTTTTTTCCTTCCTGCTCATCGTACATCCTATGGTCTCAACGATCCCCTAACCCGCATGATGAGTAAGATTAACTCTGTTCCTTTTCTTTTCGACCTTAATCTTCCAAGTCCTTGTCTG
Organism: Melanostoma scalare; assembly: GCA_949752695.1. Lineage (NCBI taxonomy): Eukaryota > Metazoa > Arthropoda > Insecta > Diptera > Syrphidae > Melanostoma > Melanostoma scalare. The sequence continues at coordinate 149,916,330 of OX456986.1, forward strand.
AAAGTCCTCCTTTTAAACCATTTCTCATCCCTGTAGTTTAATTTAGCTTTAATTAGTTTTAATTAGTTTAAGTTTAGTATATGTTTAAATTATTTTAAGCTTGTATTAAGCTAATAAATGGGGCGGTAGCCCCACCAAAATTAAAAAATCACGTGTGCAGTTATTCGGCTCCAGCATTCCGTAGTAGCTTCCGTAATTTAAACTGAAGAAAAGTTTAATTTTCTACCAGCAGCGGCTGTTTCAGCTTCATATTTGACAAGCCCCTATCAGTCTTCCAAAAAACACTTTCCAACATGCTTCATCCCATCGCTCACAATTCGATGTTGCATCAGCTATTGCATCAAATCAAAAATGAATAAATACTTCAGAGTTTCTTCATCTATCACTGTGTCATATGCTAATTCCATCTCTTTCGTCTGTCTTCGGCTTCAAGGTATTTTTATTGTAGGCAGTTTTTATGCATGATTGCACGTCAAGCATGCAAACTGCGAACCTGAAGCAGCAGCTTACTACTTGCTCTACCTGTGCAAGTGAATAGGTAGGTGTGCTCGTTGTATATGTGTGGGGGTCTATACTTTTGCCGGCCACACCGAACTCGACTGTACCTTGGCTTGATTCTGTCTGGCTTTGGCTTGGCTCTGGCTGATGTGAGTTTGAACTCGCATCTTGCCTGAGACGAGAGTGTCTTCATATTGTTGTTGTGTTTTAACACATTATAAAACGATGGTGGCCCTGTGGGCATTGAGAGAGCTCATTGAACTGTGCACCATACAAAACTGACTGAATGTTTACACGCCACCAGATTATTATATGAACTTTCGATTTCATCCATGAATATGATTTGGAATTCTGTGTATAGACGGAGTAGCAGTAGCAGTAGCAAGTTGCTCAGCTAGTCAGGGCAAGGGCATGTTTTGTTGTCAGTTTGTCACCTGTGACAGTTAAAGATCTTGATTGTCGATAAGACTGCACTTAAGTCCAGTTTGTGTTTTATGGGGAGCATTTGTTGTGGGCAGAGCGAGAAGAAGGTTTTTGAATGAATTTCTTTTCAGAAGTCGTGTGTTCTATGCTTAGTCACGAGTACAAAATGAGTACGAGCGGGTATTGCTGATAAAGCAAATCGAGTTAATGGTTTTTTGTTTTACAACCGATTCGATTTGTGTTTATCGTGCCAATTAGCGTGGGTTTTCTGAAATGGAAAAATTAATATTTTAATAAAAAAAAAAGGACTGATGAACTCACTGAAGGAAGTATGTATTCTTATTTACGAGTAGGAACAGAGAACGGACCCCACAAGTGATTGCTGATAATTTTTATTGCTTTATTACAAATTTGTTCGTTGAACTTAGATTTTTGCTCGTAGTTTTCCACAAGGGCAAAGTTTATAGAGCAAAGTAACTGCAAAGGTATGTGGTGAATCATAGAGTTGCCCTTATCTGTATGTCGGGCTTATGAGCTTCTTTATTCCTAAAGTTTAGAGAATTTGATGGCGAGGACGTCACTTGTGATGCTCGTAAAAAAGGCCTGTGAGTTGGGGTGGTGGGGACTATATTTCTGATTTGGTTTACAGACTTTGTCAGCGGTAGTTCGAAGAGAACGGGTATTGTTTATCGCTTTAATTTTTTTCGTTCACATTGGATTTTTACGGACAAAATTATCATCTAGTGATCGTTTCGTATAACTTCGGGAGCAAAATTTCGCATATGTTCGAAAGTCGATCTGAAAACAATTTCATGAGTAGGAATAAAAATTACAATAATTAATAGAGCGAAGCAAAAAACAATCGGGACCTAATGACTTGTGCATTTTATTGGTCTACAGTTTTTCACTGATTCTGAACGTAAAAGTGAGGAAACACTTTTCACTGCAGTGTAATGAATCTCTGAAGGATTTTCTAATTTTGTTTTTCAAGAGTAATATCCGTGAAAACAACATGATTTTTTGTCGATGCGAGCCTCGACCTCCAACGCTACAGGCAGACTTGTTTATCATGACGAAACCGCACGAGTAGCAATAGACAGAAAGTTTTTAAAGAAAAGGAAGTAAGCATTGCATTTCTGAAGCTTCTATGAAATCTACATAAAGCTTTTTAATGGCATAAATAAGGCGTAAATAGATTTTAAATTCAGAACTTGAACAAGACGTCTGCACAGAATAAAAATAAATAAAAAGGGTGGCGCAACCAAGCGAAGGGCTCTAGGGTCTAGTTCATTTCTCACAACCATGCCTTGAAAGGAGACCTACAATTTTCTACCGGTTCCGAACGGGTAATCGAGAAAGCGCTTTTCATGGCAATGAATTTACAAACGGTGGACTTGCCAATTCCTCGCGAAAGGCGATATCCGTGGAAAAATATTTTAGCTCCTGTTGATATTCGAACCACGAACCTTTGCTCTGGGTTAACAGGAAGACATGCTATCATCACGCCACGGGTACCAAAGAATAAATAATATAAGAAGTAAGGTAGAGTATCAGAGCGGGGAATCTTGGGGTCTAACACATTCATCACAACCATGCAATTTGTTGTTGTTGGATGAACTTGGTCTGATGGGTGTTGCATGGTCGGATGTAGTTTGCGATTAGATTTGTTTTTCAGAAATCATACAACTTAATTGTCAAAAACATAATAAACTGAAGTCCATCGACAAAGCAAATTTGCTGGCAGCTCAACACTGTCACAAAACACCTCAGCTTGAAAGTGTGAACTATGCAAAGAACCAGATATATTTCCGTACTCTTTTGGTTGTGAGATTTCTAAAATATATCAATATATATACATAAATCCGTTGATCCAGATGGCATCTGATCCGCTGAAATTTTGAAATGATGATGCGTCAACTGATATGATATATCTAATGTAATTCTCAACGGCATGAGAAACTTCGAATTCGTGGTTTGGTTCCAGCTGTAAAGTGGCGACGAGGGTTAGAAAAAGAAGTTTTCAAATTTTTAGAGATGACCATACAATAGTAAACTGAAATCTGTTCGAACGGGCCTGAAATATCTGTAATGTTGTTATACATATATTTACAAAAGTCTAAGCTTTTGCATGACCATAAAGTAAGGCAAAAAATACAGTTGTTGTGGCCAAAAGCTTTGGTCTTTCGTTAAGAACATTATCAACTCTACCACGTCATCATCAGTCCCTACTTTTGTTTTTGTGTCTTTGCGTCAACTCCATCGATAAAGCCATTTTGCTGGCAGCTCAATATTCTGCTAACTCGAAACCTCAGTATAGCATACTGGCTATCCCTGAGCTTGAGACTGTAGATTCTGCGATAAAGCAGGGGTCAGATTCTATAAAAGCGAAACGAAAGCAATCAAACGTTTTTCATTCAATAGGAAAGACATTGCTCGCTTTCTTCTCACCGTGACTTCGAAAACTACTGTCAGTTTTCGTCACTCTGATTGGTCAAAAAAGTCAGAAGTTTCAGCTGACATTTAGCTGACAGTTAGAATTTCAGCTTTTCGAACATAGATTTTCAGGTGGAAAAAAGCAGTCTGAAAATTATTAAACAAAGTTCTAGTTGTCAAAACAAGAAAAACAACATATATGACAATCGGACTTTACTCGGTATTCTTGGGTTAGTTTTTGTTTTACTAGTTATCGGTTACTTGTGGGATTGAAATTGATTATGATTGATGTTCGGATATTCTGTTTTGTAAATTGATATTGAAAGTAAATTTATCAGCAACGAAAATATATTTTTGAGGGCACATGATTTTAATTTTTTTTCATCAAAACTGATTGAAGTGAATTTAATTTGCATACTACGTTACACAAATACTTGGAAATCGAATTCCTTAATTTCAAACTGGGAAAATCTGTATGTTTTCCAATTACTTTTACCACTAACTATGTAGAACCGAGAGGTGAATCACAGTACCATTTTATATCTGACACAGAGCTTAAATTGCGTTCTTGAACTGACAGATTGAATATCGAAGATTCGAAACTGCGACGAACGCGAGCATTGCAAATCGTTCGTACCCACGAAAACGTTTGTTCGCTTTTTACTTACAGAATATCACCCCAGATACTTTTTAGTACTCGCGCGGTTGCCGGAGTCCATAAAGATCTCAGTGTACATAAATCCGCTCTTCCAGATGGTATCCCCACCGTTGTTCTGAAGAGGTGTTCTTCTACGCTATAGTGAAACCACTATAAAAGCTTTTACATCTATCCTATTCTTCTGGGCTCTTCCCGAGTAGATGGTAAACTGCATTTGTCTAGTTTCTTCTTACAAAAGGTGAATATTCTTCCCCTTTCAATTGCCGTTCAACTGCACTAACGCCCTTTCTTTCCAAGGTCATGGAATCGTTGATAAATCGCCAACTCAAGAATTATCTTGAAGAATGAAGGCTAATATATTGTAATGCACACCCAACATTTAATACTAATTTCCTAACCGAAAACGTTCAACCGAAAACACAAGCGGCAACACTATAATGTGTAGAAATATACCAGGAGGGGAAATGCTTGACAGCTAAATACTGGAATGGTCTAAAATGTAGAACAAACTGGAACGCTCTAGATGTAATGTTATTTTATATAAACAGGCCGCTGACGCAACCAACAAGTCAGTTTTGATTATTATTTATTATTATTTTATCCTTTATTTCAAAAAGTAACAAACAATTTAGGGATTACAAAGAATTTATGGACATGGCATGTTGCCGTCTGCCAGATAATGACATTTCTAATACATGACGAGTTTAAATATAAAATTGAACTTTTTTGATTATAGAGTGATAATGTTAAGAGTGAGTTAATGTGATTAATGGTAGAGTTGAAATCGAATAAAGTAGATGTCGAATAAATGTGGTAGAATTAAATTGAAAGGTAAAGTTTTATTATTGCGAACTAAGCGCACGTTAGGGGAGAGTACGATAACTTTGGCGACAAAAAATAATATCGGTTTCTGATAGAGGGGTTCAATACAAGCATTTTTTACTATGGGAGGGGGGGGGTCTATCTCCCCCCGTTTAGGCGGTAGGGGCAATTTTATAAAAATTGACTTAAAATCTAAAAAAAAATATTGTAAGATAACGGGAAAACTTACAGATACAATTTATACTTTTTATAAAAGCCAGAAATTTGCACTTTATAACAAATTTTAAATTAAGTGGTTTCAATTTATAGTTTTTGAAATAACTGACTTCAAAGCCAAAATTTACGAAAAAAAATTTGAAAAAATCACTTTGAGTATTATGTTTCTCGTGATTACAAATGCCAATAAAAAAAATTTGATGTAGTTAGTTGCTTCAATCAATTTTTTATCAAACGATATAAATTACTTTTTTCTATGTCTTATATTTTTTAAGATAATTGAAAAATAGTAAAACTATTGAAGTATGCAATATTTTCAAAAAATTAAGGAAATACGTACAAATTTACGATAATGTTAGGAAATAGACTATTGAAAGTATAAATATTCATCAGGCAGGTACTTATGTGCAATTAATTTCCGTATGCAACAACTTTCCGCATGGCCCGCTTCGCGGGGCTCATTATTTTAACCCTTTTTCCGCAGGGTTAAGCTGCTCATGCTAAATATGAAAATAGCAATTAATTTCCGTATGCAACAGCTTTCCGCATGGCCCGCTTCGCGGGGCTCATTATTTTAACCCTTTTTCCGCAGGGTTAAGCTGCTCATGCTAAATATGAAAATAGCAATTAATTTCCGTATGCAACAGCTTTCCGCATGGCCCGCTTCGCGGGGCTCATTATTTTAACCCTTTTTCCGCAGGGTTAAGCTGCTCATGCTAAATATGAAAATAGCAATTAATTTCCGTATGCAACAGCTCTCCGCATGGCCCGCTTCGCGGGGCTCATTATTTTAACCCTTTTTCCGCAGGGTTAAGCTGCTCATGCTAAATATGAAAATAGCAATTGTTTTTCTAACTGCAAGTTATTTGATTGAACTGAAAAAAGTTTTGTTGCTATTTTCATATTTAGCATGAGCAGCTTAACCCTGCGGAAAAAGGGTTAAAATAATGAGCCCCGCGAAGCGAGCCATGCGGAAAGCTGTTGCATACGGAAATTAATTGCTATTTTCATATTTAGCATGAGCAGCTTAACCCTGCGGAAAAAGGGTTAAAATAATGAGCCCCGCGAAGCGGGCCATGCGGAAAGTTGTTGCATACGGAAATTAATTGCACATAAGTACCTGCCTGATGAATATTTATACTTTCAATAGTCTATTTCCTAACATTATCGTAAATTTGTACGTATTTCCTTAATTTTTTGAAAATATTGCATACTTCAATAGTTTTACTATTTTTCAATTATCTTAAAAAATATAAGACATAGAAAAAAGTAATTTATATCGTTTGATAAAAAATTGATTGAAGCAACTAACTACATCAAATTTTTTTTATTGGCATTTGTAATCACGAGAAACATAATACTCAAAGTGATTTTTTCAAATTTTTTTTCCTAAATTTTGACTTTGAAGTCAGTTATTTCAAAAACTATAAATTGAAACCACTTAATTTAAAATTTGTTATAAAGTGCAAATTTCTGGCTTTTATAAAAAGTATAAATTGTATCTGTAAGTTTTTCCGTTGTTCTACAATATTTTTTTTTAGATTTTAAGTCAATTTTTACAAAATTGCCCCTACCGCCTAAACGGGGGGAGATAGACCCCCCCTCCCATAGTAAAAAATGCTTGTATTGAACCCCTCTATCAGAAACCGTTATTATTTTTTGTCGCCAAAGTTATCGTACTCGTGCCGCACGTTACAATATGATCGACAGTACGCCTTTCGTAGCAAAAGATACACTGGTGATTTTATTTATTATTTCATTGAAAATCGGAACCAATCTTTACAATGTTTTGTAGATAGTAAGATTACAGCGGTTGATATTTCTATATTACTTGGTAATGATTGGCATCAAGCTCTCTTATCGAAACTGCGTACTTTTGGTATCGATGTTCAGTAGGTAGGCCAGACGAGTGGGCTCGAACCCCGCTCTGGGCATCTTCTTTTTATCTTTTCTTTTCAACCTCCCAGTTTCATCAGAAGGCCGTCCTTGAGGTTATATACAAAATTACAACCACTGAACCACATAAAAAAGGAAGGCTGCTACCCTGGTAGTACAATGGACCGGCAATGAGGTCTGAGTGTTTCAGATTAGCATAAGCCTCCTCTATAAAAAAAAAATAAAAAAAAAAAAAAGATAGATCGATTCTCTTGAACTTTGTCGAAATGTTACCTGTCTCAAACTCATTTATCGCTTTTTTCACAAGCATTGCTCTAGTGCAGTGAAATAACTCGCATTGTCGAAAAACGCTCATCACTTTTACCTTGAGCCCAAATTCAGACGTACAGTAGAGAATAGAGATTCATATTTTAGTCGCAGTTCCCGTTTATGGAATGCTTTACCAGACTGTGTTTCCACTTCATAAAGATTCCCAAAGTTCAAAAGCAGCTTCCCGACTAGATCCTCTCGAATTTAAACGCTTGCACTGTGTTTGAAAACATTGAGAGAGTATTCGTATTTCGTAACTAGTTGACCTGCCGCTAATAATAAGACAAAATAGTAATCATATTGTCTATACCTATATTGTATTGTTTTTTTTTAACTAAACTAAAAAGTACTTAATTATAAAACATTACGCTTTTGTAAATTAAAAAAAAAGACTGATTGAAAATATTGTTCTTAATACCTACATTTTTTGTTATAAAAAAGAAATAATCATTAAATTAACAATACAATTAAAAGCAAGTATGCCCCTCAGGCAGACGACTTTTCATGTCATGCCTTTATTAATTTATTCAAGATCAATGAACTTGTACCTGTATTAAATTTGAATTGAAGAATAAACAATATCTATCTATCTATCTATCTACTGTCTTAAATTTCTTACTGATCCGCTTGGAATCTAAAAAAATGAGTCTGGTTCGAAGAAATGGGGCCTGGGATTTTCGGATCCCTGCTGTCTTTCCTTATTTTCTTATTATTTTTTTAAATGTGCAGAGGTATTTTATTTTTTAAAGCTTCGCTTTGAACCTTAGTAATGATCTAACGTCGTTATTGTAAATTTTTTCTGACCGCACTTAACGAATGTAGAGCATTAGCTCTTTTTATTATCTTCATGGCCGAATGTAGATCTTTACAAACTTAAGCTTGTTTAATGGAGTAAGAGTTTGAAGTTCTTGATCAAAATTAATAATTAGTGTAACACAACAGAGCGGGAAGCCCGGGGCCTAGTTCATTTCTCTGAACCATAAATTGTGAGGAGTGGAGGGGACCTAAAATTTTTTTCCGATTGAAAATACCATCAGAGAAATTGTCAATTCCTCGTGAAAGGCGATAACCCCAGAAACACAATTTTTATCTTTGATGTTTCCACGACTTAAACCTCGAACCTCCTAGGTAACAGACAGCTACGCTAACCATCACCCAACCGGCCCAAGCGTGCGTTTTTCTATAATAAACCTTTCAAAAAAAGAACCTATGAGTCAATGCCCTCAACAATGATCTACTTTGTGCTACTTAATCGCTCAATTTCTATCACACGTCACAGACCACTAAAACGATCGTTAAATGTTCATTGGTATACCACTTACCTCTCAACTCCTAATCATACTTTCAATCTTGCTAATAAATACCTCAAACCTAACTCAACTAGGTCACATCGATCAAACTCATTTCTGATTGACAGCTCTGGGTAGCTGTTACAGAAATAATTAATCTCGCTCTCCGCCAAAAAAACGTTGAAGGTCTATTTATAAATTTTTCAACGGACAAGCGTCAGACAACGTAGAAAATTGCTACAAAAATTGCTCCAAACACCAAGAATGCCTTTACCAAATATGAATCGTTTCTACAAAACACTCACCTGTCAAAACCACAATTGCATGCAATTTTCTAACGCCAAAACTACTTCCTGTTTCCATTTCACGTGCGTCCAAGCGTCCATATGTTTTACTCTTTTTTTTGATTTTTGCAAAGCAGGTTATGTGGCTCTCCGTTAGGAGAACTCTCTAATGTTCAACTGTGCGCTCACTCGTTTCGTTCAAGCTTCATATGGCAGGTCAGAGATAAAACAAACACTAGCCCAACTCACACACGTGCTTCAAAAAAGCTCTCCCACAGCGTCACAGCACAACCTATCTGCCTGCATTAAGCTAAGCTTCAAAGTACCTCTCTCCACAATGAAAAAAAAACTCTTTTCTCTCGCTGCAAAACTCTCAAACAAAGATCAACGATCGCCAAGAAAACCGCACCAGCATAAGCTTTTGTGACTGTAACTTTTTTTTCTAAGCTTCATAGGTGCACTTTTGCATGAGTATTGAGTTTAATTCCTGAGACCGAGAAGAGACCATCATCGTCTCAAAAGCGTGGAGTTTGAATTTAGCCAACAGCAGCAAACGATCGTGAACTCACATACAGGCGAACGAAGTGCCACCAACCATCACATCAGGTTTAGGGGGCCAAAATAAAGTCACTAACACACGCAGACATACACAGGCGAACATTGCCGCCGCTGCCGACTATGCGATAGACCCCATGAGTGTTTCTTTCTGTTTGTTGTTGCTTTGGGGAGCTCAGTTTTTTGTGTTGTTCGTTCGTATTTCTTTGTATACCGCAACGCCGCCGACGACGACGAGCCAGAGCCAGAGCCACCGAGCCGCTTTCTGACGCCAATGCGGAGAAATTTTCGATCAGTTTGAGTTTTTCATTTGCACCGATCGCTAGCATTTGCGCATAATTAATGCACCGCGCGTGGTTTAGTTTTTGAAAATAAAAAAAAAACAAAATCTGTGTTTTTCTGCATCCCAAGTTTATAACAAAAAACAAACAAAAGTCGTCGTTGTTTTTCCCTTTTTTTCTGTCAACACAACAAATAATATTGCACTTGTCTTTCCGTGTACAGTTTGAGTGAATTTTTGTTCGGGAGTGTGGTGGTTATTTTGTTTCTTTAAAAAAAAAGTGAACCGAAAGTGGAACACGAGCGACAAGTGAATCGCTTTGGCGCGGGTTCTTAACTTTCGATTTCATTTCGAAATTTGTTGTTCGAATTTTTGTCTTCCTTTTCCACGGTTTGCTGTTAGTTTATGTTTTTTATTTCTCTCTTGTGGTCTTAGTTCGTGAAAAGTCGTGTTTTTTCTGTTGTCCTGTACCATAATCGGTGAATTTTACAATTTCCCCCCTGAATCCATTAAGAAAAAAAATTGATTTGTGATTTCTGTGCAGCAGCAGTGCCATAAAAGTGCAACAAAGTGCGTGTGTGTGTTGGAGAATCTTAAAGAAAAAATTATTTACCTATTTTCTTGGCGTTTATTGTGAATATTGCTGATGCATTTCGAGTGTTAATTTGTGATCTGAGATGTGACTTCCTTCTACACTTCTAGCGAAAGGAATAATCAAATTTTTGTGAAAAGGTTCGTAAAATGTTTTGCTTTTTTTCCCCCCTGAAATTTATTCGCAAATCGTTCAGAAAGTACCGAAAACTCTCCTTTTTTTTTTGTTACTCTTTTCTCGTACGACAACAGTGGAACAATGAAATTGTGGTTGAATGGCTGAAAATGCAAGAAATAGCAAAGGAAAATGAAAAAAAAAATTGTTTGACCATCTCTATGTTATAACGGTCCGTTTAAACCGGATTATTTTGCTGCAACGAAATCTGCAAACAGTGTAACCGACTTGCATGACTAATTTTTGTTTTGTTCGATTTTTGTTTCTCTTTTTGTTGTTTTTACTTAAAAAGCAAAATACATAGCTCCACTATTCGACATACCGTTGCATTGGCTTGGATCAAAGAGGGAAATAGAAGAGGCAAAAATGTTTGTGTAAATGTGTGCTCTCTGTTGCAGTCGCTTTATACTTTCCCTTTTCAAAGAATATCCGCAAGTTTTTTTTTGCAAATGTTAGTTTGAGTAGGCCATTTTGCCTTGAGATTCCCCATTCACGTTTGTTTGGTTAAAAATGAAGAAAAAGACATCGTAAAAGAGGCTGAGTTTGAAAAGTTTAGGTTAAGTGAGCGAGATTGCTTTTAAAGTTTATGTGCAACGAGAGCTAATTCGTTTTGGGCAGGGCATAACTTTATGACTGAATTAGTTGACTGAGTTAGTTACTAATTTGACAATAATGGAGAGTTACGTTAGAAGGCTTCACTTTTAATTTATGTTTCAAAGAGAAGATTGTTATAAAATGAATAGGGACCTGTTTCTTACAAATCTTTTGTTTTTTTCTCTTGTTGTTAATTTTGAAACAGAAACCATGTGCCTGGTATCAAAAAGGAAAGAAAAGGTTGACGTAACAAACCTAGGAAATCAAAATGCTGACTCAACGAACAAGAAGCAGTTGATGAATCTGGGGCCTGTAGCATAAAGCTTCAAGTCTAGGTACATGTCGAGAGCAACTTATAAGACTATGTCCATTACACTTGTAGAAGAGCAACGGCCGGCGTACTCCACATGCGGATCACTAGTCTGAAGCAAAGTTGCCAGTTTGGTCATTTATGTCCAAACCTGGTCATTATTTTTTCACTTGGTCACATGGTCACTTTAAATTCCATTTGGTTATTTTTTCAACGAAATGAAATAAGAGAAACCCTTCAGTTTATATGTTATTAAAATTGAAATGTATACGAAAGTCAGTTTTCAATTTTCATATCGAATTATGTAAAAAGTGCATCAATAAGTTCGTTTGATCAAGCCCAACGATTGCTCTGAGGTAGCCGCAATGAGTTCTCTTGAAAAACCACAGTTTACCCTTAATACAAAGCTAGGTGTTTTTTGAGTTCTGCACTCGCCCTGAAGTAAAACTAGGATTTTACCGGGGAGAATTCTGGTAGCAAACACTGATATCAAATGATACGTGCTTTTCTTCAAATGGCCGGCATGTGTGGTGACTTTGTGATTAAATCTGCCTTACGAACTGAAAACCAAGGTTTTTTTGCTACTGGACATGATGTTGCATAGCTTGTTTCTGTCAATACTGTCATACGCATGTTTTTTCCAAGATCTCCCGTGTGCTGTACGAATTTGTTGACGTGGGGTTTTTCAGACTTTCACAAAGACAAGACATCGTATCTGATGTTAAGGAGGAGTATTCCTCTACAATTGGTGCAATTGTAAGATTTTCCATTCATAGAACATGATTTCTCCCGACAAAATCATGCAGCTGGTGCACTCTCCTTTCAAGCTAATCACTAGCTTCCTTGAAAATTTCGGCGTCGAGACTGTCTGTAAATCCAGTTTTATTTGATGTAAGCTTACATACGAGTTTGCCACCCTAACTTCTGATCTAGAGTATGGCATTCGTGATAATCGTCTTAGTTGAGTTTGTATAATTAATTTTTCAACATCCTCAGAGATGAATACGGTTCTACAGCTATGTTTGCTTGGTGGTCTTTACGGGTTTGGTTCATAGTTTTCCACCCTGGTATGAATTTTTAACTTTTGGTGCAAACTTTGAAGCTCATACTTTCATGAAATTTCTATATTTCCTTAAACAAGGGCTTCTCATGCTGCTTTTTCAGTTTGAGAACTTGGTGTTCTTCCCTTCTTTCTTCATCGGAATCGATCATAGTTTTGGTCATTTCAAGCTACGTTTAGCCATTTTTATTTTCATTTTTGGAAACATATTTTTTTGGCAAGTGGCAACCGTGGTCTGAAGAATTGAAGCAGAGAAGTGGGAGAGCTGATCACGATGCTCGCGACGATGAAAAATTAAGAAAATGATAACGGCACTTGCTGGAAAACTTGTAGTTTTGTGTAAAATAAATTTTTTGACAATCGTCACAGCTCACTTCTATTACAACTAATTGTAGATTTGTGTTACAGGTTCCTGGGGTCCAACTATTTTACTCTATTCTAATTTCGAATCATTCGAAAGTAGTTTTTGGTTCTCTTTTAAGACACTTTTAGACGACCAGTTGTCAATTTAGCTATCAGTTCAATTGTCATTTCAGTTAAAAAGGACAGTGTGTTTAAACGTCAGTCCGGTGCTTAGTTTAGCTTTCTATTTGCTTGTGAGCAGCCATAAGTCAGTTTAACTGATCAGTTTCAGTGTCAGTAAAGTTTCATTTAAACGCTTCAGTTTTTGGTCATTTAGACATAAGTTTAACTATCAACTTAAACTGATAAATGAAAGAAGAATCAAGTTCGAACTCTTCCAACTGCTTTCGTCAAAAGCTTCCCAGTTTCTTTAAAGTATCCGATTTCGTCCTGAGTTTTTAGGAATTACTGAGAAAGGATTTTAGAAATTTAAGCATTTTTATTGAAGTATCGAGTTATGTAGATAAATAATAGACCTCCTATTTTCCGTGAAGCTGTGTTTAGCATGAATGTCTGCATATAACGTTAGAATTCCCGGATCAAGTCTAAGAAAAGCTAAAAGTTTCTTTTAACGGATATTGTTCTTCAAGAGTATTTGGCAAACGGGTTTTGTTATATTTTTTCCAATTGAAAAATTTCAAGCACTGAAAGCTTAGCGTATCCTTGCTTGCAGCTTTCATCCACTGCTTAGAAAATACAAAGAACGAATTCGAAGTTCACTTTGCGAAATGTGACAAAATCGGTGCAGTGAAATAATGGCGTCTATACGTCGATACCTTGCTATAATTTTCCGGTGGAAGTTGTTTTTGAAATGAAGTGATAGTAGAAGCTTTTGGCCTAGGCTAATATTTCTGTGGAACAAAAGCTTAGCTGCAATGGAGACAAAACTAGCCGTAAGTAAAGTGATGCAGGGACATAGTTCTACGAGACATAAATATAAATCAATAATTTTCGTATGACTCTATGGTTCACCTACTTCATTATGTGATGCAGTGCAATAAGTCTCGTGGCAGTAAGGCTTGTATGTCTTATTCCTTTTTTTTCTTGGAAGTAAAAACCCACGGGGTTATTTTCATAACGAATTTTCAGTAAAAGCCAAAGTCCTTAGTTTTTTTTTCTGTGGATTCAAACAACTTCTCGCAATGGTTTTCTTAAACTCACCGTTTACCCTAATTTTTTTTTTTTTTTTTTTGTTTCGGCTCTATAACCCAAAAATCAATAAAAATCAAAGAGGAACAAATGTACTCTGGGAAATCTGGATTTGTGGTGTAAAATTTAAGACTCCTACGAATATTTACTTTTACTAGGTATACAAATACATACTCGCCTCGAAAACTTTTTTTTTTGGTTCGCTCTTAAATTCTTTTTCGAACGGCTAGTAGAAAGCGAAGCGGAAGAAATTTCCTAATGGAACTCTGGATTTGTGGTGTGGAAGTAAGTAAGCAAACTGACGCGAACAGAGCACAGCGTAATAAAGAAGCTAAGGACAAGAGGAAAAAATTAAATTTCACATAAGAAAATTAGCCTAGATCTCACAATAAAGGGAACTGAGTTCCCATTACTCATTTGAACTAAGTTCACTTTACAAAATGGACTCAACTCCCACACAGTGGGAACTAATTCTACCAGTTAGCTTAGGTCTTGAGGGCTTACTTATTATTACATCGGTTTGACTATAATCTAAATCCACTATATATGACTTTATTTCTATTATCCAACCCAAATGGGTCGTAGGATTTTTATCACTGAGCCTAGTATAGTAAAATTTTTATAAAATTAAACTTTTATAAAAAAAAAATTGTTGAAATGCTACTTACCAAAATCTTAGAGCAAGTAATTATGAGCTTTTTAATAATGGTTTCAAAACCAAAGGTACTGGTGGGTGGCGTAATGGTTAGCATATCTGCCTGTTGGCCGGGAGTTTCATGGTTCGAATCTCAAGAGAGGTAAATGAGAGGTCGTGAGGAATTGACAAGTCCTCCATTAGTAAATTCATTGCCATGAAAAGCGCTTTCTCAGAAAATTAGAGGTCCCCTCCATTCCCCCACAAAGCAATGGTTGTGAGAAGTGCGCTAGGCCCCGAGGGCCGAGGCTCTTCGTTCTGTTGCGCCACCCTATTTTTTTATTTTATACAAAGCCGAAGGACAAGAAATGTCAAAATTAATTGCAAGTATTTAAAGCGAGTGTTCATGCTTAGTCGTCGATGGTTGAAAAGAGACTGACTTTATGTATTTTTATTTTACAATTGCATGGTGTTAGTAAATAAGTGAATGGTACAGTTACTTTGGTTATTTTAGGCTGCAACAGCGAAGGACCTATTTATCTAACTTGTGGTACATCATTGAGAGTACAAACCACACTTTCAATGATGTATTACGAGGCAGATACATTTTTGGTACTAGCAAGAGAATTCTTTTAAAGAAGCTGGTATTCATTTAATTTCCACAAAGAAATGATAAGGTTCCTTAGCAGCGATTCAGTGAATTTTTGAGCTAAATCCACGCAAAAATTTTAAGTTTCCAGAGCGCATTTATATTGTAGTAAAATTAAACAAGCCTTACAGCTCTTTGGAATGGAATTCAAATTTGTTTAAGTGTCCGCCTTAGCTTCGGAATCGAAATTTAAATTTTTTGAACGTGATGTTCAGTAATGTTACTCTATGATGATAGATACTGCTGAAAAGTATGTAGAAGTAGATACTCTGTATAATGCAATAGATTTATAATACGCCGCCGCTGAAACAACTTCGTAGCTTTCAAACTCTTAATTTACACAAAGTTTTGAGTTCAAATTATAATAAAAAAACTGCTTTTAACTATAAAATTAATTTTCATTTCAAATTTAAACCCGACCTCCTATGCTTAAACCACAACATCACGGATATCAGTAGTTTCCTTGATATCGAAATAAGGTGCAATTTGAAACCCATCCTCGACTTGTCAAAAAATTCCTAAACCGACACTCAAATTACTGCTCTTAAAATCCATTAATAGATTGGAAGAATCTCTTGAGACATGAGATTAGAGGAACACAACATAAGGCTTTTGTAGCTCTGGAAAGAACTAGTTCAATGAACTAGGTCACTTTATTGAACTTAGTTCTCATATTTAGTTCAGTAGTTCAATATGTTCGGAGGCCTGAATGGCTAAGGGTTTTCATCGAATTTACTATTCTACATTTGTGTTGTTGAAACAAAGCATGACATAAGGGCTCAATTTACTAAGCAGCGATATATCCTAGCTGGTTGATGTCAATAAATTAAAAAGACTTATTTCAAGACTTCAAGAAGGCAATAATTAGGTTTCGGAATGCCAATGGAAAATGACGTTTGTTTAATGGTGCCTGAGGCGTTATCTGATTGTTACGTAGATATTCGGGGTTCGAACAATAGTTTCTCCTCGTGTACCGACTTTTGCGAAGAATTGGCAAGTTCTCCGATAGTTATCAAACTAACATGAAAAACCCCTTTCTCGCTTTACCATTCGCAAACGGCAAAGATGTGCAGGTTTGTTCCACTCCTCACATGAAGGAAGTGCGTTAGGCAGCAGGTCACCCCGAAATCAATGGTTCTATTTTATTTATTTACTTTTAACTGTCCAAAAAAGTTCTAGTTTTGGCTTTGTAAATTGAACTAAAATGAACTAAAGTGGAAAAACTAGTTAAGTAGCATAAATTTAACTAAGTTGATCGAGCATTTACTTGAACTCAACGAGGCTGGTGTACCCCACAAGTGAATCACAAGTTTAAAGCAGTTGAGTAGGGAAAAGCTGTGGTCCTTTCGAGATCGCGATGATCGCAACTCCGGAAAAAGAAAGAAGAAAAATGAAATCAACTACCCATCTTGACATCTTTGACTAGTGATATGCATGTCCCTTTAAGAGTTAAATAAATAAAAATACTATAAGACTATTCCAGTTTTTTTGAAGTGAAACTTCTTATGCGACCTGCAAACATGAAAGCGTTATACGTTTAACACGGAATATTATCGATTGCATACTTTTTGGCACTGCTCTCAATTTGTTGCTATAAAAGTTGTATTAGTGACGCGTCATTATTGAAACTAGTTCTTTGTTCTTTCTTAGTTTTCAATTTGTGCATAGACATAGTTTAGTCCAGAGATAGTTCCTGTCAAGGTTTGATCCCCATATTCCCACAGGAATTGGGTTGGGAACGGAAGATTAGAAACTACTCCACAGATTTCAAAAATTCTTTCAGCACTAGGTGTGCTACATTATCTCCCTTCATCAGTAACTTAGACTATATTTCATCCTTTCAATCCCACAGGAACAGAAACGGGAACGAGAACGGGAACCTTAAAGTTACTCGACCGATTTAAAAAATTCTTTCAACTCAGGGATGTTACATTATCCCTCAGTGACATAGATTTACATTTTATTCATAATATTTCTACGGGAACGGAAGATTCCCACAGGAACAGGTTGGGAACGGAAACTTAGAAACTACTGGACAGATTTCAAAAATTCTTTCAGCACTGGGATGCCACATAATCCCTCAGTAACTTGGCGAGTATTTTATCCCTATTATCCCACGTGAACAGAAACGGGAACGGGGAACCTAAAAGTTACTTGACCGATTTCAAAAATTCTTTCAACTGTAGGATGTAACATTATCCCTCAGTGACACAGACTTATATTTCATTCACATATATTGTTTTATGATACATATTTTTTTTTTTATTCACATGGGAACAGAAGATTCAAACAGGAACGGGGTTGGGAACGGAAACTTAGGAACTATTGGACAGATTTCAAAAATTCTTTCAGCATTAGGATGCCACATAGTCCCACAGTGAGAAAGATTATATTTCATCCCCAAATTCTTACGGAAGAGGAAAAACGAGAACGGGAACCTTAAAACCACAAACCCGAGCAAAGCCGGGCAACTCAGCTAGTAATATATATTAATACATTGATTTGATGAGATTTTAATGTGAATTTCTCGTAACCTGAAGCTGAAATATTATTAACCTTCCTTAAAGACAAATTTGGATTGGAAATGATAGGAATGATCCAACAACCAAAAGGTGAACTACCATTGATGCAGTTTTTGCAAGAAATATTGAAAAAATAGAACTCAAACATTTCGTATCTTACTTTAGTTATCATAATCCCATTTAAATGATAAAGATTTTGATATTTCTCCACTATGATAATTAAAATATACGATCAGTTGTGAATCGTAACCAATGTTAATAAAGTTTGTCTTAAAGAAACAATATGAAATTCACCAAAAATCAATTTCTACTCCTTCCTATTTTCACTTCCACATTATGAAGTTTCACTTCTTCCGCGCGGAGGGACTCCACGCACTTTTTTTTTCGTTTTAATCACTTTACTATTCCAAAGTGTATCCGAATAGCTTTGTGTGGTTGTGTTCTAGTGTTCAGGAAATACTCGGATGCAAGCGAGAATACACATGGGCCCCAGAGATAGTCTTTTTGCATGGTTTGGAATCCACGGAGTTTTGCTTCTTAAGTTTTACTCTGTACACTGGGATGAGAGCTACTCATATGATTCCAACTCAAACAAAAAAGAAAATCGTAACTTGCCTGTCGAGGCTAATAAGTGGGGTGCTTATTATTTGCTACGATTTTTTTTTTTCATCTACTCCCCCATCGAAATTTTGAGGAAAATATCCAAAAAAATGTTAATTTTGTAACATTTTTTTAGGAAGAAATTTCTAGTTCTTATGACGCATACCAATCCACGGTCACCGTCACATGTCGAAGTATAGAATCTGCGAACTGCAATGCAACTCATTACGAAAGCTACTTGAAATTGTGACTTGTTAACAACGTGAACGTCTTTCATAATTGTGTTCTTGTTTTCAAGAACTATACTCACTCCAATCAACTTCAAGTATTCTGTCTTACGTGTACCTACTTGTTGAAGTAAATCAGTTTGTTGCGTAACTCAAATATCTGGGTCTATCCAGATAGTCATTAAATCGTTCAACAATCTGGTTACCATCCGCTTTACTACAGAGCGAAACGCAAATTATAAACAGCGGGCTAATTTATTGAATTGGAAATTAAATAACCAAAAAAAAACTACTTTTTCGAGCCCATTTCTTAGGCCTACTTTTCCATAAACACATCAATAATAATCTACGTCCAACCGGACGCATAACACGTAAGCCATATTATTTTTTCAACTCAGTTGAAACAAGTCAACAGAAAACAAAAAAAATAATAACTCCCCCGCCAATTCGCCGCAGTAAGCTTTCATTCCGAAGTGGCAAGTTTCATTGTAAAATCAACTCATTTTTTCGAATGATAATTATGTCTGATAAAAACAGAAAAAAAGAGTAATTACGTTCGAAATACCCCCGAAAAGATTGCAATATTGTTAATTACGGTAAACATTGGTTAATGTTGGTAAATATACTTACGCGCACAGTGGGCGTAATTAAAACCATAACATGGCAAAGTTGCTGTTCTTGTTGTTGTTTTCTTTCCTTTTTTTTTCTTTTTATATTTGAACAAACTTTTGGGTTTGACTTTATCTTATCGGCAACAAAATAAAGCCCTAAAAAGATACTACTACTCGTACACTGCTTTTACCATGATCATCATCGGTTGCATTTTTATGACTCGTATTCAATTTTTTTTTTTTTTTTTTTTCACAATAAACTGCCCTGGATTATTTTGTTGAAGTAATAATAAGCCAAAAATTTTTAATTGCAGTTTTTACAATTCATAATCAAGTGAATTGAGTTTGCTTCAAGTAGCTAATGAGTTTGGAATTTGTTCGAAAACAAAAAATATCGAAGTGGGTGATTCCAGTTGCAAAGTTCAAACTTAATCGATGTGATATGGCAGTGATCACCTTGAAATGTTTAGTGTTACTTTTACCACAATGATACGACTTGGTTTTAGTGCCTGCTGCTCAAGTAGGAGATCACTCACTAGTCACTACGTTAATTTGGTTCCTGGTAAAACGTTTCTAAATTTGAATATGCATTTATTTCTAGTTATTCAAAAGTCATCGAGTGGTCATTAGATGTGTGAGAAAAGCATAAATCGCAGCATGTATCTGCATAATTTCGAATACCGATGTTTAATTTATGATTTTTCTGAATCATAGAACGTTTTACATAATTTTAATGTTTTTTGAATTCTGATTGGAAACTGTTCTCATGAATTAAGAATTAGTTAATGAAATGTTTGGATACTATGTCCAAACTCGTTTTGGGGTCTTCGCCTCGTTTCATGGTTGGCTAAGCTTGTTGAACTTTAAATCCTTTTAGATCATAAGTCCGGTGAAAACACTAAACAGAGACAGGTAAAAGGATTGCGTACTTTCTTAGGTGGCCATTACAGTTCGGGGTGAATCTGAGCCTCAGCCAAGATCCTTCAATAGCGATTTCGATTTCTGGCGAGCTTTCTCCAGTTTTGCACTCTAAGCCAGTTCAGGTCTTCTTCGGCTTGATTGCCCCACCTAAGATGAGGTCTTCCCCTGCCAAGAGTTCCCTGCAATATTTTCTTCGAAAACCCGAAGAGCCGAAGAGTTTGGGTCCATCCGCTCTACATGGCCCACCCATCGTAGCCGCGCGAATCGCGATGCGAACTCTTCTGGTTATGCCCATGTCGCGGTACAGCTCATACAGCTCGTTGTTGTATCATCTTCTCCACACATTGTCTTTGCATACGGGACCAAAGATCATTCGGAGTATTTTTCTTTCGACACGACCAAGGGGTTTTTCATTTGCTTTCCGTAAAGTCCACGCTTCCGCGCCGTAAAGCAGGACAGAGACTGGTTTTGTTCTCAATTTAAATTTACAAAATATAAATAAAAATAATTTAACTTTAAAAAATTTTAAAGTACAAGTAAAGTACCCAACACGAGCTTACACGAGTCATTTCAGGACTAACAAAAGGATCGTGTAGTTCGTGCTCATCCGTTCAACACGATTTTTGAGTAATTTGAGTGAAGAAAAATCGTGTCGGTTTTTTTGAAACGAAAAAACTCTGGCGAAAAAGATTGTTTTGTTTCCTGTAAGTCAATCTGAAATGAGATTATTGATGACATTTGAGTTGGAAACCATATAATTTAGTTCGTGTTGGTTTTTGTAAGACGAAATCGCTCAGTTGTTTCTAACGGAAAAGGTTGACTATTGGTAGGCATAAAATGAGCTCATTGGAGCCGTTTTTGTTGAAAATCTCTAATTTCTTTAGGATCGGGCATACGATACTGAGGTTCCATTCATCGGATATGCTTTCTTCCAACCATATCTTGCAGATCAACTGGTGCATACTCTTTTCCAATTGGTCTCCAGCTGCCTTGAAAAGTTCGGCATCAAGGCCATCTGCACCTGCAGTCTTATTTGATTAAGGTTTGCAGATGGCAAGCTTAACTTCTTCTGGGTCGGGAGGACGGCATTCTTGATTATCGTCCAAGGTGAATGGGGCAATCTGCCTGACAGCGGAATTTGTGTCCTCATCGCCGCTAAGCAGTCTGCAGAAGTGATCTTTCCAGATTCTCAGTAGTGACTGCGTCTCTATTGCTATGTTTTCCTGCTGGTTTTTAAAGGCTTGAGCTCGGGCTTTGTCTATCTGGCATGATCTTTTCAGCTTTTTGGTAAATCTTCCGAATCTCATTCCTGTCATAGCACCTCTCAATTTCCTCAAACGAGCGTTTCTCATGCTAAAAAAAATTAATAGTGTGGCGCTACAGAGCGAGGAGCCCCTGAGCCTAGCGCGTTTCTCACAACCATGCCTTGTGAGGGAATGGAGGGGACCTACAATTTTATGCCGGATCCGAACGGCTAATTGAGAAAGCGCTTTTCATGGCATGAATTTACTAACGGAGGACTTGCCAATTCCTCGCGAAAGGCGATACCCGGGAAAAAACATTTTTTTGCCTCTGCTGGGATTCGAACCTCGAACCTCTGGGTTAGCAGGTGGACATGCTAACCATCGCACCACGGGTACCACATGCTCGTTTCTCATGCTGCTTCTTTTTATTTTTGAGAATTCGGTGTTCATCCCATCATTTCTCCTTGTAAGTCTCGTTATACTGGTCAAAAGCAACGTTATTCTCTTTTACATCAACATTTGTCGTACCTTTTGTTTGGCTGCGTTTGCCTGCCTGCATTCTTCATAGAAGGATGGGTTTCGGTTTGGGGTTTCGATGGCTTGTTGGCATTGCTGGCCTTCAATGCTTAATGCTAGCTGCATAAGATCCAAGTATAGTTGGAGGAAGACTCGATTGGAAAAGGCACTGGCAATAATTACTTCAAGCTAACTAAATTTCCTTTCACATGACGCAACTGACACACATGTTGTCATAAACATTTTTAATGCGACAATAAGATTCGGAAAAGATTCTGCAAAGTCCCAACCAAGGATGAATTTCATAAAGTCTAAAGATGACACTTTAGCCGCTTTCAAATAACTTCTCAACCTTGGTACCTCTGAGAGAAGTTCTGACTCTGACACCTCATCATAAGCACTAGCAAATTTTGAAACAGCTATTTTCAAGTCATTAATGTTTGCTAAAAGTAAAGCATTCGCCTGTACAACTTCCAACAATGAACCCACCTCCTTAATAGACTCTGTTCTTCTTCGAAGTTCAATGATGAATCGATCAAGGCACTCATGTATTTCCGTAGTTCAGCGCTCACAGAAAGGCCTTCTTTCTGTTGGAATGTCGTATTTTTCTGATGTTTTTATACCAAGGTTAATTGCATCTTCTACGATCTATAACGCCATAGTAGATACTCCTTGGTTTGCCCCCCACGCCCCCCCTTTGCTACTTCACTGCGTGTTCGTGCTCATATCTTTTTCAGTAATTTGAGTGAGAAAACTCATCGTGTTAAACGTGTCGGATTGTTTCAATCGAAACCACTCAGTCTTTTCTGGCGAAAAATAAAGTTTTGTTTCCTATTAGTCAATCTAGAGGGAGCTTATTGATGACACTTGAGTTGGAAATGAAATCGGTCAGTCATTTCTTATGAAAAAGGTTGCTTGTTGGTTGACATAAAATGAGCTCATTTCAGCCGTTTTCCATACTTTGAGACGGATTGAATTGGACCGGTTCCGAACGCTTTATTATTCTCATATTCAAGAGAATTCTTTGCAGTTCAGTCAAATGGAAAAAGGCCAAAGTTGTCCTTAAAAAGCAAACGCGCATTTCTACAAAGTTCCGTCCCATTGCCATTCTCCCATTTCTTTCAAAAGCATTCGAAAAATCCAGTTTAAAACAGTTTCAAAACTATTAAACGATTAAGTTCTTTAAAGTTCTGGTTTTTGACTAAAGCGCAGCTACAAATGAGTCTTACTTTTTGTGACTAATGAAATAAGAATTACAATGAACAATAATCATATAACGCGATATTGGACTTCTCAAAGCCACTAAGCCTACGCCCGAAAATGGACTTTGTCTGCAACGCATGGCAACATTTGATAACTATAAATATTTGTGAAAATTTTTTGAATAAATATTTCATAAATAATCTTAAAAATGTTACTTTGAATTTAATTTCCTGTAAAATTTTATGGTAAAACTCTGAAATACAAGTCGTTGACTAAAAAGAAAAAAATTAACAGGAACAGTTCTCCAAGGCGTTTGGCCTTACTCGAAATCAAAGGTCTCAGTGAGTTCTTTACCGACCATAACGGAGCAGCGTTAATTCTCCAAAGTCATTCTGCATAGTCGTACGAGCTTTGCAGGGATGCCGAAACTAGACATGGCTATGTACATCTCGTCTCTGTAAATACTGTCATACGCGGCCTTGCAATCGATAAAAAGATGGTGTATATCGATATTATATTCTCGGGTTTCGTCCTAGATCTGCCGTAACGTGAAAATTTGGTCTATTGTGGACTTCTCTGGTCAAAAACCACATTGATAAGGACCCATCAAGTTGTTGACGTGGGGTTTCAGACGTTGACATATTACAGCAGACAAGATCTTATAAGCGACGTTAAGGAGGCTTATCCCTCTATAATTGGCGCAATTGTGAGGGTCTCCCTTTGTTCAGGCTCGGGTATATGATACTGAGGTTCCATTCATCGGGCATACTTTCCTCCGACCAAATCATGCAGATCAGCTGGTGCATGCTCCTTTCCAACTAGTCTCCAGCTGCCTTGAAAAGTTCGGCATCAAGGCCATCTGCACCTGCAGTCTTATTTGATTTAAGTTTGCATATGTTAAGCTTAACTTCTTCTGGGTCGGGAGGACGGAATACTTGATCATCGTTCAAGTTGAATGGGGCATTCTGCCTGACAGCGGAATTTGTGACTTCATCGCCGTTTAACAGTCTGCAGAAGTGGTCTTTCCAGATTCTCAGTAGCGACTGTAACTCTACCATTATGTTTCCCTGCTGGTTTCTAAAGGCTTGAGTTCGGGTTTTACCTATCTGGCAGGATCTTTTTAACTTTTTGGTGAAACTTTCGAATTTCATTATTGTCATGGCACCTCTCAATTTCCTCAAACGAGCGTTTCTCATGCTGCCTCTTTTTAATTTTGAGAATTCAGTGTTCTTCCCTTCTTTTCTCCTTGTAAACCTTGTTATACTGGTCGAGCCCTTTTTCTCTTTCCCAACAACGATTCTCGTTCTTTTTTTTAGACTGCATTTGCCTCTGCCTGCACTCTTTATCGGATCAATGGTTTTCTTTCGGGTGAAACTCAGAACATCAGCGGCTGCAGCTTTGAAGTCCTGTTGGCATTTTTGCCACTGGTATTCAATGCTTGATGCTGGCGGCGTAAGATTCAGGGATAATTGGGAGGACACTCTATTGGAGCAGGCACTGACAATCTCTTGCGAATTCAGCTTTCTCAAGTTGCCGTGTTATCATTTCACAGCATTCATTGATAACAATTGTTTAACGTGGCAATGAGAAGCCGAAGGTTTGTTTAAAGCCTAAACCGCTGTTTTGAGAAATTTGTCGTTCTTTATTTTAGTGGCTTGGCGCCAGATTGTGGGCTTCGTATTATACCTTAGCCAAACGAAAGCCAACACTTCCTAGACGTTGTCAAATTTACATCAGAAAAGATCACATGCTCACGAGAAAGACTTGATGAAATAAAGACATGAGATGTCTTAAGACACTCACCTGGGTGGAAACAAGTTGCTTGGACTTTAACATATGCTACCATCTTGATCTTGTGTCTTGAAATTTTATTTTGCCAGGGTTCTTTACGCCAAAATGCCTTATATGCTTTTCTTGCATTCTGTTGTATTTTTTGCAACATTGTATACAATCCTTGTATACTTTACAGGCCTATACAGGAGGTCCTTTCGTGTGTTTTTGTGTCTTTATAATAAAATCAATCTCCACATCAAAATGCATCTTTTGCATTCCTTGAATGCCTTTGCACCTTTTGCATTCTTTGCACTCTTTTGCATTTTTTGCAACATTTTTCATTTCTCTGATTGATACTTTGCATAATTTTGCATTCTCTTGTTGCTACATATGGCAACCTTTCATTTGATTAGTTTGCGTACCTAAGAGGCTTGCCACGAGTATCATTCAAGTTTCAAGTTTCATTTATTTGCAGTTTAAAGTTTACATCTTTAATTTTAATTAGATACACAGTTTTAGAGTTATAGAACCTTATTCTTTACATCTATAATACCTTTAGTAAATTTATGACAAGATTTCAAACAAAGCAATAGAGAATATTATATTCAAGGGAAAACACTACAAAGAAAAAACCCTTATGTAACACTTAAAAACTAAAATTGCACAAAAACTCAAGTATACGAAAACCGCATAAGTTAAAGGTTAAGTATAAGTTCATTATCTGAATAAGAACATCTTTCAAAAAACTTTTCTTGTAGCTTGTAAAGAACATATTTAATTGGATTGATATTTGCTCTATCGTGGAGCCTAGCAGTTGAATAAAACCATGGCAAATTAAGCATTAATTTAAGGATTTTGTTTTGGCTTACTTGAAGCTTTTTTATGTGTGTCTCCGCACAGTCAAACCATACTGGAGCACCATACGTTAGAACCGGTTTGAATACAGTTTTAAAAATTAAGATTTTATTATGTATGCTTAGTCTAGATCTTCTATTGATAAACGGATATAGTATTTTAACTAAAAGATTTATTTTGTGCACTGTGATGGATATATGTTTTTCAAAAGTAAGTTTCTTATCGAATGTGACGAATGTGATGTGTTTGCAATGTTCAGACCATTGGATGTCAATGGAGTTTATTTTAAGTGTGGTTTGGGGAAGGAAACTTTGTTTTCTGCGTCGAGTAAACCATATAGCTTGACATTTGTTAGCATTTACTTTTATTTTCCACCTGGTAAAGAAATTTAAAAGAGTGTCAAGTGAACACTGTAAACTGTTTAGCGCTTCCTGAGGAAGAACACTTGAGGTAAAGAGAGCAGTATCATCTGCAAACATGGCCAGTTCTGTATTGTTTTCAAAATGAGGTAGGTCTGACATAAAAATATTGAAAAGGATGGGTCCAAACACAGAACCTTGTGGAACTCCGTAACAAACATCATGCATGGAAGATTTCGCAGTTCCAGTGTTAACAAAAAATTTTCTGTTTTTCAAGAAGTTCCAAACAATTTTGATAAGGTAGTCAGGAAAATTAAACAGAATTAGTTTGTAAACAAGTCCGTCGTGCCACACTGTATCAAAGGCTTTTTCTATGTCTAGCAAAACTAAGCTAGTCGATTGTCTTGCATTAAGGCTGTTTTTAACATACTGCTTTATTCTAAGTATTTGATGATTAGTGGAATGACCTGCTCTAAAACCGGATTGCTCAATAGGGTAAATATTAGCTTCCTCGACATGGATTAATAAGCGATCCTTTATGACTTTTTCGAACATTTTACTTAATGTGCTTAGTAAGCTAATAGGTCTATAGCTACTTGGGTTCTCTCTTGGCTTGCCAGGTTTACCAATTGGAACCACTTTGGCTATTTTCCATTTTTCGGGAAAATAGCAGAGTCTAATACACACGTTGAACAGAAAAGTTAGATAAGTTATAGCTTTTGTAGGTAAAGCTTTTAACAGTCGGTTACTGATACCATCAAGGCCAGGAGATTTTGTTATTTTCAATTCTTTGATTAAGTCTTTCACTAAACGGTTGTTGTTTATTAAAATGCCTGTTTGGTTAATAGAAGGACTCCATGTTTCAAGCTTTTCCTTAACTAGGCTTTCAGTTTGAATGTCGCTTGAGTGTGCAGAAACTGTATGATTTTGACTGAAAGTTTCAGCTAAAAAATTTGCTTTTTCCTCCTGAGTAACAAATACATTATTTTGCACTTTAAGGGGAGGAATATTTGAGCCTTTTTTTTAATTATTTTTGTTACTTTCCAAAACGGTTTGGATCCTTTGTCAAAACCAGATAACAGGTTGTTCCATTTTTGATTTCGAAACATGAGGATTTCATTTTTGATTTGAAAGTTTAGGATTTTAAGGTTGGTTTTAAATGTGTGCAACCTATACCGAATTCATTTTCTCCTCTCTGAATTTCGCAGACGAATAAGGTGCAAGATGTTATCCGGCAGCGGAGTGAGATTTGAGTTTTGAAAGGCATATTGGGTCTTTAGAATAGATTGCTCAGCGGCACGCTGGATTGTTTTTTCAAATGTATCGGTAATCACGTCTATCTGTTCGAATGACTGTACCGTATCTAATGATAAATTACCTTCATACAAATTTTCAGATATGTAGGTTCGATACCTCCCCCAATTTGCAGCGGAAAAGTTAAAATGGGTATGTGAATTGTTTCTAGAAAAATTAGTCACAAATTAGCCACGAGTATCATGATCTCGAAACGGTCACCATTCTTTCACTCTTTTACATCACATAAGTATTTAGCCATCATTAGGGTTGACCGAAGGAAAGCACTCTGAATGGCCATCTTTTTGATATCGAAAGAATGGTTGTTGCATAATCGAAGCATTAGCATTATTTCATAAGTCGAAGCAAAATGGAATTCAATGAGTGCAGGAAAATTCTTGCACTTTTAACAGCCCTGTAGTAGAAACGTTGACTAAGCGTCGAAGCTTCTGTGTTGTGGAGACCCTGATTCGAACGTAAAACTCAAAAACTTATTTGTACCCCAAACAAGCTTGTCACTAAAACCGGAGAAAAACTTACGACAGTTTGTGGTCTCCAGATGCGTGTTCTTCATCATTAAAGTCAGCAAACACGCGACTCTAAATGAAAATGTTAACTTCTTCCAATGGCCTTCAAAGGAGATGATGAAATTACCCAAATACCATCTTCAGTCAAGGCCGTCACGAGCTTCAAGATGAATCAATGTCTCTCTGCAATGATATGTAGGTATGCATACAAAATGAAAAACAAAAGAGCATGACAGCATCACAACAAATATTTGTTTTATATTTGAATTCTCTAGAGGCTTAAAGTGAAAGTTCACACCACCATCGCAATAGCATCAAATATTAAAAAGAGGTGTGTTTTAAGATGAGGTGTGGTGAATATAATTTCAATCATATAATTCTCGTTCAATGTCAAGAATTTTATTACTCACGCTATTGGTTCCTCACAAATTCAATCAATAAACAATATTAGTCTTTTTAAACTCTGTCATGCATTTGAAACAAGTTTTTCCAGAGATAATTCCCATCTTTTGTCATATCAAATGACATAAAATGGAACTGGTAGCTCGTTCTGAAGCCATAAACTGCACCATAAAGTTATAAAATAAACTTAACATATATTAATAAATATTTTCAAGACTATGTCTTAAGCTTTTTTAATAATTTGACTATCGTCCGACTCTGCAAAGCTACGGCATCTAATCTTACCACTTTTTATACCTACAGGTGTAAACTGGAATTCACATGTTTACGATTTTCCTTTCTAGTATATGTAGGTGCTTGTATAATAACCAAAAATCATAGAAAAGAGCATGACTAACGACCCACAAATCACCACGTTGGCCAGTCATCAGTTCAATGTCCCAAAAATAGCCATAAAACAATTGTGCACGCTTGAATGAAAATGACACACAACACTATATCACTTTATCAAAAATGACGAATGAAAAAAAGGTTTTTAATAGCTTGTGGGCCTCTTAATGGAAGATAAGCTTGCCTCCGCGACACATTCATCATCAAAGGCATAGAGACTGTGTGAGGTTTTATTGAACCCGACAAAGAGCTACTTGTGTCTTTTGAATATGGCAGCAAAATAATCCTTTATAATTAATAGGTTTTTTTTTTTTATTTATTTTTTTCCCCTAATTTTAACCATTCAACTATTTAAATTAGCCTAACCAGGCTCAACTGAATTTTTTCAATTGCTTTGTTTCTTAACTTCTTATGAATGTTTTGAAATGTTGATGTGAATATGCATGGAAATGGTATAAGTGTCAAATTTGACAAATGTTTTATTTCGACATACACGTGTTTTGTAATTTGATAGACAATCAAGTCTACCAAGACGAAAATGAAACGAGACTCTTAGCTGTTGAAAGTGCTGTGTCTTATGAATAAACTAGGCCTGGGCTAACTTGTGAAGTTAATGTAAATTTGGGCAAAACTGACTGGCGTCAAATTCCTTCAACACTATTTTAGCCCTTACCTGCCGATCATCTCTCAGGGAGATGTCAGAGAAGTTTATCATTCACCTGTGCTGCGGGTGCCGGCCGGGGCATAGACACAATCCAGAAAACTGTAAGCAGATAAACTCGCCAGAAAAGGAACACTTTTTCCCTTCTCACCGATAACGGAGAGTATCGGCATACCAATCGCTACATAACAAAAAAATCTTTTGTTATTGTTTTTTTTTGGTCCTGGAGTTGGAACTTTATTGAAATATAGGAATCTTAAAAGAAATAAATTTCTTAAAAGACGTCTTTAAGATCGTGAAGATCACCACAGCTCCTAAGTTCGCGTTTCGCCCAGGTACGGCAATGGTCTCAGTTAGATGTTGCCGTACCCTTCTAAGACGCACCCTTTGGTTTAACTTTTTAACAATTTAACAATTTTTATTGAACAAAAGGATATTTACAATTGATACTTTATTATACGTTACTTATAATGGTAAATTTTTGCTGTGTTGGCACATAAGGAGCCTAACGATATACATTGTCAGATATTTGGATTATGAATTTAATGATTATTGTAGAGTAGAATAGATTGTTAGTATTTCATAGCTGTATAGGAGTGTTCAGTTCCTGTTATCCTTGGAGTTAGTTGCGGTTCAGGATTGGGGAGGTCGGAGGTCTAGTAAGGGGAGTGGGGGGGGGGGGTGATGTAATAATGGAGCAGCTAGCCACGGTGGTGGATTGACGCTGCCTCAGCGTATCAGGCCATTGCCTCATCGTTGTTGAATGTGTCGTCTTCCAATAGTGTCATCGCATCGATGTATCTCGGGTTTGGGTGTCGGTCTTCTTCTGCTATCCTTCTTAGTAAGGGGTTCGGATGGTTGGCCAGGTTTTGCAGTAGGCGTCTTCCAGATTGCACCATGTTTTTCTCTATGGGGATGACCCTAGCTTTTCTTAGAGCTTTCTATTGCTGAGGTTTTTCCTGCGTATCGGATCGTAGCCAAGTCCTGTGCATATGCGCAGAACCTTCATCTCGAATACAGCCAGTTTTTGCATTCCGTCTAATTGTAAACCAGACGGGGAAGCAGTAGGTGATCGTATTAGCTGCTTGTACAGCAACTATTTTGTGTTTTGGCAGAGTCCACTTCTTTTGCGCGAAAAAAAATGTTTGTTTGTTTGTGTTTTGCGAAAGCGAAGATAGCTCTTTTGACGACTGCAGTGGCGTGCGGATTGAAACGCATCAGTTCGTAGAAGTGGACTCTAAAATACTTGACCTGTTTTTTCGGCCTGAGCTGTGTACCGTCGGGAAGGTTAACGCAGATGTTGTGGCAGTTTGTGGCTGATCTCGAACGTCGCCGTCCTTGTGTGGGTCGTCTTATGCAAATTAGCTCGGATTTAGCTGAATTAATTCTGATTCCCCATAGTTTGTAGTACTCGAAGAGCTTCTTCATGTGGTCTTCAACTCTACGAGCAGCCATCACAGGTAATAGTGA
The DNA here is from genome assembly GCA_949752695.1 of Melanostoma scalare. NCBI lineage: Eukaryota > Metazoa > Arthropoda > Insecta > Diptera > Syrphidae > Melanostoma > Melanostoma scalare. Next base: position 149,947,131 of record OX456986.1, read on the forward strand.
GTGTGCGTAGGTCAATGAGTCATCCGCAAAGAGAAGGTTGGTGGTGTTTTTTGGTTGAGGTTGGTCCGAGGTGAAGATGTTATACAGGAAGGGACCTAGCTTCGATCCTTGAGCAACCCCTGCTCAGATGAATCTGGTTGAAGACACGGTGTTGTCTACTTTCACTTAGAAAGATCTGGAATGGACAAAATTAAAGAAAATTTTTATTAATGAACCTGGAAAGCGTAAAATAGTTAGTTTATGGATAAGTCCGTTTATCCAGACACTATCAAATGCCTTCTCAACGTCCAAGAAACACCCAACTGTTGTTTGGTGGTTGTTGAACTTCCTTATAAACGTCCCCTTGGATCTTCAGGAGCAGATGAATAGTAGAATGTTTCTCCCGGAATCCAAACTGCATATTCGGGATGATGCTGTTGCCTTGAGCCTTCGGAGAACCAGATCCTCCCGAATTTTTCTGACGTTGCTGAGTAGGGATATGGGCATGTAACCAGGCACAATGTTTCGGTTTCCCTTTTTGGGAATGGCCACGATCTTCGCCTTCTTCCATCGCTCGGGGACGCAAACTTTGTTCGGATTATACCGACACTTATAAAATTCACTGCACTCACATGCAGTGAATTTTATTTTTAAGCGAATGTGCAAAACATATGACACTTAAAAAAGTTAAACAAAAAGTTTGCAATGGTTTGGCTTTAAGCTACATATAAACTCTTGCTCACGCACACATGAAGCCTAGTTTGAGATGGTCAAGCGGTTTTACTTGTGATGCAACAGATCGGGCCCAAGCTAGATCGTAAGCGTTCGAACGGTTTGATCTCTTTCAAAAGAAAACACATTAGTGCCACGGTAGGTGTCATCACAGGACACTGTCTTATTAGAAGACATGCCGCAAGCCTAGGAGTCGTCTCAACCGTTTTTTGCAGAAGTCGTATGTATGAAGAGGAGGAGGAAACTATTTCCCACCTTCTCTGTTCATGCTTAGATTTAGCTCACAAACGTAGGATTCACCTAGATTCGTGTTGCTTTGATGTCCCTAGTAGTCTTACTCACATCGACGCCCTGTGTCTTTCCCGCTTCATTGTATGTTCAAAATGGTCCCATTGGTATGAGGATACATTAGATCCACTGTGGTACCAAGATGGACCCAACGGGTTAAGAATGTCAGCTCCAGCCGAGCTGACAGCCACTTTAACCAAACATAACCTATCTTTCAGTAGCTCTGAAGACCATCAACCGTCTAGATTCTATATAGATTCTAAAACGTGTTTGTTTAGACGACACAACTCATTGTATAGCTATCGTTAACAATGTGAAGACCAATTTACATGGGTCGATTGATTATCTTTAACATCGTCGAAACGTTACTTTCCTTACTCTTGTGTCGCTTTTTTACAAATCCTGCTCTGGCGAAATATGCAGTTGCATTCCTCCACTGTAACAATTCAGCCACAATCGCTAAAAGTGCTCATCAGTCAAGTATAGAGATTCATATTTTAATCGCACTGGCCGTATGTGAAATGCTTTACCAAACTCTGTTTTTCCCTGCATAAGGATTCTTAAAAGTTTTAAATTAACATGCATCGGTGTGTTTTGCTTAATCTTCTCCTATTTTCCTATTTATTTCCCTGCCTCTTCTTCGCAGAAGCATTAAAGTAGATCGTGATGATGAGGTGAGAGCTGGTAACTTAGGCTCCTTATCATGGCAGCGTCTTTTGGCTTTTCTTCGAACATCTGGAAAGCTATAACAAATAGAAGGTTGCTAACTGGTAGTACAATGGACCAGTATTTAGGTCTGAGTGCTCCAGCTGGTATTTTAAAAACTTCCAACAGAAAAAAAGTAGATCGTGGGAATGTAGAAAAATGTTCGCAAAGGTCTACCACTTTGATAGTCGCCGTTTGGTTGATTGCCCTCATACAACAAGGTCATTTAAGTTATTTGAAAACACATCAGTTTTTGGAAGTTTCTGAATAGCTATTCAATTTAGATTTTTCAAAATGTTTAATGAACTCATTTGGCAACTCTGAGTTTAAGCAAAAGTTTTCGTTCATCCCTTACTTACTTACTTACTTATTGCGGAAGCTACAGCTTGGGGTGAACCTGATGGGTTTCAACAAACATTTTACATCAACAATTTCGATTTCAGGAGAGATCTTCCAGGTTTGTACTTTAAGTCGGTTGAGGTGTTCTTGCACTTGACTGCGCCATCTAAGACGGAGTCCTCTTTTTCAATGCAATGTGTTCTGAAGCTCGTCAAGCCGGAGCATTACTTTTCAACCGCTCAACATTTCCTAGCTTTCATAGTCTAGCGATGCGTACTCTTTTAACTCATGTTGCGGTACAGCTTGATGTTGAATACTTTTCTCCACACTTTGGGCCTTTGTCGAAACCCCAAAAAATGAGGTTAATTCAATCAAATTGTTTGACGATATGCATATGGCAAATCATTCATTGGCAATATGGAGAACAAACAATCTACAAAACACCATTGGAAGCTCATCGCAATTGAACAAAAAAGGAATAGTTACAAAAACGCTCGTTACTTGCTCACTGACTGGCTCCGTAACGCCCTATTTTTATATGAGCCAGGCATTGGAACCCAGTTTTATTATGTCAACTTAACTATTACAAGTTTGCGGAACTGTTGTATCAGGTTAATAATACTTACACAGCAATTGCATTTCTCAAAGAAACTCACTGACTGCCTCTGTAACGCTGTATTTTTATCGGTGTTTTTTTGCCAATGATTCCTTAAGTTATCAATAAATCTTTCAAATATGAATCTCAGGATGTCATGCCGTGGGAGTGAATTGACGAATCAGTAGGCCACAATCGGATAATTATTCAAAGCGCGGTTTGTTCAAGAAGACTGTCAGTTTGACTGACAACACTTTGTATAGCTGGGTCCACTTTTATTTTGAACTTGATTATTTTCCTAGACTAATGAAATGACTTGAAATTTCCAACATAACGTGAGAGACGCAGGATGTCCGTGAGACCCCATGTGAGTAAAATCATTCAAAATCTAAGCTAAAGTAGGGAATTGTGGTATCCGTAGTGTGATGGTAAGCATGTTTGCTGTTTTGTGGGTGTTCGGGGTTCGACTTAAAGAAATGTGAAATTGAAGGAAATCGCGTTGCGTACGACATTGGCAAGTCCCCCGAGAGTAATTGCACTGCCTTAAATAGCACTTTCTTAACTAGTCTTTTAGAGTCGGCAAAAAATTGTGGGCGCCTTTTGTACCTTTCATATTATGTTTGGCAGAAAAAGGCTAGGTAGTGACCGTTCCTGAGTTGTTGATCAGCACAATAAATTCAATGACAATCAAGTGGCGTTTTGATGGTTTATGGTGCCCTAGGTCTTACTAGTGGATAGTAGTAACTAATGAGTTAAATGGCGCCCTCCATTGGACTGTCTTAAATGAGCTTTAGTATTGTTGTTTAGTAGCGCTGTTGAATCAAGCTAGTATAGCATAAAAAGCAGAGCAAATACATCAATTCAACTAAATAATTGTTATGACAAAAATGCTCTTCATTGCCTGCCTGACTGCCTTTGACGCTGTACTTTTATCGGTGTTCGTCTGTCAATGATTCAATTAGTTCTCATTGAAACTTCTAAAGGTAGGTCCTAGGATATGATGGAAACGAAATTACGAGTCAATAACATCCCAAAGCTGGTTCATCATCCGAATCGGTGAAACTGAAACTTCGATTCTCATGCCATTAGGGTAAGGTATGGGAAGGTTTGTTGAAAAGGTTGTCACTGACATGTTGCTGCTTGGAGTAGAATCTAATTCACTACAACTTCATATTTATGGTCCTTTGAGTCTAGCTGCCAAAAAATCTCAGTTTTATGCCGACATGAGTATTGTAGGCGTGTGGAACTGATTCATTAAGCTAGTATTGAAAACACAGCAATTAAATGTATTAGTTGATATACATGTATATTATTACAAAAATGCTTATCTCTGCCTCACTGATTGTCTCTGTAACGCTATGCTTTAATCGGTGGGCGTTCGGCAACCGATTCTTTAAATTAACAGTGAATGTTTAAAGTATGGGCCCCAGGATGTGATGACGAGTCAAATGTCAAATACAAGCCAAACTCGGTTCATTATTCGAATCAGCTGAACCCAAACATGGATTCTCATTCCGCTTGACCAAGGCTTGGCTTAGTTGCTTTAAATGGTTATCAGTGAAATATTGCTGCTTGCTGTAGTTTATCTGTAATTTTTTTCTACCTCATGACAACTAAATATTTTAGGTGCTTTTAATCTAGCTCGTTATTATTAGCTTCTAATGCATTAAATGGCGCCCGACATTGGATTTTATACCGACTTGAATAATGAAGTTTTCTAGTCTTTTGGAATGCAGTTGGTTTCGCTCACACAGCCGTTAAATATTCAAATTGGTAGCGATACAGTTTCCCTTAAAGTTTCTACACACTCCTGTCACTTGACACACAACCCCAACTAAATCTAAAAGAATCAGCGAAGCTGATAGATTGATCCTCGTTGCGATGCAAGAACTGTTGACGACGATTGTATCAGTTTACTTTTGATTAATAGAGGCGTCAATGCTTTCGTTTGGAAAGTTTTGCCTTCAGACCCAACACAAGAGGGAACTTTAGAGCTAACTAAAAGTTATCAACTTCAGATTCTAACTGAGTGTTGACTCAGTCGCTTTTTTACAACGCCGGACTTAATTAAGCTGTAAAAAACTTCTGGCACATACACTCGCGGGAAGAACAGCAAAATCGCAAAAATCAAAAATCGGGAGCCATTTTAACGCATTCGGTTTTATATCTAGCCACCGGCCGGCGGATCACTAGAGTGAAGCAGGCAACTGGCACAGTTGTGATCTTTTTTAGATGACAAAGCTCATAGCGCCTTGAAAGAAAAAGATGATAGAAGAGTAAAAAGTCCAGTGCCAGATCTTGGTTTGATCTTAAAATAGAGTTTTTGCTTCGTGATTCATTAAAGTATCATAGTTATACCCGTGGTGTGATGGTTAGCATGGCTGCCTGTTATCTAGAGGTTCGTGGTTCGAATCCACGGGTATCGCCTTTCGCGAGGTATTGTCAAGTCTTCCGTTAGTAAATTCATTGTCATGAAAAGCGCTTTCTTGATTAGCCTTTCGGAACTGGCAGAAAATTGTAGGTCCACTCCATTCCCCAGAAGGCAATAATTGTGAGAAAAGAGCTAGGTCCTGGGGTTTCTCGCTCTGTTGCGGCCCCCTATTTATTTATTTTATCACTGTAAACTGATTTAGCTTTTGATGAAAGTGACAGCTAAGCTGAGCTGAGCTAAGAAGAGACGCTTGCTGTTAAAGCTTTTCTGTTAAAAGCGAAAAACACCTGTCTATTTCTAGAACTGTGGTACCCTTGGTGTGATGTATAGCATGTCCGCCTGTTAATCCAGAGGTTGGAGTTCGAATCCCAACAGAGGCAAAAATGTTTTTTTCTACGGGTATCGCCTTTCGCGAGGAATTGGCAAGTCCTCCGTTAGTATTCATTGCCATGAAAAGCGCTTTCTCGATTAGCCGTTCGGAACCGGCAGAAAATTGTAGGTCCCCTCCATTCCCTCACAAGGGATGGTTGTGAGAAATGCGCTTGGCCCAGGGGCTCCTCGCTCTGTAGCGCCACCCTATTTTTTTTTTTTTTTTTTATTTCTAGAACAAACTCACCTACTTTGTTCTGCTTACTTTTACTTGAACAAAGAAAAAAACACAACAATCACGCATCCTAGCGCAATGCTCTCAACCGAACCTAGTAAGGAATAGAGAGGATCAAAAAATCTCTGTCGATTCCAAAGAGTTAAGTGAAAAGCGGTCTTCCTGTTGCAGTTTAGGACTTGGCATTTTCGTGTTGCATGTTTCACAGATTCGAACCTTGAACTCCTATGTACCAGGCAGATATGCTTACCATTACGCCACGGCACCACTCGGACTTGGAGCTACTAAAGTCGAAATTCCAATCAAATAAGTAAAACACGTGTGTGGTGCTTTTAACTAAATTTTCCAATAAATACCCATCAACATCGTTAATAGAAAAATTCATTCATGTGTCTGTTTTCAGCGCCAACTGCTAATTACTGCATTACAGCCTTCAACTAAACATGTTAACGATCGTGTCAACCCTTTTGTCATAGCTTAGTCACCACATTCTATACCATCCAACCCTGACCTCGTTTTTAGAGACAAATCACAGACATTGCTATGGGTACGTAACGTAATAGCTTCTATTCAAGTACGAAAAGTGAAAGTCTAGTTGCATCTTGCATGCACCGTCAGCTCAGTGCACGAGTCGGGTTGAAAGTTCTCTAATGACAGTTGGGACAATTTTGTGTCTAAATATTAGACAAAGAGCCAAGTTGTGGAAATAGCTAAACATGTAACTCTAAAGGAAAAAAAAACATCTTTCAGCACGATTTTGTAATGAATGTATAATGGACTGGCTAAAAACGACTGTCTATCAAAGTTATCCCCCATCCCAATTGACATTTTTTGACAGGCTAATCAACTGCATTATAATGCTATCACATAATGATCCATCTGTCAGGCTCTATTATGCTTCTCCTTCCACAGAAACTTGCATGCATGCTGACTGACAGCACGTGATTTACCAACAAACAATAGTTTCCCATCAATGGCATCCGCTTATGGATCCCATTGTCGTTTTTCCCATTTCGAGAGGAGATAACTCATGGCGATATTCTCGGTCTTTTACAACAAGAACAATAACATTTCTATTTTTGTTTTTGGAAAATTTTTCATTCTACTTAAGTAATGTGGTTTGCGTGTCAAAGATTATCTCAACTTGACTCCCCTCTGTCATTTCCATTCAAAGCAGTGCAGCAGCAGTCAGTAGCAAGTAGCACAAACCAGAACCACACTGGAGGTGTTCGTTCAATTGTTTGTTTGCAAATAAATGTGAGCTGTCTAAATGGTGCATTCAACTCTTTTTAAATGATTGTCGTCTCAATGCATTTTCTTATCGCCTTGATTGAATGAATGAATGGCTTGAACTGGAAATCGAGCAGAGACGAGGAGGTCTCTTTGATAAGAGGATTTTCTTTTGTGTTTTGTTTGTTTGTCGTGTTTCCTTTGTAAAGTGGTTTTGTTTTTTATGTTCTTATTAATTTCGAGCATCCTTGGGGAAATTTTCCATTGCTGCTGCTTTAATGTGCTCAGGGTTATGGTTGTGATCTTTTGTATCACATCACGAGAGTTTTCTTTGAACTGGAAAATGGTACTCGTATATTTATAAAACATGGCAACTTTTATTGAGTGTTTTGTTTACCTTGTTGGTTGAGAGAAAGACGGACTGAGTGTAGGTGGATGGGAGTATGTAGGAAAGCAAATAGAAATGACTTGTGGTGTAGCCATTTGGTGTGCAGGCAAAAAATAAATGATTTCTAAATTCATTTTGACTTTGAATTTTGACGTTTGGTTTGATTTAATAGAATAATATTAACACCGGATATGTAGGATATGTATATCTATATGAGCACTTCCTGCCATAAACTTTTGAAAAATTCTTTTGAATCAACTTATTTGTGTTTCGGCGGAACTTTTCAGCTTACAAACTCTTTGACATGTTTTCTGAATGTTTTCTGAATGTTTTCTTATGCCAAGTCTAATGGCGTAATGGTTAACGTGTCTGCCTCTTACGTTCGAGGATAGAATCTTACCGGAAACACAAAGTGTTTTTTCCCCAGCCCGGGGATGCAATGGAGTTACTGGAAAAGTAAACTGATGCCGCGGCAAAAGTTCGCCACTCATTATTCGTAGTGCGTAGCTTCTTTCTAGTCGCGCCAAATAAATTTTGATCTCCAAATTGAATAAATAGGACTGCTCGAATGCAGCTCGTTATGATATGATAAGCCCGAGGCTAATCAGACTGCTACCTACCAGACAATGAACGCTTTGATTCAAGGCCCATGGCTCCTATACGGCCCAGGACTTTGAGGGTTTATCTGGCTCTTGGGCGGCCACAATGTCTGTTGGATACATATGGGAGTAGAGAAGCAGACTCGGGGGTTTGAAAAGACTAGTTCTTCCATCCCTAATGTGCACAAATTGAACGTTAATTCTCTAAGATAAAAATGCGAATGAGTGTTCTACCTAGAGCCTTTTCTCACTGAAAGAATCATCATCAGGTCCTGTAACCCCGCTCGGGGCATAGGCCGTCAACAAAACGTCCTTCTCGATCAGCAGCTAGATACCTTAACTGTGGCCACGTCTTTCTCTGGGAATTAGATTCTGATATCACTGTAGATTTCCATGTTGTTCTTGGTCTTCCAACCCGCTGTGACCCCTGAGGATTCCATTCAAAGGACTGCTTCGCAATATCATCGTTCGGTTTCCTCAGTGTGTGACCAATCCATTGCCATGACCTGTCCTACGCCATAATTCCTGGTTGGATATTGTTTGTGGCCAGCGAATTTTCAGGATGTGACGCAGACAGCGGTTCACAAAAGCCTGCGATTTTCTCGAGATGGTGGCCGAGACTTTCCATGTTTCACAAGCATATAATAGCACGGATTTCACATTGGATTCGAAGAATCTCAGTTTAGTGCGTAAGGAGACTTGACTGGACTTCCAAATTTGGGACAGAGCACCAAAGGCAACTCGAGCTTTATTTATTCTGCTTTTTACGTCCAGATCCGTACCACCGTTTGCTGATACAATACTTCCGAGGTAATTAAATTGTTCGACCTCTTCAACAGGCGTGTCATGCAGAATAATACGATGTTGTGTTGGGGGGCCTGTTTGCATTATTTTTGTCTTTTTGCTATTTATTTTAAGACCGCACGATTCTCCTTTCACCCGTAAGGTTTGACACATCTCGTTCAGCCCACTGATGTTATTTGCCATGAGACATATATCGTCGGCATAGTCTAAATGGCTAAGCCTTTCAAACGTTCTCCATTGAATACCCTACCTCTCAGTTGTACCGACGCTGGCCGTCAAAACATCATCTATCGCCAGCAGAAAAAGAACTGGCGATAAACATCGCCTTGTCTCACACCCTGACGCACCTCGAAAGAGTCGGATAGCTGCCCATTATGCAACACGAAACACCTTGCATTGTTGTAGGACTCCTTTATAATGTCAACAATTTTTGGCGGAATTCCTCTACCAAGAAGTGATCTCCATATACATTCTCGGTTAACTCGGTCAAAGGCCTTCTCAAAATCTACAAACATGAGATTTAGCGTTTTGAAATCCTGCAGACTGCTCAAGAACAATGCGTAAGGTGTTAATATGGTCAACGCACGACCGACCGCTGCGGAAGCCAGCCTGATGCCTCTTGAGTGTAGTCTCAATTCTAGCCTTTATCCGTTCGAGGATTAGAGTTGCCATTAGCTTTGGAAAAACGGACAAAACGGTTATACCACGCCAGTTGTTGCAATTCTTGAGATCACCTTTTTTTGGCAACTTAACAATCACTCCATCCTTCCAATCCCTGGGATAGGTTTCGTTTTCCCAAACAGTTTGTATAAGCGGATGCAAGATACTAGCTGCTGTGGCGGGATCAGCTTTCAGGAATTCCGCTGGTACTACGTCAAGTCCGGCTGCTTTGTTGTTTTTGACGAGATTAATCGATGCTTCAATTTCCGATACTGAAAGGGGTTCGATGTCAATACCCCTGCAGGATCTGCGCATCTCGTTGAGTTGGGGCACTTCAGCACTCTGTTCAACGGAACTGAATGAATAACCATATTTAATAACTCGGTTTTGTTTTTCCTGTATTATACCACAGGTTATCGTTTTGTCGATATTTAATTTCATGAGGAATTAGCAGGCCCTCCGATAAAAATTCATTGTTATGAAAGCGCTCTATCGAATAGCCGTTGGGAGTAGGCAAAAAGTTATTGGTCCCCTCCATTCCTCACAAGGTATGTTTGTGAGAAATGCACTAGTCCCCGAGGCTTTTGGCTCCAGCGTTCTGGGTAAGGAGACATTGTACGACATCTGCACCAGGAAAAAGTAAATGTCACTCAAATATCAAAAAATGTCGGAGGGGAGGGGGGATTTTAAGCACAGAGTCGCTCAAGCAGTGAGTAGTTTGCTGCCTTCACGAGAAAGGAAAGAAACAGTATCTCTCCGACTCGCTGAATTCCAAAGATGATCCTCAGAGTGCTTGCGTTCTTTTTTATACCGGCATTACAAACATTTTTTTTTTTTTTGAAACTCAAAATGGCCGCTACATTCTTCTTTTTTTGGAACGCCTTTATTTTCTTTTATGACTGTGTCGCCCTTCACCTGTGTCGGTTTTATTACCCGACTTTCCGTTTGGATCTAAGGATATTTTAACAGTTATCCATTCCAGCCCTTGTCCGTGGATCAAAACTTAAAGCATTGAACGTGGGGACTTGTAGATCCGTTTTCATTCACCGGTGTTCCGGTGGGACTAGAAGGAGTTTTTGCAAAAGCCTCGCTTCTTCTTTTAACTCTGCTTACGTTTGCAGAAGAGGGGGTAGACTCGGTTACTGGGTTACGAGAAACTGTTATATATTGAGGAGTCAGATCTCTTCTGACCTGTTTGTTCTCGCCGCCGCTACCTAGAGCGGTGGTGGTGCCCATGGCGTGATGGTTAGCATGTCTGTCTTTTACGTGGGTAGTTAGAGCTGCAAAAGAAAACGAAAAATTCGTGAGTGCCTCGAGACAACCGACTGAACTAAAAGAGAGTTTTGTGTTGCGGCAGCTGCTTGTGGTTCTGGTGACAATTCAAGCTGATGAACTCTTTTTGACAGGTCCGCAATTAACTTGTCAGCCATTGCAAAGCGCTGCATAAAATCACAAACAATTTTATTTAGTTTCTCGGTTAGCTTACGATTTTCCTCCAGTATCAGAGATCTTACACCATTGATCTGCTGCTCGAGCCTCGATTCCAAAGATGTTTTGCTTTCTTAGTTGTGTCTGTTTGTAGCTGCTGTGGATTTAATGGGTGCAGATGTTTGTTGTTGTTTGCCACATTGCGTGTATCGTGCCTTTTATGCATTGATGATGGGGTCAAGGCGGGATTAGACATTTTGCAATCTATCAATGGAATTAAGAAGTCGAAACTAAGAGAAAAATACCGAGGTCTGACCCAACTTACGCTTAAAGGCGTCAACATCCCCTTTTCAAGTGAAGTCAAACATCTTGGAGTAATCCTGGATAACAAACTTCTTTGTTCGAAACATGTCGAGTCTAAAACTACTAAAGCACTGTCAGTTTTCTGGAAATGTAAAGGAGCCTTTGGCAAAACATGGGGTCTTTCACCGAAAAGGGTCCTTTGGATCTATACGGCTATGATAAGACCAATCATCTCCTATGCGTCAGTTGTTTTGTGGAATAAGCTCTCGCGTAAATACGTTATTGCCTCGTTTGCCAAACTTCAAAGAACAATTTGTCTGGGTGTTACGGGGGCCTTCCCCAGCACACCGGGAGCTGCTCTCGACGCACTGTTGAATCTTCCTCCCCTTGATACCTACATCATGGGGTGTACTCTCAAGACCATTTCGCGTTTAAAGCGATGTGGTCTCTGGCACAATTCGCACTGGAGCTCTGAGGAACTCGCAAGCAGCATATCTTTTGACTCACGTCTAATGGATATGCCGTCTGACATGACAAGGCTCAAACAGCGTCAAAATTACTCAGTCTCAGTCTACTTTCCTTCCGTTCAGGACTGGTTCGCTCCAGAATCTGAGCCTGGAAAGAACTGTTATCGTATCTTCACAGATGGCTCCAAAACCGACGAGGGTTCTGGTGCTGGTGCCTTTGTTGAGAACGACGACATACGACTGCACTCATCTTTGGGATCATACGCATCCGTTTTCCAAGCGGAGACTTATGCTATCCTAATGGCCTTGAGCCACGTAACGAACAATGGACGGACGGGGAGAAGTATCTTTGTTTGCAGCGACAGCCAAGCTGTGCTTAAAGCCCTTCTCAACCCTCTAACCACTTCGAAAGTGATCCAGGAATGCAAGAGCTCTCTGAATGCGGTCGGAAGATTAAATTCCTTGAGTCTCATTTGGGTTCCAGGCCATCACGGCATAACTGGAAATGAGATCGCCGATGAACTCGCTAGGCAGGGATCTCAGACAGCTTTCTCAGGACCTGAACCGTCGCTAGGTCTGCCAGCGTCCTCAGTGAGGGCTTCAATCAACGATTGGATCTGTGAAGAGCACAACCTTAGATGGCATGCCTCCATTGGATGCAGACAAACCAAGCGTATGCTCCCCAACGTTAGTAAGAAGACTGCAACATTTTTGCTAGCTCGTAGCAGAAAAGACTGTAGAAAGCTTATTGGCGTTGCCAGCGGGCACTTCTCTTTTGCCAAGCATTTAAACGTGTTAGGCTTAAGTGATACCACACTCTGTGAATCTTGTGGAGAAGATGAGGACACCGCAGAGCACTTCCTCTGTGAATGTCCTGCTTTTTCTCGCATGAGGTTACAGATACTCGGCGCAGACATGGTGAGAGCTAGTAACTTAGGCTCCTTATTATGGCAGCGTCTTTTGGCTTTTCTCCGAACATCTGGAAAGCTATAACAAATAGAGGGTTGCAATCTGGTAGTACAATGGACCAGTATTTAGGTCTGAGTGCTCCAGCTGGTATTTTAAAAACCTCAAACAGAAAAAAAAATTACCACCAATTTAATAGTCCAACACTTGGAACCGAAAATGTATGAAAACTTAAAAAAAATCGCTGCACAATGGAAGTGTGTGTCTAGCTTGTCATAGCGTTTGACGTTATTTGATTAGAGTGAGCGGGAAGGAGCCTTCCTACTACTGCCGTATGCGTGAGAGAATAACAAGCCAGACCGACTGGTGCTGTAACGCATTACACAATGAAGCGGCTTATCCTCTCATAAAAAGAAATCACTCCAGAAATGTTTTTCCACTGGTATCATATTTCGCGAGGAATTGCCAAGTTCTTAGATAGTAATTTCATTGCCATTCTCAATTAGTTATACGGAATCGGCAAACAAATTAAAGGTCCCTTCCATTTCTCGCTAAGGTACGGTTGTGAGAAATGAGCCAGGCCCCGGGGCCTCCACTCTGATCCCTCACCTCATTTGTTTGATAATTTATTTTAGCTCGGTTTTTTTGTTAGACTCACTTGTTTTGGTCGCCATGGTGGCTTCTTTGCGTTGAACAGTCTTTGCTTCTCATTTCCTCATCCTCTGCTGACTCTAGCAAAGTTGTCCACCAGACGACGTTACAGCTAGACCTGGATCCATTTCCCCAGTTTCACTCTCTTTTATTGCAGTACCTACCTCTCTGGTTAACAGCTGAGCCGGAATGAGCATTGAAGCTGGAACCTCCGAGCTGCATTTTTCATCTTTCGTTCCCAACCCACGATAAGCTTTCAGTATTAGAGAGTTGCAGGAGTCATCGGTTACGATACTCCCAGCTCCCTGCACCGTAAAAAGTCAGGTATGTTAAAAATGATGTCCAGAACTCAGACTCCTGCCGTGATTGAGAAAACACTTGGTGAATTTTCCCGTTTATACTTTTGTGTTGATCATCTCTTGGTCTCGTTTTTTCGTCCATCTCATGCTGCTTTCTCACAATACAGACTTTTACAGTCTTTTATACAAACTTCAACGTCGCAGTAAAAAAAAGTGTATCTACGCCAACGAAAAGACTGCACAAACTTTTCATTTGCTCCGACTGAATGAAAGTCTGACAGACTCTTATGCAGACTTTCGTACAACTTTCATGAAGGCTTCAGAGTTTTGGATGATCAACCTCTCAGACTTTGCCTGTACAAATTCAAATGGGAAGTCTGAAGTTTGCGTCAAAGTCTGTATAGTCTGAAAGCAGCTTGGCGAGAACCTTCCAGAGTTCTCGAAAGCATATTGTAAGAAAGTCAAGAAAAGCTCAAACCTGTGGCCGAGTTCTGCACACGTGATCGAGTCGTACATGACTGAATTATGTGCTTTTGGCATTTTGGCACTTTAGTACCACATTTATATGACACTTTTTTGTCAGTATTGGAATGAATTGCAGTCGATAAATGAACAGCAGACTGATGTTGTGTAATATAGACCGAATTTTGAAGGAAAAATAGTAGATACTCACTCACTCGATCACTGATGCGGTAGTTCGACCTCTGGTCTTAGGTGGCGCAGTCAAGTACAATAGGGTCTCAATCGACTAATAGGCCATAGCCCATACCCACCTTCTTAGCGACAAATCTGCCAAGTTATAGAACATTACTGAAAGCTGACCGTAAGCAATGTCGCCTAGTTTTCAGTTTTGTTCTAATTTCTCCGAATTGTCGCTCAGTACTTGGCCGTGCCTTGAGAGAGCAAAACTGGGGGAACTTAGTTTGAAATCAAATTTGTTGGCGACAGATGTTCGTTTGGGCCTAAACGAACGTCCACAAACCACAACGAACTGGGCTGCCTACCTAAGTTAAGTTAAAACTACTAAAGCCCTAAGCCAAGAATGGTCATCGGGGAACAAACTAACTTGGAGATATTGCGCTGTCCTGTTTTTCCCAAATAATTCTTTTGAGCGACCCCAAGACTGAACAAACTGAGGTCTTAATGAACAACTCTACGAATGCAATGTCCAAAACTAATATTTCCATTGAAAACAATTCTGAAACGAGTTCCAAATTGGCGCCATAATTATATTTCGACACCACAATAATAGGCGCATATTTGTTTTCCGATGATTCTCTATAACAATTTGTGTCCCACTCTACCAGTTCCAGTTACTTATACGTATCACATTCCGAACTGAAAAAAAAAGAAGAAAAGAAAAAACTGATCGTAAACAACAACTCTTAACAATAAAAACATTGTCCCGTCAACCCGCCAAAATTCCTCAGCGTCACCAAAACCACAAACCCCAAATGCTTACATCAATTTTCATCATCGCGGTCTCTCGTAGGATTTCAAAAACTGATCAAATGGTATTCAAGACGAATTACTTGTCGCAAAACTAGAGCTTTTGAAGGTCAGTTCAAAATTTATGTACGAAAAAGCAAAAACTAAAAACCAAAACAACTAAAAAAAAAACAAACTCTACCCGCTTGCCAACCATTTTTGTGTACGGTGTGTGTATGAATCAGACGTTTGAGTGAGTGAAGAACGAACCGAGTTCAATGCGCTTCGTTCATTTCAAACAATTTTGCATTTTTTGTTGTTTGTTTCTTTCCTTTTCTACTTACACTATTTTAATAAATAAACAAAATTCGATTCCATATTTAGAGACAATTTTTATTGCAGTAGGAAGCGTTGGAATGTAAAAACACCGCTTTTCAAAAGAGAATAGGAAAAGGAAAACCATTTTTTGTGGATAGAATTTCCTGCAAACAAAGATGTGGGCTGTCGTCAGCTTTGAATAGCCCCACATCGACATCATCACTCATGAATATGCAAATCATTCGGATTATCTCTTCACTCAGTACCAAGAGTGTGGCCAATTCAATTGGATTGTCGATTTTATTTTCATCAATTTTGGTTTCCTTCGTTCGTATTTATAGAAAAAAAGGGCATTCGTTGAGGGGAGAAGGCAGAAACGGAGGTCTTCCTCGTTCCTGATGTGCAATTTGCGGTCGATTAAATTAGCGTGCAACACTACCGTGCAAGACCATTCGGTTTTTAATTGCGACTTTTTGAACTATATTTTGGAATGCTGCCAAATAAACTGTCTCGAATTATTTTTACTTTTCTTCTCAATCAATTCATTTGGTAAATATGGCATTTTTGGGCCACTCGTTGAGGCCGCATTGTCAGGTTGCCGGATTCTTTCAGTGAGCAACAAGCTCTGGCACGCATTTTAATTAGTAATTTATTTTTTGCTATATGTGGGCAGAGTGGGCACAACAAATGCGGTGTGTGGCATTATTTGCAGTTTTTATTAAATTTGTTGTTTCTGTTGACTCAGTTATTTCGAAGAGTGTAGGATGTGGCAGACAATTTTGTGTGAAAACAAAATTTTGTTGATGAAAGGTGGGGATTTTGGCAACGGGTGCTGATTTTTTTTTTCGGCTTTTTGAGACAATAATCGGTCGAACTGTCGGGCAATTATTTGAGACGTGATACAATGCAGACAAAAGTGTGGGTATTTGAGACAAGTACCTGGCAGTTTTGTTTGTTTGAAGTTTTTTTTTCTTAGGTCGAATGTATTGTTGATATTTTTTTCAAAGCCAAGGTGGTAATTTATTTTAAAAGATGCTATCATTATGTCAATGAGTGAGAGTATTGATTTTTTCTAAACAGACTGTTGAAAAGGAATTGGGTGTAAAAGAGGCGATGGATGGCCGCAAGGTTGCACGCTTTTAGCAGTACTGTTTACTAAACGCCATTCAAGAATATGGTTGCTACATTTGGTGTTAATAGATGTCTTTTAAGCAGACATACCTATAGAGCTTGTTAGTTTTTGCGATCAACAAAGTAAGATATTGAAATCAACAATTCATAGCATGGAAGTAAAGATTGCAGCCAGAAAGTTGATAATCAGAAGTTTTACGATTCATCGAATTCGTTTTTTTAAATGGAACTTCTTTAGAATTGTTGTGGTGAAACGAAAATGCGTCACGATAAAGAAATAAACACATTTATGTAAAGGATTGATTCAGCGAGAGAATGAGGAAGAAAAGAATACTTAATAAATTACTTTATGTTCTTGGTGTTCTCTTTCTGCGAAGCTTCGTTACGTCCCCACTGTCTTCTACCATCAAGCGCTGTCCATAGGTATACCTCTTATACAGTGGAACATCTATGCAGCAAAACCTTGTTAAAGGACTATTAGTTTCTCTCTCAAACAAATGCTAAGACTAGTTTATAAAAAGATAGCAAATATCTGATGCTGGCGCCTGCATATTACAAGGCTTAAGTATAAAGATGTCTGCTTGATATATTAGAGGTGTGTGGTTCGAATCCTAACAATATTGAAATGAAACTTCTTTAGCAACAAGTGATTTGAAAATTCAATGAAACAAAAAGTCGACACAAAGAAGAAACAAAAGTATTCATGAATAGGATTTAGTCTGCCAGAGAATGTAGTAGAATATTCGTCTGTTCGGACTTTCGTAGTCAGTTTCACTTTTCTGATTCAGAACAAATATTAAAACAAGGCAGAAGTTTTACTTTTGTCATGTTTTAATGGCACGCACACACTTCTTGAAAAAAGGCAATTGTTATAACCTAAGATGTGATAAACAGAATGAGTATTTAATTTTTTTTTTGATGTTCTGTTTCGGTTGGCAATGAGAAAACGGCTTAACACAGGAGGTGTTCTTTACAGGGGGTTTGACGGTGTACGCAGACTATTTTTCAAAATGTCTGATGGCTTTTTGGCTGCCATTGCATCTAAATCCGAAGAATTGTTATTTAAAACATAGCGGTTTCTTTGATAGCGTGGCATACCACATTAGCGGGTCAGTAGTTTGAAGCATTTGAGTTGGAGAGCTGTGGTCCTTTTGAGAGCATGATGCGCGTAACGTCGCGTCGGCAACTTACTCCATTATCAAAAGATTTCATCACAAATGATAATGGACTTCGATTGTCATTCCCTTCTACCATGCCGCCCCAGATTTATAACTAATGAAATAAATCAGGGGCCGAATTTAGGCATCAATGATCGAGTGAGTACTATTTTTTCTTCAAAACTAGCTCAATACTACACAACATAAGTCTGTTGTTCATTTATCGACATCAAGTCGTTGAAATACTGATGAAAGAATGTCAAATTGTGGTACTAAACTACTCGATATCGTGAGAAGTAATGCTAAAAACAAATAATTTAGTAAAGTAAAGTATTACTCGATCACGTGTGCGGTGATTCGACCCCAGATCTCCTACCTCAAAACTGGCCGTTCACTTTGTTTTGTTTCGTATCACACTTTTGTTTCGTTTGACAGTAAAAAAACGTTAACAAAATTCTGCTAACAGTTCAAAGCGCTCATTTTTTGCCACCGTACTTAATCTTCCACGCTGTCAAAACCACTGCGTAAGCTTTTCAATCTGTCCTACTCTACAGATCTCTTCCCGAGTGGATGAAAAACAGCATTTGTCCAGCCAGTCTCTAAAAACGGCGAATCTTCATCACCCTCGAACTACCGTCCAATTGCACTTACTTCCCTTCTTTCTAAGGTCATGGAAACGCTGATCAATTATATCAGCTTAAGAAATGTCTCGAAGAACGAAAGCTTCTTCATGACCGACAGTATGGCTTTCGTTGCAATAGGTCCACTGGTGATTTGATGGTATATCTCACGGAACAGTGGCACTAGTTTTTACATAGATTTGGAGAAAGTAAGATTATTGCGCTTGATATTTCAAAAGCATTCTATAGAGTTTGGCATCAAGCTCTTTTATCTAAAATGCGTGCATTTGGTTTCGATGAGTTTCATCTTCGCTGGATTAGTAGCTACCTTTCTATTCTAACCGTTCATTACAAGTCGTTTTGGACGGCTATAAATCTGAAACCCACAAAATAAATGCTGGTGTGCCCCAGGGCTCTGTTTTGTCTCCGACACTTTTTCTAATTTTCATTAAAGATCTACTAATCGATTAAATTGTTTTGCCGACGACAGTACCCTCAGCTTTTCATATTCGTTCTTTAGTTCACATCCCTCCTCTTCGGACGTGGAACTAGGGCGGCAACGTATGTTAAGTTCATTAAATTCTGATCTAGACAGCATTGTCCAGTGGGGAATAAAAAACCGCGTAAAATTGTATGCTTCAAAAACTCAATGCTGTCTTTTGTCTTTGAAGCGAAACTTACCTCCCTTGCCATGCCAAGACTGGCTCTTGCATTGTTGAAACAGAACAGCTTTCAATCCTCGGTATGTGCATTACCAACCACCTCTTGTGGAATAACCACATACTTGAAATCGCCAAAAACGCTGCAAAGTGCTTAGGCTTTCTTCGACGATGCAAGAAATTTTTTTCACCCAATGACCTGGCAGTCATCTACAAAACGTACATTCGTCCTAAGATGGAGTATAACTCCCGTATTTGGGCTTGTGCTCCTTCAACCCACCTCAATCTTTTGGACAGTGTTCAGAGAAGAGCCTTTAAAATGATTGGAGATACGAACACCATTGAAACTTTCACGACACTCGAACATCGTCGTAATGTTTCTTGTCTCTCCTTATTTTATCGTTTTTTTTTTACAGACAGTGCTCTAATGAGATTGCCAACTGCATTTCTCCCCTTAAACAATTCAACCGTAATACTCGCGCTTCTAGGAATGCTCATCAGTTTACCCTTGAGTCCAATTTCAGACGTACTGTTAAATACAGAGATTCCTTCTTCAGCCGTACCACGCGAATGTAGAATGTATTGCCCAGCTCTATTTTTCCCTCTCATTACAATCTTCAGGAATTTAAAACTAATGTGCATCGGTATCTCCTTTCAAACTCTCTCCCTTTTTCCTAACGCTCGTACTGTGTTACTTAACATGTTAAGGGTAGTCACAACCCCTAGAGTGCGCGAAAAAAAAGAAAAAAAACATGCTCGGCTTAAATTGGAGCAATACGTCTCTCCAACATTAACGAGCAAATTCGTTTTATGAGTTTCCCTATCGCAAATGTATACACTTTGGAGAATTAACAGAAGTGAATGCTCGTCAAATGCGTTCGCTTTGTAGAGAAGGCAAAGGATTAACTATCCTTTTAATCATGAAATCGGTGTTGCAAAGAATGACATTGGCAATTCGATTTTTTATATTTTTTAAACTTTGCTCAAGCTCCATCCAAACTACCAATTGTTTGAAATCTCTCCAAAAGTATGGGCGTGCAGAACTTACGCTTTGTAAAATCAGTGATCGCCAAGTGATTTCAGTTTACTATAAAAAAATAACAAAAATCAATGTCGAATGACGATGACGGTGATCACTTCAACCAATTCACTTGTTTCGGTTTTGAAGCAATCGTTCTTTTACGGCATTGCCTCAATCCTCAATGAGTTTAAGTTTCTAACTGAACTCTTCTCCTTATTAAAATTCTCCTTTTTTGCTCCTTGCTGCTCTTGATCATATCAAAAAACCATCTTGAACCTACTCAGGAAGCTCACGCCCTCGAGACCTGCAAAATAAATTGTGTTTTTCAGAAGTATCTATACAAATTAAAAAAAAAAAATGTTAATTATCAAATTGACAATAATTAGAAGCAGTGTCGCCAAACCAAACCTCTAAAAACCTTCTACCAAAAACATTTGGCCAAACCTGGATCAAAAAATGTCCCTTTTATTTGATATCTGCAAACAACAAATTGCACCTTAACAATAGGAGTTGAAACTGGACACGTACTGCCTCATAGGTAGGCATGCCTTACCTAACCTAACGTAGGACCTGCAGTAGCTACTGATGGACTTATCGTTTTAGCCTTCATTAGCATTTATTGCAGCTTTGATATTTCGCCGTACACACCCCTTCCCCCCATCCTCCCAGGTTTCTGTTAAACGGAGCGAAGTTTTAGAAATGGATTGGCCTATTCATCTCATGAGTTTGAATTTTTACACGTTCTTGCAATCTCATAACAAAGCTCTGTTTTAAAATTATTTCTCTGCTTACTATTAAAAGAAAAAACTTTTACCTATTTGTGGCCATCATGATGATTTACGAAATATATACGTTCTCTTTTCTAACGTGGGAAAATAATGTTTTCATTAATAGTTTCTCTACGCTTTTCAAAAACTCATCAATCATTTCCACTCCTGGGAACGGAAAACAGCACGTTTCTATGAGTCGAGTTGAAAAGAACAAAAACAAAAATCAAACAAAACTTGCATCAGAAGCAATAAGCAATTAGCTTGCTAGCTATACATTCATAATATAAACCTACATTTTGTATAACTTGATCTAGAAAACCGCGTGATAGTAATTTTCTGCCACAGTTAGCAGCAGCACATGAGACACGCGAATGCCATTGCCACACCAAAGCCATACCATCTCTCCATACACACAACGTTGTATATAGCGCTGCTCTACTCGCAATCAATTAAAACTTTTTATTATTATTTTAATTATTATTAGTTATCCAACATACAGCAGCTAAATAGGAAGTGGCTACGACACACCCGACCCCATTGGCAATATAAAGAATACTACGCTACATCGTATAAGTTTAACAAACTCGCACAAAACGGCTAAAGCAAAGCCAAAGCAACATTCTTCAATGTTCGTTCCCTTTTGTGGGGCGGCCAAAGTAACCTTGAGTTCGTCGTGCACTAAGCTGGTCGAATATACGAGTGCGATACTCTAAAATGTTGAGTGTCGTGAAACCATACGTTGGAGTAAAGTTAAGGCAGTTTTCTTTTCAATGAGACGAGATAGGGTAGAGCTTATAGGATACGAGTATAAACAACATTCTAGAGATACTTTATCTTTGTATCTACATATCTATGTTGTTGTAGGTGCAAAATCAACTATGACAGGTATAGAATATAAACTGGTTCTCTATTGAACAGGAATTTTTGAAATGAAATAATATTCCTCCACATATTTTGAAACTTGATTCTAAATAGAGTCAAATTATACTTCCGGCTTAGAAGTGTGAAGTAAAGGTCATGAAAAAATTTGTTGTTATGTGTAAACGTAAGCATCAATTGGATACTATTGTGAGGATTGAATTGGCATGTTTGGGACAATCGGGAGGTACCTTAGATGTCAGCCTAATAACTTAAGTAAAAGTTTGCCCATAATTCGATCGATAAATCCAAAAAAAGGTATAGGTACTGGGTACTGGCATTACATTTTTCCATTAAATTTAGTTCCTGAAATGTCAAAAGTGCTGACGGGTGGTTAGTTTCAATGTCTAATTTTTGAGTCGTCTTTTGCTCCACGATCACACAGGCAGTCTAAACCATTTTCTTGTTTGAAACGAGAGACTGTTTGGAAATTTTGTGCTGTTTTGAAAAGGTCGTAAGCAAACCCAACTCATTTGAGAACTTTTGTCCATTGAACCTCTTTCTTGTTCTACGATCACACTGTAAATCAAACATCATAGTTGCAAGTGCTGTTGTTAGAAAGGAGTTCTTTGTTAAGATTTTTTGTATTTTTTTACAAAAGGCTATGTTTCATGATGTGGATGGCTCAAATGGACTATACTCTCAAATGATCGTGCTTCGTGCTCGATGATCACACAGGAAATCGATCGTCTTTGGTTGCCAATGTTGTTACTTGAAGGGAGTCTACTCTTAACTTGTTCGATAATGGTAAAAAAGGCGATGGAATCACCATTTAAAAGCAATATTGACAAACTGAGCCATGCTGTCGAAATCATGTCTTTAGTGTTCGACGATCACATAGAAGTTCAACCATCTTTTGCAATTTTTTTTTTGTTTAACAAGACTGTTTGTTCTGATGCCATATTGTACGTAAAAAAGAAAACGAAAAAAAATTTATTTTAAGACATCTAAAGGTCGCTTTGAAAAAACTTTCAAAGGTTGCGCTGTTCAACGATCACACAGGAAAACGATCACCTTTCATAGCCAATGCTGCTGTACAATGGAATCTACTATTAACATGTTCGATAATTGATACAAAAGTGAAAAGACAAAATTTTAAAGCATCTAGCGGTAAATTGAGGGAGGCTGTGAAAATCTTGCCTTCGTTTTCGACGATCACACCGAAGATCGACCATCTCTTACAATTTTTTTTGAAGTAGGACTTTGCTGTTCTGAATTCTGATGTCCGGCTGTATATAGAAAAGAAAACGAATATATCATATTTTGAAACATTAATGGGTCACTTAAAAACAGTTCTCAAATCTTTTCTTGTCCACAATTCAATAGATAAATCCAAAAAAGTTTAGGTACTGACAATGTGTAAATAAAAGCGAATGAGTCATGTCGCTATCGAGCTAAAATGGGAAAAACTTATCATTTTCATTTTATTTTATGTCCACGTCCACATTTCAATTCATTCAGTTCCTGAAATGTCAAAAATTCTGACGGGAGGTCAGGTTTCATTGTCTAATTTTTGAATTCATAGCATTGGAAGAACTTAAGGACGGCAGTGGAAGATTGAATAGTCCGTAGACGTGTAGATTTGAATCTCGCTCAGGGTATCTACTTTTTCTATCAGTCCCCCGTGTAATATAAACCCCGCCCTTAAAGTTATAAGTGAGATTACAACCACCTTTTTTTCTCATACAGAGAAGGGATGGTTGATACCGTGCTACCGTGAGTCGGACGTTGGTCTATGTTTTTCAGAGTGGAATCCTCTCTTTCAGTTAAAAAAAAGTGCAGACCTTCCTAGTTTGTTCCCTAAATCTTTTTCAAAACGTTTAAAAAAAACCTTTCTTAGAAGGAGTAAAATGAGTCAGACTGTCAAGGAAAGTGGTTTTATGCTCCACTATCGGACAGGAAATCAAATATTTTGTGTAAACCATATAAAACCATTGGCAAACCCAACTCATTTAATTACTTCCACGGTCAAATGATGCGGAAACGGTCAAATTACGCTTTTCGAGCTCAACGATTACACCAGAAATCTTTGATCTTTGCATTGAAGGATTATACGGAAAATATGTTTGGTACTTTTTAGAAGAGACCATGATCCATGAACTCCTTAAACTTAGAGGCGTCTAAGGCTCAAGTTACTCATACTCTTTCATGCCCCGTGCTCGACGATCAAACATGAGATCGATCATCTCTTGCCGCCAATGTCTGGTGCTGTTTTGAAAAGGTCGTAAGCAAACCCAATATATTTAAGAACTTTCAAGGTCAAATGATTGAATGGCAAATGATGTTGTTCGCCGATCACACAGTAAATCAATCGTCACAGTTACCAATGCTTTTCTCTGAAAGGAGTTTACTAAAAGACGATACTCTCAAATGTTCGTGCTCGACGATCACAAAGGAAATCGATATCGTGGCATGAAAAGAGTTTACTGTTTTGATGTTTAGTATGAAAACAAAAAACCGTAAACCCAGCAAATTTAAAAGCAACAAGTGATTAAACTGAGCGAAACTGTCAGAATCGCGTACGTCGTGTTCGACGATCAAACAGTAGATCGACCATCTTTCGTGACCAATTTTGCTTTGTTTGATAAGATTGCACAGTTTTTGTTTAGATGTCTGGTTATATATAAAAAATTAAAACAAAAATATTAAATATTGAAACATCTCTGAAAAAGCTGCCAATTATTCTGCTTTGTGTTCGACGATCTCACAAGAAATTTATCTCCTTTCTTTGCCAATGTTAATGCATGAAAAGAGTCTGCTGTTAAGATGTTTGACACTGGGAATAAAAAGTAATAAGCACTTAAATTTGAGAGCATTTAGTGGTCAATCGACCGAAGCGTCGACAATCGCATCTTTCTTGTTCGACGATCACACTGAAGATCGATCATTTCTTGTGACCAACTTTTAATAATTTGTTTAACATCACTATACAGTTTTTGTTTCAATAGCTGTGTTTTATTGGGAATTTCTATATTCACTTCACTTGCGAGTCTCAATAAAACGGTTTTTTGGCTATATTCACTTACCAAGTTCAATTTCACATAAACTTCATTTACCAACCATCCCTGTTGTTCACTTCTGCAAGTGAGTTATTTTTGTCCACGTACGTGGACTTCACTTTAGAGTTGTTGTTTTTCCATGAGCGATTTCTTGCGATGTTTTGCTGAAGTGAATATAAATTACCAATAAAACACAGCTAATTTTTGTTTATATATGTATAACAAAGAAAACGAAAGCATTAATTTCAAATGTATCTAAGGGTCAGTTGAACAGAATTTTTAAAATTCGTGTTTTGTGTTCGACGATCACACAGAAAATCGATGATCTTTCGTAGCCAATGCTGTTGAGAGAAAAGAATTAACTGTTTGTTAAACTGTTTAGATAAGATGATGAACATAGCAAATTTTAGAAAACCTCTATCTATATCAAGACTAAAACTGCTAAAAAAACGACGTTTGTGTTCGACGATCAAATAGGAAGTGGGTGATCATTTGCTGCCGCCTTTGTTGACGACTATGCTATTTAGAAAGTTTGTACTGGTTGTGAATGATCATCGACAAACAAGCTTTAAAGGTCACTCTGAAGGAAACTGCCAAAATGGAATTTTTTGTATTCGACGTTCAGAGAAGATGTTGTTTACGCACTTGGAAGGCCATGTACACAATACATTGAAAAACACCCGAAGTTTTGATTTAAACCCCAGAATAGAGTTTCTTTTGCTTAGATGTAAGAAGTGGTTTTTTCTTAAAAGCATGTAGTGTGTATAAACTTGTTATTTCTTAGTATGACCATGGAAAAACAACACGTTGAAGACCGATCCAATGGTCCTGAAATTGAAACTGCCCTTTGTGTTCGACGATCAAACCACAAGTAGATCGTCTTTGGTAAACGATTCCGTTGTTTGGAAGAGTGTATTGCTTAGATGTGTGACGGCACTCAGAAAATACTATTTACACATCAAATTTGAAGACACCCAGTGACCGAAAAAAGCAAAGCTGTCGAAATCGCATCTTTTGTGTTCGACGATCACACCGTAAACTGAATATCTTTTCTTGAAATCTTTTCTTGAAAATGGTTCTAATTTGGTTTTTTGGTTTGTTTTATAGGATTGTATTATTTTTACGCCTTGTTCTTCTAAAAACGCATAATCATCACATCAAATTTTAAACTTTATAAAGGTTTAATGAGTTAAAATGTACAAATTACTTCTTTTGTGTTCGACGATCACACTGGTGGTTTTGTTATCTTAGCCAATAGTGTTTTTGAAGGGATTGAAGTGAAGGGCTTAAGATATTATTACTGCTATGATAAAAATTGGTCGCATCACATTCATAAGCATTTCTGGGATTAACGTTTAAGGGCTTAAGTGAGCGAAACTGTCAGAGTGGAATTCTTGTGTTCAACATTCACACAGGAAGACGATCTTCTTCACTATTCAGTTTTGATGTTTGAAAGGAGTTTGGTTGTCGTAAGCACACATGGCACTGTTTCAAAAGACAACGAACTGAAAGCAAACTTAACGAACTAGTGATTGGGGGTATTTAACACTTTAAATTTTTCAGATAATCTAGCTTTTTTCAACATCTGATTGGTCAGAAGTTAATTATTTTCTTGGAAACGCGACTTCTGACCAATTAGAAGCCAAAAAGATAGATTCATCCATAAAACTGAATTTTGATGAATGCGTCTTTTGAGATCGTCAAAATGGCGAATCAAGGAATGTAGTGGTAGTGTGAAGGAACTTGTTTGCATTATATGGCCATGAAAAAATTATATTGGGGCACATTCAAAGGCCAAGTGGTCGAGGGTTTCAAAATGGCACCAATGTCCTCAACAGTAGACATGAATTTGAATATCTTTAGTAATTTGTGTCAACTGTTTTGAAATCGGGCCTATGAGTTTACTGCACCTTAATACAAAGCAAATATTCATAAAAAAACGTTTTCTTATAAATATACATTTGCATTCCACTCCCTGATATCTGAGAAAAAACTATTTGACATTATTGATTCAACGCTCCCTCATACGTCATACCATTCTGTCTCGAAGAAAGATGATATCCATCGTAATGCCTGTATGAAGCCAAACAAATGTGAGTAAATAATTTGATACTTGAACTTGGAATGGCACAGAAACGAAGAAAGAAACATGATTATATCAACATTGACAATCGGAAATGCGAAATGGTTTAGGGGTGTAGACTGTAGACTCTAGGGAGATAGAGAGAGAGAGGAGGTAGATAAATGCAATCCACGGGATTATTTCCAAGGAAATCAGCTTGACTTTGTGTGTCTCTTCAATTCGATATGAATGAAAGGTAAACTCACACAAATTGAAAAATAAACCTTCTTCTTCTTTGATGATAAACTTAAAAGATTTCTGCCCTTTGCTATTTCAGTTGTCAATGATTGTTCGACGCATATCCGTTTTTAAATTGAATTTTGAGGCATTGAATATCATACACCGAATCGAGTTGAAGAATTTATATTAAAACTTTCTGAACGATTCGCGTCCCCTTCAAATAAAAAACTTGCCACTAACCGACATTATTATTACTATCCACCCATTTATAGGTGAAACAGTAAAAATTAACCAAAAAAAGAAAATCAAAACGGTAAAGAAGTAAAACGAAAAGCGAAGAAAAAAAAAAATTTATCGGTGAATTTCAATTTCGCGTCGAAGCCAAAGGCTCAATTTCGATCGAAAAATGAATATCCTTGACAATGGAAAGTATCGCCTCAAAAAGGACTGGAACAGCTGTTCGATACCATCGCTTGTTGACATTGACGAACATGATGACATGAGTGCCACTATGCCAGCACCAACAAAAACGCCCAGACGCAGTTCCATAGCCATTGGATTGCTTAACAAAACAGACAAAACTGCCAAGCGTCGAAGCTCGATAGCTGTAACGTTTCTCGGCAGGCGTGATAGTCATAAGGTGAGATAAGAACATTGGAAGGTTGCCTAGGAAACCAAACAAATAACAAAACTCCTCTTCCTTCATTTCAGATAACAAAGGATACAAACTCCTTCTATGAGTCAGCTGTGCGAACAGAGAAAAGCGATGGTTCCCCAAAAAGTCCTGAAATAATATTCACCTCGGATGAGAATTTCCATGCCTCTTCGCCGAAAGAGGTCGATCGTGGTGTTTATTTCGAAGATGCTTCCGATTCGCAAAATATATCGAAAAATTTAAGTGTTTACGATTCTCCGGTCGATAAGGAACGTAATCGCGGTCGTCGTAGTTCGTTGCAAACCAAATTAGATCGTCGCCGTCGTAAGAATTTCGATCCAAATCAAATGAGTCCTGAGTCGTCGTCGGTTTATCTTGAAGATGATTCGAATATTGATGATCAATTGGCATTCGAAATGGAAGCCAGTCAGTATTTGCAACGTCAGAAACGTCATTCGTGGTGGAATATTTTTGCACCTGATCAACGCAAGCAGAGGTGAATTTTTTTATTTTATTTTTTCTTTTATGTTTTGTTTGTTACAATTTTATTTTCTTGTATCGTGGGTGTATCTAACAAAAGTGTGTAAGTCAACTAACACAGAGGGTAATAAAATTTGACAGACAAATTGCAACGCATGACGCTAAGGCACTTAGTCAGGTGTCAATGATTATGTACGTTCTTGTTTGACGAGTGCAATTAATAACAACGTTAATTTGTCGTCTGTTAGTTCTTAACATGTATTGCTGTAATTGAGAAGCTTGAGCTTGATGACAGCTGAAGATAAATGCATGTCTAACAATAAATTGGCATGCAATGAAAAGAGGGCGCTGATGTCGATGTTGAATTTCTCAGGGGAATGAAATGGTATTGTGTGAAATTAAAGACAGTTAAATTAATGGTTAGCATATCATTCACATCTTGTGAACCTTTTCATGTCATAACAGTCGATATGTCGAAAGGTTTGCTTTATGGATCTTTGTTCATAGCAAACTTAGAAGATATAATTTTATGGATTCAAAGATCAACACAAATGGGACGCACAAAAGTGTGGAAGTTTTGTCATTTTTTCTTCTCCTTTTACTGCTGTTAACTGTCAAAGCAAGCAAACAATTTCCAAACTTTGGGTTCTGCTTTCATTTTGAGTCTTTTTCGTAGAATAGTCCAAGCGAAAAAATGAGGCTTGAGACAATTCTGTGATTAAGTAGATTGATTCTCAATCGCAGGGCTTAAATAGTGTCATTGAAGCCTCAAAGTCAGATTTCAAGAAAACCCCGATTGATTTTGTAAGCGGCTTACAGCAACACGGTATTGCATCGCACGCATTGAGCGGCAAAGCGGCAGAGCGACTAAAATAAGAACAAAATTGAAAGCTGAGCGATAGAATGACATGGATCAGTCGCAATTTTGTTCTTATTTTGCCACACTACCACTTTGTCACTCATTGCGTGATCGTGGAGACACACATCTTTTGCCACGCTACGTTACGTTCATTATTATTCTTTCGCGTTGCGTTCCATTAGCTTTGCTTTGTGGTTCTTCCTTTAAGGGCAAAAGCTTTTAAACCATACGCTACTCAGAGTGGCCTTCGCCCATCGATGTGAAAATAAAACTCATATAACTTTATGGTTGACATACACCTGCGCGATCTGGCGGTATATTCGAAAAGTAAGAAGGTTCAACTGATCGCAATTGCAGGCCACTTTGGTTAGGGCAAATTTCTTAACTCTGTAAGCAGATATAAAAAATAGATATTACTAAACATTGGAAACCTTACCTAAATCTGGTTAATGTCATGCAATTTAAACTTAAGCTCCTCACAGTATTTTCAGTTACGTCTGCTTACGTTACCATTATGTCAAACTGAAAGATGAAGCTAAAAGCTTCATAAAAAATTTAGTAAATCTGTAAATTGCATGAAATTATTTGCCTTCGTTGAACAAGAAATATCCGGCCCCTCTGTAGCGAAACAATAAGCTTTGGGTTGGAGTGACATTACGTTGTTTTGTACATGAACCTGAAACACATTCAGGCTTCGACTTCGACCCTGTTACTTGCGTTGAGCTTTGACATTATGATTTTGTTGCTATTTTTTACATTCAAAACATTCATAAGTTCAACAAAACTGATCTCTTTGCTTTGAGTTGGAGTTACGTTATGTTATCTTGTACACGAACCAACGAAAAATCGATGTCAAAATGACAATGTGATAGAATGTTCTGGTTTCCTATGATTGAACTCAATAACGTAAGGCAAAACCGAAGCTAAAACAGTATTGAGATTTGCGCATTATGCATTTAGCGGTTTGCTGTTTTATGAGAACATACAGTATGTTTAAGGAAGTGCTCCGAAAGAAAAAGAAATACGCTACAAGCATTTAGAAGTGGTTGACCCAATTCTCAGTTGACTGTTCGGAACCAAAACAAAAACCTCTAATGTTATAAAATGATTATACTCATAGCCGTTAGACGAAACCGAAGCATAACTGAACTAACTGGAGTGTGTTTCAGACATTGTAGTGGTGCCAAACCGTCACATCTTTGTTTGAAAAAGGCTTTTATCTTTCTTTGTAGGGAGTTAAAACAACCCCCATTTCTTTTATGTTTGCCTCGGAAACTGAAAGCCCAACGCCTTCAATCTACAAAAGAAATTCAGATAGACTTTTTGAGAATTTCGAACTTTTCTGATCCCAACTAAATGTTCAAGTTCTACTTACTTTGCATTATACTGTTTAATTCTTAGATCGAAAGTGCTCCTATCATCATAATGTGTGTTTTTGATCTTTTTGTTTGTCAATGACTTCCTGTTTGTTTATACTAACGATAATATTTGCTTGCATTAACTAGAAAACTATTCTTCTTTCTTTTAAAAAGCTTGCAAGCAGCAAAAGAATTTGTTTGGATAATGCAGTGCCACTCATTCAAGACAAGCAAGTACTTAATTAACAAGTGTTCGGTTAATTAGGTGCTCATAAATAAACATTTTATTAAACTGTATTTACTTAATAACATTCATTTCCGCTGGGCACTGGCGTTCACTAAATTATTTTTGCTGACCACAAGGTGGCGTTTGACATTGAAGATCATCTTATTTCATAATTTAAGTAAATAATTGTAGTTGATAGAAGATAACAAGTGCAGCTGATAATTCTCCAAAGACTTAACGAGTATTTACCCAGCTGATATTTCTCAAAATTACCGAGCGAGAGCATTTTTGGAAGAATTTTATCAAGCCACTGAAAACGAAGTTTTGAGCTAAATGCCTCTAAGATGCTTGCTGCACTTATTCATTTTGCATTTAACCTGCAAAAGAAATAAATAGCAATAAAATAACAAACTTGCCTTTGAAGTCTTTAGATCCTGAAAACCACAATTTAGGGAGCTAAGCTTGGGATGGAAAATGCTAATTAAATTATCAAAAATTCAATTGGAAAATTTATCCACGATTGAATTGACGTCTTGGTAAATATATATTTATTCATTAGAACACCGTAATTAAATCGGAATGAGCGCTGTTAGTTACAAGATGGGGGACCGTCCGTAACTACTGCGTGCTGTTGTCATGTGTTATTTGTTCTATGTAGTATGTAGTAGTTTGTCTTGTGGTGTATCAGCCAAATAGTCTTTGTCGCCCGGCTGCAACCCCCCTACTCCGCAGATTTATGTGTGGAGTAGGTTTAATGTAAATGTAAATGTAAATGTAAATATATATTTATTAAATAAAAAATCAAAGACAGCTCATTTTGTAGACTTTTTCAAAAGCAAAAGCAGTAGAGTTGTTTTGGCAGCACTTTGTATATAACAATGGACGTTTAAGGTTCACAGTTTAAAAAAAGTTGAAGTTTGTGAATGAATAGGTATTTGGGAGAAATGTGAACTAATTGCTTAAGAATTTCGACATTTTTTCAAAATGTCAAGCAGACCTTTGTCATTTGTCACCATTGTGGTTAAATGATAAATTTCGCCCAAAAAGTCACAATCTGATGGTAGAAAATTTTTTATTCGATCTAAGGAAATAAAAACAATCCGATAAGAATACTACTCATTCCACGAAAAAGATTAACAAACATGATTTAGTTACCAATAGCAGCGATCCACTTTGAGGGGCTTTTAATTCGCTGATAGCAATTAGCGAAAAATTGCTTTAAATGTCTGAAAATGAGTGCGAAAAAGCACAAACAAAATTGAAGAATTGATGCTAGGAATAGATAAGTACAACAACTCCAATAATAATTTGACACACACATCGCACAATTAAGAGCCACTGGTTTAAACATTTTCGTACTTTTCTCTGCACTTTACAACGCGATTAGTTCGATTACTACAGAGACAACTTATTTTTGACCCAAAACTCTCTTCGTGAAAGAATTAGCTGAAGGAAGCCCAATCTATTTCTTTCGGTAGAAAAATGAAGACTGTAAACTGCTTGTTATTTTGACATTTCCTTACACAAAAGTAAGAATTCCAGAAATATCAGAAAAAATGTTTTTAACGAGTATCACCTTTCGCGAGAGTAGATTGCGGTTTGGCCTACAAAATGAAACCTTTTCATTTGCTAGGCTAGGTTTCAATGAAACTTATTCGAAACCTGAACGCACTATTTCCAACATTCCAGTAAGTCTGACGTTAGTAGTGCCTCTGCTGAGTGCAATTGGCTGTCAGATTACTCACTTCGCATTTCAGCAGTGACTCTTCTCACTCACTCTCTGGAAAGTGAAATTAGCAAAATATCGGAACTGCTGTCAGATGTCGTTGACATTCTTTTACATGTCTTCAGCTGGAATTATAGTGTTAGATTCGTTCGTTGAACTTTACCGATTGTTGAGCTATGTTTGCTTGACAACGGTTCGTTACCTGAACTCGAGGCGAGTTGAGTGCAAAAGCATGGCTCAAAAAACACTCAGTTTTACAATCAGGGCGAGTTTAAGTTTTTTTTTTAAACAACGGACGTTATCCTAGGGCTTCAACCAACAAATCAATTGGATTAGATCATTTTAAACAAAATGACAGCTGCGGGTATAGGGAGAATGAAACATCTGCAGCGGAACGACAATGTCTTTATATGGGACGAGCTATGATCGAGAATTCATCAATGAAACGGTAGTCAAATTTTTGACAAGTTGCTGATAACAATCATTGAAATGAACAGAGCTCTTATTGTTGAAGATAAGAGCTGGTCAATGGAATCAAAATTGACAGTTGAAATCGAGTGAGAATCGAACAACCTTCAACCTTCATAGACACGATTATGTTCCGCATCATTAAAATCAAACTCAATTCCTGGATTCCGTATCGTTCAAGACGACTGTCGTCTAAATTTTGGATAAAATAATGTCAAAAAATTTGAAAAACTACCAAAATGTGTAAAACTATAAAAAAAAATATTCTTCAATGGCGGAAAGCGAAGTTACATTACACAATCTTTTGACAATATGATCGCTGATAGACAGTAAGTTGTCCAGAAGTTACGTTTCGTTCATTAATTGAATTTTAGTTCATTAATTGAAACTGATCAAAATCATTGAAATCAGTTTATTTTTTCTTGTAACGCCGCCGCGGTTTCCGAGATTTTTTCTCAAAATGGCACCTAGATGATATCGTTTGCTGTTAAGTTTTACAGTTTTACGCATTGAGAACAACACCAGCGGGCAAAATTTTTTTTTTCAAAAACAAAAATTTTAGTTCATATTTAAGATTAGACAAAAATTGGATAAGGTAAGCAAAGCAATATCCATCTTGTGCTTACAAGTCACATTACCAGACCTTTCACAAGAACGAAAATACAAACACCCGAAACGAATAACCTCAAAATTCAGAAAGATAAGAACAGATAGGTACCTTTCAAAAAAGAGTTATTAAATGTTACGTAGGTATTATCTTTACCCTCACGGATGTCACTTACTTGTGTTCAATCTTATCTCGGATAAGACGCCATTCAACATTCAACAGGTGTCTACAAGTTGAGATGTTTTAATTAGCTCATAATTCATAGTTAATCAGCAGTTAATCAGAACGAGTGATAAATTCATAAAAAAAGAGCTTCCAACATTCAAGTTCTCCAAGAATTACAACGCATTCACTTGTAAGTCTTCACCCTGTTAAATACTCACATGACAGTTCAGTGACAGGAAAAACATTTTTTCAGAGTAAACTCGCTGGGCTTTCAACCTAATTCAAGTTCTTTCGAACTTACTCACCTCGCGTTGTTGCTTTTCTTAATCATCACCGGCAAATGAGCCATTTTTACATGACATTTAATGTGCTTTTTCCTCATACCTAGGCTATCTTCGCGACTAAGTATTTCTAAGACCATCTCTGCATTTAACCGCATTACACGTTTAATGTCCTTCATGACCAAACGACGACAACCACTTCAACCTAAGTGCATACAAATTCTTCAGAAAATCGCTTTAGAACTCATCCACACATAATGTCATGAAATTAACCATCATCAGCAAGTAATATCATCTTTCGCATCAAATTTCGTTCTCCTTATATTCCTTGCATGACCTAGCTCAATATAACTTACATAAAACATGGTCATAAGACGACAAACAAAACAAAATAAACAGCCAAAAAAGAAAACAACACCGCAATATGCTATTCTCGTGTGGAAGGTCAAACCAAATTATTGCCCTAAAGGCAAACAAAGATACTCGGATTACTTTGTCTGGGCCGAGGGGTAATAAAAGTTTATAGCCTTCGTCTTTGGTCGTTTGAAAGCACGAAAAAGAAGTAACAGCATCAACCAAAATGTGGTTATATAAACAATTTCTTTTTTGGTTTTTTTATTATAAAAGATCACTCATAAGAATCGGATGCTATCGATGCATCTTGTATCTTGGATTTGTAATAAAATCCGTGGGTCTTTGATTTCCTTTGGCAAAAAAAGGATGCACATTAATCCATATTAATGTTTTTATTTATAGAAAAGTTAAAAACTTAATGAATCGGTGATGCATGCAGTTACCTCAGAAGCTACCGCACCGAATGAGCTCGCATTTGTTGAGTGTTTCTCTGAAGTTTACTCAGAATCGGTAAAGTACACAACAATGGGTTTTCAATGTTACAACTTCGTTAAGTTTTTTTCCCGTAAACCATCAAACACCTGCCCATTTTAGCAGCACCAATTCCACACTGTTATATCTTTTCCTAGTTGCAGACATAAATCGTGTTCTTTCCCATGACCAACATGATGTTCTTGGTTTTTCAAAGCATTGTAACTTTCTTTGATTTTCACTTTGTGGAATCAACGCAAAGTAATATAATAACACTAGCTGTGCCCGCGACTTTGTCCGCGTGAAATAGTGACTTTCAGCAGCATTTTTTACTTTTTAGGAAATAAAACTTCTGGCGGTATTTCCAAAAAAAACATTCAACCCCTATTTCAACACCTTGTAGCCCTGTTAAAAATACTTTTGAGACCGTAGTTTTTGAATTCCCATTTCCGTTCCCGTGGGAATATAAGGATAGATATATATAGCTAGTTTAATAAAATCTGTTTAGCAGTTTGAACGGGAGACATACGAAAAACATACCGACATAGCTACATTCGCATTTTCAATATTAGTAAAGACTCCCGTTCCCGTGGGAATATGGTGACCGTTTTCGTGGGAATATGTGGATAAGTTAAAGTTAATGTTACTCCGGGATTATGGAGCATTCCAACGGTGGAAGAATTTTTGAAATCGGTGCTGTAGTGTAAAAGTTCCCGTATACGTTCCTGCTCCCGTGGGAATATAGGGAAAAAATATATAGTCTATGTCTTTCCTCAGGTTCTGAACAATCTTTGTTTAAAATTTCATTTAAATCGGTTTATTAGTTTGGGCGGGAGATGGCAACATAGAACGACGGACAGACAGAGCTCCTTTCACACTTATTATATTAGTAAGGACTCCCGTTCCCGTAGGAATATGTGGATGAATTAAAGTTAATGTTACACAGGGATAGTGTAGCATTCTAACGGTGGAAGAATTTTTGAAATCGGTGTTGTATATAGGGAGCCGTAGGAATATGGGGATGAATTAGTTTTTATGTTACTCGGGGATAGTCTAGCATTCTAACGGTGAAAGAATTTTTGAAATCGGTGCTGTAGTGTCAAAGTTCCCGTATACGTTCCTGTTCCCGTTGGAATATAGGGAACCGTAGGAATATGGGGATGAATTAGTTTTTATGTTACTCGGGGATATTGTAGCATTCTAAGGGTGAAAGAATTTTTGAAATCGGTGCTGTAGTGTCAAAGTTCCCGTATACGTTCCCGTTCCCGTGGGAATTTAGGGATAAATTGTAGCCTATGTGTTATTCTGATGTATAAACTATATTATTGGAAAGTTTAAGTAAAATCCATTCAGTAGTTTTTGCGTGAAAGAGGAACAAACATACATCCACACATACAAACTTTCACGTTTATAATATTAGTAGGATATAGAGATTTTAAGGCAATAGACCATAACTTCCTGTTTTGAGCCACTTCAGCAATGAACTGACATATACTTCGTCTAATGTCCTCGATTGATGAACAGATTGAGCATTTTCCCCAAAAAAAAATCCATTATCTCTTTGAACAATATGTTCCATTAAAATCTTTTACCCTTCCTAATAAAAGTTGTGAATAAAGGTCTTCAAGGATCCAACATCTTCTTAAACAAAGGGGACAGCGCGTGTAAGAGATAGAAAAGATTGGGAATTCCAGAGCTTTTTGATGCCTACAAGTCTGCAAGGAATTATACTTAACGAGCAATGAGAAATTCAAAGATCCGGTTTTTCAATTCTAGGTTCAACCCTAGTACAAATATATCAAAAACTTTGTAATACATTAAAGCATTAGGAACCTCCAATAGAAAGACTGTTAATGGAGATGTCTGTGAAAGGAGCCCCGATGATTTAAACAGAGACTTTGCTTCCAATTCGATTTCCTCAATTGAACGCGACCATATTGATGAAAGATTATATATTGTAGAGAAATCGCTCATTCCAACAAATTCTAAGAGTCTTAGCTTCCAAGTGTATATAGTGAAATTTTCCCGAAAAGGCTGAATTTAAACCTCTTCTTCCGCCTACCAGACTACTGTAGTGTGTTCCAAGCGGAAATTCCTTCTGGCTTATAGAAAACGTTGTGTCCTCAACGGATTTTCGCATCTTTTCGGACAGTCAGGCTGCTCTTAAGGCTCTTGCCCCTGCCTCTACAGAATCTGCTACGGTCCAAAACTGTTGCACGTCTCTAAAGGAGATGTCAGAACAGTTCAACATTTACCTTTCATGGGTACCGGGCTACAGGGACATACCAGGCAACTGCATGGCAGGCGAACTCGCCAAAAAAGGAACAACTTCTCATTTTCGACCTGAAAGGAACAATATAGATATACCTATTGCTACATGTAAATTTTTGCTATAGCAGGACGCCTCTGAGAAGATGAGCACTAAATGGATGCAGAACAAACTAATTTGGTCATGTGTGAACTAGAAACGTTCA
The DNA here is from genome assembly GCA_949752695.1 of Melanostoma scalare. Classification (NCBI taxonomy): domain Eukaryota; kingdom Metazoa; phylum Arthropoda; class Insecta; order Diptera; family Syrphidae; genus Melanostoma; species Melanostoma scalare. Next base: position 149,983,986 of record OX456986.1, read on the forward strand.
AAGTATCTATGTTTCACTATAGTTGTCCTTTCAGGACACTACCTAATAGGTAGACACGCCAAAAGGACTTGGTGATGTCTACTCAAATGACTTCTGCAGAAGCTGCATGAACGAGGGGGAAGAGGAGACAATCCAACATCTCCTTTGCTCATGCCCTGCACTTGCTAACAGACGGAAAGCTCACCTAGGTCATTATATTTTTTCGACGACACCAGTGATTTGGCTAATAAAGACCCAAATAGTCGCTCATAGTCTCTCAAAATCATAACTGTCCAAGACCTATATCGATTCTGCTTTTTCTCTCGAAGGTTTTTGAGCAACTTATCAGCAAGCACGTGCATTCTTTTCTCAATGTGATCAACCTATTACCACCAAAGCAATTCGGCTTTAGACCGAACCACAGTTGTACTACGGCGCTCTTTAACTTATGGTAGATGAAATTTGAATGGAGCTTATTGAAGACCATGTAACTTCTCTAGTATTGCTTGGTTTCTCAAAAGCCTTTTGACACAGTTCCTCGCAACATTATCATTCTCAAATTGAAAAACTACTTCGCTTTCGAGTTCACAGCATTAAACTTATGGAAAATTTGGAAAGTTACTTGGTAGGTCGCTCACAAGCTGTCTACTGCAATCAAAAAACGTCAAGTGTTCTTAAAATGAAAGCTGGTGTCCCACAAGGATCCATCTTAGGTCCACTATTGTTTACCTTGTTTAACAATGACATTCCCTTAATTTTGAAATGCTCTAAGGTCCAAATATACGCTGATAATGTGCAGATGCATTTTAGCTATCCGATAGGTCAAGTTGGAGATTCCACTGAGTGAATTAATGAAGACCTTAGCTCAATAGCCTCTTGGTCGAGGAAGAATAAGCTTATGCTGAACTCCAGTAAAAGTCAAGCAATATTTATTAGCCGCATTAACATGGACATATTAAAGGGGTAACTCTCACACTGTCAAATCAGGCTAAATATCTAGGTCTCATTTTTGACAAAAAACTGACCTGGAAAACCAATATTGAGGAAAGAGTAAATAAAGCCAACGTTGCACTCTTCTCCTGTAAAAAAGCCATTGGCGGGAAATGGGGTTTCTCGCCCCAAATCACCCATTGGCTGTTTACCTCGGTAATTAGACCGATACTCACATACGGGGTGATAGTCTGGTGGACAGCACTAGACAAGATGATCAACTACAACAAGCTGGCCAAAGTTCAAAGAACGGCTAGTCTGTGTATTAGTGGCGCACTGAGGACAACCCCATCGGACGCCCTCAATGTACTACTAGATCTCACACCCCTAGATATCTTCAGCAAACAAGTCGCAGCTAGCTCAGCTACTCGACTCAGAGCTACATCACAGTGGACCAATAATCAAATCGGCCACACTACCATTCTAGATAACTTTAGATTCTTACCGAATCGATCCGACTACACCACCCCCAAGTTGGTGTTTGACAATAATTTCCAAGTAACCATACCTTCAAGAGAAGCTTGGGAAAATGGCGCTCTTTTGGAAATAAAGCAATACACTTCTACACCGATGCGATGGTTCAAAAACCAGCGAAGGTGTGGGAAGTGGAATCTACTCAGAAAAACTGAATCTCAGTCTTTTCTTCCGCCTACCCGATCATTGTAGTGTGTTCCAAGCGGAAATTCTGGCGATTAAGGAGGTGCTGTCTTGGCTCAAAGAAAACGTCATATCCTCCACGGATATTCGGATCTTCTCAGACAGCCAAGCTGCCCTTAAATCTCTTGCCTCTGTCTCTACAAAATCCATCACGGTCCAAAATTGTCAGATGTCTCTGAGGGAGATGTCAAATCAGTTTAACATTCACCTTTCATGGGTGCCAGGGCACAGGGACATACCAGGCAACTGTATGGCAGACGAACTAGCCAAAAAGGGCACGACCACTTCCCTACGCTCAGAATGGAACAACATAGGTGTACCTATCGCTACATGTAAACTCCTATTTAGACAAGACGCTTCAAGGATAACAAACACTAGATGGACTGAGAGTAACAACTGCCTTGCAACCAAAAAAGTTTGGCCGTGTGTTGACTCAAAACGCTCGAAGAGTTTGTTGGCCCTGAACCGTCTGTATCTAGGTTCTACCATAGGTGTTCTTACGGGACACTGTCTAATAGGGAGACACGCCAAAAGACTTGGTGTGTTTTCCAATGATTTCTGCAGAAGCTGCATGGACGAGGAGGAGGAAGAAACCGTTCAACACCTTCTTTGCTCATGCCCTGCACTACTTCATAGGAGGAAAACTCATCTCGGTGAATTCTTCTTCGATGATACTAGCGACCTAGCTTACATAGACCCTAAAAGTCTTTCGAAATACATTAAAAGTTCCACGTGGTTCGACTAGCAGGTGATTAACTGGCTAGTCCCGTAATGGAAGATTAATAAGTGATCAACTCGTTAATCTTACATCGGGTTTCTGAGATCAGTAGGTGATTAACTTGCTGATCTCTGTGGTATCACAATGGGCCCTTGCGGCCTAAGTGTGTCAGGCAATGTACTCATTGACTGACAGCCACTTCCACCTAACCTAACCTAGCATGGACATTCAAAACTTACCAAAACTCTGCTTAGAAGGATAAGTGTTCTTCTTCTTCTTCTTAGGTGGGCAGTTCGGGGTGAACCTGGGCCTCAACCAACATCCATCTAAAACGACTTCGATTTCGGCCGAGCTCTCTCCAGTTTCACACTCCAAGTCGGTTGAGGTCTTCATCCACTTGATTGCGCCACCTAAGACGAGGTCTTCCCCTTCCGCGATTTCCCTGCGATATGCTTTCGAACACCCGACGAGCCGGAGCGTTTGGGTCCATCCGTTCTACATGGCCCAACCATCGTAGCCTCGCGATGCGTACTCTTCTGGCTATGCCCATGTCGCGGAACAGATCATACAGCTGGTTGTTGTATCTTCTTCTCCACACATTGTCTTCGCATTCGGGACCAAAGATAGAAGAATAAGTGTTACCCTGTCAAAAATCGCGGTATGACATTTGATCAAAATTTCACCTGGGGAAATCTATTGTTGAAATAGTCTCAAAGATATACGGATCCCCTCGGATTCTATATCAAGTTGGAAACTGTCTTCCTTTCAGGACTAAGGCAATGCTGGTCAAGTCACTTTTATTCCCAATCATAGGCATGAACTACCCAGTTTTCTGTGACCTTGATTAGATAGCTTCTCCTTACGTAAGCTGAAAGTAGCTGTAAATAGTATAGTAAGGTTTGCCTATAAATATTGGAGAATATTGAATGAATTGGAATATTGTTCGAAGAGAACATATTTCTGGTTATGTTATGGATTTCCTTGGAATGGAGTAACAACAATACCTCGAATTTAAAACACTAACTTTTCTATTTAAATTTATCACAAGAAAAAGAAGCTATATGTATTCTTTGTATATTTTAAAGCTGCTTCCGATACTGTCAATAGAAACTCACTTATATATAAGTTAAGTCTGGTATCTACAAAATTTCTAAACGATTGGTTTTGAACACTTCAGCTTTTGTTTGGAACGGCAGCAGAATGTCAAACTTTTTAAGTATAGAGGCAGGACTACCACAAGGCTGCGTTCTCAGTCCTATTCTTTTTGCCTTTTCATTGACAATATATTAAATAATTTGCCTGGTAATGCTTTTGTTTGTGTAAACGCATAAAAGCCCTCCTCTATGCAGATGACCTAGCGATCTAAACAGTTATCCCCCTTACACTTCAGCTCCAAATTAAAAGGCAAATCAGGAGCAAAAGAACTGCTTTAAAACTTTCCATAGGCTGCCTCAAGAGGTCGCATCTATCCAAAATAGTGCTCAGAGCAACTCAATTCAGCGAACAGTTAAATCAAATCTGCGAGGGCGGTGTCACGTTCAAATTAATTGAAAATCGAAAAGTTGCAAACTTATCAAGCCCCTCTCGCATCATTTCCAAAGATAAAAAAAGACTGGATTCTGGTAGCCATTTTTTAATAAAATTTGTAAAGAAAATTAAAGCTAAAATAAAAAGCGCAAGATAAATAAAAAAAAAAAACAGTTTTATTTTACATTGTTTATTTGAGTAAATTTTACATGAACAGAACTTAAAAGTATGTCAAGTGTTTAGCGTTCAAAAATATTTATAGGGAATGTAGATGTTAGGCTTTTTTCTAATTAAAATTCTGTTCGAGCTACATATACACGTATACAAAGTCCTACAACGCCGCCGCCGGCTTCACATCCTGGATATACGATGCAAATGCCTTATCTTCCTGGAAGACCGGATCGGATTCATTAATAAACTTTGCCAAGATTGGATTGTCAAGCATTGTTGTGTGACTTCCTTCCACGAATTTCAATGTCACGGTGCCATTTGTCACCTTCGACAAACAATAATCCTCTTCAATGTCCTGCATGGCAACTTCTGATGGTCGAACGAGTGTTATTGGAGCGTTCAGCGTAATCAAACTGTCAAGGTCTATTTCAGCTGCCATTTTAACTCGATTGAACATTGCATTTACCATTGTTATGGCATAATCCTTACTGTAGACGTTTTGTTTTTCCACGAACTCCATAAGCTTTGCGTTCTTCTGTTCGTAGGTCTTGAGTGGCAAGAATATTTTTGCTGCTGATTCTGGCGTTTCGTCGGGGAAGATTTGACTGAAAATTCCTGAAAAGATTAAATTGTAGAGATCGTCGTCTGTGTAGTTTTCACCCAGATGGCCTATTGCCAGTTTCTTTAAGAAGTGTGGAGCACCATCTATCAGGAGAACTTGTCCCTGATAACCAGCTTTTTCTAAAAGGCCAGCGAGGTGTAAGGCTACGAGAGTGCCGAAAGAGTGGCCGACTATGTAGAACTTTTCTGCAGACTTCAACACCGATTTGACGTTCTGAAATGTACAAACAAAATTAGAAAAAACGTGTGAAGTTATTAGACCGATTTACCTCAAAAACAGATTCGGCAACGTCCTTGATTGTTGTTAGATGTGCTGCTTGGTGGAGCTGAAGAACGGTTGTCCTGGAGCATAACCGTTTACCAATGTCATACCAAGTCTTGCCAGCTGTTCCTTCGAGCCCTGGCACTATTATGCTTGGATTCAAGCACATTTTGGATGTATCTGCAGAGGTCTGTAGTGGATACAGAACTTTGTTGCAATTGGCTTCGTCTCCCAGGTTGCGAAGCAGAAGTTCCATGCCTAAAGGTTTATTTTCGGTGGCTATAACTAGTTTCACTACTTCAGCTTCTTCTTTTTCCCTTGCCTCTGTATATTCCTGAAGTTTTTGGAACGTCAGCGATCGGAGGTCCTGTGGTGATAAACACAACTCGAAGTTCCTTTCAAGTGTTTGCTTGATCTCAACTGCCATTAAAGAATCCATGCCCATTTCGGAGAGCGTAGTGCTGAGGGAAACGAATTTCAAATCCTTTATGCCCATGATGTTCATCACGGTCTCTGTAATACTTTCATGACCACCTCGTCCAACACGTTTCTCAGCAACAACCATACTCGATACAATTGAATCGGGTGATGATAGCAAATTGTCCAACTCTTGCAGGCACGATGATATTCTCTGTTGCAGTGTTCCACCGATTTCCATGTCTATCTTATCCTCTGCCATGTCTGCCACTAGTCCAACTTCTCCCACAGCTCCCCATTGAATGGCTTTGCCAGGGAATCCATTCGCAACACGGTCTTCGACCACTCGTTCCATTACCGAATTGGCCATTCCATAATTAGTCTGACCAGCATTGCCACGTCCACAGGACACACTTGAGAATACAATAAAGTGTTCCAGCTGCGGACACAATTTCCTCGACAACTCGTCAAGGTATTGTGTGGCAAAGGCTTTCGGAGCAAAGGACTCCATGAATTTGTCAGCTGATTGATTGGCAAATATCGCGTCGCGAAGTACGACTGCCAGGTTAAAGATACCACCAATTGGCGCTAGTTGCATTGCTTCTCTGAGGAGTTTTTCACAACCAGATCGGGTTGTTATGTCTGCTGTGCTCACCTCCACGTCGCAGCCGTATGTCTTCCAAAGCCTAGAAAGAAGTGATAGTTCATTACAAAGTCACAAAGTACATGCTTCCTACTCACGCAATCCTATAACGCTGATAGTCCTTAGAGATTCCGCGACTCGAACTAAGTACCAACTTCCTTGCACCTCTCATAGCCATCCAATCGGCCAACTCCAGCCCAAATCCACCGAGACCTCCTGGGATTACATAGGAGAGCAAAGGGTTGAAGTACACCTGTTTCAACACATGAACCGGCATTGTGTAGGGAACATCCGGATCACTTCGGATCTGTACTAACACCTTTCCCATGTGTTTGCCTCCAATAAGATGCCTAAAAGCTTGTTCCATTTCGCCTGCTGGAAACACTGTGGATGGCAGTGGCTTGATAATACCACCTGCTATATCGTCATCAATTATTGTTTTCAGTCTCTATAAGGAAGAACGTCAATTGAAACATCGTCAACTAGAGCAGGACTGGTATACATACATTGATCACATCATCGGGAGCAAAGAACAGTGAATCAGCCATAACAGCGTGGAATGTGAGTTCTTTTAAGAAGCAACCCATTCCCAGTTTACTATCGTTGGCCATGTCGAATTTACCGATTTCTAAAAAGTGTCCACCATGCCCCAAGCACCGAACTGATGCAGTCAACTTTTCTTCTGACAAAGAGTTCAGGACAAAGTCAACACCCTTGCCGTTGGTCTCTTTTTCAATCATGAACTCGAATGAAGTGTCACGGGAGTAGCCAATGTGTGAATCTTAAGAATGAAAAAATGATTGTATGAAAGAAATTTAGGTATCAAAGCTTACCCTGCAGTTGAGGGAATGTCTTCAGCAGGAATTCCCTTTTCTGAGCTGTACTCACTGTCGTGAAAACCTCCAAGTCATAGGCCAAAGCAACTCTGATTGCTGCCAGACCAATGCCACCAGTGCCGGCATGAATCAGGATGCTTTTACCTTTCCTGATGTCGGTTGACATAAAGAACGCATAATACACCGTGATGTACACAGCCGGTACTGTGGCAGCCTCTTGCAGAGACCATTCTTCCGGTACGTTCCAAATAAGATGTGATGGCTTGTCAACATACGACGCTACACCACCCTTCATGACCATACTCATGATGCGCTTGCCAGTATGAGTGTTTATTCCCGAATATTCTAGACCCATGAGTAGGCTGAGATCCATTCGGCTGGCTCCATTCAATTCTGCAGCCAAGCGTCCAGTTGCGAGCATCACATCACGGAAGTTTATTGATGAGTAGATGACTTTAATTTCGCACTTTTGGGGTGCAAATGGTCCTTCGAACCAGCGAAGGGACGATAGATCTCCGCGATGGATGACGTTTCCGTAAATGTGATCCACTCTGGGAAGAACCGCACTTTCAGCGGCCAAGTGCAGATGGCGGTAGGTACCCCATTGACCCTGAAAAGATTAGAAGTCATATATTAGACCCTGGAATGTGTGTACGTTAACAAAAAACAAGCCTTATAAAAGGTGATTGGCGCAATGTTGTGAAAGATTTCGAAGTCGCTCCTGCTAATTATTTAAATCATCTACCAATCGTTGTAACTTGTGAGTTTGATAGCCAAGATAAATCAGTTCGATCCCAAACAGAAAATAGAACCAACAGACTTTATTAGACGAATTTATACAAAAGAAATCTTACCCAGCAGTACAGAAGATCGCTTTTGTTTAAACTGGCAGCTATCGGCTTATCAACCAAATTCATAAGAATATACGAGCAGCTTCTCTCAAATATGACTGCCGTTGTTTCAAATGGCAGTGGCAAATCTAAAGAGTTTTGCTCTGATACTGGTGTTCCCCAGGGATGTATTTTGAGTCCTTTAATCTTTTCACTTTTTATAAATGATGTTGAAGATCATTTATCAGGGGGTGTTACTTTTAATGATTTAAATGTCAAAGTCTTGTTGTACGCTGATGACGTTGTAGTTTTGACGGGTAATCCAGTGACACTGCAGCTTCAGATAAACAAGTTAAAACAATTTTGTGATCTGTGGGATCTTAAAATCAACACAGCAAAATCAAAATTTTTGTCTTTAGAACCCAAAGTCGCAGCACAGCTAATGACCGCACTTGGACACTTGATGGTTCCAATCTTGATGTAGTTAGGTTAGGTTTAAATGGCTGTCAGGAAAACAAAACTGACACACTTAGACTAATATTAGGTCCATTGTGATACCATAGAAATTATGCGAGGGAGTACCTCACTTAACAAAACCATTTGGAATAAAGCGAAGGAGATGCAGGGGATCTGTGTTCGCCAGATCGCTTGGATCATCAAGAAAATATTTTCCTAGATGCTGTTTTCTTTTAAAAGAGAGTGCAGGACATGAGCAGAGGAGGTGTGGGATTGTCTCCTCCTCCTCCTCATCTAAGCAACTTCTGCAGAAGTCATTAGAGGGAACGCCAAGTCTTATGGCGTGTCTTCCTTTAAGACAATGTCCTGTGATGACATTGATTACGGAGCTAACTTGCAATCTGGTAATGGATAACAAATGTCTTGTGCGTTTTGGATCTAGTCCTGGCCATATTCGTTTTGTTGCCAAGCACGTGGTGATATTGTTCCACCTATAATTTGTTCTATCCATTGCCTCTTGCTTTAGCATAAGTTTACATGTAGCGATTGGTATACCAATATTCAACCTGCTGGTTGAGATCGGTAGAACGGTTCCTTCTCTGGCGAGTTCATCGGCTTTGCAGTTACCCACGATATCTCTGTGCCCCGGCACCCAAAAAAGGTGAATATTGAACTGTTCAGCCATCTCACTAAGAGATAGGCGACAGTTAAGGGCGGTTACTGAGTTCGTAGAAACAGCGCCGAGTGATTTGAGGGCTGCTTGACTATCTGAGAAAATCCGGATATTCGTTGAGGATATCACGTTTTCTTTTAGCCATGATAGGACCTCTTTGATCGCCTGAATTTCCACTTGGAACACGCTACAATGGTAAGGGAGGCAGAATGAGAGACTTACGTTAAGTCGGTTTGAGTACACCCCGCAGCCGACCCCTTCCTCGGTTTTTTACCCATCTGAATAGAAGTGGATTGAATCATGTCTCAAAAATTCTTCGTCTTCGCAGGTCGTTCTCGGTGGGATTGAAACTTTGGACTTATTATCGAAAACCAATTGGGGGATGGTGTAGTCGGAGTGGCAAGGGATTGATCCGAATAATTTCAGGATTGTAGCGTGACCGATGTTGTTATCGGTCCATTGGGAGATAGCTCTCATACGAGTGGCTGCACTGGCGGCCATTTGTTTGCTGAAGATTTAGGGCAGCTGAGGGTGTTGATCTCAGTGCTCCGCTTATACACAAACCGGCTGTTCGTTGGACCTTGCTTAAATTATCGCAGTAGGTCCTCCTATCAGGAACGGTTCACCATACCACTACTCCGTATGTGAGTATTGGTCTGATGACCGCGGTGTAGAGCCAGTGGGTGATTTGGGGGGAGAAACCCCATTTATTACCAATGGTGGACTTCCTGATTCTTTCCTGTATATTGGCTTTCCAATTTAGCTTTTTGTCTAGGATTATACCTAGATATTTGGCTTCGTTTGAAAGTTCTAGTGGGATTCCATTAATTGATGGAGTTATTAGTTGAGGAATTTTGTATTTCCTGGTGAAGAGAACGGGTTCAGTTTTCTTAGGGTTGACCCCTAGATCACATTTTCCCGCCCATTTTACTAGTTTATTTAGAGCGGTTTGTATCAGATCCGTACGGACGTGAGCGTGTTTGCCAGACACCGCAATGGAGACGTCATCTGCATATGCAATCACTTTGAATCCCTCAGCTTCTAAGTCAACTAGAAGTTCATTGACGACTAGATTCCATAGAAGAGAGGATAAGACTCCGCCTTGCGGTGTTCCTCTACTGACAGATCTCTTTGCAGAGAAATTTCCTAGAGAAGAGTTGAGTCTCCTGCTTTTTAGCATTAGATTTATCAACTCCACTATGGAACCATCTACTTTGAGCTACGTCAGTGCCTTTGTAATTGCAGAGTTGCTGACGTTATTGAAGGCTCCATCTATGTCGAGGAAAGCGGCCAGAGCAGTGGCGTACCTAGGGGCCGGCGGGGGTTTTCAGTCGCCCCGGGCGCAACACGATTTGGGGGCGGCAAAATGAGCTCCGGTTCCTCAAAATTGAGAAGTAATACACAAAAAAATTTTCTCATACAAAATTTTTTTAAGCACAATCAAATTGAGTTTTACATCTATGAAAAAGATGACGTTGACATTTTATATGAATTTTTGATGAAAAATTAAACTTCGATCTTATTTTCATACTCTCGAAACATTGAAACCTCAAACTTTTTTTTCATAACAATGAAAAAACTCAAAAGTTAACTTTTCTCGATTTCAATGCTGCAAATTCACGTATTATATCCTCGTAATCTAACATTGCAGCAGTTTCACTTTCGATTGAAAGAATTGCAAGGTTTGATGATCTACTTTGACTCATGGTTGATCTCAAGTAAGATTTGATCAATTTAAGTTTGATGAATGATCTTTCACAATAAGCAACTGAAACGGGTATGGTTAGTAAAATTTGCAAAGCTGTCGCTAATGTCTTGTAAGCTTCTCGTCCCATTGATGAAATGTATAACAGAAGTTGTTCAGGCGAAAATCCAATTTCCTCTTCGCTTTTCTTCGCTCTTTTTAATAAAAGTAGGACGTCTTGAATATCATTGAACAAGTCTTCGTTGTCTACATTTTCCTTCTATTTTGAGAAGCTCATCTTTGTAAGAATCTCTGGGAAGTTGTATTATTTTTCAAAGTTACAAAGGAAACCAAAACGTTCATCGAGCTTCTTCAAATTTGTGAAACGTGTAGATATTTCCATTGAAAGTTTATCCAAAATTTCAATCAGAGATCGTCGCATTTCTTCTTCCGAATCCAATTCAGAATCTTCAGATGTTTCACCTGGCATATTTCGCTTTTTTCGAATTCTTTTGGCGGTGCTCACACCCAACTCGTTACATTTTTCTGTAGCTTTACAAATGGCACGGTCGCACAAGTCGATTCTCCAATCATTCAGTTTGTCTGTGAACATTTGCAATTGTCCGAGTACATAAGTGAAACTGATTCCTTTTTCTTGTAACCGTTTCTGAACTCTATTAAATGATACGAGAATTTCTGCCCAAAAAAACAAAAGAGCGAAGAAATCAAATGTTTCTATAGCGTTGATAACCAACGCTGCCTCTTGTCTGGTATCAATATTTTCTGTGACCGTATCTCTCAAGTGTTCCAGCGCTGAAGTGACTTCGTCCAATTGTGTTGATACTGGTCTCACAGCTTCAGCTTCTGAGCTTCACCTAGTTTCACAATGCTTTTTGACCGTTATACTCACGTATTTTTTGAGAACGTCCCATCTGTGGGTAGAGGAGGAGAAATAAGTGAAGAGACGCTGTATCTATTGTTCCAAAAAATGTTACCGCTCGGATATTGACGTGGGCTGCGTGTACTCCTGCCAAATTGAGAGAATGATTATCACAAGGAACGAAAACAGCTTGTTCATTCAGGTCGATGATTCTCTGCTGGACTCCTGTATGGATACCGGCCATTGTTGGTGCATTGTCGTACGTTTGAACTCTACAATTTTTCAGGATTAATTCATCTTCGTCCAGTTTGTTCGTAATAGCTTCAGTAACTCCTTTTGCTGTTTTGACTTTCAGAGGTATGAAATCAATGAAGACTTCACTGATTTTTACTGAATTTGGTTTAACTTCGACGAATCTGATAATTTGAGACATCTGTTCCTCATGTGCGGAATCCGGAGTTGAATCGAACATTAGACTGCAATATTTCGCATCTTTGCAATGAGAAATGAGAAACTTACGCACTTTGTTCCCCATCATAGTGATGAGTTCGTTTTGAATTCTGGGAGAAAGATACGATAAGCATCCTGGTTGTGAATAAATGTGTTCGAAGTGAGATTTCATGACAGGATCAAATTTGGCCAAATATCTCAGCAGACCCAAAAAATTCCCAAGATTTAGATTATCGACTGACTCGCGATGTCCTCTCAGAGGCAAATTTTGCTGTGCATGAGTTTGAATAGTTGCGATAATTCTTTCGAGTATATTCCTCCAATATTTTTCCGATCAGTCTTCATATTTTCATTACACCGTAATGTATCACAATGTTGTGGCCACGAGAAAATATCGGATCATTAAAAACTATCTATAGTATTGATCGCTTTTATACCAAATATATCCGACCAAGTATTAGCGATTGGTCAGTAACCTAAGAATATGTACGTAAATTTGCGTGAATAATGAATAGATCATCAAAATTGTAAAAAATTATCTGGAAAATTATGAGAGGACGTGATCTACGGAGTTTGTATGTATGAGGATCGTATAAAACGAAAAGGGGGGGGGGGGTGGGCGGCAAATAATTTTTTGCCCCGGGCGCTAAATTTTCTAGGTACGCCACTGGGCCAGAGTGAATTCTTTGTGATGTTTGTGATGGAGGGAATATTCTATAGTACGAACCAAAGTGTGTAAGGCCGTTTCTACAGATTTTCCCTTACAGTAGGCGTGTTGTGTTGTAGATAACAATTTTGGATCTATAGCTATACGCAGGTGGATATCAATCAGTCGTTGTTCTAAGGTTTTAAGAAGGAAAGATAATAGACTTATTTGTCGGAAATCTTTCGGATTTACGAGGGATGATTTCCCAGCCTTAGGTAGAAACACAACCTTGACCTCTCTCCACTGCGTGGGGATATAGTTCAAGGCGGTACAGCCGATGAGAATTACTTCAAGGACAGGGATAATAATATCCGCTGCCTTTTGAAGTTCGGCTGAAATTATATTCCATCAGGTCCAGGGGATTTGTATGGGTCAAAGCTGTTAATGGCCCAAACTAGTAATATTGAGGTAGTGAAGGAACTCAAATACTTAGGTTTCAAAATAACTCATAATCTAAATCTTAAAGTTCACATAAGAGAAAAGTTAGCCAGTGCAAAAGCTGCAATCAATTGCATGTGGTAAATTTTTTTTAAGAATAAAAAAAAAAATTAGATCCAGCGTTTAGGTTTAAGGTTTTCGATGCAGCAATCAAAAACCTGTTTTTGTTACGCGAATGATGTCTATGGATACAAGGAAATTGATGAAATCGAAAGTATACAAAGATATTTTATAGATAGAACACCGTAATTAAATCTGAAAGTAGCGCTGTTAAGGCCCCGGCCCATAGAACGCGGTGCGTGCGTGCGGCACCGCTTTCAACTGACAGCTCGATTAAATACACACGTTCTTATGAGAGGTGACCCATGCCATAATCACCGCGAGCAACGCGCCGCACGCGCCGAGTAGCCAAACTTCTATTTTGCCGCGGCTCTCACGCGGTGACAGAACCAATTTGAAATTTTCTCTCTGATGACATGCGCAGTAAGAACCAATTTGAAATTTTCTCTTCTGTTAACATGAGTGGCCTTGTTGAGTTGAGACACCGCAACGGATTCTATGGGTCACCCCTATCAGTTGCGTGCGGCAAAACCCACCGCATCAGTTGCCGCGCCGCTCCTACCGCGCGCAACGCGTTCTATGGGCCGGGGCCTTTAGTTACAAGATGGGGGACCGTCTTGTACTACTGCGTGCTGTTGTCACGTGTTATTTGTTCTATGTAGTATGTGTGTAGTTAGTCTTGTGGTGTATCAGTCAAATGGCTGACTCCCTACTCCGCAGATTTATGTGTGGAGTAGGTTTCATGTAAATGCAAATGTAGAATTATGTCAGTGTCTTTGAGGTGTCGGTATACGCCTATTAAAGACTGGTATGAACTAGAGTCGGCACATGACTTTTCTCTTAACCTCTCCATGGATAACTTAAATTCATGGAGGTCTGTTTTTTATGACTGCATTTCTTGCATTGATGAAAACGTGTACCGGTCATTTCTTGATCGGGCTGGAGAGTCTGTTTCAGGATCAATATACAAAAGATTGAATCACAGTCTAGGAGAAACCAACTATTTTCGGAATGAATTTTCTGTAACGGAGATGAGTCTTATATTCAAGGCCCGTACGGAAATGCTACAGTTAAACTACAGGCCACATAGATCTGATCTTAATATACCCAAATGTATACCTTTTCTCTCAAAATATTAAGAGTATTAAACTTTCCGGCAGACGGCTTAAAGACATGTTTGTAAATCTTTGAAATTTCAAGATCAAAATTGTACTTATTATGGAAAAAATGAAGATTCTTTAATAATAATAATAAAAGAAGTAAATACTACTCACGTTTCGGTATATATTGATTCCCAGTCCAAGTGACAGTTGGTCTTTGTAGAAGGTGTTCTCCAAATCAAATGGTGGTGCTGTTGCGTCATCGATTAACACCCCTCGAACTAAGTGTCCATCAGGTTCTTTTCTTAAACAGTTTACGAAGCCTACAAGTCCATTGAACTTTTCATTCTCCGCGTAGAGTATCACCGGGCCAATCGCTATAGCCTCTTGGACTTTCTTTATCCAATCGAACTGCTGGTCATTTACACTGACCTTTACAACACTGGGATCACCAAGTAGCTTCTTCTTTTGCTTTTGCAGAAGCAAAATCACTTCACCATCGACTGGAATAACCGCCACAAGGTTCAATTCTGATGGAATCCCAAGATTGGCATCATAACTCTGTCCTTGAGTCTGACGAGCCACCAGGAATCCCACATCTGAAAGACTCTTCATTGCAATAGCGAGAATGTCCTCCTGTCCTAAAATATCCTTCGCAATGATGAAATAACAATTCGATTGAGTTGACAATTTTCCATTCTCGACATGAATTCCATTCAATTCCATGGTCTGATCAGTAAGGAACATGTTGTCCCCGGTTACTACTGGCAAATCTTCGACTGCATCAAGGAAATGACTTATTATCGGCACAACACTTCCAGTATCGTACTCGACTGTTTTGATTTTCAGCACTGGAGCATTCTCCAGCCCCAACTGTACACAAATCCTCGCCGCATCACCGAGCGTCATGGTTGGTGTTGGGAAATGTGGAATAAATTGATACCTTTCTAGAACAGGAATGCCTGGTGGGCGTTTCCTTTGAATGGGACTAGCGTGCAAGCCAATCAATTCGATCCCACCAGCGACAACTCTATCGAAGTTCTTACTGCTGCTCACTTCAAACACTGGATTTTCTGGATCCATTTTGGATATCATGTCGAAGTGGTGTTTGCCATTGATACGAAGTTTTCGTATTTTTGTTGGCAAAAACAATGTCCGTGAGTCAGTGCCGATAATATGAATCTGCAGCATGGCGTCCATAAAAGCCACCCAGTTGTAGTTCCATTCGATTTTGCCATAGTGACCATCACCGCGTGCTTCACGGACGGCTTTGAATGCCCCATTGTAGTGGTAGCCACGTAGTTTGAGTTCCTTATAGAAGTCCTTCTGAGACATCATTGGAAAGTTTGATTCTTCTTCGATGGAGACCTTCAATGGCGGTACTGCAGTTGAGATCTCCCTAATGGTGCCAGTCACAACTAAGGTGTTCGATTCAGTGATCTAAGGAAGAAGAAATTAGTAAGACTCTCGGGATAAGAAAAGATTTTGGCTCTTACCTCAAAATTCCCAGTTCCATAGTGGATCATAACTTTCAGTTCGACGTTTCCATTCAATGGAATATTGGTGGCACGGATGAATCTGACATCTTCGAACTCAACCGACACGTCCATGAAATTGGGACCATGGTACATCAAAGAGAAGGTCTCCCAAACGTATTGCAAGTACCCAGTGGCTGGGATCAAGATTTTTCCATCAATGACATGACCGGCCAGATATTCCTCATTGCCACTCTGTAGGTTGACAACGAATAAACGCTCACCACTGGCTTTAGTCTTCATGTTTTCGTATTTGGTAACGAACCAATCTTCGCTATGGTCCCACTTAATCAAAGCTGCGATTCCTGGTGTTCCTCGAGACACCGGGAATTGAATGAGCGGATAGAGATTCTCAAAGGGCAGTGCCACACCATTAATGAAAATTCTACAATGATACAAAGTTGAGCGTGTATTTTGAATATTAAGAGTTGCACCTACTTTCCAAGTGCTTCAAGGAAGAACAGTGCGTTGTTTTTGCTTGCCCTTTGCGTCAATGATACATGAATACCTCCTGGCATCGATCGCTTGAGAATAGCTTGGAGGAGGCCATGTGGAGCAATTTCGATTGTCAGTGCATTGTTGGGCAGCATGGCAAAAGTCTCCTCAAACAACACACTATTTAAGAGATTGTTAGTGTGATACTCTGCCGAGCAAAGATCACGTCCAGTCTGTTCCCATTCGGATTGTGGGACACTTGAGCTAAGCCATTTGGCCGACCTCTTCTTCGGATGTGGAATGGTAGCCATAAGATACTTAAGCAGCTGTGGTCCCATGTCAGCTATGTATCGCGAGTGGTAGGCAATATTTGAGCAAGGTACCTCCTTAGCGAAGACACCTTGGGCTTTCAAGTCAGCAACGAAATTGGTTACATCTTCAGATGGCCCCGAAATCGTGCATGAGTCCGAACCATTATGGCAGGCTACTTCAATACTTTCGGGAAGTGTACTCACAATTTGCTTGAAGCCCATTCCTATCGCAGCCATGGAACCTCGAATTTTTTTGATTTCCAAACTCACTTTACCGCGATAGTAGGCGGCTAAGATCATCTGCTCAGGTGTGAAGCCACCATCGGCATATCCACAGCCAAGTTCTCCCACTGAATGACCAATAATATAATCGGGTTCAAGGTTCAAGGCTCTCAGCATGTCTACTAGACCAACTTGGATGGCAGCAATTCCAACAAATGAGTGCAGGATGTTGTCATAAGTCTTGGCGTTAGTCGAGGTGAGGATATCAATGAGATCTAGTCCTTTCGGATTAAGTGCTGCGTGACACCGCTCTATGGAGCTTCGGAATAGTGGAATCTCCATAAGAGATGCTCCCATCTGTGTCCATTGAGATCCCATGCCACTGAACACCCAAACCAAAGGACGTTTAATGCCAGAGAAATGCTGAACATCTTTTACTAGACACTTTGCGTTCTCCTGGCCATTCTTTGAAAAGATTCCGTAGCCTCGGAAGACAAATCCGGGTACATCTTCTCTTTGGATGTTGTGCAAAAGTCCAATGTATTCAGCATCCAGTGGACTCTTTTCGATCGAATCTAATATAGACGTGACTGCCGCTTCTGTTCGTCCAGCCCATGCGACAATCCTTGGAACGTCATCTAGTGGCAGACCTTTATCTTGTTTTTCTTTATCAAATGCTTTGAGTAGAGCATGAGCATTTGCTCCACCAAATCCGAATGAGTTGATACCGATGTATGGCTTTTTGAGATCCTCCACTTCCTTGACCACTGTCAATCGACCTTCAGCCAAAGCTGGGATCTCTTCCTTGATTGAGTTAAAGTTGATGTTTGGTGGAATTTTGCCAGTTTCAAACGTCAAAGCAGCCTTAATTAGAGAACAGATACCAGAAGTTGCTTCGGTGTGGCCTATATTTGATTTGACTGAACCAACAAGAAGAGGTTCTGTTCGCTGGCTACAGAGGACGTTATCGATAGCTCGACATTCTTCAGGATCTCCTACAACTGTGCCCGTGCTGTGGGCTTCGAGATATCCCAAGTCGCTTGGATTGATGTCAACGTCAGCGTAGAACTCTTGAAGAAGTTTCTCTTGCATACTGCCAGAGGGATAGGTAATACCTTCAGGCTTGTAGCCATCACAGTTTGTTTTTGAGTAGATAACCTCAGCGTAAATACGCTTGGCATCACGCTTGCGTTGAAGGAATATACAACTTATTGCTTCGGCACGCGTGTAGCCACTTGCGTCCTTATCAAACGGGCGGCAGTAGCCATTATGAGCCAAAACTCCCAGTCTGTAAAGAGTTTTGATTAAGAATTTGTCTTTTCTTCGAAGCTTTATACGAACCTTGCAAACTGTAAGGTCACAAAAGGATGCAGAAGCAAATTGGCACCACCAATGATAGCCCCGTCAATCTCTCCATTTCTCAAAGCTGTGAATGCACTATCCAATGCATACATCGAACTCGAGCACGCCGTATCAATTAGGAACGAAGGTCCATTCAAGCCCAAGGCGTAGGAAATTCGATTCGCAAGCATAGCTCGACTGCAGCCAGTGATACCAAAACCAGCCGATGATACTCTTTCATAGAACCAAGTCTTCTCAGACTCTGATATACAGGCACCGACGTAAACTCCAGTACGACTACCTCGAATCTCTTTCGGATTGATACCAGCATCGATTACTGCTTCGTATGCAGCTTCCATGAGCATGCGACACTGTGGGTCCATAGTGTGGGCTTGTTTAAAGTGAACCCCGAAAAAGGTCGCATCGAATTTTTCTAAATCGTATATTTTGCCGGACCGTTTTGGAATTTCATGACTGAAATGCCTCCAGCGACGCTCGTCGTCGTCAACCATGTCGACCTGGAATAAAAAATAGAAGAGGTTAAGTGTAAACACAGTCCTAGAGCGTATAAGCCTATCATAAAATCCTCACAGCACCTCGGTGCTTCTAAAACATAAACTTTCTGGGACTTGCCATCAGCACGCCTTAAAGTAGATTCCTAAAGCTTCTTGTTCAAGTTAGTATAGCTCTCGACAACTAATAACTTTTATTTAGATGCCTTACACAAGTTACTGTTTCAAACTCAGACCTTTCAAAAAACAATAATAATCAGAATGGATGCACTGTGTTTTTGGCTCTTTTAACTCATTTTCAAAGGTCTAAGCGAAGCCATTTATCAAAATATTGAATCAGTAATGCCTGGTTTGCATGTGTTTGCTGCAAACAAGTCTTATGCAAGCTACTGAAAGAACCTCATTGTAACAAAACAAATTACTGAAGAATGAGCTTGTATAAGTGAATAATTTGGTGCTTGTAACACAGTACTACAAGTTCTTGTAATACAAGTGAATTATTATAAGTGTATGAAATTTTTATAGCACCAAGCTACAAGTTTGTTTATTCTTCTACAAGTGTAGAAGGATAAGCAAATAAGAAAGCCTTACAAGTGGATCTTGACTTGTAAACTTGTAACTTTGTGTTAAAGGCCCTTGTTGTTGATAGCCTGATAAAAGATTTTGACTGGAATCTTACAGTTCTTTTAATACTTTGTTTAAAAAAAAACTTTCTAAAGCACTTGTGGAAGCATTTTCAAAGGCCTTATAGAAGCTACCAGTGAAAACGTTTAGGTATCGAAAAATGCCTAAAAATTTTAGGCAACCTATAATCTTATCAAGTTCATAAAGCTGGAACGCATACTACTTCAATTCGTGGTAGGTTAGGTTAGATGTGGCTGCCAGTATACGGAGACCGACACACTTAGACCACAGATGGTTCATTGCGATTTCACTGAGACCAGATTGAAACCAATTACACTATCAATCAATCACTTCTGGAACACATTTCATTCTTTGGAAGATTTATAAGAATCCTCTTTGAAGTGCTACTCGTGACGTCGTAATGGTTTGGTTAGCATGTTATGTGGAGTGTTCGAGGTTCGAATCCCAAACAGAAACCTAAAATTGCTTTTTAACGTGTATCTCAATTTAATAAGCTCAAAAATTACGGAAAAGATCTAAATATCCTAGTGTATACCAAAGTACCTACTTTTTAGTTTAGTGACTAAACCAAATTTTTTTTAAATTTTCGTCACCGTTTACATAGAACCGGCAATTTCTCTGGAAATCTCACTGACTTAAGATTTACGCTATTTTGAATTCAAATGAGACCAAATGCATTCTCATGCTTTGACTCCAAATATAAAACTATTTGGATCTTTATGAAGAAAAAAGTTTATTCATTCTCTCGAAATGAACATTTAAAGTACTCTCAGACTAAATTAAAAAAGCTGCGTTCAGATCCAATTGAATTTTCTTTTTTCAAAACTGCATCTTTTGTAATGATGCACCCTGTGCGCATAATTATCTTGCAATTACCACTTTTTCACTTAGGACCGGGTAATAAAATTGGATTATGATTTACATACATCACATAAACAACTCAAAAATGATCTTCAAAATGACTTTTTTTTAAAGAGTGAGTGGGAAAACTTTCTACAATATCTGAGCAAAAGCTACTTAATTTGGTTTTAAATAAGTTCTGCAAAGTGTCCTGTGTCCTTATGAAAATCGCTTATTAAAGAATTATTTAAGATATCCTTAAGAGTTTTTCGCTGCACCTAAAACAGAAACCACTTATAAAGAGCTAAATTAGAGGTTATGAAGTGGAATAGTATTCAATTCAATTCAATTCAATTCAATTCAAAGATTGTTTTATTGCAAGTTAACATTACATTTACAAAAGTTTTTATGAATTTTTTTTTAAGCATTGGCTTAGCCGTCAGCTCGACTGGTAACTTTAAAAATTTAATATAATTGAACAAGTTAGTGTACATTATGATAAAAGAAGTAGATACAAATATCTTTGCATATTATTTATTTGAAGGATAATGAGTTTTGAATTAAGAATATTCCGTTATTAGAAGCATTCGGTAGCGGTAACTATTTCGGGCAAATTTGACAAGTTTGATCCAATCTGATCCATTTAAAATTTCAATTGTTTCTCGGGCTGAAAGGGTAGGTTTACCAAAGTACATATGTCCTTCTTTGTTCTTTGAAAATGGGACATACACTAATGAAATGAAAACAATCTTCTTTGGATCTTAAATTGCACAAACTGCAAAATTGGTCAAAGCTTCCGTTGTATGGTGTTCCATTTAAATAGAGAAGTTCACATCTTATTTTAAAGATCATTGAAATATCTTTGTAGCTATGAGAATCTTGAAAATAGTTCTTGCCACACAAGTTATAATCAAGCTGGCTATAAAGTATTCTGCTCTCCGATTGACATGCGTTTTCTATCATCTGATTTCGAGTAAAGTCTTCAAGTTTTTGGATGATTTCGTAAAATTTAACTTTCATCGCACCAATGTTGTTGGGGATCATCTGCACATTTTCACCGCAGAAAGCAGCAATATTTTCCCATGTCCTCAGCCACCAGTCCTTATTTCGAATTTCGTAACGCATCATTATTTTGCATAGGCGAGTTTCCTGGAGACCAAACACTTTAATTAAATAGTCGGCTTGTAACTTGAGAGTGAAAGTAAAAAGTTTTGGCAGTCCTGTTTCCAAGTATATTGAATAGTTTGGTGCGTTTAAGGGAATATTAAACATTTTCTTTAAGAAATTTCTTTGTAGCTTTTCAACTTCCTCGTATTCTTCCATTCCCCATACTTGTGCAGCATAACAAAGAGAAGATTTTACAATCGCATTAAAAATTTTATATTTTGTTGAAAGATTGATATGTTCGTTTGAAAAAATCTTCTTCCAAGTCAGATTAGTCAAGCTTTGTGAAGTTTTAGCTTTTTCTGCAAGGTGCTTTCTAAAATCCAGTGTTGGGTTGAGCAAAACTCCCAAATACTTGTATTCTTTCGATACATCTAAACGACATCCATTAAGCATCCAGTTGTTTCTCACTTCACCTCGAGAGGAACGCGAGAAGACCATTACTTTTGATTTTTCATTGTTGATTACTAAACCCCATTTATGACAGTAGTCAGTTAAACGATTTATCATCAATTGAAGGGTCTCTGGTGATTCGGATAGTAAGAGGAGATCATCGGCATAGAGCAATATATTTATTGTGATACCCGCAATTCGGACACCCCCTGGAATGTGCGCAGCTATATCATTTATAAAGAGAGCAAACAAGAGAGCACTGAGCAAGCATCCCTGTTTTACCCCCGTAAGTGACTTAAATGGATTTGAGTACGTTTTGCCATCCCAAACTGCTGCTTCGGTATCTGTGTACAAACACCTGATTATTTGTATAAATCTTGTTGATACTCCAAGTTGAGAAAGCTTATAAAATAAAGCATTTCGATTCACCAAATCAAATGCAGCTTTAAAATCGACGAACAACGTGTATATTTTTTTATTTCTGGCTTGAAATGCTTTTATTATTGATGTTAAAGTAAATATGTGATCAACCGTCGAATAGTTTTTTCTAAAGCCTGCTTGTAGTTCCGTAAGAATATTGTTTGTATCAACCCAATCTTCAAGCCTGTTAACGAGAACACCACAAAATATCTTCGCAATAACATTCATGAAGGATATGCCTCGGTAGTTTTCGACTGCATTTAAATCACCTTTTTTATGGATGGGAAAAATCACAGATTTCTTGAATGAGGACGGTACATCACCATTTTCGAAGATCTTGTTAAAGAGTGTGAGTAGATGGTTGTAAAAAGTAGGAGAAGCATTTTTAAAAAACTCGTAGGATATCCCGTCTTCGCCTGGGGCCTTTCCGTCTCCGGCTCTTTGAAGGACGATTTGTATTTCATTTATTGATATAACTGAATCTAATATTTCATCACAAATGAGTGGCTCTGCGTACAAGAAAGTAGTAGATAAGTTGTTTTGAAGAAGGTTTTTGAAGTAATCAGAGAGATCATCTGCAGAAACACTTAATCCAATGGAGTTATGTGAACCGTTTATTTCTTTTGCTATTTTCCAAAACTGCTTTGTATTTTTGATTTGACTGAGGGATTGGGCTTGCATAGATTCAAAATTGATTTTCTTATTGAGACACATTTTCTTATAATTGGAATTAGCTTGAATGTACCATTTTCGAATTTCATCACATAAGTATTTACGAAATGCTTTCAGTAGAGCAAATGATTTTTTTCTTGCATTTAGACATTCTACATCAAACCATTTTTGAGTGAAAGAATTCCTCAGGTGATGATTTGGGCTGATTGAAGTATTTCTTATGCATTCTGTGGAATAGTATTCTAAAGATCAATGTAAGTGGTTGTTAAGTGCTGAGCAATTTTTTTGGATAGCTCTTGAAGAGCTTGTGTGTTGCTTTGGTAGCTTCCTAACTTCTTCTTTAACAGCGTTACTGATCTTCTTACGGCTACTGTGCTCCTGGTATAGACAAATGCAACGAAATCTGAATTTGGTTGGCCTCAGACATGGAACATTTCAAAACCGGTAGGTTTGTTGACGCATTCTGAGGTCAAAGCGGTGTATCACAAGTGCGGATTATTTGAGTGAAGCAGATAATTGGTTAAGGTTTTTAGTAAAAACCTCGGGACTGTATTGAAAAGTTCTATCACTATTGGAATTTTAAGTTATCCCTGAGTAACAAAGACTATATCTCATCACCGTATTCTTACAATAACGTGAACGGAACTGAAAAACCACTGAACCGATTTTGAAAATTCTTTTACATATTTGAATGGCACACTATCCCCGAGTAACATAGACCATATTTCATTCTGATATTTCATGTGAACGGAAACTCTATTACTATATTTATATTATTTACTATTGAGACTATTTCATTATTAGAATGCCACACTGTTTTATTAGCTTAGCATTCTTTAGCGGTGCCATTAGTGTAAGTTTATCTGAATTTTTGTGATTTTCCACTCATTTTCAGATCTTTGAAGTCCACAAATCTCCAATGCAGATTACGTCTACACGATGTACGAAGCGTAACAACTTTCAAAAATTCATCGGCGCTGGCTGTACGCTATCCTATATGTTATCGTTCTGTTAAATTGTTCCCCTTGCCTGTAGACAAACTTTTAAATTAAATTTTATGTTATGGAGGAAAGTTGCTAATTAAGATATCGATCGAAAATTATGCCGTGGATACTATCGATTGTAGTGTCATCGACAAATGTGAAATGTTTTTTTTTGCAAATGAATTTAAAAAAGCCAACAAAAAATATGTACATAAATTAAAGTCATCCACATTGAATTAAATTCTGCTCTGCAAAGATTGCGTAGAATGACACCACAGGAAGTGCACCCAATACAAAGCAAACAGATAAATTCGGAACAAATTGAAGCCTAAGGCCTGTGAATAATTGCAGTTGCCATCGATGCTTAGTCGAGAATATTCCTGCTGCAAGTGGATGTGTTACTGATGATCCGAGTTTAACGATTTCCCGCCATTCACAGCAATTAGGTTGAATGGGGGGTGCAGCCACAAGTGGCAACACCTCACTCAGATCTCAAGGATCCATTGTGCTCCCCGGGAAATCAGAGGATGAGGAAATGGGAGGATTGGAGAGGTAGAGGGTTACTGTGGTAGGGAACTCTCACTGAACCATTTGAAGCCCTGAGTAAATTTCAGAACGTTGCTCAGTGGGACATTAGAGATGTCGCCCAGTTCGTCGAAGAAGTATTCTCCGAGGGTTTTTTTCCGGGTGTGGGCCAAGCTAGGGCACTCACAGAGATGTGATAATGCCCATTCTCATCATGTGGGTACACAACGAGTTGTGTCCCGTGAGAATGCCAATCAACAGAGAGAGCCGGGGTCTGCTTAGCTGGAGTAGAAATTCTGTTTTTTTCTTGGAAATATCTGGCCAAAGGTTTCTAGAGACTCGGCATGTTTCTAAAGATGACCACCTGTCATTGGCGGTTTTTAGAAAATTGTGTTTGATTCTGTTTTTTTCTTGCTCAAGTGGCCTTAGGACTGAGGTGTTTGTTTCGCTGGATTTGAGTGCTGACCCGATTTTAGCCAGCTTATCAGCCATTTCATTACCAATTGTGTCACAATGTCCTGGAACCCAGGTTAAACTAACTGTGTTTGTTTCGCTGAGCAGTCTTAGGTTACTGCAACAGCTGTCCACTAGTCTGGATTTTGTGATAATGGATGAGATAGCTTTAATGGCCGCCTGACTGTCTATGAAGAAGTCAATATTTTTGTTGATCAAGTTTTGCGTAGCTAGGTGCTTCGCGGCTTCGCACACTTCGAGTACTTCTGCTTGAAAGACACTGCAGAAGTCGGGAACCTTTATTGATCTATTCATGGTGGGGTAGTCTGACAATATACCTTACCCTACCCCTTCGTCCGTTTTGGAACCATCTGTGAAGACGGAAATGTGATTTCCTTTTATAACCCTGTTTTCCTCCCAGCTTTCTCTTGTCGGAAAGACTGTTAGGGCCACTGGATTGAAGTCAATATGTGGGGGGGTATAGTCTGTTTGAATGTCTATATCTGTATGGTTCATGATGGTTCTATGGCCTGATATACCTGTTTTCCAATTGTTGCATTGTTTGAGTCGCAGTAAGCTTTTGGCCGCCATCTCCTTAGTAAAAAGATCTAGGGGGGCTAATTACAGGAAGTTTTCCAGAGCTGCAGTTGGTGTTGTTCTCATGGCACTAGTTGAGCCAATGCATGCAAGCCTTTGGATTTTGGTCATGGTCTTAAGGTTTGAAGCCTTCTCTAATGATGGCCACCAGATTAGACAGGCATATGTGAGGATTGGTCTTATTATGGATGTATACATCCAGTGACTGGTTTTGGGACTAGGTCCCCATTTTTCTACTACAAGTGCAGAAAGCGATTTGAGCTTTCCTTTCTCTTTCTTTTAAATTTTCTTTCCAGTTAAGTTTCACAGCAATTGAACGAGTCGTACACTTGACTTTGGCGTATTTTGCATTTGAATTTGCATATCCATCCATATAAAGTTCAAATTACGTAACGAATGCGAAGTTCAGAAATACCGAAAACCACAAGTGATTGAAGAGGTGCCCTTGCATGCACACAAAATCAGTGTTTTTGTGTGCTCTGTTGTTAGAAGGTATCTTAAGTTCGTACATCTTCGATAATGACAATGCGTAGACGCTTCCGGTCAATTGAGACATTGTGAGTGATGTCGATCGATAAACGGTTGTTTTTGGCCGGCAATTGAAGATTAGGCAGGCAGTAAGCCACATAACACGACCAATAGTGGCCATATTGCGTGAATAGTTTTACGTTTTAGGCGAAGTCAATTGAATACCAAGATCATGCGACTTGCCACCGTTACATTTTTTTTGTGGGTCTAAGCAAAGGACTGTGATTACTCCGCAACCATCCCCAAACTCTAGGATATTTCTGTTAACTCGCATGACTGTATCATATCATTATGCACGCGTAACACAAGGTTGGGCCTTAACAACAAGTCGAATACTCGTTAATTGTCCGCCGTTGCGCTGGTCAGCTTGGTGCTAATTCAAAACTCACCACGCTCGTCACCAGCAGGGGCGTAATCAACAGCAAAGTAAACTACTAAGTAAGCCTTGGATCTGCAATGTAATCGCCAGAAAGCATTTTTGAAAAAGTTTTTAATCGCACTGAAAGTCAAACTGAATGTTTTTTGAGCTCAGGTTTTGCTTTTGATTTGGCCTAAAGTAGACCTAGGTTTTTTCTGTGCAAGTTCAGATAACGAACAGGACTGTCAAACTGCATGTATTTCTCTTTAAAAGACAGGGTTTCGCGTGGTGATTTCGTCTCAGAGTTTTCTGAGAACAGAATATCGGATTTTTCTATAACAACTTATAGGGTGTCTAAGCAAAGAGGGGTAAAGTTTAATTACCGAATCTAATAAGACGCCGCTGCTTGCTTCTGCTGCGGTTGCCTGCTAGTAAGAAGGGATGACAATCAGTCTTGTATAACCCTAGCAAAAGCTTTGATTAAAAAGGAAACAAATTTATAAAAGTATATCTCCTGCAATAGAAGGTTCATTCGTTTTGGACCTGCGGTCGCCACAAAACGTTTTTTAAATAGCCTCAACTCTCACTGAATTCCAGCCTGTATGTTTTTCTAGCTCTGGGTTTTCCCTAAACTCACCCTAAAGTTTTTCTGGTTTTTTTGTGAGGGCAAGCACAGTCAATGAAACGAACGAAACAAATGACCCTGTGTTTTCGTGACTTAGCGCATTTTGAAAATCGTAAGGTCAGGTTTCTTTGACAATTCATAGCGATGTCGAGGAAACCTTGGTCATCCAGGGTAAAGTTCAACAAACGGACCTTAATTACTCCCCTATTGAACATCAAAGAACAAGTGAAAATATCTTGTCACCTTAGATTAGAAGAATTTAGCAATAACTGCAAGACTTCAATTTAGAATTTTCTTAAAAAAAATGATTTTTTTCTTACTAACAAGTTCGAAGTTTACCACTTTAGAGGTTTTTTTAGGTTCTAGTTTTTTTGTCCGCGGATGTTACACACTCAACTAATAAGACTTTCAACGAACTTCCACACTTCGTTTGACCGTTACACATTTATAAATACCATGTTCCTAAATATCCCGCATTTGTGTTTTTTTTTTTCACAAGCTCACCTTATTGTACAAATTATCAGCATACTCGCCGATATTCCTTGAGTTTGGGAACCGGCCCGACATTCCACTTATAACCACTTTATCACCATCACTTTCCGGTAAAATTCGGGAGAACTTTTTATCCTTGTTCGATGGAATGCTTTCACTTGCTACATTAGGGTTAGGTGCCATTCTGATTCGAAAAGTTTCTATTTGGCTCACTTTTTACAATTTCTTAAGTTTTATGGGTAATCCTTTATTTTTTAGTGGTTCACTTCACAGTCTTTATTTTTAAATCTCTCAGATTCTTTGGAACAATCACTACACTATCACAATTTTCTTGCGGTTTTTTTTTCGGTTAATTATCCAGCAGAAATGAGTCTGATTTAATACGAACGAATTGCTTTACACACTGCAATTGGATTTGCAGGAACAGGGCTCATGGCTTTTATAATCTGCCATTTGAATGATTAGTATTCAAAATAAAACATAGAAACAGGCAAGTAAATTTGCTCTATGAATAAAATATATTAATTTTAGACTCCCCGCATATGCTATTTTTTTAAATATACAAATGCATTCAATTAATGTGGTAAGTGGTTTCAAAATTTGTGCTAACTAGAGAGAGTAATGTTTTCATTTCGATATTATGTAATGAGAAGGTCATCGACGTCGTAATCGAATGATGAGACAAGACACGCCCGAAAAGTTGTAGTTGTACATAGTTGTATTTAAGGAATAATATCTAATGACCTATTGTTGATAGTGAAAAGCTGCTTCATAAATTTTCGTGGAACGATGTGGTCTGAGGCTGTTAGTAGATCATCGTTGACTTAAGGTGGTTGTTGAGACACGAGGGCAGACATCAAAACTTGTAAGCAAGTTTAACAGTAAATTGATTAATGGATTATCAAGTATACCAACTTGATTATTATAATTGACAATGCAAATACGATTGGCATTCTGATAGCTACAACTTTAGATTAGTTGAGGTATTGGAACGTCTAGACGCATCCGCAAATCATCAAATAAGAAAATTGACGTATGAGCTATGGAAATTTGATTTGAGCTCACCTCTTGTAACGAAACGTTCCAATGAATCTCATGGAAGTGAAGCAAGTGCCGGTATTATGGCTCCTGTTGGTTATTTGGCACCCATCTATATTTTGGGGTGTAATAAATGGAAGTAAGTTGGATTACTTTTTTAAGCCCACGGTTGAGATCCAGAATAATCTAGGAAGTTATAGAAGAAGGGAAGATTGCTCTGCAAGCAGTTTGGACCCACACGACGATTCCTAGCATAGAATAATACATTTTTACATCTTCCATAACGACACTGTACACTACGCTCTACACGTTGACGCTGGATTGTGAAATGTAAATTAATTTTCCCTCTCATCTAGAGAATGTGAGCTTGCATATAAAGATTGTCTTAGGTGGACGATTAAATTTCTTTCATTCGATGATGCCTGGCTAGTGGCTAGTAAGATCGACTCGTGAAAGAGCTCGAGCTTGATGAAATTGAAGAATAACGCTTTTTGCTGAAAAACTGTATGTATTTGGAGTTAGTGAGGAATCGACTTCATGTTTCTTCTATTGTCGAGCATATACATAGCTTAAATAATTTTAATTGTGATGCCTGACATCGGCTTTATTCAACTTCTTCCCAGGTCGTCCAGCACGAGACGCTCTGAAGTCAAGACCAAGACTGGTAAAATAAGGCTTACGTAGAGCTCACATTTTGTCTTTCGATTAGTTGTTTTGAACCTTCGGTAAACCTGTTTTTTACTTAGCCTGGGTATTATTTTGCTTCCTCGGAGCTCAAATTCAGCGCGTCAACTACCTCACAGTTGCTGATATCGCTAGAACATTCATACTGGGCGATACGTGAGCAGTTGTCTGCTTGTTTGTTGATAGCATTGGACTAGGTACTTGCCCTCTTCTTTTCTTCCAGAACAAATATGGTACCATTTTTAACTGATGTCAAGAACCTTACCGACTTTCGTTGAGATCCTCTGATGAAAAGCGATATCGGTTGAAGGAACAGCAGGATGACGCTTCTCCTTCTACTAACAGACTTTGTGTGGCTGGAGTATGACGAAAAATCTACTTCTAATAGTTGGACCACCCTAATTAGGTCAGTTTTCTCAGGATTTCCGAAATCGATCATCGTCGTAAGCAGATTCCTACAAATTCCATTAATAGCTCGACAAGCTCGAATTGAAAGGAAAGGCCATTCCCAGCACTGGCTATTATTAGAAGATCTGGTCTTTAGGTGTGATTAAGGTGTTGGACAATGGCCTTAAACGCAGATGATCTTTTATTTGAACAATGAAATCAAATGATCCACAAAGTATCGCCAACTTGTTCATTACGTTTTTTAAACAATCTCTTGCCGATGACTCTTTTCCTCCCGATTCAGCATATTTCGATGACCTATCTTATTTCTCCCTCTGTCCATTTCTTCCGCACTCAATAGACACCGATCGGATAAAATATAAACTAAATCAACTCAATGATGAGTTTTCACCTGGGCCTGATGGTATCCCTGCCGTGTTTATAAAAATGTGCTCCACATCATTATCTATTCCTCTCTCACTAATATTTAATCAATTCTTAGACCGAGAAGAATTCCCACATGTATGGAAAACTTCTATGTAAATTGGTTTTGTTGAAGTGGATTTTTTCTTGCTAAGCTAACGGCATATACAATGTTCGCTTCAGATTCACTCTTTCCTACCCATTTCATGCTTCTTCTGGCGTCCCTCAAGGTAGCCACTTAGGTCCTCTCCTTTTTATCCTTGCCATAAATGATACGGAAATAGCTATAAGAAACTCCCAAATCTCACTTTACGCTAACGACACCAAATTCTTTAAGACCATACTGCCCTCTTTTACCTTATAGGCCTTATTTTTGCACAAGCATCAGCTCACAGAACGTCTGCGTGCCTTTTTTATTTTATTTTTCTATTAATAAAACATGTTTAAGGCCAAAATCCACAATCGCCATTTGAGAGCTTGAACAGAGCACTCATATGCCATCGGATGCATCGATAACAATATCTTGTATCTGCAACTGCGGCTGAGTTTATAATAAAAGTCGTGGGTTTCCGATTTCGTTCACCGGAAAAAACACAAACGCATACAATAACCCACTTCATTATTTTTATTATTCGCACTTTATTATTATTTTTATGGTTATGTTAAATTGCCAATGAAAGCCATCATCGGAAGCAACAAGTAAGTGAAGAAAAATAGAGATAACGCTCCTCAACTAGCATTCTTTACATCGTTTTATTTTTATATCTAAAATGAAAACAGAGCCACAAACGCATTCGTATGCGGCGTGGATAAACTGCTGTTTTTCTCAGTGGGCAGCAAGTGCATGGATATGGAGATGCAAAGTGCACATTGCAGAGACTCAGTCGTGTGTTACGACCTATTGGAGCCATTGATAATTACTGTGCTTTTCTTGCAACTGTTTTTTTTTTTTATTACTTTCACCTGAGAAAGAAATCTGCTATCTTAGAAGATACGCATTCCAATCAAAGGCACAGCGTGGAGAAGACTTTGGCATTAGCTGTGTTATATCACAGATTTTGGGTGAAGATTTCATCTGAAGTTTGCATTTTCAATGCAAATACCAAACTTTCTGTTCATTCATCGGTTTGTGTTGCAAATAGTGAAAGAAGTTTTAGTGTCTCTGGGATTTGGTGCTTGGAGGTCCAGTTAAGTGTTCAAACTGGATTGGGATCCTCTGATTTGTTTTCTATTCTTTTAGAATAGAATATTTGTGTCTGTTGTCCATACAATTTCTCCCATCCCAATTTTTGTCTTAATCATTTAAAACAAATACCACACCTGTCAAGTTTCTACGGAATAAAGTTCTGAGTTTGCAGATGGCGCTGCACTCGTTTCCTTACCCACCGACGCACGTTGACACTGTGGCATTATGAATAAGGAGCTTCAGATTTACCAAATAGCAGCCTTTTTTAATAATAAACGTAAGTTTGTTGGAGATTGTCGTTGTAATGATCAGGCTCACGATCTGAATTGGGCACGGGAGCATTTTATTTGTTTCGCTACAAAATTTCGTAGGTATATAAGAATATTTATTTTCATTGGCTTTTATTATGGGAATTGAAACACTATCACTTGAAGGTATAAAAAAACTTTCTAAATTTTAGTTTCAATATGTGAAGATTGGCAATATTGGCAATCGGCAGCGTTTAATGATAAGTCCGCACCTGAAGTTATTCTAGGTTTCCTTCCAGGATAGTTTGAGTTAATCAAGTAGTGTCCACATATGAAAAAAAGTTTTGAGTTGATGTTTTTGTCTTAAGTTAAAAAAACAGACATAAAGTGTAAGCAGAATTTCACCGTCGGTCGTATGAGAAATTCTATTCCTTCACCACTCACTTTTACTCTCTTAAATGTCAAATTCCCTGGAATATTGGAAATAGTGTATTCAGTGCATTTGGTTTCAAGTAGGTTGAGATGAAACCCAGTATCTAAAAAGGTTTCATTTTGTATGCCAAACAACTTGGTTATCATGTAGGTTTGGGATAGTTTTGGGTTGAACAAGTTTTTTAATTGATAGTTGGGACATACCGTGTTCGTTACCTAAACTCGAAGCGAGCTCAGTGCAAAATAAGGGTTCAAAAAACACTCAGTTTTTAATTCAGGGCGAGTAGAGCTTTTTCAAAACAAACACAAGTAAACCTTGGGCTTCAACCAACAAACCTATTAGAGTAGAGCTGATCATTGGAAATAAAATGACAGCTGAGAATATGAAGAGAATGAAACATTCAAATGAGCAGGGCTCCTAATGTTTGTCCCCTATTAGTGCCGATTTACATTCAGACGGTTTTGCAAAGACGGAAATAAGTGCGAAAGAGAAAGCAGATGAAATAGAAATACTTTAAAAAATCTCTACCCGGAAAGTTTTGGGTTGAGGATTGTCCAGTTGTCTTGGATGGTTTTTGACGTTTCTTTTTCTTGTCTTTCTTTGTTTCTTGTCGTTGCTTTATTGTATCTTCTAATGTTCATGAGTAAAGAAGTAGTATGCCGTCGGACAATTTCTTTAATTTTCCATGTATTTTCATGTATTTTCCATATCCATGATGTCAATAATCATTGCTGCAAAATCTAATTAAATTATTTACCACTTCAAATGACATTTTTCTCTTTATGAGATTATTTTTTAATGGATCTATAAATAATGCATCTGAGCTTCTTTGATTATTTTCACATTTTGACTCTATGGGTGAGAACAAAAAATGAAAGAGAATTGTCAAAAAACCCGCAGCCGCAAAACGTCTGAGTGTAAAAATGAGAGACTGTCGGGATGAGGGTTCAAAAGAAAATATACGAAACACGCAGCAGGCAAACCGTCTGAATGTAAATCGGCACTTACATGATGTCTCACGAGCCCAGTCTCACATGAGTGCGAAAAAGAAAGGAGATGTGAGGAAATGAGATGCACAAAAAAATTCCCGATGAGTACCGTGCCGATTTTTAGCAGTCTCATATTGACGTTTCTCTTTTCCCATATTCGTTTTTGCTATGTTGCTTTAATGTATTTTTTGTGTTGGTCAAATGAGCGTCAACTGAATGTTTTTTCATTTTCGTTGTGGTCTTGTTTTTTATTTTTCAAATCAAAAGTTGTAAAACCAATTTGTTATTTTTGTAATTTTATCAAGCAACTTACTTTATTTAGAGAAAAATAAAACTTTGAAATTTATAAAGTGACAACAAGAAAAGGATTGAAAGAGAAATGAAGAATTGTCAAATTTGAGACGTGAGCCTTCAAAATTGAACATGTAATAGTGATTGTCTCACGGGATGGAAATTTAAAAGGAACGTCAAAAATTAGACATGTCTCGTGAGACATCGTATAATAGGGGACTTTGAGATGAGAGCAGATCAATAGAATCAAAACTGACATTTGAAATTGAATGAGAATCGAACAACCTTCAAAGATACGATTGTGTTCCGCATCATTAAACTAAAATATCTTCTAAATTTTAGGTAATAGAAAACATGTTTAAAAATTTCAAAAATTACCAAAATGTATAAAACGATAAAAGAAATATATATTCAATAGCTGAAAGCAATATGATCGCTGATAGACAGTTGTCGAGCTGAATTTGAACACAGCCTTTGGGTAAAGTCGATGAAAATCAATGAAATTAGAAAGAGAAAGCGGAGGGTCGAGATTTTTTTCTCAAAATGGCGCCTAGATGATATCGTTTGCTGTTGAGTTTTATTGTCTTGCTTTACGGGAACGCATTGAGAATAACACCAGCGAGTAAAATTGTTTTCCAAAAACAAAAATTTTTGTTCATATCGAAGATTAGACAAAACTAGGATAAGGCAATCAAAGGAATATCCATCTTGTGCTTACAAGTCACATTACCAGACCTTTCACAAGAACGAAAATACAAACACCCGAATCGAATAACCTCAAAATTAAGAAAGATAAGAACAGATACATTCCAAAAAAAGAGTTATTAAATGTTACGTAGGTATTATCTTTACCCTCACGGATGTCACTTACTTGTGTTCAATCTTATCTCGGATAAGACGCCATTCAACATTCAACAGGTGTCTACAAGTTGAGATGTTTTAATTAGCTCATAATTCATAGTTAATCAGCAGTTAATCAAAACGAGTGATAAATTCATAAAAAAAGAGCTTCCAACATTCAAGTTTGACTGTGCTCCAAGAATTACAACGCATTCACTTATTAGTCTTCACCCTGTTAAATACTCACATGACAGTTCAGTGACAGGAAAAACATTTGTTCAGAGTAAACTCGCTGGGCTTTCAACCTAATTCAAGTTCTTTCGAACTTACTCACCTCGCGTTGTTGCTTTTCTTAATCATCACCGGTAAATGAGCCTTTTTTACATGACATTTAATGTGCTTTTTCCTCATACCTAGGCTATCTTCGCGACTAAGTATTTCTAAGACCATCTCTGCATTTAACCGCATTACACGTTTAATGTCCTTCATGACCAAACGACGACAACCACTTCAACCTAAGTGCATAAAAATTCTTCAGAAAATCGCTTTAGAACTCATCCACACATAATGTCATGAAATTAACCATCATCAGCATGACCTAGCTCAATATAACTTACATAAAACATGGTCATAAGACGACAAACAAAGCAAAATAAACAGCCAAAAAAGACAACAGCACCGCAATATGCTATTCTCGTGTGGAAGGTCAAACCAAATTATTGCCCTAAAGGCAAACAAAGATACTCGGATTACTTTGTCTGGGCCGAGGGGTAATAAAAGTTTATAGCCTTCGTCTTTGGTCGTTTGAAAGCACGAAAAAAAAGTAACAGCATCAACCAAAGTGTGGTTATATAAAAAATTTCTTTTTTGGTTTTTTTTGTGAGTTATTAAAGATCACTCATAAGAATCGGATGCTATCGATGCATTTTGCGTTTGCAACTTGCTGGATTTGTAATAAAATTCGTGGGTCTTTGATTTCCTTTGGCAAAAAAAGGATGCATATTAATCCATATTAATGTTTTTATTTATTGAAAAGTTAAAAACTTAATGAATCGGTGATGCGTGCTGTTAACTACTACAGGCTACCGGATCGCACCAAATGAGATCAATTTCTTTGCGAAAGGCTATACCAGTTAAAGAACGATTTTTGGCTACTGTGGTGATTCTAATCTCGAACTTAACAAGCAGACCATTACGTTACGGGCACCACGCACCACTTTTGTGTGATTGTTCATCATTTTAGTTTGCTTATTTTCTTTTAAATGAAGAAATTGGATGGGTCTGAACTCTGAAACCTAAAACATAATGACGGACTGGTTACTTGCTCCTCATAGCCCTGATGCCACATCTCCTTCGTCGTCAACTGATTTTTTTAAAACTCGCTATGTTTTTCAACAAAAAAATTAATTTGTAGACACAAAAATGATTCAACACTGGTAGTTGATTCAGTAAGTTAAGCATTAATTCCATGTCTTACTTGTTTCCTTTGGAAAGAATCGGAAAGGCCGCAGCAATAATTTAACCCAAAAAGGCTCGGACTTTTTAGAAATGCCTTCTGTTAGTCGTTCGTTTATGAGAATAAAACGAAAAGAAAAACTTTTTATTTGTTTTTTCTAACCTAGACTTTTTGACCTCAATTGCTGTAATCCTGAACTTTTTCCAGGGTTGACCCAGGTTTTCTTGACAACCCTATGAGTTGTCAAAAAAACCTAGGTTTTCCAGTCCTCAAAAAACGCTAAACCATAAATCACCACACATCCCTGCCATTAAAAAAAAAAATACATGCCATTTGACAGCTCTCAACTCGCCACAGCAAAAAGCTAGGGCGAGTTTATGGAAAACCTATGGCAAAGCTATGGCTCAAAAAACACTCAATTTGACATTCAGGGCGAATTTAGGTTTATCAAAAAACGCTTTGTGGCGACCCTAGTGCAACCCTAGGGCTTCAACGAACAGACCTAAAATTACCTTCAAAATAAAAAAAAAATTAATCGCGCTCGAGTATTTCAAAACATCGATTTTTTTTTACATCTTTGTGACTTGCCTACTTATTAAGGCCCCGCTCAAATTGTCAGATTATTGAAATATACACTCTTCTGGATATAATCAACCTACCATCTCTTAATCTGACGCGCTCGAGTATTTCCGAGGATCGACTTTTTTTTACTAATCTAACGGGCTGCCCTCAACGAACGCCCCAACATTAAGGTTTCATATATCGCACTAGTATTACAATACTGTCGTAACTCAAAATTCGTCTTTTTTCAAAATCGACAAAAAACTGATTACTAACTTTCTGTTACAGATTAAAAAAAAACTGTTATCTTATACGGTAAAGGTCTTAAATTGAACATAATTCCTATTAACCACGAATTTTTAAAGCAACGGGTTATTGAAATATTTAGAAATTTTAAGTTATGACTGTCTTGCACTGGGTGAAGTTATCAGACAGATATATTATTTTGAGTTATGACGATATAGTTGACAAATTTTGAGTTACAACAATTTTTAGTGAAGTATTTCTTCTCTACTTTTTGAGTTAATTTGCTACTAGCTCAAGAATCTTAAAAAGGTAGTTAAGATACTGGACCATTAAAACAGTTAATAAAAGACAAGGTGATTAAGAAAAATAGAATTCATGTTTTATTTCAATATTTTGTACTTAGGAAATTAAGTTTAAAAAAGAACGAAAGCTTCCACAATAATAAAAAAAAACCAAATATAAAAAATAAATATTTCAGTTCAGTTCAGCACGTTTATGTTTACGTTATACATTTATAAAAATTTTTGTGTTTTGTTTTTAACAACTAAATTATTTTTTTTTAAGTAAGAGTCGTAATACGATAGAAAAATAATTTTCTTAGTGATTCTTAAAGAATAAGTAACAAAATAAAATAAATAAATTACACAGCAAAAACAAAAAATAAAAAATAAATATTTCAGTCTTATAAATAGTAAAATAGATAAGGCACCTTTATGTTAAAATTTTTTAGTAATTTGTGTTTTTTTTTACATTTTAATCGATTATTTGTTGAAAGTAAGAGTCATAATACGATTGGGGAATAATTTTTTTTACAATGAGTTCTTTGATGTCTTTTTTTTTATTTTCGGCAAGCGGACTATTATTTGTGTATGCTGTTTTCAGATTTGTCGCTAATAGTACATTTTGACTTACTGTTTGTCGTTTGTTTCGTACGAACACTTTTTGATAATTTTCTTCCTCGTATGAGTTTTTATAGAAAAAAGATAATGGATGGTCTTTTTCGACAAGAAGTACCTTTATTTCGTGCCATTTTACTGGTGTTCTATTTTCGTTAACATTGAAATTAGTACCCCACTCTTCTTGTAATATTTTCAAGTCGTAAAAATTGTCATGGTTCATTTCTGTTACTCTGTAGGGCTCCCCTGATTTTTTGGCAGCACGTATTAAAGTAACGTATTGTTGAGGAACATAAATTGGTCCAGATTTAACGAAGCGCTTAACTTGTTTTTCAATCACGCTATGTACATTGTCACCCTCGTTTTGAGAGTGTCCACGAATCAGGAATTTATGGGTAATACTTCTTACATTCATTTTTTGTGTTGCGTAGGCATATGCTGAAAGTATATATTTATTTTTTTGTTGACCGCAGGACCGCAGCAGTTATCAGAGTAAAATATAAAGTCAAGCTCTTCACCAGTATGAGCTTGAGTAATTTTTTCTATATAATTTAGTACGCAACTTCCAATCTCCACGGCACCTCGTTTTCCCTTCGTTTCGTCCCAAAAGTAACATTCAACATTTTTGGCATGTAAATCGCTTACAGTGAAGTTAAAACAATTAATTTTACTTTTGTAATAGAAAACTGATATTTGCCCTTTTGGAATTGGCATCACAGCTTGCAGATCGTAAACAGCAACAATAGTATTGTCAGTCCGAGATTTGTCCTTCTCCTTTTCAGCTCTGGACAGTTCTTTTTCCTTCAAGTGCCTTTCATAACTATCCACAATATCCGATTTTTCTTCATCTTTGGCATTTTTAAAACTTTCACATAGATCACACTGGTCTTTCTTTGGCGTGAAAAATGAAATATTAAAATCTTTGTGGAAAATGCGGTTAAAAGATGACGAAGAAGCATATTCAAGGTTCTCTTTTTGACGATTATCTTTATAATCTCGATACAAGTCAGCTAAGGACTTATCACACTGAATGAATTCCCTTGACGTCTGCGCTCTGAGATAGTGTGATTCAATTCGTGGAATACTATCGATAAAGTTTTTGACACTTTGATAAGCTCCTGGTCCCATAGTAGGTTGTTGTCCGTGTTTACCTCTCATGTCCTCATTCACAAAACCAGTGCCTGTTTTTTTTTTTAGTGCAGTAGCAATATTTCGATCGTTGATAGCTAAGGTATTTTTAAAAAATATTTTGCACACTCTTACCTGCTGTAAACTGTTTAGTTGGAAATAATATGCTGTATTGAGTTGTCTTAAATTTTGAGTACATGAGTATCTATATTTCGGTTTTACTTCTGTTGTGTGTCTTATTAAAAACTCCCTTTGCTTATGTAACTCTCCCAAGCTCCAATAATTTTGAAAAATTGTCTGTCGTGTTGTCTCATCAACTTTTGTTCTGCAATTCAGCCTGCATTTTTCCCCACAAGCTGGACCCATCTTCTTTGCTGGTATTTCTTTTTTTGCTATTGACTGGTAAGCTTTGCCAGAATTTCGAAGCTTTTTTGAAATCTTACATTTCCAATTTTCTGGATTTCTTCCCCTCTTTCTGCCTCCTTGTTGCACATGCACTTCTGGAACAATATTTAACTCTGAAGGACGTTGAACATCTTGTCCATCTGTTGATACTGCCAGATTCACGGAGTTGCTTACTTCATTGTCCGAATTTTTTGACGAGGAGCTACTCGAAGAAGAGCTGCTTGAGGTCGAACTAGTTGATGAAGAACGAGTTGTCCGTTTTGTGAAATTAGGGTCAGCGTCCGAATCATCCAAGTCACTTTCATCGCTGTGTATAGGGGAAATATAATATTTCCCTGTTTCAACGTTGCCAGATGTACTTGGTCCAGTGTGAATTTCAGGAGATGCGTTTGTATTTGGCTTGGATCTCGTAGCCATTTCCACCATCAATTGAGCACGATTCATTCTTAAAGACCAAAAAAAAGGTTGTTGATTAAAACACCACTAACATTATGTCAACAATAACGTTGTAACTCAAAATTTCTTTTAAACAGGGAACATGAGTTGACAATTTATTTTTTAATACTATCCAATACGTGGTTTCACACTTTAATTATAACCAATTGAGTACTTTCTTAAATACTTTCAATTATTGCAAGAAACTAGAAAATAAAATTTCGTCAACAACACTGACACAAGTCTAAAATCTCTTAATGAACCAACAAGAACGTCATAAGTAAAAATAATTCTTTAAATCTTACTTTTTTTAATCAGCAATAGGGTAATAACTTGAAATGTATCAATTTTTTTATCACATTTAAATCAACTAAAACGTCCTAACTCGAAATAATTTACAAACTTCGACTCACCTGATCCACCAAAAACGATGTAACTCGAAATATCACCTTTTAAAATCAAAAATCCGATCCTTTCCTCTCCAAGTCTCGGTTGCAACTAAAGCTGATGCAATATTAAATTAAGGGTTGTTACCGTCAGCCAATCAAGAATAATGACTCTTTTAGGTATATCTTCGTGGTTTCTCGCACTACATACACGCTGATTAGACAGACGTGTGGGGAATTTAATTTTGTGTCTGAATACAGTGTTATCTCAAAATCGTCATTTTTTGAGTTACTACAGTATTGTAATACTAGTGCGAATGGTAGGAGTACATTACAGGGTGCACGGATTCTCCCTATATGATTTTCTGACGCGC
Source organism: Melanostoma scalare (assembly GCA_949752695.1). Classification (NCBI taxonomy): domain Eukaryota; kingdom Metazoa; phylum Arthropoda; class Insecta; order Diptera; family Syrphidae; genus Melanostoma; species Melanostoma scalare. The sequence goes on from OX456986.1 coordinate 150,023,541, forward strand.
TCGAGTAACGCGCAAAATCCCTTCCTGGGCTCCCCTACTATTACTAGCAGTTCATCGTAACTAACGTAAACTGTTTTCAAGTATGTAAAGTTAATTTGTTGCAACGACGGAGGCGAAGAGGGAGGTTCAGAAGATGTGTAAACACCTTTAAGTTATTGCTTTAGGAACATACCCACAAGTTCCGAAATTCAGCACTCAACTTCTGAGCGCCTCCTTTTTAGATGTTTCGTTTCCTCTCGGTCCGAGTCGACTAGAATCCGCCATTGCTTTTTGTCATTCATTCGTAACTCGTATTTGTACCAAATTTGAGCAAATCTAAATCTAGTGTTCTGTAATGACCACAGAGTATAACCAGAGAGTCAACTCCGGCAAGGTAGTGCCATTTTGCCTACAAGCTAAATCAAACCGGAAAACCGCACCCGGAAAACCGCACTGGCCTTCACTTCCCACAGATCAAAGTCAGTTGAGTTTGAAAATTAAAAAATTTTTTTTTGGTTGCAAAAAAAAATCGATAATTTTTAATTTTCATACAGCCTAGAATTTAGAAAAATGAATTTAAGTTGCAGAAATTAACTTTTTTTTACATTTTGACCAGTATTTCACTGAAAAAGACAAAAATTAGTAAAAAATTTCATACCGATGCAGGCGTTTAGTTAAGTTTTTACATTTCATACTAGTGAGCACAGAGCCTCAAACTCAGAAATAGGACGCCATATTAAAAAATTTTTTGCGGGTGTTTCGGGTTGAAGGGGTGGAAGTGGATACTCTGTATTATCTACTCTGTGGTGGAAAAGTGATATACCTACATATATATACATTCCACCGACCTTTCATAAATACCTCGTTTCCACTTAGAATTGAATCACGCTTCAATTCGAATTATTGCCATTATTGACGATCCGATACAGCTCTTGTAGCTGTATCGATTCGAAAAAGTATGCGTAGATTTCCCGATTCGGTGAGGTAAGTAGATACCTGTGCCCCTGTTCTGTAACTATCGCCTCGTCGATAAACGGTTTAAAATGGAACGAAATTCTATGAATTTAGTAGGATTTGGTTCCATTTTCCACCGTTTATCGCCTGCTTTTATCGAGCCGATAGGTTACAGAACAGAGGCACTGCATCGAAATCTGAATCATAATCCGATTCGAGTACCCGATCCTAAGTGGAAACGAGGTAAAAGTTCACCTCATCCGAACCCAAATTGTTAAGCGGGGAATACACGATACAATTATCGTACCGATAAACGTACATCGCATGGGATGATTGTATCATGTGTGTACATGAATTGAACCGCTGTACCGATGTCGCAATGCCGAATTGGACTTAAAACCAAACTCGATCGTATGCGATCCAAGTCGCATACGATAAATTGTATCGTGTATTCCCCGCTTTACAGCTTATGAGAACTTAAGTATGCTCTTGTACTTATGTGCATAGGGAAAACCTAAAAATTCAAATTCCTTCATTTTCTCTATAGTCATCCACCCTAGGGAAGACTTTGAAAAAACGAAACCCTCAATTCAAGATAATGTCTGGTATACTGACGGCTCCAAAATAGAAACAGGCAGACTTTCCGTCATTTCAGCGAAAAGCTTGTTCTACATTATAGAACAAGCTTTTCAATAAACCTTGGTAGTCATTCGCTTATATTCCGGTATCCGGTATAGATGGCTGTGTTTGCCATCAATCAATGTGAGGTTTGTTCGTTAAGACCTTGGTTTGTGTTTTGAACCCTGGGTTTTCTCTCAACTCGACCTAAAGTAGCATTAGGTTTTTGCGGATGTGACTCCAGGTAACGAACAGAGCTGTCAAAGGGCAAATATTTCTCTTGAAATGATTTTGTAGTTTATGGTTTTTTAAGAATTGAAAGTCCTCTTTTTTAAACTCATGAAGTTTCAAGAAAACCTGGATCAACCCTGAGCAAAATTCAAAGAACAAGCTTATGAGTTTATAAAAAAAAAACAATGTAAATAAAAGGAACTTGCGTTGCAAGAGAAGTAAAGGTTCGGCCATCTGGAAAGTAGCTACAGTAATTCTCGTTTATTTACCTCCCCACTTTGATGCACTACCCGTTTATGTAAGGAATCTTTTTCTACGCTTGTTATTTTGTTTCAAATTGCTCACAAATTTACCCTGTTAAATGCCTATCGGATATTTACCCAACCCACTTAACGCCCTCTATTTATCAACACGTTTATCTAAAAAGCATAGATTTTTTTCGGATAACTAACTACCTTACCTACACAAAATAGAAATCAAACATTCCTCGTTTTGTTTCATCAGCATTCAATCAGCACAGAAGCACAACTGACTTCACAGCAATTGAATTGTCATCAATGTTCAATAAAAACACAAACAATTCCTCGGTTACGAACGCTCTAAAGGTATTAAAGCGGGTCCTTTTATCAGCAGGCACTTAACCGGGTTTGAATAACTAACTTCCCGATTAATTGCACATAAAAGATAGCAAAACCTAAGAAGTACTTATCCGGGGAGCACTGTACTTCGTGTTATTTTCATAGACAAAAGACTGGCGAAACACCAACGCTCTGTGCGGCTATTGAGTACGGATCCTCAAGTATCATAGAGGTGAAACTCTTGCTCCACCAATAAGCTGACACTGGACATTTACATCGCACTGCTTTGTTCTTTGTTGCTCCTGGATTCGACATGCATATCTCAGGCTCAGGCATATCATCCTCACTTCTCTTTTTAATTATTGTTATTAATAAAATTACTATCATTACTATTATTATTATATTTATTGCCACTAAAAGAACTCACAACTCAGTTTTCGTTCAAGAGTAAACAGCGCCACACTGGCCGGAGGTAACGAAATTCTACTACTTTATTTGTATTGAGTGACCTACTACTTTCTTGTTTCGTTTCCCACAGTTCCATTTGAAAAGGCTGTCATTTTTTTTCTTTGCCATGTAATCATGTATTGGTATTGGTCGTTGGTCGGCATTTTCATTCTACAAGCAAAAGGCCATCGTGAAAAGACCTCTGCACGTCCATCGACAGTATTCTGGTAGCCATTGTTTAACCTTCCTATACCCGCCATTAGTTTGTGAGATGACTTTTTCGGAAATATTTTAGTAACGGTGCAATTTAACGCAGTATGCTTCATGGTAGCTTCGTGGATTGTATCATACCTTATTTTAATGTGGCAACAATATATCATTCTACTGATCAAAACAAATTTCATGAAAATATTCGAAGTAGAAGGGAAACTACAGGCTCATGAGTTTCGGTCCCTGAGACGGTGAGCGGGTATATTAAAATTATTTTAAAAGTAAAACAAAAAGCGCAAAATAAATGAAAAAAAGAACAGTTTTATTTTACATTGTTTATTGGAGTAAATTTTATATGAACCAGCATAGAACTTAAAAGTATAATTAAGTTTTTAAGGATATTTATAGGGAATGTAGATGTGTAGTTTTTTTTTTCTTTTCTAATTACAATTCTTTTCGAGCTACGTATACAAAGTCCTACAATACCGTCGCTGGCTTCACGTCCTGGATGTACGATGCAAAAGTCTTATCTTCCTGGAAGGCTGGATCGAACTCATTGATAAACTTTGCCAAAATTGGATTTTCAAGCATTGTTGTGTGACTTCCTTCCACGAATTTCACTGTCACCGTGCCATTTGTCACCTTCGACAAACAATAATCCTCTTCAATGTCCTGCATGGCAACTTCTGATGGTCGAACGAGTGTTATTGGAGCGTTCAGCGTAATCAAACTGTCAAGGTCTATTTCAGCTGCCATTTTAACTCGATTGAACATTGCATTTACCATTGTTATGGCATAATCCTTACTGTAGACGTTTTGTTTTTCCACGAACTCCATAAGCTTTGCGTTCTTCTGTTCGTAGGTCTTGAGTGGCAAGAATATTTTCGCTGCTGATACTGGCGTTTCGTTGGGGAAGATTTGACTGAAAATTCCTGAAAAGATTAAATTGTAGAGATCGTCGTCTGTGTAGTTTTCACCCAGATGGCCAATTGTCAGTTTCTTTAAGAAGTGTGGAGCACCGTCTATCAGGAGAACTTGTCCCTGATAACCAGCTTTTTCTAAAAGGCCAGCGAGGTGTAAGGCTACGAAAGTGCCGAAGGAGTAGCCGACAATGTAGAACTTTTCCGCAGACTTCAACACCGACTTGACGTTCTGAAATTTACAAACAAAATTAACAAAAACGCTGTGCGTTTATAAGACAGATTTACCTCAAAAACAGATTCGGCAACGTCCTTGATTGTTGTTAGATGTGCTGCTTGATGCAACTGAAGAACGGTTGTCCTGGAAAATAACCGTTTACCAATGTCATACCAAGTTTTACCAGCTGTTCCTTCGAGCCCTGGCACTATTATGCTTGGATTCAAGTACAGTTTGTATGTATCAGCAGAGGTCTGTAGTGGGTACAGAACTTTGTTGCAATTGGCTTCGTCTCCCAGGTTGCGAAGCAGAAGATCCATGCCTAAGGGTTTATTTTCGGTGGTTATGACTAGTTTCACTACTTCAGCTTCTTCTTTTTCCCTTGCCTCAGTATATTCCTGAAGTTTTTGGAATGTCAGCGATCGGAGGTCCTGTGGCGATAGACACAACTCAAAGTCCCTTTCAAGTGTTTGCTTGATCTCAACTGCCATTAAAGAATCCATGCCCATTTCGGAGAGCGTAGTGCCGAGGGAGACGGATTTCAAGTCCTTTATGCCCATGATGTTCATCACGGTCTCTGTAATACTTTCATGGCCACCTCGTCCAACACGTTTCTCAGCAACAACCATACTCGATACAATTGAATCGGTTGACGAAAGCAAATTGTCCAACTCTTGCAGGCACGATGATATTCTCTGTTGCAGTGTTCCACCGATTTCCATGTCGATCTTATCCTCTGCCATGTCAGCCACTAGTCCAACTTCTCCCACAGCTCCCCATTGAATGGCTTTGCCAGTGAATCCATTGGCAACACGGTCTTCGACCACTCGTTCCATTACCGAATTGGCCATTCCATAATTAGTCTGACCAGCATTGCCACGTCCACAGGACACACTTGAGAATACAATAAAGTGTTCCAGCTGCGGACACAATTTCCTCGATAACTCGTCAAGGTATTGTGTGGCAAAGGCTTTCGGGGCAAAGGACTCCATGAATTTGTCAGCTGATTGATTGACAAATATCGCGTCGCGAAGTATGACTGCTAAGTTAAAGATACCACCAACTGGCGCTAGTTGGATTGCTTCTCTGAGGAGTTTTTCACAACCAGATCGGGTTGTTATGTCTGATGTGCTCACCACCACGTCGCAGCCGTATGTCTTCCAAAGCCTAGAAAGAAGTGATAGTTCATTACAAAGTTTACAAAGTACATGCTTCCTACTCACGCAATCCTATAACGCTGATAGTCCTTAGAGATTCCGCGACTCGAACTAAGTACCAACTTCCTTGCGCCTCTCATAGCCATCCAATCGGCCAACTCCAGCCCAAATCCACCAAGACCTCCTGGGATTACATAGGAGAGCGAAGGGTTGAAGTACACCTGTTTCAACACAGGAACCGGCATTGTGTACGGAGCATCCAGATCACTTCGGATCTGTACCAACACCTTTCCTATGTGTTTGCCTCCAATAAGGTGCCTAAAAGCTTGTTCCATTTCGCCTGCTGGAAACACTGTGGATGGCAGTGGCTTGATAATACCACCTGCTATATCGTCATCAATCATTGCTTTCAGTCTCTATAAGGAAGAACGTTAGTTGGAACATTATCAACTAGAGCATATACATTGGCAACTGATATACATACATTGATCACATCGTCGGGAGCATGGAGCAGCGAATCAGCCAGAACAGCGTGGAATGTGAGTTCTTTCAAGAAGCATCCCATTCCCAGTTTACTATCGTTGGCCATGTCGAATTTACCGATTTCTAAAAAGTGTCCACCATGCCCCAAGCACCGAACTGATGCCGTCAACTTTTCTTCTGACAAAGAGTTCAGGACAAAGTCAACACCCTTGCCGTTGGTCTCTTTTTCAATCATGAACTCGAATGAAGTGTCACGCGAGTAGCCAATGTGTGAATCTTTAAAATGAAAAAATTATTAGATGAAAGAAACTTAGACACGTAAACTCACCCTGCAGTTGAGGGAATGTCTTCAGCAGGAATTCCCTTTTCTGAGCTGTACTCACTGTCGTGAAAACCTCCAAGTCATAGGCCAAAGCAACTCGGATTGCTGCCAGACCAATGCCACCAGTGCCGGCATGAATGAGGATGCTTTTACCTTTCCTGATGTCGGTTGACATGAAGAACGCATAATACACCGTGATGTACACAACTGGTACTGTGGCAGCCTCTTGCAGGGTCCATTCATCGGGTACGTTCCAAATAAGACGTGATGGCTTGTCAACATACGATGCTACACCACCCTTCATGACCATACTCATGATGCGCTTGCCAGTACGGGTGTTTATACCCGAATATTCGAAACCCATGAGTAGGCTGAGATCCATTCGGTTGGCTCCATTCAATTCTGCGGCCAAGCGTCCAGTTGCGAGCATCACATCACGGAAGTTTATTGATGAGTAGATGACTTTAATTTCGCACTTTTGGGGTGCAAATGGTCCTTCGAACCAGCGAAGGGACGATAGATCTCCGCGATGGATGACGTTTCCATAAATGTGATCCGCTCTGGGGAGAATCGCACTTTCAGCGGCCAAATGCAGATGGCGGTAAGTACCCCATTGACCCTGAAAAGATTAGAAGTCATATGTAAGACCCTGAAATGTTTGTACGTATACAAAAACAAGTAAATACTACTCACGTTTCGGTATATATTGATTCCCAGTCCAAGTGACAGTTGGTCTTTGTAGAAGGTGTTCTCCAAATCAAATGGTGGTGCTGTTGCATCATCGATTAACACTCCGCGAACTAACTGTCCATCAGGTTCTTTTCTTAAACAGTTTACGAAGCCTACAAGTCCATTGAACTTTTCATTCTCCGCGTAGAGTATCACCGGGCCAATCGCTATAGCCTCTTGGACTTTCTTTATCCAATCGAACTGCTGGTCATTTACACTGACCTTTACAACACTGGGATCACCAATTAGCTTCTTCTTTTGCTTTTGCAGAAGCAAAATCACTTCACCATCGACTGGAATAACCGCCACAAGCTTCATTTCAGATGGAATCCCAAGATTGGCATCATAACTCTGTCCTTGAGTCTGACGAGCCACCAGGAACCCCTCATCTGAAAGACTCTTCATTGCAATAGTGAGAATGTCATCCTGTCCCAAAATATCCTTCGCAATGATGAAGTAACAATTCGATTGAGTTGACAATTTTCCATTCTCGACATGAATTCCATTCAATTCCATGGTCTGATCAGTAAGGAACATGTTGTCCCCGGTTACTACTGGCAAATCTTCGACTGCATCAAGGAAATGACTTATTATCGGCACAACGTTTCCAGTATCGAACTCGACTGTTTTGATTTTCAGCACTGGAGCATTCTCCAGCCCCAACTGGACACAAATCCTCGCCGCATCACCGAGCGTCATGGTTGGTGTTGGGAAATGTGGAATGAATTGATACCTTTCTAGAACAGGAATGCCTGGTGGTCGTTTCCTTTGAATAGGACTAGCGTGCAAGCCAATCAATTCGATCCCACCAGCGACAACTCTATCGAAGTTCTTACTGCTGCTCACTTCAAACACTGGATTTTCTGGATCCATTTTGGATATCATGTCGAAGTGGTGTTTGCCATTGATACGAAGTTTTCGTATTTTTGTTGGCAAAAACAATGTCCGTGAGTCAGTGCCGATAATATGAATCTGCAGCATGGCGTCCATAAAAGCCACCCAGTTGTAGTTCCATTCGATTTTGCCATAGTGACCATCACCGCGTGCTTCACGGACGGCTTTGAATGCCCCATTGTAGTGGTAGCCACGTAGTTTGAGTTCCTTATAGAAGTCCTTCTGAGACATCATTGGAAAGTTTGATTCTTCTTCGATGGAGACCTTCAATGGCGGTACTGCAGTTGAGATCTCCCTAATGGTGCCAGTCACAACTAAGCTGTTCGATTCAGTGATCTAAGGAAGAAGAGTTTTGTAAGACTTTCGGGATAAGTAAAGATTTTGACTCTTACCTCAAAATTCCCAGTTCCATAGTGGATCATCACTTTCAGTTCGACGTGTCCATTCAATGGAATATTGGTGGCACGGATGAATCTGACATCTTCGAACTCAACCGACACGTCCATGAAATTGGGACCATGGTACATCAAAGAGAAGGTCTCCCAAACGTATTGCAAGTATCCAGTGGCTGGGATCAAGATTTTTCCATCTATGACATGACCGGCCAGATATTCCTCATTGTCACTCTGAAGGTTGACAACGAACATACGTTCACCACTGGCTTTAGTCTTCATGTTTTCGTATTTGGTAACGAACCAATTTTCGCTGTGGTCCCACTTGATCAAAGCTGCGATTCCTGGTGTTCCTCGAGACACCGGGAATTGAATGAGCGGATAGAGATTCTCGAAAGGCAATGCCACACCATTGATGAAGAGCCTACAATGAAAGAAAGTTGAGCGTGTATTTAAAATATTAAGAGTTTTACCTACTTTCCAAGTGACTCAAGGAAGAACAGTGCGTTGTTCTTGCTGGCCCTTTGCGTCAATGATACGTGAAAACCTCCCGGCATCGATCGTTTGAGAATAGCTTGGAGGAGGCCATGTGGAGCGATTTCGATAGTCAGTGCATTGTTCGGTAGCATGGCAAAAGTTTCCTCAAACAACACACTACTTAAAAGATTGTTAGTGTGATACTCTGCTGAGCAAAGATCGCGTCCAGTCTGTTCCCATTCGGATTGTGGGACACTCGAGCTAAGCCATTTGTCTGACCTCTTCTTCGGATGTGGAATGGTTGCCATGAGATATTTAAGCAGCTGTGGTCCCATGTGGGCTATGTATCGCGAGTGGTAGGCAATATTTGAGCAAGGTACCTCCTTAGCGAAGACACCTTGGGCTTTCAAGTCAGCAACGAAATTGGTTACATCTTCAGATGGCCCCGAAATCGTGCATGAGTCCGAACCATTATGGCAGGCTACTTCAATACTTTCGGGAAGTGTACTCACAATTTGCTTGAAGCCCATTCCTATCGCAGCCATGGAACCTCGAATTTTTTTGATTTCCAAACTCACTTTACCGCGATAGTAGGCTGCTAAGATCATCTGCTCAGGTGTGAAGCCACCATCGGCATATCCACAGCCAAGTTCTCCCACTGAATGACCAATAATATAATCGGGTTCAAGGTTCAAGGCTCTCAACATGTCTACTAGACCAACTTGGATGGCAGCAATGCCAACAAACGAGTGCAGGATGTTGTCATAAGTCTTGCCATCAGTCGAGGTAAGAATATCAATGAGATCTAGACCTTTCGGCTTGAGTGCTGCGTGACACCGCTCTATGGAGCTTCGGAATAGTGGAATCTCCATTAGAGATGCTCCCATCTGTGTCCATTGAGATCCCATGCCACTGAACACCCAAACCAAAGGACGTTTAATGCCAGAGAAATGCTGAACATCTTTTACTAGACACTTTGCGTTCTCCTGGCCATTCTTTGAAAAGATTCCATAGCCTCGGAAGACAAATCCGGGTACATCTTCTCTTTGGATGTTGTGCAAAAGTCCAATGTATTCAGCATCCAGTGGACTCTTTTCGATCGAATCTAATATAGACGTCACTGCTGCTTCTGTTCGTCCAGCCCATCCGACGATCCTTGGAACGTCATCTAGTGGCAAACCTTTATCTTGTTTTTCTTTATCACATGCCTTGAGTAGAGCATGAGCATTTGCTCCACCAAATCCAAATGAGTTAACACCGATGTATGGCTTTTTGAGATCCTCCACTTCCTTGACCACTATCAGTCGACCTTCGGCCAATGCTGGGATCTCCTCCTTGATTGAGTTAAAGTTGATGTTTGGCGGAATTTTGCCAGTTTCAAACGCCAAAGCAGCTTTAACTAGAGAACAGATACCAGAAGCTGCTTCGGAGTGGCCAACATTTGATTTGACTGAACCAACAAGAAGAGGTTCTGTTCGCTGGCTACAGAGGACATTATCGATAGCTCGACATTCTTCAGGATCTCCCACAATTGTGCCCGTGCTGTGGGCTTCGAGATATCCCAAGTCACTTGGCCTGACGTCAACATCGGCGTAGAACTCTTGAAGAAGTTTCTCTTGGATATTGCCGGAGGGATAGGTAATACCTTCAGGCTTGTAGCCATCGCAGTTTGTTTTTGAGTAGATAACCTCAGCATAAATACGCTTAGCATCGCGTTTGCGTTGAAGGAACATACAGTTTACTGCTTCGGCACGCGTGTAGCCACTTGCGTCCTTATCAAACGGGCGGCAGTAGCCATGGTGGGCCAAGACTCCCAGTCTGTAAAAAGTTTTGATTAAAAATTTGTCTTTTCTTCAGAGCTTTATACGAACCTTGCAAACTGTAAGGTCACAAAAGGATGCAGAAGCAAATTGGCACCACCAATGATAGCTCCATCAATCTCTCCGTTCCTCAAAGCTGTGAATGCACTATCCAATGCATACATCGAACTCGAGCACGCCGTATCAATTAGGAACGATGGTCCGTTCAAGCCCAAAGCGTAGGAAATTCGATTTGCAAGCATAGCTCGACTGCAGCCAGTGATACCAAAACCACCCGATGATACTTTCTCATAAAACCAAGTCTTCTCCGACTCTGATATACAGGAACCGACGTAAACTCCAGTACGACTTCCTCGAATCTCTTTTGGATTGATACCAGCATCGATAACGGCTTCGTATGCAGTTTCCATGAGTATGCGACACTGTGGATCCATAGTGTGGGCTTGTTTGAAGTGAACCCCGAAAAATGTCGCGTCGAATTTTTCTAAATCGTATATTTTGCCGGCACGTTTTGGAATTTCAGGATTGAAATGCCTCCAGCGACGCTCGTCGTCGTCAACCATGTCGATCTGGAATTACAAACAGAAATAGTTTATCACTTGAAGGCTTTGCTTAGTGTCAGGTGGATCGTATGAGTCTTTGATTTTACAATATCGCAGATTTCTAGGATCTTAAGATGATGTAGTAACTTACATCGAGAATTAGGGCTAAGTGTGTCAGTTGTTTTCCTGACAGCCATTTTAACCTAACCTAATACATCGAGGATTTTACCTTCAAATGATAATTACTTTATTACTATTTAGAAGCCTTACACAAGTAAAATTTGATAGAAAACGACGGATAAACACGCCATTTAGCAACCTTGTTCGTTACTTGAACTCGTCCAATCAAAAACATAGAGCTACTTTAAGTATCTCAAAAGTCGCTAAAAACCTGAAATCTGTAAATAATTCTCGAAACTGATACTAGAGTTCAGGGCAATTCACATTTTTTTTGTTTTTGTTTAAGTTGTACTTCTTTTTCCGCGTAATGGAAAATTTTTACAAAACCTCCCAAAGAACGACATGCGATCCCAAAAAAGCAACATTATGAAGTTTGCTAAAGTTCTAAGTAAAAACTACTGTAAGAAGTTCTTCCACCATTAGATTGCCACATTATAGCCGCGTAACAAAGCTTTTTCTTTTCCCCACCGGAACGAGAATTCGAAAACTAACGACATGTTGCACTGCGAAGATTGAAAAATACTGTCAAAAAGCGACATGGAAATCCTAGCTCACTTCAAGCTAGGATTTTAAGACCTACTGTTATGTTTTGGAAACTTTTTTCACTCATTAGAATGCTGCATTATCCCTGAGTAGCACAGAAAATATTTCAATATTCGTATTTGTTGAAGTCATAATACGAGGCGGCCGGTTTACGGGAGGAATCAAAACCAAATGTGCGTGCCACTTAAAAAAGTATAATGCACGAACGCACCCATGTTTTGTTTCCTCCCGTTCCACTTGATTGGCCAGCCATTTTTTTCAAGAATATCCGCCATCGACGATTCTCTTTCTCATTCTCTTTTGCCAACCACATACTACGATAGACGATAGACCACAGGATCACAGCCACCCGCCATCTACCACTGCCGTAGAGAAAATTTGTGTGAAATTAAATTTTTCTTGAAATAAAGTTGTGTAAAAGCTAAAGCTTATAATTGTCCATTAATTTTTTAACAAGTTTAGTTTAGAACAAACCAGCGCAAACAGTATTTTTATGGCAACAGAAAGCGAAACTTATAAACCACTGAACCGATTTGAAAAGATATTTCTCCATTAGAATGTCACATTGTAACCGTGTAACAGAGACCATTTAACAGCACAGGTCGACGTGCTAGTAAAGATGTTTTTACCTTCGCCCCATCCAATTGAAAAAAAATCAGAGACCATACTTCTATCTCATATTCCCACAGGAATGGGAACAACGTCTCAAAATACTACTGAATCGATTTTACAAATTATTTCAATATTGGAATGCTAAACTCTTTTATTAATATACTATTCCTCTTACAGGCAAAGAGTTGTGGCTTACGCCTTACGGAATGAAATTTCGAGCTCCTGCTGTTCTGTTATGCCTAAAAAGTATAACTCCTAACGTTCGTACATAGCTTGGGTTAGGTTATGTTAGAACTACATGGCTGTTAGGAAGCCAACTGTCATACTTTGACCGATATCAATGTAAAGCAATACCTCCGTTAGCTTAACTATTTGCAGGTTTTAATAAAGCGAAAAATGTGAAGGATTTTTGTGTTCATCGGATCGCTTAGATCATCGAAGAAGAAATATTCGTTTGAGGGATACGGAATGACAGCATCTACAATGTCGTTTCATAGAACGCCACGTCTTGTGGCCTATAAGGAAATGTCCGGTTTTGACGCCGACAAAGAGCCAATTATGCAGAAGTTGTTGAGATCTGTTTTGTTGCTAGACAAGTAGTGGTATATCCTCACATGCTTGAGCAAAAGTTTTAACATAAGTTTGCATGTAGCGACTGTATACCAATGCTCAGCCTGCTGGTTAAGATTGGTTTCCCGGTTCTATTTCTGGCGAGTTCATTGGATATCACTCTGCACCGGCGCCTAATTTCTGTGAATTGTTCAGCCATTTAAATGAAAAATACTCCACAATTGAGAGCGGTTACTGAGCTCGTGGAAACAGCGCCAAATGGTGTGAGGGCTGCTTTCCTGTCTGGGAAGAGGCGGATATTCACTGAGGACATTTTTTCTTAAAGCCACGCCAGGACCTCTTTGATAGCCAGAATTCCGCTTTTTAACGCGCTACAGTAGTTTGGAAGAATTAATGACAGTTTGGTCTGTCTGACAACACCTCACCACCAACCCCTATTTCGGTTACACGTATACGTGCGTACATAAGAACACACACAATTTTGTAACATTTGATATTTTTTTACTAGCTTGAGCTGGTTGTCAGCTAAGAGTCGTATACCCGCTAATTTTCAGCCGTTGGTTAGCTTGGTGAAAATTCAAAATTCAACACACTCGTCACCAACCGGCAAGTTTTCAACATCAGCTGGCAAAGTTTTTAATAAAAAAAAAACAGATACACGAAATGTTTTTGTCGTTTTCAAAAATTAAAAAATGAGGTGCTGCAATTGCAAATCAAGGTAAAAGGTAAAAATTAACTGGTAGGCTCTCCCGAGTAAAAGCTCATAGTAGGTATGTTGGTTGAAGCGCTGGGTTTACCGTGTGGTCATCACAAAGCTGCTTTTGAAGAGCCTCAACTCACCATCAATGTCAATCTGAGTGTTTTTTTAGTTCTGGGTGAGGGCTAATCTCGCCTTAAAGTAGCCCTTGATTTTATGTATGGCGAGTTCAGATAACGAACAGAGTTGTCAAGTGGAATGTATTTTTCTTTAAATGACGGGAATGTGCGGTGGTTGTGTTGTTTAAGTTTTCTGAAAGCCAGGTTTTTTTGCAACTCATATTGTTGCTAGCTATAAGCAAACCTCGATAAAGTTCAAAGAACGAATCTAATGTGACCAGGCTATCCGCAGTTATGTAAGGATGGCAAGCAGCCTTGTATTTATAACCATGGCGACAGTTTTAATTAAAAAAAAAAAAAAATCTCCTAGAAAAAAAGGTTCATTCGCTTAGACTCTGCGGTCGCCATAAAACGTTTTTTGAAGAGCCTCAACTCTCACTAAATGTCAAACTGTGTGTTTTTTAGACCTAGGCTCGTAACTCCACACTCAATTCTCCTTTGGTTTTTTGTTGGGGCTAATGGAAGTAAAGAACAGGGCTCTCAAATGACATGTACATATTGTCCTTTAAATGACTGGGAAGTGCGATGATTTTGTGGCTTAGCGTTTTTAAGAACTGTAACCCCATGGAAATCTGGTTCAATTTTGCTTAAATTCCACCAAAAAACCTAAAATATTTCCCTTTGCGAAAATCTCAGAACAAGTAAAAAAATCTGCCACCTCAGATAAGAAGAATATGGGTCTAGCGTTAGGACTTCGATTTTGAGTAGTTCGAAGTTTATCACGTCAACCGTCTCTTAGATTTAAAGTTCTTACAAGTTTTTATATTCGCGGGCGTTACTCACTGTATTAGGAGTATTTTCACCACTTCGTATTACAGATACATACCTAAATATGTATACCTAATTTTTCTCACTTTCACAAACTCACCTTATTGAACAAATTATGCGCATACTCGCCGATATTCCTTGAGTTTGGGAACCGGCCCGACATTCCACTTATAACCACTTTATCACCATCACTTTCCGGTAAAATCCGGGAGAACTTTTTATCCTTGTTCGATGGAATGCTTTCACTTGTTACATTAGGGTGGGGTGCCATTTTGATTCGTAAAGTTTTTTTTTTTTTTTTTCAATTTAAATTTGGTTCTTTTTTCACTATTTTTTTAGGTTTTATGGGTAATCCTTTATTTTTTAGTGGTTCACTTCACAATTTTTCTTTTTAAATCTTTTAGATTTTTTGGTATAATCACTAACACTATCACAATTTTCAATCAGTCAAAGTTTATCCTTTTTTTTTGGTTAATTATCCAGCAGAAATGAGTCTTTATCCATCGATTTAATACGAACGAATTGCTTAACACACCGCAATTGGCTCTGCAAGAACAGGGCTCATGGCTTTTATAATCTGCCATTTGAATGATTAGTATTCAAAATAAAACATAGGAACAGGCAATGGCCTGGGCTAGCCCGCGGGAAAGGGTCAAAAGTAAATTTGATCTATGAATAAAATATATAAATTGTAGACTCCGCGCATATGCTATTTTTTTTTTTTAACATAAGTGCATTCAATTAATGTGGTAATTGGTTTCAAAATTTATGCTAACTTAAGAGAGCAATGCTTTCTTTTCGATTTTCTGTGATGTGAAGGTCATCGACGTCATCGACGTGTTTATGGTTTGGGGTAATCGAATGATAAGACAAGACCATTTTTTCACACGCCCAAAATAGTTCTAGTTGTAGTTGTATTTAAGGAATAATATCTAATGACCTATTGAAACGTTGATAGTGAAAAGCTGACTCATATTTATTTTATATTTTCGTGGAACGATGTGGTCTGAGGCTGTTCAAAAAATTTAACTTTTAGTCGATCATTGTAGACTGAAGATGGGTTGTTGAGGTACGAGGACTCAATAACTTGAGAAATTGATTGTCAATTTGATGATAATTTACAAAGTAAATGCAATAGGCATTGTGACGCATCCGCAAAGCGTCAAATTGGAAAGTTGACGTATGAGCTATGGAAATCTGATTTGAGTTCACTTCTTGTAACGAAGCGTTGCAATGAATCTCATGGAAGTGGAGCAAATACCGGTATTATGGCTCCTGTTGGTAATTTGGCACCCATCTATTTTTTGGTGCCTTAAAGATAGAAGTTAGTTGGATGATTTTTTTAAGCCTACGGGTGAGATCCAGAATAATGTAGAAAGTTAGAAGAAGACAAGGAGTTTGTGGTGTAAGAGAATTTTCACCTGGGGCTGCTGGCATCTCTGCTGTGTTTCTAAAAATGTGCTCCACATCATTATCTATCCCTCTCTCACTAATATTTAATCTAATCTAAAACTTCTATGTAAATTGGTTTTGTTGAAGTGGATTTTTTCTTGCTATGCTAACGGCATATACAATGTTCGCTTCAGATTCACTCTTTCCTACCCATTTCATGCTTCTTTTGGCATACCTCAAGGTGGCCACCTAGGTCCTCTCCTTTTTATCCCTACCATAAATGATACGGAAATAGGTATAAGAAACTCCCAAATCTAACTTTACGCTAACGACACCAAATTCTTTAAGACCATACCGCCCTATTTTACCTTATAGGCCATATTTTTATTTCCCAAGCATCATCTCACAGAGCGTTTGCGTGCCTTTTTTATTTTTCTATTAATAAAACATGTTTAAGGCCAAAATCCACAATCGCCATTTGAGAGCTTGAACAGAGCACTCACATGCCATCGGATGCATCGATAACAATATCTTGTATCTGCAACTGCGGCTGAGTTTGTAATAAAAGTCGTGGGTTTCCGATTTCGTTCACCGGAAAAAACAGAAACGCATACAATAACCCACTTCATTATTTTTATTATTCGCACTTTATTATTGTTTTTATGGTTTTGTTACATTGCCAATGAAAGCCATAATCGGAAGCAACAAGTAAGTGAAGAAAAAAACAGATAACGCTCCTCAACAAGCATTCTTTACATCGTTTTATTTTTATATCTAAAATGAAAACAGAGCCACAAACGCATTCGTATGCGGCGTGGATAAACTGCTGTTTTTCTCAGTGGGCATGGGCGGCAAGTGCATGGATATGGAGATGCAAAGTGCACATAGCAGAGACTCAGTCGTGTGTTACGACCTATTGGAGCCATTGATAATTACTGTGCTTTTCTTGCAACTGTTTTTTTTTTATTACTTTCACCTGAGAAAGAAATCTGCGGTCTTAGAAGATACGCATTCCAATCATAGGCAAAGCGCGGAAAAGACAGTGGCAGTAGTTGTGTTATATCATAGATTTTGGGTGAAGATTTCATCTCAAGACACCATTTTCAATGCAAATGCCAAACTTTCTACAAAATCTTCTCTCTGTTCTCTCATCGGTAAGTGTTGCAAATAGAGAAAGAAGTTTTCGTGTCTCTGGGATTTGGAGGTTGGAGGTCCAGCTAAGTGTTCAAACTGGATTGGGGTCCTCTGATGGATTTTCTATTATTTTAGAGTGGAATGTTAAGCATATTTGTATCTACTGTCCATACAATTTCTCCCATCCCATCCCATCCCAATCATTGTCTTAACTTTGGAAACAAATGCCACACCTGTCAAGTTTCTAAGGAATCAAGATCTGAGTTTATAGATGACGCTACACTCGATTCGTTAACCTCCGAAATACTGTATTTACTTATATATTGTGAGCATTTTAAATCAGGGGCTTCTGATAAGCCAAATGGCAGCCTTATAAAATAATAAAGAATATACAAAAGTTAGTTGCAGACTGGCGTTGTAGTGATCTGGCTCACGATCTGCGTTGGAAATGTTTTGTGAATTGGGCACAGTGAGATGGGAGCATTTTTTTTTGCTTCTTAGTACCGCGATGGATGGCAATGGGAAGGGCAATGATGAGTATAATTGAATAGAATTAAACAACAAATTGACAACTGGTGCTATACTCACGTCCCTCGTTGTACTGTGAATTAGGTACTATGGAGCTTCTCACTTGTCAAGTTTCTGAGGAATCAAGTTATAAGTTTATAGCTGTGAAGCTTCTCATATGTTATTTCGTGGGGCTATTATGTGTTGATTAATATACTCGCATGATTTTTTTCCTTTTCCACCATCTAACGTTTTACATTTCCACGTTGACGCAGTATTATGAAATGGGAGTTTCTGATTTGTTTCATAAAATCTCGATTTTGCATTACTTCACAAAATTACAGATTTTTGTCTGCTAATGGTTTGGTGAATCATTGTGAATTGAAATGGTTTCTGATCTGTGCCCCTGTAATCTGTAACTATCGCCTCGATGAAATCAGGCGGTAAAAGGTGGAAAATAAAACGAGATTCTATGAATTTAATAGGATTTGGTAGCGGTTTTCACTGTTTCTCGATCGATGTTATCCGATGCGATAGTTACAGAACAGGGGCCTTGCTCCATCTGTTCATTTTGGAACCATATAGTAGAACGAAAGAGACAACTGTGGTAAGGTAGTGCAATTGTCACAATCTAAACTCGACCGGGAACCTTTGTGGCTATTTTTTTTTAACAAATTGGTAAGAAATCAATAAAAAAACTGTACGCTTGGCGACAGTTCTAATTTGTCATGTTGCAGGAAATGGAGACTTTGAAAAAGGCGAGATTCTTATTTGTTAAATGTAAGAGCGATAATAAGTGATAAGTAGTGCATCATTGTGAATTACTTCAAACTTTCGGATGCTTTTGTTGTTACCATCAGTTTTTGGGATCTACATCAGGTGCGTGTAACTTAGTTTCCACTGCTCCTCGTCTCCCAGCATCGTCTGGATGATGTTATTTTGGCTGATTTCTTTGATACTTCTGTTTATTTTCTGACGGGAAATTCTCATCCACTGTACTCAAACACTGTGTGGTAAGCGTTGTCTGTCAACGAATCTCCGTATTGGCACGAAGGACTTCTTATTTTTCCAATCTTGTGCGAAAACGAAAACGTATATGTGTCCGACGAGAAACTGTGTGGCATTGGCATAGTAGTTCATTTTACGGTGTTTCCGGTTATTCCAATTGATTAGGCCTCCGAAAAGTCGAGCAGTTCAGCGTCTTCTGCTTTCCGACTCCCATTGTTCCTGCCACTTCGGATATGTAAGCGCTTTTGATTCCGTACTAGCCACTTCTACGCCGACTTCTGGTTCTTTTCTTTTGTTGTTACCATCAGTTTTTGGGATCTACATCAGGTGCGTGCTACTTAGTTTCCACTGCTCCTCGTCTCCCAGCATCGTCTGGATGATGTTATTTTGGCTGATTTCTTTGATACTTCTGTTTATTTTCTGACGGGAAATTCTCATCCACTGTACTCAAACACTGTGTGGTAAGCGTTGTCTGTCAACGAATCTCCGTATTGGCACGAAGGACTTCTTATTTTTCCAATCTTGTGCGAAAACGAAAACGTATATGTGTCCGACGAGAAACTGTGTGGCATTGGCATAGTAGTTCATTTTACGGTGTTTCCGGTTATTCCAATTGATTAGGCCTCCGAAAAGTCGAGCAGTTCAGCGTCTTCTGCTTTCCGACTCCCATTGTTCCTGCCACTTCGGATATGTAAGCGCTTTTGATTCCGTACTAGCCACTTCTACGCCGACTTCTGGTTCTTTTCGTGTATCTATTTTATTTGTGCTGCTCGGAGACCTGCTTACATGATACCTGCCACTTCAAGAACTGCTGGTTAGACTCGTGTGTAATGCGCGCTCGCTACTCGCAGTTCACCGCGCCTCTGTTCCGATGGCAGCTTTATCGATGCACTTGCATCGCTTGGTTCAGTTTTCTATATGCGCGACTCACTAACGTAACTTTGATGTTGTTCTGTTTATTGTGAGAACATGCATGAGACTATATTAACTTTACCATCACAGAGCTTCTATTTAAGAAAATAAATTGCTTGTATTTATATACAGGTCGATTCTCCCGCTAGCTCAAATGTCTGCCTTAAACCTCACTTAGAAGACGGCTTGTTCCAACGTTCCAAGTATCTGTCACAGAGCTAAAAATTCGTTTCAGTTTTCCTTCTCGAAGTCGCTGGCTTCTTGGGCCCGGTTTTTAATTTACTTCTCTTTATTACTGTGGTAAAATTGAGGTGAAATGATGCTTGGAACTATGTGTCAGTCACAGAAAGTCAACTTCGGCAGTAGTTTCGTCTTTCGCCTACAAGCTAAATTAGACCGAGAACCCTGGTCACCATTTTTATGTCGGTTGGTTTGGAATCAATGTAGAAAAGTGATAGTGTTTTCACTATTTTTGGGCTTGCAACAGTTTGTTGAATGTTGAAAGCATAATTCGAAACTCCCGCAACAGCTAAACGTTAATTGCTACCAAAATGAAAACTACAGAAAGAAAATTGAAAATAGTGAAACTCAATCGCAGCCGGAAGTAGCCATTAATTCACGCTGTCTTTGATTTCGCGGCGAAAATAATTTGAGTGTGCTTGAGGCAAATTGGGTAAAAGTTGATGTCTGTATTATCTACTCTGTAATTTCAATGATAGCGCAATGGTAGTTGTAGGTAATACAGATTTTCAAATTGTACCCCTTTGCCTGAAATACCCTCAAATTATTTCTGTGGTGAAAGGAAAGTTCGCATCGCATTCGAGTTGCGGCTGGAACAAAGTATGTATTACTATTTACTTTTTTTACAACGGGAGTTTTAGACGAAGTTTTCTGCACAGAGTAGATAATACAGAGGGTCAACTCATACCCCCTTTGCCTGTTACACATGCAAAAAAATTTCTACCACAATTTGAAAATGGCGTCCTATTTCCAGATAAAAAAAATGGAGTAGTGGTAAGTTTCTAAACGTCGTCAATAGGAAACTAAAAAAAAAAACATGAAAAAATGGAAAATAATGTTAATTCCTGCAACTTAAATGTCTTTTTCTGTGTTCTACGCTGTATGAAAATTAAAAACTATCGATTTTCTTGCAACCAAAAAAAAAAAAATGTTTACTATTCAAACTCAACTGATTTTATTCTCTGACAAAACAATGGCGGCTGTGGTAAACGTGGGTTCCCGGTCGTGGTAAACGCGGGTTCCCGGTTTGATTTAGCTTGTAGGAAAAAGGTACTACAGTGCCGAAGTGGACTCTCTGGTTCTGCTCTGTGGTTTTCTGTACGCTCCAACACGCTCCGGCTGTGCTAAACGTGGGTTCCCGGTCGTGGTAAACGCGGGTTCCCGGTTTGATTTAGCTTGTAGGCAAATGGTACTACAGTGCCGAAGTGGACTCTCTGGTTCTGCTCTGTGGTTTTCTGTACACTCCAACAGGAAGAACTCGGAAGCAACGATAAAAACGTCCACTTTTTTAAATTAATTTCAAGTTAACTGACAGTGAAATGGTGATCGAGTTTTGCCGGTCGAGGGTACCCAACCTAATTTAGGTGGTATGCAAAATGGCACTCGCACTGCCTTACCACTATTGTCTTCCCGGTTCTACTCTGTGATAATGGCTACAGATAATTTATGTTCAACTGTGTCTTAACAAAGAGCGCTTTTTGGTCTTTTGAAGGCAACTTTAAAATTATTCGCCCTACTGCAACTATAGCAGCAAAGTTAGTTCTTCAAAAATCTCACACTCTCTCTCTCTGTGTTGCGAAATATCCAACAAGTTAGTTTTCTTCTTTCTTCTCTCAAACATAACAATTTAAAACGAGGTTAATTTGCTTAGAACGATGACTTCTCTGTTGCACACACCCCCTCTACACCAAACGACACAAAAACAAAGTAAAAAAAATACATTTCCAATCTAAAAATAAAAAGAAAAGCCTCCATTTATTATTTATTTGAGTTGCAGCTGGCTGACCAAAGAAACACAAACAAAAGAGAAGAAACTGAAGAGGACAAAACAAATATGAAAATTGAAGGCAAAAAAGTTTCAAAAAAACACAAACAAAACAAAAACTAGTACCCCCCCCCACAACCACCTACTCTCCCACTCAACTTACAATTTGAAAACTTATCCAAAATTATAAATACAAAATGAAAACAAAAAATAATTAGAAGAACTTTAAAGATCGACAAACGACAATCAGTTGGGTGGTTGCTGATGGGATTCATCTCCCTCGGGTGTGGTGTATATTTTTTGTTGTCTTCTTTGTTTTTATTTTTGTTGTTTTCCTTTTGTTTTCTTTAAATAAATTAATTTTTATCTACCTATCTGGTTGTGCTTGCCATGATGGCGCATATAAAATAATAAACGTTATAAAAACCTACACCAACGACTATTAAGTGGTCTATTATATTGCTGTTGCTCTTTCCAAAGCCAGGAGGGATTCTATGTACCACCTATCTTCTTGTGCTGAACAAATATTAAAAGTTGATATAGTCGTACGATGATGTTGATTTTATAGTTTTTATTTGCCTTCCAGACAATGTTTGGTGGAATATTTTTATTCTTTTATTTTATTATATTTTCTTTCACTCTTCGTTTTTCTCTCTGACACTCTGTCCTCTTAAAATCTTGACTAGTATAGAAGAATTTCTGAGAGCTGTCACGAAAGTTCTTTTATTTAAATCAATTTAGTTTGATGCGGAACACGACCAATGAGGTTCATTTTTATACTCAAAAGTTTTTCTCGTATTTCTCTTATTTTCTGTTGTTTTGTTCAGAATATCCACGTACCTACCACCGCGGCTGTCGTGTGCTTTTTGAATGATATTTCTGAAACGCCATTAAGTGAAAGTCCGTGTATATTTGCATTTTGAGATTTTGAAAAATATTTTTCATCTTTGAGAGGTGTGAAGACGAGAGTAGTCATCAGTTACATCAAAAATAGAATAGCTACATGGAACGGTCTATTGTGAATGGTGTGAACTGTGCTCGCTATAATTTTTAACCGAATAAAATGTGGTTAGTTTACAACAATGTTTGAATAGTAATCGACGGTTATTATGTGTGAATCTATGCGATTGACAACGTTTATCGTTTAAAAAACCAGTTGATGTTGTTTTCCTGTTTTAGACTTACAATACAACCACTGACTGTTAAAAAAGTGATCCCCAGCACTCTACTTCAACCACGTGCTTTATTTGACATGACTACTTAGAGAATTGATAAATAGTGATTCTTGTTTTGATTGAAAACCTGTTAACAATTGACAGGAAAAGAAACACAATACCTAATTTGTGAAAAGAGAGAAATCATATCGTTTTGTGTTATCATTACAATTATAGTTTCGAAGCGAAGTGACATTGTTGTGCACTGATTGGAGAATTTTAAAATCGATTTCGTGGGAGATCATTTTTTGTTTTCATTAGAATTCTATTTTGTGAGCTAAAAGTGTTTTTTTTTGTTATCAACAAAAATGCCTACATTTTTGGAGAAAAAGTAAGTGACCGCTCTAAGCTATGTTAAAACGAGCAGAAAATGTGTAATACCAACATCATCTTATGATCAGAAGATCCCAACTGTCAAAAAATCAGAATCCGTAGATATGAAAAGGTTTAAGAGATACGCAATACTCATAAGGCAAGAGGATAAACAACAATCTAAGTTTGAGTGGATTAAGTTTTGGCGTGTGTTGTAGCTTTGCTCCTGTCATTTTAAATTCCTTATCTCGACCATTGTTTGTTTCGACTTATGCAGATGCGAAAAAGGCTTGTCAACTTGTTTTTTTTTTTAAGCGCAGCATGTGGCAAAAGGTGTGTGTGATTTTAAGCAAGTTTAATCTGAGTGACGTCAGTGTGATGCGTTAAGAGTTTTGTACATATTTTACTAAAATTAAGTTTAAAAGTGAAAGGCTTAGTTTTTGTTTACCAAGGCCAGATAAAGGTGTAAACACAAGAAGTTTTTCGTGTTTTTTTTTTAGGTGATAGATTTGTTGACATTATTTCAAATACTTTAACGTGATGACTCAGAGAACGAAACGTTAAGAATTTTTACTAACTTGTTGTTTGATCTTGATATCAAACGATACAAGAGAGCAATTTTGAGCAACAAGCCTGAGCTCATGTCCGTGTCCTAAACAACGAACGTGCTCGCCGAACTAGATCGTGTTCGTTTTTTTTCTCTTTTAAGCGGGAAATACACGATGCAATTATCGCACCGGTAATCGTACATCGAATGGGATGATTGTATAGTGTGTATGCCAAAAATGTCGATTGTTTCGACATCGCAATGTCGATTGTTTCGATATCGCAACTTCGAATGCTTTGAAGTGAAAACCAAACTCGATCGTATGCGATCCAAGTCGGTTACGACCGACGATTGCATCTTGTATTCCCCGCTTTAGAGGCTAGCACGCGATGAGTTAAAAGTTTTTACTATTTTTTCTTTTTTTTTAGTTCATTTTTTATTTGATTATCTTATATCTACTTACGCGCTAACAAAAATGTATAAAACTTGCTTATATAATAACTTAACTAACTTACTGACCCTAATCGGGTACTCTAAATCAATCAATATCTTAATGCTAATGCCTTTCGGCCTATAGATAACTTATATATAAATAATCTAGAGCTACTAAAGTTTTTACTATTCGTTGGCTTCGATGTTCTCCATATAGAGGGCCTTTAAACTCTCATGAGCGCAAGAACTTGAGCTTCTTTATCCAACATGCTTTAACTTTAAAGAATCACCAAAATTAAATGTCCGCTTAATGTTTTCGCCGTGTATGGGATAAGACAAACGAACAAAAGCGGTTGGTTTAAGGCCAGCTTCAGTGAGATTTTAGATAGTTCACATGTGGCATGGTTTGTGCAAATTTATTCAAGGTTTTCTTTTATTTTTTCTTTTTTCTTGTTGATGGTGTCAATCTAACTAACGGAATACCAACCGGAGGAAGTTTTAGCGGGCTTTTAAGGTTTTCTTCTTCTTTTTGTCTGCATTCCCCTTTCAATGAACCTGCAATAGTAGCTGTACACCGTTCGTCATAAGGAAAGCCTTAAGCAATCCAGAGCGGCTTGCTATTACACTTTTCATCGCGTAGATGTGTGGATGTGTATCAAATCAACCGCTTATAAGCTTATGATTTACCTGTACTGCATTATTGATAGGCGAATATTTTGGCTGACCCAATTGTTGCCCGGCGTCACTGTGTCGAACATCCATCGAACGCAAAATTATGATATCAATCGACTTAGCAGGTATATGTGTCTCTGAAGAATAGAATAACTGCTGAGTCTCTTGATTTTTGCCTGAGAATCAAAATTTAAAAACTTGTTGCATTATATCGACCAACGATGAACGAACGAGCGAATGTTCGCCAGTTTTAACACTGCCTTCAAATGGTTCTTTTGTGTTAGCTGCGATTGATTGCAGCGTTCACCACTCATCGCCAGAACGCACGTTTTAAGGTTAAAAACGAGCGAAAAATATATTTGTCAATGTGTGGATTGTATGTGGAACGTGGATAGAAGTAGACTGTTTATAGTAACGCATTCGCGAAGGTAAATTTGTTTTCTCAACTTTATTAAATTTGAGAAAAGCGAAGTTTTATTCACTCTAGAGCGCAATATTTTGTGAGGCTTCTTCTTCTTTGTTCTCAGCTGGGGTAGCTCTCAGTGGGTCCAGGGTCTTTCTTGGGCACTTGGGCAGCGGCACGGCGGTCCAGCTTCTAAAAATAACGATTCAAATATTCTTTATTCCTAACTAATGAGACGAGAGACAAGTCTTTACAATTGTACGAATTAAGTTGTTTTGATTTTATATAAATTTCGCAAGGTTAGAAAAACAAGGTTTGCACTGGTTGACACGAGTCGCCTGGTTTGTGGTTTGGGCGTGGCTTTGAGTGCGGGTGACACTTCCCCTTCGGTTGCTCGGATGGGGAGCTGGGACTAAATCCCTAGTACTCGGACGGCGCGGAGAGTCGGTAGTTTCGGTGGCTACTTAGCTAGTACGGGGCTGGTGCTTCTGCCCTTGATGCGCTCCTGTAAATAACTAAGTATGTAAACAATTAGGAACGTTGCCCAGAGTATGGAGTGACGCTTATAAAAAAACAGGGGAGTGGTGGCTATAGCAAGGCCACTGGAGAGGAACTGATCGGCGGACCTTATTCCGACCTGCGCCTGAAAGTCTTATAGGTCAGGAAAGTGGTCACCTGACTTGCTCCAATCAATTCAAATGCTAATTTTACAAAGGCGGTTATGACTTATGACCTAAGTTGAAGATAATGTGGTCACAAGATTTAACCGGCTTTGTAATTTCGGAGAATTGATCAGCGGACCTTATTCCGACCTGCGATTGAAAATCTAATAGGTCAAGAAAGTGGTCACCTTACTTGCTCCAATCAATTCAAAAAAAGATTATTCGGGAGTTGAGGGGATGGAGAAGAGCATTCTCAAATATCAGAGTGGTATTCCCACAGCTAATATGATCCTTAGGTTTCTTCTCTGGTTGTTACGGAAATTTTCACTTGTACCTATAAGTTTCTTGGCCGTCACTCACTGTGAGGTGTAAAGGGCGAGTGAAATGTTTGCATCCCAGCCACTGCATACACACTCGCATATTGTGTTTATGTTTCAAGACCATCATACATACCATACTCGGTGACACGGTTGCCAGTTTGATCATTTATGTCCTAATCTGGTCATTATTATTTCACTTGGTCACACGGTCACTTTTTATTCCATTTTGGTCATTTTGTCAACGAAATGAAATAAGAGAAACGCTTCAGTTTTTAGGTCCTTAAAAATGGAATGTATCAGTTTTCTTATCGAATTATGTAAAAAATGCATCAATAAGTTCGTTTGTTCAAGCCCAACGATTGCTCTGAGGTAGGCGCAATGAGTTCTCTTGAAAAACCTCAGTTTATCCTTAATACCAAGTTAGGTGTTTTTTTGAGTTTTGGGGTCGCCCTGAAGTAGAACTAGGACTTTGTTCGGGAGAACTCAGGTAGCATGATATCAAATGTCACGTGCTTTTCTTCAATGAGGCCCACTACTATCTGAAAATCACTTTTCTTGATTTGTCGTTCGTTGGCCTCGTTGATGTGAATAGCGATTAAATTGTTTCTCATTTTTTTTTTTTTTTTGTCATTGAGTTTGCTGATCCTTACTTTACTAACTTTTTAGCGTAAAAGAAACCTTGTTCTACTTATTTGCATGATTTTCTGTGAATCCAAGAGTCTGTTATGAAAAAATGCATCAACAATCGAGATTGACAACAATTTCTTCTTTAAAAAGTCGAACTTTGAAAGCACAATCCGAGCGTTTAAGAGGTGAGTTAGTGAGTCATGACCTTTAGTATATTTTTAAGGACACACACCTATTTCCTCATCGAATTGTAGCTAACATCTTAAAACAAAAGTCTTAAAAAAGCTAACATTTACTTAAAAAATAAAAGAACTCATGCAGAACTCTTGTCTTCCCAACCGCACTCTAAAAAATGGCTGACAGCATATTTCAATAAGACATTTCATCAAACACCACCCTGATGCGATATAAGGTCTGTTCGTTGAACTTTCCCCAGGGTTGACCCAGGTTTTCTTGACAACCCCATGAGTTGTCAAAAAAACCTGGGTTTTCCAGTCCTCAAAAAACACTACACCACAAGTCACCACACATCCCTTTCATTAAAAATAAAATACATGCCATTTGACAGCCCTCAAATCGCCACAGCAAAAAGCTAGGGCGAGTTTGGGGAAAACCTGTGGCAAACCTATGGCTCAAAAAACACTCAATTTGACATTCAGTGCGAATTTAGGTTTCTCAAAAAACGCTTTGTGGCGACCCCATGGCGACCCTAGGGCTTCAACGAACAAACCTATAGTAAATGAAAAACCTATCAAGTGGCGTCTTCACACATTGCCTGACAAAACATCTTATTATAAATGTCCTTCCTGATAAGGCATTTTGCGAACACTCTTCAGAATTAATTACTTCGCTATACTTGATCCATTTGTGCGGTGAATCAATCTTGTGTTGTGAATCCAAAGAACATGATACGACGATATCACTTTTAATTATTAGTTTACTTTTTTGTCTACCTCTGATGTCTGATTTGAAAATGGTGTGAAAATTGAAAACTAATCATTCTCCACACGCTACTCAGTTTGATCTAATTTCTGACAGCTCTTATCTTCATTTAAAGTCACATACACACTTTTCTGTTTTGACAACTTATTATCAAGTTGCCAGCAGAATGATAGAACGTGATAGACCAGAGCAGATGGTCACTCGAAATGAAATCTTTCCACAGACTTATCAATCAATAAAGTGTAGGCATATCTACAGATTGATAGAGCAGTGGAAAATTATGTAATATAGCGATAGCACGACGTTCTTCTTTTTGTAGACCGAGGCGAAATCAATACAGAAAGATAGTAAAATGAATGAATCAAATTATGCAACGCTGCAAACACGAGTTTAATTTTAAATTGTACCTTTTTTTCTTGAGATAATGACACACCAACGTGTGATGTTAAATGATCAAATTGGATAATTGACAGTTAATTGAGTTATTGATTAGCAATTTGACAGATGCTATTACACTTAAGCAGTGTAGGTTGTAAGTTTGTTAGTAAGCAACAACAAAATGACACGTTTAATTCAACAAGACAAAAATTCATGCTGCAGCACGTTTACCTAGAATATGTGCTAAAAATACAGAAATAAATCCAAAGTAGTATAAGCTCGCTTCAAAACAACTCAAAACAACGCTACGATCCTGCTGCAATGCATTTAAAGCTGTACTGTACATACATGCTGCACACATTGAGTAATTTGCCTACGTGACGGAATGCGCACATCGTTAAAACGACGACGCGATTACGCGCCATTACACATCCGCTGAGATAAAACATTTAACAACAAGTTCTCTCATCCCCACGTGATCCTATACAAAGAAGTAATGTCTGTCTGTCAATCTTGGCCCTACCCCCTAGTGTCAAAATTTAAATCAATTTTCGTTTTGTTTAAATTAACATCAGACATTTGAACATGATGTGTATTATGAATCCAACATGTTTACGATTTGTGACACATATCCATGTCCATTTTAAATAATAATTCCTTTCTTTCGGTCATTCTTTTGACATTGAAACAGACACGCACAACAAAAAAAGAGTCACAATCTAGATCATCATTAGTTTCTATATAAATGTGACATTTTGTCTGGTGGGGTTGGTTTTCATTTCCAATTCGTTTCATCGGTTGGGTTTGCATTTTTCTTTTTTTTATTGAAAAACAAAACTTTTATAGCACCTCTTGTGGTGTTCAAAATAAAATTTATTCGATTTTATTTGACTTTTTATTGGAGAGATAAAATATGAGTGATTTGTTGTTAATATTTTTGTTTTATATATTTTTTGTTTTCTTTTTGTATTGTGTGGATGCTTTTTAATCCAGATTGTGTGTCTTCTTTGGGGAAATATGGCATCCATCTGTTAAAAATAGGTGAGTTTCTGGGACAAAAATTTTAAAAGAGAAAATATTGGACATGAGTATGGAAAAAATATTTTGTATAGACGTAAACAAATTTCTTAAAAGTTGGCAAAACGAGAAAAAAATATTTGCACGAGAGTAAAAAGTACTAATGTGTGCTGAAATTTATGTGATCCAGATTAGAAGAAAAGGTCATATGATGGACTTTTGTGAATGACGTTTGTTTACGTTACGTCAATTCTGACGAACGTTTTAAGCAAATATTTCTTGGGATGAAATCACATTTGTTGTTTCATCCACTGCAAAAATAACTTTGAATATACGACTTACTACACAAGAGGCACGAGCTCCATACCGCATTCACTGATATCTTTGACTGAGAGTTGGTATCGATACCATGGTATACGAATAAGCCATGTGTTTCAAACAGTACTCAGGTTATACCATCATAGCGTGGTATCTGCACCACGGATTTTGTACAGTATGAAAATGCGTTCAGCAATCGCAGCGAGGTTTTCGCTTATTTGCATGCTGTTTCCTACGTCTTAATGCTAAGCGTTTACGTTTTAGCACTCCCGTAACACAATTTTACTATTATGGTTGGACCTTAACGTTAGTTGCTTATAAACCAAAAATACGGAGCCTCCTAAACCAAAGCGTTTTTGCATTCGCGACAGCGGCAATGGCAGTTGTCAAAAATTAGTTATACAGTGACATGTGAGAATAGCCACTTCGACGTCGACGCAGCATTCTCATACATTTGTCTTGTCGCGACTGCAAAAATGATGGCAACACTGCTTCTGCCGCTACAAGAACATGACGATTTTTTAGTTGCGAAAGCGACAAATTCAGCTGTCATACTCTGTTTACATAGCGATGTGTAGGAACGCCCAGACTGACGCCAGAAATCTTGTCGTGACGACAGAAGTCTTGTCAACAGCGTCTCTGCCGCTACAAAAACATGACAATTTTCTAGTTGTGAAAGCGATAATTTCAGCTGTTAAACTATTTTTACATAGCGATACATAAGATCGCCCAAAATGACGCTTCAAGAAGGACACCGCACTTCAATTTTGTTGTCGCGACGACAGAAATCCAATCAACAGCGTTTCTGCCGCAACTAGAGAACTTTTAAGACTCACCCAAAACCAAAAGAATTTTTAAGCTGCGAAAGCTATAAATTAAGCTGCCAAATTTCGTTTATATAGCAATATACGATGTTGGCCACACTGACGTAACAAGAACGTAACGCGTTTCCATACATTTGCAGTTGTTGCGGCATTTCTATCGGTTTCGGAACTGCAAAATCACTTTGGTTTGGAAGAGCCCTGAATCTTTTATTTATTAGATAAGAAACAACTTAATTTTCTCAATTATGAAATTTATTAACTTACATCCAACCATTCTACATATGCATTCGCTGTGTTTTTTTGGGAGAGCTATCGTATATACGTTAAAATATTACATGCATGACAGAAACAACATCGCAAGAATAAGTAGAATCCTATCGAGGATAGGTTTTTGGCTTTCATTCGACAATCGAATGAGTTTTTGGCGTTTTGACAATCGAATGGATTTCATACCGATACATTTTTAAATGTTGGTACGATTGATGGCTTTGACGTAAAAGATCTTTCAACAGGGTTTACCGATTTCTGACAGTCGATAACGCCCATCTTGTTGAAGTTACATCTATCTAATAATTTGTCATTTTTACTTGGCGAATTTTGCGTCGTGACTTGGGCAACCACCTTTTCATTCATCTATGGCACATGAACTTGAAGTAAGCCTCAAAGCCAACAAAACCCATGCCATCGGTCAAATTCAGCTCCAGAGTAATGGAAAATTAGGCATTTCGAACTTCACTCAGAGAAGACGTAGCGGACATTTGAACGACGTAATATTTAAGACGTTATTTCGGCTTTCACACACTTGCTTTATTTGAATTTCAAGGCAGGAAGTACTTAATCAAATACCCTCTTCTTTATTCGCAGAGTAGGCGAAAGAAATACTCGTTTAATCTTGTTGTGGATATGTTGTTGCGCTATTATCTTCACTCTGAAAATAAACAAATTAATTGAGTGTCACAGCTCGGGAAGCCTCAGAACATCAACCTAAAATGAGCCTTATAGAAATTTCTTGTGAAAATCTGGATCGACAACAATAACAATCTCGTTTCGTGTTCATTCATCGACAACGCACCCCACCGTGCCCGGTGACCTTGCCGCTTCAATTCTTGCATGAATTGGATTTTGTAAGATAGCAAACAACATCTTTCCGCAAAATTTTCCATAAAGTGAATGGACACAGAAATTCGCGTTCACGATGGTAGATGGACACATTCGGTTCTTTCCGATGCTACGAACTACAACAGCAATAGTTTCTTAGATACCCAGTGCCCCTGTTCTGTAACTATCGCCTTGGCGATAAACGGTGGAAAATGGAACAAAATTCTATGAATTTAGTAGGATTTCGTTCCATTTTCCACCGTTTATCGCCTGCTTTTATCGAGGCGATAGTTACAGAACAGGGGCACAGCATAGACACACTGAACGACGTCACGTCTCAGACGATCACTTGGAGTAAACGTGACGCAAAATCGTTCCATTTCCACAAAATCAATTGCTCTGAGCGAGGAATAGTGTGAACGAAGCGTTTCACGAAGTATGTACAATTTGCATACGTTTTTCAGTTGTCAGTCGTCTAATGATGAAATGCTGCGAAAAAGAATCACATATCAACAGACAAAATGGCTGTCAATTAAAACAGTGCTGCCAGCCTAAGGTTCTACATCTTTATAAAAAATTCCCTTTTTTGTTACTTTTGGTTTCAACTGAGATTTGAATTCCAGAAGCAAAACTTTGACTTTTTTCTGCAGAAGAGCTGCCAATGTTCAAGAATTGGTCAGGAATCTTCCAAATCAAAAGATATTTGTATAAAAACTTATTTCTAAAGGAAAAAATTCAAACCCAACTAGTAAACACCAATCTATTACTTCTATACCTTGTCAACAACAAAGTAGTCTTAGTAAAAAGCGTATCATCGTTGTTAACTAATTAATTATTCATCTGGTGTGTGGATGCTCCTAATTAGTTTCCCAATAACTCCATCTGAATGAATAATATATAAACTCAATGAAGTAAGTTTCAAATTTGGATCGTTGCACCAATGCCTTTTCAATAAAAAATGATTTAGTACAAGTAAAACTAAAAAAATTGGTAATGGAAGGTTAGTGTGTATCTTGTTACAAAGTCTCAATGCAATACTGAGCCATGTTTAGTATCAAAATATTAAATTTGAAACTGATATTATATTTCTATACAACCAACTAGTTACTTGAGTTGAATTTTAAATTTTCCAAAGGCGCTCTCTCATTCGGGTTGGAATTGTTAAGTTTAACTAATTTTGATCTTGAGATTTCCAAACCCAAAGTGCGGATCGCTGTTATTGGTGATGTTATTGTTGTATCTGTCACTGTCTACTGATGTGCATACATATACCTATTTTTTTCATGAACTAAAGTATGGTCGCAATTGATGGTGGTTAATTTTATGACACATGAGACATAGAACTGTTCAATTAAGCTCGGACAAGGCTTGTTTTGTTATGGCGATTGGGTTATAAATAATGCGCGGTTAGCGTGATGGTTCTGAAGTTGTTAATTTGACAAAGAGATAATTAATTGCGGTTTTTTTCCTTTTTAGTACTCAATTACTAAATGATCAGCTGCTTTATTTGATTCTCGATCTGGGAACGAAAATCACGTGGTAATGACGCTGCAATTTGCGCAAACTAAAGAAAAATCACAGGTCAAATGACCGAATGGTTGTCAATGAACGCAGTGCTGCCAGCTCTACGACTTTTGTTGGTACTTTTGGGTTTAGCAAATAACAATTAAGTTGGCTCCTTAACGCCTACTGTTGACGGGCACATTTTTTCCAGCTTTTTTTACGAAGTTAAATTGTCCAAAATGACGCCACCAATCTACACCACGCACCAATTTGTCACTTTTCTCTGTGGATGGATTGGCTTTTCAGAGAAATCTGCTCAGCTGTGCGCTTCGTAATAAGATGGGAACCATGGGTGTTATCCACTTACAAAATTTGAACAAAACTGCTTACAGCAGGTGCGGTGAGTGCTTCTTTCGGCCAAAACTTCTTTTCAAAAAAACGAACTTTTCTTCTCCCGGCCATTCCCTTTCAAAAAATTACTTCTATTGATTGACAGGAATCGAGTAGAGGGATGTTGGACATCAAAAATGTGTAACATCAGAAATGTGACTGTCAATTGATTTTAATACTGTGGCTTCGAACAAAGAAATTCAACTGCGTACATGTACAAGGCATGAAGGCATGTCTAAAACACAATCAGAAGGACCTGGCCAAAATGACAAAATAGTAGAATATTTTAGCCACTCTGTCGCTTTGCCTTAAGGTGTTTCTTACTTTCTCTGTAATTTATATGCCAATGTTTAGTCTATTGGGTGAGATTGGTATGCTGGTTCTATTTTTTGTTGAATTCACATCTAGTATATAATTTCCGGGAATTTTTCCGTTCCTCGACACATGGAAAGTCCAAATATTTTAACAATTTTTATTTCAATATC
Source organism: Melanostoma scalare (assembly GCA_949752695.1). Taxonomy (NCBI): domain Eukaryota; kingdom Metazoa; phylum Arthropoda; class Insecta; order Diptera; family Syrphidae; genus Melanostoma; species Melanostoma scalare. The sequence continues at coordinate 150,057,162 of OX456986.1, forward strand.
TATTTTATTTTTAAAGTATGAAAAAGAAAAGCTTTCGTAGACCTGCAAAAATTTTATTTTTTGTTCATTTATTCAAGAATACATCAAGGTTCCATTTTAAGGCCACCATTGATTCTTAAAGTAAAAAAAAACTTATTTTTCAATTCGAAGATGGGGAATTGATTTGCCATAATTTCTTATTGGTGTTACCTCTCAGGATTTCTTGGAAGTGTATAGTCTTTGATAACATCGTCTATATCTTTGTAGGCAAATGTGTCGGTTAGCCATTGGCTTTATGACCTTTGCGTTATTTGTTGCCTCATAAAGCCTTACTGGAATGCGTTGAACATTGTTTTGTCAAGGTTTCATGAAGTTTCAAGTATTGGCTTTGGACCTCATACGGGACAAACTCACGAAATCAATAATGTTAACTATACGTTTTTAACGCCATATACTACAAAGTGAAGATGCCTACCAAAGGACTTTGTCGGACATCTGGCCAACAATTTGCCAATGTGTAATGGCAATTTGAAGCTTGTGTATTTGAAAATGTTATGTGTTGAGGTGCGTTCCCACAGTTTGATTCGGTTTCAATTCGGGACGTCCACACTAATCCAACATTGGTGATCGACAAGTGCAGATTAGTGTCGTTCGGCAAAGTGTGGACGCAGCTTTAAAAACACAAAATAGATCGTGCAACAAAATTACTTGCACGCCACCTATTATAAAATGTTAGTATCAATTCAAAAACAGACATCTGAAGAACAAGTTGTTGAAGTAACACGGCGATTTGAAGGTTAGCTCCAAAACACACGAAATTACTCAGTGTCGATCTGCTATCAAACGCGATAACACGCGCCGCGCTTAGTGTTATTGTTTTATCTATAGAAGCCCCAATTTAGATAGCAATTCAACAATCAATTCAGTTATTTTTGTATTTATTTGACTCCATAGTAAGAATTGTTTCCCTTTATCCTCATAAGAAGTATTCTGAAATCGCAATTGCGGGTGATTTTAATGTACACAATTCTCGTTGTCTTCGACATTCTGGATACTATTTTGTCCAAAAGGAAGTAAAAACATTTGGTCTTTTGTGAAGAACATTAAGAACTCGACCACGTCATCGGTCCCAACGCCCGATAAAGCTAATTTGCTAGCAGCTCAATTTGCTGCTAACTCGACACTTCCTGATAGCATATTGGCTCCACCTGAGCTCGAGTCTGCAAATTCTGCGATGAAACAGATATTTTTTCGAACTCGCTCGGTTGCGAGAGTCCTCAAAGATCTCAATATACATAAATCCGATGGTCCAGATGGTATCCCCGCCGTTATTCTGAAGAGGTGTTCTTCTACGCTGGCAAAACCACTGCGTAAACTTTGCCATCTTTCCTATTCTGCTGGGATTTTTCCGATCAGATGGAAAACTGCATTTGTCCAGGCAGTCCCTAAAAAAGGCGAATCTTCCTCCCCTTCCAATTACCGTCCAATTGCACTCACGTCCCTTCTTTCCAAGGTCATGGTAACGTTGATAAACCGTCAACTTTTGAAATATCTTGAAGAACGAAAGCTTCTTAATGATCGTCAGTACGAATTTCGTTGCAAACGGTCCACTGGTGATTTGATGGCTTATCTCACCGAAAAGTGAAACCAATCTTTACATTGTTTTGGAGAAAGTAAGATTATTCCGCTTGATAGTTCTAAAGCATTTCACAGAGTTTGGCATCAAGCTCTTTTATCGAAAATGCGTGCTTTTGGTATCGATGATTCTCTTCTTCGTTGGATTAGAAACTACCTTTTCGAAAACTGGAGTATAACTCCTATATGTGGTCAGGTGCTTCTCAAACATCTTTGCACCTACGACCTACTCGATAGGGTACAAAATAGAGCGTTAAAACTGATAGGTGATAGTTCAATCGTAGAATCGATTGATTCTCTTTAACATCGTCGAAACGTTGCCTGTCTCACTCTCTTTTATCGCTTTTTCTACAAACAGTGCTCTAGTGAAATAGCCAGTTGCATTCCTCCCCTGAAACAATTTGCTGAAATTATGCTCTACCTGAACCTGTTTTTCCCCTACATTACGATTCACAAAAGTTTAAAAGCAACGTGCATCGCATCGGTGTCTCCTTTCAAATCCTCTCCTATTTTCATAAATGCTCGCACTGCGTTCTATAACACTATAAGGGTAGTTATAACCCCGTGTGCTAATTATAAAGTCCTTTGGGCCATAGTAACCTACCAAAGTCACATCGCCAATGAGCCACTAGTTGAGAAAAACATTTATGAAAAGCAAGCAGATATTAAATTCATAGAAATTTGTTCCTTAGAACAATTTTTCTTATCTTGTGTTTCTTTAAGGATTGCGCTCTAAAACATTTTTGCAATTTCGCAATAGGATGTTTTGAGATATGTCACGTGCTCCGAAAACGTGACATCTCTCAAAACATCCTATTGCGAATATAATCGTGTTTATTATCTCCTTCTACTTATTTCTATCTAGTCCTTCAAAATTAGACAACAAACCACTCCAAAAATTAAGTACATCATATAACCATAAAAAAAACCGGGTACACACCCTACCTTACCCCCAGAAAGTAAGTGTCTTCGCAAAAGCAAATAATTCTTGCCTAATTTTTAAGATAAATATTCCTTATTTTTATTGGTCGTCAGTTGTCACTTATCAAACACAATTCAACTCTTTCTCTTTTTTTTTCACAACACATTCGTGTGTGTATACTTTTTTCTTTGATTCGGATTAAGATAGCGTCAGTATCTGTTGTTAATATTGACACTTTGATAATGAAAATGATTTATACGTCTTTATAAATTTAAGCTAAGTGACCATAAGTAATTTTAACTTGTCGCAGATTATCTCTATGGGCTAAGTTGAAAGTATTGTTGTGCGATTATGATCACACTAAAAAACATGTAAATAAACAAAGATTGAGCTGTTGTTATGTTAAAATGTTACCAGGATATACAAGAAGAGTAAGTGATATTTTGAGTCAACAAATCAAAACTAAAAGAAAGAAAAAAACAACTCAAGGACGTGGGGTGTAGACAACTGATATCGAACGATGTTGGTACACGAGTATGAAAATTTTAATACCAGCGCCAAAATGATTGCAAAATGAATATTATTTCAGCATTTAGTCAAAACAAAAGTCAACCTTTCTTTATTTTTATATGATCTTTGAAAAGAAGTTTCTTAGACAAACAAATTTCTTAGAATTAAAAATAGGCACACCCCAGATAAGTTGCGCATACTCGACGTTAATAGAAGATGAGTTTTAAATGCTATAAAGATATCATGAAAACGGTAGTCACAAAGTTTGCATAATAAGATAAGAATTTTTCTAAGAAAAATAAACAATGTGCTCTGTTTTACTTAACAAATGTGATAAAACGCAGTATTACATTAGGCCGAGATTTTGTTTAAAGATTTCATTACTTGGCAAAGATTACTACTCTCATAAAGCTTCTTGTTTTTATTTAGTTTATCATAGACTTAAGGAATGTTGTGATATGAAAGAGAGTTACATAAGACATGGAAAGGATTAGATATGTTGTGCTTAGATGATAATGATAGCGATTTTAGAAAATATTAAAAAATTCTTTGGCTTAAGTACCATAATGGTTCTAAATCTCTTCACATGAGCAATGTTCGTTTGTCACGTATGCCTTCCTTTGCCATTCATTTGAATGCAATAAAAGTTTGGTAAATTATTATGCGGAAGCCCATAGAGGTTTATCAGTTAGTACAATAGCAACAGAGCATGTGGCGTACGAGTTGATTCCACAATTGTGTGTATTTCTTATAGTTTGGCAGCACTTTATGTGTATTGGGTGTCTGTGAGTGCTTATGATTGGGGGGATGCATCTTCAACCGTTTCTCAAATTGATTTAGTTGATTTCGCTTCTTTTCATTATTACAAATATTTCAAAATAGATCGCGTAATTAGCTCAAGAAGAGTTCATCATTTCATGTATTTTAGTATACGTGCATTTTTTGAAAAAGGGAAATGTTTTTATAAAACTGGTTCTACTTTAATTTGTTGACATTAAAACCCAACTATGGAAAATACAGGGTGGGCCAAAAGGTTATTCACAATTTCAAATGCTTCGTAATAATCAACCAACTGGGTTATCTCGACGATTCCAACACCATCCGCTGCATAAAACTATGTTATTTAATGGAAAAATACTCGGTTAGTTACTATGGCACCGTTGCGTTGACGCGACAGCAACGTTCTTTCGCTGTGGAGTGTTATTTAAAAAACGAGGAGAGTGCAATCGCTACCCAGCGCGCTTTTAAAAAACAGTTTAATTTAAAACGTCACAAAACCCCCCGAAGTAGTCATTCTATCGATAGATGTGTGAAAAACTTCAGCGAATCGGGTAATGTCATTAACCGTCCCCGAATCGGCCGTCCGAGTACATCAAGGACGCCGCAAACAATAAAAACTGTCAACGACGTTTTGAGCAAAAGTCCTAGATGGTTATTCTGCCTCCTTAAAAATTCCAAAGGAGAATTTTACGAGACGATTTCAATATGCACCCATACAAAATTCAACTCACTCAAGAGCTACTCCCCGCTTAATTTCACGCAATTGTGACTTCGCTTGGCCGCCTCGTAGCCCGGATTTTTTCCTGTGGTTTCATGAAGAGCAGGGTGTATGAAGGCAAGCCTCCAGACACCGAAGTATTAAAATTAGCTATCCGAATTGAAATTGCAGCGATTCCGCGGATGATGTTGGCCAGAGTTCGAGAAATTTTTGAGAATAGAGTGCGCAAATGTTTCCGCCGCCATGGCGAGTACTTACTTTTAGCTTTATTTTCATTTTGGTTTCATAATTTTAGGTCTCACTGTTTTTATTTACGAAGCGTTTGAAATTGTGAATATCCTTTTGCCCCACCCTGTATTTCAAATGTAAGCGACTTGAACGCCACATACTGTTTAATTGTGGTACTATTTAAAAAATCATATGCGGCTTCTGAACAGCAATCCTACAAAGTTTTGTGGTAATTTGAACATCGGCTTTATTCTGGAGAGGGTTTCTTCTATGCTGAAAAAACCACTGCGTAAGCTTTTCTCTTTATCCTTTTCTTCGAAGGTCTTCCTGAGCAGATGGAAAGGTACATTTGTCCATCCCATGACTAGAAAAGACGAATCTTTCTTAACTGCCAATCACTGTCTAATTACACTTACATTCGTTCATTCTTTCCAAGGTGCTGGAAACGTTGATAAACCTTCAACTCATCAAATATCTTGAAAAACGAAGGCTTCTATATGATCGACAGGACGACTTTCGTAGCAAAAGGTTCACTGGTGATTTGATGGCATATTTCATCTAATAGTGGAACCAATCTGCACATTGTTTCTAAGAAAGTTAGATTGTTGCTCTTGATATTTCTGAGGTTTCTGCTATTTTTTGGCCTAAGGCTCTCTTATAGAAAATGTGTGCTTTTAGTATCGATGAGTTTTTTCTTCATTTCCGACCGTTCAAAACAAGTTGTGTTGTATAGTTTTAAGTCTAATGCCCACTTCATAAATGCTGATGTGATGCCTCAGGGCTCCGTTTTGTCTCCAAATCTCTTCCTTCTTTAATTTTTTTTTTTTTTTTTGCATCAAAGATCTCTTGTCTGAAGCTTCTTATCATCTTAACTGTTTTGCTAACGACTCAACCCTCAGCTTCTCATATTCGTTTTGAGGCTCACGTTCCTGTCCTTCGATTTAGTTTAGTTTATGTTTATTGAACTATATATAATATATATACAATTGATACTAATACTAGGTAATTTAAAAATTAAGAAAATGATAATAATGTAAGAATGTTGGCACATAGGGGGCCTAACCAAATACATTGTCTAGAATAAAAATAATAGCTTTATTATATAGCTGAAAAGAAAGAGAATTCTTGATTATTATGTCGGCTGACTTGAGTTATCTCGGGATGTTCCGTCCCGGTTGTCGCCGGTGTCCCGTTTTATGGGGAGGTTGTGGGAGGTGGCTTCAGCCACGGAAGTTTGCTGACCCAGGGTCAGCGTAGAAGTTGGTGGCTTCGTCGTTGGCTGGTATTACTTCTTCGTCCAAAGTGTTCATCGCGGTAAGGTATCTTGGCTCAGGGTGTCGGTCCTCAGTGGTCATCCTTCTCACCAGGGGATTAGGGTGGTTGCTGAAATTCGCAGCCGTTTTCAATACAGTCGATAAGACGTATTGGTCCAAGGGCATCATCTTGGCTGTCTCATACAGATGCTGGTTACTGTAATGTCTCTGACGCTGGTGGTTGAAAGTGAGGCCGGTGCAGAGTCTCAGAATCTTCCTTTCGAAAATCAGGAGATCCTTCATTGCAGTCTTCGAGATGGTGAACCAAACTGGGCTTCCGTAGTTGATGACGGGTCTCAGCAGCTGCTTGTACATCAGTAGTTTTGTTGGCTGACTTAGTCCTGTCCTTCTCCTCAGCAAAGGGTACAGTCGGTGGAAATCGAAGTTGGCCTTCTTCAGTACGGCTTGTGAGTGCGCATTGAATATAAGCACCTCGTTGAAATTGATGCCTAGAAACTTCGCGTTTCTTTGGGCAGCCAGTCTGGTTCCATCGGGTAGAGTAATGGATGTGGCTCTGCAGTTACCAGTAGAACAACGGCCTATTCCTCCGGGCCTTCTGATGCAGACGAATTCTGACTTAGCTGAGTTGATCCGGATACCCCACTTACTATAATAAGAATATAGTTTGTGGATGTGAGTTTCCACTCTCCGGGCAGCTATGTTTGGTGATAAAGATGTGCTATATGTCAGAGAGTCATCGGCGTAAAGCAAGTTTTCGCAATCCCTTGGGGAAGGTTGGTCCGACGCGACGTCATGATGTTGAAGAGGAATGGTCCTAGTTTTGATCCTTAAGCGCCTTCTGCTCTGATGTTCTTGGTGGTGGACTTTGCGCTTCCAATTTGGTCGAAAAGTTCCTGTCTGAGGGAAAAGAGAAAATTATTTTTATTAATGGAGCTGAAAAGCTTAGAAGATTTAGCTTATGGATGAGTGCCTCAATCCAAACGCTGTCAAATGCTTTTTCGACAACCAAAAAGCATGCGACGGTGATACGATGGCTGTTAAGGTCTTCGGCAACGTCATTGTGTAGCTTCATCAGCGGATGCAGTTTTGAATGCTTTTCCCGGAAGCCGAACTGCATATTTGGGATGATTTTATTATCCCTGCAGAACTTTTTCAACTTTCTAAGTATTAGCTCCTCCCGGAGTTTACTTAGATTGTTGAGTAGGGAAATGGGCCTGTAGCTTTCGATGAGCCTTAGATCGCCTTTCTTCGGGATCGCCACTATCTTGGCCGTTTTCCACTTCCTGGGAAAGTAGCTTTTGTTAATGCAGTTGTTTAAGATGATAGCCTGCCCTTCGAATGTGGAACTGAACGGTTGCGTGTAACCAAAAAAATACAGGTCAAATCAAACTTTGCCCTCAGGCCACCTACAGTAAAACAATGGTACTTGTTTAAAAACTCTTTCGAACTTGTGACCGATTATTTGCCAAAATTTAACAAAAATTCGGAGCGTGACTACAGATACTCGTGTCTGTTGAACACACAAAATAAATAGTTCAACATTGTGAGTCTAGCGCCACCTATTGTAAAATGTTTTTATTTTTATGTTTTTTTCTAACCTTACTCTCACGCCACCTACTGTAAACCGTTGCTAGTTGCTCAAAAACTCTCTGGAAAATCTGAACACCGATTCGCCATACTTCAAGAGAAATTTGGTGCTTACCTACAAAACTCGTGCATGTTGAACACAAAAAAAGTTAAACATTGTGAGTCTTGCTCCACCTATTGTAAAATGTTTTTATCACTTCAAAAACAATGACATACACCTGAAGTGTAACTGTCTTTCTATTTTAAGCTAGGCTATAATTTTTTAAAGCTAGTTCTTTCATGCTTCAAAATCAGTGGGAGAACTTATGACAAATTTATTGCCTCCAACAATTGCAAATTACTCAGACACTGCCCGTAAATTATGTTGACTATTTAATTCGATCATTCCATGACAAGGCGTGAGAATACACTCCTATAAACGGCCAAAGACCTTTTGAGTCGTTTTAGGAATTTCAACTAGCATTTGAACTGCTCCAAATGGAAACTATAGCCTTAGCGGAGCACTTTAATCATGCCGACTCTTACCGTAACAGGGAAGTTAGCCAAGATCGTAGGCAGAGACAAACAAAAAAAAACAACTTTCAACCATTGAATGGCTACAATCCATCGACATCATTCAACAATTAAAATAAGCCGATCAAGGTGCACATGCGCAGTTATAAAGGAGAATGTCAGTGTCAAGTAACCCAGTTAAATAATCTGTTACAAATCTCAACGTTCTCACGTAGCCATTCTATTGACCTGCAGAAATATTTTAAAGAAAGGAAAAAAAAACTGGACAGTATTTCACAGTCTCCATTCACGTGATCCCAACCACCAAGCTATACACGATTTATTGATCTCGGGCACTCTTGCGTATGAGTAACATTTGCCAATGAGAAAAGAAAAAGATCCGAAGAAATCATTCGAGTAGCTCAAAATAGATTAGCAGTAACTATTTTCAATTGATTTCAATATCTAGTGATCATGAATTTGGTTTGTAATTAATGCAAATGAATTTATTTTCATATTGCATCAGCAAATTTAGAATTCAAATTGGAATTTACGACTGACTGCTGTTCTAGTGGTGTCTTATGTGAAGTGTGAGGTGGAACGAAGTATAAACGACGAATTAATTTTTAAAACGCCTCTGTCACGGCAATTGGGTGTTAAATTTAACACTTAAGACAGAATCTAACACTAAATCAATTAATCTCGTACGGTTTACACGAAGTTATAATAAATTTCAATTGCACTATCGATAGTAGTTTCCAAATGATTACGATCACCAATAAAAGCAAAGTCAGGCCCTTACTTACATAAAGTGTAGGTGAACTTGTGCAAGTGGATTATAACGATTGTTTTGTGTAGAAGCACAATTAAGTGTCGTAACAGTCAGATGTTGAAGTAACCTAATCTATAAAGGAATAAAGATTCAAATAAAACAGTTAATTGATTACGCGACTATGTGAAGATGAGGGCAGGGCACGGAGTTGTTTTTTGATTAACGACAATCGGTTTCTTGAGTTTCACAAAAATATGATCACTCTTCAGAAGGCTTGCATGGTGCTTAAGCTAATCAACCAACCAAAAGCTAGCTCACAATGCGTATCACATGCTGTGAATTAGATCAAGGACAGCCGATATGTATGTTTTGTTGAGTTCAGTCAGATTTGATTTGAAATCGAGATATTTCAGTGAGTGATCGCGCTTTTTTTTCTATCAACTTTATATACAGATGTTTGTGAGAGAACGAATTGGTCAGAGATAAAAATAATAATAAAAATAAGCGAGCGTTTTGCGATTACTTTTATTATCTGTGGGTAGTCTTGTTGTTTATGTTTATTTTTTCTGTTGAAAAATAAAAGCGACATCTTCAAGAATATGCGGGGAGGGGGAGACTGTCTGCTGCGTAGCTTTCAGGCATAATCTACGAATGCATAAATCAAGTAAAATTATGAAATAACAGTTTGTTTCTTTTATTTGTTTGGTAAAAAAACAGATCGCACGTGCGATCATATGACATACGAGCTACAGAATTGCTTTGGCACTTTCATGTTTGTTTGATTAGTCAAAACAATATAAAAGTCTCTCATCGAAAAGGAGACAGTGGTAAAAGGAATGCCGTGGAATTTACAGAAGAAAATTGTTTCTTTCAGAAGTTTTATTGGTTTTTTGTCTAGACATTGGACACGACGAAATGTAAACGTTTATATTTTTAGATTTTTGAATAATATGTAATGCTTTGAGATAAATGAGATTTTAATAGTTCAATAAAACTCCAGTTCGAAAATGGTTCTGCGCTAAATTGAACTTAAATGAACACACTAGATCAGCGATGATTTGAACTAAATGAACTGGTCAGTCTAATGAACGAAGTTACATAACTAACCCTTATTGGACAGTGCTTTGATCTACTCTTCCTACTTTTTTGTTTTCTGCCTTACTTTTTGCTTCCAGTTTCAAGAAGGTTTCGTTATTTGAACTGAATTGATGGATCACTCCAATGGACTAATTGACCAACTCAACTTTTTTGAACTAACACAAGTTCAAATACTTCTTTGAATCATCTTTTGCTTCCATTGACTTTTGTGCAAGTATGGTTACAATTTCTATCAAATGAACTATTTTGAAAAAAAAAAACGAACTGAATTGACCAGCACGAGCCCCAATGGTGACTTTCTTTGAATCAACTCAAGTTCAGCTACTTCTTTGCCCTCCCCGCTACTCTGGCTCCTATAAGTTAATTATAGTATTAGTCCTGGTTAAACTTGACAAGAGCGGAATAAAAGCCGTAGCATATGCCAATGAAAATTCACAACCACCCTTTGTGAACTTCTTCAGACTGCTCTAAACAAGCTCACCAGCTGGGCAAAAAACTGTGGGCTAAACGTCAACCCTACAAAAACAGAACTTGTTCTGTTTACGAGAAAACGTAACATTCCAGATATACTTCCTCCCTCCATTAATGGTATAGCAATAAAATTATCTGGTACGGCAAAATATCTCGGAATTGTCCTTGACCGTAAACTTAACTGGAAAGAAAATTTAAAAGAAAGAGAAAGGAAAGCTCAAATCGCTTTCTACACTTGTATTATAATTTTTGGGAAAAAACCTGGTCCCAAAACCATTCACTGGATGTATACATCCATAATAAGATCAATCCTCACATATGCCTGTCTAGTCTGGTGGCCACCATTAGAGAAGGCTTCAAACCTTAAGACCATGACCAAAATCCAAAGGCTTGCATGCATTGGCTCAACTAGTGCCATGAGAACAACACCAGCTGCAGCTCTGGAAACCTTCCTGTCGCTAGCCCCCCTAGATCTTTTTACTAAGGAGATGGCGGCCAAAAGCGCACTGCGACTCAAACAATGCAACAATTGGAAAACAGGCATATCAGGTCATAGAACCATCATGAACCATACAAATATAGACATTCAAACAGACTATACCCCCCGCATATTGACTTCAATCCAGTGGCCCTAACAGTCTTTCCGACAAGAGAAAGCTGGGAGGAAAACAGGGTTATAAAAGGAAATCACATTTCCGTCTTCACAGATGGTTCCAAAACGGACGAAGGGGTAGGGTCAGGTATCTTCTCAGACTACCCCACCATGAATAGATCAATAAAGCTTCCCGACTTCTGCAGTGTCTTTCAAGCTGAAGTACTCGCAGTGTGCGAAGCCGCGAAGCACCTAGCTACGCAAAACTTGATCAACAAAAATATTGACTTCTTCATAGACAGTCAGGCGGCCATTAAAGCTATCTCATCTATTATCACGAAATCCAGACTAGTGGACAGCTGTTGCAGTAACCTAAGACTGCTCAGCGAAACAAACACAGTTAGTTTAACCTGGGTTCCAGGACATCGTGACATAATCGGTAATGAAATGGCGGATAAGCTGGCTAAAATCGGGTCAGCACCTCCGCACTCGAATCCAGCGAAACGAACACCTCAATTCTAAAGCCACTAGAGCAAGAAAAAACAGATTCAAACACACTTTTCTAAAAACCGCCAATGACAGGTGGTCATCGTTAGAAACATGCCGCGTTTCTAGAAAACTTTGGTCAGATATTTCTAAGAAAAAAACATAATTTCTACTCCAGCTAAGCAGACCTTGGCTCTCTCTGTTGATTAGCATTCTCACGGGCCACAACTCGTTGGGTACCCACATGATGAGAATGGGCATTAGCACATCTGACTTATGTAGAGGATGCCAAGATGAGGAGGCAGAGGAAAGATCATTCCACTTCCTCTGTGAGTGTCCTAGCTTGGCCCACACACGGAAAAAACCCTTGGAGAATACTTCTTCGACGAACTGGGTGACATCTCTAATCTCCCATTGAGCAAAGTCCTGAAATTTACTCAGGGCTCCAAATGGTTCAGTGGGAGTTCCATACCCCAATAACCATCTACCTCTCCAATCCTCCCATCTCCTCATCCTCTGATTTCCCGGGGAGCACAATGGATCCTTGAGATCCGAGTGAGGTGTTGCCACTTGTGGCTGCACCCCCATGCAACCTTACCTACTTCTTTGCCTTACCTTCTGCTTCCAGTGAGTTTTAAGCAGGTTAGTTATTTTGAACTGAACTAAACGAACTGAATTGATCGATCATTTTAATGGACATCAATAACCAACCATAGCCCCAATAGGTGGTGAAGTTTGAATTGACCGGAGTTCAGTTACCTCTTTGCATGACGTTTTTCTTCCTACGAGTTTTAGCCAGGTTTGATTGTGTTTCTAAAGACAGAACTGTTTTAAAATTGCATGATTCAATTGAATTGATCTATTTTAATGAACTAAACTGACCCCATTTATAGCTCCAATGGACGGTGATATTCCTTGCATTGCCCAAGTTCAGCTAGTTCTCTGCCTTACCTTCTGCTTAGAGTGAGTTTTATGCAAGTATGGTTGCATTTTCTATAAAATAAACTATTTTGAACAGAAACGAACTGAATTGATCGATCACTTTAATGGACGAAATTTATCAACTTCAGCCTCCCTACTTCTTTGCCTCACCTTCTGCTTTCAGTGAGTTTCAAACAAGTTTGGTTTTATTTTGTACAAACTAAAACTTTTTTTACCTCAACTGAATGAACTGAGTTGATCGATCATTCCAACGGATTAAGGCTAGGCTGCCAGTTGAACATATTCCGTCATATTGGTGCTCGCTAATTAAGCAGCATCCACGAGCTGACTGCCATGCCGCAACCAGGCTGTGGCAATATGGCTGCGTTTTGCGCGCCTAACCTAAAAGTAATAAGTCTAGCCCCAATCTGCGGTCATGTTCTTTGAATCTACCCGAATTCGCCTTATTTTCTCCTCTTTGCTGACCGCTTCTGCCTTTTGCTTGATGATTGGTATCAAGCGTGTCATCGCCGCAAAGGTTATTTTATTAGAAACCTGTTTATTAGTTTTTCACAAAAGAAAATATATGAGTGGTTGATAAAAAGGTTTCTTCTTCTTCTTCTTCTTCTTCTTTTTCTACTTCTTCTTCTTCTTCTTCTTCTTCTTCTTCTTCTTCTTCTTCTTCTTCTTCTTCTTCTTCTTCTTCTTCTTCTTCTTCTTCTTCTTCTTCTTCTTCTTCTTCTTCTTCTTCTTCTTCTTCTTCTTCTTCTTCTTCTTCTTCTACTTCTTCTTCTTCTTCTTCTTCTTCTTCTTCTTCTTCTTCTTCTTCTTCTTCTTCTTCTTTTCCTTTTTCTTTTATTTTTTATAAAATGGTATTGTCAATACTGTCCTACGGAGCATTTTTTGTCCCATGAGTGAAATAAAAGGATCCACCCTTTCAAGAACTGCTTGGTTGTCATAAACGCTTATGGATCAAAAGATTTCGTTAGCTTTTTTCCTTAGCTTTCATTTGAATGCAACGGAGGATTACGACGAAGAGTCCAAGCATTAGATACTAATTGCCATCTTCGATTCATTGGATCGACGCATGGAAGTCGCCGCCGCCGACGCGAAGCACCTCATGTTAGCTGGCGAAATTCAAGCTCATCCCGAACTGTTATGTTCACCAAAAGATGCGTCCATTCTATGCCGAATGCCGATCACATTGGTAGGAAGGTCCATCCGACCGTTCACACTTGTTTTGTATTGGGCGATTTAGACGTGCTGATTAGTGCCGTTTGGTATGATGTAGACACACCTGTGTGAAGCACGAATTTCCTTTAATTGGTTTACATCTCTGCAAATTCATATCCGATGAACTTGCCCAATAGTCTAAGGTGCCTGAGCTACTCTACTTCACAGCTAGTGTTTCTTGCTGAGTTGTGACAAAAACGCGTTCAACGTTTGGAGTTAAATCAAGTTGATTTTTGCTTACTCAATCCTCGAAGTTCCGCGAACTCCGCATGGAGCACCTTAATTGAAGATTTTACAGCAAAGGCTTACAAACGGGCAATTATTTGAACACCAAAGCCGTCCATAATTTACTTTGATCATTTGCTTTATGAATTACCAATCGTTGCAAATCAGTCTTGAAGTTTGTAACATCACACGTGCTTCTAAAGTTCATTATTACAAAAACGCCTTGATACTCTTGCGACGTCATTTGTATGTAAACTGAGATCATCTATCAGTAGGGTTTTTTCTGTTTATTGATTTTTTCAGTTTTTTCTATGCCTCCTTGAGCATCAAACCAAACTTTGTTATTTATAAATACGTTCGAAAAACAAATTAACCTTTTAGAAGTCAGTGAATATATTTCACACTATTTTTAAGGCGCATGATTGGATAAGTCATTAGAGAGATTTCATCAAGCATTTTGTAAGGAAATTTTGCAAATAAAAAAAAGTAGTCAGCACCTACCTGGAAATTCTGTAGTTACATCGATTTGTTCAGATTCGCTGTCGATAAAATTGCCGAGCTGCGTCAAAAAGTCCCATAATATTTAGTAGTAGAACTCCCTTGAACAGTTTGGAACCCGAAAATTCCTCTCTGCACCTTTAGCACACCTTCAAAACGTACACAAATATTCTTTTTTTTTTATTTTTTAAATAACAATTATATTTTTTGCTCGTTTTTATTTATTTTTTTATTTAACATTAATGTTTGTGTTGTTTTTTTTTTTTGTTTGTGTTTAACTATTTTGCGTTTTTCGTTTTTTTTTTACTTTTTGGTTAATCACCCACTAACAGGTCACGTAGAGCTAGTCAAGATGTCACTCTTATGTCACGCAGTGCTGACAGTCTGGCAATCACCGGCCGCAGGTAAGTTTCACACCTTAACACCTCTTTGCACCGCATTCAATAACCAAAAAAAAAAAAAAAAAAGTATATAAACTAAGTACATATTTATTTAGATTGTGTTAGCATGGAAATTGATGTGTTGTTAGTATTAATTTGCTTCTTTTGTGTATAAATTTAAAAGTAACTCGAATTAATTATCATAATTATTAAAATTATTAAATCATTTTAAATATATTTCTCTTTATATTTGATGAAAATTCCCCCATTTAGCCATCTATTGACATGTGTGTGAAGTATAAAGCGCAATCGACGAGTCAAATTATTACAAAAAAGATACAATTAACAAGATAAACAAGTAAACCCCCAAGGCACTTTGCAAAAGCATTGTGTGCAATAAACGCCCACTATTTAATTTTCTATGCATGTTTTTGCTTTTTTTTTTTTTTGTCAGGTCTCATGCCGCAGAGATAATCAAATGAAAGTGAAGATAATGACTGCATAATTAAAACACTTTCAACTTCCACCCGCTGCGACGCGACGACGACGGCTGGCACAGATGTGAATCTTTCTATACCACCAGCTGCAGCCAGCCCCCTGTGTGTAAAGTTATAATTATGTAGATAGGTGAATGCATGTTTATATCGGTTTCTATATAGCGCGAGCCACTGTCTGTCTGTTCATAGCTCTCAAGTTTGCACCGTTCAGTTGTCGACAACGGCACGGTGGTGGTCTAATTAAATTTATCACTGACAATGGTGTAAGACTCTATCTATCTATAGGTGGAACAAGCTGAAACTATGTATAGATACACAGATACTTGGGGGATTCAAGGTGCTCAAGCCTGTGTGGGGAGCGAGGCGTCACGGCGCTTCGGCTTCGACTTGCCGACAATCGAAAATTAATTCCATTAACCGAGCTATTTTAATATTTGTTGTTCTTATAATTGAATTATCTTTCGCTGCGTGGAATCATCTCGTCACGAAGTGTACAAAATGTCATTTATAAGCTTTTAAATTGTTAATTATAGAATGAGTGATGAACTGGTGGAACAAACAAATATTTCGGTTAGGTATCTACAATTGCATGTGAACCTTTTTTTTGTACCTACAGTCGAATAAATTATTGTCTTACGGTTCGTATTTGTAATAAATTAAGATTTTAAGTGCGACCCTATCGATGGGTAGTGGTTATTTATTAACCCAATTAGATGGTAGTAAATTGTGATTGTGTCATTTAGATTGTATCTAAAGTAGAATGTCAAATTATGCTGTGACAGAGATGATAGATATTCGAATTGAAACAGGTATTTGGGTTGTGCGAGAATATTAGGGAGAGAACGAGAGACTTGTTGGCATTGTGCAATGAAACGGTGCAAGGTTTTTTTGTGTTTCTCAGATTCAGTTTGGTTGAGAGTAGATATGATGTTGTCGGTCTTTTTTGTATGTTGTACATTGGTAACCATATTTTTAAAGCCTAAGTAGTAAACATAGAAAAGGAAGATAGTTTCAGACGATTATATTTTTTTTTTTAAATATTAAAAAGAAATCGGGTGTGTTCAAAGAATGATGAGGGCGGTGTTCCAAAATAAAATATTTGCACTACATTACCATTTTTGCAGTAGAAGAATTGATTTGGTTAGTTTTTAGTTTGTTTTTTAATTTGCGTAAATTACTTACCAAATCATGAAGAGCTTTTGAAATAATGAACATTTTGAAAGCTAAAACAATCATTTTCTCCAAAAAATTAATTGTTCATTATTGAAATAAACAGATGGTCAACGTAGTCATAATATGAAAATAATGCAACGAAAATAAGTATTTTAGGGCATAAACTTTTTAGATAACTGACAGAGTGGTCTGAGGCTTGTAGTAAGGCCTTAAAAAATGTATTCAAAAACTTAATAAAAGAGGGGCTCGTAAACCTGTTGTACGTCTATATCAATCTATACAGTCGCGACGGATCGAAAATGGAAATTGGAACAGGTGCCGGTTTCTTTTCAGAAAGCCTGAACCTAGCCAGTGCATTCAGACTTCCAAATCACAGCAGCGTCTTCCAATCCGAGATCTTGGCAGTTAAAAACGCTGCAAAACAGGTGTCCATGGTGGCGCTATCACATGCTGATAGCACTTTTTTCATTGATAGCCAAGCAGCAATAAAAACATAAAATAAATAAATAAGTTTCTGCCACTCTTGTCAAATCAAAGCTTGTTTCTTGCTGAATGCAGTTTTTACTGTTTTATGTTTTTCCTTCTTTATTCAAAAAGGGTATAGCGTTTTGTTATACTATAATAAACTTTGGCGTCATATTTATGTGTAATGATATTTTACTTTCTTTGAAAAAAATAGAAATTAATATAAATACTTAACAAGAAGACAGCATAGTTCATTTACGAAAGGAGAAGAAGAATATGGATGTGCCATTGTTATGATTTTTTTTCTTTCGTTGGAAAAGTGTTTTAGAGTAGAAGCTTAATATTGCCTTGCAATAGATATGAGACTTATTACTCTATGTGGTTAGAAGTTGAGATTCCACCCCGCATGCTGTTTTGTGAGGGAATTGTTCGTAAAAAGGGTATTTAGAAATCTGAATATCAAAAACTCTAACTTGAAGACTGACATTTGAGAAAGAAATTGTAAAGGACACTGACAATCATTTTGCATTTTGAAAAAGGTAAAAGTGCCAGAATAGGACGAAAAAAATGTCTCGATGGGAACTTTTTTAGGGCCAGTAATTCGTGTGACGAAACAAGAAGCAAAAAAAAAATTATGATTTACGAGAATGGCTTCATGAAAATGTCAGAATGATAAGAATACGACCGAAAAAGCATTCGTAAATTACAACGAGTAGCGTGAAACTTAATCCCAAAGTAGCAATAGAGAAGGGTGTTTTTCGAGTATTGTCATTTGTAAAACGAGCCCAGAGTAAGCTAATGATGTACTAGAAAAACGAACGCAATCAAATTAGCATTACGTCTTTCGAAAAAAAGAGAAATACTCTGTGTACTTGGACTAGGAATTCTTTTACACCTTAAAAATCTCGAGAGCTGTTTTTCTCTCTATCTTTCTCTATCTTTTCTCTCTAACTTTTCTTTCTAGGTCGTCGGATGACATTGTGTCATAAACAAAGAGTAACAAAATTTGGACATAAGTGCAGTTAATTTGCGTAGCAAGAGCAAAAAAGTCTAAATTTATCTAAATTATGAAGCGTTTTTATCTATAGATGGAGTCTGTAAGAAAGATAGTCATTGGAATCCTATGCGTTCAGGCCTTAACAAAAATTTAATGAGGTTTTGGTTCATTTCATACTAAACGCCAGTGATTTGTGCCTTTTGAATTTAGTTGGCTGATTGATGGTTTGGCGTACCCCTTCGGGCGGATCACTAGTCAGAAGCAGACAAATGGGAGAGTTGTGACCCTAAAATATTACAATTTTCTAAGACCAGAAAATAAAAAAGAAAAGAAAAGAAGACAGAGGATAGAAATATTAACGATGCTTCAAACTTGTGAGAATCATAGAAGTTTGGGAGAATATTGTAAAAATTAATAAAAAGTTGTTGAAAAAACTAAAAAATGGGAATTATTTGTTTGCTGCTGTCGCGAAGAGCTAACGGTTCTTGGCACACAGCATAACGTTAGACTCCGCTGGGTTTCCGGTCACAGTGGCATACCGGGAAACAAAGAAAACGGACGAATTAGCAAGAAAAAGCTCAGCACTTGACAATTTTCTCATTGATCAAATAATCAGGGTCCCACCCTGTGAAATTAAGCAGATTATTGGTAACAAAATAATACGAAAATCAAATGAAAGACGGGAATGCCTAGACTCCTGTGCCTTTTCCAGGAAACTATGGCCAAAATACGATAAGAAAGGATCTGAAAACCTATTATCCTTGAATAGGCTTTCATTACGATCGCTTATCAGTATCATAACAGTACACAACCTACTAAGCTACCACAAAAAGAAAATTTGTCTTTGCAGCGATGACCTGTGCAGAGAATGCAATGACGAAGATGAACATGAGGATACCTACACTCACTTCCTTTGTGACTGCCCAGCAATCTGCCACACCAGAAAAAAATTTCTAGGCAATACTTATTCAATGAACTAGAAGAATTGTCAGACACTCCAAGAAACAGTCTGTTGAACTTAATTAAGGCCGCAAAATGATTAAAAAGTGACCATTGTAGAACTTTACAATACTCCATGGTATCACAATGGATCTACATTGATCTAAGTGTGGCGAAAATAAGATCAACCGTTAGCCCATTCTACCTAACCTAACCTAAACCTGTTGTAAAAGACATTTAGGTTAACCTCTTATGAGATGACTTTAAAATCATATATATGTAGAGTAGATAGCTAAATTCATACATCTGTCAGAAAAATCACTTACTAAATTGTAACTGGGGTACCCGTGGCGTGATGGTTATTGGTTTGCATGTCTGCTGTCAACCCAAAGGTTCGTGGTTTCTGGTTTGAATCCCACCAGAGTTAAAAATGTTTTTCCACGGGTATTGCCTTTCGCGCGGAATTGGCAAGTCCTCGGTTAGTAAATTCATTGCCATGAAAGGCGGTTTCTCGATAAGCCGTTCGGAACCAACATAAAGTTGTTGGTCCCATCCATTCCCTGACAAGCCATGGTTGTGAGAAATGCTTAAGTCCCTGGGGCTCCTCGCTCTGTTGCAACTCCCTATTTATTCATTTAAATTGAAACCAACTTTGAGATTGTTGGGCTTAAAATACCCCTTCCTTAATGGGTATGCCAAAGCTCACAAATTTATTGAAAGCAGTTCTTCCAAAGATTGTTTTACTTAAAATCATTTAGCTAGCTTTCAATAAAATTTGTGTTAGTTTACTGGACGCATCCGATCAGTTTCTTAATGCCAAACTAATATAAGAGTAAACTGTCAACCTTGTGTACTTACCTAGTTTCGTTAACTCTAATTTCTTCTGATGAACTTCTCGTAGGTTTGCCAGGTTTATGGCTGAAACAAAACTACGCTACGCTTTAGCTTCTTTTTCGCTTGCAGTTGATGAGCACTAATTTCATTTTATTCAGATATATATCTTCGAAATTTACCTAATTTAAGAGATTTAAGTGTGAAAAGATACAACATAGTAGAAATATGAGGAAAATTGATAGGAGTATTCGTAAATCGATGTAGAGAACGCGTAATCCGTGCAGTCTGTGTAAGTCCGTGAAAAAATTTTCAAATTTTTTATGTCAAATATTTTAGCCAGACCTAGTAAGCCAACTCCATGAATTCGATGTATAAAGCGAGACGTAAACTTACACATACGTCAACAACATAAAAACCGTGAAGAATAATACGTTCGACTAGCAGCTTATTGTTTTAAATATACGGCAGTAGTTTTAATGAAAAGTATTCCTGAAACATCTTGCGTGGACTCATATTTTACACAAAATACAAGCTTACATACGTCTTACAGTGAGTAGAAGGTCATTCCATAAATTAACACCATGAACCACGAAATGACGGCGTTATTTCAGGCATCCATATATCACAGTTTATCATGGATCTTTGTTCGTATTTCAGACCTACTGCCATCAGAGGTGTAACTCTCACCGTAGTGAATCAGGCTAAATATCTAGTTGTAAATCTTTGATAAAAATCTAACCTGGAGAACTTATTTATAGAAAAGAGTAAATAAAGCAAATGTTACACTTAAACACTCATGCAAGAAGGCTATTGGCGGCACATGGGGTTTCTCCCTTAATATTGCTCGATGGCTTTATATATCGGTGATAGGACCTATACTAACCAACGGGGTAATAACATGGTGGACAAACACGTAAACTATAAGAAGCTTGTCAAAGTTTAGGGAACGGGAAGATTGTGCATCAGCCTACGCGCTAAGGACAACTCTTTCGGACGCCCTAGACATACAACTTAACCTTACACCCCTAGACATTTTCTGAAAACAGCCAAAAAGCTAATTCACAGTGGACCAACAATTAAATTGGCCACACTGACATTTTAAACAACTTGGAATTCATCCCAGTTCGAGTAGATTACACTATTCTTAAGTTGGTGTTTGATAACAATTTCCAAGTAACCATACCCTTAAGAGAAGCTTTGGAGATGCTAATTATTTCTTAAACAAAAGGCTTCTGAGAAGATGAGCACTAGATGGACGCAGAGTAATACGTTGACAAAACAAATATGGCCATCTCTATTATTATTATCTATTTCCTTTGCTCATGCCTTTTTCGACGACACCAGCGATCTAGCTAACAAAGAAGCTAAAAGTCTCTTCTTTTTCATACGAAGTTCTGAATGGTTTGGCTAACTGGTGATCAACTCGTTAGTCTAGGTTTGATTAGAGGGTGATTCAGCTCTCTAATCCCCTAGATGAGGACCAGGATCTTCTGATCACAATGGACCCTCTGTGGTGTAATAGTGTCGGTTTCCGTATACTGGCACCCACATCTAACCCCACCGAACTTAACCTAATTCATATTATTTTAATTAGGAGGACCAGCGTTCAATAGTTCAAGAATGTCTAGAGACTGCTTCCCAAAATTTTCTTAAAGTGTTTGGAAACATGATCAAATCTTTGTAGTTTACAAAGGTATCCAGGAATCTTTTAACCTTCGGAAACAGTCATAGTCAGAATTAAAAAAGATTTCAAATCCATAAATTATTAAGGGAAGGATAAGAGCCTTCACTAACTTTAGCTTAACTTCGTCTGGTAAATAGTTTCTGCTTAAGGACAGGATTTATCTTTTCAATTGCCTCATCCACAAGGTCACTGGGAAACGTAGGTTAAGTTGGACGTCGCGTCGTCCGCATATAAGTGAAACTGGCAATGAAATGAACAAGAGAGTAGATTAATTATAGAAATTAAAAACAAAAGGGGGGCCAAGTATAGAACCTTTAGGGACGCCGCGCCGCGGCGGATGGAAAGATTGCTGTAGTACCTAATTTTTACATGACACTGCGTAGAGACGGTTACAAAAATACAAGTAGGTACTCAAATGATTTTCTTTTGGAGGAGCTACTAAAGTTAGAGTTGTTACAAAATGTATTGCAAAGAAGAATGGGTTCATCCTAGTCAATCAAAGGAGTCATTTTAAATAATTTTCAGTAGATGATGAATCGAAGGATGTACTGATTTAGTAGTTGCTCATCGACGGAAGTACATTGCAGTAGTTTGCCCAATAAGACACGCTTTATGTTGCTATTTTGCTTCACCATTGTGTTGGTTGGTGGTGACCGTGTCGTAATCCTTAGCATGTCTTCCTCTTACGTGGGATTTTCAAGGTCAAACTCACCAGAAAACGGTTTCTCGCCTAGCGTCATGGGATAGTCTAATTATAGACCACTCCAATTGCTGTGCAAAATGGTGAATCGACTCATTTGGACCCTTTTCAACTATACGCCTTTCAACAGCAATAACTTCTTCTGTACCAGCTGTATGGCGTCTTTTCGGGTGCATATTATCAACTAAATTGTGCATGTTACGTAAACTACAAATGGTGTTGCAAATAACTTGTTCGGATGGACGGTTATGACGTGAACCATGATTTTCGAATTAAATTCATAGTGAAATGAATACTAATTATAAATATTCCGCCAATTGTCAAATGGATTCACTAGAATCTAAAAACCAAACCTCCAAAAAACACCATTTACAAGAAGACGTAACGTGAACGCGACTCCACCTCAAACTGAGATGTTCTCCAACGATTGGGTCAGAAGATTTTTTCCCTCCAAGCTCTTCAATCAAATCGTAAAACTCAAAGTCATCAATTCCCACCACAGTAGATGCCGATGCGGAAATAGGGTAGATTGTTGCTTTGAAAGGTTTTTTTTTTACTGCAAATCAATGCCTGGTCAAGAATCATAACTTAAATTTTTCTGGTTGTTCCACTTCATGGCATTGAAAATCCAACATCTATACAAATACCCCTATTGCAATTGCCTTGAGCAACATATTCCTTTCTCCACCGAATGCATTCATAATAAATATCCACTTCATTGGATACACAACCAAGATCCGAAAACAAAAGCTTGAACTTCCTCGATCGAATGAATTCCGTTTAGCCTGCAGAACATATTTAATGCATCAAGCTCCAACAGTATGCGGAAATCAATTTCAACAACTACTGAATAACTGATACTTGCTTCCTCAGATCTTATTCTTCGTAATTGATAGATTAGTTTAATAATATAGCCGCCGGTCGATTGTACTCACTTCCACGTTCATCCCCACAACGAACGTTAAAAAACCAACATTGCATTTTATTAACGAGCGCAAAATCCAATTAAGAATTGACCAAGAAAATACCAACTTGATCCATAAATCGTTTTCGTAGAATGAACGCATTTCTCGTTTCGGTATATCTCCACACGCAGTCTTGTTAACGCATATGCAAATCAGGCGTGCGATATTTCTCACAGCTAGCGGCAACAATCAACATGTTGCAGTATTTATGCCCTCGGCCCCTCGCAGAATACAGAACTATAACAAGATGTATATTTGCATAATTGGCGGTTTATGACACTTGATGTTGTTGACAGAAGAACATGTGAATAGTCGCACTTCTGACCAGAAATACATTCTTTGTGCCGCTTTGGAAGGTCAGAAATTTACAAAATGTCGTTTATAAAGCATGTGGTTGTATCACGAAATATTTACTGTCGCTGTAATGACACTCTTCACTGTCAAAACAGAATTCGTGACTCAAATTCCGCTAAATAAAATTTCTTATTGATCAATGATTGATCGTCGCTGAATCGATCCGACGAAAAAAAAAAATCAAGTGGAATGAGACTCTATGGCATATTCGACGTGATCGGAATATGAAGTGTGTTTTTTATTTAAAGAATTTCTTCAATTGCTGCGTGCTTTCCAAATGTATTTTTGCAAATGAAGACATTTCCGTTTTGGGTGGGCTTGTTGTTGTGGACTTTGTTTTCTTAGGAATATAAAATTTTAAGTATTTTTTCAGGCAGGCAGGAACAAATTGAAGACGGACAAGTTCAAATTCTATCAAATAGTCTGACTAAATGAACAAATCTTCAACTAACATCGAAAACATAATTTTCGAATGGGCAATGCATAAGCGCGAGGCATCCAAGGCCTATGTAGATCGTAGGCATAACCTTTAACATACGGTGAGGGTGACCATCCGTTCATTGTAATAATGAACATTTAATAACTTGGGGGAAAATGTGTATTCATTATGAATTTGGTTTTAAAAGCATTAAAATGTTTATTATTTGTTCATTTTTTTTATAAAACTTCGTAAAAAACAAACTTAAAACCACAAAGTAGAACCTGTGCCCCTGTTCTGTAAGTATCGCCTCGATAAAATCAGGCGATAAACGGTGGAAAATGGAACGAAATCCTACTAAATTCATAGAATTTCGTTCCATTTTCAACCGTTTATCGCCAAGGCGATAGTTACAGAACAGGGACACAGGGAGTTAGCTGGGGTAAGGTAGTCTCATTTGGTTCACAAACTAAATAAACACTCGTCACCATTTTTTATTTGGTTGAACTTTAAACTTGTTGAAAGCATCATTCCAAACCTGACACAAAAAACATCATTTGCCATCAAAGTCAGAACCTTAAGGAATAAGGAATAAGAGGGAAAACTATTACTTCTCTTGCCCACCGCAACTTCCATTTGTTTACATTGTTGCTTTTGTAACACAAGATCTATCTGTGATACACGTATTCAAATGAATATAAAGTTGTGTCAGTGAAATGACTAATTTTTTGACTAATTGGTTTTGAAAATAAAGTGGTGTTTGTAAAATCAGTTTGAGGACAGATGCGATTGTGGTTTACCCTCTTGTTGTAGCTCCTCTGTGGTCAGAACTACATTTAAAAAAATGGGCACGACTGGGTCGCACGAACTTGCGATCGTTTGCTAAGTAAAATACCAAATACTTAAGACTGAGCAAAAGGTTTTAGTATTCGTTCTTAATATATTTGGTTTAACAGGGTTGCCAACTACACATTAATTGAGAAAATTGAATTAAATCACGAAAAGTATTGAAAAAAATTAAATTAAATATTCCAAAAGTTTCAAGCGAAAATCTAAAAACGCCATTTTTTTGCAATTACTTATACATATAAACCCTTAAAATTTAATCAAAATCGTTAGAGCCATTTTTTAAAAAACTGGATTTTATTTTTAATTTTTTTAAAAAAGTAGGTTTTCAAAATTCAAGTACACAAGCTTTAAGATCTTGCTAAAAGATGTATTGACAAAAAATTTGAAATAAATCAAATATATCGTTTTGAAAATATTCGGAAAAACAAATTTTTTTTAAAAAAATTAATGAAAATTCGAAAAAACTAAATTTTTCAAATGTAGATAAACAATCTTTCTCAAACAACTTAGGACTTCTTAAATATGAAATTTCGTCAAAATCGTGTTAGCCATTACCGAGAAAGTCGGTTTTGAAAAAAACGGTACTATGGGGGGTACCGTCTTTAGGCTTTCTCCAAAAAAAATTTTTACATCATTAGAACAGTTATTAAAAAATAATACTTCACGTAAAATTTTATCAAAATCGTTAGAGCCGTTTTCGAGAAAAATAGGTATTGTCATATCGGTTGTATGGCAGGTACCGTTATTTCAAGACCTAGAAACCCAATTCCAAAAACCCCTCTGTAGGCTATTCCAGAGACCATAACTGCAAATTTTGAAGAAAATCGGTCAAGCGGTTCAGGCTGTAGATCCATATACGGACAGACAGACAGACAGACAGACAGACAGACAGACAGACAGACAGACACACAGACAGACAGACAGAATTGCAGGACCCACTTTTTTCGTATTCTCTATCATCGTAATGTCATTTTTAATTGTTATCTCAAATTTTTTTTTCTGCACGATTGCAAGACTTGCCTTATAGTACCTATAATCGCAAGTAAAAATAGAAATAACGAAACTGTATTGCAACCGGAAGTAGGCATGAACTCAAATAAGACGCCTTCTTCGATTTCTGACAAAACTGAGGGTGTTTTAGGCAAAGAGGTTACAAGTAGACTCACTGTATTATCTACTCTGTGCTAAGCATAATCCAAACCCAACTTCTTTTAACAAAGTGATGATCACTGAGAGGATAATATAGAAGGTCAACTCGTACCCTCTTTGCCACAGAGTAGAACCAGAGAGTCCACTTCGGCACTGTAGTACCATTTGCCTACAAGCTAAATCCAACCGGGAACCTGCGTTTGTCACGACCGAGAGCCCCCGATTACCACAGCTGCCATTGTTTTGTCAGAGAATAAAATCAGTTGAGTTTGAATAGTTAAAAAAAAATTTTTTTGGTTACAAGAAAATCGAAAATTTTTAATTTTCATACAACCTTACTTACTTAGGTGGGCATTACAGTTCGGGGTGAACCTGGGCCTCAACCAACATCCTTCTATAACGATTTCGATTTCGGGCGAGCTCTCTCCAGTTTCGCACTCTAAGTCGGTTGAGGTCTTCATCCACTTGATTGCGCCACCTAAGACGAGGTCTTCCCCTTCCGCGATTTCCCTGCAATGTGCTTTCGAACACCCGACGAGCCGGAGCGTTTGGGTCCATCCGCTCAACATGGCCCAACCACCGTAGCCTCGCGATGCGTACTCTTCTGGCTATGCCAAAGTCGCGGTACAGCTCATACAGCTCGTTGTTGTATCTTCTTCTCCACACATTGTTTTCGCATACGGGACCAAAGATCATACGGAGAATTTTTCTTTCGAAACGACCAAGGGTTTCCTCATCCGCTTTCGATAAAGTCCATGCTTCCGCGCCGTACAGCAGGACTGGGGTGATCAAGGTCTTATACAAGGTCACCTTGGTTTTTCTAGAGAAGGTTTTGTTTCTCAATTGCCTTCTTAACCTAAAGAAGCAACGGTTGGCAAGAGTTATTCTCCGTTTGATCTCCGCACTGATGTTGTTGTACGTGTCTACAGCAGATCCTAGGTAGACGAAGTCCTGTACTACCTCGAAGTTATGTCTGTCTATTGTGACGTTTTGTCCAATTCGTCGATGTTCTGCGTCCCTGTTTGATGGCAGCATATACTTCGTTTTGCCTTCATTAACCATCAAACCCATTTTTGCCGCTTCTGTTTCAATACTCGCAAAAGCACCTATGACATCACGCTTTTTTCTTCCCATTACGTCAATATCGTCTGCTTAGGCGAGTAATTGTACAGACTTTTGAAAGATTGATCCTCTGGTGTTGACGTTTGAGTTTCTTACAATCTTTTCAATTATGATTTTGAAGAAATCGCATGACTGTTTGTCGCCTTGCTAAAACCTTTTTCGGCATCAAAGGTGTTGGTGAGTTCCTTACCGACCTTGACGGAGCAGCGTGAATTCTCCAAAGTCATCCTGCATAGTCGTACGAGTTTTGCAGGGTATGCCGAAACTAGACATGGCTCTGTACAGCTCGTTTCTGTAAATAATACTGTCATACGCGGCCTTGAAATCGATAAAGAGATGGTGAATATCGATATTATATTCCCGGGTTTTCTCCAAGATCTGCCGTAATGTGAAAATTTGGTCTATTGTGGATTTCTCTGATCTAAAACCACATTGATAAGGACTTATCAAGTTGTTTACGTGGGGTTTCAGACGTTCAAATATTACAGCAGACAAGATCTTATAAGCGACGTTAAGGAGACTTATGTCTCTGTAATTGGCGCAATTGTGAGGGTCTCCCTTCTTTAGGATCGGGCATACGATACTGAGGTTCCATTCATCGGGCATGCTTTCTTCCGACCATATCATGCAGATCAACTGGTGCATGCTCCTTTCCAGGTCTCCAGCTGCCTTGAAAAGTTTGGCATCAAAGCCATCTGCACCTGCAGTCTTATTTGAAAGTTTGCATATGGCAAGCTTAACTTCTTCTAGGCCGGGAGGACGGCATTCTTGATCATCGTCCAAGCTGAATGGGGCAATCTGCCTGACAGCGGAATTTGTGTCTTCATCGCCGTTAAGCAGTCTGCAGAAGTGATCTTTCCAGATCCTCAGTAGTGACTTTGACTCTACAATTATGTTTCCCTGCTGGTCTTTACAGGCTTGAGTTCGGGGCTTGCCACCCTGGCAGGATCTTTCTACCTTTTGGTAAAACTTCCGAATCTCGTTCCTGTCATGGCATCTCTCAATTTCCTCAAACGAGCGCTTCTTATGCTGCTTCTTTTTCTTTTTGAGAATTCGGTATTCTTCCCTTCTTTTCTCCTTGTAAATCTCTCTGATGATCACTGAGAGGATAATATGGAGGGTCAACTCGTAACCTCTTTGCCTCAAATATTTTCGGAGTGAAATCAAAGATAACTTCTTATTTGAATTAACGGCTATATCTGGGTGCAGTTGAGTGTCATTATTTTCACTCTTCTCATTGTAAGTTTCATTCAGATGAAAGATGAAAAATGTTTACTGCCGCAGTTTTGAATAAAATTTTCAACATTCTCAAATGTTATAAACCCAAAATATCGGAAGCACGTTCACTTTTTTAAATTGATTTAAAACTAACGGGCAAAATAATGGCGGTGTGGGCTACCGGTCTAGATGTCCGGTTTAATTTAGCTTGTAGACAAAATGGCACTACATTGCCGCAATTGACTCTCTGGATTTATTCTATGTGATGACGTGAACGTTTCTTAGTGCTTTAGTGCAAAAATGATAATGTAGTGCAAATAATTCATTTTAGAACACAGCCTTGATCATTCCTCGAACCAACCCAATTTCTAAACTCTTTTTTAAAATGAAATCATAACGGTTTAATACTGAATATATCTTTTTTCTCCACTATCATTATTTGGAATTTACAAATATAGTCACCGTTCTTATAAGACGACTATCTCCAACACCTATTGGTACTGAAAAAACGTGATTGTACCCAAATGAGTCAAAATAATATTTCAGTGAAATAATAATCCTTCAATTGCAGAAAGAGAATTTAAACAATACAATTTTTTGACCGTATCCTCAATGATAGGCGAATTGGACGATAGTCGTTTTAAAAGTTGTGCCTTGTGAACTCAGAACTTACACGAAAATCAATACTAAATTGCAAGACACTGCGAGTCCCCTCTGTTTGTCAAAATCTTATCCAGCCCTTCCCTGTATCAGAACCCTCCTATGAGTCTTCTTGAAATCCTCAAGCTCAATTCAACCATTTTCAACATCAAACTCACGCCAAGATGGCAAACCACAAAAAGAACATTACAGGCTTTCCATTCCCCGCTCATCAACCACTCGAGTTGGTGTACCTACCGTGCACCGTATACGTCGTTGTTAAAAAAAAGGAAAAAATTTATCTTTGTTTCTTAGAACGAAATCCCCCGTTTCAATTGCAATTGCAACAGTGCGACTGTTAGCTTCGCGAGCCATTCAGCATTCGCAAGGCAAAGTGTTTTCATACAGCTTCTCTGGCTTGAGTCTATCATCGTCGTCATCATTTGCCACAGCAACACTAATGAATTAAATGAATAAATAGAAGGAGCACACACACACACACGAGTGAATTAAAAAAAAAAAGTAGAAAGAAAAGAAAAACCGCAATAAGTATTTTGAAGAACCTTCCGAATGCCTATTTCAATGTAACGTACACTTATGACAAACATTATAAGTCCCAACATAAGCGCCACATATCATCATGTTGTGTGCGCTCGCACTTGTTAGCTCTAAAGACTTCTATGAGTTCCTATACGAGTATGTGTACGTACTACGTATACGTAAAAAAAATCTCAGGAAGGTCAAGTTCAATGTGGAGACCTTGAGCGGTGCACTTTCCGAGAGTTGCACATACTTGTTTAATGAATGAATGAAAAAATACATTTTTCTACTTCAAGGAAATTATTTTGAGGACATTCGATAACACAAAAAAGTGTGTATACTATAGTGCACACGATCGTATCATGGCATTCAAAAAAAAAATCTATTTTTTTTTTTTTGTTCTTGCCTGCTTTTCAGAATTGAGATTCTGTTGGATAACCCCAACTCAATGCATGAGATGCTTTAGTTTAGAGGGGGAGGGGATTTGTCCTTCCTCTTTTCTTTCCTTTTTTTTTTGTTTTGTGTGTAGATGATATATGGACGTGGATGTGGATATAAATCGTTTGTTAAGTGGACATTCTTCAAAAGATTCAGATTACAAGGAGATTATGTGGAATGGATTTCGACATGAGCCTCATGAGTCAAGATAAGTGCGAAGCTTTGAACAAAGCATTTGGCATTCAGTGAGGATATTTAGTGGGAGAGGTTGAAGAGATTGAGTGTGTGAAATCATTTTGGTTTCTTTTTTTCGTTATAACTGCAAGAAGCTTGGACGGAATCTCCTGTCCTGTATTCTTGTATTTAAATCTGTAAAACGACCATGGCAGTTTCACACTGCCTTTTTACAGTACAACCTTCTTTTTTCTCGCTCACTTAACCCCGTCAAAAATATATGCCTTTTGCAACTCTGTCTAGGTTTTGTAAGAGTTTCGTAACTCTGTAGAAGTGGACGCAAAAGTTGTAGCCCGGGGACATTACGAACTGCGTATTTCAATAGATGTCAATTCATTGGTTTTGACTTTTGAGAAGTAAACAGGTACAAAATACCTGTCAATTGAACATGAACCGCATTGGTCCTGAATATATAATTATTTGTATTTATTTTTTGGTGCAATAATTCGTTGGGTGACAACATTTTTGCCACCATATGCATGTCACTTACTCAGTTTCGTTCACTTTTGGGTGTGTAGCTACAACGAGTGGTGCCTGTAGCGTAATGGTTGTCATGTCTGCCTTCATCACAGAGTAGAAGTAGAGAATCAAAAGCAGAAATGTAGTTTCATTTTGTGAACACGCTAAAAATAAGACATGGAATCCACAAGACGGAACCCTCGCCGCCATTTTTTGTCAGTTGGATTGAAATCAATTCAAAAATTGAACGAGTTTTCTTTGTTTTTGAACTTATAACAGATGAGAATGTTAGAAGCTTCATTCAAAACTGCCATAATAAATGGAATTTGCTATCGAAGTGAAAACTACATTTGAGAAGCTGGAAATAATAAGACTGAATTGCAGCCGGATATAGCCGTTAATTCAAATAAGACGCTTTTTTTGTTTTCGCCATTGTGTGTAAGATCTTCAGTAGGATTATGTAGACTATTGGAATGGTGGGGAACCTATTGTCTCCGGTCCAACCTAGCAGTCTCCGTTCTTAGCTATTGGTTTCACTATTGTATATATAAAAGCGATTGCTGCGCCACCTGTGTACTCTGGTCCATAAGATTTTTAACCCGCCTCTATTACTTAGTATAGTTTATATATACAATAATTTCACCACAAAAATACCAGTTATTTGAGGGTGTTTCAAACAAAAGGGTACAAGTTTGTACACTGTATTACCTACTCTGTGCTATACAGAGTGTTTTTGAAAGCATGAGGAAATATTTCGTTTAATTAGATCAAAAGTTCAAGTTTGTTTAGTAGTCAAAATGTTACGAGCGGCGCGGCACAACGACAGTCAACCTTACATTCATTACATATTATTTTATGTCTATAATATTTAACTGCTCACTTTCGTCCAGTTTTCGTTAAATTTTGCGTACGTCGCGTCGTACCTTTATCTCTGGTCTTTATCAGCATGACGAGCAATCAGATTATCTTTTTGTGTTACTTTCGTAAGTAACTGTGGGCGGGGGCGCACGAGATGCACTACTGGCATACAGCAGTGGTGCCAAGTTATTTGTTAGGTGACTAGCGTCATTTTCAAGACTTTTTTCAGGCGTGCAGAGAAACAGACTTTTTTGTTTTAAATGTGCTACGAACTCGAATATCGTAGCACGATGACAGAAACAATTTATAAGCTTGACTAGATAATTTTAGAATAAATTGTTTGTCGGACAGAACGTGAAAGAATTCTTAAATAGTATTGTTTTGTAAATAGGTGTGCGTTGCTAGTGAAACTATTTGTTAAAATCTCGTCAAGTATTGAATTTGAATTCATCATTATTATTAGGTAGGTGTATCACCATAGAACACATTGCGCAATAGCAATTCATTTATTAAATAATGGCGTTCATAATAATTTAAAAACACGGTGGTCTTACATTGCAGGGGTTAAAAATGTGAGGTGCTAGAATGTTGCAGTTAGTGCTGGGTAAAACAATCATTAAAGTAACTCACGGTGTTTGATCTGCTTCAGACAAATTAGACTGGCATCAGAAAGCTTTTGCTTGGTTACTTGTTTTGTATATTTCTTGTAACTAGCTTATATTATTAAACCGAAGCTGTCATTAGGTACGTTTTTGTCGCAACTCAGCCGTTCTATAACTAGCTGAGCTGAGCTAAAAAAGCTCAGTATTGATTTGTAAAGTACATTACTGAGCTGATGATAAGATTGCTAAGTTGCGATAGAAACACACCGGACCTATACTACGAATAATTTTCACATGCTCAATAGATGGCGCTGTCTTTACCATACTTCAATCTCAAACTTACAGGTATCGAAATCTTTCAAGTCACTCATATTTTTGTTTTCTTCATTTTAATAGGAGCAAATCACGAAGTGTTGACCATGGCTTGGCGGCGCCATTCGATTTGGACTCATTGCGCTCTAAAGTTGAAGGACGTTTTGAAAGTGTCGATCGCTTGACAAGTAAGTATAACAAAACATTATTGGAGTTGTCATTGGGTTCGGTTTTCCATGATAGTCCCATGATATGTCAAATTTAAATTTTTAGTTTTTAAAAACTCTCAACCATGAAACCAGCGCACATATACTTTTCATTTGAAGAAAAACACATGCCGTTTTTACATCCCAGTTTATTATCTGCATTAAATTCATTCAAGCTCCTAATCTTTCAGTATGAAGCTGTCCAAAACTCCGATAATATAACTAACACAGTTCTTCCCTACTTATCAATCCCTACCCCTTCTTCCTTCATAAATCCAGGGAGCGCAATGGATCCTATGAATCCGAGTGAAGTGTTGCCGCTTGTGAGGTTGCTTTTTGTCAAAGGCTGACGTAAGCTCAGCCGATCCAGAGTCTTCCAAAGAAGCAGCAAAACTTTAGATTATTGAAGCTAGTTTATTTCCGATATTTAAAATTAGTGTTGGTTATACATTTCATACATTGTTTCATAAAGTTAATTCATGTTTCTATATCAAAGTCTCTATGGAGATTTCAAGTACGCCTCTTCGGGTGAGTGAAGTTTCCCTGGGATTTGGCTGGGATGTGATCTCGTCCAGGATTCACGACCAGATTCTAGAATTGGCCTCCAGGTCAATCAGATGAAGATTTCTTGTCCTGGATTGTGTGGGCTTCCAGTTCTTGGGCTTGCATTCAGTTTTCTTGTCCTGGGTTAAGGGCTCCGAATTCTGGGGGCTCGGATTTGGAATAACGCTGGGATCTTGGGATCTCTCTCTTGGTTCTGTAACGATACTAGGAAGAGGGAGTTAATGGTTGCTCTGAGGTAGCAGGAGCCACTAAATTCACAACGAGGTAGCGTTGGACACTA
The DNA here is from genome assembly GCA_949752695.1 of Melanostoma scalare. NCBI lineage: Eukaryota > Metazoa > Arthropoda > Insecta > Diptera > Syrphidae > Melanostoma > Melanostoma scalare. The sequence goes on from OX456986.1 coordinate 150,090,459, forward strand.
AATTCACAACGAGGTAGCGTTGGACACTAAATTCACAACGAGGTAGCGTTGGACACTAAATTCACAACGAGGTAGCGTTGGACACTAAATTCACAACGAGGTAGCGTTGGACACTAAATTCACAACGAGGTAGCGTTGGACACTATTTACTTACCCAGTCTTGGTTTCTGGACTCTGCTGTTGCGCTGCCGGTACCGGAATCCTACTCTTGCTCGAGTACTAGGATGATGAGTTCCTAATTTGTCCACTTGCCGGGACCAGAACTGATTTTCATGTATTTCACTGGTTCCCTTATACACCTTTTGGTAGTAAGTGAATGTGAGCTGTATCAGTCAACGAAATGCTACTCCACTTGGATTCAATGGCAAGCTACTGGTGGTGTTGTTGATATATGTTATGGTCACTATTATCATTGTCTGTGTTGGTAAATGCCAAATTCCACTGGCATCTTTGTTGTTGTTTTGTTTTGTAGGAGCGAATATGTAATGGGTCATTACACGCTTTAAGATGCAATTTGATGCAACCTTACCTAACCTACCTGTGCCCCTGTTCTGTAACTATCGCCTTGGCGATAAACGGTTGAAAATGTAACGAAATTCTATGAATTTAGTAGGATTTCTATCGAGGCGATAGTTACAGAACAGGGGCACTAGACTCGCAGAGCAAAAATCTATTGCTACTTCAATTTAGGGAGAGTCGAGATCTAGCCCAGTTTTCAAAACACGCTCATTTTGACACTCAGAGTGAATTGAAAATTAAAAAAAAAAAACTTTAATGCAACCACTCTCGTTCGTCAAATTAGCCAGGGTCTTTCTGACGAAAATCACGAAACTTCAGGGAGCAGATCTTCACTTTAAATGTACAAACTCTTTATTCAAACAAAAACAAAATCAAACTGAAAGCTAAACTACAATGATGTATTGTAAAGTTCGTACGGTAGTTCTTCAGTGCCTCTATCCAGTCGTAATAACTTACGGTTTGATTCCTTGCTGTTGGTAGTGCCACCTGAAACGAAAAGAGTACTTCAGATTTATTTATGGCGAACAAAACAGCAAGCAATAGCTCTGGTTGATCTAGAGGTATACTTATGGCCCCTTGGTGGTTCGGAGAAACAGATGGCAATTGCTCTGGTTGATCAGCAGGTTAAGCTGTCGTAAGCAAGTGTTGGACGATTCCGGAAAAGGAACTGCATGTGAGTTATACACAGTGAGTAAGCAATCTGCTGCTCTATGCATTATTATGATTTCTGTGTGGGTGGTATGACGGTAACATCACAATACACAATATTTTGAGTAGTTCACTAAAATTGCAGGTGACTGAAGCCTTAAGCGGGGAATACACGATACATTTATCGTACCGATAATCGTACATCGCATGGTATGATTGTATCGTGTGTGTACATGAAGTGAACCGCTGTACCAATGTCGCAATGTCTTTGAAGTGAAATGCTTTGAAGTGATAACCAAATTCGATCGCATGCGATCCAAGTCACTTACGACGATTGCATCGTGTATTCCCCGCTTCAGACCTTCATCGAAAATGTTAAGTTGAAAAGTTATTTTGAAGTGGAAATCCTTTTTCTTCTTCTTTTATTTTCTGACCTTCCGAGCATCGTGATCTCGAATCGCAGCTCTCGCACTCAACTTTTTCACACTATAACGATCCGCTCATGGGGTATGCCACGTGCGTGGGCAAATCTCCCAGTGTTAGATTGTTCAATGACTGAGGCCAACCCAATCCAGATTTCGTTACATTTTGGCTATACCAGGAGTTTCTGCCTTTATTTATTTTTTTTTTTTTTAGCGTTCGAGTGGTTGAACGTTGCATGATATTATCTATTCGATGTGGTCCTCTGAATCTCTTCTTACAACCTGACAATACCAACTGAGTCGGTCGTACTTCATTTTTTTCTGGATGATGTTTCTGATGTGAAGCCTTCCAGGGATCTCGGTACTACTTATACGATCGGTGATCAAGTTTTGTTACTTCTAAAGTCATACGAACCATATTCTTCTCATCAGTTGCCCTCAACTTACTCTCATACATTTTATGCGTTGTCTAACATTGTGAGCTGGACGCACAACCGCGGTGTAGAGTCTTGCCGTCAGCTTAGAAGATAGTGGGGCTTTCTCGCAACTTCATACACCCTACTCCTACTCGATGACACTATCATCACAAGTAGATTGATTAATGATCTCAAATATATGAACTTTTCATATTCGGGAATCACATCTCCATTCAAATAAATGTCTGAAATAGACATGTCCGGCAGATACTCATTCTTCTTAGAACAAATTCCGTACCCACTTTCTTAAAACTTTCACCAATGCATTAAGTACTTCTTGCTGGGATATAGGACCCTCGATTATGATGGCTCCATCGTCAGCAAAGCATAGTTGATTTACTTTTTGGTTCTGTACTTAACTTTCCATCAGAGGCTTCCTTGGTGTACACCTAGTGGGACTTGGAATGCTTCATACATATTCTCAATCATCTGCAGTCATGGCAGTAGAAGTCGTCATGGGTCATGTAAAGTCATCGTGTAAATCTCACAAATTTTGTTTTTTTTTTTGTCTTAAGCTTCTTGTGAAAAGTTTTTTCATTGGAAGCCAAGATTCTCGGAGTTTTCCAGTATCGACATCGAAAGCCGAAAGCATAAATTCATTTGAATTCATTACATTTGTGTTCTCAAATTCCTTTTTCCTGGGGCTGAAATTATTTAATTTGTTTATCCTTAATTTTCTTGAGAATTTCTTAATCTTCAAACATTCATATGTTTTGTTTACTTATTCAATCGTATCTTTGAGTTTGTATACGAAGCATTTCACCCAGATTGTTTTCGTAGGAAAACAAAGTTTACGGCTTCAGTAATAGTCTGGGGGTGCATGTCAGCACAAGGAGTGGGCAACCTATGCTTCATTGATGGCACTGTGAATGCAAGCAGGTACCAAGACATCTTGGAGCATTAACTTTTGCCGTCAATTCCAAGGCTGCAGGCAGAAGATGGCTGTTTTACTTTTCAGCAAGATGGCGCATCATGTCACACAGCCAAGCGAAGTATGAGCTGGCTTCAAGAACACAACATACCAGTTCTAACTTGGCCCGCAAATAGCCCAGGCCTGTCTCCCATTGAGACTCTGTGGGGAAAAATGAAGAAAGTTTTAAGGAATAATCCGGTTAAAAACTTAAGTGAGTTGAAGCAGAAAATTCAAGAGGTTTGGGATGCCTATACCCCTGAATCCTGCCAAACCCTAGCGGAAACACTCCCTAGTCGGATTACGTCCGTTATTAAAAACAAAGGTGACGTCACTCAGTGGTAAACACCAGTTTTTTCGTTTGGGCCAACTTTTTTGCGTCAATAAAAGTTTGGGCCTACTATTTTACGTGATGGAAGATATGGCAGTTGTGAGTTTTTTTCTATTAAATGAATTCTTGTTATGTTTTAAGTTACCGTTATTATTAGTTTTTGTCTAACTCATTCTAAATAATTAAATAAATTTTTAATTAATTTGTTAAATTTCTGTTGACAATTTTTGAATTCTATTTCTATTAAAAAGTATTCAATAGGGCCAACTATTTTGCGTTTGAGTCGTACATAGAGGAACCATGCTAGCTTGCGTTATGACGTCGGTAGATGTCACTAAGTAAATAAAATCGACATTTGAAATTTTTGGTAAAATGCTCTCTACAGAAATTTGACGCGGAAAAGGGAAGCAGGGAAAACGTCATGGGTATGGAAAAAAACTGTTTCTTTGGAATTTCAATTGTCAATTTATTTACTTGGTGACATCTATCGACGTCTTAAGGCAAGCTAGCATGGTTCCTCTATGTATACAAACTCAATGATCGTATAGAATATACTTACTGCACTTGCCAAATAAATTGTCCAAAGCAATGATCTGAACTGGCAGTTGAAATTCAAACCCAAATTCAAGACAAAAAAATTGCCTATTATACTTCCAGGCGCACAGTAATTAATTCAAATGTCAAAGCTCTCTCTCATCTTTCTCTCTCTTACTATGCAAGAGGCAAGACCGAAGGCACGTAATGAGCTTCTCGTTTATGCCCTTATCAACATCAAATCAACATTATAATAATTCAAATTGATAGCCTTGTCCTTTAATAAAATTCCAACTGACACTTTTCTATAATCAGATTGTGACATCTGTATTTATACGAGTATTCTTTATTCACTATACCCTCTTGTCTTTTTCGGTCGTCTCTGTTAAGCTCTTCCATCTATTTATCACAAATCTTGTTAGGTAATCATGAATTCTGAATTTTAATTAACTTAAGACACTCTCTACTAACCAAAAATTCTACTCAAAATCAAAGTTTAATTATGCGTAACACCACTTCCCCCATCACAGACCATTAAAAAAAAAGTCCACTCGAATCCAAACACAAAATCGATTAATAAAATTTATTTTACCACCAATGGCTATGCTGTGCGGCATACAGAAGAAGCACAATTCGAATATTTCTTACTTTACTAAACGCGAGAATTTGAAGCAGAAAAAAAATTAATTTAGAAAATAGCAAAATAAAGTTCACTTTGCATGCTTGAAACGATTTGTAATGGCAAATCATTTGCATCGCACAAATGAATATTAATTGCCGGCAATTGATTGCCTGCTCATGCACAGTGATAGCGAGCGCGGGACGTGAATGGTTTTGTTTATTTTTATTATTTGTTTATAACTAGGTAGAAACCTACCTACCTACCTAAAGAAAAAAAAGTTGAGGAAAATAATTTTTATTTATTTTTATCTTCCGATAATGTCAATAGATTGTTCTTTAGTTTCACGTGCATGGCAAATTGATTGTCAAACGCACATCGCGCAATGGTAGTTTGTAATTAAAAATTGAACAATTTGCGCTTTTTTTTATTGGAAAACTTATTTATTGACAGACGATGAGTTGGATTTATTTTAATTACTCTGCTCGTCATGGTTGATTTTGTAAGAAAAATAATATTTTTTTTTATTTTAAAAGCGGAAATGTTAATTTTTTATTTTTATAGCTGCCTCGATCTGGTTAAATTGAAAGGCAGTCATTCAATCAGAGGGCAATAGTTATTAAATACTGAACAAGAATTTAATCAATATTTCGAGCAAATTAATCATGTCTGCTTCAGAATATGATTTTAACACGTAACGTAACGAGGGCGTGACAATTAAATTATCAGTAGCTGTCAATCATGCAATAAATGCGAATGCATGAAGGAAGATTTATGACTCACAGCGGACCATCGGGCTTTTCGGAAATGGGAAACTTTGTAACTCCCAGTTAAAATGGTTCTAACAATACAAGAGTACGTCTATCAAAAGCAATGGGATTGACAAATCTTCCATTTAACACTCCAACGGTGACCATCGGTTTATTATAATAATAATGAACAGTTCGCTATTTGGTGCCCGTGGAGTAATAGTTACCTTATTATGTCTCGCTGCCTATTACGCAGAAGGTTCGTAAGTCCTAACACAAAACCAGTAATTTTTTTCCACTGTTTCGCCTTTTGGCATGAATTGTCATGTCCTCCGCTAATAAATTCATTGCCACACGAAAAGAGTTTAATCGCTTAGCCATTCTGAATCGACAGAAAAATGTGTATCCCTCCATTTCCTCACAAGGCTGGTTATGTTGCGCAACCCCTTCATTATTTCAAAAGCTGTTCATTATTTGTTCAGATTTTTATGTAATTTCGTAAAAAAAACAACTAAAAGTGAATCAAATTAAAATTCTTTCGAAAAATACATGATGTGAAGATGCTTTTGTGTGTATGGTAACGTAGTGTGAATATTTTATTTTAAAACATCATTCTTTGAGCATGCCCAATTCTTAATAATTTTTTTTAATAGAAACATAATCACTTAGTAAATTGTATCTATGTTCATTATTTGGAATTTTAAAATATGGTCACCGTAAAACACGGGTCACACCTCACACAGCGCTCACCCCCTTCTTACAAGCAGTTGGCAGTAGCAGAAGGAAGTAGCGGCTGGCAATCTTGTCACACTATCGTCTCATACGAGTGTGGACAATATGTTGCAACGGGAGTGAATAAGGGCTGTACACAAGGTGGCGTTTTATCTCCTCTTCTGTGGTGCATGTTGATCGACTCTCTACTTGTAATGCTCAATGGTTCTAACGTTCACGCCCAAGCATATGCAGACGACGTCGCCGTGCTCTGGGTTGGTTCTAGCCTCCAAACTATCTGTTCCCGAGCACAGGCTGCGCTTTGTATGATTGACACCTGGTGTGTAAGAAATGGTCTCTCCGTCAATCCTCTTAAAACCGAGGTTGTCCTTTTCACGAGACGTAGAAAATTGACTGGTCTGACCCAACTTACGCTTAAAGGCGTCAACATCCCCTTTTCAAATGAAGTCAAACATCATCCTGGATAACAAGCTTCTTTGGTCTAAACATTTCGAGTCTAAAACTACTAAAGCACTGTCAGTCTTCTGGCAATGTAAAGGAGCCTTTGGCAAGACATGGGGTCTTTCATTGAAAAGTGTCCTTTGGATCTACACGGCTATGATAAGACCAATCATCTCATATGCGTCAATTGTTTGTTGGAATAAGCTCTCGCGTAAATACGTTATTGCCTCGTTTGCCAAACTTCAAAGAACAGTTTTCTTGGTGTTACTGGGGCCTTCCCCAGCACACCGGGAGCTGCTCTCGACGCACTGCTGAATCTTCCTCCCCTTGATACCTACATCATGGGGTGTACTCTCAAGACCGTTTCGCGTTTAAAGCGATGTGGTCTCTGGCACAATTCGCACTGGAGCTTTGAGGAACTCGCAAGCAGCATATCTTTTGACTCACGTCTAATGGATATGCCGTCTGACACGATGATCCCAAGGCTCAAACTGCGTCAAAATTACTCAGTCAACTTTCCTTCGGTTCAGGACTGGTTCGCTCCAGAATCTGAGCCTGGAAAGAACTGTTATCGTATCTTCACAGATGGCTCCAAAACCGACGAGGGTTCTGGTACTGGTGCCTTTGTTGAGAACGACGACATACGACTGCACTCATCTTTGGGATCACACGCATCCGTTTTCCAAGCGGAGGCTTATGCTATCCTAATGGCCTTGAGCCCGTAACGAACAATGGATGGACGGGGAGAAGTATCTTTGTTTGCAGCGACAGCCAAGCTGTGCTTAAGGCCCTTCTCAACCCTCTAACCAATTCGAAAGTGATCCAGGAATGCAAGAGCTCTCTGAATGCGGTCGGAAGATTAAATTCCTTGAGTCTCATTTGGGTTCCGGGCCATCACGGCATAACAGGAAATGAGATCGCCGATGAACTTGCTGGACAGGGATCTCAGACAGCTTTCTCAGGACCTGAACCGTCGCTAGGTCTGCCAGCGTCCTCAGTGAGGGCTTCAATCAACGATTGGATCTGTGAAGAGCACAACCTTAGATGGCATGCCTCCATTGGATGCAGACAAACCAAACGTATGGTCCCCAACGTTAGTAAGAAGACTGCAACATTTTTGCTAGCTTTAAGCAGAAAAGTCTGTAGAAAGCTTATTGGCGTTGCCAGCGGGTACTTCTCTTTTGCCAAGCATTTAAACGTGTAAGGCTTAAGTGATACCACGCTCTGTGAATCTTGTGGAGAAGATGAGGCCTCCGCAGAGCACTTCCTGTGTAAATGTCCTACTTTTTCGCATGAGGTTACAGATACTCGGCGCAGACATGGTGAGAGCTGGTAACTTAGGCTTCTTATCATGGCAGTGTCTTTTGACTTTTCTCTGAACATTTTGGGAAGCTATAACAAAAAAAAGGTTGCTGTCTGGTAGTACAATGGACCGGTATTTAGGTCTGAGTGTTCCAGCTGGTATTTTAAAAACCTCCAACAGAAAAAAAATATCGCCAGCTTCTATCAGGCAAATAGTTATAAAAAAAACGTAAACAAATTGCTTTTAAATTTGAAGGGTGCGCCATGTGGCCACCTTATAACGTTAGTATTTTCCACTGTTTTCTTTGATAAGGGTATTTTTTTTTCTTAATATTATCAACATTAGTACAAAACTAATCTTTATTCCCCGAATGTAAGGCTTTACAGTATTTTCCTAAATTAAAAATAACTTCATCTGTTACAAGCACAAATGCCTGAAGCACTAGATGGATAAAAAGGAATCAACTGCGATATAATAGTGCAATTCGTCTTTTTGCCCACAGAGTAGAACCAGAGAGTCGACTGCGGTGAGGTAATGCTATTTTATCCAAGCTAAACAGGGAACCCACAACCGGGAGCCTTGCCATTTTTCCGTCAATCGGTTTGAGATGAATATTTAAAAAAGTGAACGTGTTTTAAAACATTTTTGGTTTGCAACAGTTGTTCAGAATGTTTAAGAATTCATTCAAAAATGTATCAATAAACATTATTTGCCATCGAAGTGAAAAATATGCTAAGAGAATGAAAATAATGAAACTCAATTGCAGCCGCATAGAGCCGTTAATTCATTCAAATTTGTTTTCACCCCAAAAATGATTTGAGGACGTTTCAGGCAAAGGGGATATAAGTTGACTCTCTGTATTATCTACTATTTGTTTTTTGCCAACAAACTCAAGTCAACCGGGAACACTCATTCGCCATTTTTTTGTCAGTTGGTTTGAAATCATTTTTGAACAAATAAACTTTTTTGAAAGACGATCCCTTTTTACTTTGTCACTGTGGTAAACGTAGAAAATTTCATTTAAAGTATCTGCAATAAACATTATTTGTCATTAAATTCAAAAGTACAAAAAGAGCAAATAATGAAACTAATTCAAATATGACGCAATATTTGATCTCCTCTCATAAAAAATTGAGGGTCTTTCAGGCCAAGGGATTACGAGCTGACTCTCTGCACTCTGTGCCTTAAACACATAACAAAGCTTTTGTCCTGCAGCTAAATTGTAATCTAAGAAGATTTTTTTTAATATGAAGTAGTTATTCGTTTCTATTCTCTTTGGATTATAAGTTCGAACAAAAACACTCGACTGGAAACTCTAACCCCCATTTTTTGTTGGTTTGAAATCAAATTGAAAAAGTGGCCACTTTTTAATGTTGTATAGTTGTATAAATTGTCATAGTGGATTAAGTAGAAAGCTTCATTCAAAACTGCCACAATAAACATTATTTTCCATCAGAGTGAAAAATGCAGTAAAAAAAGAAGAAGAAGCCGGCTATATCCGTTAATTCAAATAACAAGCTTTCTTTAATTTTATGGGTGTTTCTGACAAAGGGGGTATGAGTACAGACATTCACTGTACTTATTCTGTACACACATCGGTTCTTATGAAAGGCTCACATTACTTATTACGGACGAGCACTCCGTAATATTCTCCTATGTTAGAATAAACAGGAGGTTTGTACATTATCTGCTCTAGTAAAGTCCATTGCACTTGAATTACTATCAGTCAAAGAACTGAATAGCTCGCTTACGCTTGATTTAACTTCAAACAATTTAGGCATTAAAGTTTCGCAACTCTTGGCTTCCACTAAATCGTTTGATCCGTTGTGTAATAATCACAATTTCGTCACTTCCCTGAATAAATAGTAAGTACTTATACTATCGTACGTTTAGGGTGCTAATTGATATGTTTATGGTTTACCCTCTGTGTATATAGGCGCAGGGGCATAAGACCCAGGGGACTTACCCCCAATCAAAAAAATTGGGCTTTATGACCCACTCTGGTGAGTCATAAGGCCCAATCGCAAAGTGGGTCTTATTACCCATTCTGGTGGGTCGTAAGACCCAAGCAAAAATGATGGGGGTTATGTCCCACTATATGAAAATGAGAATATTATACATATATTTTAAACCATTTTAAGAAGAAAAATGTCGATTCGATTTCGATTCGATTACCCGATCTTGCTACCAAAAACAATTTGACAGGCATACCATCTTAGAATAAAAATTCAGATATAGTATTTTTTTAGCTCCAAAGATAGTGGAGCTAATTGAAAACCAATTGCCTCAATCGGAAAAGCACTTTTTGATTGACAGGACTTTTAGTATACCTACTACCCTATCATGCGGATGCAAGCAAAAAAAGCCCATTTTTTTTTGATTGGGGCTAAGTTCCCTGGGTCGTATGCCCCTGCGCCGTGTAAATATGACCGAAATGTTCATCAATAATGGCAGTGCTCATGTACCTATCTGAACTTCAGTGCTGCACGAGTTGCATTTGCTGTGTGCAGATGAAAAAAAAAACCAGAAACCAATGGTATACTCACGAACGGAAGAGGGGTCCAGGCAATTGATCTCTGTGAAACACCATATCTATTGCTTCATTAATTCTTCAAAGTTCTATTCAAATTTTTTTATATTGATCGAATTTCTGCCTGGTGAGTAACTACAATATCATTGTAAAATTAAAATGCGTTGCTTGAACCGACTTATAAAGTGAGAAACGCATTTGTACTAAAATTGAATATTCAATCTCCGTCTCTTATCGTTTCAGTACTGCTACTATATTTTCTGCTGTCTATAACGAAGTAGCATGCAGCACTTGCTGATCATAGACTTTTTAAAGTCATGAGTTCGCTTTTTTCGGGGCCTCCATTGCATTAAAAAATCAACGGGCAGTGGTGCGCTTTGGTGGTGATGTACAGTCTGTGGTGTGTACTATCAGCAGCTGTGAAAAAAAACACGTGCTCAATTTCAAAAATTCAAAATTCAAGCGAATTGACGGAAAAAGTTATGCCAAAACCAATAAAGTTAATAAGACCAAACTTTTTTGCAATTTCCTTCTGGTGCTACTGCCGATGATTTTTAGCTACTGGAATTACTTTTAGTTCCTGTCGGTGGAAAGTGATTTTAAGAAACGGAAGATTTGGAAAGCTTGCTACGCTTACACGAACGTAGGGCAGAACTAGATATTTAACTACAGCAAGGTAGTGCCATTTTGTCCAGAAATGCTAGGGAACCCCTTTCGTAATTTTTTGATCGGTTGGGTCAAAATCAACTTAAAAAACTGAACGTGTTTGCGATATTTTTAGACTTGTAACACTGAGAGCATTACTCAAAACTGCAAGAGTAAACATTATTTGCCATCAACCTAGTCCTGGCGCAAATTCTCTATTTTGTGTTGAAAAAAGCATAACGTTATGAGCATAACCCGTCTGGACAGGCAATATAGAAACTATAGTAAGATTGTGTAGACTTTTGGACTGTTGACGAACCTGTTGTCTCCGGTCCAACTTAGCAGTCTCCGTTCCAATCTATTCGCTTCACCTCCGGTCCATAAGATTACTAAAGCGCCTTTTGAACTTACTAAATCAAATTTAACCACAAAAAACTTATTTCTAAACAACGGTCTAATTTAGTTTTTGGGCAAAATGATACTGCCTTGCCGCAGATGATTCTCTGGTTTTATTCTGTGCTCTCTGGGGATGGAAAATAAAGTTTTTCAACTGTAATAAAAATCGTTAAAATTGTACTAGAACGGTTTAAACTACATTGAAAACCATTTTAGTATTAGAAAATAAGCAATAATTCAACTATTTTTTTAAAAAAACACTCAATGTAAAATAAGTGTGAGGACAACTAGCTGATCGTTGTAGCAGTGACCTTATAAAGGATGGGCTAAACACAAATTTCTTTTAAGAAATGCAATGAAGTGAACAGAATCGATTATTTGCATGTGTTAGAGCTCTATTATCAAGAGCAAAGATTTGCACTAGTTATGGCACACAGTGGTACCCGTGGCGTGATGGTTAACATGTCTGCCTGTCAACCCAGAGGTTCGTGATTCGAGTCCCAACAGAGGCAAAAATGTTTTTCCACGGATATCGCCTTTCGCGAGGAATTGGCAATTCCTCCATTAGCAAACTCATTGCCATGAAAAGCGCTTACTTGATTAGCCGTTCGGAACCGGCAGAAAATTGTCGGTGCCCTCCATTCCCTCATGGTTGTGAGAAACGAGCTAGGCCCTGGGACCCCTCGCTCTGTTGCGCCAACCTGTTTACTAATTTTTTATGGAAGACAGCGTCATCCGGCTGTATCGTAGCGCATTTTGTCACCAATTTAAAAAAAAAAACCGAGTTGTTGGTTTTGGGTTGTAGCTCCTGAATTACTTGGATGATATTGGCCTATTGGCCTCAAGTGCATTTCAAGTGAATCTCCATATTATTATCATAAAATCGGGTTTGCACTGTTCCCCACAAAAATGTTTCAATGGCGTCCAATCGTAGCTCGTAGCTCCTCCAAGTGGTATCGCCAAGACATCAATCTGATAACGCGATTGAGAATTTGGCGCGGAAAACCTAGATTATGACATGGCGGGCTGATGGTTGCATGAACCTGAAACTGAAATCCATTTCATCAACTGTAACGCCCACCGGTGACCAAAACTCTTGACTACAGCAGTTAAATTCTTTCAAACAGCAAGTGCGGTTGGGGTTCTATTTCAGTCAAAGCTTTTTTTCTAAAAAATTAAGAAATACCCAAAATAGCCTACATATGCTTTAAAAATGAACCCCTAGACGGTCTACCCTTTAGGAGTCAAAACTGTGATGTAAACTAGTTTAATGACTTTGAATGGTTACAGCGGATATGAAAACGAATAGGTACATCAAAAATGATGGCTTCACGGGGTAATTTCTAAACAAGTTATGAATTGCGTTTTCAATCAGTAAAATTTCCCTTTTTTAATTTCTTTTTTTTTTTTCATGAAACGTATGCAAATCCGCAAATTGCACTGAATTCTGTTAAATTTCCCATCTCTGCTCTGTCGTAAGAACTTTGTTATTTAATAATTACTCACCTATCCTGTTTCATCGTTTGTAAGCCGTTTCTTTTGAATTCATTCAGAATTCAATTAACGCTTTGAACTCGACGCTATTCTTGTAACACGATTGAAAACATTCTCCTACTTCAATCTTCAGCTTATACTGCTTCTGTTGATTAGGTAGGTAGCTACTACTTTCTGAAACATACTGTACTCTATACCCACACAAGGAAAGCATAATATATATATCTTAGAGTGGCAAATCGTCATAATAACCGATTTTGTGTTATCAACAGTTTATATTCTTTTTTTTTCAATTTTGTTTATCGTGAACTCTTTCAGTTAGCGGTGAGTCGGAGTGAGTAGTTTGCTAGTCAATTATCCGCATTCAATCACACGTCTCAAGCATAAACTTTACACTTTGTTTGAAAGTCGACAAGATCACTCAGACTCAGAGTGCTGACGCCGCGAATACTTTCAAATTATAAACAAACAAAAAACTCGTTTGACCACAATGTCATATTTGCCGCTGGATGTGGGTGTCGAATTTTGAAGCTGACGATACCGCGAAGCGTCATTTGTTCGCAGTTTTCAGTGAAGCGCGGTTTATTGCTCATTTACTTGTGCTTATCCTCTTTGTTTTGGTTCATTCATGTGAAATATGGTAATTATGGAGAACATCGAAATCTACCGGCATCAGCAAAATCAACTTGAGTTTCTTGTGTTTGTTTACAAAAGTGACGTTTACGACGAGAATGACATAATCTTGGCGTTTGATGAATTTGTTCCATTTGAACAGACGATTAAGCCTGTTGAAGTTAAAGGTGTTATTTCTTATAATTTTTGCTTTTGTTTTCTTTGAATCCTATCTGCACGTGGTCTTCATTTTTACTGAGCCTGTGCCGCTACATGTAACTCATGTAGGTACATCGATAACACAGTGCAGCGCGGTATTTTAAAATATCATTCTTATGTATTTTATTTTTTATGTTTAATCATTTGTTTTGCTTTATTTTCATTCAAGATGAACGAAAAAAATCATCGCTACCATCTATACCGACAGTTACATATACAGTTGGTAATAGGGACACATTGACATCGGTTGCTGCTCGTTTTGACACAACGCCATCTGAATTGACACATTTGAATCGTTTGAATAGTTCATTTGTTTATCCTGGTCAACAATTACTGGTGCCAGATAAAACCGCTAAGGATGACATATCGATTGGATCAGGAACTGGAGATGAGAAGGGCTCAAGTGTATCTGGAAAATCCAGTCCAGTTGAGAGAAAACTATCGCAAGAGGATTCTATAGCCAATGAGGAGAGAGGTAAGTTCGTTTTTTTACTTGAAAAGTGTTTTATTTTAGGAGTCAAGTGGAGCTCAGTTTCTATTCGCAGACAAAACTACCCTTTTATATGTTGGTTGGTTAGACTATAAACATAAACAGTAGACAAGCTCATAGTACTAAATGTCGAGATAATAAACCGAGAGAATTATTTATGACATTGGGGGCTAGTTGACCAGCTTTGAAGTGTTTCTAATGAAATATTTGCTAACTTACCTTATCAGTTCTTAGAAAAAGCTCATGGTGTTTATGTAACGACAACGAGCAAATTGATTTTATCACACTTTGGTAGCTTTGTGGCATAGTTTGCCTTGCACATGAGACGAGAAACACAAAGTAGATCATATAGAGAGTCAACTCGTGCCTCCGCTGCCTGAAACCCCCTTAGTTTTATTCTGTGGTGAATTGAAAAATAGCGTCTTATTTGAATTAACGGCTACATCCATCATTTCTGCTTTGAGTGTGGTTTTCACTTTGATGGCAAATAACGTAGGCTAGGTTAGGTTTAAAATGGCTGTCGAGAAAACAAACTGACACACTTAGACCAATATTAGGTCCATTGTGATACCATAGAAATTATGCGAGGGAGTACCTCACTTAACAAAACCATTTGGAATAAAGCGAAGGAGATGCAGGGGATCTGTGTTCGCCAGATCGCTTGGATCATCAAGAAAATATTTTCCTAGATGCCGTTTTCTTTTAAAAGAGAGTGCAGGACATGAGCAGAGGAGGTGAGTGGGATTGTCTCCTCCTCCTCCTCATCTAAGAAACTTCTGCAGAAGTCATTAGAGGAAACGCCAAGTCTTATGGCGTGTCTTCCTATCAGACAATGTCCGGTGATGACATTGGTTACAGAGCTAAGTTGCAATCTGGTTATGGATAACAAGTGTCTTGTGCGTTTTGGATCTAATCCTGGCCATATCCGTTTTGTTGCCACGCACGTGGTGATATTGTTCCACCTATGATTTGTTCTGTCCATTGCCTCTTGCTTTAGCATAAGTTTACATGTAGCGATTGGTATACCAATATTCAACCTGCTGGTTGAGATCGGTAGAACGGTTCCGTCTCTGGCGAGTTCATCGGCTTTGCAGTTACCCGCGATACTGTACTGTACTGTTCAGCCATCTCCTTAAGAGATGAGCGACAGTTAAGGGTGGTAACTGAGTACGTAGAAACAGCGCCGAGTGATTTGAGGGCTGCTTGAGAAATTCCGAATATTCGCTGAGTATATCACGTTTTCTTTAAGCCATGATAGGACCTCTTTGATCGCCAGAATTTCCGCTTGGAACACGCTACAATGGTTTGGAAGGCGGAATGAGAGACTTACGTTAAGTCGGTTTGAGTACACCCCGCAGCCTACCCCTTCTTCGGTTTTTGAATGCGGCAAGAGATCCTGATCTAATTTAGCTTATGGATAAAATGGTTTTACCTTGCCGCCGTTGACTCTCTGGTTCTACGTTGTGCATGAAACTAGAGAGTGGAACCTGGAACCATAGAATCAGCTGCTGCGAGGTAAAGCCATTTTGTCCACTAGCTAAATTTCACCGGAAACTCAAGGCGCCATTTTGTTGTAGGCTAGTTTGAAATCAATTTGAAGAAGTTGACATTTTTTGGTATTTTTGGGTTTGTGGAGAATGCGTTGAAAGCTCCATGCAAAACTGCCACATCCTGCGTATAAGATTACTTGCTTACTTACTTAAGGTGCCGCTACAGTCCGGGTCGGACCAGGGCTTCAACCAACATGCTTCTCCAGCCAGCTCGGTCCCTAGCTAGCTGCCTCCAGTTTTGCACGCCAAGTTGGTTGAGGTGCTCTCCTACTTGCGGCGGCACCTGAGTCGCGGTCTTCCTCTACTGCGCCGTCCCTCGGGATTGGATTCGAAGATTTTCCGGGCCGGAGCGTTGTTGTCCATTCGCTCTACATGACCCAGCCATCTAAGCCGCTGGACTCGTTTGACCAGATCAGTGTCGTTGTGAAGCCCGTACAGTTCGTGGTTAAATCTTCTTCTCCACTTTTCATCTATGCAGACGGGACCAAAAATCACCCGAAGAATCTTTCTTTCGAATCATCCTAAAGCGTTCTCATCTACCTTTGACAGGGTCCATGCCTCTGAGCCATATATAAGAACAGGGATGATAAGTGTCCTATACAGGGAAACTTTAGTTGCTCGAGAGAGGACTTTACTACTCAATTGCCTTCTTAGTCTGAAGAAACAGCGATTGGCAAGAGTTATTTTTCGTTTGATTTGAGCGCTGGCTGTTGTCGTTGTCTGAATTAATAGCGGCGCCTAGGTAGACAAAGTCCTTAACCACCTCAAAGTTATAGCTGTCTATCGTGACGTTCTGTCCAAGACGTCGCGTCGGTGTTGGGTGTACTTTTTTGATGACAGCATATACGTGGTCTTGCCCTCATTGACCACTAAACCCATCTTCTTCGCTTCCGTCTCAATGCTCATAAACGCGCCATTGACATCACGCTGCGTTCTTCCAACTAAGTCAATATCGTCGGCATATCCGAGTAATTGGACGGATCTTTGAAAGATTGTGCCTCTTGTGTTGACGTGAGAGTTTTGCACTATTCTTTCAAGAACGATGCTGAAGAAGTCGCATGACAGTGCATCGCCTTGCCTAAAACCTTTTTTGACATCGAATGTATCGGTGAGATCTTTTCCGACCCTGTAGAGCAGCGTGCGTTCTCCATCGTCATCCTACACAATCGGACAAGTTTGGTAGGGATGCCAAAACTAGACATGGCTCTATATAACTCCTCTCTATAGATGCTGTCATACGCGGCCTTAAAATCGATAAAAAGGTGATAGGGTTCGATTTGAAGTTCCTGGGTTTTTTCCAAGATCTGCCGTAGTGTGAAGATTTGGTCTATGGTCTGGTCTAAAGCCGCACTGATAAGGACCTATCAGGTTGTTGACGAATGGCTTCAGACGCTCACACAATACGGCAGAGAGGATCTTATATGCGATGTTAAGAAGACTGATACCTCTGTAGTTGGCGCAGTTCAGAGGGCCTCCTTTCTTGAGGACCGGGGAAATAATGCTGAGGTTCCATTCATCGGGCATGCTTTCTTCCGACCATATTTTGCAGATGAGCTGGTGCATACTCCTAACCAGGTCATCGCCTGCCGCTTTAAACAACTCGGCAGTGAGGCCATCAGCTCCAGCAGCTTTGTTGGACTTTAGCTTGGATACTGCTGTCTACGGTCTACGTCGCCTAAATCGAATGGTTCTATCTCTCTAACAGCGGAATTGGGTTCAGAATCGCCGTTATAGAGCTTGGAGAACTGGTCTTTCAATATCCTCAGCATTGACTGCGGTTCAACTACGATGTTCCCTTGGTTGTCTTTGCAGGCTTCGGCTCGGGGCTTATAGCCCGAGGCTGTTGTTTTTACCTTCTGGTAAAACTTCCGAACCTCATTCCTGCTGTGGCACCCTTATTCTATCTCCTCGATTTAAGATTAACATACTAAAAATACAGACGTCTAGAAGGCTAGCCAGAGGGGGAAAGCCTTTCAAACCTCTTTTTTTGTTTTTTTTTTATCATGAAAATGAAGCTTGGTATCGAAAAAATTTTCGGGACCTTTGTAATACAAAGTTTTTACAAATACCAATCATTTTCGAACTAAGAACATCGCCAAAACGTTAAAACTCATGACCAAAATTAATACGGCATAATTTTTGTCAATCATTCCTTCGTCTAAGTTTTGTGCTCATCTCAAAAAGAGTTGTACAGAATTGCAGTTAGCAATTTAAATTAGACTGAAAAATTCATTAGACGAAATTCTTTTTCAGTCCATATTTTTAGTATTTCATGTATGTCTCTCTTTAGTTCAGTGGTTTGCAAACCATGCCAGTTTTTTTATATGATTGCTCAATTGTTCAAAACTGTGAAATAGTTTAACTTGGTGGAAGTGGCTGAGGCTTTTTTTTTTTTTTTTTTTGGAGGTTTTTAAAATACCAGCTGGAGCACTCAGACCTAAATACCGGTCCATTGTACTACCAGATAGCAACCTTCTATTTGTTATAGCTTTCCAGATGTTCGGAGAAAAGCCAAAAGACGCTGCCATGGTAAGGAGCCTAAGTTACCAGCTCTCACCATGTCTGCGCCGAGTATCTGTAACCTTATGCGAGAAAAAGCAGGACATTCACAGAGGAAGTGCTCTGCGGTGTCCTCATCTTCTCCACAAGATTCACAGAGTGTGGTATCACTTAAGCCTAACACGTTTAAATGCTTGGCAAAAGAGAAGTGCCCGCTGGCAACGCCAATAAGCTTCCTACAGTCTTTTCTAATTTTGACGCAGTTTGAGCCTTGGGATCATCGTGTCAGACGGCATATCCATTAGACGTGGGTCAAAAGATATGCTGCTTGCGAGTTCCTCAAAGCTCCAGTGCGAATTGTGCCAGAGACCACATCGTTTTAAACGAGAAATGGTCTTGAGAGTACATCCCATGATGAAGGTATCAAGGGGAGGAAGGTTCAACAGTGCGTCGAGAGCAGCACCCGGTGTGCTGGGGAAGGCCCCCGTAACACCCAGACAAATTGTTCTTTGAAGTTTGGCAAACGAGGCAATAACGTATTTACGCGAGAGCTTATTCCACAAAACAACTGACGCATAGGAGATGATTGGTCTTATCATAGCCGTATAGATCCAAAGGACCCTTTTCGGTGAAAGACCCCATGTCTTGCCAAAAGCTCCTTCTTCTGGCAATGAGAAGACTGACAGTGCTTTAGTAGTTTTAGACTCGACATGTTTCGACCAAAGAAGTTTGTTATCCAGGATTACTCCAAGATGCTTGACTTCATTTGAAAAGGGGATGTTGACGCCTTTAAGCGTAAGATGGGTCAGACCAGTCAATTTTCTACGTCTCGTGAAGAGGACAACCTCGGTTTTAAGAGGATTGACGGAGAGACCGTTTCTAACACACCAGGTGTCAATCATACAAAGCGCAGCCTGTGCTCGGGAGCAGACAGCTTGGAGGCTGGAGCCAACCGAGAGCACGGCGACGTCGTCTGCATATGCTTGGGCATGAACGTTAGAACCATTGAGCATTACAAGTAGAGAGTCGATCAACATGCACCACAGAAGAGGAGATAAAACGCCACCTTGTGGGCAGCCCTTATTTACTCCCGTTGCAACATATTGTCCACAGTCCGCTTCAGCGATTACGGTTCTCTTCATTAGCATTGCTTTAATCCACAACACTAATGACTCGTTCACACCGTGTTCTCTGGCAGCATTACACATACCATCGAAGCTAGCATTGTCAAAAGCACCTTGAATGTCGATGAAAATGCCTACCGCAAATTCTTTCCTGTCAAGCGCGCATTCAATCCTGCTAACAAGATTTTGAAGTGCGGTCTCGCAAGATTTTCCTCTTTGGTAAGCGTGTTGCATCTGAGACAGAGGGTGTAATTGGAGTGAGGTTTTACGAATGTAAATCTCAACCATTCTTTCCAGCGTCTTAAGCAGAAAGGAGGTAAGACTGATGGGTCTAAAGCTCTTGGCGAGTGAGTAGTCTTGTTTACCAATTTTTTTGGTATGAAGGCAACTCTAACACTCTGCCATGAAGTTGGTATATACGCTAGGGCTAAACTACAAGTGAAAATATTTTTCAAAGTAGGAAGCAAAAGGTTTATACTTTCCTGCAACATAGCTGGGTAAACACCGTCAGTGCCAGGTGACTTGAAACTGTCAAAAGATGCCACGGCATATTTGATGGCTTCGTCGGTAACAACTAACGATGACGTGTACCAGCTAAGTCGAGTGGATTTATCGGATTCACCTGATCTAAGGGAAATAGATTGCTGTGGTCCGATTGATATCTGATTTCCTGGAAAATGAGTTTCCAGCATAAGACTGAGTGTCTCTGCTTTGGACTCGGTATAGGAACCGTCTGATTTCCTGAGCGTTTCTAGTTTGTTTACCTTGCTCCTTTTAAGGGCTTTAGTAAGTCGACTAGTTTCACTGAGTGTTTCTATACTTTCACAGAACTCTTTGTAAGAGGCATTCTTTGATCTTCGAATTAACCTTTTAAAGTCCTTCTGTTTAGATCGATACAGGTTCCAGTCGACATCTGATTTGGTCTTGAGGGACCTATTCAGAATACTTCTGGTTTCCCTGCGAAGTTTCTGTAGTTCATTGTTCCACCATGGAACCATAGATCTACTAGGTAATTGTCTAGCTGGACATGCCAGCTCGAAGCTACTTGTAAGGGCACAATTCACTTCTAGAACTGCATCTTCCACTTTTTGTGATGTTGAGAGCTTAGGTAGGGTTTTGACGAGATTACGGAGCTCATCGTTGAAAAGTGTCCAGTTAGTTTTTCTGGAATTTCTTGTAACTAAAGGAGTGGGAATCACATTTGCTACATGGAATTGAATGTATCTGTGGTCTGAGAGTGACACGTCCAGCAACACTTTCCAGTTGGTAATCTCCTTGGCATATCTGTTAGATAGTGTCAAGTCGATTACGTCCTGTCGTATAGCCGTAACAAAAGTTGGCGTATTACCAACATTGTTAATGTTCAAGTCAGAAGACAGAATGTAATTAAGAAGATGGTTGCCTCTCATGTTGCATTTGACGCTACCCCAAACTAAGTTTTGAGCGTTAACATCACAGCACATGATAAGCCCCAACTTCCGGTTTTCACAAAACTCCACCAAATCCACAACCTGTCTTGAGGGAGGGGGTAGAATGGAGTTCCAGGGAAAGTAAACTGACGCAACGACGAAAGTTTTCCACTCACCGTTCGTTTCGTAGTTTATCGTAGCCGCAACCAGGTCTTGACCACAGAAGTGATCAAGTTTAGTTGCTGCAAAAGAGCTCGGTATGATGAGACAGGTCCGGGGTTAGTCAGACCGTTCGTCATAGAGAATATTAAACCCTCGTAGCCCTCCAAGACCAAGAACTCGGCCCTTCCAGGCCCATGGCTCTTGGATTGCTACGAGGTGAGTTTTTGTATTCAACACGGAAAGCCTGCTACATAGGAGTGCAGTAGCAGCCTTAGAATGTTGAAGGTTTATCTGAGTTATTATCATTGATAAATACTAGTAATCCATCCATCATTTTCACCGATTGGAATTAAGTTGGAAATAAATCCTTCCAAGATGAAAATGCAGACGGGAGTCGTACCTAGCCTTGATGATAGCCACAGAAGCTTGATCTACTCCCACAACAAGGTAAGAACCGTCTTCACCATCCCGATTCCTAGCCTTCCGTAGTGTCGATACCATCATTCTGGGTAACGAGGCGTTGAAGCACATCTTCAGTTTTCCTGAGTTGCCCCGGGATAAAACAGATGGCTTTCGTCAGTGGCTGAGGCTCCTCTGGCCTATTTATGAGCGAAGCTGGGCTCCATCATCCTTATGCTATAAGAATAGTGTATAAATTTCCATGTGCACTTAACATCGCTCATACCTTTGAGCTTTGACGTACTTAGTATGGTCTGCCAATGAAAGGTTTTTTCCTTATTAGACTGGCAAGGATTTTGAAGCTGGCACTACCACAATTGGTGGAATCTGATTAGAACTCAGGCCGCTGGTTTCGGTGCAGTATCTTTTCACAAAATTCACTCCGCGCACATCCGGTGCCGATAGCTTATTAAATACACACATTTCTACTGACCTACTGATTTGTGATAGTATGTGCGGAATGGATACGATTAGAGATTGGAATAGCTACCTAATCTCAGAACAAAGTGTTTCAATATCAATCTATAAATAAGCTTATCGATTTTAAAGCATATCTCTTCTCGCCTCAGAGAAGAATTTGTTAAAGGATCTCTTCAATGCGACAAGAGGCAGCAGTATCGCCGGCTTCGGTCTGAAACGGTCAACTATCAGTCCATTTATTGTATGTCAATTACTCATGACTTGAATTTTGGCTGTGAATGAGAGAAAAAAGAAGAAAAAAAGGGATTGGCAAAAATAAGTTAGCAAGATCTCAGACTGCAAACATATACATACAGCCAAAATCTGAAGTGTCTTTTTATAAACAAAATTCATAAATTTTACTACCACGGAAACAGCTTATCTAAGAGTTGTGACTCGATTATTGATTACAAAAATCATTTTTGTATCGTGACCGTGAAAGTGATAAAGTTATACCATTATAAAAGGTGTTGCAGTTTATTTTTCTGCGGAACCTACAGTAGGGAGCAAAACTGAGTGTGCACTGTGCAGGCTCCCATATTATCGGTTTTTTCGTTAAAGCCCTGCGATTGCCCTGGGGTCGCCACAAAGAGTATTTTGAGAAACCTAAAGTCGCCCTGAATGTCAAACTGAGTGCTTTTTGAGCCTTAGGTTTGCCCTGGGTTTTCCTCAACTCGCCCTAGGTTTTTAATGTTGCGAGTTTAGGTACCCGTGGTGTGATGGATTGCTTGTCCGCCTGTTAATCCAGCCCTAGGGTCGCCCTGGGGTTGCCACAAACTGTTTTTTGAGAAACCTAAAGTCGCCCTGAATGTCAAACATAGTGTTTTTTTAGCCCTAGGGTTGATCTGGATTTTCCCTCAACCCGCCCTAGGTTTTTGCTGTGGCGATTTGAGGGCTGTCAAATGGCATGTGTTTTTATTCAAATGACAAGGATGTATTGTGATTTTGTGGCTTAGAGTTTTTGAGGACTGGAAAACCAAGGTTTTTTTTAACAACTCATAGGGTTGTCAAGAAAGCCCAGGTCAACCCTGGGTAAAGTTCAACGAACGAAGCTAATTATGTATTTCAAAAAAATTTAAACTTAGTTGAGTAGCTGATACAGCGTTTTTTTCTTGAGTTTTCTTTTATATTTAAAATTTTATATACAAAGATCGATCAAAACTCTTGTTGCGTTCAATTTTAACAGTTACATTTCAAGTTTTGTTACGGTTTCTTATTTTCTTTTTGTTACGGCGAGCGGCAAAGTGCTGTTAAAATAAAAAGTACCTAACCCTAGTCCATCAGCTTGTGGCTTACTCCAAGGGATTTTGGAAACTGGAAGCTGGGAACAAGTAGCAGCGGTGGTAGGGGCTAAAAAAAGTTGTGCAGACTCAAAGTCTGTTGTGCACAGGTCTTCTGTAAAAAAAAACTTACGTCACTCACCCTTGCGGAATCTAAATAGCCGAGTTCACACTGTACAATTAGTTGGACAGACTTCGTTTGATGGAAGTTGGATGGTCGGATGTAGTTTGCGTTCACACTTATCAAGCTTGTCGTCCAGCCTTATGTCAAATACTCTTCCACTCCGTCCAACTTTTAAATTCTCAAAAATATTTGAAAACCATCCAATAAGTTGTGGTACCCGTGGCGTGATGGTAAGCATATCCACCAACTAACCCACGGTTCGAATCCCAGCAGACAGAGGCAAAAATAATTTTTTACGGGTAATTCCTTTCGCGAGGAATTGGCAAGTCCTCCGTTAGTAAATTCATTGCCATGAGAAGCGCTTTTAGCAGTTCGGAACCGGCAGAAAATTGTAGGTCCCCTCCATTCCCTCACAAGGCGTGGCTGTGAGAAACGAGCTCGGCCCTGGGGTCCCTCGCTCTGTTGCGCCACCCTATTTATTTATCCAACAAGTTGGTCAAGCCTCAAACGGTCGTCTGAGGGTTCACACTATCAAGCATTGGTTGTTCAAGCCAAAGTCTGTCCAACTTATTATACAGTGTGAACTCGGCTAATAAGAGAGTTTACATAATTTTTCGTTGTTTTTAATTTTTCGTGTACAAAAAAATAATTCACTCTTCCGGAATCTGGGAACAGATTTACTTTGGCTATTCTTTCATTAATCTTTCCAAATTCTCTGAACAGCTTTGATTTTCAATCTTTTTGAATTCGTCGTGAAGCTGTGATATTTAGCTTCACTTCACAGCTTCACAGTTCGGGAATCGACCCCTAAACTCTTTTTCAATTAAAAACGAGTTTCCTTTAGTTGGGTTGATATTTCAAAAATATTTTATTATTTTTGACAGACCAACAAAGTGTAACAGTCGTTTCAAATTGAAAACATTATTTTGTAACAAAGTCATACACATACACACAACAACAACTATGATTTTGTTTCAAAAATCAAATTCTAAAAAAATGCATTATCGTACTTCTAGAGGTTTGCAACGATAATGGCAGTGAATTCTTCAAATCACAGTTCATAATTCATATAAATAAAAACTTACAAAAGCCACACTCCATCCATCTCTGCATTTTATTGACGTAAAACTTTACTTACATCATCCCTGTCTACAAAAAAGCTTTTTTCCAGTCAAAACAATTTCATTCCAGCCGTTCATATATTCTTCTCTGTCCCACACTTGTCTACTGGTTTTACTGGAATACAAAAGAAAAACAACACAAAAAAAAACCACTTGCTGTCAAAAAGTGACATTGCGCGTGTAAGTTTTTACTTTGCAGAGAAAAGATTATCAAAACAATTCTCAATATTTCTTATCAAAAACAGTGAAAATATAATTTGAAACAGGTCAATTTATATGAATTTGATGGAATATTAATTGATTCGCTTGAAATCCATTCGATAGTGACTTGCATTGCAATATAAAAACCATAGTTAATCAATTCAACATGCACACTGCTGTATTTTGGAAGGACGGAGGTAAATGTTTGTTTTTTGCGTTCCCAAATTTTTATTTTATTGCCAAAATTTGTTATTGACTCAAGTGTTGATCCAGGTGGATTATCTCTAAATCATTACTTTATCACAATTTGTGTCTGTTGTTGATTTAAAATATTCTGTGATTTTCGGTGTTTATAGAGTGGAAAGGAAGTGTTCGTTCTTCCATTTGCCATCATCGTTGTTTGTTTCTTGTGGTTTGGTTTATTTACTTATGTTGGCCTCCTAGGCAAAATCATTAGTAAACATGGATTAATTTTAATTGTCTAAAGGAACTGCTAGTCGTTCTGCGATTGTGATAAATTAATCAAGTTTCGGGTTGACGAGCAGTCATCACAATTTAGTCGCTTTTCTACCAAGCTTTCGGCCCGCATAGTTACAAATTAATTTTGTCAACAACAATTGTGTTCTAATTGGTTAAATTATTGCTTCTGTATATTGGTCATGCATTGGTCTTATCGTGTTTGTTTGCCATGCCGAAAATGAGTTGTAAACAGTCATTAAGAGTTGACCATATGCCGGCAAAGGCGACGACGATGACGATGAATAGATCAATTTTGGTCTTAAGGCTGAATAGAATTAGTCATTGAGAAATAATTTTTTTGAAATTTGCATTGTTTGGCAAACTGCACGACTTTCATGTGAACAAAAGTCTAAATTCATATCTCGATCTCATCGTCTGTTAAATGCAATAATGCAATTACAACAATGGTTGTAACTACACCGATTTTTTTTTTGTTTTAAAAAAAATTTTGCTGTTGATTTGCCTTCAACAGAAAAACAGAATTTTAACTATCTCGAGAGCACGAAACCTTGAAATCGATTATCTTTATTCAAAATTGCTCGACACTTGAGGTTACGTAAGTAAATGGACTGATTCTATCAGAAGACTGAACAGTGTTGCCTAAAGAAATGAGCACACTGTAGCCAACTCGGCAGAACCTAAACTGATTTTGATTGACTTAGGAACACGAAGGCGAATAGATTATAGAAGCAGATTGAAGTCTAGTTTAACGTGAACACCTGCCTATTATGGCTTAATTCCACGGCGAGCCTACTCACATAACGGAATCAAATTAAGTGTTAACCACCACCCTAGTTGCCCAGTATCAATTTGCGAACTTGTTGAGGCAAAACCACCCCTTTGCTAAAGAGCGAGGCCGACCTACACCTCTTGCATTCGATGAATGCCAACTGTTTCCGCAATTGGATAAACCACAGCCACGACGATACTCCCACAAGGGGGCCTACCTCATAGATAGTCCTGGACAACGCATCCGCACTTCAGGGCTTGCTGAAGCACGAAAAACGAAGTCCAGGGGCCTATCTCAAAACTTCTGGTGAAGCTTCGCAACCCGAAGTTCACTTCCAGTTGAGTACCTCATCACTCGAGGCCTGGCAACCTCAGACGTACGCAGCCAACTAAAAGTCAAGGTAGAAACAAATGGCCAACTGCGCACACCTATACACTTACAAACATAAAACCAACTCTTTTCCATCATTTGTCTTAGTAAGTTTCCCAATCGATCGTCCCAACCATCAGCTGCAAGACCAACAGCAGGCCAACCAACTGGGAAACAAAGCAAGACACCCTTTTCTTCTCTTTTCTCTTTTAAAAAAGAAAAGAAGAAAGATCCTTCAGCCTTTTGCTTCAATTCCAATTCATTCCATCTCATTTATCATTCCATATCATTTAGCTCTGTGTTAGCCAGCCACCAACCTGTTCAAGAAATACCAAAGCTAGGCAAGGTTAGGTTTAAATAGTTGTCGCGGAAACCACTGACACTCTTCGACCAATATTAGGTCCATTGTGATACCAAATGAACTGTGTGAGGGAGTACCTCGCTTAACTAAACCATTTGGAGCTTTTGATAAAGCGATAAAGGTGAAAGGTGTTCACCAGAACGCTTGGATCATCAGAGAAGTATGTATTCTCCTAGATGCAGTTTTCTTTTGAGGTAGAGTGCAGGACATGAGCAGAGGAGGTGTGGGATAGTCTCTTCTTCCTCCTCATCTAAGCAGCTTCTACAGAAGTTGTTTGAAGAAACGCCGAGTCTTATGGCGTTTCTACCTATCAGGCAATGTCCGGTAATGACATTCATTACGGAACCAATGTGCAATCTGCTTATGGATAGCAAGTGTCTTGTGAGTTTTAGATCTTGCTCTGGCCATATATGTTTTGTTCCCACATAAGTAGTGGTATTGCTCCACCTGTAGCGAGTAGCGATTAGTATACCAATGTTCAACTTGCTGGTTGAGATCGGGAAACCGGTGAGTTCATCGGCTTTGCAGTTTTTTAGGATAACTCTGTGCTCGTCACCCAAATTAGATGAATCTTGAACTGTTTGACCATCTCTTTGAGAGATAGGTGACAATTGAGGGCGGTTACTGAGTTCGTTGAAACAGCGCCGAGTGATTTGAGGCTGCTTGGCTGACTGGGAAGATTTAGATATTCATTGAGGGTTAGGTTAGGTTAGGTTAGGTTAGGTGGAAGTGTCTGTAAGCCAATGAGTACATTGCCTGACACACTTAGGCCGCAAGGGCCCATTGTGATACCACAGAGATCAGCACAAAGATTCAAAAGCAACGTGCATCGGTGTCTTCTTTCAAATCCTCTACTATTTTCCTAAATGCTCGCACTGTGTTCTATAACATTATAAGGGTAGTCATAACCCCTTGATGTGTGTGCTAATTATAAAAAAAAGCAAGTTAATCATAGGCTGATCTCAGAAACCCGATGTAAGATTAACGAGTTGAACACCCATTTATCTTCCATTACGAGACTAGCCGGTTAATCACCCGTTAGTCGAACCACGCGGAATGTATTTCGAAAAACTTTTAGGGTCTATGTAAGCTAAGACGCTAGTATTCACCGAGATGAGTTTTCCTACTTTGAAGTAGTGCAGGGCATGAGCAAAGAAGGTGTTGAACGGTTTCCTCCTCCCTCTTCGTCCATGCAGCTCCTGCAGAAATCATTGGAAAACACACCAAGTCTTTTGGCGTGTCTTCCTATTAGACAGTGTCTCGTAAGAACACCTATGGTAGAACCTAGATACAGGTGGTTCAGGGCTAACAAACTCTTCGGGCGTTTTGAATCTACACACGGCCAAACTTTATTGGTTGCAAAGCAGTTGTTACTCTCAGTCCATCTAGTGTTTGTTATCCTCGAAGCGTCTTCTCTAAGTAGGAGTTTGCATGTAGCGATAGTTAGACCTATGTTGTTCCATTCTGAGCGTAGGGAAGTGGTCGTGCCCTTTTTGTTAAATTCGTCTGCCATACAGTTGCCTGGTATGTCCCTGTGCCCTGGCACCCATGAAAGGTTAATGTTGAACTGATTTGACATCTCCCTCAGAGACATTTACAATTTTGGACCGTGAGAGACAGATGCAAGAGATTTAAGGGCAGCTTGGCTGTCCGAGAAGATTCGAATATCCGCGGAGGATATGACGTTTTCTTTGAGCCAAGACAGCACCTCCTTAATTGCCAGAATTTCCGCTTGGAACACGCTACAGTGGTTTGGAAGGCGAAATGAAAGTCTTACGTTTAGTCTTTCTGAGTACACCCCGCAGCCGACCCCGTCAGCTGTTTTTGAACTGCTAGGCTTGGTTGAACTCTTTTAGAGTATTTTACTTAACCTAGAAACTTCTGAAGTAACTTCTATTTTGCCACAGAAGTTTCCCCATGAGGTTCTTTTATTTTTTCCTCAGTTGCTATTTGTATGTTCTGAGGAGTTCCTTGTAGGAGTCCCAGTCTGTTGTGATTTAAGATTGTTTAGCTCGGCTAAAAAGTTTTCTACTTACCAAGAAACAACTTGAATATGGGAGCAATAATCTTTAAAACAGCCGCTCAAAGCTGGAGAAACGCTCAGGAGATTCGTTTGCTGAAGTTCATTGATGATTCTCAAGGACAGCTTTTTGTAGATGATAATAAAATTCTGTATAGGTGATGACAGTATTGTGTAGGCCCTCTCTTTAAACGAACAGTTTCCTTGAGAGCATTTACCAGAAGCTGAACCCAACTGAATGGACACACCCGACCTCGCAGTCGAAGAAGTTAATGAATCATTCAAGAACTCCAAAAAAGCAAAGCTGCTGGGCCAGAGGAGAAACGATAAGAGTTTTGGAAAAGATAGGGACATCGGGCTTACATAGCTCACGATTCTTATTTCCACGCTTTTAAGAGGGTCTGCCTAAGCAATGTAGGGAGAGCTACATTCTATCAATGTACAAAGAGAAGGGAGGTACACGAAATTGCGATAGCTTAATAAAATGATATCTGGTTACCAATACCGTCTAAATCAATAACAGCTGCAGTCCAAAAGAAAAACTAAATCCAATTGGGACAGCACCCTAATTTCTTTGAGAATTTGCATGCTGTGCTGTTTAACTTCGAAAAAGCATTCGATCGATAACCACGAGATCTATCGCTCAGATAACGAGGAGTTAAAAAGCTCGATGTGCGTATGAATGAGGATGCATATGAACAAGCGCTGACAAAGGATAGATGCCCAGCTAGACTCACCGAAGCATTTCAAGTCATAGTAGGTGTACTCTAATTGAGTAGTAGTAGGTAGTAGGTGTACTTCTTGAGTCATTTAATCTTTATCACATTCGTTGAATGAATACCTGCTGGAAGACAAAGCATAGAACACCAGAGTAAATCAACTCTTAAGCGAGAAAACTCTTACATCTTCTGTGAAAGAAAAACGCCCCCAAGCAGAAGGGAAGACTCTACAGCGTGGTTGTGCGTCCAGCACTTAATACGTAATACAATGTTGAGCACAAAATATATGAGAGTAAAGTTTGCATCATCTGAGATATCTGAAATGAAGATGCTCCGTATGACATCAGGAGTAACAATGCTCGTATGATTATTGACACCTGACAGATGTTGCTGTTAGATCTCTCAATCGTGTGAAACGATGCTAAAGGACAGTTTATAGGTATCAAGGTGAATTTGTAGATTAAGACGAATGGAACTGGTTGATATGCGGAAGATGGATTACAAGTTTTGCTTCCAAAATAAGCTATCAGAGCAAAAAGACGTGACTGGGCGTAGTTTTTAACATTTTTTTCTTTTTGAATATTGAAGCTAGGAATAGTGCTTTAAAATTATCTCTCACGTTGTACTAGGCTTTAAGATCTTAAGATCGTTAAGTTTGAGTTTAATTAAAGTTTTGCGGTAATGTGAAAGTTTGTTAGGGGCAGAATTCCAATAAATAAGATTGACCGCAATGAGCTTGAGAAGATCAAATAAAACGATTGACAGGATATTATAGGCGATGCTTGAAAGTCAATTGCTTAACGCACTTTCCAAAAAACATAACATTTGACGTTTTGAGTTTGAAAGGAGAGAAGTGAATAGTGAACTATTTATTTGAACGGATATTTGCTGTTTTAAGCCAAAGGATTTATAAATAGATGCTTCTACGCAAATATTATTGAGTTTTGTGGAATAATTTTCGTTTTGTTAGAGAACAGATGAAAACTGGATGTCTGGCATCGGCAATGCCATCGCTCACATACAGTGACAAAAAAAGCACTTTTGCCTTTTCATGTTCCATTGAGCAAGAAAAAAAGCACTTTTCAAAGCACAAGCTATTTTCAGTGCGCAGTTTCAGTTTGTGAGTGCTTCTGGTCTCGCTTCCTTCTTCAAATCCTGAATCAAATTTCTCTTCTTTCGAGGAGAGGAACTGTCATTTGATGCCAATGAAACGGTTTGAGAAGCGTTCAGAAGGCTTCCGAACGACCAATGGAAATCGACATAAGAGTGCTTTTGTTTTCCCAATGTAAATCGACATAATTGACTTCGATATTGAATACAGTTCGAATTTCCATAATTTTAAGTGTGACCTAAGTCTTAAATGGTTTGGCCGAAGCCAAACTTCTTCTTATATATAAAAATGAATCGCAAAATGTGTTGGTAAGCGCATAACTCAACAACGCCTGGCCCAATTTGGCCAATTCTTTTTTTGTTGTGTTTGTTATTGTCAGGAGAAAGTTCTTATGACATAAAAAATTTAAAAATTGATATTCCCACAGGAACGGGTTTGGGAACGGAAACTTAGAAACTACTAGACAGGTTTCTAAAACGATTCCAGCATTAGGGGTGCTACATTATCCCCCTCCATCAGTAATTTCGATTATATACCATCCCAATTATCCCACGGGAACAGAAACGGGAACGATAACCTAAACCTTAAAGTTACTTGACCGATTTCAAAAATTCTTTCAACTCAAGGATGTTATATTATCCCTCAGTGACATAGACTTATATTTCACATATTTCCACGGTAACGGAAGTTTCCCATAGGAACGGGGCTGGAAACGGAAACCTAGAAACTACTAGACAGATTTCAAAAATTCTTTCGTCATTGGGATGCCAATGCCACATAATCCCAAAGTAAAAACGATTATTTTTCATCCCCAAGTTCCCACTTAAGCGGAAAAACGAGAACGGAAACCTTAAAACTACAGACCCGAGCAACGCCGGGTGGCTCAGCTAGTTTGTTATATTTTTATTAAATTATATTCCCAGGAAATGAAACACATCCTCACGTTATTTTCGATTGCATACGTTGCAAAATATTGACAGCTCTGGTCGATGGGGAATGTAATTCAAGCCGATCGATGGGTTTACCTCTCACTTTGAATATCAAACTTTCTTCAGTGGAGTTTTCAGCTAGGAAGTTCATGTTTTATCGTTTAGGAAGTTGTTTACTTTACTGTAGTAGGCTCTGTATATGGCGCTTCAGCTACCTCCATTGACTTGTTATATATAATATTGCCGACTTCCTTCAGCAAAACATCAAATTTCACTCTAAGCGATTCGTAATTATCGTCAGTAGATATTGACAAGGTAGATGAACTCTCAGATGCCAGATTGCACCACTCTTTCACACATATTGCTCCCTAGCTTATAAATTGTGTTAATACAAGTCTCGGAATCCTCTCATCACTAATCGCCATAACCCTAGCAATGTAATAAAAAGGTAGTTTCAGTTTGTCCAAAAATTGCGGTGCTATACCTGTTTCAAGATGTGTAGGATGGAGCATCACTCGGTAGTCTAAAAGTACTCTTTTAAAAAAAGGAGCAACTTTTCCACAGCTTCAAACGAGCGATATCCCCTTGCCTGTGCACCATAGAATAAGTTTGCGATTGCTGTTGCTCGAAAATCTTTGTACTTATGAGAATCATTCTTAAGAATACAACTTTTCCACACAGAACACATTGCACGCTTTGCTTCCACTTGTAAATGTTTATCCATATTTAAGTTGGAAGTCATCAAAACTCCAAGATATTTACATTCCTTCCCAATTTCTATCGGTTCCTCTTCAAATCATTCATTTCTCCCTCCTGGAGTACCTCCCACCGCTGTTTCTCAATATCATTATTTTCGACTCTAAAAGATTCACCCTCAGATTCCATGTTTTAAAATATATTTGGAGCCTGTTAATAATCACTTGCATCCCATCAATGGTTCCCGCTAGGAAGGCGATATCGTCTGCAAACAATAGCTCTATGATATTCTTACCTCTCATGGTTACACAAAATTTTTTGAAATACTCAAATTGTATTCTCTCTTCTCCGGACACTTTCTATGTCCAATTGGGAAATAGGTGCGTCCAGATATTCATCAAAGAATAAAGGTGCTGCGTAGTGAAACGATGGTGCTATTTGGTTGTCATTCAACAAATTCATAAAATGAATTTTTGGTTCTTCGATACGTAGACCTGTAGCTATTTTTTTTCTGCCACTCACGATTTTAACTGCTTTCCAGAATTCCATTGACATTTTTTGTTTTTTTTTGAAATTTTTGGTTGGAGTTTCGTATAAGTTTCTAAAGTGACTGTTGTTGGTTATTGTGAATAATTTCAAGTACGCAAAAGACAAGTTTCTGGCTCTCCCACATTCGCAGTCGAACCACTTTCCATTGTTATCCAATCCTTTACTTGTCGGTGTCATTGAAGTTGCCGCTGTTTTGGTAGCATTGGTTAAAGTGTCTATCTCATGATTGCGCAGACCGTGCATCCTTTCATAAGTTTCAAGTTGTCTGTCTAGATTTCTTTGGTAAAATTCTCTGTAACTATCTTTCCATGGCAGTTTCGGAAATAGATCAATAGCCGGTTCATAAGATTCTTCTTAAGCGTCGGTATCTACAACGGGATTTATATATAACCTTATTTGCAGGCCCGACGACGGCGACGGGGACTCGTGAATGCGGATGTTGTTTGCTAGACTACACAGAACTCTGTATTTCTTTGACTCCTTGTTGCTAGTGTTCTTAATGTTTTTTTTTTTGGTCCTCTTCCGATGGTGCTTATCATCCTTAGTCCTGTGCTGATCTTAAAGCTTCTGGAAGAGTTGGATTTTCTTCAGCCACAATGCGTTGACCTCTCTTTGAATTTTTGTTTCTAATTATTTTTTAAAGAAACAAAGAAGTTTATGAGTGTTGCCTTGTGGTATGCTCACATTGCTCTTTGATCTTAGATTAATGGTGCTTATATCGCTATTCTCTTTAAATTGAAGGGAGTCTCGAAAAATTAATTGATCTCTAATTCCTAAGCATACAATGTTCCTAAACAAAACAAAATTAGCACATAATATATCAAAAAATTAGCAGAGAATCTCTTTTTTTGAATCATTATCACCTTCTACAATGCTTTGATAACTTTTTTAACATGCGCCATTGATGCGCGTGGTTTGTTTGGTATAATCTAGATTTATATGACATCGTCTACTCGTATCTTATCGCATCTGACTAGGAGACACACTGAGCTCTATTTTGACAATAATAAAGTGTTATTTTCTGTCTGAAAATAAAAAGACTTGTTAACATTCTTTTTAATCTCGCTCTCACATTGGTTATCTTTAAAAGTAGTTTACTAAATAAATTCATGTTTTTGATAGACATTCTCGATGGCCTTCGACCAGGATCACCCAAACCCGGACACATTGAACGTATCTCACCGAAAAGTGGCTCCGAATTAGCTGTTGATGATCCAGTTATAACACAACGTTTCCTAAAGATCAATGTACGTCACATTACCGATGGCCAGGGTGTTGTCGGTGGTGTCCTCTTGGTCACACCCAATGCAGTTATGTTCGATCCAAATGTATCTGATACCTTGGTTATCGAACATGGCCCCGAAAGCTATGGTGTTATTGCTCCTATGGAGTTGGTTGTCAATGCTGCTATATTTCATGATATCGCTCATATGCGTGTGGCTGGTGGTGAAGCAAATACAACGGAGAAAGCCGAAATCTACTATCCGAAATCAGTGTTGGAGCAGCAACAACCAACAACTTCTAGTCACTTGGAAGGTAACACATTCAATTCATTTTGAATTCTTTGTAATGTGTGGTCAATTGATGATTTTTTTCTCCTTCAAATTTTAGGTGTAGGCTCGGTTGAGACATGTGACGATCAGGAATCGATTTGTTCTGGATCTGGTCGTGATGGTGATGCATTCCCTAAGGCATTTGATAAAGATCGTGTTACACCGGTAGATGTGAGTTTTTCTTTGTATTTATCAATAAGGAGATGTTAAATTGTTTTTTTTTTATTGCAGAAGAATGATAAAGAAGCTGAAGCCAAAGAAACGTCTAAGACTGAATCAAAGTCGGAAGCTGAAAGTGATGACGCTGATGATAAGAAAAATTTATCAATTACTGACAAACGTACTACTCTGGAAGAGAGGAGAAAGAGTCTTTTGGATCATCACTGGGCCATACCCAGTAAGGATAGGTAAGAAGTCCATTGGTATTTTTTGTATTTGGTAGTTCGATTATTACTTTTCACACTAAAATGAAGCATTTTTTTCCTAACCCATTTGTCATAATTTTTTTGTTTGTTGTTGTTTGTTGTTTTCTTTTGTTTTATTATTTTAATAACTTGAATGATTTAATTTTAAAGATTGCATGAGAACTCTTTAGTGGGACTTTAGTTTTTTAAAGATGTTAAGTGTTTAGTGTGTCAGGCATATAATTCTGAAAGTTTGGTTAGACAAGACGGTGTCAAAAAAGGTACATGGCACATATCTTTTCGAAAAGGAGTCGTCATATTACGCACTGTAAACGTCTTTTTAAGTAAATGTTGCGTAGAACTTGGGGCTCAGTAATCCAGGCAGGGAGGAGTTCAATACAGCAGTTTTGTTGACGCGTCGCAGCGCTGGCCCACTCTTTGGTAAAATTTATCTTGGTCTAAATAATAGAAAATATTTTGGATCATAAGCTTTTGTCAAGTTTAAGTTTTCAGTGTCAAATAGTATTAAATGAAGCAGAGTATCGAGTGCAGCTGCAGAAGTGGTGCACAATTCACATAGCACTGGTCATATAGAGCTCGTCAAGACGACAGGCGTATTGGTTTGTAGAAATCTGGGCATACTGAAACGATTGGCAAAGACCAATGAGATGTACGAGTTTGATAGCCCGAATGAAAATTGGATTTTGATAGGAAAAGTGTGCTAGCCTTTTATATTCTTTTATTGAGGAATACACCTCCTGTAGTGAAAAGCCAAATTAAATTTTGACGAGCTTAACTTGTTTAGTGCCAGCTGAAGGATTTTCTTCTTAAATAGATCCTTCTTTGCTAACTTAGGTGGGCATTACAGTTCGGGGTGAGCCAACGTCTCAACCAACATTTTCCATTTCCGGTCAGCTCCTTCCAGTTTTGCACTTCATTAAGGTTTTCTTCCTTATGCTTGCGGCAGCTTAAGCGAGGTTTTCCCCTTCGTGACCTTGCTGCAATGTGGTTTCCATCCGCTCCAGCCATCGTAGTCTCGCTATGCGTTCTCTTTTAGCTCATGTCGCGGTACATCTCATACAGTTCGACGTTTAATCTTCTTCCCCACACATCGTCTTCCCAAACGGCACCAAAGTTCGGTCACTCGTAGCAATTTTCTTTCGAAATAAAATGAGTTTAAACATCCGCTTTAGATAAGATCAATGCTTCTGCGCCGTATAGCAGAATAAAAGACTGCCTTGGTGCTTCTAAGCAGGGTTTTATTAATTGCCTTCTTAAACCAAAGTATGAGTAAATCTCCGTTTGGAGATCATCATAAGCCATCACCACATAAGACACATTAAATAGATGGCCCCTTGAACTGAGTATCAAGCGGGGTACAAGTTTGTCTTTAAGCTGCTATCACATGTTTTTTGTACTAAAAAAATTCTTTATTCAATTCTGTTTTACCACAAGAAACAGCTATGTCTTTTGACAAATCTTTTTGATTTGATTTTCTTCGCTGGACCTTGTCTTTTGTAGTATGGTAGTCCTTGCAACGGAACTGAATGCTTCTTCGGATCTGCAGCATCCCTTTGCCCAGCTGATCGTGAACTCATTTGTCTGTGAAGACGGAGCATGATTTACTTTTCTAACCCTGCTTTCATCCCAGCATTCCCTTATAATTTTTTTTGTTTTTGCACTTTAGGTGCACATTCTTCAAATGCTTTTGAATATCGTCCTGGATTATGTCCGACTACCATGAATTTTGTTAATCATATGGCTAACATTATGTACCTTGTTGCACACTGGAAACTCAATTAGTGTCCTAAAGGCTTTTTATTACATAAGTTGCTTAATTGGATTTCCTTTCTGTGGCCCCCGGGGCGTAATAGTAATCATGTCAGTGCTCACGAGGTTCAAATGCAAGAAGAATCCAATGTTTTTTAATATCCCTGAATTGCATTAGTCATACACTAAAAATTAACTGAATTTTCATGAATTATAAAAAAGCATGTTTTGTAAGTTGGGAGCGCCATTGTATTTATAGACTATAGTAACACCATGGAGAGACAACGCTGGTATCGCCACTTGGATTCAAAAATTATTGCTTCAGTTATTCACGAGGTCTTAGGTTTTTTTAAGAAAAATATTCGTTTTTCAGAATTATAAGTTTTGATTTTCTACGCTCGCGAAGGTAATTCGCCAAATTGTGATCTGAAAAACAAGACACTGTGTATCGTGATCTTCACCACTAAATTCCATAAAAAAATAGAAGAGACTTCGAATTGTAAACTCTCTATCTACTTAAACTTCTAATTGTAAAAAATCCTCAAAGCTATAGGTAAGGTTATGTTACGTATGATGGAGCGCAGCCGCCAACTTCAACACCTCACTGGAAGCACAAGAATCCTTATTGCTCCGCAGAATTGTGGTTAATATGGTGGGGGGAGGAGGGGAGAAGGGTAGGCGGTAATAAGTAGGGGAGTATTGTGTTGCTGACTAGTTTATAAGGGTTAGGAAACTTCACTGAACTATTTATAGACCTGCATGAACTTAAGGATACTGCTCAGTGAAGGGTTAGAGATGTTGCCCACTTCGTCGAAGAAGTACTCTCCGAGGGCTTTTTTCCTAGTGTGGGCCAAGGCTCTGCACTCTCAGAGAAAATGGAAGGATGCTTTTTCTGCTTCTTTGTTTTGGCATCATCTTCATAGGTCGGATATGCTAATACCCATTCTCAATCATTGAGAATAGAAATCAATGGAGATAGCCAAGGCCTGGTTAACTGGTTTAACTGGTTTAGCGAGAGGCTTCTAAAGATCATGGGCAATTTTTAGAAATCTTCGTTGGATTCTGTTTTTTTTTTTTTTTTTTTGTGTTCGTTTCGCTAAAATCGAGTTAAGACACGATTTGCCATTTCGTAATCAGTTATGTCACGTTGTCCTAGAATACCAATCAAAGTTACGATGTACATCGAGCTGAATACTCTCAAATTACTGCGACAGCTTTCTTCTTTTTGTTGATCAATTTTGTATAGCCAAATGTTTTGCGGCTTCACAGATTGCAAATACTTGTACTGCTTGGAAGATAATTCAAATGTCTGGCAACTTGATCTAACTAATGATCTATTTTGCTATTTTCATCCCCTTTGTCCACTTTGGAACCATCTCTGAAGACGGAGACATGATTTCCTTTAATAGTCCTTTTATACACCTACACGGAGAGGTGTAGTCTGTTTGAATGTCTACATCAGTATGATTCAATATATTTCTGGATTGTTTGAGCCGCAGTGCCCTTTTGGTCCCCATCTCTTTAGTAAAAAGGTCTAGTTAAGCCAGTGACAAGAAAACTTTGGGGTGATAATACGAATGCAGTCGATTATTGAACTAAGATATTAAGGGATTGACATTAAAAATTTAAAAAAATTTTAGTTTCATGTCTGTTTTGTTGAATGATAGTTGAAAAGAAGTCACAAAAGCTTTAAGTATGTACTAACTAAAAATAGAGAAAAAGAACTTCCAGCTAGCTGATAGTTTTCTAATCTGCATGAAATGTAGTCGTACACAAAGCAGCGAATGCAATAAAAAGTAAACTGTAAGTTTTGTCCTGGAATGCTACAACGCCAAAGCAAACTACTAAACAAAGTTTAAATAATTTAAATGTTCCAGTTATTAAATAATTTTCTGTTTATTTTTCATCCTCCTCTTCCAACCTTTGCACATTCCCTTTTTCATCTTTCACATTCATCATCGCCACACGAAAAAAAAAAATCTTCATTCCCTGAATCTTATTCGATTCGATTACACTCCTCAATCCGCACTACTCATTTTACATCGATTTCGAAAAAAAAAACAAAATTCCATCCACAATCGGCGCAAAACATCATCTAGATTTTCTATATCTCTATCCCTATCCCGAAGATCATCGGATGAAGAGGCCGATAATGAATCCAATACAACAGTTGATAGTGCACGTGCTCAAGACCCCCATTCGGCTTCATCATCGTTATGCGGAACAGGTATTGGCACACTTGCTGGCGGTATTGCTGCCATCGATTTAGAACACTTAGAAGAACTATCAAAGCAAACACGCTACGATTCTGGAATTGATATTCGTGATCCTATTCCAAATGTACACCCCATACCAAAGAAAACTGTCTATAGTGACGCTGATATTGTTTTAAGCTCCGACTGGGTACCACCGAAAACTATTTCACCAACAAATGTTTCTGAAACTACAACAACTTCATCCAGTTTGGATATGCCATCGACGTTTGGTGGTCGCAAGAAGACCTCGAGCGTAAGCTTTAGTGTGGATGAGAACGAACCACAACAGACGCAACAGCAGAGTCATGTTGATAAATCCAATGAGAAAAAGAACAAGGTATGTTATTTACTTGTTGTTGTTTAATAAATAATGACAACTTTTGTTTTAGATGCTTAAGAGATTATCATATCCCCTTACCTGGGTAGAGGGGCTTACTGGCGAAACTGGTGGCAGTTCTAGCGGTATGGGAGGCATTGGCAAGTCTACTGACACTGAGTCAGCTCCAAACACTGGCGATTCAAATCAAAGTGTCTTTTCAAAAGTATTCTCGAGGTAAGTGATGCCAAAATTTATTTTTCAATTCAAAATTGTGTATCCATTTGTGAATCTTTGGCAAAATTAAAAAAATAACTTTTCTTTTATTTAAATGCTCACCCTGGGATTTGGCAAAAATTAAAAAAAAAAAACTTAACACACACACACATAAAATTACACTAACCTACACCACTCTACTATATTCCCCTTATGTTTGTTTTATGTTCCATGAACACTGGTGACACTCATTCCTCAAACAAAAAATTTCAAAATTTGTTTTTATGATTTGATTTTGTTTTTGTTTTTTGTTGATGTTGTTCTAAAAAATAAACAAACAAAAAAACCCTTAAAAAATCATAATAATAAACAATAGCTCACCAATTACTTTGGTATCTGAGTTGGGTGGCAATTTGTTTTCGAAAACACCATCTGAAGAATCTGGCGGCTCGCCAGTGCCTCCTTTGACTCCACATTCTACACATTCTGAGGGTCATGTTACCCCTGGGTAAGGGTTAATTGTTTAAGTTGCTTTATTTTTGGTCATTTTATTACATTTCCGATTACAGAAATAAGTTTTTGTAAATCTATTTGAAAATAACTGTGTAACTTTATTCGATGTTTAGGGAATGATTAAAAACATGTGTTTTTAATTTGAGTTCTTTTGAGTTTTGTAAATAGAATTTTTTGTTTTTTTTTTTCAATGAAGAGGTGTGTTCCTTGTTCTTCCTTTGGAAAATGCTTACTTGTTACTACCACCCACTTCTTGGTATCTCTGCCTCTCTCTACAAAAAACTGTTTGTAATGTTACCTCTTACCTGTTTCTTGTTTCTTTTCTATTTTAAAATGAGAAACAAAACACTCTGATGTTTAAATCATTTTTTTATGCCCGTTATTTTATCATTATGTAATTTTATTTTAGTTTTTTTTTTGTTGTTCTATTAAATGTGCACGTAGTGGAAAACGTAACACCATGTTAAACTTTTCGTTTCAATTTTTAAAAAATATTTACTTTCGATTTTGATTATTTCATTGTTAGTTCTGTTCATGGTTATCGTAATTATTGTATTTAGCGTTGTAAATGATAATTAAGAAGACAGAAGGTGCCTTTTTGTGAGGCTAAGACGTTGTCGGCGTAGTTCTTGTACTTCAGGTACGGAGTACACCGAGCCCTTAAGTCCGACGAACCTATTAGCAGTACTTCCTAAAATAAGAGAGACATAGATTTGGTTTTAAACTACAACCCTCTAGGTTCTAGGACCACACTTTGAATTTCAACCTCTATAGCAGTTTTCCT
The DNA here is from genome assembly GCA_949752695.1 of Melanostoma scalare. Lineage (NCBI taxonomy): Eukaryota > Metazoa > Arthropoda > Insecta > Diptera > Syrphidae > Melanostoma > Melanostoma scalare. Next base: position 150,130,731 of record OX456986.1, read on the forward strand.
GACATTTTATTACTCAACGTATGTTGCCTTGACAACAGCATTAATTTGTGTATTTTGAATCCTTTTTTTTGCTTAAAGTAAACAAAATAAATTTCCTATGAACGCTGCTGATTCACTGCTTACGGAAATCAATTTTTTTGACATCAATAATGTCCTTTAGATGGTCTCTGATTCGATTGCGAAAGATTTTTGTTTTTTAATCTTGTCATGTTAACGTACACGGAAATCCCTTTTTTTTATTTTTTATCTAGATCTACATATGTGCATATATATTTGATCATTTGTTTGAAGCCTTATGAACATCAGTTTTTCTCAAAAAGTAGATTCAGTAGATATCTTAATGTTATTGACGCTATTGGTAAGAGACATGCTGTCCAGTCTTTAGGGACTGTCGTGCTAGTAATTATTTTTATCTACTACTATTGTTATCTTGTTATTTGATTTGTCTTTAATAGGGATGTTAATACTTACCTTCCACACCTCAGACCAATTACCGGTCCTTTACCCTACCTAGGGTAACAACCTTTCCTTTTTTTTTTATATGAAAATAATTTGCTTGTTGACTACAGTCTACGGCCGCCGGTGGCAAAGTCCAAATGAACCAGAACCGGGTGTATTGACTTCTTACTTGAAGGTGAGGGTGGTACCTGTGGCGTAATGGGCAGCCTGTCTGCCTGTGACGAAGGAGGTTCGTGTTTTCATGTTTTTCCATGGGTATCGCTTTTTGCGAGGAATTTGCAGGTCTTCCGATAGTAAATTCATTGCCATGAAAGTCGTTTTCCCGATTAGCCGTTCGGAATCGGCAGAAAATTGTAGGTCCCATCCATTCCTCACAAGGCATGGTTGTGAGAAATGTGCTAATCCAAGGGGCTTCCCGCCCTGTTGTTATTTAAAATTTTATTTATTTATTTACTCGAAGGTAAATTATTGATTGGAGCTAGGAAGATTTTTTAGAACTGACTCTTAAATACATAATGAAACCTCCCCGAAACTGTTCTTGCTTATCATTTCAAATGCATTTCGAAACTTCAGCAGTTGCTATCAATTATCACTAACCACCATGATAATGGCTTGAATTCCTGGAAATTACCGTTTGTGATCACAAATCGATTTTCAGTATTGAAAATATTGACATGTCTTCATGTTTTGTGGTCTTGAGTCAAAGCAGAACTCATCGTTTTAAGGGAAAGAATGTGAGGGATTAAAAGAGAGCGAGTGATAGTGAGAGAGTAAGATAGGGAGAGATTAAGATAGAGAAAGAAAGAGTGATAAAAAGAAATCAAGATAGAAAGAGATATTTAGATAGAGGGATATAAGAGATTAGGATGAGGATAAAGAGAGAGGTTGAAAAGGAAAGGAAGAAAGGTCAAGAGAGAGAAAGAGAAAGGTCAAGAGAGAGAAAGAGACAGGTCAAGACAGAGAGAGAGAGAGAGAGAGAGAGAGGCAAAGAGAGACAGTCCAAGAGAAAGATAGCCCAAGAGGGGGAGAAAGAGAGAGAGGAAGAGAGGAAGAGCGCGACGGCGCGTGAGACAGAGAGACTGAAAAGTAGAAATAGATTTAAGATGAAATTGCAAGATCGAAAGTGTGAGGATGGAAAAAATAAGTAAGGAATATAATCAGTTAGGGATACAAAAAAGTGCGCAAAGACAGATAGTAAGGGATAGATAAACAGAAAGAAATAGAAAGTGATATAGTGAGTGAAAAGCAGATAAGGGTTTGAGAAAATTAGTGAGATAGAAATGAGAGTGAAAAAAATAGCATTGACAGAGAGGTATAGATCGAAGGATAGAATAGTAAAAAAGTAGTAGTAGTAAAGATAGAAAGATGGGAAAGAGTGATAGGAAAAGAGATGGGGTAAAGAGAAGAGAGAGTTATGGATCTGAGCACATAGGGTAGAGAAAAAAGATTGAAAGATGGAGAGATAGAAGCGTGTAGTTTCATGCAAAAGATTACAAAGCCGAACAAGATATTAAGAGGCTCGGCTAGTTTTTCATTTTCAAAAAATCGATTTTTTTTTTCATTTTTCGATAGGTAAACATCTCAAAAATGATGTCCTAAAATATTGGAATGATATCTTGGATATTTATGAAATGGCAGAGTATAGAAGAGAAGCATCTCGGGCGCTCGAACTCCTGCTCTGAAAACTTTAAACGCGTTTTTCTCAAAACTGCATTTTTCAAATTTGCCGCAGCTGTAACTCACGCAAATATTAACAAATCGTCTGGAAATCTTAACTGCATACTCTCCATATGTTTTTGCATACAGTCATCTGCAACTTTTACGATCGGATGGAAATTGTAAATTTGGCAGCCATCAAAAGACGTTTTTTTTTTGGCGAAATTTGGACCTCTTTTTTTTTAATTACGGCCATTTTGTCAATTTCCAATTTTTCACTCCAATTATAGATGGCTGTATGGGAAAAATGGTATACTTTAACGCCATTTTTTTATTTTCTTGTTACAAGTACCAGGAAAATTCAAAAAAATGCTGCAAATTTAAGTCTTCTAATTTCAAGGAATTCAAGACATGGTCCATATCTCTCTTGTATTTCAATATTTTAACTCGAAATTTCCTGACAATTTACTTGAATATATGTATGTATTATAAGCTCATAAGATTGCAGAATATTTGAAGATATAGTTTTTTTTCACGCCTTCAAAAAATCACCTCCATTTTGAGCTCGAGAAACTAGCCGAGCCCCTTAAACAGATCTCGAGTTGAAAAAACTTCAATTATAAAAATTTATTTGTTGTAATTTTTCTTTCGTCAGCATGATCTTGAAAATTTATAAATGCGTATAAAAGTATCGAGATTGGCATCCCAAAATTTTGATCATAACTTAATGTCCATGATTAGCTTGTCTGCCTGTTACGTATGAGTTAGAGGTTCGAATTCTTAAGAAACCTTAAATTGTTTTTCTACTGTTATCGCCCTTTTCGAGGAATTTTAATTTCTCCGAGAGTAACTACTCTACCATGAAAATAGCTGAACGATGGTTGAACAACATGCGCTAAGAACCGACCCCCTGACCTTGTTGGGCTCACCTACAGCCATGGCCAAAAGTATGAGGCACCTATAAAAACTGACCAAAGTTATAAAAGAAAGTAAGATAAAAAAAAAGAAGTGTGCAGAAACATAAAAAACTTATTTTTATATAAGAACAATCAATTTTTGACTGTTACCATCTTTAATATTCATAACTCTTCCTGTTTTTGGACATTGCTCTATCGTCTTACCATTTGCATCTTACAGTCTGAACAAACTTCTCTTCACTTTCTGTTCAAAAAGATTTTTGACCATCTCTTAGGATGTTGCGATGTGCTTTTGGGTGTTCTGTTTCAAAATTCTCGAATTCTACTGTACTTTACTTCGGAGAATAGGAACAAAAGTTTCAAGTTTCAACTGCCTAATACATTTGGCCAAGGTTGTATTTATTTTCATGTCTATCCTGTGCTTTTGTTTTACATTTCCACAATTGTTAACATTAAAATAAAGAATTAATTGATAAAAAAATGTTTACAAATAAAACTAAAAGCATTTTTTTAAACTTTGATTTTGTAAAAAATTGTTTAAAGTAAATTCTCTTAAATGTAAAACAAATCATTTGTTTTGAGTAAATCGTAGGATATAAAGAAACCGGGTTTGTTAAAAAAAAAGCATTAGGATCTATAGGCTTATTTTTATTTAATTTAATAGCACTCCTCTACAATCTTTATGTTGCTACCCTTTTCTGTCTTGCAATATCTTAAATTTGCCATTCTTGCGTTAAAAATAAGCTGAATGTAACTGTGTCAAGTGAAAATCTTTTTTACAAGCCTTCTTCTTGTATTAACCAAGTCAAAATATTTTCAGGAAAACAAGCAAATGTTATACACACACACACACACTTCTCAACTAATTCTTTTTCATTAATTACAAATTTGAATTGTTGTAGGCGTTCATCGATTGGTACATTTATGCGACCTCATTCCTCCGAAGGTACTCAATCGACAACGAAACTAAACAAGGAAAAGCCACCAGTACCCAAATTGGACTACCGTTCAATGGTGTCTATTGCTGATAAACCGGAATTGTTCATCAGTGTTGATAGTAAGTATGATTTTTGATTTTGTCGAACAAAAAAAAATTTTTTTTTTTTAATACGTTCAAATAGAAATGTTTTGTAAATCAGCACTAACATTAATTTATTATGTTTCTTCGTCTTTGTTTTGTTGGTTTAAAAAAATATACTTTCATCACTTAACTTCAAAAAATTAACATCTACACTACAAAATAAAAACAAAAAAAAAACTAATTGTATTTCGAAACTATTTCAAAAAAAAAATGTATTAAAACAAACATGACATTGTAGTACGGGCACCATTTTTTCCAAATCTTGATCAACTTGGTATGTTAAACAAAGTACCTGTAGATGTGTGTGTGCACTGTAAAAATCAATTTAATCTTAACAAAACTAGAATACTCAATGTGCTCGATATGTCGTATCCAATCCACTTTCTTTCTAATAACAAAGTCCAACTTTCTACTATCATCCTGAAATGTACATAAATGTATGTGTTTTTTGTGTGTATATCTTCTTTTGTGTTTTTATTATACAGGTACTGGTACATATTGTCAATAAGTTTATAGTTAAGGAGTTTCTAATAGCAGCATATAAGTTTTCGAAAATTTGGTCTCTTGATCTAAGAACACTAGGAAACACAAATTTGTCAGTTTGGCTAATGCAAATGCTTTTGAGGGTTCGGATAACAAAAGAACGACCAGTCCATGGACCCCTTGGCAGTTTAGTATATAGTTTTTTTTTGTGCTTTTGTAAAAGGTCTATAGAAAAGTTGGATTGTTGGTTTTTTTTTTCCTGTCGGAGGTTTTTAAAAATACTAACGAGCACTCAGACCTAAATATTGTTGGAGTTAGGTGTAGAGTTAGTGGTGCCCGTGGCGTAATGGTTAGCATGTCTGCCTGTTGCGTTGGAGGTTTGTGTTTTGAATCCGAACAGAAAACAAAAGAAATGTACATGTGTATCGCTTATCACTAGGAATTGGAAAGTCCTCCGTTAGTAAATTCATTGTCGTTAAAAGCGCTTTCTCGATTAGCCGTTCGGAAAGGGCAGGAAATTGTAGGCCCCTTTCATTCCCTCACAAGGAATGGTTTTGAGATAACCGCCAGGACCTGGGTAGCATCACTCTGTTACACCACCCTCTGTACGTATGTAGATGTAGAGTTCAAAATTTAGGGAATTTTCTTAGCTCCACTGCTAATCTAAGTTTTAGAAATTAGTAGAGGGAACCAAGTTCTTTGCCTCTTCATTTCTATTAACTTCTAAAGGTTTGTTAAGTAGTTACGTTGTATACAGCTACAAATAGGTCCATCAGAGTGTAATGTTGAGAAAGATCAAAACTTTAACAAGACTAGTTTCATAGTATTTAAGAAAACCACAAATGATAGCATAATTGGCAGCGAATGCTGTATTCTTATGAAAATATTGTAGGTTTTCTCTTTGGAAGTTATTGAAAGGGGTTTGATATTTATTCCGTCCGAGATTACTGAGATTTATTAAAGCAACATTTGAGTATTTTACGAGTAGATAAGCAGGGAAGTTATATTTTCTGAGTCTTTTCTTTTTAACTTTTATGGAACATTCCAGATAGGAACTTATTCTTCAAAATACTAGAAAGGTATAGGAATATAAAATGGAATAGTATTTACTGTTCATCTCTTAGAGACACAAACAAAAAGCACCGACTATTGTTTAAACTTTTTTTTTTAATTACTAACTTTAAATAAACAAGCCTCATTGTCTTTGCTTCACTCTCTCGCCTGCAAGTTCTTAGGTTCGGTTAGGTTAAAGTGGCTGTTAGCTTGGCTAACACACTTAGGTCCGCTGGTATCTTTATCCTAATGGAACCATTTCGAGCTTATAAATACGAACCTAGGTGTATCCTACGCTTGTGATCTAAAGCTGGGTATGAACAGAGAAGGTGCGAAATAGTTTCCTCCTCTTCCTCATCCATACAGCTTCTGCAAAAATTGTTTGAGATGACTCCTAGCCTTGCGGCATGTCTTTCAACAAGACAGTGTCTTGTGATGACACCTATCGTCGCACTAATGTGTTTTCTTTTGTGAGAGATCAAGCCGTTCGACCGCTTAAGATCTAGCTTGGGCCAGATCAGTTTCGTTGCGTTACACATTAAACTGCTTGATCATCTTAGATTAGTTTTCTTGTATGCGTCCTGCTTGAGCAAGAGTTTGTTTGTAGCGATTGGTATGCCGATACTTTCCGTTTTCTGTGAGAAGGGCAGAGGTGTACCATAGGCCTATTACTTCATTATTAGAATACGATGATTGCATGAGATGATAATGGAAAAGCTGAAAATGTGAATGAAAACTCATAAGTTTCATTGATGTTCTTCCATATGTACATGTACATATATTATAAAAAATTGAATAAAATTTTGCCACTATTTATCTATTTTTATTATAAGCACTAAGAAGAAACATTTCAATGAAAAGATTTTCCTGTACATTAAAATATTTACTGAAAATTCAATTCTGTTTTGACCCAATTACCATAGAATGTAACTTTGAGTATACTGAGTGCACTGAATAAAAAGATTAATAAGTTTAGTTGGTTTCTAGCTTTAGTTTGGTAATGAAGGTAAAGTTAAAGCGATATTAATAAAACAATAAAATGTACACAACAACAGCCGTTTCTTAATTTAATTAATTTAAAATTATCTATAATATGAGAAATTGATTTGAAACAAAAGTAAGTGAACGTATATTTGGTGTACTGAGTGTACTCAGAATAGTGTACACCATTTCTTATGAATACCCATTTGGGAGTACCCGTTTTTTATGAGTACGCTGCACTACGTGTTTAGTTCAGAATGGGTGCAAAAAACATAACTCGTAGTAATCAGATATCTGATGGTTCATTTTCAATTTTTCAAGCTGTAGGTACGGTAGTGAAGTGTACTTAACAAACTGGTTTCAAGTTATTAACCCTTATCGCAATACGCGTTTCACTTTAACGTCTGGAAAATGACAGAGCTCTAGAATTGGAGCTTAGTTTTTTCTCTGTTCATCATTGTTCTTATCATCATTTTGAAGGTTATGCAATTTAAGTAACAATTGTGGCACCTAGACCGTCATTTTACTGGCGTTTTACCAAAATACCTATCGTAACTAGGGTAATTCTAACTGGACCTTAAACCATGATTTAAAAGGTCCAAACTCCATGGAATCTGTTCTGATCTTGCTAAGAATAACTGGAAATCTTCAATTTTACAAATGGTTGCTATCTAGTAGTAGAAAAAGCCTACCAATTTTTTTTTTCGTGGTCTTACTGCGAACTCTTTGCCTGGAAAGGTATTCTACTTGAGCCTTCTACCTCCCAGCTGCTTCGGACTTGTTTACCAATCTAAAATTCTTTAAGATTTAATTCCGCTCAAGTCGTCTGTCTATTCTATACCTTCAATAAGCAGTTTAAGAAAATTGTTGTCAATGATCCTTCGAATTTGAATTTATTTTTGTTCAGACTGTAAGCTTATCAGTTTCTCTCAAAACAAAGTGTCCTCTGTGAAAACTTTCTTATGATCGAGTTAGTGCCTTGCCAATCTACACGAGCGCGTTGTTATGCTTGTGTCGTTTTAGTGTTTGTTGCTAGACAAATTCAATGCAACCAAATTTAATGAATCTTAAAAATTAAATAAACGATGAAATGTAATTTTTAGGCAAATTTAGCCACTCCCTCAGTGAATTTGGCTTTGCAACGCAAGATATAACGTCATAAATATTACGACGCACACTGACGGGAAGGCAGGCACTTGAGAGTAAAAACTGCACTTGAGTGACCCCAGAGGGAGTTTGTTGTGTTGCATTTTAACATATTTAACGGTTTCTTTAGCACTTTATTTTTAAACCGTAACGCCGAACGGTATAATGTATTTTGTTGAAAATATTTCCGGTATGCGTCACGAGAGATTGTAAAACACAAAACAATAACAAGAATCTGTTTAACATATTTTGTGGACAATGCGCTAATTATAACATTGAATCTCTAATAAAAAATAATTTCAATGTTTGTTTTGAGAAACAGTTTCGTTTGTTGTTGTCTTACACATGTGATCCCTTCAACCAGAATCTACCTACATATGTACACAAATATATAAAATTTATTTCTTTGGTGATAAAATAATTCTTTTTATTTGAGAACACTTAAATTGTATATGAACAATGTCTAAACAGAAGCATGTGAACTAAGTAATTTAAGACTTTTGAATCTCATTTGGTACCCAAAGACAAGAGAGTCAATAAAAGAGCTCTTGGGATTATAGCGAGGCAATCTTAATTTTTATGTTGTTGTTTGTTTCTTCAATTTTTGAACCGAATTATAATTTTTGTTGTTTTTTTAATGATTTATGTCATAATGTTTGGATTCGCTTTCGAAACCGGTGCATTCACACTGTGATATCGCTTTTTGTTTGTGATGCTGATGATTTTTTCTTGAAAGTTTAAAAAAAATTTAATTAAATAATGGCGCCGTCTTCGCTAAGATGTTAGAACACTTACTACAAGGCCGAAGACTTTATTGCTTTTTTGTTTAGGCTTTGGTGACATCTAATAGAGCACAAACAGAATGCCGAGTAAATTGCATAATTGTCTTTCTGTCTGTTAGCGAAGTCTGAATAACCATTCAAGATCGCTTCAAAATGAACGTATTCTTCTCTGAGCTGTGGACCTGGGTACTTTGAATTTTATTCATAAATATGTAGCTGTTTTCAATTGATAATTAACTCACTTCTACGTGTACATTTTGGAATGTGGAGCACTCGATACATTACTTTCTTAATTAAAACCTTGAAAGTTTTGCTTCCTACCAGTTGTAGATTGACCTACATATTGGCTCTGTCAACTCGTACAAGGAAATAATCAAAATAATACGAAAAATTGTTCTTAAAGAAATATTTGGTCTAATATCGTAATTGCGATACGGGAAGTAGTTTTTTTGTGTGTGCCTTAGTCGGCCGATGATGGAGCATCAAGGCGATAGATTGGCAAAGTTAAAATGAGATTAAAAACTGAGCAACCTCGCTCAGCTTGGATTCAACAGCTGTGTCCTTTTGTCATTTAGTATGTGGCCTAGCCTTTTGAATTTTGAAAGCCAGTAAGTGTGCAAAATTTTGCCTTTGTTTGATTAGGTCTTAATGACTTCTGCTAAGAAGGCATAAATAAAGTCTAATCACGAAACATCTGCAATCATACGTGTAGCTTTAAACTCTCAAATTAGATCGCCAACGGATTGAGCTGATTTTTCCGCCAGTTTCAAGTCATACCAAAAACTAAAAGAAATGTGCCGGTGTTTTACTTAGTGAGTGAGTGACCATTTCAAAAACAATTTGTAACTAATAATATTTGTATAGTTTTAACCATACAAAGCTTTTCAAAGAATATGTGGAACAAACAACGATAACCGTCAACTGTTTTAAATATTGTTCAAAAAGGTGTCAATTGTGTTAAAAAAAAACCATGGGCGAATTCCTAAACGCAAGCCTTGCGCAAATTATGCAAAGCAAACAGTTCCTAAATTTTGAATTTGTGCAACTGTCAAAAAACACTTGAGAACTTTTGAATGCATTGCACATGTTGTTTTGGATTTTTTCTGGCTTAGCATGATACTTGCTTAGCAAGGCTTGCGTTTAGGAATTCGCCTGATTTCACTCTTATTATATGAAGAATAGAGTTCCTTGGTAGTTCGCCAAAACACTGTTGTTAGCTTTTTGTCTTAAGTTGGGGTTAAGCTCGTCGAATCTTGGTCCAACTAAAGAGGTTCGTTCCACTGTAAGTCTTTGGTATGCTCTCTTTGAATTAAATTGACTTAAAATACTTCTTTTTCTTCATCTTTAATAGCGACATGCGAATCGTGATCCCGAAGGCATCACAATTTTTTTAAATTTTTTTGTACAAAACACATGGAGGGCTTTTGAATATCTTTGTTAGGAAAATAGAAAACTATTGAAAAAGAGACACCAATGTATCCACAAGTACAGTGGTGGCCACACTATTAGAAACGGCACCCATATAGTAATATAAGTATGCATAACTTTCTTAAAAGACATTTCTTCAGGTTGAAAAGAGGTTTAATTTGTAGCCCATGAATAAGAGTACACATTAAAAAATTAATACTAGAAAAAAGCCAGACAATATCAAATACAAAAAAATAAACATGTATTTAACTCAAATTTTGTGTGGCCATACAATTAGAAACAGAACATTAAAAATGGTATTTCACTAGAAATCTTCAGTTTAACATAGAGTAAGTATTAATATTTTGTAGGGAATTTATTACTTTGTGTAACCGCAGCCAAACTTCTTTCCATACTTTCAATCAAAGCGTGGCATCTTGATGGTGCTATACCGTCCCAGACCTCCTTAATGTTTTTGAAAGCTCGTCTGAATCTTAAGATTTTTTGGACTTTAATCCTCTCTCGACGTCTGCCCATAAGTTCTAAATCGGATTCAGGCCCGGACTTTACGCGAGTCAATCCCAAACCCTGGTTTTTGTACCCGCAAACCACTGCTTTACAAGTATGCAGTATGTTTTGGGTCGTTGTCCTGCTGAAAAACATAACTTATGGGCATGTGTGGGAATGAAAAAGGCTCTATGACACTCTCCAGTATGCCTTTATAAACGTGTTGATCCATTCGACCGCTTATCCTTACTACCCAACACCAACCAAAACCAACACCACTCGAAGAAAAATGCACCCCAAACCATTATGTATGGAGTGATGAATCTAAATTCAATTTGTTTGGGTCAGACGGTAAAGTGTATGTTAAACGTCCTCAGAAAAAAGAATTAGACCCTAAATACACGCTGAAGACCCCGAAACATGGAGAAGAAGACATAATGTTTTGGGGTGCCGTTTCTAATTGTGTGGCCACCCCTGTACCTATATTGATTTAAAATTTTTGCCAATCATATCATAATGCGAGGAGAAAACAGAGTCGCGTAAAGTATTGTAACTTCGGGTTCTATACCGATGTTTTCTTGGAGCTGATACTGATGAGCATTCCTGGCGGGTCTGGTGTAGTTGTTAAAATGTTAAAAGGAAGGAGTGCATCTGGTTTTTTCACTACAGCGAGCGGCTTTTATGAAAAGCGATCCAATTAGAGTGAGTCAGGTTATATGAGGACGGTATTCAATTGAATCAATTGATCCTACAGTCACACTTTACCCTCAGAAGAAAAATATATGAGAAGAATATGACCAAACGTGGGAGTAGTACTTTAGCTTTGGATGGACATAGTCTTTATTAATGTTGTTCAGAACAGAAGAGGTAAACAATTTCCGTCATTGTTTTAAAAGACCTAAGCCTTTGGCAGTATTTTTACTTCAAATATGTCGTCATTCAATCGAAGTAATCGTTTACATACCTACTAAAGAACTTAGACCTTAACGGGTTCGTTCATAAACAATGGAAATGGGAGCACTTTGAGCTTTAATGGCAACAGATACCATTGAGTTTTGAAAACATTTTATTTATTTCTGAGGTCAACGCAGCAGTAGCAGTGGTTAATGTCAAGCAGATAAGTGAAAGACCTGTTACTGTTTGGATAAGGAGAGAGAGAGTTTTAGACTAAACGGAGCTATGAGGCAAAACAGGGGCCGAATTACAGCTCACGTTATCGAGCGAGTGAGTGGCTTCAGTGATCGAGTGAGTGAGTAACGATTTTGGGATTACAGCATACGTGATCTCACGTATCGTACAGCTATTTTAAATTGTTCTAGTACAATCGAAAATTCACTGTTATATTTCGAGTTTCTAAAAACTCACAGATGTCGCTGATGTCTCTTTAGACCAATTTCATTTTCTTTTGTTAGCAAAGTCAATTCCTTTGTAAAAAAATACAAGTTTTAGTGAGAATTTCAGAAAACAAAAACATTAGATGCACTCGAGTGGTGTTGTTGAAAGAATTCTTGTTAATTGCTACCTAGACGGTTGTGATTGTCTTCCGTTCGATTACTGATAAGAGAATGCCAAATTGTGGTACTAGAGTATTCGATAACGTGAGCGTAATACCATATTCTCATAATACCATCACGAGTAATTCGATAACTTGTACCGTAATTCGGTCCCAGCGCTAAAAATAAAATAAATAGGGTGGCGCAACAGAGCGAGAAGCCCCAGGGCCTAGCGCATTTCTCACAACCATGCCTTGTCAGGGAATGGATGGGACCTATAATTTTCTGTCGGTTCCGAACGGCTACTCAAGAAAGCGCTTTTCATGGCAATGAAATTACTATCGGAGGACTTGCCAATTCCTCGCGAAAGGCGATACCTCTGGGATTCGATCCACGATACTCTGGGTTAACAGACATGCTGACGATCACGGCACGACCCCGGCACTATCAGATTCAAAACTCCCCCACTTGTCTGCTTCGCACTATAGTGTACGCCATCAAATTTTAATTTCTTAGGTCAACCAAATGCTGATGCAGCTTGTATCAGAAGTGTTTCGGTCTACTATTCTTTGGAATGTTGTATGATGTTGCCTTTTCGGCAGGACTCTCTGGATCTCTCCTTTGAACATGAGATTACGAACTCTGCCGGTCGTGCTGTATTTTTTTTATTCCAATCCGATTAAGCTTTGTTATTCTTGCGGTCATACGAAGCATCTCATCTTAGTTGTCATCAGTTGAGTCTTGCCATCAGGTTAGGGGGTATTTTTGGTAACAGAAGACTGCGGATCTTTCCGCCACTTTATCTACGCTAGACTTATCCCAGATATTTAAGCTTCAAACAATCTTCCGTAATGAATAGGAAAAGTAATTAAACAGAAAATTTCATATTTGAATGTGGTGAACGATTTGAAACTAAGAAAAGAAGAAGGTTAAATAAATAAAAATGAATAGGTGGCGTAACGGAGGACTTGCCAATTCCTAGCGAAAGGCTATATCCGTGGAAAAACATTTTTGCCTCTGTTGGGATTCAAACCACGAACCTCTGAGTTCACGGGCAGACCGAAGTTTAACACCGACAAAATTTATAGAACTAGAATTAGGAGCGGAAGGTTAAAATTGAATTTAACTTTCGTCATCCCTGCTTCTACTTTATTTAGGTGGTTTGGGTCCTTCGGTTTCTTCACCATGATGATCTGATCAACCTTGAGGATCATTTTGGCAGCGCCCACAGCATACTTTATGCCCCAGTATTTCGCCTAATACAAAAGTCGAAGACTTTTGATTGAGGTAATCACATCGACTGTGTCGACTTGCTCCACTTGAATATTGAATCTCTTTTCACATGGGCGAGGTAGAGCTTTGGGTTTCGGTGCTATTGACACCGGTGTTTTTAGCTAAAGCCTTACTTCGAGGGCGTCGGCAAGTTTACGCACGGCTTATTATTCTAGACCGGGAGAGTATCAGCGTACTCGGCGAGGTGTATGAACAACACGATCTCGGTACCATGAAGACGTGAGTTGCTCCACGGGCTATAATTGTCGCGATGCGGAAGTCAACTACTTTGTTTCGAAATGAATTACCGACCGTATCACTCAACTCTTTGATGCTAACCATGTCACAGTAGCCATGTTGTTCTTAAGTAGAAGCAGTTAGCCTCTGAAGTACTGTGGTACTGCCAAACCTGGGCTTCGATCGAATTTGGAATTCAAAGGGACGGCCATTAGACGGTATTTGTTAATGAAATGAAGAAGCACGTCACCTACTTCGTCTACGGGAACGATTACTTTTACTCCGGCATTAGCTTATGTTTTGGTTTGCCTTATCAAGAGGTTTTCTTCACCACTGTTTAAGTTCATGAGTTCACCTGCAGACCTAATCAGAACGGTTCCCTTGGTCTCGGTGTGGATGATGCTAACGTGGTAAAAGAATATCACTATCTTTACTTCTCAATGCTAGAAACTTTATCCACTGACTGTCGCTTTAAACTCATACCATATACCTGATTTGCTAAGCCGCTGTCAAGCATCTTGCAAACACGGATGTTGTCTACATTGTAGTTGATTTTTTGGAACAACCGAAACGGATGCTTTTCTAATGTGTTCAGTCATGAGTTTATCCTGGCTTTACTGTTTGGACATGACGGCAGCTGTGAGGCAGTCCTTCACCTTTTTGATGCCAGTGTAGTCCTCATTCACTCTAATTTTGGCAGAATTTAAATTGCCATGTAAATGACCTTCTCATATCCCTCAGCGGTCTCTTTGGTTGTGATTCCCAAACGAGGGAGATCTTCATTGCCTTCGAGTAGAGCTCCAACGAAGATCAGAACGAAGTTGGTGCCATCGCCAACTTCAGCATCTTGCATCTGACTCGACATCACCATCAATTTAGTGATTGGATTCTCAACATCTAATTCTCGCATGATAATGCCAGTATCTGAGGTCATAAATTGCTTCTCAAGGTGATTGACTGCCAATTTGTTCATGTCATTCGGGCCATAAGCCGAATGCATTGTCTCTTTGAATGAGGGGATATTACGATAAACTACTTCTTCGAGGCCGCTGTACATACGGGCTCCTTCCTTTAACGTTGGGACACACCCGCTGCTTTTAACATTAATTGAGTTGAGATAAATTCCGTAAAAACATCGATTGTCACACTAAGTTAATGCAGGATTCGAGTTGATCCTTCTTTAAAGTTAATAATCTCTTATGAAATACTATACCATGAGCCAGTAAATGAATAAATTAGATGGCACCGAGCACTCAAGTTTCAGCAATTTTTTTCTAATTTAATATTGAATTCCTTTCATCTAACCTCGATGCTACAATCGATTAATAAAATCAAACTCCATTGTTTCCACTAACCAGTTACGTATTTAGGAATCATCGAACTCATATGTTTTGTAAATAAGACTGTTCCAATTATATTATTGCATGCGCGATATATTTTGAGTTGATTGCATGCGCTTTAGTCAACGAATTATACACAAAAGTGTGTTGTCAATCAGCCCGTACTCTTTTTTTTAGACATAATTGTATTTAGAAACTTGGTTCAGAGACCAGTTTATGTATATTTTTAAAACGTAACTCTTTCTTCTATACAACCCTCCACACCCACATTTTGATTGTGTCAATTGTTTTGCATACCCCTTAATCAATTTCATTTTATTTATTTTGTTTTCTTCTCTTATTTTCCACTTCGTCATTGAATCAACTGTACCAACAACAACATCAATTTAGAACTAATTCCAAGACCAGCAAGAGCCTGTCCCGATCCACCATTGTATCTACGACTACGTATGGGTAAACCAATTGGAAAAGCCATCCCACTACCAACATCAGTGATGTCGTATGGAAAAAATAAATTGCGACCAGAATATTGGTTCAGTGTACCAAAGAATCGGTAAGTTCAATTGAATTGATATTTCCTTTTTAAATTTTGACGAATGACTGACCCCACAACACCATACAAAATAATAATAGAGTAGTCTGAACGTGCCACTAATCAAAATGACTTAAACGTGATGGGCGGCAAGCTGCGGTGGGCGACAGTAGAGTACATTTTATAGAGGATGAGTAAATAAGCGAGCGGGGGAAAAAGTTACAAACGATGCGATGTAATCCAGAAAAACGATACACGACATTTAAACATGTCGTGTTGCGACAGAAGATAACTGCAGTCTTTTGTTTTCTAGATCGAAGATAGTTGATTGAATATTCGTGTCAATAGATGACATTTGTTTGATGCAAATTAGCTTTGCGGACTGCCAATAAGCCACTGACATTCATTGAAATGTTGATTCAATAGTATCAGGAAATATTTACAAACTTGTGGGGGCTTTCAATCGAGGTGAGGCTTAACGGAAAAATGTGTATAAAGTCCTGAGCTGGAGATACTAATTAATTTTTCTTTATTTTTTATAGGAGAAGTTGATGTGGTTCTTCTTAAATTTTTTCAAGAGATGTCTGGCCCTCACCAGAAAGCATTCGTCTGTTCTTCTAACCATTTCAAGTTTCATGTGATTCATTTGAATTAAGGAAGAAGAATTCGATTTGTTGTTTACGTAAACAAATCTAGTTTCGTTCAATTCAAGAACGATGGTTTTGTTTTTGGGTTTTTGCGACGTCGCGTCGGTCGTATTCAATTTACCGCATTAGAATCACATCCAACCATCACTGCTTATTTAGCTGTTGATCCACTATCTGAACAACGTTGATTCAAGGAAAATGTATTTTTGTTGGGAGCAAAACAAACGTCAAAAGAAAATATCCTCCAAAAATTTAAATATCTTAAGAGGCAACCTAAAATAGCCTTGTCATGAACCATCACTCATAACCGAAGAAGAACACACGTTCGTCCTTACTCAAAAGATACACAAACAAGTCGTGTCATTTATTATCGGATTATCCTTCGTGTTGTTTTTCCTTGTCACTTGTTTTCATGATCAAGACAGAAATCATTGTTGTTTTTTCTCGCCTTATCTTTTTGTTACATCCGGCGTGATGTCGATCGTTTACCGTCGCCGCGACATCGCACAAAATGACGAATGTCAACTTTCACTGGCAGAGAAAACGATTTTTGCTTACACCCAAAGTTTATGGGGAAATGAATATTGCGAAAGGCAAATTCAGTTCTGGTATGGGGTTGCTTTATATTGTTTTTGAAAAGGTTGCAAAGAAACTTAATCTTTATTGTGAACGAACCAATTTAAAAGTCTCGTAACCTATTAATTTTCATGATCAAGTTCATGACAAGAGCCTATATCTTTGACATTGCACTTTCCTTATGTGTATCAACATATGGTCTATTTGCTTTCTCCGTTATATTGTTCCAATTTGGCTTTAAAATATCTAATCAAACTTCAAATCAAGCGACGTCCGGTCTATTTTATATTTGTTACACCTGAATATAGAAAAAATTTACCGTAAATGTAAGTCACAGACATATTGGGTGCCACTGAATTCTAACAACTTAAAACTTTGTACGTATGTTTGACAGGAACCTTAGAATGAAATAAGATAAAGTGAAATCAGGTATCTTCCCGATAAGTTTCAAGTTAGCGAAGGAAGGAATTCAATGTATCACAACTGGGTCTTACATCTTTATGACAAATAAAATAAATAGGGTGGCACAATAAAGCTCGGTGAGCCTTGTAGCCTTGTAGAACATTCAGTTTTACGCTTGTATCGAAGGACTCTCTCTGAGGACTTGTCAATTCCTCACGAAAGGCGACAGCATTGGATAATTCTGCCATTCGAACTCCGTACCTAATAAGCGATCATTCTAACCGCTACGACACGGAGAAAATATCAAGGTAGTGCTTAAATATGGTTCTGTTGGAATGTTTGAAGCGTCAACATTTTTGTTCTGCGCTTCTCTCAACAGCATACCTGATCGTTACTTTGCGATTACGTTTTACGATACTAGTTGTCGTTTACGACTGCTTTTAGTGGCACTTCTGTTATCGTTCTGATATTTTAATGGATCCCTTCTCGTAATTCATAGTTGTTCTGTGATGTGTCTATCGTTGTTTTGGGTTTCGTTTTTTTTCCTTCGCTTTTCGTAATTCGTAATACAAGCCCAGATGGTTAAAAATAAAGAACTTCCTTTCTTACGTGTATCATGATACAAGCTTTTCATTATAGAAGCACTCTCTAACTTTTCTTTACAGAAGTGGAGAGCTTCTTTCAGAAATGATCGATTCAATTACGATCTTCGTCTGTTTCATTGATTTTTTTTGCTATTTCGGCTCTTAATTACTTAGAGGGATCTTAAATTGTTCACTTGACTCGTAATTCCACGGTAAGATTTTAACTAAATACAGTACAAAACATCATAGGCTAAACTATAAACGGTGAGTGTTATACCAACATTTTGGTTCCGTGTCAAATTAGCTTGAAATGTCTGTCTGAATATTGGCAGCGTTAAGTTTCTGAATATTTGTCTCTGTTAGCCACCGAAATGTCGGATTTTACGCCTCAAGCGCTTTTGTCTTCGGTAGGGCAAGCATTGTAATCCGCTTACAGAACACCTTCGCAAAGTTACAATAAGTTTGGATCTGGAAAAAAATAAGTTTTTGTCCAGCTAGGCTCTTTATTTGTTTAATAATGGAAATATCACATTTCCTCCCAACGTTCGCTTCGTATCACAACATAAGGGCCATTTGTGTTGTAAAATGAATAAATAGGATGGCAGAACAGAGCGAGGAGCCCCGGGGCCTAGAGTATTTCTCACAACCTTTGCCTTTGTCAGGGAATGGAGTGCACAATATTCTGCCGGCTCCGAACGGCTTACCGAGCAGAGATTAAAATGAACTAAGTCTGCTTGTGAACAATGAGTATTTACTTGAAAAAAAAAAAAACGAATAAACTGACTCAACCCACAAGCAAGTAAATTTGAACAATCTTATTTGTGAACCAAGCAACTCTGAACAACCCCTATTTTCAAACGAATCAAACAAGTAGACTTGCTTGCAAGTCAAAATGAGTTTGAATAACATTGAGTTAAACTGCTTGTGAGTAAAAGTGATCACAAGCAATTTGATCGTAAACAAGCAGTGTATTTGTGAATAAGCAGTGTGTTCAAAAGCAAGCAATGTGATCATACCAAAATAGGTAGTTCATGCCTTTATATGCCTTTTTTTTTGTTTAGGTATAAATGTTCAACGCATTGCTTTCCGATGAACACACTGCCTGCTTATAAACACACTGCCTGCTTGTAAGCACACTACCTGCTTGTGAACACACTGCCTGCTTGTAAACACACTGCCTGCTTGTGAACACACTGCCTGCTTGTGAACATTTTGCGTGCTCATGAGTATTTGAATATATTCAAGTAAGTTCAAACAAGATAATCTGCTTGCAAGTAATTTGCTTGTGAGTGCAATACAGAAAAAATGACTTGTGAGCATGCTTACTGATTTAATTTGTTCATAAGCATTGTTGTGAGTAAATATGCTTGCGAGCTATTTGCTTGTGAATAGGGGTGGAAAATGATCAAGTCTGAGCGATCGTTGAGAATTTTGGATGTGTTTGAACTGATTTGAACATACTCATTTTGATCTCTGTTACCGAGATAGCGCTTTTCATGGCAATGAATTTACAGTCGGAGGACTTCCCAATTCCTCGCAAAAAGCGATACCCTTGAAACATATTTTTACTCCTTTGGGATTCCAACCACGAACCTCCCGGATAACATGCAGTTGCAGACATGCTTACCATCACGCCACGGTTTTTATAGTCATCACTCAATGTGTTACTTTCAGCGACTGTCTTCTGTAATTGCGATATTATAACGTTGATTTTGAGTTAAATTCCGCATCATATGACAAGCCCGGTGCCTAATTTTCTTCACAAAATTCAGCACAGGTTTCATTTACAAAGGTTTTCTTACCTGGTATAAATTTGTTCAAAGACCTGCAATATTTTACTTATAATTCTGTGAAATGTTTGTGTAAATCTCGTCCCGAATCGTTTGGTGCAACTCGGATTGAAGTTTGTATAGCCCCAGGCTGTTCCGAAACAGATACACAGAGGTGCTCACAGAATCAAAAACAAAAACTTATTCAAAGTGATTTATACAAATATGATTACTGGAAAGTATTAGCTTGAATTTTCATGCAAAATATCAAATCACACAAAAAAGTACAAACGAGGAGTCGATATTCCATTGTTTTTTTTTTTAATCATGTGGTTTTTTTTGAGCTATGCATCCAAACATTTTCTACAAATCGATGACTTACAGTTTGGACTGATAGATTTGGTCTGAAAAAAAAAAACCTAAAACTCTTTAATTTTAGAAGTCTAGAGAAGATCGACCTTACTAACTCGTATCTTTCAGTGTCATTTTTAGATTTTTTGGCTTTTTATAAGGCATTTATAGCTGCCAGTTTCCTTAAATACTCTTAGAACACTTATATATCAGCTAAAACTATTTCTCCTAATGCTTTTGAATCCTGTAAGCTATAGAATTCATTTTTAATACATTTGTATTACAAACAAAAAGGCTTTATGCCCAGCACGCGGAAGAACGTCGACCCTGCTAAATGGATGGTCTACTCATATATAATCAGTGGCAGTGCTTGAAACAGAAGGCAGACATTTATCGATTTTCTGGCAAAAGTCAATAACTTAAGTTTTCTGTCAACTCAACAAAGAACTAAATAGCTACTAAATAGACTAACTTGGTTGTGATGTGAAGTTGTGATGCTTCAATTGACTAACTGTTTGATTTCACCGTTCTAAAGTATTATAAACACTTGGTGTCGTTTTCTTCTTCTTGTTTCCATTTCCGGCGTTACGAGTAGTGATCTTGAAGCGATCACAACTCTCCCACTTTTCTGCTTCACACTAGTGATCCGCCTGTGGGGTACGCCGCACTTGGTGTCGTTTAAATCTATGCAATGTAGTTTCTGCATTGTATTTTGTCCTTTGATGATGTGACTGATAGGTCAAGTCACATCATCTTAGCTGCCCAACTGCAACGCCTTCTAGTTTGTAAATTGACCTAAAGATCATCTTCTTTTTGTTCTTCTTCTTTTTGTTCTTTTCCTTTTTCTTTTTAAAACTTTTCGACGTTAGAATCATCGTGATCTCCAAAGGATAGCAACTCCCCCACTTAACTACTTCACACTATTGATCCGCTCGTGGGGTACACCGCTACAGAAATCATTGAACGTTCGAAGCTCTATTTCAAATACTTCCAATGTTTTTGTCACGAGAGTTGTGTTTCCCGAGTCATCCTAGAGTAATTGCACTGCCATGACAAGCGCTTTCTCACGGTTATAGTTAATTTATTGTTTCCTGCTTTGCTTACTGATTATTGTGATAAGTTGATCCGGTCTGATGGTTGGTCGGTTGGGTAGATGGGGTTGCAGCCCCATACCAGCAGCACCTCAGCGGACTACAAATGATCCATTGCGGTAGTGAGAAAGAGGGTGAGTGGCTTGGATTATTAGGGTTGAGAAGCCTCACTGAAACAGTATGGATTTCGGATGTATTTAAGGATGATAGTACTCACTGATGCTTGTTTAGACTAGCTAGTGATTGGAGTCCATCTCCTTCTTTGCTGGCGTTTTTCTGGTCACTTAAAGGTACATTTATTAACCCATTAAGCACTAAAATGTGACTTATTCTTCTTTGTATGCAACTTAAAGAGCATATTTATGGCCTCCGAAGTGTTATTGGCTCAAGACAAGGTACTTTTTACATGGCCTGGATTCCATATATTTCAATACGACTTTTTTAGAAACCTGAAACTGTTACTAATATTTATAAGACGATGGTAAAGTATCTATCCATTAATCGCTGAAGGCAAAGTTAAATGTAACAATTGTTTGATGATATAATCAATAATCGTCCAAAAGTTACGGAATCCAGGCCCAGAATTCGTGCCGTAGAGAGTGAGTGAGGAGACTTCATACTGAAATGTTAAATAAGTAATCTGACAGCTAATTACACTAACTCACTCACTGAATTCGACTTCCTAAATTGATTTTTAATGTCGCTCATTACACTCACTCCCTGGAAAGTAAACTTTGCTAAATCTTTTCACGAGACATTTTACGAAGACGTAAAACATAAATTCCATTCGTTCTTTGTTGAGTATTCAATGAGTTCTCTTGCTAAACAATTAACATCGTTCAGCATTTCCTCCAACTACTTTTTTTTTTATTAAAACACCTTGACAATGCTTTGAGTATAGCCTTGTTACTGTGCCCTAGAAATACTCAGACAGAGACACCGGCTGACCTTTCTTTACCAACTTACTCTATCGATATGTGGAGCCAGTCATTTATTAGACGAACCAATTTGATTTAAATTTCAAATATATACTCATTTAATTTTATTATTTTAGCGTCGATGAATTATATCGTTTCGTCAACACATGGGTACCTCATCTTTATGGTGAACTTGACGAGGAACAAATTAAAACTCGAGGTTTTGAATTGATTCAACACGACACCGAATGGACGAAGAGCGGTCACAGCAAAAACGGCCGCACTAGCAGCGAAGAAGGCGAAGAAATCGGCGACCTTACCCGTGAATCATGGGAGGTGAGTGTTGTTTCTTCTTTTTTTTTTAGTATTCAAATTGATTTGGTATAATTAAATTGCTAATAAGTTTATATTTTTAAAATAAGAAAAAAAAATTAGAAAATCATCATCGTGTCGACACCGATGAAGGCAAAACGACGACGATGATGATGATGATAAAAAATAGTGTTAAGTTATGCGAGATAATTTACATTATTACGTATTCTTTGGTGGAAATATTTATTTGATATATTTGTTTTTTGTTTTTATTCGTTTTTCTTTTTCTCCATCGAAAAATGTATCTCTCTTCGAAACGAATCCAAAAAAATAATTATCAAAATTGTGTTATCGAAAAATCACACAGCTTATAAAGGCGCCGTACGTTAAAATCTACAACATAATTAAAACTGCCGGATCTCATGATTTGGATTTATTGGGTGGCGAGGTTAGGATTGAAAAATTGTATTTTCCAACAAAAAAAAAAAGAAGAACATATATGTTTTTTTTTCTGTTAGTTTCAAAAAGCTTTAAGACAAAAAAACTCAAACTCCAGCTGAAGCATTGATATGAATATTGTTTTGTTTTTTAAGTTGTAGTTGAAAACGAGGCAAAGGACGATGATGGAGCATTTGTTTTTCTTGTTTTTTTCTTTATACAAAACAGCACAAGTATTTTGTGAGGCATACACTTGCTCCATCGTTTTGACTTTGCTATGCGTTTCTCTCTGTTTTTTGATTTTTTGTTGAACAATTGAAAAAAAAGTACACCCACCACAGTTCTTCTATACTGAATGTTAGACAGCACCAGTTGTTATTGAGTTCATAATATTTGTTGAGTCCCAGTACTAATTAATTTTGATTTGGTTTGGTTTTTATTTTATTTTTTATATTAAGAAATTGACAAACAAAAAGCTTTCCACTTATTTAGTGATGGTTGTTATGTATTTTTTCTGTTTGTAATTGGAATCGATTTTTGGTTTTCATTTCTCATTGGTAATAACTTGTTGTAGCATTCATCTAAAACTTTTTCTGTATAAACAAAATCAGTACACTAGCTTATGATAACAAAAACAAAACATCGCTCAAATAAAAATGAATACAGAGAGATAGGTGTCTATTTTCAATTTGTGTGTGATAGACTGACGCAGTGGCATTGGAATTTGTTAATATTCGATTGCGCTTTTTTTTTGGGACGGCATTTGAATCAACTTCTACTGTTTTTGTTTTTGAAAATAAAAATAATTTTAAACAAATGTTGACGAAATAAACCTGTTTTGACCGTCAAAATATAATTTGTCTAATTTTTGTTAATTACCTTGAACCTATGCTAATTATTTTGTTTTAAAACGCAGAAAACATTTTCAAATAAATTAATTATCTCCGAAGTGCGCTTTTAAACTGTAGAAAGACTAAGTTACTGGTTTCTTTTTGTTGGAATTCGAATCTCTCTTAGAGATAGTGTCAAGTTGCTGTCTAAATGAGAAGAATAAATTTTATTAATTAATTGAGACATTAACCTTCTAATCTAAGAACTTTTTTTTTGCTAATATATCACGCCCACACAACCATACTACTCGTAACCATCTCTCTTACGAACAACCAAACTTCAATGATCTCTTCTAGATGGCTCCATTAAGAATGTTTACTAACAGATAAGAACACATCTCAGTTTTCGGTTCCTTCCTTTTTTAATGACTGATCTGAATTACTGGGGATGAAAGCTCCTTTGTAACTAATTTTGTTTTGTGCGTAGGCTCTCTTGTTTTCTTTGACTTTACGTTTTTGTGGCGCTTACATTCCGTGCTGAACCATAACCACAGACAACTTACTCATTCAGCTGGTCTGAGTTCTTTTTCTAGTGGCCTTCAAATGTATAAATCAAGTTGATTGGGTTCTCTTTAGGACCACCTTAGGTGGGTTCTCCATCTGTTGCTTGTTTTCTCAGTTGTAGAACCTAGGATAGACGCTCTGTGGCATTGTCGTATGGTGCGTATAGTCAACACGTACATCATGTTTGTTGCGGAATTGTCGTCTTTCCTATCAGGAAAGATAACATGGAAACTGTTGACCCAATTGCGACAAGTCATCAGCCTCTGCTCCATAGAATAAGCTTGGAGTTGTAATGATCTTATGTAGCATTTCCTTTGCTTATTGAGGTAGGTCATTATTCTTAATGATTATATGTAAGTAAATTCTTAGGCTGATCTCGGCACCCATGTCGTTTTGAGATGTGCATATGGAAAAGCGTTCAAAGAAAGTTGTATTTGTTACGTTTGAAGAGTCAGACGTTGATGTGGATGTCTTTTATTGATAACATATTCTTCGTTTTCTCTACAGTGATAGTTAGACCCTACCTTGATTTCGTTCTTTCGATAATGTCAATATCTGTGGTCTTAGCAAGTAGTTGACGAATGAATTCTTTGTGTTTTTACCATGAAATCTCTTAAGTTTGGCTTAGATGAATGAGTTTGGCTTAGACGAATGGGTTTGGCTTAGACGAATGAGTTTGGCTTAGACGAATGAGTTTGGCTTAGACGAATGAGTTTGGCTTAGACGAATGAGTTTGGCTTAGACGAATGAGTTTGGCTTAGACGAATGAGTTTGGCTTAGACGAATGAGTTTGGCTTAGACGAATGAGTTTGGCTTAGACGAATGAGTTTGTCTTAGACGAATGAGTTTTGCTTAGACGAATGAGTTTGGCTTAGACGTATGAGTTTGGCTTAGACGAATGAGTTTGGTTTAGACGAACTAGTTTGGTTTGACGAACAAGATTGGCTTTGACGAACAAGATTGGCTTTGACGAACAAGATTGGCTTTGACGAACGAGTTTGGCTCTGACGAACGAGTTTGGCTTTGACGAAAGAGTTTGGCTTAGGCGGATGAGTTTGGTTTAGACGAATGAGTTTGGCTTAAACGAACGAGTTTGGCCTTGAAGAACGAGTTTGTGAGATACGAACGGGTCTGGCACGGGCATTCGGGCATATAAGTTTGGAAAAGCTGTTGAGATTAGGCTTGGCCCACTGGGTCAGTACAAAGATGGTGTACCTAGAACTCATGAGTGGGTTATTAAATTTCACGGAATGTGGAGATTTGGTCGATGCCAGAACCGAAGCTCCAAACATGGTTGTTTTGTGTTTCCGGTTTAAGTCCGATTTCTTCGCCCAAAGTTGAATTTCATCTTGTTTATTTTTTGATATTCGTTTCTGTAAAACGATATTCGTTTCTGTAAAACGATATTCGTTTCTGTAAAACGATATTCGTTTCTGTAAAACGATATTCGTTTCTGTAAAACGATATTCGTTTCTGTAAAACGATATTCGTTTCTGTAAAACGATATTCGTTTCTGTAAAACGATATTCGTTTCTGTAAAACGATATTCGTTTCTGTAAAACGATATTCGTTTCTGTAAAACGATATTCGTTTCTGTAAAACGATATTCGTTTCTGTAAAACGATATTCGTTTCTGTAAAACGATATTCGTTTCTGTAAAACGATATTCGTTTCTGTAAAACGATATTCGTTTCTGTAAAACGATATTCGTTTCTGTAAAACGATATTCTTTTCTGTAAAACGATGTTCGTTTCTGTTAATTGATATTCAGTTCTACAAAACGTTATTCGTTTCTGTAAAATTATATTCGTTTTTGTAAACGATACTCGTTTCTGTTAAAAGATATTCGTTTCTTATCGAATCGAGTCTATTTTTTCATCTATCTTTTTAGTACGTAAAACAAAAAATACTTTTCAGTGTTTAATTTAAAAACTTATCCATTGAGTGAATGACAATCAACGTTTGATTTCTAGTAATGGAAGTTAGTAGTAGCTGTTCAATACAACTGTCTATTAGCATGTTGAAGATGCAGTTATTTTCCTAAACGAACATTTTGATAAGTTAATCCTGTATGAGGCACATTTCTGCCTTGTGCTAATTAATGAGCGAAAGCCAAGTGTCACAAAGTAAATGCAGTCCCCTACTTTTTGAATTGAAACAACAAGTTAAGTGACAAGTGAATAACTGGCGACTGAATCGTCTCATCTCCGCTGATTTCATGAGTGTCGCAAGATCGATTACTTTACATTGTAGCTCAGCCTTCAATGACAAGTGCACATTAATGTTCCCCGGCCGTCAAGAGGGTGCAGCAGTGAAATTGTTGTCACAAGTGCAGGCAAGGCAAAATAAATTAATAATCGGTCTTGCTCTTTGCCATCCGATGTTAATTTCTCATTATCAATTAACCACGCCACTTATATATGATTTTCGACTCACATAATCATTTTTATTTTATTTTTTTATTTGTAATCACTTCCGACCTTGATCTCATTCACACCCTCTTCCAAATGGATTCCATTTTCAATGTAAACAAACTGTAAAAAAAACACTATTTAAATTGCAAATAATACTTTGAAAGCCTTCTTCAAAACAACAACACAAACGAAGAGACAAAAATCCATTCGATAGAATGGATCCATGCGTGATGCCTTATTTGCAAACATGCGCTCGGGTCGGTGTACAAATGTATTTTTTATTGACTTGCAAGTTTGTTTAATTGATTAGATTCTCGCATTGTTTGTTGCGGGCTTGTGGCCTCTCCAATCGCTTTGGCTTGCGTCACACCAGAGCTTAGGTTCTTCTTGAATTCGAATTTAAACAAATTAGAATTCTTCATTTGAACAAGCACGTTTGCCTGTTTTTTTTTTTGTTTTGTTTGGTTTGGCTTCTTGTATTGGACCATTTGGTTGAGATGGGATCACGTGTGAATGTAAATTTATTGTTATACAAACAAAAAGTTCTTTTCTTGTTGAACCTCTGGCTTCGAACTATCTAAGGTGAAGGTTATAGCATTTAATGTTGAGTGTCGAGATGAATATACATATTTGCATCACTTATAAGTGCTTTTTATTCGAAATGATTTCTGACCCATTGACTTTTTTTTACAGGCAACACATAAGCCGTTCTGGTCGTACTAGGAGTTTGGAGTTTTTTGTTATGTTTTTAAATTTGCCGGCGGACTTTCGTTTGCCTTAGTCATGCTGTTGACATTTCAACTATTGATGTTTTTGTTAATAAAAAAAACTCGAGTCACTGAACTGCCAAAGCGCCCGTGTTTTCTTTGTAAGAGAAGAATTCTAGGGAGCTCCTACTCCCTGTGATGAATTTTTTATTGCAAAGTTTTAACGTACCTTCGTTCTAGAAACTTTGAAATGCTACTGTTCTTCCAATTGCTTGGAAATGTGTTTCGAACCAAAACTTTTCCAATCATAATCTGTCAGCGGTTATCACTGTTGGCTTTCGATAAAAATTTATGACATTTCATATGGCGCTAGATAATCAAGTTGTTAAATTGATTTGAGTTTGTTTGTATTACCCGCATAAAGTTAAGCATACATTTCATTATCAATAAACAAACTAAAGCTTGGGGTTGGTTGGAAAGGGTCGTGAATGGACTAAGCCAATTCACCTCACTTGGATTTCTTTGAATTGATTGTACTTTTCAGAATGTGAGTAAAAGGACAGGTTGAATGATGTTGAGGATGATCTTCGGTGACATACTCCAGACACCTCCCAGTCGATCGAAATGTACTTGGCGTTGGATGCTTTCCTGGCCCTGAGCTAAGCTAATGCACTCGTAAAGAAAATGAAATGAGTCCTCTTCGGCCTCTTAAAGGTGTCGATCATATCGATTCTAATGACCATTCTTCTCAAGTGGGTTCCTATTGAGTTGTGCCCGGTTAAGATTGATGGGGAACACCAACTTCAAACTTAATTACACATTCTATTGAGTAATTTAACTGAAGAGAACTAGACACCATTTCATTAAATGATGGCAAACTGCTTCAAACTTCAACTTAAACCGGTCAAACTGATAAGCAATGTTCACTCATAAAATCAAAACCGTTGTTAAATGTTCATTCCGATTGGTTGTTTCCGGTAAAAATGAGCTAGACTAATCAGATAGAACAAGTTCTTTTTCTTTTTTGTTTCGATGGCATTGGATTTTATTAATTTATTTACATTGACTTATGAATATTTCCAATTAATTTGTTTTTTAATTTCTATCTAATCATCAATATTTTAAAGGTCATTTTAAAGACATTCAATCTAAGCAGATGATTGCACTCACGAAATAAGGAGTTGAATTCAAAAATGTTTATCATTCAAGTGAAGTCAGAGTTTTATTTTTAAAGCACTAAGAAGTAATTGAGATGCCATCAATCTTGTGCGAGTACAAATTGATTGTGTTTTGACTTTGCAGAAATTTATTTTGAAAACAATTGAGTTCCATTACCATCTTTGAATGACAATCGCTTTTTCTCAATTGGTTATTTTTGGTTCTATTGCGGAGATTATCAAGTTGAGACTGATGACTACCACTTGGGCAATAGCGGCAGCATTTTGATCGTAGGCTGAAAGCAGATATCTGCCGATTGTCAATAGAAGCAAAAAGTTTTTAGAGACTCAGGAACATTTTACCAAAGGGCAGACGTTGTGTTCATGCAATACGATTTCATGAACAAAATACAATGTCGCAAGTAAAGTGTGTTTTTTTTTTAGAGGTACAGAACTTCGAACTGAAATAAAACACAAGAAAATCGTTTTAATGTCCATCAATTTTATTGGAAGGATAATTTTATGCCACTGATGTTTAAATATGATTTCGGGCATGTAGCCGCCGCGGCTGGCTCAAATAAAGCCAAGTCTAGTGGTCCAATTTTCATCCACTTTTTCAAGCATTTGAGGCCGTATGTTTGCAATAACGCTACGAATATTGCCTTCCAAGGCGTTTCTGGTTTGTTGACGTAGACGACCGACTTCGTATATCCCCAAAGAAAATAATCCAATGGAGTCAAATCACACGATCTTGGTGGCCAATTGACAGGCCTATTCCGCGAAATTATGCGCTCATCGAATGTTTCCTTCAATAAATTGATTGTGACGTGCGCTGTTTGGCATGTAGCGTCATCTTGTTGGAACCACATCTCATCTACATTCATGCTATCCAATTTGGGAACAAAATAGTTAGTTATCATGGCTCTATAGCGATCTCCATTAGCGATAACTGGCTCGCTAGCATCATTTCGGAACAAGTATGGCCCAACGACTCCACCAGCCCATAGAGCACACCAAACAGTCAGTTTTTGTGGATGCAATGGCGTCTCAAGGTACTTACATATGTGGATTCTCTTCACTCGAAATGCTGCAATTTTGCTTGTTGCCGTAACCATTCAACCATCACTGGAAACCGATCCTCATCACTGGAAAAAATTTTGCGATGAAAATCAGCATCGAGATTAATCTCATTTTCGGCCCATACACCAAAATCACGACGCACTGCACGGTCTCGCGGCTTTAATTCTTGCAGAAGGTAGATCTTATAAGGTCGTTAACCAAGATCTTTGCGAAAAATCTTTCATAAAGTTGATGGACAAAGCTCCAATTGCTGTGCATGGTGGCGAATCGATTCGTTCGGGTCCTCTTCAACACTTTGTTCTACAGCGGCAATTGTTTTTTCGGTGCGTTCTGTTCGACGTCTCTGCGGATGCATATTATCACATAAAGTAAACGTAGTGCGAAAACACGATCCATGGTTAACCGAATTAATTACAGGTTTTGCAAGCGTTGTTCTTTTGTCAACCTGTTCATGAGTTAGTTAGTTAGTTAGTTAATAGAATCTTTATTTGTAAACATCAAATTAAATAATATTTTACAATGATTGATTATACCTTAAGATTTATTTGGTTTGGCCTAGGGCCGTCTACCAGATTGACAATTGTTTTTATTTTTTATTCTTTTATCATTTTTATATCTTATACAATTTCCATACCATTAACTAAAAATCACCCTCAATTATACGCGTTCTATATCTAAGTGCAGTTACTGTATGGTTATATAAAACTTGCCAGCCTAAATCGCCATTCAAAATACTAAGAACTTCGTTCATATCTATCAAAGTTCTGCCAAAGTGTCGCACTCGGAATTCTCCTAGAACTGGGCATCTTCCGATGAAATGAAATACATCTTCTCTCTCCTTAAGATTACAGAAATCGCACAAAATTTACAGTTCTGGTCGATGTGGAATATAATGCAGTTTAAGTATTTCACCTCGAATTTTAAATATAACGCATATCATGTTAATAGGAAATCGATTTAAGAAGTATGTATTCTCTTGCATATTTAAATTTAACTGGCCGTAAATCATCCTGTGCTGAGAAGATTGGACTTCCAACATACATGCATCAAACATTGAGCGGCTTGCTCCTTTTAATATGTTCTGAAAACAGCATCTCAAGTCACTCGCGTTAATATCCGCATGCACGAGGACGTTTACACCGAATTCAGCTCCTTACTCTTCCCATTTCCTTTTGTTTGAATCATCCTCTTGAGAACGAGCTTGGGTAGCCTTCCTTCTTCCATTTCCATCACTTTCAATACATAATCAAAATGTAATTTGAGAACATACAAAAACAGTGGAGATACTGTAGTTTTCACATACAACATGTAATTAGGTGTATTCGTCGGCAATCGAAAAATCCATTTAATAAAATATCTTAAAAGGATTTCCACTTCTTCATATTTGGAATGTCCCAGACGAAAGAGCTTAATTTTCGCATTATGGTCACCGCCTCCAAACTGCTGAAATTGCTTTCTTTTCGCCTCTGATAACTTTAACTGAAAGTGCTTTTTCATATTTAGATTAGGGGTAACCAACAAGCCTAGGTATTTGCACTCCCTTGTAATTGTTACATTTTGCCCTTTGTAACTCCATTTTTCGCTCCGTGAATATCTCCCTCCATCTCGAAAGATCATCGTTTTTGATTTTGTAAAGGTTAACTGATAGATTCCAAAGGTCGCAGTAGTTTTGAAGTCGGTTAATCATTCGTTGCATGCCCTCTATAGATTCTGCAAAAATACAATGTCATCAGCGAATACGGGACAAGGTACCCGCGTTCTTCCAAAGTCAATTCAACCCACAACTGCTTCAACAATATCATTAATAAATAAATAAATAGTAGGGTACTCAAAACGCAACACCCATTTCTGTTGCGAATGTTTTCACCATCCCAAACATACGTTAAGTTGTTTTCATACATCGCTTTCACTATATTTATGGTTTTGCTTGAGATTCCATACTTAAATAACTTATAAAAAGGACTTCACGCGCAACAGAATAAAAGGCGAAAATCAACAAAGAAAGCATAGCTTTTTCTTCCTTCTTTTATAACTTTCTGCAATATTGATCAACGAGAATAACTGGTCTGTTCATGATGAAATGGCAAACCATACTGAACATAAATGACATTAAAGTTAGCCGATTTGATCACAAAGTGTCAGTTTTATCCTTATTCGAAAAACCAACTTCTAAAAAGAAACGCTCGATATTGGAAAACAAAAGCCTTTTTTGTATATACATATCTAAATTATGTCGAAACCAAAATATTTGAAAACCATCCAACTATTTACACAAGCGGTCGGTTGAGGGTTCACATTATCCAACATTAGTCGTTCAGACGAAAGTCGGTGCAACTAATTGTACAGAGCAGTTTACTGCTCTAATTATTACTCCACGAGAATTACTACACTACATTCCTTAACTAAATAAATAAAAAATTAATTAAGCAGGGTGGGGCAACAGAGCGGGGCCCCATACCCTCACCATCCTTGTAGGGAATTGAAAGGACCTACAACAACCTACAACGGTTCCGAAAGGCTTATCAAGAAAGTGGTTTTCATAATATGAAGCTGGAAACTACTATTGAAGAAATTGCCAGTACCTCGCGAAAGACAATACACATGGAATAACACATTTTTTCAGTGATACTTTTGGGATTCTAACCTTAAAACTACGACGTAACAGCCAGACATGCACCACAACATTTCTTAGCTATTGATGCCTTTTTTCGTTCGACCAAAGTCAAAGCAATAGTTTATTTGTATCCATCCGCTGTAAATGCGCTGGTCTGACGCTAATGGGTTTTACTTGATTCATGCCCTGCTCTTGATTAAGTGGCGAAGTATTGGATGAATTAGTTTTTCAAATAAATGTGATGTTTGAAAACTTGTTTCAAGAACTCCCAGCCAAAATGATGAATAACAACATCCGATCTTCTTTGAAATTTGTTGTTCTGTTTTTATAATCGTACGCCTACGCACTCAAAAGAGTTATCAAAATCTGCAATCAAAAACATGTAATAGTAGATAAAATCTCAACCACCGAATTTCTTTTGTTTCGGAGACAATTTAATCGTGTGAGACATTCCAACTTCACACGAAAAGAAAAAACTTGATTAATAAAACAAACATTTGTTTTCTAATTCATGTCCTACTTACATGCGATTTGCCTGAACAAATTTGCACAGATAATTTTTGAATCAAACATAAGTTTTTTTTATGTAGAAAAACAAACAATCAATATGCTAATTCACTCACTTTACTGTTCATTAATATCTTCTTCAATGTCAGCGCAGTTAATTTACAACCCTAGCAATGTGTTTAATCAATTCCAATTACTTTCTATCAATTAAATCACACTTGGTGCATATGAAACTACACGCGAACTGTTTTAATTGTTTTTATTAATAGGAGTGAATAAGTTAGCTTTTGCATTCCAGGCAATTATGTGGCAAGAGATTTTAGATTTTAGTTAATATGGAGGAATGAAGGTGCTCTTTTTTGCTCATAACCCCTAGCAAATATTTGCATAGTCTATTTTGAAGACGATTTTGACTATGGCAATGTCTACGGCAGGATATTCAAAGGTCTTGTAAACTTTCCAAAACAATGAAAAAGAAAAAAATTTAAGCCCCATCAATTACCTTCAAGTGGAACTCAAAACCAAACAATTATATCGAGAGGTTTTGCTTTGTCTGTATGGTTTAACGATAGGCAACGAACCCCATATAATTATTATCGAAGAAAAAAGGAAGATTAAACACTAGTGTCCATAATCAGCACACCTTAAAGTGAAAAATTTGAATTAGAATATTTCGGTTATTTGTCTTGACGAGCCTCTTCTTTTGGCCATCATATCACTTCGAGTAAACAAGTTCAAACAGAGGCATGTTGCTTAAAGTGTCTACCCTCACACGACAAGCAATCGATATTAATGTGAAAATTATCTAATTCATCATATTAAATATTCATTAAAATAAATAAATGAAATATTAATCGTTTGAGTGATTCGTTGAATATGGACCTGTTATCTATTAATAGGAATATAAACGATTCCAAAGAACATTGCATGCATACCAAGTTTTGTATTCTAGATTTGGGAACAGACCTTTTTTCAAGTAGGAATTCAAAACAGTCCCTCTGCTGTCCCAGGTGGTTTGAATTCGATGGTAATGCGAAAATTTTAGTCAGTAATTGTGTCTTGCGAGTGAATGGGAAATAATTAATTGTCTTCACCAAGAAGCAGTGAAAAGAAATACTTTTGATATACCAGTAGTGGTTGAAGTCTTTTGATTCTTTTTTTTTTTTTTAAATTAAAATTGAAAATGTTTAAAAGAGCAGTGCAAAGAAAAATGCAAAGCAAAAAGGTCAGAAGCCAAAGTGAACATTTATATAATTTTTGTATTGTGTTAGAGTGTTTTGTAAAAAAAATTGCGCAATAAGATGGCACACAACAAAGCTTGCGGAGCCTTGGGCCTAATACTTTTGGAATACCTCCAGGTGTATGCCAATTCCGAGCGGCTTAGTGAGAAAGTGGTTTTCATTGCAGTGTAACTGCTCTCGAAGGGCAGAGAAAACATTGGTTGTTTCTGGGATTCTAATCTCTGACTCCCACGTAAAAGACAGTCCTACTAACCTAGCATTACACCCATGGGCACCACTGAGTGTATCGAAGTTTAAATAACTAATTTCAATTTTTAAAAATACCCAAATAACAGAATAATAGCGATATACTAAGTGAATAAACTGACGAACAACAGAAATATGAAAACGAATAAGTTTAACTGAAATAAAATACGTGAAGGAAAGAGTAAATGACCATTATAAAAGAATAAATGGTACATTTTAAATAAAGTTAGCCCGTTAATGTCCTCCTATAGTGAGCATGAGTTGTGAAATAAAAAGTTTCTACAGGATTCGCTAAAACTCGGAAACTTAATAGTCATTTTTGAGGAATTCAAAACCTTAGAGGTCTATTTTTTTTTTCTTTGCAGAATTCCACTGAATTTTCATGGTATTAGCCTGGTTTGTAACTAAATTGTAAAAATTGTAAAAAAGTCGTACCATAACACAGATCTCCCAGTTTATATTTAAGTTTTAATGAAATGCATTCTCTTTTTATTTTGAAGCAGTTTACTTAGAAAGTAATAACAAAATGTCTTCTCATCATTGTTAAGACTAAGCCCACAGAAATGGTTAAAAAAATGTGTACTAGATCTCGAATATATGTAAATCGAGCTTTGTCAAAATTCTTATATAATTTGTATGCTTATTTGTTAGAAAAGAAGGGCGGTAGTGACAATTTACTTTGTTGTAAAATGTTTAAAGTCAGTTAAAAGTCAAGTGTTTTTATTTCATGTAACAAAGTTTTTTGAAAAGAAGGCAAGGATGAAAGGCAGATACTAGCATGTAATTTGGATTAATAAACACCATATTTTTGTATTAAAAAAAAAAGAAATCACTAGCTATCACTTAAAGTAAAATTAGCATCGTTTAATAAAAAAACAAAACTAGTATAGTTTTTAAAAATGGACTCTCGCTATGGCTAACATATCGATATCGTTTTACAAAACGCTTTACAAGAGCCAGTACCATTTTACAAAAACTAATATCGTTTAATAAAAACTGGTATTGTTTTAGAAAAACGAGTGTCGTTAAAAAAAACGTTATCGTTTTAGAAAAACGAGTATAGTTTAGAAAAACGTATATTGCTTTGCTAAAACAAATATTTTTTTTACAAAAAAGAATATCGTTTGAAAAAAGGAGTATTGATTTACAAAACATGAGGTTTGATTTACCAGAGAAGGAGTATTATTTTAGAAAAACAAGTGTCGTTTTAAAATCGTCTCGAAAATGGTGTATTATTTTACAAAAATAACCATAGGTATCACCACCATTATAAAGAATGTCCCAGCGAAAGGAGTATCGTTTTTCAAAAACGATTGTTATTTATAAAAAAAGACGAGTATCGTCTTAACCCTTTATATCACTGTGTGACATTACTGTAACAAACCAAAAAAAAAAACACTTAAAAAGTATCAAGTTGTTGTGTTATTCCATTTTAAATCAGTTTCCCACGACGGTAAAAAACAGTTTCATGCATATTTAGTGTCTCTTGTACAATCTAGTATACATTACTTTTGACAAAGTTTGTTCGAAGGCCAAGTTGGCCATTGGCCTGTATGAAGAGTATCTTGCTGAGAAGAGGATACGAACATACGGTATAAGTATCCTAAATGTAATGGCTGTGAGAAGTGTGGCGTAGCGTTATGCTACAATAAACAAAATAATTGTTATAGGTCCTTCCCTAACTTTTAGAGAAGCAGTTTGGGATAAATGACAATTTAACATACATACATGGTAACGCTCCCCTTTTTTCAATTTGGTATTTTTCTAACTAAAAAAAGTAAAATAAAGAAAAACGTTTGCTTTTATTTATTGAAAACTACCATAAGATTAGCTTATTTACAAATTATACGAAGTTGAGTTGTAAAGGGTTGAGAAACAGTTTTGCTTTACAAAAAACGAGTTTCGATTTACAAAAAACGAGTATTGTTTTTTTTTAGAAGTAAAACTCTAACTTCAACGTTTACTGAACAAAGCAGTTTTGTTGACTAAAAAATATTACAGGTATCGTATCTTAGAAACACAGAAAATAAATGTGCTTTGATTTGCTTAAAATAAAATAATTTACATCAAGTGAATATGAGCAATGTGTTTTTGTCTACGTGGTAATTGTTTTATCTAACAGTTTTACGAAAACGATAGTCGTTTTACAAAATCGATCTAAAATAATAGTATTTAGCCCCACCATTTCTTAAGTAGGTCCCTAAACCATGAGTAACCCAATATGTACTTCGAAGTGACAATTAATAAAGAACAGTTGCGCAATAGTTGTTGCTGTCGTAGGCAACTTTACTTCTCGAAGTTTTGTTTTTAATATCATCTTAAGGATATAATTTTTTCAACTTGAAGCCGCATGCGATGATTACTATAGTGGTAATGGTTTACAGAGAATTTATGATGAATGCCATGTGATTTACGATGCACACTGGGGTAGAATGAATCTATTGGTGGCAATAAATGTGCCAATTGAGCTAAAAGCTTAAAAACATCTGAAAATGTTTATGAATTCCATCTATTGATATTTCCAAACCCAATTATGGCGACGCCCACTTAAACTACCACTTTTGTAGTAAAGAAATAGTTTATGGCCCCGTTCGTTCGGAAACCATATCCTCCCGTTTTATAATTTTTGCGGTTCTCAATTCCGAACTCGTGCGTTTTCAATTCGCTTATCAATTTGTTAGCGGAATTGTAGAATTCTGTAGAACATTATTTATTGCTAAAAATGAAAAATAATAAACTTATATAAGCATTAACATGTACTAAAGTAGTAAACAATTCCAATGAACGCAAAAATTTAATTTCCAAAACGTTTTTGTGACATAAAATCTGCAGTGAATCCGTTCGGAAACAAGAACACAATTTTTAAATCCGTACGGATTCAATTTCGGTTTCCGTTTTAAATCCGGTCGAAAATCAGAACAGCCATGTATGTGTTCATTTACTAACCGTTTTCAGTTT
The DNA here is from genome assembly GCA_949752695.1 of Melanostoma scalare. Classification (NCBI taxonomy): domain Eukaryota; kingdom Metazoa; phylum Arthropoda; class Insecta; order Diptera; family Syrphidae; genus Melanostoma; species Melanostoma scalare. The sequence goes on from OX456986.1 coordinate 150,167,482, forward strand.
ATTTAGATTTTCTGCTTTAAAAACGCTTAAACGCCTATATCATATATGAAAAATAAGAACGAAAATTTTAGTACAGAAACAATATAAATCGAATAAACATAATTTTAATTATACCCTTGGCGTGATGGTAAGCATGTCGGTGGTTCGAATTCGAATCCCAACAAAGGCAAAATTGTTTTTCCACGGGCAAGTCCTCTATTAGTAAATCCATTGCCATGAAAGCGCTTTCTCTATTAGCCGTTCGGAACCGGCAGAAAATTGTAGTTCCCCTACAATCCCTTGCAAGGTATGGTTGTGAGAAATACGCTAGGCCCTAAAGCTCCACGCTCTGTTGCGCCAACCTATTTATTTTTATTTATTTAAATAAACATAAATTTCTTTTATTGATTTGAATCATAATTGATCGGAAATGTTAAGCAGGGGAAACTTTAAGCCAAATCAAATGCTTCAATAGGCAGTTCCTTTTTTGCGGGTACTTTCCTCTGGCTAAAGCACATTTAAAAAAAAATATAAAAACTGCAGAAATCTGCAATTTTTTCTGTTGCTAAGAACAGATAAAAGAGAGAGGAATAAATATGACCCACACAAAAAATGTAGAAAAATCCTCAAAAAATGCAGCTACCTACGTAGTAAGAGAAGAACATGAAAAAAATGAAATAGATCTGCTACATATTTAGCAAATATTCATCCCTGTAAGAGACTAGCTACCAAAAAAAAAATGAAGCTTTGGACACCCTTGTGGAACACAACTAAATCGACCTATGCTTGCATGAAAAAAAAACAGACATTTTTAAGGTTTTTGGATAATTATATATATCAAAAACATCAGTTTCCTTAACACATACCAGAACTAGTAGGCTCCATACCGAAAATTTGAACCAAAGATTTTTTTCAAGCACTTCAAAACAATCCAAAAATTTGTTCACAACAGACTGCATTTTTATTCAATGATCAAAAATGGCCTGCGCCCGTGCTTGTTATGCTAAATGCCCTTATGGAATGCTTACATACAGTCGAGTATTTGACTACAAAAATTAAAGCAAGAATTGCCTCATACGGACAACTTAAATTTTTGATTTATTGCCATCGATTGATGCACAAATGCATTCGTGAATAACATGGACGAAGCCAAATTAAATGATAATGTTGACACATCCTTGATTTCAACTTTTTACCCAGGCTAGGTTTTTTGGCGAAAAAAAGACTCAAATTTTATTGACTTGCGGATAACAATTTTTTAAAATCGTTTCAATATAATTTTTTTGCTTAAGAGCAATGATTTTACCACCAAAAAAGTGAATATGAACCACTGTACTATGTCATTTTAAGTTTCGTTCAGTCTTGTAATCCGTCGAAAAATGAATTTTTGGAAATATGTACTTGTACATACATTCGTTATAGAAATATATTCAATGAATGTTGTTTTAAGGTAAAGTAAAATTGCTACAAAACAAAATTCCGAAAACTTCTCTAAAACAAAATAATGTCCTTTTTTTCTCTCATCTCTATTCGCACTGGCAATTGCCCGAAAAAAATTTAATGGTCGTCATTACAAAGTGAGAATGAACATTTATTGGTTTTTGATTGATAATTTTATTTGCACAAGAAAATCACTGCAATTTTAACCCCAAAAATCTTACTGCGAAGTTTGAACCAATAAATCGTTCAATCGCAATCGTTGCGTTGCTTGTGTCTGAAATTGGAGACACTACGTGAAGCGAAATTCAATCGTTAAGAACCACAACGACACAACCAATTTTTATGCGTAAAGTGTTTTGAATCGACGTCAAACTATCGTCCAGGATCGTGTGTCGTTTATGCATTGCGCATTAAATAATTGGGCATTTTAATGCGCATTTAATGCCATGCTCTGATAAAATAAATTACTGAAAGCACTTTTTGCAATGTAAATTTAAAAAATTCTTCTTTAGAGGTTTTTATGAAGCGATCATTTTAGTCGTACCCTTTATCACAATTCACACATCTAATCTTTTTCTCATCCTCTTGTTCACGGATAGTTTAGAGCTGAGCAATCATCCTTATCAATTCTACTAATACCCACCACAGTCCGTATTCCTTTAATTTTTTGTGTCAATAAATAAAATAATTTTTATGAGCCACTTCATTTTCCTCGATTTTGAGAACTCATCCTGATGCACAAAAATAAAGAACAAAAACAACCTTAAATCTCATACAAAATCATTCTAAGTATTTAAAAATTTTCCACTCCTTGCTAATGAGCTAAATCTAACTTACTGATCACGGAAAATTTTCCATAGCTAAAAATAAGTGCTTAGGAGACACATTCAAGGGTTTAATTTTTGTATGGAACCAGGTGCACTGAACCCCGCAGGTATAAAAAAAGAAAGTAGATAGATATAGCCTAGCGATTGCTCCCTAATAGAGTTTAAAATAAATTTCTTCAATCCGAGACCAATTAAACGGACTTGTTTGAGAGGAAAATTTTCAGATTCAGAAATGACCTATGGTAGCGTTATCATTTTTATGGTGTGGAATTTTTCCATTGAGTCGTTTCTGGTTGGCTTATGTTAGGTTGGGATAGGAGAGTTGTTCGTGTTTGGATGGGGTATGCTTATCAGACAGGATTGAGAGAGGCTTGTGGTGTCAAGAGATCATATCATTGAAAATGTCTTACAGAGCCTTGGGAAGTGTTGGAATGTTCAGTTGAAATTTATTGAAAAATAAAACACAAAATAAAGAGAGCGTTGAACGAGATTGAAGACTGTTCATTTCGGCTCATAGATCAGAGGAAATTTTTTACATCGTGGGTGTTGGTTACCTTGAATAGATCACATAGGCCACATGGGAGAATAATGCAGCAGTTTAATCCAATTTTAGTGCTTTCGTTATTTTACTTTTTAGGGAGACTACATACTGAACTTCTCAAAATGCCTTCAAAACTTGACCACATTTTGGGACTTAGGAAGTCAGGATCTGTTGTTTTTATATTATAGATACAATCACGAAAAAGGGCCTGGTTTGAGGAGCTAACGAAGTGAGACGATGTTTCACAGCACAAGTAGCAAAGAATTGTATACTAACATTTGAATCGTTCTGTAATTTCATTGATATCTTTTTGATTTTGTTGTAATCAATTTTAAATATACCAAAAGGAGGTCTTTAAATCCGAGCGCCAGCTGGCTAAAGTACTTGATTACCAAAGTACAAGCTAATTCTACTTCCGATGCTACCCGTCCAACTAAGGTCCTGTTGTTACGAATAAAATGATCCAATTTGACAGTATAAAGATTTTTATCACTAACAATGGTGCTACCAAGTCGGTAGAATTTTCTCTCGTGTGCAAGACTTTGAAGCTGGAGACGGTACCACTTCGGTTGTAGTTATTGCTGGGGCTCTGTTTCAAGTTTCTGAAAATATTTTACATATGGGTGTAAAGACCACCAAGTTACAAAGGCTTTTCATCATGTCATTTGCGTTGCTCGTTAGAACAACGCTTTCAGGGCCCATATAACGAATTACGATAATCGCAAAAAAAATCATTTGTTATCGATACTTTGCAATTACGTTTCACTATACTCGATGTCATTTACGACTGCTTTTGGTTAATTATTTCATTTTCATAAATCCATGGTTCGTTTTTCGTAATTCGTTATACGGACCCAGGTTCGCAGAGGACTTGCCTCCGAGATTAAATTGGCCTTGCAATTAGCTGCCTACTCCCAAACTGAAGAAGGTGTTGACTATTTTTGTCCCTACACTGATGCTGTCAACGTCATTCCTTCCTGATATGTACAGAATTGCCACAATGACTAAATTAATTTACCGATATGTACAATGCGAAAAGAATGCCGTTATTTATATTTGCAAAGTTTGATATGTGGTAATTGTAATCGTGCCTGATTATTACGTTTTAGGTCGCTGTAATATTCCAAATGCTTTGCTGACATCAAATTTTGTGGAGGAATTGGCAAGTCTTTGGAAAGTAAAACGGTAAACGTGTTTGGAAAACAATCATCGTAATAAAACCGTTATTGTCTTTGTAAATCTATTATGCTCTTTTTAAACCAATTATCGTCCTTCTAAAAGAATTATCGTCTTTCGAAAACGACTATCGTGTATCCAAATTATGATTGTTTTTCCAAAAAAAAAACCTATTATTGTTTTTGTAAGACGATTATCGTCTTTATAAAACGACTATTGTTTACCAAAAATGACTCGCCTTCTAGGACTTTCTAAAACAAATATTGTCTTTTTTAAACGATTATCGTCTTTCTTAAAAGATGATCGTATTTCTCAAACGGTTAACGTTTTTCTAAAACGATTATCGTATTTTTCAAACGATCATCGTATTTCTAAAGCGATTATCGTATTTTTAAAATGATCATCGTATTTCTCAAACGGTTATGGTTTTTCTAAACCGATTCTCGTTTTTTTTTAAATAATTATCATCTTTCTAAAACAATTACATATCGTCTCTCTAAAACTATTTTCGTCTTTCTAAAACGTTAATCGTCTTTCTAAACTGATTCTCGTCTTTTTAAAATGATTATCATCTTTCTAAAACAATTATCGTCTTTCTAAAAAGATTATAGTTTTTCTAAAACGATTATCATATTTCTTAAACGATTAACGTCTTTTTAAAACGATTATCGTCTTTTTAAAACATTCATCGTAAAAACAATTATGTCTTTAATTAAATTAAACTCTGGTCTTTTTAAACCAATAATCGTCCTTCTAAAAAGATTATCGTCTTTCTAAAATAACCATCGTGTTTACGAAACGTTTATTGTTTTTCTAAAATGGTTGTCTTTTTTGTAAAACGATAATCGTCTTTATTAAACGACTATTGTCTTTATGAAATGATTTTCGCCTTCTAAGACGATTATTGTCTTTCTAAAAAGATTATCGTCCTTCTTAAGCGATTAACGTCTTTCTAAAACAATCATTGTTTTTTGAAAACGATCGTCGTATTTTCAAAGCCATCATCGTATTTCTAAATCGGTCATAGTAATTCTAAAACGACCATCGTATTTCTAAAACGACCATCGTATTTCTAAAACGATCATCGTATTTCTAAAACGATCATCGTATTTCTAAAACGATCATCGTATTTCTTAAACGGTCATCGTATTTCTAAAATGATCATCGTATTTCTTAAACGATCATCCTATTTCTAAAGCGGTTATCGTTTTTCTAAACCGATTCTCGTCTTTTTGAAGTGATTATCATCTTTCGAAAACAAATTATCGTCTTTCTACAAAGATTGTCGTTTTTCTAGAACGATTATCGTCTTTCTCAAACGAGTAACGTCTTTTTAAAACTATTATCGTCTTTGTAAAGGGTCCGCCAAATAACTTCTTTTTTTAATGGGCGCAAAACATCGAGTGTAGCTTCGGCTTTGTGGCACGTAGCGCCGTCCTGTTGAAACCAAATGTTGCCAATATCCTCCTCTTCAATTTTTGTGAACAAAAATTCGTTCAACATGGCCCGATAACGATCGCCATTGATTGTAACGGCCACTCCTTGCTTATTTTCGAAAAATTGCCCAATTATGCCTCTGGACCAAAATCCGCACCAAACAGTGACTCGTTTTGGGTGTATTGGCTTTTCAATGTATGCGTGCGGGTTTTTTGTACCCCAAATGGGAAAATTTTGCTTATTTAATACCCGCCAAGATCAAAATGAGCTTCATCTGAAAAGATGATTTTTTTTGGCAAAATCGCCATCTTTTCTAAGTCGATCACAGCTCACAGACCCACTTAGCGAAGCGAAAACGCAACATATTCGTTCAGCGGAAGGATAAAACTAACTATCTGTCAAATCAGCCATGAGCTAAGTGTTACCATTCAAGAAAAAAGCACTAATTGAAAAAAAAAGTTAGATAGCGGACCCGTTAAAAGGATAATCTTCTTTCTAAATTCATGATCGTATTTCTAAAACGATTATCGTCTTTCCTAACCAATTCTCCTCTTTTTAAAGTGATTATCGTCTTTCTTAACTAATTCTCCTCTTTTTAAAACGATTATCGTCTTTCCAAAACTATTATCGTTTTTCCCAAAACTTAGCTTTTGCAAAACTCCAATCGCTGTGTTCTATTCACTTCAAATTGAATACAAGTAGGTAAGTTAGACAAATAATAAATGCTTTCTCTTATACAAGAGCTGAAACTAAACTGAACCAATTTGAACATTATCAGGCTAATTGCCGTTACTAATAGTTCAAAGTTTAGTTAGTGTTTTTATGAGTTTGAAATCTGCTCAGCTCTTTCAATTTGTCGTTTGTATTAAAAATATTTCCGTCCATTGTATGCAAACAAATTGTTTTCCATTTATTTATTCTGAATGAGGTCAACCAAAGTAAAACTGCTGGTATATTGGCCTACGTGACAAGGTGATATTTGATTCTCACCAATGTGCCTTTTTCGTAAGTCAGTAGGTATAACCAAAACCAAAAACAGATAAGGTATCCCCAGTTTTTGTTTACTACATCGAATGAATTCTGACATGAAAAACGATCTTCACACAAATTACTAAACAGAAGGGAGTAAGTGTTGATCAATCGGAGCGGCGGGAATATTCTTACCAGACTAATGAAAAAAAAAAAAAAAAAAAACAAATGTTTTAAATTGCGCACTTGTATTTTGTCAAGACAATGTTTTTCTAGCATACGTTTTAATTTTTCAAAAAACAAACAAAAATTACGTACTACCCCAGACGGGCCTTTTCACTCCCCTTTCCCTTTTTTTTTTTTTCTAAAAAGCGAATTGACACAAATAGTCATCCAAGAGTTTAAATTAAAAAAAAAAGAAACCCAACGGTGTGTGATAAAGTTGATTGGTAAATGATTTAAATTGAAGTTGATCTACTTGCGAAAGCAATTGTCGTTCAATTGAAATTGGAAAACCACCACAAAAAAAAAAGAGAAATATTTACATTTCGCTCGGTGGTGTTGTTGTTTTATGTCATATTATGTTTCCCCCTTGTACCGAATTTCATAAAAGAATCAAAAAAAAGCGCTCACGAAGCAATGAGACATCCGCAAACGCAAACTCGTTCCAAGTTCCATCCAATATCCAATCCAACCACACCGCTACCAGATCAATTGGTGGTGTGTTGAATGTTGATCATCATCATCATTCAGCTGTCTTTTTCTTCTCTCTCTTCTCCTCTCCTTCTTCTTCTTCCTCCTTTTTCAACGCCGTATTATTGTTGTTGGTATATTATGTCTTGATGCGATGATTGTGAGGAGATTCCGTAGAGGTTGTCATTTTATTAGGAGGGCTACACTTTTCAAGTAGACTTGTTAACGTCACACAACTAAATTCACTGCTGGCCGCAGTAGACGGATAGTGAAAACTTGCTCCGCGCGCTTTCAACGTTTGAATAAATTTTACAAAGATCTTCTTCTTTTTTTTCCTTTTACTCAATAATCAACAAACCAACCTGCAACAAAAACCACAAAAGAAATTATTGTGACTTTCATTTTTGAATTAAAATAAAATTTAAATCAGCTCGTGTATATGAGAAATTGTTAATGAAAAAGAAAAAATAGTGCACTAAAAACATAGTGAGAATATTTTTAATGATCGTTTATTAGTTTAGTCAAATTGTGATATATTTGAATTTTAAATTTTAAATTACTCATTACAAGAACGAATAGTTTTTGAGTGTCATCATCGTCCACCCTTAGTGGCTTTCGAAAGTGTCCAATTTTTTTTTTTACCAAAGATAAACCAAAACCAAAAGAAACATAAACAACCATTGCCATGGATCAATCGAAATCCGAAACAACAACGGCGACAACCACAACAGTGGGCACTACGAAAATGGGTGGCGGCAAAGCCACCAAATTTTCAAAACTCGCCAAATTCATCAAAAAGAAGGTAAACACAAGTGAAACAATTAAATCAATAAATCTTTTGAGAAAGTCTCTGTTTTCTATCACCACCAGAAAGTGTTTGGGGTTTTAAGTGAAATTTCTAGTTGCTTGAGGTTTCTGTAAGTTTTTTTTTTTTTTTATCAATTTTATGTGCCTCTTGCATCACCAGAAGAGTAAGGAATTAAAAATTTCCTATCAAAAAAATTTAAATTCATGAAAATTCAGAAACGATTATGTGAGATGCATTTTAAGTTTAATTTGTTTTGTGTTGCTCCGATCGTGTGTGCGTCGCGAGCGTGTGTTTTTTTTTCAGTATTTTAACCACACGCACGATGAATAGTTGATGTGGGAAACGTTCGTATAAATGCAAATGTGAAGCTGGTCGAAATATTGTCTTTTTCTTTAAGTTGTCTACTACCTTGTAGTTTTTTTTAAACGAATATTGCATCCAATGACATTGTCCGATGATTGCAGTTTTTGTTTTTGAATTTCAAAATGCAAAAGTTGTCGTTGCAAAATATTGAAACTATATGTGTCTTGCTATATGTGGCTTGTCATATGGGTGTGGGTTGCTGAATTTAAATTCAATACCTTTGTTGATTGTTTTAGAACGCTATGATTCAATGAGGAGTGTAGGTACCTTAGTACACAGTTACATGTTTTTACAATATAACTGGTTTTGTTGTCACTGGAAAATTGATACCTTCCTACATGTCATGTTCGGTTGCGTTGGGGTATTACAATTGTTTTACGTCTAAGATCTTAGAGGAGACTGTTTTTCTACTGAAATTGGCCAAAATGAGTGGTTCCACAGGTTTGTTAGTATTTACCTCTTTAATGGACCCCCAAAATTGTTTCTTAGTACCTTTTCTTCCCTAAAGAGGTCGCTTTTGAAGAAAAACGTCAAAAAATCGTCATCTTTTTGTGTTCAGAAAAGGTTTTGAGTAATCTAAACAAAAACATTGACATTTTTGTACTCGGTTCATATCCAGGGCAAACAACAACTGAAATGTGACTGTTTTTTTTTTGCCAGAAAAATAAAAAGGGGTGTCTTTAAGATCACAGTGGGTTGTGTTGGAAAATCTTTAAAAAAATCTGTCCAAAAGAATTAGGCAAAGACCAAAGAAGGCTTCAATTCCTAGGGTGAAAAACTAAAAAATTGTGGGTTACTCAAGATTTTCTTCACAAATTTCGAACCTCGTGGCATAATTTTTAGTGATTTTTCTCTGCGAGGATGTTAAAATCATCGACTTAAACTTCAAAAAATGAAAAACTTTTAACTAAACACAGCTGATTACACTGTACTTTACGAATATGATGGCCATTTGGCGCGTTCACTAAAATTTAAAGCAATTTGCTAAAAAGACGCTTAAAATTGCAATTATCTTAGCTCAAAACGACAAAGTGGCCGTAAAGAAAGTTTGTCCTCAACTTGAACTCACGATAAAGTCCTCCTCGTTGCAAGAACAGCAAATAAGCAACGGCCATGTCTGAGCGGAAAAGCAGCAAAATTAGAATTAATTAAAAACTTTTCCGCTCAGCTTTCAATTTTGTTCCAATTTTGCCGCTTTGCCGCTTTGTGGCTCAGTAAGTGGCCGTATTTTTAAGATAAATCAACTGATATTTGATTGATATTTCTTCCTTTTATTAGCGGTTGTCTTAGAAAAATATTATTCATCTAAAATCAGGTTTGTCCTTTGTGTAATGTAGTTATCACGAAATGAGCCGAAATTCACTTATCAGTCAAATCCTGTTCCAGCACAACGATTTGTCGTAGCTGTGCAGAGAAGATAGTGCTCACGAGAGAGTAAAATAATTTCCCACCCTTCGAATTTCTGCCACCAAAATTTCTAAGGGCAGGAATCGTACGCGGTCAAACAAAAACAACTACTGTCAGAAATCCGCATTTTCAAGCGTTGTTTTAAGTTTCTTGGAAAAGTCGTTGCTTTACTTTGTTGTGTAGTTTGTCACTTTCTTAAATAGGGTTTTAACCCCACTCCTGCAAAGATGACAGATTGTGAACTTCTGTGCCCCAAGTAAAGAAACGGACTTATCAATTGACAATGGTAATAGAAGTGTCCATAGGTTTCGTACTCTGTTGATGAAAGCCAAAATCAAGATTCCCCTAAAAATTGTCAGATTTTTCTACTGATTTACAGTGGGTCACTTTTTCAAAACAGTCAAATGTAAATGGGCTTTAATCTCAAACAAATTAACATATGTGTTCTTTATGGTTATGTGATGCCTGTTAAATGTGATTTCGAGGTTCGAATCCCAAAAGCATTCAAATATGTTTTTATGGGTGTCGTCTTTCAAGAGTTCTCCGATAGTATAATTACATTACACTTTCTCACTGTGCCGTTTTTACTTAAATACTGAGCTGGGCATTACAGTTCTGGGTTAACCTTTGCCTCAACCAACATCTTTCGCCGAGAATCTCGATTTCGGGCGAGCTCTTTCCCGTTTTGCACTCGAAGTCGGTTGAGGTCTTCTTCCATTTAAAAAGATTTGTTGTCTTAGCTGAAATCGACAAAATGGTCGTAAAGAAAGCTTGTCTTCAACTTAAACTCAGTATAAAATCTACTAAAGACAACAGCTTCCCCTTCCGAGATTTCTCTGCAATGTGCTTTCGAAAAACCGTCGGGCCTAAGTATTGATCCGCGATGCGTACTCTTCCAGCTATGCCCATGTCGCGATACAGTTCATTATTGTATAATCTTCTCCACCTATTGTCTCCATATACCAAAGATCATTCAAAGTATTATTCCTTCGAAACCACCAAAGGTTTCCTCATCCGCTTGAGAAAAGGAACACTAAACCTTTCGAAATCTGCATTAATTTGTATAAGACCTTTCCGCTTTCACACAATTTATGTTTGAGGTTTGAGAAAAATGACGTAGACCTTGAATTTGTTGTGCATGATTGAATCTAAAAGAGGTTTTCTTTAACAAATAATAAGATTTCATTATCAGTCTTTATTTGTTACCCACGCATTATGTACTTTGCGAATGAAGTTACACAATAATAACTGATAAAGAATATTTCAAAATTGAAAATTTTCCATTTCCAATATGTTGCAAACCGTTTTTCCACGACCAAATAAATGATAACAAAAGTTTTCCATAAAATTTGAATGAATTTTTATAATTTGATTATTGAAATTGTCGTTGAGGAAGATCAATACCATTTTTCGATTTTGGGAACTGTGCGTTCGAACTAAGAAAAGTTCCTTGGGCCGATGTGACATCGTTTGACTTCGCACTCCTCACAAGGTATGGTTGTGGGAAATTCGATAAAACCAGGGTATCTCCGCTCTGTTGCGCCACGGCGAGTTGTGCGCTACGACCATCGTAATTACGAAAGGATCACAGTTCTCCGAAGCAAGAAAGGAAAGAAGAAAGTCATAAAAAAAATAACTACTTGAAAGTCTGTGGCTTGAGACTTTATTTTTAAGTTTTATTTTCTGGTGACAAAGCAAAACTCTCACAGGAACTTTATCAATAACTCACTGCCTTTTATTTTGTAGACGTGTCGAATGACAATACTCTTGAATCCTTTAACGTGAAGGATGACAGTGACGTTATTCCAAAATAAAGCAGATAATATTGTTTTGTTTTTGGTGTTTATTTCAGATGTTTTTTAGTTTCAGTCAAGCTTTAAACGAAAAATCAATATTCAAGCGTTAAGTAGTATCTGTATCTCAAACTAATTCAATTAGTCATACTAAAGAGGTCTGTTTTTGTTTTTAAGAAAAATGAAAAATGAGGATGACAATACGTAGGTAGAGTAAGGCGGGGATAGTTGGACAGCTGTTTACTTGAATTCTATAAATTTTCAAACTATTTACTTTTCATCCGTAATCACATTGAAGCTATTGTTTTATCGTGTCTTCTAAACGAAATTTGAAATAAAGGAAAATATCTAACCAAGTGATCCGATTTGCCCTTATAGTGAGCTAAGTTGGACCAGTCTGTGGAGTTATTTGAACCATGCTCTAAAAAGTGCAAAAACAGCTTCAACACTTAGTAATTGTTTTTTAGTTTGAAAAGTAAAAATAAGTCGGGAAAAATTGATGCAGGAATTACCGGTAATCCGGCCCCTGTCTAAACTGGCACCCCTATTTTTTTTTTAATTAAAAAACAGAGTTTGGTAAAGCATTCCACATTCGGGTAGTGCGACTAAAATATGAATCTCTATACTTGAATGTACATCCGTAGTTGAGCTCAAGGTAAAACTGATGGGCAATCCTAGCGAGGCGGATGTTGCGACTAAATTATTTCAGCGGAAGAATGAAACTGCCTATTTCACTAGAGCACTGCTCCGCTTCTTTTGTAAATTTCTACCAATTCTTTTGATTCAGTGGGTTGGAAACCACAATTTTCATTCCTATAAAAAATCATGGCAGTTCCTGAGCATTCGTTTGAATGTCAAAGTTTGTCTACTTGTCCGCACAAAAGTTTCGCATTCAAAAGTTCCTATAATTTCTAACAACATGTGGTGAAATAGTTGTTAGTTTAATAGAAGTGAGATAAACAAGCTTCTAAGATGTCATTGAATCATATTTAAATGTTGACTAAGACTTTCAAGCCTCTTCCATTTATTCTTTTTTTTTTCTATAAACCAACTGTCTTTTGTGTACATAACTGACGTATTTTCTTCACAGCAAACTGATAGGTACTTGTACATTGTACAGTTGTCAATTGAGACTTAAGAAAACAAACAAAGCTGAGTTAACTCTTTATCTATTGAGTGATACTGAGTTTCTCGTTTGTTCATATTCCAATAAAAAAAAAAAAAAAAAAAAACAGTTTAATTTCTACAACAAGTTCTGTTTGCAAAACCATCTGAACATTAAACAAAAACAACAACAACAAAAAAGAAGAAAACAATGTATACCAGAAAACAGAGGCGTTAATTTCTTGAACAAGAACAAAAAGAAATTGTTGTCTTTTGTGTTTCTTAAAGAGAAGCAATTGTTAAAGTGCACACACAAAAGATAAAAGAAGTACAAGTCGATAACCTCCATGTTGAGGGTAAGCCAGAGCATGGCTTTATGTTCAATTGCACAATAAGTGCTTTAATACAATTTTAAGTTTTTAAAATGACGTTTGTACTGGGCCAGTATATGTGAGTCATTTGAAGCCTTGAAAAAGATGTCGCAAATACAAGTGTCATTTTAAAAATGCAGAAGATTGAACTCAATATAGTTTTTTCCATGTATTCTTCTTCTTCTTCCTTTTCCGGCATTACAAGAATCTTTATTTCGAAGGGATCACAGCTCTCCCACACCTCTGATCCTCTTTTGTAGCACGCCGCGTTGACCACAGAAATCAAAATGCGTCGGCAAACCTTCAGGTTTTGGATTTTTCCATGTCCTTTTCATGTATAAAGGATTCAGTAGTAAGAGCAAACATTCCCATTATGAAAATTAATGTATGTGGTTGACTCCCATTTTTCAAAATCTTGTTGATGGCTCCGAGCTGTTGTTCGAGGATTGATTGGATGATATTATTACGTGCTTGAATCGTTTCCAGATTGTTGACGCAACTTCGGTACGTTCCGGTCAACTTTTTTTCGGTCCAGGACTGATTCGCTCTAGAATCTGAAATAAGAAAAGATTCACGAATGGTTCCAAAACCGATGGTAGATCAACCGCTGGTGCTTTTGTGGAGAGCGATTATATACGACTGAAAGCTTCATTAGGCACATATGTACGCATCCATCTTTCAATAACAAGTACTCTATCCAAATAACTATGAGCTTCGTGGTGAAGAATGACTGGATGAGGAGAAGTATTTGTGACTGCAACGACAGCCTATCAGTACTTAAGGCTCTACTCAACCCTTAAACTTCGAAAGTGATCCAGCAATTCAAGAATGAATGTGGTCGGAAGACTAAATTCTTTGAGTTTTCTGTAGGTTCCAGCCCGTGTTGTCCATATTGGAAACGAGATCACCGATGAACTTGCATGCAAGGTTCTCAGACAGCTTTAAAGGATCTGAACAGCGTTTGTTCTGCCAAGCAATCTCGGGAGCACAACCGATAGAATGTCTCCATTGGATGAAAACAGGCCAAACGTGTGCTCCCCAATGGTAATTAAAAAATCTGCAACAATTTCGCCATCCAGTAGCAGAAACTACGTTAGAATGGCGAATACTGTAAAGGTGTTGCCAAGGGGCACTTCTCTTTTGCCAAGCATTCAGACGTGATAGCTTTTAGTGATACCACACTCTGCGAATCCTGTGGATAAGACCAAGACACCGCAGACCACTTCTTCTGTGAATGTCCTGCATTTTCTAGAATGAGATTACAGACACTCGGCGAAGACATGGTGAGAGCTGTTAATCTAAGCTCCTTATCATGGTAGCGTATTCTGGCCTTTTTTCGAACATCTGGAAAGCTTTATCGAATGAGGGTTGATATCTGGTATTACAATGGACGAAAAAAAAACTTCGGTCTTCCAATCCTCAGAAGCAGCTCCGAGATTGCAAATTGTGGTGGGTGCCTCATTTGGGCCTAAACTTCTTTACAAAAACTCATTGTTTGGGATTCCCAGCATTCACTTCTGAAATTTTTAATATTTTCTTACGTTGTTAGTGCTGGGCGCACAACCGTGGTGTAGAGTCCGCCCTTCAGATTTGAGGGCATTTTTCTATCAAATAGAAGATGGCGTAGTTTTTTCGCCACTTCATCCACCCTATCTGCCTGAATAGAATGGTGTAGCTGTAGCTGTAGTACGCCGCGCTGTCAAAGTCGAAAGTAGGCAAATGCCATAAGAGTCAACACAATGCGTAGTAATAGCTGTAGCGGTAGCTGTAGCTGTAGTACAAGTTGACTCAACTTCAACTTTCGAGCGCGCTGCAGCGCTACATTTTGACGTTTCACACAGAAAAAAAAACAAAACAAAGCAAAATGGCCCAGCAAAATTGACATGTTGCGCTACACCATTGTGGACGAGCTTTGCTACATTTCTCAGCTGCATTCTGATTTTTGATTTGACAGCGCGGCGTACTACAGCTACAGCTACGCCATTCTGTTCAGGCAGTATACGTTTACTCGATAGTTTTGTTCAGTTTGTTGCAGGGAAACAGCTTTCAGTGTCTAAATAATTTATGATTTGAAAACAAACCAGTAGATGGCGCACCCTCTATAGTTTGGAGCTTGTTCACACTGAACCCACTTAACCTATTTATACTTTGTCGTTCCCCACACCCTCAGAATTTGAATAAAGTGGTTGCCTGGCAATTGTCAAATTTGATTTTTAAACAAGAAATGGATGTTTTGGGTTCCAGGATTGTTGCAGCAAACAGTCCTAGAAAAGTCTGGTCAAAGCACTTTCCTTAAACTTTTAACTCCAAAAATAGTGATTTGTAAAAAACCGACTGTCACAACACCTCAATGTCAAAGTGCGTCCATTAGAATTTTATAAATGCTCTGTCTTTCCTACTTTGACGTCAAAAAGAATCGGTTAACTTGCACCAGTGTAAACATCGACTACATATATGGCACTTTATGAAATCAGGCCTTAGTCTCATCCTTTTTCATCAATTTCTTTCGTGGCGAGTATGGCTTTGAAAAAGAAAAAAGCGGCGTTTACTGATCTACTGTCAGAATTTCAGCTGCTCCTAATTCTGTTTCGTCGTTAGATTCAGCCATATCACAGATTCCATCGTAATCGAAAAAAGTCTAAGTTTCCCGATGTAACTATCACATAATCCATTCGGAGGGGAACGAATTTCGAAATTCGTAGATTCGGTATCACCAAGTTCAGGTGGAATGTAAAATCGTCGTCTTTATATACGAAAGAAGTTGTGTTTTGCAGAAATATGTGAATGACCTTGCACATTTGGCGTAATACAGCTGATTTCGAAAACCAACATGGCGGTATTTGGTGTGGCAACTGGCAATGCTTTCTTCGATTCCATTCGGATTTTGTGAACACAAATTTTCGTAGTTCGTAACTTAGCTTTCCGTGTGGAAGTTTTCTACGATGGAATCTGTGGTAGGGCTGATTATTCTTTCCAAGAAATATGCCTATTTCCCAAGTTTGGGAATCCCTTTACCGATTTTTTGATTATAATCAAGAGCTTTTCAGCACTTGCCTTTTTAAAAATGTCACGAATTTGCCTTCCCCCTTTTCATTCCTATATGCTACTTGTCCTTTAAGCCAATTTAAGTTTTTATTCACATCTGTGTCACCGCAACATAAAATTCAATTGCCACAGATAACGTGCCAATGTTAAAATTGAAAATAATTGCAATTTCACTTTATTTTTTTCTATTCCTCTCATACTCTTAATAAATTTGGCATTCTGGTCTTTGGTCAGCTATAAATAAGCTTTTTAATTAAGTTGAATTTATTTAAACAAAAACAAAAAGAAACTGAAAGAAAAAATTAAACAAAACTCAAAGTTCAAGGCAAATGGTCAAAACAGCGTTAAAAGTTGTTATTTTCTTGCGTTGTGTTTATTCTTTTTTAATTTCGGCATATGCATTTTGATTACATACCAACACATAGGTTTCCTTTTGGTGTTGGTTTTGCTTTGAACATTGACTGTAGTTTTCTATGGCATAGTGCCAAGTCACACAAAATGAACATTTTATTGAAATTGATTTTGCTATTCACATGGAAGCGTAAATATGCCTGTCAAACTACTACTGATTAGTATGTCAGACGTGTAGCTTGGGGATTGCAGATTAACAACAAGCCAATTGGCTGTGGTCCAAACTGACATATGGAAATGGTAATGTTTCATAATATATGCCGCTTTATCAAGGAATTGCATTAGGACGCACCTGCAGGAAGAGGTTTTTTTTTTTGCTGTTGTTTTGTGAGGATGGTTTTGGAATATCAATTGAGTGGGTTTTGTTTGCTGGTGATCATCCCATACCTAATTGTAAAAAAAAATTCAACCTCTGTCAGTAAAGTAACGAGCTGACTAACTGGGCCTTTTTCATGGGTATCGCCTTTCACGAGGAACTGGTAAGTCCTTCGAGAGTAGTTAAACCGTTACCAAAAGCGTTCTCTTACTTAGCTGTTCGGAATCGCCAAAAAAATTGAAGTTTCCTGAAAACCGTTGAGCCTCGAAGTTCTCCAAGTTTTGTGGTGCCACCCTTTTTTATATTTTGACTAAATATAAAATTGTTACTGGTTGGTCGGGACTAGAAACCGAGTATAACCTTTCGCAAGAAACTGGCAAGGCCTTCGGAATTATTACCACCTGACAGGCCAACGGGATAGGGAAAAAAGGGACGTGATGGTCACCAAGCAAACTAAATTTTTTGTCTGAGTAGTACCTGCTGCATGTTCAGACGGGTTATGCTCATAACACCATGCTTTTTGTCAATACAATTTGCAACACAAAATGGAGATTTTGGACGAGAAATAATTCCGACGAGCTTACAGTATATCCTTTCTGGACAGGCACATATAGAGTGCTTTCTTACCATGGCGATTGAAACTAATCGAAGTTTGTATTTGTAGGTCACTAGGCCCTGGCCCATTCGGAGCTTCTTTGTTTCTGTAATGTTGGCCGAAACTTTCTGTGACTTAGATGAAGCATGAGATCTCACTTCGCTCTTTTCCCTCCTCTCACCAAAGCGTACATATTTGTAAAGAATCATTTTTTTGACTACATTATCCAACGTGTGTATCGAATCAGTGCAGCTCGGTGATGTTGGGTCCGGTTGTATTGGTTAAGCATATGTACAAAAAATTACCGTTTACACGAAGCATTTTGTGGACGCGAAGTAACTCATTGCTGTAGATTGTTTCTTTGTAACAAGATCATCTCTGGAATATAGAACAAAACAAAAAGAACCTTGCGCCATCTATTGCTTTTTTTATATTATAGATTGCCTTGCTGCCACTTAACAAAAAGAAAAAGGTTTCTGTTAGATTTTGGGAGAAAAATAATAATTGTTATTATTATAATCGAACTTTCTTTATTTTTCCCAACATTATTAGCGGAGTCACAGTCGCATTCATTGTTCCGACTTATTAGGGTACAGCCGCGTACTGATCGGCAAAATTAAAACAAAGCTATAGGTATATTGAGTCTTATGGCGCCTTTTTGAGAAAAACATATCTGCAAACAGTCTACACATGCAATAAAATGACATAGATTCAATAAGACCTTCAACTTATCAGAAAACCCAATGCAATGCAATCTGTGAAAATGACGAAGTGAATGCATATTTCAAAAACCGAAAATCGTTCATAATTTCGAATATTTTATTTGCAAACAACAAACAAAATCAAGCGTACGAGTACAATTCAGAGGTTGCACACATGTGCTAATAGCACACTTTGAGCATAAACAAATAGTACAATGAACGCGTCCTAAGTGTTTCTTTTTTGTTATTCTTTTTCATATACGTAATTGTTTAAAAAACAATTACGTATATGAAAAAGAATAACAAAAAAGTCTTTACTTTGCAATTGCAAACAAAAAAGAAGAAATTAGCAAATATCCACGCGAACAACTCGCCTTGGCCTGTCAAATAAAATTTGAATGCGGGAAACACGTCACTGAAAAAGGCGATATCAATAAATAAGTAAAAATAAATAAATAAACAGGGTGGGGCCACAGAGCGATAAGCCCCAGGGACTAGAGCATTTCTCACAACCATGCCTTATGAGGGGATGTAGGGGACCTACAATTTTCTGCCGATTTCGAACGGCTAATCGAGAAAGCGCTTTTCAAGGCAATGAACGGAGGACTTGCCAATTCCTCTCGAAAGGAAAACGTGTTTGCTTCTGTTGGAGTTCGAACTACGAACCTCTAGGTTAACAGGCAGACATGCTAACCATCACGCTAAGGGGATCACAAATAAGTTGCATTCTGTAAACTGAATATAAAAAAATTTTGATATCGAAGAATGATTTGAAATTAGTTCGTGGTTTTCTTTTTCTTTTACACAATGTCTACTTACTCGAATGATTACATTCGAAAATTGCTCGGCGCCATGAACATGAGGCACTCCCTAAGTCCTATCTGCAGATCAGCAGAAAATTTGGACAGTTAAAGTGTGATTTTTTTTAACAACTAAAGTCCTTAAGCTCAACCGAGTATTTAGGTCTTCTTTTAAATCTAACGAGAATAATGGTTGACCCTCTGAAATACAAATTTGGATCTGCTCGAATACTCGTAGATATTTGAACGACATCTGAAGCTAAATCATTTCAAAATATGCTTTGCAAAGTTTTCTAGTTTTAATAAATGTTGAGCTGCCTCAGAGGTCTATATTTGATATCGTACCTTTTCATTCTTATTAAAGATTTGAATTACTATAATTTCAACATGTCAAGTGCTCCTTCAGTCGTCTCAATAATTTCCCTAAAAAAGTTCAATCTTCCTTTGAAATTATCAAATCTGCTTATGCAGGACTGCGTTTTGCTCGTTTTTCCAATAATTAACTTAAGAAGAGATCTAGGACTAACTCTAACTCTCGTAGTTCCAATAAATGGTGACGTGCTGCAAGGGACTATTCTTGGGCCAGTTTTTATTCATTATTATAGAATTATGTACTATGTATAATTTTCATGTGATCCATTTGTTGAGTTCTTACCATAGTATCAATAGATCTATTTAAATTTGTCAAAATTCACCATTTCTGAAGTAGTCGCTGAGTAGTCCCATGAAAAAGCTGTTCTAAAGATATGACATGTACAAGTGAAACCTTTTGGTTTTCAAAATATACTCGTACCACATAAAATGATGTCTGTGGCTTTTTTGAAAGCTTTCATTATCCAGTTCTGTTATTCCAATAAATGGGTGACGGGCCGCAGGGGTCCGGCGCAAGACCTGTTGTTTTTCATTATTTTTGAATTACTCGAACTTTCAATGGATTGATTTCTTATATGATTTTACTGTGAAAAGCTGTTCGAAGTTCTCGAAAAGGCACAATCGGTCGAATAGTTTACTGCAGAAGTTGGATATTTCTTCACTTATCCTTGATAACCCCCTAAAAAATGATCAAAATTGTTGCGAAGTTATAAAATCTTCAAATTAGGACGAGCATGAGGAGGAGGAGGAGACAATCCCACACCTCCTCTGCTCATGTCCTGCATTCTCCTTTAAAAGAAAACGGCATCTAGGAAAAATTTTTTTTGATGATCCAAGCGATCTGGCGAACACAGGTCTCCTGCATCTCCTTCGCTTTATGAAAAGCTCCAAATGGTTTTGTTAAGTGAGGTACTCCCTCGCATAATTTCTATGGTATCACAATGGACCTAATATTGGTCTAAGTGTGTCAGTTGGTTTCCGGACAGCCATTTAAGCCTAGGACGAGCATCTCTTTGTTGTTTCGATTGTGGCGCTTTAAATGAGATCTTAATTACAAAATCTATACTTGAAACACTCTCCGTTAGTTCGCTTCAATAAATGCTAACGTGCCGTAGGAGTTCGTCTTTGGTCCAGTACTTTTTCACTACAAAACTTCTTTAAACCATCAAGGCTTAAGGGGGTTTGATACAGACGCAGTTGATTTCAATTGAGTTCTTAGAGCTAATCACAAGGAGCTCGAAGTACTCAATCACAACAAGCTTTCAAAAGGCTTTCCTATTAATTTTGAGTTCTGAGACGCTTGATTTAAAATCGCTAAGAATACAAAATCTTGTCCTATCAGTTTTTATTGCACAAGTTGCATATTTCAATTTGTATTTGCAAACAAAACCATAAATCTCTCGTGTGACCTTTTGATAAGAAGTGATCTTGTTTTTTTGTCACTTCAGCTTCACACTTTATCAATTTTTATTAAAATTTATTGAGATTAAACCAGTTTGATGACACCTTAAAAATACTACAGAAAATGCTCCAAATACTTGGGGCATGACTTTTGACATTCTTAGCAAATTAATGATGTGTTTTTTTTTTTAGTTTTTATTCCCTTGTTTGTCTGACCACAATAATTAGGAACAAGAAAACTCTTGAACTCAATTTAATTACCAGTAACAAATTACTTTTCCCGTCTTGCTTCAAGAGATACGAAATTTTGGTTTTGGGACTGGTTTATTTTTATTTCGAATTGGAATGTGGTGCACCCCAGTCCAGTCACAAGATTTGAATTTCAAGGGGTTAATAAATTTTTATGGTTCTTTTTAGCCATAAAAAGCAAACGTTTTCTTTTGCTTTAAAAAAACAAAAACTGTGTGGAAATAAAGGCAGCAGGCCGAGCTAGATAACGGATATTAATTTAATAATGACGTTTCGGTTGCGGATCTGTCTGCAGCTTTTTTTTGGAAGTTGATATGAAACTAGTTGAACTTGATTTGCCTGAGGTGGGATTTATCTTTCTAAACAATGCATATTTAGCTGCGCAATATTGATTGAGGTTGACAGCAGCAACTGATAAGCATTTTCTAGTAGTGGGCTCGATATTCTGGAATGCTTGTGACGAGAAATTTTTTTGGTAAATGAATTATGTTGTGTCTGCATTCACAAGTTGTTAGTTGGGACCATTAACTTTTTCTAACGTTCATTAATTTGAAGTGATATAAATTCAGTTTTGGTGCCGGTAAAGCGTGTGTGGTACTGGAAGTCTTGAAACAAATCAATGCGATTAAATTGAATGACTCAGCCTTAAGAAGATCTTTGCGTCAAGTCGTTTTTGAAGCTTAAAGAGAAGTTGTAGTTTCTGCAATGCCGCCATTGATATCGATTCACAGAATTCTTCTTTAGTGCTAAAAGAATGATCAAGAACAATATCAAGAGGACCTAGTGATCTTTTTCCCTGAAAAAGTGACCCACTTTGTCGGTCTTATTCCGTTCAGATGTTGGATGATAAGTGGATAATTCTGCTAAGTCGTTGATATTATTTATTTACAGAACTCATCTTTTATGCTATAAAAAGTTGCATCACTTCCTACCATGTAACATAATTAACAACAACAGCATCCGTACGTGTGCAGTATTATCATCCTGTAACCTTAGCTCTCCATAGAAAGTCAATTGAAACTAACTTTTTTCAATCTTACCCGCTTGAGCTTAAAGTATTAGTTCTTGATGAAATTACTATTGACTCAAAAGTGTTTTTTATTTCGACTTTTACTTGAGAGTCTTGAAACGAATCAATGCGAAGAGTTGAATTGTAAGACTCACCTTACTAAGATCTTTAATCTTTTTTTCATGTCGCTTGTGAAAGTTTAAGAGACACCACAATAAGTCAATTGAAGCTAACTCTTTTCAATCTTTCCCGCTCAAAGTTTTGATCAAAATACCATCTACTTGGAAGTATTTTCTACTTCGATTTCTTCTCACCACAGAAGCAGCATCACTTCCATCCAAGTGGAATATATTCTGTGGTGACACGATCATACTTCCGTATAGATAGCGATCCTGCTCGAAAATATGATCTTGTCGCTTTTTAATGAGTTTGAAAATGTGAGTCAACCGAAGTCTAGAGAGGCTTTCAAAGTAGACATAATTAAAAACTGTCTTTTAGTGCATTTCATTGGCATTTTTACTCACCACAGAAGATCGAAAAATATTATATATTGTGAGAGGATCAACAGTTAGTGAATTTCTTTATATTCATTCACTGAGAATTCTATGAATAAATACTCATACTGGAAATGCAATTGAAAACCGATGCACTCACTGTGTCATTTTTTTATTACTCACCACAGAAAATCGTGGAGTGTCAAAAAGATGTGTAATAGATTTGAATAGTTTCGTATTTAAGTTCAGAGTTATCTTGCATTTTTTTTTTCTTTTTTCAAAATCCCGTCCTAAAAACGTTGTTCGCTCACCATAGCCACCGATGATCGAGGTGAGTTCGAATTGTGAGAAAAGAACGGGGTTGCAGTCAAATTTCAAATTTTCGATACTTGGCTATCAATTTTTTTCTATGCAAAATGGCAAATTGAAGCCAAACCTTTAAAAGTAAATGATGATAGCATCAGCCTCCTCATTCTTACTCCCCACATGTGTGGGGTAAGTTATATCTTTCTCAATTATCTCTCCTGTTAATTAGTTCTATTAACAGAAATTGAAGCAGTGTTTGTAACCCCTTTTACGAACCCGACTTCTTTAATCAAGCTATCGACCGAAAGGAGCTGGACACATAGATATTCAACTTTCACCACCAACTGCCAGTGTTAAATCAAAAACTACCTTATCCTGCTTTTCTTATTTTGTAACTAGAAACTAGCTTAATTATTGAATTGCATGAAGCCACAGAAGGCGTCTTGAGTACCTATGTAACCCTTCATTAATTCCCCCCCCCCCCCCCCCCCCCCGCTTTTTTTTTCCTTCCTGTGGACTTCTTACTTTTATAATTCCTTCTTCTTTTACTAACACTAGTCGAGGTAAGATAACTTGCTTATAATAAATCTTTTGTGAATCCTTTATTCTAAAAGTTCTTGTCTTATTTTAATTCTTTTTCAACACAACTCTGGATCAATACCGCATTCTAACAGCCAGATCTCCCCTAATGATGAGTGGAGAGTGGGGGAATAATATAGGAACCTGTGCGTGCATGTCAGCACATTTAGAGCCTGAAATATTTTTTTAAAAAAAGGCCGTAGATTCCATAAAAAATCTACTTGGCTATTACCTGGGCACGTATTACAAACAACGATACTCGCCTCCTCTTCGTTACTTTGCGACTACGTTTCACTATATTCGTCAAATAGCCGTCAAACAGTGCGGACTTTGTTAAAATGGCATCCAAGGTGTCTCGTGATACCCTTCTCGAGAGTTCTCTCAAGAAGAAGCGTGGTTTCTTGGAGACAGTGGAATTACAAATTGGTTTGAAGAACTACGATCCCCAAAAGGACAAGCGTTTCTCCGACACCGTCAAGTTGAAGCATATTCCCCGCCCAAAGATGAAGGTGGCCAACAAGGTTGAGTGCATGGACGCTGAAGCGCTAAAGAAGCTCAACAAGAACAAAAAGCTGGTTAAGAAACTAGCCAAGTCCTACGATGCTTTTTTGGCTTCTGAGTCGCTTATCAAGCAGATTCCACGTTTGTTGGGACCCGGTTTGAACAAAGCTGGCAAGTCCCCTGGTCTCTTGTCGCATCAAGAATCGATGTTGGGCAAGATCGACGAAGTCAGAGCTACCATCAAATTCCAAATGAAGAAAGTTTTGTGTCTGTCCGTGGCGGTCGGTCACGTTGACATGAAACCCGATGAGCTGGTGCAGAACATTCATTTGTCTACCAATTTCTTGGTTTCACTGTTGAAGAAGCACTGGCAGAACATGCGTTCTCTACACATCAAGTCATCTATGGGACCACCACAGCGATTACGCCTGTTTTGGCGGTCGTTTTGTTACCGTTCTAATATTTAAATAGAGCCATTCTCGTAGTTCACAATCGGTCTATGTCTGAGCTATCGTTGTTTTGAGTTTCGTTTTTTGCCTTGAGTTTCGTAATTCTTATTTTAGGGCCCTGTTTTCTTTTCGGTCTCGTTTGAAATGCTATTTTTTTTTTTTTTTTTTTTTTTTGAGTTTAAGAGTTACTTTTTACACCAGCGACTTCTGTTTCCTCCGGCGAATTTCGTTTCCGATTGCTCGGAGTCTATTGCGGTTATACGAATAACTGAGGCAATTTGATTTAGCAAACATATCCCGAACCATTTCTTGTTGGGTAACGTAATTTGTTTGAATTTATCATCAGCATCAACTTCCTTCCTTTTATTGGAAATTCTATTCCGCAAAAAATCCAATGAATTTGATTTAACAAAATATGAACACAGAAACCTTCGTTTATTTACTGTAGAGAGTCTATACCCACAAATCATCCCAAATTCAATGTAACAACAGTTTACGTAAAACTGCATATCATTTAATTGTTTTTTCATCTCAAAAATAACAATAAAAAACACCAAGCGTGCACATTGAAAATGAACTCCATTGAACGCTTTATGAACCCAACGAATAACCTTCCCAAACGGCAGCATAAAACATCAGTAGCAAAGTCTAACCTATGAAATTGTATTTGAAAGCATTTACCCCCGTTAAATTCATTTCTACCTCATGCAATGGGTTAACGACACTTCATTGAATAGTTTTTTCTTTCTTTTTTTTCTACCACTTTTCAAACAGTTTCTTCTTTCTTTTAAAAGCAACTTTCTATACATTTTCAATTACCAACACTTAAAATTCAATAAACTTGACTCAGTTGCAGCTTTATCAAGCAATTCACGCTCCCGTGCACTGCACTGAATTCCCAAGGGGGAAAGAAAACAACATCAAGTATACATTTCCAGCTGATTTTTACGAGTACATTACATGAAACATGATGCCATGCTTTTACGATGTATCAACCCAACCTCCAACCAACCTGCTTTACTTTGCCTCACTCGACTCCCCCACTTGTTCTTGTTCTTGGGTGTATGTGTGTTGATATCTCTCTTCTCTCTATTACAAAATTTCTTTCCAAATGTCAAACGTTTGCATTTTATCGTTTATGCTTTTTCTCATGTACATCCAACACCACCACAACACAAGCCCCTCATGACCACTTTCAAAAGTAGCAGGAAAAAGCACAACCAAAGTAGTTTTGACAGCAGAAGCCAGAAGGACTGGTTAATTTTTTATTTGGATGTTCGTGTCAAGTTTTAAAGTCGATTTATCTGTGATATTGAACCGTAAATTGTTTTTGGTGAATTAAAAACATTTGGTTATTTTGAAAAATTCGGTGCATTAAAGAAAATTGAAACGAAAGTTTTAAAGCAGCCTCAAATGTCACAAGACTTGAGGGAGCAAAACTAGCAAACAAAATTCCATCGATTGTGTGTATGTGATGTGAAAAGTGACTTCATTCCAGCCGAGAAAATATAAAAAGCTTCCAAGATTCAAGTAACCATAACCACCATCCATTTTGTTTGAAAAAAGTCAACTGAGGTGAGAAGTGAGAAACCCAGTGAGAATAGAGAGAAAGAGAGAGGGAATAAAAACAAAACACATTCTCAGATCTCAGTGGAAGTGTGGAAGCTTTTTGGAAGTAAATTCTCACGTTTTTGTGGGTGAAGAACTGACAAGTGACAAGTGACAAGAAATACCGGCTCTTCAATAATTTACCACTACAACTCAACACACAGAGGAACTGTCTGTCATTGAGAGCTTTTCGTTGGCTTTTCAACTACAAGTTATCATTGTTTACAAACATTTTCTCTACTCCACCACACTACAAGTAGTAATACCTACCACCTGTTGTGTTAAATTTGCCCTTAATTGACTCCCTGGCCTTATCATCAGTCATCACATTAGTTACAATTCATCTACATTGACCCATTCCAATCAGTAGGAGACAACAAACAAAATGTTGTTTTATGTCGCAATGTTTGCAGCGGCCGTTATGGTTAGCATTGCTGCTGGTCGGAAATGGGGTCGTTGGCTTTATGTGCGTTATGGTCGATTCATTTTGCCACGATCGGTAATGGCTCCAAAGAGTCGACCAGCAACACCTCCACTATTGCTTGATGAGAAGAGCAACGATGGTGGCAATGTTGAAAGTCGCTTAGATGAAAGTGGCGAAATGCTAGAGACGGTGAGTTTGTTGTTTCTTATTTTTTTTAGAGGTGAATTGTGTTTAACAAGAATTATTATCTTTGTGTTTTGTTATCTGTTTAGTGAATAAAAACATGGGGGAGTATTTTTGTACTGAACTGATTGTGTTGTTGTTTTAATGTTTTTCTTGTTGTTTTTTTTTCTAGTTAGGTGGGTTCAACGCAAATGAAAGTTGACTGAGCTTCCTAAATCTTAATTATTATAATTTTATTTTTATTACGACGGCTGTCTTCTCTTTAATGAAATCAAGTTTAAAGGGTGTTTTCTTAGAAGTGTCGTTTTCAAAAAGAAAGAAAACGTATATATTTTAATTTCATTGCCAAGAATTGAGCTTTATTGTAAAGATAAGGGTAGTCTCTTCCAAGACGTCAATCATTTCGGGTTTATCTGCGTAAGCAAACGACTTCACCAGCAACAGAAAGGATCTAGTGATATTTTGCTCTGAAAGTGTGTGCCCACTATGTCATTCTTATTCCATCCAAATGTTGGGTGAAAGTGAAGAATTCTGCTAAGTCGTTAATATTCAATAGTCGATCCTGAACGGCCGGCGCGGCGCGGCACGGCGAAACTTTTCGTGGCGGTAAAATTACCAATGGGAGATTTTCCGATTCCTGGCGAAATTTGGTACCTATGATCTCTGGGACTTGGACCGCGATCTCTCATGTAACAGGCAGACGTGCTTACGTCACTGACGATGATCGATGATAGGTCCTAGCAAAAAAAAAATGTTTTTTAGGAAAGCCAAATTGCGTTTTAAGCGGGGAATACACGATGCAATCGTCTCATGTGACTTGGATCGCATACGAGGTTAGGTGGAAGTGGCTGTCAGCCAATGAGTACATTGCCTGACACACTTAGGCCGCAAGGGCCCACTGTGATACCACTGAGATCAGCTAGTTAATCACCTACTGATCTCAGAAACCCGATGTAAGATTAACGAGTTGATCACTTATTAATCTTCCATTGCGGGACTAGCCGGTTAATCACCTGCTAGTCTAACCACGCGGAACTTTTAATGTATTTCGAAAGACTTTTAGGGTCTATGTAAGCTAAGTCGCTAGTATCATCGCAGAAGAATTCACCGAGATGAGTTTTTCTCCTTTGAAATAGTGCAGGGCATGAGCAAAGAAGGTGTTGAACGGTTTCCTCCTCCTCTTCGTCCATGCAGCTTCTGCAGAAATCATTGGAAAACACACCAAGTCTTTTGGCGTGTCTTCCTATTAGACAGTGTCCCGTAAGAACACCTATGGTAGAACCTAGATACAGGCGGTTCAGGGCTAACAAACTCCTTGAGCGTTTGTTATCGCATACGAACGAATTTGGTTTTCAGTTCAAGGCATTCGACATTGCGATGTCGAAACAATCGAAATTTTTTGCATATACACTATACAATCATCCCATGCTATGTACGATTATCGGTACGATAATTGTATCGTGTATTCTCTGCTTTATAGTTGATTTTTGGGTTTTTTTTTAAATCGGAGTCTTTTTAACTACTTACCAGAGCACTCAGACTTAAATACGTCCATTGTATTACTAATTTGCAAACCTTCTTGTGTTATGGTTTTTCATATCTTCGTAGACAACCACGAAGACGCTGTCATGATAAAGATCTCAAGTTATCAGCAGGACATTCGCATAGAAAGTGCTCCGCGGTGTCACAAGGGGTAGTATGGCTAAGCTTCCTAGAATTTTGAAATGCTTGATGAAGAATATAAAAGGTCCTGTGGTCCTTTCTGCTAAGAAATATCAAACATCTCCCAGAATTCTTTTTGTCTGAAAGCCTTGTCTGGAAAGTTTATCACCGATCTAGTTTCCAGTGGTGGCCTGAAATCTAAACAAAGCTGAATGAATTTATAGTCCTCCAACCGCATTCAGACAGGTTTTTCATTTCTGGATCTCATTCGAAGTTGTTAGAGAGTCATGTATAGGCTTATGCACAGCTTGGCTATAGCTACAGACATAAACACTTCTTTTGCATCCATACGTTCACGCTCGAAAGGCAACGTTTACGTCCATAACGATGTGTGACGTCTTACGTACACTGTACGTTGTGCAGTGTAAGTAGAGTAACCGTCTCACAATGCAGCTTTAATGTGGGTCTTAAATGCAAAGGATACAACTAAAAATGGCAATTAAAATATTATCGTATGCGAAAGTCCATAAACAAACACGATTAGTCTCTCCTCAAAGCCTCCAGTTAACTTAAATGACGTACAGGGTAGGTCAAATACAATTTTCTTTTTGAAAATGAAATAAAATAAGCGAAATTATATTTTTTCCGCGTATGATGGTTTTTTTTAATAAAATCAAATTGATTATGGAGCACCCGGTACTGGAGTGGTACCCGTGGTGCGATGGTTAGCATGTCCACCTGCTAAACCAGAGGTTCGAGGTTCGAATCCCAGCAGAGGCAAAAAAAATGTTTTTCCCCGGGTATCGCCTTTCGCGAGGAATTGGCAAGTCCTCCGTTAGTAAATTCATGCCATGAAAAGCGCTTTCTCAATTAGCCGTTCGGATCCGGCATAAAATTGTAGGTCCTCTCCATTCCCTCACAAGGCATGGTTGTGAGAAATGCGCTAGGCCCAGGGGCTCCTCGCTCTGTAGCGCCACCCTATTTATTTTATTTATTTTTTTTATGGAGCATAACGTTGTCCAAGCAAAAGGTTGCCTCGGCTGCCTTGGCAGTTGCGCATTCTGTCACTTCAATCTTCAAAATCTCGTTGATGCTTTCGGGCTGTAGCTCAGGATGTCTTAGAAGATATAGGCATTGAGTGCTCAGATCGCTATCGAACTTTTCCAGCTCATTTTATTTTGCGGGAAATATCTTACAGATTTTCTGTCAAGATTTCCAGCGGGAAACAAATGTCAGTGTCAAAATGACTTATGATTAAAAAAGAATCTGCCAGATGTTCCACCCTGTACTCCAACCAAATGACTGTGTGAATTGATTTGATTGTAATCCGGTCCGATATTATAATTCTTTCTAACAGAACATTATTTATGTATTCGAGAATAATTTTCTGTCATCAAGAACCAAAATGTTGGTTGACTTTTCCTTTTCGATTCTAACTAAACGGTCTACTTCGCTTTTGACTATGAGAGGCAATAGTAAGGCTGAAAATAAGCTCAACGCTTTCGGGGTTATTAAGGAGTACTTTGATCTTTGCCCGTATTTTCTTGGCCCGGTTGTAGATCTTCTTTGAGATCTTAGTTAATGGATCTTCACAATCGGAGGCTAACCATACAAATTCCAAAGTCTTAAAACTCGAGAAAAAAAAAACAAATTTCATGAGTCTTGTCCATTGTGTTACCGACAAGTGAATCTTTCACATAGAATGAATATTTCGTTGAGTGCCGAGAATATTTGTGTACTAAAAGTCGACTAATTTAATTACACATTCCTATTGTGATGCACAGTCAGGAAAGTCCCGTCTTAATAAAAATGAAAGTGTTTTTTTTTGCTGTCACTTATCTTAATACACACACTCGCTTTTCGGGTGAGAAAGGTGTTAATCAAAACAAGGTGGCGTGCTGTGTTCGCTTTGAAAAAGTCATTTAGTTTTGTTTATTTAGTCCGAATATGTCTTGTGGTCATGAAATTATTATTTAGTGTTTTTTTTTTTTTGGAATTGTTTGATAACCTCGCTTCCAAAAATATAACCATTTTTGTACTTTACAAAGCTTACATAAAAGGGCTTCAATTAGCTTCTTTGAGAGAGGCACTAAATAGTTCGGTACTTGTGGTTGTGTAATTACCATGGGACTGCTAAATAGTTTTAGATGGCCTCTGAGGGTCCTACGTTTTAGTATTGAGTAACCTTTATTTGGCATAGAAGATGTCTTTTTTAACATGTGACACGTCATGCACGTACGGCATCACTTAAATAAAAACCAAAAAAGAAAGTGTGGGAAGTACTCTGGGAAATTAGCCAAATATATTCTCTGTTATACACAAAAATATAAACTTGAAAAGAAAAGTACCGTACGTTTATCCGGTCACTTAGCTAGGTGCCCCCAGTTTTGAGCGTTCAGAGTTGAAGCTGCTATTTTAAAGTAGGGTTTTCGTTTACTGTCATAAGGTGCGTTTTTGTCGCCACTCAGGAGTCCTATAGTCAACTTGGCAATAAATTTTACAATTGATTACCAAAACAAATTAAGACTGAGCACATTTAGCTGAGCTGATTATAGCATTGCTGAGCTCTGACAAAAACGCACCTATAGATGTAGCCAAAGGCGCAGCACAAAGCTCGAGGAGTTTCGAAGGGCCTTACGCATATTTAGAGGACCTTCAATTTTTCCCAATTACGAACGGATAAGTGACTAAATAAATAAAAAAAGAATGGCCCAACAGAGTGGAGAGCCCCGTGTTCTAGCGCGTTTCTCAAGCATACCTTGAGAGGGAGTGGAGGGGACCTAGATTGTTCTTCCGATACTGAAAGGCTGAACGAGTAATTGCTTTTCATGACAATGAATTTTTACTATCGAAGGACTTGTCAAATCCTAGCGAAGAGCGATATTCGTGGAGTAACATTTTTGCTTGATGTTTCTGGGATTCGAACCTCGAACCTGTCACGTAACGAGTATAGGTACTATTACGCCACCGGATGCAGACAACCATCCGACAAACTCCGATCTGAAATTGGACGACAATTCGATTTCAGTGTATTCAAATTGTAAAGTTGTTACCACACGAAACAATTTACATTGTCGCTTTTTTGCCTGCTAGCTATCGGCAAGTGTAAATGAAAAACAGGTCTCGGTTATAGTCAAACACATGTTGGAGTTGAGAGTAGATCTACTCAAGCTACCGGGTTGTTGGACGATTTTCAAATGTTTTGATAACTTGTACAAGAATGAGGTCTGATGACGGCAAATCTGAACTCAAACTATAACCAACCATACAACATCCATCCGACCAAGTCTAAACTAATTGAGCATTGTGAACCGCCCTTTTCAGATGTTTTTACGATACGTAACGTAAGGGTAACTCGTGTGTTTTGCTAGTATTGATATATTTGCCAATTACGAAACGCGAGGTAAAGAAACGAAACCCAAAGCAACGATATCCACGAAATAGATCGATTATGAAATACGAGAAAGGATCCATGAAAGTTTCAGAACGATAACAAAGAACCGCCAAAAGCAAGTGACAACCAGTATCGTGAAACGTAGTCGCAACGTAACGATGATGATAGTTATTTGCTAGTATCGTTATTTGCAATTCGGGTCCTATAATATTTTGTGTTTTCAATAAGAGTGCATGTATTTCAACTCAAATATCAAACGCCTGCACGTGCCAAACGACATTGTCAATTGGCTATAAATTTTAGGAGCTGCAGACCCCTGTTCTCCTACTAAAAATATCGATTAAGGCATCACCACATTGGCGGGTAAATATTTCTTAAAATAACTTTTTTCTTGAACGGCATTCCAACAACTTTCTTCCACTTGAATGTATCAATAAAATTCTTCGTTAAGCGTAAACTTGTCATAAGAAACCGGTACGAAGTTATTATAATTTTTTTTTGTATTGACCACAGCTAGCTGCTGAATGCGGCCACTATAGGCTAATTAAAAGAAAAATGCCTTGAAAGAAGACAAAAAAAACGTAAGACTATATCGGTCTGTTTATTTCTTAACGCAAACGCATTTATCTTGAATGCGCTCTCATTAGGTCCACGAATAGAATGTCTGTTGCTCTGGTTTAATGAAATGTTTTTGTGCTGTGCGCTGTGCTCTGACCCATATCACGTAACACGGACATAAAATTAAGTATATCCACCTATTGGTCTGGATATGAATTTTTCTCCGCGACCGGTTTTCCGGTTACGTGTAGGGTGTGTGCTGTGGGTATTTTTAGAATTTTCATCGCAGAGAAAAATACTTTTTTTTTTGTTTTTTGTTGCGAATAGCAACCGAAGGAAAAGAGAAGAGTAACTGTGTAATCGAATTGAAGCCATTAACCTCTTAAAACCGGCTCTATTGGGCTTAAAGTACTTACACAGACATCTATGGACTTGGCTCATAAGAAAAATAAAAACAAAAATACAAAAATTAAAAATAAATCATATATGGTCTGTTGAATTAATCTCAACTAAGAAGAAATAACAACGTGTAATGTGCACCTTTTGCTGTTTTGTCAAAAAAAGAAATAGAAAATGTGTGTTGTTCTACATTGATGTGATTCTTTTCAAAGTATGTTAAACAACTTAAGATAGTTGGAAGGTGACAATATTTTTACCCACTTCTTTTGCGGTTTCTTGCCAAAGCAAAACGGCGAAAGAAAAAATGAATTAGAAGAATATTGTGTGAACCAGGTAACTTATACTAAAGTGAACTGTTGCGCAATTTTTAGCTGAGAGCATACACTTGTTGGCTTTTATTGGGAGCTGTGTAAAGCAAGTTGAATTGTTTTATTTGATGGGATGAAAAGTTTCCTCTCTAACGTTGAACTACAAAGTCGAAGTCAATGCAGGAACTGTTCATACCTAACCATTTCTGCGAGGCTTTAGTTAAAACTACCTGGATGTCATTTCGTAACTTTTCAGACGATTATCGTTCAATCGTCTATCGTAGATTGCGTCGTCGAAAGATTGTTTCATATAATTTTGCTTTCAGTGGTTGGTGGAAAGCTATTTGACTATCGTCATTGAAACTTTGGTAGCTTTTTCAGGGTCTTTTTTTTACTGCCTAAAATTAAAACGATAGTCGTCTTAAACGTTACATAATCCGGCCCCTGCTTTTAAAGATTTTTTCTGTTCGGTTATGCATTTACTAACTGATTTATCAGCGTTTCTCATCAAAATTTTAAGCAAAAATGGCCGATGTAGCAGAATTGCAAATGAGCTTAGCACAGTTGTTCAACGAAGTATCGAAGCTACTTATCATAGTATGTAGTAGAGTTCTTCAAAGCCGCAGACGTTGCTCATCAGCTTGGAATTATCATAGACGTAGCAGAGTTGGTTAAATACGTAACAGTGACATAACATAAAATTGAATTAACTGCCCAGAAACGTAGCAGATCAGCTGCATCAATGAGCAGATCTGCTACATGTAAGCAACACAAACACTACCTTACCGTGGGTCGGGGGGATGGCGCTAGCACAAATTCAACTGATGAGAAATAACCAAATAATTGAAGCAAGTGTGATTCACAAGACAGTCGTTGTCGAACTCAATCAGTTTTATTTTCAATTTTCTTTTTATAATAATTTTTTGCTGCCTCGTCGTATGTTATTCGAGTCGTCTCATGTTTCCTATACCGACCGTGAAATTGGGAATATATAACCGGCAGTGTATTATTTTCCAAGACGCTGCGTTTGGTTGCAGTTTTGCAAATATGAACAAAATCGTACATTACAGACGTAACAAAGTTGCCTAACAAGTGCTCTCTGTAGGTGAAGCAGAGCTGCTCGCAGTCAAAGCAGAGCTGCTCATAGGCGTGGCGGAACTGTTCCTTTAAGCAGAACTGCTCATACCTATAGAAATATGGGAATTGTTCGTTGACGTAGTATAGTTGGCATGACGAAACAGAGTGGCTTATTGACGTAGCACAGCTGCTCGTAGGCGTAGCAGAGTTGTTCATAAGTGTAGCAAAACTGATCAAATACGTCAACGATGCTCATATAGCTGAAGGAGTAATAGAACATCCATGGACAGAGGTTTTCAAAAAAGAAGAATTATCTGTTATTTGTTGAATTATGTTCTAATTTTGCCGCTCAATCCGTGACAGTGCCCTTACAGCTCGTAGACGTAACGTATTTGTCTCCGGTCTGTTAGACTACTTGTATACGTATCACACTTTTTTTATATAAAGCAAATCTGCTTACTGCTAAAGGTAAGAGCAGAGATGCTGAATTCAGAGTTTGGAGGAGCCGCGTTGCTCTTGAATATGCCAAAATGTTTGTCTTTCTATGGAATAGGTTGCTGAGTAAATCATCAGAACTGCGTTCTAGTAAATTAAAGTAGGTAACAAAGTTTGGCCAAGTTGTTTTGACAATTCAGTGGAGCTTGTCGCCAATGTAGCAATCTTTCTTAAAGATGTAGCAGAGTTGTTTACGGTCTAGGCCGCGTTATTCACATGTGTAGTCAGAGTGCTTTCGTTTGTAGAACAATGTTTTAAAAAGTGACAAAATTTGTTAACGAAAGGTTTAAATAAGATTGGGCCAAAGTTGGAACCCTGTGGAATTCCGTCTGGTGGTAAAATAATTGTGGATTTCTCTACGCATTGCTTTCATCGTATCGTAATTAATCATTTGGGTTGAACAATGTTGTACGAATTGTTGGAGTTCGTTCAGTAGAAGTTGAAATAATATGGGCCCTAATGTTAAACCCTGTGGAACTACTGCTAGTGAATAAGTAGACTTTACTTTCCACCTGCCCCACATTGCTGAAGACTAGGGGACTATAATAGTTAGAATGTGAGAAAACAAGATCCTAAAGCTTGCATTAGTTTTAGTCAAGGCGGAGAAAGTGGTTCACGCTTTTGAGAAGTCAGAAAACTTCAAGAATGCATGTGACTCGGCGTCCATGTCATTACTGACAACTCTGCAACAAAAAGTGAGAGTCAAGTCTTTCAATTCCCTTTCTTAAGAAAGCCTGGCTGGACGGAACTGGAAAGTTTGATTATTTGTGCTTGCTTTAGCATACATTTCCTGGAGGCTCACTTATGAAATGGAGAAGGTTGCCAAGAGTTCTTCTAGATGAAAAAGGTCGCTCATGGGCAAAGCTACGCTACATAAAAACAAACACAAACATCTTCGTTTGAAGGTGGCCTGTTTCTCGAGCTTTTTCTACAAAGAATTTTTATTAGAAAGTAGACTTAACAAGTAAAAACAAGCTGCCAAGTCAGTCAAAAAGTAAACATATTTTTAGTGAACCAGCACTGAGACACTTTATTTCTTTAGAATGATCTAAGTTTTGGCAAACAAGTCAATAAATAAGTGTGAAACACGTTTTTGTACTCTGATTACTGACGCAAATACATAAGTCTTCTTACAATCACAGTAAAAAGCTGTCCGACTTGATTATCAGTAATTAAACTGGTCAACTGTTACTCTCCGCCAAGTATCCTCTCTCCAGTAATAATGTTTTTGCCCTGCAGTGATATTCTTTTCAAGTATCCTTCCGAACATGTCTTCAAACTCATAAAATACACCTGAAATATGTTAAAGAAAAACTTGAACTGCTGCGTATATGTCATCGCATCAACCCCCCTTGGCTCTGCACAAAATTAAAGAACCAAAAAAAAAAGATTGAACGTTCTGCTTTATGTGTGTTGTCAATTTTTTACACCAAAGACCCTATAGTGTCTCTTGCCCCTACTCACGTGTAGTGTAAACGAACTTAAATTATAAAACAACGAAGAGTGTGTTTTCTGCATTGGTCGCCAACGCCAACAAATGAAATGACCGGCCGCCGCGCCGCTATTTTATTTTACCCCAGCACAGCCAATTTAAAAATAAACCAAAAAGTTCTACTTTAAGTGACACACAAACCAAAAATCAGTGTGCAACACTTGAGACCGGTTATAATAATAAAGACTCTCGTGAAATTTGCATTCATATTCTTTGATACATAATTTAGAAATAATAATAATCGGTCCAGTAATGCCTCTACTAAATGGAACTGCAGCTGAGGTAAATAGTTGGAATGAATCTGCCAGGCTTGCAGTACCTTTTTTTCAAAAAAAAAAAATCTTGTCAATTCAGTGGTTTTCTTTTTTTTTTTTAACGTGTCATACTCGTTTTTCATTCACCACCGGTGCGGTAGTGCGTTTGTTTTTTTGTATTTAGTTACATGCTTCTAATTGTGACCCTCCAGTGACTCCAAGTATGAAATATGTCCCTTTTTGTAAATTGATACCAAATATGCTTTGAAATTTTCATAAAAAAAAAAAAACCAACGGCTGCGAAATGATCCACAAAAGCCGTGTGATATTCAATTATTATTTTATTGAACTGCTGCTAGTGTTCGGTGTTTGTTTTGTGGTTGATCTTTAATACTTTCATAATGAATAGGTCATTAAGTGCAGCTTTCAATAATGTGGTAACGAATTTGTGATTTAATTTGTGGCTTCCTCCAGGCACTAGTACTGGGTAAAGTAGTAATTAAAATAGAAATTGGCAGTTGAAGGGTGTGTTCCGAGTGGTGCTTGGTTTTTGTATGACTTTCGTGACAAAATTAAACGAACTATTAGAAGTTTATTGTTTTTCGTTTAAAACTAATGCATAAAACTTCTATTTTCATAATTAAAAGTTCGAATGGAAAGCCATTCAAACCGCGTTCAATGTTCAAACGACAATTCCCCTCTAGCATATGCGTTATGACACTTGTCACCTGATAAGTGCTTTTGCTATGTTATATTAGAGCGCTGTGGTTAATTTTTTAATTAGTGGCAAAGTACCGAGCATTAATATTCAATATTCAACATTAGCCAATAATTCACTCTGATTTTCTCAATAATTATAGGCTTTCGATCGTCAAGTGCTGCCACTATGATCGCTTGTTCTAAATTACACCATTTTTTGTTTTGTGAATAGCAACTTCCTCTAAATGCTAAAGCGGTTTTTGCCTGCCTAAGGACTTTTTACGTATTAATTGAGTACCGATCACTGGAACAAAGGAAAAATGTAATTTTAGAATTCAGATCGAATTCGACGAACCAATCAAGGCATAGCAGTTCTACTTCCAATTCTTTGCTTTATTTGACAATTTACTACAAAACAAATCCGATCGCTGCGAGTCCATGAAGTGCAAAACAAGCTCATTTCGTAGTATCGAAATCCATATTATTGTTATTCGACTGTTTACCTATTAATGCTACAATTGACTTATAACTCGTTATTCATAAACATGACAACTATCTTGTGCACTTCTACTCCTGAATACCTTTCAAACAACATAACAGCCATGTATAAACGTTGCGTAGATTGGACGTAAAAGGGTTTCACATGTTTTCGGCTTCATGTCGATCGACACATTTCTTGAAAACAAGGATGCCATAGTTGCTCTTGTTGTGATCAGTGGCTTGTTATTAACCAGCAGTTTGCCTTAAATGCTATTTATGAACAAGAAAGTCACTTGGTGTTCTTCCTCTCATAATACCTTGCCGAAATAATATTTATTAAGAATTCAAGGATCTAAGAAGAAGAGTTCCACCTGTTAATGTAAAGATTCTTCGTTTATTTACTTCAACGGATACGTTACACATCTTAGTGTCTTCTTCGGCTTCTTCCTTTTCTGTCCTCTCGAAGGGATTACAGTTCTCCCACTTAATTTGCTTCACACTAGTTATCCGCTCGTGGGGTACGCGGCATAATAGAACTGTTGTATTCCTTGCAAATTGTAAAGAATAATAAAGAACCAATAATGGAAGAAAGATTGCTCAACTTAATCCCACTTTTGCGAATGCAGCTTCCCAACCTCTTCATTCTGTCCAAATCTCTTACGCCTGTATCACAATCACGCTTCGCCGTTGACTTGGCCACCGCTACGGACGAGCACTGAATTGACATTATGGTTTTGCTATTGTTTTTACTGTCAAAGGGCAAAAGTGAGCAAAAGTTCAACCACTCTAATCTTTTTGCTTTGGGTTATAGTCACGTTACGTTATCTTGTACACGAACCAACGTAACATCGAAGTCAAAGCGAATTTTACAAGTGATGTAGTGAATTCCTATAGTTGAACTCATAAACGTTAAGCGAAAAAGAAACTAAAGCGCTACTGTGATTCAGGCATTCATACCGAGCCATTTCTTCAGTTACGGTAAACAGGATATTGTCTCAGAGTGCTGAATCGGAAAAGCACGTCGCATGCTGGAGTAATTCTGACAGCTCTGGTGCGTTGTCTTTTATTTTTAGCAAATGACTTCGTTTTTGCTCCGATTAGATTAGATTAGATCCAAAATCTCTGGATTATATGCGCCAAAGATCTTTTTATTCATATCTGCATAGTAAAATTGATGTGAATGGCGAATCATGCAACGAAATGATGTATGATTGTCTTTGGCTTCTCCGACTTGGATAAACCAGAACAAACCAACTGTATCTAATGAACTGCTCCTTGGTCTTTGATCTGTTGAAGCAAACTAGATCGAAATTTGATCGGCAAACGGTGTTTTGATTTTTTCAAACGTTTGCGTCCGTTGCCAATTGGAAGTTAATGCAGAACCCACATTTAATACCTTTTCTGAATCTGCTCCCTCTCCGTTTTCGACGTTATGAATTTTACAGAGGATTTTTACAGCCCGATTTTGCCCAAAAGTCGCAACGTTGTGACCTGCTGAGAACCTCATCACAATTTGAGTGTCTACTGGAAAGTTCTGACTAAGTGATTTCGGGCAGAATCGGGCTGTTAATGTGGTTTCTGTTGACCTCTATTCCTCCTTCGGAATCTCCTTTGTGCTGATGCGAGCATGCCGAAGATAAGTAAACCAATATGGGATTGTCTCCAAGTAACCAGCTCTTGTTTGGCTTGTCCAATTGCTTTTTTTTCGCTCAAGAAACTGCGTTTATTGTGCTCTCGGAATTTACTTTTTAACCTTTCATCAACGTTCTTATAAACTGCTGATTCAAATAGCTGCTAAAACGAAACTAGAAATACCTGCTGAAAATTTTGGTGCGATCTTGATTAACAAAACTTGGAATTTGAGTTGACAACGGTAGCTTTTTTAAGTTTGTGGTGCTTATTGCTGAATGAATCGAAATTTTCTTCAAACTTTGGTTTCTGCAATGGCTTACGAATTACGCGGCCCTAGCGAGTTATCCCCTCTGAAATTCTAATACCCCGATTGTGTACGGTTCGGAAGTTTTTGCTGTTTGGAATTTTTCTCCTATATAATCAGCCCTATCACAGATTCCTTGGTAGAAAACTTCCACACGGAAAGCTATGTTACGAACTACGAAAATATGTGATCACAATATCCGAATGGAATCGAAGAAAGCATTTCCAGTTGCCACACTAAATACCGCCATGCTGGTTATCGAAATCATCTGTTTTACGCCAAATGTGCAAGGTCATTCACATTTTTCTGCAAAACACAACTTCTTTCGTATATAAAGACGACGATTTTACATTCCACCTGGACTTGGTGATACCGAATCTACGAATTTCGAAATTCGTTCCCCTCCGAATGGATTATGTGATAGTTACATCGGGAAACTTAGACTTTTTTCGATTGCGATGGAATCTGTGATAGGGCTGAATCAAAAAAATCCGGCGAACAGCGTTGACGTGCGACCAAGTGCTCTAATTGTGAAATCTCTGGCAGCTTCATACAATTATTTTTTCCAATTTCGTCCGATGTTGCGTACAATTCTCCGCTCCGAACAGATACCTCGCTAGGGCTGATAATGTTTTGGTTTTGCTTAATACTTTAACGAGAACTTAGATGTTGCTAAGGCTTTTTCATGTTATTCCGGATTCAGTTTTATTATGAGTATCAAATCGAAAGTTTGTCTAGAAGCGAAATGTTTAGCGGGTAGTTCGACGACTAGAGACGAAATGTTTAGCTTTCTCACTTAGCCGTTCATAATCGGCAAAAAATCTGAAAGTCCCATCCAATCTTTTATAGGTATAGGTAGTTGATTAAAATTCGAACTCTGCAGTGCCGGCCTATTTATTTTTTGTTTCCTTTTTTGGGTATGGAATAGAAAATATTGCTGTTCTGCGCCGCCATTACTACCACCCGTCATTTTTTCCTAGCAGGCCTACATACTCTTGGTCGCATTTCTAAGAAAACAAAAACTAATTCTTTTTTAACAATTATTAATTTTTTATCGCAGTTGTGGCCGCTCAGCGGGCGCCACTTAATGATTTTTATCTGCATTTTGTTCACAACCAATTGTCGTTCATTCTTGACGAAAGTGTTTAGCTTAATTGGGTCTCTTCACATTTACTTACTCATTATTTTCAATTATTATTTTGACTGTCAATGACCGGTTAACTGCGACTCATTATTCATTGACTCACAAGGGCAGTCGTAAATGACACAAAGACAAAAACAATAAAAACCCAAGGCGTTAAAAACAAAATATTTTCTTTACCCTTATTTGAAACTAATTAATGATGCCTAAAAATAAAGAATAAAATAATGAATTTCGATCCAAAGGAATGTCACTTGTAATGTTTTGACAGTGCGAGGCACTGACGTTAAACAAAAAAAGATTTAAATTTTTTATGTTTAATGCGCCTAAAAATATGTGATGCATAACCGAAACATTCAAAGTTCCATAAAAGTTCACATGAATGCGTTGACTTTTGCTCCATTAACTTAACCGCATAATTATGAGTCCATTAAAACCACACATGATGCTGATGAAATTGTAACATTAGCTTCACTCTGTTTCGACATCTCGGCATCGATTCGGTTTCAATTGTTTATTCTATCAATTGCAATTATTGCACCATGCGAATCCATACAAGATTCTCGAAAACCAATCGAAGAGAAGTTTAAAGAGAACAATTATTTTAGTAGAAAGTACATCTACGTATGTGTACCTTGATTGTTGGTAAAAGAAATTACACAAAATGACTTGAAGCAATGTTATGACTGACGTCGTCAGTCGTCAGTTTAAATCAAACCGTAGTACAACTCAGACGGTTTAATTGGAAAACTTTATTGATTTTACTGGTTTTTCTATTCGCACGTCTACTCATTGTGTTTTGTGTGTGTTCTTATTACATCTCTGTGAACGATTCAATCAATTGAAGACTCGTGACTTAAAAATAAAACTTCCACACCATCTGTCAAATTGAATTACAGTTGGTGAAAATTCAATATTCATGTTGATGACAGTTAGATTTGATTGAAAGAAAAAGTTAAATTGATTTGTCAAATTCTTCGATCTTGTTCTTAGTGTGAATTCCAAAGATCAATAAAATATAATCAAATATCAAAATGTGTGAATTAATAAATCCGATTGCCGATAGAGAGGTAAAGGTTTCAACAAGAATACAATTTAATTCTATTGATTATGCACTGAGGCTGTGGAGGAATAAATTTGACGTAAATTTTGTCAACAACTGAATTCATAAACATTGACAATGACACTAGATACCCCATGCTAACTATCATTACTGTCATGTTCAGTGATTGTGTTTATTTTATGTGGACAATTTGTATGCACGTTGCTGTTAACTTTTCCTCTCTCTCTCTCAATGATGCCAAGGTAATGCGCCTGAACGATCATTGTTGAGGTCACCAGATTGAATTTATTGTTGTTGATTTTTTTCTTTTTTATTAAATGAATCCCCTACTAAGGTAGGCTGTTTTTCATTTTATGAAAATGAAACAAAAAAAAAAAATCAAATAATTCTTTGTGTCATTTCTATTTTTAGAGCAAGTTCGTGGAAAGTGTAGTGTAGGTGCCTCTAAAAGTACACCACCAACCGACTGATGATCGCGCACCGGCATAGCATCGGCATCGGCACCGTTTGTTTTTGTTTGGGAATTTTCGGTTAATCATTTTTAATTGCATACAATTAGATGAGATATACGTTTTTAGTGCAGGACGGTTGTGCATTTCAGTAGCTCTACATGTGGCAATGTGTTTAGACAATTTTTAGATCAAAATGAGCGGCATTATTTCTTTGTTAATTTGTTCCGAACACGTGAGGCTTAGTTGATCAGTCGGCGTTTGTAAGTGTGCAGGGCAATGGCTTGATCAAATTTTCTGACTTGGAGAATCCATCCTTCCAAGCTAATTCAGATTCACCACATCTTCATCCTAAAATCTTTAAAGAAATTTGTAGATTTTTATGAAATTGCAAATTCTTATGATTACGTTAAATATTTGGACATCTCTACCTTGTCGCTCTTTTTCATAAGTTTTGATTGCGTTCTGCAGTATAGAATTGTGATAAATTCAGTACATACTTATCACATTACAACCTTGTAAAGATACAGCCTTTCGTCTCAGCCTGTCCACCGTCCTCGACTTCTCGAGTAACGTAACGTTACGTTGTAGCTTCACTGTATGTTCACTCGTGGGCGCCTATTATAGCTATACACTCGAAAATCACCGTCATACAGCATTTTGTCAGTTTGTGTTGTCACCATAATCGTTCCACCTTTCGAGTAACGTAACGTTGAAGCATGTTCTCGCTTAAATGAATGCTAACTCGTGAGCCCCTTTTATCGCTGTACGTTTTCAAACTGCCGTACATCCTTTTGTCGTTTTGATCGTTTTGCATTCGTTTTATCGTCATAAACGTTTCACTCTTCGAGTAACGTACCGTTACATTGTACCATGTTCTCGCCTAAAACTGGATGTTAACTCATGGGACCTATTATC
Source organism: Melanostoma scalare (assembly GCA_949752695.1). Lineage (NCBI taxonomy): Eukaryota > Metazoa > Arthropoda > Insecta > Diptera > Syrphidae > Melanostoma > Melanostoma scalare. The sequence continues at coordinate 150,210,158 of OX456986.1, forward strand.
GCTCTACACTTTAAAATCACCGCTATACAGCATTTTGTATCTTTGTGCTATAGCCATAATCGCTCCACCTTTCGGGTAACGTAATGTTACGTTGCAGCATTTTTTCGCCTAACTGGATGCTATCTCATGGGCTGTACACTTTTAAACCGTCATACATCTTTTTGTCGCTTTAATCGCTTTTCATTCGTTTTATTGTCATAAACGTTCCACTTTTCGAGTAACGTAACGTTACTTTGGTTTTGTGGCTTTAGTTTCATTGCATTCATTTTATTGCCTTAAACGCTTCTTCAGTGACGCCCTATTACTCTCATTTCGGCTCGTTTCGAAGTACAGGCTCCTACAGCGTTGCACTATTCTACCACGTTTCAGTTCATTCAGTTAATTAAAAAATATCGCATTACCGTTTGGCAGAGCGTTACTGGTTGGCAAAGCGTTATCGTGATACAGTTTAGTGAAGCGTATCGCATAATTATTATTGCGTAGCACCCTGTTATCACGTTAACTCCTCCTGTAACGCTAAAGCTGTTTATTACGTTAATGTGCATAAATGGGTTTCCTAAAAAACAGATCACGAAAATATCTCGTTGGACTTTACAAAAACAAAACTTATTTTGCTTTCCATTACTTTATATTGTAATTTAATTGCCTTTGATCGACTTTTTGCTACATATTATCACGTTTAAAGCTGGTAACGGGTTACAGCATTTTACGTTACGCGTTACAGCCTAGTGCAACTTTTTACCTTTTTTGTCTGGTAGTTCTTTTCATTGCCTTGGTATTCTGAAAGAGTTCTGTTGCACAACTGAGAGTCATGTATTGTATAGGAAATGCTTTGAGGCTTGCCAGGTATGGACTTGAAGCCCGTCTGGTACCATGGTAGGCATTAGAATTTAGGTAAAGGTTGTTTCTCTACACTCCTCCGACTGATTCTCAGCAGACCTCAATCTGGCTCTCAAAAATGTTTTTACGGGTTTCGTGCTACAAATAAGGATGCCCGCGAAAAAACCCTCGTTATCGTAACATTTCGATGACGTTTCACGACACTCGCTGTCGTTTACGACTGCTTTTGACGGTCGTTTTGTTATATTTCTGACATTTTCATGGATCAACTCTCGTAATTCATAATCGGCATGTGTCTTGGTTACCGTAAATTTGTGTTTCGCTTTTTTGTTTTGCGTTTCGTAACTCGTAATAAGGGCTCTGGTTGTCATCAGTCTGCCGATAGACTTATTTATCCCCTTAATCTTTTACCGCTACAGTAGCGTTACAATTTACTATCGCATCACAGAAAAAAAATTTAGGATGTTTCGGACAAGAGTAGACAGCTCGTAGTCACTTTTTTCTATTTTCTTTGTTTGCCTTCTTTTGTGAGACACCTAGACTCATGTCTCATTCATGTAGTTTCTAGGGAAATTATTATCCCATTGTTTTTTCTTAGATAAATTCCACAAACTTGTAAATCAAATTGTTGTGAGGAGTTTAGCATCTTTTTTGTTTTTCGTCAAAGTGTAAGCTTGTGTTGCACGCACATGCTATTGGGCATGTAGGCTTCAGACAGTTTATCACAGTTTACGTGGTTAGAATCTTATCATGCTAAAGATGAAATTATTTGACATGCAAATAAATTTAGAGAGCTTAACAAACACTTTAAGGAATTCTAAAACAATTTGAAAAAATTACTTCAAATCTTTTACACGCTTCACTTTTTTATAGCAACACATACCACATACAAAAAAAAAAAAATTTAATTTTTTTTTTATTACGTTCTTTGGACCACTAACCCAAATGTTATCTTAACCCTTAAATTGGCTTGCGATCATTTGTGTTCGTCTTACCGTTAAATTGCTACACCAATCCGGCTCAAAACAAAATAAATTGTGTTACTGAGCCATCCTATTTGCGACGAAAAAGAATTTCAACACGTAATTGAATCTTATTTGCTGCTGAATCGAATTACCATGACTAACATTTAAATTATTTGTTATGTGAAGCCACATTAGTTTCATATTGCGAATGCTGTAGCATAGATAATAATTCTTCCAATTGAAATTGAAATTAAATGAAAATAAACGATGAGTTTATATCACTGAAAAAGAACTGTTTCTTATGGAAGCTACTAGGGCTTAGAATGAAGAATTTAATGGAGTCTATCATTTTTGCTGCGAATTAGTTTTACAAATATTTATGGTCCTTCCTCAACAACAATAATTGTTCAGGCAGTTGGCAAAAAGTTTGAAGATTTTAGTAGACGTGAACACTTATTCTCTGTTCAGAAATAACTGTCGGTACAATTCTTATAGGAGAACTGTTTTGCAGCCTTTATACTTCTTATACTCCAGCAAAGCTTATGTCAAAAATGAGCCATGAAAGTGTACTAGAAAGCTGAGCCATAAAAATAATAATTGAAATGCATTTTCTTAGACTGAAGAGCGAATATTCTTTCTTCCTGTACTGTCAATCTTTTTTGAACTGGGACTGTGTTACAAATAACGTTTATCGTAAAAAAAAACCCTCGTTATCGTTGCGTTGTGATTACAGTATACGATATTCGGTGTCATTTACGATCGCTATCGACTGTAGTCTTTCATCGTTCTGACATTTTCATAGTTACATTCTCGTTATTCATAAATCGGTCTATGTCATGGCCATCGTTGTTTTAGGTTTCGTATTTTACACCGCGTACGAAGCGTGTAAAAGATTCGTAATATTTCGCCAGATTATAACGAACACAGATTTTATCTGCGATATCATCAAACAAGAAGTCAGCCTTGAAAACTCCATTGTGTGTTTTGTTTTGTTTGTACTAAACTCTAAATACTAGAATGTTACGTACCAACTTAAATCTCACATTTAGTTCAATCAAAAAGCAGGAAAAATACGAGTATATTCGAATAGAGTTTGGTTGAATGTTATGTGATTGTCACAATCGATCAAAACATTTGAACAAATATTTTCTCAAAGACTTTTGTTTCTACAAGTGTCTTTAAAGATCCATAAACACACATCGTATCAACGGTACATCTGAGTAAGCATTTAATATGAGTAATCGAAAACAAATAATAACAAAGTGTCAAACAATTCGAATTTAATATTGAATAAGATGGCGTCATAAGGTCAAAATACATTTTGTGAAATTCAGAAACAGAAAGTGTTGTTAGGAAAAATGCAAAGCAGGTTTTAATAATTATTTGGAAATCTTCGTTTGCTCGAAACTTATTACTCCTTTAAAAGTGCGCATTTGCATTGATTGAGAGTTAGAGTTAGTTAGTTAGAATTAAGCCTAAGCGTAATGCCATCGTGTTTGAGTGTTGTGTATGTATGTAGCTGTATTTTTCGTACGCCCAAAGTATGTAAATTTGTATCTAAGACTTGAAAGGTACTTCTTGTTAATACTTCTTCTTTTAAATAACTCTTTGTTTAACTTAAGGTTAAGCTTAGTTTTAGTCTTTCTTTTTTATGCCGTCTTCAGGGCAGGGTTTACTTGTATCCTTGTTTGCGTATCTACCCACTACATAAGCTCATATCTAGTTTCGTTAAGTTTTCATTTAATTTCTCAAACGCAATATAATAGGCGATTTGACTTGAAATTTTCATACAGAATATCGACACATAAGAAGGCATTTACTCAGTGGGCACTGAACGACTTTAGTTGTATTCTTTCAACTTCAACTTTTGTCATTTTCTGAAATTGAAAATTAAGCTGGTATGAATCAACTGACAAATTTTTCAATTCAAAAGTTGACTCTGAATTTTGATTGAAGAAATTCAAGTCGACAAGTTTGTTGTTTTAAACGACTAATGTGATTCCATGTTATACATAAACCGTGTTTTATTGGGAATTTTTTTATTCACTTCACTTAGGCGCTCAATTATACAACTTTATTCCATAAACTCCATTTACCAGCCATCCCTGTTGTTCACTTCTGCAAGTGACTTATTTTTGTCCACTTACGTTGTTCACTTTAGAGTTGTTGTTTTTCCATGTGCGATGTCTTGCGATGTTTTTCTAAAGTGAATATGAATTCCCAATGAAACTCATAACGTGCTACTAAACAGCTACTAAGTCTTAGCATAAAATTTCCTTTGCTGTCTTTGACTAGTTAGCGATATTTGGCTCAATCTTATTTTGTTCAAATTTTCTTCCTTTTCTTCTTCTGCTTCTTCATCTACTTCTTCTTCTCTGTTATCGACTTCTTTTTCTTCCTCTTCTTCTTCTTCTTTTTCCTCTTCTTTTTCTTCCTCTTCTTCTTCTGCTTTTTCCGCTTCTTCATCGACTTCTTCTTCGTCATTGACTTCTTCTTCATCATCGACTTTTTTTTTCATCTTATCTGTCAAATTCTTCTTCTTCTTCTTCTTCTTCTTTTTCCTCTTCTTTTTCTTCCTCTTCTTCTTCTGCTCCTTCTGCTTCTTCATCGACTTCTTCTTCTTCATCAGCGACTTCTTCTTTTTCATCTTCTCTGTCAAACTCTTGTTCTTCTTCTCTTTTGTCGACTTCTTCTTCTTCCTCTTCTTGTTTTTCATCTTCTCTGTCAGATTCTTCTTCTTCTTTGGCTTCTTCTGCGTCTCATCGACTTCTTCTTCGTCATTGACTTCTTCTTCATTATCGACTTTTTTTTCATCTTATCTGTCAAATTCTTCTTCTTCTTCTTCTTCTTTTTCCTCTTCTTTTTCTTCCTCTTCTTCTGCTTCTTCGTCGACTTCTTCTTCTTCATCAGCGACTTCTTCTTTTTCATCTTCTCTGTCAAACTCTTGTTCTTCTTCTCTTTTGTCGACTTCTTCTTCTTCCTCTTCCTCTTCTTTTTCATCTTCTCTGCCTTTGGCTTCTTCTGCTTCTTCATCGACTTCTTCTTCGTCATTGACTTCTTCTTCATCATCGACTTCTTTTTCTTCATCTTATCTGTCAAATTTTTCTTCTTCTTCTTCTTCTTCTTCTTCTTCCTCTTCTCCTTCTGCTTCTTCATCGACTTCTTCTTTTTCATCTGCTCTGTAAAATTCTTCTTCTCTTTGTTCAACTTCTTTTTTTTTTCTTCCACTTCTTCTTCTGCGGCTTCTCCTTCATCATAGACTTCTTTTTCTTCATCTTATCTGTCAAATCCTTCTTCTTCTTCTTTGTTTTCGACCTTCATCCACATCTTTTTCTTCATTATAGACTTCTTCTTCGTCTTGTTCATAAATTAACAATGCTACGAGTATTACTGTCAAGTTACACTAACCATATCTTATGGGTTTCGCTCTATGCTTCTGGAGACCTGATCCCTGAACTTAGAAAACATTCCTTATGTGCTGATTTGGCTTAGGACTTCTGGGTCATAACTTGAGTAGATTTTGGAATTGGAATTGATTACTGCTTCTGTAGACTTCTTTCCTTGACTTGACAAACCGAATCGTCCGTTCCGCTATTTCAAAGTTTCACAGAGGAAGCCCGATGGAATGGCTTTGAGATTACAATAAACTCTTGAAAAATAAACCTCATTTACCTCAGTTTAGTGCAAATCTCAACCTCGGCTAATGGTATGCTCCTTTCGATAGACCTGCTCATCTTGCAGTTTTCGGGGATAAAATCCGAAGTTTGGATAAAGTCGATTAATCCCAAACTTCTTTTTGTGTTGTTCAATTATGTTCGGATGAATTTTTTTTTTACCGGTGGCGCACCCTACGATCGGATCACTGATATGAAGCAGTTAAGTTGACGAGCTGTGATCCCTTCGAGCTCGCGAATGCTCGTAGTACCGAAAAATTAGCATTTTTGTCTTAACCAGTTCCCGAATTGTCACAGAAGCAATCGAACAATTTGATCCTCACTGTCTTCGCATGCAGTACGTGACTGAATCTAGTCACTTCTTGGTCGATAACTGATGTTGCAATTTGCCCCCAGAATAAACGACGCAGTGTTCTGAAGGAAGAGCAAACAAGAGGTTAGGTAACTAGAACATTAAGGCAAAATGTAAAATGAGATTGTTTGTTCATACAAAAAATATATACATATTTTACTGCTTTGTTTTGTATTTGGTGCAATACGTGTGCACTGTTAAACAGTCAACTATATTTCCTACTGTACAAGGCATTTTAATTTAAGTGTCTTCTTTTGTGAATGTTTCTGTGAACTAATTTCACATTCATTTTCCATATACTACTCCCTAATTTACTCGTGAAATATGTCACATCACGAACTAATTCATATGCATTTCCTTATAAGCACGAGATAATCGTATATTCAAAAACAAAACCCTTTTTTTTCGTGTGAAATTTTCGTTTGAAAGTAAAAAAAACCAGTGACTCAAACGCCATTGCGTGATGTCTCCATTAAAAGTATGTTCGTTTGTTTGTTTGTTTGCTTTTCCTTCTTTCCTGTAAAATTACTAAAGCAAACAATAGATCTGCACTTTCGAATGCGTGCAGTCGAGTTAGTTGCTCCATATTAAACTTTTATTATCAAATCGTGAACGTTACTTATTTATTTTTGCATAGGTACAACTTCTCCTTTCAGTCCATTTGATTCATCTCAACAGAAATATAATTAACACGTCAAAGTTGTCGTTGTTGGCAGACACCTTTTTGACGTATAATCTGTGTCTTTCATTTGAGTAGCACAATTAAAGAGAAAACGCCAAGCAAAATGTGTACCAGTATAAAGATTAGATAGGTTTACTAAAACAATGTAAACAAGAGTCAATCATCATTTTTTTGTATTTCGCAATGAGTTCTTAGAATCGTTGGTGTATAAATAACTTCTTGCACTTATAACCTGTAATTACAAAAAAATAGAATTAAAATACACCTCATTCGATCGTAAAAAATTTGAATTTTTATTTGTGTACAGAGTACAAATCGATAGCTCGATATTTGTTGGAGGCAATTCACTTTTACTTATCTTTACTACGAGGGGTCGCTATTGTATCTATCTTCTACGTTTTGATTCTTATCTTAATCAAAACAACAACAAAAACAAAATTTAGTGAGAGTAGCAAATCAAGCTTGCACATTTCACCACACAGAGTAGAAGGGTTGGATTTGAAGTAATTTAACCAAGCAAACATAATTTTAAAAATTAAGCAAACATATTGCAAAAACAGAGAAGTAAAACACATAGAAGCACTGCTATCGATTTTATTTTTCAATTCCCAGTAAGTGTTTACTGGATTGAATATATAAGCTCGTATGGCTGATTACACCATTTTGATGTAATCAAGGGCGAAGCAATCAGCAAAGTTCAATCCAATCAATTTTTCATAATTCTACTTCGATACAATCTGCTATCAAATATTTGAAATTACACTTTTATACCCCGATTCTCTCCAAAAGGCACATCGTTGTAACTTGGTAAAATCAGATCCCAAGTTGAGTAGTGTGTGAAAGTTGTGATTTCCTTGAAACGCGTTGTTCATTGTGATGATTAGATAAAATTAAGCTCTAAGTCAGTTTGTTTTGATTATTTTACTGTCTTAACTTTCCATCTTTAAAATTAAATAATAACCAGTCAATCCCACACTTTATTTGGCAGCAACAAAATAGAAAAGCATATAACCTAAAGAGCTTTTTAAATAAAAAATAAAAATAAATAAATGGTGCAACAGAGCGGGGAGCCCCTGGGCCTAGCGCAATTCTCACAACCATGCCTTTTGAGGGAATGGAGGGGACCTACAATTTGCTGCCGATTCCGAACGGCTAATTGAGAAAGCGCTTTTCATGGCAATGAATTTACTAACGGAGGACTTGCCAATTCCTCGCGAAAGGCGATACCCGTTGAAAAACATTTTTGCCTCTGCTGGGATTCGAACCTCTGGGTTAGCAGGTGGACATGCTAACCATCACGCCACGGGTACCACAGCTCGTTAAATACTCAAACAAAAATGTTCAAAAAATTTAGTTTTTTTTTTTTTAAGAAAACAAAAAACCGTATAACTAAAAGAGCTCGTTAAATATGCCAACGTGGTGTGAGAAAAATCGATTCGAAATCAATTTTAGATCAAAACACTCGAACTTCATTGCAACTTCACAGATTTGGGGTATAAAGTGTTGATAGATGTTTCGAGTATTTTAAGTATGCTTCTCGCAAACACTCGAACCTAGTACGCCACACGCGAAGCCCCGCTCTTGAACAGTGATCAAATAATATTCAAAGTTCTTTTGAATTGATGGTACTCGAAAAATCAATTAATTAACGGAGTTGTATCCCAAGTGGACACAATCATAAGAGTAATTCATAGAGAGTTGACTTGTTGCTCTCCTAATTTCCAATTGATAAACATTTAATGAAGAAAAATATGAAATCGAGACGGTTCCAAAATTAATTGCGGAAAAATGTATCTCAAATGACACCCGAGAGTACCTCTTGAGAGTTTTGTACTTTGAATTGAAAATATACATACATAGGGTGGACCAACAAAGTTATGGAAACCTCGGAGCCCAATGCGTTTCAAGGACCTAAAATTGTATTGAAGTTGGAAAGCGTTTTTTTGGTTAGTATGTCAGTGTGTTTACTCTCGAAGGACTTAGCAGTTCCTCGTGGCAGACTATACCCGTGAAATACATCTTTTTTCTTTGATATTTCTGAGATTCGAACATTGAATCTCCCAGGCAGACATGCTAACCATCACGCTACGGGCACTATCCCAAGTATTGTTCCGACGATTTAAACACAACATCAAAGGTGCCACAACAACTGCTATAGGTTATCTAATCTAAATTATAAAGGGCCAACTATAATACAGTAAGCCGAGCTTAGGCTAGTGTCAAAAACCAGATGAAAAGTTTCCGAAAGTGTTCGTTAAAAAAAGCAACTATAATGGGTTCTGGCTACTTAACATGTAAACATGCGTTGAGCTGAGTTGAGTTAATTTGATACCACAGAAGAGATATACAAGAGGGCAAATCACACCACACAATGTAGACAAATGGAAATTGCGGGGCAAGAGAAGTGTTGGTTTTCTCCCTTCTTTTCTTCCTTTATGGTTGATACGCTTTAAATTTGACATTTACGTAAATTCGAGCCAATCCAATGGCTCTTGCTTAATTGCCCAAAAGTTAACGAAATTTAACGAAACTGAGTAGAAAGTCTATTATGGTTAGTGTTGTATAAAACAGTGTATTGCCTCGTTCGCTTCAGTAGGCGTAAGCTCGGCAAAGTGCATTATATTTGGCCCTTAACATATCATTGCCTTTAAACAAAAATTTTTAAAGGAGACATTTTTTCGAAGCATGAATTTAATTAAAACGTGAACGCTTCGTTGAGTTATATTTTTCTATGCATTATAAATAGGACTAGTCACTAGAGTGGCATCTGCCATCTATTTTACACTTTTACTCTATCCCTCTTTATTTTAGCTGCTACCACCTCACCACTGGTGGGGAAAAGCATTAGCAAAGTCTTGTTCCTTTTCCAGCGTTGCGAGCATCGTGCTCTTGAAAGGATCACAGTTTTCCCACTTAAGTGCTCTACCCTAGTGATCTGGTCGTGCGGACGACTGCGTTGACCTCAAAATACGTTGGTGAATCTCTCGGGCTCGGATTGTTCCTGTCTAAGGTCAACCAACCAACATTAGCAGGAACCCAATATTAAAATATGACCACAAAAATACAACTTTTCTACGTTAAAATGACGTCGTAACCAAAGCACTCTTTATAAAGCTCGATCTTTATAAAAAATAAAAGATGTTGTTGATACCTTCTTCAACCATAAATGCTATGTTGTATTTGGGGCAATCTCAGTGCTCGATTTCATCTTGGGAACTAAAAAGAACACTTTCAGAAACTGTTCTTCTTCTCTTAGTCAGGATTGGTGTGTTGTTATTGAAGTCATCTGTGTGCTTATTTGTGAAAATAGTTATGAGCTGCCGAGACAACATAATCTCCGCCTTTATATAGTCTTAAGAGTTTCTATTGAGCCTTAAAACGTCCTAATCAAAAAAAGAGTTAAGATTTAAAAATTTGATTAATCTGAAACCTCAGCAACGTAGTTTGTGCTCTAATCGGCCAGAGATGTGCCGTCTTACGTTTCGGCGTCAGAAGAACCTTTTTCTCTTTCTGTCTCTTTTACTGTCTAACTCTCTCTCTCTCTCTCTCTCTTTTATTGTCTAACTCTCTCTCTCTCTCTCTCTTTTATTGTCTAACTCTCTCTCTCTCTATCTTTCTCCCTCTCTTTCCTTCTCCCTTCCTTCCTCTCTCCCTATCTCCCTATCTCCCTATCTCCCTATCTCCCTATCTCCCTATCTCCCTATCTCCCTCTCTTCCTCTCTCCCTCTCTCCCTATTTCCTTCTCTCTCAATCTCTCCTCTCCCTCTCTCCGTCTGTTTTTCTTTGTCGGTCTTTTTTACTCTGTGTACCTCACTCTTTCCTTAATTCTCTCTTCCACTCTGTATCTTCTTATTTCTTTAGCTCTTTCTACCTCCATCTTCTTCTAGCCCTTCCTGCCTCTCTCTCTCTGTCTCCGGTTTTCATAAACAAATTGATTGCCATTCTATTTCGATAGAAAATTGCATATCCTCTTTGTATCTTAAACTCAATAACAAACTCAGAATAATCTCTGAGAAAATATACACCTGGCTTACCTCGAGCTGTCGCTTCATTCGATTGCTAACAAAGAGTAAGGCTAAGTAAAACTTAATTGACTGGGTAATTGAAAAAAAAAACAGTCCTTTTTCAATTCGAAACACAACATACCCTATGCAAAGTGTTTCGAAAACACCAAACAAACAAACAAAAAACAGGTTCACCAACAAAAAAGAATATGATATATACCGTTATACAGTATATATTTGCATGTGTATTATAATAATCGCAATTTTTGTTAATAAGACTTATAAGTAATAATAAATAATAACATATCATTGTTATCTTCACACATTCCCCATGTATGACAAGAGAGAGCCACAACGCTGTCGCTGAAGATTTTCGGTTTTGATTTATTTTTACATACCTACATACATTTATTGTATCTACTACGTATACAGTATTTGTTTTTTTTTTTTTTTGTTTTACTGTCTGTTCTGCTGTTTTAACCCACCTGACTGAATTTGTTGCCCGTTGAACAGTAGTAGCAGCAGAACAGTGGGTTAATACCTTAGACTCATAAATGTTAAAGTTTAGTTGAAATCATTGTGTTAACGTGTTGACGTTGGGTTAGAGTTAGTTTTTTGTGTTGCTAAATCGAACTCAAACTTAATATACAATATTTTGAAAAACAAAACAGCAAAATGAATAAAAAAATTATAAAAAATTATCAACGTGACAGGAGCTTTAGCTTGCCGCATTTTGTTCATAGTTTAAACAAAAGTGTTAGTATTTTTCAATGAAAATAAACATAATTCTACAAGTTTTGACACTCAAATGGAGGTGTGTGTGCGTGTGTCTGTCCGTCCACTAGTGTCGTGGCTGGGGGTTATTAGTGATGGCTTTTTAAACAAACTAAGTTGTTACCCAGTTTTTATTTATTATAAAAACGCGTGATGCATTGAGAGACTGTGTTTATTTGCGTATTTGTTGAGGTGGGTTTTTTGTCTACTACCAGCCAACGAATGGGTCAAGATTCCTTTCGAAAGTACATTTTCCAAGTGCAAGTGTATAGGAAATTATTATTTATGGCAACATGAGTGTCCATCGTGGCTTTTTTTTTGTAGAGTTGTGGAACACTTAAAAAGAATTTGAAAATCAACCTAATTTCTCACTGACAAGTGTCAATTAGCTATAAGTGTGTCGATTAATCAAACTAGCTTACTGTGGACTTCGATATGTCATTTGTGTGCGGTTAGATTGTGTGTGGTAAATTTTTGAAATACCCCAAGTGTTTGGAATAGTCTTCATCGATTTTTCATTGTCACATAGTTTTCAATCCTTCTTTAGCGGATGTCAATCATGATTTGTCATGTCAGAGTGAAACGTTCCATTTGTTTAGAATTTGTCAAAAGATCGATTCTTGGTTTTTGCCAAATATGTAGGTATTTGTCTTAGGCTTTATTCCTCCATTAATCGGCCAGAAACAGGTTTATATTTTTTTCTCTCAAAGAACACGGATGTTTATGTTGTTTATGAGAACTTTTAGTCATTTATAAATTGAACACGGAATTGTTTACCATGCGTTTTGTTTTTACTGATAAATAAAATAATAATTAATTGTCTAGTTGTCTGGGCCGTACGTTATTCTAATTGAATTTACGATCTGGCCGAGCATTGTAGCCTTCAAGATCATTAATCAGGTGACTTGCAAGTAGTGGGTATGTAGCTTTCATCGAAAACTTTGAAACAAGAGGAAAAAAATTATTACACAATGTGCCTTTGGCATTAGTCAAAATTATCACAATTTCATTTGACAATGTTTTCTTAATCGACGGAGTTTTTTTCTTTTACCATTGCTTGTTTACAATCACGAGTTTTAAAAATCAAGAAAGTTCTACTCCGTATAGCGTGCTGTCCATGGCGTAGTGGTTAGCATCTTTATATCGTAGGTGTTCGAGGTGCGAATCTAAAAAGCATCCAATGTTTTCTCACGGGTATCGCCTTTCGCGATGAGTTGGCAAGTGTCTTTTGAATTAGCCTTTCGGAATAGGCAAAAGTCCTCCAAGAGTAGTTACAATGTCATATGAAATGTCTTTTGAATTAGCCGTTCGAAATCGGTGAAAAGGTGTAAGTATTTGACATGATTTTGGTCCCAAGGCTCCCCGAGGTTTGATGTGCCACCCTTTTCGTTTATTCAATTTCTTTACTTGATATCTTGGTGCTAGTGGCATAATGGTTGGCTTGTCTTCTTGTTACGTGGCAGGTTCAAGGTTCGAGTCCTAGGAACATAAAACCTGCATCAGATTTCACGAGGAATTAACAATTTTGACCGATAGTAATTTCATGCCATAAAAGCGCTTTCTCGATTAACCGCCTGGAATCGAAAAAAAATTGTAGGTCTCTTTCATTCTTTCAATAGGTATGGTAAAGAGAAATGTGCTACACCCCGGGGTTCCCAGCTCTCTTGCTCCAGTTTTTTTATTTATTTTATTTACTTGGTATCGAATGCATAGTTATATCTTCCAGTCTACATTTTCAATGCTTTGGCTATCATCATATAAAATGCTTTGGTCACATTCTAATCATGGTGTGGTAATGAGGTCCACAATACTAAAATGGCCAAGATTCTACCACATCTAGGAGTATGTTAGCGACCACTTCAATTTAATCACGATGTCCCCACCTCCCTTTCTTATAATGCTAAGCAAAGCGTGAGCACAAACAACTAAAAGAAACACGAAGGACAGTAGTTGTCATATCTCGCAGCATTCTTTTCTACACTTTTTACACCAAAATATATACCCAGGTATTAAAACCTCGCGAGCAAAAGACAGTTCTCTCTGCTTTCAGAACTTCGCCAATAGCTGTTTTAAAACATTCAAAGCCTGTATCCCCTGTTGACGCGTTCGTTGTTTTTCAGAATGCCCTGGTATCTGACATCGTTGATGATTGCTTTTGGATTGATATATCTCTTGTTCGATATTATTATTTCCCACTCGATTATTTGATACACTTCAGAGTTTGGCTTTTCTTCAAGACTATCGGGGCGTTAATGATATAATAATAGTTGAAGCATGTGCTTGTTGAAACACTTTCATCTTGATTGGAAAAAGACATCGTCGGGTAATAATTTCTTGCTAGAAAAATTTAATAAATCTCAGGGAAAACTCTCAAAGGTTTTCTCTTGCCGAGATGAGGCCTGCTCAACAGAATATTCATACATCAGGAACTTCGTCTTCTTGCTTGGTTATATTTTTTTTGTACCAAATTTAAGGACAATAATGCATATCTGTTAAACTTCATTAAAACAAATTTTCACTTCGGTGTTGATCCCAAGCAAAAGGTGAACCAGGAACCAGGGTTATGTGTTTTTGGCATTACTGCTTGCGTTATCATGCAAATTAGTACCACAATTCGACATTCTTTCATCAGTATTTGAACGAAATGAAGTCAATAAATGATCAGCAGACTGGTGTTGTGTAATATGGAACGAATTTTGAAGAGAAAATGGTGTTCACTCACTCGATCACTGTTGCTGTAATTCGACCACAGATTCCGGTAGAGTGAATTTTATTGGGGTAGACAAAATAGCATTTTCTCCCATTTCAAAGCCCAGCTTAAACAATAATACGATTTCGTCCTAAGCGTAATGCACGAGTTATCTGGGAGCCTAATACTCCGATTGCAGTATCTTTCCCCAATCCTTTTCTTTGTATGGTGCTTGTTGCTGTTGACCTAAAGCAGGTTAGTCCTGTTTTACTGGCGTTAACATTCAGATTCCACTTTAGAAGTATTTGAAGTATTTTATATGTCTAAGAAGTTGTCGTGTGCTCTACGGGTAGCTCTTCTCGTTGATGCAAATTTTAATAGAATAGCTCGCATGAAGCTTTGTTTTAGTTCCGATTGTGTTCTTCGATAAATCACATATACTATACTCTTTTATTGTAACCAAAAAACCTTAATGTAAAAATTATTTTAATTTTCGCAATTGTTTCTGTCGGGAAGCACACCTTGGGATAGTTTCGGTTAAGGTTGCTACCGAGAAAACGACCGACGCACTTAGCGCAATACTAAATCCATTGTGATACCACATGAGAATTTCAAGCATTACTTTTCTATTTAAACCATTTTCAGCTTTCTATAAAGCGGTGAAAGTTACGGATCTCTAAGAGCTCTCCCAAATATATTTAATGTCTTTAAGAGAGGGTAGAGCATGTGCAGAAAAGGCAGGGCGCAGGTTCATCTCCCTTTTCATCTTTGCAGCTTCCTCAAAAGTCTTTTGATGGGAGATTGAGTCTTGCGGGATGTCTACCAAAGAGACAAGTGTCTATTTTTAATCTCGATTATGGAGCTGAGGTGCATTCAAAGCCATAACATACTTTTAGTACATTTTAGATCCAGGTTTGGCCAGATCGCTTTTTGGTTGAAAGTTAAAGGACACCTAACATTTAATTTTGGATATTGAAATCAAAAAAGTTAAACTCAGAAATAAATTACAATTTATTCCAACACATCGAAGAAAATTGTATTCCGATCGGCAAAGATGATCGGACAGACTAAAAAAGTATGGTCTCAGTTGAGTTCCTTGGGGTAATCCTGCCTTTCCACTTTTATGCTCTAATGATTTCTTAGTGAAAATGTGTTTAGAATTTTTAATAATATTCATTAAACACCGAGAGAATTCGAAGATTCATCAGTCTATAGATGAGCCTTTGATACCTGCATTCATTTTTTTTTTCTTTGTTCTCTCCATTTTATTCAGGTTATGTTGCTGTTAAGTTCTACTAAAGGGCTGGTCGATATGTTTTGTTTTCCATAGGCCTATAGCACATACAACTCTTTTGGACTTGCGATTTTATGCCGGTTGTGTCGATAAATGTGATTCACTGTTTGGACAACCAGCATAAAATCAACCCTTTATAATCTGTGTGTGTATGCAACTGTACTGGCAATTCGTTTTCCCATCTCTGATCCAAGCAAAGCAATTTAACCTTTTTCAGTAGAAAGATTTCATGTCCTCGTCGATGCAGCAAAGCATCAGTGGTAGTGGGTTAGCCCTGTACACTTCCACATTTTCACTGTCTAAAGAAAAATGTTCTTTGTGGGAAAATACTGGCCGTTGTCCAAAATGATAGTGAATACACTGAATAAATTCTTTAATTCTGGCTTCTTGGAGTTTTGAACTCACTTATCCCTTTTTGGCTAAAATATGATAAATGATATTCTTTCAAAGTTTTCTTGCTGCACTTTTGTTTCCACTTCCCTCACAGTTTTCTCGACATCTCCAGGTCTGAAGAGCTCCTTTCTGTTTTAGCTGATGGCTGTAGAGTTTTTACGACATTGAATGCAATAAAAAATCATTTCTTCCTGCACATACTAAACATAAATCTCCCTAAATCTCATAATACTCTACTATTTCGTTCTTCTTGTCTTCATTCTACTCTCCCGTCGTCTCCATTTAAACTATTTAGAACCTTTCTCTACAACTCATTGTAAGCTAATTAGTGTTTTTTTTTTATGTACCTTCTCTTAGTTAGATCGATATTCTATTAATTTTCGTTTGCAAAAAAAAAGTACATTTAGAACTCTCCCAAGCAATACGAAAGTCTCCACTACACCACAAAACCACTCCACAATATATATACTCGTATAATACACTCGCTGCTAGTATTTAAATGTATAGATGTATATAGTTTTTTGAGTTGAACCTTTTCTTTGAGAACTTTTTTGATTTTTTGTTGTAGTTCACAAAAAAGAAAAAAAAAAGTTGTACACAAACACTTGAACACATAACACTTTAATAATATCTTTCCAAAGACCTTAACTAATGTGACAATTTTTTGTTTATAAATGAAATAGGTCCTGTCTATGAGTACAGATGAATACAGAAAAGCATCGCTCTTTACAACTGGATCGTTTGATTTGGACTTCCCAATTCCTGACTTGATTGGAACGACAGAAATTCTAACAGAAGAACACCGGTAAGTTTTGAAAATGATTCTTCTTTCTCACATAATTGAACACTTCTAACCTATTTTTGTATTTTTTTAGCGAAAAATTATGTACACACCTACCTGCAAGAGCCGAGGGCTATTCTTGGTCATTAGTTTTTAGCACATCGCAGCATGGTTTCTCATTAAATTCTCTCTACAGAAAAATGCAAAGGCTGGAAAGTCCTGTGCTAATTGTTATCCAAGACACCGATCATAATGTAAGTTTCATACATAAGACTAGAGGGTTGACTATAATTGAATTGTTTTATTTTTTAAGGTTTTTGGAGCTCTGACATCTTGTTCACTTCATGTATCCGATCACTTCTATGGTACCGGAGAGTCATTATTGTACAAATTCAATCCCAGTTACAAAGTATTCCATTGGACTGGTGAAAATTTGTATTTCATCAAAGGCAATGTGGATTGTTTGTCAATCGGTGCTGGAGAGTAAGTTTCATTTTATTTTTATTTTGTTTAAGTATTTCTCGTATAAATTTAGAAAGCCTCATACATCAAATGATGACAAAAGATGCGATGTTTCTTGTCAAAGATAATGGATAACCTTAGTTAAAGATCAAAGTATCAACAACACTTATGCGGTCATTATCGAGTGGTTGAACATTGAAAGTACTCAATCAATGTTCTGTCAAGTGTTTTTGAAATGTTCGTAGCTTACCTAGGGATAAGTGATAAAATGACTGTGTCGATGTGCATTAAAACCAGAAGGCGATCAGTCACAATCAGTCATCAGAAATGATACGATATTTCAAGTTCATATGTAACTAACCTCTGCTACTGCACGGGTATTTTTGGGCGTAATGTGCCTTTTCGCAATTTCTGTTTGCGGTTGATATATCTGTCTATGAATTTGTACACATTTATCGTAGGTTTAACTCCTTGAGGCACTCATGCGACGAGATAAATGCCCGCTCTGCTGAAAAGTATTATTCCCGTCATACGTTTGCAGTATTGCCAAACTAGAGCTACTTGCGTTAATGGGAAGTTTTTGATTTAAAAAATCATAATTGACAATATTTGCGTGTTACTTCACAATTAGATCACTAGTGTAAAACAGACAAGAGGAAGATCAGGGATCCTATTAATCACAATGCTCATAGTCCTGTTAGAAAAAGGGATCGTTATAGCAAATACGTAAAATTATATATTTATTCTTAGACTAAATTTATCATCCATTACGGAAAATAATTCTGTATGAATTTGTAGTTTCTGGCAGCGTAGATGAAGTTATTTGCTTCGTGCATTTCATCTGGGTCTTACAATGCCTTATGAATATAAATTGCACAGCCGGGAAGCAACCAAACAGTCAGCATACTAAAACATAAAGACAGTGCTGTGTGGAAGATTTTAGAGCACCTCAGTTATTTGCTTTACGACCTTTTCTTCAAAAGAAATTCTAAGGTTTGTCTACAATGACAATACTTAATAAAATAGAGGTGCTGAAAGAAGTAGATCTAACCTCTCATTTTTGTCTTTCGCCCTGATATTATCTGCTTAAGTCAGATGTACTGATGTCCATCCGTATCATGTGGGTTCCCATGGAGTTCTGATTTATTTTAAAACAGTTAAAGTATTTTTTAGTTTAAGATTCAACCGTAGAATCTGTAGTGTCAATTATTGTTCGTTCAGTCTCTGTCATTACCAAATTTAAGAAAACTTTGCTGGTGGCTTAGTTATAGAGAGTTCTTTTCAAGACTCCGTGCAAGACATGATGAGTTTTTGAAGAGTTTGAAATATTTTTCACATTCACATTCTCCTTAAACCCGTCATAGGGTCACTGAGATTTTGTAACAATATTTTTAGATTTAGTTTAGAAAATGGTTTCTGTGCGTTGCTGTACATGAATACAGTGAAAACTTTATAAGCTTAAGCAATAGGAGCAGGTCTTGGAGTAAAGAACTCTGTGTCATATTTCCAGTTCGTTAAATTATTTAAGTCAAAAAATTTTGTTTTCATGCAAATGCACACGAAGTTTTAGAGCCATCTTACTCGATTGCAGATGTTGGTCTTTTCGGCACGATGTGATATGAAAAATATCTTCTATAAGTAACACACAACTGCAGAACACGCTCACGTCAGCTATAAGCCATCTTCATCCATTTGTAACATTGAACTGATGATGATTTTGCTAGATGTCCCACTGCTCAAATCCGTTGTAGACAAAAGGATTCCGTGAACTTTAATGAGTAAATATTTGAGTTTGCGCAAAAAAATCATGTTCCCTCAAAAAAAGGTGTCTTTTTAACTGCCTCGCTGTATTTCGAATACTGCCATAAAGCTGTTGTAGGGTTCTTAGTTTCTTACCTATTTTTTTTTTTTTTTTTTGCTGACTGTGTGGTCTACAATTGTACACTGCCAAAAAAGGCTCCGATTTTAGTATCCAAATAGTGTTCAAATTATAGGAGAACATGTAACTTTTAATATTCATTATAATTGAAACGGTATCTAATTGATTAAAAAAAATTAGAACTCGTAGACGAAAATAACTCATTGCGATCGTAGACCACGCGCGGAGGGTTAAATAGCTGGTGCCCGTGGCTTACTGGTTACCATGTTGACCTGTTGCGTAAGAGTTTATGATTCGAATCCATAAAATGCCCTCGCAAAGAATTTTCAAATACTCCGACAATAATTGCACTGCTTCGAAAATCTCTTTCTCATTCAACCTTTCGGAATCGGTTAAGTCCGAGATTCTCCAAGCTATGTTCCGCCACCCTGTTTTTTAATTTATTTTGACCGCTAGTAAGACAAATAAGAGTGAGAGAAGTGATCCCTTCAGTTGTAAAGGAAGAAGAAGAAAAGTAAGGTTCCAGTAAAGTCGAAACTTTCCACTTCTCTAGCAGGACACATCGTTTTGACTTGATGTTTATCGAGAATCGGTCGATATCATTTTCTTTAGTTTCATTTATTACACTAGAAACGATACTAGGGTTACCCCACAACCACACATGCCCGACACAACTGAGATTTTGAATTTGGACAAAATATTGCGAACAATAGTGCAAAAATACGCAGTCATCTAACTTCGTTTCTACGAACATTTACTCGTAGCCATTTTGACAAAAACTTATTTAATGTGCCCATGACCATGACCTAGACACTAATTTGATGAAGAATTCAAAACAAAAATCTCACCATAAAATCTAATTTTAGCTATCTTCCATACACCACTACTTAATGTTCAACAATGAAAGTAAAATAAAAAAAAAATTTCGAAAGATTAACACATTTGTTTACTAATTCTACCATAAAAATTAGATTTTGTTTTGAACATGAAGACACGAAGAATAATTAAAATCTTATCTAAATAAAGAATGTTTTTTTTCTAAACACGATTAAGATTAGGACATTTATATACTTTGTTGATGTTTGAGAAAGGCAATGGTAGGGGACGTTCAATATTGAAGGTGAAGTGTAGGTGACGTTAAAAGTTACTTCCTATATAAACTAGAACGATCATCTTTTTCGTTGGATGTTTTCAGCGTTTTTGTTTTGCGATCATTTGCATTGATTTTAACATCATCAGTCATCTGTCTTGCATAGAAAGAAAATATGTAGTTCTGTTTACAGGTACAATCTGTCTATTTCTTTGAAGAATTAAGGCTTTTGGAAAATATTTGCTTTTTGTATTACCGCAATCTTCTGCGTATCAATCAACTAGATTTCTTTTAACAACACCACCTGAGTGCTTTTAATGTTTTGATTTTCTGAAATTCTTTTTTTTTTACAAAAGAATGGATTAGATTTACCAAAAAAACGAAATTTGTCTGAAGAGACATCGGTGACATCGACGTATTAATAGAGATTCGAAATATACTTGTGAATATTCAACGTAACTAGCACAGTATTAAATAACTATACGATACGCGAGACTACGTATGCTCTAATCCCAAAGTGGTCACTCACTCACTCACTCGATCACTCACTCTATAATGTGATCCGTAATTTAAAAAAAAACACTTATCGTAGTTACACTTCACATCTACGAGTGTAATAAATTGTCACACCTGAACATTCGTATATTTAAATATATTCTTTCAATCGCGAGCTCTAGCATAAGTGATTTTGTATCAATTTTTTGAGATACAAATTTCATTATGGAATGAACGATAGACGACACCGAGTTTGTTGAGTTGTGTGAAGCAAATTACTGGCGATCACGTTCTTTGATATCACTTTGACGTTTATCTCCTTCCAAAACTTGGACCAGTTCCTAATTAGAATAGCGATAAAAAAAGGGCTTTCAATTATTTTTTTGGCTTTATTTTATTTTTGTGGTACCCGTCGCTTAATGGGAAACCCGAGGCTCGAATCCCAAAGCGAAGGGTTGGCAAGTCCTCCGATTGTCATTAAAAACGCTTTCCCTATTAGTGGACAAAAAATGTTTGGTCTCCTTCAGTCCTCCCAAGCTACGGTTTTGAGAAATGCGCTAGGCCTCGAGGCTCCCGCTCTGTTGCGCCGGCCTATTTATTTAATTTATTTATCTCATGTTTTCAAGGACTTATGGTAGTCAAATCTTCTGAGTTACAAAAGTGACATTAAATATGTCCTCTTCTTAAACAAATCGCAGATAAAAGAGGCAATCTGCGTTTTTAATCTTTAATGCGAATAAAATATAAAATATTCTTTCCACATGAAAAAAAACTTTATTAATTTTCTTTTCCTTTTCTTTATTTCCAGTGGTCGATTTGGCTTATGGTTGGACGGTGACTTGAATCAAGGCCGATCCCAATCATGCAGCACATATGGCAACGAGCCTCTGGCACCACAAGAAGACTTTGTTGTAAAAACTCTCGAATGCTGGGCATTTGTTTAAGATGAATTTCTACAAATTTGAAATTACCTACTAATATTATGATTTTCTGTTCATTATTTTTTTTTTTTTGTTTTTGTTTTAGTTATATTATTTTTTACATAACCATATTATTTAATTTAATTTTAAAACGAAAGAAGGAAAACACATTTATGCAATTAATGAATGAATAGAATAATGATGCGAAAAAAGGGAGAGGAGAAACAAAAAATGATTAAAAAAAAAAAAACAATTTCGAGTATAAAAATTCATAAAACATTTATTTAGGAAATATTCTTAATTATTTTTCATTTCTATTTTTATTAATGCTATTATTTAATTTTTGTTATACCATGTGAAATTTCTAATTTTGTGTAAACTTTTTCCTGTTTGTTTTATATAACTATAGCTTAATTTAAATGAAATGAAAGAAGAAATCAAATCAAATAAAAAATGAGATGGAGAAAAGTAAAACTATAAATACCTACGATTTTTTGTGTGATGATTTTAAGGAGAAACAGAAAGGGCGAAAAAATATATAAATTGAAATTATTATACAACAAAGAGGTATGATGATTATGTGCAAAATGTAATATTTATAAATAAGCATCCTATAATAAAATAGAAATTCAACTTTTATGTGTAAAAGCTTTTGAATAGTGCGTTCTTTTTTCGGTAATAAGTTAAGAACAAAAAAAAAAAAGAATTAAGCAAAATTAGAAGAGAAATTTAATTAAAGCGATTGGTTGTTGTAAAATTGTTTCACTTTGTAAAGTTTTTTAGTTTCGTTTGTTGTGTCTTTTGTTTGTTTGTTTTTTCCGTTTTTTTTTTTTTGTAGCATGGTAATCAAAGTTGTTTTTTGATTAATGACTTTATAAGTGTGTGTTGGAAAATGATCCTAATAACAAAAATAAAAAGAAAAATATATTTATACAAATTAGAGAACCACAATAAATTTAAAAGTTGTTATACCATTGCAAACATTACGTTCGCTTAGACTAATTATATATATACATACATCTATATATATATATTTAAAGAAATGTAGTGCATTGTATATCAAAATGTACATTTTGTATAAACACAGAAACAAAAATTTAATTAAAGAAAAACAAAACAACCACAATCATTCTAAATTAGAAAATATGCAGAAAGAAAAAAAAACTAAAACAAAAACCATTTAGCTAAAATAATAGAAATAAAAACCAAAATTTATACATATATGATTGAGATAAAGCAACAAAATTATTACAATAAAAAAAAAAACAAACAACAGATGAACAATTTAGTACTCAGCTATGAGTTAGATGAATCAAATGTAATCCATGCATGTACTCATATTACACTCTGAGAAGCGATATACATTGAGAAACAAATAACAAAACATAAAAAAAATGAGAAAACATATTTAAGTACATAAAAGGATTTTACTATGTTAAGTTTATTTTTAAATGTTTTTTTGTTGTTAAGTAATTTGCTATTAATAGCAGATTTTTATCATTTTTAATGTGTGGTATTCTACATTAATCGAAGAACATGCATATACCTAAGTATATATTATTATTATACATTAACATAACGAGTATATTATTTGAAATTTGAACATATACATACATACCTAGTATAATTATATGCAGTTGCTTACATAACATGATATTTGAAGCAAAAATAAATCATAAACAAGAACAACAACAACCAACAACAAAAATCGTGAAACACCATTCAAGTGATAACAAAAATTATAATAAAAAAAAAATATTTTTACAAAACGAATTTCATTTTTTCTTTTTAGTTTTTATTCTTTCAATTTAAGTTTTTATGTTTTGGTTTCTTATTTTTAATTATACAAAGTTAGAAACTATAAATTTCTATTGAGTTGAATTACATCGCACAGGGTATTATACTTGGCAAGTGCTCGATAGAAAATTATTTTCATTGCGTTGCAACGTGGATTGCAGATTTTTTCGACACGTACATCTTCCACACTCCTGGATCCAGGCAAATGCAATTAAATGTACATTTGGTTGGCCACGGAAATGGAACAATTTAAAACCGGGAGGTTTGGCGACGCATTCTGAGGTTAAATCGGCGTACCCCAGTAGCGAATCACTAGTGTGAAGCAGTTAAACGAGAGAGCTATGATCCCTTTGAGATGACGATGGTCGTTATTCCGGAAAAGAAAGAAGAAGAAAAAGCTCTGCCACGTGGATTTGTCTTTAAAAAGTCATTTTAGCGAATTGAATCGCCTTCGACTTAACTATGTAATTCTTTTCTACTAGAAAGTAATTTTTGATTATACTTTTGAATACCGACAAGAAAGAAAGTAGAATTGAATTTGAATTCTTTCAACTTCTTTCCTCAAAAACTTCCTTCATTTGGTTCTATCCAATACAATTCAATTCAAAAGATTCATTTATTGCAGGTTTCTATAACATTTGCAATGGTTTTTTTTATGAATTGTTAAGCATTGGCCTAGCTATCAGCTCGACTGTGCTAACTTTGAAATATTTGATTTCATTGAATTTGTATACATTATGAGGAGTAAAAAAAGGAAAATGATTTTGACTATATTCGCGGTATGTAACTAAAGACCTATATTATGAATATTCCGAAATAAGAAGCATTCTGAAGCGGAAGCTAGTTCTGACAAAATTGATAGGTTTAGCCCAATCCGTTCAATTTAAAATTCCAATCGTTTCCTGCTTTGAGAGGTTTGGATTTCCAAAGCATACTCTTCTTTTCTGATTGTGGAAACCATCTTTTTTTGGCTCTCAATCTACACAAACTGTAGAATTGATAAAATTGCTTATACCTACGTCTTAAGTAATCAAGGAGAAGGAAAGTCAATTTTGAAGCCGTTTTCGTTGGTGAGGATAAGTGGTGTTCTTGTGAACGAAGGAAAAGCAATTTTGGGCATTCGAACGCTTTTATTGCAGAATCGAGTCACATAGTAGAGGCCTCCTGGGAAGTTTATTTTGAAGCCGCTGGCTGGCTGGTGAGGATAAGTGGTGTTATTCTTAAATCTTCTTTGAACTACAGGAAGGGATTATCGCAGTATGTTAGGTAGTTTAGAGCGAGCGAGACCTCTAATTGTGATAAACAATACCAAGGCCCGTATTACAAATAAATCATTCTCGCAGAAAACGACTCATTATCTTTGCTTTGCGATTACGTTCAAATCAGCGGCAGCAAAACGAAATCAACACAACAGTCGATAGTTCACATCAACCAATACTCAAAATGTTTCAATATTCTAAAATTTCTAGGTGGAATGTCGCTCCGGAGGAACTCATATAACGCAGAATATAATGCATCGGTTCCCTTTAGAACACCGCAATTAAGTCGAGTTGAGCGCTGTTATTGGTTGAATGGGGGACCGCACAACTGCGTTTGTTAATTGTTCTATTGTGTCTTTTGTATATCAGCCGACGGTGTTTATAACCCGTGCAGGGGGCCTACCATGTAACTCGATTCTACAATAAAAACGTTCGAATGCCCTTTATAATATAATAACTTTCGAATGATTCGAAAGTAGAATCGAGTTACATAGTAGGACCCCTGCAGTGTGTAATGTTCCTTTTCCTTTTTCACTAGGATTGCCATGCTGAAACTAAACGTTTTGTTTTTTTCATATAATTTTCTTTAGAATGCTCTCGAGGCAGAGTTTGAGTTTGGCAAGTTTGAGCATCTCACGCATTTTGGCATTTTGCTAAGGGTCGCAAACAGCCAGAAGGCGCCTATGTGTCTTTAGAATCGTAAAGAAAAGCTACCTTGTGTCCTAAGTAAAAGTTAAGCCTCTGCTTTTGATGCAAATGACATGTGACATGTTTTTAAACGTCGAATGATTTTTCGATATCATTACAGAGTTATTGAAAAAATAACAGCTACAACAGCAATTTCGGTCCATGAAGTTTTATATTCGGTTAATACAAACAGATCCACATAAGGTACACATAAGCCACATTCGGCTCGAAAGGGTTAAAGTTTCCTTGGCCAAGCGCGGTCCAGGAATATTGCTACGGACTTTAGAGTTGGTAGGGACTAGGGAGGTCATTTTTGAAATCAACCTTAATTGTCGCTCCTTCAATACAATCTGATATCTTGAATTTGGGCCAGTTTAAGGTAAATTCAACGCTGCAAGTGAGACTTTTGAAGTCCATCTTCGATGAAAAACGCCGGACACAGCAGTTGAGCAGCCTTACTTTCAGTCGAGTTCAATCTTCTCTTAAGCTAGACGCTCTTTGAAAATTTGCTCTTCGATATTGGCCACCGGCCGGCGGGCTATCTTTTATCAATTGCCCAACAGTATCTTCTTTTTATTTACTCGTATTTTACCAGCCGTCTTTGGCTTCTCATTTGCTGAAATTGGAGCGGGAGTAAAATCGTTGTACCTGTCTATTTTCTTCGGACTGCCTATCAGGTAGGAATTTAATCTTCTGCAATTGGTCTTGCCCCTAAACTTGACTTACAGGTTGCAGTGCTGGTTACTCTAGCCATAGGTTCAGCCACTGGTTCTGTTTCAGCTTTCATACAAGTTGTGAACTTTCGAGCAGAGCTCTTGAACTTCCAGAAACTTACCTTTTCGGTATCTGCGTACGATCCTTATGGCATTTTCTAGCCTCTTTTGATTAGGGTCTGGATAGTTTCCCGGTATAGAAAACCTTGGGTTTTACCCATTAACCTTTCAGGAGTTTTGGTGGTGGTCTTTGAATAATGCGATATCAACACCGACTTTGCTTAGTTCACCTTCACCGTATTGTTTGCGACGCGTTGAAATCTCTTTGGCAATTAACATTTTTACGGGATTCGTATCGTAGGACTTGTGTATGCTTTCGAGCAGGTTTTGTGACCATTGTGGGGTCCGTGCTAGCTAATGACTGATGATTGTCGTTTTCAAGAATACAACTTTCCTCGTACGGCGTTAGTTAACACAATTTACACTGCGTTGCTGAATTGTGGAGTCGAGCGTAAGCCATTCCCCCATATCGGCAAGGTGAAACCAAACGTTAAAAAAGGTAGCGCTAGCGACAGCATAAAATACATCATTTGGTTGTGCGACGCAAGTTCAATGAAGAAGTAGCTTATGGCAAGCACTGACAACGACCTACCCTACCGACCAAAGCTTATCGCTCGGCAGCGCTATCCTTGTGCAATCAAGAGCTAGTCTCATTCAAAAACACCTTTGCAGATTAATCCTCTTCTCAGGTAATATAAATCCAACTTTTAAAAGTAAAATTTTTTTTTTTAATGAGTTTACAACGACAACATATTGGTTGGGCGCATCAACTGCGTTATGATCCCTTGAAATATTCAATCGTAAACATCGCCAATAATTGGAAAAAGAGAATTGCTTTCTTACTGAGTTGTTCGGAAACAGCTAAACTACCTGGCTCGGAATGATTGACATAATCATGCGTTGGGTCCTTGATCCTAGCCTGTTAAGAGCCCGACCCATAGAATCCGTTGCGTCCGTTCGCTGCCGGATTCAACTGACAGCAGTGAGTTTTTCCGGATACAACGGATTGGGGTGACCCATAGAATCCATTGCGGTGTGAAGAGAAAACTTCAAATTGGTTTTGACTGCGCATGTCATCAGTTCTGCCGGACGCAAAAGTTAAAAGTTTGGCTACTTTTTGCGTTGCGTCCGTTGCATCCGATGTTTATGGGTCACCTCTTATAAGATTGTGTGTATTTAATCGAGCTGTCAGTTGAATCCGGCAGCAAACGGACGCAACGGATTCTATGGGTCGGGCTCTTTAGGCCAGAAAACGGATTGGCTTTTATTTTATTCATTGCGTTCCAATTTCATGGATAGAAATGGCGGCCTTGGACAAGTAAAGAACAGAAGAAATAAACCGTTGAGGGCTTAACTGTGCAGTTTTGGTACTATAAACATGAACAACCCATTAATAAGGTTTCTAAGCATGGTTAGTAGGAACTAAATTTTTTGATTGGATGTGAGGAAGAAATTCGTTTGTACTCTC
The DNA here is from genome assembly GCA_949752695.1 of Melanostoma scalare. Taxonomy (NCBI): domain Eukaryota; kingdom Metazoa; phylum Arthropoda; class Insecta; order Diptera; family Syrphidae; genus Melanostoma; species Melanostoma scalare. The sequence goes on from OX456986.1 coordinate 150,237,436, forward strand.
ATCCTCAAAATGTCATCCTCCGCAAAGCAGTCGAAGTCTCTGAACATCTTTAAGGACTGTCTCTTGGGTATGAACTTAAAAAGTTAACGACGAGCAAAACCAAGTAACTTTTTAACAAATTGATTTGTATTGAACTACCAGCGTTTAAGTCCAACCACTTTAAAGCGTTGTTAGCTTGCAAGGTCTATGAATATGTACAAAATCGTTATGTAGTACAGTTTTCTATAGAGCGATCATGTTTCACGATACCCGCTGTCATCTGCTACTGCTTTTGGCGTATTATCGTTCTGACATTTTCATGAATAGAATACATTTTGCTAAGGGTCGCAAACAGCCAGAAGGCGCCTATGTGTCTTTAGAATCGTAAAGAAAAGCTACCTTGTGTCCTAAGTAAAAGTTAAGCCTCTGCTTTTGATGCAAATGACATGTGACATGTTTTTAAACGTCGAATGATTTTTCGATATCATTACAGAGTTATTGAAAAAATAACAGCTACAACAGCAATTTCGGTCCATGAAGTTTTATATTCGGTTAATACAAACAGATCCACATAAGGTACACATAAGCCACATTCGGCTCGAAAGGGTTAAAGTTTCCTTGGCCAAGCGCGGTCCAGGAATATTGCTACGGACTTTAGAGTTGGTAGGGACTAGGGAGGTCATTTTTGAAATCAACCTTAATTGTCGCTCCTTCAATACAATCTGATATCTTGAATTTGGGCCAGTTTAAGGTAAATTCAACGCTGCAAGTGAGACTTTTGAAGTCCATCTTCGATGAAAAACGCCGGACACAGCAGTTGAGCAGCCTTACTTTCAGTCGAGTTCAATCTTCTCTTAAGCTAGACGCTCTTTGAAAATTTGCTCTTCGATATTGGCCACCGGCCGGCGGGCTATCTTTTATCAATTGCCCAACAGTATCTTCTTTTTATTTACTCGTATTTTACCAGCCGTCTTTGGCTTCTCATTTGCTGAAATTGGAGCGGGAGTAAAATCGTTGTACCTGTCTATTTTCTTCGGACTGCCTATCAGGTAGGAATTTAATCTTCTGCAATTGGTCTTGCCCCTAAACTTGACTTACAGGTTGCAGTGCTGGTTACTCTAGCCATAGGTTCAGCCACTGGTTCTGTTTCAGCTTTCATACAAGTTGTGAACTTTCGAGCAGAGCTCTTGAACTTCCAGAAACTTACCTTTTCGGTATCTGCGTACGATCCTTATGGCATTTTCTAGCCTCTTTTGATTAGGGTCTGGATAGTTTCCCGGTATAGAAAACCTTGGGTTTTACCCATTAACCTTTCAGGAGTTTTGGTGGTGGTCTTTGAATAATGCGATATCAACACCGACTTTGCTTAGTTCACCTTCACCGTATTGTTTGCGACGCGTTGAAATCTCTTTGGCAATTAACATTTTTACGGGATTCGTATCGTAGGACTTGTGTATGCTTTCGAGCAGGTTTTGTGACCATTGTGGGGTCCGTGCTAGCTAATGACTGATGATTGTCGTTTTCAAGAATACAACTTTCCTCGTACGGCGTTAGTTAACACAATTTACACTGCGTTGCTGAATTGTGGAGTCGAGCGTAAGCCATTCCCCCATATCGGCAAGGTGAAACCAAACGTTAAAAAAGGTAGCGCTAGCGACAGCATAAAATACATCATTTGGTTGTGCGACGCAAGTTCAATGAAGAAGTAGCTTATGGCAAGCACTGACAACGACCTACCCTACCGACCAAAGCTTATCGCTCGGCAGCGCTATCCTTGTGCAATCAAGAGCTAGTCTCATTCAAAAACACCTTTGCAGATTAATCCTCTTCTCAGGTAATATAAATCCAACTTTTAAAAGTAAAATTTTTTTTTTTAATGAGTTTACAACGACAACATATTGGTTGGGCGCATCAACTGCGTTATGATCCCTTGAAATATTCAATCGTAAACATCGCCAATAATTGGAAAAAGAGAATTGCTTTCTTACTGAGTTGTTCGGAAACAGCTAAACTACCTGGCTCGGAATGATTGACATAATCATGCGTTGGGTCCTTGATCCTAGCCTGTTAAGAGCCCGACCCATAGAATCCGTTGCGTCCGTTCGCTGCCGGATTCAACTGACAGCAGTGAGTTTTTCCGGATACAACGGATTGGGGTGACCCATAGAATCCATTGCGGTGTGAAGAGAAAACTTCAAATTGGTTTTGACTGCGCATGTCATCAGTTCTGCCGGACGCAAAAGTTAAAAGTTTGGCTACTTTTTGCGTTGCGTCCGTTGCATCCGATGTTTATGGGTCACCTCTTATAAGATTGTGTGTATTTAATCGAGCTGTCAGTTGAATCCGGCAGCAAACGGACGCAACGGATTCTATGGGTCGGGCTCTTTAGGCCAGAAAACGGATTGGCTTTTATTTTATTCATTGCGTTCCAATTTCATGGATAGAAATGGCGGCCTTGGACAAGTAAAGAACAGAAGAAATAAACCGTTGAGGGCTTAACTGTGCAGTTTTGGTACTATAAACATGAACAACCCATTAATAAGGTTTCTAAGCATGGTTAGTAGGAACTAAATTTTTTGATTGGATGTGAGGAAGAAATTCGTTTGTACTCTCATCCTCAAAATGTCATCCTCCGCAAAGCAGTCGAAGTCTCTGAACATCTTTAAGGACTGTCTCTTGGGTATGAACTTAAAAAGTTAACGACGAGCAAAACCAAGTAACTTTTTAACAAATTGATTTGTATTGAACTACCAGCGTTTAAGTCCAACCACTTTAAAGCGTTGTTAGCTTGCAAGGTCTATGAATATGTACAAAATCGTTATGTAGTACAGTTTTCTATAGAGCGATCATGTTTCACGATACCCGCTGTCATCTGCTACTGCTTTTGGCGTATTATCGTTCTGACATTTTCATGAATAGATTCATGAAATAGATTCTCGTAATTCGCAATAATCAGTCTATGTCGTTGCTGTTTCGTTTTCTTTTTCGTAGCGTTTCGTAATTCGTTATGTCGGCTCAGACTGTTCAACAAAAGATCTCAACACTCTAGTCAGTCGATTATATTTTCAATATTCGTTAAATATTTTGAATTTTTTCTTTTTTATTCTAGTATTCTTTTTTAGATACTTTGAGAATGTATCTAATCAATAACATGAATTTAAAATGCCTTATGTGAAATAACTACAGTCATGTTTAATTTCGTTAAATAAAAAATAAAGCACCTTTCTTGTACACTTTATTATGTTTTTGTTATTAAATAAAACAAATATTTATTTATTTAAAAGAAAAACAAACTGTTGTTTTATTTACAATGGATACCAATTTTATTTTAATTTTATTTTTAGTTTCTGATTTCTTTAACATAAGAAAATCGTTTATATAAAGCAAATAAAAGATACCAGACACGCACACAAAAACTATAAAAATATTTAATTGGAAAAAAAGAATTCAAAGAAAAACAGAAAAATCAATTTATACTATACCTACATATTTTGAACCGTCTTTAAGGAACAACCAAAAAGTTCTTTCAAACAAATAATTGCTGTTTTATAACATAAAAATAATTGAGTAGTGAACTAAAACAAAAACAAAATAAAAACAATGCACCAGGGTTATTCTTTTGAATGTAGAGAGAAAGCTAGAGACTTTTTCAAATTTTGCACCCCAAGTTTTTTGAATTTTTAATACAAATCTTACCCACAAGCCAACCTATAAATATTGGAAAAATGCCTTAAATGGCTAAAACACATTTATTTTGGTTCAATTTGATGGAAAAAGTTCGTAGATACGAAACCCTTTTAATATTGTAAAATAAACAAAAACAAACAAAAAAATTGGAGAGCTTTATATTGCTAATAAAAAAATAAAACATAACAAATTATTGTAAAACTTAAATGAATACAAATGAAGACTTTCAATCAACAATGAGAATTAATTGGTATTTTTAAATAAGAACGCATACTGTTTTGGGTTATAAGGATTTTGACAAATTAAACGGCGCTTGTGTGGGGTTTGGAAGCATAATTTCAACAAAATAGATTTAGGCTTTGAATTAAGTAAGGAATAAAGTGGAGTTCACTATTTGAGAGTATCGTACTAATTTTTATTGCTTTCATTAAAAATCTTGCTGCTGAAAAGAAACTGTAAAACTAGGCAACTATCAATATTTTTGTATGTAAGAAGCACAGAGAAGAACAAAGAGAACAAAGCAATCCAAAGAAAACAATTCGAAAGTCGTGTCCTCAATCTCTTTCTGAAAAAAAAACCTTGAGAAATGTTATTTATCCTTCATGGAAATGGAAAATGTGTTGCTGTTAAGTTTGCGAACACGTGCTGCAAATAATTTATGAAATTTTAGTATTTTTTTCTCTTTGAGTAAAATATTGTTTATAAAAAAAACAGGCAGTTGTATTCGTAATTTTGTTCCAGAAATTGTCTAAATTCAAATAGATCTTAGATAACTTTTCAACCTCAAACTGTCAAACTAAGGCTAGAATTGGGTGTCTTAACCTTGGTTAAAGTGATATTTGATGCCACACACAGCATTTTTGTAGAAAACGAGGTGCAAGTCGATCACTTTGATGATACTCTGGGAACATTCAGCCCTCGTAACAGATCGGAGAAACATACGATTTTAGAGAAGTTCCTATCGTAACATTTATTTTGTTTATGGTATCCATTTCGTAAATTAAAATCTGACGCATGTAGTTGACATAAGTTTTTACTTGTTTTTTTTTTTTTGTTTACGTACAACCCTTCCGCGACTACTTTGCTGTCGGAGACATCGGAAACAACAGAAAACCAAGAAATCGGCATGGATCGCATGAATTCCGAATGCGTTCCCACTATTTTCACATTTAATCGCCATGCATCGCATGAATTCTAGACACGTAGCGGTGAGTTTGACATTCTCATCGCATTGTTTCGTTCTTTTCGGAGATATTTCCGATTAAGCAATCGGAAACGTTACCATAATACAATTATCTTACATTTCGTACAAATCGGAATGAATTTCGTTCTGATCTGTTACGATAATAGGGCTGATTGTTTCCATAAAGTCGAATCAGCTATTTGGTTCGTTCATTAAACTTTGCTTAGGTTTGAAGCAGATTTCCTTGACTACCCTATGAGTTGCCAAAAATACTGGGCTCTCGGTTCTTAAAAAATGTTTACTCACGAAATCTTTCATATAAAGAAAAAAACATGCCACTTGACATCCCTGTTCGTTACTCGCCCAGCAAAACCATAACGCTACTTTCGGGTGAGTTGAGAGAGAATTGAAGACTCAATCGTCAGAGTGAATTGGAGATTTAAAAGAATGCTTTATAATGGCGGCCACAGAGCAACCTCAAGCCCGTATTACGATACTTGAAAAAACCCCTCGTTATAGTTACCTTGCGATGATGTTTCACGCCTGCTTTTGGCGGTCGTTTTGTTACCGTTCTGACAATTTCGTTGATCCATTCTAGTAAGGCATAATCGGTTTATACAGTGGTTATCGTTTTGCAAATTCCTAAGCGCATGCCTTGCACAAATTATGCTAAGCAAACAGTTCCTAAATCCTATCAAAATAGAAAACTTAGTAGATTGCTTTTTACCGCAATTGTAAGTGCATTTGTGCAACTGTCAAAAAACAGTTGGGAACCTTTATTTGCATTGCAGATGTTGTTTTGGATTTTTTTTGCTTAGCATGAGACTTGCTTAGGAAAGGAAAGCTTGCGTTTAGGAACTCGACCGTTGTTTTGGGTTAAGTTTTTTTGCCTCGTTTTCATTAAAAAAAAAAAAATCCTCGTTTGTTGCCTGAATTCTCCCCATCAAAAAGCTAGTGCTATTTTGGGGTGAATCGAGGGCGAATCCGGGGATCAGCTTATGGTGGTTACATAAATAGAAATACATCGTGAACCATTTGCTTTTTTTCATTCGAAATTGGCGAAATCCACGTACATTATGTACGTCAGTGAAAATTAATGAGCTTATTCAGACAGCAACCTCGATTAGATAGGACGTATTATTTTGCATCCAGTAGTTGAAAATAAGTGATCTAACCCAGCAACTTCATTTCATTACTATCTACAATCTTTTTATCAGCAGTTCAACCATCCCTGCCCTTTGATATATAATATTTTTCAAATGTGATAAGTTTTATAGTTGTCCGCCAAGGGAGTTTTTAGTTTACTATCTACTTTCTTAAAAGAAAAACACGGGCATAGTAAACTGTTAGAATCTGTTTATAAATACATTGTTATAAAGGTATTAACCAACTTTTTAGACACATCGTATTAAATGACTGTCTATAATGAGCATTAATTCTCCTTAAAGTCATGACAGACAAAACGTATTCTTCGCTTAACAAAGTTTCGTTCACTTTTCGAAGCATAGTCAAGAGCAATCTCAGTGGTTCCAGGCATCTGCGATTTTATAATATATTTTACAAAGAGTAGGAAATTAGTTGGGAAATTGCAGTTTTAGTTTCTTTAATTGATAGAGATTTTCGAATTCTTTTACCATTCTTTTACTTAAATTGGCATTGGAATCAGGGGTGAACTCAGTCGTCTACTAACATCTTTCGCCTACAACTTTAATTTCGGGCGTGCTCTCTCTAGTTTACCACTCTAAGTCGGTTGAAGGCTTTATACACTTTATTGCGCTACCTAAGACGAGGTTTTCATCTTCCGCAATTTTTTAAGGTGCTTTCAAAAACCCGTCGACCCAGATGTCGACTATGGTGTCCATCTGCTCTGCTTGTTCCAGCCATCGTAATCTTCTTCTAGCTATGTCCATGCCTTATATTTTTGCTTGCCTTGATGAATGTTAACAAAGAATGAGTGAATCTAGAAAAAAACTGTTAAAACTGTTTGTTTATTAAAACAACTTTGTGTGTTGCAATACTGAAAATGTTATACGTACACAAGTTCATAATAGAATGTTTTGTTTAGATTTAAGATTTAAGCCCGAATCCCAGCAGAAAGGAAAAAATGTTATTCCACGGTTATCGCCTTTCGCAAAGAAGGGAAGTCCTCCGATATAAATTTATTGCCATGAAAAGTACTTTCTCGATGAGCTGTTTGGAATCGGGAAAAAATTTAAGGTACCCTTCATTCTCTCGCAAGACGGGTGGTGAGAAATGTGCTAGGCTCCTAGCATCTTAATTATTTCAGAAAAACTTAAAACCAACATACATATATGAATATGCGACAAGTTTCGTCTGCTTCCGGTAACACAATTCAAGTGTGTGCCACTCAGGATGGATCTGATAACAAAGCCCGCTAAGAGAAAGTACCTGTCCTTGGCTTAATTTCAAATGATACTGTAGAAAGCATAAAAAAAATTAAATGTGCTTTTAGGGACGCCCGACAGAAATGACAACTTTAACTAATTTAATTTGAAATATGGCTATGGCTTGAAGTGAGACGCTGACCACTGCCCTTCGTGTGACGGAAGAGGAAGCCAGATACACTGGCGCCGTGCCGCGGTACGTAACGATGTGGTTTTAACTGTCATAAAAAGTAATCACTTTAATAAGTAGCGGCAGTTCTCTCTGTGCTCTGTTGCTTTCGTTTATTCTGTAACCCTACTCATCAATGGTGAATGCCGGTGGTTTTTTGACGTAAAACTTCATTAGAAACGTTATGATTTGAAACTTCATGAAACGAAAATGCCACACAATCGTCACGATAAAGAAACAATAAGAGGCAGTAGGCGATAGAATGGTTTAGAGTACATTACACACATTTTGGGAGAATACTACTGTCCAAACGGCTGATTTCAATTTAGTGGGTGCTGTGCTGTTTCTTACGTTACGATATGAACTCTTCAAGTAACCGCAGAAGTGATTCATAAAAGTTTATCAGTAGCGTGATTTGACTTGTGATTTGAACTTTTTTGGAGTGAATCCTCTTAGATTTCTATCTCTGATGAGGATAATTATTTGACCCAATCCTATCATATGCCTTTCTTATTTGGCAAAGAAACAAGCGATCTTAAATTGTAGTTGAAAACATTTTTCATTTAAGTTCACTGTGGCGTATGAGTGTTTTTTTTTTTCATTTCACCACTGGCAAAAAGCCCAAGACGTCAAATGCCAAATCTTTGCAGGGATATAAACCTCAACCACAGCTTAAAATCACCCGAATGATTTTGTCTTTGAATAGTTCTAGCAGGGCTTATAGAAGTAACGAAGATGCCGTTAAGAAACACAAGTGGAAATGCACCGCGCTTAAAACTAAACTCGTTATTTTTTCTTTGGGATGTGTTTTGTATGTGATGCTGAAAAAAATATGACAACCTACGTCTGTGAGTGATAGAGGCGGTAGAAGTGAATGTTGTTTTCCAAAAAACCTGGCAACTTGTGTCTCTCTTTTTGAGTGAAAGTTAAAAATGTTAATTTATTTACAATATTTTTTGTTGGCTATGAAAAAAAGCTAAGCAAAAACACGAAAAATGAATGTTTACGAATGTGAAACTTTTGCTCGGCGAAAATATTTCAGTGAAAAACAATTCAAGCATAACTAATAATACAATTTTTGATAACAACCAATAAACTAAACAAAACCTCGATGTTAGGCTTCTGTTGATAAGATCAGGAAAAAGAAATACCAATTAATTCTCATCGACAAAAGCGGCTTTCAAAATCATTTTTATACAGTGGCATGCATTGAAACACACATCATTATACACTTTTGATACACTAATATTAAATCTACTAATAAAAAAACACAAAAATGAGACCAATGAATAAATTATCTAAACATAAAATAAGAAATCAAACTCATTTCTTTTTTTATTTTTTAATTTTTCATTGACAAAATTTAAAAAAAAAAAACGTTTAAACATAGTAAAACAAATAATATGTAAATGCCAAATTGCTTTTTCAAAATTTTTAACCAAGCAGATGAAGATTGAAGAAGAAAATCTCATATATGATTAAATATAACATTGTAATAATCAAGTTATTGATAAAGTGCGTAATTAAACATACCATTTATGAAATTTACATATATTATATATCGCCTATGTATAAACAAAACCAAAAACAAATAATAATAATTGTTGTACGCAATGTTTTTTTTTAAAGAAAAAAGAAAAGAAAAGCAAACACAAAATATTATAATAAAAGTAAGTTAAACATTATTATTATTGTAACTTCTGTCAATTAAAATTTAGACTGGATTATTCCAAATGAAGAATACACAAAAGTTTAAGAGGAGAAAGTTATCATGAGTAAAAAATTGTAAAAACAAAACTGTGTAATTGTGTATAAATTTAAACAAAAAAAATTAGAAAGAAAAGAATTTGTGAATATTAGAAAAATAAAAAGAAGTTTATTACCTATTATATTGCTTGAGATAAATATAGAAAAAGCAAATATTGATGAATATTTATATAAAACAAAATGTGTACAATGTTTGTGTTCTTAGTTCCACGCATTCAATGTAATTGGTAGATATACTTGTGTTTCTTAGTGAAATTTTTTCATGAAAATTGCTTAAGCAAAATAAACAAAAAGAAAATTAAAATAAAAAAAAATATTAGAAAGATATCTACAGATATGCATGTAGGATAGCAAAATATTTTTACGGTCATTTTAGATAAACAGACGAAGTAAAAGATGGTGGAGACATTCATTTCTGATATGATTTTATTAGTTAGTGGTCACCGATCAGGGTTAACATTGATAGCGAAAGACAAACATTTCAGATACTTTATATGTGCTAACTACTTACTTTCTGAGGTGGGCATTAAAGTTGTTTGTGAAACTGAGTCAAGATTTCTCACCGTCTACTCCGAGTTTTTGCGAGTCGGTTAACGTCCCATTGCACTTGATTGCGACGTATAAGATGCGAGACTTCCTCATTTTGCGATGTGTCTCTAGTGTACTTTTGAAAACACGCCCAGTCGAAGCATAAGTCTGCATCTGCTTTACATGTTCCAGCCATTGCATCGTGTTATCACTGTGCGTACTCTTATATCTATTCTCACGTGTCGGTACAGATCAGCTCATACAATTCTTTGTTGAAACTTTTCAACAATTATTCCAGCAGCCAAAAGCAGTGAGGAAAAATTTTATGCTTTGAGTTGGAGTAAAACACTAGATTTCGATGATTTCAGTTTAACACAATAGAACATTGGTACCCGTGGCGTAATAGATAGATAGATAGATAGATAGATAGATAGATTGTTTTATTCATTCCTTAAACAAAGTTACATTTACATTTGCGCTTTAATAAATTGAATAACTTAGAGCATGGCATTACTGCCGTCTGCCCGAGTGACTATTCTATAATTTTTTGATTAATTACAGTGTTTTCTTTCATGATAATTCATAATAATTGTTGTTTTATACATATTAAAATTTGTGGAAAAGAAACTTTAAATATTTTAGTTTAATTAAAATTTATTTGATTTTTATAATGACTTTTAGTTTAGTTAAAACGAAATTTTTTTTTTCTTTTTTTGACTTTTAGTTTAGTTAAAACAGAACAAGTACTGTATTTTGGATACAGCAAAAAAAGGAAATAAAAGAGCTTTATGATAACAGCTTTTAGTATAATGAATGACTTTTAGTTTAGCTAAAACGAATTATACAATTTTTTTTTTTTTTGCTTATTATTTTGGTAATTCTATTTTAGATACTGAGAACGAAGCGCCTTAATTTAGGTTTAAAAGTTTTCATACATAATTCTGCTTCTATAAGACATCGCTTCAGTGGTGAATTTGTATAACCGAACCCAGTCTTCTCCATTTAGAATAAGTTTTAAGTCTTCTTCTTCCAGGTAATTCTTCTCATAAAAAACTCTCCTAAGTTCCATCAGCATTGGGCATATTGCAATGAAATGGTAAACATTCTCCACAACACGCATATTGCAAAGAGAGCAAGTACCTTCTAAATCGTTCCTGTGCGGTCTATAGTTGAGTTTTAAAAGTTCCCCCCTTACTTTGAAAATGCAACTCACAACTTTTCTTGGGTTATTATCATTGAAGTAGTTTCTTTCATTTAAATTGTAGTTAAGCTTAGCATACGTTATTCTTGCTCTTGATGACCTCGCTTGTTCAATGAATGTATATCTCTCGTTTTCGTCGATACACTGTATTATTTCATAAAGGGCCATTTTCCATTGTTGTGCATTTGCATCGGCTAAGTCTAGACTCCATCCACAGTTAGCTGCATGGTCAATCCAATCTTTGTAGAACAACGATTTTCTACGTACTGCATGCATAAGCACCAGTTTCGGCAATCGACTGTCTTCCATCTTTTTTATTCGGATCAAATAATCTGCATTTAACTTTAGCGTTGAAACGAAGAGCGTTGGTAGTCCAGTTTCCAAATGATACATGTATTTAGACGTATTCATCGGCAAAAGAAAGATTTTTCCCAAGAAAAAACGCAGCAATGTCTCCACAGTTTCAAATTTTTTAATACCCCGGGTTTGAGCTCCATAAAAAAGAATAGATTTAGCGGTTGCATTAAAAACTTTGAATTTCGCATTTGTTGAAACGAGCTTGCTGTTGAATATTTTTTTCCAATTTGCACAAATGGCGGTCCTGGCAACGTTAGCTTTAGTTTCCAAATGTTTTTCCATATTTAAATTATAAGTAATCGTCATTCCCAGGTAAGTGTATTCTTTCACCACTTCTAACTCGACCTCACCATATCTCCAGTGTTCCTCTCTAGAAAGTCTTCCTGCACCTTTCTGGAATACCATCACTTTGGACTTTTCTGTGTTTACTTCATATTTTGCAGTACTCAAAAAGTCTGTTCACATTCAGTTGAAGCGAAGAAGGAGATTCTGCCAATATCAAAATATCATCTGCGTACATAATAACTTTGACCTTTATGTTTCCATATTCCACTTCACAAGGAAGGCATTCTTGAATGTCATCCAGAAAAAGGGCAAATAACAACGGACTAAGAGTACATCCCTGTCGAACTCCGCAATTTATTGTAATATCTTTCGATGTTTCAGCTCCATTTAATACGCGTCCAATTGTTCGTTGATACAATTTTTCTAAAGCTCTACCGAATTTAGTGGAAATACCAAGATTATAAAGTTTATAAAAAAGTGCTCTTCTGTCCACTTTATCAAAGGCAGCTTTAAAATCCACGAAAAAAGCATATAGTTTTTTGTTTTGGTTTAGCTTCGAACGGGCTAAACATCCTAGCACAAAAATATTATCGACTGTCGAATAGCCCTTTCTAAAGCCGGACTGGAATTCACTCAGTTTATTATTTATACTAACCCACTTATTAAGCCTGTTATTAAGGAGCGTTGTATATATTTTCAAACTTGCGTTCAAAAAAGAGATTCCTCTATATTTTTTGGGGTCACTTGGGTTACCTTTTTTGTGAATTGGCCAAATGAGGGCTTCTTCAAAGTGTTCTGGATAAACAGCAAAATAAAAATTACATTAAGTGCTTGAGTAAGCTTTTCTTTCAATAACGTCGAAGAATGTTTGAAAAATTCTGTAGGTATACCGTTAGAGCCAGCCATTTTGCCATCTTTAAGTGTGCCCAGAATTATTTCTACTTCTGACATTGTGATTTCTTCGTCTAAAATGTTATCGACAATTACAGGTTTTGCATTGCTCCAAAACTGCTGATCATTTTGTGAGTTCAGTAACGATGCAAAGCGTTCTCTTAAAACTGAAATTGCTATCTCTGATGATTTGGGAGCTGCTTCTTTTCCATTAATTTTTTATGTTATTTTCCAAAATTCTGCCGAGTCCTTGCATTGGCTTAGTTTTTTTTGCTAAGTTTTCTTGAAGAATTTTTCTTTTTTCATGGCATAATCGCTTGTATTGCTTAGTTTTTTCCACATATTTTGTCCGTGTTGGGACTAAATTGACTTTTCTTAGTGAGTTTAACAAACTCAGTGATTGTTTTCTTAGTTTTTCACATGCGTAGTCGTACCAATCCTCTTTTCGTTGCAATTTTTTGTTTTTCTGCATAACCTCAGCTGCTTCTTTGATTATTGTCTCCAGTTCAATTAAGGGTAGATAGCTGATTCTACTATACTATAGCATATCTTTCTTTCCAACAAGTTGTTTAAATTTGATGTGTAGTTGCCTTTGCCGCGAGTCACCCATTTCAATTTTTGCACATCTAAAGTTTTTTGATTTCTGATACTGCCTTGGATACTGTCAATTCTGGCTTAATAGCTAGCATATCTACCTGTGAACCCGGAGATTCGTGGTTCTGGTTTACTAAACAGAATGTTTAGTAAATTCAGTACCATGGACAACGCTCCTTCCATTCCTCGCTCTGTTGCGCACTAATAAAAAAAAAAAACAGACAGGAAAATGATTTATCACTTGTGTCATTTGAACTAAATATCAAGAGCACAAACTCTCAAGGACTGGAATTATTAAAATTAATATTTGAAGGTTTTCAAGCCTATCATCGGATTCGATGGTCACTTTGTTAAAAATTAGACTTCTTCTTTCATCCTTTCCATTTACAGTGCTACGAATAATCAAAGGATCAGAAATCTTCTAGTTCTTTTTTTTTAATAATAGTGATCCACCTGAGGTACGGCACTGCGCACAGTGGTTGGATTCGACAATTTAGCGGGACAGAACTCTTTTGGAAAGGAAAAACATGTCTAACTTACTTATATTATATTTTATGAGTTAAATGATTAAATTGTACAAATTTTTACAAAAATAATATTTTTTTCAAAAGGGACATGAGGAAAAAATGGAGATTTATACAAAAATAAGAAAAATGGATTTTTTTTAATAATTTGATAAAATCAATTTTTCGCCTTATTCTTAAATAAGAATATGTCTTCATTAATAACTAACATCTTCACTAGCTGAAATTCTTCATCTAGATCGTCGATTGATAACAAAGAGAAAACTTCTTTTTGGTACGTGTAGTAAACTAGCAATACATGGATCTGATGATACCAACAACCGACTCAACAAATTTGTGTTTGTGTTAATTCTTGAATTTTTTCTTCCTTTGTTCCTTATTCCTAACCTCTTGCGCCTCTTCCGAGAGTTGTCCTATAGGAAGAATACAAGACGATATGATGTCTTTTCCATGAAAGAGCACTATATGAACACTCACTGCCATGGTGTACCAAGAATATTCCCTTAAATGCAGATCACTTGTTGCTTTTGTATAGTTTTCAGATGCACTTTCACTTATAGCATATCCATTTTCCAAAGTTTTTAAAACTATATAAAACCGTTCTATGAGTTCTTGATTGACACCGGTTATTTCTGAACTCTTTTCAGCAGCTCGAAAAAAACGTCCGGCAGTATTGCCATTATTTATATTGCATATAATATCTATAATAATTGCAATAGCCACATCAAGCTTTATTGTTTTATCCATTTGCCGCCAAATTTCAAAAATTTGGTTTCGCGATATTAGGATTTAGGAAGGCCATTCTGAAGATTGAAAAAAATTGTATTGTGCAATTTGGTTCTGCAATAAAAAGTGCTACGGTGTCTTTTGGAATAAATTTTTTTTCTTGAATTGAATAGATCGCGAATAGTAAAAAAAAACATTTCCCGAAGTTAACTGGTTCATTAAATTATTTCTTATAGCATTTTAAGATCAACGTGAAAAATTTAACTGGATTTTTTTTTTATAGAATTTTCAATTGGATAGAGTTCCACCGAGTTCCTTATAAAAAATAATTCTGTGAAGTGTTTACACTTTATATCAGAACAGCTTATTTCTAGCTTGTGAAACAATGTATCTTTTCTTCAAGAGTTTTTTCACCCTTAAGTACTCAGAAATATGTATCACTGTCACCATTTAGCGAGGTGTTAGTTGTTAGTAAGCAAAAATTAAGTCGAACACACTAAAGACAACAGAACTAAGAAATATTACAAAATTATTGATAAACATATACAAAAACAAATTAGATAGCTACATATAAACGTAAAATTAATTATTAAATATGACAATTATAAAGATATAAGAAACGTAAAAAAAAAACATAGTCAAGTGAGTGGAGCTCTGGTTCGAATTAAGGACTTTAACGTAGTTTTACTAATATGAAAATCTATTAAATTTGAGTTTAGGTTCAAAACTTTTATCATACGAGTAATAGGCTCATTCAATCCATAATTAGTTCTATGATAAGGACAGTGAAGTAACTCCAAGTTGCGCAGTTGGTATGAGCCTCCCCGGTAGTTAAAACCTATGAATGCGAGCAAGTCAGGAGCATCAATTTGTCCTGTTATGAGCTGGTGAATAAAGACTAAATCATTATTTATTCGCCGATGCGAAAGCAGTTGCATCTGCAAAAGTTGAATACGATGCTCATACGGTGGAAGGTCATAAGGATCAGTCCAAGGAAGTCCCTTAAGAGCAAATCTAATAAATCTTCGCTGCATACTTTCTATTCTTGAATTGTGGACTGCATAATAAGGAGACCATACTTGAGAAGCATATTCTAGATGCGGTCGAACATGACAGTTATACAGCGAAAGAGTGACGTAGGGGTCCGTAAACTCCTTAGCCCATCTTTAAATAAAGCCAAGCATTGAATTTCCTTTACTAACAATGTAATTGATATGAGATGTAAATTCTAAATTGGAGCTAAAGTAAACGCCGAGGTACTTAATACTGGACACCTTGCATAATATTTGATGAGAAATCGAGGAATTATGCAAAGCCGGTGTACGTTTCTTCGAAAAAGTTATACTTTGACATTTGCTTGGATTGAGAATCAATCCATTTTTATCGCACCATGTGACAAAATTTTCAACATCAGATTGTAAAATAAGACGATCGGCTGCGCAGTCTATTTTCTTGAAAATTTTCATATCATCCGCGAAGATCAAAATTTCGCTCGATGACAAGCTAAAAATAACATCATTAATGGCTAGTATAAAGAGGATAGGGCCAAGGTGACTACCCTGTGGTACTCCTGAGTGCGCACTTAAAGGAGTCTGAAAGAATGCTTCTAAATTTTACCACATATGATCTATCAGTAAGGTACGATCTGATCCAATCAACAAAGGTTGAAGGGAATCCATATGCATTTAGTTTAAACAATATAATATCGTGAGATAGTTTATCGAAAGCCTTTGAAAAGTCAGTATATATACAATCTAACTCTTGCCCGCTTTCAAGCGCGTTTGAACATTTATGAAGGAAATATACAAGGTTTGTTACTGTTGATCTTTTCTGTACAAAACCATGCTGCTGTTTGCAAATTATATTTTTAATATCGAAAGTTAAGCTTTCACAAACAAGCTGTTCAAATAATTTGGGAATACACGAAAGCTTAGATATGGGTCTGTAGTTAAGGATATCTGATTTAATACCTTTTTTAAATACAGGTGTAATAAAAGATCTTTTCCACAGTAAAGGGAATCGACCAGAATCTAACGATAATGAAAACAAATAATGAAGGGGAAATGCAATTTGGGACTTACACTTTTTTTAAATTATTGGAGGGATGCCATCAGGGCCAGCAGAGTAATCATCGTTCAAAGATAAAATATTGTTAAGGACTCTCTCTAGGATAATTGGGACATTATTAAAATTAACTTTAGGACATTTACGTAGAAACTCGAAGTAACTACGATCTATACGAACAGTAGAATCAGAGAAGGAATTACAAAAATGATGAGCAAAAGCGTTGCAAATGTCGGATGTTTTTGTCAATGTGTCATTACCATATGTAAAGTTATCTGGGTATCCATCCGAATCTTTCTTTGAATTGACAAAGTTCCAGAAACTTTTTGGATCATCCCTTAATGAATTGCCCATTCTGTGAACATAACTTGAGTACAGAGTTTTTGATAGTGATTTAAATTCATCAAAAAAAAGATGTAAGAAAGGTGATCAGATTCAGAACGCGTCTTAATGTAAGTCCGCCAAGCACTATTTCTTTTGTTGCGAAGCTTTTTTAGTTCCTTAGTGTACCATGGGTGATTAGAGCTCACATTATTTGAAATTTTGAGGGGTATAGCTTTGTTCATGCAGTCGTTAAGAATAAAATAAAAGTAACTAACTGCTTCGTCAATATTATTGAAAGCTGATATATTATTAATATTAGATCTACTTAGTTCATCAGAAAGCATTTGAAAGTTAGTCTTTCGATAGTCAAATATATGCGAGCAGTCATATGAATTACTATAACTATGAATGTTAAGTGTTGGCTATTAGCTAAAAAAAAATCCATTGCGCATTTTTGTTTATTTTCAGAATGGGCTCTAAGTTGTGAAGTTAGTAGTTGACGAGTCACTAAGCTAAAGTAGCTAAAGCCAAAAAAATCTAAGACAGGTTTCGAAGCGAGCTCGGTTTGCTGGTAAGATATGCCAACACAGCAAGCAGGCAATACAAATGATGGCAATACTGTCAGACGTTTTTTTTTTTTTTTTGAGCTGCTGAAAAGATCTCATAAATAACCGGTGTTAATCAAGAACTCATAGAACGGTTTCATATAATTTTAAAACTTTGAAATTTTAGAAAAGGAAGGGAAGTGGATGTGCTATAAGTGAAAGTGTATTTACTACAAATGACACAAGAGATTTTTATTTAAGGGAATATTCTTGGTACACTATGTCAGTGAGTGTTCATAAAGTGCTCTTTCATGAAAAAGACATCATATCGTCTTGTATTCTTCCTATAGGACAACTCTCGGAAGAAGCGCAAGAAGCTAGGAATAAGGATACGAGGAAGTTTAGAGAGATGTTCACAAGGAAAAATTCAAGAATTAACACAAACACAGATTTGTTTAATCGGTTATTGGTATCATCAGATCCATGCATGGCTAGCTTACGACATGTACCAAAACGAATACGTACGAGTGGGACGATAGCAAAAGAAGTTTTCTCTTTGTTATCAATCGAGGAATTAGATGAAGAAGTTTTAGCCTGTGAAGATGATAGTAGTTTTTAATGAAGACATATTCTTATTTACTTCAGAAAAAAAATTCTTATAAGCCAAAAATTGATTTTATCTTCTTCTTATTTTTGTATAACTTCTATAATTTGAGTGTCCCTTTTGAAAAAAATATTATTTTTGTAAAAAATTGTACAATTTAGTCATTTAAACTCATAAAATAAAATATAAGTAAATTCAAACATGTTTTTCTTTTCCAAAATAGTTTTGTCCCGCTAGATTGTCGAATCCGACCACTGTGCGGCGGTTTGATTTCAGAAAGCTTCAGAAAGCTTCAACCAGTTTGCCATAATTTAGTCTTCTCTTTAGCTGAGTGGGCATTTTTGAGTTGAAATTGAAATCAACTGGATTTAAAACTAAGACCTTGTATGAATTGCACAAATCCATTTATTGCGGACACTGTACATATTTATCTTTTTTTCTCTAACGGTGTTGGCCCCTAACTTTTTACTTGCGATTATAGGTACTATAAGGCAAGTCTTGCAATCGTGCAGAAAAAAAAATTTGAGATAACAATTAAATATGACATTACGATGATAGAGAATACGAAGAAAGTGGGTCCTGCAATTCTGTCTGTCTGTCTGTGTGTCTGTCTGTCTGTGTGTCTGTCTGTCTGTATATGGATCTACAGCCTGAACTAATAGACCGATTTTCTTCAAAATTTGCAGTTAGGGTCTGTGGAGCAGTCTACAGAGGGTTTTTGGAATTGAGTCTCTAGGTCTTGAAATAACGGTACCTGCCATACAACCGATATGATAATACTTATTTTTCTCAAAAACGGCTCCTACGATTTCAATAAAATTTTGTGTTAGTTATTAATTTTGGATTGTCTTTCTTATGATGTAGAAAATTTTTTTGGAAAAAGGCTAAAAACGGTACCTCCCATAGTACCGTTTTTTCAAAACCGACTTTCTCGTTAATGGCTTACACGATCTTGACGAAATTTTGGATTTAAGAAGTCGTAAACTGTTGAAGAAAGACTGTATATCAATATTTAAAAAAAACTTAGTTTTGGAAATTTTTATAAATTTTTTTAAAAAATTTTAATTTTTGAAAATAACTTTAAAACTATAACTTTGATTTTTTTTAAATTTTTTGTCAAAATAACTCTTATTAAGATCTAAAACTTTGTATACTCGACTTTTAAAAAACAGTTTTTTAAAAAAAGTAAAAAATAGAAAACAGCTTTTTGGAAAAACTGCTCCAACGATTTTGATTAAATTTTCATCATTCATATGTATTAGCGATTGCAAAAGAATAGCGTTTTTAGATTTTTGCTTGAAACCTTTGGAATATTTAATTTAATTTTTTCATTATTTTGCGTGATTTAATTCAATTTCTATAATTAAATTGTAGTTGGCAACCTTGCACCACAAAATATATTATGAAGAGCTAATACCAAAACCTTTAACTCAGCCTTTAGATTTTGATATCGTATTTAGAACACAATCGCAAGTTCGTGCTACCCAGTCGTGCCCATTTTTTTATTTTAAATTTCGGGTGCCTTCACAAATATGAATGATTTCAAAATCCCAAAACACCAAATGCCGTCGGATCCTCTTAGACAACGTTTACAGCAAGTGGACCATAATGAGAAAAAGTTGTAAAATTGCTTAATTCAGAATTATTTATCATTTGAAATAAGCAGAGAGTATTGAGGTGTCATCACACCATGCAAGTTAAGTGCTTACGACAAACATTTCAAAAAACGATGATAGCAAACAAACTTGCAAAAAGTACTTTTTAATCGTCACACTAGACAATTCATTTGTATTTGTACAAATCAGTTTTGAACTTTTGGTTTTCTCTAATGAGTCTCTCTGGTTCAATCTAATGATTCGCCAGTATGGTACGCTGCTTTTTTTATTGGACTGACAAAATGTGACAAAATATTATAGGAGATCAATTTTGGTGTTGCAGTTTTGCGATCGTGGAGCTCCGTAACTTGCAACACTAGTAGAAAGTTTTTCGGCAGAAGAAGACGAATGCTTTTATAGTTTTGCACACGCTTTGGTGGGAAAAACCCAAATCTTAACACAACAAAAAACTACCCCGACTCTTCGGATGAGTATTCTGAGAGACATTGTCACTATTGGAATCGGCCAGTTAAAAATGTTTTCGAATGTCCAGTGTATCGTTGTAGTAGCGCTTTTGTAGAAAACGTTTTTTTACCATGTCCAAATAATGCTTCAGCCTTCAAAATTGTTACTAAGCTCTTATCTACATGGATACACTCATTCCAAACAGAAAACTTCTTTTCAGAAATTTCAAGTCATTTTCTGGAATTTTGCTTTGAAGCACAATTCCATTTAAAGAGTTCTTTCGCTAGTAAACTATCGAGAGATTTTCTCGGGGGCCTAACCATTTGAGAATAGTTTTTTGAAGATTTTAATAAAGCGATTTAACTCGTTCGGTTTTAAAAGATGATTTCTTGAGAATACTTTCAATACTTTCATTGTTCGCTTATTATATTTTTTCTGTTAGTAAGGAAGTTGAAAGTCGAGGAAATTCAAATGTATTCTTAAAAGCGTAGGGTTGCAACTGGTTTATTTTTTTTTTTTTTTTTAAGTTATGGGTTAAGCGATGGATAGATTGTCGCGTCATCCAATTTGGTGTGGGGTGGTTTACTCTTACGATAGTGCTTCATACTGAAGATGCTTAACAATTCAGAGATTACATTATCAGTGTATGAAAACTGCGCTGAGAGTTCTTTTAATACTTCATTTCTTTTGCTTCCGTCCTGGAATGTCTTATCTCTTATCCATCCACGAAGTCTATGAGTTCTTTCTAGTCCCCTACTATCCACTAGTTTGTGACGTTGACTCTCCACTTTCCGAGAGCTACTCACAAACTACGAGCTTTTTTAGAATTCTACGAGCTCATCTCTCATAGTGATAAAAAAGGGTCAGCACAGGCGAGTTACTTTCAAAAGTCGAACGACGAGTGTAAAAATTTAACTCTATCCTCTAGCTACTCTCAAGATGGCTGTGTTCATTAGGTACTTTGCTCTCGAGAACTCGAAAGTGAACTGAGGGCTACTCGCAGCGCTTCTTTCCTCAAATGGACTTTTAGTTCTAACCAAATTTAATTTATTTATTTCACATGCAAGTGTTGTTCTCTGCGTTCAATGTTCACCCTGTTAGGTATGTGTACAATCTTTCGTTAGGGCAAATCAAAAACAAATGAAAAATCACTCAAAACTGAAAGTTCAAACAAAAAGCAAAACAAATCTAATAGAGCACATGGCATATGAAAACAAAATTAAACCATAGCAAAATATAAAATACAGATGCTGATATTAATTTGTAAAAAAAAAACAAAAAACATAACCGCATTAAATTCAACGAAACGAAAATAAGACAGTAGCGACAAGCAACATGCGATAAAGAAAAAAAAGTAATAAATACTAAAGAAGATACATTATCCTATACCATTGTTGACAATTACAATTATATTTTTCTACAAGAGCAATTAAATAATCATGATTATATTATATTATTATAAAAAAACAAAATTATTGTACTATATAATGTAGTATCGTGTGTACTTGGATCTTAGAACAAAAATAAAAATATTGGTTACCGACCGACCCATTGAAACAAAAAACGAAACAAAAAAAAAACAACCATAAAAGAGTGTAGAAAAAACAGCGTTCCATTTGCTTAAAGAATTGTATCGCGTTTTTTTGTTAAAAAGTAAAATTAATTTTTGTATTTAATTTTCTGTATTGACTATAAATAGCAAAAATAAAAATTATTGAATGTAGTTGGTAAATTATAATTGCACTGGTTACTAAGGCGTTGAAAAGTATTATTATTGTTATATATTCATTGTTTATTATTTGAATGAAAACAATATTGTATATGGTCATAAATATATGAATTTAAAATCAATAAATACTGAAAAAAAAATATCAAACACATGTTTTACTCAAACTAAAAAAAATAGAAAATAAATAGGGTGACAGAGCGAGGAGCCCCAGGGCCTAGCGAATTTCTCACAAGCATGCCTTGTGAGGTAATGGAGGGGACCTACAATTTTCTACTGGTTCCGAATGGCTAAATTGAGAAAGCGCTTTTCCTGGCAATGAATTTACTAACAGAGGACTTGGCAATTCCTCGCGAAAGGCGATACCCATGAAAAAATACTTTTGCCTCTGTTGGGATTCAAACCACGAAACTCTGGGTTAACAGGCGCACATGCTAACCGTTACGCCACAATATCATGGTTTGATTACATATGTATATGAAAAAAAATCCACCGAAACCCTTGCCACTTAGTCATCTTCTCACCAGTGATTCTTGTCTTTTATTTAACACTGCGGATCCTTTGATTACCGACCAAATATTGGATGTAGACATAGAAATCGATGAAATTCAAGATGTGCTAAGCAAAGCAAAAAATAAAAAGGCATCAGGTGAAGATAGGATTCCTTATGAATTTTTCAAAAACGCAACCCCCATTTTTCCAAATCATCTAAAAGTTCTCTTCAATAAAATCTTTATAAACGCTGACATACCGTCGTCATTTAAAAAATCTGTCATTTTCCCTATATACACAAAAAAGGTTCACTAGACTGCGCGGAAAACTACAGAGGCATTTCATTCATGAATTTAATAGCAAAAATATTCTGCAGTATACTGGTTAGAAGGCTTGAAAAATGGGTCGAACAGAATAACAATTTATCTGATCTACATGCCGGTTTCAGAAAAAACTTTTAAACGATCGATCACATTTTCACTTTATCGTCTATAGTCAAAGCATTTCAAGAAAGAATGTTTTCATTTTTCGTTGACTTCAAACCCGCTTTTGACCTAGTCAATATAGGAATGCACTCATTTACAAGATGTCACAGTTGGGTATATCTACAAAGTTTCTAAAATTAGTTAGACAGATGTACACAGACACGAAAGCAGCTGATTGGGATGAAGTGAGCTTTTCGAGATGGTTTAGCACTTACTTACTTAGGTGGGCATTACAGTTCGGGGTGAATCTGGGCCTCAACCAACATCCTTCTGTAACGATTTCGATCTCGGGCGAGCTCTCTCCAGTTTCGCACTCCAAGTCGGTTGAGGTCTTCATCCACTTGATTGCGCCACCTAAGACGAGGTCTTCCCCTTCCGCGATTTCCCTACAATGTGCTTTGGAACACCCGATGAGCCGGAGCGTTTGGGTCCATCCGCTCTACATGGCCCAACCATCGTAGCCTCGCGATGCGTACTCTTCCGGCTATGCCCATGTCGCGGTACAGCTCATACAGCTCGTTGTTGTATCTTTTTCTCCACACATTGTCTTCGCATACGGGACCAAAGATCATTCGGAGTATTTTTCTTTCGAAACGACCAAGGGCTTCCTCATCCGCTTTCGATAAGGTCCATGCTTCCGCGCCGTATAGCAGGACTGGGATGAATAAGGTCTTATACAAGGTCACCTTGGTTTTTCTAGAGAGGGTTTTGTTTCTCAACTGCCTTTTAAACCCAAAGAAGCAACGGTTGGCAAGAGTTATTCTCCGTTTGATCTCCGCACTGATGTTGTTATCCGTGTCTACAGCGGATCCTTGGTAGACGAAGTCCTGTACTACCCCGAAGTTATGTCTGTCTATTGTGACGATTTGTCCAATTCGTCGATGTTCTGTGTCCCTGTTTGATGACAGCATGTACTTCGTTTTGCCCTCATTAACCATCAAACCCATTTTTGCCGCTTCTGTTTCAATACTCGCAAAAGCACCTATGACATCACGCTTTTTTCTTCCCATTACGTCAATATCGTCTGCGTAGGCGAGTAATTGTACAGACTTTTGAAAGATTGTTCCTCTGGTGTTGACGTTTGAGTTTCTTACAATCTGTTCAAGTATGATGTTGAAGAAATCGCATGACAGTTTGTCGCCTTGCCTAAAACCTTTTTCGGTTTAGTACTAACACAGGAGTAAAACAAGGATGTCCACTTAGTGCACTTTTGTTCTCGTTATTTATAAATGATGTCGCTGATGAACTTCCTGCAGGAATAAGAATAGCTGGCTGCACTGTGAATGTACTGTTACACGCTGTTGACCTCGTCATACTCTCAGAATCACTAGAAAATTTACAACTGATGATTAATCGGCTATCTAGCTACTGCAACACATGGGGACTAACTATAAACACAGAAAAATAACGAAAATAACGGTATTTGGTCCCACACTAAGAGCCTACAATGAAAGAAGATGGATATATAATAATACACAGCTGGAGGTAGTGAAAGAGATTAAATATCTAAGCTTAACACTGAACCCAACATTAAACTATAAAATTCATCTATCAGGGAAAGCCAACAGCTCACAAAGCTTGTTAAATCTAACATGGAAAAATATCTTTTCCAACAAAAAAGTTATTCTATCTACAAAATACAAAATCTTTGATTCGGTAGTGAAATCGACTCTCTTATATGCTGCACAGGTTTGGGGATCAGAAGAATACGATGAAATTGAATCATTTTATAGGAATTTCATAAAGAAACTTTTTCAACCTACCACAGAATACACCTAACTACGCCATATATTAAGAAACATGGCTACCAAAACTTCTGACAAGTACGCTGAAGTCTCAAGCTGATTATTTAATCAAAATCTGCAGCAGCTATCAGGAGACCAGGTTTTCTAAGAAACTGCTTTTATATGAGCTGAGAAACAAGGACTAGTGGCTTGCAAGATGGCAGAAAATTTCAGCAACATTAACCATCTGAAAGAACAACTGTACAACATCATAAAGAAAAATGAGGATATAATGAGGTGTTCTTTTATAGAAAAAGCTAAAGAGTCGTCCAGTAGAATAAATCTACAGTCAGCTAAACTACAATCTCGGTACCAGAAACTATTTTCACGATTCACTAAGTTATGCAGAAATATCATTAATATTTAAAGCAAGATGCGAGGTTCTGAACTTAAACGGAAATCCTTACAATGGTAGTTTTAATCACTTTTGTACACTGTGTAATTTAAAATCAAAGGAAGATTGTCTACACTTCATCAGTATATGCCCAATATTCAAATCTGAAAGACGTTTTTTTTCGGGAAAAATACTCTTACATTACAAGAGACTATAAACATCTTAAAAGAATATGATTGGAAAACATTAGGCAATTTTTGAATAATATTTACAAGTACAGATTATTATTAATAACAGAATACCACTAAATTAACAAAAATGTTAACTTAAATATCTTTTGTAAATACAATTGTCTTTGTGTATTAAAAATGTTAAAATACAACCAATATGTATATTTAAAAACAAAAAAAAAAAAACAATTGTCAATCTGGCTGACGGCATAGCCATAGCTCTCAAATTCAAAATGTTATGTGAAATTGCAATGTATGATGTATGAATGAAAATAAATGAATTACTTACTTACTTATGTATATGAAAACTGAATTTTTTTGGGCATTTTGAGATATTATATCATCATTTTTCTTTATTTTTGAAATTTATTTCTTCTTCTCCTTTTTCTACGAGCTTCATGCTCGCGAAGAGATTACGGCCATTTTTTACCTGCTTCACAGTAATGATCGGCTCGTGGGCTACAACTCGTTGACCTCAGAATGAGTAAAAGTAAAAAAACTCACTGTTTTGGATTGTTCCATGTCTGAGGCTAACCAAATGCAAATTTCGTTGCATTTGTCTGTACCAGGAGTGTTTTGTTCTGCCTTTCTTTCTTTTGTTTTAATTTAATTTCTCACAGTGCTCTCTTACCTTTTTCACAGTAATGACCATCTCGTGGGTTATTCCTCGTTGACCTCAGAACGAGTCGAAAAACTCCGTTTTGAATTGTTCCATGTCTGAGGCTAAACAAATGCAAATTTCGTTGCATTTGTCTGTACCAGGAGTGTTTTGTTCTATCTTTCATTTGTTTTAATTTGACTGGGCTGGGTGTTTGATCGTATCTGGGGTTCTATAAATCTCTCCTCTGAACATGACAATACCAACTGAGCCAGTCGTTCTGTTTTTGACGTGAAGACTTCCACGGATCTTGCTTCTTCTAATAGGGATCTTTGATAAACATAAAATTAACATTCTGGCAGAATATTAAAATTATCGCGTATAATTTTTCGTTCAACCCGTTCCTTTCTGTTTTTGAGCATGCATCCATAGTGCAAACGATTGCATGATAGTTTTTTTTTTTTAATAATAAAATGCTTTATTTAAAAACTAGCTCCTGTTTACATATTGAAATCTAAGATTTCAGATTAGCCGCGTTAATATTAAAAATATAAAATGAGTGCAATGCTGTACTCACCCCGAACGTTTCGCTACAAGTTGTATTGTGCGTCGTCACCAGGAAACTGCTTTTGAAGTGTTATTTTCTTCTTTGGCTACGCAAGTTGTAGCGGTGCGTAGACGGTTCTATTTGAAGCTGTTGTTGTTGCTTGGTAGAAGATTGGGAGCAAACAGTGCCCACTATATCGCTGGATAAGCCGTGCGATGTTGATGACGGGGTCCCATATACGCTACAATTTTATGCTGTCATCGCGATTTCAATTTTAATGGCGTTTGATTTCAATCGCTTCGCGTATAAGCCGAGGGATAAGTGAGGCTCGTGAGCTAAAAATTTAGCTTGGTCGAAGTGAACCCAGTGATATTCATCTGGATTGTCCATTTATTTTTGGAAAGTTGTTGTTAAGATATTTTTGGAAAGTTGCTAGTTAAGATGTTCCAGAAAACTCGCCACGGTGGAACTTTTAAGGATGCAAAATGTGTCATCCACATATCTCAACCAGACTTTGGGTTTTTCGACAGGTGGTTGCGTACACGAAGGAATAAATCTTTTAGATTAGATGGTAAAATATAGCTCCTGTTTGGTTTGCAACTTGTTTTGATGTCTTTTGCTCCTTTTGATGTTACAGCTTACAGATCTCATGAGAAATATCAAAAGTATTTCGAAAATCTAAACGTAAACGGAAATTGTAAGCACTATTTATTCGATTCGAAAATTTTACAGGGTATGAACTCATAAACGAATCGAAAGAAACTTTCGAAACGAAATACAGAGTAGGGCAACTGCTGTCATACCATCTTCAACTCAGGTGCTGTCAACTTACTCTCATACTTCTTGTACATTGTCCATAATTGTGAACTTAGCTTGGAGAGCATTTTTCTATCCCAGAAGTAAGCGGAGTTTTCGCGCTTCAAAAAAAAGGTTTTTCATGATAACTTTACTTGTCTTATGATCTTTACAACCAAGGTCAATTATGAGCAATACAATTCGCCGTTGTCGGTATAAATAGCTATAGGAAAGAAAATTCTTGAAATTTGTAATTCAAAAGTTGAACTTTCGAATACACAGTTAATTATGTCCAAACCAGAACCAGTGTTACAAAGAGCTCCACTGATAAGAACTGTCACACATGCTTTTTCTAAAGATTAAAAAAAACTGCTAAAAAGATGCGCATACGCCATAGTGAACATTTCAATTGACAGACAAAAACTGACCACAAGGGGGAGTCCGCTTGAATTAAAAAAGTTCAAACGAATGCTTGTTCAAATAGAATGAAATACATACATTTATACATTCATACATTTATCACTTATAGCCCAGTCATTATAGTAAGTTCACCCCGGAATTTGAGATACCCAGCTGTAAAATTGTATAAACTTCTGTTTTGACATCCTAAAAGTTGTCTCAAAACCTACTTACTGTAGGGTGTCAGCGTCTATTAAAACAAAATGTCAATGGTCACAAAAATCCTTTTTTCGCAAATATCTCGTTTCCTATGAGTTTTTTGATATTTGTGTCTGTCATTAATATTGTAGAAGATTGAATTCTCTACAACTTTTGTCTCAAAAGTTTTTTTATATCTTGAACCGTTTTCGAGATAGAGGGCAGAGTGCGCATAATTCAAGGTCATGCGGTAGCCCCGTTCGAAATCAAGCCATATAAAGTTTATTAACTAAATTGCAAAAGCTGATAAAATAAGAAATTAAATAATGTCATCAATATTTATTCATCATACTATATAATGTACTGTATATATATAGTATATATACTGTATATATTTATATACATATATGTATTCTTAATTAATACTGTTTTTATTATAAAATCTCATTTTGCTGATGTTTGAAATGGAAAAAATTTATAAAAATCATTAAAACTTTAATTACCTTTTTCTTCTTCTTCTTCATCGTGGTCTCCCGCTGCTGTATAGATTGCAATTCCTCTTCTTTATCGTCTTCAACAACATTTTTGTATGGGTCTTCAATGATTTCGAGGTCAAATGTTTCATCTTCAATGAAATCGCTTTGATATGGTGAAGCATTGAGACAAGCTTGCCCATTACACTGGCCACAAGCTTAAGAGCACTGCAACCCCGATTTCCTGCATTTACATAGCGAACCACAACCACCCTTGCAGTTGCAGAAGATTGTGAATCGTTATTATTTTCGATGTAATTGAAGATCTCTAACATAGCCTCTGTAACTTGATTGTCTTGACGAGGTTTATGAAGCGGCGATGGTGATAATGATTTATTTGAGAAGTTTGTAAAGCAAACAGCATGATATTATGCTTCAGCAGCAATTACATCATATGGAATAACTATACGACTTTTCACCAATTCACCGAAATCATCGTCACGTTTTTCTGCTTTACTGGTAATAGTGTTTTTGAACTCAAGGTTACTCACTTTTTTTATTTTGCGTCTTTATTTCTCACTTTGGCCTCATCAGCAACTTCACCACAAAATAAACATTGCTTCTTGAAATCAAACGCTTTACTTCGTCTTTTATGGGGTACAGATGAAGGAGCTGTAGTTTCTACTTGTTCTTGTCGCCGTTTTGCTGCTTAAATAGTTTTCACTAATGTAAGCACTTCGGCATTTTCCATGTACTTTTACAGAGGTTACGGATTTAAAATGATCAATGAGACCGTCGTTTCGTTCGATATTTGCACTATATCAACTAATGATTTACTTTCCGTTTCTGACTTTTTGCATATGAAAAACGAACTAGCCATGGCTCTTGAAATTGTACGTCTGCGTCTGTTACTAACGAATATACGATTCAAAACTAATGAATAACCGAGGTAGGAAAGCAGTCCCTGAAGAAAAGCACGGTCGTAACTATACAATTAGTGTCCGACCGAAGCTTCGGCTTCGGCTTCGGCCACATTCGGCTACGAAAAAAACCCATAGGAAACGAGATATTTGCGAAAAAAGAATTTTTGTGACCTTTGACCTTAGGTTTTAATAGACGCTGACACCCTACAGTATGTAGGTTTTGAGACAACTTTAAGGATGTCAAAATAGAAGTTTATTCAAATTTACAGCTGCGTATCTCACATTCCGAGATTCTTGCCTAATTTCGACTTAATTGACTGGACTATTAAAGAAAACTAAATAAAAAGAAAAACATTTTGGAGTTTCAATAATAAATTATTTATTTAATTTGATTTGTTTTTTATCTATTTTTGTTTTTTAATTGTTATGTTTCTTTAATAATAATACAATATAATACAAATGCTTAACTTATTAACTAAGAAGAAATTAGATAAGTATGAAAGCATTTTTGTTTAGACATAGGAAAAGATTGCAAGTATCCTGCTAGCTGCAGATGCAAAAATAATAAAATAATTGTTTTCTCGTCATGCTTTTCAACAATTTTAACAATAAACAATAATGTTGAAAATCATTACATCAAATAGTTCAAGCAAAAAAAAAAAACAAATTAACAATGTTTACAAAAAGAAAAACGTAATTATGTACTGCTGTACATATGTATAAACTTCACTATTGAACTATCACCATTGACATGCCGTTATTATTTTTTTTTTTTTTAACTGTATACAAGTTCAGTTTCTCTGACTACTTCAACAACTGCTCTCTTTTGAATAAGAGACTGATCATCATTTTTTATTCATACAACGTAAGCCTATCTACGTAGGTACTAGATTTAGTTTTGTGGTTTAAATAATTATTAACTTAAATAATAATATAAAGGATTTTCATATAATGTATACGAAAAACAAGAGAACTATTTATATGCATGTGTGAGTGGTAGGTACGATGGCATTTATGAAATTCTTTGTTACGTACAAATATCACTTGAAGTTGTATTATTTGTCGTTGAGTTTGTTGGTTGTTTACTCTTTGTTGTTGTGTTGGTATTATTCGTCTTATTTCTGTATTGTTTGCAGCGATTCAGTGCTGTTTCTCTTTCCTCAGCATCGAAATACCACACAGTTATAGCGTATCGTGTCCTATGGGCAGGTTGTACTTCATGTGGATTACGTTTGTCTGACCAGAAAAATATAAGCCGATCGAATTTTGGTTCGATTTCTGCTATTGATCCACCATGCTCGGGGAATATTCTGAAAAGAAATATGAAAAAACGATGTATGGTAAAAAAAAATGTTGTTCTTTTTTTGGTTCTCTTTGGTATTTACCTTAATACGCCACCACTGCGGATCGTGTCCCAATTGACGTTGAGATAGTATATGGCGGTAATTACTCGGCCATCTTTGTTTGGGTTGTCTACATGCATTACGTAGTGCGAACCTGAACCAGGATAGCATGCAACCATTGCCTGAAAAGGAAATATTGTTTTGATTATTTAAGGAACAACAAAAAAAAGCAACTTGTGAATTTACCTTTGTTCTTTCTCGAATTGTATAATTTCCTAGTTTTCCATTATTTTTCATTACATTGGCGCGTGTTATGAGAGCGTCAATCTGAAAAAGGTAAATTTTTTGTTTATTTGACGATTGCTTATGAAAAGTAAAAATTTGAAACAGTTTTTGAGATCCGAAAAGCAACAATTACGAATGTCATCAGGCTGAGAATCGAGAGTAGGCAAGAAGAAAATACAAAATAGAACAGACATAAGTTAGAGTTTGCGCAAGGCCTTCCCTATAAAATGAATATGTTCTCAACCCCTTCTGAGATTATTGTTGGAAGACATTGATCTACTATTTCCCTCAGTTCGGAAAGGCTCAAGCTCAACTACATATAAAAAACATGGGCGCTCTCAACCGAGCATGACGGTGGCAGACTGATCGATGTTCGTTCCTTACGTGTCCCTAAACCATTCATTCAATTGAGATGAAATTTTGGAGAAATTTTGTGCATGAAAAAGATTTGCTTCATGAAAAAGTGAGAACACTCTTGAAGTGGTCTAAAAAGATTAATGAGATTCTTTGGCCATATCTAGACTCAAATCGAATGAAATTGCAGGTTCAGATGGCCTTGAACTTGCCGAACTTTTCAAGGCAGCAGGAATCAGATAGAAAGGAGCATGCACCAGCTGATCTGCATGGTATGGTCGGAAGAAAACATGCCCGATGAAAGGAACCCCAGTATCGTATGCCCGATCCTAAAGAAGGGAGGCCCTCACAATTGCCCCCATAGACGAATAAGCCTCCTCAACGTCGCTTATAAGATCTGGTCTGCTGTAATATGTGAAAGTCTGAAACCCCACATCAACAACTTGATAGGTTCTTATCAATGTGGTTTTAGACCAGAGAAGTCCACAATAGACCAAATTTTCACATTCATTTCATTTCATCGATTTCAAGGCTGCGTATGACATTATTTACAGAGACGAGCTGTACAGAGTCATATCTCGTATCGGCATCCCTACAAAACTCGTACGACTATGCAGGATGACTTTGGAGAATTCAAGCTGCTCCGTCAAGGTCGGTAGAGAACCCGCCGAGACGTTTGATGTCGAAAAAGGCTTTGGAAAAGGCGACAAATTGTCATGAGGTTTCTTTATCATCATACTTTAAAAGATTGTAAGAAACTCAAACGTCAACACCAGAGGAACAATCTTTCAAAAGTCTGTACAATTACTCGCTTATACGCAGACGATAATGACGTAGTGGGAAGAAGGGAACGTGATGTCAAAAGGGCTTTTGCGAGTATTGAAACAAAAGCGGCAAAAATGGGTTTGATGGTTAATGAGGGTAAAACGAAGTATATGTTGTCATCAAACAAGGACACCGAATATCGACGAGTTGGACAAAACGTCACAATAGACAGACATAACTTCGAGGAAGTACGGGACTTCATCTACCTAGGATCCGCTATAGACACGGAAAACAACATCAGAGCGGAGATCAAACAGAGAATAGCTCTTGCCAACCGTTGCTTTTTTGGGCAACTGAGAAACAAAACCCTTTCCAGAAAATCCAAGGTAAGGTTTTATGAGACCTTATTCATACCAGTCCTGTTTTACGGCGCGGAAGCGTGGACTTTATCGAAAGCGGATGAGGAAGCCCTTGGTCGTTTCGAAAGAAAAATACTCCGAGTGATCTTTGGTCCTGTATGCGAAAACAATGTGTGGAGAAGAAGATATAAAAACGAGCTGTATGAGCTGTACCGCGACATTTACTTAGCTAGAAGAGTACGCATCGCGAGGCTACGATGGCTGGGCCATGTAGAGCGGATGGACCTAAAAGCTTCGGCTCGACGGATTTTCGAAAGCACATTGTAGGGAAATCGCGGAAGGGGAAGACCTCGTCCTAGGTGGCTCAATCAAGTGGAAGAAGACCTCAACCGACTTAGAGTGCAAAAATGGAGAGAGCTCGCCCGAAATCAAAATTGTAAGCGAAAGATGTTGGTTGAGGCTCAGATTCACCCCGAACTGTAATGTCCACCTAAGTAAGTAAGTAAGTAATTACTCTCGGAGGACTTGTCAACTCCTCGCAAAAGGAAAAACAATTTATGTTTGACTTTCAATCAAGGAATTGCTGACTTTGAATTTATTGAAATGCTGGAAATGAAAATCAATCACTCATTTAAAGAAATAATGAACAAAACGCTGAAGAAAACACTCTCGTGTAGGATTGAGTACTTAATTTTTTGGACTCGCTAAACGACAAAAAAAATACTTGTGTGTAAAGGGTCATTGAATTAAAAAACAATTTATCTCTAGATTTATAACATTTTTAAATATTTCTCTAGAAACAAGGTGCTACATCGTCGGAAAGTGTCTAGTCATTTTCGTATGTACTAAAAACTAAAGATAAAACGAAACCTTAAGATTAGTAAACTATCAAATGCCTAATGCATGTTCGAAGACATGTACAGTACAGCACAAAAATTTAAGTAAGTTGATAAAATTCCTTCTTTGATGACGATACTACTCGTAATTAAACTTGCTGACACAACACTAAGCTTGTCCGGAATATTAAAAAAAAACGATTAAAGACAACTCAAACTGGAACACATACGAAACCACTCATATCACAAATTATGATCAATAACAGTTTTTTAAAATTTTTTTTTTTGCTATTATTATTAATAATCTGGTGTAAATAGAGAAATGTGGTGTACGTGCTTGATAACGCACCAAGCTTAATTTCTAATTTCAGCTAAAGGTGTGATATTTATTTGCTTTCACCGGTCTACGTGAACAAATAATCAGTATTTACAGTGTTATGCATTCTAAAAAGTTCTCGACATATGTACAAAAAAAAACGAAAGGTAAATATTATGACAAATTTTAGAGTCTTTCTCCAGATATCGCGTTGTTTACTTGATGAACTGGGATAACAGACGATTTCTTTCCAAGCTTCATAAATCTAGTGACTCAGTCAGTAGTGATAACAACTATAAACTCACTTGATTGATTAGGTATCCAACATTTGCACAGCCAGCTTCAACACCTGTCACCCATGTGATCTTGTCACCTCTAATAGTCCGTAAATCTTGTTCAGCCATCTGATTCGATGAGACTAATTGGCCATCCTTCAGCAAAAAAAAAAGCAAGTTAAACAAAATTCAAATCGTATTAACCAGATTAGATAGACTTACCTTGAAAACACCAGCAGCGTACATCCCATGAACTTCATTCAATATTGTCAAACCTTTCTCCATACCAAGGAAATCATCCACCACGGACAGTCCATATGTGTTCATGTCATTGATTATATTTCGGCAAAGTTCTTCATTCCTTTCACTGAAATCGATAAAAGGGGTAAACACATTTCAGTTTATAGCTTTTTTTTTTGTTTTACTTTTGTCTATTAACAAATTCACAACAGCAGCGCAGCGAGCGCAAAGATTATACAAAGAAAAAAAAAATATTTAAAAAAAAAGAACAATAAACAAAACTGTGGGTGGTCGTACAGTAAAAATGTTTATTTATACAATGTTTTGTGAGAAAGCGAATTCCAGTGTGACCAGCGTAGCAATAGTAAAAGAACGATGTTCATTTCTTCAAATAAAAATAATAAAAATGACAAACAGAGATCTGTTATGTCTGAATATGTGACCCACATCTACTGTAGATATCATGGTAAGGGAATGAATCAGATGTGTTTCAGGTTACACTCGGTAGTACCAGCCTAGTATGTATCTATGGTATCTATTCAATTGTGTTTTACGTGGCAGAGCCATGTTTTTATAAAAAAAAAACAGCGCCATCCCCCTCAAGTAGACAGTGATTATAATACGTAATAATAATTATGCTGTGGTGTCTATACAAGGTGTATGTCACGGCCACCGGGATAAATCACAAATAATGGCTCCACATAACTGTTTATACCTTAAAAATGGATGAGGGTTAAAAGCACCCTTGCATAAAAGCTGAGACCGAAAAATGCTTTTTAGAAAATCCTGTGAATGTGAATGGGAATTGAAAAGAGATTTACTAGAAAAGTTTAGACTAAAATAAACAACTCGATTGTGGTGCTCTTGGCGTAGTGGTTAGCATGTCTGCCTATTATATGGGAAGTTCGTGGTTTGAACAGAAAACATATAATGTTTTTCAACGGGTATCCTCCGTCCTCCGATAGTAATTCCAGTGCCATTAAAAGCGCTGTCTCGGTAGGCCTTCTCCGTTCCTCACAAGGTTTGGTTCTGCGAAATGCGCTACGTCCCGGGGTTTCCAGCTCAGTTGCGCCATCATATTTATTTCATTTATTTTGGACAACCATCGATCGAGTATGTTATACGAATATAATGAATTCCAGAAGGAAAAATCAGAACAGACGAGCTAACGAGCTGTTGTTCATCAATTAGAAGTTTCAAACACAATGTGGCAGTTTTTCACTGTAAGCAATTGTGATAGGTTAGTTAGCATTCAAACTACTTCCGAAAAAGTACTCAACAAGAACCTGCGCCTTATCACAACCAACAATTAGAGTCTGGATAAATAATTTTTGCTCTTATGTTTGCAAGGTTTCGTCAAACTCAACTCATTACTACCAGAAAAGACACATTTTTGCTTTCGAAAGCTTCATCCACCATCAAAGTAATCACCGCTAGACTATTTATTCAGTAATTGCTTGAGTTCAACTATGATTTTGCGACGCATCTCTCTCATACTAAATGGAAAATACATCGCAAAAACTAATAAGTAAAAAACAAGAACAAAGATTCCCAGAGCTAGTTCATTGAACAAACTTGCTTGTACTGGGAAAGACCTTTAAGCGAGAGTTTATTTCCGTTTCACAAGGCCCGTCGTAACATTTTCGGGCCATGAATGCCAAAAGAAAAGGACAAAAATATTTTCGCAATGAGCGTATTACAAAGTTTGTAGTAAAAAACTAACCACCACGTCCACGTGCTTTCTGTTTAGCATTCGTATTCCAAAATTGTTACGACAGGCCTTGTGATAGGGGCCACTGGCACAATAACCGTTCATATACTCTGTTCTTGATACAAGGTAGCATTAAAAAAAAAGGCACTAGCTTCAAAGATCATCACAGAAGCTCTGTTAAGGGCTATGCACAGGAATATTAGGTAAAGAACTTAAGCAAAGAAGAGTAATAAAAGATGTTAAATAATAGCGCTGAAATCTCACTTATAAGCCGATTCAGAAATTTTGTAAACCTGAATACATTGTAACGAAGTATCATCATTTCGCTCCCATTAGCCATTCCTTACCTTTTTAGTATCTTATTAGAGATAAGATTTTTATGGCGGGTTGAGCTTAACTCTGGGACCTGCGGTGTCTAGTTGAAAGCTATTGTACAAACACCTGTGTAGTTTCAAAGCAGGTTTTTTTCCTCCGGAATCAAGCATCCACTTTCTAGGGTGGAGAAGTTCTGGATATTCTTCAATGATGTGCAGAGATTTTTCTTCATTTTCGAGGCATAGTCTATTTCATAGCCATAAAATGTTTTGAACCGGTTTGACCAGAGGAGTTACACCAAGTTTTGTTAAGATTCTTTCAGTAATATGTTCTTGGCTGCATGTTTGAGTTGGATTTTATTTACTCCAAAGAATGGTTCAGGGCCGACGAATGGTTTAGAGACATCGGCCCTTATTGCGAGTGCCGCCTAGCATTCGATGCGACAAGGGTTGAAAGCTTCGATAAATTTTCCTTTTGGTATTGCGTATCTCTATCGACAAGGATTTCTGTTACTTTGAATAATGAAAGTAGTCATTTGTGAATAAATCCTATAACTTGGCATTTGAGTTAGTTTCAGTGATAGTCGAACGCAAAAATACAGACGATAACGACCGAATTCAAAATTGAAAGTATCGAACAATAAGAATACGCAATACCAAATTTAATTTTCGATGTTCGACTATCGACAACCGTCGTGTATCGACAGCCAAACGACACTACTCGCAATAAGGGCCATCGTCTTTTGCTAAGTGTCAGCAATTTCGTAACCATCATCGCTCTTGTGTGCTGGAAACCAATGGAGGTGACAGAGTTTTCCTAGCCAGGTCGTAGAGTAACCTCAAGCCTCAAATATGGTTTGCGCAAATAGAGGCTCAATTTCGGAATGCCAAAATAACAAAAGACTAACACAAGTTTCTGGATGCTGTCCAAAATCAACATCATCCAATCACGAAACCAACGTGTTTATTCAAAAGAGTTAAAAAGCGCAGAACTATCTTTTTATTCGCAACGATGCTGTCAAGCCGCCCCTCTAACTACCGTACTATAGACCGTTCCTGGTCATCAACAAACATGATAAATATTTCAAGGTAAAAGTTATAAATCGAACCGCAAAAATATCAGTGGATCGAATAAAAACGGCTTTTTTCCTATATAATCAGACAACTGAAAGCTATTCCTCTTATGCAACAAATTTACTAACTGGCGTGGATGTTCAATATGAATCAACATACAGGGTGTCCCATAATTCATGTTACATACTTTGGGATCAGACTCTTGGCCATAATTTAAGAAAAAAATTGTATTGTCTACTCCTCAACTCTGCTGACATCCCTTTTCAACGATTTAAAAAAAGACTAACTTTGGTGAACCCTGAGTTATGTTAAATTCGATTTCTCTGTCAATACTGATGGCATAACCCTAATTTTGGACTTTACTTTTAGTAGAAATATGAATCTTTAAAACTATATTAAAATTGGGATCATATGGTTTTAGGGTTACCAGATTTTCAATTTCAAATGGCGTTCAAATTTTCTTGAGTTTGATTTGAGTTTGGGACTGCCAGCACCTTCCCATATTGTAAGGATTTTACTTCCC
Organism: Melanostoma scalare; assembly: GCA_949752695.1. NCBI lineage: Eukaryota > Metazoa > Arthropoda > Insecta > Diptera > Syrphidae > Melanostoma > Melanostoma scalare. The sequence goes on from OX456986.1 coordinate 150,274,708, forward strand.
GAAAATAAGTTTCGTTTATTGAGCGCTGAAAGATTCCTTGAGATATAGAGAGTAAGACAAGCGTAAGTTTATGCTAATGGTACCATTACGAAAACGAATCGTTGTTGCACTGGCTTTGTTGAACTTTAAAAAATTTTATTTACTGAATTTGACAACAAGTTTTTTGAATCTATTGAATCCTATAAATGTTGATAGTACGAGAGGTTTTTTCACGAGGGGGCTAATAATGAGCTGTACTATGTACTCACAATATTCAATCGGCAGTGGTGCAGTGGTGGAGTGTTAAATGGAAGAGTGGTCTGGAATCCCGGCCGGACATCTACTTTTTGTTTAACCTCCCAGATTTATCTGGAGGCTATCCTTGAGGTTAACAGTGGAATTGCAACCACCTTATTTCCGTCCACTGCACTACAAAAAAAGTGATTAGTCTGAGTGCTCCAGCTTAGTGTTAGTCTCCTATACACCCACTACACACAACACCCACTTTTTGTGGAGTAGGAAATAAAAATAAGGAGGTGATAATTTCACTTATAGCCTCTAGATAAACTGGAAGGCTGAGAGGAAGACACTTTACCATTGACACTACTTTCGCTATAGATAGGGAGATAAAGAAATAAAGAGGGAGCATTTTTACTAGGAGATAAATAAATGAATAAATAGGGTGGCGCAACAGAGCGAGAAGACCCTGGATCTGGACCTAGCGCATTTCTCACAACCATTGCCCTTATAAGAGATACTAGTAAGTTTTACTGCAAAACACAAAAAAGCAGAAAAGGCTGTTATCAGTTGCTGAAATAAAAACCAAACAATCCGAATGGTCACTCTCATTATGACACTTCAAAATAAAGTGTTTTTGTTTAGTATGGTTGTTATTGATACCCTCAAAGAAAGTAAAACTTTAAAGAGCTTTGGCTTTTATCAAACTATTTCATTAGTTTTACAACAACAATCATGATGATGTCACTAGCGATTAAGCATGTAGAGCAAATATTCCTTGGTCTTTAGCGGGATTAGAACTCCTTTGAATCTAGGACTAGGCAGTAAATTGCTTCTGCTTCCGAGCAAAAACACCTAACTTGGGAAGCGACAAATTATAAATAAACAATTGAAGTCAAGTGGGCGGCACTTTACATTTAAGTCTCATGAATCATGACACAAAAATGGTTTGATTATTTGGTATTCTTAAGGTTACACCGGAAATTGAAGTCCGGAAACCGTTAAGTATTCAGTTAAATTTTCCACGGTTTTGTCTAATCAAATATTTCAGCAAAAGAGATCATGAATTTTTGTTTGAAAGCTTTTTATGCTCAAAAACCAGTCCTAAAACCAAATCAAATGTTTGTCTATATGCAAATAAACCTTCTTTCTGCCAAATTCAACGCAAGAACTGGTTGACACACACACACACAAGATAGTGTGCAAATTTTCGAATAAATTAGAAAAGACAAAGTCAACCACCAATGTCTCTTGATATCAAAAAACTAACACAGATTCAACCATTTACACTTTTTCTTAAACCTTTTCACTGTTTACCTTTGCTCCTTTTTGAAGAATTGCGAGGCGTTCTTTGGATCAGCGGGGTATTTAAAATAAGGTCTTTGTTCACAAGCCGTCGTCATGTTGTTTCTTATGCAAAACTTTTTAGAGACAAAAAACAAAATCCAAACGAACTTGGCACGAAGATTTTATATAAACTTGAACCTCAAAAAAGGGTCAACGTCGTCGCCGTCGTCGTATCGTCTATCACTAACCAAACACCGATAAAATAAATGAAAAAAAAAACGAAAATCACACTCAATACAATACGACTGCAAGGGGAAGATTTTTCGTTTTGGTATTGTTTATATTTTGAAGCAAGCACAATGCACCCTTACAGCAGCGTCGCACAATTCCAAATAGAGTCGAATTTCGAAAAACATGTGGATATTATAATCTGAGAGACGTACTCCAAACGAGTTGTTTTCCATCAGCTGATAGACACACTTGGATAATGATTGAGTTCGTTTTTAACTCACGTTCCGACTCCGTTCCGAGTTCCGACCTATATGGTGAGAGTAGCTATTTTTTGTTTGTTAAGAAGTACGATATAAAGAGAGAGATTAGAGTATAAAAACAACCAGCCAAGCAGAAGCGACTAAACAACAAACACCGATACAACACAAATTGGAGCCGTGTGGAGCTTCCATCGATACCATGCGAGCCAGCACGTAGCACTGAAATCGGTCTGTAGAGCATGTTGTTAGGTATGTGTTATGTGTTTGGCCAGACCGGCAGTTTTTAGTGGTGACAGAGTTGGCGAGGGTTGTGGTGGCTGACTGGCTGGTGGCGCGGCGCTTGGCTCAGCTTCTTTTTTGACAGGGAATTTCGGCATAATAGTGACCTTGGGGCTTGTGGATATGTAATTTTTGAAAACAGTGCGCACGTTTTTATGTTTATGTATATAATTATGTTTTATTACATCTACCCAGCCCATCAGGCCGTGCCTCCACTATGCTTGTATGTAGTTTGATTTAAAAAGTGGAAGTGAATGCGATGAATTGAAAAGCAAAAAGGGGCATTGTTGTAAATTGTAATGGACTGATAAGTTGGTTCATTGAGTAATTGTTGTAGGAAAGTACGTATGATACAAACGGGAAAAAGGGAAAACGTTTCTTGAGTCTTGAGTAATGAAGAAAACTTTAAGGTCTGTCTGATGTAAGTGCGGAGTTATTAGTAAAGGCAATAAAAATGATTGCGTTTTAAAATAATAAACAATTAGAATGATGAGTTGTGGGCGTGGTTTCATTTCAAGTCGATGTATGCCTTGAATGTACCAAAAATAATTTTACTATTATCAAGGCTGAAATATAATTATGTAGACACATCATGTACCTACACAACTTGGGTAAATCATTAAGCAAAATGGGCTACATGTCGTTATTCGCTAAGGATACAATTACGTACCATTGTACGTACCTAATTCTTGTAGAATTGGATGTTTCCCAACTGCTTTAAAGGCCAGTCTTAAGCACAGAGTATCGACTACCTACACAGAGGATTGTCAAAGGTTTTTGGAAACTTTCCAGTTCAACGACAATGTGTGACGTATTTCCGGGATCTGAGTAGAACACAACCAGGGCTCGAATCTCAGTCATTAAATTTCGGAGCAAATTTGAAAAAAAGTGAGGTAAATGCAAAATTCTGTAGTAGATTTGAAACAAAAAGAAAGCCTTTACTTTTTCTTTTGAAAAAAGTTTATTTAAGTAAAGGGTAGGGTTTCTAATGGCTTCCTTTTAAATTTTAACTTCTTTTGACACTGACACCTGGTTTCTGTTCGAACTTTGACAAAAAGTCAATATACCTCCGTGGAACCAAAACAGTTGTTGTGGTACCCGTGGTGTGATGGATAGATAGCATGTCCTCCGCCAAAATGATCGAGAAAGCTAAGTTTTTTACAATTTTCTTAGCTTTAATACTAGTTATAGTTAGAAATAGATATTAGATCATTAGGCCGAAAGGCATTAGAAATAAGTTATTGTGTAATTTAGAGTACCCGCCTAGGGTCAGTAAGTTAATTAAGTTATTATGTAAGCTAGTTTGAACATTTTTGTTAGCAAGTAAGTAGTTATAAGAAAGAAATATTCAAAATGAATTTAAAACTAAAACTAGCATGTACGCCTGTTAATCCAGAGGTTCGAGTTCGAATCCCAACAGAGGCAAAAAAGTTTTTTCCACGGGTATCGCCTTTCGCGAGGAATTGGCAAGTCCTCCGTTAGTATTCATTGCCATGAAAAGCGCTTTCTCGATTAGCCGTTCGGAACCGGCAGAAAATTGTAGGTCCCCTCCATTCCCTCACAAGGCATGGTTGTGAGAAATGCGCTAGGCCCAGGGGCTCCTCACTCTGTTGCGCCACCCTATTTATTTTTATTTGAACCAAAACAGTTGCTCTTTGCCTGAACAAAATGATGTGTGCACAAACAATGCCTTTTTCAAAAGAAGTTTGGGCCGAAATGAAGCACCCGTGCCGCTGTAAGCAATTTTGTGCAAAAAGAAATGCCAATGGACACCTCCCAAAGTATCCGTCGGTCGTACACAGACATAATATAGCTGATGTAGCCGAGAGTGTGCGAATATTTTTCACTCTAAATTGCCAAATCGTGTTATCAGCCATCTTGGCGGTGTCAATTGGCTGGCCGCCTCGGAGCTGCAATTTTTTGTGTGACTGGGAAGGACCGGTATTATGTCAAAAATTTGGAAACAATTAAGGCTCATACCGCATTTCATGAGCAACTGGCAAGTCAAGAGAACTACACTGCCATGAAAGGTACCCTCTCACTTAGAAGTCCGAATTAGTCATAAAATTGTAGGACCTTGAAATGCACTAAGCCTCGAAACTCCTCGAGTTTTGTTGAACCCCTTTTGATTCATTTACTTAATTATTTATATGTAATTTCAATTTCAAGCATTTCAATCTACGGTTGTCTGAAGTGTAGGTATCAAAGATTCTCATGTTGAAAAATTGGAGTAAATCAAAAAAAAAGTCGTAAGAGTAGATTTTATTTTTCCTTTAAAAGTGGAGCAAATTCGCTCCGATCGGAGCAAGGTTTGAACGCTGAACACAACGTGTGTCAAGTTAGGTTAGGTTAAAGTGGCTATCAGCTCGGCTAACACACTTAGGCCCGTTGGGCCCTTAGTGATACCACGATAGATCTAATGTATCCTCATCGTAATGGAACCATTTTAGGTTTACAATAAAGCGGAGAGACGCAGGGCGTCGATGTGAGTAAGATCACTAGGGTCATTAAAAAACACGAGCCTAGGTGATTCTACGTTTGTAAACTAGCGGGCATGAACATAGATGGTGGGAAATAGTTTCCTCCTCTTCCTCATCCATACAGCTTCTGAAAAAATCGTTTGAAGCGATTCCTAGCCTTGCGGCATGTCTTCCAATAAGAGAGTGTCATGTGATGACACCTATTGTCACACTAATGTGTTTTCTGTTGAGAGAGATCAAGCCATTCGACCGCTAAGATTTAGCTTGGGCCAGATCTGTTTTGTTGCATTACACGTTGAACTGATTGACCATCTCAGATTAGTTTTCTTGTATGCGTCTTGTTTGAGCATGTTTGTATATAGCGAGTGGTATATATACGAAGTTTTCCGTTTCTGGAGAGTTCATCTGTCTTGCAGTTTCCTGGAATGTCTCAGCACCCAGCACAGATGAATGTTATATTGCTCTGACATCTCCCTAAGAGATGATTGGCAGTTAAGGGCTAGAATAGAGTTGAAGAAATTTGACGCCAGGGATTTGATGGCCACCTGGCTGTCTCAGACCGAACCGACTTGGAGTGCGAAACTGGAGAGAGCTCGCCCGAAATCGAAGTCGTTATAGAAGGATGTTGGTTTGAAGCCCAGGTTCACCCCGAACTGTAATGCCCACCTAAGTAAGTAAGTAAGGCTGTCTCAGAAGATACATTTATCCCTTTTGGATATCATATTTTCTTTTAGCCAAGACAGAGCTTCGCTGATTGCCAACTCCTCCGCTTGGAACACGCTACAATGATCTAGAAGACGAAGCGAGATGTCACTTGCCACACAATATATCCAATTTTTTTTGCACCTTGCATCAGCTGTTAAACTGGCTTTCGGAATTCTTTCGTATGGAATTGCTCCTAGAAAAAAAGTACTTGAACGTGTATAATCGAAGTATGCCAGATGCCAGACCCATTAACCATAGGAAAATCAGGTGGCGTTCATAGGGAAGTAGATGTGCCGATCTGCTATCGAACAAGTGAAGACGTGCCGTGTCGAGTGTCCGCATTTTGTTCACCCAGTGCCCATTATCTTTTCACCATACTTTTCTTCCCTAATATTTAAATATTAAATAAATCCCCCCAAAATCAATAAAAAAAAAATCAATTCTCCCGTGCGCCGCGAGTGAAAAAAAAAGAAAAATTTCATTGTTTTTAAAACAAAAAAAAAAAAAAATCAAGTGCAAATCATCACCAGTGCCAGTGCTTGTGCAGTGCATGCATTCCACCTACCACCCATTTAAATTAATAAAAAAAAAAAAAAAATTGTCAACAAAGTGCGGTTCCTTTCTGTGTCATCTCCTGCCCTGCACCACTCTTGCAGTCACGGCATTTGCACACATTTCATATGATTTGAATTTTTCTTATCAAGTGCAGTGTGTGCAAATGCTGTGGCTGTGAGTTTGCTAGGCGAATAGTCGATCAACGGTGTTGGTCCCGTTGGTGAAACGTAATCAAGTTGCTGGCTGGGCATAACACCGCTAGTAATTTGCTTATGTTCTCCAATTGAGATCTTTACTTGTTGGTTCGACTTAGGTAGCGTCTGCGTTCGATATTTTGTTTTATGTGCTTTTGTGAATTGTAATGTCGGGTAAATTTCGGGTCGATTTTAGCAACATTAGGGGGTTGCGATCGAATTTCTTTGCTGTGTACGCTCACACTGCAAAATACAGGCCAGCTGTTTTGGCACTGAGTGAAACACAGGTTGGTGTTGATTCTGATCCCTCAGAGTTCAACCTGCCTGGATATAGCTTAGTGCCATTATTCTTTTCCTCCCATGGCCTCGCCGTATATGTTAGGAATGATATTGCTTACCAGCTTCTACCACAATACGGCCTCTGTTCTAATACGAACTTTAATTTCATGTGGTTAAAATTCACCGTCCGTAAGCACATCATTCACTATTGTTTTATTTACAGAAGCCCCAATTTAGATAGCAATTCAACCTCTAACGAGTTTGATGCGCTATCTGAATCCATAATAAGAATTGTTTCCCTTTATCCTCACACTGAAATCGCAATTGCGGGCGATTTCAATGTACACAATTCAGGTTGGCTTCGACATTCTGGCCAGACAACACCCGAAGGAAAATATGTTGAGATCTTCGCTGAGTTTAACGAATTAACTTTACTTGTTGATGAGCCCACTCGGGTTCCAGATATTGAAGGCCATGCGGCCAACACTCTTTTTGACTTATTTCTCACTTCTCATCCCGAAAAATATAGGGTTACAGTATCATCTCCTTTAGGCACATCGGATCATTGTGTCATATCGGTAGATTTTTCGTTTTCCGTCACGGTAAAAAAAGATAAAGTCCCCAAAAGAACTGTGTGGCAATACGAGAAAGCCAATTGGGACGGACTGAATAATTTCTTTCGAAATTTTAATTGGTCATTGTGCTTTCTCGACGGAAACGTTGATGCATCAGCTGATATGATATCTAACGTAATTCTCAACGGCATGAGAAATTTTGTTCCTCACAGAACAAAAAGTATCATCCCCAAAGAGAATTCGTGGTTCGATTTAAGCTGTAAAGAGGCGATTAGGGATCGAGAAAGTAGTTTTCGAAAATTTAAAGATAAATACTGTAGAAAACCGAAATTTGTTCAAACGGGCCAGAAATTTCTGTAATGCTCAAATAAAAAGGGCCAAGTTTTTACATGACCAAAAAGTAAGGCAAAAAATACTATTGTGTCCAAAAGGAAGTAAAAACTTTTGGTCTTTTGTCAAGAACATTAAGAACTCGACCACGTCATCGGCCCCAACGCTCGTCTTCAATGACTCTCCGTATGTCAGCTCCATCGACAAAGCCAATTTGCTGGCAGCTCAATTTGCTGCCAACTCGACACTTCCTTACAGCATATTGGCTCCACCTGAGCTCGAGTCTGCAAATTCTTTGATGAAGCAGATATTTTTTCGAACTCGCTCGGTTGCGAGAGTCCTCAAAGATCTCAACATACATAAATCCGCTGGTCCAGATGGTATCCCCGCCGTTATTCTGAAGAGGTGTTCTTCTACGCTGGCAAAACCACTGTGTAAACTTTTCCATCTTTCCTATTCTGCTGGGATTTTTCCGAGCAGATGGAAAACTGCATTTGTCCAGCCGGTCCCTAAAAAAGGCGAATCTTCCTCTCCTTCCAATTACCGTCCAATTGCACTTACGTCCCTTCTTTCCAAGGTCATGGAAACGTTGATAAATCGTCAACTTATGAAATATCTTGAGGAACGAAAGCTTCTTAATGACCGGCAGTACGGCTTTCGTAGCAAACGGTCCACTGGTGATTTGATGGCTTATCTCACCGCAAAGTGGAACCAATCTTTACATTGTTTTGGAGAAAGTAAGATTATTGCGCTTGATATTTCTAAAGCATTTGATAGAGTTTGGCATCAGGCTCTTTTATCGAAAATGCGTGCTTTTGGTATCGATGAGTCTCTTCTTCGCTGGATTAGAAATTACCTTTCCGACCGTTCAATACAAGTTGTGTTGGATGGCTTCAAGTCTGATACCCACTTAATAAATGCTGGTGTGCCCCAGGGCTCCGTTTTGTCTCCGACTCTCTTCCTCATTTTCATTAATGATCTCTTGTCTGAAACTTCTAATCCACTTAACTGTTTTGCTGACGACTCGACCCTCAGCTTTTCATATTCGTTTCCAAATTCACGTCCCTGCTCTTCGGATGTGGAACTGGAACGGTTGCGTATGATAAGCTCATTGAATTCTGACCTTGACAGCATTGTTGCATGGGGTCTTATGAACCGAGTAGAATTCAATGCTTCGAAAACTCAATGCTGTCTCTTGTCGTTGAAGCTTAACATTCCCCCATTGCCATTATCCATGAATGGTACCTGCATCGAAGAAACCGAAAAGCTGTCAGTACTTGGTATGTGTGTAAACGATGATCTTCGTTGGAACGACCACATATTTGAAGTCGCCAAAAACGCTGCTAAATGCTTAGGTTTCTTGAGACGATGCAGGAAGTTCTTCACCCCTTCTGATCTGGCTACAATTTATAAGACCTTCATCCGCCCAAAACTGGAGTATAACTCTCATATCTGGTCAGGTGCTTCTCAAACATCTTTGCGCCTACTTGATAGGGTACAAAATAGAACGTTAAAATTGATAGGTGATAGTTCAATCGTAGAATCGATTGATTCTCTTGGACATCGTCGAAACGTCACCTGTCTCTCTCTCTTTTATCGCTTTTTCCACAAACAGTGCTCTAGTGAAATAGCCAGCTGCATTCCTCCCTTGAAACAATTTAGCCGCAACACCCGCCTCGCTAGGAATGCTCATCAGTTCTGCCTTGAGCCCAACTGCGGGCGTACAGTCAAGTATAGAGATTCTTATTTTAGTCGCACCATCCGAATGTGGAATGCTTTACCTGGCTCTGTGTTTCCCCTGCATTACGATTTACAAAGATTCAAAAGCAACGTGCATCGGTGTCTCCTTTCAAATCCTCTCCTATTTTCCTAAATGCTCGCACTGTGTTTAATAACATTATAAGGGTAGTCATAACCCCTTGATGTGCGCGTAAAAAAAAAAAAAAAAATGTTAGAAATGGCAGCCATTCAAAATGGCGAACAGCTGTAAATCATTATGTTACGAGGAGTTTCATAAGTCAGTGACTTTTTGAATAAAAATAACATTTTTTTTTAGTTTCCAACATAATCTCCTTTTAGCTCAATACATTTAGTCCAGCGTTCTTACAATTTTTCTATTCTGAATAATACATGGCTGTTCTTATCTCCGACTCCGAACGGATTCGGTAGAGATTTTTTACCACAAAAATTGTTACGTCCATTGAAACTGTTTTATATTTTAGTACATGATAATGTTAATATACGAGAAGCTTACAATGTCTCTTGTATAGCACAAAAAAGAAGTGTTTTACATAATTCATCAACCAAATTCAATTCCGTTAACAAAGGGATAAGCAAATTGAAAATAATAAGATAAGGTATCCGACCGAAAATCAATCACAACAGGGACCATATTCTTCATTTATCGTTTTATCCCTTTCAAGGTAATCGATGTAAATGACACCACGTGTATCCCAAAAAACTTTGGCCATTTGCACGAGATTCCTGCTTTTGAACTAAAAACAGCTTCCCTAAAATTTTACAGTAGTCTATAAATAGAACGCAGTTGACGGGAGCAGAGTCATATTATAAGTAATTGCGCTGAAAAATTAAAAAGTTATCCGTCTTAATAACCGCCTTAGAAAAACTAGGAGCAAAAATCTTTCTTTCACCAAAACGTTTCCATGGCCTTGGAAAGAAGAAACGTTGGTGCAATCGGACTGTAACTGGAAGGGATTCGCCTCGGGAAGATCCCAGAAAAATAGGATAGATAGAAAAGCTAACGCAGTTGTTTTACAAGCGTAGAAAAACACCCCTTCAGTAAAACTTCTCTTCTTCTTTTTCTCGGGTTATTGAGCATACTTTGCGCTTTACTTGAAAAATGCTGCTTCTTAAAAATGCTTTAGCATTTCACTAGCCTTACGCTAAAAAGGCTGAAGATCAGATCAACAAAACTTAAGGTATCGTACATTGTTGACGACATCAACAAAAAATTACAAAACATAATTTATTCAAAACAAAACAAACTTTCTGCAAGCACTGCAGCTGCAATTCATTTTTGGTCTCCAATAAAGCAAGTATGCAAAGTCGACAATTATTAATTATGCTTAGCTTTGACCTAATCATTTATGTTTAGAGCAGTTAATTTAATGAACAAATAGATTGTAAGAGACGATGAAAATTACTACCAATTTTCAAAAAGGAACATGGTGATCTCCATATCAATCAACCGTCAACAAAATTGACCATGTCGCGATCCACGAAATTCACTCTTCCGGTGTGATAGATGTACGAACTTTCCGAGGGGCCAACTTTGACTTGATTCTTGTTGTTGCCAAGGTACGAATGACGATATCCTGTTCACGATTTTCGCGAACCAACGTTGTGAAATATATGACGTCTAAAAGTTGCAATCGCAAGAGAAGTTCTGGATTTCAGTCAGTCCCCATAAAACGAAATCAAAAAGCAGTAAAAATGTTGATGCAAAAGAGAACATGGGCTGCTAAAAACATTTACATTTACCAAAAGATAAGAAGTTCATCCCAGGGAGGCAGATCCGAACTTAAGTCTGTTAAGGGAAGACCAGCAGGGAAACATAGTATAATAGAGTCTTAGTCGGTACTGAGAATCTGGCAAGACCACTTCTGCAGACTGCTTAACTGCGATGAAGATAAAAATGCCGTCCTCCCCATTTATAAGAATTCAAGCTTGCCATACTAAAACTTGAATTAAATACAACTGCGAGTGCAGAATTTACGCTGCCGGGTCAGGGCCGATAAAGAACTCACAGAGACATTTTTTATATTGAAAAAAGCCACCCACAAGGCGACACCATTTCATACCGAACTTTTCAAAACAGCAGGACATCACTTGGAAAATTTTCACATTATGGCAGATTTTGGAAAAAACCCGGGAATATATTATCGATATACACCATCATTTTTATCGATTTCAAGGTCGCGTATGACAGTATTTACATTTATTATTATTATTATTTATTTACAGAGACGAGCTGTACAGAGCCATGTCTAGTTTGCGGCATCCCTGCAAAACTCTACGTCTATGCAGGATGACTTTAGAGAATTCACGCTACTCCGTCAAGGTCGGTAAAGAACTCACCTTTGGTGTTGAAAAAGGCTTTCGACAAAGGGGATAAACTGTCATGCGATTTCTTCAATATCATAATTGAGAAGATTAAACAAAACTCAAACGTCAACACCAACGGCATAATCTTTCAAAAGTCACGGAGGGACTTAGATGACTCAACCAACGTAATGAGTGGCAAAGCGGCAGAGCGGCAAAATTAAAACAAAATTTAAAGCAGAGCAGCGTGGTTCTTCCGCTTAGCCTCAGTTCTCAGTACATGGCCGATCCAAAGCTCGTCCGAAATCGAAATTGTTGGCGAAAGATGTTGGTTGAGGCCGAGGTTCACAACCCCAACTGTAATGGCCACCTAAATAATTAAATTGTACTTCAGTAGAACGGAAGATTTTACGCAAAGGGCTGTAAAAAAGAATCGATTCTCGTGTAACTAGAAATAGTTCCAAAATCATGTTTGGGTTACTTCTACTCGTCTACAGGATAGTTTGATAAAAAGTATGTTTTTGCAATGCAATTTTCCTTAATGCACCATTGTGTACCATCTGTGGGGTGCAGGTGAAGAACTGGTGTAAAGCAGACAAATAGGAGAGTAGTAATTCTTTAGAGATCACTGGACTCTATTAGGAAGACATTTCACTTTAATGAAGGATATTTTTCCACACAGCTTATTGAACGAAATCAGTGAAATTACCTACTGCGTCGTTAAAGTTCGAGAAATGTTTTTAGTGATAACCTTAAGTATAACCTTAATTCAACAAACTTATTCATCTTCCATAATGAAACAACAACACATAAAATGTTTTTGCCTTCTCAACGTTTGTTTACCTCTCGTTTGTTGATATCAATTCAATTTATCCATCTATCAGCAAGGTTTATTTACTCTCAGTTCACGCTAACCGAAACAGTTGAGTACAATTTGAGTGATTTTTAGCTTTGGTTGGGTGTTTTGTTTAGCACTCCGTGGCAATGACTTTCCGTTTACCGATCGTTGCTTTTCCTTTTCGTACGTGTTTAGCTTTTCAATGAGAATGGACGCCACTTCATATTTTCTTAATAAATTTTAACATGATCGAAACACTAGTTCAATGTAAAGAGGTTGAGAATCACACGTACGAACTCTACCTGGTATACGTGCGCGCAATAGACCAACACTTTTAAGATATTTAAACTTATCGAAGGCCGACAAAGAACAAGAAGGAGGAAAAGAGAATGGAAGTCATATTCATAATTTATTATTGTTCGGGTGCCGGTTATAAATTTTCCCATTACCCACAAGATCGAGAAAGCTTCTGCGAAAAACTATACGCCATAGAATTAGCTTGGCATTGGCAATAAAAAGTTTATTTAATTTGTTTCGATTAATCAGCCAAGACTTTCAGAAAAATGCCTCAACTTTATGGTTTCAGTGAACAGCTAGACGTGGGAGCCGATTGTAATTTTTTTATATCTGTGTATATAGATGCAACTGCGTCTCATTTGTCTTACTTAATACGAAAAGGATTAGCTAAGTGATTTATCTTTGTCTTTAAGGCGAGTAAACAACCCATTTGAAACAATAGCCGTGAGTGCTTGCTGCTTAGTCACACGCGCTTGCATCTGATGGATTCAAACAAAAAGTCTATAGCTAGGTGGTACCTAGGTGATGGTTAGCATGTCTGCTTTTAACCCAAAGGTTCGTGGTTCATATCCTAACAGATGCAAAAAAGTTCGGTATCGCCTTTCGCGAGGAATTGGCAAGTCTTCCGTTAGTAAATTCACTGCCATGAAAAGCGGTTTGTCGATTTAGCAATTCGAAGCCGGCAGAAAACTGTAGGACCCCTCCTTCTCCTCACAAGGCATTGTTGTGAGAAATGCACTAGCCTCTTTGTCTCCTCGCTCTGTTGCACCCTATTTATTTATTTATTTAATTTAGGTGCGATATATATTTAACTTTGAGAATATACATTTTCTGGGTAATTGGTTTTTACTTCTTAGAATCAATTATATTCTTTGTTGCACTCCAAGCTGATCTAAGTAATTGCATGCCTCCAGTGGGATTCCCTTGTTCTAATCTACGTTATTGAACACTCACCCCTATAAAAAAAAAACATGTTCATCAAATGGGTTGTTGTGGTTTTAATTTTAGCTCGTCTGTGGTTTCTATTCATACTCAGTCATTAATTTCCAAATCATTTTGTATTTGTAGTGCTCAAGTATGATCTCAGAAGTCATCATCACCATTCACAATCCCGATAAAATCATCAGCTCTTTCAAATTCGACACAAAAAATTTTTCTTGAAAATAAAGTAGAGTAGCAAAACAAATTACATAAATATTTCATGGGACACATTGCCTTTAACAAACACAGCCATATTGTGCCATTTTATTGTGCTAAAACTTATGCTAACAGAAGCTGGGTTAAGAAACTTTAAAGCGAATGGTTGTGTTTATCATTTGCAAAAACGCAAATAGAATGTTATCGCAAATATGAATATTTTATCAAGTGTTCATAATCAGTCACTGAGGCGAAGCAGCGGCGACTCACGTAAATGTTATCTTAACTGAATTCCATTAGCCCACAACTTTCTGATAATAAGTCTTATTTTGTTACATTCCCCAACTGCATGCAACTGTTTAGGTGAGTGAGAATTTATTGCCCATGCCTTTGACTTACTTCAAAGTTGCCTGGGTACGGCAATGACAATGAGTAGTCTCACGGACGATTTTAAGTGCGGTAAAAGTAATATTAAAAGAAAAAAGAGTGATTGAATCATCACCACAATCGGTGATTGAAAATGTGTCAGAAATTGTAAAATCATGTGATCAATTAGCAAAAGATAAGTCGATAACACAGGCCTACAATGGGAAAACCACGACATCAATTTATGTTATTCTAAAGGTTTTTTGCAAAACTCTACAGATAACATTCATTCAGAGAAAACTACACTGAGTCGAATACGAACTACACGGAGCTCTGCATAATCAAAAAGAGGAGCTATGGTGCAATAGAAGCTACCAGAGTACAGAGATGATGAAAACTTAATGACAGACACTTTGCTATCAACACAAAGATTTGGAAGTATTTACAGCGTGATTAAATCATGAGAGTAGTTGATTCAGCAACAAGTACATCGAAGTGGAAATAAGCTGCTCCTGGATGCAATAATGCGACATTCCAATTGATGGCCAGAAATAATTTTAGCTCTATGTTACTTACTTACTTGCAGAATCTAACGCTGTGCGTAAACGAACTCTCCGATCAATACCCTCAGTTGCATACGCCTTAATCTTACAGCCCTAGACATCTTCAGCAAACAAATGGCCGCCAGTGCAGCCTTTGGTATCAGAGGATGGATCACTAACAACATTGGTCAATAAACAATTCTCAACTTGTTCAGATATATCATGTGCCACTCCAACTACTCCTTCCCCCAATTGGTCTTTGAAAATAAGTTCTAAGTCTCTATCCCATCGAGAACCATTTGGGATCTATGACGAAGAATACTTGAGATATAATTCAATTTACTTATATACAGACGGTTCAAAACCGAAGAAGGCGTTTGTTGCGGGGTGTACTCAGACAGACTAAACGTTAGTCTCCCATTCCGCCTGCCAAACCAATGTAGCGTGTTCCAAGCTGAAATTCTGGCGATCAAAGAGGTCATATCGTAGTTAAAAGAAAACGTGATACCCTCAGTGAATATCTGAATCTTCTCACATAGCCAAGCAGCCCTCAAATAACTGGGCGCTGTTTCCACGAACTCAGTAAACGCCCTCAATTGTCGCCTACCACCCATGAAGATGGCTGAACAGTTTAATATTCACAGAGGCACAGAAATATTCTAGGTAACTGCAAAGCCAAAACTCGTCAAAAATGGAAACGTTATACCGATCTTAATCAGCAGGTTGAACATTGGTATACCTTTATTTAAAAGAAAAATAGCAAACAAGTGTTTGTTATTGTTTATGTTTTGTCCTGGAGTTGTATTTGATTATATTATTACAGAACATTTTAAAAAGAAAAAAAAATTTTTATTAAAAAATGTATGTTGAAGATCGTAAAGATCACCTCAACTCCATATTGCGTTTCGCCCAGGCACTCAATTGGGCTCATCAGTTAGATGATGATGAAATTGCGTCTTAGAAAGGTACGGCAATCATCTAACTGATGAGCCCAATTGCCGTGCCTGGGCGAAACGCAATATGGAGTTGAGGTGATCTTTACGATCTTCAACATACATTTTTTAATAAAAATTTTTTTTTTTCTTTTTAAAATGTTCTGTAATAATATAATTGGTATACCAACCGCTACATGCAAACTCATGCTAAAGCAAGATGCCATGGATAAAACAAAATAAGTGAAAAAAACCACTATTTGTGTGGCAACAAAACAGATATGGCCAAAGCGAGATCTGAAAGGCACAAGGCACTTGCAATCCATAAGCAGATTGCACATTGGCTCCGTAATCGGTGTTATTACCGGACACTGCCTCATGGGTAGACACGCCATAGGACTCGGAGACCATCAAACTAATTTTGCAGAAGCTGCTTAGGCGAGGACAAAGAAGAGACTAATCCACACATCCTCTGTTCATGTACTGCACTCTCCCTCAAAAAAAAAAACTGCATCTAGGAGACTACTTCCTCGATGATCCAAGCGATCTGATAAACACAGATATCTTTAATCTCAACCGCTTTATTAAAAGCTCCAAAAGGTTTAGTTAATTGAGATTTTTTTTTCTGTTGGAGGTTTTTAAAATACCAGCTGGAGCTAGCTAGCTTTCTAGATGTTCGGAGAAAAGTCAAAAGACGCTGCCATACGCCATGCGCCGAGTATCTGTAACCTCATGCGAGAAAAAGCAGGACATTCACAGAGGAAGTGCTCTGCGGTGTCCTCATCTTCTCCACAAGATTCACAGAGTGTGGTATCACTTAAGCCTAATTGAGATACTCCCTCACACACTTCATTTGGTATTACAATGTACCTAATATTGGTCAAACTGTGTTATTTTCCTGACCGACATTTAAACCTAACCTAACCTTACCTACTTATCTACTTAATTAGTTAGGAATTACAGTTTGGAGTAAAACTCGACATCAACAAAAAGCTTTTGTAAGAACTTTCGATTTTCGGCGTACTCTGTGCAGTTTTGCACTGTAAGGGGACGGCTACCTACTCAGCGGCAAAGCGGCGAAATTGAGCGGCAGAGCGACGACGTTAAGTTTTTAATTTTGTTATAATTTTGCCGCTTTCCCACTGAGTAAGTGACCGTGCCCTTAATCGGTTGATAATTGTTGGTGGAAAATTTATTTTCCTTCGGCTTTTTTTGGTCACTTTAAGTTTAGTAAAGAAACAAGATGGATCTTTTACTTTTTCCCGACGTTTCGGCAAGGGTTGTTGCCTTCCTTAGGGGAACTTTATTATAAAAACAAATAAGTAAAATATAGTATAAAGTATACACAACAATGAACAATCAAAGAAAACTTACATTATAAACGAGATTTTTTAAAACATGTTAAATAAACAAAGTTTGACAAAAATATTTCCGAAGCTGGAATTGCACTTCTCTTTATGAAGATTAGTCTAGGTTTAACAAAATTTAACGGATGGGATAACAGAGTTTATGTAGAGACAAGAGAGCAGTATATGGACGAGATGTTTTGAGAATCTTGTTTACGATTCATGTTGTTCTTGTTGTTGAGGATATGTAAAGTTTCTAGCGTATATCTCTTAGAGATATGTTTCTCGGTTTGGAGAACTTGGGCACCGTCAAAGTCTGGGAGATGTTTATTTTCGATGGCATGTAATGCGAGAGCTGTTTTTGCTGGATTGTTGTTGTTTATGTCAGATTTATGGTTAGATATGCGTTGACGTAAAAGTTGTTTTGTGGTGCCAATGTAGCACAGATTACATGGTTCGTCAGCCTTTCCTTTACAATCAATTTTGTAGATAACATCCGAGCACCTATCTTTTTCTGTTTTCACCTTCAATTTCGAAAAAAGATTTCGAAGTGTGTGGTTGGGTTTAAGGGCCAGTTTTATATCTGGTACATTCTTTTTGACAATTTTTTTAAAATTATCTGTCAGCCTTGGGATGTAGACTAGGCTATTGAAAAATCCATTAGCTGTTAGGTTTTCAATAGCCTAGTCTACATCCCAAGGCTGACAGATAATTTTAAAAAAATTGTCAAAAAGAATGTACCAGATATAAAACTGGCCCTTAAACCCAACCACACACTTCGAAATCTTTTTTCGAAATTGAAGGTGAAAACAGAAAAAGATAGGTGCTCGGATGTTATCTACAAAATTGATTGTAAAGGAAAGGCTGACGAACCATGTAATCTGTGCTACATTGGCACCACAAAACAACTTTTACGTCAACGCATATCTAACCATAAATCTGACATAAACAACAACAATCCAGCAAAAACAGCTCTCGCATTACATGCCATCGAAAATAAACATCTCCCAGACTTTGACGGTGCCCAAGTTCTCCAAACCGAGAAACATATCTCTAAGAGATATACGCTAGAAACTTTACATATCCTCAACAACAAGAACAACATGAATCGTAAACAAGATTCTCAAAACATCTCGTCCATATACTGCTCTCTTGTCTCTACATAAACTCTGTTATCCCATCCGTTAAATTTTGTTAAACCTAGACTAATCTTCATAAAGAGAAGTGCAATTCCAGCTTCGGAAATATTTTTGTCAAACTTTGTTTATTTAACATGTTTTAAAAAATCTCGTTTATAATGTAAGTTTTCTTTGATTGTTCATTGTTGTGTATACTTTATACTATATTTTACTTATTTGTTTTTATAATAAAGTTCCCCTGAGGAAGGCAACAACCCTTGCCGAAACGTCGGGAAAAAGTAAAAGATCCATCTTGTTTCTTTACTAAACTTAAAGTGACCAAAAAAAGCCGAAGGAAAATAAATTTTCCACCAACAATTATAAATCTAATTGGTCAATACACTACTAACTTAATCGGTTGAGTTCTTCTTCCACTTGACTGTGTCATCTTAGACAAGGTCTTCTCTTCAATGCCTGACTGCATTCTTCATCGCACCATGAGTTTCGTTTTGGGGACCGAATTGAACTCAAAACACCAGAGGCTGCGGTTCTGATGGCTTGTTGTTATTGCTGCCACTGATCTTTAGTGCTTAATGCTGGTGGCTTACGATTCAAGGATAGTTGGAGGGACATTCCTTTGGAAAAGGCACTGGCAATCTCTTGCGATTGTAGCTTCCGACGTTATATTGTGAACAGGTAATATTCAGTTGTACCTTGGCTACAGCAAGATAGTGGACCGAGTCAAAGTCAGGAGTTCGAAAAGTTCTTCAAGGAGTTCGTAGAGAAAGTCCTTGAAATTGTAGTCTTTCTCTTCTGTGAAGGCGTTAACGCCTATTAGGCTTGAGTTAACGAAGTAAGCCCTGATTCGGATGGTCATTATACGCCCATCAACCAGATTTCGAATGATAACCTTATCCCTTTTTCTACCTCCAAACTCTTAAGACAAATCCGCACCCAAATAAGCGATGTTTCTATTGTCTGTAGCAGTCACCATATACGTAGATACGCAGTTTTTCATATTCTTAATACCCGTTGCATTTCAAAACACTTCTTGAATGTCTGCTTTACAGCAGTCCAGGGCATACTGAACGTAATCCGTTTAGGGATCTTTACAATTTTTTTTGATTACTTGGGCCATCAACAGTGAAATTATTATAGTTATCCAAAACTGATTGTTGTTACGGAAGGATGGAATTTTTACGTGGTTGGTAGCTAACACCACGCTCAATCCTCATTCTGGAGGAACAAGGGCGGTGACAACACACTTCTATAGAGGTATGAGAGCTGCCCTTAGCTGGCCTGGAGCTCATCCAACACCATCTCGGTTTCAATATCCTGTCCTAGATTTGAAAGACCTTAAAAGACCCTTAAACTAAGCATGTCAGGATAGCTCATTAAGGGGTTTCTGCTTTTTTGACATTTCAAGTTCTTCGTTGGACTGGCCCACTGAAATTTGGGCAGTCAGTCATTACTGGCAGAACATTATTCTAATTTTTCTACATCCCTTTGTCAACAATCGCAATTATTAGTTTGGCAGGTTACCTCTGGTTGGATGAGACCAATGAATAGTGGTGTGGAGGTATAGTTAACACAGTTGATGTATACTATACGTTGCCAAATCTGGCGGCCGCCCCAGCCAAGCTAACACCAATCAGAGCCTTCCCGAATAGTAAGAGCCCAAACACCAAAGAAGAGTTTTCAACAACGAATTGTATGAGTTGTACAACAACATGAGCATAGCCAAGAGCCTGCCATAGCTGAGACATGTAAAGACTCCGACTCCACAGATTTTAAGGCAAACTGGAAGAAAGTTGCATAAAAGGAGGACCTCGTCGGTGCAATCAACAAAACTAAATTCTCAAGTTTTCAGACTTTACTGGATATTTTAATGCTGACTAGACGTCTGATGATGACAAACGTCGTATTTGAACGGACCACAAAGTATACCACAAATGTGAGGGTTGCTCTGTTAAGCACCGAAGCTCTATACACGTCCTCTCTATTCAGCGTCACAACAAGCTGTTCGGTTTCTTTAACATTTTTTTTTTTTACTAGATAGGACGGAGGTTGATCAACTTTACTAGCACATCGACTTGAAAGATCTTTTGTGCTGTTCCCTTAGGTTTAAACACGTAAAATATAAGGTTGTTCATTCGAAGTCGAGGTCGTGTAAGAACCTAAGAATATTCGAAGAAGAGGTATTTCTTATGTCAAGGGGACTAGTGATTCCTTTTTGGAAACGTTTTAGCCTTAATCGGTCTATGGCAGGGCATTCACATGAAGTGTGTTCAGTTGTTTCTATGTCTTCGAGGCAGAGACGGCCAGAATCATCCTGGTTGATGGCCATGCTTTTAAGATGACATCAGAGAGAGCAGTGACCAGTGAAAAAGTCCGTAAGTTACTTTGCATCACATTTGCTCACGTCAAGAATTTCTTTCATACGTCTTTGAGATAAGTCGATGAATAGTTTTGACTGACGGTGGCCCAGTAGAGTTGTTCCTGATGTGGGTCATGTTCTGTCGTTCCCAAGTAACCACAGCTACTGATTGGGAGACCGCAGTAGGGTTTCAGGCCTTTGGATTGGGATTAAGAGCCAAATCTAGCTAAGCAGTCAGCCTCTTCGTTACCCTGTACACATTCATGTCCAGGCACCCATGAAAGATTGACTTTATTGTGGGTGGCTAAATGAGATAGACATTTCAGGCAGTTTCAAACTAAAGGGTGTTTTTTAGAGGTATAGAACTTCGAATTGAAATAAAACACAAGGAAATCGTTTAAATGTCCATCAATTTGGCTTTATTGGAAATTTATTAATTTATGGGGAATTTTATGCCATTAATGTTTAAATATGATTTCGGGCATGTGGCCGCGGCGGCTGGCTCGATAAAGCCAAGTCTAGAGGTTCAATTTTCAACCACTTTTTCGAACATTTGAGGCCGTATGTCGGCAATAATGCCACGAATGTTGGCTTCCAATCCCTCTTATGTTCTAGATTGTTGACGTAGACGACCGACTTCACATATATCCAAAGAAAATAATCAAATGGTGTCAAATTACACGATCTTGGTGACCAATTGACAGGTCCATTCAGCAAAATTATGCGCTCATCGAATGTTTCTATCAATAAATCGGTTGCGACGTGCGCTGTGTGGCATGTAGCGCCGTCTTGTTGGAATCACATCACATTAATGCCATCCAATTCGGGAACAAAATAGTCGGTTATCATGGCTCTATACCGGTCTCCATTAAAGGTAACTGGCTCGCCAGGATCATTTCGGAAGAAGTATGGCCCAATGACTCCACCAGCCCATAGAGCACACCAAACCGTCAGTTTTTATGGATTGCGGATGGATGGAATTGCGTCTCAAGGTACTCATGCGGATTCTCTTCACTCCAAATGCGGCAATATCTCTTGTTGACGTAACCATTTAACCAAAGATGAGCCTCATCACTGAACAAAATTTTGCGATGAAAATCAGCATTGAGATCAATATAATTTTCGGCCCATACACCAAAATCAAGATCGATTCATTCGGGTCCTCTTCAATACTTTGCTCTACAGCGGCAAATTGTTTCTTCGGTGCGCACTGTTCGACGTCTCTGCGGATGGGTGTTATCACATAAAGTAAACGTAGTGCGAAAACGATTCGTGGTTACTTACTTACTTACTTACGGTGGCGCTACAGTCCGGGTCGGACCAAGGCCTCAACCAACATGCTTCTCCAGCCAGCTCGGTCCTCTCCTACTTGTGTGCGCCACCTGAGTCGCGGTCTTCCTCTACTCCGACGTCCCTCGGGGTTGGATTCGAAGACTTTCCGGCCTGGAGCGTTGGTGTCCATTCGCTCTACATGACCCAGCCATCTAAGCCGCTGGACCTTGACTCGTTTTACAAGGTCAGTGTCGCTGTACAGCTCGTACAGTTCGTCGTTGAGTCTTCTTCTCCATTCTCCATCTATCCAGACGGGACCAAAAATCACACGAAGAATTTTTCTCTCGAAGCATCCTAAAGCGTTCTCGTCTGCCTTTGACAAGGTCCATGCCTCTGCGCTATATATTAGAACCGGGATGATAAGTGTCTTATACAGGGACACTTTAGTTGCTCGAGAGAGGACTTTACTACTCAATTGCCTTCTTAGTCCGAAGAAACAGCGATTGGCAAGAGTCATTCTTCGTTTGATTTCAGCGCTGGTTTCGTTGTCTGAACTAATAGCGGCGCCTAGGTAGACAAAGTTTTTAACTACCTCAAAGTTATAGCTGTCTATTTTGACGTTCTGTCCAAGACGTCGGTGTTGGGTGTCCTTTCTTGATGACAGCATATACTTGGTCTTGCCCTCATTTACCACTAAACAAATCTTCTTCGCTTCCGTCTCAATGCTCATAAACGCGCCATTGACATCACGCTGCGTTCTTCCAATTAAGTCAATATCGTCGGAATATCCGAGTAATTGGACGGAAATGGAATGGAATTGGAAAGATTGTGCCTCTTGTGTTGACGTGGGAGTTTTGCACTATTCTTTCAAGAACGATGTTGAAAAAGTCAAACAGTGCATCGCCTTGCCTGAAACCTTTTTTGACATCGAATGTATCGGTGAGATCTTGAGACCCTGATGGAGCAGCGTGCGTTCTCCATCGTCAGTTAGTACCAAAAAAAAATCTATAAGACAGAACTCAATAATAAGCTCTTTTGATAACGAAAGAACATTCAAGTTGTTGGAAAATGACTCTTCTAAAACTAAAGCATCAAAGTACGGAAGCACATCTTTAGAGAAGGCCGAATAAATGACTAATCAATAACAATGCGTTGCGCTGGTATCTACCGAAAACTTAACAAAGCCTGTATCGGGGAACAAACTTCTCTTTTGATGCATAGGAATGGGTATTTATACTACAAATTACCTAATAACGATTATTTTAGTAACCGGGCAGTCTTTTTGCACAGAAAAAGCAAAGCCGGTAACATGAAAAAAGTCTCTTTAAGTTCTAGAGTTTGAAATAGTTTATGGCTCTGTTGGTGATGACATACCCAACAAGAGTAACATTCGACAATACCCAGCGAAAGCATATGATCTGATGGCATCTCTAAACAAACTTATCATAAACATCAACTCATTTGTACATTTTAAGTCTTACCTGAAATTTCCCCCAATGTTCGGTTGTAGAAGATAATTTTCATCGCCTCGTCCAATGCGAAAAGCTGAGCTGTTATCACTCCCATTACCAAAGCCACTGAAACCACCACCAACAACACCATTGCCAACACTCGTCAACGTGTTATCAAAAAATCGAACATTCGTGTCTTGATTATGTGACACAATCTGAGCTTGAGTATTCATAATTTCAGCTTCGCTGGTGCCCAGCACCAAAGACATTCCATTAACACCATTTAAAATATTTGTTTCGCTCATTGTCATATCACCAAAGTTTCCCAACTCTCCCCCTACTCCAGTCAGTATACCACCACTGCTGCAGTCAATGTCGCCATTAAACAGACCACCCCAGTTGTTGTCGAGACCGGCATTAATTCCAATCGTATGTATGCTACTGCCAATACCAATGCCACTTCCATTATTTGTTGTTATTTGGCTGAATCGGTTGTTGTTCTGCATTTGCAGTTGCTGCTGCTGTTGTAGCTTCTGTTTGGCGAGATGGCGACATTCTAGTTTGTGATTTGGCCAATCCATATGTTGATGGCTGGTGGAACAGTAATAGATTGTTTTGCATTTTGCACAACGCAATAGGGATTCTGTAGTCCCGCAAATTTGACACGTAGGTATATCCATTGGGACTTGTTATGAGTGCCTTGCAAAGAGGGTTGAAGGTGGCTTAAAGGATTGGGGCTTTAATCTTTAACAAATGTTCATCATTTTCCTTAGCTTTTGAGCTTAGAGTTGTTTTATTGTTATTGACAGTAGATTGTTAAGCTATTAAATTGAAAGAACAGTTGAAAATGTGTTTTGAAAAACTCAGAACAAACTTCTACGCGTTAAGGATTCCAAAAATATATTTTTTTTTTTATAATCAACTCTCGTTCGGGTCAAAGACAATCACAAGAAACCGAGTTTAAAGGGAAAATTTAACATTCAAAACTAGTTTTGATTATCTTTAGACACTGTAATATGGTTTGTCTAATATTTACAAACTGCATTTTTTACAAATTTGTATTTTTTAAGGCGAATTAAGATAAGAAATGATAAAAACTAAACGTTAGAAATTTATTTCAGTGGCTTATTTTTCTACGTTATTTGACAGTAGAAGTCAACAGAGGGTAAACGTAACGTAAAGTCGGCATTTTGAAAGCCATACTGAACGAGACTCGATAAAGTAATCATAACCTGTGTGATGCCAGATATTAACTTTCAATCGGTTTATTTTAAAGAGGACATATTTTTATATTCAAGGCGATGTTCATACTGGTCGATTTGTTGAAGCAACAAATCGACCAAAATGTTCACATTGTTCAACGAATCGACCGCAACTCCGTCTTGTTTCATTTCCTTCTTGTCAACTACCTTCAAAAATGATACAATTGGAATGTGAAACTATTTTGACAATTGCCTCCAAAAATATAAATAAAAAAAATTTATCAACCTCAGAGATGGAAACAGCAAAAATAATAATTTTATATATTAAATTTTAGCTGTTTCAGTTCACGCTTTCTTAGTAAGCTCACGCTTCCACCCCTGAGGTTGATGAATTTTTATTTATATTTTTGGAGAAACAACACCAACATCCGTATCCTAGCTCCCACACCAAATCGCGTGCTTCTCAATTTAAATAAGTCGAGTCCGCTACGCTGGTATCAGAGGTGAAACTCTCCCCCACACCAGTGACCCGATCAAACGGAGCAGTATCAAATGCCCAGCGTTTCGCGTCGGTGAATAGCATGATAAGACAGTTTTTGTTAAACATAGCTCTTTAGAACCCAATGAGCTTCCTGAAATGCCTGCAAGGCTCGAGAGTAAAAAAAAATTGTTCCAGTGATTTTAAGCGGTTTCTAAGACTTTTATACTTGCAGCTTTTCGACGACCATTGCCAAATGGTCCGCCACGCGCCACCTTGGAAGCATATCCACGTTTAGTTGGATGCGACCTGCCAACTACATCCACAACAGCACCTAAAGTACTAAATCTTCATGAAGGGTTCTCTATCTTTAGGAAAAACATTTAGCATTTAAGAACAAGTCTCAACTAGAAGAAGAGCAGCTATTAACAACTAAATCTAAAGCATCCTAGAATAATAATTTTTTACAAAAAACCAAAACCAAACTAGTCTCCATTTTTTTCTGTAGGAGGTTTTTAAAATACCAACTGGAACATTCACACCTAAATACCGGTCCATTGTATTACCGGTCTTCTTTTGCTATAGCTTTCCAGATGTTCGGAGAAAAGACAAAAAATGCTGCTATGATAAGGAGCTTGAATGCTTGGCAAAAGAGGAGTGCCCGCTGGCAACGCCAATAAGCTTTCTAGTCATTTCTGCTACGAGATAGCAAAAATGTTGCAGTTTTCTTTACGTTGGGGAGTATACCTTTGGTCTGTCTGCATCCAATGGAGACATGCCATCTACGGTTGTGCTCTTCGAAGATCCAATCGTTGATTGAAGCCCTCACGCTGGTACACCCATCAGACTCAAAGAATTAAATCTTCCGACGGCATTCAGAGAGCTCTTGCATTCCTGGATCACTTTCGAAGTAGTTAGAGGGTTGAGAAGGGCCTTAAGCACAGCTTGGCTGTCGCTGCAAACACAGATACTCATCCCTATCTATACAACTGAGCTACAAGCGCATGTATAGCTACCCACCTGTGGTATCTCTAGGTCCTTTTATCATGTAACGGACCGTCATGCCGCCGCGGTATCTCATCAGCTAACAAGCAGCGGGATGATGATTTTTCAAATTGTAAGTCACTTTTGCTAAATTATTAATAGATAAGCTATCCAAGTTTTGGATAAAGCGTAAACATAATACATACTCCTATATCCAAAATATACATTTTGAGAATCATTCGCATGCTTTTTTATTGCTTTTTCGTGTACGGTTCATAAAAAAGTTACATAATTTTCATTGACTGAGTGCACTTTTAAATCCTTAGTATTTACTAACAGCTTTCCATTTACCCATATTTTCCATGTATCGGGAGAAAGATATAATTCAGTTCGCAACCTATAAAATCGTCCAGGAATTCATCTTCGTATCGATTTTTATAAAAGGAGTGCTTTCTATAAATATAAATACCACTTTTGTACCCAAAACTATAGGAAAATGCAAGCTTTTGCCGACAACACAGCCGTTAGATAAGAGTGTCGGTTGTACCATCAGTTACCTAGAAAAACAGAATATTGAATAGGCATACTTCAAGAGAAAACAATTCACACAAACCGTCGTAAGAACTTGCCATGGATTGAGGGAATCAGGAACACTGAGTACATCATTTAACCCCAGATTAAGTTCCCTAACACTTGGTAAGATTGGATTTGTTATGGCTCCAGTTATATTATCCACCCGTAGAAAACCACTTTACGTCTGCAAAGGATCAAGTAGGGAGTTCAGCTTTTCAGCTGAACCAATTGCGTTCTCAATGATTTTCGGCGTAATCCAGGCCACACCAATCAAAAGTGGAATAGAGGAGTAATTTCCAGTTGAAATTGAGTCCCATGGCTGAACAGTTATTCGTCCAGGTAGTTCTTTGACATCATCAGCCTGCTCTACATGGGGATTGTATCCAACACCTCCTTCTAGTCCCTTCACCATTGCTCGACCAAAGCATTTTAGTTTGAACTCCTGAGTCACTCTTCACGATATCCTCAACGCAATATTAGTCAAAAGAGTTTGACCATTACTCAATGTCAGTTTCAAGCCACTTTCTTCCCGGCTCACTTCTTCGATCTGAGCACCAAACTCCTATTCAAATTCTGTTCTATCGGTCAGTGTTGCAATTCTTTGTTTAAGGTTAATTTTTTTCACTGCATTGCATACCCCTGTGCTAAAGCAATACCACCATTCGGGTTCTCCAAAAGTTTAGTTTGGTCAACAAAAAACTCTTTTGGTCCGAAGAACAAACTGTAAATACAAATTGTGATAACTTTTCCTGGCTTTGAATAAATTTTTTTTCTAACAAAACAAACCTTCTTTCAGCACCAGTCTATTGTTTTAAACGATAATCTTTTGGTATCACACACGCAGGTTATTAGAATATTCTGTTTTCTGTCGCTCAGCTTATTAATTTTTAGTTTTTTAATTCTAAACACAAATGACAAATGCACGACAAATGACTGTTTGGCAGGAAAAAAGAAAAAAAAATGGTTTGACTTTCACGAAACAGTATGGGAATGATGTCAATACCGACCAATGCGTGTGACAGAGAAAGAAAACAGTCGCTTTATTCGCACGAAGTTTCAACAGCTCGTGTTGATTCAATTTTGGGAAACACCCCTTCAACTGCCCCCACTTACTTCCTCACCCTCAAACTGTTCAACAAATCGACCGGTATGAACACGGACCAAAGTGAAAAGAAACTGCGATTAAGGAAAACATAAGGTGTGTTTTTTTTCTCAAGCCTATACGGCTTAGAAAAATTCGCGTACTAAATACAACAAAAATTTAGCTATCTGGGCTTCCCTTAGCCTCATAATTTATTCGGTCTTATTTCCTTAGCCCGATAACAAAAAATGTGCTACCAAACTATTATTTGGAAATGTTATCGAAAATGGCGACGGCTGTCGTTGGGTGCGTTTAGTGTAGCTACATATGCTAACAACTATTAACAATTTCATGTTACTTGACAAATATTTAGTTAACAAAAATGTACAATTTGTTAACTCACCGAACGCACCCAACGTTTCAAATGACATTTCTGATTTCTCAATTCAGTAATGAGTGTGTACTTTTTTCATATTTGCAACTAAAATTGCTGCCGTCAACCATTTAAAATCTTCAAAACATAAAATATAAAATATAAAAGATGTATGGTGTTGCGACTTAAGATAAATTGCCCTCAATGGACATGAGCACTATCGCCTAGCGTCAAAAAGAATTGACCATTGACCTGATGAATCTGGAAGCGAGGCAAAAGCATGTAAGGAATTCACTACTAATTATGTTTATGCAAAAAGTGAGTTTTAAATATGTATGTGATTGTTTAAGGAGTTGTATATTTCAGGCATTCCAGAAAATACTTACCCACCTCCTCCCGCACCAGTTCTACATCGTCAATAACTAATGCAGAGTCAGGATATTCTAGAGGTCAGGTAACCAACAACCACAGCAACCTATTGCAAATCAGTTGCAGAATCTTGCCTTGATGCAGCAAATGAATTCTTAAGCCTTGGCCAAACCAACGCGGTGAGTGCGTGCGATGCGGTTGCGTTAAGTCAAGTCCATATGCATTAAGTCAAACGTCCATAAGATTACATAGGGATTTGACTTAATGCATATGGACTTGACTTAACGCAACCGCATCGCACGCACTCACCGCGTTGGTTTGGCCAAGGCTTTATTCATTTGCTGCCCAGTTGCCAAATGAAACACTATAACAGCAGGACTTCCCGCTGGAATTTTTCAAGCAAATAATATCAGTGGAAATAACCAGCGTACATACGCCCAGAAGGAATCAAATGAATTTTGAAGGAATTCAATCACATGCAAACATACATACTTCACAATGCCATGTTGAAGAACAAAATATAAGACTACCGAAAATGTTACTTCTGTACAACAACAACAATAAAAATAACAATTCTCGCTGTGGATATGATTCTGCAATAGCAGTATCGAAGAATCAACAGCATTAGCAACGTCGTAGTAATTATCATCATCAAACGCATTTGGAACAACGAAGGAACACCATTGCAACAGCTAATCTTGGAGGTGATGAGTTTCATCAAATTTCTCAAAGAATAAGTTACTCAACGCGTTAATTTTCTTTGTTTTTGTTTATTTTGTTTACCCTTTATTAAAGTGACCAATTGATCTAATTTAAACCTGTTTTCAGTGAACTAATAATAAGTGTGTTTAATGACCTGCTCTAGATCGATCTAGAGCAGAAAAAAGCAGCTTTTTGGTGTTTAATGACAATTTTTCTACTCCGAGCAAGAACTTTTTGTGTTTAATGACCCTGCTCTAGAGCTTTTAGAGCAGCATTTTCTGCACTTGCTTTTGAGTAAGAGTAGAGTGGAGCAAAAGTGTCAAAATCAGCTGTTGACATTTGATTCAAATATTTTTGTTTATATTTTGCGTTTTGCAATCTATTTGAAATCGAATTTAACTTAAAATCAATTGAATTAACATCGCATGTTAGTTAAGTTTTGATTCCAATGTTTCCGAATATAGATTTTTATTATAATAGGATACCAAACATAATTTTGCAAACTAGCTAAGGTCACAAAATGTTCGTTGCTTTCTTATCAGCTGACTTTTGACACCAGCTGTTCTGCTCTAAATTGCCTGACATTTATCTCATTTCTTGCTCTGCTCTGAGCTACGCTGCTCTGCTCTTTTTTTCATTAAACACGCCTAATGCAATTGTTCCATAAAAATGTAAAAGAAAAGTGCTACAGCAAATTCCAATTTTTTATGTATTTCTGAGGAGAATTGTAGCAACCGTTTGGCTGAATCTGTCAGCTTTATATTTTTCTGTGTGAAAGTATGAGATCTGCTTTCCATCGGTCAAGCTCCTACACAAAAATAGCAAATAGAGGTGGTTGAAATGCGTCGCTGAAACCAAAGAATAATGGGGAGAAACCGAATTGGAACTGCTCGACGACGTCTGCTGCTTTCATGCTGTTGCGCTGATTGAGGAGGTGTAGGTCGCGTCATTGTACTTGTGGTACCCGGAGAAAGTTGCGTCCAATTTGTAGAGCTGATAAAAGTTAAAATCAAAATAAATTAAAAATCTGTGATGCTTTGTACTATTATTTAAAATTACCGTGGTGACCAAGCAGGGTTCTTCGGCGGGTATGGTCTGTAGCGGCATTGGTGGCAGTTGGTGCTGCGCCAGTTGTTGATGTTGTTGCTGTTGATGGTGTTGCGAAAGCACCATTTGCTGTTGTCTTTACAGGTACTGCTGATGTTAGTGTAGGTGCTGGAGCTGAGCGTTCAATGATGCCTGCTGTTCTCTGCATCTGCATCCATAATAAGATAGATAAATTTGGCGGTTTCAATTTTTATTTTTTATTTATTTATGTTTCAAATTTTTTAATTTATTTTGAAGCTGGCACTCAAACGTCATAATATGCCAAATACGTAGTGCTACCAAATTGCTAAATCGTGTTTTTTTTTTTCTTTTTGATCAAGCCTTTATAGGCTTGAGAAAAAAAACGCACCTATATTTTTTTCAGTACTATTTGGTCTTTTCCCTTTTGCCCTACAAAAATGGTTGCTTAAATTTGACTTAAAGGAATAGCAAATCGTCAAACTTACATGGAATGAATTTAAATTCACTAAACTTATAAATAAAATATTTTTTTTATTGCAATAAAAACGATTCTGGGTCTGCCAATTCATCCCGCCCCTAATTAAGTTGAAATTTAAGAGCTTTATTTTGTAAAGAATTTTTTTTTGCAAAACTAATACAAAAAGATTTTCTCTGCTTTGCTTTATAAGTCAAACTAAAAGTAAAATATTTACCGCAAAACGATTTTTGGTTAATAGATAAACAAACTCTCTTGTGATTTATTTATTTAGGTTCTGTGACTGGAGGATGAGAAAAGGCGTAAGATAGACAGATAAACGCCTCCCAAACCAAATCAGTTAAGTTATACAAGTGTCATATGAGCTTTCATGCAAACGACGGCACTAATGACGTTTCTACCGCCTCCGCCACTGCAAAAACGCTTTAGCTTTAGAATACCCTTAAAGACAGACTATTTAAATATTTTAAGACTCAGCTAAAACCAAACAAATTTGCAATTCTGTCGACAAATCTAGCTGTTAACTTATGTTTACTCAGCGCTTTATGAAAGTGAATATACTTTATTTAATACTTAAATACTTTAATAATTTAAACTGTATTTAAAAAAAAAAAAAAAAAACTCAAATACGTAAGAAAACAAGGTTTGGCACTACTTAGAAGAATATTTGATGAGTCTCGATAAATATTTTGAACTGGCTCATTCCCGAACGCTTTTTTCTGTCAACTGTCATCTGAATTTATTCATTTGTTTTCGATTTTCGTTTTTGAAGCAAGCCGTTTATTGATTAAAGAAAATTTTTTACCAAAACCAAAATCTTGTGAAATACAAATATATAATGAAAGGCATAGTACTGCCGCTGTATTCCTATAATTTAACAAAACTTTGCCGTGCATGTCTCTCGCCAAGAGAAAAACTCACATCAATTCATGACTCCCACAAAGTCCTCAATAGTAATTGTTCTGTTTCGATTGCTGCAATGCTGGGTTCCATCACGAACATAGATGTCGGTAAATTCAATTTCTGTAATGAAATTTTGTAACATATAGTCTGCCTTCACACGATTTCAGGTTCAAACAAACGAAAATGGTCAAATGCCCCAAGAAATATGCCAAGACTGCTTAGACGACATCAAAAACTGCTATTCCTTCCGACTGCAATTGATTTATTGTGATAGATACATGAGAAAACTTTTGAATAATCAACCAGAACTCGTAGACTCTCCACAAATAAAAACCGAGGAGGAGAGCATGACAAAGAGCGAAACTCACGAAGATATTCTTGACTCTGAGGAAGACAATCTCAACGTAGTGGAACTCTTGCAGTTTCTAAGCGATTTAAAAAGGGATGAAGTTTTTAATGACAATTCGTTCAGTGCACCTCCTCTTCATCACCATGAAGAGCTTGATGATCTTATTAACGAATGTGAAAGTACAGAAATTCACATGAAAATCTCTCCTCATTCAAAGAAATTAGAAGGAACACAACAAAAAGACAGCCCCCAAAGCGAGACAAATACAAAGTCACCATTGCAGTATTCGGAGGACGAGTCTGAAAAAGACGTTTTCTTTTCGGATAGTGAAGATGAAACACTTCCTTATCACCAAAAACTGAGACGAGAGTCTTTGTTGTGGTGTCATGAGCACTCGCGACATGAAGAAACAAAAGCGTTTGCCAAGAGTTCATCCAAAAGAAAGAAATTGGAGAAAAGAAAACCGAAAACTTGCCAAAATTCTAATTCGAAAAAGTCTGGATACGAAACGAGTGATACTTACCCCGAGAATAGGCGAGGTAAGTCCAAATTATATCATTTTAAATGGACAGTTTTTAATAAGTCCTTTTCTTTTTCATCTCAAATAGTTTTACACAATTCGTATGAGAATTTCCAAGTGTGTCCTGTTCACTCAAACGACTTTAGTGTGAGTATGAGAAAGTTTTTTATGAGCTACGTTCGCCTTCACAGGCGTATTGAATGTGATAGATGCCATCGAAAAGTAAGGAACTTAATAGAACACCAGCGGAGATTTTGCAAGCTCAAGTCGGTTATCTGAAAGCAGTCAAAGAAATTACTTCAAACCTCAACGCCTTCGAAGCCAAAGCGCACAGAGGAAAAGTGCCCACTGCAATTAGGACCAACCAACAAACATGTTCCAATGAAAAGTTATGACAAGTTCAAGGTTTTTCTCTTCTCTTCGTTGTGAGTCTGGTTGATTTTACATGAACTTCAAGAACTAAGCTCGTAATCGTAAGGATGGAGTTCTAATTGTTAAGTGTGCTAGCTTCAGGTTAATAAATAAGTAGACGTCAAGTTTCATAGAGTTTTAATTATGAAATCGTAAAAGCATTAAAAATAACCGGGAAGTAATTATTAACAGAGGGCTGTTCGGGTTACTCTGAGCAACACCATTGGGTGGGTTTATTGTCAGTGTGATCTTGGTAATCCTAATACAATCCGTAGTGCCACCCAGGTTGTAATTATTTGTAGAGTAAGAAGATAGAAAATGGGCGGGATTGATTGAAATGCTAATGCCCTTTCTTATCGTTTGGGCCTGCATTGAGTTTTCAAATGTAATTGCAAACAATGGAAACAATTGAAAAATCTGGACGAGTTGAGGGAAAGCCCAGGTCAACCTTAGGGCTCAAAAAACACTCAGTTTGACATTCCGGGCGACTTTAGGATTCTCAAAAAACGCTTTGTGGCGACCACAGGGCAACCCCAGAGCTTCAACGAACAAGCCTAATGACTCACTATCCTGATTTGAGTGGTCTGAATGAACTCACTTGGGAGTGTACTATTCGGGAAGGCTCTGATTGGTGTTAACTTGGCGGCGCCCAGATGTTGCAACTTATAGTACACGTCAGTTGTGCTTACTTTACCTCCACGCGGTAACCACTGGGCACTGGGATGCTTCGTTCGGAGCTGACCTGCTAAACTAGTAAGTGCGAGTGTTGACAAAGGAATGCGGAAGAAAAGAATTGTGATCAACACTATAATGCTCTGCGAGTAATAACTGACTACCCGAATCTCAGTACCAGCGGATGAATTCGAATGACAAAATCAACGGTGGACTTCAGCAGTCAAAAAAAGCAGAAACCCCTGAAGGAGCTACTCCAACATATTTCGTTTAAAGGTCTTTAAGGGTCTTTCAATACTAGGACAGGGTATTGAAGTAGAGATGGGGCGGAAGAGCTCGTGGTGAGCCAACGGCAGCTCTCAGTCTCCAGTTAATGAGCGTATAATGACCGTCCGCATCAGGGCTAAATTCACCTACATTAGCCTAATAAGCGCCCACGCCCCTTACATAAGAGAAAGACGACAATTCCAAAGACTGTTTCTACGAGTTCCTCGAAGAAACGTATGAGCAGTGCCCTAGACACGACGTGAAAATCGTTCTCGGCGATTTTAACGCAAAACTAAGGAAGGAGGAAATCTTTGGAAATAGAATCGGTAAGCATAGCCTCCATGACAAAACGGACTAAGGCAAATCGATTTTGCTGCGGGGCTAAATCTTGTTGTAAGTAGTACACGCTTCCCGCATCTCAAAATTCATAAAGGCACATGGCGATCCCCAGATCAATTAACCGTCAACCAAATTCACCATGTTGCGATCGACGCAAGGCACTCTTCCAGTGTGTTAGATGTCCGAACTTTTCGAGGGGCCTACTTTGACTCGGACCACTACCTTGTTGTAGCCAAGGTACGAATGAGGATATCTTGTTCACGACTCGCACGAACTAACGCTCTGAAGAGATATGACGTCGGAAAGCTACAATCGCAAGAGATTGCCAATGCCAATGCCTTTTCCAACAGAGTGTCCCTTCAATTGTCCTTAAATCGTATGCTGCCAGCATTAAGCATTGAAGACCAGTGGCAGCAATGCCAAGAAGCCACCAGAGCCGCTGCCTCTGAGGTTCTGGGTTTCACTCGGCCCCCAAAACAAAACCTATTGTTCGATGAAGAAAGCAGGCAGACAAATGCAGCCAAACAAAAAGCACTTCAAATGCTGATGCAAAAACGAACGAGGGCTGCTTACGATCAGTATAACGAGATTTACAAGGAGAAAACAAGAGAGGAACACCGAATTCTCAAAAACAAAAAGAAGCAGGATGAGAAGCGCTCCCTTGAGAAAATAGAGAGGTGCCATGACAGGAACGAGATTCGGAAGTTTTACGAAAAGGTAAAAAGATCCTGCCAGGGTGGCAAACCCCGAACTCAAGCCTGTACCTTAAGACCAGCTGGGAAAAATAGCAATAGAGACGCAGTCGGCACTGGGGATCTGGGAAGACCACTTTTGTAGACTGCTTGACGGTGATGAAGACACTGTATCCGCTGTCAGGTAGAATGCCCCATTCAACTTGAACGTTGATCAAGAATGCAGCCCTCCCGACCTAGAAGAAAATAAGCTTGCCATATGCAAACTTAAATCAAATAAGACTGCAGGTGCAGACGGCCTTGATGCCGAACTTTTCAAAGCAGCTGGAGACCAGTTGGAAAGGAGCATGCACCAGCTAATCTGCATGATATGGTCGGAAGAAAGCATGACCGATGAATAGAACCTCAGTATCGTATGCCCGATCCTAAAGAAGGGAGACCCTCACAATTGCGCCAATTATAGAGGGATAAGCCTCCTTAACGTCGCTTATAAGATCTTGTCTCCTGTAATATGTGAACGTCTTAAACCCCATGTCAACAACTTGATAGGTCCTTATTAATGTGGTTTTAGACCAGAGGAGTCCACAATAGACCAAATTTTCACATTATGGCAGATCTTGGAAAAAACCCGGGAATATAAGGTTTGTTCGTTGAAGCCCTGGGGTTGCCCTAGGGTCGCCACAAAGCATTTTTTGAGAAACCTAAATTCACCCTGAATGTCAAATTGAGTGTTTTTTTAGCCATAGGTTTGCCATAGGTTTTCCCCAAACTCGCCCTAGCTTTTTGCTGTGGCGATTCGAGGGCTGTCAAATGGCATGTGTTTTTATTTAAATGACAGGGATGTGTGGCGATTTGTGGTTTAGTGTTTTTTGAGGACTGGAAAACCCAGGTTTTTTTGACAACTCATGGGGTTGTCAAGAAAACCTGGGTCAACCCTGGGGAAAGTTCAACGAACAGACCTATAATATCGATTTAAAGGCCACGTATGACAGTATTTACAAAAACGAGCTGTACAGAGCCTTGTCAAGCTTCGGCATCCCTGCAAAACTCGTGCGACTATGCAGGATGACTTTGGAGAATTCAAGCTGCTCCTTTAAGGTCGGTAAAGAACTCACATAGATATTCGATGTCGAAAATTCATACAATTCCCTTGACTAGAAAAGGTTTGGCAAAGCTCAGACGTTGACACCAGAGGCAAAAATCTGTACAACAGCTCTCTTTCGTAGACGATATTGACGTAATGAGAAGAAGCAAGCGTGACGAATAGCATCAGTCTGGAGATCAAACGAAGAACTACTTTAACTAATCGCTTCTTGCTGGACTAAGAAGGCAATTGAAAAATAAAATCCTTTTTAGAACAACCAAGATTACCTTTTATAAGGCCTTGATTATGTGGCGTGGAAGCATAGATCTTATGTGAAGCGGATAAGGAAGCCCTTTCGAAATTACTCCGAGAGGTCTTTGGTCTTGTATGTGAGGCAATCTGAAGAAAAAGAAGATTCAAAAACGAACTATAGGTATGAACTGTACCGCGAGATGAGCAAAGCTACAAGATTTCGCAGACTACGATGGTTGGGATATATTGAAGGGATGGACACTAACACTCCGGCTTAGCGGGTCTTCGAAAGCACATTACGGGTAAGTCACGGAAGTGAACCGAGTTAGAGTTCAACATTCTAGAGATGTCACTCGAAATCAAAATTATTGGCGAAAGATGTTGGTTGATGCCTACGTTTAACCCGAACTGTAATGCCCACTTAGGCAAGTAATTTAAGCCGAAAAGTGTCAAGATGATAAACTTATTAAGAGGAACTGCAAGGATACCAGAACACATTTTTAGAAATGCTGACTCAAAGTTGTTTTGTGGCGACAAATGTGCCTGAATCAGTCACTATATCTAATCACATAAAAAAACGAAGAAAGATCCTAAAAAAGCATATACAAAGTGAGCCAACAGAAACCACTTGGGCCAAAAGAAATCATTTGACTTGAAATCGGTCAAGTAGTTTTGAGGTTCCCGTAGGTATATAGGGATGAAATGTAATAAGTTATTGAGGGATAATGTAGCAGCCTTATGTTGAAAGAATTTTCATTCAGAAAAAAAAAATAGAGCCAAGCAACGTCGGATTACATCTTTTGGCCCACCTTGTACACCTCCGTCAGAGGTAGGATCTCTTCTTTATTTTTTTTTTAATTTAAAAAATTTATTTCTGAAGTTGATTAATGTTTTATTAAACCGGCTCAATTTATTTCTACAGGAGTGATGGTGATTTTACCCGGAATAATATACCCAAGTTCCGTTCGAGAAGCAAGCGTAACAAGACCGGATCTTTTACAAGTTCGACCGTATAATAATCTCAAGTTGGAATATATTCTGATTGAATCTCACAAAGAAGCTATCTTCAAATAACGTGAGAGAACGAATAGCATGTTGCAAGCGATTAAGGCATCAAAAACAGGTATTCGACAGTTTTTTTTTTCATTTGAAGAGGGCTTCTTATGTCGATTTCCTTTCAACCACTTGCCGGCGATACTAATTTCGATTCGTTTTTGGGTGAAAGGAATATAAAAACGTAGCGATTTTTTTTTGTAAATGTGTGCGTGCGTACCATCTGTCAATTCGATGATGAAGACAGCAAAGTTTCAAATAGCCTGGAATTCATGTTCTGCAACAAATTTTCATTAATAAAACGATTTTACGTTTCCATATTTTGATAAAGTCAACACAAACCATTTATACACTGTTTTATTATAATATTAAATAATAAATTTTGAATTTATCAAATAATTGGGCGCGCTAGATTATTGTTTCGCAAAAGTTTCACAATAAATAATAACTTTATTTGACATATCCAAACTGTCAAGCTAGTTGTGTGTGTGATAATCTGTGTGAGAATCGGTGTAGATTCGTCTCAAAAAAAGAATCGCCGCCGAATCGATATTTCTCCAAAGGAACATTTTTAAGCAAAAAATATCGCCGCCGAATCGATGGCGAATCGATACTTTTGGTGAAAGGAATTCAACATTAGATAAGTAAGCTGACGGCACTGGATTTCTATTAGCGTTCCAAAGAGTTCTTCGACGTTTTTTTAAACCAACAGTCTTACTTCTCCACCAACTACCTTCCACAGAAAACATCGACAAAGGGACCCAAACCCTCTGCTAATAAAAAAAAAAATCATTATTTTCCAAATACTTTTAGATTTTTTTATTTTTCAAGACACTTACTATGTAAACTTAGTTTCTATAAATCAAAGGACTCAATCATCAGCCAAATCAATTACTATTTGAAGGGGATCCTCGATTATTTCCACACTGTCAGATGATTGCCTTCGTGGAGACTGGTCTTTTTCTCTCTTCGCCATTTCATCAACCAATGCTTTTCTAAGCGCTGACATTGTATCTTCATGCTTCTTAATATCACTGAGCCACAAAGATTTTGTTCGAATATGCGTCAAACCGCACACCTCACACAAGAAATTCCACTCTCCCGACCTGCTCTTTGTATGGGTTCTCATATGAAGGTTTCGCATGCTACAGTGTTTATATTTCCGCTTGCAAAACTTGCATTTAAAAGGCTTTTTCTTCGCATGTTCCTGCATGTGTAGCAAAAGTCTTTTGGACTTATTAAATTTTCTGGGACAGATCTTACACATAAAAGGACGCCTACCAACATGAATGCGTTTGTGTTTTGCCAGATTTCTGACAGAAAAGTATTGCTTTGGGCATAATTCGCAGGTAAATGGTCGATAATCTTTGTGGGTTTGGTAGTGCTTGAAGAGCGAGCGTAGAGTCACAAAAGACCGGCAACACACTTTACACTTGAATGGTTTTGTTTGGGCATGGCGCATTGTGTGCTGCCGCAGACAAAATTCCTGAGCAAAGCCTTGGCCACATATGCTGCATGTTAAGGGCATTTCGCCTGTGTAATTTTTCTCAGAGCAATCGTTTTGGGCTAGATGAGCGTTTAGTGATTTCTGCTGTACAAAGCCGGTTCCACAACGGGTACAGAATTTCGCATGCACACGAACCTGCAATAGATGTTCAGTCTCTTCGGCTTCATCGATAGATTGAAAAGCACATTCAAATTCATCCAAATTGCCCAGTTCAGTTTGGCGACGAGCTTCTTCGAGTATTTCACTTTCTAGATCAGCCAATTTGTGTACCATGGTAGTTTCATCATCGGAGTTTTCTTTCAGTTCATCATCCTCTTTACCGCTTTTTTTAGTACCATTCAAGAGGCCGCAACCATTTATTTCTGTTGTATTTATTTGGTCCTCAAACAAGTCCATCATCATGGTATCAGCGTCATCGGAGCTCTCCTCATCTGAACTAATTACTAGCGTGTATGGTACATTGATTGGGGGTCGAAACGTAGCTTTCATTTTTGTATGAATTCGTGGTGAGGGAAGGTATTGACTTAATATGCAGGAAAATAATTCTCTCCGAACAGTGCTTCAAGCTTGGGTTAGCTTCACCAAGTAGTCCTTCCTAATTGGCACATACTGAGATTTTGTTTTTATTCACACTGAAGGAAATGAAAGTTTTGATTTTTTATTTACAATTATTAGAAATACTGATCTTTTTTAAACTTATTCGATAAAAAAGTTATAAAATTGTACCTGGCCTTGGCGTGCTGGCAGGTTGTTGTGGCTTTGGCTTGTGACAGCTGACAGCTTTCAAATTGCAGCAAAAATGGCTGATGGAATACCGGGTTGCGTTCATTGAACTAACCGCATCGGATGATTTTTTCCTAATGTTACTTTGTGTTCAACCATGGCGATGTTCATACTGGTCGATTTGTTGAAGCAACAAATGAGTGTTTGGCAGGAAAAAAGAAAAAAAATGGTTTGACTTTCACGAAACAGTATGGGAATGATGTCAATACCGACCAATGCGTGTGACAGAGAAAGAAAACAGTCGCTTTATTCGCACGAAGTTTCAACAGCTCGTGTTGATTCAATTTTGGGAAACACCCCTTCAACTGCCCCCACTTACTTCCTCACCCTCAAACTGTTCAACAAATCGACCGGTATGAACACGGACCATAGTTACTGCCAAAAAATGACCGACGCTGTTCGTCAGTTCAATGACTGTCAATTTTCGCAATTTCCACTTGTCATTTTTCTCGATGACAGAAAACTAGGTCATTCATCACTTAAAAAATGGCAAGTGGAAACCTAGCATTAGTCCAGTATTAACGCGCAGTTCTCGGTTATTTTGTTTTGAACCGTCGCGTCATTCGGTAACGCACGCATAATTACATTAAAGCCTTGGCCAAACCAACGCGGTGAGATCGTACGATGCGATTACGATAAGTCAAATCCCTATGCATTAAGTCAAACGTCCATTAACGTTTGACTTAATGCATAGGGATTTGACTTATCGCA
Organism: Melanostoma scalare; assembly: GCA_949752695.1. NCBI lineage: Eukaryota > Metazoa > Arthropoda > Insecta > Diptera > Syrphidae > Melanostoma > Melanostoma scalare. The sequence goes on from OX456986.1 coordinate 150,314,685, forward strand.
ATCGCATCGTACGAAAGGAAAGGAAAAATGGTATGATGAAGCCTGCGAATGTGCTCGGAAAAAATCTTTCTTTTGGCTACGAAAACTGCGGAGAAACCACACCCTGGCTACAAAAGAAATGTATCTGCAATGTAACGCAACATATAAAGCCCTCTGCAAAACCAAGAAAATTGAATACTACGAAACGTTGGGAGAAAAACTTAAAATGGTAAGAAACACACAAGACTGGTGGAAACTTGCAAAAGAGCTTAAAATAAGTAACTTCATGAAAGGTAACAACATAACAGGCGATACCTTCAAGAACTATTTCCATGCCCTTCTTAATCCACCGACGTGCATCGTTGAAATAGAAGACATAACCCCCTGCACAAGTATCTCTTTGCTAGATGGAGCTATTTCAAACGCGGAGATACGTGACTTCTTGAATAACACGAAGAGCAATAAAGCGCCAGGTCATGACAGAGTACCTTATGAATTCATCACTAATGCACCAGATTCAGCTATAGACATACTACAAAAAGCTTTCAACCATATGCTTTCTTCTGGAAAGGTAGAACCAAACTTCAAAAAATCACTGATATTTCCCATCCACAAAAAAGGAGACTGCAATTTAGTGGCAAATTACAGAGGAATATCTTTTATGGATTGTGTAGCAAAAACATTTGCCGGTGTTCTGTTGGCAAGACTTCAGAGATGGGAAAAGGAATATAGAATTTTAAACGAATATCAAGCCGGTTTTAGAGAAGGATATAGTACTGCAGATAATCTTTTCAATTTATTCAACATAATAAAGCTAAAAATGCATGAAAAAAAGAAAGTTTACTGCTTCTTCATAGATTTTAAGGCTGCGTTTGATCTCATTGACCGCAATGCCCTCATGTACAAGTTAAAAAAGTCTGGAATATCGGAGAAAATTTTAGAGGTTATCAAAGACCTCTATAAAGACACTGCGTCAGCTGTTTGGGATGGAGAGAAACTTTCGGAGTGGTTTAAAACATCAATGGGTGTAAAGCAAGGATGTCTTCTTAGCCCGCTTTTCTTTGCCCTATACATCAACGATTTGCACGAGTATATTGGTGGCGGGATTGACGTGAATGGAACTCTGATACGCTTACTCATGTACGCAGACGATATTGTGCTCATGGCTGATAAGGCAACGGTTCTCCAGGGAATGATAGACAAGATTGCTGAGTACTGTAGACGCTGGAACCTGACAATCAACCTCGAAAAATCAAAAATTGTTGTATTTAGAAAAAGAGGAGGGCGGTTAAGTGCACAGGAACAATGGAAGCTTAACAACGAACAAATAGAAGTTGTAACAAAATATAAATATCTTGGTGTATGGCTGACCCCTAGTTTGAGTATTTAGCAACATTTTAAGGAGAGGACAAAGCTGGCCAGGCAAGGTTTGAATTTGACATGGTCAAATTTCATAGCCAACAAGGATGTAAGACTCTGCTCAAAGATAGAACTCTTCAACGCAGTCACCAGAGCCGTCGTAGCATATGGAGCACAGGTATGGGGACACACAAAGTATGAAGAAGTGGAGAAGTTACAAAGGTATTTCTTTAAAAAAGTTCTCGGTCTACCAAGAGTAACTCCAAACTACTCGCTAACGCTGGAATGCCAAATGAAGCCCATTCTCGAATTTACGATGCGGTGCCACATGAATTATATAGGAAAAGTCTTCAACTGCTACGAAGAAAACAGACTTCCTAAAATATTGGCTAGGAGAGTCAAGGAAAAACAAATTTATTGGTTTGAGGCTTGGCAAAACTCTCCTGAACGATTTGGGTTCACTAACCTAGAAGAACTTGTGGCAAACAGGAACCTCTTTCAAATGTTTGTTGAGAACACAACCCAAAAAATTGTTACCGAAGATCACCAAGAGGCACTTCAAAGAGCGAATCTGACGAGATCACATGGGCTGTACCATCAGCTTAACTACGAAGTTGGCAGGAGCTATGTCGGCGATGGTCTAAAAGCCTCAGTAACGAGATGGATTTTCAAGGCAAGGACAGGACTCATAAGGCTAAATGGAACATCAAGAACAGCACAAGAAAATACGAACTGTTCACTCTGCAACATGAATGAAACAGAATCATACATGCATTTCATGGGAATTTGTCCAATTCTAAGAGGGATACGCAGAAACTGCTTCGGAACCGCGACACTCGATGAGAACCAGAGATTAAAATGAACTAAGTCTGCTTGTGAACTATGAGTATTTACTTGAAAAAAACGAGTTTGAACAAACTGAGTAAACCCACAAGCAAGTAAATTTGAACAATCTTATTTGTGAACCAAGCAACTCTGAACAACCCCTATTTTCAAACGAACCAAACAAGTAGGCTTGCTTGCAAGTCAAAATGAGTTTGAATAACATTGAGTTAAACTGCGTGTGAGCAAAGTGCTTGTGAATAAAAGTGATCACAAGCAATTTGATCGTAAGCAAGCAATAAGTTCATGAGCAGGCAGTGTGCTTGTGAATAAGCAGTGTGTTCATAAAGCAAGCAATGTGATCATACCAAAAAGGGTAGTTTGATGGCGTGATCGTTTTAAGTAAAATAAAAATCTAGGTATAGGTGAGAAGTACGTTTATTTAATAGCTTGGTTTTTTCTTCTTTTCTTTTATATGAAGAAAATGGTTATTATACAGTAGATATGGAAACAATTTACTGTATTCATTGAAGTAGATAGTATAGGTTTGTAAGTTTATAGAAACAAAAAATTTCAAGTAAACAGAAAACTCAACTAGAAGTTAAAAAAAGCAAAACATTAAAAAAAATATGCAACTATAAAAATAGGTATTTATACCTACATGTTTATAACTCTTCCTAATTCATTGATGACCTTTAATTTTTGTACCTACCTAAGCTTAAACCCAAACATTTGCATGCCATAAAACGAAAGGATAAGCAATCACTTGTCATAAAAAAATGATAAGCGAAATCCATTTCCGCAATAAAGGCATATAAATTTATTACATACTGTAAAAATTATTATTAATTAAAAAGGGAAATTTTGGAATCAGAAATTAAAATATTTTATCATCCAGCAATGCAACCAATCCGTTCTTTCTCATATCCAAAGCCAACCATTTGTATGCCTTTCTTTGTTTTTCAATAGAATTATAGTTAGGTATAAATGTTCAGCGCATTGCTTTCCGATGGACACACTGCCTGCTTATAAACACACTGCCTGCTTGTGAACACACTACCTGCTTGTGAACATTTTGCGTGCTCATGAGTATTTGAATATATTCAAGTAAGTTCAAACAAGTCAATCTGCTTGCAAGTCATTTGCTTGTGAGTTCAATACAGAAAAAATGACTTGTGAGCATCCTTACTGATTTAGTTTGTTCAGAAGAATTTTTGCTTGGGAGTAAATATGCTTGCGAGCTATTTGCTTGTGAATAGGGGTGGAAAATGATCAAGTCTGAGCGATTGTTGAGAAATTTTTGATGTGTTTGAACAGATTTGAACATACTCATTTTGATCTCTGATGAGAACACCATAGTCAGTCTATTGGATGGAGAAAGGGATTGGTGTCATCTTATAAAATATCTGGAAACAGCCCTCAAATATCGACAGAATTTAATCGATGAGTTTAATTATTAGAAAAAAAAAAAAAAAATAATAAATAAAATAAATAAATAAATCTAAAAAAGAAATCAAGAGCGTATAAAAATATTGGCGATAGATCGCGACAGACGACGAAAGTCATTGTTGTAAATTTGTTTTAAAATTAATTAAAATATCTTAAATTATCTTACATTGTTATTTAAACATATCTTTTAAGATATAAAAATAAGGATATTGGTATAAAATGTATGTATTATTATTATTGAAATGAAATTTGAATAAAACATACTACTACTACTACTACTACTACTACAATCGCATCGTACGATCTCACCGCATTGGTTTGCGCAAGGCTTAATGCCGAATTCCTTTCAAAAAAATTTTTTTTCTCAAAGGAATTCATTTAGGAGGAAAAAATCGACTGCAGCCGATCTCTTTTTTGACACGGATTTGCACACTGATTTTCACACACACAACAATTTTGACTGATCGAAAACGGCAAACAGCATTTGAAAAAAATTAAAGGAAAGAGAATTGTTTCGTATTTAGTTGTGAATTTGGAAAACATTTGGTGAAAAAAATATAAAAATTGTGTGCTTAACAATATGAATGTAATTGTTTTGTTCAATGGTGTTTGTTTTTCTTCATTAGTCAGTTGGACACACACACACATTCATAAAAAAAATAGCTGCTTTTTTAATTTCCTAAATACCCAAAAAAGAATCGAATTCAGTAGCGACTGCAGTCGACTGCAAATTGGTGAAAGGAAATCGATATAAGACTCTTCTGATTTCTCAGTGCTGTGTATTATTTGACAGCTTTCTTTCGTTTATATTATTATTCACTCTTTATTATTATTCACTCTTTAAATTTAAGCCCAATAGAAAATAAACCCAGTTGTCAATTTTTTTTTTGTTTTTTATAGTGCACGAACGGACCCAAAATACATCCGGATGTAAATACATAAATCCAACAGCACAATGCGGTTTAAATCCAATGGGTTTATTAGCGGCCATATTATTCACCCAATAATGGTGGATTTACATGCATCTGCAAGTGCAGATGAAAATCGGAAAAAGACACAAGATGTAAAATTCTTACTTGTCTGATAGAGAGGGAACGCACCATCTGCACTTCCTTAGTTATGGTTGCGGATGAAAAATTATGGGTGCAGATCAGGGGCGTAGCTGCCGCCGTATTTGCCGTGTTAGGAAAAAGAATAAAAACTTTCTAATTTATTTTATTTTACAAATGACAAAATTCTATAAAGCAATTCCTTTTTTTCCCGTCTTAAGGTTCTCCCAAACCAAAGCGTTTTTGCCGTTGCGGCAGCGGCATTTGCAGTTGTCAAAATTAGTTTACACAGCGGCATATGAGAGTCCCCACACCAACGCGGCGAAGAGCAGCGACAGTCCCATACATGCAGCGTTTTCGTCGCTGCCGCTCTCATTTGTCAGTTGTCAATGTCAGATTCGTTTTGTTATTTGTAATTTGTTGTCTCACAACCCAAAATAATTTTTAATTTGCTTTTTTGCAAATAAACTTGTTTTAAACTAAATAAAAAACTCGCGAAAATATTTGTAATTTTTAATTTGCTTTTTTGCAAATAAAGGTGTGATTCCATACCGATGAGGCCAAATCGGAACTGGTGTGTTTTTGAAAAACAGAAGACGGACGCAGTAGCTTGGTGGGAAACTGCAAAAACTGCGTTAAAAATCTTTCTGATCGGAATAGAATCTCAGCCAAAAGAAACGCTAAGAACCTCGATTCTAACTTTAACGAGGTACTCAGATTTAAGGACTGCTATACGAAAAGCTAACTTTGCTTTCCACTAACTTCACCCGCTGCGCTGATAAAAAGAAAACCTTGTACTTAGCCAGTAGAGAAAAGTTCTGATGTACAAGTGTATATACCAACACAAGCAACTTCGCAAACTGATGGCTAGCTATTGGTTCAACATCTCTAAAACAGCCATGAAGGAAGAAAGATCCTGAGGATGTGCGACGGGCTTCACTGGGAGAACCTTTAAAATCCTGAGATGGAATTGGCTAGGTGATGGTACATAGTTGGTTGCTGACTGCTTTTACATAGAACAAGATTACTTATTACTTTAGCCGATTCCACCCATTGTACGTCAGTAGCATACATTTCCCGTATCTCCTTCTCAACACACAAAATTCATTTGAAAAACGTATATGTTTTTTATTTAATAGGACGGCACAGTTACCCCATGCAATGCATCAGCATCAGGTATAAACGACTCTGCAGCAGCGGTACTTTTAATGTCTGGGGAAGAGGTTAAAAAGCGATCGTTAAAACCCTTAGTTGCTTGGTCCCAAACTGGTTGTGATACAAAAGTTATGGGCATTGGACCAGTGTGTGCAGCTAAATCTGTGGTATGTATGACAATGGAAAAAAGTGTTTTGAGCAAATATAAAGTTTTATTTATTTTCAGCTGGCTAAAGCTGGATGGACAAAAGATGAAGTTGATCTTTACAAACTCAATGAAGCATTCTCCGCACAGGCTCTATCGGTACTAAAATGTCTCGAAGTTGATCCATGTAAAGTGAATATCAATGGAGGTGCTATCGCATTGGGTCATCTGATCGCCGCTTCCGGTAATAGAATTCTCGTCACGCTCTTGTATGCCTTAGAGCGAACTGGAGGAAAGAAGGGTGTCGATAGCTTATGTATTGGTGGTGGATTGGGAATTGCTATGGCCGTTGAACGTGTTTAGATGCAAATAACAAACCAAAAATCAGTTCTTTATTTTTGTAAAATAATGTTAAAAAAAAAACTTGACTATTAACATAACAAAGGATTATTTATTCAAATTCGCTACAAGAGTGTGCTTTTTCTTTGAATTTATTTTCAACTAGAGTGAATATTTCTTATTTTAATAGTTGAATTAACTGAGGTGGCAGCAGGCAGCGTTTGTATTAAGCTGTTTTGTGTCCTTGTTTTAAATAAAATTCGTTTTAAACTTATTTTGCTACGGGTGATGATGGAACAAAGCCAGTTTCGTTATCCATCAAGAACTTATAGTCGATTGGTTTGGCAGCGGCGTGTTCTAAAGTCGGGACACACATCTTTGAGTGCTTCTCTATAATGTGTGTTCAAAGTGTTGGCGATCCTTCTTCGTGAAAATACGAATTCCAACAAGGCGAGCCTATAATGTCTTTAAATACATTTTTCAAAGGCTCCTTGGATGCAGACTCCACAAGCATTTCTTCGGATATAGCAACACTATCCATACTGGCGAAAGCATCAGGCGCGTAAACATATTGAATTAGGTTATCTCCAACATATAAGGACTTTATACCACCGGCATCGTCTTACGAATATCGTCAGACTGTGTTGACCTGTTTGAGGTGTCTTCTTGCCTTCACACTCCTGTTTATGAACTAAAAATATATATATGTTAGCTTTCATCTTTTACATTTGTAATATAACTTACTTCAACTTCAGCATCGCCCAAGGAATAGACGGGATTTCTGCCTCCTTTTACCCATAGACGACAATTATCAACACTCAAATCTCAGTCTTATATTTGCTTTTTGGCATTACGCACCGTCATTCCTTCCTTAAAAATCCATTCACACACATGGGAGCCTTCCAGAATTCTTTGTTTAGTTCACTTAATTACATGAAGTATACCTGCTTTAGCTTTGTGTTCGTTGTTCTGCAAAATCTTTCTCAGTCCAACGATCAACGTCACTCCTTCACTCAAAAATAGCAATATGCGATGGGTAAATTGGAATATTGGATCTTTTGTCGTATTTACGGGAGACTTTGAAATAATTACCCGACACACGTATCAATGCTCCCTAGGTCCCTAGTGCCATTTTAGCTGAACCATTTTCGTTCTCGAAATCTCGAGTCCACAATCACTTTATTCATCACGAGCGGCTTAGTATTGCCTTCTTTAGGATCCCAGATTGATTTGCGCTCAAGGCAGAGCCGCAGGCGTAGTTGAAGGCAAAATATCGGTAACAGTTTTCGTTCCCAAAAGGTAAAAGTTTTGTTCAGATGTTTCATCTGCTGAGGATAGTGGTTGGTCGACAAGTCTGTCTTGAAGAAAAGAAATTGTTGTAGGTAACTACGGTGAGTATTTTAACGTTGAAAAATATTATTTCACACTTACCACTATTTTCCTTGGTTTTTGAGAATTATTATTCTCCTGGTTCACAAATTTCGAAAGACGAAAAAAAGAACAATAATAAATTCTTACAAGTCACAACTCACAAATGTCAAAAATGAGTTGCCTTGTCGCTGCAAAAAACGCTTCGGTGTGGGTATACTTCGCCGCACTCAGAGCGGCACGTTGTCGCAACTGCAAATGCCGCTGCCGCGACGACAAAAACGCTTTGGTTTGGGAGAACCTTTAAGCGTGCTTTGAAAAGTGAAATCGATAGTAAAATTACATTCTGGAGAGATGTACTGCATCGTATAATTAATGTTATAATTACTTTAGTATCTTGTAACCTACCTTTGCATGATTCTGATTCTGGCAATTTTATGGCAATTTCACGTCTGCTATCTAATTATGATGCAACTTAAAGAACTTCTTCTAAAACCGAAAGGTGAAATAAATTATTTAAGCCCTACGATTCAAAACGAAATTATTAGTTTGCTTGGTACCACCGTTAGGAACAATATTATCTCAGAAATTAAAAAAGCTCCATTTCTGACAATAATACTTCTGGATACAACACAAGACTTGTCAAAAATTTACCAACTATCTGTAGTTTTTCGATATATCTCGGTTACAGAAAATGATGATAATGTGCCTAAAGAAATAAAAATCTGTGAGTCCTTTTTAGGATTTATAGCAGTAACCGATTGCAGTGCTGCAGGTCTGAAAACTGTCATTTTAAGGGTGGTATTCACCAAGAAATCTTAAACTAAGTGCCTCATAAACCTATTCACCGACCACTATTAGTGCAGATTTATGAGCGCTCATAACACTTAAGAGTGGTCGCTACCACTATTAGTTATGAGCGGTTGTTGTTTTAAATGACTTCGAAAATTCGAAATTTACTGACAGCGTCATTTGTGGTTGTTATTCAAAAATCAAAATGGAAGGAGAAGGAGCGTTGAAAAAAATAAGAAATTCGAACTATGGTTTGCAATACAGAGAATGAATTAATTTTACGTACTACCTTTTCTTAAAATTCCGAAAAAATTTTCTGTTTTTGGTTTGCTTAACAGCTGATTTTGACAATTGACACTGAAATTGTCGAAGTAGTTCGAAAAGTGTGCGTTCACAGGCTCAACACCCTTATTTTTCGAATATTCGAATTAGCTTAGACTAGACCCTATTATTGCTTGGTGAATAGCACATCCAAATTTAAAACTAAGAGCCTCTTAGCCTTAAGAGCGCTCTTAAGATTGTTTGGTGAATACCACCCTAAATTTGACTAAAGAATATGGAATTGATTTGACTAAATGTAGAGGACAGGGATACGATGGAGCAAATGTTATGTCGGGTGTGTATGATTACAAACCCTAATAAAAGAGCATGCTCCAAATGCCGATTATGTTCATTGTGCTGCGCATGCTTTAAACTTGGTTTTGAACGATGCTGCGAGACATGTTCGTGAAGTATCGACTTTTTTCGATAATTAAGAAAAAATATATAATTTTTTTTGGCAATAGTATAAAACGCTGGGCTATGCTAAGTGACGATTCATCTGAAAAATATTTGATTACCCTTAAAAAGGTATGTCCTACCAGATGGTCTTCTAGGAACGACGCTTTATTAGCAGTAAAGAAAAATTTTTTACTAATCATGAAAACTTTGTACCAACTAAACTTAATTTCAAATAAAAAAGATGAACGTGAAGAATGTAAAAGTATAATTAATATTTTAGAGAGTTTTGATTTCTTAGTGCTCGTTACATTTTTTTCTTCACTATTTGAAATTATTTATCCTGTTTCTAAAGCTCTACAGCATGAAAATAATGACTTACAGAAATCTAGTATTTTATTAAGTAATCTTTTAAATAGACTGTGCCAATTAAGAAATCAGAATTCATTTAATAGTTTGCTAAATGAATCCAAAGATTTAGCAAAAGAGTGGGGGGTAACAACTGTTTTTAAAAACAGTAGGCGAAAGATAACGAAGCGTTTTTTTGATGAGTTATCACAAGATGAGAGAATTTCCGACCCGGAATCCTATTTCAAAGTCAATGTATACTATTGCTGTTTAGATATATTAATTTCTCAAACTAAAGAAAGATTTCAGAGCCTTTGCAACCTGAGTAGTATATTCGAAATATTACAACCGGAGAAACTCCTATCTTCTTCAAGCGAAGAGATATTAAACGCTTCCGGAAAACTGTCTGCTAAATACAGTAAAGACATCTCACTTAGGGTGGTATTCACCAAACAATCTTAAGAGCGCTCTTAAAGCTATGAGGCTCTTAGTTTTAAATTTGGATGTGCTATTCACCAAGCAATAATAGGGTCTAGTCTAAGCTAATTCGAATATTCGAAAAATAAGGGTGTTGAGCCTGTGAACGCACACTTTTCGAACTACTTCGACAATTTCAGTGTCAATTGTCAAAATCAGCTGTTAAGCAAACCAAAAACAGAAAAAATTTTCGGAAATTTAAGAAAAGGTAGAACGTAAAATTAATTCATTCTCTGTATTGCAAACCATAATTCGAATTTCTTATTTTTTTCAACGCTCCTTCTCCTTCCATTTTGATTTTTGAATAACAACCACAAATGACGCTGTCAGTAAATTTCGAATTTTCGAAGTTATTTAAAACAACAACCGCTCATAACTTAAGAGTGGTAGCGACCACTCTTAAGTGTTATGAGCGCTCATAAATCTGCACTAATAGTGGTCGGTGAATAGGTTTATGAGGCAATTAGTTTAAGATTTAAGCGGTTGTTGTTTTAAATAACTTCGAAAACTCGAAATTTACTGACAGCGTCATTTGTGGTTGTTATTCAAAAATCAAAATAGAAGGAGAAGGAGCGTTGAAAAAAATAAGAAATTCGAATTATGGTTTGCAATACAGAGAATGAATTAATTTTACGTTCTACCTTTTCTTAAAATTCCGAAAAAATTTTCTGTTTTTGGTTTACTTAACAGCTGATTTTGACAATTGACACTGAAATTTTCGAAGTAGTTCGAAAAGTGTGCGTTCACAGGCTCAACACCCATATTTTTCGAACATTCGAATTAGCTTAGACTAGACCCTATTATTGCTTGGTGAATAGCACATCCAAATTTAAAACTAAGAGCCTCTTAGCTTTAAGAGCGCTCTTAAGATTGTTTGGTGAATACCACCCTTAATCTTTGTGACCAATTAAAGGCTCTAAAAACATGCTTAAATTCTGAAATTAATAAAACTTATTCCATTAAAGAACTCATTGAATTATTGCTAGTAAAATTCAATAGTCTTGCATCCAGTTTTCCCGAGGTAATCACAGCATGCTTTTTATTCTTGACCCTTCCAGTTACAACCGCAACGGCAGAAAGAAGTTTTTCAAAATTAAAACTAATAAAAAATTACTTAAGAACTTCGATGGGACAAGAACGGCTGTCAGACATCTCACTATTGTCCATAGAGGCAGAAACTTTAGAAAAACTAAAATCATCATCAGCCATAAATGATTTAAAAAATCAGTTTGCCGAAAAAAAGGCAAGGATAGTGAATATTTAAAATTCGATTTTTATTTGTAAAATAGGTAAATTATGTGATAAATAAATATTTCTTCTCACAATATTTTTTTTCTTTTGTGAAAAATCTTTACCTCCATATAAGGGGCTCCAAAAAAATTTTTATACGGGGCCCCGACAAGACACGCTACGCCACTGGTGCAGATGAACATGTTCACCTGCACCCATAATTTTTTATCTACAACCATAATCCTATTCGTCACTCTTTTTAACTTTTGTGCTTTGTAATCTTCATCCGTCTCGCTTTACTTATCTGCACTTCCGCAGTTGCAGATGCATGTAAACCCAGCATAAATCCGGGTTTAAATTTACATCCGGATGTAAAGTCCCATAAACCCAATTGTCAAATGAAAATCTATATTATTCACTCCTAATAAACCCATTGGATTTAAACCGCATTGTGCTATTTAAATCCAAAAATGGAATCAGTTAATAATTTGGACTGTTTTTTTAATTCATTATTAATGGTAATCGACTGTTAAGATACAGTTAAATATTATTAGATCATAGTTTCCTCACAAAGAACAAAAATGAAATGAAGCAAATTTAAAAAGCAGCGGAGAAGGATAAAAAGAAACGTCAAAAAAACTTCAGAAATATCTACCCGTGCGTGTTCTGATGGACGACTTATTTCTGTTTCAGTTTTTATTTGTTTCTTTCTCTTTTGCACTTCATTCAAACGGAGGTAAGCCTGCGCTGTCTCATACCGGACTAACTGAGGGTTTTTGTTAAAGTCATAAGCGTAAATTTATAAGCGCAAGTTTATAGTCATTTAAAGTCGCCTTCAAATGCTCCTTTGTTCCACAGTAGCATAAAATGACACTTGAATCTATTTACAATTGATTTTAACTTCACACTTTCTTCGAGTCACTCTAGATTTAAGGTTAGTTAGGTTATTTGCTTGACGTTTTATGTGATTTATTTCCGAACAAATATTTGTTCTGAATGAAGTATTTCTCGACAGAAACAAAACTTTCTTTACACACTTTCGGTTGCAATCCAATTATATGCCGTTTTCAACTTATTTTTTTTTGCCTTTTAGGTCTGTTCACTTCATTTGCCTAAGCTATCAAAATGTTGGTACTGTTCACATTCGTTTGAACCATAGAGAAGATACAACAAGAGGCCAAAGCAAACCCTCTTGTTCTTTATTCCTCTATGTTTAAAGCTTCCTTAGAGGAATAAAAGGTTTAAAGTTATTAGTTATCTCTAGTTAGTGTTCCTTAAACATCGATAGTCGGCGGTTTCGATAGTATCGATAGTTTTTGAGAAAAACTATCGATACTATCGATAGTTTTTACTTGAAATAAAGCAATCATATCCAACCACAAAATTAGACTCGAAGTTTCTACAAAGCCTTAAAATAAGCCCTTATGCATGGCAAGAAGTCTTAAGCAATTAATATACTCACCACTTTTTAAGAAAAGAAATAATAGAAACAAATAATTTGTTCTAAATATTAGCAACTTTTATATTTAAAATTACCAACAAAAAGTTAAGGAATAAAATAACGAAATCCAAAATAAGAACTTACGGTAACTTCATCTTCAAATAAAACACAAGAAAACGCAAGACCAATTGTGATTGATTCAAACACCAGCAGGTCGAACCGAGAACAAGAACCAAGTGAATCAAATATTTAAGCATAACATTATTAAACGGTGCCAGAAAGCCATCTTTATATATGCCAGCGCACTAACATTTACCTGTAGTTTCTAGAGCGGTGGCGGATATGTAGATGGTTTTCTGGCATAGCTATTGTTAATCGATAATACTATATATTTCATGTACAATGTCGTAAGCAACAACCTTCTAGTCTCCAGTGGTTTTCCAGTGAGTTCGGGTGTGCTGAAAACCAGTTTCTATTCGGTATTAAAGCTCTTGTGGTGAATGAATTTGGTGAATTTTTTAGCCAAGTACATAAAAAGACGATAGTAAAAATAGCTATCGATAGTTTTTCTTAAACTATCAAATCATTCGATAGTTTTTTACTATCGATAGTATCGATAGCCTATCGATGTTTAAGAAACACTATCTCTAGTTAGTGTGGCGTTTATAAATCGTTTGTAATTTTGTATTTAATGGCACTTTCTTTTAAAAACGCGCTGACTATAAATTTGCCCTATTGCAAACAGAACATTTTTTTAGTAAAGAATTTTTTTACAGGTATGAAGTCATATTTATAAAATTAGTTAGGTTCTCCCAAACCAAAGCGTTTTTGTCGTCGCGGCAGCGGCATTTGCAGTTGCGACAACGCGCCGCCCTTAGTGCGGCGAAAAAAACGTTTGTATACCCACACCGAAGCGTTTTTTGCAGCGACAAAGCAACTCATTTTTGACATTTGTGAATTTTGTGTATTTAATTAAAGATTTTTTGTTCGGCAAGGGAGTATTTATTATATTAACTTCTCAAAAACCAAAAACAACAAAAGAAGAATGAGAGTAAGTATGCAAGAGCAAGTTAACATTTTTCTTTGTGTATATTAATATATTAAATCCATTTAAAGACTTTGGTTGTAATTATCTCCTATCTTTTCTTCAAGGCAAATCGAAAAGGAGCTGTGTAGCAGAATAGATATATGAAAGACTTCGATACTGAAACTCTATGGCAGGAAGAGGGACTAGAATTTACCACATTATGGTGCCGTAATGTTAATGTAAGCTGCACTGAGTGGAAATTTATGCTGTGGTAAGTGATAGAGTCTTCACAGTTGTTTTCAATCACCTATGTATTTATTCTCTTTCAGAGATTTCCCACAACCAATGTTCTATGTGAAGGCAATGCGTCTCTTTGGGACATTCTGTGGAGCCGAAGCTTGCCCCTAAGCGCGCTAAGCTTTGAAGTTCTATTACGACTTTGATTGTGAGCAATATTTCTGTAGCTATGCCTTTGGACCTTGTTGGGAGCCAGTCATGGCTCAGTGCAACTTGTGTTTCGAAAAGATATCCGCTCCTTCAAAGGATCCCAGCCCGGTTCTTCCTTTCTGGGATAAACTACGACTACTGCTGCATGGGAGGCTGACCATGATTGTCAAACAGTTCACTGTTCTGCTGCACGCTTCCTTAGATCCCTACTACACAACTGAAGAAATGGAATTAACCTGGAACAACTGTGGAATTGTGTGGACTAATGCCAGAATCATTTTTAAGGGAGAGTTAAATGTCTGATTCATAGACCAAGAGCAGATCGGACGATGCACTAGAAATTTAGGATAACTACAACAAAGCTAGGACTACGGCTTTGGGAAGAGCATATTGCATGACGGCCAATTGGTCTTCCACACACCTCAGTTTACAAAACAAACAAATTGGGAAATCATGCATCCAACAACCCTTCTCTGCATTGTACGTTTCATTATAATTTATTTTTTTTTGTCAAGTTTAAAATTAACTAACATTCCTTTTCAATGAAGATGTGTCCTCGTTTGACTTACACGGACTGTGGCAATAATGGAGATGCTACCAGGCAGACTATTAAAGTAGTTGTCGACGATCGACAGTTCGTAGGCACAGGAAGGTCGAAAAAGGTAGCTCGCAATTGTTGCAATTGGTGTATGCAACACTCTCTTCAACACCAATTTCCAGACACCAGAAGAAGAATGAAAACTTGCTGGACTATAACATTAATTGTGTCCTTGTGTGGAGTTCAACGTTACAACGTTTTAATAGACTTTAGTATTAATACTTTTAATCCTACTATCCTACTAATATTATAAACGTGAAAGTTTGTATGTGTGGATGTATGTTTGTTCCTCTTTCACGCAAAAACTACTGAATGGATTTTACTTAAACTTTCCAATAATATAGGTTATACATCAGAATAACACATAGGTTACAATTTATCCCTAAATTCCCACGGGAACGGGAACGTATACGGGAACTTAGAAACTACAACACCGATTTCAAAAATTTTTCCACCGTTAGAATGCTACACTATCCCCGAGCAACATAAAAACTAATTCATCCCCATATTCCTACGGGAGCAGGAACGTATACGGGAACTTTGACACTACAGCACCGATTTCCAAAATTCTTTCACCGTTAGAATGCTACACTATCCCCGAGTAACATAAAAACTAATTCATCCCCATATTCCTACGGTTCCCTATATTCCCACGGGAGCAGGAACGTATACGGGAACTTTGACACTCCAGCACCGATTTCAAAAATTCTTTCACCGTTAGAATGCTACACTATCCCCGAGCAACATAAAAACTAATTCATCCCCATATTCCTACGGGAGCAGGAACGTATACGGGAACTCTGACACTACAGCACCGATTTCCAAAATTCTTTCACCGTTAGAATGCTACACTATTCCCGAGTAACATAAGAACTAATTCATTCCCATATTCTTACGGTTCCCTATATTCCCACCGGAGCAGGAACGTATACGGGAACTTTGACACTACAGCACCGATTTCAAAAATTCTTTCACCGTTAGAATGCTACACTATCCTCGAGTAACATAAAAACTAATTCATCCCCATATTCATACGGTTCCCTATATTCCCACGGGAGCAGGAACGTATACGGGAACTTTGACACTACAGCACCGATTTTAAAAATTCTTTCACCGTTAAAATGCTACACTATCCCCGAGTAACATAAAAACTAATTCATCCCCATATTCCTACGGTTCCCTAAATTCCCACGGGAGCAGGAACGTATACGGGAACTTTGACACTACAGCACCGATTTCAAAAATTCTTTCACCGTTAGAATGCTACACTATCCCCGAGTAACATAAAAACTAATTCATCCCCATATTCCTACGGCTCCCTATATACAACACCGATTTCAAAAAATCTTCCACCGTTAGAATGCTACACTATCCCTGTGTAACATTAACATTAATTCATCCACATATTCCTACGGGAACGGGAGTCCTTACTAATATAATCAGTGTGAAAGGAGCTCTGTCTGTCCGTCGTTCTATGTAACCATCTCCCGCCCAAACTAATAAACCGATTTAAATGAAATTTTAAACAAAGATTGTTCAGAACCTGAGGAAAGACATAGACTTTATATTTTTTCCCTATATATTCCCACGGGAGCAGGAACGTATACGGGAACTTTTATACTACAGCACCGATTTCAAAAATTCTTCCACCGTTGGAATGCTCCATAATCCCGGAGTAACATTAACTTTAACTTATCCACATATTCCCACGAAAACGGTCACCATATTCCCACGGGAACGGGAGTCTTTACTAATATTGAAAATGCGAATGTAGCTATGTCGGTATGTTTTTCATATGTCTCCCGTTCAAACTGCTAAACATATTTTATTAAATTAGCTATATATCTATCCTTATATTCCCACGGGAACGGAAATGGGAATTCAAAAACTACGGTCTCAAAAGTATTTTTAACAGGGCTACAAGGTGTTGAAATAGGGGTTGAATGTTTTTTTTGGAAATACCGCCATTTTTAAGGCTAGAAGTTGTATTTCCTAAAAAGTTAAAAATGCTGCTGAAAGTCACTATTCCACGCGGACGAAGTCGCGGGCACAGCTAGTATTTTATATTTTTGTCCGATTGTGCTTTAAAAAATGTAGATGAGGTCAGTAAAGAGGTGTAGTATCTGCTAAAAACTATATATGTATGTAATCATTGAAATAGAAGTTGTTTTCATTTAAAGAATTGGAACATGCGTTTGTAACAAACGATCAGAAATTGTTGATCCTATCAAAGTTTCCTTCGAACGGAAAAGTTTCGCTAAGTGCAGGCATACAATAGATGACTGTATATCAACTAATTATGATACACTATATGGGTTTTTTGCATACGATGCCACATTCATTCAGTTCAGAAGTTCAGCTTTATAGACATATTACATGCAAACTTATTTTTGACCCAAAGAAAATACAAAATTTCTCTCACACATTAAAATATCCATCTGATTGGCTATTTCTTACTTTTTGTTTTTTTTATTTATCTCTACGTTACAATTGAATCCTTATTTTTATTTATTTTATCTTTGTCTCTTATATTTTATTTATATACACATGGGGGCTGCTGATTCTCCTGATTCTTTTCGATAATGTGCTTCTTCGCTGTTTTGCGTTCTATCTTGGTAATGCATTCTGACATCGCAAATGACTCTTCTGATATAGCTGAGATATGATATTCAATGTGTCGTCAACAAAGTCAATGGAAGGCATCCCTTTGTTAGCTGGTGTCTCGATATTCAGGACGATTGCGGAATCCCGAATCGATGGGACTAGCATCATTGTAAAAGCTGAATTTGCAGGATTCGCCATGGCCAATCGAACATAGGAAACAGCCGGGTCTGTCATCAGTTTGTGTACCTTTGTTGCTTGCCTCATCAGAGAATCCAAACGAAGATGTCTCTGCTTCTGAAAACTAGGTTGGTGTTCGGCGATTGTTCTTGCTATTGCTGCTACTCTGAGTATTCTTCTTGGTCTGCGTTAGTTGCTGAATTCTTGTCTATATTGTCCTTCAAATATAATGAAGTATAGTCGCCACTCGATTGGAAATCTTCAGCCAGGAAAACACCATTCCTAAGCTTAATCGAATGAAGTCGCACGTATAGTAGAGCTTCGCATTTCTCAACCAAACCCCTGTATGGACTCGGACTAGCCGGGGCGTTCTAGTCCAGAGATACTGGTGGAAGTCTTGATGCAACCTTGATTGTAACAGCTGATCGGTGATACCCTCTTTGAAATGATGTATCACCGTTGCTTTCGACGCCACCTCCAACGGCCTTCATGTCAAGTAGACTACGATCGTCGTCGCCTTCAGTAGGTGCAATGGAGTATGCTTCTTCGTTAACAGTGAGTCTATCATCACAGGCTCGCAAAAAACGACTGCACATATTTCCTTGTAGAACTTCCTCGAGAATTGAAAGCTCTTTGTGGACTGACTTCATTTTTTCACTTGCCCCCTGAGCAAGACGTCCCTTTAGGGTTTGATTTTCTTGCAATATAGCAACAAGTTGATTCTCAAGCTCACCAACTCTTTGCCGTTCTGATTCTCAGGATTTGTTGTGCTTGCATTGAACTATCACCTATAAAAGCAAGTTTAGTTTATTTTCTTTAGCAAATAATGCCAATAAAATCTTACCGGATGTTTTACTCCGAAAAGCAGTTGTAGCATTTAAGCTGGCTAATGAAAGCAGCTGCCCACAAGGAGACCATGAAATTTCGCGAATGTTCGTCGATGACCATCGGAGAGAAAAGATTTTGTTATCCAATTGTTGCCGTTGCAAATAGTTTTGTCTTCTCGACGTGAAGCTAATGCGTTGCCTTTGTGATGTTAAGTTACACCCAAATCGGATATCAGCTATGTTGGCTATCTGAATTTGTTGCATTTTCCAGAATCGATTTCTTGCTATTTTTATTATGGAGTCCTGCGTTTTGTATATTTC
Organism: Melanostoma scalare; assembly: GCA_949752695.1. Lineage (NCBI taxonomy): Eukaryota > Metazoa > Arthropoda > Insecta > Diptera > Syrphidae > Melanostoma > Melanostoma scalare. The sequence goes on from OX456986.1 coordinate 150,333,356, forward strand.
GAGTTGAATACGCTTTATAGAGAATAATTTATGCATATTGTTGTTGATTGGTCCTTGAAAGTAATTAGCCCATATTCATCCGAATCTTTTTGAATTACGAAAATAAAAAACTTATTTGATAACGTCCAACAACGAGTTTGACAATTGACATTGACAATTGAGAAAAAAAACAGCGACAAAAACGCTGCACGTATAGGAATGTCGCTGCTCTTCGTCGCGTTGGTGTGGGTACTCTCATATGCCGCTGTGTAAACCAATTTTGACAACTGCAAATGCCGCTGCCGCGACGGCAAAAACGCTTTGGTTTGGGAGAAACTTAATACGGTTGACCAGAAAGACGATCAGTCGTAATTATAATCCCATTCCATAGTATGTTGTTGCTCTTAGAACGGTGTCCAACCCCAAATCGTATTTATAGCACTTTCATCGCTGTCTAATGCTATGTCCGCACCTGAGAGTTAAACTTGTTTAACTCAAAACAATCCCAAACCAACATGATATCCAAGTGGTTTGCCATTAAAAGTGAAACCTTTTTAGTCACTGGGTTTCGAGATAACCTACTCGAAACCAAAGGCGCTGAATGCACTATTTCCAATATTCCATTGAATTTGACATTTAAGAGAGTGGAAGTGAGTGGAGAGAGAATGAATTCTCTCACACGTCGTTGACGTTCTGCTCACACTTGTATGTCTGTCTCTTTTTAACTTAAGACATAAAGATAAACTCAAAACTTTTCTGCATATGCGGACACTACTTGGTTAACTCAAACCATACTGGAACGAAACCCAGGTTAACTTCAGGTGCGGACATAGCATAAAACCCTGCGGGTACACGATCAAGACAATTTATGGCAAGCCATCGGCTCACATACATATGTCGTTTTCCATTGGTAATCCGGAAAAACTCTCCGATCCGGGATACCAAAGTAAGACTTTTATTTGCTTTGAAGTTTCGTTGCTTGTATTGTGTATCGGTGTGAAATGTCGAGCGCTATTTTTTTTCATTCACTTTTTACATTTTTTTCATAATTCACTTAAAACGACAGGAATATGTCTTAAAATGTTTTTAGAACTCATCTCACAAAATTAGTTAATTAATAATTGTTTTCAGGTCACTTTTTTTCAATTTTTAGAGGTGGCAAATAACATTTGTCAATTTTGACGTCAACAGTGTTTCAGTGTGTCAGTGCTTCTGGTTTCGCTTCCTTCTTCAAATCAAGAATCAAATTTCTCTTCTTTCGAGGAGAGGAACTGTCATTTGATGCCAATGGAATGATTTGCGAAGCGTTCAGAAGGCTTCCGAACGACCAATGGAAAACGACAATAGTCTTTCAAATTCCTGTCCGTATTTCGGATATGACGTAGGCGACTTACAATTTGCCAGGCAATTGGCTTTCAATAAATTTTTTTTATTATTTGATTTCCGCAGGGTTAGAATGAAAAATTTAATGGTGGCGTTCACGATGTATCCGTGTGGTTACAGAGTTGAACAAAGAGTCTACTCCTATTATCTCTACGACTTGTACTAGACCAACAAATAATAATTTATAAATAATAAAAATAATTTATAAATACGATTTGGAGTTGGACACTGTTTTGAAAGCTGTCATATTTTGGAAGGGGATTATAAATTATAATTACGGCTGGTGGTTTTCAAGGAAAAAAGCATATAATGAGTAATTTTTTACTTTTGAAAAAGGTATATTTTGCATATGTAAATGTTGCCCTCCTTTTTAAATATTTTTTTCAGATTTTAAGTCAATTTAACAAAATTATCCCTACCGCGTAAACAGGGGGAGACAGGCCCCCTCTCATAATAAAAAATGCTTGTATTAAATTTCTCTACTAAACCGTTACTATTTCTTAGCACCAAAGTTATGGCACTCTCTCCATTACAACTAACTATAGTTTCAAAAAACAAAAAACAAACGTAAGACTTTGTATTTTATTTAAAAAAACTCTTTGATGTATTTCGGCGGTTAACGTGCCAACATCAGCTCTTAAGAGCAACCGCTCTCAGGTATAAGTCGCGATAGTTGAAACCTTTGGTGCGTTCTTTCCACATTTAACTTTCAAGTTGGCATTAAAAAAGCAAACACTTTTTATCCCATTTTGTCAATTTTTTGATATTTTTCGAAAATCGTAAGTCATTCATTATACATTTATTAAATCCCTTCAATTTTAAAAACCTTTTTGAAATTTTTTGTTTCAGCTACTCATTAGCTGGAATCATGTCAGCAATTGGGAAACTTGTTTTTCGGCACTTCCGAGTACAGCACTCCGTTATTTTTCAATATTTTTATAAAAAAAATCAACTTCGAAAACATTCTAACGAGTACTTGTTTTTAAAGAAAATCCGAAAACCGCCTAGTTTTTCATGGGTTATCACACTGGTATAGCCCTTCAAAGTAATCACACCGATAAGTTGTTTTTTTTTCCATCGGACGGAGGTTCGTATTTGTGAACATCGAAAAAAATCAAACGTCGTGCTAGTCCAAAAGTTCTCAGCTTCTAACGAGCTGGTAGTTCTCCTGTGGGCATCATAATATGATTCATTTCATATTATATGAAACTTTTTCAGCTCCTTCCAATTGTACATTAGAGGAAAAGAACATAACGGCCATATAATTCACACTTTAAATTTTAACCCAATAGAAATAAACCCAGTTGTCAAATTTTGAGCCCAGGTTTAAATAAACCCAGTTGTCAAAGTGAGAAACGTCAAATTGCTGAAAATGCTGCTAGTGAATAGATTTATATTTGAAGAAATTGTAAGTAATTGTTGAACTTGATATGATGTAAGAAATTGTAGAACTTGATCATATATTTAATTTGTGAAAATTTTTGTTTTTTGGGCTTTTATGATCATTAAGTTGGATGCGATTAATAATTAAATAAAACTAATCCATCTTGGTATTACCCTACGTTTTGCCAGTTGTTTTCCAGCTTCTTCAGGGGATTTATTTAGCTACATTTAAATACATTATTAGTACAAAACGTTTTCTAAAGAAATTTTACATTTGAAAGGAACTTACTATTTGATATTAAAAAAACATAATTGAAATTTGCACAAAAAGTGCGAAAGAAGTAAAATATGGACAACACTGTAATTAAATAAAAACAATATGAAAAAATAATTTAACACAAAGAACAACGAAAATTAACCTAGTATCACAATATTTAACAACTAGTTTATGGCAACACTATACAAAGAACCAATGTTGTCGACGTTTTCTTGATGGTTCATCGTTATATCAATTTTTTGCTGGATTTTCAAGCTCTCCAGAGTGAAGCGGGTGGTCATGCGCTTTTCTTTGTCTAGTATTTTTACATTGTCAAAACCTGCCATATGGTCATTGTCTTTCATGTGTTGTGAGAGTGCTGTGTTTGTTCTCTTTTTCTTTACATCTGTTTCATGTTCTAGTAGTAGTAGTAGTTTCATGTTCTAATAGTAAATAATTAATGATCATAAAAGCCCAAAAACAAAAATTTCTCACTTTTCATTTATATTTTGTATTGTCGATTTAATTTATATTACTATCTTTTTCATGGAGTTGCAGGTTCAAGAAATGGAAACTCTACCGATTGCTGCATCAGGTGTTGCTGAAAAGGCAACAAGGGGCAAGAAATTCTCCCAAATGGAGACAGACCTGCTCCTTCGGTTGATTTTATCTTCCAATATCAACAGCATGGAGACAAACCGAATGACCGTGAAGGCTCGTTCCATGGGATGGAAGTCCATCCTCTCAGCGTTCAATGATATGCCTGGTGTTGTGGTATGTTTTTGTTTTGTAAATAGTTTACTCTTCCACTATAATTATATTTCGTTCAAATAGCAAAGAACAGAGAAAGAGCTCAAGGAAAGGGCTGCAAATGTACGGAAGGACCTGTACAAACTTGCACGGTTTCAAAAGGAATGCGTACAAGTAACTGGTGGTGGCCATCTTCCAACCCACAAACCTCCGGAAACCTCTTTCCAGCTGACCGAAGTCGTGAAAGAGGTTGCTTTTTCAATACAGGTAAAATTTTTACTTAAAACTTGTTTATTATGAAACTGGCAGGGTTGGAGCCATTTGATAGCGACAGGATTCCATCGCCAGGGACTTCAATACAGATTGTTTACCCCTCTGTTTTTTTGTTCAACAGCACGGAAGCAGTAGAAGCGGTTTAACCTTCAAGTGTTGAAGAGGTGACTGTTTCTACTGCAGGGACAAGTTCAGCTTCAGTGCGAGTTCCGCTAGAAGAAGCAATTGGTCCAACAACATTGTTGTGCGAAGTTTTTAATAAGCGTTGTAAAGAACTCAGGAACACGAAAAGTCGATACTTATGTACTTCTGCACAGACCGCCCAAGCACCATCCACCCCGCCTCCATACCTTCACGTGCGTCGCCTGTAGCCAGTGCAAAAGTAAGTTTTTCGCAACATCAACAAAAATATTGGCTCAAACATTCTTGAACCACTGTTTTTCAAAGAATAATAAAAAGAGGGTTCACTGTTTTCACACATTCCACTTATTATTTCGTTCGGGTGTCAGCGTAGGTTAGGTTAGGTTCAAATGGCTGTCAGGAAAACAAACTGACACACTTAGACCAATATTTGGTCCATTGTGATAACATAAAATTATGCGAGGAAGTATCTGCCTTAACAAAACCATTTGGAGCTTTTAATAAAGCGAAGGAGATGCAGGGGATCTGTGTTCGCCAGATCGCTTGGATCATCAAGAAAATATTTTCCTAGATGCTTTTGTCTTTTAAAAGAGAGTGCAGGACATGAGCAGAGGCGGTGTGGGATTGCCTCCTCCTCCTCCTCCTCATCTAAGCAACTTCTGCAGAAGTCATTTGAGGGAACGCCATAAGTCTTATGGCGTGCCTTCCTATCAGACAATGTCCGGTGATGACATAGATTACGGAGCTAACTTGCAATCTGGTAATGGATAACAAATGTCTTGTGCGTTTTGGATCTAGTCCTGGCCATATCCGTTTTGTTGCCACGCACGTGGTGGTATTGTTCCACCTATGATTTGTTCTATCCATTGCCTCTTGCTTTAGCATAAGTTTACATGTAGCGATTGGTATACCAATATTCAACCTGCTGATTGAGATCGGTAGAACGGTTCCTTCTCTGGCGAGTTCATCGGCTTTGCAGTGGGTGTCAGCGTAAAAATAAACACTTTTCAGTAATTTTTTTTCAAGTACGGTACGCTCAAAATATACAATATAGTTACCTATATCGCTACATGTATACTCCTACTCCTACATATTTACACTAGATGGATTAAAAGTAACAACTGCCTTGCAACCAAAAAAGTCTGACCGTGTGTAGACTTAAAACGCTCGAAGAGCTTGTTAACCTTTAACCGCCTGTATCTACCATACCATAGGTGTTCTTAGACAATGTCGCGTCTAATAGAAAGACACGTCAAAAGGCTTGGTGTACACTCCAATGATTTCTGCAGAAGCTGCTTGGATGAAGAAGAGGAAGAAACCGTTCAACACCTTCTTTGTTCAGGCGCTGCACTACTTTATAGGAGAAAAACTCATCTTGGTGAATTCTATTTCGACGATACTAGCGACTTAGCTTGTATAGACCCTAAGTCTAGTTTTCAAAGTCTAGTCTTTCAAAATACATTAAAAGTTCTGCGTGGTTCGACTAGCAGGAGATTAACCGGCTAGTACCGAATTGACAGATTAATGGGTGATCAACTCATTAATCTCATATCGGGTTTTTGGGACTAGTAGGTGATTAACTTTCTGATCACTGTAGTATCACAATAAACCCTCGTGGACTAAGTGTGTACACATTAGCTGACTGCTTTCTCCACCTAACCTAACATAACCTAACGGATTGATTATTTTTTTCGCACCTTTTGTATTTAAAATATTGAGCGTAGTTTTACCTATGCTGCATAATTTTATCATGCTTAAATATTGAGGCATAAGCCAGTAACAGAGCTTTCGAAAATACGCCTTGGGAAAAAATAATTTGCGGTGTTCACTGTAGCTTGCCCGAAAATTATCGAAAAGGAGAAAAAACACATTAAAATTAACATAAATTATTATCAAATCTCCTCCCCAACGTTCTCCGATAAATCTTTCCTTTTATTTAAATACTTTTGGTGGCCATATAAAGTGTTTTCCAGCAGAATTTCGGAACTTTGTTGGTAAAAAATCTGCAGCCATAATTGTATTCGTTTGTCTTATTAACTTTTGTGCTTTATAATCATCATCCGTCCCGCTTTACTTTTCTGCACTTCTGTAGTAGCAGATGTATGTAAGTCCAGCATAATTCGGCCAATGTTTATTTTTTATTTAGTTTTGATTTAGGTCTACTCTGACCTCTTTTTCCAAAAAATATACTACCATTTTGAGAAAGTTGTTACTGCTGTTGCTCAAAATAGAAAACCAATAAAAATGTCAAAAGTTCGTAAGTATTTATTGTACAGCCTAGTACGCTGCTGAAACGAAAAGAAAAATCTCATACAAAAATGACAAGGCGGAATCGTAAACGAATAATTTCGCTGTCCTTTTCGTTGTGCAGTACCTACGCTGTTGCTTTGCGAAATGGGTTCTATAGGTGGATAGTTGTAGTAGATTTTCTTACATTTCTCCACATTTTTCCGTCCATCATTTATCTCCCGGTATGGTACAATAAATGCTTGCAAAATTTTGACAGTTCTATTGCTTTTTTATTTTGTGCCAATAACAACTTTCACCAAACGGCCAAATAACAAATTTTTTTTTTCCAAAAACAGTGCGCAAAACATCGAGTGGAGCTTCAGCTTTGTGGCACGTAGCGCCGTCCTGTTGACACCAAATGTTGCCAATATCCTCCTCTTAAATTTCATTATATTAATAATTCGTTCAAAATGGCCCGATAACGATCGCCATTGACTGTAACGGCCACTCCTTGCTCATTTTCTTCTGGACCAAAATCCGCACCAAACACGTGCTGTGCCCAAATGCGACAATTTTGCTTGCTTACATACCCACCAAAACCAAAATGATCTTCATCTGAAAAGATTATTTTTTTTTGGCAAAATTGGCATCGGATTTTCAAAGTAATGTCGCTATATTTCCCAGCGCTGTTCAAGCGTATACACAACCATATTCGTTCAGCGGAAGGATAAAACTAATTATCTGTCAAATCAGACATGAGCTAAGTGTTACTATTCACGAAATAAGCACTAGTTGAAAAAAAAAAAAAAAAACGTTAGATGGCGGAGTCTTTATATATTTTGGAAAAATAGATCAAAGTAGACCCAAAACAAAAATAAAAAAAAAATAGACACAGAAAAACAAATTACTGTGGAAAAGGCTTTTGTGAATTCATTTTGTTCATATAATTTAACTTCTTAATTGCTTCTGGTGGGAACTATACTTGACTTCGATGTTCACTTTTTTTTAAAATTCCGTAACTTTTCAGACCATTGTCTTTCAATCGTCTGTCGTAGATTGCATCGTCAAAAGATTGTTTCATATTCAGCCTTATTATGAGTTTCACGTGAACAGCTTTTCGCACGGAACATTTTTGTTCGCCCGGAATTTTAAAAGCTATTATGAGTTTTCCCTCAACAAAATTCCAGACTTACATCTTACCGCTTTTGTTGTTCATTTGTTCGCCTCACAAAAATTAGTGAAATAAGTTGCTCTTAACGTTTTCACAATTTACGGGGAAAAATAGCTCATAATAAGGGACATTTTTCGAACATGGAAAACTTTTCCCCCGAAACTCATAATAAGGAAAAGTGAAATGGGATCTTTTTCGGGGGAATGCTGTTCACGTGAAACTCATAATAAGGCTGATTATATTTCTTTCAGTGGTTGGTGGAAAACTATTTTTCTTACTATCGTCCTACAAATTTTGGTAACTTTTCAGGGCTGTAAACATGTTTTTTTTTATTGCCTAAATTTCAGACGACAGTCAGTCGTCTAAAACGTTACAGAATCCGATTCATCATAATACTCTATACAGATATTTTCCGCCGAGTGTTCGTTCACGATTTCGTCGTGGATGTCGAGACCAACGAAAAATTCCGTTTCGTATCAGCCGCGTACTGGGTTTCCTTACCATCTAGCATCTGTTACCAAAAATCTATTCCAACACAAAACATCATATGAGCTTTTAGTAAGTTAGGCATTTGGAGTTGAAATTTTTATACTCGGCAATTAAAAACCGCTATTCCCAGTAGCACATTGTCTTATTAGTTATTACTTACCCTACTACCCCTTCATATGAATTGGTAAGAGAATTGGTTTTGTATTTTATTAAACAATTTCATTTCTCTTTAATATCTCAACTGTTATACTAAACTCTCTTCAAAATATTTCAAAGAGAAACATCAGCGAAAACTCACCTCGGCCACCACACATTGATAAAATGTTGTTCTCTTTTTCTTTTTCCCTATCAGCCTTTCGCACAAAATATCTTATCAGTTTAACAATTCTCACCACACCTTTCCTAACTGGGCTTCGTTTCTATCTTAACCCAAATGGGTAGTCGCTTATCAACTGTCAACACCACCAATAAACGCTAAGCTTTGCTCCTAATAACTTTTTTTTTAATCAAAACAAAAAGAACCCACGATAATAATTATTAGGTATACCGAACTGATAGCAAAAACATTTCCTTACACTCGCAGAGAACAACCAAAACATTCAAACTGAATTTCCTTATCAAGTTTCGAATGAAGGCGTTCTCGTGTACATAGTTTTAGCTAACTACGCATCTCTCATCATAGATACAACAGGTCAAAGAACTTTGGCAAGCTCTCAACGATGACGTAAAATCAAATGTGAGACATTGACAAATTGTCAAACTCCCCCCCACACGAACAAACGAAAGGGAAACCGGCACGGCGGCGATTACGGCGACACTCGGCCTAATTCTCCGGCGCGAGGCGAATAAATAAATACTTGCAAAATAAACGTAGTCAGATACAAAACCAATGATTTGAATTTGATTTTGCTGCGGGTGGTGATGGTGAATTTTGTAAAATGCAAGAGACACCGGCAGCGACCGGCAAGAACATAAGCAACCCCCGCTGCCGGTCTCCTAATCGCTAAACACTTTTATTCAAAAAGAAAAAGATACATTCCCCTCATTTTACATACGGCAAACTCACCACGGAAAAATACTTTTCCCATTCATAGCCACCAGCCACCACCAATACAGTGCTGTTCGTTTTGAATTTGTTTCTTCCTTTTTTGTTTTTTTATTCCAATTTTATTTTGTGGTGGATAGTAGTACACACTCTGTGTGAGACTGACTGAATGTGAATCCATCCACAAGATTGTTTGAACGAATAATGAAAGATTTGGTGCCAGCACTTTACTACACCAGTGTAGATGAACAACGTTTAGTCAGTTTTCGACCGCGATATTGGTTGTTTGGTCGTTTCGATACGCTTCGCGGCCAAAAATTCAATCGCATACATTTTTTTTTGTTAAAAAATTTTCTTAGAATTTTTTCTTTGAAAATTAAAAAAAAAAAAGAAAAAATTGTATTAATCACACACTCTCTCTCGATGATTATCTCGGTTATGTTGAATAAGTAACTCACTCAAACAAGATTGGGGATTAATCGGTGTCTCATCTTGGAACAAGTTTGATTGCAATCGCATATAATACGACGTTATCTCGCCTCGATAAAATTCAACAAAAATCTCATGTACTTTCAGTTTGAATTTAAATAGTTTTTTCGTTCATAGAAAGAAGTTAATTTTTTCGAATATTTAAGAGACGAAATAAAAAATAAATTAAAATCGGAGTGAGTGCTGAAACTAGACAAAAAAATTAAAACTCGAAATGAAGATGAAACTATCTTCGCAACTTCTGAATATTTTAAAGACCAATTTTCGGTAATGTTAAGTTTTTGAAAAAATTAAAAAAAAAAAAAATCTGTTATGCAATTATAATGAAATAAAATGAAATTCGCGCCCATTACAGTGCAACGAGCCACAATCGGTCCGTGAGTGTAAAATGATGGTTTTTGTTCTTTTTTTTTTAAATTTCGGTGAATAAAGATTTCGGCGTATCTGCGATTAATTTGCCGGTGTGTGCTGTGTGGATTGTAGTTTAAAAGGTTCATAGGCATCACCTCTCCGGGCTTAGTTTTCATCACGCATTTTCGGTTCGATTGTACTCACGTGCTGGTTACTATGTCACTAGCTAATTTTGATAGCGAAAGCTTTTTTCTTTTTGGATATTTTTCCCGGCTTGCGAATTTTGTCGTTCTTTCACCTGAGGCTGATGGTGGGTGAATATAGATTAGTGGCGGTGGGGTGTGGGAAATAGGCAGCACATGAGATAACTCAAGTGTCTTCTTTGATGCGTAGAGAGGAAAGAAAAAATAAATAACGAGATTTGCGGTACCTGAAACATTCGATTTGTTCAAAATTCGAAGAAGGGAAAAAAATGAATTTGTTGGCAGACTTTTATGGTCCACCTTCTCTTCCTCCGGCTAAAATCGTTGCCAACTGAAAATGAGATTTTTCTTCTTTTTTTTTTGCGAATCCCTCAAGTAGTGAGTGATCTCTAGCGCGTTAGCTTACGCATTTGAGTTGGGAATCAAGATTGAGATACGTTTTTATATTTCGAATTTCGAATTCAGTTCAATCCTTTTGTTTCGCGATTAATTGCGGATCAGTAGCAGCGTAGAGTGAGGTACCTACCTACTTATTGTTGTACCTAGTTACGTCGTCGCGTCGTTCGTCGTCGCCGACGACGTATTCGAATGCAGATTAGATTGAAATTTATTTTCGTGTGGCATGGCATAAGCTAAATGGGAGCACTGTACGTTGCGATCGTATAGTGAGTTGCGGTGAACGGTGATCGTGGTGTGTTTTAGAGGAAAAAATACGCGTAATTTGCACTAGTCGCGGCGCGCACGCATCTCATACAAAAAGGAACTCTCTTCTGTGATGTATTAGTCTATCTTTTTTTTTTGTAGTTAGCTACAATGGATTAGAAAACGGCGAGAGAGAGGGAGATTTGTTTTTTTTTTTTTTGCGAATTTAATGAGCGAGTTGGGGTTTTTACTATCAGCTTCTCTCGTCTAACTATACACACACCGCATGATATCGCAGATACAATACAAGATACACATGATTAAGTGCCGAAACGATAGATAATCTATTTGGACTCAGTCGTTTAAGAATACACTTTTTTTTTTTGTCTTATTCTCGTATTGACTTCTTCTATTTCATTTTGTTCGGTTCCTTTTTTATTTCTTCTACATTTATATACCTTTTGTTTTTTTTTTTTTTGAATCTTTTTTCTTTCGTTGAGTGAACTAAATATTTGAAATAGTTATACAATTGCTTCCGGTTTAGGGAGATCGGTTGCTCGTCGTATAGTTTTGTGTGCACGGTTAATTGATGCGGTTCTCGGGTCGTGAAATTGATGCATTCAAAATGTAAATATTATTGCTACAATTTTTTTTTACCCTCTCTATGTTTTCTATTTATCTGTTAAGATTTTCCAACTAAAAAAAAAAATCCAAGTGTGTGAAGAAAAAAACATGTAGTGCACATGATTTTCACTGAAAAAAGAGAAAAAAGGAAAAGTTTATTGTGAAAAGAAGTGATTTTTGAGGAAATCCGAAAAAGTGAAAGTGACTGGTGGTTTTGAAACAAATTTAAATTAAAAAAAATATTAAAGAACCACCTAAATCTTCTACGACTAAATACACAAGAAATTATATTTAAAACCTATACATTTTGGGAGTAAAAAATATATTTAAAAAAATGTCTTTGATTTGTGCTTTTACTGGTGCTATTGTCCACACCTTGTTTATGGTATGTTACTGGTGATAAATTCCATTTTTAAACGTAAACGTAATTTAGATTTATTTTTATTCACTTCATTCGTTGATGCATAATTCTTTTGGTTTTTTTGTATTTTTATTTTTTTTTGCCTTGAAACCGTTGAGGGAAGAGTTTTTGTATTTATTTTGGTAGATATTTGGTCTTTTGGCTGTCGCAGGTTTAATGAGGTGAATTTATGTAGAGAATATTCGAATTTTGTGTAAACGTTAATTACTTCCAATATGTTCCTTGTCAATTAATTAGTCAGCTGCTTTTTCTGATTTTTCTTCAAATAAATTGATGAGACAGTGTGGCTTTCATTCATTTTATTCTACTTTGTTGTTTAAATTTGATAAAAGTCCATTCACTTTCTTAATCGTTTGAACCCTAAAAAACCCTAAAGGCCTTAAATCCCATGAAGCACTCGTTATTGTTCCTTTGGGTTCGATTATATCACAGAGATTTAAATAAAGAATGAAAACCAAAGCGATACATTTTTTTAAAATAAAAAAAAACCCCTAAAATTGTGCAGGAACTCTAATTTAAAATAACATATATTCGAAAAAAGAGGCTTAGCGCATTATTCCCAACCATGCCTTGTGAAGGAATGGAAGGAACCTACAATGTTGTGCCGAATCCAAATGCCTTTTCGAAAAAACGCTTTTCATGGCAATGAAAAATGACTGTCAAAGAACTTGCCAATTCTTCGCAAAAGACAATGCCCGTGGAAAAACATTTTTTGTTTTAAATTTTGGTTAGCCCCACGAATCTACCACGTAACAAGTAGGCGTGCTAGTTATAACTCTACTGGCACCACTTTGACTGAATATGAATTGGACGACTTTTTCTAGTCATTATTTTGACAACAAAATAAAATCTGTACATATGTAGGTTTGTACATTGATGACTTTCCGGTCTACTAAAAAGTTCTTCATTCAGTCCAATGCTTTTCCCTATGTAAATAGACTCCTTAGCTGATCAATTTACTAATAAGACGCTGTTAGGTTGACTGCAACTGAACAGTGCAATTCAAACTCCCCAAGTAGTTTCGCTTCTAAAAGCAGTCTGGTGCCCGTGCCCGTGGCGTAGTGGTTAGCATGTCTTAAACGAGAGGTTCATTCATCGTTCGAATTCCAACGTAAACCAAAAAAAATGTTTTTCCACGGCTATCGCCTTTCGCGAAGAATTCCACCGATAGTGAATTCATTGTCATTAAAAGCAATTTCGTCGTTTGGATCCATCAGAAAATTGTAGGTCCCCTCCATTCCCTCACAAGGAACATTTGTGAGAAATGCGCTTGGGCCCCGGGGAACCCCGCTTTGTTGCACAACAATATTTATTTATTTTATTTTCTGCTCAAACGAAAAGCAAAATCCCATACAAGAATGACAAGACAGAATCGTAAACGAAAATGGGTTCTACAGGTGGATAGTTGTTGTAGATATTTTACTACAATTTTTACAATTCTCCAAACTTTTTTTGTCCATCATTTATCTTGAGGTATATACAGTAAATGCTTGAGAAATTTTGACAACTCTATTGTTTTTTTTTTCTTTTGTGCCACAACAATAACAACACTCTCAAAATGGAAGTACATATATTTAAAAAAAAAAGCCCAAAGTAGATTAAAAAAAAAAATTAAATTAATAAAAGTAGAGTATAGTGAAAAAAGTTTTTATAAATTAATTTTGCCAATAAAAATTAGTTTCTTATGTCGTTTTCCAAAAACCAAATCCGGAGTGAATTGGAGAGTTGGAATGTCAGATCTGACAGATAAAGTCTCCAAATCACTCCCAAACGTTTTCCAAAATGGGGTTTGGAGACAACTTTTGGAGTGATTTTTTCACTCGCGTTTCTGTTTAGGTGCAAGGGAGTGAACACCAATATACATGAACAAACTGTGAACAAACTGTCTGACTGCTTGTCAAAGCAAGCCGCAGTTTCTATTTAATTTTTGTCGGCTCCAAAAGCCCGCGATAGTTATTAAATTTTCTTTAGAAAACCATTAAATAATTTTTAAAATTCAAGTGAACGATTTTTAGTCTTGTTTTCTGCTTTAACATGAAAAAAAAATCTAGCAAGTTTACCACTACCAATGCAATCACTCCAAATCTGTCACTTCGCTTAAAACGAATTCCAAAATAAACGAAAAAGGAGTGAAAAGAGTGAATTTGTTTTTGGAAAACGTCATTTATTACTTCTTGTGGCACATCTACTTGACTTTGACTGTCACTTTTTCAAAACAGCTAATAATACTCTACACAAATATTTTTCGCTGTCTTTTCGGTTAAGATTTCGTCATGAATCTGGAGAAATCCACCGGAGTTATGTGAATGGGTCAGGGCTGCAAAGAAATAATAAAAATCACACCTAAAACAAGGCCCTTCGTAACATAAAATATGTATGTAGTGAATGTTTTCTCCCAGCTTTTTAGAACTTGTTAACAATTTTATCAGTTTGTAGTAAAAAATTTCACTACGATAGCATCTATTAAGCTGCCTTTTCACAAGAACATTAGTCATACGGTGACCGTATTTTTAAGTTTCAAATAATGAACATAGAGAAAAAAAGATGCGTTCAAATCTAAACGATTGTTATTTTTTTTATTAAAACGAAAAAAGTTTAGAAATCGGATATGTTCAAAAAGTTATCAAATCTGTGTTCCGAAATAAAATATTCGCAGTACATTGTCATTTTTGCACTGAGGCACGTTCACATCATCACTTTGTTAAAAGAATTTTGATTTAGGCAATTTTAAGCAAATTTTTTACGAAATTACAGAAATTGATCATACAGTTATTATTACATACAGCTCTCAAATTATTATTATGTTTTTGAAAATTGAATAATTCATAATTAACACTTTCTCACAAAAATAACTGTTTGTTATTATAGTAAACAGATGGTCGCCGAATTCATATACTATGAATACGAATTCATGTGGATATATAACAAGAAGCCTGTTTTATAATTAGCACTACGTTATAACTAATTGATTTTGGGAAAAGCAGCTTTGGCATAGTGATAAGCTTGTAGGTCTGCTTATAACTTGAGAGTTCGCATGTCGAGCGCAAGAACCATCTAATTACTTTCGACAAGTAAAACCTTTCGCGAAAAATAGGCATAGGCATCTCCAAAAGTACCTAATTTACACTGCAGTGAGAAGAGCTCTTTCATTCTCTCGTTTTGGAAGCGACCAAAAGTTGTAACCCTCGATTTCTTCGTGATTTTTTTCGATTTTTTTCATGGCATTGATAAGGAGTTTTAGCTTGTGAATTTTAAATTTGATTTAATTTTATTTTATGAAACGAATTTACCCCAATTAAGTTAAGATTCATAAGAAGTAACGCCGAAAACAAATCAGCCAGTTAAATGGTCGTCATATTTTTCTTTAAATATTTCACCATCGAATATGCAATCTTGGAGTAATCGTTACTAAATTTCCGATAGTAAATCCATTAAGTTGTTTTGTTGTTTGAGGAAATGGGTACTTCTGGACTACTTCTATTTTTTCGGATTAGATCTCATTCTTTACAAAAGTTTTTGGTTTAATTTCAATTTCGGATGAAAACAAAGGTTAATATTTGTGAATGAGGAAATCTTCGATAGAAATTTTTCTCTCTTGTTAGTTACCTGTTCTATGAGGATTGTTTTGTCTATACGTTCATTTGCATTCGTTTGTTCATACATTTTTCTTCTTTAAGCAACGTATTATGTTGTCTAAAATTATCTTCTTCCTTCTTTTACGGCGCGGCGTTTCTCGATTAGATCATGATCATAAAGCGATCACAGTTCTCTCTCTTAACTGCTTCAAACGAGTGTTCCGTTTGTGGGATACGTTGTTCAAAATGTTTCTTAATATATTACTATTTTTGGCATAATTAAGGAATGATTTTTTCCAGTTTTTCGACTACAGCTTTATAACAATTGAAGCGCTTTTGCGATGAAGGATGTCATATTTTCTTGAATTTGAGTAAAATCCGTTCAAAGTTTATTATTAGCATGGACTTTGAATGCATATAGCACTCTTAGCTTTAGTTAAATAACCTTTCTAGACAAGATAGAGAAATATGGATGAAACCAAAATTTAAGTTTTAATATATGTACAAACTTCATCTCAAAGAAATAATTTTAAAAAATATCACTCAGCAGCTTCACTTTCTAAGACATTCAATTATTAGATGTGTTTTTATGACAACTCAGTGATGCTATAATAAACTCAGCAATGGATTTTACCACTGTATACAAGAACAAATAAATACTGATTTTAAAGTGCTTTGTTTGCTGAGTTACGACAAAAACGCACCTATTGTCATTTCAACGAATTTACTGTGGTATGTGGAGGACTTGTGTGATATACTTCCTTTTTTTAACGGCGGCGCGGCGCGGTGCTATGAACATTGTGATATCAAAGAAATCACAGATCACAACCTTGTTTGCTTTTGTAGGGTACGCCGCAGCCGGTGCCTCGTTGGTTTCAGAACGCGTCCACAAGCCTAACAGTTTTGTATTATTCCATCTCTGGAGGTCAAATTTTTTGCTGCTGTATTCGTGTTTGTGTGCGCGAGGTCTTTTTTGGGCAGACTTTGTCATTTTGTAGTCGCGATCGGCTTTATATGATTCTAAAACCTTTTTAACGGTGTTCTTTGAATATCTAGTTTGAAAATTACCATCACCATAGCAGCTAAGCTGCTGGTGTTCTAATTACGAAAGCGATTTAAAAGCATACAATTTAGTGAAAGTGGTGCCCGTGGTTTAATGGTTGGGATGTCTGCCTGTTTCATGGGAGGTTCGAGTCCAGACAGAAAACCAACAAAAAAAAATGTTTTCCACGGGGGCGATAGTAATTTTAGTTGCGTTTTATTGAGAATCTTAAAGCTTGTGTCTCAATAACACGCTGTACTCACTAATGCAACTTTATTCCATAAACACCATTTACCTGCCATCCCTGTTGTTCACTTTTGAACACTGACTTATTTCTGTTCACTAATCTTTGTTCACTAATCGTTGTGGTCTTCCCATGTGCGATGCTTTGCGATCTTTAACAAACCTGCATATAGATCCCCAATAAAACACGGCATTTATTACTATGAAGAGCGCTTTCTCGATTAGCAATTCGGATATTCGGAATCAGCAAAAAATTATAGGTCGCCTCTATTCCTCACAAGGTTTGATTGTGAGAAATGAGCTAGGGCCCGGAGCTCCTCCTTCTGTTGAGCCACACTATTTATTTATTTTCAACGAAATGAGCTCTTTCTTACTAAGCTGTTCGGAATTGGCTAAAGATATAGGAGTTCTCCATATATCGAAGTTGTGAGCGAAATAAATTCGCTAAGTCGCTATCCCCCCCGGGCTGTTTGTCCCCCTCAATTTATTTTATTTCTTTTTCACTAAAATATGTAGCTCTAAATCTTCTATCAATTTATAAGCAGTATTTTTTTCAGTTCTAGCAAGCCAAACTAGATCCACGTCAGCCACAAATTCACATAGAACTGTCGTTCCTAGACGAAAAAAAACAATTGACTATATCTCTCTAGCTTCTTTACGTTAACATTAGGCTCTAAATCACATAAAACGTTCACTTTCGATTTCTGTCAATCTTCATTTAAAGTAGTCTCAACTCTTTGAGCAATAAAATAAAATAAAAAAATCATAACGAAACTAATCAATGTTAAAGGTATGAAAAAGCAAACGAATCCCTTTCACCTACTTATGCAACTAAAATCATTAGTGACACCTTAACCTCGTTCATTGATCAAAATCCTTCATCGGTGTAAACAAATAATTTCAATTTTCATTTTCATCCCCTATTTTGTCGCCAGTTCAAAAATACTATCGCTCGTCGACACCAACAGTGAACCAGATACACCTATAAAGACTTTAACCATATAGCAAATCTAATTTTTATTGTCGAATGTGAAATTCAAAAAAAAAAAAAAAAAAAATTCTCTACACGAGCAAGAAAGCTTTGGTGTGAGGGTGGAACGTGCAAAAGCGCACAAACGCAAATTAATGGATTAAAGTAAACAAGTTGTTATGAGTATAGTTAAATTGTGTATGTTTTTGAGAGAGGTGTTGAATCATTTTTACTCGCCATCAAAGTTGGCCACTACAATAATCGTTTAATTAATAGTCTTGGCTCTTGGGCACAGTAAATTGAATGGGGGAAATTTGCATAAACATTTTCTTGTTAAATTAAATTTGACTAATTAATTGGTGGTACCAGAAGAGAAAATTGGAGGATTTGTTTTGTAAGCAAATATTAGAAATCAGAGTTTACTTAGCGACTGTCGGCATTGTTTTCAGACTCGTGCCTAGATTAACAAGAAAACAATACTCGGAGTGTGAGCTTTTTGTCTGAATTTCGACAATTGTTAGGTACCACCCAAGAAGTTGCTTTGGCATGTGGTTCAACAAAACGTTCGTTTGTTTTAAAACACATGTGAAAATGAAATCCTGCTTGTAAATTGGAATACAGTCTTTTTTCTTATGTTATAATGTGAAATATGAAATTTGCTTGAATTTGTAATGCATCAACTTTGTAAGTAAACATTCTCACGCAAAACTGAATTTAACTCATAATTAGGAGACCTATACCTAGTGCTGTGTAGAGCAAATAGAATTCCAGATCTAAATGAATACCTAGTAACATCAACATTTCTCAAAGCAAACAAATTAGTGTATCAAGATATTATTTAAATAAGTGTTTATCAATGTCATCAATGTTATTAATGCGGAAGCATGTAAATTAAAGACGTTTCAACGGGTATTTTTTGTCAGTTTGGAATGTCAAGGCTTTGTATATTTGAGATGCATTGCGACTGTGATGCAATGTCAACGCGACTTCATTAAACACATTTCAGATCTGATCATCTCATCATCTCTGATCATCTGATGATCTGACATCAAGTCATCAGCGCGCTTGATTCCAAACATCTTGTCAGTTATTTTAGAAAAGTTTTCACCTTACATTTTACAATTATTTTAAGTGAGCAAATCATTTGGACATCACTGTCTCCCCCGGTTAAAGTAATGAAAACGACGCAGAGTGTGCTAATTCAGTAAGAATCGTTTAAATTAATTTAAATACCCAAATCAGTCATTAAAATTAGAGGGCTTACGACCTTTTTTTATCGTGTTCTCGACAGACAGTGATGTTTTGTGGTCATAAAATTTTCTATTTACAGAGTGAGGGTTTATTCAACTTCACTAAAAAGCATAATTGATTAATTTGCGTCATCTGGAGTTAGTTAGCAGAAGAGCTTATCATATTCAATTATTGAAGCGGAAAAAATAATATTAATTGGAAAATAGTAATTAAATCGTAGTTTATTGTTTAGGGCTGTTCAGTGTTGTCATATGCTACGTCATTGCGCAGATCAGAGCGAATGTGTTTTGAGCCTCAAGAGTAATTGGGTTGGGTGCCCGTAGTTTAAAGCTAAAAACGTGGGCCTACCCGAGTATCAATTTGGACTGTATTTGCTTTAAGACTTTTCCTTAAATTCTTTATTAAAGCAGTAACTTCTTGTTGAATATGTATAATTGTGTATAAAGCCAAAAGAAGCTTAGTAGAGGAAACGATAGCATTTTAAGACAGGCCTTTAGCTTCTGTATAAAAGTTACTTTCCTTTGAATTCTATAAGACCTTTTCTCACAAGCTGTATGCAAGAAACAACTTCGTAAACGAAGTAATAGATTCTTGCGAAAGGCAATTAACTTCACTAAAATGTTGTAAGATCTCTATTTTTGAAAATTTAATTAAAAAAGGGGCATCGAATCTTGTTGTTGAAAGAACTTTCTTCACAAGTTTTTCGGAACCAATATAGGAAACTGAACGTCCATCGTTCACTTCAAACCTCTGATTTAATAACATGATTGCAGGTATGGTTGATAGAGCATGCAGTTTCTCACATTGAGGTTTTGTGTCAAAATATTGTTTACAATTTCAGTTAACGATAGTTTTTAGTATGGTTGGCTATACACCGTTTTAAAATCTTGAAATCTCGCATTTCTACTGCCAAAGTTCTCAGTTTCGTTAAGTTTTGCTTTAGTTTTTTGAAAGTGATCATGTACCGCAGATCTTGCTGTGAGGTTTTGACATCTGATTTCAATACACAAATGAACACAAAGTAGCTAGATTAGATTAGATAAGATTAGATTAAGGGCGGGCGGGTTGAGCTTGCGCATCTCTGGGGTCTGTCTGCATGAAACCTATTGTGCCAACCCATGTGAAGTTTCATGGCAGTTCTCCTGCTGCTTAGTTGAACCAGAAGTTAGCAATCTTCTGTGGATGTGAATGAGTTTGAGTTTATCTAGGGGGATGATCTCATAGTCAAGTGTTTGCTTTCAAAGGCGAAAAAGTGCTGGACATTCCTTAATAATGTGCAAAGATGTTTCTTCATTTTCGAGGCATAGTCTTCAGATGGGGTCCTCATTTGGTGAAGATGTTTCTTTAAAGAACAGTGACCGCTTAGTAGTCCTGTACAAATTTTTAGGGTTTTCCTATTGAGGCTCAGTAAAAATTTTGAGGTTTTTTTTTTTTTAGTATATTCTGCCAAAAAGAGTTTTGAACAGGTTGGGCCAGATGAGTTACTCCAAGCTTTATTTGATTCTTCCGGTAGGATGTTCTTGGCAGTGTGTTTGAAGGTGCTTTTATTTACACCGCAGAAGGGTTCAGATCCGACGAATGTTTTAGATGCGCCGTCTTTAGCTAAGATGTCTGCCTTCTCGTTGCTATCAAAGCCTTTGTGAGCTGGGATCCAGTGGAGGATTACAGCGTTTTTCCTTCCTAGTTCAGAGAGTAGCATGACTGTCTCTTGGACTAGATTGGATCTTATGACAGGTGAGCTTAAGGCCTACAAAGCTCCTAAGTTGATCTTAAAAAACTTATTTGTATTTCATCCAAAAGCTACGAAAGCCGTCGCGTACCAAACGTCAGCGCTTGAAAACTGAATGAAACTGAGCTGTTTGGCGTTATGAGTGGACTCTGTGAAATGCACGTGTTTACTCATTTGGCTACAGTGTCGTACGTGCCATTCCGAATAATAGTCCAACCTTAATTCACTCCATTCGTAGTAAGAGTCTTGTTTACTGGACGTTTTAGTGCAAAGCTGTGATATGCCTGAACGGGTTTCAGCATTCATGACAAGCCGACAGAAGAACGACATCCGTAGTAGAGGATAACCAAGATGCTGGTCAGCTCCTCTCAGCAAAGTTACATTCACTTAACGGAGCGAATGCAAGAGTGGTCTCAGTCACTCCACAAACGATTTGAAAGTTTTGGGAAAAGTGAACAAAAAGTTGAGAATTTGCAAGTTAAGTTTTTGTATCGGAGGGATTTTTCAAAGTTGTATAGTTGGGTCTTATTAAGGAGAAAGAAGACCTTTGTGTGAAAGACTTTGGGGTGGCTGTAATGTTAATGATAAAAAATTTAAAAAGTCCTTACGGCTATTTACGGCATTTTTAGAAGCATGAGGAAAAATTTAGTGCAATAGAACCTATGCGCGCAGTTTTAGGTGAACCTTTAGATCCTTTCCTTGAATAATGACATCAGGTGTAGTCTGTTGTTGTGTATGTATAGTGTAGCCTACCTCCTTATTCGTATTATTTGAATACCTGCACCGTAAGATGGTACTCCTACTTTCCCGTGTGCCGGAAAGTCCGGCAGTTAGGAGTACTAACTTTGGTATACCGGCTAAAACTCCAATAGTTTCTCACTGATCTCCCCCCTCGGGACCACTTGCGCATTTCTTCAATTTGGTTCCATATCCAGGTTGCGGGTTTTAATTCCTCATATACATATCTCTTCCTATTTCTTTTTTTTCGGAATCTGCGTCAGATACGTGCTAATTTGTTTCCAACTCTCTTCGTCTCTCAGCATCTTCTGAATGATATTATTTAGTCTGATTTCTCTGAAACCTCTGCTTATTTCTTGACGGAGAGATTCCCATCTACTGCACCCGAGCAGTGTATGGTAGGAGTCGGCCTCGTCTGTTAACGAATCTCTGTATTGGCACAAAAGGCTTCTTCCGATCTTGTGCAGAAAGGCGTTGAAATACCCGTGTCCGATGAGGAACTGTGTGGCGTAGTAGTTCACTTCACCGTGATTTCGGTTATTCCAACACCTGCAACTGCAAGAACTGCTGGCTCAGGCCATGTGCGGTATGCGCTCGCTATTCGCAAGGCACCGCACCTCTGTTAAAAATGTTAAAGCAATCTTACGAACGTACCCAAAAATTAACGAAAACTAAACATGCAGCCCGACACACTCTGCTTTTCATTTTGATCAGCAAATGAAGATGGCGAAGAAACATGTAAACTTACAATCATAGTTTAATGTTTAAAATGTTTTTCAGTCTTTCAAACTAACTAGCGATGTACGAAAACATTCGTTTATTTTACTTCCTTTGATAAGTCATAATGACGTTAAAATTGTGTAAAATATAAATACAAATTATTTATTGGCGGTACAAATTTACCAGGCAAACTCAATCAATAATGGCGAATGTACCCCATTGGCAATTCCACATAATTAGAATTATGACGAAGTGAAAAGTACTGAAGCTCATTGACATGGCAATGATTCATAATTGCTCACACTAGATTATTTGAAACTTTTTGCGTAAAATTTCATAACAGAAGGCTAACATCATATCGTTTGTCCTTGTTTAAACTCAAAATAATAATCTATTTGAAATATATACATATTCTATTTTCAAAAACAAAACGGGATTTTGTCTGCAAGAAAAAAGATTAGGGAAACGAAACAGTATTTTGAAAAGGAGCGTGGAAGATCTATGATAATTATTATATTGTGTTTATGATGTTTTTTGAGAAAAATATGTAGTATTTGTCGCTTGATGAGTGGTTATTTCTTTTTTGAATGACATTTCAAATATTTTCGTGTCAGAAAACTGATTGTCTTGACAAAGTGTTAAATATTTTTGAGGGTTTTCTCGAATTGAATGTTTTTGTTTGAAAATTTGTGTTTCATAAGAAATTTTATTTGTTTTAAAGTATCTTTGAACAACAAAGGTGGTGTGTCTAGTTCTTTTGGTAAATTCTTAAATTAGCTTTTATTCAAGGAAATGGTGGGCAAAACCAAGTTTAATTTTAAATGCCATAAAATAAAGAAAATATTATCTAATCTCTGCCTTATGGCAAGTTATAACCACCGTTCCCCTTATGACATACAAAGTCGTTCAAGTGGCTCCATCTGCTGGCAATGCTGGCATTCTATCACTCCAATTTTCCGAGGCCTTGTTTCGGACCGTAGAACACGAATTGCATGGATAATGGATAATAAACCCTAAGTGCTTAAATAGTTTTCAGATTGGCAACACACCAGTCCTTCACGGATCTTTACAAAAAAAAGTCCAATTTGGTCAAATGGCTGCTCCATAGTCGTAAAATTGCAGTTGGTGCTTCAATTTGGCCAATACTTCTTTTAAAAAGACGCATTTTTTGGGCTGCACTGAATTTGGAAATAAGTTTTAAATTTTTGCCAATGTTGTTTAGACGTAAAGCGACTCATTTCGCTACGTAGAGGTATGATCCTCACTTTTTGTCAAAATTTTAAGGGGGAAACAGCTATTCAGGTCAAAATAACCAATGATTTAAAAAGAGACCACTTCATGGCCTATATTAAATTTAAAAAATAAGCAAATCATAGTGCGGATTCCTAAATGCAAGCCTTGCACAAATTATGCCAAGCACACAGTTCCTTATTGCCGACAAAAAAAAAATCACTTCCACAGAAGGTCACAGAATGTAGTAGATTGCTTTTTTTTCGCAATTGTAAAGGCGGTATTACACTATCATATATATATGAACAAAGTTGTCATATAATGTATGGCACATTTTCTGTAAATATTGCAAGTGCTATTACACTATGCCATATATATATGGACAATTTGTATGGCAAACAATAATTATATGACAAACAAAAGTATCGCTATTACACTTATATGGCAGCCTGTGCCATATAAAGTATGGCAAGCATGAATATAAGGAACTAGCCATATAAAAATCGATTGATTTTATATGACTTGCGCTTGTCATACAATCGGCATCCTATGTTTTTTATTTTTATTTCTCTATTTCTAGTTATTTCTTTAATTCAATTTGTACGTTGAATGCACAGAGTGCTTATGAAAAATCATTTATTACACATGTATACTCGTACATAGATGTAAATTTCAATAAAAAGTGACAGAGATAACAATGAAGAAAAAAAAAGAAGAAATATGCCTTTATTTCTACACGACTTGACACAAGACGAACATACTTATATGGAGACAATTATGATTTGGTATTACACTACACCATATATATATGGCTCTAGAATCATTGTCATATAATATATATGGAGACATACAAATACTGCCATATATATATGACTATCACACTTATATGACGATGTTGTGCCATATTTTTTCTGTCAACTTGCCATATTTATATGATAGTGTAATATCGCCTTAAGTAAATTTTTGCAACTGTCAAAAAACACATGCGAACTTTTGTTTGGATTGCAGATGTTGTTTTGAATTTTTTTTTTTGCTTAGCATGAGACTTTGCTTAGCAAGGCTTGCGTTTAGGGATTCGCCCATATTTCTTAAATCATTTTTAAATGACTTTTAGTGTATAACAGGTCTCTGTAATTATGTTGGACCTCAAAAGCTACTAATGTTTGGGAGCGACGCCACAAAAATACTTTCCTATGAAATTTCATTGAAGAAAGTAAGTAAGTGAAAGTTTATTTTAACCTCAATAGGTAAAAGGGAGGTAATATGGCAAACCAAGTTGTACCACCCTTCCCCTAAAATCGATAATGGCGATTTATTCAATAGAGCGTCTTTGACCAGTCTTCAAGTTCATTATTTGCAATTTTCTGATTTGAATGGCAAATAATGTTTATTACTGAAGCTTTGTAGTTTACTACTTTTTCACTGATAACGAGCTAAGAAAAGTGACTTTATTAAAACTCAGAAAAGATAACCGTTTACTGTTTTGAATTGATTTCAAATCCACTGACAACAACAAAATGGCGACTGGATTTCTGCACTATTCACTCGAGATTTATGTTCTACGTAAAATGGCAGCACCTCACTGCAGTTGACTGTTGACTCATTGTCTACTTTATACTCATTGTACCGCTAAGAGCGGCCTGAAACTGCGATATGTGGAACGTGTTCACGTTTCATGTACCGCCACGCCGCCAGATCGCATGGATGTATGTTTTTTTTAGTCGCCATTGCATTCTGCTCTGTTTTGCACAAGTTGTTTTCATCTTCTTTACAAAAAAGTGCTGCCCAACTTCTTCTTTCCAACGAATTGAAATCACCACTTTATCTTACACAATTAAAGCTTTAAACAAATGCTGAAGTTCCGTTATCTAAGTCTATACTCAATGTGTCATTCACTAAAACACAAGTTACCTCAATGAAAGTAATTTTTTTCTTACTAATGAGTTCAGGATATTCAAATCTCGCAGTTCTTTATGAGCACGAGCGTCTTATCTGAAAAACATTTTTTTTAATGAAAATCAAACGCTCGTAAACACTAATATCAGGTTTTTTGAAAAAAACTTTCATTGGTAGCTGAGTTGATTAATAAGTTGGCGATGCCTTGGCTATTCATATTCAGCATCTCAAAGGCCTGTATGTTGCGGCTGCTTCTATCTGATGAGATAGCAATCTACTATATGATGATGTCAAAGATTTATTTTTTCTTCTTCATCTTCTTGCCAGCTTCATCAATCATTTGCTATCTAGTTGGTCTTGGTATTAGGTATGTGCATAGGTTTCGTTTGGAGTAGGTATGTTTTTTACCTAGTGTGCTTTTGAACTGAGAAGAGTGGAACTATTAAAATTTGATTACCAAGTGGCACGCATGCATCAAAGCAAGAAACATCGTGTGCTGTTTAATTTATTTAAACGGCCCACGTGCTCTTGGGTTGAGTTTTCGCACCTAATTCAACATTTTCACATCAAACTGCGGTTCACTCTTTAACAGACACAAGATAAGAGTGTGTTTATTGCTTGGCTTGGCTGCTCGAAAAAAAGATAAGACATTTTAGCTAACGACAATCGTTATCTTGTGCGAAATTTGTGCGTATCACTATTGCTGGCTTTATCTGACAACAAAAGGTGTCACATATGGCTTTGTTTTGTTAAGTTTTATTAATTGACTTTTTATTTAATTGATAATTGCAACTGTAATTGTCTCTATAGATAAGTTGAGTAGCGTAACAATAAAAGGCCATCGCGTGATTAAACGAACAGTGAATTAAGTTAACAGGGGGCTTGACAGAAATAAACGAAGAAAGAAACTCTTTTTTAGATTATGTTTCGTTTGGTTCTAGGTGAATGTTGTTTTTTCTGAAACAAATTTTTATTTGAAAATCTAGTTTATGATTGTTCTTATCTCTGAAGTGTCAAAGATCGCCGAAACTAGTTTTTGATTCTGCTACATCAATGAAAGTAGCAAAAAAGTATAAATTGTGATATGCAGCTGGAGTTGCTTAGGTACTCATTT
Source organism: Melanostoma scalare (assembly GCA_949752695.1). Lineage (NCBI taxonomy): Eukaryota > Metazoa > Arthropoda > Insecta > Diptera > Syrphidae > Melanostoma > Melanostoma scalare. The sequence goes on from OX456986.1 coordinate 150,359,693, forward strand.
TTAATGTACAGCGGTCATGTTGCTCGTTGATTCGATAAATACTTTTGTGACAGCTCTTAGAGGTGTCAAAATTGTTTAAGTGTTGTTTTTGACAGTTTAACCTGTTTTCTTAGTGAAAATAGAAGTTGAAATTCTGCTTATATGCTTTTTGCTGAGATTTGAGAACAAGCAATACGCGCCTGAACTACTGTCAATTTGCATGCATAAGTAACCGAACGCAGTCAATTCTTGCTCGACAGCTGATGCGGCAGTTCTGCTCCTGCTTTTAGGCGAGTTCAAACCAAAACCTAATTGAAACAAGTATAAATAATTGTTGCCGAGAAATCATATTTTGGAGACAGACTGTGAACCAACAAACATGCAAAACACTCACGTAAAGCTGTTTATGTAAAAGCAATTCGTTATTTATCATTTCTGTTGTCACTTTTTTATTTTTAGTGTTGCACTAATTATATTATTATTTCTTTTGTCAATTCTTTGTACTAAATTAAACAAAAATTGTAGTTTCCTTTGACAAACAATATGATGAAAAGATTATTTATGTTTTGATCATCACTTTCATTACTTCATAAAGAAATCAAAGATGACCGAGGAGATTTGTGATTGTCACACTGTCGATGGTTATTTTGGCTATTAATGGCTCTGGGTAAAATAATCACTTGAAAATGTTTATTAGTTTGCAGAATTCTCCCAAAAAGCCATGAGCACATCGTGCCCATCCCTCACAAAATCATAGCAATGCACATTTAACAAAATAGTTTGTTTTAAGCAACTTAAAAGTTTCGAAATTTTCTGCATTTTTAGTTTATTTAGCTACATATAAGCTATTTTACGAAAAGTAACAGCGAAAATAAATTTTATCGTAAGCAACTGACTTGCGGTCCTCTTTGTTTGAATACTTATGATATAACAATCCAAAAAAAGGTCTTTATGTCAAACTTTCTTTTTGTTGCTTACGATAAAATGGCGGGAAGGGCTCGATATGATCTCTCACTTTCTGTTTGCCCTTAAGATTATAACAATTCTTCCATTTAGTGATTTTAAGTTGGTAGCGTTGGATGTGACACCTGTCAAGTTCAGCTACCATTTGATGTGTCGCGAGAGGTAAAAACCTCTGCTCACCCTGGTTGTCTGAGTGTTTTTGAGCCCTGGGTCTGCTCCCAACTGTTTCGTAGCAGCCCTGCGTTTTTGCTTAGGCGTGTTCAAGGAACGATATGAGCTGTGGTGTTTGTTTTTCAATTGACAGGGATGTATTTTGATTTTTTTTCTCAGGGTTTTTTTTGGGAACCGAAAACTCAGCTTATTTTTGACAGCTCATACGAAACCTATGTCAAACAATTAGTCGAATGTTTGACCTTCACGCAATCAGATCGCTTAAAAACTACTAAAATAATGATTTAAACGTAGCCACTTTTCGCGCCATATGCTCATCATCTTAAACTGACTACGCAAGCAACCGGTAAAAATTTAAGGAAATTTCAACAGAGTGGAGGCGCGTTACTGGTGTCGTTAGACCTGTGCAACATTTGGACGTTTAGTCGAAAATACTGCTGTTGCAAGTATGATTGTTGCTAATGGTTTGGAGTTTTTAGTTCCACGGTGTTCGGAGCAATCGAACGTGTCGAACAACGATTTTTTTCCCCATTCACTCCAATCTGGAAGTGAAAAGTCACTGTTGTTTTTTGCTTGATAAGACCACCGGAGTGCATTTCGACTGACCAATCGCAAATGACATAAATATGTTGCAAGAGCGACCATTTCCTTAAACTGTCATCAAACTGTCAAACTCAGCATGCGCTGAGCAAACTTTGTTGCTCTAACGAAATTATTGAAGTGCGTTAGGCGTTAGGCCCCAAGGTTCCTCGAACTGTGTTGCGCCACCCTATTTATTTATCGATCGCCAATTATAGGAGATCGCATCGTTCAAATGACCTCCATGTCTCCGTAGGGAAGCACATACCCGATAGGTCGAATTTTCGTTGAATCGAACTGAATTAGAAGAATTGGATGGACTATGGTAGCTTTAAGTTTTTTTTTGCTATCCGATGGAAAACTTCAAAAGACACTCAGTGTAACAAGACAAATTAACGGAGTGACCAGAACACGTCGTATCTGCCTGGGATAATCATGCCTTTTCAAATGGTTGATGTAGAATGACCATAATTTTGTGGTGGTAAAATGTGATGGCCTTGAATTGTACATCTGGGTAAAGTGATCACAAAATTGTTGAAAATTTGGTATCAGAGAAATATACTGACGTAGCACCGCTCTCTTGGAACCGAATATCGATCACATCCAATTTGGTTCAAAAGAATATTGGCCATTATTGATCCGTAGCGATTCCCGTTGGTCCTGATGGCAATGCGATCGTGATTTATAACTTGAAGTTAATAATTAAATAAAAAAATAAATAAATAGAGTGGTGCGACAGAGCGGGGAACACCGCAGCCGCAGAGGGAATGGAAAGGACCTACAATTTTTTGCCGACTCCGTACACCTAAGGGGGAAAGCGCTTTTCATGGCATGAAATCACTACCGGAGAGATTGTCCATTTCTAGAGAAAGATGATGCCCATAGAATTTGAATTATAAAGCATCTAGGAACAAGTAACTGAAAAAAAAAACATGGCCGCCTATGAGCTCTCAATATTCACCTTTCAAAAATTTTCCAACAATTTATGGAAATGCGAAACTTTAAATAGCAGTGTATTGTATGTTATGCCTGCCTTAAACTGTACACAACTCCAACAAATACAAAAAAATAAAACTAGCAATGAAGTGAATGTCAAATCGTAATAACCTTTCTCTTATTTTACCACCTGTCCATTTGTCTTACAATCAAAGGCACCGAAAACATCCGGTCAATTAAAGGAAATGTATTTTTTGAGCCATTATATCCCACGCACAACCATGTGAAGCTACAGTTACTTACATAAATGAAGCTCTTTAAGCAATTGAATTTGACCATCGATCATTTAGTCTGAGACTTTTTTTCACGTCAGTTTGCTGCTTGGACTAGTTTCGTCCAAACGGCTGTTCGGATGACTTTCAGCAATATATCTACATCAATACTACAACAACATCACTTTATTTATTGAAAGAAAAACCTTAATGCATTTGATTTCCATCAACCGTGTGACTGCTTTCTTTTCCGAGATTCCATTCCAATGATGTACCAAAGTCTTGTCTACTACATGAGTCTTGACATCACAACTCACCCGGCAATTCAAACAGATGAAACCAAAACTGGAATTATTCACCTCAAGTTCAGTTGTTAGACTAGACTATTTTAGATAAGCATCACAACTTTGACTAAAATGTTATTATGCCAATAAAATAATCATTGGCTTTGCATCAATTATTTCCTAAAACCGATTTCACTGCCGAATTGTTTGTATAAATTTGCCTTAAATCAGGCCTATATGGATTTTTTTATTATCAATTTATTATTGTTATTGGAAAATTTTTGCCGGCATAAGTATAAGACCATGTAGAGATCATGGTAAAATTGTAAAGTCTTCGTTTTAAATGAATAATCAGATGCAAGCCATTTTAATTGCTTATCAAGTAAATTGGGTTTCATAAGTTTCGTTAAATTCATTTTGATTAGAATTATGTTGCGTTAATAAGTTTTACTTGTAACGTTACCTGCTTATCGTTAATGAAAATTTGAATATTTGATTATTCCACAAATTGTGTGCTAATTGAATTATTCATTTTGTTTGATCGAGTTTTTTTTTTTATTTCATTGTGGTTTCAATGTTAATTAGGCCTGTCGAATTTGTTGGCAGTTGGGAAAGAGGACATCTCACTTGATGTGTGATTTAAAATTTGAATACGGAATTTATTACCGGGCAGTAAATTGTCCATTTGTCATTAGTTTGCACTGTTTATCTTATCTTTAACACAAATGGTGCGTAACTTGGCAGTTTCGTTAGACTAAATAGGTCTACAAACTGGAGGCGTGAGTTTGGAATATCAAATTAGGTTTCTTTTAATTGCAATTTGGGAAGTTTGTGGCGTTCAATAGTTTATGATTCTGGTGTTGGTCTGTATGTAACGTGACCCGTAAATTACGTGAAAATAAGCGGATGGAAGATTGATTTTTACTTAAATTAACACTGTTTTGTGTTAAATCGCTGATTGCGGTCTTTCCTTTTTTTATTGGTGTGAAAAGTCGGCGATTTCAGCTTTATCCACTAAAATCACGATAGCTGACATGGGTAACGCTCTTTTAGACCAAAGTGATTTCGTAGTTGCGACTGCAACAAATTCAGCTGTCAAAGTATATTTACGTAGCGATATGTGAGAGTTTTTATACTGGCGCGACAAGGACGATGTTTCCGTAGATTTGTAGTTGTTGTCTCTTTCACTACTACAAAATCACTTTGGTTTAACAGAGCCTTAAACATCAGCTTATGTCAAAACTGCATTAGAGAATGAGGAATTGTACGCAACCCTAAGAATGTAGATAACATAGAGTCATGTCGTTAAGCTTCGTTAAACACTAACAGCATCGTTAACAGTAGTTCTACGCTTGTGTAATTTAACAGTTGTTGGATCAGTTTTAAAAGTTAGTTGAGAATGGTAATTAACATTAGTTGCTACTGAAGCACACAATGCGAATTCCTAAACGCAAACCTTGCTTAGCAAAGTCCCATGGTAGGCAAAAAAAGTTCTAAAACAACATCTGCAATGCAATTAAAAGTTCGCAAGTTCACTTAAAATTGCGGAGAAAAAGCAATCTACTACGTTTTGGGACACTCTGTTTTGAAGTAATTTTTTTGTCGGCGTTTATACGTAACTCGAATGACTTGCTCTGTCTTGTATGTAAGAAGGTCTCATGTGGTGTATCATCCGTTGTCACCAGTGCTGCCCTTCTACATCATAATTTTATCTGTGGAGTTGGTTTGATGTAGTGTTATGTAATGTAATGTAATGTAATCTAATTTAAAAAAAACCTGTGCTTACTCGTGTTTATTTTGTTGGACACTTAACTCCAACTGAGTAGGTAGGTATTTTAACCTAACTATAAAAGCTAAAGTAGAACGGATGCACTAGGGAAAAACTGAACGAAACATAGTTGGTCTACATGAGGAGCAACAGTCTTTGATGCATATGCATTCTTTGAGCAAAATCAATTAATTATTTTAAAGTAAGTGATCCATATTTTTCCACACCTTATTGAACGAAGTTATCAGTCAACGAAAGTTCTTCGAAGCCCCACTATGTTTTTTATGCAGAGTCTCTCAGCGATTGGTGGATGGAGTACCAACGCTAATTCACTTATATCTCACTTTTCAAACCGTTTTTTTGCCTTTTTATGTTTTAATTTTTGATCTACAAAGGCTAACAGAATTATTGAAAAGCATACAAATGTCGCCGCCGCGCCGTTGTCAAAATGCTTAACGTTAGATGGCAGTCCATTGGATTCATTCATGTCCTTCTATTAGACAGTGCTGCTCAGGTAACAGCGCTTTTTATCACCAATAGAGAAATCGGCGGTGATGGCTTGCAATCTTACCAAACGAACTCCATTTCCTGATTAGGTGAGTTCACACTGTACAATTATGTAGTTGGACAGACTTCGTTTGATGGGTGTTGGATGGTCGGATGTAATTTGCGTTCACACTTATCAAACTTGTCGTCCAACTTTATGTCATGTACTCCTCCGCTCCGTCCAAATTCAAAATGTTCAAAAATATTTGAAAATCATCCAACAAGCTGGTCAAGCGGTCGTCTGAGTGTTCACATTATCAAACATTGGTCGTTCAACTAATTGTACAGTGTGAACTCGGCTATTCAGAAGTCTCCGGCATACAGCCCTCTCTACACCTAAACCATTCAGATTATTATTCTTAATTAATTTTTTTATGAAAAAATTCTTTCATGTGGAGGTAAACCGCTATATAACGACTTCAATCAAAACCATTTATTTTAAAGACATCAATAAAAAACCAATTGCGTACGAGTAAAACATTTCGAATTATCGATTAACTTCCTCATTAAAAACAAACTCGTTGCACTGTTTGCCCAAAAACAGTCAGTCTGAACAACATTGACAGGCAGTTAAAAAAAAAATGCTTCTCATATTGCCTTCTCTTTCCTACACTGCATCAAAACAAACATAGATATTACAAAACAACACGCGTGATACACACGTCAAATGATCCACAAACTAACTCCTAGCTGCTGTTCCCATTGAGATTGTTAAAAATAGGCGTACATATTTATGTTTATACTTTTTTAATAGCGCACTATAAAAACCATTCTCAAATCTCTTAAATACCCATTCAAAAGAGTTGAATCACATAGAAAACACACGAAATTATAAACATAAAACCAGACAGTTCCATTTTTGTGTATTGGAATGCAAGAGTTCACAAAAAAATTTACTTACCTTAGTCTACTTTTGTTTACATGTTGCGTGTTGAGTTTTTGAGTCAGTATCAGCACAATTCATTCGTCAGAACAAGAAAGAAAACACTACACACAGATTAACATGATCCCCCATTAACCCGAACTTACTTGAGAATAAACATGAAATGTCATAAAAGTTCATTGACATTTGACAGAAATCTTTTCACGATTGACGTTTATCTCTCGAGGGGAGATGAATGAAATGAAAAATAATGAAAATAAGCATCTTTCTTGTCCCATATCCTTCCGGCAAAGTATTTTAATTCTTAATTTTGCGCATAATGAAAGCTTTCAACATTAAATGACATACATTATCCCACAAAAAAGGCAAACATACTTAAGCAGCCCTTGAACGTGTAATTTACCATTTAAACGGCCTGCACACCAGGCTTGTCGGATTTTTTTGTGCCTAATCATTGACTGTAGAGGAGAGTGCCTTGTGTCAGTGTGCCTTCAATTTTAGTATTTATATTACATACATACCTTTGGCATTGAATTTGACAGCGTTCTGGTTATCAAATATTGAGTGTGTCAATAACCTATAGCTATTGGGGTAAAGCCTTCTGAGCATGGTCATTCTACCATTGGTGCCTCAAACCCACTTCTTGTTCAGAGTAAGACCCATGCAAATATACGTTAGGTAATCATACCAAAATTAGGCATTGACTTTTGCTTGTCAAAGCATCGTGCGTGACAACCATCTTTGCTGTAAGGCAACACATCTGAAAAGGGACTTTTCAAATGTGAGAGAATGAGGTAAAAAGGGCATCATGACGTGATGATGATGTTAAGAAGGAGATGACAGTAAGCAACGAAAGAGGATTCATACTAAATTGCCATGGTTAATATGTATTCAAAGTGAAGAACCCTTAGAGGAAAATACTCTCACTAAAGATTGGTTATCAAAATTTTGATGTTTATCTTGTGTATGTGGGACAGTCCTGACCCTGATAATCATAATAACCGCCTGCGATGCCGATATTTGAAAGCAATTCAATTTTTTTTTTTTACTTTTTAGGGTTAAAAAGGTCTTCTGACTCATCATTCATTGATTAAGTACTTTAGAAAAAGAAGTTGAAGTGCTCCAAAGAACTTGTGCACTTCAATCGGTCAACGCTAAATTTAAGAACTATTATTTTTTTCCTAAAAGTCTTAAGGACGGTTATTTTTTTAGTTACATTTTGGAATGTTTTTCATTCTTTTGAGAAGTGAAAATGTCAGCAAATTGCTAAGACATATTGTAACTATGCACTATGAAGCTGTTGTTGAATCCACTTAAGGTCTTAGACCACTTTGTGATGATGTCTGTGGCGGTAAATATCTGCCTGTTACGCGGAAATTTGTTGTTCCAGAAATATCCATTTGTTTATCCACGGGTACTGAGTTTTACGAGGAGTTAATATTTGATTTGCCATTAGAAGTGCTTTCTGTTTTAGCAATAAAGAACATTTTGTAGGTTGAGCGATATGCGGTAGACTTTGGGGCTCGCCGTGGGCTTAGAGTACCGTAAGGTGTCTAGAGCTTTTCAAACGGACGCAACTGCACCTAGCTAACGTCGTGTAAGAATGAAGGATTGAGTTTGCATTGCTGGTTTGCAAACAACCGCGCCGTGAAAACTAGAACCAATTTAGTCAATTTACATGTTCCCATTGGTTCGTACCAATTTCGTTCCAAACAGGATTTAAGATAAAAACTTGACTGCTTCTCTGGATGACGTGTCTATTGAACAAGTCATTTGAAAAGATAAAGCTCAAGAATATTTTTTGTGAGTGCCTAACTATTCAATTTAACACCAGCTAATGCATGGGTGTTCTTCGCTGAAATAGTTCGTGTTGGTCCGTGTTACACGAGCACATCTTCCATATTCTTTTGTCTTAACTCACTCTATGTAAACCTTCTTTTTCGAAAAATAAAACTCGAAGGGCACTAGCGACATCATGGGACTTCTGCGCTGAAATGATTCGTGTTGGTCCGTGCTACAAAAATTAATAAAATAAATAGGTGGAGCAACTGAACAAGGAGCCCCAGGTTCATTGCATTTCACACAACAATGTCTTGTAAGGGAATGGAGGAGGCCAATAATTTTCTGCCAGTTCTGAACGGCTAATCGGCAAAGCGTTTTTCATGGCAATGAAATTACTAACAGAGGACTTGCCAATTGTGCAAAAACATTTTTGCTGTGTTACAAGGACACGGAATACTCCCAACAAGAGTAAGTATGTGATAAACGAATGAAACGAAACACATGATTCGTCTTATCCATTTAAACGACACACCAACCCGAACTATGTAATCTTTGGTTAAAAACTGTCCCTTCTGCATACAGCTGTATATTCTTGGGTCAGCGACATCTTCTGTATTCTCTTTTGGTTTCTTTATGTAATTTTCTTTTTTTAAATTATAAAGCTCAAGAATCTTTTTTAATATTTTTCGTCCGTGCCAATTCTTATGATCATAACATCAGCTAGAACAAAAGTTTTGAACGCTAAAATGATTCGTGTTGTTCCGTGTTACACGAACTCCCCCTAATAACAAGAGTAAGTTCGTGATACTCAAATGACATGAAATACCAAAATTTTTCAATAATAAGTACTTTCAAATGACTCGCCAACAAAACACTGTAGTTTCTGCACACAACTGCTTGGTCCTGGGTCAGCAACATCTTCCGTATTCTCTTGTATTTGGTCATTTTCAGTATTGTCTGTTCTGCAACTTATTATTTTTTGCGTGCAGAATGACCTTACGTCTTGGCATACTTTGTTTTCTTCGTAACGTTTTGATGAACGTTTTGATGATCTAAACGATCATAAGTGCGGTGTTCTTAGCAAGTTCTAATGGTGGCTACGGCACAACACGCTGGGGTGTTCGTGATTGTGCAAATGGAATAATTCGTACCCATAACGTCAAACACCTCACTAACGTTCAGTTTTCGTTCACTTTGTAGTTCCACCTTAAAATTTCTCCCAGTCAAGTTGCAGTAGCAGCAGAAACTCTAATGACAGGATTTCTGTCAAATTTGTGAAAACCTGGCGTCTTTCTTGTCACTTCAGTGAGTGCACTCTCATAAAGCACTGCATGCATAAATATTATTTGACAGCCGCAACTGAAATTTCGCTTTGGCTCGGGAGATCCTTAAAAGACATAAGCACCCAGAAGCTTAGGTACGTCATATTCAATTCAATTCAATTTTTTCAAAGACATATAGTAAAGTAAAGAAATGAATTCTCCTATAGGTAACACAAAATCAAATTAGGAAAACCCATACTTTCTTCTATTTTTTCTCAAGTTCGGTAAACTGTCCAATCGAATTTGCCTGAAGCAACTGAAATCGCTCTTGTCTTAAGCTTACTGAAGTGATCGAATGAGCGCTAATAAGCGCTGTTGGTCTACTACGTGCCTCCACTTGCTTTAAATCCATAGTAGACAGTAGCAATATGACAGATATGAAATAGCACGTACATTCACTTCTTATACCAAACACAACAACGATATTTCAAAATGGTGGAAAGCACATGCAGATGACAGTTCACTCAGCTTTAATAGCCACGTTAGATGCTCTGCAATAATCGTATGCTATCTGTCGCAGGCTATTAAAGTAAAGCTGCGTCAATGGTCTCCACTCGCGATATCCGGAGGCTGCATTTAAAGCATCTAGAGACCAAGCTTTATTGTTATGGTATGGGAATAGTGTGTATTCGTTGAGTCAGTTATGCGTGCTTAACGTGCTCATTATTAATATGGTTGGGTCTTTAGATTTGTATGTAAGGAGCATTTTCTTTTGCTGCTTTTGGACGTAATACTAAAGTATAAAATTTCCCTAAGTTCAAAATGTGTTATTTTTCTTCAAGGCGTTTGGGAATATGTTCGGAATATTCGTTTTTGACTTTTATGGTGAACCTTTACGTTTTCAACTAGTAGATGCTAACTTGACCGTATGTAGGAATGACGGTATGCGAATATTGGTACTTCTTATTTTGATCATGGAAAAAACTCTCTCTGTTGATTAAGAACACAGCGAATAGACGATTCGGAAACTTAATCTCAGATTGGAAAAGACAACGTTGCTATGGATGTGCCGGGGCTTTAGCACTAGTAGACTAGACTGCAGCTCCCTCTGTTGAAAGGCAGTCTGCTGAGTTTGACTTAAACGCTTGTAGAAATTGGGTTTCGAATATTGGTGCTTATAATTTTGGTCATATAAAAAATTCTTTGCAAGAATATCAAACGATTCGGAGACTTGATCTTAGGTTTGAAAAGACTATGTGCCATAGCTCCCTCTTTTAGCACGCAGTTCATCATTTCATTACAGGCTGGCTTGAAAATATCCGAATCATTTTGTTTTTTCTTCGTTGGGCAATTCATGTTAAGGAATAAATTTTTGCAGTGTACAGACAACAATTTTGCACTCACTTTTCAAAAATTTGCAACAAATTTGTCTGAAAGTAAAATCAGGTTCAACGTTCTTGACTTTCTGAAAAATTCTCCTTTTAATTTCTTAAAAGAAAAAAAAAAAACAAAACAAATCGGACAATTGCCAGAAGTCAGCTTTTGCAATTATGTTCATTTAATTCCTCGCTGTCACTTGATCATTAAACACAAAAGATCCTTCATGTTCAAAGCGCAACCAAATATCTACAAAAGAAAGACATTTTCGCACGTCAGATTAACAGATCAGATCTAACGGTGACATTATGTCACCAAAAACTTTTAAGTGCTCAAGCTCATGCAATCGCACAGAGAGAAGTAGGTATTCTTTTTTTTACTCGACTTGTGCGCTTGTCTCCTTTGAAATAAAATTCGCAAAATTTATGTCCCACTCAACGAACCAGTGGCGAGGGAATTGCATTAACATATTTTTTTTTGTATTTTAATCAACAGAACAGTGGTCTGAATGACAGAGATGTCCACACCACACATCTTGAAAGAAATGAGTGCATTCGGTTTCGAAGGGAAAGAAAACGCCTTGAGAAAATTGATTACCCTGGCTAGTCAGTAGTCAGTCCACTGCATATTTTTATGTCACCCATGAAGTTCGTCACATTTCATAGAGCATTCTAAATTTAAAAGCAATATTTCTACTAAAACTACATACATAAATTTTAAATATTTATATTTATTTAGTCTCATTGAGAAAAGTGTTGCCATTTACTTTTATTAGATCTTAGTAGAACTAAACAAAAAAAAAAAACGTGATAGCATTTAATTTTCGTGTCTTTTTACAGCACATCGTTGCTCTGGGAAAGAAACTATCAGTCATTTTGTTGTAATTTTTGTAAGTGACACAAAATGAAAATTCTTCATTGAAGTTTGTGGAGTAAACAGATACAAAACACAAGTCAACAAGACATGAAAGAACTTCGAAGAATCTGAATATTTCTTGGCTAATGTATTAGTATACTTGTTTTTCAAAATTTAAACAAAAAATTCCACTCTGTGATTTGGTAGCAAAATGAAATGACTCCTCACACTGCCAAGCCCAGTTGCCTGCAACCCTAAGCTACAAGTCTACAACTCAAAAGAGACTTGTAGGATAGTGCCCGTGTTGTGTAAAAGATCTAGCGAACTTGTAGCTTTGTGTAACAGAACTTTCCTACACTTGGGGCCTGTAACACAAAGCTACAAGTCTACAAGTCAAAAACCACCTATAGGATTATGTCCATGACACTTGTAGAAGATCAAGCAAACTTGTAGATGTGTGCTACAGACATTTTTCACAATTGTCATAGATCACTTGTATTACAAGTACTTATAGTTTTGTGTTACTGGCTTCAGGAGAATGTAACCCAAAACTACAAGTGTACAAGTCGAAAACCACTTATAGGATTATGTCCATTGCACTTGTAGAAAGCCAAGGAAACTTGTAACTTTCTGCTACAGAAGTTTCCTACAGTTGTCATAGCTCACTTGCATTACCAGTACCTACTTGTAGTTTTTTGTTACATGCTTTAGGAGAATGTAGCCCAAAGCTGCATGTTTACAACTCAAGAGCCACTCGTAGGATTATGTGCATTACACTTGTAGAGGACTAAGCAAACTTGCTGCTAATTTTTACACTTGTCATAGCTCTCTTGTGTTACAAGTACTTGTAGTTTTGTGCTATAGGCCCCAGTTGATCATTTCTTTCTTCTTTGCAAGGTAAGGTTGAGCTGAAATGGCTGTCAGAAAACAGCTGACGCACTTAGACCGCGTTTACACGCTGTCCGTAAGAAAACTTGAGAAACGTTTACATTTTCGTACAAACAAATCTTATTTTATTACACGCCAAGGAAGCCAAATGATTGGTTAGTAAAAAGTTGACAAAATCGAAGGCATTAAGTGCCAGATGTCAAAGTAGTAGAGCATCTTGTCATTGTTCTGCATTCTCACGAGTCAAAATAGGCTCTGTGGAAGCCCTTCGTTTTCATTATACCAATGTTCTTACCTTAATCCCACGGCAACTCGATGCTGAAAAGGGGCATAGAGAGGATGGCGACGCATTTCTTTTATTATTATTTTTCGAAAACATAGCCCAAAAGCGAAACACATTTTATTAGGAAGCATAGCGGACGATTCACATCCCAGATTAAAAGTAAAAATATCCGCCACCATCACAAGCACTAGTGAGAGTGAGCAATGGGTTTTGGTTTAGTATAGCCTCAGAGAAAAGCGTGTGCGAAGGGTCATTGGCATAAATTTTAAATTTAACAAACTATTGGGATGTGTATGCGTTCCACTGTTAGTATGTGTCTATGTTGTCTATGCGAGCGGCTAGGTTGTTTGACAATTTTTTTTCCTTCGTTTTTTCCGTGTTTTGATCTCACATTTTGTGTACGATTTCACTTACTAATTGTAGTTACATACTTTTGGACGTACATCGTACATGATGCGTGATTATTGTCGAAAGGTGCTGCTTTCTGATGCCAACCAAGGGGATAATACAGCAATTAGAATCGGAATCCTTTTGGGGTGAATCTCTTTTTTGTTTTGGTTTTTTTTTGCGATGTAAGAGAAGTGTGTGTGGATTGTAAACAGCCATCACTTAGCTTGTTACGTCTCGTGGTCTCATTTCGATTTTCATTTAATTGAATTGGTTACTAAAATTAAACTTTAACTATGCGACAGAAGGAAGGAAAAGAAACGTGGCAAAATTATGTATTTCTTTTGCTGCAGATTTGTTCCTACATTTGACAAAACGCGTGTAATGTATGAATGAAGTGAACACGGAAAAATGTTGACATCTTGCCAAACGTCAAAACCAAAGACAGACAGCAAAAAATAATAATCAATAGACCTGAGTTAGTGGTTTTATTAAATATTTTTGTTTTGTCTTGGCCTTTCGTCACGAGATCACATTATTTATTTTTTTTATTTTAGTTTTTATTTTGGAATTGAAAAAATAAAAATAAAACAAAAAATACCGTCGTCGGTGGGAGAGACACTAAGATTTAAATGACATATCTAAATATTTTTACTCGTGATCCATAATGAGCTTCATTACGTAAAGAATTCCTTCACGTCGTCGCTTAGGACGAGGGAAATAAATCAGAATATGCAATAAAATGTCTCGTGCATTTGTGTCAAATAGACTGTTAGTTATGTGTTTTTTACAACACCTTCCACCGAGGAAAAAGTTTATTTGATTTTTAATTACTAAATGGCTATCTCGCGAATGAATATATGTTAAGAGTTGTCAATTGGTATGAGGACCAATTGTGAGTCATTCAATATTCAGAGAAGAGAAAAAATAAAGACGATATAATTAAAGCAGTTGTCTCAGGGTTTTGTTTTAAACGGCGCAATGTCTGTCTTGTTAATATCTTTTGACATTTGAACAAAAATATATTTGTTGCTATAAAACGACACTAACGCTGATTGTCAATGATGCCATAATTTTGCTCATTTTATCGGTATAGTTTACAGAAGTGAAGTTGGAATAGAATAAGAATTGAAAATAATTTGGAAGATTAGTAAAAGGGTGAGATGAATTTAGATGCGGACCTTGTGGAACTTTATTGTTTTTGGGAATGAACTTTGTGCTGATAAGTGACAGATCACAAGTTGTAGTATGCTCTTCTGCATACGGAATGAAACGGATCACTTTCGTAGCTACGATCCGCTGCGTAGATCTTCTGCATGCCTAGTTACTGTAATCCCTTTTTAGTTACCGATTGGTTTATGACTAGGTTGCGGTTTCTTTTGAGTAACGCTGTGCGTTTTTAATAGCTGAGATTGCAGATTTAAGCGATTTTGCAGTTGCGGCAGCGGCAGAATCGCTGTTGACAGGATTTCTGTGGTCGCCACAACTGCAAATGTATGATAACGTCGGTCATGTTGTTCTTGACGCGTTAGTGTTGGTAAAATATCGCTACGTAAATATAACAAAGCGCTTTAGTTTAAGAAAGCCTTTAGACTTTACAGCAGCTACTTTTATCAGAAAGTCTTCAGTAGGTTTTTTGTAAGGTTTAAATTATAAAATTACCAAGTCGCACCTTTATTCCCAACCGACATTAGGTTCTCCTTCAGTACAGAAAAAAGTTAAAGTTCTGAATAGTAAAAGAACAAGTTGCAGCAATAAATGAGAGATATTCAGTAGACTGTACTGTTTCCCAATGTTCAAGTAAGGTAACGATCAGCTTACTTTCAGCTCATTTGCCACGGAATATTGCAATTTCAGTTCCACTGTAGTCCAGTAAAGGGTTAAAGTCTTTAAAGAATCTATGTAGTAAATAGAAACCATCGAGTTTACATTGAATGTCTGTTCCTCTTGGTTCAAGTAAAAAACAGTTAACTTACTTGGAATTTCAGTTAAACAGTTGTCCATTAAGTCGTTACGGTTGTGAAAACTTATCAGTAAGTAGAGCTGAACAAAAATAGCTATTCAGAAGATTCAGAGCCCTTTTTACAATGTCGCAGTAAAGTTATGGCCAACTCACTTGCAAATGATCATGATAGTTTGAGTTACCATCCGGTGAAGTAAGTCCCTAGGGTGGCGCAACAAAGCTTGGGTTGACTCGGAGCCTAACTCATTTTTAGGACCTAGAATTTTATGCCAATTCCGAATGGCCAAGTTAGGAAGAGCTTTTTCCATGGAGGTGTTATTACTCTCGGGTGGTACTCGTGGTGTGCTGGTTGGAATATCTGCTATTAAACCAGAGTTTCGTGGTTGGAATCGCAACAGAGGCAAAAATGTTTTTCCACGGGTATCACCTTTCACGAGGAGTTGACAAGTCCTCCGTTAGTAAACTCATTGCCATGTAAAGCGCTTTGGAACCGGCAGAAAATGGTAGGTCCCCTCCATTAATTGGTAAAGGCAATGGTTGTGAGAAATACGCTAGGCCCCGGGGCTCCTCGCTCTGTTGCGCCACCCTATTTATTTATTTTTAGTTATTACTCTTGTAGTTTTGGGGATTTGAATCTCGAACTCTCACTTTACAGGCAAACATGCTTACCATTATGCCACCCGCACTACCTTACCGTCTAGTTAACGTAAACAAAAAAGTTTTCAAGGGATCTAGTGGTCTTTTTTCTATAGCCCAACTCAAGTGACTTGTAAATTTTTTTATCAGCCAGATAAAGTAGCAAATGTACAATATTCAGAACTTGTCAGACCTGCTTCACTATGCCCAAATACTGTTTAAAACTTGTGTAGCAAATGACAGTTCTATTCATTCTGAAACTGTACTATCCTCTTTGATAAAGAAATGCCTCCTTAGAACAAGGGAAAACTCTAGACCGAGGTTTGGAGTCCAGTAATCAAGTACATTTCAAAGTTTTTGACGATGCACAAAAAGTGTGAGAGTAAGTTAACGGCATCTGATAGGAAGAGGCTCTGTTGGACAGCACGTTTAACAAAACTTGTATGTATCAAGTATTGTTATTTTTTATGTTTAAAGGAGTGATCCAGAAAACCGCGTAAAAAAGACAATACCATACAGCGATCTCAGACACGATCGCTAAGGAACAAAAAGAAAGAGAAATTAACACACTCCCTGTAAATACAAGTGCAGCGATATCAGAATTTGGTTGTACCCAGGCATAAACAAATCGGAAGGTTTGCCGAGACTTTTTGAGGTCAACTCGGTACCATGTGGCGATCACTGATATGAAGTAATTAAGTGGGAGGGCTCTCTTCGAGATCACAATGCTCGTAACGTCAAAAAAGAAGAAGAAGAAAAAAAGTCCCTTTATCAAACTTATTTGTCAAATGAAGGTGTTATCTGTGGTCGAATCATCTCACACTTGATCGAGTAATACGTTACTGAATTATTTGAGTTTGGCATTACTTCTCACGTTATCGAGCATTTTAGTTCCACAATTTGACATTCTTTCATCAGCATTTAAACGAATTAAAATCAATGAGTGGGCAACAGACTGATAAATCTGCAATTTAAAGCGAAATTTGAAAGAAAAATGAAATTTACTCACTGCTTTCCATATTATTCTCGGGATTGATTTATTAGCTATCCTCATATTATAATGTCGAAATAAAGCTACGGTTAGACTTCTTGGAATTTATTTGACAAAAGACTATTGAAGCGCTTAGAAGATGAAGGTACAAAGTGGCATTTCTTAAAAATCTCGTTTTTCGTTTGAGATGAAGTTTCTATAGCCGTGTTTTGTTAGGAATTTCTATATTCACTTCACTTGCGAGTCTCAACAAAACGCTTTTTTGGCTATATTCACCTACCAAGTTCACTTTCCCATAAACGCCATTTACCAGCCATCCCTGTTGGTCACTTCTGCAAGTGAGTTATTTTTGTCCACTTACGCTATTCACTTTAGAGATGTTGTTTTTCAATGAGCAATAATTTGCGATGTTTTGCTGAAGTGAATATAAATTCCCAATAAAACACGGCTTATATTAAAACTTAAATTCTCGTCTCATCCGTATTTGAATATCTTTTCTGGAATGGTTATTTAACTTAAACTAAAAGTGCTATATGCATATGCATGCAAAGTCCATGCAAATAATAAACTTTCAACGCATTTTACTCAAATTCTAGAAAATGTCATTTAGCACTTTCATATTCCAAGCGCTTCAATTTTGTCTGAGTCACACATTAATTGAATAAATGAATAAAGATCTGGTTAACATTTCAAATTAATCAAGTCAGTCACCGAAACGGTAAAAAAAATAAATTAGTACTTGATTTTTCTTTCTCACACTAATACTACGTTTCCACTTGTCACTTTAAACAGTTTAACTCAAAACTACCCCAAACCTACAAGAAAACTACAAAGTTTGCCATTCAAAATGAAACCTTCTTAGTTACTGGGTTTCATCTCAACCTACTTGAAACCAACCGCGCTGAACGCACTACATATTTCCAATATTCCAGTGAATTTGACGGTAAACGTCGCAGTGGAGGTCAACGTAGAAAGAATGTAGTCTCATACGTCGCTCGGTACAGTTGTGTTAAAATTTAATGTCCGTCTCTTTTTAACTAAAGACAAAAACATCAACTCCCAACTTGTTTTTTCAGATGGAAAAACTGCAAGGTTAACTGAGACTATCCTGGATTGACCCTTCTTCAAATTCAAGTGGAGACATAGCATGAGCCGTAATTTATAAAGGAAACTGTCTTTTTTGTCTGTAAAGCTGGAAGAAATTGAAAAATATGTGTGATAGGGTGGTTGGCTTAGGTGAATAAAGTAAAAAAGACAATGAACATGTTAGCTGTGTTCTAGTACAAATAATTATTAGGAAGCGGAACGCTTTTTTATGATTTGTTTGGTTTTTAGGAGAACACAGAGCTCACGAAAAAGTAATAAATATCTTCACACTTCCAATTTTTCCCATTTTTTTGTGGAAAGAGATGTGTCAAGCATACCTTTTAATGATAGCTGTAAGTTTTTTTTGGTTCTTTGCTGATAGATTTCTTGAACTTCTCCAAAATTAAAAAAAACACACTCGGAATTTCTGTTCACAAACTCCCAAAACAAGACTCTCGATAATTTTATTTTCTGGGGCTTTTGAGGCAGAAGCTGACTGACGCGGGTGATGCTAAAAGTCATTCCCTGCCATAATCTTGACACTTGACAACTCTATCGCAATTATCTTCCATTGTTTTGCACGTCAAGCCTTCTGGAATGTCCAAATACCATTTATTATTAAGTTTTCAGTTTTTTTTTAACAACAACAATCTGATTCATTGCTCTAGTCAATTGCTTTTGACTTCCTGATTGATATTTCAGCAATCAATCAAATTAAACTACCGATAAATGACCATAATCACGGTCCCAAAAACTAGTTTGTTCTTTTGCGTCATACACGGCGTATGTGGAACATTTTTTTTATCTTTTATTAATTGTTTTTCATATATATTTTCATAACTTTAAGCTCACTACTTTCATTTGAATTAATTTTCATTTGAGACTTACAAAATTCTCGAAGACAAATGACAAACCTCAGCAGACACGAGGAAAGTCCAAAAACTAATCCCGACATTTCGAAGTCATCTAAACATGGTGTAAATTGCATTAGTGCGACACCACCGACACACGCCACTTTAACTCTTTACACAAGATAAGTGATTCGATGGGAGCAAATGTCCATTCATTACCACACATGCATACCTAATCGAAAACTGGCAATCGATTTACATGCCAATAAAACTTGTACCACTTGTAATTGAACAAATTTTGTTCCTGATTTCACATTTAATCGAAACTCTACAACAAGACTTTTGAGATTTTATTTTTGTCATCAAACTCTCTATTTCTTTGACAATTGTTGTTGTTGTTGTTGATATGTCCAAAAGATCTCCTGACCTATATAAGATTATATCAAGGGGGTAAACTAGCTTTTCATTGTGAACACACAACAATGTCGCTTATCTATGAAGTGTATGGTTAAACAAAAAACAAAAAAAAAAAAAAGCTCAAAGTTCTAACACAAATACATAGGTTACTAAATTGTTTACATATTGAAATGTACACACTTGTAATGCCGGCTTTAATCATCACTGGCACATGACGTTATCATCTATCTACTCATGATGTCGTTAAAGATTAGGTGTACACTAAGATTTGAGAAGGCTAGATCTTGAAAGGGTTATTGGTTTATTTGCTTTTATAGTTAGAGGCTATGAAAATAAAAGCATTTTTGATAAAAAATGAATATGTTTTTTTTCTTGTTAAATCATTTTAGTTTGATTGCCTCAAATTTATGTTGACTAATGGTTTAGTTTAAGTGTCTCAGATATATGTTGGCTAATGGGATCTTTGTAGTGTCAAAGAGCTACTTAAATGGCGCTCCAAATACTTTTTATAAGACTTCTAGTATTACGTCGTAAAAGAAATCGAGATATGTACATTGTTGCATGTACCTACAATATGTAATCTTATCGGAGAAATGAGGGCTTTGGATTTTTCTACATTCAAAAGAGAGTAACGCCTAATTCATAAGAGAAGAATCTCAGCTAGTGCTCTTTTGTGCAAGGAGTAAAACGAAATATGCAAATTGCATTTACTTGATTCATCTTTTCTCAAAATAAAGCTGCACTTCTGTATTAAGAAAAAAATTTTCTGTGTGATCATGTCAAGAGCATCCAATGCTTATCGTTTGACAAACTTAAGGATGATTTCTTTTTTCTATTGTTTAGAAAAAATAAATGAAAATGCATAATTTTCTCGAAGAGGGCCGAGGTCTACCGCATTTCTCTGAATCATAAAGTGTCAAGAATATAGAGAACCTTCAATTTGTTGTCGACTCCTAACGGTTAAGTGAAAAAGAATGTTCTTTGCATTACAGTGAGAAGAACATTCTTTTGTTTCTTGTCTCAAACTTTGAACTACCAACTAACAAGCAGATATCCTGAATATTACGTAAAGAGCATCGCTCCCCCATCGGGGGTAGGGTTTCAAGGTAAAAAAAGACTTTTTTTTTTTTAAATATGGATTGAGTAATTTTGTTCGGACCTTCCGTACATTATTAAGCATACTTTGGACAATATGGCGTAATTTTTTTATGTAGAAATATTGAAGCGTAAGCCGGTAACAGAGCTTCCCCCAGAACGTTTTGAGAAAAATACAATTTGCGGTGTTCACCATAACTCGGCTGGAAATTATTTTAAAATAAAAAACCAAGAAAAATTTGTCAAATTATGATTAAATGTTCTCCCCAACATTCTTTGATAATTTCTTCTTTCATTTAAAACCTTTTGGCGGCCATTTAAAGAGAAAGCTGTTGTTTTCCACTAAAAATAACGACATTTTGGTGGTAGAAAACACCCTTAACGTAAAAAAATTTTTTTCACTAAAAGTTGGGGGCGGTATTTTATATGTCAAAAATGTGAACAAAGTTTGAAATGGATCGGTCAAGTAGTTTTGAAATGACAGTGAACACGGACTTTGAAAAAGTAGTTTTGAGAAAAACGCGTTTAAAGTTTATGAACTAAAAAAGTGACAAAAAAAATTTCTTTTTCCAAATTACATAAAATCATCGATAAATATAAAATATATTTTTATGGCTTTTTCTACCTGAATTTACCTACGGTCAAGTCAATCAAAAAAAAAACCTAACCCCCCCCCCCCCTAAGTCAAAAAAATGTTGCGTTTACACGATTCATTTTATGTTTCCTGTTTCAGGAAATTTTTTTATATGTAAGACCGCAGATCTCTTAGAAATCGAACCGATCAATTGTTGCGGATGGAACAGATCGTTTATGGAATTTAAATTTTTTCGATGAAAACACACACGTTACTAGTTCATAAGTAATTGATTTGGTTCGCGAGTTAAAGTACTGCTGGTAACTGTTGGTTTTGTTTTGTCAACATCGTCCCAAGTTGTAGTGTAGATACCAGCTTTTCAATACTCAAGGTACGGAGCCGTAGGAATGTGCTTCTGTCTCATTGCTCTAGAGTTGTCAATAAATACCATCTAGCAATTTCTAGAAACTGCTGCATTAAAGTGCGTCAAATTGTAGCGTCAAATTGTATCGTCAAATTTATCGTTACTTTCCCGAGTTGTGGAAGATTTCCGTAGTATCCTTTCTGATTTCGACAGAACTGCGAGCACTTGATGCGACGAACTAGTTTCGGAATTTTGAAGCCGATTATGTTTTGATAAAGTTTTTCCCTGGTTACACTGTCGTCAGTCCATCATTGAAATCGATGAGCAAGATGTTGGGCCTGACAATCAATAGTGAACTATTTGAAAGTAGCCTCTCCAAGTCAAGGCCACGTTAGTAAGGACCAATAAGTTCCCCAGAAAAGTGCTCGACAGGATCTTATAGAAAGTTGCGTAGGAAGTTATAAGCGTATAGCTTATGCCTCTTCGTTAGTGCAAGCTATAGGTGATCTTTGTTTTTACGATGGAGCTAAGATTCCCATTACTTTGCTAAAAAAAAAATTTCAGTTGATGTGTGCGCTAATTGGGTTTAACATTTTCTCAGTCAAGCTACTCTCAGGCGATCACCTACTTTGCTAAGCCCAAGGTGGCTTGTGAATCCTATTTTATTAAAGTTTTGCATTTTCTTGAGAAGTTCTTAGTTTCTTTGAATTCATGTTGTTGGTAGTCTGTTTTCTTGCTCCTGGTCTAGCACTTTTTGTTAATTTTTTACCCAAAAGTGTGTGAGAAGCTTTCCTTTCTGGAGCTATAGACCTACTGCGTTTTAGGCCTGTTTTTCTGAGCACTTTTAACCAGAAGATTTTTGTAAATATTTACATATACAAAAACTTGCAACAGGAAGTAATTACAGTCCATGTTGTTTCTCTGAATGTGCGGATGCTAATATGCTATGGAAGGATTTTCTATCATTCACAATATCAACTTTGTGACAGGTGTGACCACGTGATGACCGTCATGTGCCTTCGTTGACATCAAGAGTGTAAATTTTCTTTTTATGTTTTTTTCCGCTTTAAAATGTAAAAGTCTGATTTCTTCGGGAAGTGGTATCGTGTAGACCGAATATGAGTATTTTGATCATCCTTTCAAGGTTGTTTTTTGTCGCAATAATTATACTTAAGTCAATTTTCTACCTTTTCGTAACTACCTCGCATAAGAAACTGTTCTTGAATGCGGTCATCTTATTCTTTTCTTGGAACGAGAATACAGATAAGTAAAAGAAAGCAAAGTTTTTGACAAACCAAAGTCACATCTGAACAAGTGCGTCTTTCTCTCGAGCTGTCAGCCTCCAAAATTTATAAGTCACAGTGTTTTCTTTTTATCAGGCTTTGTCCATCTCATTGTTGTCATGTCCTTTGGTGTCCTCGAGATCAAAACTGTCATGGTAGTCCAGCCTTTTGCTCTTCGAAGGGCGAAGGATCTTTGACGAGCAAAATCATAGCAGCCTTATGCAGGTAGTGTTACGCGTGAGAATTTGTTCTAAAGTCACGCTTCCAAGATCACATTACTCTCATCAGTGATCCCTAACCTTTCTTGAAAAGCTTGGAAACTGGCAACGTGTCGGGTAGCTGCCTTTCCCTTCCATAACCAGCTTATGGTGTCGTTGCATGACAAAGATTGTATTTGAGCGGCCGCGAAACTTCCTTTTTTTCTTTTGCTCGTAGCTCATGAGAACTGTAGTACCCGTCTTAGTGGAGTGCTTAAAGGCTTTGCCAATGCAGTCTCCACCTAAGTTAGTGCATGAAGGCTAAAGCCATGGATTCGATGGACTCAACGCTCATCGTTAGTTCACCTTTCTCCTATCCAACGAACACTGCTGCAGGTGACATTGTGATTATATCCGCCGACGAAGTTTTTTTTAAATAAAGCTGTTCCTGTATGAGTTGCTAATTTTGAAAAAAATCAAAAATTCAAAAATGTGGATCCACAGAAACTTGTCGTGTAAACAAGGTCTTACAGCCATAGTTCACTGTGAAACTTGGCCTGTATATCTTATGCTTTTTACACCTCATTGCTTACAATAGTTCTCAATATGGTATCAGTTCAAGAAAATCCTCAGAAAGCACCGAGAATTGGATTACAAAACCTCATGGAATCTCATTAGAACTTTTTTGTTTTGTTCAAAAACCACATTTAATATAACGAATACCTCCTCTTCTTCTTATTCAACCACACCATAGACTTTATTATCTCTTGTTGGTGGTGACTATTTTCATCTCTTCCATTGCCCTTTTTCCTGCACTACTATACCTACACCTCCTCCAATTGCATTCTTCACTTAGCAGACTTATTATCTAATCTCTTCGCGGCGAGCACTGAATCTAGGTCATTATGCATCAACTATATGAAGTGATAAAAATAGCCATCGCACATAAAAAAAAAGCACACTCACGCACGTTAACACAGACACACAATAAATTTTCATGTTTTTTTTTTGTTCTTTTTAAAGAAGAAATGTCACTAAGACGTTCCTTTAAGTACTTCAGTGGACGTGTGGTATAAATAGCACCAGTAAACTTCAAGCAAGGAATTTAGTCCATAAGTTAGAGAAATAAAAATAGTACTACCTTAAGACTTTTGTATATGTAACAGCACAACTATAATCATCATTTCCTCTATTTACAGGGACAGCAATACTAAAAACTCACCGTAATTCATCAACTGACATTAATAAACGTCAAATAAATTGGCAATCTTTAGATAGCTTTACGAAGTGAAATAAAGTTTATAGTAAAGATTGCAGAAATAACAAGAAATCTAAAGCCTATTTCTCCTAGAAGACATTCATATAATGCAAAATGGCAAAAAAATCCACCAGTAAGACAAAGAAACGTCATTTGAATGATTCATCAGAAGACGACGAAGATAAGAACAATAAAAACATGGTCACTTGAACAAAACAAAACAAGAAGATCAAAATAAAAATGTTGACAACTCGTCAGAATAGACACAAAGTTATGTGAATACGCACGCGTAAAGTCTCGTTCATATAAAGTACTTTAATATTCTTTTTATTATTTAATTTTTTTTGTTTTTGTTCAAATGAAACTTATAAATCTCTCGAAATTAACTTAATCGAATGAATCTGATTTTCTATTTAAGAATAGATGCACATTAAACTTATTTATATTTTTACATTACCCAGCGAAAGAAACTAAGCCTCATTTGTCTTAGGTGGAGGACAAACTAAGACAGCCACGAAAGAAAAAACAAAAACCCAGAGAGTTTGAGGGAAGGAACAACATAATCTTATTTGATTTTTTTCCCGAACATAATCCTGCATTTGAATGCAATGCACAGTGATTTTGCCCAGCGAGAAGATACTCGGTATAAAATTTGTGGTGTTTGTTAATGCGAATAAACCAAAGTCCTCATTGGAGGGCCCTGGCCCTGCTAGGTGCCCTCCTGTCGGTGATAATTGTGTGGCCAACTGTCTTATCTATGCCAATGTTAACAGCACGTACGACGACGCCAACAGCACCATCTACAACAACCATCAACAACAACACCTACATCAACATCACAACCACAGAAGACCAACAACATCCATCAAATTTAATGTCAAACATATCGGCGGCTCCAAATTCTACCAACCTTATGCAAATTAATCGTGAACAAACAACAAATTTCAGTGATTATAGTGATTACGGTAGCTATTTACTTCAATTAAATGTCAATACAAGTGACAGTAGTGAAGATCATGATCAATATGATGGTCAAGATATTGATGTTGATGAGCATCATCTAACGCACGATCGCGGTAATATCGACATTTTGTATGCAATAATGACAAACGGTGATGTTACAAATTCGCGTCGCGTAAAAAAGTCAAATATGGTATACAATAAACGTAAACGAAAGAGAATCAAAAATCATAAAAAGAAAGTCGACGACGACGACGACGAAGAAGTGAGTGCGAATGAAGATGTCTCTAATACAACATATCTATCAAGTGCTAGTATTAGTGATTTTGACAGTTCAACAACTGTCAGTAGTTTAAGCAGTAATCATAATAATAAAAATAGAAGTAGTGTAAGTGTTAGTGATGTTAATAATAGTGACAAAGTTAGGGCAGCATCGATCATTAGTCATCATTATCAATCAAAACGAACGCGAAATTCAAACAAAAGTGACTATGATGATGATAGTGATGTTGTGTCAACAACTACAACGAGAAATTATTTATCAACAACAACGTCGACAGATGATTTTGATGTAACATCAGAATTTTGGAACTTGGAGCAGCAACAAA
Source organism: Melanostoma scalare (assembly GCA_949752695.1). Lineage (NCBI taxonomy): Eukaryota > Metazoa > Arthropoda > Insecta > Diptera > Syrphidae > Melanostoma > Melanostoma scalare. Next base: position 150,385,191 of record OX456986.1, read on the forward strand.
CGACGCCTTCATTTACAACAACAACCACAACAGCAACAGATGATAATAAAAATGACACTTATGTCACATCAACAATGGCGGCGTCATCTACTGCCATTGAATTCAAAACAAAAGCACTAACACACACTGAATTACCAGTGTTATCGCGTACCGATCGTAGTGTACATACGAAACAACAACGTGGTATTTCATTGAGACAGCGAGGCAACACCAACAGTAGAGGCATTGGTGTAAAGGCGGCAGCGCCAGCAGCGGCGGCGGTAGATACAGAAGGAGTAGGAGGTGGTAGCATTAAACCTAGGAGACTGAATAATCATAATAAAATTCATAATTATAGAAATAATAATCACACGAATAGTAATAGTAGTAATTTAGATCGTAATGAAAGATCTACGATATCGCATATATCGGGACCGGGGAGAAAAATCCAGTTATACATCAAAAATCGCTTTATACAGCTGATGACCGACGGTACGGTAAATGGAACTCAGGATGATCTAAGTGATTACAGTAAGTAGCTAACAGCTTTTTATTTTCTATTCTCAATTTTATCTTTCATCTAAAAAAAATGTTGAGTGTTTAATTGGACAGGAATGGCTGATTGGAAATATTATTTATGTCATTCGATGCCCTAACTGTCAAAATTAAAATAATCTTTGTTTATGCACAGACAGGCAGTGATAGGCTAATAATTTTGTTGTTTGGGTTTGCCCACAACTTGTTAATTAAATGGGCATGAATATGTGTTTTTTTTATATTTTTGACGCGATACTGATTATCATGTCGGGAGATTTGTAAACTATCATGCATATGATTGTTACAACAAACTGCTTATGGGCTTTATTTGTTTATGATAATGTTACATGCAAGTCGTTTACATCGTTTCAAGGGGCGATGCCAATATTTTGAATTTGATTACGGATTGTTTCGTTTGGTAGCTTCTTTTAAGCCAAAGTAATTTAAGAGAGATGAATAATCGCCTTAAATTTACAACCTTCACTGAGTCTGATTTGCCTAATATCAACATAAATCAACAGGGATTTTAAAATAGATCTTGTGGTTTCATTCAAACCTTGGTTGTTTAAGGAGATACAAAATTTTGTTGTTTAACTTGTGTGACGTCAATAGAACTGCCAGTAAGAGAAAATTCTTTAATGCAAATTAATACGAAATCGTTAAGGGATCATGGTCAAATCAATCCAAACTTCACAAGTCACACAAACATTAGAATTTGAGTATTTACTTTGTAGAAAGCTATGATTTGACTAGAAAGTTGTGACTTATGGTGATGCTTTCGGGAAGATCGGGCTGTTGAGCATTGTTTACACAAGGCTTTTCTAAAGCACGGTGCTTCAAAATGGCGGCTTTGTATTGTTTACAAACGGTTTTTTAAGGGCGGGGTTTACAAACGGTTTTTTAAAGCATGGTGCTTCAAAAAGACATACCCATAGGAAATTCTCATTGGAATTGCTAGTTGCTCGATGTAGCTCATTTCATAGAAATGCTTAAACTCTGGCCTGTTTCACACACGACTGTCTCGTCCGTACAGGTAAAACGCATGTGCCAGTCTTTTAGACGGATGCTTTAAACCATGCGTACTTGAAAAATCAGTCTCTGTCTAGTATGAATGCTTCAGTTGCTTCCTTTAACTGACTACCGATGCACGGCTCAGGGATAAAAACCCTGACGGACTTCAATCGAATGAACTTGTGCGAAACAGCCTAAGTACGATTTGTAAGCACCATGCAAATGAGGCTGAGCAGATAATTTTCTGGAAGATTCATTTTTAATAAGCACACGAATGGACCATCCCCCTCTACTAACACAACTCTTTAGCCAGCACTGTTTTGTCCAGCTACGCACAGCAAGTCACTATCGTCTTGTGCACAAAAGTTGGAATATTCTTCTACTGCGTTGACCCTCAGGGGTTACGTTTTGTATGTCAAGTTATTTAATCAGCTGTATTATCATCTTTCTAAACATGTCAACGTCGTCGCGTCGCTGAGAAACCAGAAACCTGAAACCTGAGATACCTTGATTAAATTTGAATCTTCTCTCCATATTTGTAGACCATTGTTGTAGACTAGCCAACCCCGAATGTATTCAAAGAGTTTTGCTTTCTAAATAATTCAGCAGATGTTTATTCAGTTTTGATCTGATGTTCATAATTTTACCTCATGGGATAGTAATATTCTCATACAGCGTCTTTTTAGTTCCTGGAGTGGATTTTCTCCATTCCTAGTTTGAAGAAGCATCGATTTTTATGAGTGATGCTTTGATTGAGTGTAGAAGTAATGACTGTCCATCGTGACGTTCTTGTCTATGTAAAGTTTCTTTTCTTTTTGTTTTCATTATAAGGGAAGTCAATCTTCGTTGCATTGGTGTGATTTTGTCTCCAGTGCAGTCTGGATTCCGTTTAAAGCATAGCTGCACCACTGCCATAATAAACATTGTTGACGATATGAGACACGCGTTGGATGAAGACCAGGTAACTTTTCTAGTTCTTTTGGATTTCTCTAAAGCTTTTGACACCATCGATCATTCTATCCTTTATACTAAACTTTCGAGGCTTTATAAATTTTCTTCCTCTGCTGTTAATCTTTTATCGTCCTATCTTAGTGAAAGAAGACAAGTCTCTTACCCACTGTTAGAGGAGTTCCACAAGGATCAATATTAAGACCCTAACTTTTTTCTCTTTACATAAACGAGCTCCCTTCCCTTATCTCATCATCATCAATTCAAATGTACGCAGATGACGTCCAATTGCTTAAAAGTTGTCCATTAGGACTCATCGAGGAGTGTGCTAATACTATCAACATGGATCTGGAAAAGATCTCACTTTGGTCTAATAGAAATGGACTGGTTTTAAATCCAATGAAGTCCACAAATGTCTTGTAGCCAGCAGAACCCCCTTGAGTCTTTCTTATTTTCCAGTCATTAAACTCAATACGTTGATTCTGCTAAGAATTTGAGAATGCTATTCAATAGAACTTTAACTTGGGATAAACACATCAATGCGGCAGTGGGGAAATCCTATGGTCTGCTTCGTATGTTATGGGACTCTCAATTTTTCACACCTTTAAAAATTCGTCTTATGCTGCCTAAAACACTGGTTCTTAACATTTGGGTGCAAAATCTTTTGTGACTGCGATGCGATGCGGTCAGTAGGAGGAAGCTAAATGTCGCATATAATAACACTACCAGATACATTTATGGACTGAGAAGATACGACCGTGTTTCTCATTTTTCAAGGCAAATTTGTACTATTTCTCTCGACCACCTATTACGCTATAGAACTCTTATATTGCTCTTCAACGTAATCCAGACACATCAACCTCAGTATCTATTTGATATATTACGGTTTGGTTCCTCAAACAGAGTACTAACACTGATTCTTCCTCGGTTTAATTATTATTTAACCTCAAATGCCTTAATCCTTTTCTCGAAATCAAGTGACTGTTGCTGGCTTTGGTGCGGACTTTTAAGGAGCAGTATGGTTTCTTAGAGAATATTCTGCACACAGTGCTGAGATTCCATTCGAACGACATACCTTCCTCCGACATAATTCCACAAATTTGTGGTCGACTTAAAAGTAATTCTTTTGGGAATACCTTTTACCATATGGAAAAACTTTCAAAAATTAACTTTGCTGTAGCACCTATAGATCTGACCACTTGCTTCTTGAGCTTTTCCTTTTTTCCTCCTTATTTACCAACAGAAATTTCACGGACTGAACTTTCAGAAGTTCTGATTTTAGTTTGCAGTTCTTACTACCAAGTATCGCTTGGTACTAGATGCAGGATTGTTGAGAAGTTATGAAAAGTTTTTATTTATTTTGTGAAGTCTTATTTCAAGTGCAGATGAAATTCCCAATTTTAAACGACTTCCTTCAAATAAGCCTCCTCAAGGCAGAGTCATAGTACTAAAGCGTGGGTTACATTGGGCTTATTTCCAATCGTTCAAACCAGCAACTGACACGGTCATCAGCCGTCAGCAGTGGACAACCCGAATACACTACATGGATAGGACAAACAGCGATTAAAATCGTACAACCTTTGACTATTATACTTTATTTACAATGGCAGCACTTCATTTTTAATACTTGAACGTGTAGTTTGTTCTTTGGTTTTTCAGTAAGGCAGTCATTGCAAACTGCCAAAAGTCGGAAATGGTCGATTTTGGCAGCCACTGCTTTGGTGTTTACCGGCTAACAGGTGATCAAATCAACGACTGACCGCAGCGATTACTCGAAACGCAGCTAACAGCAAGCCTAGTGTGATCCATTTACACGAGTCAATAGAAACGTCTCCTATTATTGAAGTCTCTTGCATCTTAAATAAAAAATATCGCTGAATTAATTTTTTAGGATAAATTTTAGTTGGCAAGCCCATAATTATCGAATTCCAAATGAAATAAATACATACCTGTTTTGGATAAAGATTGGTTACAAAGTGCATTGGGGTCAATATCGATAACAGTTTTCTTTAATGTCCAATGAATTGAAAAAACCACTAATTAGATATCTTGTTCAAACAAACATGTAATCGACGTAGTCTGAACGTCAATCGAACACACCTCGACTTCGGTAGCACACCCATTATCCAAACCTAATCAGTGACCCATTGTTTTTAACTGATTTCTAGATTTTGTTTACTGCAATTTATTGCACTATGCAGAGTCAATAAACAATAAAGTGAATTATGGTAGAATCTAAGAATAGGTTTCAACGAGCACTTTCTAATTCTTTACATTCTTTTATGTTTTTGGAGGATTTTTGATGAAATTGTTTCGTTTGTTTTAGTGATGATTGTGTTCAAATAATTCGTATTTTGAGAAAATGCAAATGTCGCCGTGTAAACGGTTTCTGTAGGCGATTAAAGGCTTATTTGCACAGTGAGTATTTGCTGTGAGACTGTGGCGTCTTAAAAGTAATTAAAAGTAAAGCCAATTTTTGGCATAAATGGCCTATACAACCTCAGTCCACTTGGTTAGTGTGTTCATTTTGCGATTTCTTTCAAAAATCAAGTGTAAACACAGTCCACTTAACGTGTAAATGGTCATTTATCATCTCATAACCCTCAATTTACTAAAAAACCAATAATTTGATGACATAAATCAACGTTAAGGAGGCGAAATCGATTGGTTAATTACGAATGACAGGTCCCCGACAAAAAATTTATCATCTAAATCGTAATCAAAATGTCGTCTCTAATAAAAATTTCTTTTCCTTCGCCAAATTGAGTCAAAATTTATTTAGGAACTGTCTTGGTAGTTGATGGCTATTTTATACAGACACTGTTTTACCCATATCACATTTCACATAGCATTTCTCGGATATGCAAATGAGATAAGATTTATATGACTTTATAAGGCAATAAAGGTAACAAACCGAAAAGAAACAAGTCGCATAGCAACAGCAGTTCGCGTTTCTTTCTATTGAATTGTGTATTTTTAACGAATTCATTGAGGAACAAAAAAAAATCTGCAATTGCATACTGGGTATGCTATGCATGCATTAGATTTAGATAAACTGTCTACCATATGTGCTATTGCACCTGGAGGGAAATTAAAAGCGAAAATATGTGAACACACTTCTTTTTCTTAATGTGAAACTAAAAAGATTTTGACTTTTATGGGCAATTGTCAGGCCCGAGGGCATAATTCGCGGGTTTAAAGTAAAGCCATTGGTACAGCACCAGATGCAGATGGTAATTGCTTGAAACTTATATCCACATCCGGTGGGAAAACGAACAAAAGAAATCTGTTGGTTTTCTCATTTCCTTAAAAACAGTTTAAGGTACAATTGACCGGTTGATGAAATCGAGATTAGTCCGTGGATTTTCTCACGCACATTTGAGAGTTTCACCACGAAATGGAATCTACTGTGGTATGAATTGAAAGTGAAAACGGAAACGGAAAGGCAATAAATCTTTTCGGTACTATTGCTATATTGCTTAAGATGAATATAATGTTTGGAAAGGATATAAAAATAGGGAATTAGTATATTTTGCCTTTCAAGCTGCGAAAGCTGTGGAAGTGAATATGTAATAACAAATTATTAGTGTAGTATGCGTGTCTACCTGTTGAATGGAATGTTCGTTGTTCGAATCCCAACAGAAGCAAAAATGTTTTTCCACTGGTCTCACCCTTCCCGAAGAATAGGCAAGCCCTCCGAAAGCAAATTCATCGCCATGAAAAGAGCTTTCTCGATTTGCTGTTCGAAATCGGCAGAAAATTGTAGGTCCCCTCTATTCCCCTACAAGGTAATGATTGTGAGAAAAGCGCTAGGTCCCGGGGCTCCTAGCTCTGTGGCGCCACCCTATTTATTTATTTAAATTCATTAGTTCTGTTCCATAAATTATCGAGCAATATGCACCTGAACTGTACTTATAATCACATACTTGCTTAATTGAGTGAGTTCAGCTACATACTTCCAATTGCTGATGCTCTTATTTTACTCAAAGAAAATCTTCATAGGAGTATAGTTTAAAGCCTTATGTCACTTTCCATTGGATGAAAAGAACCGTCCAGGAGCATCCAGAAGCATTCTCAAACCGTTCCCTTATTGCAAAAAGATCGCTTCTCATGATTCTGAGGAGTGACAGCCGCTTCTCGATTTGAAGTGAGAATCGACACAAGAAGCACTAACACAATGTTACTCAAATATCAAAAAGAAAATTTTCTTCAAGAAATTTTTTTTAAGAGCCATAGGTGTTTCTCTCACACAAAGGAAATTACGTTAAACTGAATAGAAACAATTTTGGGTGTTCCATTGGTTTTTAAAATGAGTGCTATCCTGAGTGAAACCAATGGAAAGCGGCATTAGTTACCGAGCAATACACACCTGAACTACTGCCAATTGAATACCTGAGTTCAGTCACACACTTCGCAATTGCTGATATGATTTGTATTGCCACAGTCACCGAGCAATACCCGCCTGAACTAATGTCAATTATAAAACTTGAATATGTGAGTGAGTTCAGTCAAATACTTCTCAATTGCTGATGCGGCGATTCGGAGAATAATCAAAAAATCAAAGGAAGTCGTCATAGGAGTGTAGTTTGCAGCGTTGCCGAAGTGGCACAATTGTGCCATTTTGGCACCCTTCAGTCTCGATTGGCACCTTGGCACCTTTAGCTCTCATTTGGCACCTTAAGAGCTTGATACATTTAATGAAGAAAACTTAATAAAGTCATTCAAAAAAGACTGAAAGGAATGTTTTTCTTCAAGTAGTGAAACATACATATCGTGTGTGTGTGTAATAATTCATGCCCAAATAATCATAATGATACTTTATTGGAAAGTATTTGTTTTTTTTTTGTTTTTAAATATTTCTCTACCTTTGAAGGGCTGGTGGCACCCAGTTGGCACCTTTGGTTACCGAAAATGGCACCTTAAAAAATTTTACTGCGGCAACGCTGTAGTTTGATAACTGAGGCAGTTATCGAGAAATACACCCGTGAACTACAGCCAATCACATACTTGCTTAATTGAGAGAGTTCAGTCACTTATTTCTCATAGTTGATGGGGCCATTCAGGCGTTGATCAGAGAAAGTTTACTTCGCCTTGGTGTAGCACTGAGGGTCAATGCCTTGTAGCTTTTGGTTCAATAAGTCAGTGTAAGAAAAATAAAAGAGGATTTTAGGAATGGAACCTTTGATTTTCCTAAAAGAAGCTAAAAGTCGACATGATGATTGAATTAGACTATAAATGAAAACGCAAACTCAGTTTTCTCATCAACGAGATATTTGGCAAACAGAATTTCCGTTATTCTGCCAAGTTCAGTTAGACTTTTTGATCGTTGGACCGCAAACGCTTATCTCGTAAGGCATTTGAACTGCCCGCTTGAGTAATACCTCTGCTCTCCAAAAAACTTACCATGGAAACAGAAAATTCTATTCACACTACTCAACTCCTAATAATCTGGATTTGCATATCCCCCAAAAGACTTACCGTGAAAACAGAGACACTCTATGAGTTAATTTTAATTACATTACGGATCACAATGTTGGCCGAATCCCTATTTCAATCACTATGGAAGACCTTATCCGTAGCCTTAGAACCATCGATGTTAACAAAGGTAGTGGTCCCGATGGCATCCCTCCTTTGCTTTTAAAAAAGACCGCTGAAACTATTTCTAAGCCTTTGCTTCAACTTTTCAACCAATCTTTGTCTAATGGGATATTTCCAAACACGTGGCGTAACTCATTTCTAATGCCAATATTTAAAAACGGAGACAGATCCAACATAAAAAATTATCGAGGTATTGCAATCCTGTCAGTTACTCCCAAATTATTTGAGAAATTGGTAACTGACAAGCTGAACGTGGAGCTGATTTCAGTTTTGAGCGAGCATCAACATGGTTTTCTTAAAGGTAGATCTACTACTACCAATTTAGCAGATTATACCTCATTCATTCTCTTAGAAATGGAAAAAGGGAACCAGGTTGATGCTATCTATACTGACTTCAGCAAAGCTTTCGACAAGGTAGATCACAATTAGCTTATTTTTAAATTAAAAAATATGGCATTCATGACATCTATTATTGTGGATCCAATCGTATTTGTCGCAAAGGACGCAGTATGTCAAGTTTTGTGATGTCTTGTCACGTCAAATTAATGTAACTTCTGGAGTACCCCAAGGCAGCCATCTAGGCCCACTTTTATTTCTCCTTTTTATAAATGACTTGCCGTTACTGTTTGAAGGTTGTAGATTTCTTTTGTATGCCGACGATCTAAAGTTGTTTCATACAATTAAAAATATTGCCGATACGCAATTATTGCAGCAATGTTTAATCAGTCTAGTAAAGTGGTGTAAAGCTAACGGAATGATATTAAATGTGGAGAAATGTAATACAATTTTTTTTTTAAGAAAAACATGTGCAATAAATTTTTACTACTCCATTGACGGACAAAAGTTAGTAAGAATTGACGTTAATTGAAGTTTGTTTTCTGTCAATTAAAACCCCTAAGTCTTTTACTAACTTAGGGGTTTTAATTGACAGAAAACTAACTTTTAAACATCATATTGATAAAGTTCATTTCAAGAGTATGGCTATGCTTGGTTTCGTTAAGCAAAGATCCAAGGAATTTAGTGATCCCCATATCACTAAAGTTATATATTGTTCATTGGTACGGTCACTGTTAGAGTACCTACTGTAGTGTAATATGGTCTCCGTTGTATGCTGTTGATATAAAGAAACTTGAATCTGTCCAAAAGCAATTTTTGTTGTTCGCCTTCGCCTGACAGTGTTGTCCTACCTCGTTACTCACATCGACTAAATCTTATTAATATGTGCAGCCTTGCAAATCGTAGAGAGTTGTCCGAAGCTTTATTTGCGTTCGTTCTTTTAAATGGAAATGGATGGAAATCCTAACGCTCGTTTTTGAGACATACAAAATTTTTAAAGTGGAGCAACTCAAGGACTAATTATGCTTCTCATGAATGTTTCAATAGATGTTCAAAAACATTTAATAAATATTTTGACTTGTTCAATGTAAATTTGAATAGAGAAAACTTCCGGAGAAAAATCCTAAATAGAATGATGTTTGAAGATTCTTCTTGACTGTCTTTTGTTTAGCAAATCTCTTACATAGCAAATCCGTTTTATTAATGAAAAAAAAAAAAAAATTGTGTTTATATAAAACGTAGTACAACAAATGTATTTTATTTTATTTTCTATGTAGTGCAATCTTTGTTTTTTATAATTAATGTTGTCTTACTTTGGCAAAATAAACTAAACTGAACTAAACAAAAAAACTAAATGCCGTTCACACTACTAATCTTCTAGCTATTCCCAACTTTGAAAGCATTTTCTCAAAGTCACAATACATTTGGCAATAAATATAAAGCTTATGCACATTTCCGAAGCAGGAAGTGAACCGAATTGACAAAATTTCCTATACTACACTACAATACCAACCAAGTAGTGTGTGGTGTGGAGGTGTGTTTCATTTATTAGCTGGCAACGCTCCCTGCAGTTAGTGTCTTGCAGTAAGTGTCTCATATTACTGACGCCGCCTGCCAGCCGACAGCACTGTCATTATGCTGTCGCCCTAGAATAACAAAACCAAATAAAGTAAATTATGATTGTATGTTGAGACTAAGAGGGCGGACTAAATCGCTAATCGTACTGATTGAGAAATCTAGAGTGTGCTCCAGCAACATATTAACCTGGAGAGTCAATGTGGTGCAAGACCAAAGTGTACACACTATCACTCAGCCAGTAGATCTATGTTCACAAATCATATGTGTATACCTACCCCTTTAAATTTATTTTAGAGGCGATTAAATAGAACGTTACGCACCGATAGAGTTCAACCGGACAATTTTGCACACTTTTTTTGTATTTAATTTTTTTTTGTTTTTTATCATTGAGTGCACACGCAACCTCAATGAAGTTAATTCTCTATACCTAGAGACAGACACCCAGCACTTGCAGCGTTGCATAGTGTCCCATATCAGTTTGTTGTCTGTTGTTTTTTTTTTTTTTTTTCTATAAGGCGATTCAAATTGGAAAATTCATGCAAAAGTTCAGTAGGTTTCTCTCGATTTATGTGCATACGTCCGTCCGTCGTCGCTCGTCGGTCGTCCGTTTGCCTGTAAATACATAATTCAAATAAAATTCCTAATCCACTGTAATTATGTGATTGAAACCGAAAAACAGCAGCGGCGACTACGACGACAACGACGACAGTGACAACTACGACGACGACACGACAACGATAGTGTGACACAAAACAGTCAACGATGTTTAATGTTGTTTGCAAAACTTGTTTACATTCATCGAGGAATTATATTTTTAAGTTGAGATTTGTGCTTTGGGGCTTGTTGTTGACTGCATCAGCAAGCGTGCGCTCGATTATCACTTAAAACATAAATATAAGTCTGCTGCTAATTTGTGATGGTCATCATGATGTATAGTGTGATTGAAGGTGTGTAAATGCAATGGTGACTTCGAAATTTATGTAGATCGATGTTTTTTTTTCGAGATCCGAGCAAGAGATGATCGCGCGCAAATCGACAAGCCGAACGGGTTTGGATTTAAGCTTTTAATGTTTTTGTGGAGGAGAAAATCACTTCGATGCAACCGGTGATCTAGTTGTGGAAATTGTAAAATTATTCAAAAGTGTTTTTCTTTGCTTTTAAGTGGAATGTAGGTACGTAATGATGATGGTGATGATGGTTTTTGTTTATGTTTTCCGGTCAACACCATTTGCGTGATAAGATGTGGGTGATAAGTTGTTTTCCACTGCTGCTTTCTAAAATGCAAGAGTCTTTCTTTGCTGCCGCTACTAATTTCACTTGAACTATGAGATGATATTCATTACTGAACCGAAATCAATTCCTTCACAACAAGAAAACTGGTGCTTTATTTTACCACAAAGTGATTGGTGCTCAAATCAAAATTAATTACAATTTGATTGTTTGTTAAGCCACTTTGCAGAGTGACAATAACTCTTGGGCGCCACTTAACTCAAAACCCAATCGGAATAAAGACAGTCGTATATTATTCGTCGAATGAATTGATTTTAATGGTGTGATGAAGACATCATTTCAAATCGACTTTGATAGAATTGGCTTATTTTTGTAGCTGTCAAGCATTAGATTTGTTTGGCCTACTAATCAGTAGACTGTATTACCTACGCTCTTTACAAAGGAACGTTTAAATGATCAAGTGGTTAGGTGGTTTGATGCACATTATGAATTTTATTATGAAAATCAAACACTCAAACTTCCAAGCTGTAAAAAAACGTAGTGGAAAAGCATCTTTTGAGTGGTTTATGCAGAATTTTTTTTTGGCAGTCACATCAAGTGTACACTACGGCTACCCGTTCATTTGATCGGCTTGGTTTCCCTACGAAATTCATCAGTTTTACCGTCAGGCAGAGAGTATATATCAGCGCCTGGTGAAGTAATGAACACCTCGTGACTGGCACCACCCTGTGGGGCAGCTTGACGCGTTGGTTGGCAGTCGTAACGGGCATCTATTCAAAAAACTTTTTTTTAGAAAATTGCAAACGCCAATGCTGGAAAGCCATCGAACAGAGAATACCAAACCTAAATGTAAATTATTCGTTGCTATTCATCATAATTGAAAATACTGCTAATTCCACCTGACAAAAAAATGTGATATTGTACTTTCTGCTGATCTAGTACATTGCAGTTGTCCGTGGTTGAGTGCCTCAATCTGGCTTTTTTTACATTTTTTCATCTGTTTCCTTCGAATGGAAAATTGTCATGATTTTTTTACGGACTGTATTGTGAATGGATGTGAAGAGTGGAAATATTGCGTTGTGAATGTGCACTAAATTGCCTGATTGAGAAACCCAATCAAATGGAAGATGTACCCAAAGTTAACCCGGAACTTAATTTTGAAAACTCATTTTCCTGACTTTGAAAAAACCACTGATCAAATTTAATAACAAATGTTAGGTACAGTATCTCCAATTACATCACATAAACCCTTTTAAAAAAATCTATAAAAATAACTCGATCAGATGGGCTATTTCTTTCCTACAGCTCTTCAGGGCTCCCGGGGAAGATGGAACGTATTCGGATCTGTCACAGCATTTAATTGGTTCTCTTATTGACTGACTCACAATCAGATTCATAATCTGCTATTGATTAAGCTACATTTCCCAAGCGTGGAGAAGTCTTCGTGTAATATTCATGTCAAAAATCAGCAGCAGTAAGCTGTTTCAAAAGTCTTGAACTCAGACAAATAAATAATAGCCTTAAGCACGGGTCATACACCGCTGCTTGCCAGCCGCTTTTTACCAGTGGCTGGCAGTAACAGAAGCAGGTAGCGGCTGTCAACCCGGTCACACTATCGGTTGCTACTCGCCAGTCGCCACCTTCTCTCAGCAAACAGCTGCAGAAAACCATAAAAAATTTGCTTTATTAACTTTATTTCTAATTTTTAAACCTATCTATGATATTTGACGAAAATTTCGAACGAACAATTTACTAAATAAAATTTGTATCAGTATTTTTTTATTTTGCCCTCCGCTGCTAATTACTCGCCGGTTGTCAGCGAGTGTGGTGAATTTCGTGGTCACACAAAGCTAATCAGCGGCTGGCAGTTGGCAGCTACTCGACTCGCCGCTGGCAACCAGCCGTGTGTGACCCGTGAGCCGTGATCAAACTATTATAGAACTGCTTGAAATACCTGGTGCCAATAATTTTTTACAAACAATGCTATCATGATCACCTGGGAGCCTGGATTTGAAGCCTTACAAGGCAGTGTAGAAGCTAAATCCCTGCAAGACTTGGCTCTCAATTTCTATACAAATACCAAAACTAGGCAGTGCAGAGTTTGATCAGTATCATAAACATGGATTGACCAAATGGGAACAGCATGGGAACATGATTCGCAGCTGGAACACTACTCCAGGCCACCGCTAGTCAAGGTTATTCAACGACTTATCTCAAAGGCACTTGAAAGAAATGTTTAAGCTAATCAAAGTTACTCATAGCCACCGCATTTGTCTCACAGTGGAACACATCTTATTTGAATTCTTTCTTTTGACAGATCAAAGTAAAACGATTTTAAAAATTTTAAGTCAACCTATTTTAAAAATCTCACACAGCCGAAACTTAGATTTAGTCCCACCTTACGTGCCTTTTTAAAGGGAACAACACAAGATTTTTCAGGTGGATGTGCTAGAATAGGTACAATATGATCATCTGAGATAGGTTAGGTTTAAATGGCTGTTAGGAACACAACTGACACACTTAAACCCTTATTAGGTCCATTTTGATGCCATAAGAAGTATTTGAAGGAGTACCTCACTTATTAAAACCATTTGGAGCTTTTGATAAAGCGATAGGGGTGAAGGGTATCTGTGTTCGCCAGATCCGATCGCTTAGATCCTTAGATCATCAAGGAAATTCCTAGATGTAGCTTTCTTTTGAGGGAGAGTGCAGGACATGACCAGAGGAGGTGTGGGATTGTTTCTGCCTCCTCTTCATCTAAGCAACTTCTGCATCAGAAGTCGTTAGAGGAAACGCCGAGTCTTATGGCGTGTCTACCTTTCAGACAATGTCTGATAATGACCATGTGCGACCTGTTACACAAAACTACAAATATTTGTAATAAAAGTCAATTATGACAAGTAAAGAAGTTTTTGTAACACAAAGCTGAAAGTTCTCTTACTCTTCTTCAAGTGTTATGGACATAATCCTACAAAGCTTTTGACTTGTAGGCGTATATGCTTTCTGAAATGACCAGTTCAGTTTTTTTTATATAGTTTCATAAAAAATTAAACTAAAGACTAACCAAATCAAAACTCTTTCCCCAAAGTAACGATGTAATCGTACCTCAGTGCCTTAGTTCAAAAACGGTAATATAGTGCGATTGTTTTATTTAGTACCACAGATTTCGCCATTAAACGTAGATACCCAATTTCTAATAACATAATCGGTCTTTTTTTTTATGTTCATTATTTGGCATCTAAAAACAAAATTAACGTATCGCTTACGGTCACTATATTGAAATATCGCCTTAATTTATTTAAAAAGAAAGAAACCGTGTGTAGCTTTGAACTGAGGTGTTGTTGCGACATTAGAAAAGGTAACTCCTTCAGAATGATAATTTTTGAACGAATTAAGCGAGATAGAACTCTTCAAGTAGTGACGAGCAGTGGGACACTCAAATAGTATGATAAACAAATTAATGAGCAAGCAAGTTCATTTAAAAAACATCAACAGTTTCGTTGATTACTACATCAACCACAACTGTCAAATGCATGTAAATACATCTAAGTTATGTCACTGACATTTACTTTGATTTGAATTCATTTTTTCTTATCTCTCTTAAGTTATTTTTAGAATAAATTATCGCTTTTCAAATTTGTTTACCTACTCAAAATGCAATTTGACACTTGTCACACAAATCTCTTGTAAGACCCAACATTTCTATCCATTGAACGATGCTATTCGTATTTATATTTTGCATTAGCTTTCTTTGAATCAATGGCTTTTCATTTAATATTATGAATGACATTAAATTTTGCTCTCAATTAAACAACAACTACTTTCCGCCAACTGTTATTTGATGTTTTTCTTTTTTGAAACATTAATCGAGATATACACAACTGGCAACACTTAAACGAACACATGTTTGTTCCTTTCGATTTGCGTTGATTTAGCATAGTTTCCACACTTCAACGAGTTGCTCCAAAATCCAATTGAAACTCACTCGAGACGGAGGAGAGTCAAGAACGAAACGAGACTCTGCATCAGCGCAATCACCTGTGCGTTGTTACCCCAGTATACCGGTAACGGTAAGTTATGTTGCTGTAGATATATTTGTGGGTCTCTGAATTTCGCATAATCAGTCCGATGTGGTACAACGGATCACGTTATGTTAATATCTATTGAAAATAAAAACACAGACCAAATGAATCACAGCTTACGAAAAAAAAAAGATGAAAAAAGTACAGAAATCGGTCGTTGTATCTCTGCGCGTTGACAGTCATTTAACGACAAGCGCTCTGATTAAATTACTTCTTTGCGCCGCGGTTTATTTCCTTGTGGTGGCATATCATGATCACCCGGTAAATGAAAACGTATCTGTTCTGCATATACACACATTACAGTGTGTTTCGATTGTTTTCATTTTGCATTTCATATTCACATTGAACACAATGGATATACAAGTACATTGACTTTTTTTTCTGCGGATTGCCACTAAGTACTGATGGGTGAAATCAGAAATCTGCAGACGGTATCAGGGTATGGCAAAGTCCCCGAGGAGGAAGGAAGGGGATGCTTGCTGGCGGTCGGTGGTGACCTAATAATGGGTCGTCGAGTAGCAACGCACACTCCACTCAGCTCAGCTGATGATATGATGGCATGCTTGCCGATGCGTTGCTGGTCTTACTCGACGACTGAATTGAGATGCATACTCTCACCAGACCGACCGTCATAGCCGGTGTCTGTCCCCCATCGCCGACGCGACGACGGACGTTGTTGCATACCTACACGTATGTCAGTACATATTTTTTTTTTTTTGGTTTGTCGTAATTTTAGCAACTACCGGTCTTCAGTAAAGTATAGTTGTTGGAAATTGGTACTTGAAAGCTGGTTCATGAAAGAGAGACTGATCCGGTGGCACTGCCACTGCCGTAGCGGTGGTCTCAAATTCCAATTGCGACATTTAACAAGTGCACTTGTCCAATAGATACAACTGTGCGAGTCGAATACATATTTTATCTTTTGAGGACGAATGGAAGATTTATTTTCTTCTTCATCGCCATGTGGAAGGTGTTACATTTTGACAGCGTGACCATATGACTTTGGTGTACTTATCGTCAGACGAGGTATGTTTGTTTTGGAAAGTCGAGACGGATGGGGGTTATGAAATTATGATTCTAAAGCATTTGGGTCGGATGTGTGTGTAGGAATTTTTGTCAAATAGATGCTTTTGTGACGACGAAGAAATAAAGCTGAAGTCACAGAGGTGTGGAGTTTTCTCCTCGCGAATAGATTTTAGTCTTGAATTTAGAGTCGCTGGTTAATGCTTAACGTGGATTGTGGTGATATTTCAATCTGTTTTGCACGACTTTTGCTGTGACGCGCGGGCAGCGTCTTCCTGGTAGGTTCAAGGTTCGAGTCCCAGATCCCAGAAACATCAAAGGAAAAAATGTTCTTCGACGGGTATCGCCCTTCACGAGTTATCGTCGATTTCCCCGACAGTAATTTTATGTCAGAAAAACGCTTTCTAAGATAAGTCGTTTGAAATCGGCAAAAAAAAAATGTAGGTCCATTCCTTCACAAGATGTGGTTGAGAGAAATGCGCTAGGCCTTTGTTCCTGGTTCCTCGCTCTGCTGCGCAACCAACAACTTTCAAATGATGTGAATGTTTCAATGTGTCTTACACGACTTTTGATGAAAAAGTTCTTAGGAGTTCGTCAAAGCTACACTTGAAGATGATATGCTAGTCTATTTCTCCCATAAAGCAATGCATAGTTCTATAGACCTGCGTCATAATTTACAGCGGCTCCTAACAGATGGAGCTGATTGGACCTAAAAACAGTACCTTTTTCCAAGCAAGAACAAACTGCGTACCTAAATAAGTACGATTCAATGACAATAGTTTGCTTTATTAACAACAGGTGAGGACTCTAAATTCTCAAAATTCTGTGACGAAGGCAATGGATCTCTATAATCAAAAGCACACATTCATATTTTCATTTCAACACCAACCAACCTCATGTAAATTTCGCTTCTAGTCGCGAATTGATTAGATAACTCTTTTTTTTAGATTTTTGCCATAATGACTGCCACACACCAATTTCAAGAATGCATGTTGACAACACAATTTTACTAATTGGGCTATCACCTAAAAAAAAAAGAAATGAAAAAATAAACAAGCACTTAATAAATCTCTAGAGTCTGTCTAGAAGTCAGTGATCAAGCATTTGAGATTTTTGTAATTAATTCATTAATTAGAGTCAGTAAGATATACTAATGTGTTTGACCACATTCCATTTTCAAAACAACATCGTATATGTACCCTTAGAAGTTTGAGTTATTAAAAAAAAGAAAAAATCACACAGCCTTTTGATTTTTTGCAGCTAGAGTTTGTTTAATATGTTTTTCTACATAAAAACGTGGACTGAGATTGATTTGATAAGTTTTTGTAGGTTGAATAAATTCATTGTCTCGCAGTAAGGCTTTTTGTTAATTTTTCATTAAGTGATTTGCATATTAGAAGCACGCAATTGCTGTGTAATATTATGCCATGAAAAGATAAGACTTTGTCGTGGGGCTTTCAAAGGCAAATAAGTTGCATTGGGTAAGGAGTTTTGCAAATAAATGCTGACTGCGTAATTGAATGAGGTTGTTTCTATAAGAAATTTTAGGAATGCGTAAGACTTAACAACTTTGCCAAAGTGACTTGTGATTCCATTTAATCAATGGCGATTACTGAGAAAAGTAAAAATAGAAACTCGTAGTGTAAACACGCTCCAAAACTCTTATTAAGTTCGGCCTTTGATTGGCTAAAAGTTCTATTTTTTAGTTGACAGTTGACAGTCAGTGGGTGAATTTCGTCCATCCCGCTCTTTTTAGAGTTATTGAATAAGTCATGTAGTACACGAAAGTTGTATGTGTCACACGTCACATTCTGCTGTCAAAAATCAAACATTGGTTTAAGGCCTTACGCACACTGAGCGATCTGTCACTGCAATTTGTGAAAGCTATTCGTGTTAACAATCAGCGATCTTAAACTTGCTATAACCAACGAAGTTTTCTTAAAGCGAGCAAATGTCAAAAAAAAAAACATTTTTTCATCAAACCTGTCAGCTATGAGTTGGTCTTTACACTTTTTTTTGTCGAACTCTTATATTAGCTTTGTTTTTTGAAGCGTGCCCTGTAGTTGCCAAAACGCGATTTTGAAGAACTACACATCACTTTTAATGTCAAACTAGGTGTTTTTTGAACCCTGGGTTTGTCCTAAACTTACCCCAAAGTAGCTCAAGGTTTTTGCTGGGACAAGTCTACGAACAGATCTGTCAGGTAAAACTCATTCATTTAAAAACGTACACAAGATCTTGCATTAACGAGTTAACAGTTTGATTAGAAAAAAAGCGTGTGGTTACTGTTTGTGATCTTTAGGCTTAAAGCCAAAATATATAATAACAGGGCGGTGTAACAGAGCGGAGAGCCCCGGGAATAACGCATTTCTTACAACCATCCTATGTTACGGAAAGAAAGAGACCTACAACTTATTGCCGATCCCAAACGGCCAATCGATAGAGCGCTTGTCATGACAATGAAATTACTATCCGAGGACATGATAATTCCTCGCAAATTGTGAAATATTTGGAAAAACATTTTTGTTTTCTGTTGAGAATCGAACCTGGAACCTTTCACGTAACGGGTAGACATGCTAACCATTACGCCACGGGCACCACAGGCTTAAAAAGTCTCCAGTTAGAAATATACAGTGATCAAAATTGATTTCGGGAAAAATCTTATTCACAACTGGCGAGACCATAACCCACTGATTTCTTTGACTTTAGCAAGTGCCACTTTCAGGACGAATTGATATGATTGATGAATGATGTTAAAGGTCTTGCAGAGGTTTTAATCCAAAAATTAACATTCGGTTTGGGTGAACCTTGAGTGTAGGCACTCTCATATAGCGAATGAATGCAGCATTAGACATCAGTATTTGATACTACCACAACCGAAAAATCGGAGGTAATCAAGGAAAATAGAACTCTTTCACACTGTTTGGGTATAGCTACGGAAAAACTACAAATAAAGAATGGGGAATACACTGTTCGAGCTTTTTTGCAATATGCAAAACAAATCACTTTTACAAAGCGCTGTATGAGAGCGAAATAAGGGCCTATTAATGCTGCGTTTTCATAGATTCGCAGTTGCAGCGCGGCGATAAAAATCCAATCAACAGTGTTTCTGTCGCTCACGCGACTGCGAAATCGATATCTCCTTTGACTTTGATTCGGTTCACTTCGCCTTCTTAAATTTGAAAGCCGATTTACCGCATTACTGATCGAGTGAGTGAGTACTAATACTCTATCGAGCAATACGTGACTGAATTATGTGCTTTTAGCATTACTTTTCGAGTTATCGAGCACTTTAGGGCAACAATTTGACATTCATTTCATCAATATTTGAACAAATTGAAGTCGATAAATGAACAGCAGACTGATGTTGTGTAATATAAAGCGAATAGTACTCACTCCCTCGATCACTGATGCGGTAATTCGACCTCTGTTTTTCGTTCAAAATTGACTGTATATTAAACAACATCAGTCTGCTGTTCTTTTCTCGACTACAATTCGTTCAAATACTGATGAAATAATGTTAAATTGTAATACCAAAGTTCTCGAAAACATGAGAAGGAATGTCGAAAACACATAACTCAATCACTTATTACCCAATCAAGTAGTTCGGTCCCACGTCCCAGGTTTTTCAATGAAGTTGACCGCGTTCACAATCTGGATGGAGTGACTCAATATCTAGAATTGTGAATGGTTCCGAATCTGAATGACAGATTCAAAGCCGGGAACGTTCTCAACCATATTCAACTATGCTTTCCTGAATGTACAGTGATACATTGTTTTTCTATGCTTCTGTTTGTCTTTAATACGTCAAAGTGGGACCACCATGCTAGCAATAACTTCCATGCTTGTATAATAAAGCTTACACATTCACCTGTCAAACTAAGTAAATAGCACACAATGGGAACGGCGCCAAGTCAACACATGTTCTCTGAAGCATTTTAAACAGAGCATCATTGTTTTCTTCCAAAATACTTATCATTATCACCTTTACAGTTGAAATACATGATTGTGACAAGAATTGAAGTGCATTACAAAAAAAGCTATTCCACCTTCAATCGGTTCTTCACATTTTAGAACCGAACACATTACATAAACTATCATAACTTAAGTAAGTTTTCCATTTAAAGTCTTTTTCTCACGCATCACGTGAAACGTTTTTTAAGTGTTTAAGCAAACCGACATGCAATAAAAATGTGATAACCGTGGAATTTATAAACTACTGACTGCGGTCAGGCATGAAGGGTCTAACGCTTTAACGTCAACCATAATTTGCTTGTGTTTGTAAATCAAATTATAGTTTTTGGCTACCTGAAAGGTGCTAGTTGGGAAAGTGTTAAATTGCAAAATGAGGTTGATAGGTACGTCAACAGCTTCTTGTTTGTGATCTTGAACTTTTGATGACTTTAAGTTCTTTAAATAAAAGTTGACACAGATGCCAGTCAATTGCCGCAAACTTTGTGTTAATCAAACTTTTCTTCTAGTTGAAAATATATGAATTGAAACGGAAATGAAATGCATGGTTGCAGTTGGTACGATTGGAAGTCAAATCAGGTGTTCAAAAGGGGAAAACATGTATCCTCCTCTGTAGTAAGAACGTCAAATGTCAGACTGACTTGTTTTGAGAGCTTTCAAATAATCAATTTTGTTCAAATGTTTTTCAAAACTGATATTCAGATCTCAACTCTTTCAACAGAAATAAGCAAAGGTTCGCAAATGACACTTTGCTTATTTAACTTTTCTTCTTCAAGGCTCTTCTACACCAAGCGCTTTTGTAATTGCAGGAGCGACAAATTTAGCTGTCAAATTCTCTTTACCTACAATGACGCCATAGGAACGACACCGCGTTTTCATACATTTGCAGTTGTGGCAATGAAACAAAACAAAAAAAAAAATACTGTCCAGTCCACAGCTTCTGTCGCATATTGGGGGAAAAATTTATAGAAACAATCGAGATCGAGACACAATTTGGTGAAAGACGAAATAAAAGATGTACATACATATATAGTTTTGCAGTCAATTTTTGACGCTCCTCGCTTGACCACTGAAATGTGCGTAATTTGAAAATAATGCCTGAATCACAACGCCGCCGCTTTAGCTTCGGTTTCGCCTGACGTTCATGAGTTCAATCATAGTATCCTATCACAATGCCGCTTTGACATCAATGTTACTTTGGGTCGACGCCGACGTAACGTGACTCCAAGTATCGGATTCGAAGTTGAAGCGTGGTGGTGATGCAGCAAAAAAGTAGATCATTAGCGAATGTCCAATATTTGAATGTTTGAAAATATATTTACTAAAAACGCAAACAAAAGTGCCACAAAATAGAAAACTTTTAAAAGAAAAACGAATAAGCCCTGTTCACACTGTACAATTAGTTGAACAGACCTCGTTTGATGGAAGTTGGATGGTCTGATGTAGTTTTCGTTCACATTTATCAAGCTCGTCGTCCAACTTTATGTCACATACCCTTCCACTCCATCCAACTTCTAGATTTTAAAAAATTTTTGAAAACCATCCAACAAGTTGGACAAGCTGTCGTCTGAAGGGTTCACACTATTAAGTATTGGTCGTTCAAGCCCAAGTCTGTCCTAATTGTACAGTGTGAACAGGGCTAATAGAATGGTTCAAGTGCCAGTACGAACAACGTAACAATAAGCCAACTTACCAGTCAATAAGAAGAAATAAGGTAAACGGAAAAAGGAATCGTGTAAAGTGTCAAGACTGTGTAAATTACAGGCAACAGTGTATCCGTTTAACATTTATAACGTTACGTATTACATTGTACGCCACGGAAATCTAAAAAAGTGTCGCTAATTTGTCTTTAAGACCTGATAATATTTAACGTTTGACATTTGGACCATAAATATTTGGTATTAATCAAAAATGTCAAATTTTTTGAGAGCACTGATGACCTACAAAGACTTAAAAGAAAATTTTCACATTAGAAAATTTAGCAAACTGTCAAAAAGAAAATTGTCGATTTGTGAAATGCTAAAAAGACTGAATAGCTATTTACTCAAATAATTTACTCGTTAGAGGTGACTCTTTTAGTTAAAAACCTGCTAAATAGTAGGGTCGATAAACATGCACACGTTAAGCGCGTGCGTTCCATTACTTATCGCTAAAATACTAGATTATACGCATGGTTCAAATTTCAAAAAACGCACGAGTGTAATATTTACAACTTGTTGCAACTTTGTAGCTTGCCTTTGAGTTGCTTATCGCAGGTGTATCTATAGAAGTACAACTTCATTACATTTCCACTTGCACCAGCAAATAGAGGCTCAATGACACTTAAATGTCTTCAAGTTGACTACTTAAGCACACATTTCTTTAGCTCACATCGCAACGAGTGGTTTTGCTTAGATACGTCAAACGTAAACGTGTTAGAGTGAGCAAAATACACAAAAATACAGACCTTCCTCAAAGTGAGAAATTCAAATTTTGATTTCTTAAACGTCTAACCGCAACAACTAAGTCTCCAGCAACCTTGCTTTGATCTATGAGGCGTCAAAGTCAATATTCGCCGTACTCTATTAATAAGTTATTCCACTTGAAATGCACTCAATTAACACTATCCTAATGATACTTCCTGCATCAAAGCTTGAAATGTGCGGCGAAGTTAGTATATCCGTTGATATGCTCCAAGTTAATAACGAAGCACATACATTCGTGCATCAATTGCAAACTGACGAGTTTCTATCGCCACATCAGATAACGAATCTCTTTCACCGAGGCGTGTGTCGTCCCAGTGGAATGACATTGAAGCTGTAATTTCTGCGTGAGCTTCGACAATGGAATTTCAAAAATTCATTATTCATTTTTTATTTTCTTTAGAAAAATAAAAGTAAACAATTTTTGCTCCACATGTTTCTAATTCCCATTTTGTATTGTTTAACGTGTTTATTCGTAATTAGGCATATGCGTCGGGTCGGAACTAGAGCCGAAAGCAAAAGTAGGTCAGAGCTCGTTTTATTTCAATCTTTAGACAAATGTTAGGGCTCTTATAGTTTGTTTTACCGCCTGATTACGTTGTAATTTGAAATGAGTTATTACTTGTTTTTTTGGTTTTGTATTGTTTGTTGAGAAAAGAGTGGGGAAACGAATTGTGTGGTGCTTTTCAATCACATCGGAATAAGCTAATCGACCCCATTTCATTTGAGTGCGTTGATGATATAACCATAATATGTCGCAAGCTGGCGGGTTTTTTTGTTGAGACCTTCAGTTTTTGAAGCTATTGATCGGCGCTTTGAACTGGCCACACTGTACAGGTAAAGTCAACAGATTTTTCTTGTGAAAACTTCGGAAAACTATACGTTTACACGGTGATACTCTGTTCGTATCAAAAAAACTTTTTTTTAACGAAGCTCAACGAAAATGAGTGGCAATTAATTCAGCGTTGAGTTTTGTAACAAAGTTGAACCTTGAGGAAAATAAAAAAAATGTGTTGTTGAAAATTCGATTTATCTCTTATGTACTTAAAATCTCTCTAATGTCTTGAATCGAATGGTTGGAAATTGGTTTCTATCGACCTTGTTTCTAATCATAGGTGGAAATTACATGTCTTGCACTGGTTTCGCTTTGGTTTCTCTCAAACCTCGTGAGCGGTTCATTCCATGAATTGAAAGAATGAGATAAAAAAAGCCAAGAACTTCAACCCTACTTACTGAAATTAATTTGAAGAATTCTATCAGAGTTGAGGTAATTTAGCTTTTTACTCAAAAAGACTCATAAAATACCTGTTCACACGATCGAGTTTTTTAGCAAAACGTCTCGTTTTAGCCCAGATGTCATGGCCTAAAAATCATTTAATCATTTCGACACCCATGCAGTAGATATTATAGGCCAGATCCAGTTGTTCCGGTGTAACACCCATTCAAAAATACTTGACCGCAATTAAATTTGTTTTCCTGTCAAATTAAAAAACATCATCAGACTTGAACTAAAAAACATTTTCCCATTAAAGCACGATCATTTAAAATTTCTCCCGAAAGCAAATACGCTGCTGCTGCTGCATACAGCTGGCACAAAAAATCTCCTCTTCCTCGCATTATAATAAGTTCATCTCTAATGCCAGAAGGGAGAAACTAATATGAGTGTGTACTGCCACCCATTAAGCCTACATAGAAAAAATACCGCAAACAGCAATTATTCAACGAAATTGAATATCTTTTCTAATACGTGCGGCTACACTCTGAGGCGCGGTTTCTCTTTCACCAGAGTATACTACTTCTGTTGTTGCTTTGCTATGCTACCATTTGAATATTGCACATCAAACAGACTCTTCTATATAAATACACAACACATTTGAATGCGAAGCAGAGCAAGGAATGAATCTAATGCGGTGAAAGAGGAGCTAAATGTTATTGATCTCGTATTTGGTAATAGGTGTGCAGTTGTGTAGTAGCAGTAGGTATTGAAAGAAAAATGAGAGAAAAAAAAAAAAAACTAAAACAAAACAACTTTTAAACTCCAATGAATCGTGCAAATTTGAGATGCAGCAAGAGTGTTGATCTGTGGTTTTAGTTTTGAAGGGAGGGTTTTTGCTTCGTGCCAATTTGATTAGCACCACCTAGAGAGTTATACATATATTTATGAGTGAATGGCATAAATGGAGCAATTACTTATATCTACTTGGAAGCGTCATATGAAAAATATGGTGCGATATTTGCTGAGGGTTAAGAATACAAAAGTTGTAAAAATCAACACCACAGTTCAATCAATCATAGCGATATCTTAATGGATAAACAAAACTTTTGACACTTAAGTTTGACAGTTAAGGTTATTGTTTTGCGTTGGGCCGGTGAGGTAAGCCTGACCTTGTTTACACGGTTACTTTTCAAGCACTGAGCTGAACTGAAGATACACCGTGTTACTCCAAGCTGGAGAAGAAACTGTACATTATTTATGCTGCCAAACTTTTTTTCTATTGCTTGGTGCCACACGTTGTCTTCAGCTGTGGGTGCAGCTCGGTGCTTGAAATATTGTCGTGTGAACAGGGTCAAAGTATGCCTTCTTGTATTATTTCTGCAATTGCTGCGAACAGTAAGGTTAATTTTTGATATTTTCTCATGAAAACAACATACAGCAGAACTCTTTCCCCTTTTTACACCTGAAAACATTTCGCAAGCGATTTTTGGATGTTTTTCGTTAAGAGTTGTTCTTGGCTGTGAACCAGATTACTTAGAAGCTCGTTATTTGGCTCTCATTTTTCCTTTGACCTTTTCTGTAAACAAATCGAAGCACCACAGCTTATCTGTTTGCACGTTCAGTTTCTTCACAGTGTTTACATACGTGCGACAGTTTGAGAGTTTGAACTTGAAAGGTGTGCTCGGTGTCCCCGTCTTCGACATTGTTGTTACTCTTTGTGCAAGGGTCGCCAACCTTATCCAAAGATGTTCACATATGTGGAATGACATTTGTACTCTTGGTTTCAACCAACGAACACGCTTAACAAAGCGTATTTGGCCTGCAAATTGTAAAAGTTTGGCCTTTTTAATTTTAAATAACCACCAAATTGAATAGTTGTTTTTTTTTCATTAAAAATAACCCAAAGCAACATCAAAGTTCTCCTAGTAATTCAATCCGATGCCGCACAAAGGATCGCAAACAGCAATTGAATACGTACTCATCCGCACTTCATTCATCTGAAACCTGATCCCAAGGTCAAGCCAGCAAAGGTACCTACAAAACAAATATGCGGTAGTAACCTGACGCTCCCTCCCTTACCAAGATAGAGATTCTTTCTTAATTCTAACAACCTTTTTCCATGCTAACAAGTGAGCTCGCTATGCCCACAATGTTTGAAATCATTTTGCACCCAGTCCTTCCTCGGAAGGAGCAAAATTAAATTAGAAAATTTTCATTGCTTCGCGAATATCTCACATCGAATACGAAACGATGTGCACAAGAGGTCGTAAAGGTCACGCCGAATCGAATTAGTTTTCCATCTTCACAACGATTCAGGAAGAACATAGAAAAGATATGAAGGCACTTCATTTGCACGGCGAGCAAAGCAAAAAATGTAATATACCATTCCGAAGAATGTTTGCGCACATGGCTGGAGTGATGGTTTACATTTCTTTGCTTCGTGTTTATTTCGGTGGTCGTCTTCGTCTAGCGAAACCGATCAACTTTTATGACCGCCACACGTACACGTTACACGGACTATGTGCATTGTGTACAGTGTGCTCACACCGACCGTAAGGCAAAGTACAGAGGTTAAATTGAGAAAATATGTTAACTTAAAGTTAAGGGCCTGGCTTTAAAACGTGGTGAAGTGTGGTATATCTATCCTCTCTGTCTCTATGACTGTCTTGTCTTTTGTCATTCGAAGCAGTGAGTTAGGTGAAAACGGTGTCCAGTCAGTGTATATGCAAATATCATTTATTTGGTAAAAATGTAAATTTTATGCACACGACGTGTGGAGAGTAGTTGCGAAAAGCATTCCATTCGCGTGGTTATGTAAATTTTATTCAACACTTCTCAAACACAAAACAAGACAAACGGACTTCTATCTCTTAAAGGAGAGCAGCAGCATACGCGATTTGCCTAGATTCTGCGAAGTGATCTACGGTTGTTCCGAAACTGTATACGGATAGATTTGAATTTGCATTTTTATCGCCTTTGTACCTAATCAGGAAGTGATTCGTATGAGTGATGGGTATAGTAACATCAATTGGATCGTTTCTGTTATTTTAAAGGGGCACTGCTCTATCATAGTTTGATGAGAGGTTGAGAAGGCCGCGGGTGTTAATGGATAGGGCAGCAAGTTTGGTTATCTCTTCTCATAAATATTTGGCACGACTTTTGGAGTAGCTGTTCTCAGTGACAATATAATGTGTTGACAGACTATGAGGAGTTGACTATTCATTCTGGTTCTTTGTTAGTCACTCTATTAGCATTGTGACTTCTGTTTTATATAAGGTGGAGACAAGGAAAATGGGGTTAACTGTATTCTTTAGTCAATTGTTTTTGATGGATGATTAGGTTCACGAGTGTAGGCTGGGCCTTAGTAGTTAGCTTTGTCTTCACGGTCCTTGGGGTACTTTGCTTTAATGGGAACTAAAAGAGATATTTTCCGTAGCCCAAACGTCACGACGTGGGGTTTCGTCAGAGTAGTTCTACATCAAAATTCTTCTTTCTGTGCAATTTTGAATCCAGTGCCTTAATTGTCAGAGGCAGATTACGTATTCAGTTTTGTTGAGCGTGTAAATTTTCCAGCGAATTGCTCGTTGAACCATAATGCAGCCTACTTTAAGTAAAATTAATTTTAGAAATGATGCAGCACTGCCTGTGTCCATGTTACACTTCATATCTAGACCATGTTTACACGAGGTCTTTTTAAGTTATCGCCGTAAGCCTTCTTTTTATCTTCTTAAATGTCTGGAAAGCTGTTCATTAGAATGGCGCGCTTCAGGAGCTTAATGGATTTCATGGCTTCATCCTTTGCTATGCCCATGTTTACACGAGTTCTTTTTTAAGCACCGACCTAGTTTCATGGTTTAAGACTAGCTGCTGGTTTTTATAACACGGAAAAGCTTGGTGATAAGGAGTACTCTCAGAACAGGTGTTTTTGTTTGCCCGTTTGCCTCTTTGTTTTAAATTGCTACCGCCGTCATTATCTTCTTCTATTCAAGCCTGAAAAGATGTACATTTAATTATGAAATATCTTGAAGACCGTCAGTACGGCTTTCGTAGCAAACGGTATACTGGTGATTTGATGGCTTATCTCACCGAAAAGTGGAACCAATCTTTACATTGTTTTGGAGAAAGTAAGATTATTGCGCTTGATATTTCTAAAGCATTTGATAGAGTTTGGCATCAGGCTCTTTTATCCAAAATGCATGCTTTTGGTATCGATGAGTCTCTTCTTCGTTGGATTAGAAACTACCTTTCCGACCGTTCAATACAAGTTGTGTTGGATGGCTTCAAGTCTGATACCCACTTCATAAATGCTGGTGTGCCCCAGGGCTCCGTTTTGTCTCCGACTCTCTTCCTCATTTTCAGTAATGACCTCTTGTCTGAAACTTCTAATCCACTTAACTGTTTTGCTGACGACTCGACCCTCAGCTTTTCATATTCGTTTCCAAATTCACGTCCCTGCTCTTCGGATGTGGAACTGGAACGGTTGCGTATGATAAGCTCATCGAATTCTGACCTTGACAGCATTGTTGCATGGGGTCTTATGAACCGAGTAGAATTCAATGCTTCGAAAACTCAATGCTGTCTCTTGTCGTTGAAGCTTAACATTCCCCCATTGCCATTATCCATGAATGGTACCTGCATCGAAGAAACCGAAAAGCTTTCAGTACTTGGTATGTGTGTAAACGATGATCTTCGTTGGAATGACCACATATTTGAAGTCGCCAAAAACGCTGCTAAATGCTTAGGCTTCTTGAGACGATGCAGGAAGCTCTTCACCCCTTCTGATCTGGCTACAATTTATAAGGCCTTCATCCGCCCAAAACTGGAGGTGGAGTATAACTCCCATATCTGGTCAGGTGCTCCTCAAACATCTTTGCACCTACTTGATAGCGCACAAAATGGACCATTTAAATTCATAGGTGATAGTTCAATCGTAGAATCGATTGATTATCTTGAACATCGTCGAAACGTTGCCTGTCTCACTCTCTTTTATCGCTTTTTTCACAAGCAGTGCTCTAGTGAAATAGCCAGTTGCATTCCTCCCCTGAAACGCCTCGCTAGGAATGCTCATCAGTTTTACCTTGAGCCCAACTTCGGACGTACAGTCAAGTATAGAGATTCGTATTTCAGTCGCACCACCCACTGTTGTATGTTTAACAGCATTATAAGGGTATTCATAACCCCTTGATGTGCGCGTTAATTATATATAAAAAAAAAAGGGTGCGCTTTAGAAGTTTCGATTTCACGGCTTGATCCTTTGTAAAGCCATGTTTACACGAGATCTTTTTTAAGGACTGGCTGTTGGGTTGTTCGATAAAAAGGAGCGCTTTAAACTCAGAGTTCTGCTTTACTTGAGTTTAGTCTTAGTGTTAAGTTATTTCTGCCAGAACTTTCTTCTTGTTCAATTTGTGCCTGAAGAGTGTACTCGCTTTAGGAGTTAGATTGCTTTCGCGACTTGGTCCTTCGCATCACTTGCAGCTAGAATGTGTACTAAGCATTGCAGGTGCTGCTTTTTCAAGTCAAGTTTAGTCCGAGAAAAGTGTGAAAGAAAGACCTGCAGACTCAGCGTTCAATTAAAGGGAAGTAGTTCATGATTTTGAATGATAGTTGGGGTCTCTGAAATCCTTGTTCCAACCGTAGACATAAGGCTAGTGAGTAAAATATTGCTCTAACTTTTGTAACCGTGGCGGGTAACGCCTCTCGCGAGGAGTTGGCAGCTCTTCCAAAAGTAAATTCAAGTCTTGAAAACGTTTTCTCGGTAAGCCGTTCGGAATCGGCAAAAAATTTTAGGTTCCTTCCATTCCCTCACAAGGTATGGTTGAGCGAAAAGTGCTAGCACCGGGGCTCCTCCCTCTGTTGCTGCCATTCTATATTGTCACTAGCAAATTAAGGACCATTTTGGCTTCCTTGCATATCTCTTGTTAATTGTTCCTAAGTTTTTATTTTCATGACCCGGTAATTGTTAGCTTGCCGGACACAATCCAGTTCGAAACTTCAGCTTCCCTCTTAAGATTGGTGCAGTGGTAGTGTTGGCCTACGTGTCCAGTTTACGCATTCAATTCGAATCTCTCGCGGATATATTTTTTTCTTTCTGCCTCATAGTTTCATCTGAACTTCACCCTTGAGATTATAAGTGGAGCTACCTTTGACGTTATAAGTGGAGCTACCTTATTTCCTTCTACTGCCCCATAAATATGGCAGGTTGCCACTCCAAGTAGCACCACGGGCCGGAAAGTAATCTGAGGGCTCTAGCTTTTTATAAGACTCCCTCATTTTCATTCAAAAAACAAGTCTTAATCCTCCCACGGTGAAACGAATGATCCGCCGAAAGTCCGTTGTCGATCTGCATGAGAAGGCGAAGGATTTTTTCCTAGAGCATGTTCATCGCACATCCTTGACTTAAAAAAAGTCAGTTTTCTTACGCTTCCTCCACCAAAAACCCTTTACTGAGAACCTCAGACGAGCTCCCAATGTATTCCCCCATCTTCTCACTACGTTATGAAGGATGTTTTTCCATTTCAAGTGTTGCATGTTCATGTAGCTAAGTGATTAATCTTTTGCACCCTACTCCATAAAAATAGAATTCCCTTAAAGGATGATTTCTTTTCTCGCAATAAGTAAGACACTTTTATACAAAGGCGGGGTTTCTCTTAATCACGATTGAACTTAGGGCCCCCAAGTTGGACTACTTGCTGATTCGCTTAACTACCTTCATTAGAGTCCAACAAGCAAAGTCATCAGTCGTCCTGCTTGAGCTGACAAGTCACACACATACACACCGCCCAGTCTGACTATAAAAGCTATAGCCGTCGTCGACTTGCTGTTGGCCCTTTTTGCACCAAGGTGGATTGAATTTGTTGTTCATTCGCTTAAAAAGATGAAAATGACAGAAGAACGCGCCAAAAGCCATGTTTCGATATCGATTGCCCAAGTAACATAATTACCTCGCAGTGTGATTTTAAAATGAATATTGTATATCAGTCTGATAGAGGAGGGAGGGAAGGAAAGCCCCTAACTTATTGTAGATGTAGACTAAGACGCTATGTTTCATACAAATACCAGATCGGATATCCATGCTCTTGTCTGTACATACAACGTAATACAGCGACGACAGCGTGCAGCGAAAGTGAAGAGGAGGTGTCATGGAACATGCACCAAAAGGAGCATATTTCAGCGCCAGTAGTTAATGTACCATCTCCCACACATGCCTCCAGAACGATCCAAGAATAGACAATTCATTCCGCGCACAATTAATAAGTCCGAGACTTGCTAGGAAATTCGCATGAATTGGTGTATATAGCATTGCGGACAGCAGGTGTGCACGCAATCTTTATCTGATATCTAGCGAAAGAGATGCATTTCTTCTTTTAGGTTACGTTTATAAGTGGGGAACATAATGGTTGCTGGCTTGCCTTCGATTGCCCATCATTTTGGGGTCTTCAAATAGAAAATTTATTTCTGTTCACTTCAAAAACCAAGTTCTTCGCTTTGGTATGCTGAAGATGTTGCGGATTGTTGGAATTATACCAGACCACCACTCCCACCCCATCACTGAATATATATATTCGAATCTAACACGAGCAATAGCATTTTAATTTATGGAATTTAAATTGGATTTTCTTGTTTGGAACGCGTCAGTGGCTCCCGGCCCGGAGGACATTGAATGACTTATATTCACTTATGCTATAGGTAATAGTTTCTTTTTTTCTTGTGAAAAAGTAAAGGTATGCCGCTTCATGCAGGAGTTTTGGAGCTATGTATACGTATGAGAGAAGGGCGGCCAGAATTAATTGAAATATCGATGGTGAATAGCTTATCATCGTTTGATTGTCTGGCGAGATAATATTTCGAAGCGGCAGATTTAGAGGACGTATTTGAAGGCGGGCAATAATGGTTTGCAGAAAGATTACTCTAAGAATAGCATTTTTAATAGTAAAGGAGAATAGTGGGAGAAGATATAAGGTCCGTATATAAATTTATTCTTATCTATGATTTATCTAGGTCGTATCTTTAAGTGGCTGCAGTTTCAGCAATGGCGAATGTGATAGTCATGAATTAAGAAGGTAGAGCGGAGATTAATCTCTCAATCAGACACTTATGGTTGATAAGAGGTGAAGAGAGGTTTAAAAGGATTTTACTTTAACGGGATAACTTAAGCGTTTGGATAACTTTTAGTGGCATAGAAGTGCTTGGAGCAGCTCCTTGACTATGGAAAAGCATGAAATTCTAGTAATAAAAATGTTTTTTTTATACGTTCCAGATTAGATTAAATAGAGTCCTTACTGTTTAACATGAATCCTTGTCTCCAATACTCCAATATAGGCCAGTGCTTAAGAAACGCCTCGTGTGGATACTTTTTCAAGTAGGCATTTTGATGTCTTTTGAGTTTACTGGTTAAATGTTTCGATATATACGAGGGTAGTCCGTTAAGTACTTAGCCTACAAAAGAAAAACGAACATTTTGGAAAAGTGTTGATTTATTTTTCAATATAATCTCCTTTTAGTTCAATACACTTGACCCAGCGATGCTCCAACTTCTTTAATCCGTCTGAAAAATACGTTTTCTCGAGTTCTGCAAAGTAGGCCTCCGTGGCGGTGATGACCTCCTCACTCGACACAAATTTCTGTCCGGCAAGTGATTTTTCAAGTTTGGAAATAAAAAGAATTTGCACGGGGCCAAATCTGGAGAATACGGTGGATGGGGCAATAGTTCATAGCCCAACGCGACCAATTTAGCCGCGGCTCTGAAGTGGTCACACGGTTGCGTTTGTTGTCCGGAGTGAGCAAGCGCGGCACCCATCGCGCCGACATGCCCAAAATGTCATGCAGGATATGACCCACGCGGTCTTTCGAGATGCCTACTATCTCAGCTATCTCGCGCACCTTCAATCGGCGATCTGCCAATAAGAGATCGTGGATTTTTGTCACATTGTCCTCCGTGGTAGCCGTTTTCAGGGCATCTGGGCATGGCTCATCAAAAACCGACGTGCGACCGCGTTGAAACCCGTTGAACGGTCGCCATCAAAGGAGAAGAGTCATCGTACACAGCATCCAACCGCTCTTTGATTTCGCTGCGTGATTTCCCTTCCAAAAACAAGAATCGAATCACTGACCGATACTGCTCTTTCTCCATTTTTCTAAAATCCGCTGACACGTTTGCTTCCACGCACGCGGTTAAAACAAAACTACGAGTCCAATTTGGCTGAAATTTCGACAGTTGCCTTCTACAAAAATGTACTACACTGTAATAAGTTTCTCTTGCGATAGTGGCGCTATTGGGCGGAGAGGCTAAGTACTTATCGGACTGCCCTCGCTGGTCAGTGCTTAAGAAACGTCTCGTGTGAACACAGTTTCAAGTAGACATTTAAGTATCTTTTTAGTATCATGGTTTAATGTTTGGATGTATTTGTATAGGTCAGTGCTTCAGAAACACTTGGTGTGAGAACGGTTTTAAGTAGACGTTTTGGTTATTTTTCAATACACTTGTTAAACGTTTCGATATACAGGCCACTGCTTCAGAAACGAATCGTGTGAACACAGTTTTAAGTCTCTTTAAGGTGTCTTTTCAGTAGGTACTCTTGGTGTTTTTTTTCGATATGTAGATCAGTGTCTTATGAATGTTTAGTATGAACACATCTCAAAGTAGACATTTAGGTTTCTTGACTTAATGGTTCGATATAAAGTCCAGTTTTTAAGAAACACCTCGTGTGTACACAGCTTTAAGTGGCATATGTAAATGCTTAGTGTGAACACGGCTTAAAGGGGAGCGTATCGGAATCCCGCTTTTTAAAATCCCGTTTTTTCTGCTTGTCAGTAGCATCTTTGCAGCAATCATCAGTAGGTTCGTTCGTTGAACTTTACCCAGGGTTGACACAGGTTTTCTTGACAACCTTATGAGTTGTCGAAAAAGCCTGGGTTTTCCTCAAAAAACGCTTAGCCACAAAATCACCACACATCCCTGTCATTTGAATAAAAACACATGCCATTTGACAGCCCTCAAATCGCCACAGCAACCTAGGTCGAGTTGAGGGAAAATTAAGTCAACCCTAAGCTCAAAAAACAATAATTTTGACATTCAGGGCGACTTTAGGTTTCTCAAAAAACGCTTTGTGGCGATCCTAGGGCTTCAATGAACAAACCTATTATAAGCATCAAGCATAGTGGATGCAACCCAGTATATATTTTCCATGTCAAAATTGCCAACTGTTGACATTGCGCCATACGTTGAGTGTGGTAAGTTTATTATTCCCACTATTCTACACGGCTTGCAACCAGCCTTATGTGGCTCATGCTTTAGGCTTCGAGTTGCTATCGAGAAATATTTTCTATGAAATTTGTGCTGAGAAAAGTCAAATTAATTGTTCCCATGACAGACGTACATTGTTCTTTGAACTTTTCCACACATGGTGAGTTGAGTTTTTCCTTAGATGTCATTCTCAATCTGATGTTCCTGAATTTGTTTCTCTTTTAAGTGGACCGTTGCAAAACACATGAAAACAACCCCTTCGAGGAGTTCTTTTCATAGCTCATCTTACAAACAACACTCACCCATCAAATTGAACCACAATAACCATCCACCGCACTGAAATTGAAAAAGACATTTGACGTACAAGTACCTTCCTTAGATAACAACACTCTTGCAAACAAACATTCTCCCAGAGGCACTCCAAATGCAATGTATGTTCTGCACGCATCGATCATTACCATCAATCGACGCCTGTTCCCTATCAATATTCATCAATCTTCAAAAAATTAGTTGCATTCAATTCTGAAACGCACAATGTTGTTCCATGCTTGACATCCATCTAGTAAAACATGTGTAGTGTTTTGTCTGTGTAGTAGCACTTGAAGCCAGACAATTTGTACCTACTGCGCTCTGATGAATCCTTCTTTGGTGCAGTTGGCCTATTCTTCTTCTTTTTTTTTGTCTTTAGTTCTGAGAGCCGTTGAGATATGTAAATGACTTGATGGATAGATCAGACAGGCGGACAGATCGATTGATTTTCTTGGATGTATACTTAGAGGAAAATTAATTCATGATCATTGGCACGATCACATATTGTGTATCATTTTACTGACTGATGATCGGCTTTCAAAGAAGCACACTCGAGTTTTTTCTCTTCTTTTTGGTATGGAGACAATGAGAGGAATTCCTACGCGTGGGGCTTTTAGCCATTCAAAGTCAAATTAGCTGATGGAAATTGTAAATTTATGTAGGTACACCTAATGCCACTACATTTTTCTACACTTTATGACCTAAGCTTTTAAAAAGCGATTTGGTGATGGTTTTGATGGCTGTATGACAAAAGCAAATTGCTGTGAATTCGTTTCTGGGTCATTTCCCACATGACAAACAAGAAATTTATTTTTCAAAACAAATTGGTGATTGGGAATGTTTTTTCTCGGATTAAGCAATTAGTCATGTTTGAAAGCCTACCAGAAAGGTGTTGGGACTTAACATAGGAGTACAATGGGACAGGTTAAGTTATAGGGGATTAGATGTAGTTAAGAAAATAAGGTCTTAGGATTCATATGAAGTATGAGGTACCGTAACGCTGTGTGTTGAGACCTACACTGTTTAAAGAATTCGATCTGTGAATTGCTTTGAAAAATGTTTTGAATCGGGATTTGTTTTGAGATTAGCTTTGGGAAACTTAGTTTTTTTTTTAATGAATTGGAAGCTCACCTTGGCTTTCAAGATATTCTCGAATTTAGTAATTTAGTTGATTTTTAAGACTGCACTGTTTTTATGGCTCTTTTTTTTCAATACTGTGGTATTCGCAGTTCGACGTGTGAAATAAATGTTGTAAATTATTACTTGAACTGCTATATTTTATGAGTGAAATAGTTTTTAATGGGGATTCTTAGACTCACATTAGGCTACTGTTTCAATGGTTCTCGTTTAGTGATGGTAACTGACATTCAAACTCCGTCGGAGAAATTATTTTAATGAAAAACAGACAACTCTTGTTTTAATTTCCAACACGAAACTTTATGAAATTGGAATTACTTTGTGCAGGCAGGGTTCTTTTTAACAAAAGAACGCGCCCTAATTCAAAATCCCTGTACAAAACACCTCTCCTTCTTTGACTCCCATAGGATTAAAAGCTACGCTCCTTAATTTCAGCAATGCAATGTAAACATTTCTCCATGTCGACTAGACTGTGGTTTGGGGGTGAATAAAACACGTGTAACAACGAGACATGACGGATAGTAATAAATCTGTTTTGTGACAATAAAATGCCACCATAATTAAGAATGTGCTATCATTTAAGTAAATCACATTCATGTTAGCAGAGCTATTTCAGTAGCACGCTCTTAGCTGTTCAATAAAAAAAGAACTACCGCTCCTTTAAGTAATATTAATAAACTTTATTATGTGATGAAAACTATATTACTTTAATACCATGTGGGGCAAGGAATAGTTTAGATTTCGAAATAAAAAATTATGTAATTGGTTTTTAGAATTAATGATTCCGACCGAAGGGGGCATAAGTTCATTTGTAAAATAAACGCGCTGTCAGTTTTCTTTTTAAAGTAATTAATTGATTCAAATTTAAAGTTCTCTATCTATATAAAGTTCTCTAGGTTTGTTTCTCAGTGACAGTAGTTGTGTGAACTTTTTAAGAAAAGCTTCATGAGAACCAAAAAACTTACCCACAGAAGTGTGAGAATTTTTCTCATTGAAACAACTTTCCTTTTTAACATTTGCAACTTAAGTTCTTATTTATGAAGCAGTTTATTTCGAACGAGATTAAGCTGCGTATTTGCAAGATTTTCAGTGAAAGTGATTTCCAGTTGAACGATCTTCGGCAGGTTTCCTGGGGTACATTATGAATTATAACCAAACGATCACGTTTCTACGACAGTTTTGCTTCATGTAACTTTGAAAACGATTATCGTCTTCTAGAGTCCAAGTATGTAACTCTATTCTACCAACATTTAGTAGAACCAGAGAGTCAGCTACGCCGAGGTAGTGTCATTTTGTCCTCAATCTAAATTAGAGCGGAAACCCTCGTTGCCATTATTTGTCGGTTAGTGCCATGCTGAATGTACTCTTAAAACTGAATGTTTTTTGAGATCTTGGTTTGCCCTCAGCTCGCCCTGAAATAGCACTACGTTTTACTGAGGCGAGTTAAAGTAACAAACAAAGATTTCAAATGGCATGTATTTTTCGTCAATAGACAGGTGTGTAAAACTTGGTTGCTGAAGAATTAACAGAGGTATTTTATTTATAAACTAGCTGAGCCGCCCGGCGCGACGTTGCTCGGGTTTGTAGTTTTAAGGTCAAGTAACTTTAGTGTTCCCGTTCTCGTTCCTGTATCTGTTCCCGTGGGATTATAGGGATAAAATCTACGATTAGTTGTTGAGGGATTATGTGGCATCCCAGTGCTGAAAGAATTTTTGAAATCTGTCCAGTAGTTTCTATAAGTTTCCGTTCTCAATCACGTTCTTGTGGGAATTTGGGGATCAAACCTTGACAGGAACCATCTCTACCCTGAAAGTTTCAAAAAAATCCGTTGGGTGGTTTAGGATTCTCTACCGGACATACATACATACATACATACATCTTATTTTATATATATAGATATATGTGATGCTAAGGATGTGGTAAGAACACTTCTCCAAGTGTCAAGTGTCGATGCATTGGCCGCCCGATAAAGATAGCAATATCTAAGCTTAAGTCCAACCATGCTGTGGGTGCATACTTCTAAACTTCTTTCCTTCAAAGCAGCTGGAGATAATGATTTGATTAGATAAATGCAGCAACTCATTTGCAGATCTTGGTCGGAAGGAAGCATGTCCGACTAATTGAACCCGATCCTCAAGAAATGAGACCCTCTAAACTGCACGAACTACAAGAGCATTAGTCTCCTTCATTTCCTTCAAAATGTTGTCTGTCAAACTAAGCAAACGTCTCAAGTCGTTCGTCAACAACCTGGATTCGTCCTTATCAATGTACCTTTAGACCAGAAAAGTTCACCATCTCTCAAACTTCAAATCGACACTTACCGTATTTTAGCCCCTTTGCGTGAGATAATAATGTAGTGCTCCCGTTGCTCCATCTTGATCGAAAAATCTTACGGTTTAGATTGATAGCAAAAAGATTTGAGAGAACGTAACGTTACGACCTTTTTAACATCATTCTATCATTCGGCAAAACACACGTCAATACCTGAGGCACGGCTTCTCAAAAGTCATAAGTCATTGACATAATTGGAAGAACAAAGCGGGATAATTGTGCTGTACTTGTTAGCTTTGAGATGGAAGCCATTGGAAAAAGGACTATACCAAGCCAATTGTGAATACAAGAAAAAGCACTCAAGCACATGGACAAAGCATCACCATAGGTAAGATTAGGTTAAAGAGGCTGTTAGCTCGGCCACAATGGATCTAATGTACCCTTATCCTAGTGAAACCATTTCGAGCTTACAATGAAGCGGAAGAGACGCAGGCCGTCGATGTGAGTTAGATCACTAGGGTCATCAAAGAAATACGAACTTAGGTGTATCCTACGTTTATGAGCTAAAGCTTGGCATGAACAGAGAAGGTGGGAAATAGTTTTATCCTCCTACTCATCCATACAGCTTCTTCAAAAATCGTTTTCTTTTATGTAGAAGGGCAGAAGTGTTACGTTTCTGGCGAGCTCATCTGCTTTGCAGTTTCCTGGAATATCTCTCTATGCATCCAGCACAGGTGAATGTTAAACTGCACTGACATATCCCTGAGAAATGATCGGCAGTTGAGGGCTTGAATAGAGTGAGCATCACCATAGACAGCTTTGACTTTTAGGTAGTTAAAGGGTTTCTTATCTACCATCCGCTATAAATTCAGACAACGATGCAAACGCTAAAACCAAACAAGAAGTCTTTGTGGGCCTTAGAAAGCAATTGGGCAGCTAAGCCTTCATGCGATCCACTAAAGTTTCATTTCACTCTGTAAGACCCTCTTCATTCCGGGCCTTATGTATGGAGCAGAGGCATAGATTTTGACATTTGCAAATGAAAGCACTTTAGGACGTTTCAAGAGAAAAATTCTTCACCTAATCTTCAATACAATCTGTTTAAATGAGAGGTGAATTTAACTAAGCACTATATGTAGGTATACAGGCTTTCGATCTAATCAAGGTCTAACAACGGGGTCATACGTTGAGTGAATGGACAACAATGCTCTGACACGTAAGGTTTATGCATTTAAAGGGTCTTCCAAGCGAAAGCGAATTTGTATTTGCGACATCGACTAATCCGACTATCAAATTATGTTTACACTTTGATATATGAAAGAAGCCACACTGACGCAATACGAACACCTCATCGTTTCTAAACACTTACCTTTGTCGCGGCTGGTAAGATTCATGCTGCCAACAGCGTTTCTGCTATAGCTACTGCGATTCCTTTGGTTTGGGAGAAGTGGCAGAAACAGACAAGTGGTACCTCTAACAACTTTTCATGCAAATTTGGAAATAGATGGCTAGGGACCGAGCCGGCTACAGAAGCTTGCTCAATTTATGGCCTGATCCGACCTAGTCTGTAGCAACTTCCTAAAACAAACAAGAATTTAGGTAAGATATTGCTTGTGTTTTCTACCCTTTGATAGATTTTCGAATTCTTTTTGCCTGAGCAAAACATTTCTATAGTTTTTCATCGCTTCATTCAAAATATTTTTGTTTTGTGTAAAGATCATCTTCAGTAATAATATTAAACTGACGTTTGAAAGTGTACTGGTATTCCAGTGCAACCAAACCATGAAAATAATTGCTATGTGTGTTTGCACAAAGCAACGAATTATAACTAACGGAAGCAAAATAGAGCCTCTGTGTCAATTACTTACTTCATAAGCTGGTAAGTGTTTATTTTTCATGTTTTTACTGTTCCTAGACCAAAGCGTCCTAATTCAATTTTGCAACCTTATCTGTCAGCTGTCAACTTAAACGGACGTGGACTATCAAATATAGTTTTTACTCATTCTCGTAGCAATCTAATTCAATTAATAGAAGAATAACACTGTCTTTTCCTATTTCAAACTCATTGTCGCACCAAATTATAAAATCCAACCCAATTAGTCACAAACAAAATCCACTTCAAACAAAATGTCAATTCGGTTGCTATCAAAAGAAGAACCCTCTGCTCACACTATTATTTCATTCAGCGCAAATAACCAATTTCCTTTTTCAAAGCACCAAATAAAAAATATATCACATGTCTTTAACGTTTATTGACCTTCTGAATCAATGACTCGGTCAGTCACTCATCTTATATAAGCGCCATGATGATACCAATTATCATGTTTATGCCACCCACTATTCACACACAAGCAAATGCTTTATCGCCCCGAATGATTGTAGGTCCGTCGCTTTATCTGTTGAGTGCTTTTTTTGGCGATGTGACACTTTAAGTCAATTCGTTGTCAAAATACTGCCACTTTTTCCGTTCAATATGGAATATCACCACGAGCATGGGGTAAGTGCCTTTGTGTCTTTAACCGATGATATAATTTGCATTGAGGGTGCATGGAAGTGTAAAGCATTTTCACAGCACAGCTTTATTTTGTTTTCGTTTGGTGCTTCTCACTGTGCACAGTGTTCACGACGCGGCATACACCTCCGGCCTCTTGATTTTCCCACCACGGGTAATATTTGTTTATCTGTTATCTGGGTGCAAAATGAAGCAGCACAGCAAAAACAGAGGCGAACCGAGGTAAATACTAAGCCAGAAAGGCACTGACCTAACCCAACACTGCTCGCATTGAGTGTGCCTGCGTTTTATATTTTCGAACATTAAAATACAACAAAAACCCCAGTGAAAATAATGAGTACCTAGCAATATCTAAGCTAAGACCAACAGACTTTGCTTCTTTTTTTATTTATTTATTTCATAAGGTAGGTTCGTGGTGGTTTGACAACAAGTAGAGCATGATAGACTGTTGCACACCTCTATGCCGTTGTTCATCCCTAATTGTCAGTTGACAGAGCTAATAGCAAGTGTGCAATCGACGACACGCTTATGTCATCGAAGAGTTTTTTTTTGTCTCTTGAATTCTGTTATCGATTGTGTTTTAGTGGGAAAAACGTCGTCGAGGTTGTTTCTATTGCAAGGGTTTGAAAAGGGGGGTGTCTGTGTGAAGGGGTTGGAGTCTGGCGATGGGAAGAAGGGGTGTATATGGAAGGCGTTGTATGGGGTGTACCTACTGTGCAGATTTATTGAATGAAATCAATGCGCTTTGATTTCAGTGTGTGTGGTCATAGAATATGCCACTTGATTGTCAGCCAGTTTGTTTTGTATATGATATGATGAGAGATGTAGGTACACAATCAGACTGGCGCCGACATTGTGTCGGAGCTGATTAGAGAGCAAAATATCGAAGCAATTGTTTCAGTTTATAGACGAGCCAATAAATAATACGGTGTGCGATAGATATAATGTTGCTTGTGGGAAATCATTTTTGTTTTTGGTTTATTGGTGAAAATTTGTTTGACTCAAGATGCAAAACTTAAACATCGTTCACATACTACATACCGCCAGCAGCGGCGATGTAAAAGTAAAGTGTGTGAATGTGTGGTCAAATGGTTGTCACATTTTGCTACCGTTTGGCGCCAGCTTTGTTCTTTGTGGTTACCAACAAACGAAAAAAAAAAAAAAAAAAATTGATTGCAATTAGGTTGGCGAGGATGTAAAGTGCTATCTAATTTCGGTTGAGTTTTTTCTTTCTCGATGTATTATTAGAAAATACAGAGTATGCGGTTAGCTTGGGTGTTAGTTATGTCTTATGTCGTTTGTAGTCTAATGTAGGGCTTCTGTGAGTTATTGGCGCCAGAAGTGTGAGGGAATTAAGCAATACCATTTTGTCTTTCGATTTGTTTGTTCGTAAGAAGTGTGCTGATAAACACCTGGAGACTGACAGTGACAGGTTAGGCAACATTTTTGCTAGTATCGGTTGACAGTTCTGCAAAGTCAATCAAGACAAATGGCCAGGATTACTTGACTTGATTCTTAAAGTTAATCGTTTTCAGGACAAAGAGGCATACCGCATACAGCAAACTGCGTAAGAATAGAAAAGAATTACTGAGTCACTGAGTTGCATCATGAACTCTGTACCAAATATGTACTAGAATCAGAAAGTCAATTGCGGCAAGGTAGTGTCATTTGATAAAGAACATGGATTACTTGAATTAACTCTTTAAGTCAATACTACTCTGGACAATCATTCATACATAAGAATTGAAAAGAATTACTTAGTCACCCTGTTGCACAGGGTAGAACTAGAGAGTCAACTGCGGCAATGTACTAACTAGAGCGAAAGCCCTAGTCGCCATTTTTTTTGCGGCGCGGCGCCGCGCCGGCGGTTGAATTTGAAAAAGTGAATGTTTTTTTCGGTATAATAAACATTTTAAACTGAAAATTAGGCTTAAAAAAGGCGAAAACTCAATTGTAGCCGGCTATATCCGACAATTCGTATAGTACGCTATTTCTGATTTAACATCAAAAAGAATCTGAGAATGTTTTAGGGGTGCGAGTTGACTCTCTGTATTGTCTTCTCTATGCTTTGTACGCTACGTTGCACTGTAACAACTTGAATTGGAAATGTCTTGTGTGAATATTGTCAAATTTCTTAATTGCGCAAATATTTTTCTATCGTAATGGCCCACCGTTTAGAGAACTTTACAAATTATTGTGAATAGGCAAGGGATAAGCTTCCTCTACTTGGTGAGCTGGCTCGAGAGTGAATTTTCGAACGATTTTTATTTTAACACTGCACAACCATTGCATTGAACTCATATTATTATCTGTCACTTTTTAGCTTAGCTTGTTGGGAATATCGTCTTCTGTAAGCTATTTAAGGTTCGAAAAGTTATTTGCTGTCACTCTCCGTTCGGAAGTGTCCAAAGGGTCTGTTCTTATATTCACTAAGTGAACCATTTGTTTTAATCTTTAACTTCTAGACATCTGTCAATTTCGACAAAACTGTGAAATGTCAAAGTAAAAGAAGTAACTTCAATGGCTGATGTTAGACAAAAAACTGAACTGGGCCCCTTTACATACGAGAAAGATACAAAAAAGCCATGATACACCCCTTGATCTCTATGTTCAAGAATCGGCAGCAAACAGCTCACTTATAGACTAAATCAGTGTAATGTCTGGAAAACCAGCCAAACAGGACATGCACAGATCTTATCACGATACGCAGACAAGAAAATCTGCAAGGATTACATAACTCCATACCTGGTCTTTAAAAAATCCTTCTCAATCAGCTTCACCAGTAGACAGGATTGGGAGAATGACACACCTTATACGAACGAGACGTATACATACATATATCAATTTATACAGACGGGTCGAAAATGGAAGTGCAGTTTTCTTTTCAGAAAGCCTGAACATAACCAGTTCCTTCAACTTCCAAATCACAGCAGTATCCTCCAAGCCGAGATCTTGGCAATTACAAACGCTGCAAAAAAGATGTCCATTATGGCGCTTTCACATGCTGACATCACTTTTTTCATTGATAGCCAAGCAGCAATAAAAGCGATTTCTGCCACTCTTGTCAAATCAAAGCTTGTTTCTTGCTGTCGCGAAGAGCTAAGGGATCTTGGCACACAGCATAACGTTAGACTCTGCTGGGTTCCCGGTCACAATGGCATACCGGGAAACGAAAAAGCGGCGGAATTAGCGAGGAAAGGCTCATCACTTGACCCTTCTCTCATTGATCAATCAATCAGGGACCCATCCTGTGAAATTAAGCAGATCATTGGTAACAAAATAATGCGAAAATATAATGAAAGATGGGAATGCCTTTTGTATGGCCAGAATACGATAAGATCGGATCTGGAAAGCTACTATCCTTCAATAGGCCTACATTAACTTACTACCACAAAGAGAAAATGGGTCTTTGCACAAATCACTTGTGCAGAGGATGCAATGACGAAGATGAACATGAGGATACCACTCACTTCCTATGTAACTGCCCAGCAATCTGCCACACCAAGAAAACATTTCTAGGCAATTACTTCTTCAACGAACAAGAAGAATTATTATCAGACACTCCAAGA
Organism: Melanostoma scalare; assembly: GCA_949752695.1. Taxonomy (NCBI): domain Eukaryota; kingdom Metazoa; phylum Arthropoda; class Insecta; order Diptera; family Syrphidae; genus Melanostoma; species Melanostoma scalare. Next base: position 150,429,204 of record OX456986.1, read on the forward strand.
AACAGCCTGTTGAACTTCATTAAGGCCACAATATGGTTAAATTTACCAACCATAAACTCATAGTTTTTTTTAGGACGTTACAATACTACAGGGTATCACATTGGATCTACATTGATCTAAGTGTGGCGGATATTAAATCAACCGTCAGCCCATTCTACCTAACCTAACCTAACTTCAATGGTTTCCTCACTTTCATAAAGCGGAAGTCTACAAACATTAAACAGTTCTGTATACTAAGTTACCTGAACGGGTTGATCGCAAGAGTTTACAGAGAGCAACCATTTTGCTACAAGCTTAATTCATCCAGGAACTCTCGTCGCCATTTTGTTTTTGTCGGTTGGTGTGAAATCAATTTAAAAAATATGAACATTTATTTGGTATTTTTGGGCTTGTCACAGTGGAGACTGTGGAAGACTTCATTCAAAATTGTGGTTATTGACATTATTTTGCCATCAAAAAGAAAACTTTACGTAAAAATGTGGAAATAATGAAACCCAATTGTATCCGAATCTAACATTTAGTTCAAATAAAATGTCTTCTAAGCCAAAGGGGTTCGATTTTGGAGTTGCGGGAGCGGCAGAAGCGCTGTTGACAGGATTTCTGCCACCGCGACCATTTCAAATGTATAAAAACGTAGTAGAGTAGATTATGGAAAAGGTCAACTCGTACCTTTTTTGCCTGAAACACTCTCAAATTTTTTCTGTGGTGAAGTAAAAGAGAGCGTCTTATTTGAGTTAACGGCTATATCCGGCTGCAATTGAGTTTTATTATTTCCACTTTTTCAATGCAGTTTTCACTTAGAAGGCAAATAATTTTTACCAATGCATTTTCAAATAAAACTTTCGACACTCTGCACTTTAACAACACATTCACTTTTTAAATTGATTTCTAACGAACTGACAAAAAAAAAATAGTGATAATAAGGATTCCCGGCCTGTGTTATCTACTCTGTATATGAGTTCAAAAAATACATATTCACCTCTATGTAATTGCTGAAATGAGATTAGGTATCTAATTTTCAAGCTAAATGATGCTGAGGACAAATTAACTCAAGTTCATTAAAAGAACTTATAAGACTTTTCAAGAGACAAGAGAAGAAAGAAGTAGAAAATTCATTGAAGCATTTCCTCGGGGGAATTTTCGCTTGACGTAAGATATATTTGAAGGTAGATAGCAGCCTTAGACTAGTGGAGCTTTGCTGATTTTTATCGAAATTGTGCAAAAAGTTTTCCTTCAGCTTGAAAACTGTGTCCTTTAACTACCAGCATGCATCTTATTTACGAGAATTTTGAACAGCTTATTCAGAATCAATGATGAAAAGAAGAAGCTTAAGTTTTTATATGGCCACTGCTAAATTTATTACTTTCGTATTGACTCTGCTGAACTTTAATTTGAAATGGCAGTTGCAAAAATGTCAACAATACACAGCAAAGATCATAAATGATGGTCCTTGAAGCGTCTATAAGACACGTTCTTATCTTTATGGTTGGACCAAAAAGACTTCTGTTGCAAGTTATTGTTTAAAATCAAACGTAAACCCAATTACTCACCAAAGTGTATTAAAGCACGAAAAAAACAACAAAGCAAACTCGTGTCATTAAACAGCAAAAGAAAAAACAATCAACGAGATTTCTCTTTAGTTGTGGTTACACTTAATCTTGAGATTTATTTTTAGAAAGGGTTTCTTATTTACTACACAAGTAAGAGAAAAATAAACCTACCATCACTGAAGAGGCCTTGCCAATGCTTTTAACCTTAATTATTGCTCCAGTTTCTCCTTGTAAAAAAAGCAACGTTACACCACACACCACACTGTTGATGTGTCTGTCTGATTGCGTGACACAAGGTCGACCATGTAGCGATCATTTAATATTTAAATTTTACGATAAATCATCGGTTATGGCCACCTACATTTTGCCACTTTGGCAAAGTGTAAAATTCTATACCCAAATATGGTCTTCTATGCTGAGGTGAGTTTGTCTACCGTTTTTCCACTCGATTGGATCCACGGTCAAAGACAACGCGTCGTCAATGCTAAAAGTCTCGTTCTTACGTCGAATTAGTTTAGCGATCAATCTGACTGCGATTCACCGACCGCTCCCAACATACAAGGATTCGGCCTTGTACAGCCGGGAGCTCTGTTTTGTATCCAATGATTCGCTAGTGTTCAATTTGGCGCCTTGCTATGAAAAAATATCCCACCAAAGCACACGATTATCTGTCATCACAATCTGACAAACAAGACTGTCTTGTCGTCTGGCTCAATGGATGTGTTGTTCGCGCCAAGTTGTAACACAGTTCAAATTACTCCAGCGAGGATTATCAAACAAAACAAACTATCGAGTAGGAAATTAACGCTTACGGCGTGCGAGGGTTCGTTTAACATATTCCACGACCTTATCAAGTGGCAGCAATCTGATGGCTGCTGTGATATTTTAAATGCTGCAGCATCATCATCCTGCTTAGCGGTAAGTGACGAAAGTTGCTCATGCAAATTACCCGAACATGTAATATGCAAATTTATAACTGATTCCTTGCGGATGTTCGGGTTCGGACTCTGAACGTCTTTTTGTTTGAATCAAATTAAACAGAAGGAAGGTGTATAAATATTTACATAGTTGTATAGTGTGTCTGCGTTAACCCGACCCACAAGACGGAGGCAAGAATAATTTCAACAGTGAAAGTGAACGTGAGGAACTTCTTCTGGCCCAATTTGTTTAAATCTAATTATTATATTGGCAGCACTTACTTCCAGTGCCCGTTGCAACACTACTATAGCAACGGTTCAATCACACCATTCAAATAGCTTTGGACTGGGCGATTTGGAGGCCATGTTCATTGCACCGTTTCGCCAGCCGGTGAGGATGTGGGCGAGCTGTGAGTGCGATTTAAATGAATGCGATTTGTCACCAACTGGCAACGATTATTGAACTTTGCTGGCACACAGTGGCTGACATTTCCCACATAATGTAGCAACTTATTTTTTGTGCGTATTAGAGCGAAACTAAGGGAAAATTATGTGTTTACGTTTTATAGGTTAGGTTCCTCTGCATCATCGAGCAGATGGGTATTGGGTTTATATTTTTTAAGCAGATTGAGCACCTACTGACTTTTCTATTGTAAACTTTGTGGTGGAAGTTGCATGGCACAAAAAAGAAATCGATTAGTGGGTGCAATGTGACAGATGACAGTTATAACTGAAGAGAGAGTTGAATGGAATAAAAGAAGAGGAGCATAATAAAGAGGAAAAAGTACACATTCACCTATAAAACAAAATGTCTGTTACTCGCTCAACAAGAAACAGCATTATTTAAAACTTGAAAGCACTTGACTATTGACATCGCATGTTTGCTGCCACGTGTAAACACTTCTAAACAGTCTTTAAAGCGCATTCACACGGGACAAACTAGTCTTATTTTTAACCCTCAAACTACATATAATCTTTTCTATACAAGCACTTTGATACTATTGCATCTGTCATGTATCATGTAAGTCCTGTTCTACTTTGATTTTGACATAAACAGTTTGTCTTTTCAAAAACAGTTTGTTCTTTCAATTCCCTTTCATTGAACATACTTAACCTTTTCCCTTGATGTTTGCTATTTCAGACTCCTCAGCTTCTTTACAAAACGTCAAAAAAACCTAAAGTGACGTTTCTTGAAGTGATCCAGGATCAAAGCCAACATTTGACAGATTTGTTTCAGAGAACAAATATTTTCAATTAAATTAAAACCCAGAACCTCCCAGAGTAAAAAGTCCATCAAAGAAGTGCCTTTGAGAGTGCATCTCTCTAACATCCAGGAAGCAGTTCACTTCGAATGCGTGTCAAAATAAATTTTCTGTTATTCAATTTCCAAATCAATTCATAAATCAATGACGTTCGTATGCACGCAAAAGACAAAAATCAAAACAAAACAATAAACAAACTGCCGCAGATCCTAGTGCGCTGATCATGAAGGTCATTAACTTCTCACACGCAATTTTATGCTTCTGCGCTGCTTTATGGTGCAGCCATCAACTGACCAAGAAGAGGCCTCTTCGATAAATCATAGAAACAAACATCTATCGAAGACACATCATCTTCAATTATTAATAACTCCCCGGATGAGTTCTTGTGTGTGAGAGAAGCTTTGCCTAGCTGTTTTTGCTTAGACAGTCAGACACTTTCGAACGCCACTCTAAGACCGCGCGCCAATATACCAAATGCATAAACCAAGCCATGTGCATAACGCGTCCGTCGCAGGCTCACTGGGGTGGAAATTTGATGAATTGCAGGGTCGTACGAGCAAATTCCGACCATCAGGCTTCCCCCGATAGAAGAGCCCAATGCACCAAGCACCAACTTCGCCTCTGCATCTCACTAATTGAATTGATTATTGATTGAATTTGTTGAATGTTGATTTGTTGCAATAAATGTTGTGTCTTTTAAAGCGGCATATGCCATAAGGAAAACACTCTGAAAAAGAACCTATTAATAGGTTTAGAAAGATGCTCTACCTCTTCCGCGTGTATGTATATTCAAACATGGCTATGTCTATTAAAAAAAAAGAAGTGCATGCAACGTAGGACCTCACTCCAGAGCGAGCGTAAATTAACCAGGAGATTCAATTTAAAAGAGATTCATCTTTCCAGCCCGGCGGTTGGTCCTATTGATTTATAGTTCAACTTGCGTACATAGCGCTGTTCATGGAGTATATCCTTGGGGCGGTTAATTATTTGTTTATTTAGTTTTTATTTAAATCATGAAAACTTCGTGTGTGCACACGGTAGTCAAGATTCATGATTGACCGGATCCACCATGGAGATGGTTTGTTTTCAGCTTTATATTTTTTTTTGTTTTTTCATCCGTTATTCGATTAAGTTGTTGTTACGCTTAAGACGTTGCGGGAGAAAATATACAAAGGGAGAGTGTATGAAGTGATGTGTATAATCATTACGGAGACTACCTCTGTGATAGAATTTCAATTCAATGAAAACAAACATAAATGGAATGAATTATGGACTAGCTGTTGGGTAAGATGTGGATCATTCGTTTAGAAATTAAATAAGGGCCACTTCTAATATTTGATTGTAAACAATTTATAGTGCCATGGATTTCGCAACCTTGTTATGATTACGAAAAGGCTTTTGTTTGAAGCTTTTGAACAAATGGCTGGCGTGTTGTGAGATGGTTAACCTATTGAAGAAACGTTTTTTAACTCCGGAAAACACTTTCGTTGCAGAAAACAATAATTTTTTTATGAAATTTTGTTCTTAGGATGTCGATAGATCAGCTTTTTTACTTTGCTGAATAGCTGAATCTAAGTTCTTTCTGAATCAATCAGTACCTAGTGTTGATAGAGGAAGTATATTGGACTAAAATCTTATTTTTTAAAGTCTACCTGCTTCTTGCTAAATGGCTTTCGACATTTTGTCCGAAAAGTATGTTGCTATGAGCACAAACTTTCAAAATTTGTCTATTTTTTGTCCCTACTGCATGAAGCTGTCTGTTTTCGACGTGTTTTTTCATCTAGCGAATACGTTCTCTGTGCAGTATGACAGCATAGTTCAGTTTTAAATTAATTTTTTTATTTTTTATCACTTATAACTACTTACTTGCTAACAAAAATGTTTAAACTAGCTAACATAATAACTTAATTAACTTACCGACACTAGGCGGGTACTCTAAATTACTCAATAACTTAATTTTAATGCCTCTCGGCCTAAAGATATCGTATATATTTCAAATTATAACTAATATTAACCCTAAGAAAATTTAAAAAACTTAGTTATTTTGAGCAGTTTTTTGGTTTTTCTTAAAACTACTTAAAATTAATTAAAAATAATTAAAACTAGAACAGCCACAGTAGCTTTTTTTAAATTTTTTTTTTCTTTCTATTTTTTTGGGGTTTTCGATGCCGCTTTTAATTTTTTAATATTTTTTTTTGGTTTTATTAATTATTTTTACAATTTTTTTTTCATTTTTGATGCCGCTTTATTTTTATATTTTTTTTTTTGGATTTTTGTGTTTTTTACTTTTTTTTTTGTTTATTTTTAATTTTTTTTTTGGTTGCCAATGTGCCCACCCCCTACCCTAAGACTTACACTCTAAACCTTTGCAAGCCAGCCATTGGCGACTCGCTTTCATAAACATTTTCAATATGTTGCTCTGACAACCACCAGAATAATTTTGACGTTTTAATAACATCCCGTCTATCGCGAACAGAGACCGCCCTACTGAACCGAAGGAGTTCTTCAACTTCTCCACCTACTGCGGCGACGTCTCGGTTGTAAAGGAGCCGTTATTCCACGGACTTACAGCAGACGTGGTAGATTAGCGGAACCGCCAACCTATCCTGAATCAGCCCTACCATATCAAAATAGTGGAAAGACTCCGGTGGGACAAATCCAGTAAAGCGTGTTCTTTCCATATACTCTCTGTTTGGGTAATAAGCCCCAAAAATCAGGTCATTCTGATTCTGTTTATTTGAGCCCCGTTGTAAAGGACCCCATTAGGATAATATTTTCTGTACTCCGACTCTGGTATTCTGTGCAATCCAAGACAGGTACTCAGACACTATCTCTCAAACACCCGAATCTTTTCCATTTGAGACGCTGCGCTGTAACATTGAACCACACGGGGCACCCATAGACAATCATTTACCTTATGAGGGCCATGTAGCAAATCACCTTCACTCTGCTGTCAAGTTGTCTGCTGTGAAACAGTCGCCTTGTCAGAGCAAAAGCTCCTCTAGCCCTGGCCAGAGCCGCATCCATATGTTTGTTAAAATATAGATACTGATCTAGCCAGATGCCGAGGTACTTGACTACTACTTTGTTTGGCAGTGGGTGGCCATGTAGATCAACGATCACCAGCTTTCGCTAGTTCTTTCTCGTATCCCATGAGGCCCGAGCCAACGAGGTTCCAAACACAATTGTTTCCGATTTCTGAAAGTTGATTTTCCAGTCATCTCAATATTGCTGAATCTTATCGAAGTCACATTGCAAGAGACCTCTGATGTCTTCAGTCTTTGGACCTGTTCTGTACGCGATTAGGTTATCGGCGTACGCTATAGCATGGTGAAGGGAACCAATTAGATCGCCGGTGAAAATGCTAAACAAAATAGGCGAATTCACCGCCCCCTGTTGTAGACCGTTCTGTATTTTAAAAGTTCTGGTAGAAGTTATATTGCAACTTTTCACAACAAACGTTCTACCATGAAGCATGTCATTCAGAATATATAGCAGTGGCTTACTCATGCCGTACCTGATCAACTTATAGAAAAGACCGTCTAACCAAACGGTATCGAATGCCTTCTTCAAGTCAACCAGACATGCACCCGTACACTGCTTTTTAGCTTTGTTTCATTGAATATCAGATACTAGTTTAGACGCGGCGTTTATGGTATCATGACCCGCCTTAAAACCGAACTGATTTTCTGGAATAATATGTTTGTCCTCAGCCCATGTGGACAGAGCTCTATTAAGAACTTTATCGAATACTTTGCTGATACTCGGAAGAAGCCTAATTGACCGGAGATTTGCTGGATTGGAACCATTCTTCCCTTTTTTAAGGAGAGGATGGACAACTGCCGTCTTCAAACGCACTGGATAGATAGTATGCATTATTCAGCGCATTGTTGAACAACGTGGTGTATATGTCCACCGCTTCCGAAGGGAGGTTTCGCAGCACAACATTGGGTATGCCGTCGACTCCTGCTGACTTCTTTTTCCTTAGTATGACAGCATACAAAAATGACAGATGGCAGCTTCGTCGCACCATCCGGTGAAGCTGCCCCGGTGCAACCCGGGACAGTATCGATTTTTTATGGCTCTGGGGAACAGATGAGAGTTAATTTGAGCAATAGCACGAGTACTGTTAAATTAAAGGAATTTGCTTATAGAGATTTGCGACATAAAGAAATCTGACAAGAAAAGTCTAGGACACGGTCAGCACTCAGAGGCAAAATTAAAACAAAATTGAGAGCTGAGCGGCATCTTTCGCCCGCATTTTGTTCTAATTTTGCCGCTTTGTCTAAGAAGATGAAGTCGCACGATCTCGGAAGCCACATCACCATGCTTTAAAATCCACGGTGTAGAGTGGCCATTGTGGCACCAGGTGTCTGGAACACAGCGCAGTCTGTTGAAACCCACATGTCGTTCATAACCTTGTTTAGCATTTAAGAGTTAGTAAGGGCGGATCGATTTTGCTCTCACACTTCTGCTTCGACCCCATTTCGAGAATTTTGAATTTCCTTTGACATTCTGACTTTGTTTATGTTTTTTCTATGGCCAAGGAGAGCAAAAATTAAGCCAACTTCCTACTTTGAGTTGGAGTCACGTTACGTTGTCTTATGTCTTGTACACGAACCAACGTAACATAGTGGTCATAGCGATATTGTGATAGGATTTACTGATTTTCCATGACTAAACACATAAACGTCAGGCAAAACCGAAGTTAAAGCGGAATTGTGATTCAGGCATATGTATTTCCAGTTGGACCACCTCGTGTCAAATTGCACAGTCCTTGATAAGAAAATGTTGATTCTTGACGCCAACGTTGAATTAAAAATGAGTCCCGTCACACGTCAAACAAAATTGCTTCTTTAATTTTTATCATTCGCATGTGTTGCCTTACACTGTAACTGAAGATGGAAATTAGTTCTTACCTTAGTGTCTGAAAAATAAAAACCACAAATACAGCAACATGGTCACTATAAGCTGTCGAAATCCATCCGAACCATTTGAAAACCATTGGTCTTGTTTGGTGCAGACAGACAGTTGCTTTAAAATGGATCTACGTGAGTTTATGTGCTTTGAGTCTTGTTTGAGGATTGCAGCTCCTTTTTACTTTAAGGGTTCTCCCAAACCAAAGCGTTTTTGTTTTTCGCCCGCGATAACTACAAATGCACGAAAACGCTGCGTTGTTTTGATCGCGCCATTTGGGGTATTGTCATATTTTTTTGCATTACTTAATTGACAACTAAATTTGCCGCTGCCGTGACTGCGATGTCGCCTTGATTTGTGAGATCTTTCAAGGTTCATCCAAACTAAAGCGGGTTTCCAGTTGCGGTAGCGACAAATCAAATTATGTTATCATTGTGCTATGTGAGAGTGCCCGCACTTGAGTGACAAGAATGCCGATATATTTGCAGTTGTCGCGATGACGAAAATCCTGTAAACAGCGCTTCTACCACTGCTGGAAAAACGGAAAACGGAAAGCTATGAAAGTGTAGTCGGTTCACTGATCAGTGCTCATATAATTTGACAAACATTGGCACATTTTCGGCAGGCTGCCAAAATTTACAGGCAGAATTTTGACCTACTGTAAACGCTACTCATTTGTCATCAGTGTAAATGACACATAACATTCTTTATCCCAAACAGAATATTCGCTGACATGCTTCCTCCCAACAGAAAAACCCACTTGAAATCGATCGTTTGTTTTTAAATGCAAATACAAACAATTTAAAAACGAATCATCTGGCTAAATATCAATTTAGAAAATATTTATTTGCACTTCAGAAAGACCTTGACACACAAGAAGACACAAAACGAATCGTAATCACCTCTTAATCTGTTTTATAATCGTTTTGTTTGGCCGATCGATGTAGTGCGGGTAACATCTCTCATAATATCTAGAGATAAAATCGCTGGACATGAATAACCATCAGCATAGCTTCAGCCTACAGGTAGAAATAGAGAGGCGCTCCGTGTTTGCCATTCGCACTTGTATAGCATTTTATTGTTCATTTGTGGTATCTTTTACATTGTATCTACTATTTGTACACCCTGAAGTACCCTTCTTCAAAGTAATAACACATTTTGCTGAATGATACTGCGAGAGGTAAGCAAAAGCAACCATATCCACATCATGTGTAAACATACTTCTGGAAGTAGGTAGCCGTAGCCCATACCCAGTCCACTACACTCACTCACTGGCACGCACGCTAAAAAAGGTGTTGTGTAGACATGAATTTACAATAGGAGTTTTTATTTCTTTTGAAAAAACAACGTCGAAGTGGGAACAGATGAAGACGAAAATGGTTCACTTCAGGCGATATTTCTTTTTTCCTTTCTTTTTTTGTATAATCGGATTTTATAAATATTTGACTTTAATTCTTTTCTTGTTCGGTCGGCCTCTTCTTTAGACTCACTGGGGATTTTAAACAAATACAATCACTTGGGACTTTTTCGGAAGTGATTTCCATAATTTAATTTTTTTTCCTTTTGACTATTTCCCATCAGCTTTCGATGGTGATGCATGTGAATGAGATTTCTGTCTTTTGTGGCATACCAGACGAAAAAGGTAGGTAGCTTTTTGTACTTTATGACTATGAGAATGTTGTTTATCTATATGAGGAGGCAAAGCACGTTCAATAGAGAGATAGAATTTGACAAATCACCCAATGGTTGTTTTCTAGACGCCACTTTTGTTGCGTGCATATCAAAATGAGAAAAAGATGCAGCCAGAGCAGTTTATCTATCGTTTAAGGAAGAAGATTGTTATTTCCTGCTCGTGGATGATTGTGTTGACATCTTTATTTTGTTGTGAAACAGAAAAAAGTTGATCTTTTTGTTTGAACGTGTATAAGATTTACTTCACACTTAAAGTTTGTTTCCTTTTATAGTCCATGTTAAGGCTTTTTATGGTTTTTCACTTTTTTTTAGAAGCTTTGAACTTTCAATGGCAAAGAAATGCCGATCGAATGTTTGCCGTTGAAGTAATTTATATTGTTAGTTGACGTTTGATCGACTGATTCTTGAACATGTTCCTTATATAGAAATGTTTGAGATTAGAGCGAAATCGCTTAAGAAGTTATAGGAATGGGTTTGTTAAAAGAGGCAACGTAAACCAATGTCGGGTGAAATGTCAAAAACATGTAAATATGTGACATATATTTGACATTTCAACATTTATTGAGACAATTAACTTCCGATTCCTAGCTCTCCACTTCGTTCAAATTTGTAACACAGCTTGATATCCGTGATCTTGCTGTCATTTCCAGCTTTGTCGTGTTTAGCATTCTATTTAGCCTACAAATACCGCGCTTCCACGAAAATTGAATCACACTTGAACTCGAATTAGTGTCAGCCTATACCTAGATTGAACCGAAACGGGATTTCTCGATTAGACAACTCGATTTTGCTATACCAGCTGGATCGAACCGAAACTATACATGAATCTTATGCCACCGATCACTTAATCCAGTTTATCTAATAGTAAAAGTATCATTCCGATTCATTGATTACTCGATTCGCTAGTGGAAAGGGGTAAAAAACTCTGATAGCTCTACGACTGCCTTTAGTTATTAAATGTGGCTCAGCGTTAAATTATTCGAATAATGGTGCGTTCACGATCTGAGACCGCCCTACTGAACCGGAGGACCTCTTAAACGTCTCCGCCTACCGCGGCGACATCTCGGTTGTAAAGGAGCCGTCGTTCCACGGAGTTACGGCAGACGTGGTAGATTAGCGGAACCGCCAATCTATCCTGAATCAAACCTTTCATGTCAAATTAAAGGAAAGCCTCCGGTGGGACAAATCCACTGAAACGTGTTCTCTCCATTTATTCTATGTTAGGGTAGTAAGCCCCAAATATCAGGCCATTGTTCGACGAAATCGCTTTTGCAGTATGACCACGAGTCAGTTTTATTAAGAAGCTGTCGATTCTGTTTATTTGAGCCCCGTTTTAAAGGACCCCATTAGGATAATATTTTCTGTACTCCGACTCTGGTGTTCTGTGCAATCCAAGACAGGTACTCAGACACTATCTCTCAAACACTCGAATCTTTTCCATCTGAGACGCTGTAACGTTGAACCACACGGGGCACCCATAGACAAACAGATTGTTAAGCTTTCAATGCGGTTTATTTTGATGAGCGAATATTCCTCTGTTTACTGAATTTGAGATGGAAAAAATAGGCAAGACCTTCACATTGGTTTTTTTGCCTACTCGATATCTCGCTTTATGTTTGACCGATGAGCCTGGTATGAAGATCTGTCTGACGAGGTCTTTAATAATAAATTAAATCAAAGTGTTTTAATTGAAAAGTAAATTGAAAGTTGATTTTGTGACACGTCCACAATGAAGACTCTTAAAACTGACGTCCCAGCTGGTTCCATGCTTGGACCAATGTTATTTTGATTTCTTACGTTGAATGTTTTCTGTTCATGGTATGAACATTGTACTACAAATCAAATATGGACTACTCCCTAATCATGGTATATGGAGACTCTGTCGGTGGCTTTGTGTAAAGGTCAATTAATATCAGCTGTTAACGCTCTCCCATATCAATGCGGCAGTAGATTTCTGTCATAATTTCAAGTGTATGGCACTCTCATAAAGCGCTGTAAAAATATAATTTGACAGCTACATTTGTCCACACTGCAACTGGAAAGTTGCGTTAGTTCGGGTGAATCTTAAGAGTTGACAGGTTCCGTTCGGATGTCGATGCTGATGTTATTGCTCGAGGCGTTAGCATGTCTGCTAGTTACGTGGGATCTTAAAAGTCTAATCCTAAAGTTTTTGTTATTTTTCAAGGGTATCGCCTTTCGCGAGGAACTCGCAAGTCACCGGAAAGTAATTGCAGCGTCATGAAATGCGCTTTATAACTTAGGCGTTCGGATTTGGCATAAAATTATTGGTCCGTGAAATGCTTTAGACTCCGAGATTCACTCAGCTTTTGTTGCGCCACCTTAATAAAAGTTGAGTCGAATAGTTCAAGTTTTCAAGATTTGTTGGATGCTATATTCGTCTCGGAAGTAGTTTGATTCTTTCAAGTTGTGGTTAAGGACACTATACGCTGCTCTGTGAACCGGCTTGACGCTTCTCTGAGGAAATCATCCCTGCACATCCAGTCAACCTTCTTGATCAGCCCATAGAGAATTGGCTTCCATGGGATATGTTTTTCGATGTCAAGATTCAACGGGCTACCACATGCACGTGCCAGATCCATTCACTCACCAAACCATCCGGCTTTGCTCCTGATTGTGTTTAGTGCAGCTATCTTGGGTAGTCCTCCGTTAGGAATATTCAGCACTTTTGGGATATAATCCACCTGAAGTTTAAGGGTCTTGATGAAGAGCGGTGATAGTCCAATTTCGAGCATTATCGCATAATTTGGAGTAGAAGTTGGAAGTTAAAAGATACTCTTTGAATAACACAGACTCCGATACAGCTTCAAACATTCGATATTTGCTGCTGTGAGCTACATGCTTGTTTGCGAAGCAGTTATTCCAAATTGAGCTTATTGCTGATTTGGCGTTCATCAGTTTTTCTTTAATGTGTCTCTCCATATTGAGGGTTGGCGTGAAGTATACGCAAGATATTTATATTCTCTGACTACTTCTATAACTTGATTGTTGAAAGACCAATGTTCATTTCCTGCGTTTCTTCCAGAGTTCTTTTTGAAGACCATAGCTTTTGATTTTACTAGATTTACATCAAGGTTCCACATGTTGCAGTACCCGATCAGTTTGTTTATCATCATTCGCAATGTTCCAGGTGAATTAGCCATTATGACAATGTCGTTATGATTACCATACTCAAAATGAGTCGAATATGTTCAAAGGGAAAACATTTTGCAGTAAGCGTACAAAGTACAATGTTTTACTCAACCGTTTACATGAATTGTCCAACTTTTAACACAAATCGTTTAAAAGAAAGGCTTACACATATGACTTAAGCGAATCGTTTGCGCAAACTGTTTGTTTGAAATGTTTAAACGAATCAAAAAAGTTCAAAAAGAAAAGCGCTACACGAATCGTTTATCCGAAAATTCAATCTAAGCTCAGCTTAAACTGCTGGACGCTTTAATGTACAATAGATGGCTGGGTTCAGATTTCAACCGAAAATTAAGAGCTGTTAGGTCTTAGGCTTGGATAAACTACTTGTCACCACAATTCTTTGTAGGCCACTTGGACACAAGTAAAACCTTTCACTCAGTTCAGATGTGAATTGCTTATTGGCATATAAATAAATACGACTTTTTAGAATTTGCTCCCAATTATTCCTCTGTTTTCATCACTCAAGAGCTTCAAACTAGTTTTAGAATTTGATTTAGTTTCTGATGCGTTCCCGTCAATCGCATTGCAAATTCATCCTTTCACTTATGTCACCATGGATTTCATTCATTTGGCCTCAAACACAAGTAAACAATGCAGAATGGCGCCATAAAAGCAAATCTATAGACTCTCTCTCTCTATCCTCTCAAAGGAAAAGTTACACGTCCCATGTCTACTCATGTCAAATATGTCCCTGATTTCAATTTCTTAAACTTCTCTAAATGGAATCCCACTTGTCATGTCATATCTGTGCAATTAAATACAAATCCCCTCATCATACACCCTCTTCTATCTCTCTTTCTGACAAAACTGCATGCACCTTACAAGATATAAATCCTCCTTCGACTTATGGTAACATATGGTCGGTTATCCATTTGAGATGAGTCTACACTGTATTGCAGCAACCGCCGCGCCGCGCGCCGCCGCCGTCTGATGATTTTTTTCCACACAAACGATTAATGAATTGCGTGTGCACTCGATAAAATAACTAGAACTAGTGCAAGGAGCATGTAACGAAGCAGAGACACACACAAACTTTGTCAAATATAAGTGTAGTTTATATACGAGTATACACGCTTTCACTCTTGATGACAATCAAAATTTACAATCCGCTAAGTGAAAGTGACATTTGGCTGAGGTCTTAAACATTGATTTCACTATAAATTGTCGTTTGTTCATATTTCCTGCAGTTGTTTTCTGTGCATTTTAAACTAAATGCTCGTACCAACGTAATAAAAAAAAATATATGTCAGACTTCATAAACAAGGCTAACTGTCACGTGTATGGCATTTTGTCCTGCCATCCGGATAGAAAAGGCGCCCTTTTCACACTTTACGCCATTTCTTTTTGTTGATGGTGACATTCATTAAGGCTCTATTCATTGCACCTCGACTTTCTATGGTTTTATGTCTAAGAAATTCAAATGTCATTTGAAGATTTGGAGAGATTTCAGCACTTCATAAAAGTATTTTGTGTTTGTATGTGTAATTGATTCTGATTCTCTTTGAATGAAAATCTTGAGGTAATTCTAGGGATTTGCAAAGGTTTTGACACTTTATAGAGGGATTTGTATAATTGACTCAATTAGGTATGCAAATATATAGTGCGGCTTAAGTCAGCATGTCAAGTGGCGGAGCCCACACACAAGATCAACATTTAACAACCGTATATCGACTACAAGTAGCAGCAGTTTAATTAATCCCTCTTATCAATTGCAAACATTCCTTTTATATTATTTGTTTCTCGCTGTTTTATTGGTGATTAATGACACTTGCACTCTGAATCTGATCCCACAACACAGCGTATAAATCACTCACAAGTCGCAGTTAAAGCGCCACACCAAGCTGCACGTCGTGTGTGTGTACCATTGTGACAGAGAGCATCATCTGCAATTTGTATCTTGGTTGTGTAGTGTCTGACAGCTGCTAATCGCATCACATACTAAAAATACAAGAAATAAACAAAAAAAAAAAAAGAAATAAAAATCGAAAAACAAAAATCTCAGATACATTGTCTCACAACCAAAATAAACAAACAACACATTCTGCATCTGCATGATGAAGGAAACTCTCTGCAGCGCGACCGTGCAACACTCGCAAGTTGCATCGTCTCACGTCAGACAAATCTTCAATATGAATTCGAGCATTCGTGCATAGGTTTCGTGTCTTCATCTGCTGCATAAGTGTAGATGAGCTCGTCGAAAGGAACACGTTCTTCAATTGGTACAAGGAAATGCGTTAGATCCTTACTTTGTGACACGATAATATCTTGATTAGTTGGGCTGAGGCTTTTGCGTTAGAAGCTGTTTGTTAGTGCCGGTAACGTGTACTTAGCTGATTAATAAGCTGCAGATAGTACATGGGCAGGTAATTTGAAAAGGCTTGTCAGGAATCTTCGGCTTTGGCGATAGATGTAGATGGAAGGCCACATAGAGAAAATGTGGTATCACAAAAATAAGTCCGTTAGATGGCCTGTTAACATGATTGCCAGTGAATGGGATACATTGCTGTGTGAATAGGAAAAGGAATTTTGTGTGTGAAGCAAACGGTGGTAAGAAGTTGCCGCTGAAGGGCAGCACTATCGAGGAGAAATGCAGTAACACTATTACTAAAAAAAAACAGCAAGACTTGTCACTGCTTGGCCGCTTGACACTTGACTAATGAAAACTGATTTTGGAGAAGATTTCTGTCAAATGGAAAGGCAAGTTGTGTTTGCTAACTACCAAAACTCTGGCTTTTATAATGTGCATCACTAATGCAGGCTTCAAGGTGCACAAAGTTTGTTTGAAGAAGTCGAAATAAGCATTTTGAGTCAATTTTCTAAGCTAAACGCCCATGACGACGAATGCCGGCAAGCACATGCAGCGAAACAGGAAGCAAAGCGGCGCTGCACAAAAAGACTAGAACTGCTTAAGAGCTCTACAAGCAGAGAGACGAACACCGGCTTCTTAGACGGAAAAAGAGAGAGAGCATGAGAAGCGCGCGATCGAGGAGATAGAAGGGTGCCACAGCAGGAATGAGGTTCGGAAGTTTTACCAAAAGGTGAAAACAACAGCCTCCGGCTATAAGCCCCGACCCGAAGCTTGCAAAGACGATTAAGGGAACATCGTGGTGGAACCGCAGTCATTGCTAAGGATATGGAAATACCACTCCTCAAAGCTCAATAACGGCGATGATGAACCCAATTCCGCTGTTAGAGATATAAAACCATTCGATTTAGGCGACGTAGACCAACAATTCCGCCAACCCGACCTGAACGAAGTGAAGACAGCAGTAATCCAAGCTAAAGTCCAACAAAGCTGCTGGAGCTGATGGCCTCACTGCCGAATTGTTTAAAGCGGCAGGCGATGACCTGGTTAGGAGTATGCACCAGCTCATCTGCAAAATATGGTCTGAAGAAAGCATGCCCGATGATTGGAACCTCAGCATTGTTTCCCCAGTCCTCAAGAAAGGAGACCCTCTGAACTGCGCCAACTACAGAGGTATCAGTCTTCTTAACATCGCGTACAAGATCCTCTCTGCAGCATTTTGTAAGCGTCTGAAGCCATTAGACGCAACCTGATAGGTCCTTTTCAGTGCGGCTTTAGACCAGGAAAGTCCACCACAGACCAAATCTTCACAGTACGGCAGATCTTGGAAAAAACCCAGGAACTTCAAATCGATACCTACCACCTTTTTATCGATTTTAAGGCCGCATATGACAGCATCTATAGAGAGGAGTTATATAGAGCCATGTCTAGTTTTGGCATCCCTACCAAACTTGTCCGATTGTATAGGATGACGATGGAGAACGCACGCTGCTCCATCAGAGTCGGAAAAGATCTCACCGATACATTCGATGTCAAAAAAGGTTTTAGGCAAGGCGATGCACTGTCATGCGACTTCTTCAACATCGTTCTTGAAAAAATAGTGCAAAACTCCCACGTCAACACAAGAGGCACAATCTTTCAAAGATCCGTTCAATTGCTCGGATATGCCGACGATATTGACATAATTGGAAGAACGCAGCGTGATGTCAATGGCGCGTTTATGAGCATTGAGACGGAAGCGAAGAAGATGGGTTTAGTGGTAAATGAAGGCAAGACCAAGTATATGCTGTCATCAAGAAAGGACTCCCAACACCGACGTCTTGGACAGAACGTCACGATAGACAGCTATAACTTTGAGGTAGTAAAGGACTTTGTCTACCTAGGCGCCGTTATTAATTCAGACAACGACACCAGCGCTGAAATCAAACGAAGAATAACTCTTGCCAATCGCTGTTTCTTCGGACTAAGAATTTGAGTGGTAAAGTCCTCTCTCGAGCAACTTAAATGTCCCTGTATAAGACACTTATCATCCCGGTTCTTATATATGGCGTAGAGGCATGGACCTTGTCAAATGTAGACGAGAACGCTTTAGGATGCTTCGAGAGAAAAATTCTTTGGGTTTTTTTTGATCCCGTCTGCATAGATGGAGAGTGGAGAAGAAGATTTAATGATTGTAGCCTGTACAGACTGTACAGCGACACTGACCTGGTCAAACGAGTCAAAGTCCAGCGGCTCAGATGGCTGGGTCATGTAGAGCGAATGGACACCAACGCTCCGGCCCGGAAAGTCTTCGAATCCAATCCCGAGGGACGGCGCAGTAGAGAACTCAGGTGGCGCACGCAAGTAGGGGAGGACCTCAACCAACTTGGCGTGCAAAACTGGAGGCAGCTAGTTAGGGACCGAGCTGGCTGCAGAAGCATGTTGGTTGAGGCCCTAGTCCGACCCGCGCCACCTTAAGTAAGCAAGTAACGGAAACGCAAAAGTAATTTTTTTGACAGTCTTAAGCTGTGAAAATAGAATGGAACACAGTTCCAAAAGATGCAACTTTATAACACTTGCATTTTTTGGAACTGTCTTCCAATTGCATTCACTCCAGGCAATATCGAAAAATTAACAAGTGGGAATCACAATATAAGCACCCGTGAGAAACAAAATCCACTTGTACCGAAACTGGGCAGTGCTCATTTCTAAAATAAGATGCAACGTTGTGCGCCGTAAAGAAGTCATTTCCCATATATTTCCGTTGTTTTGCTGTAGAGTGTTCAAAGATCAGAGTAGTCCTCAAGCACCCACTTAAAACCTTCTTTGAGCTATGCGCCCATAAAATATTTTATAGCATTTTCTATCCCAAAAACTAGGTGGGTAATTGGTCGTTAATCTTCATTTTGGCAAAATTATGCGAAGCGCATTTATGTCTGTTCCGCTCTTATACCAAATGGATGACACTTTGGCACTTTTGCAGTTAAACCACAAATAAAAGAAAACCACAAAAACTTTATGAGTTTTTCAGGAAAACAAATAGACACAAAAGACACATATTCATTAAACGTGGAATGGTCTCTAATGCGAACATTAAAACGTCAAAACAACGAAAACATTTCATCAACAATATCACAGTTCAAACATGAATCTCAAATTAGCTTCCCGCTGAGTAAGTGGCAACTTAAAGATGTCATATTTGGTTTTATGATCGGCTGTCAGTAAAAATTTATTCGAATATGGAAATAATCAAATGAAATTATTCCACTGGCCTGTGATAATTTGCACAGAAATGTTTTCATTTTACCTCACCTCCGGCTAAAGCAGAAAAAGCCTTGTGTTTCCACCACAAGATACCAGAAAATGGTACCTCAATCGTTAACGTTAACCAGTGCTCATAACCGTTGATTTTCAGAGTTCAACATCGACAGTAAGTTCGATGAAAAAAAGAACCAGTTTTTTAAAGGAAGCAATTTTTGCTTTTATTCAACAAATTAAGCGTCAGACACATGATTTTCAAAATGTAAACACTCTTTACGACGCGATGTTGGCTGGCTATGTAATTTCGCTGGACTTACACATTTTTAGTAGACCCAACATCCAAGCACAATAAGACTAAACGGACCATTAATTCTGTGAGGTATTCATACACCCGCCGCGCCGACGGATGTGTTGACGCCATATCATCATCATTATACCAAAAAAAGCAAGAAAAATAAAAGACACCGTACAACATTTTTTTTTTAAAGAAAACACGTGTTTCCTTCTCGAGGTGTGCTTAATTTTTTTTATGAATTGCATTCGCCCACTAAATTGAGAAAAATTTGTAAACGAGCTTTTTCAGATAAAATTATCATTTGTATAAACATTGATGAATGTGAATCTCCACACTGAATCATTTTTAACTTATTGCTTCTGGTTAGTGAAGAGTATAAATATATTTTCCGACATGGTTGTGGATGAAGACATAATAAACCATCAATCAATCAGTCGCAGCTCGAATAAACTTCATTGTTTAATAAACACTTGCAGTTTTGTTACTTCACAGTAGGGAAAGAAAGGTAACAGACAGTGGACATTTTTTATGAGGCCATCAGTTGGAAATTTTGATTAAAAGTATAGGTCCTGGGTCCTAGCCTTGGGGTACTTCATGTTTTCTTTCTCTTAACGTCTGTTTTCTAAAATAATAATAAGTCTTTTAGCTTAACAGAGTCGATGTGGTCCAGGGTCTAATACAATTCTCTCATAGTTAAGAGTCATGATTCCTGAAAAGGATGGATGAGAACTATCAACCGTTTTTGAATTGTTGGATGAGCAAGCATTTTTCATGGCAACAAAACTCTTGAAGAACTTGCGAATGCCTCGATTCTCTACCGTTTTTGAATGAATTTTTCAAGGCTTCATATCTCTTGGAGAACTTGTGAATTAAGAGGAAGTTGCATTTCCTGCACAGCAACATTTCTGTCGGTGGGCTTCCTAAAATGTTGTCAGTGAGAAAACGGCTACCAGTCATACTGTCCATCAATTAGTTAGAACTGAATCTGCCAACAGATCTTCACTCCAATAAGTTTTGACTGAAACTGTAATATTTGCCTAATCTTTAAGTCCCATTGGTCTCCACCTTGACTGTACAAATGAAATCATTTACACCCAAACTCATCACAGTATTCTGATTCATCACCTTATCTTCTATGCAAAACTTTCTATATGCTTCTTCATATTGTGATGCTATGCAACTAAACTACAACCTACACGAGATGAATGATTGTGCTTCAATATCATTTTTGATGGAAGTGTGTTCAATTTGTTGTATATATCTCTTGTGAACTCGTAAAATTTTATAGTTTACTGGGTGAGATAGTTTTTGCTTCATTTTGTTTCTGTTTTCGTTTACAAACTGAGAAACAACAAATGCATTTTGTAACATTTTATGAAATGGCTTTTTAGGGAACTCATGCGCAAAGAAGTAATTGGGTCGATCTTTGACATTCGATCATTTTTTTCTCACCATCATCGGTTTGTGTGAATTTTTTGATATTGTTTGTTGTTAAAGACTAGAAAAGGCGAATGAAAACATTTACTTATTTACTTACTTGTAAATTAGTCTAAAAGACCACTAGCATATAAAGGGTTTGATAAATGATTTGGCATCTGGCAGTTGTTTTGTGGTTAATTTGATTTGCAACTCCACATTGAATTGACTAGACTAACGCTGAAACACAGTCAACTTTCCTTTGCTCCAGGACTGTTCCACTGTAGAATCTGGAAAGGATTGTTATCGAATCTTATCAGATGGTTCCAAAATCGATCATGGATCTGTCGCTGGTGCGTTTCTGTAGAACGATGACATACGACTGCACACCTCTTTAGGCTCATACGCACTCGTCTTTCAAGCGGAGGCTTATGCTAACCAAAAGGTTATAAGCTACGTTACGAACAATGGCTGGATGGGGTAAAGTATCTGTGTTTGCAGCGACATTCAAGCAGTGATTAAGGTCTTTCTCAACCCTCTTACTACTTGGAAAGTGATCCAGGAATGCAAGAACGCTCAGAATGCGGTCGGAAAACTAAATTCTCTGAGATTCGTTTGGATTCCAGGCCATCACGGAATAGCTGGAAATGAAATCACCGATGAACTTGCGAGGCAAGGTTCTCAGACAGCTTTTTCAGGACCTGAACCGTCGCTAAGCCTGCTTGGGTTCTCAGTGAGGGCTTCAATCAGCAATTGGATTTGTCAAAGGCATAACCATAAATGGCATGCCTCCATTGGATGTAGACAGACCAAACGTAAGCTCGCCAACGTTGATAAGAAGATTACAACGTTTTTGCTATCCCGTAGCAGAAAAGAATGTGGAAAGCTTATTGGCGTTGCCACGAAGCACTTCTCTTTTGCCAAACACATAAACGTGTTAGGCTTAAGTGATACCACACTCTGTGAATCTTGTAGAGAAGATTAGGACACCGCGGAAGGCTTCCTCTATGAATGTCCTGCTATTTCTACGAACTTTTGGAAAGCTGTAACAAAAAGAAGGTTGCTATCTGGTAGTGAAATGAACCGGTATTTGGGTCCAGCTGGTATTTTAAAACCCAATAGAAAAATTAAACCCAAAAACTCTAACAGAGGCTGTGCAAAACATGTGGAAATTTGACATTTAAATTAGTCAAAGAAGTGTTTTCATAGAGGCTTACATTTTCTAGTTGGTAGTTTTGTCTGATAACCGATTGGACAGATGACCGTTCTTTTGTGGTTAGTTTGATTTGAAATTACAAATTATATATATGCGGACTAAAATTACTCCAAATTCGACGATTGGGTTTCGAAACACGATGCTGAAAAGTATGTGAAAAAATTGGACATAAGCCAAAGGGTTTTTTTTAGATAGAGACTTCCATTATATAATTGGCAGCATTGTTGTGCTTCATAACTGATCAGGGGATCAATTCCCGATCTGTGAAACTGTAAAGTGATAAAAAAAATATCATTTCAGTTTTCACACAGTTTTTTCATTTTATCACTTCACGAGCCCACTCTAAGCGATTCTCGATCTGGAAATGAAAAGCAGTAGTTCTTAAACTGTGTTCTAAAAAGTACTAAAACGTTCCAAATGTCATTTTCCAATTTTATTTGGTGTTTTTTATATTACAACGTTTTAAACAAAGGTATCATTTAATGATTTATTTGGATGGATTCTGTGATGTATGTAATAACGCTTTATTTCTTTCTTAGAAATAGATTCAGGATATTGAGACGCTCTCTATTAAAAACGCTGTTTGAACCTCGGAAGCCCGCTGCGCGCTTATCATCGTGAATCGAATTTTCGGTGAAGCTGTGATAAAATTTTTCATTTCACAGCTTCACAGTTCGGGAATTGACCCCCCTAGGCAGTTTTTTTAGTTTGCTTGTGTAGTTTTCGATTGGTTACTCGAGTACACTTCGGAAGTTTTCCAAACAAAAAACCTTGTTAGTTTTTCTCTTTGGAGATTCTTTCGGAAATGTTTCCTTTCACTCCCGACTTCATTTTGGTGTGAGGAGGCGATCACCAACACCATTCACAGCCTCTGACATCTGACTGATTGTTAAGCTTAACTGCAGTTTTCATTTGAATTTTGTCATTGGGAGGATTATACGCATTCAATTTTACAGATAAGTTTTTTTTTCGGTCTCTTGTCAAAAATTCAGTTCTTAACTTAATATTGTGACTTCTGACATATCAGAGGCTGAAAAGAGTTAGGTTATTTGAAAAGCTGACTTTTGATAAATGCATGCATTTAAAAGCTCTAGAATGTTTGATAAACTATTTAATTGGAATTTTTCCATCTTTTTGAGGTTCATCAATATTGAATTCATCGCTACTACCCACAAATCATCTGTTAATTGTCAAAAAGGGTTTCAAACAGTGCTGCCAACTCGCTCCTGGTTGCAGAAATCTTGTTTTGTGGTTAGTTATTGATTGATGTTTTATATTTGCAATTAATTGAGTTGCGGTTTTGGAAGTTGTGCTTATTTTTGACAGCTTACGTTTTAAGCTTACGTTTACTTCAAAGCTTCAACTCTGAGCTACCACCAGACATTAGACACATTTCTTCTGCGATTCTCATCTGTCATCTGACAAACGTCCTCCGCATTTGGCATCTGTTTCTGACATACGTCTTCATGATGTGTTAGAATCTTTCTCCGGACCTGTATTCCGTAACTTTCCAGACGGTTATCGTTCAACAGTTTATCGTTGATTTAGCGTCAAAAGATTGATTCTGTAGCTTCGCTTTCAGCGATTGAAGGTCTTGATAAAAAGGTAATATCAAAGGATTACGCCAATTAAGACCTCGAAGAGCAAATCGGAGGAAACGGCGTTGTACACTCTCAATTCTGGCAATGTGCACTTGTTGGAAAGGCGACCAGACTTGACAAGCGTATTCAAGAAGCGGACGAACAAATGAAATGTAAAGAGATCGGGTTACGAAGGGGTCAGCAAATTCATTGGACCATCGTTTCACGAAGTCAAGTGCTGAATTTGCCTTTAGGATTATATCGTCGATATGCTTCAGGAAATTCAGCTCACGGTCGCAAATAATTCCAAGGTCACGGATCACCTGAATGGGGAAATGATTTGACTGTTTAGAAGATAGAGACGGGGAGGAGATTTGATGCGCTTACGTGAGAAGGTAATTTATTGGCACTTGGAAACATTTAGCTCCAGGCAGTTTTTGGAGCACCATATTGAAAAATTGTCGATATCCTGTTGGATTTGGGAAGAGTCTTCAGAAGAAGAAATGACTTGGTAAAACTTAGTATCGTCCGCATAGACAGAGATAGAGGAGAGTTTGATAATCATTTCTATGTCGTCAATACTGAGAATGAAGAGGAGAGGGCCTAAATGGCTGCCTTGGGGAACTCCGGATGTAGCTAAAAAACGACTGGATAAGGCGGATCTGGACCGAACGCTGTAAAAACGGTTTTCTAAATAAGAACAAATCCATCTTAACAGAAAGGGTTCAAAGCCGAGGGTGGAAAGTTTAAAAAGAATAAGTTTGTGGGAGATTTTATTGAAAGCTTTACTAAAGTCAGTTGAAATTACATCGACCTCCTTTCCATTCTCCAAGGCTGAGAGGGAAAATGAGACAAAGTCAACGAGGTTTGTTGTTGTTGACCTGCCTTGAGGAACTCGTGTTGTCTAGAGGAAATGAGTGATTTGCAACGAAAACTTAAGTTTTCATACAATATGCTTTCGAAAATTTTGGGTATATGCGATAGTTTAGCGATGGGACGAAATTTTTTCACTTCGCGCTTAAGACCTTTTTTGTGTATAGAGGTTATAAACGCCGTTTTCCAAGCTTGGGGGAAAACTCCTAAGGATATGGACAAGTTAAAGATTTTTAAGAGGGGAAGGGAAAGAGTGGAGGAGCATTTCTTTAGAAATATGGCAGGTATACCATCGGGGCCGAGAATATACTCATCGTTTAGATGATTTAACTTTTCTTCAATTAGATAGGAGTCAAAGAAACGTGGAAGAAATGGATCGAAAGGAAAATTCGGTAAAAACGAGAAATAAGCTGAGTCAGGAACAAAAGAATCATCCGTGAAAGACTGTTTGAAGTAACTTGCGAAATAGTTTGCTACGGCGAGTGCATCGGATGAGGTTTCGTTATTGAAAAAAAAGGAGGAAGGGTACCTACCCGTCAGATTTTCTTCTGTGTTTGACAAATTTATAAAAAGACTTAGGGTCATTAATAATGATAGATTTATAGCGTTGGTAAAGGGTGTTGAAAAGCTCACAGAAGTGTAGATAAGAACCAAGGTAAGCTGAATAGTCTGTAAGAGATCGAGTACGAAGGAAGATTGTCCACAATTTGTTCCTTTTATTTCTAAGAGTACGGATACCCAGTCGTTCTCAAGATGCGAAACCCAAGTTCCGTCTTCTGCCTTCTGCTTTCGGTCTTCATTCTTATTTTTTCTGTGTTTTCAGACAGAAGACAGTCTTCCATTTTTCTTTTGTGTCAAACTCTTGTCAATTGTTTGCAATTTACTAGTTGTCTTTCTCTCTGCCATCTGTCTACCGTCTGTTTCTCTGTTTTAAACACCGAACCATGGAACAACTCTTTCCTCCTCAAATCACCACCAAATCTTTTTCCATCCTGACCACTCCCTCCAATCCCACGGCATTAAGTATAAAATCAACCCCAAAGCTTTTTTTCTTTGTATTTATTTCTATATTTTTTCAACTGAAATCATTGTGGTTATGTTGCCTGTAAATTAAAACAATCTATCGTTTTCCAAACCAATTTCTGATAACCACATGCAATTCTGGCCCATTTATGTCGATTAATAGCGCATCACCGAATTTCTTTCAAAAGCGTTGTGTGTAACATTATATCCTCGTTCACCGTAAGGGATCGCGATGTATTTTGCAACTGGTCCCGATTATTTAGAAATGTTTAAAATGATTGTAAATGCTACTAACCGCAGAACAGCAGTCTGTAGCTGGGTAGAGCTGGATATTGTTTTTATTTTCTTTTGATTTGGCGAATGTTGTGGTTGTGTAAAGGGAAGGGGAATTTGATTAGAGTCAAAGTTTGAAAATATATATTTTTTGTCACATCATCATGAAACAACTGTTTTATAAACGAAAAGAAACAAACATTCACCAACAAGTGTCAAAGGTTGCAATGTCCGATGTGATCTGTCAAACCGAAATGTCAGACATGATCTGTCAAAACTGGAAAAATGTTTTTCTTTTCTCATAAGTCATAACTCATAACAATATGAAAATTTTACGGAAAATAACACAGAAAATTAAGAAAGTGACGGCATTTGCCTGTCAGCAAATCTTACATTTGAAAAAAAAAGTGAATGCCGCACTTTTGTGTATCTTCCACTAATCGAGTAGGGAGTCCTATTATAAATCAAGTTATGACTGGGGCTGTTGAAATTTCTCCCGAAAGTACCGCCTTCGGCTTTTGGCTATTAATTTTCTATACAAACACGGTACTGGCTATCAAAATGGTGCCAGCATTGTACCATCACTTATCATTATGTCTTATTAGATGGTAGTGTACATCGAAACGTTGAGACATAACAACTACTGCTGACTTGTTAAGTCAACAAGATTATACAAATTGGATTAACATGCACGCAACCGCCCACCTTCATCACCCAGCATAGCATCTGTACTATATGTGCGGTATACACAACACGAAACTGCGGGTACTCTTGTTCGTTTGGATCAGTTACCGGATTCATTCATTTTCGGGGCAGAGATTTAATCATCATCCCGACAAACGGCTGGTTGTTTGATGTCTTGTTAATTGACTTGGTGCGCGCTTCATGGATACCGTGGAGCGGGGAGTGTTGGTCATTGAAAAACTATGCGCCCTCTTTTGCCGCCTGATATCAATGATTTTATCATGAGTTGTAACTTTGAACTTTCTCTTGAAAATTATATTAACAAGAGCTTCCAGTTTGTTGCAACTGTGGCAATCTGCATTGTAACCCAAATTAATTGGTCGTTGAAGTGTTGGCTTGGCTACCGGCCACTGGAAGGCATTGACTGAATTTGTCGGGTGTATTTAGGATAAGCGAGTTTTTTATTTATTTTTTCATACAAATCTTTCTGTAAATCAAACTAAATAATTTTTTTTCTCTTTTTTTTGCAGGTAAGTTTGCCATGGAATTTTTTGGTTACCACAAAGCAGAAGTATTGCGTATGTTGGTATGAGATATTATTTCTTCTTATGTCATTGAAATAAATTTATGTGAATAGAAACTTTCAGGGACGTTAAGGTATTGTTATCAAACTCAACCTATAATTTGAAACCCTTTGCACAACTCAATCAACTTTTTATTCACCACATTTTACCACATTTTTAAAGCTTTTCTTGTTCTCAAATTACAAGCAAAGTTCCATGTTTTATATCGAAAAAGGCCTGATCACTTGATTAATGAACGCTTTAAACAACGAACCACCTCGCATCAAGCGCCATTACTCAATTTCCAGTTTGAGTGCGTGCTATCGTGCGAGTCAAAGGAATTCATAGAAAATGTTTTAGCCTTTCTCATTACCATGTAAGGTACTCTAAACAATCTTTTAATGAATATGAAACGCAAAAATGGTAAGAAGGCTTAAGTAAATGAATCAAAGAGAGATGTAAGCCATGTCTTCAAGTAAAAAAAAACTTAAGAACCCAGACTGCCTTAAAACACTCGTATATACTCTTAAATGGCCATGTAGTACAGGGAGTTTAAGTACCATATCCTCAAAGACGGTCCCAGTGATATTGGCCTCAATTCCATTATCCGCATACCTACATATTTAACAAGAGTGTTAAGTGCCTTTGAGAAACGTGATTTGTTGTTAAAGAGTTTTGTATGTTGAGAGCTCTGTCTTTGGTGTAATTTTGCAGGTGTTCAATTGCAAATGCGTTTGTAATATATTATAGATGATGGTGACCAAATATGGTGAGTTTAATAGAAAAAGTACGGTTTTTGCAATATTCAATTTGAATTTAAGTTATTGTATGGCTGTGGAAGAAAGCGGCTATAGGTTTGGCATCGTTTATACCCGAACAACACGCAACATGCAGAGTTTGTTCGACGTCGAATTGTTTTTCTTCTTCTTCAAATTAATGATCTTATAGTTTTTCAATGACTAGATTGGAAAAATGGTCTTTAGTTGTAATTCGGAAACTTGACCAGCACATAACCATGTCATATGCATAAATTCACAATTTGTGTTAAAAAGAAATTTTGCATTCACTTTTTTACCATAAGAAGCTTTGCATTCTCTCTATTTTCAATTGTATTTAGCTAACTTTGACAGCGAGCCAAATTCAAGGCACACCTCAAGGTAAGCAGAATACAAGACAATATAATTACGGTGACCTTCCATTCATTATAATAATGAACAGTTCTATGTTTGGGCAAAATGTTAATTTTGAATTATTTGGTTTTTAAAAACATTAAAATACAGGTTTTTACATTATTAAAAAAACCAAACAAACAAAAAATCAAAAACTGAATCAAAATTCTTTAAAAAAAAGTGATGATGTAAACATGCCTTACAAATGGTAACACAGTGCAAATATGTCATTTCGGAACAAAGTCTTCATCAATCTTCGAACATACCCAATTCCTAAACGTTTTGTTAATAAAGAAAAAACATAACCGTTTTAGACTGAATGTGTCTCTGTTTTCATCATTTGGGACGTAAAAGTATGGTCACTGTAGGTAAATATAATGCACATTTTATAATTCTATCTCTTTCTTAAAGAGACGTCACTCGAACTTCATTTGCTTCAAGAGGATATTAGTGAAAACTGAAAACTCATATTTTCTTTAACAATTTAACCTGATTGAGTATACCAAAAACTGTATACACTTATTCTTTAGAAGACAAAGATTTTCTACAAACAACGCTTTTATTTTCATTGTAACTTCTCTTAAAGTTTTCCGACGTGGAAAAAGAAAAAAAAATATTCGAGGAAAATCGCACTGCAGCTTCTAAGCTTCTAACACAATAATTATAAAGTAATCACTTTTGGGAAACTCAAAAAAAGTTTATCAATTTTCCATGTGAATATGGACGAAAAAAAAAAATTGTATTATTCATACAAGGGAATTTTTTAATTCAACTTTTCTATGACAGTAAAATTTTTTCAAGCAGATGTGTATTCGTTTTTATATACATACAACCTTCCTTAGTATTATTATGTTATTTATGTCGCTGCCACTAAAAGACAGTCCTTACTTGCTTGAGGACTTGATTTCTTTCTTTTTTGGATCATTTTGAAGCTCGTTGACTTCCGCAAGTAAAAGCGAATTCAACATAATGAATTTAAATCATTAGAATCTATCTGACCTTACTCAAGCACAAGTAAAACCAAACACTACCTTGTCTATATGCTGATATCTGTATCACCATTAAATGTCGGTTAAATGAAAGCAATTCTCATGACGTTAATACGCAGAAGATGTTAAAAAAAGACTGACTTTACTCTGTTTTCTATTCATACAGCTTTGGCAGACACTTCTTCTGCTTGGAGTTTGTTTCCCATTACGTTTCTAATACGTCAGCTGCCATTTCGACGAGGAAATAAATTCGTATTGAAATACCCGGGTGTTATATCAATTCAAACACTGAACATTGTCTATATTTTTAAGCTTTCATGCTGCACTAAGCCACAATATCATACGGAGTAGTGGACCGCTCTTGATAAAAAGTCCTACTGCGATAATCTAAGCAAGGTCCAACGAACAGCCTGTTTGTGTATTAGCGGAGCACTGAGATCAAGACCCTCAGCTGCCCTAAATACACTCCTTAACCTCACACCACTAGATATCTTCAGCAAATGGCCACCAGTACAGCCATTCGTATGAGAGCTATCTCCCAATGGACCGTTAATAACATCGGCCACGCTATAATCCTGAATTTATTCGGATCAATCCCTTGCCACTCCGACTACACCATCCCCCAAATGATTTTTGATAATAAGTTCCAAGTCTCAATCCCACCGAGAACGACCTGGGAAGACGAAGAATTTTTGAGAGATGATTCAATTCATTTCTATACAGATGGTTCAAAAACCGAAGATGGGGTAGGCTGTGGGGTGTACTCAACCCGACTTAACGTAAGTCTCTCTTTCCGCCTTCCAAACCATTGTAACGTGTTCCAAGCGGAAATTCTGGCGATCAAAGGGGTCCTATTTTGGCTAAAAGAAAACGAGATATCCTCAGCGAATATCCGGATTTTCTCAGATAGTCAAGCAGCCCTCAAATCACTCGGCGCTGTTTCTACGACCTCAGTAACTGCCCTTAACTGTCGCCTATCTCTTAAGGAGATGGCTGAACATTTCAATATTCACCTTATTTGGGTACCGGGGCACAGATATATCGTACGTGTAACTGCAAAGCCGATGAACTCGCCAGAAATGGAACCGTTCTACCGATCTCAACCAGCAGGTTGATTATTGGTATACCAATCGCTGCATTTAAACTTATGCTAAATCAAGAGGCAATGGATAGAACAAATCATAGGTGGAACAATATCACCACGTGTGTGGCAACAAAACAGATATATGGCCAGGACTAGATCCAAAATGCACATATTATTTATTCAAAGAAATAAGAAAAACCAGAACATTTCACAAAAAGAATAACTCTAAAATATTTTACATTCATACCAGGTGGTGTGTGCCTGCGTTTTTGCGATTTCTGCAAAACATGTTTAAAACACCTACGAGCATTCTTCTTGCATTTTATCTGACGATATGCCACAATCACGCTTTTGCTTCCATTTCGCTTGACGTCTACAAGTTCAACTTCAAAAATCAAGGCAGCCTATCATAGTTTTGGTTTTGCTCCATCAGGACTCCGTTGGTAACGTAACGCGACGTGTCGATTCACAGCAAATAGAGGAGACAATGAAAGTGAGCTAATGCAACGAGACCGAAACCAAAACTTAGGCTTCACTGTCAGAAACCTGATGCGTTTACGTAAATATGTTCAGCAATTCAGACCAATAGTTTAAAAGTCATCTCAACCACTTTTGCAATTTTTTTTTCTGGTTTTGTTGAGAAAAATCACTTTTGCCATTATTACACTTATTTCATGCAAAATAAGGAGATTGAGTGGAACATAAATTAATATACATCATTCATTTCTAAAAAAAACAAGAGCTTGAAGTGAAACTAAAACATTTGTTCTGACAGCTGTTTTGGGTGAACGAATTCAGCACACAAAATAAGTTCGTTCGTTGAAGCCCTGGGGTCGGCCGCGGCCCGTGGTCGCCATAAAGCGTTTTATGAAAAACCTAAACTCGCCCTGAATATCAAACTGAGTGTTTTTTGAGCGAGAGCCACGTGTTTGTCCGGTGCGAATGGGCTTTAAGGCAATAGCTTCTTTAAGCGGTGATGAAACGTAACGATGATGGTACTGTGTTTTAAGTACCTATATCCTTAGCCATGCTAAGCATTTGCAGTCAATTTTCAAATAGATAGTATAAAATATATAGCCTGTGTCACTCACTGAAAAAATGATTAAGATCGATCCAGTAGTTTTGATTTATTCATTGCTGCCCGTGGCTTGCACGCGTTAAATTTGGAGTAAAACAATTCCCCTTTCCCTATACCATGAAGATTTCCTGCTATCTTTGGAATATTCACACACAACATTTTTATTTATTTACTTTTTACATTTTTATCTATTTATTTTATTTTTAAATCTGTAATATCTTCGAAAAGCTTGGTAAATAACCCATATTTTTTTTTGGAATATGTAAAAGATAAAAATGGTTACTGTTTGTTATCCTTAGGAGATAAACATATGCTGTTGCAGGCTTTTCTATTCATCTTTTTACAGATATACAATTCCGTAGTACATAAATTTGATCTATCTCGTAAGGTTTAGCCAGCGTTTGCAATGTAAGCGCAGAAAAATATGTTTGTTACGACATCACATTACAAGTCTTTAAATTTCTCGGCTTTTTTCTTTTATAATATGCATGTTTTATACATATAAACCTTCCTCTTGAATCACTCTGTTCATTAAAAAAAAACCGCATCAAAATCCGTTACGTAGTTTTAAAAATCGAAGCTTACATAGAGACATTGGGACAGAGAAAGCGACTTTGTTTTATACTATGTTAAGATTAAGATTATACCTACACAAGTGACAACCCAAACTTTGGGAGCAATCAGTTTATTTATTTACAGTTTTTTTTTTGACTTACTAATTGAAGATGATACCAGAATAAATCCATCTCTCCTGCTATCCCAATCTGTTTAATCTCTTCAGCTGTCTCAGTAATAACCCAATAACTTCACCTGCATTAGGTGAAGAAAGAAGCATCCACCTCAGAGATTAGAGCTCATAGTCTGTAGAACAGGGTACAAAGAAGGTAATTCAAAGAGCGCACAGAGTAGATCCAGTACCCCTGTTCTGTAACTATCAAACCGAAAAGCTGTCAGTACTTGGTATGTGTGTAAACGATGATTTTCGTTGGAATGACCACATATTTGAAGTCGCCAAAAACGCTGCTAAATGCTTAGGCTTCTTGAGACGATACAGGAAGCTCTTCACCCTTTCTGATCTGGCTACAATTTATAAGGCCTTCATTCGCCCAAAACTTGAGTATAACTCCCATATCTGGTCAGGTGCTCCACTAACATCTTTGCGCCTACTTGATAGGGTAGGTACAAAACAGAGCGTTGAGATTGATAGGTGATATCATAGAAACAATTGATTCTTTTAAAAATCGTCGAAACGTTACCTGTCTCAGTCTCTTTTATCACTTTTTCTACAAACAGTGGTCCAGTGAAATAGCCAGTTGCATTCCTCCCTTGAAACAATTTAGCCGCAACACCCGCCTCGCCAGGAATGCCCATCAGTTTTACCTTGAGCCCGACTTCGGACGTACAGTAAAGTTGTATAGAGATTCATATTTCAGTCGCACCGCCCGAATGTGGAATGCTCTACCTTATGCTGTCTTTCCCCTAGAGTTCGATTCACAAAAGTTCAAAAGCAACGTGCATCGGTGTCTCCTTTCAAATTCTCTCCTATTTTCCTGTGACTGTGTTTTATAAAATACTGAGGGTAGTCATAACCCCTTGATGTGCGCGTTAATTATAGAAACAAAACTATCGCATCAATAACATCGATTCGATCGAGAAACGGTGGGAACCGGAACTTAGTCCTCCTAAATTCGTATAATTCCGTTCCATTTCCTACCGTTTATCGCCAGACTTCATCGAGCCGATAGTCACTGGTGACAAAGAGTCTTCAAAGAGTCAAGGGTTTCGGTAGGACTACAAGCTCAATTCGACTTCGACTGGTTAATTTGAAATCAATTTGAAACATTTAACGTTTTTTTCTATATTTTTGGGTTTGTCAGAGTGGAGCATAGAATCATTAGAGACTGCCACTATGAGCATTATTTAACCTAAAAGCTGCGCTAAAAAGTCATGAAACTCACTTGTAGTCGGATACAGCCCAGCCGTTTAAAATAAAATACCGTCGTTGATTTCTCCTCAGAAAAAAATGTCAGGTTATCAACTAAATGAAATGAAAAAAAAAAATTAACGCTGCACATCATTGCAACGCAGGCCCCGGCGAGATTCGAACTCACGATCTCCTGTTTACTAGACAGGCGCTTTAACCAACTAAGCCACGGCGCCCGTTGTAAATTTGAGTGTCTATTTTTGTATTTAATTTCTCAAGCATTAGAAAAAATATAATTTATACTTCTCCATTGCAAAAATAGCTTTAAACAAGCTCTTCGTGAAGATGACTATCGCCTGTCCGATGTGCTAATGCTAATCTGTTCGTATAAATAACGAGATTTTATCACTCGCCCGCCGATTTGCTTTTAAACGTCACACGTTATGAGAATGCAGCTCTGATTGCCTGTGGAATTTTATTCCTATCGCTTTCAAGTTAAATTTTAGAGGTCATTAAAATGTGACTTTTATGGTGAATTGAATTGAATTAACATGGGCAACATAGAGAACGAGAAGACGATTTACCTACCAGTCAAACAGTTATAGTGCAGCTCTATAAAATATGTGTGTCACAACTCACAACCTTTATTTAACCACATGTAACTAATTAAAAGTGTCAAGACTCTTTTGTCTGTTTTTTTGAAAACTTTGTTAAGTTTATTAAAACAAAACAATAAATGTTGCGAGATGTAGGTAACCATCTTCATAAACTGTTAGACTCAATTAGAAAAAACCTATAAACCTGCCGCATAATGACGACGTTTGAAAACTAAATTAAAAAGGGCACATTATGAAAAGTTTTTACATTTTCTACTATAAAAAGAAAAAACACTCAGTATCATAAAATAAGTCCAATACGTGTGAGATTTGACAATAAAAATTAATTTATTGGCCTGACACAATATTTTATAGATTCCATTAGACTTTTTTTCCTTCCCAAAATTAATGAACAGAGGGGAATTCATTAATAAATTTATAGAAAAAGCATACCTACTTGAATGAAAATATATTTGCAGGCAGTGTGAAACCAAAATTTGGTAATTAAATGATTGATAATTTCCTGGTTTGCTTTTGAGACGTATAAGTGATATTTGTTTTTTGGAAATAGCTTCACGAAGCTTCACATAAAATGTGGTTTTCACTTTATTTTAGTAATTTATGCTTATAGGTAATAAGGGAATGGCATTCTAGTGCTTAGATTTTATTTTTAGTATGATAATGATAAGTATCCGTCCTCACATTGACTCTTGAAATTTATGATTTGAAAAATCATAAACAAAAACAATTTATGGGAAGGATGTTTTGACCTCATTGTTAATAATAATTTGAAAAGTAGTTTTCGGATACATAAATACAACAGAACATATGCACATGCACACATAATTTTAGTACATAGTAGGTTTTTGTTAGTTTCTAATGTTCAAGGGTGGCAAACAACCTAGTTTTTGTACGCGGTCGGCGGTGTCCCGCAATGCTAATTAAAATGGACACAGAAGGCTCTGTTCGTAGAGTAGAACTTTGAACTATTGTTTGACTTGTGGTTTGATAAATGTGATCTATGAGTATGTTGGCTAATACTGTAATTTCACCCGGCATTTAAACAAGGTAAATTCGAAACAACCCCAAACCTACAGAAAGGTACGCAGTTTGCCAATAATGTTAAATACAGTGCGAGCATTTAGGAAAATAGGAGAGGAGTTAATAGCAGACACCAAAGCACATTGCTTTCGAATTTTTGTAAGTCGTAATGTGGGTTTTCGTAAGTTTTCGTTGCAAATCTCTCATTTCCCCTAGACAACACGGTTTCCTCAAAGGCAGGTCAACAACAACAAACCTCGTTGACTTTGTCTCATTTTCCCTATCAGCCTTCGAGAATGGAAAGGAGGTCGATGTTATTTCAACTGTCTTTAGTAAAGCTTTCGATAAAATCTCCCACAAACTTATTCTTTTTAAGCTTTCCACCCTCGGCTTTAAACCCATTCTATTGAGATGCATTTCTTCTTACTTAGAAAACTGTTTTTACAGCGTTCGGTTCAGATCCGCCTTATCCAGCGGCTTTTTAGCTACATCCGGAGTTCCCCAAGGCAGCCATTTAGGCCCTCTCCTCTTCATTCTCAGTATTAACGACATTGAAATGATCATTAAACACTCCTCTATCTCTCTCTATGCGGACGATACTAAGTTTTACCGCGTCATTTCTTCTTCTGAAGACTCTTCCCACCTCGAACAGGATCTCGACAATTTTTCAATATGGTGCTTCAAAAACAGCTTGGAGCTTAATGTTTCCAAGTGCCAATCAATTACCTTCTCACGTAAACGCATCAAATCTCCTCCCCGTCTCTATCTTCTAAACAGTCAAATTATTTCCCCCGTTCAGGTGATCCGCGACCTTGGCATTATTTGCGACCGTGAGCTCAAGCCTATCGACGATATAATCCTTAAGGCAAATTCAGCACTTGACTTCGTGAAACGATGGTTCAATGAATTTGCTGACCCCTTCGTAACCCGATCCCTTTACCTTTCATTTGTTCGTGTGCTTCTTGAATACGCTTGTCAAGTCTGGTCGCCTTTCCAACAAGTGCACATTGTCAGAATTGAGAGCATACAACGCCGTTTACTCCGATTTGCTCTTCGAGGTCTTAATTGGAGTAATCCTTTGATATTACCTCCTTATCAAGACCGAATCAAACTCCTCAACTTCAATACGCTGAATGATTGAAGAGAAATATTTGACATTCTCTTCATTCACCGAATCTTTACAGGTACCATTGACTGTTCAGCCCTTATCGAATCCATTTTTCTAAATACTGGCCCTCGTAACACTCGGAATCCCCATCTGTTCTATCTTCCCACCCATCGAACCTCTTACGGCTCCAATAAACCCATCTCCCGAATGCTAAGAAATGTCAATTTTCACTCTTCTAGTTTTGACTTCAATATGAGTACTCCCTGCCTAAAGTTTCGTCTCCTAAGCTTTCCAACTAGTTAACTTAAGTCTTAGCTATTAAGTTTCTTAGTTTGTGAGTTAGATTAAGTAATAGCTTGTATTAAGCCTAATAAATGGGGGTTTTGCTCCCACCAAAATTTAATTTATAAAACAGAGTCAGGTAAAGCATTCCACATTCGGGTGGTGTGACTATATTATGAATCTCTATACAACTTTACTGTACGTCCGAAGTCGGGCTCGAGGTAGAACTGATGAGCATTCGTAGCGAGGCGGGTATTGCGGCTATATTGTTTCATGGGAGGAATGCAACTGGCTATTTCACTGGATCGCACTGTTTGTAGAGAAAGCGATAAGAGATTGAGACTGGTTATTGGTAACGTTACGACGCTTTCAAGAGAATCAATTGATTCTACGATTGAACTATCACCTATAAATCTCAACGCTCTGTTTCGTACCCTATCCAGTAGGCGCAAAGAATTTTGAGAGGCACCTGACCAGATATAGGAATTGTACTCTAGTTGATTGATTGAATAAATTAAGTAAAGTAGTTTCCCACTTTCCATTCCAGTGGGAAAAATGGGGATGAAATATAGTCCAAGTTACTCAGGGGCAGTGAAGCAATCGGTGACAGAATTTTTGGATTCAGTGCAGTATTTTTCAAGCTCCCGGTTATGTTTCCGTTCCCTTTACCGTTCTTTAGGAAGTATATAAAGGAAATATAGTCTATGTCATTTCTTAGGTTCTTAACCATTTTTGTTCCAAATTTCATTCAAATCGGCTCTGTAGATTTGGAGCCTTTTCGATACAAACACTTAGTTCTCGTTAACGTTCTCGTTCCTATGGGAATATGAGAATGAATATCGTTCTAACGGTGAAAGAATTTTAAAATCGGCCAAGCTTTTTAGTTCCCATGCTTATTCCGGTGTATGTTCCCGTGTATATTCCCGTTCCAGTTACTGTGGGAATATGGGGATGAAGTATACATGTGAACCTTTCTCTTGGATCACTATCTATCTTAAAAAACCGCATCTAAATTCGTTGTGTAGTACAGACAGCGAAAGCTACTTTTTTATACTCTGTAACGATTTAGTTTCCAAACCTCCGGGTAAGCATTTAATTTCAGCAGCACCTCATTGGGAACGTGGCTAGCCCACCTTAGTTCTTTTCAATTTTTTTTTTATGTCCTTGATTTTGAATCCTCTTTGGTTATTCTACTCAGTGTTGCTCGCTGGTCTTCTAAAGTGTTTTTTTCGACTTATGGTTTTCAATCTCGCAATACTTTTTTCGAAGCTATTTTTTTTTGACAGATGTCGCTTTATTTATGCTCGGGTTTGCCATTTTGTTGTGAAAGAATTGAAGCTTCACGACTGATGGGCACTGCTAGGTTAGGTTAGATGGAACGTGGAAGTGGCTGTCAGCCAATGAGTACATTGCCTGACACACTTAGGCCGCAAGGGCCCATTGTGATACCACAGAGATCAGCAAGTTAATCACCTACTGATCTCAGAAACCCATTACGGGACTAGCCGGTTAATCACCTGCTAGTCAAACCACGCGGGACTTTTAATGTATTTTGAAAGGCTTTTAGGGTCTATGTAAGCTAAGTCGCTAGTATCATCGAAGAAGAATTCACCGAGATGATTTTTCCTCCTATGAAGTAGTGCAGCAGGGCATAAGCAAAGTTGTTGAACGGTTTCCTCCTCCTCTTCGTCCATGCAGCTCCTGCAGAAACCATTGGAAAACACACCAAGTCTTTTGGCGTGTCTCCCTATTAAACAGTGTCCCGTAAGAACACCTATGGTAGAACCTAGATACAGGCGGCTCAGGGCTAACAAGCTCTTCCAGCGTTTTGAGTCTACACACGGCCCAACTTTTTTGGTTGCAAGGCAGTTGTTACTCTCAGTCCATCTTGTGTTTGTTATTCTGGAAGCGTCTTGTCTAAGTAGGAGTTTACATGTAGGGATAGGTACACTTATGTTGTTCCATTCTGAGCTTAGGGTTCGTCTGCAATACAGTTGCCTGGTATGTCCCTGTGCCCCGGCACCCATGCGAAAGGTGAATGTTAAACTGATTTGACATCTCCCTCAGAGACATTTTACAATTTTGGACCGTGATGGATTTTGTAGAGACAGAGGCAAGAGATTTAAGGGCAGCTTTGCTGTCCGAGAAGATTCGAATATCTGGGGAGGATATGATGTTTTCTTTGAGCCAAAACAGCACCTCCTTAATCTCCAGAATTTCCGCTTGGAACACACTACAATGATCGGGAAAAGACTAAGATTAATTTTTTCTTCCACTTCCTACACCTACGACTTGGGAGTGGTGTAGTGCGACCGATTCAGTAAGAATCTAAAGTTATCTAGAATGGTAGTGTGGCCGATTTGATTATTGGTCCACTGTGATGTAGCTCTGAGTCGAGTAGCTGAGCTAGCTGCGACTTGTTTGCTGAAGATATCTAGGGGTGTGAGATCTAGTAGTACATTGAGGGTGCCCGATGGGGTTGTCCTCAGTGCGCCACTAATACACAGACTAGCCGTTCTTTGAACTTTGGCCAGCTTGTTGTAGTTGATCATCTTGTCTAGTGCGGTCCACCAGACAATCACCCAGTATGTGAGTATCGGTCTAATTACCGAGGTAAACAGCCAATGGGTGATTTGGGGGCAGAAACCCCATTTCCCACCAATGCAATGGCTTTATACAAGAGAAGAGTGCCACGTTGGCTTTATTTGCTCTTTCCTCAATATTGGTTTTCCAGATCAGTTTTTGTCAAAAATGAGACCTAGATATTTTTAGCTTGATTTGACAGTGTGAGAGTTACCCCTTTAATAGTTGGGGGTCTGAAGTCCGGAATTTTGTATTTCCTCGTAAAGAGAACTAATTCCATTTTGTGTGGATTGATGTTCAGACAACAATCTACAGCCCAATTATCAAGCTTGTTAAGTGCTGCTTGTAGCAGCTCAGCTAGGGTTTGTGGGTGCAGCAATTGTTACATGTTACATCGTCGGCATAGGCTATGGTTTTGAAACCTTCGTCCTCTAGGTCGATTAACAATTTGTTAACGACCAGGTTTCACAGTAGAGGAGATAAAACTCCTCCCTGCGGGGTTCCTCTATTGGCCATTTTGCTTGTTATGTAGTTCCCCAATTCGGAACTAATTATTCTGCTGATGAGCATTGTTGTTATCATGTTCTTGATGTGTTCTTCTAAGAGCAGCCCATCAAGAGCATTAGTGATTGCTCTATTGCTAACATTGTTAAATGCATGTCTGTAGTATTGAGTATTGAGAGAGTATTTTTTGTAGTGCAGGGATTTTTCAATGTTGCAATCCAGAGAGTGGAGTGCAGTTTCCATGTAAACGCACTGATTTACCTTTTGTATAGGCATGTTGCACCGTTGAGGTCAGACTAGATTGAATTTCTTGTCTTAAGTGTATTTCAATCATTCTTTCCAGTGCTTTAAGGAGGAAGGATGATAAACTAATAGGTCTTAAATCTTTTGGATTTACATGAGAGCTTTTGCCGGCTTTGGGACACTGCTATTGTTAGTTAAAATTTACCTATTTAATTTAGACAACTATTGTCTCGAAACGAAATCGCTATTTACGGCTACTTTTGCATAATTTCGAGTTTTAACCCTGTAAGTTATCTCCTAGATCAGGCTATTAAACCCCGCTGCTCTATTTTTGGGGTAATGTGAAACTGGTTGTTTATGTAAACAAGCCCGAGACGTTTGACGTCTTGAAATTCGGCGCGTTATTGCTGACAAAAGACTCTAAATGTTGCAAAAAGTGATTGAGGAGCCTTTCGGCTGGAATTAATTGAAGCCAGCCGCGACATGCCGGAAAACACTTTTAAAACACAATCGTAATCCCTCATCTTTTTAATAAATCTAAATTCGTGGCCATAACATTGAATTTTATTTTAATTTTTATTTCTTCTTGAAAGCCACACGTGCTAAAAAAAAAACACCTTAATCTTATTAAACTTATTAAGATCAACAAGGCGCCATCCCCAAAGAGAAAGTCACCTAACTTTTTGATGCAATCGGCAAGAGTTTGTCAACGATAAAGTCTTAAAGAGCAGCATTGTGGTGCTTAGATTTATCTATTATAATTACAATGTCGAAATGTTGCTCTGCACCAACTAGCTGTCAACTCTGTTAATGGTACAGGGATACGGGTTGAACCTAAAAGATCAAAGACAATCCGAAAATAAAAGAACTGTTTCTTTTGTAATCACTCTCACTTCTTGTGAAACAATTTTACGACCATCGACCAGCGTGCATTACGCGAAAAACCTACTTTGCATCTATACCTCAAAGCTCAACAAAGGAACATTGACGCAACTTGAGTCAAAATAGCATCTGCAAGAAGATGATTTCCATTCAACATCAGTGTTGACAAACGGAATACCCATCTTCCTGACTCTAGCTCATACAAAATTGTGTTTGCAAATAAGTTGCTTCTCTGCAAAACAAACAATTGTGCATTTATGTGTTACGATTCCTTGCATCTTCAATGATCTTCCTCATTTTAACTTGCTGTTGTAAGATACGAGTAAGTTACCTGTTCAGCTACCACTTTCATTTGGCCTTATGCAATTGCAATCCACCTGATTCGTTCACAATGTGTGTTAAATGGTTTTTTGTTTATAAATTCGTTGAAACACCAGAAGACTTCCTTCACGTTGTTGTACAGAGATACAAATTTTCACGACTTTTTCGAATAATCTGCACCGCCTCTGGGCAGAAGAAAGCCCAGAAGAAAGGAAAAAAATCACTACTCATCGTTGCACTTCCTCGATAAAAGAAAAACCGCGTGTTCATGTCTTGTTAAGATAGGATTTACGAACCATCTTCGTGATGAGATCTTTTTGAACATTGAACTGTGGTGTGTTCGTTCATTGTCCGTTCGTTCGGTTTGGGTTCTGCCAAAACTTTTCCTTCAGTTTTAATTAAGTGAAAAGTGCAATTGGAATTCTCTTCAAAGTATAACGGGCCTGGAACTGCTCCGTGGCGGAGAAATTTATTTGTTCTTCAATTCCAAGAAATTATTAAGACATAAAACAAAACCGGAAAATCACTCCTCTTTTGTTTTTATCGCATGAAAATCAAGAAACGTCACCTGCTTCGTTCCACACTGAAACGGAGTGATTCCTCAAGAGAGTCGTAAATACAAAACTCCTGATGGCATCAACAAAAGTGCAATTAATTCGATTATGACACCTTGTTGAGGAGATTAAAAAGAAAATAATAAAATAATGAGAAGTGCGCGGCTCGTTAATTCGGTATTCCTTTTGCCTTTTTTCAAGATGCGTGTGAGATAAAAAGAAAGACTTGTGGTGTTAGTTCACGACCAGCGAGATTGTTATCGAATACTTCTTGGCTGTGTGTGCATCGGAACTTGATGATAACTCGTTTGAATATTTGTGGAATTCAAATGGAATTTATTTCTTTTCTTGAAGCAAAATGTGACCCACTTATCGTTTCATCAAAAATGCATCAGCTCCAATCAGAATGGGACGGAAAATAAAATGTATTGAAACGAAAACGCCATGAGAACTGGAAAAGATATCGATGTGTGATAAAACTTGCTAATAAGTTTTAGTCACGCTTATCGAAAGATCATAAATAAGTAGACTTTGTGGGTGTTCGTCTGAGCTCACTGCAAATGGATTCATAATAAGCTTGGGCAATTTGTTCGATACAAATTCGTGAGATTGTCATCAAAATCGACTTTGAATGGACACTAAATAACGAACAAATAGAGTTGATGTGCATTTGGGTGACAATCTATGTCGGATAGAGTGCCATTGGTGTGTGATTGTGTGAGTGTGATTGTGGGTGATACAGTCAACATTACCGACGTGATTCGAATTTTTGTCTTGGTTCTCTAGGAGTGGTTTTTTGTGAGATCTTGAGATATACTCGTACTTCAGGGAAAAGTAATGCCGAAAAATCGAAATGTAAATTCAAAATGAAAAGGGATGGCATTACCTACTACACGTGGAGTTAATGGAGATCTTTCACAACATAATCAAACAAAATACAGGAGTCTTAGGCGAAGTTGTGGAATTGTGGTTAACTGATTTTCATCTCATGGATAGAGGCTAACTTTAAGGGCGATACATATGTTCCTTTACTTTTATTTTATGATTTGCCTTAACCTAAGTGGGTGCCTTGTTTCCGAGTAATTCCTTTTTACTGGAGCTCAATCAAAATAAAATAAATAGGGAGGCGCAATAGAGCGAAGAGCTTCAGGGCCTTGCGCATTTCTCACAACCATTCCTTGTGAGGGAATGGAGGGACCTTTAATTTTCTGGCGGTTCCAAACGGCTTATCGAGACAGCGCTTTTCATGGCAAAGAATTTAGTAACGGAGGACTTGCTAATTCCTCGCTAAGGGTGATACCCTTGGAGAAAACATTTTTGTCTCTTTTGGGATTCGAACCACGAACCTCTGGGTTAATAGGCAGACATGCTAACCATCACACCATGGGTATCACTGGAGTCCAATTGTATGCCTTAATTTGAGTGTTTGCAAAGGCACCCGTTTTGTCGAGAAAGAGTCACATAGAAGAATTTTCTAAAAGTATATCTTATCTTAATTTGAATAATCAGCTATGGAAAAATGTGCTATGTGACTTTGCAACCATCTTCAGAGTCCTACTGTCTCAACATCAATGGGATGACTCTTTGAACGGCGTTTTATTTAGATTGTTTATGCTGTTTGCAACTTGTTTACCAGTTCTACGAATTGTCCTACAAAAGTCATGGACGGCTTCCAACTTCTATGGGATGAGTGTGAGCTCAGGAGACTTGGTCTTTCAAAAGTCTGCACTATTGATTACTCCTTTTCGCAGACGGTATTGACGTAATGAGAAGATTTCATTGTGATTTCTTAG
Source organism: Melanostoma scalare (assembly GCA_949752695.1). NCBI lineage: Eukaryota > Metazoa > Arthropoda > Insecta > Diptera > Syrphidae > Melanostoma > Melanostoma scalare. Next base: position 150,472,371 of record OX456986.1, read on the forward strand.
GTGTGTATGCAAGATTTCATACGGAAGGGCAAAAATCTTTCGAAAAATCGAGGGACCTCAACCAACTTAAAGTTCACTCCGAACTTCGAGTGAAGAAAGGTGCCCTGTAAGGGCAATACTGGGAGAAAGTCAAATTGTCGAAAAAGGCTGTTTATCCAATTTCATATGAAAATTGCAGAAACTGGAAGGGGGAAATTTTTTTTCATGTTAGTAGCTATACACCAAGTTCAAATGGTTAAAATGTTTTCGATGGGATGATACTGTGAAACCTTCATCGATGTATTTAATAAAGGGTTTTTAGACCTGTGGTTTTCAAAAAAAAAAAATAAGACGCATTTAATTTAATGCTCTGGCCAAGAATTTAGAATTACGATTTGTTATTAGTATACTTGTTCCCCATAAGTTTTCAAAAATGGTTGGCTCGAATAAGTTCCAGCAGAGAGGTTCGATTTTTGACGTCTTTTTGCAGCATTTTAGGGCCGTATGTCAGCAATAACGTGCCGATTATTCTCTTCCAAGACGTCAAATCTGTCTGGGTTGTTTGTGTATACAAACGACTTCACATAACCCCACAAAAAATAGCTCGGTGGTGTAATAAATCGTCTGATGTTGGTGTAAAATTAAATTCGTTAACAGCAATTTCGTTTCAGAACAATTTAAGCAACGTACGCGAGTAGCCTTAGAGACTAGCGCACTTCCCACAACCATACCTCTGTGAGGAATTGAGGGAACTTACATTTTTTTCCGATACCGAACTCCGAATCGAGAAAGCGCATTTGATGACAATGAAATTCCTATCGGCTATCGGAGGGTTTGCCGATTCCTAGCGAAAGATATTAGGTACCCGTCGACCATGATGGTATGGAAGAATAAAATATAGTTTGTAAGCAATAGCTTGAACCCTGCCATTGCTTAATGCATTCATTTATTTCAACCATTTCTATGAAGAATAAAGGGGACAATCGATTTTTCATTTTTTCCTGTTCTGAATGACAAGTTAAAAAATCTCTGATATCTTGCGGAAAATTATTTCCGATATTTCTTACTGGGAATCAAACCCTCAGCTTCCACGTTATAGTCTGACATTCAAAAAATCTCATAGCGGTTACAGAGGTGATGGTCTTCCACCGAAAGAATTCTCCATGTCTCGATAATTTGGGAAGATAACGAAAATTTCCAACAAATTAAGCGAGTTGTTTCGTGTTTCGGTCGAATGTATGCCTAACACAGATCGTGGTAGATTTTGTTGAAATGACAAAATGCTTACATCATTTGAGGAAACCAGGGCATTGCGCATGAGCTTTCTCACAAAGTCGTGTCTTTAACAATATGTTGTGACTTATATTCCTCAGAGTGGTTGATAAAAGTGGGCTTCACCCCGACTTACACCTAGCTTTTGCATTGAAAGGCTAATTTATAAACTTATGAGCTCAAAACATCATCAATAGGATATATCAGATCACTTTTGAACTTCCCACCATGGGTGACAAAAACCTTTCTGAGAACCTGGGCTATAAGTTCCCTAGTTAGGGATCCTTACGGAATTTGCATTTTTGAAAAGCATGAACAGTAGGAAACGCTACAGCCCTAATCTGAAAAATTCCAAAATGTTTTCGTAAGGTTTCGATTTGATAAATATCATGGGAGAATTGGCAGCACGATTTTATCTTAAATGGCGCCCAATTTGAGACTCTTAAACCAGATAAATGAATAGCAAACTTACACCTCCTGAGATAAGATACTAAGCAGCACTAAAAATGGCTCTAAATGCTTGCGCCTCTTTTATCGATGTAAGAAAAATGTCTGTCCTTTTCACTTGACCGCTATCATTAACAAAACATGCGTTCATCCTAAGATGGAGTATAACTGCGGTGAACATATTTTCATATATCAAATGATGAACATAGAGAAAAGGAGGTACGTTTAGTTTTAAACAATTATATTTTTAGAAATAAGAATTATGAGGGCTGTAAAATGAAATATTCGCACTACATTTCCAGTTTTGCATTAAGTCACTAAAGCACGTTCACATCATTGCTTTTTGAAAAGAATTTTGATTTGGTTAGTTTAGTTTGAAAAAACTACTCAGTTTTCATTACGAACAAATATTGATCAGCTCTTTGAAATAATGAATATTTGAATGTTTTTGAAAACCGAAGAACTCATAATGAACGTTTTCTCCAAGTGATGAACTGCTCATTATTATATTGAACGGATTGTCAGCGAATGTATAACTCCTAGATTTAGTATTGAGTATTCAGAGAAGAGCTTTTAAAATGATTGGATATAGGAACATCATTGAGACGTGACGTTAAAGTCACTTAACATCCTCGTAATACTCAAGCAAAGGAGAGACAATCCTTATTTTATGGTTGCTTTTTTACAGATAGTGCTCTAGGGAAACAGATAGTGGCATTCCCTTCAATAGATAATACTCACGACTCTTAGAACGTCCACCAGCCTACGTTTGACCCCAATTTCGGAGGTACTGTCAAATAAAGATATTCTTTTCTTATTCGTACTTTACGAATGTGTAATGCATTACATAGCTGTACTTTTTTCTTTTCATTACAATCTTCAGAGATTTAAAACTAATTTAAGTCGGAGTGTTCTTCTAGACCCTCTCTTTTTCCTTATGCTCGTACTGTGTTTATTGAACAGAATTAAGGGTAGCCACAACCCCTTAAAGATGGGCAAAGTATTTAAAAATATGGAAGAACAGCCCTGTACTTCCTGAAGTTTAAGGCCATTTCATTTCAATGGAAACCGAACGTCCATCGAGGATCTGGTGGCGAAAAACCTCCTCGATCAAACAATATTTATATAGACATATGTATTTCGTGAATTAATTTTCTTCTCATGAAAAATTCATCGCTATTCGACTTTGCATTTGTTCTATTTCCCGCAACCATTGTGGATTGCCACAATGTGTCTTCTACATTTTCTGACTACCCACAATGAAGACATATAAATTTTCTCACTGGTTTGAAAGCTTTATGTGTTTCTAAAGATCATCTATCATGGTATCGTTTGTGGACATTTTGTAATGATGATCAATTCATGACGGTGTTTTGTTCTTTCAACAACAAAACAGACAAACGACAGCGACGAGGCGGCAGTAGCGACAATCGAATTCCAGCTTATCTTTTCATATTCAAACGAAGCAGTCAGGGCTACCCATTTTCATTCTGTCCAATATATCATCTTAATCTCCCAATAAATCGGCATTTTAACCCAATATCACATCTACTTAATTTATGCTAATGAAGTTCAAAACACTCCTTCCGTTCTGTACGACAAATAATGTCTGACAAATCATTTAAATAGTAGTAAATCGTGGTAATCATGTGATGTTCCCGGATGGCTCTTCATTTCTTCCAAATTAATCAAAATGCCAATTCACATCACGTTTGGAAAGTGTTGATTTGTTCTTTTTTTTTTGTTTTGTTTGCTGATCGAAAAAAGAAAGAAATTCCTTCAAAACAATCTGTTCCATTGTATGCAAATTCCCAAAAACTTCAAGGCGCATTCCTAAGGACACTTTCTGTTTTTTAATTCCTTTTGTTTGTAATACGTCAAGAGATTTATTACTCTAAGTCATTCAATGTGACACAAATCCGTTCATAATAAATGTAATTGTGTCTTCATTTCGACTTTGACAATATTTTGAAAAGACCAAAGTGCGTCATCAAACTATTTCAGAATTCAATCGCTTTGTGAAAAAAAAAAAACAAATGACTATAAAAAATTGTTCTCACGTGTTTGTTTGTTCAAAATTTGGGTGTAGGCTGATCCAAATGACACTTTAATATGACATTTAGTTTTATTTTAAGTGACAGTTTAGAATGGTAGTAAAAATAGATGTAATCTTAAGTGATCGTAAAAACCAACACTGGAATCTCTGAATTGAGCGTTTGTGGTGTTTTTTTAGTTTCGAAAATGATGGCGTTATAATCAAATGTTTCATTTTAGAGCCATTTCGAGTATATGGTGTTACTAATGTAAGCTTAAACAATAACAATAACACTGTTATCTAAAAAACAATATAAAACGCAGACCGAAGTTAATGATGATGGCAATTCCACCATCAGACTAATTTTATTATTTGTAATTAATTACAGATCCAGATGGGAATTCCAATTCACTTAATAGCAAAGCCCATTTTGATTAAGTGAAAATAACTCAGAGTTATTCAATTTACTCGCCATCAAAATAGAGTAGCCTATTAAGCATTTTTTCATTAAGGATTGGCCTTGTAAACTTGAAGGTATGCGTTCCGATTATGCTGTTAAAGAATTATACAGGATTTCTTTAGTGCTTAGTGTTTAGGTTATGGAAAGAAAGCCAATTTTAAGCAAAGAATGTTTCATTAATGTGTCGATTATTGTGTTTTAACGTTTTTTAACGCCCGCAGGTGTGGCCGATTTAACAGGGGTAAAACAGGGCGCCAACAGTGGATAAATGAAAACATGCTGAAGAGTTACGGACCAAAAATTGAACCCTGTGGTACTCTTTGGATAACATGTTTTGTGAGACATGGTTTAAGTTTTCGGATAAACTGCGTTATAAACATAAAGTGAGGTTAGTTTCGTACTCACGCCGAACGCTTCGCTCCAAATAACTTTGAGCGTGGTCACCGGGCAACTGAAGTAAGATGTTGGTAGCGATTTTGGCTAACCAAGTTGCGTTGCTGGTTATAAGCTTTTTTATTGTTGGGAACTTGCTGGTTGGGAGTGAGCTGCACTCACCGTATCGCTGTTTTTGTGAATTTTTACAGGGTCGTCCCGATTGAAATTGTGGTGGCGGGCGTTTGATTACCACGATTTACTACCATTTAAATGATTTGTCAGACATTTTTTGCCGTAAAGAACGGAAGGAGTGTTTTGAACTTCATTAGCATATATTAAGTAGATGCGATATTAGGTTAAAATGACGATTTATTGGGAGATTAAGATGATATATTGGACAGAATGAAAATGGGTAGCCCTGAGTGCCTTACGACGTAAACGAGGGATGAAATAAGCCTCAGTAGCTAGAACTTTAGCTTGATCAAAATGGATCCAGTGATGTTCCTCTGCATGATCGAGTATATGCTCGCATGTGACAGACTTTTCTCTCTGGTTTTTGCTTACGGGACTTATGTGTTCCTTAAGCCGCGTAGCAATGCTCCTCTTAGTGTGTCCAATATATGATGAACCACAGCTGCATGGTACCGCATATACTCCAGGCGTTTCAAGTGGAAATCGATCTTTGGATGATTGCAGGTAGCTCATCAGTCATCACCTTTATTGGTGGTATGAAAATGGATTTCACATCATGTATTTTAAAAAATTTTCCCATTCTGTCCGTCTCATCTCACATCTTACATATGGCAGAAAAGCCTTTTTATCAAGTTGGGTCTTCTTCTCCTTTTGCAGTAATAGCTTCCATGATCTTTGCTTTTTGGAATTGCCAGAACGTCACCCAGCAAAAATAATTCAGCGTTGAGATGATGAGATTGAGATGCTGTCACAGAACAGTATTTTATACGTCGCTGCCTTTCGATGCAAATTCTCCAAGCTATGCTCAAATGCACATATCGCTGCTCATATAGTTCGTTGTTTAATATTCTTCTCCGCAAATCCATATGGGTTCCACAGCTGACTCGAATCAATTGGGTAGTCGATCACATTTTCGAGCAACTTCGGCCGTGTATCGGCAGCGTTGTCTGTTGATTGAAAGATGGCAAAACGTACTGACTACAAATATGTCGCCATTTTTGTTTAATTGACAATTACAGTGCTGCGAAGTTAAACCGAACACACTAAAAAAACACCCCTTAGAAGCGTAAACGGGAAGTTTGGCTAATTAAGCCATTTTTTAAATTTATTTGTTGTAAAATAACACAACGTACTACCATTTGTCAAATTGACAGTCACTTGAACGTTAGGTTAAAGTGGCTGTTAGCTGTCAGGTCCGTTGGGCCGTTCTGATACCACAATCGATCTAATGTATCCTTATCCTAATGGAACCATTTCGAGCTTACAACGAAGCGGGAGAGACCCAGGGCGTCAATGTGAGTAAGCTCACTAGGGTCATCGAAGAAATAGGATCCTAGGTGAACCTTTGTGAACTAAAGATGGGCATGAACAGCTTCTGCAAAAGTCGTTTGTGACAGACCTAGCGTTGCAGCATGTTTTTCAATAAGACAGTGTCCTCCTAGAGAATTATGGAGTAACTCAAGCAAAATTGGTATTTGCAAAGAAAAAATCTCTCAATGTACTCTTGACCCGGATGAAGTAAATGATTTTGTCCTTGGTGACTCGGTTTCTGTTGGTGCATTTGAAGTGAATACTTCCTCAATTCTCTCTAGTTCTGTGACCAGTCTTGGAGACTTTGTAGTGGTTAATGAAGATGAAGTTATCAAATGTGTAATGGAAGTTAAATCTGATGCAATTGGTGGAGATGGTATACCTATACGTTTTGTAAAGCTTGTACTGCCTCTCATTATAAACCATCTCACTTATGTTTTAAACTGGTGTATCATCACTGCTACTTTCCCCGAAAGTTGCGGAAGTACTCCCTATCGGCAAAAAGCGGGACTCTTCCTTTCCTTCTGATTTGAGACCAATCAGTATTCTACCGTGTCTTTCTAAGGTCTTAGAGTAGTTAATTGAGAAATAAATTGTAGTACATCTTTCAAAAAACAGTCTTTCATTTGACAAGCTAGGGGTTTCAGAGCTAAACACAGCTGCTCAACAGCAAAGGTCAATATTCTCGAGGACATTAGAGTTGAATATGATAAGGGTCATCTAAGTCTTTTAGACCTACTTGACTTTTCTAAGACTTTCGACAAAGTCAATCACAATATTCTGGGCTGGAAGTTATGAACCTTTTTTGGATTTAGTAGTCAGACATACAAGTTATTAACAAAAAATATGTCGGGTAGACAGCAAAAAGTTGCATTTGCTGATAAGAGTTCAATAGTTAAACTGTTATCCAAGGAATCCCACAGGGATCAATTCTTGGTCCGTTACTCTTCAGCATGTTTATAAATGATCTACCATCTTGCTGTTTGAATGCTTCTGTCCACTTATATGCAGATGACGTCCAACTTCACTTAGCCAGGCCTTTTCATCAGCTTGATGAGCTTTGTCTTTTAATTAATGAAGATCTAAGTAGAATTACTGATTGGTCTATTGCAAATGGCTTGCTCTTAAATCCTGAGAAATCTAAAGTCATCCCAATTTCCAAAAAAAAGTTTGAAATCAATATACTTCCAGACCTATGGTTAAGAGAGGGAAAAATAAAAGCTGTTGATCACTGTAATGGCTTTGGCTTTGTTATTGATTGCAAGCTATCAGGCTACAAACACACAAATTTTGTTATTGGACGCATTTATGGCTGCCTACGAAAGCTTTGGCCATCTGCCTACTTTACCCCTGTGGAAACTCGTCGGAGACTGTTACCTTCCTTAATTCTGCCACTGATTTCATATTCTGAAGTCGTGTGTAACCTTGACTCACTTTCCAAACGAAAATTACAGGTTGCATTCATGATGCAGTTCGCTATATGTACGGGTTATGCAGATATGACCAATCTTCTGTATTATTAAGGAATTTGCTAGGCTGCAGTTTAGACAATATGTCAATGCAAGAAACTGTATATTTTTACACAAGCTAATCAATGTTAAGACACCGTCGTCGTATTTGTTTAACAGACTTTCATTCAATCGGTCCGAAAGAACAATAAATATCATTTCGAATCTTTAGAGCTACCTCAACTCATACCGTTTATTTTTTATACATGCTGTAAGACTCTGGAACTTCCTCCCGTCCTCAATCAAAATAATTTTCAATCCCAAGACATTCAAGTCCGCCATCTTTCTCTACTTATCATCTCTTTAATACTATCCTAATACACTTCCCCTTCTTTATCTTTTGCAAAGAATAGCTTAAATTGTTATAAGTATAAATGTGAGCTGTTTTCAACTATTTTGTTTTTTAAAAAAGAAATTGTAAACTTTATTAATTTTATTAATTTTAAAATTTAAATCATATTGATAGCATAATCTACCTCTTTTGTAAGGCAATAAGAATCAATAAAATCCTGTGATGACATCTATCGTCGCAAAATCACTAGAAACAGTGCTGCCAATTTAAAGATAAAAAATAAAGTAAAGTAAATAGGGTGGCGCAACAGAGCGAGGAACCCCAATGCCTAGCGCATTTCTCACAACCATGCTTTGTGAGGGTATGGAGGGGGACTACAATTTACTGCCGGTTCCGAACGGCTAATCAAGAAAGCTCTTTTCATGGCAGTGAATTTTTTATCTGTTGGGATTCAAACCACGAACCTCTAGGCTAACAGCACACATGCTAACCATTACGCCACAGGCCATAGCTACCATAAATAAAGATCTAGCTTCTTTTCTTCATTGCTTATTGTATACGTTGAAAAATCAGAGCTATCGTTTGGCAAATTTCAGTGTACTTATGTTGTTCTGAACATGTCGTAGAAGTGAAAAAAGTCTTATATAATTTACATACATACGAGCCGCTGCGTTTCTGGGTTTGTTGCTATTTCTCCAAAACAAGCTTAGAATACTTACGAGATCTTGAACTTTATCTGACGATATGCGACATCATGTCAGTTCTTATTCCTAAAGACGTGACTACTTCTCTTCTTCTTCTAACTTCTCCCTCAATTTCATCAGTTTGAAGGAATTTTGTTTTTAATTTTTCAAATCATGTATCATACGCCCATATTCTCATTAATCTCTTAAAATACTCCAGCAATGTCAAGGAGCTTTCTCAGACATTAAAGTTATAAACGCTGTTCTTTTTCATTAATCAAAAATGTCACTCAAGTTGTTTTCCATCATTCCCAAATTAACGAGCAGTCGTTTCCTTTTTTTTTAGATTTCTCTAATAAACTAAGGCCTTGCTCATTAATTAGCTTAAGTCCTTCAACTAATAAGTCGCTAAAAGCTTGTTGGCGACATAAACGAAATTGTCTGCGACAATACCTCCTGGAAGCGTACGATTAGCTAAATTTCACATCAAAGGTTTCTTATGTTCATTTTGATGAATGACATTTTGATTCGCTCTCTTTGAAATGAGAATATTATGTCTCTTACCATTTCATAAAATCCCACACACTTGGCCAATTAAGACTTAAATCCGAACATAGATATTTACTTAATGCCACATGTGTAGACGAGGCAAGCACCCTATGAAAACTTTCTTCCGCATTTCTTAATTCGCTGCCCTTTTCTTCCATCAAACCGACTGCGACTGTGTGTGTGTCAGAAAAATAAACATGTCAAATTATTAATATGCATTGATTCAAAATATCAAATACGCACATAACTATGAACATATTTCAATTCATTGGGAATGTAAACATAAATCACTGCACCCGCAACAATAAAATCCTAGCAGCAGCTATTTTAATTGCTTTGCTTAATTTATATTTGTCCGCCGTCGTGTTTTGGCCACACTGCATTCACCCATCACCGCGATCAGAGACATTCCTCCTCTTGCAGACATGATATTAAATTCAGAAAGAATTTTTCTTTTCCTTAATTAACTACCAATAAAATTAATAGCCAAAGCCACTACGTTGATTTTGTTCTGTGAAAGCGTGAAGAAGCGACTTGTGAGTTGTGACTTGTGAGTGATGTTTCATATTTTGTTTCTTCTTCTGTGGGTTCAATGCAAGCAGATGATGCATTTTGTGACCTAAAAACTTGGGCTGGTTTGCTTTTGGGAGTATTTTATTGAAAGAAAAATTTTGTGGCCAACAATAAAACGTTATCTGATGAGATTTGGCTTTTTTTTTCATTAACTTTGACCAATTTGTGGTTGTGGTTAAGGTGACATCGGACAGAGGAGTAGTGGCATTTGTTTTGACTGTAGCAATTTATCAGATAAGATCTAATCAGGCTACTGAAATGATAGTTGCTTTGTCCACGCCCTTTTCAAATAAAAGGAAGATCAAGATCAATGATTTCAAAAGCAAATAAAATCGTTAAAGTGTTTATATTAAATATTTACTTAAATTTTATGAGGCTGAGTTTAAGTACCGTTTAAAGTTGCCTTTGGTGTTAGTTTTTCCAGCTTCGCTTTCACCTTTCTCGGTTTCTATGCGCCCGGTTAAAATTTGCATAGTCTTGTTACGATCTTAGGGTCACAACCAGAGAACAGAACAACCCAGAAATCAGAGCACTGCCATGTCGAAAATAAATAAAAAAATTGATGAATAATTTGGATGGCACAACAAAGCTCGAAGAATCTTACAGTCTAAGGGCACGGCCAAAATTTTATGAGGCTGAGTTTAAGTACCGTTTAAAGTTCCCTTTGGTGTTACGTTTTCCAGCTTCGCATTCACCTTTCTCGTTTTCTATGCACTCGATTAAAATGAAAAAAATTGCATAGTTTTCTTGGTCTTAGGGCCAGGTCCAGAGCGACTAAGCCACAAAATAGGAGCAAACTTAAGAAGTTGTAAGAGGAGTGGCACAGCCATGTCGAAAATGAATGAATAATTTAGAAGGCACTACAAAACTCGAGGAATCTTACATTCTAAGGGCACGGCCACGTACTGAACGGCAATGTGGCTAAATTAGCTCTACAGCTCAGCTTTCGATTATGAACTAATTTTGCCGCTTTTGCCGCCCAGGACGTGGTCCTGCACCTCACATTTCGAGAACCTGCGATTTCAAACGGTCAAAAAAAGAAAGCGTTTTTCTTGGCACTGCCACTCAGTTTAGGTGATGCCCCTGGCGGAATGGTTAGCATATCTTCATCTTAAGGTGCGTCCACACTATGCCAAACGGCACCATTTGGAACCTGCCGATCGGCAGTGCCGATTTAGTTTGGGTGTCCCGATCGGCCTCCCTTCTTACCGAAAGCCGACCCGAATTTGAAGTAAATGAAATGGATCCGATTTGCGGTCGGCATTATGTGGACGCACCTTTACGTGGGAGGTTTGAAGTCTGAATCCCAAAACAAAGATCTCCGATTTTTGCCAAAAATTAATAAATCCTCCCATATAGTAACTTCATTACCACAAAAAGTGCTTTCTCGATCAGCCGTTCGGAATTCGCAAAAAGATGTGGGTCCCCTGAATTGAACACAGGATTTTCTAATTTGTCAACCACAAAAGAAAATCTGACGGGTAACCTTCCTTCAATAACAAAACCTCATCCGATGCACACGCCGTAGCAAACTATTTCGCAAGTTACTTCAAACAGTCTTTCACGGGTGATTCTTTTGTTTCTGACTCAGCTTATTTCTCGTTTTTACCGAATTTTTCTTTTGATCCATTCCTTCCCCGTTTCTTTGACTCCTATCTAATTAAAGAAAAGTTAAATCATCTAAGTGATGAGTATATTCCCGGCCCCAATGGTATACCTGCCATATTTCTTAAGAAACGCTCCTCCATTCCTTCCCTTTCCCTCTCAAAAATCTTTAACTTGTCCATATACCTAGGAGTTTTCCCCCTAGCTTGGCGTTTATAACCCCTATACACAAAAAAGGTCCTAAGTGCAACGTGAAAAATTATCGTCCCATCGCTAAACTATCGCATATACCCAACATTTTCGAAAGCATATTGTAAGAAAACATAAGTTTTCGTTGAAAGTATCTCATCTCCCCTAGACACCACGGGTTGCTCAAAGGCAGGTCAACAACTGCAAACCTCGTTGACTTTGTCTCATTCTCCCTCGTAGCCTTGGGGAATGGAAAGGAGGTCGATGTAATTTCAACTGACTTCAGTACAGCTTTCGATAAAATCTCCCACAAACTTATTCTTTTTAAACTTTCCACCCTCGGCTTTGAACCCATTCTGTTGAGATGCATTTCTTCTTATTTAGAAAACCGTTTTTACAGCGTTCGGTCCAGATCCGCCTTATCCAGCCGTTTTTTAGCTACATCCGGTGTTCCCCAAGGCAGCCATTTAGGCCCTCTCCTCTTCATTCTCAGTATTGACGACATTGAAATGATTATCAAACTCTCCTCTCTCTCTCTCTATGCAGACGATACTAAGTTTTACCGAGTCATTTCTTCTTCTGAAGACTCTTCCCACCTCCAACATGATCTCGACAATTTTTCAATATGGTGCTCCAAAAACTGCCTGAAGCTAAATGTTTTCGAGTGCCGATCAATAACTTTCTCACGTAAACGCATCGAATCTCCTCCCCGTCTCTATCTTGTTAACTGTCAAATCATTTCCCCCGTTCAGGTGATCCGCGACCTTGCCATTATTTGCGACCGTGAGCTGAATTTCCTCAAGCATATCGACGATATAATCCTTAAGGCAAAATCAGCACTTGACTTCGTGAAACGATTTTCCAATGAATTTGCTGACCCCTACGTAACCCGATCTCTTTACATTTCATTTGTTCGTCCGCTTCTTGAATACGCTTGTCAAGTCTGGTCGCCTTTCCAACAAGTGCACATTGCCAGAATTGAGAGCATACAACGCCGTTTACTCCGATTTGCTCTTCGAGGTCTTAATTGGAGTAATCCCCTGATATTACCTCCTTATCAAGACCGAATCAAACTCCACAACCTCAATACGCTGAAAGATCGAAGAGAAATATTTGACGTTCTCTTCATTCACCGCATCTTCACAGGTACCATTGACTGTCCAGCCCTTAACGAATCCATTTTTCTAAATACTAACCCTCGTAACACCCGGAATCCCCGTCTCTTCTATCTTCCCACCCATCGAACCTCTTACGGCTCCAATGAACCCATCTCCCGAATGCTGAGGAATGTCAACTCCCACTCCTCTTGTTTTGACTTCAATATAAGTACTCCCTGCCTAAAACTTCGTCTCCTAAGCCCTCCAACTAGTTAGTAAGTCTTAGCTATTAAGTTTCTTGGTTTGTAAGTTAATAGCTTGTATTAAGCCTAATAAATGGGGGTTTTGCCCCCACCAAAATTAAATTAAATTAAAATTAAACACAAGGTATGGTTGTGAGAAATGTTCTAGGCCCTGAGACTCTCTGCTCTGTTAAATCACCTTTTTTATTTCTTTTAGTCACTCAGCTTTAAATTTTGTCGTAATTTTGACCTTCTGCCACTTTGCCCTATACACAAAACAGTAGTCAAGTCCCTTTTGCGGACGCTTTGTTCAACATTTTGACGTTAAACCTTTTTTGTTTGAAAACCAATTGCTGTCAGCATTGTAAAATAGTCTACCGAGATCGAGAGCAAGTAATTAAGTGGTTGACTAATGGGCATTCCATTATTCACCGCTTAAAAGACTAGGGGAGAAAGTAAGTGGTTTGATTAAATTGAGCGAGGAACTGCTTGTCTCTTAGTTTGAAAAATAAAAAACCCGGAAGCAAGGACATAACTCCTTGTTATGAAGACATCCTTTTCTGTGTTATCTGACCCCTTTTTTCAATTTTGAGGTGAATTATGATACTTTAACCCTACCAACTACCAAATGATCACCAATACCCTCTTTGGCAAAAAAAGAAAAAAAAAAAAGAAGAAACAAACATCCTTACATCATGTCCTTAATATATTATCAATTGGTTATTTATAACAAACAGACAAGAGCACAACCCTCATATCTTCTGATGCCCTCCTATTGTTTGAACCCACCGCACATGAACAAGAAATTGGTCATAAATTTTGGGCAAAAATACCTATAACCATAAACTGCAAATTGTCACAGTTTGAAGTGGTGTTGCACAGTCGTTTGTTCTCCCTTTTGCAAAATAGAACAGCTTGATGCCAATCAAAATGTCAACATAGAAAGCCTATTCAACCGTAATAATCAGCAAACAAGAAAAGGTACATTGCTACTTCCTTCCAAGCGTAACCTTTAACGTTGTGAAATACCCTCTTGTTTTTTGTACTGGATTGGGTGATTGGATATGGAAGATTGTGTGTGTGTTTTTTTTTGTGCAAACAAATTGCGTAGTTCTTAGCGCAAGGTCGTTGTTATTTTTTCATTATGAAGGAACACAATGACCTGGTGGTGGAGTTTTCTTTTCGATGCGGGGTAAGGAACAATTTATAAGGCAGACACGGATGAAGATACTATCTTCCTCGAGAGGATATACAATATCTTTAATAAGCAGAACGATTGGCACAGCTTGATTTAATTTAATAATTTATGAATGAAATTTGGAAACATGAGTACCATATCCACTGAGATTGGTTTTTTAGAAAAAGAAGGAAATTTAAGAGAATAGCTTGACGAAGCTCAGCATTTCTAAAGAAAGAACCGTACTTTTTCCTATGCGTTTAATTTTGAATGTTAATTTTCTTTAACGAATCGTACGCTTTAAACAAAGATCATGGCTTTTATTATCAAAAACTAAACAAAATTTAGGAAGTTATCCAAAATTGGATTTTAGATGGATTTTAGATGAAAAATGTTACTACGAAGTAGAGACCTGAAAAGCTCCTCAGCTGAGGGTTTTGGTTATATTTTTATTAACTGGTAGAGTATTATGCGATATGCAACGAAGAATGCATTTAGTTGTATTGAGACATGGAATAATCCAAAACCGCGAGGTTTGCCGACGCGTTTTGAGGTCAACAGCAGAGTACCCCACAGGCAAATAGAAAGTGTGAATCAGAGGTGTGAGAGAGCTGTGATTTTTTCGATATCACTATGCTCGTAACACCGAAAATCAAGAAGAATGTAAAGCTTAAGAGATAACCACTTTTGATTTCTTTCTTTTGAGACACCATTTCCCTTACTTTTTTATTCAGTAAGGATTTGCTGGGGTACCACAAGGAAGTGTGCCTGGCCCAATTTTATATTTTAAATAAAAGACAAGCTTACGTCTACGTGATAGTAGCAGTCATTGGGAGTATTTGCAGAGTTAGCACGAGAGTTTATCCGAAAAAAAGCTTTTCGGATGTCATAGCAGGTGCCCCTTTCTCATAGTGGTCCAACACCAATACTGTGCTGTGACCATTAAGCCAAGCTAGCTAATCGACTCCCAATTTTTTATATGTGATACTTAACTCATAACGTTGCCATGGCATGCGGAATCCCCAATCGGTCTAAAGGTGTACAGAGCCCAAAGCCTTCTGGCCAGATAACATGATGACCTGGATTCGGTCTTGAATTTTAGAAGCATTTACCAACTATACATGTAACTTACTTACTTACTTACTTAGGTGGGCATTACAGTTCGTGGTGAACCTGGGCCTCAACCAACATCCTTCTATAACGACCTCGATTTCGGGCGAGCTCTCTCCAGTTTTGCATTATAAGTCGGTTGAGGTCTCCATCCACTTGATTGCGCCACCTAAGACGAGGTCTTCCCCCTCCGCGATTTCCCTGCAATGTGCTTTCGAACACCCGACGAGCCGGAGCGTTTGGGTCCATCCGCTCTACATGGCCCAACCACCGTAGCTTCGCGATGCGTACTCTTCTGGCTATGCCCATGTCGCGGTACAGCTCATACAGCTCGTTGCTGTATCTTCTTCTCCACACATTGTTTTCGCATACGGGTCCAAAGATCATTCGGAGAATTTTTCTTTCGAAACGACCAAGGGTTTCCTCATCCGCTTTCGATAAAGTCCATGCTTCCGCGCCGTACAGCAGGACTGGGATGATCAAGGTCTTATATAAGGTCGCCTTGGTTTTTCTAGAGAGGGTTTTGTTTCTCAATTGCCTTCTTAACCCAAAGAAGCAACGGTTGGCAAGAGTTATTCTCCGTTTGATCTCCGCACTGATGTTGTTGTCCGTGTCTATACATGTAACAGAGTTTGATAATTAGAATCGATATGAATTTGTGTAAAAAGCCAGATTTCCAGTTAAGTTGACACTTTGCTGCTACAGTAACAGCTCCAGGGAAACTTCGTGAGAATTCGAAGAGCACTTTATTGGTAAAGCATATCCCAATTTCAGTGCATTGTACATATTAGTGTGGCATTTGTTCCAATTTCGGTGCATTGTACCTCATTAGTGTGGCATTTTTGTCAGTGTTTTTTTTTTTGAAATGTGACCTTTCAAATCAATTTTGGCCTATTGTATTGTCAGGCACCACTCTTGTATTTGTTAAAACTTTCCCAATCTTCATTGAGAAGCCAGAAAACGCTGTTACAATATGGGGCTGAAGGAACCATGAGCTCTAACTCGGTGTCTGGCCTGCTTCGAGGAATTGCTACACAGTTGCAGAGGAAATACTCTGCATTGTCACCATTTTCTGCACATGATTTGCAGAGGAAAATACCGCTTAAGCTTGAATAATTAAATAAAGCCCCGGGGCATGGGGCATTTCTCTCAACCATAAACCTTGTGAGGGAATGGAAGCGAACTACAAGTTCTTGCATATTCCGAACTCGAAACCCTTTCTGGCTACAAAACATTCGACCGAATAAGAACTACTCACCAAAATGACATATAACTAAGCTCCAAATTTGACGGTAATTTTTACTGTTAGAAACACATCATCTGAATAACGTAGAAAAATATTCCTTCTATTCGCTTTAAAATTCTCTGACTTTTATGTAAACATTGTAAACTTTCCCACTCAATACTTAACCTTCACGAATCACAGAACTCACCTTACACAGGTCATTGCCCTGTTCAAGTTTTCCCAACCAGCAATTAAACCCAATAAAATTGTTGTCACTTCTTATTAATCAACATTAAAAACCCATAAGTAAACAAAAACATCAAACCACCTCGGTCATACCCATCTACATATACCACTTGATGTTACACAATCCCCTCATGACATAACGCCTTACCTGTCAGGAAACAAAACTACGAATCAGCTGACAGAACATAGCATATCCGTTATGCTCACATCAAGTGTGATAACATTTTCAACTATGGCAGAGTAATAATGTCAACACCATCAGCTCTACTCGGTATCATCACTTTAATAAAGTTATTCCAAAACCTTCGCTTGCTTAAGTTGAGTCAAGTTCTCATAGACTTCTTTTTTTTATTGACCAAGCAATTTAAGAAGACACACAATGTGACGGTAATCCACACACTAATTCTGTCGACACGCCTCACCAGATGTGTCAAAGGTTGGCATTTTGTTTACTCACACAACATAATAACCGAGTTCAAGAGTGCAGGGTCATAAAAACACTGATGGTGGCCTTTGATAATTATACGCTGTTAAGCTCTCCTTTAATTGACACAGAGTACAACCTAGCGGTATAATAGTAGGTAAATAAATATACCAAATTTATGAGAGGAAGAGAGCATCGCTTTTGATAAATGGGCCCTATTTTGTTCCTTCAATTGATTGCATGGCGGACAAAAATGCATAACTCAGCAAAATATGCAAATGAGGCTAAGAAAAATGACTAATGGAGCCGTAGGCTATTATTACGACATTGTCCCGCTGATGAAGTTGGGTAACATATTTCTTTCTTTAATGTACCCCACAATGTATAACTTCTATCTAAAGGATGATTAACTTCCTGTGGTCTTTTAAGTAAGACCCTCAGAAAAGAAGCTTCGTCGGTGGCATTTCAATCGATGACAGATGGTGGTTTGAATGTAAAAAGCTTAGTCATAGTCCCAGTTTGAGGTCATAATTGATAAAATCTGCATAATAATTGTGGGTTTTGTCGAAGCGAAGCTCTCTATTCACCAAAATGCTGGTGCGGATTAGGTTACCCTCCGCTCGTTCTCAGAGATGGGTGTATATTTTATGGAAAAAAATTAACTGCATAATGATGGAGTGTGTTCGGAAACAAGAGTAAGTCCATGAAGTTCTAAGTGAGATAAATGGGTCAACGATATTTGGATGCGTTTTCAATGAGAGAACTAGACTTTTACACGAGACAGAGGTCGATGACAGAGGAAGTTAAGTGTTGTTTATTCGAAGCCAGCTGATGAACGATGTGGTGGATTTAATTGGATTTATATATAGCAATGGTCTGGAACTGGATTGGGTGCTATACAGTGTTAACAAAAAAAAGTATGGGTCTTCGGGTGTTGATCTTTAAATTGCTGGAAATTAAATTACTTTCAATTATTTCTTTAAGCCTCATAGCTTCTATAGGCTCATCTGTCTTGAAGCTCTTTGGCTTTAAACCTGAGAAGAAAGTAAAAGTATGAAAACAGAAACAGAAATCATTCGATTTGAGGCCGTGATGGATGAACTTCTGGGTGGTACCGATAGCTAATCGACTGCTGATGACTTATGGTGAGTGGTGAGTTTTAGAAACTTATTACTTTTTTTTATATGCTCATAAGAGGCAAGATGGGGAGCTGTGAAGTGGTTTTTGCTTTCTAAAGGGGCACATTTGAAATTAAAACAAATTATTGAGGGAAGTGTATCTTGTTAGGTACATCATGGTATTCGCACCATAGGGCGTGACCCGTATTTCTGAAAAAATATGTTTAAAATCTTTGGGACCACTGAGATTCTTCTTGTCCTTTTACTCCTTTTTTCTTCCTCCTTTGTCAGCGTTACTAAGCCAAAACAAGGAAATCCTGTGAGAATTCGACGTTGGACGACTACAATCGCAAGAGATCGCCAAGTCCTTTTCCGATCGAGTCTCTAACAACCTCTTAAGAAGTCCTATGCCGCCAGCATCAAGTATAGAGAACCAGTGGCAGCACTGCCAATCAGCCAATCAGCCATCACAGATGCCGCCTCTGAAGTGCTGGGATTCACGGTTTGGCGACGAATGCCGGCAAGCACATGCAGCTAAACAGGGAGCATACAAAGCGGCGCTGCACAAAAAGACTAGAACTGCTTACGAGCTCTACAAGCAGAAGAGGAGAGACGAACACCGGCTTCTAAGACGGAGAAGAGAGAGCATGAGAAACGCGCGATCGAAGAGAGAGAAGGGTGCCACAGCAGGAATGAGGTTCGGAAGTCTTACCAAAAGGTGGAAACAACAGCCTCCGGCTATAAGCCCCGAGCGGAGGCTTGCAAAGACGATTAAGGGAACATCGTGGTGGAACCGCAGTCAATGCTGAGGAACCCAATTCCGCTGTTAGAGATATAGAACCATTCGATTTAGGCGACGTAGACCAACAATTCCGCCAACCCGACCTGAACGAAGTGAAGACAGCAGTATCCAAGCTAAAGTCCAACAAAGCTGCTGGAGCTGATGGCCTCACTGCCAAATTGTTTAAAGCGGCAGGCGATGACCTGGTCAGGAGTATGCACCAGCTCATTCGCAAAATATGGTCGGAAGAAAGCATGGCCGATGAATGCAACCTCAGCATTGTTTCCCCGGTCCTCAAGAAAGCAGACCCTCTGAACTGCGCCAACTGGTATCAGTCTTCTTAATATCGCATACAAGATCCTCTCTGCCGTATTGTGTGAACGTCTGAAGCCATTCGTCAACAACCTGATAGGTCCTTATCAGTGCGGTTTTAGACCAGGAAAGTCCACCATAGACCAAATCTTCACACTACGGCAGATCTTGGAAAAAACCCAGGAGGTTCAAATCGATACCTACCACCTTTTTATCGATTTTAAAGCTGCGTATGACAGCATCTATAGAGAGGAGTTATATAGACGAGTTATATAACGAGTAGGCATCCCTACCAAACTTGTCCGATTGTGAAGGATGACGATGGAGAACCACGGTGCTCCATCAGAGTCGGAAAAGATCTCACCGATACATTCGATGTCAAAAAAGCTTTTAGGCAAGGCGATGCACTGTCATGCGACTTCTTCAACATCGTTTTTGAAAGAATAGTAGTGCAAAACTCCCACATCAACACAAGAGGCACAATCTTTCAAAGATCCGTTCAATTGCTCGGATATGCCGACGATATTGACATAATTGGAAGAACGCAGCGTGATGTCAATGGCGCGTTTATGAGCATTGAGACATTGGAAGCGAAGAAGATGGGTTTAGTGGTAAATGAAGGCAAGACCAAGTATATGCTGTCATCAAGAAATGACACCCAACACCGACGGCGACGTCTTGGACAGAACGATTGACAGCGGACTTTGAGGTAGTTAAGGACTTTGTCTACCTAGGCGCCGCTATTAATTCAGACAACGACACCAGCGCTGAAATCAAACGAAGAATAACTCTTGCCAATCGCTGTTTCTTCGGACTAAGAAGGCAATGGAGTAGTAAAGTCATCTCTCGAGCAACTAAAGTGTCCCTGTATAAGACACTTATCATCCCGGTTCTTATATATGGCGCAGAGGCATGGACTTTGTCAAAGGCAGACGAGAACGCTTTAGGATGCTTCGAGAGAAAAATTCTTCGGGTGATTTTTGGTCCCGTCTGCATAGATGGAGAGTAGAGAAGAAGATTTAACGACGAACTGTACGAGCTGTACAGCGACACTGACGTGGTCAAACGAGTCAAGTTCCAGCGGCTCAGATGGCTGGGTCATGAAGAGCGATTGAACACCTACGCTCCGGCCCGGAAAGTCTTCGAATCCAATCCGAGGGACGGCGCAGTAGAGGAAGACCGCGACTCAGGTGGCGCACGCAAGTAGGAGAGGACCTCAACCAACTTGGCGTGCAAAACTGGAGGCAGATAGCCAGGGACCGCTGGAGAAGCATGTTGGTTGAGGCCCTGGTCCGATCCGCACTGTAGTTCCATCTTAAATAAGTTTCTCAGCGTTACGAGAAACGTTATCTCGAAGGTATCACAGTTCTTCCACTAGTTAACTTCGCACATGTGATCCACCTGAGAGATATTGACCTCAGAAAACGTGGGAAGATTTCGGATTCTTTCGTGTTTGGTACCAAGCAATCGCATATTCTGGATTCTTCCATGTTTTACTTCGGGTCAGAAATGGAAGAATCCAGAATCAAACGCAGATTTTGTTGCATTTGTTTGACCTTCAAGCCGAAATCCTTCACACCAGTGTCAAATATTGAGTTTCCGATCTAAATTAAAAAGAAAAATGTTGCTATTATTGCCAGACAGTCGAAGCAGTGCTGCCGTTCGATGAATTGACAAAAACAGGAGATTTCCTGTTCAACGGATTGAAAAAACAGGAGATTTAATTTTTTTCGAATAGAACGTCCAACTGGACTCGAATGTGTTAGTGAACCTCGCTTACGTCAGTATTTATCAATAACGTACTGGCATCACCTTAAGTCAAATCAAGATTTAGCAATGTTTCTTCTAAATTGCATAAGAATGCTATGCAGAGAGTTGAAAACTTGATACATCAACCTTACAAAATGAAAAAAATTCTAAGGTTTCTGTTTGGTCTCACCAAACTAAACTGGAAATTCATTTATTTATTTTTTATTTATTTTTTCGAAACAAAACTTAATTATTATTCAAAGCAAACAAAATAAAAAACTTATAAAATTATCCAAAAACTAAACAAAAAAATTTCATGTTCACAATTACATATTTTTAAATGTGTGGCTTACTAATCAAAAAAGAATTAAAAACTAAAATAAAATAGGACAATATATCAGTCTTTTAGTTGAAATTATTATTTAAAATATAATCAAATATTTTCTCATTGATTTTTCATTAAATTCAAATTTGTTTCCGTAATTTGGAATGCCGTACAATTCAAATCATCTTCTTTTAAGTGCGATCTTATGACAGCAATTGCATTGACAGTCTTATTCCCTAAACAGTTTCGTTTTTTTGTTTTTGTATTGGTAACAATGCTGAAAATTCGCTCACATTCTGCATTTGAGTGTGTCAAAATTTAAACAATCTCAGCCAATATAAAGATATTTTTAAAAATTAGTTCATCGTTGTAATCTTCGATACCTGCAATCATGTTCCAAAATTCTTCAATACCTGCGTCTTTTAATTTTTGTCTTTCTTCTTCTTTAAAGTACGTAGGCAAACTATGCCACTCGTTTAAAAGATCAACTGTACTTATCAATTTTGAAAAATGATTACAAAGTATTTGCAAAGAATTCAAGTTTTGTGTTCTGTTTAAATTAAGAGCTATACAAGGATCTACAAATTGAAACTGTTGAAAAAGTAAACTATCTGTTGGAAAACGATTTTTTATTTCACTGCATCCTTTAATGTAGAAATTTACAGCATTTTCCCGAATATTTTCAACATCTTCAATCAAAAAAACTGATTTTCTTAAAAATTCCTCACATTCGGCCCCCAAATAAATCTGAGACAAGTTTTTATAATTATCAGCATCTGAAATACCAACAGAACTCGAGGTAGAACTTGAACAGGTATGTTCTTTTATAATATCTTTTCTTGAAGATGAAGAATATTGTGGTACGAAGATAAAAAAAAATTCTTATGAACTTATGATAAATATTTGTAAAAAGTAATAAAATGTTTGACTACTGAGTTACTCAATGTAATAGTTAGAAAAGTCAGAAAAACAGTAGAATTTTGAAAAAAATGCCTTGGTAACAGGAGACAGGAGATTGAACTTTTTTAGAGTGAAAAAACAGTAGTCTACTGTCATGACAGTAGAAACGGCAGCACTGAGTCGAAGTTGTTCACTTTCTTCAAACAAAGATACATGTTTAATTCTCTCTCCAGACGTCAAAGGCAGTCTGGCATCACTTCCTGTCAAACCCAATTCAGGTACATTTTCTGTCACTTTAGTTCCTTATTGGAAAGAATTGATAAAAATATGAAGACTAAGTCATGTTATCTTATAGCAAAAGTACTTTTTTATGAAATCACAACGCAGTACTGGCACATTTACAAGTTCACTTGAATTTTTACAGCTGTGGCGGAGTGTGGTGAATATAAAGTAAATGCTGGTTTACTAGTGATCCACCCGTAGGGTTTTGACTTTAGAAAGCGTAGATAAAACTCCTGATTTTGGATTGTTCAATGTCTGAGACCTACCAATCTCAGGTTTCGTTACATTTGCCGAATGCTACTAACACCAGTGACAGATGACTTTTTTGACAGCTGATGATGTGGTGGTACCTGTTTACAGAAGCGGCCTTCGGATGAAAGCTATCACCTCAAGAGCAGGAAGAGACATAAACAGAATATTTGCAGTTAACTTAATTTGCTTGTCACCAAAAATATGGCTAAATAACCTGTGATACATGGCCACGCCTCAAAATTACTTCCCTACATGCAAATGTTTACGACAATCGGAAAGAACCGTAAACACAAGTAATATGCACCTGTAAATCTGTTTTCTTTGTCCCTAAGTACGAAATCATTTAACCGAAAGAAAAAAACCAAGAATCGTGGCCTCCCACAAAACCTTCAATTTACGACAGCACAGCCAAACCTTTCAGCATGCGCCAAATGTCCGTCTACTTAGTAAAGTCTTGGCAATACGAATCCCAAAAACACAGCACGTCCATACAATCAATTCTTATAGGCTCATAATTCACATTAGCACATTATAAAAATATGACTGACGTCCATTGTACTGTGTGCAACAATGCAGCGTTGTCCCCAGGAGCGCACTCATAAATATGCATTCACTTCATAAAACCCCACGAATAACCAACACGACAAAACTCACTTAATCATTTGACTCAATTCAAATATAGAAAGACTAATGCCATCTATACGCCCATTCCAATACATTAATTTTCACGAGAAACAAGTTATCTGTCAGTTTAGGGCACATACATTATGGGCTTTTAATGAAGATCCACCACAAGAATATGAAATAACTTTTCCGGAAAATATCGAGTGTATCGATGACATCGTTTCGTTTTTGGGACAGGTTCCAAATGCAAATATTCAAATATAAAAAGAAAAATAATAAACTTTCATTTCGTAGTGATAAACACAAAACTGTGTAAAGAAAGATAAACAAAACGGAGCCCTTTGATCAAAGGTGCGTCTGCTTGGCTGCAGTTGACAGAGCGGCCAGCAGCAGCCGTATGCTTGTCAACTATTTTTCTTTTGAGACAAATATGTGACACACATCTGTTTAATCGAAACATCTTTGGAAATAACCAAAAGAAGAAAGAAAAAAAATCTATTCGATGGTGCAGCAATTTGACAGGTTGACATTTATATGACATTTCTTCCGCCACCGACCCTACTTCCACGCAACTATCACGACATAGCCACACATACCTGTTACTGAGTAAGAAAAACAAATGTACAGCGGTGAGTTCACTTCTGTCAATCTAGCAAAGTGCGGTTATACCCGCGTTTTAATTAAGTTGCCTTTTCCTAAAACACAAAAGTGTCACAGCATATTAATGCCAACAATTATTCACTTGTTGAATTCATATTTAATTGAGTGTGCGCGCAATGAAATTTAACTACCATTCTGTTGCGCCTGTAGCCGTGTGGTGTTGCGCCAGCAGTTTGCCACCGTGTGCCACGTTTCATTAACATTTTTATTGTTTGGCGTTTAGCTTCTTGTTGCTGCTGTCAATTGACAGAACTCCACTGGATTATGGTTATGCTTTTTGTTCTGTTATAATGTGTTTTTCTAACAAAACGCCTACATAATATATGTGAATTGAGACGTTTTGTTAAGTCTCTTGATCTGTCCAATTAGGAAAATGGTTGACAGTTTCTATTTTCCATTCGAAAGGCGGTTACTTTTTACTACCGTTAATGGGAAGTTGTGCTACAGAAAACGATCTTGCATGATATGAACTAATTAAAATGGGTGGATAAAATTAATTACCTTCCATAAAGATTTGTATAATAATGGTTTTGGGCAATTAGCCTTCGGTGACATTGTTCGAATAGTGGGCACAGTGACCAAGATCGTTCTAACGATTAAGTTAGTTGGAACGTCTTTGAATGTGGATGGCAGACTACATTAAATCAGCCTTGTTTGGTTTCCAGATGAAGACGGCATAATTGAAAACGAGATCAGTTGTGAACTTGAAAGAATCTTAGCCGGTTTTCACATGCCTAAAAAATGCGTCTGATCTGTCAGAGAAGACTTCTTACTGTATGTCAAGAGCAGAAACGTTGATGGCATACCTCCTTTGGATGGAGACATAATCAGCGTATGCTTTGCAACCCTATTAAAAAAGTTTGCAACATTTTTGCAATCCCTTAGAAGAATTGACTGCAGAGGGCCTTGCCACATGACCATTCTTCTTTGGAAAACATATCAACTGGCTAAGCTTAAACGATGTGTTACCGTGTCAGCATCTTACGTGGGAGGATCGAGGTTCAAACCCCAGAAACATCAAGGAAAAAAACCATTTTTTCTCGGGTATCGCCTTTCGCTAAGAATTGGCAATCTTTCCAATAGTAATTTCATGCCTTGAGAAGCGTTTTCTCAATTAACTAAGTGTATGCTTCTTTTGCGAGGCTGGGGTATGACTCAGGGTGTCCAGGGTCTACCCAAGGAAGCTTCGTAAGTCTTGGGTTTCGGCGGTCCAACTTCTTAAGAAATGAATACCAGGAGACGGTCGGTTCAACTTTAATTAAATCTAACTTTATTGTAATGTCTAATCTCAGGATCGCGGCGTACCCCACAGGCGGATCACTAGTGTGAAGCAGAAAAGTGGGAGGGTTGTGATCGCTTCAAGATCACTACTCGTAACGCCGGAAATGGAAAGAAGAAGTCTAATCTCAGGATCGGTTTACAATTATTTTAACAAGGTTTAATCTGATTCAAAAAGTAAGTTTTAATAAATGTTGTTTCTGGTAATGGTCCTCGGAATGGCTGGTCTTCTCTGGGGTCGCGGTGATGTTTCCTCGGGGTATCTAGTCGTATGCTACGGCCGCTGTGTCCTCTGTTCGGCAACGGTGAACTCCTAACTGGCTCTGCGTTAGGCAGGGCACCCTCTCGGCGGCCGCGGATTTCGTAGCAAAGGTCTGCGTTGCCTGAAAGGCAGAACAATTTATCGGCGGCGGCGAACTTCGTAGAAAGTGCCTGCGTTGTATAAAACGGCAGAGCAATTTATCGGCGTTAGCGGACTTCGTAGAAAGTGCATGCGTTTACTCAGGAACAAAACACTCTGTCGGCGGCGGCGGACTTCGTGGAAAAGGCCTGCGGTTGCGTACGGTGATGTGAGCTTTCTTTCGCAGACGTCTAACGAAAAAGAGAATCCACCCGCTCGGCTCACCAAAAGCCGCAACGAATAGATCTGTTTCACGAAGACTAAACGGTAAGGAGAACTTACGCGCTCGGCTCACCAAAAGCCGCAACAAAATTCAATTGGAATTCAATTTTTAGAGCGATAATATTCATTGTTAGTTCCACACAAAAAGACCACTTAGTAAATCGACACTTGCTATATATTCACCACACTTCACCATAGCCATTAACTAGTCATGTGAACCTGCCAGTACTGCGTTGTGATGAAGGATAGTAAATTTCACGCTATAACTAAACATGTAAATAATGACTAAGTCTACACGTTTTCTTTAAACACTTTCGATAAAACAGCCAAATTGACAGAAAATAAACTTACCACGATACAAGTTAGGTTTGACAGGAAGTGATGCCAGATTGCCTGTGATTTAAGGATAGAGAAATTAAAAATTAAACAGGGCGAAGTGAACCACTACGACTGTCTGGCAGTTATAAGAACAGCAATGAAAAAGTTGTTTTCACCCATATAGGGAAACTCAACACACGTTGTTTACACGCTAAGTTTTCCTTCGGGTAGTACTTTCAACAAATGCATCTGAAAACAAACTGCCATCTCAACTATTAAAGTTTGGTTAACATCAATCAATTGAAAGAGCCTTCCAAACCTACCGGCGCAATGATAGTGGCTCAGAAAGTATTGATACCTACTGCGATCCCCTACCAACAGCCGTTAATTCTTCAATGCTGACATAGGAAAGCGAAATTGCCTTCAGCTCATAACTGTACCAACTCATAAACTGATCGTTCATTTATCACTATCACTTTTTTCAACGGCGGCAGTTGTGTTTCTTACTTCGATTTTTGTTTTGTTTCTTACCCACTAACCTCGAATTAAAAACTAAAAGACCTGTAAATGTGACCATGCAAGTCTGGCTCAATACCTTCTACTATAGAATGCAGGTCGACTGATGCTGTTTAACATTCGTGACTGTCATTAATAAATCCAACACAGCTATCTCCACACCATAGTGCGCCGGGCGCAACTACTGACATCTCATAAATGTTTTCAAACCAAAAACACGCACCTATCGGCATTTTACAATTAGTAAAAGATGAGCGCTGGTCAAGCTGATACTTTGCATGAAAAACAGGCAAACGGTGTGCACTTTAAAGTAGGTCTCCAGACGGATATCATACTGCACCTTCGGAAGCTCGTCTAAAAAATGCACCATCTAAACATGCCTCTGTGAAAACGAAACGGTGAACAGTCGCATTGTGCAAGTCACGAAGCAAAGGTGACATCGTTAAAGTCATAAATCTGTCAAATAATGGATGAAAAAAAAAAAAACTACCAAGATTAGTGTGTTGTGCAAGCTCACCACACCATCTGTCACAATTCTCGTCGCAATCTTACCCCCAAAACACCGTCATTTGATTATGATGTATCGAAGGTCATCAATAAGGTTTCCCAGACAACTAAGAAATGTCCTGAACAACTGCCAGCCACCCACACTGGCAGTCACTGTCATTGAAATTGAAACCTCCTGCTGCTCCATTACCAACCTATTCATCTATTCGGCTTAAACTGCGATTAACATTTGAATGTGAAAAAATCCCATTCGTCTCTGGCCAAAATGACATTCCTTGGCTATCTGTCAAATCGTCTGACAACCATATCGGACCGCAACCACCGTTAATCCTAAATAGTATGTTCGTCTTTCTCCTGTCCAAACAAAAGAAAGTAGTGTGAAACGTATCTTTTTACGTTTATGCAGGGATACCCGCTGGTTTTCTCAGCTAACTCCTCCTGTTGCCTTGATTGCAATTTCTCACCAGGTAGACGTCATAAATTCACTATGGTGACCCACTGCTGGACAGGCCACCAACGGTTCGGCTTTTCAAAATGTTTACTCATAGTAATTATCCATAGATAATTTGGGTGTATCTGTGTATCTAGTTTCGTTTCATTGACTGCAACACAGTGGGAGTGAACATAAATTTGATAGTTTGCACTTTGTTATGGCTAGTGGGTTGCCATGTTTGTTTTTCTGTCTTGTTTTTGTTTTTCCAAAAAAAATCAGTCGGCTTACGAATTTTCCTCGAACTTGGATCTACCCAAACAGGACCTACCTGGGTCTAATATCTATGACAGACTTTTCAATTAAACTCCACGAACCATGTACTGTCATAGCAAGAAACAAAAATCTGCATAATAGACGTTGCTCGACCACCACCACCACCGTTAATGGGATTTTTCATGGTTGAGGCATTTAATTTCAAAAAATACGCTCATACCCAGAAGATGGACGTTTATTTTTATTTTTGGTCATTTTTATGGATTTCTGCGGAGTTCGGAATGCGCTGGTCTTATTCTGTCTTCTTTTGGTTTGGCACGGCTGCAACTCGGCGGTGTGGTGGTTTGTTCAGTGAAACAGGAAGTATTTGTGTGCACTCGTGACGTCACAAAATCCACTGTGAATTGTGAACGAGACTTCATTCAAATTGGATCCACTGCGAATTGTGAACGAGCTTTTTTTGAATTAAAACGATATTCTGAACGCTTCCCGCAATCTGTCAGTATTTTTTGGTATATAAGGTGTGACAATCGAAGAAACGTGGAGTAGTAATAAAATTTCCATTTTTGTAAAGAACTAAAGTTTTTGAGTCCTTGTTTTATTAAAAATCACTGCACTACGTGCACAAACATATGGTGCCTCCTGTGAGGACTCACAAAACTGTTCAGTGGAAAAGTACATAATATTATATACGTACAACGTACATACATCCAGTTTTACATCAAGTACCTAGTCAAACAAGGGATCATCAAATCAATTGTGGATAGCGGATTTCATATACAGCTACAGCCTAGAGGACTTAACAAGTACATAAGTACAGCAACTAGAAGTGCGCGTGCAGATAGCGGATTTATACATATCGCCGGCTACAACTGTGTTTAACAGTAATCTGCATATTGGTGGAAGAAGCAAGAAAAGAAAGGCAGGTGAGTGTGTGTTTTTTTTTCTACTGAATTATTAAGAGTGTTATTAAATGAAATAAAAATGAGTGAATTATCCGAACACCCAGAGGATATAGTTAAGGTTCAGCGTGATTTGTGGAGTAAAGTGGTAAAAACACTTCGCAATTTCAAGAAAGACAAGGCGGAGCGCCACACGAAAACTTACTTTGAAATTCGCCGAAGTAATTTAGAGAAAACTTATGCGGAGTTTGTCACAAACCATCACCATTTAATTCAATCTTCTCTCGACCGTGAAGACAAATACTATACAGAAGATGTATCAGATTTGTTTGAAGAAGAATATATAAACACGTATTCCATAATTAATGAAGCTTACCTCTCAAAATATCCTGTAGTTTCTTTTGATAAAGATAGTAAGAAAGTGACTGATGCTGAAAGTGAAAAACTAGATTCTGCTCATAAGGTTTGTAATACCAACTCTGTTCGGCTGCCAAGAATTCCACCACCATCGTTCTCCGGTAAATACATCGACTGGCCAGTTTTTTATGATTCGTTCGATCGATTAATCCATTCAAACACTTCGCTGGCAAATATCGAAAAGTTTCATTTTTTAAAACAAGCATTGCCGGACGATTTCGACAGTGATGTCCGTGACATTCCGTTGACCTCTGCAAATTATGTGGCAGCTTGGAAAACATTAGTTCAACGTTATAATAACCATCGAGTTTTATTCACTCATTACATGAATCTACTGTCTTCTCAACCCTGTATAAAAACTGAATGTGCTTCTGATATCAAACATCTATTAGACACTTCTCGTTCGTGTGTGAGCGCCTTGTTAAATTTAAAGGTTGAGGTCGATAAATGTGACCAAATAATAGTTCATTTTTTAGTCGTCAAATTGCCCCTAGAAACTCATCACTTGTGGGAACAAGAACTCGGTAAGTCGGTTGACATACCTACTTTCCAACAGTTCACAGACTTTCTAGACACCAGGTATCGCGTTTTAGAAGCTACTGAATTTAAGCAAAGCTTAGCTCCTCTTGCTCAGGCTAAACCAGCCCCAAACACGACATCGCCTAAGCCAGCTTTCAAAAACAACAAGTTTGTCAACCGTACAAACATTCATCATTTGTCAACTGCACAGACAAATCACACAACTGTCTGTTTCGCATGCAAAGAAGCCCACATTTTGCGCCGTTGTCCCAAATTTCTTGCAATGGATTGCTTCGCGCGTAAGGCTTTGGCGAATCAAGCCAAACTTTGCGGTAATTGTTTGTGTGCACATCATTTGGCGTCTGCATGTCCTAGTACAAAGAATTGCCAACAATGTGGGAAGCGACACCACACTTTATTGCACTTTCCCATCAACAACAACAATTCATTCACAACACCCAAAACCCTTGTGCGGTCTTCTTCGAATCAACACCCTTCCATGGAAAACAACTCAACTAGCATTGTCAACCATTTAGACCAAACCGCAACAAATTTACAAGTCGCTAAGTTTAGATCCAAATCACAAGTGCTACTTCCCACGGCCATTGTAAAAATTATCACAACTGATGGACAATCTTTTCTTCTCCGTGCCTTAATTGACCAAGGGTCGACTGGTGCTCTTATTAGTGAAAGGGTGTCGCAGTCGTTAAAAATCGAACGTTTACCTATCATTTCCACAATTCAGCTGCCGAATGGCCAACGTACTTCTGGGAAGTCCGTAGCAAATCTAATGATTCAATCACGCATCGACGATCATTGCACATTTTGTGTGTTCGCTTCCATCGTTAAAAGCGTTACAGATAATTTACCTTCTGTAACTATCAAACGTCACAACTGGCCACATATTACAGGACTTGAGTTGGCTGATCCAGAATTTTATCAGTCTTCAGCTATCGATTTGCTTCTGGGAGCGGACATTTTGGCAAAGGTGTTGATGGGAGGTCTGCGTAAAGGAAGTCATAATGAACCTGTCGCACAGCAAACGAAATTTGGATGGATCGTATCAGGAGAGGCATTTGAACCAAGTTCGGAGACATCATGTGCCCCTTCCATAACATGTTCCCATGTCACACTTGAACATCTAGATTCTCTTGTGAAGAAGTTTTATGCCCTCGAAACCATTCCTACTGAGCAGCAGTATACAACAGAAGAAAACTGGTGTGAAGAGTTTTTCAAGCGCACTTATAAACGTCAGGAAAGTGGCAAGTATTTAGTTCGTTTACCCCTTAAAAATCTTTTTGATTCAAAATTGACACTTGGTAAATCGAAGCAAATGGCCTTAAATCGTTTTTACTCAACTGAACGGAAACTTCACAACAATCAACAGTTACAAGAGCAATACACTAAGTCCATTCAGGAATATTTTGAACTGAACCAAATTGCTCCAGCAGAAACTACAGAAAATCAACATCGTCAACTCAACCAAAACAACCTTCCCACGTATACGTGTTGTGTTCTTCCTCACCACGCTGTTATTAAGACCGACAGTCTCACCACAAAGTGCCGCGTCGTATTCGACGCTTCGGCCAGAACTTCCAGTGGAACATCTCTCAACGACCTCTTGTGCAATGGGCCCTCTCTACAAAATGATTTGGCTGCAGTGTTGCTTAATTGGCGTTTGCACAAATTCGTCATTACAGCAGACGTTACCAAAATGTATAGATGCATCGATGTCCATGAAGAAGATTCCCAATATCAACGGATTCTTTGGCGCAACGAATACAAACAAATTCAAGAATTTCGCTTAACTACTGTCACCTTTGGTACTGCTTCAGCTCCATACACAGCCATTCGAGTCATCCACCAATTAGCTGACGATGAACGTGAACGATTTCCTCGGGCCTACAATGTACTGAAAAACGAAATGTATGTCGATGACGTTTTCACGGGAGGAGATACAATTGAGGAAGTTATTGAAATTCGCAACCAAGTTTTGTATGCTTTGCGATCAGGAGGCTTCGAATTGCATAAATGGGCTTCCAATGCATCTAAACTACTATCTTCAATTCCATTGGAACAACAAAGCAGTGCTACAGCTCTTGAATTAAACAGTGATGAGGTTATAAAAACATTAGGTATGAGTTGGCAGCCCCTTCTAGATCAATTTCGGTACAAAATCAACTTCGAACTTCGTCAAGGTACAGTCACCAAACGAAATGTTCTATCTACCATAGCAAAACTGTTTGACCCACTGGGGCTCATCAACCCGGTAATCGTTTCTGCGAAGATCTTTTTGAAGCGTCTATGGATAGTGAATCTCGACTGGGATGAACCGCTTTCCGGCAAACTCTTACAAGACTGGAACCAAATTCTTAATGATCTCCCACAGATCAATCAGATTCAAATCCCACGCTGGCTCTACTTTTCTCCTAAGTCAATGAGAAAAGTTGAGATTCACGCGTTTTGTGATGGATCGTCTCAGGCGTATGCTTCGGTTGTCTACGTACGTATACAACACGAAGATAATACATTTCATACCAACATAATCACTTCAAAAAGTAAAGTCACCCCAAAGCCACAAATAAGCATTCCTAGAGTTGAATTATGCGCAGCAGTGTTAGGGGTAAAGCTTGTGCAATGGGTAACCAAGCACATAAATTTGACAACAGAAGCAATTTCAAATTTTTACTGGACTGATTCAACCATTGTTCTCTCGTGGATTCGGGGAGATGCTTCCCGATGGCCTGTATTCGTAGCAAATCGAGTTGGAATCATCCTCGCAACATCAAACGTTACTCAATGGCATCATGTTGTAACTCATGAAAATCCAGCTGATCTTTCTTCTCGTGGTACAACAACAAAACAATTAATTAGTTCTGATTTATACTGGCATGGACCTACCTGGTTACGTGAAACCCAAGAAGTTTGGCCAACTTCCAGCTGGACGTTTCTAGAAACGGAGCTTAGTGTGAATACTCTTCACACATCACCATCAGATATATCATTCATGAGAAACTATTCCTCTTTTTCACACATGAGACGAATCGTGGCTT
The DNA here is from genome assembly GCA_949752695.1 of Melanostoma scalare. Classification (NCBI taxonomy): domain Eukaryota; kingdom Metazoa; phylum Arthropoda; class Insecta; order Diptera; family Syrphidae; genus Melanostoma; species Melanostoma scalare. The sequence continues at coordinate 150,505,203 of OX456986.1, forward strand.
GGATACTTCGCTTTGTACATAATTGTCGTTGCAGTAAGGAACGAAACGAGACGGACACACGCAAAGGTGGAACTCTTAAGGTTACAGAGTTGGACCAGAGTGTTATAAAATTAGTAGGCCTTGCTCAAATGGAATGTTTTTCTACGGATATACACGCACTCTCAACAAAAGGAGAGGTGCTACCCAAAAGCCGATTAATAGGGCTAGCACCTTTCTTAGACAAAGACAAATTGCTTAGAGTCGGAGGACGCTTACAACGTTCCAGTCTACCATACAACGAAAAACATCCAATGATTTTGCCAGAAGATCATCATCTTACTAATCTTATCATTAATTATAGTCACTTAAACACGCTTCATGGCGGAGTTCGTCTTACATCCTCTTTCATTCGAAAGAAATTTTGGATTCTCTATGCCAGGAAAAGAGTTCAAGCGGCGATCAAGTCTTGTGTTACCTGCTTCAAAGAAAAACCGCAAGTGACACAACAACTAATGGGTAGCTTACCTTCAGCTAGGGTAAACCCTTCATTCCGGCCATTCCTTGCTACAGGAGTAGACTACACTGGCGCAATAGAGCTCAAAGCTTCACGATACCGAGGCAACACTACATACAAAGGTTATATAGCAATCTTCATTTGCCTTGCAACCAAGGCAATCCATTTGGAAGCTGTCACAGGAATGACGACAGATCAGTTTTTATGTGCGCTCTATCGTTTTATTGGAAGGCGTGGATTATGTCATGATCTTTACAGCGACTGTGGCACAAATTTTATTGGAGCAAACACCGTGCTCAAAACAATCACAAAAAGATTCATGGAATCCATCGATCGAGAAGTGGCTCCACAATTGGCAGAAAGGGGCATTCAATGGCACTTCAATCCACCACATTCACCCAATTTTGGGGGCATATGGGAGGCAAATGTAAAATCGGTCAAATATCATCTAAATCGAATCACATCTGGGACACCGCTGACCTATGAAGATTTGTCGACCATCCTTGTGAGAATAGAAGCCTGTCTCAATTCTCGCCCATTGTGCCCTTTAACAACAGATCCTGATGACTTAACTGTGCTCACTCCAGGACATTTCCTTATTGGCGACTCATTGCTAGCACCACCAGAACCAGCTGTTCCTGAAACATGTCTCCGAAGTCAATACTTAAAACTCCAGCGAATGTTTCAACAATTTTGGTCAAGATGGTCCTCAGATTGGTTATCACATTTGCAGTCACGACCAAAATGGCATCAAAGACACCAGAATCTTCAAAACAATGACCTTGTGATCATTAAGGACGATAGACTCCCACCCAACCAGTGGCTCCTAGGCCGCATTATTGAAACTCATCCTGGTGAAGATCAGTTAGTTCGGGTAGTCACAGTTCGAACAAAGAATGGAAACTACAAACGCTGCATATCAAAGATATGCAAACTACCAATTCATAACACTCTTAATCTTTCTTGAATGCACATACTCTCCTTCTTTTATTTTCAATATTTCCTTGCAGAATCCACATAATAATATATACATCTATCTATGAAAACCAAATGCTTCAAGACCTCTTTCTTTTAAGATAAACACAAAACGAGTTTCATTCCATCAGCCATCATTGATATTGTCTATCACAGCAGAAAAACGCAAACCACTATGCTGCAAGAAACATCTTAGCTTAACGATTTTCGTATGCCACGCAACATATGGCATAGAGGGGCGGCATGTGCACTCGTGACGTCACAAAATCCACTGTGAATTGTGAACGAGACTTCATTCAAATTGGATCCACTGCGAATTGTGAACGAGCTTTTTTTGAATTAAAACGATATTCTGAACGCTTCCCGCAATCTGTCAGTATTTTTTGGTATATAAGGTGTGACAATCGAAGAAACGTGGAGTAGTAATAAAATTTCCATTTTTGTAAAGAACTAAAGTTTTTGAGTCCTTGTTTTATTAAAAATCACTGCACTACGTGCACAAACAATTTGGGTTTTGGTTTAGTGGATTGAAGCGGTTGTTGTTGTTTTTATATTTTGGCCAGTAAAAACAAGTGTGTGGTTGGTTTGGTAGTCCTGTTTATGATGTGGAAATCATTTGGAGCCGGCACGTTTATGCTTGACTTTGTGAGCTAATATTTTGTGAATTTATTAATTGTGACGGCTGTAATATTGCAGCTTGCAGTCAAGAAGTTGAGTAACTTTCCATCTTCCCTTTCACCCTGGCGTGCATATGATTTGGACTGGTTCCGTCGAATGTAAGTGATGGTGGATGAGCTCGCAGAGGGTTCAGTGTCGTGTCGTAATTAAGTGTTTCGATTGGTTTAATAACCTGGGCTGTGCTTTTTTCTTAAATTATGGGAATAAAATGTAATTTTTTCGAGGTATTAAGACATTTTAGCCATCACCTCTGGCAAAGTGTCGATTGTTCATAATTAAGCCTATTAACTGGGTGACAAAATTATGTCAGTGTGATTGTGACATCAGATTCGCTTTGGACGGGAAACGATGAAAAGAAAGATGATGGGATCAGGTCAGCGACAAAAGAGATGGTTCAAAGTTGTCAAACATCATGTGTTCTTGGTCTTTGAAGTGTGGTTGAGCAAAAACTGAGCTAGTTAGAGGAAAGTGCCGCGTTGTTCTATCAATTTGATTTGGTTTTTATTCATGTGATTATTTTTCAAACACCCAACTAAAAGGCAAAAGACACACATCAAATCGCCTTACGATTAGGTATCTTCCGAGATTAATAATTTAGCCACTCAACCCGGATGTGGAATGCCTTACCCATCTCAATCAGCGTCTCCTTTCTCATTGTTTACTTCTTTCCTTACACCCGCACTGTGTTTGTCATCATTATAAAGGTATTCACAACCCCTTGAAGTTTGCGTGAACTATGAATGAAATGTAGGTATCTCTTTCAGTAAGAAAATGTGACATATGACCTGTTTATTGCACGATAATCGTGGATCAAATAGGATACTAACTCTGATGCTGGATGGAAAAAGGGGGCTATAAAGGCAAATTATATCTCTGTCTTCACAGATGTTTCCAAAGAGAACAAATGGGTAGGGTCAGGCATCTTCTCATTCTATATACTCTTTTATAAAGATAAAAAAAGCTCCCAGCCTTTGCAGTGCCTTCCAAGAAAAAGTACTTGTGGTCACTAAATCCAAATAAGTAGAAACCTTTAGCAGTGAAGCTTGCACAAAACGAGGAGCTTGCTAGCCGAACATGTTTGTGGTTTAGGGCTTTCTTAACTTACGACTGCTCAACGATGTTAACGCCGTAATTTAAATTTGTGTACCACCTGAACACCGTGACTAAACTTAGTAATAAAATGTCTAATAAGCTGGCAAAAATCGGGTTACCACTTCAGCGAGGCCAACACCGTTGTAGCCACTAGAGCAAGAAAAAACCGAATCAAACGAAACTTTCTAAAACTGCAAACCTATGGTCAGAAACCTATGGTCAGCAATTTCCAAGAAAAAGATTTTCTACTCCCACTTAGCAGACTTCGGCTCTCTCCATTGATTGGCATTTTTACGTGTCACAACTCATTGGGTGCCAATTGGGAATTAGCACGTCTGATTAATGTAGAGGATACCACGACAAAGAATAAGAGGAACGAACATTCTACTTCTTCTGTGAGTGCCAGGCTTCAATATCTGAGTCACTTACAATCGTACCCCTTTAACCCCTTCTCAACCCTATATCGATAATCATAATTTTTCTTATGGTCGAGAATCCCGCAGACTGTTATTGTAATGCCTCATAATTGGAGTCGTGAGTTTTTCGAGTAGCTTTTCCGCAACCAGATGGGGTGCCAATACAAGTCCTCTGCTTTTTAATACAGTACAGGTCTATCTATCTGTTCGATGGTTAAGTGCCGAAGTGTACATAACATGTTCATTGCAGACAATGGAACCATCATTTAGCGAAGATCCTAAATACCTGTACCGAGCACATTACGTAGTATTAGAAGATGTTTTTGAAGGATATGGATACTGTATTAGTAAGAAAAGGCCAAACACTCCTGCTATCCGTTTTCTAAAGAAAGCATGCCCATTCGAGGTATTTATTTGAATAGAAATGTTCTTTCGAAAAGTGAAAGTTTCAAGTGTTTGCGTTCTATGATCAACTTGTGATACATCAATTGCACAAGTCAACAGAATTTAGGTTTTTTTATGTCACAGAGAGCAAACTATGTCTTTCTGAAGGTTTTTTTTGCCATAAGTTCAAGTCTTGCCTCAGAATTGCTCTGTCACTTCACGTTTTCGAGATATTAAGCCTTTAAATCGAAAAAACAAGTTTTTGTGACAAGAGGTTGTGGCGTGGTGCTATCGGAGAAGTGTAGATTAGATGAAGTATCATATCATACAAAGTTATGACACGAAAACACGATAGCAAACGGAAAGAGAGAAATCTGATCCAAAATTCGAACAAAAAAATGGCTTCAGAGATGAACCATTCTGGAACTAGGAGGTGAGAGGCTTGCCGACGAGCTTACACGTCAATGTGGCCCGACATACTCCACAGGCGGATGAATAGTATGATATCAAGTTCGTTTGCCGTTTAAGTAAAAGAGAAAAAAAGAGAAAGTAAAAGAAAAAGGAAAAGGAAAAGGAAATGGAAATGGAAAAAGGATAAGGAATTGTGCAATTTGCGGGATTGTGTAATATAAATTCCAATTGTTTTTCTGTATGCTCCCAGAGGAGTGAGTGTTAAACAGACCGACAAGAAAGAGCTCTATTTCATATTTTTCATGAAGGTATCATATACGGATCTTAGGGCTCTTGCAGTGCACAGGCTTCTTATTTTAAAAAGATTATTATGCAGTGCAACAGATTGAGGTAGAAGTGCAACAGATTGAGGTAGAACCCTGCGCAAGCTGGCGTGACTTGCGGTTGCGATCCTATCGCTATCAAAAAAGCCTTGCACTAACCAGTGCGGTCTGCGGTTGCGATCTGTGGAACGTATACTTTTTTGTCTGTACTGCCCGGATTGCAATCGCAGGCCGCTCTAATTTTTGCAGGGCTTAAGGGGCTCGGCTAGTTTCTCGAGCTCAAATGGAGGTGATTTTTTGAAGGCGTGAAAAAAACTATGGCTTCAAATATTCTGTAATCTTAGGAGTTTATTATACACTAGCTGAGCCGCCCGGCTTTGCTCGGGTCTGTAGTTTTAAGGTTCCCGTTCTCGTTTTTCCTCTTCCGTGGGAATTTGGGGATGAAATATAATCTTTTCTTACTGTGGGACTAATCTAATAAATAAATCTAAAAATCTTTGAAATCTATCCAGTAGTTTCTAAGTTTCCGTTCCCAACCCCGCTCCTGTGGCAATCTTCCGTTCTCGTGGTAATATGTGAATGAAATGTAAGTCTATCTCACTGAGGGATAATGTAACATCCCAGAGCCCGGCTTTGCTCGGGTCTGTAGTTTTAAGGTTCCAGTTCTGGGAATTCGGGGAAGAAATATAATCTGTCTTACTGTGGGACTAAGTGGTATCCTAATGCTGAAAGAATTTTTGAAATCTATCCAGCAGTTTCTAAGTTTCCGTTCCCATGGAAATTATTGAATGAAATGTAAGTCTATCTCACTGAGGCTGAGGGATAATGTAACATCCCAGAGTTGAAAGAATTTTTGAAATCGGTCAAGTAACTTTATGGTTCCCGTCCTCGTTCCCGTTTCTGTTCCTGTGGGATTATAGGGATGAAATATAGTTTAAGTTACTGATGAAGGGAGATAAATGTAGCACCCCTAGTGCTGAAAGATTTTTTGAAATCTGCGGAGTAGTTTCTAATTTTCCGTTCCCAACCCCGTTCCTGTGGGAATATGGGGATCAAACCTTGACAGGAACCATCTCTGAACTAAACTGTGTCTACCCTGAAAATTTCATAAAAATCCGTTGGGTGGTTTAGGAGTTTACCCCGGACATACATACATACATACATACATACATACATCCTACTTTATATACCTAGATAGAAGATAGAAGATTGAAAATAGAAGATAGATATATTCATGTAAATTGTCAGGAAATTTCGAGTTAAAATATTAAAATCCAAGAGAGATATGGACCATGTCTTGAACTCCTTGAAATTAGAAGACGTCAATTTGCCGCATTTTTTTGAATTTTTCTGGTACCTGTAACAAGAAAATAAAATAATGGCGTTAAAGTAAACCCTTTTTCACAAACAGCCATCTATAAATTGGAGTGAAAAATTGCCGCAATTTAAAAAAAGAGGTCCGAATTTCGTCAAAAAAATTGTCTTTCGATGGCTGCCAAATTTACAATTTTCATCCGATCGTATATGTTGTAGATGGCTGTATGTAAAAACATATGGAAAGTATGCAGTTAAGATTTCAAGACGATTCGTTAATATTTGCGTGAGTTACTGCTGCGGCAAATTTGAAAAATGCGGTTTTCAGACGATTTAAAGTTTTCAGAGCAGTTTTCGATTCAACTAACAGGAAGGGAGTACAAAGGATCTAGATGTCCTTGAGCATTCAAAAATTTAAGCCGCAGGCAATACATGGAATTGTAGGACATTAAGGACGAAGCAGCTGTCGGGCGCCCCGCCGCGTTGGGATGGGCGGAGTTCGAGCGCCCGAGATTCTTCTCTTCTACATATACTCTGCCATTTCAAAAATATCCAAGATATTTTTATTATATTCCAATATTTCAGGCCATCATTTTTGAGATGTCGATAGAAAAATTAAAAAAAAAATCAATTTTTTGAAAATGAGAAATTAGCCGAGCCTTGTGAGGCGACGCGACGGTCGGTTCTCCTCTAACGGCCTGAGCTACCTGACTCGTCACCTGACCGCATGATGTTCTCGCGCTCTAAATGCGATAACTCTGCATCTATTCGATATTTTCAGTTTTCCTTTGGTCATAACATTTTTTGAAAATTTTAAAGTGGTCTCCCCTTTCAATGGAGTGACGCACATCCACGCGATCTACGTTCCACAAATCGCAAAAAGTTTTAACAGTTTTTTCTTCTTGCTTGTTTCAATTCCTTCTGTGCCTTGTGACTTCATCTTGATAAGCTTCCTAAATACCATATCTTTGTGTTTGGTGCCTTGATTCGTAGGCATCAGTTACAGCTCCAATGAACTTATGCTATGCACTCGTCAAGTCAATGATGGTTTATTGGGTATAACTGGGAAATGGGGATGCTGCGTTCCCTAAACTATTTGTCCCGAGCGTATTTTCCTATTTAGTTCAACGAATACGAAGATACTAAAGACATAAGTGCAAATTTATAGTCATTTAAAATCGCCTTAAAGTGAGCCTTAGTGCCACACTAGCGTAAAACGACACTTGAATTTATAATACTTCATATTTTTTCAGTCACTCTAAATTTAAAAGCAGACTACAGGCCCCAGCCCATAGAACGCGTTGCGCGCGTGCGGCACCGCTTCCAACTGACAGCTCGATTAAATACACACGTTCTTATGAGAGGTGACCCATAAGCACCGCGAGTAACGCGCCGAACGCGCCGAGTAGCCCAACTTTCTACTTTGCCGCGGCTCTCACGCGGTGACAGAAGAGAGACATGCGCAGTCACAACCAATTTGAAGTTTTCTCTTATATGGAAAAAGTGACAATGGGCGCGTTCAAGAACCTATCGGATAGCCTATCTCGGATAGCCGTATCTTAGATACCTTTTTGAACGATCGACAACAGACAACAGCTGTGAAATATTAAAATTCGACTTTTGAAAACAGAAAAACATTCAAAATATCATTGCTAGACGATTATAACTTATTTTTTTCGATTTCCCACACATAAAAAACAACAACAAGCTATCCGGATACGATTCTTGAACGCCCCCATTTTGACTAAATTTATCTGTCAAAACACCGCAACGGATTCTATGGGTCACCCCCATCAGTTGCGCGCGGCAAAACCCACCGCATCAGTTGCCGCGCCGCTTCTACCGCACGCAACGCGTTCTATGGGTCGGGGCCTTTTTATCCTTATAAAGGAGACTCATTTACCATGAAGTGTTTAAAGTTCTTTTCCTCATGTCATCGCTCCCAAATTTACATGCCTCGGCAGTTTACATGTTCTTGGCCAGTTTACATGCTCTCAATATTTCGAATTTAAGATGTAATGCCCTTGAAAGAACAACTTACAATTTCAAGTTCTACAGTACACAAAAACTTTTGTGCTGAATCCCTAATTATGCAATTCTTTATCTCCCAACGTACATTCAACCAGAAGCTCTTCCTCTCCCATCAGTAGGTCATCCAATTACTGCTTTTTAAACGAATTGGAAAAAAAAATTCAGGTCAACTGATGTCGGATGGTAGCAAATTTAAATTTTTTGATACTTGTGAACTGCCAAAGCAAAACTGACATTGTATCCTTTTTTCCATGGAATATAGAGTTGTACCCTCCCAAGTGGAAGCAATGAAATGATTTATGGTCACCGATTTTTTTCTTTTACTTGAACGGATCGTTTAACGCAGCAGGAAGTCTGTCGTAATAGTAATTCCGAATTTGGTTAGCAATTAAGACTCAGTATTCTTCGCGAGATAAGTAAAAAGTGTGTAAAACAAGTTGCCGTTATGTTTTACATTCAACAAACAACAACAACACCACAGATTGTAATCCTAATGGGCAAGCAGTAATTTTCGAGTTGAATAACCGATTTTGAGTAGGTATTTAACATTCTCACACTCGAAGAGGTGATGGAACATGAGCCATCAGACATGCCGTGCCTTCTTTCATTTTATTGTTTTATTTTTCTTATATATGCGTGTGTCTGCTCAACACTTTGTCGGAGTGTCCTGCATAGAATACCAATTGAATCAGTAGCACCCGACCATTAAAGTATGTTTGAAGCTATAACCACCGACCATTTATGCTTAATTATCATGTTTCACAATGGATAAATTGGCAAACTAGACACAGTGAGACGGACAAGCGCGCTGTTCAAGTAAAGCAGCGTGAAGAAACATGGGCGTCACGTTATGCATTTTAAATGAGAACAAACGCTTAAGCCGACAACGGCAATTATGACGATATAGGGACAGGGAGCCAGAGTCGGAGCCCAAGCCTATACGTAGAATGGGATTCTTAAACTATTAACACGTTAAATGGGTTAAGTAGATGTGCAGGAGTTTGTGTATAAAGTGATCGATTGGCGTTTAAATGCCTCGATTAGTCATTCGAGTGAATTCTAGCGATTCAATTAGTTGTTAAAAGATGCCGATGTAAGTTTTTTGCTCTTTAATCCAATTCGATTCAATTGATTGGTCGTCAACGGGCCCGACGACTTTGATGTGGTTCTTGTTTTATTTCAAGCGCTATTGATGGTGATCTCTATGAATATGAGACACAAATATGTATACAGACATTGCCAATTGATTGGGACTGAAAACCTCTCGTGTGAACAGGCGATGGTTAACAGTTTTTGATGGGTCACCATTGCCAGTTTTTTTGTTTTCCTATAGATTTGCTTGTTCTTTCTTAAGAACTTAACGCTCCTTTTTCACCCATCGAATAAGTGGATAAGTCACTTATAAATCCTGTTTCCTGACTTCAAACGGTTAACCTCTCATAAATTATTCAAAATCGGTGCTGACCTAGCCTGTCAATTTGTAGATAGTAAGAACTACGCTATCTTCATAGTTTGTCCCACTATTTCTTATACCTAATAGCTGCTGCTTCCCTAAACGCGCACAAGCGAAAAAAACCAACTTCAATTGCTAGTAGCTCGAAGCGATTTTGACACATTTCGTGCACAACATGGAATAAATTATGTAAACCCTCATCATTATGGGATGTCAATTGTTGAATGTTATGAACACAAAGGTCGCGCGTTTTAAAAAAAATAATCAGGCTGAAGTGGATGTGTTTATATCTTTCTTTATGTAAAGGGGTCAAAGTTTGCAGTTTAAATAAATTTTTATGTAAAATTTAGAAATGTCACACACGCCACGACGTTTTTGTAGGGCATATAGAGTTGGATTTGGTGTGTGTTTGTGTTCAATTGGGTATTGAATTTGTTTTGAACTTTTTTCTATCGATATGGAGTTATGTTTTTGTAGATTTTCCTCGCATGGATTTTGAAAGCAAAGGCCCGTTTACACGAGGCGTTTTTAAAGAGTCAATCTCGGTAGAGATATTGAACCTCTGCATCAACGTGGAGTCCTATACCCTATATATACTGCGTGTTTCTTAAGCATGGATCTTGAAAACATGTTTCAAAGCACTGTTTACACGGGACGTTTTTGAGGACCCAAGCAGTAGTAGTAGTTTTTCCGAGCATGGATTTGGAAAGCATGTTTCAAAAGACCCGTTTACACGGGACGTTTTTGAGGACCCAAGCTGTACTCAGCAAGAAATGATGCTGTAATAATTTTTTCTGCATGTCAAAATAACAAAATTACAAAACAATGATTCAGTATAGGAATACATACTTTAATGCATTCTAATCACATTGAGCTTTTTGCTTTGAATAGGCTTTGAGTTTATAAAGTTTGTCCATTTTTGTGTGTTATAAAGGCGAGCACCTGTTTAACAAGTTGGGACTATTTGCAATGAGTTGAAGTGCTGTACATGAACTGTTTTGTTGGAGGAATAGCGACATTTTTCTTGTATATGTTGTTTTTTTTTATTGTTGAACTGATAAAAGTCAGGCAACGCTGAAGCTTAATTTCTCTTAAGCTTCAGCGTCTAATGTAGCCACCACTCCACAAACTGCCAAAAGTTGCCTCTCTCTGAGGATGCATTTCCTTCTCGACAGTAACGGTTGGGTTATCCAAGCGATGACCAAGATGCGTCAATTTTTGATTCTTAACGTAGCTACCAATATTAAAATCCGCCTAGTCAGAAAAATTGGTTCTTGACTCAAAATCGTCGTCCAATTCGAGCAGATCGTGCGTCTGCTATTACGAAGCCAATTTGACCTTGTAGGCGATTACACCAAGATCTTTGTGCAAATTTCTCTTCAAATGTTGAACTGTTGAGATTGATAGCGATGTTGGTTGACTGAGTCACACATTCACGGCTACAGCAAGCACATTCTCGTCTCTGAGTCTTTGCAGAAAAACGGGGAGCGTGAGGGCATGATTGCTGTCCAATAGCAAGCCAATCTAAATTGTTTTTAAAAACCTGCACACATTTGGCGCGGTAGGTGCTTCATTTCGCCCAAAACTTTTTTCAAAAAAGCGCACTGTTTGGGTACTTACACTGGAAATAAGCGTAAGTGCCCGAAAAGCACTTCCCCAAGTTGACAACGAATCATTTCGTGTCGCGGATGTATGATATTGAACTTTTTGTTAAGGTCTCGAACAGCTGTTTGAGCAAAAATATCCTATGATCTCAAAAGACCCCACTAAATTGCCTGTCAAATTTATTAATCCATGGTTCCTGCATCTGGACTATATCCTCGCCGGACTTGCTTAGTCGGAGAAGGAGTCCGGCCGAGGCTTTGATGGAGTGTTGGAGATTAATCTGGAGTATCTGCAGCATTGCTACAATCATCCAGCCTAATCTCCAACACTGTAGCACTAAGGTCCTCCATATCTGAGGCGGAGTCTTGCAACTCATCCTCAGAAAGGAGAACCCCAAGCATTTCATCGTCAGAGTCTAAGACTCCGCCTTTGTTGTTGTCGTCCTTATCGGACGATTTGTTTTCATTTGCGTCTTGATCAGACACTATTTTTGTAGTCTTTTCGACCAGTTTCGAGCAAGACGGCTGTTCCAAAGAATAAGAACAACTTGCCGCGTCGATCTCCATGATGGAAGACTTGACGCTCGCAGTGGACTCCTTGGCTTCCGATTCAGCCGCTTTCTTTGGAAGCTTTGCAGCGTCCTCATCTTTCTTGTATCAGCACTAAGCTTTCAAAGCCGTACCGAATAACACCCCCGCGTGCCGCCAGGGGTTCTAATGACTCCTTATTTAGAATGACAAGAGCCAACCGATAACGACCCACCGACTCTTTTTCAATCACCGGAACCGTCCAATCGTGAGTGGGCAGATCCGGGTTGCTGTACTTAATCAACTGGAGAACCATCTCCCAAGATTCATCCAAGGCCGGTACCAAGGCACGAGCTCTCGGTCTGCTTGGGATATCCTCCCTTGCCACAACCTCTAGCTTAGCACCTGGCCAGGTCTCACCTAAACCGCTGACAGCAAGTTTGTACAGATGAAGCGATCTCTGGTCTTGGCAGGCGATCAGCTTGACGCGGTTTTGATGCCAGCCAGCGTCGCTGATTCTTGGGAGGGGTCCCGGATTCGCCTCGATAAAAGGTATCAACCTGAAAGCGAGGTGAGCCTTGACGTCCGCCCACCTGTCAGCAGAGATGTTTCCATCCACATTGCTTCCGTCGATGACCGCGACAACAATCTGTCCCTTTACCACGTCACCAAAGGATTGCCCCGGCACCAGTGTCGATGGGACGCTAACCCCAACTCTTGGCCTTTTGGGTTGAGGTTTTTCAACCTCAAACAACCTGTCTCACTTCGACGATGATCTGACTGGTCTTTTCTTCAATTTTATTTGCCCACTTCAATTTGGCAACCTCACCCGGGGTTCTCTCCGCTGCGTGTGTACCACCCACCGTTTCGATTAGCCTTTTGGCTTGGCGACGCATCTGAGCGGGCGTTTTTTTGTTCTGAGTCCCCCTCTTGGCCGAGCTGGAGTTGTTGATCACCTCTCCCGCTCCACCAATTGGAGGATTCATTGTACTCGACGAGGGTACGTACCGATCCGCAGGGACTCACCGTGTCCTTCATTTTAAGGGCATTCGAGCTGGAGACGGAGTCGTTGATCACCCTCCATTTCCCCTCTTTGTAGATTTCACCTCGTCTTCTCTTGATGGTAGCACCAAAGCAGGCGAATTGTTTTCAAAGCTAATATTGGGGACTTCGTCCCCTCTATTAGCAGTGGCGGTCCGTTTGCCCTCCCATTCACTGGCTAGAACTAGCTTTGCAGCCTGCTCTTGACCAGTTTCCAGCGGGCTGTGCTGCGCGCCAGAGTCGGGGTTCTTGGTTCCCACTGCACAGACCTGTACTGGCTTTGCAGCTGGTTCAGAGCCTGTGTGCGAACCTTGTAACCCACTGGTGGAAGGTTTTGTTTTGTTTTTTTTTTCATTTAAAGCTGAATGTGTTTACAAAAAGCAACTGTCATAACAAATGGTTTCTCTTTACTTAGCGTAATATAACGTTAAATAAATGAGTAGAGTTGGGCAACAAAGCTATGGAAATCTGAAGGCTAAACGCGTTTAAAGTACCTACAATTATAAGCCGAAACCGATAGGCTAAGTTAGAAAGCGTTTTTATACTCTCACCACTTTGCGTTACGTTACGTTACGGGAACAAATTTTCTGGTATCTTTTTCCTAGGTTTTTTTCTCTGTGTTTTGCAAGGAGTTTTATTCTGACGCAATGTGTATTCACTTTTTCCGTTACTCTTTCAAACGCTTAGGTGGCGCTAAAAAAGAAGAAAATAAGATTTTCGTCTTTGATAGTTCAGTTTCTTATTCGGAACTGAAAAAAGGAATGAATCGCAGGTGTCAACCCAAAGTAGTTTCCTCGGCTGAGATGATTTGAAGTTGGTTCCTAGACAAGATAACGTAACGTGACTTTAATTAAAAATGTTGAAAATGGCTGCACATTTGATCGCTTCCTCAGCTCATGAAAAGAGAAAACGATACGCAATTACAATTACGTCAGCCATGTAATACAATATCATTTGACTTCGGCTTACTTCCCGTTACGTTGCATTCGCTCTGATAGTTCTTTTGTCTTTGTGCACCTGTTCTGTAACTAGTGGCGATAAAATCCATCGGTAAACAAGGAAACTGAAACGAAATTCTATTGAGGCAGTAGTTAGAGAACATGTTCCTTGGTGTTCTCATTTTTTTATTCTATTATTCTGAGCAATGAAAGAGAGTGAAAGGTAGGCCAGTCCCAGGTTTTGCTTAGAATTTGAAGTCTCTTTCTCTTTCGCTGTTTTGATAAGTCATCCATGCAACTTTCTCAGCAACATCATGCATTACTTTTCAAATGCAAAATTTTATCATAACTAATTTTTCTTTTTATTTACAGCAATATTACAACGAACGACGGTTGATGTTGGGCGAATAAAAATCCAAGGTGTAGCAACATGTCTGTACCTTTGCATGGATCAGTGTGGTGCAGTCTATGGTTCGGTAAGCAGTGTTTTTTTTTTTTTAATTTTGTTTTTTTCCATTTTGTGTGTCTGTTTTCATCACTCCATTCGATCCTCCATGTACAGAAACAAAACCCTTACTTAAAAAACAAAGAATGTGTATTCCCCCAGAGAGAAACTCTCTCGTATTTCGAAAAGATGTCAAAATAACTGACACATATTTCAGTGATTCACAGACCTTCATCCCAAGGCGCTAGCATGTAACTGAAACAATAAAAGTGAGGACAAAAGGATATAGAGGTTTAGGTACACTCATTGACATAAATAAGAAAACCCGAGACCTTAGACAAATATCGACAAAAGGAAACCCCACAGTCTCTCTCACTTAATTTTTCTTCTCAAAGAACAAAACACAACAGATTTTCTTCGGTTTTTTGAACAAATGAAAAATTGGAACAGAGGTGATAAGTGATTTTGGTTGTCGCCATTGTGCACATAAGAATGAGAAAAGGATATCATTGAAACAAGATCGTATATCTGTTGTGGTGTAAGCGCGCTATTTTTCAATTTAATTGTTGATCCTTCTTATTTATTTATTTTGGAGAAAAGTAACAATGGTTGTGTTAACGTATTAATATATGTGACAGGTTTGAAGGAAAAGTGGCACGTAGCAGGCCCTTTATTATTTCAGTTTTTGTTGGTGTTTGAAGGCGCCGCTGTGGGATTAACAGAGATCAGCTTATGTTGATATTGTTACATAAGGGTTCTTAATGATCGTCGTTCTGTTGTGGTACGGAGTTTTCTTTTTCTCAATTGGGCTTAAGTGGGGATGTTGTGAGTTGAGATATGATATAGTTTTTGTGTAACAGTGCCACACGTTCATAATTCTTTATAGGTAGGTATATAGTCTTACCGCATATGTTTTTAAACTTGTTGCATTTAAAAAAAAAAATGGTTCACCTAAGAAAACTTTAGAAAATGAACGATAAGTTAAGAATGCTTTCAAAAACCAAGCGTATACGAAGTGTGATATTCAATCAGCATTGCCTGCTCGTATACATGTCGAAATATACAAAATAGTTAGAACTAGTCGCATATACATAAGCTACGTTTTGTTTTTTGGAAAGCTTAGAGAAAATCTTCTTTAAACCGAAATTTTCAACATAAATTCAGTGAGCTCATTGTAGATTGACAATTTACCAACTCTTTTTTTTATCAAAAATGATTAAGTGGTTTCGTTTTAAACGATCCAACACGAACAACACGACTAATTTTTTTTCCTTTAACTCAAAAAATTACTCGTGTAAGCTCGTTCTGGAAGGATATAGACACTTCCGAATTGCATTAACCTCCAAAGCAAAGCAGCACAACAGAAAGGAGTGAAAATAAAGTGATAGCTTTACACCAATCAGTTCGATATTTTTCATATTACTCAGTTATCTTTGTTGATCGTTGTTGAATCTCGATTACTCTTATGAAGAGACCACCAAGGTCGAACATTAGAGGTTTGCGATATGATGAGGAATACTTGCTAGTATCTCGTCAAAAGCGGTGCCGTCGGAAAACAGTTTTTTGCTTTTATGATTCGAACTTTTACGTAACTATTGTTTCTGTCTTTGGTGGTTAAAGTTAGGCTTTGTTTAGATATATTAATAAGCAAAAAGGATGTCATAATAAAGCTCGGATAACTTCGATAGCTAACGCATTTCAATGGTCTACACTCTTTTTTCTGATTCCGAAAAATTAAAGAGCTCTTCATTCTCGAAGGACTCACTCGCAAATGGCAGATTCTCAAGATTATCGAAAACACCAAGCTTTTTCTGGCTAGTATGGGTGAATGAGATCCCGGACTTCTTTCCTTAAACAAATTCGTCGAATGCTTCTGCCTTGTCCTGCTCGATTCCGATGCTGAATTCCTCTATCAAATTTGGTCTTTTCCTGGTAGTGTTGCCCTTGAATGCAGTGGGGCCAAGCTTCATGTTCTGCATAAATTAATAACTTGGGTGGCGGAACAAAGCCGGGAGCCCATTTCTTTTCAGAAGTGAAGGAAACCCAAATATTGTTTGCAGACTCCGAAGCGCTATTAAAGAAAGCGCTTTTCATGAGTTTTCTATCGGACGACTTTCTAAGTCTTTGCTTGGATATGTGCTACTGGACCAAACAAAAATCATTTATACGTTTTTTTCGCCTGTGGACTAGCACTTTTTGTTTTTTGTTAGGATTCGAACTAAGAATCTCCCTCGCATCAAGCAGACATGCCTTATGAATGAAATGGCATTACCCCACCGTCACATGCTGTGCTTGTTTTAATTAATTGTTACAAAGTGTGCGTGTTACAAAGTGTGTATTCCAATCCCTTTTCTTAAGTTTTTTCCTATTGATTTTGCCATCCCTGATGATGTCGGAGCCTACCCCCTCAGTTCCTTCTGCTTCTTCAAGACTTGGTTGGATTTCTTCTATGGCTTCCTCAATTTCATCGTTGGTGAGCACATTTACCACATTAGCTGTTAAACAGCGCACATAACTTTGTTTAATTCTTTGCACTTATTTCTACAATCCCTGGTGAGTGGTGATGTTCATACAATGGCACAATGATTTCTGGATGAAGCTGGTATCTTTTTCTGGATGTCAGCGGTCTCTGGCTTCTTCAACGATTGGTTATTCTGAGTTGAATTCCTTCAATGGCCTTCTTAATTTTGTCGTTGGTGCGAATTCTGTTAGCATCCAGCAATAATTTGTCTTTAGTTAAAGAATCGCTCGTCTGTGTGTAAGATAATCGTAAATCGTGATCAACATTGATGCGACCTCTACTAATTTGTCGTCTGAATTTCCTATTAGCGTTCCGTATGAATTATTTCGAATTTCAGGAACGATCTCATTAAAATTTTGAGATCCTTTTTGATCTTCTTAAAGCCATGGAAACGAGGAATATTCAAATATGGCATTGAATGGCTTCTTTCTATTTACAGATTTTGTATTAACCTTATCTGGTTTGGTTAGGTTAGATGACACTGCTATAGCATACGGAGTCTGACACACTTGGACCACAGTAGATCTATTGTAATACCTCTGGGACCAGTTGTTCACCCTCTGGTCCCCATCTAGGGGAGTAGGGAGTTGATGACCCTCTAATCGAACCTGGACTAAGAAGTTAATCATTTGTTAATCAAACCATACAGAAGTTCGTATGGAAAGGGAAAAGAAAAGTATTCAAATAGGCATGAACAAAAAGATGTTTAGTATTTATCTTCCTCCTCCTCGTCCATGCAGCTTCAACAAAAGCCATGGGAGTAGAAACCAAGTTTTTTGGCGATTCTACCTATTAGACAGTGTCCTGTTAGGACCCCTATTGTGTAGGTTGTAAGCCGACGATTTGGATTCAATAAGCTCTTTCAACGTTCCGAGTCTATACATGGCCAAATTTGTTTAGTCATAAGGCACATTTTACTCAGCGTCCATCTAGTGCTCATATTCTTAGAAGCTTCCTGCTTTAGCTACATGTATTACATGTAGCGATAGGTATACCTATGTTGTTCCTTTCCGGTCGAAGGGGTCATTTCTTTTTTTAGTTAAGGTCGTTAGCCATGCAGTAGCCAAATATGTGACCCGGTACCCACGAAAAGTGAACGTTGAACAACTCTGACGTCTTCTTTAGAGACGTGCGACAGTTTGGACTGTAGTAGGTTTTGTACAGAGGCAAGAGTTTTGAGAGCAGCCTGACTGTATAAGAAAATTAGAATATTCGTGGAGGGTACAACGCTTTTTCTGAGTCTGGACAGGACCTCTTTTATCGCTTGGAATACACTACAATTGTCAGATAGGCGGAAGAAAAGACTTAAATTCAGGTCTTTGGAGAAAATTGCACTTCCTATACCATCACAAGTATCAGATCCGTCACTGAAAAAGTGCAAGGCTTTATTAACTAAGAGTCTACCGTTCTCCCAAGCTTTTTTTGAGGGAATGGTTGCTTTGAAATGGTTATCAAACACCAACTTGGGAATGGTGTAATCTAATCGATCTGGGATGAATCTCAAGTTGTTTAAAATGATAGTGAAATCAATTTAACTATTGGTTCACTGTGAACTAACTGTGCTAGCTGTGTTCGGTGCTGACTGTTTGCCGAGAATTTCTAGGGGTGTAAAGTTTAGTAGAATGGCTAGGGTATCAGAGAGAGTTGTCCTTGGCGCACCGCTGATGTATCCATTAGTTGAATGGGTAAAAAAGAGCTTTCCAATAAGAGTAATATGATTTCTTTTTTGAAAAAAAAACACTTTTTGTAAAGGAAATTCAAATATTTTTTATTTAATTTGTAGTTCAATCAATACAATTAAGTCTTAAATAAAATGTCACTCCAATGGCCAACACGACTTCTTCTGCAGCAAAAAATTCGATGAACCCATTTTTCGAGCACTATTTTGAAAGACCAATGACTTCAAAAATCAGAAAGTTCACGGCGTTTACGGTGGTCCAATGGTGAAATTGTAAACACTTCTGAATGCAATAAAAAACAAATGACAGATCATGACATACCTACTACAAATGGCCGAAACGCCACTGCAAAATCATATCATACCTATTGGGAAACCCTTTTGTTTACCTGTTTGTCAAGTACGAT
The DNA here is from genome assembly GCA_949752695.1 of Melanostoma scalare. Taxonomy (NCBI): domain Eukaryota; kingdom Metazoa; phylum Arthropoda; class Insecta; order Diptera; family Syrphidae; genus Melanostoma; species Melanostoma scalare. Next base: position 150,523,935 of record OX456986.1, read on the forward strand.
CCACCATGTTACTACCCCGTACATATCTTATGACCGATATGTATAGCCATCGAGCAATGTTGTGGGAGAAACCCCATTTGCAACCAATAGCCTTCTTAAATAGGAAAAGTGCAACGTTTACTTTATTTACTCTTTTCTCTTGATAAGTTTCCCAAGGTTAGTTTTTTATCAAAAATTACACCTAGATATTTAGCCTGATTCACTAAAGTGAGTGTTACACCTTTTATAGCACGAGATCTCCAATCCGGGATCTTGTATTTTCTCGTGAACAGAACAAGCTCCGTTTTTAGAGGATTGATGTTCAGCCGACGAACTTCAGTCCAGTGAATGAGTTTAGTTGGAGGCGTTTGCAACAGCTCTGCTAGAGTTTGTGGTTGTTTGCCTGAGACAGCAATTGTTACATCATCCGCGTAGGCAACAACCTTGAATCCTGCTTCTTCTAGAACGTTCAGTGGTTCATTAACGACCAAGTTCCAAAGAAGGCGAGAGAGTACATACTCCTCCTTGTGGTTGTTCTACTAGTTGCGTAATCACCCTTCATTGATCTGATGATCCTGCCTTTCAGCATAGAATTAATCATGTTCTTGATTGGGTCTTCTTTGTTTCGATTTATCGCAAGAGCACTCGTAATCGCTGAGTTTCTGACATTATTGTTGTTCTTGTCTGACTTGTAAGACTTTTACAAACAAACCATTTGAAAAGAGGTTTTTGTCGATGTATTTATAAAATTCCATTGCTTTGATATGTACATAATGTGCTCCTGCGCCAAAAAATCATGTCGTTGTTCTTGTTTATTCTCATTTAATAGAGGAACCTACTAACCAAACTATGTTCTGTCTCTTTTGAATTCGAAATACGAGTCTGTTTCTCTTTCTGCTGCTTCAAAATACATCAACAGCAACAGTTAGTAGAAGAAAGTTTAACCCACGACACCTCCATCGTTTGATTGCGTTTGACTTTCAGCTTGTGAATCTTTTTTTCTCAATGATTTTCGAATAACTTTTTATTATCAAGACACGGAATGTTAGCACCTAATAAAGCAAAGATACCTGAAATTTTATTGGTATATTTTCCAAAAGCAGTTTCAATTCATTGTGCTCTCTGAAGATCTCCATGTGACTAGATCAAAACTAACAGCCCAATATTTGATTTCCAAGCGATTAATGTCTCTGTTTATGGACATTTTCTTGTGTTTCTGTTCTAAATATCAGTTTCCCCCATTTGTCAACCTATGGGAACAAGAAAACTTCCATGAGGCAGTCTAAGGTGCTCATAGGTAACACAGCACAAGAAACAAATATCTCATTTCACAATTCTTCATGAGTAAAGTTCGATATGTTGTCCCTGTAAACTTCAATGGTATTACGGCAAGAACATGTTTCAGATCAAAGTTCCCGGCCATATAATTTGAATTTAATTGCAATCTATTTCAAGGATTACCCAATGCCTCTCATACAAACACACGTTTCGTTAGTCGTTTTTTTTCTGAAGCAACCCGTTAATGATTACCATCAATGTCATAATGACAAATGAATCTTAGGAATGTCAAAATGTTGTCTCTATTTCTTCAGGAATTGTCAACCCTCTATCTGTTTGCGTTGATAAAACAACCAGAGATACAAATATATAGAACCCATTGTGAATCTATAAATTCATGTTACTAATTCTATTTTAGTTTCACAATCGATTATGCGATGAGATAAAAATAAAATCCAAACGAAACGTGCAACCGTCTACGTTCGTCTGTCAACGCATCAAGAAATTATTTATCTTAAAATGTGATCGGTACTCTTCTCATTTTGGAGGCGGGTTGGTTTGGTGTTAGAGGGACGAACGACGACGACGACGACGACGACGACGCGCGGCGCAACACGACCGTGTGTGTGTGCACGAGTGCTTTTCATATTGGTGTGGAGGTGGTGGCGGATATTAATGATTATCCTCCGCAAGAATGGAATGAATGGTATCTGCACGTGAGAGCACTACCAGAGTGTACAGCAGCCCCTGATTCGTTATAAAGATGCTGACGATTGAATTATGCTAGCGCTCTATTGTAAACATATACACTTTGGGTGCTCAACGTTGTAATTAGTTGGGTTTTAATTGAGATGCGTGCGCACACTGAGTGCGCGAACTCTGGTCTCTGGCATTGAAGTGCGGGCTAGAAAGTCATGGCAATGCAACAAACGCTCTTGAGGTTAAATGCAGGATGCCGTTAGTGTTGAACACTTCCTCAAGGTGGAGTGTGTTGGTGTTATCTGATGACAGGTGATAATTACATTGGTGGGATTGAAATTGATCATTGTAGGTGAAAGGCGTTTATAGGAACACCTTACCTTTAAAGATTGTGGCGTTTGAAAACAAAAAAATGCGTTGTGACAGGTGAGAATGCTGACCAAGTTCTTGCTACTTGCTGGTTGTCAAAACCAAAGGCTTTTGTTTTCAACTTGAAATGACTTTCATTTTGATATGAAAGTTGACCATATATTCTTGACAGAGATGTGAAACTCGAAGGAAATTCGAGGTCACTGAAGTGACCATACTGTCACTGAGCCGCTCAGCTTTAAATTTTGTTTTAATTTTGCTGCTTTGCCGCTCAGTATGTGGTCGTGCCGTAAGGATACGTCACATTCAGTTAGCATGGTGATCGACGATGATTTTTTTAGGAGGTATCGTGAAAACATGAGTTTGTTTCTGTCAAATAAGAAAAGATGGCTCATGCAGATTATTTTTGAGATGCATCAGTATGAATGACCACATCACCTCCGCAGCACTGTTTTATCGAGGTAATCACAAAAATCGATCGTCTAAACAGGCAATCTTCTCTTGATTTACGATACTAAAAACGCTGTTGGCGATGGTTCACATTAAACTTCTTGCGAAAGACCCTGCTCATCATAGAATAGTCTTTTATCATAGATCTATGATGTATGATTTATGTTCTCAGTTCGCTCTCCTTTGGAGAACGACAAGCCGAGGAATTTCATAGAGAAACATCAAACAGCTCCCCCAAAAACTTGTCTGGCTTTTTATATGTATTTTTGAAACTAATAAGTTCAGGAAAGCATAAAGAGACGAACATGGGCGACATTTAAATCATATTTGAAACCATAAATCTCACCATTTAGAGAGGAACTTCATCTTCATCTTCAAAATCGCCCTAATAACCGCTCAAAGCCGTGGGAACCTTTCGAAGAAACTCAATTTGGATATTTGTCAATATGAATTAGTTGCTGAAGACAAGAAAAAACTATGAATACTAAATTCCCGCTTTCCCATGCACGGCTCAGACAACGTTCGTACCCCAATCAAATTGGAAACCGCACAAGATTCAAACCACATACACAGCTCTAATTCGATTCGATTAGGAATCAATTAGTTTACCTCCTGTGGCGCCCACTTTATGAATTGTTTGATCGAATGTTTCCCTCTTTTTGTATTCACCTATTTCGGTTGTCTTAAAAAAAATCAACTCTCGGTCTCAAACTGGTCTTGAAACATAATTACTCCGATTTTCGTGTTTGTTATGTGGTACATTTCTACTACTCTCTGGGACTTGTCTAAGATAGAAAAAAAACATTGTGTTTCTGTCTGTTGGACACAGAGTTTCAAATAAAACACGCAATCCCTTTTGGGGGCTACAAACACGCTTATCTGGGGCGGCTAGTTAAAGCGGCACAGGACAACTGAAACATAATTAAAATATCTACACCACAGGATGGATGGCGGCTCGGTTGGTTTTCTTTTCTTTCTCGGGAGATATATGTGTGCGAGGAGTGGATTTTACTTTATCATGTCAACACGACTTTTCGGAGTCTTTTTTGTTGTTATTGTGAAAACCACAATCATTTGAAGCTAATGAACACAGCTCACTTGGTAATCACACTAATCGTTGATAAGAATGGTGGTCTAATGAATTGCTCTTGGACTGTAGGAGGGTATTGGAAGTGTGGTTGGGGTCTAGGCTTTGTGGTTTAGGAGCTGCGTTGAGTTCAAAAGGAAAGGAGGCCACACAATGTTGTTGGTCAAGTCTCTTGCAGGGTCTGAGTTATGCTTGTAGTTGGTCAGGACAGGACATGGCAAGACGAAAAAGATTAACTGGTTGGATGAATTGAGATACGTTACCGACTTTCCGCATTTTATTAGTAGATTAATGTGCAACCGACTTAGATTTTTTGCAATAGAATTTCAAGGTCTTAAGACTTTTCTTCAATATAGTCTTCGATATTATCCCAACTATTGAACTTCAGTTGAACGATCAGTTAAGTGACAATATATGGTCACAACAATGACAATATGGTCACTGCAGTGAGAATATGGTCATTTCAGTGACAATATGGTCACTCTAATGATAATTATTACATGAGTATAGGTATTAACATTTGTATTTGTATTTGTATTTATTTATTAAACGATAAGCATTTTAAAACAAAGTGTCTTATTAGAAATACTTAGAAATGGAACATTTAAATTAAAGTAATTATTTAAAAAAGAATTAAAATTATTTAAAAAAAGAATTAAATTATTTAAAAAGAATTTAAGGAAAAGAACAAAAAATGTTGTTTTTTTTTTTAAATAAAGCTTGGAAAATTATATATTTGTTAATGTGCTTAAGTTAATTTACATTATTTTATATATATGTATATAAAAGAGATGAGAAAAGAAAAAAGATGAAGTTTAAGAAAGAAGATAAAGAAATAGTTTCAGCATTTGAAAAGGTTTTTTATGGAATTTTCAAAACGTTTGTAGCTATTTATTCTTCTCAGGTTGTTCCAAAGGCCAACAGCGTGCACAAAGAACTGTTGCTTTGAGTTTCTGTATTTAAAAGTAGGGACGATGAGAATATTACTTCTTCGAAGTAGCGGAAAATTAAGCTTTTCGAAAAGATATCCAGGAGATTTTGTATGAAGTAGTTTAAAAAGAAATATCAAAGTTTGATAATCCATATACTTGTTAAAAGACATATTAAAAACACTAGCTGCCTGTACTGAAACATGATCAAAACGACGTAGACCATAAACAAAACGAAAAATATTGTTAAATGCAACTTGTAGCTTGCGTTTGTTAGCACTATCAGGACAACAAAAAATGGGGCTACCGTAAAAAAGGGTTGGTAGGACAAGTGTTTTGGCTATAGTCATTTTTGTGGAGACTGGAAGACAACTTCCGCATAAACCCGACCAATAGCGCTTGCCAAATGATTGTCCCACGATAATGTTTGATTGAAAACAACACCAAGATTTTTTACTGTTCTAACGTAGTTTAAAGTTTTTCCCTCAAGTTCAATACTTGGCAGATATGACATGTCAATAGTTGTGTTGCTAATAACAATAGCCTGACATTTATTCAAATTCAGTTTCAAACGATTCTCTCTAGACCACTGTCCAATACCCATAAGGTCTTCGTTTAACCTGGCTGTTGCATCTTCAACCATACCAATTTGATAGCTCAAGTAAATTTGCACATCATCTGCATACATATGCATTTTGCAGTGTTTGAGTATAGAAAGGAAGATCGTTGTTGAATAGCGTGAACAAAAGCGGACCTAGTATCGATCCCTGAGGCACAACACTAGAAGTAGTGAGAAATTCGGACATCCTTGAGTTCGCATAAACAGCTTGAGTTCTGTGGCTTAGATATTGTTCAATGAGAGATAAGGCGGAGTTATCAAAGAAGAAAAATGTTTTGAGTTTGTTCAGAAGTATCTCATGCGAAACAGTATCGAACGCCTTAGAGAAATCCAGTAAAGCCAGAGTGGTGACATGATTTTTATCAATTTGCTGCCGTATATCGTCTACTATTTTAAGAAGCGCAGTTGTGCAACTGTGTTTTTGTCTGAAACCAGATTGCATGGGTGAAATTAATTGATGATTTTCCAAAAACTCTGTAATCTGTCGGCTAACAATCTTTTCGAATGCTTTTGAGATGAAAGGAAGGATGGAAATTGGTCGGTATTCTGTTTCTGCGCTTGCGACTTCTTAAGAATTGGAATTATTTTTGAAGCTTTCCATAGTTTAGGATAACAAGACTTTGTAAGAATCTTATTAAAAATATGTGTCAAGAAAGGAGATATAAAAGGAAGGATTATTTTTACAAACTTTGGATGCATATTGTCTAATCCAATAGCTTCCGATTTAATATCTTTTACGGCCTTAAATACCTCAACTTCAAAAACTTTTTTAAAATTGAAACCTGATAGAAGCTGAACACTTCTGTCAACGTTTCTTTCAATAGCCCAGTTCACACTGTACAATTAGTTGGACAGACTTCGTTTGATGGAAGTTGGATGGTCTGATGTAGTTTGCGTTCACACTTATCAAGCTTGTCGTCCAACTTTATGTCACATACCCTCCCACTTCATCCAACTTCTAGATTTTCAAAAATTTTTGAAAACCATCCAACAAGTTGGACAAGCGGTCGTATGAAGGGTTCACACTATCAAGCATTGGTTTGTCAAGCCTAAGTCTGTCCAACTAATTATACAGTGTGAACAGGGCTAATCCCAGCATTAACATTGATGTTAGACACGGAACCTACGAACTGTTTGTTTAACTCATTTACATCGCAATCATCTACAACGTTCTTTTGTTTCTTCGTGATACCAAGAGATTTGATGTTTTGCCAAAGTTTTTTGGAGGACACATTGTTGAATTTTGAAGAAAAGAATCTCCGCTTAGAACTTCTTATTTCAATATTTACTGCATTTCTTAAGGTCTTATACTCCTGTAGCAATTGAGGTAGTCTGAATCTTTTCCAACGTCGATAAGCGGTGTTTCTTTTCTCAATAAGTTTATCGATAGCGTTAGAGTACCATCCTAAGTCAGGGTTTTTGACACGAATACTTTTAATAGGTACAAAAGTATCAAACAGGTTATTTATTGTATTAGTGAAGAATTGCACTTGTTCATCAACGTCTAAGAGATGATAGATATTTTCAAGGTTAGAGTTATAAATATTCGTTATTAGCGACTTAGCATATCTATGTTATTGAAATTTCTAAATGAAATATTTTCGGTTGTTGGGACCATATTAAGATTAATATTGTAAAAAGCGACAATTAAATCATGTTTAGAGAAACCGGGGACATCAAGCTGTCCATAGAATTTGACAAGGTCGGGTTTATTCACCAAGAACACATGAAGCAAGGTGGAGCTGGAAGATGTAAAATGCGTTGGCTGATCACTGTTAACAGGAATAAGGTTAAGAGATAAAAGGTCATCATTGAAATTTTTTATCCTACTATTTTCTTTATCTAAAAGATTAATGTTAAAATGTCCTGCAATGAAAATATGGTTAAAGTTCAATGTAACTTCTTCTAAGACATCTGTAATAACACTTGTGTCTGCTATATTGGGTGGTTTGTAGATTACACCAACCAGACATTTTTCGGTTGCACAAGTAACTTCTAAAAATAAGTATTGCATTCCGTTACTACCGTCAGCACTGTTGACAATCCTGCTATTGAAACATTTTCTTACGAAAATTGCCACTCCCCCTCCTCTGGAGACCACACAGTCAGACCGGAATACCCTATAGTTGCCTATGGTCACTCTAGTGACAATATGGTCACTTCAGTGAAAATATGGCAATATATGGTCACTTCAGTGACAATATGGTCACTATGTCGCCCATCTTTGAATTCTGTTCTGGTTTTGCCGCCTTGCGGATTCGCCACCCTTTCATAGAAGTTTCTGAGAACCGATTGATGTAATGAGTGTATTCTGCACAGTATGCCACTTCTTTCGATGTTATTCATCAGATTCATTCTTCAGAAGAAAAAAAAATAATAGCGTTTAGGCAAAAACCATCTCAAAATAAATTGTTTACTGAGCTGATAAAACCCAGGCTAGTTGCGGTCGTTTTAGGAGAACCTATTTTACTATTTGATTTTTGAAGGCTGACGAATAGATCTCATTGAGTCAATCAGTCTTTAGTGAAAAGGTCATTGGATCTTCCGCCAACCAAATCGTTGGAGAACTAATGGACCCAATGGTGGTTTGTCATCTTGAGATGTGTAAGCCCATATGAAGCCCGAATAATACATAAGCCCGTGTTATATACGTTTCGTCTGGTTTTACTGGTCAAACGAGATAACATTTGCTACGGTACTTGAATTGGTATTTCGAACTAATATTCTCTGTAAACTTGGGTGCAAACACCGAGCGGCTTTGATAAAGTACTATAATCCACTGCAGATATTCACCTCAGTCAATTCCATGATAATCACCTCAGCCCAAATCTAGTACTTTTCAATGGAGGGCGTTTCCCAGAGGCAGATAGATTAATTCAACTGCTCGATGAAAGCAGTATCTGCCCTATCTGACAACCATACTAGGTAAACATCAAGCCTTGATCTCTCCTTGACTTTTTGGGAGCGGGTCTTGGCATATCATGACAGTTGATAGGTGGAACACAAAAGATTATAAATGACAAATTAGAGATAAGAGATAGTAAATCTAAGGTGACAGGTGACTAATAAAAGACACCAATTGGCGAAAAAAGAAGAAAATTGACAGTTGATGACAAAAAAAGCTGCTAAAAGAAATGCCAAGTGGCAGTTCGTAGATAGATGACAGTTTTTGATTAACTTTTATGGCGTTTTATTTTATGAATGAGGTTTCAAACAGAGTGGGTAGAATAGGGGGTGGAGTAGCCATTTATGCTCGCTGTGACCTAAATCCGAATTTGTATGTGAATCTTTACCAAGTGATGATATTAATTTTTTCTTTGCTAAAGTCACTTTCAAGGACAACAAAATTGTATTACGATGTGCATACAGACCAAATAAAAATGTAAATACTACAGCATTATTAACTAAGTTATATGAGTTAGTAAATGTATCACCATATATCATATTGGGAGGAGATTTCAATAGCAACTTGATTTTGGAACCTACTCTTGCTGATGACCTTAAGTTCAATTGCAAGGAATCAAGTACCCTGCTTGATGTATTTTTTGTAAGCCACTTAAATAAAGTTCTTCACTTTGATCAACTGTCTGCACCGTGAGTAGGTATTGGGCTACTCCAGACTGGGAACTTTTTTGTGACTGGGAACTGATCGTGGGAACCTTTTGTGTTTTTATGATAGGTCAGTATTGTTTAGCCACGGGTGGTGTTGTTATTTTAAGAACTGTGTGTGTGGAAATAAATTATTGGGGGCCACGGGTGGTGTGGTTATTTTTTAGTGTTGAAGAATGAAAAATTCGTATGTGATGTTGAGGTCGTTTTTTTTTTTTAAGAACTGTGTGTGTGGAAAGAAATTAGTGGTAGGTCGGGTGTATTTTGGAGGTAGTGATAGATAAGAGTGGTGTTGTTTGTTTTGGAGTAGAAAATATGTTTGTTTATTGTAGAAGTTAAGGTCATTTGAAAAAATACTGCGGTTGCTGACTTGATGAGTAAATCTGATGTTGTTTGTAGCATGGTTTGGTGGGGTGAGGAAAATATATTCATTTATTGTAGAAGTAGGTCATTAAAAAATACTGAGGTTAATGACTTATTGTAAAAAAGTAGGTCAATGTTGTTAGAAATTTGTGGTAGGTCGGTGTTTTTTTTTTTTTTTTTTTGGGGTAGTGATAGATAAGAGTGGTGTTGTTTGGTTTGAAGTAGAAAATATGTTTGTTTATTGTAGAAGTAGGTCATTAAAAATACTGAGGTTAATGACTTATTGTAAAAAAGTAGGTCAGTGTTGTTTGCCGATGCGTAATGAGAAAAATTACGAGCCTGTAGAAAAATGCTTTATTATATTTGAAAAGAAAAACGTTGGATATTTCAATTGTTAGGTTTTATTCAGAAAATATATAAAACAAAAACAAAAAAAAAAAGAAGAAGATTATAGTCAATTTAACAATGATTGTCTTTTGAATCCATATGGAAGAGAGCTATGATCAGATAGAAAACGACGTTTTTCAGCTCGTGGTTTGTACGTTTTGATTTCTTCCGCTGTCACTACCATATGCTCATGCGTTCGTCGAATATTATTTGATCTTATAATAATACTGTTATCATAATCATCTGAATAAGAGTTTAAAACTGCTTCTTTAATTGTATCAAAATTTATTTGCTGTGATGTCTGATAATTGAGAGAGATCCCCTTTACTTTACAAACTGTGTGCTCTGTTTTATCATTTGTACTATATATTTTAAAAGAATAATTTTTCGGGCCTCCACTAACGAATTCTGTGATATAGCTTCCTTTGCCATAACTCTCCAGCTCATCGGTCATGTAGAAACATACCTCATACTTACCCTTATATAATTAAAATAACAGTTCGGATTATGAAAAGACAATGTTTATTTTTCTAAAAAATTTTATTTCAATCTTTTGTATAATGATAACAAATTTTCCACTTTTATTAATTTAATTTCAAGCATATAGCATGCACATGTATCAGGACCATCCTTACAAAGGTCGGAAGACCAAGAGCAGTTAGCATAATGACATCCATGTTTTGATGATGTTGTAGATACGTTTTCAAATCGTCTTAGAAAGGATATACAATCCAATAAGTACTCATAATGTTCACTTAATATAATATTACGATCGGGATCGGCTTTCAATAATTTCAAAATTTTATCTAAAACTAATGAAGTATTTAGATTAGACATGGTGTATGACTTGATCAAGGCTTATTCAATTATAGACTGAATTCTGGAAAGTTTCTGCTCATGATTATATATTAAAATTAATTGTTGTTATTTTTATGCAATCTTACGAACTTCACCGGTAATTGGATTATATTCGATTATTCGATCATGTAGAATCAAACAGTATGCGGTTGTTGATGTAGGTACAGGTGTCTGTGTTTTAATCTCAATTTTAACATCAACAGGACTGGTTTGAATTGTTTCGTTTTGATGAGAGCAATCTATAACCACAACTGGTGCGTTGTCTTTAAATTCTTGACGAGCCATGAGCGGTTGTGATTCCTTTTTATAGTATGATTGTTGAAATTTACTGTACATATCATACAGAATAGCATAACGATCAGTTTTAAAATTCAATTTTAAATCTTCGCGAGGGTATTCTTCAGAATTAAGATGTACCTTTAAATTAGTTAAATCACAATGGTCGAATTTGCTGGCATCTTTACGATGATTTTTTCGCCCCGTTTGAAGTGCTATAATAATGAATCTAGGTTTTTCTAGTTGTGTTGAAGTCTTAACTCTCCATATATGATCAGTACCTATAGGTAAACTAGGGTACTCATGCATTTCCCAATTCCGAAAGTGAATTTGTATAGGATTTGTTTGTATTTGTTTTAACAGTGTAAGCTTATCTGAATCGGATAGCGTAATGTGTGGTACTCTCCATTGTATCTTAAAAATTGAGAGTTTTACATCTTCGCCTTCTTTAAAAAAATAGACGTTGTCGTTAGATCTTGTACGTATTAAAATCAATTCGTGTTTAGCATTTGTTAAAATCTTTTTATAGTCTTCAGCAAAACCTAAAAGATTTTTTAACGGAACACAAAAGTTAAAAAAACCCGATGCAACTAATAATTCTTCTTTTCCCGTCCATGATGCATTTTCTAGGTTTCTGCTTTCATTCTTATTCAGTGATACATAATTTTTTAAAGTTGTAGTTATGCCAACATTTTTATTGCTTTCAATAGTTACTCCATTAAGCTCGTAATGAATTTCCTCAAAAAGAAATGACATAGAATTATTATAAAGTTTTACATTTGGTGATACTTCATTGTCTGTGCTCTTCTGAAATCCTCCTTCTATGTAAATGAAGCTTTCACTGGGTAAAATACTCAGATCTTGTTGTTGTATAGGAATACGTATTTCATCACTTGGATTGAACGATTGAAGAAATGGAGAATAACTATGATATTCGTATTTAGATATACTATTGTCGTAGATAGGTCTTTGATTTATATTCAATACTTCACTCATATTTTTATTTTAAGGTAAATCCTAGAGAAATTAAATAGAGCTTATTTGCAGTAGTAAGCTTAGGTCTCAACGTTCTCGAAGTACTAGTTGAACTAATCACCTGATTGTGATTAGAGGTGTTTATATTATTATAGATTAACATTACTAAGGGGTAGGAGTTAAATGTAGTCGTACGGTTATTGTTTCTCCTCTAAAGTTTATATAGTCTCCGTCTTGATCCAGTAGTTTTAACGTTAGCGATGTTATTCGATTGGTATTCACTGGTAAATAGATCACATTTCTCGGAACTTCAATAATTTTATACCCCGGTCCCACTTCTGGTGAAAATTCATGCAGCGTATGAACAGGAGCATTATTCAGATACGAACCAGTAATAATATTGCACTCAACTCGAATAACACTAACTTTGTTTATATCGACTGGTAAATCTGATATATGAAAATTATGAATGTCTCCAATCAACACCTTTTTACTGAAACCCAATAATTTCCCAATTGATCGGTCCGAATTGAAATATATATTTACATCGCTCGTGATTTCACAGTGTAAAGTGTTATTATTTGCTTCAATAGATAGAAATATCTTAGAATTCTGTAATAGCAGTTCTTCTGTAATATACGTTGCTATATCATCTATTTCATAGGATCCTACAGGAATTTCGATAATATGTTCTCCAATATGAAAAAGGTTATTATGTTCATCAATATTAGGTATCGAATTGTATGTTTGAAAATCAATCAATCCACAAGCATAGTTCTGTTCTAGTTGTAAAGGAGGAAAATATTCAGCATTTAAATTAGAAGTATTACCACTCAGCGTAAGTGTAAACGACATGATGCCAAAACGAATAATGAGACTGTGATAGTATAATAACTTTTATTTATTGAAATAACAGTTGTACAAAAATCTTAAACATAAATGACCACAATTTACAGAATTATAACTTTGATACTGAAGATAATTATAGCTAATCTTTTCACCCAAATATTTGATTATCTCAGCCGGTGGTTGAAGATTTCCAAAACTATCGAAATATTCTATTTTAGACCCCTTTTTGCAATACGCTACCCAATGTGTTCCACTACCATTTGAAGAATCAAGATTGACAATACCACACTCATTTTTGAATGGTTTACCTTTGGGTAAACTGTCACGCATAAAAACACCTCGAAAATGAGGAATCCATTTCGATGCAAAATTCCACAAATCCAATTCATTAAGTGGTCTATTGGGTAGCGAACTTACTGGTTTTTTGGCATGGTTCTTAAATATAGACCTAGACCCTTTCTATATGGTTTAAGATGTAGACCATGACCAATCGAAACAGCTTCAATTCTCTGATTATGACGTTTTTTCTCTTCTAGATCTTTTCTGGCAATATTGATATCATTTACAGCTTTTGCTACACTAGCAGCTCCTCCACTCAGAGCTCCGAGAGCTGACAGTCCAGCAAACAATGGAACAAGAAATGGAATTACACCTCCAATTTTCGGTAATGATATAACTCTGGGTGTCTTTATGTTATCCCTGTTCTTCTTGATTGTTTTATTGACAGCAGATAGTGCTACTTTGACAGCTTTTTCAAGGCTATGAGGTTTTTTTCTTTGAAGGAGTTTCCTTACATCTTTAATAGCAGTACCAAGTGTAATTGTTCTATTTTTTGTTTTTTTATTTGTTTTACTTCGTGAACTACCCATACCTAATTTCAGTTTAGACTTCATAAGACCAGTAACTAATAATGCATTTGCTCGTTCTGCTATATTAGCGTCTTTTGAAACAGCTCTTTCCCAGGCTTTTTCAGATAAAATTTTATCCGCTATATGTCGTTCGTCTGTGTTTTTGAATTTAGAATACGAAATATCGTGTTGTTTGCAAGCCTGATCGAGTAAATTAACTCCGGGGTCTCCTCGGGCTAGGCGAACATCCAACCTAGTTCCAGGGCCACAATATTGATACCCTGGCAAATGTAACTCGAAAGGTAATTTATTGATTACAGAGTTTAACAGTCCTCTTCCATGTACACGGCTTTGTTGACTAATGGTCTTTTTTGAAAAATCAATCATTTTATAACAATTATTTCTCTCTCATCTCAATTGAACAAACGTTAATAACCATATGAGACTTCATATATATAATCTACTCATTTATAGTATTTTTACTTAGTTTTTATTATCATGCGTTTCATTAAACAACATCATCTTCTACCAATAAAAAATATGGACTTAGTTCAAAGCACGGAATCGAAGAGGAAGAAGCATGGGATACTATTACCTGATAGTATAAGAGGTTTAATTACTAGGCCATCGAATTGTGGGAAAACCAATGTCATGATGAGCCTAATACTACAACCAAATGGTTTAAAGTTTGAAAACATTTATATCTACTCAAAGTCTCTGCATCAACCCAAGTATGAGTTTCTACGGCAGGCTATTAAACCAATCAAGACTATGGGGTTCTACACATTTTCAAATAATTGTGATGTTATACCTCCTGAAGAAGCTAAACAAGACTCTGTGTTTATTTTTGATGATATTGCATGTGAAAAGCAGAATGTAGTTCGAAACTACTTCAGCATGGGTCGTCATCATCATATTGATTGTTTTTATTTGTGCCAAACTTACACAAAAATTCCGAAACATTTAATACGAGATAATGCAAATTTTCTAATCATTTTTAAACAAGATGATATGAACCTAAAACATATATATAATGATCATGTCAATTCTGATATGTCATATCAAGTATTTCAAAGAGCTTGTAACGAGTGCTGGCAAGCAAAATATGGATTTTTGGTGATTGACAAGGACAATCCTTATAATAGGGGTCGTTATAGAAGGGGTTTTGACGACTTCATAATGCTATAAAAACCACCCACCAACACTCATCTACTGTATTCGTATCGTTAGGCCGCAACAGAGTGCAACAGAGTGGAACAGGTGCGAACAGTAATCGGATTGAAGCAGTTGGTTAGCTGTTGATCATCAGATTGAATTATAATAAAGAAATCAATATGATGCATTTAAATAAGGAAGTAACAAAAGAACTTATTAAAACTACCAATGCTCTTAGAAAAAAATACAAGGCCTTAAGAAATGGAAAAGAGGCTTACGAATTTCAATTAGAAGAGACATTTAAACCTATCACTAAACCACTGAAAGAACTAGTTGAAAAATCTAACACCAAGCAAATAATTAAAGAACAGCAATCTGAATTTGAATATCCTGTAAAAAAGAAAATAAAGCATGATTTTGAGAATGATGAGTTTATTACTCCTAACAATACCATAGATATTGAGCATACCTCGAGCAATAATGATGTTACCCCAAAAACCACTGATACACCTAAAAGCAGTAGAACAAGAAGCGGGCGATGGCGTCGTCGTCAAGTTGTTCGCAACTTTGCAAATCAGATTGATCTAGACAGTTTCAATGTAATTCCAAGGAAATATATGGATTTATATATAAATAATTCGACTGCTATAGACGCTGTGTACGGTATACACGTTGATAATGGAAAGCTAAAAATAGGCGATAAAGATTTCAAAATTCATGGAGATACTATTGAAATAAATAATAAAGCATATAAAGGTACGCCTGGATTATTTGAACTAATATTCAAGAAAAGACCAAAACGTGAACTGTTCGATAATAAAGATCTTGATATGTATAAATCAATTATGTACGACACTAATGCCTATAGACGAAATCATGATTCAGGAAAACAAATACTCGGACATAAAGGATATAAATACAAAGAAATCATAAGCAAATTATTTGAAGATACCATCAGTACTCCAAACCTTCCTCAAGGTATGGGATTAATTAATTTTTCAAAAAAGGAGAAAGACTATATCTTTTGGGATGATCCAAATGAACTCGTAGTTCGTTTGAGACTGCTTATTGCTTCACATCAGGCTGGCCATAATAATCACTCTAGCGAGATTGTTTCAATAATTGAAGAACTAAAAGAAGCAGATATTATAGAATGAGTGTTGACAAGTTTGGTCGTTCTTCGAACAGAATTCCATCCAAAGCTAGATTAATAGGACCAAAAGGGGAACGTGGAGAGATAGGGCCAAAAGGATTACAGGGGGAAAGAGGGTTACCAGGTCCTCGAGGTCCATCTGGTGAAGGATTTCTTAAGACTATAGATGGAAATTATAACTTAAACAATAAACGGATACAAAACCTTGAAGAACCTCTGGAAAAAGAAGATGCTGCTACAAAAAACTATGTTGATGAAAAACTTGAAATTCTTAACCGATATATTAAAACGGAAATTGAAAAAATTGAAAACTATTTATTTCAAAGCATAATTCATAAAAACGTTGAAAATACTTCTGTAAATTTAAATTCAAAATCCAATTCAAATAAATAAATCAAAACTAACGATGTTTTCTTTTTAACATAAATAGTAATTTTTCTTTTCTTCAACAAAAGAATCGTTAGGTTAAGCAAAGCAGAAAAAATTAACTCATATCAACGAGAGAAAAAAGAGACAACCAATGAAATAAAAACAAAACACAAGTACAACGAAATATTTTTTTTTTTTTTTTTTTTTTTTTTTTTTTTTTATTTCTTTAAAGATGGAAATGTATAAGTTATTTAATTTTTAGGACAAAGTCCATTATCTCCTTTGGAGCTTCATCGGCCACACTCCAATTCTTCCTGATGAGCTCCTCCGTTAGCCCCATTGAAATATGCGCTATCACCCGATAGCTTTGCAGGGAATGGTCCGTTTTACTTAGCTCGTTTCGGATAACGCTTACTAACTCGGGATACTCCCAGCAGGCCGCATCCACCAAAGTCAAAAATTTATGTATGGCTTGCACGAACATTTTTCCTTTAGATTGTTTAGGTTACTATTCATTTTTCCACTGTGAAGAGCTTATTTATAGCCAAAAAATATTCTTTAAGAAAACCACAAGATATCAAACATAAAAAAAAATATATTAGGCGTTTAGACTATACTAAATACATACTATGAATTCTTGTGGTAAATAAAGATATGCCATATTTTTGGAAAGTCTTCCGTTCTAGAGTATAAAAGAGGTGTTTTTCCTTGAAAGAAAACATTCTGTTCCGTATTCGCGTAGAGTACTTTTGACTTTTTAATTTTGAAATTATAAAACCAGTTGTTCTTTTTGAAACATGTCTTTCCTTCAAAAACTCAAGAAAGTTGGAAGCAATGTTTGTGCGCCTCAGAAAAATGTAGCCAGTCTGAAAACATTAGACCTTAAAAAACGGTATAAAATTCATAGTGCTAAAAAATGTTCAACGAAATTTGGACCTCAAATTATATTGGAATTGGAGGAATGTATGGTGTTCCTACCAAAAAGATTTAACTCTGAACTAGATGACAACGATATCCAAGAGTTATCGAAGTGCTCCATGGAAGTGGTAGAACCGCAGGATCAAACATTTAAATTGGATTTCCACCAAGAAGAGGTAGAGGAAATCCAAACTTTTCATCAACCAATGCAGCAACAATGGGTTAATCCGGATGAAGTGCAACAAATGTTGAATTACCAATCGCAGCAACTGCAACAACAACAAACACAACAGCAGCAATCGATGCAGAGGAAGAGGAAAGCTAAGCAGCAGATTCCTCAAGAAGTCAATAATTTTCCAGAGGTAATTCATCCCTCTCAGAAAGCTATCTTTTATAACGACTTAGCTAATTAAATGTTTTTGAAATAAAATAAAAATTTTACAATATACATACATACAAATTTTGTTTTTATTTCCTCTTTGCATCATCGGCTTTTATAAATGTTCCTCTTTTCTCCCTTTGTTTTATTTAACCTAGCGATTCGATATTCTGAGCACTGGAGAGCAAAGAATAAAGCGATTTAATTTGAAAGCCCGAAAAATCTGTTTCAAACTGAAACCCATACCTAGTAACGAGGAAGCAACTTCATGGGTAAAAGAAGGAATTAATGACATGCTTAGTTATTCTGTCATAGGCCTTAGCCCCTCAGATAAAGTAGGAATTACTTTCAGTGGAGCAGCTTTCGAGGAGAGAGGAAACGGGTGGATCTCTTTTAGAAATCTTTCGGATCTTAAATTCAGTGATGTTTGGGATATGATAACCAACATATTTCAAAGTAATTCCGAAGGAATAAGTTCTGATAATTTTTCAATGACTGTAACATCTGTAAAGCTACCTTCAGGAACAGGAAGAAAACCAATGGCTTCTTTTAATACATTCAACGAATCATGTCTCGTTAAGCAAGGTATAATTACTATTAACAATAAAGATAACCTGTGTCTACCAAGAGCTATTGTAGTAGCTATGGCCTACGCTGATAGAGAATCTAATAGACAACATATCAGGCGAGATGTTGGTAAAGTTCAAACACAGAAAGCTTTAAAATTAATCAGTGATGCTCAAATTGTCATACCAGCTGATGGTTGCGGAATACCTGAACTGAGAGCGTTTCAAAATTACCTGAAGAACTATAAAATAGTTGTTTACGAATATGGAACAAAGGGCCTGAGGCTAATTTACGAAGGAACTCCCTGTGAAGCAACTAGATTATTGAATACTAGAACAAATTTAAATTTACTATACTACAACAACCACTTCAATGCGATAACATCCCTAACAGCTGCATTTTCCTGTAGCTACTTTTGTGAACTATGTCATATACCTTACAACAACAAAAACTCTCATAAATGCGGAGGTTCTTGTCCTCAATGTCAACAAACACCTAGCTGCATGAAATCTATAATGGAGGTTAGTTGTGAAGATTGTAATCGAAGTTTTAGAGGTATGACCTGCTTTAACAATCACAAAAAGATTAATTCAAATGGAATGTCTATATGTGATGAAATAACAAGATGTACTTTATGTTTAAAAACATGTAGAAGAGAACGTACACATATTTGTAACGAGTATTTTTGTAAGAATTGCGCTATCTTTGTTCCTCATGATCATCAATGTTATATATTTCAAGACAGTAAAACACCGGACTTAAGAAAATGTCTCTATATTTTTTACGATTTGGAAAGTCGCCAAGAGAAGATCAACAGTCATATGAAAACCGATGGTGAAATCATTTTAATGAAAGAGCATGAACCAAATTTATGCGTTTTTCAACAAAAGTGCAGTGAGTGTATAGATAACCCTGACCTCTATTTCTGTCAAACGTGTAAATATTCATTAAATGTTCTAAGAGATGACAACGCAAATGAAAGTATTATTCATCGATTTATGAAGCATATCCTAAGCGCTCGAAAGGCTTTTAAGAAAGTCATTGTAGTGGCACACAATGGACAGGCATATGATCATCAATTCATTTTAAGATATATGTTGGAAAAAACAAATCTAGCAATTGAATTACTTATGCGTGGTACTAAAATTATAATGATGAAAATCATGAATGTTAAATTTATTGATTCTTTCAACTACTTTCCTATGGCTTTATCAAAACTTCCTAAAGCCTTTCAATTAACATCTGTACTGAAAAAAGGATATTTTCCGCATCTTTTCAACACAGAAGAGAACAAAAACTATAAAGGAAATTTACCTTGTAAAGACTATTATAGTCCTAATACAATGAAAGAAGAAGATCGTAAAGTATTTTTAAAATGGTTTGAAGAACATCAAAACGACAATTTCGAAATGCAACGTGATCTTGAGGAATACTGTAAAAGTGATGTGAAAATCTTAACAGAGGCGTGTTTAAAGTTTCGGAAACTTTTTCTGTGTGAAAATAATGTTGAACCATTTTTAGAAGCAGTTACAATAGCCTCGGCATGTAATTTAGTATTCAGACGCAATTTCCTACAACCAGAAACTATTGGCCTAATACCACGGAATGGATATAGAATGGTAGATAATCAATCCAAAGAGGCTATTATGTGGTTGATCTGTGAAGAACAAAATCATGGAATTAACATAGTACATGCTGGTAAAGGTAAAGAATCCGTTATAAACGGTATGAAGGTTGATGGGTTCTGCAAAGAAACTAAACAGATATTTGAATTCCATGGATGTTATTACCACGGACACCCTCTCTGTCTTACACATAATCGAGATGAGCCTCTTTACGAGGATAAATATGATACTTTAGATATGAGGTTTGAGAAAACATTGGCCAAAACCGAACGGCTGAGAAAATTTGGTTACGAAGTTGTAGAGATGTGGTCTTGTCAATTCAAAAGACATTTGCAATCAATGAAAAAAGATGAAAAAAACATGTTAATCAATCATAACCTCCTACAAAGTACTCCACTAAATCCAAGAGACGCATTTTACGGAGGGCGAACAGGCAATTCTTTCAATTATTACAAATGCAAGGAAAATGAAAAAATTCGATATATTGACATCTGTTCTCTATACCCCTGGGTGTGTAAAAACGGTAAATTCCCCATTGGACATCCTAAAGTTGAAATCGAATGTGGGTTGGAGATTAAAGGCAAAAATGGTTTAGTTAAATGTAAAATACTACCACCGGAAAATTTATTACACCCTGTTCTACCTGTTAAGCAGAATAACAAATTGATGTTCTCACTATGTATGAGCTGCAGTAATGAAAAGAATCTAGAAGAATACTGCAACCATAATGATGAACAACGAGCATTAACCGGTACATGGGTTATTGATGAGGTTCTTAAAGCTATAGAGAAGGGTTATCAACTGATACACGTTTTTGAAATATGGGAATATGAGGTAATACAATACAATCCTGAAACAAATACTCAGGGTCTATTCACTTCAATGATGAATAAATTCCTTAAAATGAAACAAGAAGCAAGCGACTGGCCTAGTTCATGTATTACAGAAGAAGAAAAGAACAAATATGTAAAAGATTTTCTTGATAAGGAAAAAATTCAATTAAACCCATCTGAAATTTGTAATAATCCTGGTAAGAGATCTTTGGCTAAATTAATTTTAAATTCTTTCTGGGGTAAATTCGGTCAACGTGAAAATCAACAGCAAACATGTATTCTCAATAACCCTGCAGATTTATTTCAACTCATAACTAACCCTTCCTCAGAAATTCTACATATTCTTCCGGTGAATGAGAATAACGTAATTGTAAATTTTGAGATGAAAGAAGAAGCATCTGATAGATTAACTTCCACAAATGTATGTATTGCTGCTTACACTACAACTTTGGCTCGTCTTAAACTATACAGTTATTTAGAGAAACTGGAAGAAAGAGTTCTCTATTACGACACAGACTCGGTAATTTTCGTAAGCCGTGATGGAGAGTTTGAACCATCAACAGGAAATTTCATCGGCGACATGACCGATGAGCTGGAGAGTTATGGCAAAGGAAGCTATATCACAGAATTTGTTAGTGGAGGCCCGAAAAATTATTCTTTTAAAATATATAGTACAAATGATAAAACAGAGCACACAGTTTGTAAAGTAAAGGGGATCTCTCTCAATTATCAGACATCACATCAAATAAATTTTGATACAATTAAAGAAGCAGTTTTAAACTCTTATTCAGATGATAATGATAACAGTATTATTATAAAATCAAATAATATTCGGCGAACGCGTGAGCATATTGTAGTGACAGCGGAAGAAATCAAAACGTACAAACCACGAGCTGAAAAACGTCGTTTTCTATCTGATCATAGCTCTCTTCCATATGGATTCAAAAGACAATCATTGTTAAATTGACTATAATCTTCTTCTTTTTTGTTTTTGTTTTATATATTTTCTGAATAAAACCTAACAATTGAAATATCCAACGTTTTTCTTTTCAAATATAATAAAACATTTTTCTACAGGCTCGTAATTTTTCTCATTACGCATCGGCAAACAACACTGACCTACTTTTTACAATAAGTCATTAACCTCAGTACTTTTCAGTGACCTACTTCTACAACAAATGAACATATTTTTCCCAGCCACAAACATATTTTCTACTCCAAACCAAACAACACCACTCTTATCTATCACTACCTCCAAAATACACCACCCGTGGCCCCACTAATTTCTTTCCACACACACACTGTTCTTAAAATAGAACGACCTCAACAGCACATACCAATTTTTTCATTCTTCAACACTAAAAATAACACCACCCGTGGCCCCACTAATTTCTTTCCACACACACACTGTTCTTAAAATAGAACGACCTCAACAGCACATAACTATTTTTCATTCTTCAACACTAAAAATAACAACACCACCCGTGGCTAAACAATACTGACCTATCATAAAAACACAAAAGGTTCCCACGATCAGTTCCCAGTCACAAAAAAGTTCCCAGTCTGGAGTAGCCCAATACCTACTACCGTGTTTCTCACACCACGACCTGTTGCATATAACTTTTGAGTGTTATCCTTTAGTTTCTAGTAACAGTTTTAATTACAATCGCTTAGAACACGATCTACAATCAATCGATTTTTCTCAAGTGTCAAGAATGACATCTGTTGATGACCAAGTTCAATTTATTAAGAATAATCTAAATTTTCTCTCTGACGCCCACGTCCCTATCAAAACGAAAAATATCAGGTGCAAGGATCGTCCATGGTTTACTATAATAATATAAAAATGCTAATCAATCAACGTAATATGGCTTATAAAACATGGAAACGTTTTAGACTGGAAATACTTCGGAAAGTTTTAACTGACCTGATATATAAAGTTGTTTTTTAAATCAGGGAATCAATAAAACGCTATTATTCTTTTCAACGAAATCCTTCTTAAGCTGGTCATAAGCTTTGCAGAAATCTAAGGGATATAGGTTTTGGGAAACGTACAAATAGTTCAGGTCATGAAATTAATTGTGATGAACTGAATGAAAAGTTTATCACCATTCAATCCAATGTACAAAACGATCACTGTTTTTTCTTAAACCCGCGGTAGCCAATAGCTTATCATTTAATGGTTTTAGTTTTTCCAGCGTGACTGAAGAGGATGTCCTTAAGTTCTGTCTATCTATTTCTATCTAATTCAGTTGGCTTCGATGAGGTTTAATTTTAATTTTTTTAATTTTCATTTTTTTTAATTTTAATTTTGGTGGGGGCATAATCCCCATTTATTCGGCTTAATACAAGCTATTACTTAATCTAACTTACAGACTAAAACTTAATAGCTAAAACTTAACTAGTTGGAGGGTTTAGGAGACGGAGCTTTAGGCAAGGAGTACTCATATTGAAGTCAAAACTAGAACAGTGAGAATTGACATTCCTCAGCATTCGGGAGATGGGTTCATTGGAGCCGTAGGAGGTTCGATGGGTGGGAAGATAGAAGAGACGGGGATTTCGTGTGTTACGAGGGTTAGTATTTAGAAAGATGGATTCGGTAAGGGCTGGACAGTCAATGGTACCTGTAAAGATTCGGTGAATGAAGAGAATGTCAAATATTTCTCTTCGATCTTTCAGCGTAGTGAGGTTGAGGAGTTTGATTCGGTCTTGATAAGGAGGCAATATCAAAGGATTGCTCCAATTAAGACCACGAAGAGCAAATCGGAGGAAACGGCGTTGTATACTCTCAATTCTGGCAATGTGCACTTGTTGGAAAGGCGACCAGACTTGACAAGCGTATTCAAGAAGCGGACGAACAAATGAAATATAAAGGGAGCGGGTTACGTAGGGGTCTACAAATTCTTTGGACCATCGTTTCACGAAGCCAAGTGCTGAATTTGCCTTAAGGATTATATCGTCGATATGCTTGAGGAAATTCAGCTCACGGTCGCAAATAATCCCAAGGTCTCGAATCACCTCAACGGAGGAGATGATTTGATCGTTTAGCAGGTAGAGACGGGTAGGAGATTTGATGCGCTTACGTGAGAAGGTTATTGACTGGCACTTGGAAACATTTAGCTCCAGGCAGTTTTTGGAGCACCATATTGAAAAAATGTCGAGATCCTGTTGGAGGTGGGAAGAGTCTTCAGAAGAAGAAATGACCCGGTAAAACTTGGTATCGTCCGCGTACAGAGAGATAGAGGAGTGTTTGATGATCATTTCAATGTCGTTAATACTGAGAATGAAGAGGAGAGGGCCTAAATGGCTGCCTTGGGGAACACCGGATGTAGCTAGAAAACGGCTGGATATGGCGGATCTGAACCGAACGCTGTAAAACGGTTTTCTAAATAAGAAGAAATCCCCTCAACAGAAAGGGTTTAAAGTCGAGGGTGGAAAAAGAATAAGTTTGTGAGAGATTTTATCGAAAGCTTTACTAAAGTCAGTTGAAATTACATCGACCTCCTTTCCATTCTCCAAGGCTGAGAGGGAAAATGAGACAAAGTCAACGAGGTTTGTTGTTGTTGACCTGCCTTTGAGGAAACCGTGTTGTCTAGGGGAAATGAGAGATTTGCAACGAAAACTTAAGTTTTCATACAAAATGCTTTCGAAAATTTTGGGTATATGCGATAGTTTAGCGATGGGACGATAATTTTTCACGTCGCACTTAGGACCTTTTTTGTGTACAGGGGTTATAAACGCCGTTTTCCAAGCTTGGGGGAAAACTCCTAGGCATATGGACAAGTTAAAGATTTTTGAGAGAGGAAGGGAAAGATTGGAGGAGCATTTCTTAAGAAGTATGGCGGGTATACCATCGGGGCCAGGAACATACTCATCATTTAGATGATTTAACTTTTCTACAATTAGATGGGAGTCAAAGAAACGTGGAAGGAAAGGATCAAAAGAAAAATTCGGTAAAAACGAGAAATACGCTGAGTCGGGAACAAAAGAATCATCCGTGAAAGACTGATTGAAGTAACTTGCGAAATAGTTTGCTACAGCGAGTGCATCGGATGAGGTTTCGTTATTGAAGGAAAGGGAGGAAGGGTACCCCTCAGATTTTATTTTGTGTTTGACAAATTTATAAAACGACTTAGGGTCATTAATAATGTTAGATTTCATTTCGATTAAATAGCGTTGGTAAAGGGAGTTGAAAAGCTCACAGAAGTGCAAATAAGAACCAAGGTAAGCTGAATAGTCAGTAGGAGATCGAGTACGAAGGAAGATCGTCCACAATTTGTTCCTTTTATTTCTTAGAGTACGGAGCCTATGGTTATACCAAGGAGGTGAAGTAGAAGAAGTTTTAAGTCTAGAAAGGCGAACGAAGAGGGATATAGCATTATGTATTTCACTGTAGAACGCGGATGTAGCATCTTCTACAGTTAGGTTATCAAAATTAAAGTGAGTTCTATTGAGATAATCATTAATTTTGCGGAAGTTTGCTTTGTGGAAATCGTATGAAGCTGGAGGTACGGGTGTGTTAGGTGGTTTAGAAGACTGGAGAAAAAATGAGAGAAGGAGAGGAGGGTGTAGGTTATCTATGGTTGAGAGAAGCAGGGGTGAAAGTGAGATTGAAGAATTAATGGGATCTGTTGTAAATACAAGGTCAAGGTTCATCCGGTGTTCGTAAAGGCAACTCTTCCGTACACCTTGAAACCCATTACCCACCTCTTCAATACTGTCTTAATGACTGGAGTTTTTCCTGCGAACTGGAAAAACGAGCTAAAATCATTTCAATACCAAAAAATCGTAGCGAGTACCGACCAATAGTTATTTTACCACTTTTATCAAAAGTTCTTGAAAAAATCCTCAACACACAGATAATTGGATCAGAAATGATTTTCTATGTTCAAATCAATCCGGATTTCGTCCTGGCCATAGCTGCACGACAGCTCTTTTAAATTTTGTCGAAGAAATAAGAGAGAGTGTTGACAAGAACTTTGATGCTTTCCTCACACTCATAGACTTTTCAAAGGCATTTGATACCGTCGATCACCATAACTTATGCACTAAATTGAAGGATACATTTCAGTTTGTTTCATCTTCAGTGAAACTTATTTTTTCGTATTTATCTTCAAGGTATCAAGCAGTGGTTGCTAACAATCAAACGTCAATCTTCCTTCCACTAAGCTGTGGTGTTCCCCAAGGATCGATTTTGGAACCTCTCCTATTTACAATGTATATAAATGATCTGCCGTTTCTAGGTTTCAATTCGTCCTTTCATACTCGTATGCATGCTGACGACGCGACGTACAGCTTCGATATAGCTGTTCTCTCGGTTTAATCGAAAGTGGGGCGTGTGACATAAACGAAGATTTAAATAAGGTCCAATTGTGGTCACAATCTAATGGACTATGTTTAAATCCGAACAAAACCAAATGTCTGATTGTTTCTAGAAATGCAGTAGAAACGGATTATTTTCCCTCATTACTGCTCAATAATACTCCTATCCAGTTTGTTTAATCAACAAAAACCTAGGAGTAGTATTTAACAGAACGCTTACCTGGACAAACCATATAAAAATAATCATCGGAAGAGTATATGGAGGCTTACTACTTAGTATAAAACAAAGTCGCTTTCTCTGTCCCTATGTCCCTATGTATGCTTAGATTTTTAAACTACGCACCGGATTTTGATGCGGTTTTTTTTTTAATGAGTAGAGTTATTCAAGAGGAAGGTTTATATGTATAATACATGCATATAGAGAAGAGAAAAGCCGATAAATTTAAAGATTTGTAATGTGATGTCTTAACAAACATATTTTTCTGCTCTTACATTGCAAACGCTGGCTAAACCTTACGAAATAGATCAAATATATGTACTACGGAATTGTATATCTTAAAAAGATAAATAAAAAAGTCCGCGACAGCATATGTTTATCTTCTAAGGATAACCCACAGTAACCATTTTTATCTTTTACATATAACAAAAAAATATGGGTTATTTACCAAGCTAACGATACGGTATCATTCCTTATCCAATTAAATACATTATGTACCTCCAAGTGCAAACAGGTGGCGGTCACGACCCCAAAAAAAAGTACACCCCCCATTTCATGAAATTTGATGTATTTGATGAATTTTATAAAATTTCCAGGAGTTCCTTCGGCGTGGGGAAAAGTTGGAGAGGGTAGACGATGTCCCCCACAACATCTCATAGTGCAAACACGTTGCATTTACCCACCCCCTTCGAAAAAGTTATACCCCCCTCCCCATGTCAGAAAAATAGCTGAATTTAATAAAATTTAATTCATCAGCACAGGATTTGTTTGGGGATGGGAGAAACATGGTGGTGTTGGAGGGTGCCCCCCAACAACTTAAAAGTGCAAACAGATGGCGCTCAACCCCTTCAAATTTTTTTTATTTTAATAATAATAGCCAAAAATTCGCATGAATTTGTTTGCTCTTGGAGGTTGTTGTGGGGGGCACCCCCTACCACCCCCGACCTTACCCCACCCCCTCCGTGGGTGGGATCATTATCTACACCTTTACCTTGGGAAAAGGAAATTGTTTTACTCCAAATTTAAATGTTCACAGTTTTTCTGGAGTGTATTTAGAATCAACATTGTACCTGTGCGAAGCCGGGGCGGGTCGCTAGTCAATAAATAAATAAATTAAAGAACGCTGTAAACTGCTTCGCGATAAAAGTGTTTGAAGCCCCTTGTCAATAGTAAATTTTGTTAGAACCTGATAACATGCGAAGTGATTAAGAGAAAGCTACTGACTGTAAAGTAGAAAAGCGGTTGTTTTCAAAGACTGGTGTCAAAGTATGAAAAAACGAGAGCCTTAGTACACGGCCACGTACTGAGCGCCAAAGGGGAATAGCGGCAAAATTAGCCATTTTCCTAGAACTGGACATTGTTCCACCTTTTCCGCTAAGTTAGTGGCATTGCCCTTAGAAGAATGCTTGTAAGCTATCCAAATCACAAACTTGCACAAGCCCCTCAATTTTTCGTAGCTTATGAACTCGATCGTGTAAACGGTGCTCGGTTGGTACTTATCACCTACACACTTATTGACTTTTTTAGAACACTCATTCAAATAAGTTCATCTTGCATTCAAGTCACAAACCAAAAGGAAAAATTCCTAAAACCACATTCCTTCAACAATCAAACTTCATAAATTCATCAACCTGGAGTCCAAAGTCTAGACACCTCTGGCACTGCAAAACGTCATACCAATGTCATTTGACGCCACAATTACAAGACAACTCAAGCAAATCCAAACAATCTTCACCCATCCGACATGACTAACAGAGATTTACAAGAATTGAAAATTCAAACATCCTCCAAAAGAAAAACAAACAAAACAGACATCAACTTGGTGCTCACACAACCGCATCCATGCTAAAGCTAGACCCAATGCCATTGGCCCATAAATAAAATACCAAACATTGACTATCAACAGTGCAATGTTAATTACCCAATTGTATTCCAATCAAAATGATAAAACGACATTAGAATCGGCAATGACTTTGCCCGCAAATAAATTCCCCTTACCACTTCAGATGATGGTGCTGGCTAATTAATCTCCTCAAAGACAAGTGTTGGGCACACGCGAGTCTCTCTTTTTTGCTAGATTTACATTCCAATTGTGTCGACTGGAAAGCAGCAAAGCAAAATTGCTGCCGTGAGTGAGTGCCGGGCTATGTTGGGATGGGTTGATGAGTGATGGCAAACATCAGGGTGCGGTGAAAATTGTAGTTCCATTGAAAAGGTTGCCCGTCGCGTCCCGTGGGATTTCTTTTATAATTTTGTTTCCCCCCTTTTTTTTTGGTTTGCATGTGTGACAGGCGAAATTAGTTCATAGTTGTTAATTAAATTTGAAAGGAGTCGTCGTTGTGTCGTCGCTGTAATGGACAAGCCTGTGTTCGGCACGGATTCATCTTCATCTCTATTCTAACTAAAACTAAGACTTTGAACTAAAAATAAGTTACTTGTCGCGAGGACACATATTTGGTGTAATCGTCATCAGTTGGGATGGGATGATGACGAGACTGATGGCTTTGCATTTAGAAGAGTGCTAGATGAATGCCATGCAGATGGTGTGTGATGCAAAGAACACACGTACACACGCCAGTGTCACCATCAGCTAGACAAGGTATCAAAGACATTGTTGAAATGCACTGAGAAATGTTTGTGGCTTTCTTTTTTTTTGTAGACGTTTTGCTGTTTGTTCTCAACTGTGCAACAAATTAAAATTGTGTTGCCTTTTTCTTTGTGTTTTTTCCTGTCTAATGGCAAGCAAAAGGTATAAAGACATACAACAACTAACAGCGACAGGGTGTTGCTTTGTGGTTGAAGCAATTTGTTTTGGTTTACTAAGTAATGGCTTTCCAAGTTAAAAGAGGATTTTATTTGCAAGTCGAGCAGATGGTTTGTACTTTAGGTTTTGAGACATTAATGTGGTGTGTCCTTCTGGTTTTGACTTTGATAGGGGATCGATGAAAAGGAAAGCAATGCCCTGCGTAGAAGCTTTTTGAATACGAATTTGAAATTCCCTCAGAGTATTTGAATGTGGGGAAAGGGCTGTTGGACGTCAAAGCGTGTAGGCATTGGCATCAGTTGCATTGGCAACGTTAATGAATTTAATCCCTACCTAGTTACTTCTCAACAATAGATATTCAATGAATTTTTATCCAAACCTAAACGATCCCAGCTCCTGACGATATCACAGGTTGGCATGACCCAACAGAGCATACCATACCTTATGAGGATTGAATGTGCAAATTCCTCGTGAAAGGCGATACTAAATTTTTTGTATGAGGGACTCGAAACTCGGTTCCCAGACGCCACAGGCACTACAGCTTGAGAGGTTTTTAGTAAACGTTCACTCGCACAACCTACAAACGTTTTTAGACCAATTAAAACTATTTACTTATTCGATGGCTTACTTCAGAATTCCTTTACCACTTAGGATCGTTAATCAAAATCAATTTCGGATATCGTCCGTTCTCTTGATGACCGGAAACACAGAAGTACTTGCAAGTCCTAACAAAATCAACGACGCATAGCTTCAAAAGATGATTTCAACAAAAAAGAAAATTTGGTTTGTGAAACGTTATTGAAATGTTAATTACTATGCTCATTAATAAAATTGTCTTAAAATAACTGCGCTCAGTGCTCGTTAGGTTAGGTTAGGTAGAATGGGCCGGCCGGCCGATCCATTCTGATGCCTTGGAGTATTGTGACGTCCTCAAAACCTATGAGTTTATGGTTGGTCAGCTTTTAACCAATTTATGGCCTTAATGAAGCTCAACAGGCTATTTCTGGGAGTGTCTGATAATTCTTCTAGTTCGTTGAAGAAGTAATTGCCTTGAATTTTTTCTTGCTGTGGCAGATTGCTGGGCAGAGACAAAAGAAGTGAGTGGTATCCTCATGTTCATCTTCGTAATTGCAACCTCTACACAAGTCATCGTCGCAAAGACCCATTTTCTTTTTGTGGTAGCCTAATAGGTTGTGTCCTGTAATAATACTGATAAGCGATCGTAGTGAAGACCTATTCAAGGACAGTAGCTTTTCAGATCCGTTCTTATCGTATTTTGGCCATAGTTTCCTGGAAGTGACACAGGAATCTAGGCATCCCCATTTTTCATTTGATTTGACCCTGATTGATTGATCAATGAGAAAAAGTTTAAGTGCTGATCATTTTCTCGCTAATTCGTCCGCTTTTTCGTTTCCTGGTATGCCACTGTGACCGGTGTCAGTGCTCGTTGTTTGACATTTGGCGTTCGTTGCTCTATGCTCGGTTCTCGGTACTCGGTGCTAGGTGCTTGGTCCTTAGTACTTGGTGCTCGGTGGTCAGTATTCGCTGCTCGGTGCTTGGTGCCTGGTGCTCGGTGCACGGTGCTCGGTTCAAGGTGCTCGGGGCTCGGTGCTCGGTGCTCGGTGCTCGGTGCTCGGTGCTCGGTGCTCGGTGCTCGGTGCTCAGTGATCGGTGCTCGGTGCTCGGTGCTCGGTACACGGTTCTCAGTGCTCAGTGCTGTCCTTTAAACAGAAAGCTGGAAAGCTAAGCGGGCAAATCAAAAACAAGATGGTCAGATGAAAGTGTTGGGTTTTTACAAAGAACGTGACGGGATCTAAAACTGCCTACTGCCCTTCATGAAATCCATACTGAGACTTTGTTTGTTAGTTTTTACAAATAACTGCAGAGCGACAAAAAATAGAAAAGATTACCTAACTGAAACGCCGAAGCTGGCCTGCTGTCGAATTTAAGCGCAACTACATTTGCTTCCTTATCGCACAAGAATCAAAACAAAGTCAATGTTGCCAAATGTGTTCGCCATGCTGGATGTAGACCATCGAGCAAGCGCAGCAAACATGTTCGTCGTTTAGGACGAGCTAAAAGCTACCTTTAATCTGGCAACTGCTGATTGTGCTCACATCGTCTTCTCACAGTGTGTTCCATCAAGCTATTTCTGTTCTCCAGTTATAGTCATACTTTGTTACAAGTCTTTCCTGAGACTTAGCCCGTTCCGAATTTCAAAATCGAATGCCAATGCCTGATTTTGTAACTCCTTTAGATAGGGCAGTTTCAGTCTGCTGCGGCTGCACCGCATGACTTACTAGTAAGACTCAATGCATCAAAGAATTGAATAATCTGACTCGTTCGCCTTTAATCAAATCTTCTTACGGACGTGTACCTTTTGGACCGTCCTAAAACATAGTCATACAATATGATGTCTCTACAGAGAAAAAAGTCACTTACGTAGAAAATCTATCTATCTATCTTATCTTAGTTTAGCACAAAACAAGTATTTGAAAGTAGACCTAAGAAGAACATCTGCCGTGCCGTGACAAAAACTCTTTGCTGCCCTTACTGCACTCTGGTTCCGATTGCAAGAGTACTTATTGGGCGAAAAGCGAAAACTATTTGTTAGCACAACAGACCAGCTGTTAAATATGAAGGAAAATGTGGTTTTTGTAAAGTCGGACAAAACCATAATAGCAAACTTAAGAGCTCAGTAAACAATCAAACGTGTTCCAACTAGACTTGGTTCCATTACCATGTTGGCACTTAACACGATTCGCGAGCGTACCCCAGGAGTAAAGCACCCCTACCCCTAATGTAAAGCAGATAAGAGAGAGAGTTTTGATTTTTTCGAGACCACGAAGCTCGTAACGCCAAAAAGTAAAAAGTTACGCATGCTGCGTGGCCGTGGGTTCGAGGTTAAAATCCCAGAAACATCCAAATGGTTATCTTACGGGTAACGCCTTCGCGACAAATTGGCAAGTCCTCCGAGTGTCGAAAGCAGAATTTCGAGTCTAGTTTAGCAGGCCTCGGTTCTCGCCGTTGATTGGCATTTTGACGGGTCATCACTTATTGGATACCCACATTATAACAATGGGCATTGCCACATCCAAATTGTGCAGAGGATGCCAAGACGAAGAAGCAGAAGAGGGACCATTCCACTTCCTCTGTGATGAGTACCCATGTTTGACCCACACTAGGAAAAAGCTCTTGGAGAATAATTCTTCGACGAAATAAGCAACATCTCTAATCTTCCACTGAACAGCATCCAAAATTTACATTCAGGGCTCCAAATGGTTTAGTGAGGGTTCTCAACCCCTAAAACTTTGTCACCAACTCTAATTTCCTCTATTTATCACATTCAAACCCTGTCCACTTCCTCCTCATTCACCGCTATACCGGGGATAACGTTGAGTCCTTGAGTAAACTTCACGGAAGTTGAAATGCTTTATCACTAAGCCGTTTGAAATGAGAAAAAGGTGCAGATCCTTGAAATGCGTAAGGCCCTCAAGCTTCTCGAACTATGGCATTCTTCTTCTTTATTAGTTATATGAATAATAAAACGAAAAACATACACAAAAAAACGTCGGGTGCGCTGAAAACAGCAGTGGAGGAAAAGAAGAAAAAGGCAAACTATTTTCAGATTCCTGTAATTTATTTAAAACAAAATAATGTTTCTACTTTCTTCACACTTTTGACAGCTGAACATTTTGTCAGACCTTGAATCGACCTTGACCTGATTTCAAATTGATTCCACAGAGTTGTTCATTTTTTTAAAAATATACAAATACCAACCTACTCTTTTTTTCTGGTAAAAATAAATTGCACACACATATTGAGGGCATGTCGAGTTTTCTAATTGATAGAACGCATTTTCTGTAGTTCTGTAACTGTCCTCCTCCACAATTGTTTGTGCCAACAACGTAATTTTCTAAAATTCAGGCCCTCCTGACTTCCGACGCATAGGTTAGCAATTCAGGACAAATAATTTGGCAGCATTTAATTTACAAATCTTTTTTTGAATACAATAAAAATAGACAAATAATGAAGAATTCATTTTTAGATCATAGAATCGTGAGATAATAAATAATAATGTAATTTGAATGTTTGTGTCTTTTAAATGTGAGAAATGTTATTGTAATCATACAATATAGGTAGGTATCCTTATTTATGTTGTTCGATGATATAATTTTTAACATGTTGGGAAGTTTACTTTGTCTAATTTTATCCGGAAGAGCTTTAAGGAATTTAATAAAAAATTTCGATTGAGAATTGAAGCTGCTGTCAATATTAAGGACAAATGCAACAACGCTTATTTGTGCGGACTTGTCGTTTGAGGTAGACTCAGGAATAGGGCAATGAGCCAGAATCCTATTAATGAGCGTATAATGATATTCCGCATCAGGGATAAATACGCCAAAATTTGCCTAATATGCACCCACGTCCTCACAGAAGAGAAAGACGATAACTCCAGTGATAATTTTTTCGAGCTCTTAAAAAAAAGAATGCCTTAAAAAGTTCTTGTTGATTTTAACGCTAAAAGGAGAAGGACATCTTTAAAAACACAGTCGAAAAGCACTCAGGTTAATTGAATAAATTTTGTTGTTACTAAGTTGCACACGCTTTCCTCATCTCAAAGTTCATAAAGGTACATGACGTTCCTGTTTCACTGGGCCTGTAACACAATACTGCAAGTACTGGTAATGCAAGTGAAGTGTGACAAGTTTAAAAAAATGTTTGTATCATGAAGCCAAATGTCTCCTGGTGTGTTCTACAAGTGTGATGGACGTATTTCTACAAGTGATCAAAGCGAAATACTTGATCACCGGACTTTCCGAGTGGCCTACTTTGACTTGGACCATTACTTTTGGTGGAAGCAAAAGAGCGAAGGAGGATATATCCCAACCCAGCCGATTAGACCAACCCGAACTAACCTTGTGAAACGATATAAAATTGGAAAACTGCAATCTCGAGAAACTATGGGCCTGTAACACAAAATTATAAGTACTTGTGATACAAGTGAATTAAGAAAAGCGTAAAAAATATCTGTGACACAAAGTCACAAGGTCGTTGCTCTCTTACAAGTGTAATAGACATTATCTTGCAAGTGGCTCTTGACTTGTAGACTTGTAGCTTTGTGTAAAAGGCCCTTTCTTTTTCCAATTAAGTGTACCTCCAACTATAGAAGGGAAGAACACCGAGTTCTCAAAAAGAAAAAGGATGAGAAGCGCTCGTTTGAAGAAATTTAGAGGGATGAGGTTTGGAAATTTCACCAATAGGTAAAATGATCTTGCGAGGGTGGCAAGCCCCGAACTGAAGCCTGTTAAGACCAGCGAGGAAGCATAGTAATAGAAACGCTGAGGATCTAGAAGCACCACTTCTGCAGACTGCTTAACGGCGATGAGGCCACAAATTCCGCTGTCAGGCAGATTGCCCCATTCAGCTTGGACGATGATCAAGAATGCCGTCCTCCCGACTTAGATTAAGTTAAGCTTGCCATATGCAAACTTAAATCAAATAAGACTGCAGGTGCAGATGGCCTTGATGCGAACTTTTCAAGGCAGCTGGAGACCAGTTGGAAAGGAGCATGCACCAGCTGATCTGCATGATATGGTCGGAAGAAAGCATGCCCGATGAATGGAACCTCAGTATCGTATGCCCGATCCTAAAGAAGGGAGACCCTCACAATTGCGCCAATTATAGAGGGATAAGCCTCCTTAACGTCGCCTATAAGATCTTGTCTGCTGTAATATGTGAACGTCTGAAACCCCACGTCAACAACTTGATAGGTCCTTATCAATGTGGTTTTAGACCAGAGAAGTCCACAATAGACCAAATTTTCACATTACGGCAGATCTTGGAAAAACCCCGAGATTTCAAGGCCGCGCATGACAGCATTTACAGAGACGAGCTGTGCATAGCCATGTCTAGTTTCGGCATAATGGGCATAGCTAGAAGAGTACGCATCGCGAGACTACGATGCCTGGGCCATGTAGACCGGATGAATATCAACGCTCCGCTTCGACAGGTTTTGAAAGGCACATTACAGAGGAACTGCGAAGGGAAATATGTACCTCGTTTCAGGTGGCTCAATCAAATGGAAGAAGACCTCGACCCACTTAGAGAGCTAAACTAAAGATAGCTCGTCTGAAATCAAATTCGTTATCGAAAGGTGTTGATTGAGGCCCAGCTTCACCCCGAACTGCAATTCCCACCTTAGTAAGTTAAGCAATTTTACTATTTGTGATTAGGCATAACAGCCGTTATCAACTGTCAAAGTTCAGAAGTCCCTGTTGTAAGGCACTTTAAGAAGTGAAACGTAGACTGTATACCCTGTTTTTAAAATAGGCCTACCAGATAATTCAAAAGTCAGTCTTTCTATGTATTTCCAAATATTTTATGGATGCCTATACTGAAATTCAATTTCAACCCAATTCCTTTAAATTTGATAAACAAAGTCTTTAAATAAGTTGAAAACATCTTCGATAGGAAAATAAAATGAATGCAAATTGCCTAGCCAATACACCCGAGCCAAATTGACATCCTTTGAAAACGTCAACAGACGTCGTCGCTCGTCGTCTCTATACTGAAAGATTCCTCAATTGATTTTTTGTTATCTCTCCCAAGTGCGTCGATAGTTTTACTTTCACTTTTTCGTTTAGTGCGAAAGTTCTTTTTTTCTGTCGTGTTTTGCGATTGAAGACTGTCTGACTGATGCGTTTAAGAACTCAAGGCAGTGGGTAAACAAAACAAAATGCGAGTGTCAAAGGCGGAAGAGGATTCATCATCCTCATGAGCAACAACTGGCCGCAATGAATTGATAGTTGGCTGGCATGGCATTATTCGAAAACAGTACCGAATCTTGCAGCAACATAGCCAAAGAGTGCTTCCCCCTCCATGCCACCGTCAATGGCCCTCACAGGTAGGAATTTTCTTAACCGCACTAACGCACAGACAAAACCAAAGCCAAAACATAGAGTGAAAGTTCCCTACGAGGTGGCGGATCCGTCACCGTCAAATTGCGACGGAATCGAAAGTGATGATATTTTTAGCACCTTTGCGGCACGGATTTTTCTATTATTGTCATCGACATTCAACGATGAAAATAATGGAAGCTCACATTGCCGGCACAAAAAAGTGCGTGTCGGTGACTTATACAATGAAAATCTGTGATGCGACGAGTTACAACTTAAAGGAATTTTGTTCCACTTCGTTGGTGGGCGTGCTTAGACGAAGAACAGAGAACTCGAGAAACATGATTTGGGCGGAGATGAATTTTGTCTCTAATTAGCTTACAATTGTTTATGAGATATGCAAAGAGATTGTGGGACTCTGTTATCAAGTAAGTCAATTGATGAGTCTTGTTAACAAATGGAGGTATGAGTGTTTCGACACAAAGTGTGAATGGACAAAGTGTTTGACAAATATATCACTGTGGGGAATAATAATAATTCATTAAAATAAAGGAAGCCACAGTCAAAATTTATCTCCAGGCGGTTTTATTCTCCTGATTCAAGGATACTCTCTGTCAATTGATGAGGTAGAAAAACTCATTGTTTTTTGGCGCTTTCTTTTCATTTGAAGACATTGTTTAATTCAGCTTCAGTCTTTAAATCTAAAGGATGAAGTGATGATGATCAGGGCATAATTGGTTCGTTCGTTGAACGTTACCTAAAGTTGATCTAGGTTTCCTGGGTTTGCAGTCCTCAAAAAACGCTAAACCACAAAATTACCACACATCCCTGTCATTTGAACAAAAATACATGGCATTTGACAGCCCTGTTCATAGCTTGAACTCGTCCCAGCAAAAACGTAGGGCTAACCCAGGGCTCAAAAAACATTAAGTTTGTCATTCAGAGCGAGTTAAGGTTTTTCAAAAAATGTTTTGAAACGAACACAGGGCAACACCAGGGCTTCAACGAACAAGCAAATCACATACATATAAGCATTTGTAAGACAGCATATAGAAGAGGGAGAATATTAAGTTTCACCGACGATAACGGGATACTCAGACTTTTCGCAAAAGGCATACCATGTAGGTACATATACTCCTATTAAATCATCCTTTCACTATCGAAACCTTAAAGATTTTCCTCTTCGTACTTCTTTTTCGGTGTTACAAGCATCGTTATCTCGAAGGGATAACAGCTCGCTGACTTAACTGTTTCACACTTTTATGATCGCTTGTGGTTCCGCCTTTTACTACCATAAACTTATTGTTGTTTATTGTGACGTTTTGTTAGATTCGTCAATGACTCTTTTTGATGCCAGCTTTTACTTCGTTTCGCCTTCATTAACTATTAAACTCAGCTTTGCAGCTTCTACAAAAATGTTCGGGTTAAGATAGCCCTAATCGAGAACATGCTCGCCGAACTTGCTGGTTCTCGCTATTTTTACTTGCGATTATAGGTACTATAAGGCAAGTCTTGCAATCGTGCAGAAAAAAAATTTTGAGATAACAATTAAACATAACATTACGATGATAGAGAATACGAAAAAAGTGGGTCTTGCAATTCTGTCTGTCTGTCTGTGTGTCTGTGTGTCTGTCTGTCTGTATATGGATCTACAGCCTGAACCAATAGACCGATTTGCTTCAAAATTTGCAGTTAGGGTCTGTGGAGCAGCCTACAGAGGGGTTTTCGGAATTGAGTCTCTAGGTCTTGAAATAACGGTACCTGCCATACAACCGATATGATAATACTTATTTTTCTCGAAAACGGCTCCAACGATTTCGATAAAATTTTCTGTGAAGTATTAATTTTGGATTGTTTTTCTTATGATGTAAAAAAAGTGAAAAATAAAAAACAGTTTTTTGAAAAACTGGTTCAACGATTTTGGTTAAATTTTCATTATTCATTTATGTATTAGCAATTGCTCAATAATGTCGTTTTTAGATTTTTGCTTGAAACCTTTGGAATATTTAATTTAATTTTTTCATTATTTTGCGTGATTTAATTCAATTTTCATAATTAATGTGTAGTTGGCAACCCTGTACCACAAAATATATTCACCCTTATTGCGATAGGCGTTTCACTAAAACGCCTAAAAAATGACAGTGCTCCAGCCGCGATAATTTTTGTTTTCATAAAAATATAAGTTCAGCCATCTATCTGTTCCTCATTGCTCTTACCATTCCCTCAAAATTTATTTTATTTGAACGGCAATTGTGGCGCCTAAAGATAAGTCATCTTATTGGCGTTTTATTAAAACGCCATTCGTAATAAGGGTGATTATGAAGAGCGAATACCAAAGCCTTTCACTCAGCCGTAAGATTTTCATATCGTGTTTAGAACACAATCGCAAGTTCGTGCGACCGAGTCGTGCCAATTTTTTTCTCTTGTGTGTGTCTGATTAGAGAGCCGCCCGCTGTTGGCGAACAGTTTCCATTTTCTACTGTTTGCTGCCTTCAATGTTCGCCATGTTCGCCATGGTCGTGAATAAATTTGTTTTTTTACCTATAAGACTAACATGAGTACAACTATTGGCGCTTTTTTTATCGCATATGTACACTTTGAAGAATCAACAGAAGGGACTTTTAAGGCAAACAAGCGTGTTCGGCGAGCAGGTTCGTCGTTTGGGGCTAGCTTAAGCGAGAAATTGTAAGGGGGTAGCCTTGAAATCGATGGAGACATGGTGTATATCGACATCATTTTCTTAGGCGGTTTTTTATACTAGTCTATATTTACCCTGCCGTCAAATAAAGATTCGGCCGCTTGTAGACTTTCCTGGGGCCTCTAACACAGAGCTTCAAGTACTTGTAAGTACTACAAGTGAATTATGTCAACAGTAAGAAATATATGTTAGACAAAGCACCAAAAGCATCTGATCTTCTACAAGTGTAACGGACATAATCCTACAAGTGGCTATTGACTTGTAGACTTGTTGTTTTGTATTACAGGCTCCTGGTCCGAATTATTTTGAAATTGTTGAGGTAGGATTTTAAGCGTTCACTTAGGACAGCAGACAAGGGGCTTGTGACATAAAACTACAAGTATTTGTAATACAAATGAGCTATGATAAGTGTAAGAAATG
Source organism: Melanostoma scalare (assembly GCA_949752695.1). Lineage (NCBI taxonomy): Eukaryota > Metazoa > Arthropoda > Insecta > Diptera > Syrphidae > Melanostoma > Melanostoma scalare. Next base: position 150,562,829 of record OX456986.1, read on the forward strand.
TCTGTGGCATAAGCTGCAAGCTTGGTTGGTCTTCTTCAAGTATTGTAATCGATGTAGTCCTTCAAGTGGTGCTTGACTTGTAGGCTTGTGTTAAACGGCACAAATCTTATGTGCAACACTAAAAGGTTTATAATTGGCAAAATTGTGAGGGTTTCCTTTTTTGCGGTAGGACATACGATGCTGTGGTTGCATTCATCGGGAATGCTTTTTTCCGACTATGTCATGCAGATCTGCTTATGTAAGCTCTTTTCCAAGTGATGTTCTTTGAACAGCTAGGCTTCAAAGTCATCTGCACCTGCTGCACCTGCACTAGGAGAACGGCATTCTTCATCTGTGTTTCAATTGAAAAAGATATCCTGTTTTACTGTTCAACGTAGTTTTTATCTTCATCGCCTTTCGGAAGACATTGATAAGTCCCAATAACCCATAAAGTTCAGTAAACAGAATCGACGTGTACTATCTATCAGCTGCGACATTTGTTATGCCGACGAATTGGCATGAATGTCGACCTTATGTAATTGCTACCAAGGATTAAATGAATCATTCCCTAGCTGTCATTTCTACAGGGTGCTTTTTAAGCTGAATGAGGTGTTCCGATGGCTTTTTCTATGATTTTTCAATTAACAGTTACCAATTCCTCGCTTTTCACGAATTCGCAATTGGCAATTCATCCGAGGGTAAAAGACTGCGATAACAAGCTCTTTCTCACTTTAAAATAAATAAATAGGGTGGCACTACAGAGCGCGGAGCCGCGGGGCCTAGCAAATTTCTCACAACCATCCTTGCGAGGGAATGGATAGGACCTACAAAGCTGATTCGGAAAATCTAATCGAAAAAGAGCTTTTCATGGCAATGAATCTAAAATCCAAATCCTCGCGAAAGGCGATACCCGTGCAAAAACATTTTTCATTTTCTGTGGGGATTCGAAACAAGAACCTCCCACGTTGCAGGCGGACATACTAACCATTACACCACGGTTACCACTTTCTTTCTTAGCCGTTCGTAGTTTTATATAAAATTCTAGTTACTGGAAATACGTTAGACCCGAAGCTCCGAAAGCTTTGTTACGCCGCACTTTTTGTTTAATCGACAGTTGAAAGTGTTTAACTGTGTTGACATTTTTGTTCAATTAGACTTGGCAACTCATAATGAATAGTCTAGCGCTAAAATAACAATTTCGAAAAATAAGGAAAATCTATTCGCGAAGTTAATAAAGCATTTCGTCCGTTTTACAGTCAGCATAATTGGCCAACTTATGCAGGTGTTCATCGTTTAAGCACTAATTTTATTATTCTCGAATCAGAACTATCAACAGAGCTAAGAAATGTGCGTTTACACGCTGGCTGGCTGCATCACCGGATATTTTTCTTTTTCGAAATGTGGAAAAAGCTGCCGTTCCAGTGAATGACAAGCGCCAAAAACTTTTCAGCTAATTCGGGTCCAATAAAACGGCCAGTTAGCGGCGCAGGGCAACTTGCCATCTTGCCATACCGGCTAAACCACCAATTTATTGCTTAATTAGTTTCGTGTCTACTTTATTTCCATGCGACTTAACGCCTCTCTATTACTTTTTGTGAAGCAATGTAAATTCATTGGATTTTGCCAAGAAACGAGAATTTTTTCAAGCACTAGAAGTCAGTATTCAAGCCACCGGCACCGTTGACGCTATACGGTCAGATTTGTTGGAAAAGTACTAAAAAATTTGACATACTGAATGACTATGTAACTCGAAGCAGCTGTTCTTAGAAAACACCCGTTACTAGACAAATCGTTTTTCTTATTAAAAAAAGGACATTTAGTTCAACACGTTGGGCGCCAATTTTAGAATTTATCACATTCCTTGACTTGGCATTCACTGTTGCTTTGCATCCTTGAGCTTCGAAGGTTTTACTTCTATTACTAAACGAACTGTTTTGTTTTGTCAACCGGTATCACAATAGGTGTTAGTTGGGCTTCAGGTAATGAGGTCTTCAGTTGCAATTTAGGATTAAGAGAAGAGATTGAAAATGAGACGAATTTTATTCGGGCGGTCTTTTCTGGTGTTGTACTTCATTGGATTCCGTTGGAAAATATTTATCTGGGTTCTACTGCGTCGTTTACCCAATGGTAGTTAGTCAGATATTTCCACGTTGGGCGCCACTTTTATGAAAAATCATGTATGCTATTTAAATGATAATCTAGTTGCATCAAAAAATCAACTGATCTTCTGAGAGAAGGCAAATCTGTTGAGAATGACCATCTTAGTGTGACTATCTATGATAAGAAGAGGAAGGTGACCAATGTTGGGTTTTCTATTACCAAAGTCTCGTTAACGTCGCTTTCCACTTGTTTAAACCATGTTGCTACCTTATTATTTGCTTCGACTTTTGTTGCATGTCTTTGGGAGACAACCTCTTACAGGGCCAGCACATTGCAGATATTTTTCAACCATGATTTGTAGGAAATGAAGAGGACCTAAAGTTATTTGCCGAGTGTGTCCTTTAATTCTGTAAACTATTTTTCCAGGACTGGTTACAACAATGAAAATGAGACGCTTTCCTCGTTCAAACTCTTTGATTCCCCCATCCAGTTTATGGGTTTCTTACTTCTTTCTTGAATAGTGTGTTTTGCCTTCAGCTAACATCTTCCCTCAAAACATTTTACATATCTCTAACATTTGATTTTAAAATAAAAAATATTATAAAAACATTTTTCCAAAAAATAACCAAAATAACTTATTATAGTTGTTTTGTTGCAGAAAGAATTCACCGACGACTGCGTCTTCAACGAATCCATGGAACAGCACAACTATAATACATACTCATCCACATATAATTCCAATTCACGTCGCATCTATTATCTGGCACTGAATCGGCACGGAGAACCGCGCAAGCTACAAATTCCACCCAGCCGATCGCTGGGCAAATTGGCCACATACACGAAAGCCATTACCGAAACGGTACCCCAAGAACGTGTTGAAACACTGATAGCAAAAAAATTTGGCGCCAATCGTGTTAAGCACGGAATCCGTCAACTCTGTGATACTGGCAAACCGCTCGTCGAACTGACCGACAATATATTAAAAGCACGCCCCCAATGCACTGCAACTAATAGCAATAATAATAGTAATAGCAATAGCAATAGCAATAGTAATAAGAATGGCCAATTGAACGTTCCTGCTGCCAATGATAAATCTAGCAATAGTAGCCTAACAAATAGTAGTAGTAATAGTAGTAATATTAGTAGTGGCCATACTAGCAGTAATAGCAACAATAATCATGTAATCAAAAAGAAGAAGAAGAAACGGCGATGTCGGCCAAGTGAGAATGAGGACGAGCACAATTGCCAGCGTGGTGGGCCACAGGCGATGAAAAAACGTCCAAATGGCAACCACAATAACAACAGAGTGGCCAAGTGTAAAGAAGCAGCGCCAGATGCGACAGCTGCCGCTGAATGTATGAATTTGAAGCGCCCCAAGAAAGGCGGTGGCAAAAATAAACAACAAAATGGCGGTGGCGGCGGTGGTCCGAAACACAAGCAAAATGGCCCCGATGGACGCCGAAGTGGCGGCAAGAAATCAAATCAAAATGGACGACAGCAGCAAGGAGGTAACAATAGCAATAAGAAAAATAACAATAAGCAGCCAAAAAATGGCTTCAGTGGAGGCGGACGAACCACACCAACAACAACCACAGTACATCCCATAATGCACATAAACAACAAAGTGGTGCGAACGCCAAGATCGCGTACGCTACCACCAACACCAAGACCCACACTAACAACCACAACAACATTAAGAACCACAACAACAACAACAACAGCAGCGCCAACATTGGCAACATTGCTGCGAAACGCTAACAGTCAGCAATCACCTGCCATCGGTAGTCAAATCAGGCAGTCCCTTTTGAATCAGACCTCAGGTGAGGCTCACGACACCGATGATTCTGTCCCTGAAGACATCTCAGCCGAAGCCGAAGAAACGGGCACTGGTGAAGCCGAACCGGAGGACGATGAACTGCCCACCGAAGACGACGACGCCAGTAGTCATTTGCCATTCATTGGCGAACACACACAACTTGTCGGCGGAGCTGATGATTTCCTCTACGACGATGACCTTGATTTGTGAGTCTTTTCCTAAATTCCAAGTAAAAATTATTAGATTTTTTTTGTGTATGGATAATTTTTTTTTTTTTTTTAATTAAAATTCTTTTTTGTGCATTTTATTTTCGTTTTATGTAAAAAATTTATGTTTTTTTTTAAAGTAACTCAGGTAGAAACAAAAATGAATAAAAATTGTAACATGGTTGATATGAAAGACGAGAAAAGAAAACAGAAACAAAAACAACATATAAAAAGCATTTAACCGGAATTTTTTTTATTACACAAACTTAACACTAAATTTTAATCACTTAATTTGTATTCATTCGCATCTTGAATCGTTCAGCACTTTTCTTAACAAATTTTCGCACACATTAATTTAACAACCAGTTCATCAATCATCATTTAGTAACTTTTTTTTTTAAAACAAAAAATCTACAATTTTTACACTCACCCTCAATCTTACTGACTGTGAATAGTGAGTTAGATTAATAAAAAAACCAAACGGAATATTTACTTTGATATTAAAGAGCGTGGAATGAAATCATTTTCTGCAGCTCTAACTTTATAAACTCTCGTTCGCCTCCACGTAAATTTTATTTAATATTTTTTTTAATTTTTAAACAAAACTGCTATCTCCTCAGTTTTTTTCTTAGATTTTTTTAAGTTTACATATACACCGATCAGACACACACATAACACACAAGCAACTCACATTTTATCCCTACATCAGTGACATAGTATTATATTCCAAATAAATACTCATTATTTTATATTCATTTTTTTAAGAAATAAAAAGTAAAGAAACCTTTGTCAGTCTTGGAAGTCTTGGATTGGAACGACCAAGCTTGTCTGACTAGAATGAAGAATTTCACGAGTACTTGCTTCAGCAGAATTTAGTTGTGGATGACTTGGAAGCTTGATGCGCGAAACATATAATCACCCTTTACCTTCGGTCTCGTCTAATGCTATGTCCCCACTTGAAAATAAACTAGGTTTCATTCCAGGATGGTTTGAGTTAACCCAGTACTGTTCCCAAAAACAGTTTTGAGTTGATATTTTTGTCTTAAGTTGAAAAGTAACAGAGATGAGTAGAACGTCACCAACGCGACGTATGCAAGATTCCATTCTCTGTCCATTCGATTTCACTCTCTTAAAAGTTAAATTCATATGAATATTGGAAGCAGTGCGTTCAGCGTAGTTGGTTTAAAGTAGGTTGGGATGAAACCCAGTAATTTTAAAGGTTTCATTTTGTATGGCAAACCACTTAGTTTTCATGTAGGTTCCAGATAGTTTTGAGCTGAACAAGTTTAAGGTGGTGACACATTACACATCATACCTAGCGTTTGTGTGTTCAAACCTGTGCCACTGTTCTGTAACTATCGCCTTGGCGATAAACGGTGGAAAATGGAACGAAATTCTATGAATTTAGTAGGATTTCGTTCCATTTTCCACCGTTTATCGCCTGTTTTTATCGAGACAATAGTTACAGAACAGGGGCACTGGGATACCATTACGTCTCATCACTTCGCCGTCTTTGCTTCAACGTTTTGTTATGGCCACTTGAAGTCAAAATAGTTTTCATTCCAGAGTAGTTTGAGTTAAACGATTAGTGTCACCAGATACAAAAAAAGTTATGAGTTGATGATTTTGTCTTCACTTAAATAGAGTTTCGAGTTCGAATCCCAACAGAGGCAAAAATGTTTTTTCCACGGGTATCGCCTTTCGCGAGGAATTGGCAAGTCCTCCGTTAGTATTCATTGCCATGAAAAGCGCTTTCTCGATTAGCCGTTCGGAACCGGCAGAAAATTGTAGGTCCCTTCCATTTCCTCACAAGGCATGGTTGTGAGAAATGCGCTAGGCCCAAGGGCTCCTCGCTCTGTTGCGCCACCCTATTTATTTATTTATTTATTTATTTAAATAGAGTTGGAAATAAAATGTTAGCAGAACGTCACCGACGTATCAGAGATTCCATTCCCTCTCCGCTCACTTCCAGTCTCTTAAACGTTAAATTCACTGGAATATTGGAAAAAGTACGTTCAGCAAAAAATTTGTTCGTAGGTTTCAAGTAGATTTCATGTTTAAACCTAGTAACTGAGAAGATTTCACTTTCTATGGGAAAACGCGTAGGTACTCGTATCATGTTGATTCGGGCGTTCGGGGTAGTTTTGAGTTAGACCAGCTTAAGTGCCAAGTTGAGATATTGCATTACGTTGCATTGGTTGTACACTGCACGAGGTAAAGTAAAGTAACTCCAGCTCAAAGCAACTTGCTCAAACTAATTGAACTTTTCTTATTTGACACTGATAAAACTGAAGGAAAGGAAAAATGAGTAAACATAAGCCAAGTCTTGTGCCTGAATAACAATCACGCTTCGGCTACAGCTTCAACCTCGTTACTTGCGAGTGCTTTGTGTTCACTTTGGATTAACATAATGACTTTGGTGTTGTTTTTTTTACTTTCAAAGCGAGCAAAATTATAACCAAACCTTACTTTTTGCTTTGAGATGGAGTTATGTACGTTAAGTTGTCTTGTAGACGATTTAAAGTAACATCGAAGTCGAAACGGCATGTGAAAGGATGAACTGATATCCTATGATTGAAGTTATAAACGTCATCTGCATTTTGATGCAGGCATTAAGTAAATGTGATTGTGTTTAAGCCTTAAGTTATTTTTTTCTATTTTTTTTTATTGGTTTCGATATAACGGATTTAACTTTAAAGTTCACAGGAAAGGTTTATGCTTTTCATTATTTCAATTTTACATTTAAACCATAAAATCAAAAAACTGTTTTTTAAGGACCTCGGCAGCTTGTTGACGAAAGTGCAGTTCAGTTCTTAGTCGATCTTTAGCATCTGAAGTCATATTGGCACAATAACAGATTAAAATATTCTCCTCCAGTCTCGAAACGTGTTGTCAAAATTTCAAACAGAACTCCACCATCACTTACCATCGCCATTTTGAAAATAAAAACGGTTTGCTCCTCACCTGGCGTGGGGGCGGCATGGTGCAATATACATTTCCAATTTTGATAAACTTTTTGCAGTAATTGCAGCCGTTTCACGACATTGATCCACTGAACATAGGGGTCTCTCACTCGAAAAAAAAATCTCAATGATCTGAATCCTTCAAAGAGATTAACATCCTACCAAAAGTTCCTGTCGATTGTTTGTTTTCTGCTTCTCGATAGGCATAAAAGAATTTAAGGATGAGACAAAATCACGTTTACTAAATGACTGAACCACAATGCTTTAGTTTCAGTTTCGCGTACATTTAAATCTATTTGAACCACTTAAATGAAATGAGCCAAAAGTTGACATGAAAAGCGCTATCAGACTTAGTCCTTCGGGGTCGGCATAAAATTGTTGGTCCCTGAAATCCGTTTTACCCCATGTCTGGCTGAGGGTTCTGGCGCTGACATATTTCTTTTTAGCGAAACTTCTTTGCAATCGTTGTGATTTAAAACTCCATGAAACGAAAATACGTCACGATAAAGAAACAAGGACTAAGTCGGGGAGAGAATGAGATAGAATACATTACAAATCATTATATCTTCTCGGTCTTCTTTTTATTCGACGCTTCGTAGCGTCCCCACTGTCGTTTACTAAGCATTGTGCGTGCATACATTTGTATGCTCTTTGTGTAGTGGGATATTGGAGGCTGGCAAACCTCGTAATAAAATTTTTTTTTCTCTCATACTACTGCCACGTCTGGATTATAAAAAAAATAGCAAATGGTCCGTAGTTTACATATGTGCCAAAGCTTGCATATAACTCAGCTTCAGTATAAAACAAGCGTGTTGTACATTGAAGTGAAACTTTTTTGGCACCGTAAGATTTGAAAAGTCAATGAAACGAAAAAGCAACACAAAAAAAAATATCTATAAATTGAATTCAGGAAGAATACAAGTATTTCCCACAATTTTGTCTCCTCTATATTCGTACTTTCGCAGTGGACTTGTCTTTTCTGAAGCTTAACTTTTATAGGGTTTGATTGGACACACGCCCCTTTTCATAATTGATTGACTGTCGGGTGGTATACTACAACGATCTCTGTAAATTGAACCTTCAAAATTGAATTTAGATATGAGATATTCGATTCTCACTAGGAAAGTAATAAAATCACCACTGTGCGCTGAATTTTGTGGTGAGCTGCTAATTTGAAATGAAATGAATTTGGAACCAGCCAGCGCAGCGTTCAGTGTTTTTGTCATAGACATCGCATTGAAAGCACTTGTCAAAAAGCGCTGATGCTAAGTAAATAAAAATAAATAGGCTTACCCAACGGAGCTCCAGGGCCTAGCGCATTCTTCTTAGCCATACTTTGGACCTACAACTTTTTTCTGTTTCCGAACGACTAATTCAAAATGCGCTTTTCATGCCAATTCCTCGGGAAAGGTGATTCTCGTAAAAAAAAAAAACATTTTTTTAAACGTTTCGGGACTCGAACCTCGGACCGCCCAAGTAACAGTTAAACACGCTACCATTACGCCTCGGGTATCACATGGTGCTGCCAGCCTACAATTCGCTTTAAACTGTGAATATTTGCAAGAGCTTTTCTAAAAGTTTCACTTGTGTACGTAATTTTTAATAATTAAGATGGTTTTTTTCATCGCTTGCATATGATACTTGACGCAATTTCAAACGTTTTGAGTAATGTTAACGTTCATCTCACAGATCATTTTTACTGCTACAACCCCTGTGAGCTTATCAATTGAATTTCCAGTTTCACTTAGATTTTCTCAAAAACCTCTCCAATTTTTTGTATTAGGAGGCGTACAGTTTACAAATCGTAGACTACGAAGTCCAAAATGGTTGTAAAGGACTCACTCTTTCTTTTAACTTGAGTAGATGATATTAAGAGGCCTTACACATATTGAACCAATTCAGAGCATTCTTTTTAAGAAGTATAATCACCTTAGTTGCTATAAAGGCATTCTAAATTGGTTTGAGAAAAGAAGAAACCTCATTGAATCAGGTACTACTATTTCTCAAATTCCGTTGTTTATCGCTTCTTCATTCATTTCAAAATTCTAAAAAAAAAACTAATCATCATACGCCTCTGTTCCATAAACTGAATTCTGCAAGCAGCTTCTTGTACTAAAACTAATTGCGCTCTTTTTGACCTTCTACCAGATATGACTCATCATTTGTATTATTTGATCATTCTTCGTCTCATTCATATAATAAGCATCCTAATCAAACAAACACTCTCACACTTCACACCACAAAAACATACACACAACATCTCGTTACACTAATTTATACCACCAAAAAAATTACAACACAACAAAATGAAAATATTTAAACGAATTATGCAGCTATAGCAATACATGTATCAGAATATCAATGCAATGCTATTTACACACTACGTTATACATATCACATGTAATTAAATCAACCATTAACTATATATAAATAAATTTAAAGATCCACACATTATTAATATAAAGAAAAAATGTCAAAAATCAGATTAAAAGCTGTGTATACTTTTCTTACTCTAATTTAATGATTTATACATAGACCTACTGTAAATATTTATAAAAAGAAAATAAATATCATTTAAGAAACCTCGCTGCCTCTCAGTAAATATTAAAAAAAACAAAAATAATTATACATGAGAAAACTTAAGAAGAGATCTTTAAAAACTAAAACATATTTATATTAATTAATTAACAAGGATATAAAATTCTGTATAGAGATTAGTTTTGCTTTTTTTTAAGATTTATTTTTTAAATTAAAAAAAGGAAAGAAAAATGATACAAATTTGTATACCATCCTCGTCCATATATATATATAAATGAAAACCCTCATCACAAACACCACTCACTCACTCACGCCTTCTCCAGAAGCTGCGAAGCTTAGTTAAACCACTGTTATGTAAAAATGCAAATAAAAGAAAACAAAACAAAATCCAATTCAAGAACAATCGTCAAAATAGTCATTATTAGAGTATTTATGTATATCCTTGAAAAAAAGAAACGAAAAACTAAAAAAAAAATTATAGTTAAACAACAGAAACGAAAACTAACAGTATGATACCAGATAAGTTAATAAATTAATAAAAAAAAAAAGTTACAGTAAACTGAGACTATTTTCTTTCATTTTTTTAAACATAAAACTTTAAAGCAAAAAACAGAAGATTAAAAAAAATTATATTTAAAATACAATTTTTGTTGAGTTTTTTGTTTTTGGAATATTTTTTTTTTTTGGTGGATGGACGTTTTTTTTTTGTATTTAGGGTGTGACGGTTTGGAACAAGTAATTCCTAACAGCATGATGGAAGCTTGAGGTTTTAGTTTTCTTCTTAACACGAGTCGTTGAAAAACAATCGATTACTACCCGAAGACGACTAAGAATGATCACACAGCTTGTGAGACATCCACTTTGCCTAGATGCTGAAACATTTTTAAGTTGCGGCTTTGATGTTGAGCTTTTATTTCTTTGAAGTATTTAGTAAGACTTTTGATTTTACTAAATCACGATAACAAACCTTTTTTTTGAGGAACGTAAAGTTCATACCGCTGAAAATATGTCGAGATGAAATTTAAAAGCTTAATGACTTATGCTTTCATTAAACAAAGTAGTGTTTTAAAATTTGAAAAGAGTGGTTTAAATTATAGAAACTGTAAGAACCGGCAACATTTACTGCAACAACACTATCCGAAGTGATGAACCATTGAACTACTACAGCTTGCAGGTACAGTGTGGGGAAGTCAACTTTGCTGATTTGACTTTGCCCCCAAGAGAAAAGTGGTAGAAGGAATTGGGGTTGGTATCTTTAGAAAGGGGAGGTGTTAAAGTTTCATTTGCGACCCCATCAGTAACAATCATGCAGTGGACGGATGAGCAACGCGCGTTTGCCGTCGAAACGTTCCTTTCGAATTTTCGCTCCTTCGTGGCAACTCAAGGTGCTTTCCGCGTTCACATCAACATTTCGCACGAGGTCGTGTTCCTGGTCGTCAATCGATTATCAATTCGGTGGGAACATTAAGGGTGAGTTTCAGTGATCCACCATCCCCAAGAGTACATCAGCGGACGTTCAGCGCGCAATTATGCTGGTGCTTTGGGGATGTCAGCCTGTTCTTTGAGACGAATTCAACCCTATAAATTGGCTGTTGTGCAAGATTTTTCTAAACGGAACGGTCTGCTACACAGGGAAAAAAAATTATACAGATATCTCTACTATTTTTTTTTGGTTAACCTTTCAAATCAGCAAAGTTACCTGCCCAACCCTGTAGTTGGTAAGGTTTTTTTTCTAAAGATGTGTCGTTCAATAAATGGTTTCTGGGGAGCTTTTTAAATTTCGCACAAAAACATAGGACGAATTCCTAAACGCAAGCCTTGCACAAGTTATGCAAAGCAAACAGTTCCTAAATGCCAACAAACAAATCGCTTCAAAGCAGAATGACCTAAAACGTAGTAGATTGCTTTTTTCCTCAATTGTAAATGTATTTGTGCAACTGACAAAAAACACTTGCGAACTTTTAATTGCATAATTGCATTGCATATGTTGTTTTGGATTTTTTTGCTTAGCATGAGACTTGCTTGGCAAGGCTTGCGTTTAGGAATTCGCCCATATTTTTTGGTGAGCACATTTGAGAAATTCGAATTCTTACACGAAAAAATGGAAGTCATCCCATGTGACAGCCTGTTTTTTAGGCAATTTTTTGGGATTTTTTTCTACGATCGGTTATTAGATTGCGCTTGTATTTTATTGTCATTTGTCAAAATTTATAAATATAAATTTTGAGCTAAATGTATTGTGTAGAACATGAGTAACATCGTTATGAACACCACCACTTCGAATCAGCTCGCACTTCCTCCACGATTCTGGCTGATTGGTTTATCAGAATCAAACAAAATTCGCGGCGTTTTAATTTGTAAGCTTGCTAGCCGAGGTGGACTAGTGTCAAATGAACATACTATATACCAAATATTTGCGAATTTTGCGTTTTCGTTTTGCTTTAAAAAAATCAAAAATTTGGCATTTTTTGATTGATAAAAGTGCATTCCTCGTTTCGATTGATAATAGTAGTTCATTGCTACAAATTTAAAGTCATTCGGTTGACCCGTTTTTGTCATACGATGGAGTTTTGGAAAAAAAACACGTTTTAGGCATCAAGTTCGCATAAAACAGCTCCGAACAACTTCTTCTTCTACTTGCTGTATCTTGAAAACGACTCTGAATTTTAAAAATCACTTTAATTTCGTATTCTGGACATGTTAAGAAACCAATTTTTGAAAAAAAAAAAAAAAAAAAAAAAAAAAAAAAAAAAAAAAAAAAAAAAACATGGTAATTCAGGTAAAACAGGTAATTCCCCTATTTTCGGCTTCAGATTGATCAGAAGTCTAGTCACTCTTATGATTTCTCAGAGTTGTTCTAGCCTAAAACGACTCATTTTGTTGCTTGAGTATATGATGCTGATGCTTTCTGTCACTATTTCGAGAGGGAAACAGTTATCAGTTTAAAAAAGATACCTCTAAATGGCTTGACGGTTTCTGGTCTTCAAAAAAAGCTATGTTTGACTAATACCTTGTCAGATTCGAACCAAATCTATATCTCTTATGTTACTCTTCAGTTCTGAACTATTGCATCGATAATTTCGATCGAAGCCGGAACAAGTCCCACTAAACTCGTAGAATTGCGTAACAGTTCCCACCGTTTATTACTGCATGTTATGAAGGCGATAGTAACAGAATCATGATGGATGAGCCTTCTGGAGCTTTTTCAATTGTTCCATTGGCATTGGTGAAAAAAGATGACTTCTCATGGTTCTTTAATTTGTCGATGTGAGAATCCCTTCAAGAAACACCAACAAATGTATCTCAAATGTCAAAAACAAAATTTTTCTCAAAGAATAGGTTTTCCACTCAAAGAAATACTCGGCTGTCTTGAGTGAAACCAATGGAAAGCAAGGAGTGACATCCGCCACGCAGTCTTTTCTGTGAGTACGAATTGTTCATCAATTAATGCTATCATTTCTCTTCCATCCGGCGTTGAAGCTATCGAAGAGTTCAGAAGGGCCGAATTACTGCATCAGTGATCAAATGCCGTTTTTCTTCAAAAATTCCCTTTCCCTCTTCCACTTACATAACTTCTTTACAGTACTGGCCCACTTGTAACTTCGAACTGCTTTTTACAAAAGCTTTCTAGTTCCGTTAAAGTTTACAATTTAGCTACTCCAACGTCTTAAAGAATCACGCTGATGAAATTTTAAGCATTCAAACCTTTTAATTGTACAATCGAGCTACGTAAAAGGCTCCCAAAAATTACACAAAAGGTACAAAACTTTTTTTTTAAAGACCCTTGTATAGGAAATAACTTTTAGTTTACATTAGTTTTAAATACTTCTGTTTTAATTTAAAATCCATTTCTTGTAAAATATTTATTTGTTCACTGCATGGTTTGTATTATTTTCCAAAGCATGATTTTAAGTTAATTTCTTTTTCAGTGCATGCCTTCCCTTCCCTATGTGGTAAAATGATCAAGTGGCTTTACTTTTATTAGATGAACTGTACATTTATTTTGGCTGAATTTGGATTGATTTATTTGATAAAAAAAAGAAGTAAATAAGTAGCTTCAAAATTTCAAAATTTAATTTACAATAAAATCTAAAAATCCTCATAAAAGTAATTCAAAATTGATCAAAACGTTTCCCTATAAATTCTCTTTTTAGCTTAAACATTGGCCTTTGGGAGATATTCCTTCTAGTGTGGATAACAAAATGGTTCCTCTGATTCGAATGCGTTCAATAAATTTGGTTTATGAATTTCATTCGGATTCTGGTTGTGCTCCTCGAAAAAAAAGTGTAACAGATGGACAATCAGTTAACCTACAAAGCTACTCTAATGGTACCTACCCTACCCTATTACCAAAAAAACACAAACACAAACACAAACTCTATTTAGATGCCTACAAATAAAAGAAAACACACATTTATAACCCTACTTTGCTTTGTATACAACAACTTACTTTAAATTAGCTTTTAGATCCTAGCTTAAGCGTAATTAAGTCCCATTTTCTTGTTTTCATCGCATGTAAAACTTATGAACTTTGCAATCATTTTTCTTAGTTTTCCTTCTTTACTATACGTACATTTCATTTCGATAAATTAGTATTTAATTTATTTTTAGTTAGGAACTATTTAATTTTTCAATAATAAAAAAAACGAAAGTAAATTAAACAAAAATTTAAGACTGAATTTCGTGGATCTTTATTTTTTCCAAAACGCACTAATACAATTTTTTAAAAGCTTTTCCACTAACGCAATTCGTAACTCTTTGAAGTATAGGTGCAAGTATCCATTATGTTGTTGTTGACAGAAATAAGTATGTCTTGCGCTATTGGATTCGAATGAAAAGTTAAGAAAGCTTTTCAAGGGAAGAAGACTTTCTTAAAATACTTTGGAAGTTCTGAAACAACTGCTGATTTTGAGGAAATAGAATATTAAATAGAAGTTTATCACGTAAGTATTTGCAGCCGTATTTATTAGATTTTCTTAAGACAATAAATGAAAAGATTAGTAAAGTTTTTAACTGTTAAAAACTTTACTAATCTTTTCATTTATTAGATTAAAAAACACGTGGAATATCTCAACTAAAAAACTCATTTTCTTAAGACGTCTCTTAGACGTCGATTAGTTAAGTTTCATTTAAAATTTAATTGGAACTTAAGAGAGGTTGATTAAATTCTTATCGATAATCGATTCTGCGTTGATGCTAAACTAATTGATAGTTGTTTCAAAATAAAGTAGTAAAAACAGAAATCTAGTCCAATTTAGACTGCGTTTTGACAACCATTCGTTTGTAAACAAATTCAAAAAACCAAAACAAAACAAAATTTCGTGTTGTAAGTAGCCTTCTTAAAAATGGAAAACGTAAGTAAAAGACACAGAGAGAGATCCCAGAATTGGGATTCTTCCGACAAGGTAAGATAAATTGGTTAAGGTAGCATAATACTGTCATAAAACTGTTTTTGATTTGCAGATACTCCTCCAGCAGCTTATTGAAGAAAAAATTAAAATAATTGAGGATAAGCGAGTGGACACGAATACTTCCAAAGCTAAGCGGGAGTTCGAATGGATTGAATCTTCGTTTATAGAATTTTGGTGCCCTTGCACTTCTATATGAACTTAGCACATTAAAAACATTCAAATCATGAAGAAAATCTTCCATATTTTTGATTTAAGAAAAGTTTTTTTTTGAAATTATATTACCTACAAAACAGAGCGAAATTGACACCGATTTTCCCGAAACGTCACAATGAATTTTTAATTTGGGTTTAAGAGACCTTTAAACGTCATTATTGGCATTTAAGTTAAGAGGGCTCTTAGCAAGGTTACTTAAATGTGAAATTTGATTATCGATACGGATTCGTTGCTTAAGTGTAACTTAAAGGTCAATTAAATCTAATCGATGATTAAAAGTTCTTTATAGATACGGCTGTTGTTTTTTAATATACTGTGCCAAATTTGTAAGAAAATTTCAGAGGAGACTTAAACCTTGAACAGCGAGAGCTGTCTGTAATCTATTCATGGTACAATTGAACAAAACCTTTGCCAATCTTTCACAGAGAATTATATGACACTCCAAACCACTCCCTCTGCACTTGGAGATACTCTTCGGAAGCATGACAAGAGCTCAGAGGTCCTTATTATGGTACCGTCTGCTGTATTTGCGTTTTTTTTTTTGCTAAGATCTGGAAAATTATAGCAATTGAAAGAATAAAAAGGTTTGTATAAATTTTGTTGGTGCTATAAACCAGCATTTGAACTAGTATGATTAAGCTAGCTTTTATATCAATAAAGCTTACGAACCCTAAGAAGAATCAAGGACGTGAGCGCCAGGACAATGTAATCATACAAACTCCTTTCTGTACTCTGTAAACTTTTTCTTCATTGTTAACTGTGCACCTGGTAGTCTGCACTCTCAACTCTGTACTCTGTAATGTGTACTTTGTGCTCTGTACTAAAAATAATCTAAGCTGTTCACCTGCAGCCTAGCTTTCGCTCACATATCCGAAAGCTGGAGAAGAGTAACAGTAATCTATTTATATCTATCTATAATCTACTTGCCAAAAGCTGTAAGAAATTTGGATCCAAGTCCTACATCCTTTTAGCCAATCAGTCAAATATCATTCTTCCTCAAATGCATGCAGGAGGTCATTGACAGACACAGGCAGGATAAGCCCTTTGCTACCCTTCCACTATCCACACCACAATACAATATTGGATTGAACACTCTATCGACAAAGAAGGAGCCTTCAACAACACTTCCTTTGAGTCCACAGACCGTGCTCTAAGCCACCACAACGTTCCACAAGTAGTTCGCAAATGGATAAAGTCCATGCTAAACAACAGAATTATTAACAGCAAAATTGAAGAAGTGAAAATCTCACCACTAACAACCGGAGGCTGTGGAATCCATTCACCACTCATCTGGTCAATCGTTGTAACCTTCCGTCATCCAACTTATTTTTTCTTACACGTTCTTCTTACTGATGGGGTATGACATACCCCAAACAAAAATATTTAAAAAAAATTATTTTTATGAAAATATTTCTCATTCACTTTTATATCATAAGTATATCAATTTTCTATAATATTCAAATGTTTTGTTAAATATTAAACCGAATTTACATAGGCATGGCATGGCTGAGAAAAAATTGTAACCGATATTACACGTTTAATTTTATGTGGGGTATCGCATACCCCAGTGGGAGGAGGGAAATCTAAGATTACTTGTAAGCCAAGACAAGGTAGTGGGCTTTGCAGACGAACAAGCAATTGTCATACAGTCTCATCAGAAGTATTAATATCGAGAAGGTTTCAGGCACCTCTGAACTCAGTACAAAGCTGGTTCTCAGAAGAAAGCTTCTCCGTCAACCCCCATAAGACAATCACTGTCCCATTCACAAAAAGAAGAAAACCAGATACCCCCCTCTCTTTATGTGGAAACAATACCATTCTCAGAAGAATCAAAATACCTTGGGATCATCCTAGACAGCAAAATGTCACGACAAATAGAGCGCATTTGCAACAGAGTAACCACGCGGTGTAAATAAAAGCACCTTCAAGCCCACTGCTAAGAATATCTTACTCAAAGAATCAAATAAAGCTCGGCGTAACTCATTTGGTCAAACCTGTTCAAAACTTTTTTTGCCAGAATATACTGAAAAAACATCAAAATTTTTACAGAACTTCAATAGGAAAACCCTAACAAATTGCACAGGACTATTAACTGGCCACTGTTATTTAAAGAAACACCTTCACCAATGAGGTTTGTAGCGGACCCCGTCTGCAGACTGTGCCTCGAAACTGAAGAAACATATCGAGCGAATGTGCAGCACTTTTCCGCAAATACTTGGTTATAATCTTTGCAACCATCGTCATTCCAAGGTTTTCAATATTCAAATAAGGTACTACCGTATATTGTTTACAAAAATTGTATCGTTGTTTATGTCTTTGTTCGTAACGTTTATGTGCCAATGTTTTTGCGTTTTACTTGATACGCTATTTTTGCGTCCAATCACTAACTTTGTCGACGACATTTTGAAATTTTTGTAGTGTTCGTGGCGTAATGGTTAGCATGTCTGCCAGTTACGCCGGATGTTCGTGGTTCGTATCCCAGAAACTCTAAGGAAAAAATAATTTTTTTCCACTGGTGTCGCCTTGGGAAGCAATTGGTGGTAAATTCATTGCCATGAAGAGCGCTTACTCGATTAGTCGTTCGGAATCGGCAGAAAATTGTCGGTCTCCTTTATTTCCTCACAATTCTTGGTTGTGAGAAATGCGCTAGGCCTCGAGGATTACCGCTCTGCTGAGCAAACCTGTGTTTACGATATTTATTTTATTTTGAAATTTTTGTGAAGCTTTCGTATCAGACTTTTCTTTTACCAATATTGCAGTATCATGGGGAAAGGTAACTGTATATAATACACACAAGGGATATTCCTAGCAAAAGGCACTAGGATACTTACTTGTGGTACACCGGCTTCAATTTTCTTAGGTTCAGAGTATGTTTGGTTGTACCGAACTCTAAAGAGTCGGTTCGAAAAATAGAATTTCAGTATTTCGTAGTACTACCTGGAAACATACCAAAGCAGCTTAAATTCGCAAGTGCCAAACAAAATCAAAGGGTAGAGCAACAAGTAGGAATATAATTAAACGAATTTGTTTTTCTTCAAGTTTTTTTTTTTTTTACCAAATCCGTAATTAGATGCACTTCGTCTATCATGCAATGAAATCAAGATCATGGCTCGCAAATGTCTTCTTCTTTCTTCTATTATTTTGCTAAGCAGTTTTTCGAAAACTTTTCCCATAATTGTATTTTTTTTGGCGTGTGGTTTTAAGAAGAAGAAAAAAACGCATCTAATTTAATGTAAGCGTTTGTCATTATTTTTTAAAAATGATTCCGGGCAAGTGGCTGCTTTAGTTGGCTCTGATAAATTCCAGCCGAGAGGCCCAGTTTTCTAACACTTTTTGTAGCATAGGAGGCCATATGTCTGAAATAACGTGCCGAATAATCTCTTCCAAGGCGTTGATCTAATATCGGAGGTACCTCCGAAACTTGAAACTATGTAAAAATTGGCGTCATCAGAAACTTCGTTTTGAGACAATTTACCGAACGTACGCAGAACCCAGGAGTCGTGCGGCTTCAATTGTTCTCCGATGAAATGGTAAGCCACACAGAGCATTTTTGGACTCATAGATTTTTATTTTTTAGTTCGTTGTTAAGACTGCTAAAAATTGCACTATCATCTGAAAATCTTGCAGCTTGTCATTTTCTTATAGCTCTTCTTTTTTCGCAAAATTGGCTTTGAATTAATTTTGCAACTAATAAGCCTAATTTATTATTGATCGTTGGTTTTTATTCAATGAATGGAGTTTTGAAAATTTTGTAGGTTGAATTCACACAATCATTAGACCTTTGATGTTAGTTTTTATATTTTCTCAGCTTTTATAAGAGCTCTTAAAAACAGTTTCGTTTTTAATTCCCACATGAATTTAAGGCCAGCGAAACAGTCACCACCAGAAAACACCTTCAAATGGGAAGTGTAGATTAAAATATTGCTTTTCTTTTAGAGTTTTTCATAGTTCAATAGTAAGGCACTCATGGGACTCTTATCCAACACACAACTCCCCCTCCAAGTCTTTTTACCTGTCGTTGACTCATAATAACCTTAGGCAAAAACATGATTTTTCACTTAAATTTTCTTCTTAGAGAAAACGTTTGGCACGCCATCAAATATGCACTAGATGTACACAAGAAGTGTATCCAAAGTGTAGATGCTCCCACATCGGAAGATGTGTTATTGTTTCATAATTCCGCTGACAAGTTCGCTCACATGTCGACAAATTTATCTTTGAAATGAGTTCTAAGCTATTTTTGGATCGCAACATTGTTGCAGGATACTTTCTAGTTCATACTATACTTTGTGCCAAAATGAATATCTGCTGATGGGTATGCGCATAGATGTGTCATATTTGGCGTAAATAGCACACGTTTATGATAACAAATGACGCTTCGATATGTCGTTTGCTATCATAAATGTGTTGAGTGATAAGCTTTATATTCACAGTTTCGTATTAACAGCTTATATACAGGGTGTCCCGTAATTCGTTTTACATACTTTGGGATATGATTCTTGGTCATATTTTAAGAAAAAAATTGTTTTACAGTAAAGTCCGTTTCTCAAGTTTGACATCACTTTTTGACAATTTAAAAAAAGGCTAACTTTGGTGTACCCTGACCTGTGTTAAATTCGATATCTCTGTCAATACTGATGATATAGACCTAATCTTAGACTCAATTTTTTGTAGAAATAACAACGTTTAAGACTGTATTTAAATTAGGCTTCCATAGGTTTAGGGTTGCCAGATTTTCAATTTTAAGTGGTGTTCAAATTTTCTTCCCAAAACAAAGTTTTGACTTTGAGGTCATTTTTTTGGAGAAAAAGCCTGACAAACATAGAGTTTCTTTATTTTTTACAGATGAACAAAACAATAATAAAGAAAAAACTCAGTAGCAAGTTAGCTCAAAAACCCATACATTTTATGATACTAAGAAAAATACGAAATGGGAAAAATTTAAAAAAAAGTTCTTGCTTTGAGGTTTGTTTGAATAAAACAATAATATGATCACTTTTTGTAGTTTTTTTATGTATTTAATACAAATACAATTATAACAAGTGCTCAAAGCCCCATCCTTCGATTTGAATCCATGCCAGAGCCCGTTTTTGGATTTCATTGTGGGTGTTTGCTGTCCATAACTCTTGTCTTACTTGTAGTCTTGTAGTCTTTGAAACTGTATTTAAATTTGACTCCTATAGGCCAAGGGTTGCCAGATTTTCAGTTAGTGTAAAGTTCCTGGTATCCTTTGTTGTGCTTTTCTTCAATTTCCATTTAAAAACTCATATAAGAAAAAAAATTTCTGCGTAAATGAAAGCATTTCAAAAAACTCTCTGATCAAACTGCAATCGTGACTTAATTTGACAAACTAATGAACAAATTTGTTTTCTTATTCTTTTATACGACTTATTTACCTATTGAACATTCATACCCCAAATTTAAAGCAAACATCCACAATGAAATCCAAAAACGGGCTCTGGCATGGATTCAAAACGAAGGAGAGCGCTTTGAGCACTTGTTATAATTGTATTTGTATTAAATACATAAAAAAAACTACTAAAAGTGATCATATTATTGTTTTATTCAAACAAACCTCAAAGCAAAAACTTTTTTTTATTTTTTTTTAAATTTTTCCCATTTTGTATTTTTCCAAGTATCATAAAATTTATGGGTTTTTGAGCTAACTTAATGCTAAGTTTTTTCTTTATTATTGTTTTGTTCATCTGTAAAAAATAAAGAAATTCTATGTTTGTCAGGCCTTTTCTCCAAAAAAATGACCTCAAAGTCAAAACTTTGTTTTGGGAAGAAAATTTGAACACCACTTAAAATTGAAAATCTGGCAACCCTAAACCTATGGAAGCCTAATTTAAATACAGTCTTAAAGTTTGTTATTTCTACAAAAAATTGAGTCTAAGATTAGGTTCCTAGCATCAGTTTCGACACAGATATCGAATTTAACAAAGGTCAGGGTACACCAAAGTTAGCCTTTTTTTAAATTGTCAAAAAGTGATATCAAACTTGAGAAACGGACTTTACTGTAGAACAATTTTTTTGTAAGAATATGACCAAGAATCATATCCCAAAGTATGTAAAACGAATTACGGGACACCCTGTATATGTCAGTGCGGTATGCCGTTGTAGCTCTGATTTGCTGTGAGGTATAAAAACAAATCGTTTCATCTTTTGGCTCAGTCAATCGGTGGTACAACATGTCATCAACACAAAATATATAAATATCTACGAATTGGTCAGCAAATCATTTTTTTCGTCTTTATTAACGGGTCAATCTGTCTAAAAAAGCTAACTTCCTAAAGCAGAAGTGTCTGCAATAAAGAAAAACACAAACAGGAGTGTGTATCTTTGTCCCTTTTCAGCATTACGACAATAAGACCTCCATTCCCACAAATTGTAGTTTTCAGGATGCAATTTGAATAATTATAACGTAAGCTCTCTTTACCTCCCATTCCAAGGCCATATTGAGGCACACGTATGGAAAAGCTTTTATTTGCATAGCGCTACTATCTGCTGTCATTCTAAATTCAGCTTGACTACCTACAGACGTCATGATATTGTTTCGATGATGAAAGCTAAGCAAATTTGCAAGCAAATCGTCAGAGGGCTTCTTGATTTGAGTCACGTAGACCCCTTGGCTAGCTACAAGTTTCTATTCATTTTTACCTCATATTATGCAATGCCATGCGCTTGTAACCTTATCTACTTTTTCTTTTTTGAATTATGACGAATGTTGTTGACTGCAATATTTTTATTTTGTTTACTTTTTAATATTGAAGCCGGAAAAGCTATCAACAATAATCTTGTGGAATGATTCTAAAAGGAAGCTAATTTTATTGAACGACAATGATGATCATAGAAAGGATTAGGGTCCCGATGTCTTCACATAAACAGAGCCAGTAGTCGTTTGTTTTTGAACAGAAGTACTTTCGAAATGTGATGTGATCAACTGACGCAACATACTTTCTTTCCACTGAAAGCTAAACAAGAATAACTTCCACAAAAAGTTATCAAAACCTCTGTTCAAGAGTTCAATAACTTGGTTTGCTTTGAAATAAAAGAAAATATTTGGCAGTCTTATCTTCAAATTCCTAAGCAATCTGATTTTGTTTTGTTTTATATTCACACAGTTCTGACGTTGTTCTTATGATTTATTGTGAGCTTATATGGCGGTTTTTTTAAAGACAGATAACAATTTGCGATGAATTTTGTGGAACACTCATGCATCTATGAGTTAGCAGTTACCTGTTGACTTCTGGACAAAGTTCAAAGGCGGTAACTAAGAGTCATACAATATTAGCATAAATATTGGCAGTTATCTTTCGATTTTACGAACTGTGACACTCTTTCGCGTTCCACATACAATCCACACTTCAACGAATAAATTTTCATCGCTTGGTTAATCATTCAAAATTTGTTATTTAAGTCCCAGCGTTGAGTGCGGTTCGATAGCTGTCCAAGTGAAACAAATGTGACCTTATAGAGTAGCACACACCTACGCGGCATACATACAAAAAATAATAAAAGTTCCACAGATCGCAAGACGCCCTTCGGCCGAATTACCGCACACGTGATCGAGTAATACGTTACAGAATTATGTGTTTTTTGACATTTCTTCTAACGTTATCGAGCAATTAAGTACCATAATTCGATATTCTTTCATCAATGTTTGAGCGAGTTTACGTCGATAAATGAACAGCAAACTGATGTTGTGTAATATAGAACGAATTTTGAAAGCAAATAATACTCATTCACTCGATCACTGATGCGGTACGCGGTTTTGTTTTCTATTTTGATTGTGGATGGTCTTCAGGACGAATGGTCTTCCGGACGAATACAAAAATCAAATCAAAGAAATATAAAAACTAACACATCCTTGTTCATTCGTTGGAACATTTGATGTAAAAAAGACTCAAGGCCTCCTGCAAACCAACGCAACGTGGCCTGCGACTGCGATTTTATCCTTATCAAAATGAAGCAGTTGTAACCTTATGGTGGAGGGTCATACTTTTACGCGATCTTCGTTACACACAAATGAAAGTACGTTCCACAAATCGCGGAGTGTGGCAACCTACTCACTATTCCGAAGAAATTTTAATATTGATTTGCTTTTCTGACGTTAAAGGTTTTTTCTTTTATTATTCTTAAAGAATTATGTATATGTTTCACTCTCAGTGGCTTTTCTTTTAAATTCAATATGTAAGCAATATGATCCACTTCCATCTGATCTATCAAATATTTCCGCCTCAATGTTTCTCCATATCTCTAAAATCTACGAACAACAGACTGTCAATGAGAAAGTACATACGAGAGAAAACGGGCTACTGAACTACTGATTGAATTTAAAGAATTTAATGAACGCCCTAAAATTAATAAAAAAGTAGCATCCATTAATAAATTCAAAAATAATGTAACTAGCTCTAAGTCTTACTCTTCCAATTCCCACTCTAGCAAATCCCTAAACCCACCAACCTCTATAGTCAGAAACAATCCTCTCATCTCCCATCGTAAACAAGTCTCCATCAAAACTGTTTCTAGTAAACCCTTTCCCAATTTTATCCAATCCCATACCATTAACCCGTCTCCTCAATCACCCACCCACTCTTTTTCCACAAAAGCTCCCAACACTACTAACGCTGTGCTCAGTCAATGTCCTCCTCCAGTTTTCGACCCAATGTTCTCACCGATCGCCAAGCTAACATCCAAAATCGCAGCTTCAATGACTACCAGTGATAGTTTTGATGGTGGTTATTTAATGGCCAGGTTACGCGACAGCAAACTGTACGAAAACGTTCGTCTTTATCTTTCCTATCTGTATAACAAATCTGAAAATGTTTGTATCAACGGCAAGACCAAGACTAACGTTTTAGTTTCAATCCAAAAGGAAGGTCTTCCAACGGATCCTGTTGCTCTCAGCAAAATTTATATGCGCTTCCATGAATCCTTAAATATTCCCTCTTCCACAGTTTCAAAAGACCTTTCCACTTATGCTTCCCATCTTAGTTTAAAACGTTTACCTTTCCCTCGTCATAACCGCAATTTGAATCTTTAACCTTAATTTATCTTCTCGGCATGTATCACCAACTGTTGTATCTCTTTACTATCAGAACGTTAGAGGCCTTCGCACTAAGACCGCTACCGTGTATCTTAACTCCCAATGCTTTCCATATGATATTTTTGCTCTCACGGAAACCAATCTTTGCTCCGAATTTCAAGACAGCGAAATTTTTGCGTCTGATTTTACTGTTTTCCGTGCTGATGGACAGATTAGTGACATAGCTCCTACTGGGCGTGGTGTTCTTTTCGCTGTCCATAATCGTCTCAATGCATCTCTGATAGAAACTTCTAAATCACCTTTGTTTGAATATGTTTGTATTAAATTGTCTATCTCCAATCGCTGTTTTTATCTTCTCTGTTGTTACATTCGTCCCTTACAACCCTGTCATGTTTATCAACAATTTGTGGCCTCATTAAGTCCCCTAATCGATGCCGCAGATTCAAACGATGACTTCATTATCGTGGGTGACTTTAATTTGCCCGACCTGAAATGGATTCCATCCGAAGATGAAACGTGTTTTGTTCCCTCTAATCCTTCCTCCGAAAAGGAAATTATTTTCACTGATAGCTTTCTCCAGTCTGGCTTGTTTCAAATCAGTGGTATCCTTAACAATCTTCAGAGACAGCTTGACCTCACCTTTTCCTCTGATCCTTTCAACTCCTCTGTTTTTAAAAGCACCCATCTTCTCTCTACTCTACATCACTATCATCCCCCTCTATCCTTCATTTTCCGTATTGATGATAGCGTTCCAACTATGGAACCCGTAAACTCCACTAGTTTCAACTTTCGTAAAGCCGACTTTAACATGCTTTGTAATCTTCTCAGTAACATTGACTTCAATCTATTCATCAACCTGTCTACTCCCATCGACATAGCTCTTTCCTTCTTTTACTCTTCTATTTTTGCATGTTTGATCCAATGTGTTCCTTATACGCATCAAAAATCCTGTGCTTCTTCTCCACCCTGGTATACAAAAGAATTAAAAACCATCCGCAACGTCAGAAATAAGTTATGGAAAACCTACTTAAACTGTCCGACACCTTCTAACCATTGCAACTACCTACTAGCTTCCTCTAACTTTTCGTCTCTTTGTCACACTCTCTACCAAAATTACCTTGATAAAATGCAAACCTCTCTAATTTCAGAACCAAAACGGTTCTACCAATTTATTAATGTAAAAAGGAAATCTGACGGTCTTCCTTCAACGTTTAATTTTTTAGGTAATTCCTCCTCTGACGCCAAAGTAATAGTTAATTTTTTTGCTACCTTTTTTGGTCAGTCATATAGCAATAACCCGAATGTTCCTGACCTTGAATATCATAAAAGGTTTTTGTTAAATAGCCCGCATACATCTCTAGTTTCTGTAATTATTTGTCCTCAGACTGTTCGAGACAAATTAAACTTGCTGGATGATGATTTCTCCCCTGGCCCCGATTGCATTCCAGCTATTTTTCTTAAAAAATGCGCTACCGCACTCTTCGAACCCCTTACTTCTCTTTTTCAACTTTCGCTCTCCCAAGCTGTTTTTCCCACTCTTTGGAAAGAATCCTTCATTTTCCCGATCTTCAAAAAGGGCGGTAAAAACGAGGTCTCTAATTATCGACCGATAGCTAAGCTTTCTGCTATCCCCAAGCTTTTCGAAAGCATTGTGTACGACACTTTGTCTTTTCACTGCAAATCAATTGTTTCCCCACTTCAACACGGTTTCTTGAAGGGAAGGTCTACTACGACCAACCTTACCCAATTCGTTTCAATGACTCTGTTGGCTCTAGAAAAAGGCAATGAGGTTGATGTTATTACTACTGATTTTAGTAAAGCATTCGACAAAATCAGTCATCAAATTATCTACCTCAAACTCAAAGCCTTTGGTTTCCCACCACAAGTTATCGAATGGATCAAATCATACCTCGAGAACCGAATTTATAGGGTTGCCTTCAGAAAAGCTTTCTCCGATCCAATATTTGCCTCTTCGGGAGTTCCCCAGGGCAGCCATCTCGGTCCACTTCTGTTTGTGCTTGCCATTAATGATGTCGGCGGTACAGTGTCATTCTCAGACCTCTCTATTTATGCAGACGACATTAAAATAGTAAAAGTTATTTCATCTGTTCAGGATTCTCTCCTCCTCCAACAAGACCTAAACACTTTCTTTATTTGGTGTAACAAAAATTTTCTTGAACTAAATGTCAAAAAATGCCAAAGTATGACTTTCTCACGTAAGCGCCTACCTTCCAGTCCCCGAATTTACTGCTTCCACAACATGCCCATCCCTAAAGTTTCGTCTATTCGCGATCTTGGAATTATCTGTGACAAAGAGCTTAATTTCCACTCTCACATTAACCATATTATTGCGAAAGCAAACTCTTCCTTGGGGTTTATCAAACGCTGGTCTAAAGAGTTTTCCAACCCATATGTCACTAAATCTTTATTCACCACCTTTGTCAGGCCTATACTTGAATATGCTAGTCAGGTCTGGTCTCCCTACCAAATAACTGAATCTCGCAGAATTGAAGCTGTCCAACGTAGATTTTTAAGATTCGCTCTTCGTAGCTTACCTTGGTCTGACCCTTTAATTTTACCCCCCTATGAAAACCGATTGCTACTCATTGACATGCCGACCCTCTCTAAACGTCGTCGTATCGCTGACATTGTTTTTGTCCATCAGATTATGACTGGTACCATTGACTCCCCTGCTCTACTTGAGATGATTTATATGAATACTAATCCCCGCAACCTACGTTCCGTCCCCTTCTTCCACCTACCAACTCTTCGTACCAATTACGCCCACTTTAACCCAATTTGCAGGATGCTTCGCTTAGCTAATACAGCAGGAATCACTTTCGATTTCTCAAAAAGCTCCTCATCCCTCAGAAAAATTATGTACGCTTCCTCTATCTAACCCTTGAACCTGTTTTGGATCCCCTTCTTTCACCCCCCCCCCCCCCTTAATTTTTAGATTAGGATTAAGTACTGCACATTTGTAAATATGTACATGCATTTTTTGTTTTTCAAGTTAATTTTATTATTATTATTTTTGTTATTAGTATTATTGTTGTTATTATATGCGCTTGAAAATAAGCTAGATAAATAAATAAATAAATAAATAAATAAATGAAGCTTTGCACTGAGTAGAGTCAAGAGGACAAAGTACACTGTGCAGAGAACAGAGCACAGGGCGCACAGTACAAAGTACAAAGTACAGAGTACAGACACAGAGTACAGAGTACGGAGTACAGAGTACAGAGTACAGAGTACAGAGTACAGAGTACAGAGTACAGAGTACAGAGCACAGAGTGCAGAGCACAGAGTTTAGAGTACAGAGTACCGAGTGCAGATTAGATTAGATTATACAGGGTGTCCCGTACTTAGTGTATTATTCTTTGGGGTGTGATTCTTGGTCATATTCTAAGAAAAAAAATGTACCACAGTAAGGCTTGATTCTCAACTTTGACATCACTTTTTGACAATTTAAAAAAAGGCTAACTTTGGTGTACCCTGACCTATGTTAAATTCAATATCTCTGTCAATACTAATGATAGAGACCTAATCTTAGGCTTAATTTTTTGTAGAAATAACAATCTTTAAGACTGTATTTAAGTTTAGCTTTCATAGGCTTAGGGTTGCCAGATTTTCAGTGGTGTTCAAATTTTCTTCCCGAAACAAAGTTTTGACTTTGAGGTAATTTTTTTGCAAAAAATGCCTGATAAACATAGAGTTTCTTTATTTTTTAAAGATGAACAAAGCAATAGTAAAAAAAAACTCAGTAATAAGTGCACTCAAAAACTCATACATTCTATGATATTTAAAAAAATTCAAAATGGATAAAATTAAAAAAAAAAAAAGTTTTTAAATTTGAGGTTTGTTTGAATAAAACAATAATATGGGCACTTTTTGTAGTTTTTTTTATGTATTTTATACAAATATAATTATAACAAGTGCTCAATACACGAAGTACGGGACACCCTGTACAGAAAAGAAAACAAATGTTGAACCTTCTCGAAAATTCCTGAACCAAGTTTTTCGTGGAGTATTAAATATCCCTTGATATATAAGATATAGCGATCTTTATCGGGACCTTCAAGTTCAAATGGTTACAATAGTTCATAAAAAGACGTTGTATCACAAATCACATAATCAGCGACTGCGAAATCAAGCCATAACACCTCCAAAATAAAGACCGTCTTAAATGTACTAGACAATGTTCGAAGACTAAAGAAGAACCAAGTCTTATGGGCTGATGGTCTAAAAACTATGCGAACTTAAAATATTATTGCCATAAGCTTCCCATGACGTGAATTAAAAATTAATCGATTAAACTTCAAAAAATTTGTCCTTTTAAATTCTACGATATCTCTAAAATATTGTCCCAAATTTTGAATTTTATCCGAGTAATAATTGGAAATACTATATAAGATCATGTCCTTGTGCAGAATTCCTTTCAGGCCATGGCGTCAAATATCGAGTTGATGTTCGTGGATTTGGGCTACACAGCGCAGATATTTTCTGACTTTGTTCAAATATGAGGCAGTTCATTTCGTTCCGTGGAGGTGTAGTACTAATTTACTGTCAAGATTTCCAGCAGAAAGCATCTGTCGCAGTGTCAATATATTCTGTGATTTGAAAACAAACCACTTGATGGCCCACCCTTCATTGTCAGGGTTTTCTAAACGAATAGTTTCTTCGGTGACATTTTCCAACAGCTCCACTTAAATTATCGGAAGTTTTTGACATCATTATCAAGCAATTGGTCTAAATGAGATACCTTGAAAGTATTGTCGCAAAAGGGAAGATGCTGGACTTATATGGCTCACGACTCTCATCTCCAGAAAGGTGATAGAATGTCTACCAGTAAAGCAATCAATTGAAATTATCTTCTTCAAATGTGCCAAAGGAATGGAAATGCATGTATGAAGCTTTCGAGGTGATATCCCAAACGTTGGAAAAAGTTAGGTCAGTTAAATGAATTGTAGCTAACGAACGTTCGTTTCCTTACATCGCTTATTTAAAGGACATAAAACTGTCATCTGATTTCGAAACGGCCAACTTTGTGTTCATTTTCTTCGTTGTCTTCTTTTTCTTCATTTTTGAGGTATGAGCATAGTGATCTCGAAGGGATCACAGTTCACAGCTTCCATGTTTCACAGTAGTGATTTGCCCGTTAGGTATGCCGCGCCGCAGTAACCGGTCAGCGCAGTAAAGTTACTCTAAACTCAGGTTGAATTGACAAAGGTTATAAGCGTCCGTCACGTTCCATTGAATTTTACGTGGGTTGTGACGATCATTTATCATCAATCACCTTGTGCGATGCCAGTTCTGTGGCTTCAAATTAAATATACCCGATTTAAGGATTTAAATATTATCCAAAAAGATTCAAAGATTATCCAAAAACAACTAAAGGAGTTGGCCAGACTCATCATAACATCAAATTCCTCTACGAAAAATTCCTTTCTCTTCATAATTGAAGAGCACACCGCACCGTGTCCCCGCACAGTTTTACAACTCAATTCAAATCAAAACCTCATACTGATTAATTTTATTTTTATTTCCCTCAGTAATCAACTCGTGTCATTGGGTTCATAAAAAGCTTGTTAATGAATCTGTTCCATAGCAAAATCGTTTCCCTCACATTAACATTGCTGATACAACAACATTACTTCCTAACGATTATTTTCTTTTTAACAAAAGAGAATAATGTAAACATTTTGACAAGCGTTGCGTTGTCATCAAAAAGAATTAAAAAGTCCCCAAACAAAATTGTGACACCCAACCCAGTTGTAATAAAAACCACAATAGGCCCCTTTCTTTCATCATTGACGAGAATAAAAGGCAACGGCAAATAAAGCCGACAATAAAATGAGTTTTTTATTGCCTTTTTACCTATAGAACAGCGTTATGCTTCAAATTAACATAATGGCCTATGGTAAAGCCTCACTAAATTCAATCTCTTCGATAACTATCGTCTAACTTAAGCCTAGAGGCTTTGCCGGCGAGAGTCTACGGCTTGGTCTATGGCAATTTTAAGCCTCGAAAATTGTTTCGCACTGGATTTTTGAGTTGGTAAAGGCCTTCTTAAAAGCCACTGAAGTGCCCTACGAACCTCTCTCTTTTGCACCTGCTTATTTATTATTCGATTTTTTATGTAGTTTCATTCAAACATAACTCAGTTGATGAGAATCAAATGCCGGCGCACCCCGGCATACCACCCGTTGCTACGAGTTTTCGAAAATGTTGACCCACAGCAATACAAAACTCACAGCTGATTTCGGCTGGATTGCCAATTTTTATTCATTCATTCACGTCAACCAGCTGGCGTAAGCCGATTATAGACGAAAAGCAACGTCATGAGTCAAACGCCAAATTGTGTTCCAAGGTCTACGTGACTTGAAGCAGGTTGATCGGAAAACTGATCTAATTTCAGTATACTTGCTGTTTCTGTTGTCTGTATGCTTGGAACCGGTAGGTATAATAATTGTGGCGTTCTGTCTGTGACGATGACGACTACAGAATGCGAGCTGCTTCGACTGTTGGCGGCTCACATGTTCACAGTACGTCACTTCCAAAACAATCTAATCGAAGATATTTGAGCACCAATACGTAATATTTTGTTTTTATTTGTAATTTTAACGGCTTAGCTTTTCAAATATTTTCATGGTGTGTATAAGGAAGGAAGGGTCAAGGGTATCTCGTGATCGTGACAATCATGGGAAATGACGTAGCGATGAGAGTACTGTCTTACAAAGAGTCTGTGAATAGATGTGATTTGATTAGTTTTTGAAGGTGTTTAGGAAGCACATATACAGAGTTTTAATAGAGATGATTTATTGACCAATTTTTGGATATATAAGTGAAGTGGAAATCTTTTTTGCCGTCGGCTTTTTTGGTCACTGTGATTTTGGTAATGAAACAATCAAATTACATTTACTTTCCCAACGTTTCGGCAGGGGTTGCTGCCTTCTTCAGAGAAACTTCATTTAAACAAAAAAAAAATATACAAATACCTATATGTAAAAAATTAATTGTTGACAGAATGACAATAAGTAGGTACACTCACTTGTATAAAAAAGAAGTATAAAAGAAAAAGGAAAAAATGATATATTAAATCTGATAAAGGAAAAACTTTACAAGCAGTTCTGATAATGAAGTTGAGTCTGTATTAACTCAGACAGAGAAATTTAGGACAGGAGAGAACAATAAACGGCTGAAATGTTTTGTGTGTCTTGTTTTCTATTCATGTTGTTGTTGTTGTTGAGAATATGTAACGTGTATCGTTAAGAAACATATTATTTGTCTGACTTGTGATTAGACATATGTACGTTGTCGAAGAAATTATTTGGTGGTTCCAATGTAGCAAAGATTGCACGATTCGTTGGGTTTGCCTTTGCAATTTATTTTGTAGATGACATCAGTTTGTCTGTCCTTTTCTGGTTTTGTTTTAAGTTTTGTGAAGCATTGGTCTAGTGTTTTGTTTGATTTGAACGAAAGACGAGTATCTGTTAAATATTAAGTAACGGTTTTCTTGAAATTGTCAGTCAGCGCTGGGACGTATACCATGCTTTTATGGTGTACGTTGATTGGTTCTGCAGTATTGTTACTCCGTGAAATTTTCATTTTGTGCTTCAACAAAAGACTGCGAATATCTGTAGACGGATAGTTATTATCCCTAAGGATTTTGATGACTTTTTGCTCGTTGTTCTGTTCGATCTGTTGTTACAAGATATAAATTAAAATTAAATTTTATACTGACTTCCAGGATGGGCTTTGTTCCTTGCAAAAATTGTTGTAAGAAGAATGACTATTTTTCAATTTACTATTTAAACAGAAACATTGCCATATCAGTGGTTCGAGTGGAAAGAATTGCTTTTTTAACTTTCCATAGCAAATTACTGCTTTTGATGCGATTTTTGAAATTCTATTTCTCTTCAGATCTTAACATTTTAAGATTCCAAGACGATTGTGACTAACTTGAGCTGAAACGAGTATCTGAGTAAATTTCTATCATGCGATATTTTTATAATAGATCAACTTGTCAACTAGAAGACGCTGAAAAATCGCTGGGGTGGGAAGTATTAAACATTCTTCACTCTTAGACTCCTTTCAAGTGCCTAAGAGTAAGGCACAAGTGCCTAAGAGTAAGGCTGCACAATCCCTAAGCCCTAACAACCCTTGCAAACCTATTAACCTACATATGTACCATTGAGACTTGAGAGTTTCCCGCTACATTGAAGATGACGATGCGAAAGAAGAGAACGAAGCGTTTTTATGTTTTTAAACTGTACAAACCTACACCTGATGTATGGTTTTAGTTGTGTTGCTGTTAAAAATAAAATGGAACTTTCTGCTTCAGCTGCAAACATCGCTCTATAACGATCATCAACGTTAGAAATGAGCTGATACAAGGACGGTTTCCACATTCTGTAATTATCTGTCGCAAGTTCTATATTTGCTTCTTACGCTAATTCCGTCCACTCACTAAACCAACCTGATTTGTTATTAATAGCTTGAAGTGCTATGCTTTTTTTTGGGAGACGTTCATCGCTCATTTCCAGAACATTACATAATATATGTAATCAACTTGTAGCTTTAAGGTTTTAATAAATATGGGAGAGATACCAGTTTCTACCATTATCATGTAGTTAGGGGCATTTGATGGTAGTCGAAATATCCTTTTGATAAAAATTACCACCCCAAACTTGAGCTTGAACTTGAACTTCAGCATACAGCATTGTAGATTCTGCTACCGCTTCAAATATTTTGAATTTGCTGCTGTGGGCTATATGCCTGTTGTTAAATATTTTAGTCCATGCAATGTTGATGGTGGTTTTTGCTTTTTGTAATTTTTCTTTGAGATGTTTTTCCATGTTATTATTTTTTGTAATAATCACTCCTAAATATTTATATTCGTTTACTACTTCAATTCTCTCATTGTTAAATGTCCAACGTTCCCGTCCACTTGCTCTTCCTCCACCTCTTCGGAATATCATAACCTTCGACTTCTCTAAATTGACAACTACTTTCCATGTTTTACAATATTCGCTAAGTTTGTTGATCATAAGTTGCAGAGACTCTGGAGAGTATGCAAACAGAACTATAACGTCCGCGACAAGGAGGGCCTTTATGAGCGTTCCCGCATATTCAACTCCTCCCGGCAAACAATCAGTGACATCATCAATAAAAAGCGCAAATAAAATTGAGCTAAGCATGCAGCCTTGCCTTACACCTGTCCACGTTTCGAACCATTTTGAAATGTTTTCTCCATCCCACACAGCTGATTTGGTTTCCATGTACACGCCCAAATTTAAAAAACATTCCCATGCCATACATCTTGTACATTAATGCATTTCTGTCAATCGTATCGAAAGCCGCTTTGAAATCGACAAAAAAAACTCATAGTTTCCCTTTTTGGCATAAGAATGAATACGCAATACTTCGCAGGATAAAGATGTTATCTATAGTTGAATATCCTTATCTGAATCCAGCTTGGAATTCCTTGATAAGATTGTTAGACTCTATCCACAAGTCAATGCCGGCTTTGCAATATTGACACAAAGTAGTGTATGTATCTTAAAACTTATTCACTAAAACCATCGGTAAATCAAGAGAAATCTATGAAATATCTTCATTCTTTTGTTTCTTATGGGATTACATGGGTTTCAAGAGGAAAAACGGCATTTGAAAATGAAAAATTTAGTTAAAATTTCTATAAATTTTTTCGGTGTAATGAAACACAAATCCTCGCCGAACCTATTGTGAATTGTATTACGAAGACACCTGTATTAAATTTCATCTAGATCGGTTGAATAGTTCTCGAGAATCTTGACAGTCGATTTAAAGAACGTAGTTTTTAGAAAAACGTGCTTAAGGCATTTTGTGAGTTAGCATACTCAAAAAATCATCTTTTCACAAGGTGCATTTTCGTCTCTGGGACTCAGAAAACCCACACGTTAAAGCCCAGTACTCGCCTTGTGATCTTGTGAACCATGTCGTCAGGGGCGAACGCAGAAAAATTTTTCGGGGGGGTTTTGAAAAAATATATTAAATATTAACGAACAATTTGTTTTTAACATTTTTATGCTTTTTTTTACTCTGTATTGATTCGTAAAATACATTTGCTAGAAGGAATCCTAACAAATGTTATAAATGTGTAATGTGTAATTCTGTCTGTCCAGCTTTCTATGTTACCGTCTCCCGTTAAACTACTCAACCGATTTGAATGAAATTTGGTACATAGATAGCCTAGAACCTGAGAAAGGACATAGGTTATGCATTTTATCCCTTTATTCTGATGAGAACGGGAACGTATACAGGAACCAAGAAACTACAGCACCGATTTTAATAATTCTTCCATCGCCTTACTTATCCTCAAGTAACATAAACTTCAACTCATCCCCATATTCCTACAGAAACAAGAGTCCTTACTACTATAACAAATACGAAAGAATCTGCCGCCCAAACCACTAAGTCGATTTAAGTAAAATTTTATACAGAGATGATCTAGAAGGACATAGACTTCAATTCATCCGAATATTCCCACGGGAACCGGTTCTTACTAATATTATAAATGCAAAAGTAGCTCTGTCTGGTCATCCCACCCAAACAACTGAACCAATTCAAATGAAATTTTGTACAGAGGTAGTCTAAGACCTCAGGAAAGACATAGACATTATGTTTTATCCCAATTTCTACGGGAACGTAAACGAGAACTTAGAAACTACTGCACCGATTTCAAAAATTCTTCCACCTTTAGAATGCTCTACTATCCCCGAGCGAGTAACATAAGCTTTAACTCATTCCCATATTCCTATGAGAACAATCACCATATTCCCTCGGGAACGGGAGTCGTTACTAATATTCCAAATATTCCAAAATTAAATCTGTCTGTTTTTTTTCTTTGTTTCATTATTCCCATGGGACTTACTTGTACTTACTACTTGTAAGTAAACAATACTATTTGGCAAAATATGAAAAAAGTAAAAGCCCCGGCCCATAGAACGCGTTGCGCGCGGTAGGAGCGGCGCGGCAACTGATGCGGTGGGTTTTGCCGCACGCAACTGATAGGGGTGACCCATAGAATCCGTTGCGGTGTCTCAACTCAACAAGGCCACTCATGTTAACAGAAGAGAAAATTTCAAATTGGTTCTTACTGCGCATGTCATCAGAGAGAAAATTTCAAATTGGTTCTGTCACCGCGTGAGGCGTGAGAGCCGCGGCAAAATAGAAGTTTGGCTACTCGGCGCGTGCGGCGCGTTGCTCGCGGTGCTTATGGGTCACCTCTCATAAGAACGTGTGTATTTAATCGAGCTGTCAGTTGAAAGCGGTGCCGCACGCACGCACCGAGTTCTATGGGCCGGGGCCTTAAGAAGATAGGTTACTGAAAAATTCAAATTGCTGCCGGAAGTCAGCAAGTATTTTATAAAATTAAATCAATGCGCCTTGGAACTTTTACCATTTTTATATTTATAAAGTCCTAATAGTGAGCCTCAATACTTTTATAGATGTTCAGCAACAGCAAAACGTTCAGTTGCTCCTCGCTGGTTCTTCCTCGCAGATAAATGAAAAAGATCGCTCGCTTGAAGCTACGGATACCGGAAGTGTGGCACCGATCTGCATAAAATAATGAACTGTTTTATATAGGGACGAATCGCACACATTTCAGGTGTCTATAAAGTTGCTGGGGTATTTTCATTTTGGCATACTCATGCAATGTTCATTGGTATGCATATTCTGCTTTATTCATACACAAGTATACCCTTTCCTAGTTGCCATTGTCGATCCCATTCTTATACAGAGCCAGAGCGACTGCTTTTTAGTATGTGTGATAAAATTTTAATTTTCGTTAGTTTTGAAGCGACTAATGCGATGTGTTTGCAAATATAAGTAGGAAAGTGAATTTTCATATATTTCTATCACAGGTCCCATTTTATACGACCCAATACTACCTCCACATCAACATATGAAATTTACTTACCCTAGAAAATCATGCTAAAAACATACCAAAACCAAAAAGTCATTCCAAAACATATGAACTACCTGCAAATTAGCTTATCTATAGAAATGGATTCCGCATTTGGAAGGATTTTTTCAAAAATTTTTGACAGAATGAAATTTTCAGATGAATTTTAGGCTTCCATGTTTTAAATTTTGATTTTTGTATTAAAAAACTAGTGGTTATTTTTTATTTCAAAAATTTCGGGGGGGGGGGGGGTTTCAACCCCCAAAACCCCCCCTGCGTTCGCCCCTGCATGTCGTGAATCCATACAAGTCATCTTCGTTCACTCCTGAACTTGTTCGTGAAGCCGAGTGGAAATTAAAGTGGAGAGTTTTCGATCACGAATCACGAGCCGTGAAGATCATAGGTACACGTGCAAGTTGTACGGTTGTATTGAAAAACACAATGTGAAGCTCGATTACAAAAGAAAACAAAATTGTGTACATACGAGTATATTGAGTGTCAGAGCGCTTTGGTTGCTGTTTGTGATGATTTTTTTGCTGTAAAAATAAAACACAGCACATTCACAAGAGTGTTCTGACGAGAAATTTCAATAAATCAGAGGCATAATTATTATTTGATCTTGCTTTAAAAACACTTTTCTCTTGATGGTGATTGGTGAAATGGGTGGATTCTTCGGGGTGAACTTGGTTCTCAGCCAACACCTTTCGACAAAAATTAAGATCTCGAGCGAGCTTTCCCCAGTTTTGCCCTTAGTCGGTTGAGATCATCACCCACTTGATTGACGAGTTCTTTCCCTTCTAATCTTCTAGTTATACCCATGTCGTGGTACAGCTCATACAGGTCGTTGTTGTAACTTCTTCTCCACATATTGTCTTTGCATACGGGACCAAAGATCATTCGGAGTATTTTTCTTTCGAAACGACCAAGGGTTTCCTCATCCGCTTCGATAAAGTTCGCTCTTCCGTGCCGTAAAGCAGGACTGGCCTAATAAGGGTCTCATAAAGGGTTACCTTAGCTTTTCTGGAGAGAGTTTTGTTCATCAATTGCCTTCTTAACCCAAAGAAGCAACGGTTGGCAAGAGTTATTCTTCATTTGGTCTCTTCCGAACAGCGGAATTAGTGTCTTCACCGCCGTTAAGCAGTCTGCACAAGTTGTTTTTCCAGATCCTCAGTAGCGACTTCGGAACGTTCGGCCTTCCTGAATAGAACACTCAAAACCACCTTTCTGAACAGGCATTTTGGTTGAAAGGAAAAGCCATACGTTATTATATCTTTCAGCTAAAAGTACAAAAAATTATCTTCTTTTGTGTTTGCTTTCAAGCATGAAAGTTTTAGAGAGCTTCCCTCGAGAACGCCTACCCTTTAAAATGAAAATTTCATTTCATAAGATCTCGCTCTTTAAAAATAGACGACGTGATCTACCTCACACTTCGAAATAAGAGACGTGAGAAGAGGCCCACCCACCTTGAATATTATTGCTTTTCAGTAGCCGAATTTAACATCAACCGCGCTAAAAAAATCATACATGTGCTTATGAATTATTGACAGGCGTTGTTCGAATGGATTAAAAAGAACACCCGATCACAAATTCATAGAACACCAGGGTTATTCCGAGAATTTTATCTCACCAAAAAAAAGTTACGAAATATTAAAGGAAGAGGTATTTAAATTAATTGGCCGTCATGGATATATACCTACTCGCACTATTGTGCCATGTGCCGATTGTAGAGCAAAGATGATGCCAATGAACTCTTAATTATTTGCGCAATCAAACTACACCAGACACCACCCCAAACAACGCACTTACATAAATTTTTTTAATTTGTTTTCTGTTTGTTTATTTGTTTGTTTAATTTTCATTCAACTATAAATTTAAATTGTTGACGGAAATTATTCGTTTTATTGCTATGCCGCACGCCGACGTCCATCGTTGCTTTAATAAAGTGCGTTCGATTTTTGCAATTGCTTTTTCCATTCTTCTTCTTCGGTCTGTGGGATTCTTCTCAGACAGATTGGTATTCGCAAATAAAATGAATATTGTGGCACAATAAAAGTTTTTCGGTGGAATTGCCTTTCGAAAGAAAGGCATCTGGAAGTGATGGATCAAAGGATTAATAATAAAATTGGAGAATGTGTTTTGACAAGACTCAATGACCAGACAATGGGTGCGCGTTTGGGTAAACCGCAGAATCACTGAGTATCTGGGTCAGGTGTCATTGCACATAAAATGAATATAATATCGTCAATGGTAACAATCGTTTTTTCTTGGAATCCAAGTTCACGGAAACTTTTTGGGCAGGAAAATTCTTACTGAAAACGTACACATAAGTCATAGCTAGCTACATGGTCTGGAGCTGGTATTAATTTGCACATCAAAGACTGCTACAGGGCAGTTGTGAGGAAGAGTCATATCGAATGTAGGACTTACAAAAGCCATATAACGAAAGCTTTCAATTTGGGCAATGCATGCCAAGTAGACGAATTCCTATAGCAGATTTATGGTTCCGTGG
Organism: Melanostoma scalare; assembly: GCA_949752695.1. NCBI lineage: Eukaryota > Metazoa > Arthropoda > Insecta > Diptera > Syrphidae > Melanostoma > Melanostoma scalare. The sequence continues at coordinate 150,601,563 of OX456986.1, forward strand.
TGGAACCCTGAACAAAAGAAACTTTGCTGGGAAGCCAAAAGTCTTCTGAACAGGGCCCTGAAGGCCAGATCTGAATAAGACTTGAATCTGTGCCGATCTAAACAGAAGGATTTTAAAAGTTTGATTCGAAAACCAAAAAATGCCTCTTTCAAAAAACTGACTTACCAAAGTCCTTGAAGGAGCAAGGTAAACAAACTAGAAACACTTAGAAAATCAGACGGTTCCTATACCGAGTCTAAAGCAGAGACACTCAGTCTTATGCTGGAAACTCATTTTCCAGGAAACCGGGTATCAATCGAACCACAGCAGTCTATTTCCCTTAGATTAGGTGATTCCGATAAATCCAAGTAGTAGTGGTAGTTGTTACTGACGAGACCATCAAATATGCCGTGGTATCTTTTGACAGCTTCAAGTCACCTGGCACTAACGGTGTTTATCCAGCCATGTTTCAGGAAAGTATAAACCTTTTGCTACCTACTTTGAAAAAAATTTTCACTGGTAGGTTAGCCCTAGCGTATACACCAACTCCATGGCAAAGTGTTAGAGTCGCTTTCATACCAAAAATTGGTAAGCAAGACCCCTCACTCGCCAAGAGCTTTCGACCCATCAGTCTTACCTCCTTCCTGCTTAAGACGCTAGAGAGAATGTTTGAGATTTACATTCGTAAAACCACACTCCAAATACACCCTCTGTCTCAGATGTTGTATCTAAGACAGAGAGGAAAATCTTGTGAGACCGCACCTCAAAATCTTATTAGTCGGATTGAATGCGCTCTTGACAGGAAAGACTTTGCGGTAGGCATTTTCATCGACATTCAAGGTGCTTTTGAAAATGCTAGTTTCGATGGTATGTGCTATGCTGCCAGAGAACACGGTGTGAACGAATCATTAGTGTTGTGGATTAGAACGATGCTAGTGAATAGAACCGTGATCGTTGATGCAGAGTGTGGACAATATGCAGAGTGTGGACAATGCAACAGAAATGAATAAGGGCTGTGCACAAAGTGGCGTTCTACCTCCTCTTCTGTGGTGCATGCTGATCGATTTATCTACTTGTAATGCTCAATGGATCTAACGTTTACGCCCAAGCATATTCTCACGACGCGATGCCGAGATGCTCTCAGTTGGTTCCAGCCTCCAAGCTGTCTGTTCCAGAGTACAGGATGCGCTTTATATGATTGACACCAGGTGTGCGAGAAACGGTCTCTCCGTCAATACTCATAAAACTGAGGTTTTCCTCTTCACGAGACGTAGAAAATGGACTGGTCGGACCCAACTTACACTTAACGGCGTCAGCATTCCCTTTTTTTTTCAAAGAAATACAAACATCTTTAAGTAATCCTAGATAAAAGGCTTCTTTGGTCTAAACTTGTCGAGTTAAAGAGTGCTAAAGTACTACAAGTCTTCTGGCAATGCAAGGGAAACTTTGGCAAGACATGTGGCCTGTCACCAAAAAGGGTCCTTTGGATCTATACGGGTATGATAAAAGCAATCGTCATCTATGCGTCAGTTGTTTGGTGGAACAAGCTCTCGCGTAAAACGTTATTGCCTCGTTCTACAAATTTTAAAGAGCAATATGTATCGGCTGTACCAAGGCTTTCCCCAGTACTCTCAGTACTGCTCTCGACGCACTGCTGAATCTTCCTCCCCTTGATACTTACATCATGGGCTGTACTCTCAAGACCATTTCTCGTTTAAAGAGATGTTGTCGCTGGCACTAATCGCGCTGCAGTTTTGAGGAACTCGCAGGCACCATATCTTTTGACTCACGTCAAATGGATAAGCCGTCCGACACGATGATTCCAAGACTCAAACTGCGTCAAAAATACTCAGTCAACTTTCCTTCGATTCAGGACTGTTCCAATCTAAAATCGGAGCCAGGAAAGGATTGTTATTGAATCTTCACAGATGGTTCCAAAACGGATAATGGATCGGGTGGGTCTCTCAAGCCTCCGCATGCTATCCAAATGGCTATAAGCTACGTTACGATCAGTAGTTGGTTGGGGAGAAGTATTTGTGTTTGTAGCGACAGCAAAGCCATTCTCAACCCTCTAAGTACTTCGATAGTGATCCAGGAATGCAAGCCCTCTCTGAATGCGGTCGGAAGACTAAATTATCTGAGTCTCGTTTGGGTTCCAGGCCATTACGCCATAACTGAAAATGAAATCGCCGATGAAATTGGGAATCAATGATCTCAGATAGCTTTTTCAAGACCTAAACCGTCGCTTGGTCTGCCGGGGTCTTCAGTGAGGACTTCAATCAACGATTGGACCTGTTAAGAGCACAACCGTAGATGGCATGAATGCACTGGATGCAGACTGACGAAACGTATTTGCTCCTCAACGTCAATAAGAAGACTGCAACAGTTTTGCTATCCCGGAGCAGAAAACAACGTAAAAATTTTATTGGCGCTGCCTCGGGCACTTCTCTTTTTCAAAACACTTAAACGTTAAACGTGTTAGGTTTAAGTGATACCACACTCTGTGAATCCTGTGCTGTGAAGAAGATGAGGGCACCGTTGAGCACTTCCTCTGTGAATGTCTTGCATTTTATCTTATCAGGTTACAGATATTCAGCGCTGACATGATGAGAGCTGGAAGCCAAGGCTCCCTATCATGGCAGCGTCTTTTGGCTTTTCTCCAAACATCTAGAAGGTTCTGGTAGTACAATGGACCGGTATTATGGTCTGAGTTCTTTAGTTAGTATTTTAGAAACATCCGACAGAAAAAACCAAAAATGCCCAACTAATGCAAGATGAACATCTGTAAATCCCATCAGAGAGCAGGAACTGTCAGAAAAGTGGTGGAGCTGTACCTGTCGGAAGTTCTTAGAAAAGCAAATGGAGCCAGATGTCCATGTAGTCTTTAGGTCGCCTACAAGAATGCCTTCTATCAGCAGCGTAACGAAGCGAAAATTTGAAAGGAAAAAGTATCAGTAGGAGCTATTGCTTGGGGGCTTATTAAACAGAAATTGTGAATGCGCTGGTGATCGGAAAGTTGATGATGAAGTTGATGTTTTAATGGAACGATCTAGCACAAGATGGCGTTAGCTGCTTTGTCACGTAGTTAGTCTTCACACATGCGTAGGTGCTCCATCTCCACTGATAAAATTACTAAACAAAAACCCCAACCCAGACTGAGGAAGAAATAATGCTGCAGTAAAGAACACCATATTAGCGTGCAGCTGATTGCATAAAGCATACCCTTTTATTTGAATTGAAGAAATCTCTAAAACCAAAAGAACTGCATCCCAAAATATTCTCGTAAAAACAGGAGATCGGTGGTTTAAACAGGAGATCAATAGCGGTAAGAATGAAGAGAATTAAAGGCTCGTTTATTAGAGACTACAGACCCCTATGATGCAAAGTAAATAGCATCGAGAGCTGTTTCAGCTTGATTGTTTCAACTGAAGTGATGTGGGCGCATTAGGACAGCGGAACACTTTGACGAATGGCCAAAATGACGAACTAAGCTTAAGTAAGACATGTATAGTATATCCCATTGTTTTTCTGTATAGCGTTAGAACCAGGCCCATTTCTGTCAATCCAAGGAACACAGAATAGAGTGAATAAGTCGACTTAAAATCAACAAAAACGACGAAGAGGTTTGGCGACCAGAGTGGTGTCAGTTAAGTCATTTCCAAGGAACCTGCATTCGAAGGCACGGCATTGAAACCTTTCTTTTTTAAGTTTGATTTACTCTCACCGTGGAGTGTATGCAAAAACATTCGAATGCCTTTTTTGTGTTCGCCTACTTCTGGTTTCACCATGACATGACAGGTGGTTAAATGCAAATAGGGTGCTCATTAGATATACTATACATCACTTCGTAAGGGTGTTTCAACTACAGGCCTTCTGGTCACCAACGAATGCCCTTTTCGCAGATTGATAACCAGTCCCTATTCCCATCATCCAGATAATAAAAGTCAGTGAAATCGCATCGCTTACCGCCTATTGATATCATCCAGGTGCATTGTTAATTTCAAGCATGAATGCTCCTCAAGATCTGCCCATTCAATATTGATCCCATCTTATCAAGCCGCACAATCAATACAATTCATATTCCAACTGTCCATTCAATGTGATATCGAAACAAGAGAACACTGCACATAAATACAACATCTGCTTCTCAGGATAACTCACAGCAAAACTGAAAAGCCTCCAATTACATTGTATAATTACAACGCGAATGAAGTTCTAAACATTGTAACAAGATACTCATCCCGATGTGCATCCATCTCAATCAATTACTTCATCGTTAGTAGATGAAAACATCTTCCTCGGCAAACGGAGAATCCCGACTCGTTCCTATGACACAACTCATACACACCAAATGACATTTCCGACAACGATTTTTTGATTGAAATGTGGTGAATTGAAATCCATTCCAACTACATTTTCATTCTTTGCCCCCACTACGTTTTAACTCACAACGAACTTGGTTCTATGTTCCCCCTGAGAGAACCGATCGCACTGCTTGACAATCGGTCTGAGTAAGTTGTGTTTATGAAGATACCCGCCAAAGGTGGCGCATTGATCAATGTGTAACGCAAAGAGATCACGAAAACCGCCAACACCATCGTCATCATCATCATCATCAGCATCACCATTACCGTCAACAGCATCTACCATCGGCTTTGACATGTTAGAAGACACCCGCAGTTAAGAATAGCAAAGATGGTAATCCGATCTTGTCGATACTGTAGTTGCTCGTGACAGCAACCGATAGCAACCGATCACTAAGATACAGCTTCGCCATCTGAATCGTTCGAGGAGAAAATGCAAAAGACCGTTATGAACATCTAGTATAGATAGATACGCAAGATGAAAGTGTAACAACAGCTCTTGGGAAATGAAAAACACAAGCACACCGCATCAAGCCTCCTTTAGAGATCATAAGCCCCCCTCGATTAGATTTGACAATTTTGTGGCAAACTTATTGCCAACGTGTCGTGGCATCGCGCACCGTCATCATAGCCTATACGTGTGGTGCGTTCAATGCGGCATGGCGTTCGGAACCTCTCTTTTACTGTCACGCTTGTAGTGAGTGTCACCGTTCATCGTCGTATCAAATGGTATAGCGTTCAATGGAAGCCATTGAAGTGTCACCATAGATTTTCCTAATTTTTGTTCATTTTTGTTTTTTTGTTTTGTTGTCGATCTCCTTTCCATAGATCGATCTTGGAGTGGCATGTTGAAGCAGTAAAGTCTAAGACAACACTGCTTCTGCGGTGGATCGGTTTCGACGGAGTTTCCCCGAAGATTACAGTGATTAGTTTGTAACTAAGCGTTTTGGAAGTAGCTATTTGCGTTTGAAGGGGAACTGCTTCGGGACTGAAGCTCAGCCAATTCGGTAGCTAAACAGCTGTCGTGAGTCAAAACGAGACCATTGATCGTCGTCGCTCGTTTGGTTCTAAAGCAATTTGTTGCCACATTCATAACAAGGTTGCATAGTGGCGGTGGTGTATGTCGTTGTGCAGCATTATGGCGTATTGGACTAACCGCAGGTCTTACTCGTAGTATCGATATGCAAAGAGTGATTCGATACGAGATTTCATGCATTAAATTGACTTGTCGCCTATATGGCGTCGTTGTCGGTAATAATATAGAGATTGTGGTTCAATGAGTTGACGCCGCCGCCACCGCACCGCCACCGAACGGACTTGGTGACAGTTGGACAGCGATAATTATTGTTCCAAGTTGTCAGAGTCGATTGACAAACAAGTGTTGCATTTTGAATATCTTAAGACTTAAGTGACTGCTGGCAGCAAGTGAAATCATTGTGAGAAGTATTGAGTCTTCCCAGCCGTTGAATATTTATCATCTCTCGTCCCTCCAAGCAATGAAACTCAAATTATTAAAAGACAGGGCCTCAAGACCCATCCTTTGGCTACCCAACTTTTATCGAACAAAAAGCAACTCTGCTCCTCGGTGTGGACACAATTAATCTATCAATATTTGTATTTAAACTGACGACATGAAACTTGACGCTGTTATTAAAGTACTCAAAGTACCTCCTAACAAGTAAAGTCAAATAAAAAACAAAGGCCTAAGAACCCAACTTTGTGGTACACCGAGGATGACCGAATAACAATTGGTTTTACTGCTCGGTGTGGGATGAGCTCTCCTTTTTCCTTTTGATCGATTTCTTTGATTCTTTTTTTTGATGAATATTTTTGTATCTTGCTGTTATTTCAACGCTACGCTGAAAGCTGAAAGTCCTAAAGTTTGTACCGTGTTTGCTTCTGAAGACATTTAATCAAAACTGATTTAGTTAGTTAGTGAAAAGATAAACTTATCAAAATAAACATGAAAGCCATTCCATAAAGGCATAGCTTTGACTTATAGTTTCGTGTCATGGAAAAGCTGGCACAGCGTTCTATATGATCTGGAGAAAAAGACAGCAATGGAAATAGAGCTAGCTTCTTTTTCTACTTCTATTGTCCCTCGAGCATGGGGTTGATTGCTTTGACTTAGGCGACAGAGACTCGCTGTTTAAACCGTCAACCGGGGTGGGGTATCACCCCTGATGATAGTAATTTTATCTACCTTAAGAAAGTTAGACAGGCTATAGTCTCATCACCGGCCGCTCGCTGTTTGATCTTAAGTCGAAGGAAATGCGCTTAGACCAAGAATATTGTTTATCGAACACAGTAAAGAGGTAATCGTCGAAGTGACATAAGTCTACGGGCAGCCGGAGAGAACCTTCCAGGGAGGTTAAAATGAAACAAGGTGTTTATAATTTATGTAAGAACCTCAAGGGCTGGCGTTCAGATGGAATTGTGAAGCTGTCAATAATCAGCTCGGGACCCATAGGTTGCCTATTGGTTTAATAAAAAAATTAAGTCATTTAAGTCGCCATCAACTGAAGTAATTTAAATGCCACGATCTCTTCTGATTAGAAGACACTTTTGAAAAGCCTCAAGATGGAGAGTCTAGGGGAGCCTAAAATTTGGATGCAGGGTGGCATCAACGGCTCGTTAAACTAGGTGCCATTAATGGTCATAGCATTTGTGATCCATAAAAGTTAGGTATGTTATTAGTAGATTTGATAGAGTGGAAGATGTGACAACCGACAAGGGCTGATATTGCTTGCAGATCTATGGATTATGGCAGTGGCGGACCCATAACTCCACTCTCCACCCGAACTCTCCAGCAAACGGTTACCAATCCCAACTAATTCTTCTGCTGAATGCGAAGTTAGTACATCCCGATGGCCATTATAGACCTGCTATTTTAGTAAGCGATGGGGCTTTGGAAAGACCCGAAATCGGAGAAGTAAGATGCTTCACTTACTTCAGAAAAGTCGAATGTGCTGGGCTAGAGATGATGAAGATGTCTGAGGTGATAGATTGCCTTAACAATAGAAAGAAAAAAATTATTGAAAGGAATCATGTTCAATCTAATTTAATTTAATTTAATTTGATGCGTTTACGTGAGACGGTTACTGATTGGCACTTGGAAACATCTAGCTCCAAGCGGTTTTTGGAGCACCATATTGAAAAATTGTCGATTTACTGTTGGAGGTGGGAAGAGTCTTCAGAAGAAGAATTGACTCTGTAAAACTTAGTATCGTTCGCATAGAAAGAGATAGAGGAGTGTTTGATGATCATTTCAATGTCGTTAATACTGAGAATGAACAGGAGAGGGCCTAAATGGCTGCCTTGGGGAACACCGGATGTAGCTAGAAAACGGCTGGATATGGCGGATCTGAACCGAACGCTGTAAAACGGTTTTCTAAATAAGAAGAAATCCCCTCAACAGAAAGGGTTTAAAGTCGAGGGTGGAAAAAGAATAAGTTTGTGAGAGATTTTATCGAAAGCTTTACTAAAGTCAGTTGAAATTACATCGACCTCCTTTCCATTCTCCAAGGCTGCGAGGGAAAATGAGACAAAGTCAACGAGGCTTGTAGTTGTTGACCTGCCTTTGAGGAACACGTGTTGTCTAGGGGAGATGAGAGACTTGCAACGAAAACTTAAGTTTTCATTCACTGTACTTTCAAGCTCCTGTCCCACACTTTGAAGATCATTGACCATTGAACGAGTTGGTTTCGGCTAAATCAACCACAGATGCAATGCAAAGTAAAAGGATACTAATGGAAAAACATTGTGATTCCATAGAGGATTATTTGCATGTTGAGCTGGTTGACTTCGAAAAAGCATTCGATCGAGAACCACTAGATCTTATATGAGTGGCCCTCAGACATCGAGGAGTTCCAGAGGCCTGTGCGGATGATTGAGGATCTGTATAAATATATGAATGAAGCTGCATTGACGAAGAAAAGATATCCAGTCAGAGTCACCGAGGCATTCCAAGTCACAGTAGGGATCCAAAAAGGGAGCGCTTTGAGGCCTCTGTTCTTTTCTATAGTCCCTGACCACCTGCTGGAAGATAAAGTACATAACACCAAAGTACATCAACTATTTATTGCTGACGATGGTAGCATCACAAGTGAGGAACATACATCACTGCAACAAGCGCTTAACGTCTGGGTAAAAGTTTTAGAAGGTAGTAAGCAGTAAGTTGACATGCTAAGAGTTATTCGTGGTTTGAAAAATTCGAACACCAGTGGAGTTGATGGCTTATCTAGCGTTCTTTTAAAGCAAATTTCTTATCTTATAGTAGACCTCTTGACTTATCTTTAATAATTGTGTTTTTTCAGGAGTATTTCCGGCAGAGCTTAAAACTGCTGATGTAATGCCACTCCCACTACTTAAAAAAGGTTCTGCTTTGAATGTTTGTAATTTTAGGCCTATCTCTCTTCTTCCAGTGCTGAGTAAGGTTTTTGAGAAGCTTATGAAAGATAAAGTTGTAAAATTTTTAAATAAAACAAGTTTTTTTAGTTGCAAGCAATTTGGATTTCGTAAGGATAGATGTGCTGAAGATGCGCTCTTACAGTTTTGCTCCCAAATAATGTCTAATCTTGACGGTAAAAAGTGTACAGCGGGGTTGTTCATTGATATAACCAAGGCCTTTGACATGGTGAACCATAAAATTTTACTGAAAAAGCTGGAAAAAGCTGGTTTTCGTGGATTTGTTCTGAATTGGTTCGAGGCTTACCTTAAAGATAGGTCACAAAGAGTAAAAATTGGTGAGATAAGGAGTGACTTGAAATTTTTCAACTTGGGAGTACCTCAAGGATCTGTCCTTGGTTCAATCCTATTTCTTGTGTACATAAACTCTCTCTTGGAGCTCGACTTCAAAGATTTGCGAACTGCATTTGCAGATGATGTGGGTTTTTCTTATTGTGCGAATAGTACTCTTGATCTGGTTGCTGATATAAATTGGGATCTGAGTTTATTGAGGGTTTGGTTTGCTGAACACAATTTGGTAATCAGCAATAAAACAAAAATAATGTTTTTCAGCTTAACTAAGGCAGTAAATTTGATATCTGGAATCCACTTTCATGCACCGGAATGCCCTAAATTCAAAACTAATAACTGTGTATGCAATATGCAGTCTATTTCTTCCACCTTTTATAGGCAGCATAAATGTAGTGATAACTGTTTTGAAATTGAGAAAGTTAATGAGTTTAAATATCTAGGACTTATCATTGACTCTAACATGAGTTTCTCAAAACATATTGGTTCTTTATACATGTATTTTCGTTCAACTCTTCGGCTGTTTTATTACCTGAGAAATGTGTGTTCTGATTTTGTCATGAAACAAATCTATTACGGAATTTTTCATTCCAAATTACAATACGGAATTGTTTGCTGGGGAGTTTCGTATTTAAACAAAATTCAACCTCTTTTAGTGCTGCAGAAGCATATTTTAAGGAAAATGTGCCGTAAAACTGTAAGACATTCTAGTTTCCCTTTGTTCTGCTACCTTAACATCCTTCCAGTTCGTCACCTATATTGTTTTAAAGTGCTGAAGTCGTTCTATATGAAGTCCGGTAATCGTAATTTTCGGCTTATTTCTACTTATAACTTACGTGTTAATCTGTCTAATGTGGTAACTGTTCCTTTTTTCCGTACAACTGCGTTCCGTAATTTTTATTCTATATCTTCTGTTAGATTTTTTAATAAACTTCCACCTTCAATTAGAGCAATATCGTCTTCGAAACTGTTTCAAAGATGCGTAAAAGTCTGGCTTTTAAATTTTGACCATTCAAGTCTAGCTTCAAACTTTTTCTGATGTTCTGATTCAACTTATTTAATTATTATTATTTATTTATTATTATTTTATTTAATTATTAAGTAATATTATCGCTAATATTTTCTATATCTTACTTACTTACTTAGGTGGGCATTACAGTTCGGGGTGAACCTGGGCCTCAACCAACATCCTTCTATAACGATTTCGATCTCGGGCGAGCTCTCTCCAGTTTCGCACTCCAAGTCGGTTGAGGTCTTCATCCACTTGATTGCGCCACCTAAGACGAGGTCTTCCCCTTCCGCGATTTCCCTGCAATGTGCTTTCGAACACCCGACGAGCCGGAGCGTTTGGGTCCATCCGCTCTACATGGCCCAACCATCGTAGCCTCGCGATGCGTACTCTTCTGGCTATGCCCATGTCGCGGTACAGCTCATACAGCTCGTTGTTGTATCTTCTTCTCCACACATTGTCTTCGCATACGGGACCAAAGATCATTCGGAGAATTTTTCTTTCGAAACGACCAAGAGTTTCCTCATCCGGTCCATGCTTCCGCGCCGTACAGCAGGACTGGGATGATTAAGGTCTTATACAAGGTCACCTTGGTTTTTCTAGAGAGGGTTTTGTTTCTCAATTGCCTTCTTAACCCAAAGAAGCAACGGTTGGCAAGAGTTATTCTCCGTTTGATCTCCGCACTGATGTTGTTGTCCGTGTCTACAGCGGATCCTAGGTAGACGAAGTCCTGTACTACCTCGAAGTTATGTCTGTCTATTGTGACGTTTTGTCCAATTCGTCGATGTTCTGTGTCCTTGTTTGATGACAGCATATACTTCGTTTTGCCCTCATTAACCATCAAACCCATTTTTGCCGCTTCTGTTTCAATACTCGCAAAAGCACCTATGACATCACGCTTATTTCTTCCCATTACGTCAATATCGTCTGCATAGGCGAGTAATTGTACAGACTTTTGAAAAATTGTTCCTCTGGTGTTGACGTTTGAGTTTCTTACAATCTGTTCAAGTATGATGTTGAAGAAATCGCATGACAGTTTGTCGCCTTGCCTAAAGCCTTTTTCGACATCAAAGGTCTCGGTGAGTTCTTTTCCGACCTTGACGGAGCAGCGTGAATTCTCCAAAGTCATCCTGCATAGTCGTACGAGCTTTGCAGGGATGCCGAAACTAGACATGGCTCTGTACAGCTCGTCTCTGTAAATACTGTCATACGCGGCCTTGAAATCGATAAAGAGGTGGTGAATATCGATATTATGTTCTCGGGTTTTTTCCAAGATCTGCCGTAATGAGAAAATTTGGTCTATTGTGGACTTCTCTGGTCTAAAACCACATTGATAAGGACCTATCAAGTTGTTGACGTGGGGTTTCAGACGTTCACATATTACAGCAGACAAGATCTTATAAGCGACGTTAAGGAGGCTTATCCCTCTGTAATTGGCGCAATTGTGAGGGTCTCCCTTCTTTAGGATCGGGCATACGATACTGAGGTTCCATTCATCGGGCATGCTTTCTTTCGACCATATCATGCAGATCAGCTGGTGCATGCTCCTTTCCAACTGATCTCCAGCTGCCTTGAAAAGTTCGGCATCAAGGCCATCTGCACCTGCAGTCTTATTTGATTTAAGTTTGCATATAGCAAGCTTAACCTCTTCTAGGTCGGGAGGACGGCATTCTTGATCATCGTCCAAGCTGAATGGGGCAATCTGCCTGACAGCGGAATTTGTGTCCTGATCGCCGTTCAGCAGTCTGCAGAAATGATCTTTCCAGATCCTCAGTAGCGACTGTGACTCTATAACTATGTTTCCCTACTGGTCTTTACAGGCTTGAGTTCGGGGTTTTTCTATATCATTCTTGTTTTTAAAATTTCATCTCATAAATCAAATATAACATTTCTTATTGTTCTTTTTTGCTTATAAAATGATGTTTTCTATTTATTGCCACCCCACATTAAGCACTTAATTTGTAAAGTCTGAATATTTTTTTGAAGTGACATCATCACTATTTACTTCTTGTAAGAATATACCGATTGTCTCTAAATCCTTTTCCTATATGTAATATTTACTTAGCTTAAGATTAATTATTGTGATGTAATAATGTATGGAATAAACTTAAACTTAAACTTATTTACTAAGTACCTACCATGTTAGTCCACAAAGACTGAATACTTGTGTTTCTCATTTTTTGACCCAGACATGCCTATTACGTTCACTTTATTGAATGGAAATGTACTTACCGGGTATGAAAAGTTTAAAAATCTTGGTTCAACCATTAAGAGGAAGCAACTTAGAGTTCAGAGTTTAGAGTTTATTCATTTCAAGTAAATACTAACACATTATGATAAATCTTACAGCTATTGCAGTAAAGGTTGAATAATAAATTTATATTGAAACTTGTGATGCCAAAATCAATAATCGAACAAGGGAAGGGAGGATTAAGTGGCGACATAACGCTGGCATATTCTGCGATAGAAGACACGCCGTTTTGGGTCCATCACTCACATACGGTTCACAATGGTGGGAAATGTACAAAGAATGTGAGAGTAATTTTACAGCAATTGAAATGAGGATACCCCATATGACAGCAGGTGTCATATGGGGTCGCCGTTTATGTTCGAAATGATATTGCTTACCAGCTTCTACCACAATACGGCCTTTGTTCTAATACGAACTTTAATTTCATGTGGTTAAAATTCACCGTCCGTAAGCAAATCATTCACTATTGTTTTATATAAAGAAGCCCCAATTTAGATAGCAATTCAACCTCTAACGAGTTTGATGCGCTATCTGACTCCATAGTAAGAATTGTTTCCCTTTATCCTCACACTAAAATCGCAATTGCGGGCGATTTCAATGTACACAATTCTCGTTGGCTTCGACATTCTGGCCAGACAACACCCGAAGGAGAATATGTTGAGATCTTCTTTTAAAGTCCCTAAAAGAACTGTGTGGCAATACGAAAAAGCCAATTGGGACGGCCTGAATAATTTCTTTCGATATTTCAATTGGTCATTGTGCTTTCTCTACGGAAACGTTGACGCATCAGCTGATATGATATCTAACGTAATTCTCAACGGCATGAGAAATTTTGTTCCTCACAGAATAAAAAGTATCATCCCCAAAGAGAATTCGTGGTTTGATTCATGCTGTAAAGAGGCGATTAGGGATCGAGAAAGTAGTTTTCGTAAATTTAAGGACAACCCTACTGCTGAAAACCGAAATTTGTTCAAACGGGCCAGAAATCTCTCGCGCTTTTGCAAAGAGAAAATATTAAAGGCGAAAAACGAGCACAAACCCAAGCTGATGACAACGATAATCAACAAGAATGCTGTTCCACAAAATATGTATGTAAATGAAAGCAGATCATACCACACTCGTCAATTGTTTAAGGCTGCAGCATCGATGAAAACTACAAAGGGATACAAATATGTGTGGACGAGGAATGGTACGGTGTTTATGCGAAAGAAGGAAGGTGATATTTCAATAAAAATTAACAATATTGCTGACCTTGATAAGCTATGAATTCGGCTAGCATGATTAGTTCTATCATCTGTCCCAACAAAACACAAATCACCCCCTCTCTTTCCTCTTCTACAAATGATTTTGAAACCTTTTGTTTACATCAGAATATTCGTAGTCTAAGAAAAAATTTTCAAACATTGTTAGCACACATCGAAAGTTTCGTGAATCTACCTACTATAATTGTTTTAAGTGAGATTTGGATTTACCAAAATGAGTTAGATTTTTATAATATTCCGGGTTATATACTTTATGGAAAATGCAATGATTCTTACGCAGCCGGTGGCGTAGCAGTTTATGTCAAGTTTGGTTTTATGTGTGATTGTTCATTGATTAACATTCCCAGTGCCGATATAGTGAAGTTGTCTATTGCATATGCTAATGAAACCTATGTGATACTATGCATTTACAGATTGCATGAATATTGTAAAAGTGTCTTCATCGAAGAACTCAATTCAATTTTGTGTGAAACAAAAGCTAAAAACTTAATTGTGCTAGGTGACATTAATATTGACATTTTAAATGAGTCTGATAGAGACACTGAGAGCTATCTATTATTAATGGCTTCATATGGTCTCAAAAGTATTATCAATGAACCAACTCGGGTAACTTATTCAACGTCGACCTGCATTGATCATATTTTCATGCGAATGCACAAAAATAATCAAGTTTGTTTTCATGGTAATGTTTATGACTATAAACTGACTGATCATCATATGGTTACTTTAAACATTGAAAGCAGACTAATACCTGCTAATGTTTCTCCGTCCTTAGGTGACAGCCTTCGTATAAATTATAGCATGTTAAATGAGTGTTTAAAATACGAGTTTTGGGAACCCGTCTTCTCTGAAGACGATCCTTCGGTTGCATATGACGTTTTTTTATCTATTTTAAGGAAACACGTCGATGACTGCACTTCTGTGTCCGTGCCTGATACAAATGGTAAAAATGTCAAAACAATTAAACCATGGATGACAAAAGTTTTATTAAAAAAAATAGAAAAGAAAAAGAAAATAGGAATTCAGTGCGCTAAGCAATCTTCAAACTTGAGACTAAAGGAATACTATAAAAAAATGTGTAAGGCTTTAAACAAAGAAATCATTGATACACGCGATTGTTTTTATATCAATAAGATGAATTGTGCCAAAGGTAATAGCAAGGAAGAATGGAGAATTGTGGACAATATTTTAGGAAAAAATCGTCAGCCAAAACCTATTGATGCTTTGGAAGTAGATGATGTTATTTTATCTGATTCAGGCAGCATAGCAAACAAATTTAACGAATACTTCATTGAAGTTTCAGAGAGCCTCAAGCCCTCTACTGAGTCTAATTACTCTTGCCAGTGCAACAATATTTCACCAATCAATGCAGATAGCAGGTCAATGAACAGTTTTGTTTTTAATACAATCACTTCGGAAGAAATATTTAAACTTATAATGTCTTTAAAAAATAAAAGTTCGTGTACTAGCGACGGAGTTACAAATATGCTTTTAAAAAAAATTGCTTTCAATATAAGTGACATTTTGTGTTACTTGTATAACTATTGTATAAGCAAGGGATGCTTTCCACAGGCATTAAAATGTGCAGAAGTTATACCGCTATATAAAAAAGGAAATCGTAAAGATGTTCAAAACTACAGGCCTATTTCTCTACTTCCGACTTTTTCAAAACTATTTGAAAAACTTGTGAAATGTCGAATGATTTCTTTTTTGGATGGTCAGAATTTTTTCTCCAACAATCAGTTTGGCTTTCGATCTGGTAAGTCTACAGAAGATGCTATACTTAAATTATGTACCACATTATATGAAGGGTTTAATAACTCAAAATCTACCATGGCGCTTTTCATAGATATGTCAAAAGCTTTTGATTTAGTAGATCACAATTTGCTTCTAGATAAACTGTATAACTCTGGCTTCAGAGGTGATGTTTATAAATGGTTCTGCTCTTATCTCAAAGGTAGAAAGCAAATTGTTAAGATCAACGAAAATTTTAGCAGTTCACTGACAATATTGAATGGTGTTCCACAAGGTTCTGTCCTTGGTCCACTTTTGTTTTTAATTTATATTAATTCACTTTTCGATCAAACCTTCAATGGACTACCCACAGCATTTGCGGATGATATAGCTTTTGCATATAATGAAAACACTTTGGTAGACTGCATAGTTAAAATCGAGGAAGATCTGCAGAAACTAAGGCAATGGTTTGCTTTTCACAAGCTGATTGTTAGTGAGAAAACTAAATTAATGGCTTTCAAAATGAAAGGAAGTGATCTAATTGATTTTAACATAATTTTTCATTCTCACGACTGTGATAGATTTTGTTTACCTGTGCATACCTGTGGTATCAAAAACTTTGATGATAATTATCGATGCTCGAATAAATGTTTTAATATAGATTCAGTAAGGGAATTTAAATATTTGGGGGTAAAAATTGACTTTAATTTGAATTGGATCTCGCATGTACAAACAATTAAATCTGGTTTGTTACTGGTCGCAAGAAAAATGTTCCTTCTCAGACCGTATTGTTCTCGTAAGGTACTATCTATGTTTTACTACGCGCTTGCTAACTCCAAACTGCAGTATGGTATAACTGCTTGGGGAGGTTCTTATGAGAATACTTTTGATTCCTTATTCAAAGCTCAAAAATTTTTAATAAGAATCATTTGTGGTAGAAATCGCTTTGCACACTGTTGGCCGCTTTTTAGAGAATTGAGAATTCTTCCATTAAGGCATCTCTATATTTTTAAAGTTCTTAGAGAATTCTTCAAACAAAGTGGAAACACTATAAATAGGAACTCCGTTTGTTATAACTTACGTGTAAACAATCAAGCGTTAGTTACTGTCCCAGTTGCTCATAAAACCAAATTTTGTCGTTTTTTTACCATTACTGGTCCTAAATGTTTTAATAAACTACCGATTGCTGTAAGACAAACTTCCAATTTCCATTCATTTCTCAATAAGGTCAAACAATGGTTATTTAATATCGACTATATAAGTATTGAATCAATTTTTCGATGTGTGTCTTAAAAATATTTTCTCGAGTAGCTTAATTTTGCATTCTTATTCTAAATGATGTAATCCTTTTCTAATTACTTTTCTTATATATTTTTCTACCCCACTACAGTCCCGTGAATTCTTAAAATTTTAATTTTTATGAATCATTCAACACTAACTTTAAATAGTTACTGAATGATTATTTCTTCCACTTGATGTACTTAATTATTTATTACTAATATTTAAATTGTTAAGCTTTAACTTTAAGTTGGAATGAATAAAAATGAAATGAAATGAAAATGAAATAGCTGTAATGCTCAGATACAAAGGGCTAAGATTTTACATGACCAAAAAGTAAGGTAAAAAATACTATTGTGTCCAAAAGGAAGTAAAAACTTTTGGTCTTTTGTGAAGAACATTAAAAACTCGACCACGTCATCGGTCCCAACGCTCGTCTTCAATGACTCTCCGTATGTCAGCTCCATCGATAAAGCCAATTTGCTGGCAGCTCAATTTGCTGCCAACTCGACACTTCCTCATAGCATATTGGCTCCACCTGAGCTCGAGTCTGCAAATTCTTTGATGAAGCAGATATTTTTTCGAACTCGCTCGGTTGCGAGAGTCCTCAAAGATCTCAACATACATAAATCCGCTGGTCCAGATGGTATCCCCGCCGTTATTCTGAAGAGGTGTTCTTCTACGCTGGCAAAACCACTGCGTAAACTTTTCCATCTTTCCTATTCTGCTGGGATTTTTCCGAGCAGATGGAAAACTGCATTTGTCCAGCCGGTCCCTAAAAAAGGCGAATCTTCCTCCCCTTCCAATTACCGTCCAATTGCACTTACGTCCCTTCTTTCCAAGGTCATGGAAACGTTGATAAATCGTCAACTTATGAAATATCTTGAAGAACGAAAGCTTCTTAATGACCGTCAGTACGGCTTTCGTAGCAAACGGTCCACTGGTGATTTGATGGCTTATCTCACCGAAAAGTGGAACCAATCTTTACATTGTTTTGGAGAAAGTAAGATTATTGCGCTTGATATTTCTAAAGCATTTGATAGAGTTTGGCATCAGGCTCTTTTATCGAAAATGCGTGCTTTTGGTATCGATGAGTCTCTTCTTCGTTGGATTAGAAATTACCTTTCCGACCGTTCAATACAAGTTGTGTTGGATGGCTTCAAGTCTGATACCCACTTCATAAATGCTGGTGTGCCCCAGGGCTCCGTTTTGTCTCCGACTCTCTTCCTCATTTTCATTAATGATGTCTTGTCTGAAACTTCTAATCCGCTTAACTGTTTTGCTGACGACTCGACCCTCAGTTTTTCATATTCGTTTCCAAATTCACGTCCCTGCTCTTCGGATGTGGAACTGGAACGGTTGCGTATGTTAAGCTCATTGAATTCTGACCTTGGCAGCATTGTTTCATGGGGTCTTATGAACCGAGTAGAATTCAATGCTTCGAAAACTCAATGCTGTCTCTTGTCGTTGAAGCTTAACATTCCTCCATTGCCATTATCCATGAATGGTACCTGCATCGAAGAAACCGAAAAGCTGTCAGTACTTGGTATTTTTGTAAACGATGATCTTCGTTGGAATGACCACATATTTGAAGTCGCCAAAAACGCTGCTAAATGCTTAGGCTTCTTGAGACGATGCAGGAAATTCTTCACCCCTTCTGATCTGGCTACAATTTATAAGGCCTTCATCCGCCCAAAACTGGAGTATAACTCTCATATCTGGTCAGGTGCTCCTCAAACACCTTTGCGCCTACTTGATAGGGTACAAAATAGAGCGTTAAAATTGATAGGTGATGGTTCAATTGTAGAATCGATTGATTCTCTTGAACATCGTCGAAACGTCACTTGTCTCTCTCTCTCTTTTATCGCTTTTTTTACAAACAGTGCTCTAGTGAAATAGCCAGCTGCATTCCTCCCCTGAAACAATTTAGCCGCAACACCCGCCTCGCTAGGAATGCTCATCAGTTTTACCTTGAGCCCAACTTCGGACGTACAGTCAAGTATAGAGATTCTTATTTTAGTCGCACCACCCGAATGTGGAATGCTCTACCTGGCCCTGTTTTTCCCCTGCATTACGATTTACAGAGATTCAAGAGCAACGTGCATCGGTGTCTCCTTTCAAATCCTCTCCTATTTTCCTAAATGCTCGCACTGTGTTATATAACATTATAAGGGTAGTCATAACCCCTTGATGTGTGCGCTAATTATAAAAAAAAAAAAAAAAAAATTAAGAAATTGAGTTTTTGAAAAAATTATCTGGTAAAAGCTATTGTTTGAAGCCACTTCTCGCTTTTGACGAGAAGCGAACACCTTAAAAGTTAACAGAAACTGCTTTCAGTTGTGGCTTTACTATCATAAACCAAGGGCCTAGGTACCGCACACGTGTTCGAGTAATACGGGACTGAATTATGTGTTTTTGGTACAACTTCTCGCGTCATCGAGCACTATAGCACCAGAATTTGACATTCTTTCATCAGAATTGAAGTCCATAAGTGAACAACCAGACTGACGTTGTGTTATAAAGAGTGAATTTTGAAAGGAAAATAGTACTCACTAACTCGATCACTGATGCGGTAATTCGACCACAGAAGTTTATTTTTCACTGGGAAGAAACGAAGATGGTTCGCTAATGTCCAGGGTAAGAAGGCCTCGACAGAGGAGAAAAAATTATGTGGCAGGATTTGTGAAGTGAAAATTGAAAAGAGTTCACCTTTGAACTATTCAGATATCGTGCATGGCTTAGAAGATATGAATACACACACTTGAGTGGCTATTACGTCTATCGCATTTGTTTTGCAGGTGTTAAATTTTTGTACGCAGAAACTAAACACAGAATTAGTCATCTGTGGGGTTTTACCAACAGGAAATATGCCTCTTTTTTCACTCAATACAAAGAGTACCTTTATGTATACAAATTATAACATTAAAGATGACCCAAAGAGCCATGATGAACCATCAAAGGCTGTGTTTTCACCGTCATTGAAAAATCCAAACCACAAACTCTATTTGTACTGCATTCACAACAAATAGTCACTGACGCAGTTTGTACCGAATAAGTTCACCTGATCGTGCGTATTTCTATTTCGTTTTGAAAATGTTTATAGTTTTGCGGTGAGCTTCTATTGATCTTGTTGAATTTAGATGATCGCATTTTCGATTGGGCTTTTCATCACTTCGAGAATGGACTCCTAAATTACATTCTGAAACCGATTAAACGTGCCGTTTGTCAGTGACATACTCAGTCACCTACAAAATTAAAATAATGACTGCCTTCAATTACTCAATCATTAGTCATGCACCGCGAAAAGTCTTGATACCACGGCCGAGTCTCGCCCAAAATACTAAAAATCTACTTCAAATGACAATCTGTGTGCTATTTGCACACACTAAAACGACTAGAACTGCACGTGTTAAACGATCTTCTGTGTCATCTGCTGAGCCATTAAAATTGACAGTTTAATTCACTAACGGTAACAACCTAATTAATAATGAACCACGCTTTACTGGAAGGACGTTATGTTAAGTCTTATTATGTATCAATGGGAAGAAACGGTGGCGAAAACAAAAATTTTGTTTAAAATTAGTTGGAAGTTAAAGGTGTTAATGGACGGGCAAGAAGCCAGCACATCTCATTTGTCGGGGTGATGAAGAAAATCTTTATTCGAGAGAGAGACGCCTTTGATCAATTTTAGCGACCCAATTGATTGAGGTGTTGAAAAGTTCAACGACGATCAGCTCAGGGAGTAATTTGGTAAGACCTATGGCAACGTTTGCTTTCCTTCTTATGTACCTACACATGCGAGCATTTTGCAGTCCGATTGTGAGCAAATAAGTTGGCGATGAATGAAAACACTCTTATAGCATATCTGGGGTAGAAGCAAAATGTTTTTTTGTTGAAATGAACTCGGGACAGAATAGTTTCAATGAACATTGCTATAACATGTAACCAACTTAATTTAGATGATCGCACAACATGTAGACAAGTGAAGGCCGCAAACACTTCCAGGTGTTTCTGTGTTTGAGTTATGTAAAGAAGGTGCAAAGACTTTTGAAAATCAACACTTTTCCTGCTTCGTTTTTGTTTCTTTAGATACTGTTCGTCTTAAATAAACAACAGAGGGTGTTAGTTTTCACTACGGACTATCCTGGCTTGTGGAGTAGTAGCTTTTTGAAGCCATGTCATATCGTTTCTCAGCGTTAATTCGCACAAGTCGTTAACAGGATTTCCTCCTTCGTACCATATGGACACAATAAGGCAGTGGGTCCGAGTCAAAGTCGGTTGGGTATTTAACCCCACGCATAACCCCCCGTCTGGAGTGCTAGGTCATTTTGGGATCCCTCCAAACACACAAAGAAAAAAGAAAAACCTTCCCCATGAGCTTGAGAGCATCCGCCATCGTTTCTATTTCAAAATTTTAATTTGGTAGGTGACTGAGTATCTCACTGACAAACCACACGTATAGGAATAGTCGATTTCGGAATGTGATTTAGAAGTCCATTCTCGAAGTGATGAAAGTCCAATCGAATATGCGACCATCTAAATTCAACAAGATCAATAGAAGCTCACCGCAAAACTATAAACATTTTCAAAACGAAATAGAAATACGCACGATCAGGTGAACTTATTCGGTACAAACTGCGTCAGTGACTATTTGTTGTGAATGCAGTACAAATAGAGTTTGTGGTTTGGATTTTTCAATGACGGTGAAAACACAGCCTTTGATGGTTCATCATGGCTCTTTGGGTCACCTCTAATGTCATAATTTGTATACATAATTCATTACGAGTATAGGTAAGGTACTCATTGTGTTGATTGTGATATGAGGCATATTTTCTATTAGTAAAATCCAACAGATGACTAATTCTGTGTTTAGTCTCTGCGTACAAAAATTTAACACTTACAGATGTAGTCAACCGGATATGATAGACGTAATAGCCACTCAAATGTGTGTATTCATATCTTCAAAGCCATGCACGATATTAAAATAGATCAAAGGTGAACTCTTTTCAATTTTAACTTTACAAGTCCTGCCACATAATTCAATCACCCTTGTCAGTGCTTTTTTAACCTGGTCATTAACGAACATTTTTGTATTCGTTTCTTCCCATAGAAGTATGAACTCGTGGTTTTAAAATTTAAAAGTAGCAACTTCAACACTTTAATTAGTGTTCGCTTTTCGTCAAAAGGGAGATATGGCTTCAATAGCTTTTAAGACAAGACTTTTTTAACATTACCTGACGTTTGTGAGTTCAATCATAGGAAATCAGTAAATCCTTTTATCCTATCCCAACGTCGACTTCGATGTAACGTTGGTTCGTGTACAGGACAACGTAACGTGACTACAACTGCAAGTAAAATGTTCAATTTGGTTGAACTTTTGCTAGCTTTGACAATAAAAAAAAAAAAACAAACAGAATCATATCTAATATCAATTCAAAGCGAACACACAGCGCCCACTCGTAACGGGGTCGATCCCGAAGCCGAAACGTGATTGTGATTCAGACATCTTCATCTTTTTCTTCGCTTTCCGGGGAGAGCGACGCGGCGTTACGAGCATCGTGTTTTCGAAGGGATCACAGCACTTTCACGGGTATCACCTTCCGAGGAATTGGCAAGTTCTTCGATCGTAGTTTCATTGCATTGCATTCTCGATTTCATACATACATACAGTGGCGCAACAGGGCGGGGAGCCGCTAGGTTTAGCGCATTTCTCACAACCATGCCGTGAAAGAATGTAAGGAACCTATAATTTTCAATCTAATAGAGAAATCGCTTTTCATGGCAATGAATTTACCATCGGAGGACTTGCTAATTCCTTGCTAAATCTGATATCCGTGGAAAAACATTTTTTGATTTTTGTTGGGATTCAAACCACGAAGCTCCCGCGCAACTGGCAGACATGCTGACCATAACGCCACGGGCACCACTTTCTCGAATAGCCGTTCGCAATCAACAAAAAATTGTAAGCTCCTTCCAATCTTCACCAGGTATGGTTGTGACTTGTGAGAAATGTTTTTCCATTGGCAAGTCCTCCGTTAGTAAATTCATTGCCATGAAAAACGCTTTCGCGACTAGCCGTTCGGAACCTGCTGAAAATTTTAGGTCCCCTCCATTGCCTCACAAGGCATGGTTGTGAGATGCGCAAGGCCCTGGGGCTACTGGCTACTTTGAGCCACCCTATTGTTTATTTCATTTTCCTTACCTGAGCCCAACCAAATGCTGCTGTCGTTTCATTAATCTGTACCAGAGCCTGGATTTCGCATTTTTAAAAACTACTATCGTAAAAATTAGAGGTTTATAAACAAATGCATAAGAACCTGGAAAAGTAACCAAAACTTATAATACGATAGTAAAACCGTTATCCTTCAATCGCTGATTTAACAATAATCGTCTTAAAAGTTACGTGGTGCAGGCCAGGAGTGTTAGGGTTTGTTTTCTCTCCGGATTTCTTCTTTGAAGTGCCATAACAACTGAAACGAAGGTGCTTTTATTTCTGCAAAATGGATGTGAAAGCTTTTATAGATTTTGATACTCCTAAAGCGATCAAGCTATGTGATTTTTTACGTCAAGCGAAGCATTTTTATCTGAACTGACAGCAGTTTTCGACGCAAAAACATGGCCATTCTCTTAGTTTAATAAGGAATTTTCTGTCGCGGGGTATGGCGGAGTTTTCTCATCACTTCATCTTACCTACGCTTACTGGAAAGTTGATTTGGTGAAGCTGCTGCACTATTGATCGTAGATCCCAGATATTGAAACAGGAAGCATATAGTTCCATTCGAATAGATGCCTGGAATAGACATGTCAGGATCAGAAAAAGTCCAACACAAATACTCGCAGTCTGTTTTGAACTTACGATGTACTCACTTTCTTTTGAGACATCAACCCATACATAAAGTTCTTATTGCAGGTATTTAGAATCCTCACTTATGATGGCTCCATTGTCAGCAAAGAGTAGTTGTACCTTATCTTCCATAGCAGGTAGTCAAGGACTGTAATAAAGAGCAGAGGACTCAAGACGCTTCCTTGGTGTACAACTAATGTGACTTGGAATGCTTTGGTGGCTCCATTTGGTTTTCTTATCTTCATCACCGCTATTTCATTCACATCCTAAGGACTTGAATTGTAAATAGGTTCCTCCATTCTCTTTGCTTGGAGCTGGGAACAATTCTCTTTCCCATCTCTCTTGCAGTTTTCTTATGTCCTGCTGCTGTAGAACACTCAATAGGCGCAGAAAGCTCAACAAGCTTAAAAACAAAGATCCATGCCCATCGGCAAAAAGAAGCTGGACTAACATGCCTGATTGTCAAAAACTACTGAATTTTATAGCTTTAAAATAAAGTCTTATACATGGCGCCCAAGGGAGGGCCACATTACTGACAATTTTTGCTGATATTTGCATTGACACTATGTCCCTTCTTTTCATTGAGGCGTCACGTGTCTGATGATCTAAATCAATTTGCTGCTTTTTCACATTATTCTAAGGCCAACCTAATAAGTATCTTTTTGCCTTACACGTTTCAATTGACAGACTCTTTTTATTTCAAATAAAAGGAAGAGGGTTAAAGGCAAACATTAATTCAAGTTTTGGGTGCAGTTCGAATTTCCATCAGTCAAATAAAAAAGGAGAATAAACTACCGTGAAGTGGTTGTCAACCGTGGCGTAAAGTGATGAGTGAGTTGAAGTAAAGATAATAATAAAGGCGAAATATTTTGATTTGCTCAGGTTGTTCTTGTCCTTTCACTGTTTGTCAAAAACACAAACAAAACTGCCAGCAAAATCAAACACTGATCCACAGGAAAAGTAAAATACACGTACACAATAAATGATTTGTAAACACAACCTCCGCTCATCTCAAAATCACCCACTGATTCCACCACACCTGTCCTGATGATGGCCTTCCTCCTGCCGAATCCACACGCATTTATAACCCTGTCAGTTCACTGCCCTTTATTTATTACCCACCCGATAGCCGATATTATTAATCGTTAACGTTTTGAATGTGGTCATTTAGAACTCCATATGCACAGCATGTGCCTGCATAAAAACTTCTGCCATCATTTGCATAATTAACTTTCTCATTAAATCTCCACCGAAGGTGTGAAAATCCCTCAAGAAGTTCCACACCATTCGTTTAGCAAATATTTACCCTTTCACACCACCCACATGGTCCAGTGCAATTGCAATTTGCTCTGCGGCTCTGGCCACCAACCAAAAGCCTATCTGCTGCTGTTTGTCCAAGAAATTCCATGAAATTTATCACCATCCGTGAATAGGTTTCACTTTTTGTGTTTATCTTATAGAGCTTGCAAAAGCCGCCAAATATCCGTAATCGTATATCTAATGTGCGACCAAATGATACTCTTCGGCGAACATGGTATTGTCTTTAAAAGGGCCGTCCGTCGCCGTCCGTCGATGACTGCTGCAGCGCTGCGTGTAGGTAATCCAAGACAGATTGCGAATGTGATTGTTGCATTCAGACTCCACAACAATTGTAGTGAACTATTTACTTACCTGCTACTGCTGCCAATGTGCACGAAAGTGTTCGGAAATGAAAGCCAAACAAAGAGAGGCGCCTTCTAAATGATGAAGCGCCTTTCAAATTCAACTACACATTCGACAAAAGAAGGGAGCAGTAAAAACTAATTGTGGGATTGTAAGACAAGAGGAGGTGTACTTTACTTTACCTACGATGCGTGATGAAGAGTGGCATTCTTTCCCTTTGAGGGTAGGTGTACCCTGGAATATGTTAAAAAAGTCAGTCTATAGACAAGACTTTAATTCAATCGCTTTGATCCAAGCGCTTGGTCGCTGCATCTGGATTGAATTGACATTGAACTGTTTTAAATGCATTTGAACTGCCCAGGTCTATATTTAGATTGATGTTCACATTCACACTGTTCCCCGATCAAAGTGGCATCATCTGGAACGTATTCAAGTTTAAGGACTTGGTGAAGTGAGTTTTATGGTGATTAGCTTTTTGTCGGCGATGAAAGAACAATTATTTTCTTTCTACTCGAGGGGTGTTTGATACTTTGTAAGGGATAAACTCGAAGTATGGTGTTTTTCACCCTTCTACCGCCTCTTACCCATTCTTTTGGGATTCTCTTTGAAAACAATGAGATATTTGCAGTTTGGTATGTTAAATCGATCTGATTGTAACGACACCTTGTTTAAAAAGCGTAATTGAATTTTATTGTCGTGCTCCCAGGCACTTGATTAATTGCTATGAAATAAAAAAAAAAAAAAATATTTTGGAGATGCGGGGCATCGATCCCCGTACCTCTCACATGCTAAGCGAGCGCTCTACCATCTGAGCTACATCCCCGTTGAAAAATTCGGGTCTTTTATGCTTATCAAACCAATCTGGCTACATTTACATTAACTATGCAGATATGAAATTTACTATGCTTGTGTTGTGGGATCGAGTCCGTTTTTAGCTTCAGGCTTATTAAGGTTTCATGTTTTTTCCAACTTATAGTGAATAGTAATCTCACTCATGATGAAAGCATTGCATACGAAATGAGCATTTGGGGAAAATAAAAGAAATGTGTTTTACTATTGCTAATTCCATAAACCTCCTTTTTACTTGCGATTATAGATACTAGGTAGGTATAAGGCAAGTCTTGCAATCGTGCAGAAAAAAAATTTTGAGATAACAACTAAATATGACATTACGATGATAGAGAATACGAAAAAAGTAGGTCCTACAATTCTGTCTGTCTGTCCGGCTGTATGTCCGTATATGGATCTACAGCCTGAACCGCTTGAACAATTTTATTCAAAATTTGCAGTTAGGGTCTGTTTGGCATCCTACAGAGGGATTTTTGGAATAGGGTCTCTAGGTCTTGAAATAATGGTACCTGCCATACAACCGATATGATAATATTTTTTTTTCTCGAAAACGGCTCCAACGATTTCGATAAAATTTTGTGTGAGGGATTAATTTTGGATTTGCTTTCTTATCATGTAAAAAAAATTTTTTTAAAAAGGCTAAAAACGGTACCTCCCATAGTACCGTTTTTTTCAAAACCGACTTTCTCGTTAATGGCTTACACGATCTTGGCGAAATTTTGGATTTGAGAAGTAGTAAGCTGTGAAAGAAAGACTGCATATCAATATTTAAAAAAATTTAGTTTTGGAAATTTTTATAAATTTTTTTAAAAAATTTTGATTTTTGGAAATAACTTCGAAACTATAACTTTCATTTTTTGTCAAAATAACTCTTATTGAGATCTAAAACTTTGCATACTCGACTTTAAAAAAACAGTTTTTAAAAAAAAAGTGAAAAATAAAAAACCGTTTTTTGGAAAAACTGCTCCAACGATTTTGATTAAATTTTCATCATTCATATGTATTAGCGATTGGAAAAGAATGGCGTTTTTTGATTTTTGCTTGAAACCTTTGGAATATTTAATTTGATTTTTTCATTATTTTGCGTGATTTAATGCAATTTTAATAATTAATGTGTAGTTGTCAACCCTGTACCACAAAATATATTATGAAGAGCTAATACCAAAACCTTTAACTCAGCCTTTAGATTTTGATATTGAATTTAGAACACAATCGCAAGTTCGTGCGACCCAGTCGTGCCCATTTTTTAATTTATGAATACCTTTGTAATGTTATAAAGCACAGTTGCTAACATTTAGAAAAATAGGAGAAGATTCAATAGGAGACACCTATGCACATTGCTTTTGCATTTATGTGAATCGTAATTCGTAATGCAGGGGAAAACTCTGGTCTTGTCTGGCAGAGCATTCCACATTCTGGTTGTGCGACTAACAAATGAATCTTTATACTTTACTGTAGGATCGTTGGAAGTTGTGCTCAAGGTAAAACTGATGAGCTTTCTTAGCGAGGCGGGTATTGCGTATAAATTGTTCCAGAGTAGGAATTCTACAATTGAACTGTCACTTATCAATCATAACGCTCCATTTTATACCCTATCAAGTAGGCGCAAGGATGTTTGGGCAGCACGTGACCAAATATGGAAGTTATACTCTTGTTTTGGGCTGATATTTGTAAAATGTATAGTCAGATCCCCAAGAGGTGAAAAATATCCTTTAGTTTAACGGCCGACGATCGCATTGAGGCTTGAAACCTTGAAAGCATTGAATTCAACTCGGGCTTTCCCATGTAACATATGCTGTCGAGGTCAGATTTCAATGAGCTTATTATACGTAACCTCAGTTGTGTCCGAGTTGTCAACAGCGAATGACCTATTACAGCTTACCTATCAAGTTTTTCTTTTTTCCTTTTCTTCTTATTTGACAAGATAGATAAACGTGCGCGATCTCCTATTACTGAGGACAACCTCTTGTCCTCGGGAAAGAAGCACCGAACTTCAATTTTTTCAAATGTGAACAATACCAATAATAATATGAGCAATTTCAAGTCTCCTGGATACTGGAGCCCATTACAGTGTGTGGCAGATGCTGGCAATGAAAGTGATGATATGGAGGATGATCAATCCCCATTAAAACAATCCACTCCGAAAACTAAAGTGCCCCCAATAAAATTATTGCAAAAGTCATGTGACTACGTGCATACTATAATGAAAGCCCTTAATGTCACTGACTATTGTGTAAAAATTATCTCCATCGGGATTAAAATTATGTGCGAATCCATTGATTCTTACAACAAAGTGCTAGATAAACTAAAATTAGACAATTGTCAGTACTTCTCTCATGATCTAAAAAGTGATAAGGCTTTTAAGGTTATACTGTATGGCCTGAGCTCATTTGATACCGCTGTGTTAAAAACAGAATTGATAAGAATCGGTCTAAAATGCATAGACATTAAAAGTGTCACTAAAAACTATGAACATTACTCAGAAACTTTTTATGTTTGCTTCCTTGAAACTGGTTCTATTAAAATGACTGATCTTAAAAAGAATTTTCGATCAGTCTTTCACACACAAATAAATTGGAACTACCAACGTAGCCATAAAAACAAAATAACACAGTGTCGAAACTGCCAAATGTTTGGGCACGGCGAAAAGAATTGTCACGTCAAAACATATTGTTCGTTCTGTGCCGGCTCACACAAAACTGAAGAATGTGTCAACCAAGACAAGTTTAAATGTGCAAACTGCAACGAGAATCACAAATCAACCGATTCAATCTGTCAATGCAGAAATAAATATTTGGAAATTAGAACGAAGGTTGCGAGTAAAACAAGGCGTTATCTCCAACCAAATCTTACTAATCCAAACATTAATGTTACATCTCATCTCTCAATGACCGATTTCCCTCCCTTGCCTACACGTCCATTAAGCAAAGAGAGAAATTACAATACTCGCGCGCCCAATTCATGGGTACATACCCAGCGCTTACCACCGTCATCATCTCCAGCAGTAGCAGCAGCACCAACAGCAGTAGCAGCGGCAGAACCTTCTCACACACACCAACACTTCAGTGCACCAACAAACAATCCAAATATAATCAACAATGGTGAGTTATTCACCATGGAAGAACTTAATTCGCTCGTGATGGAAATGATTACGAAGCTAAGTACATGTAAAACAAAAAATGAACAATTTTATGCTATCGCTCAGTTAGCTACTAAATTTTTATATCAAAATGTCATATAATTATAAGCTACCAAATATAATTACATGGAATGCCAGAGGTGTCCGAGGTAAACTTACAGAGCTTTTAAATTTTTTAAATGTAAACGAAATACATATTGCGTTAATTACAGAGACGTGGTTAGACTCTAATATTAAAATTTCAACTCCCGGATTCTATTGCTATCGAGTTGATAGAATAGGCGAAAGAGGTGGGGGAGTTGCAATATTGGTAGACAAATCAATTCAACATTCTGTTTTATTGCCTGTTCGTACATTTTGTATAGAAAACATTGGAATTGAACTTAAATTAGATAACGATAGAACAATAGACATAGTTTGTGCATACTTTCGTGGTGGCTCTTCCTCCATACTAAAGAGACAGTATCTAAAAGCTGATTTAAGAAAGATTTTGATCAAAAACAAAAACTATATTGTTGGCGGTGATTTGAACTGCAAACACAGAGACTGGGGATGTAACAGAGCTAATTCTTGGGGAAACATTTTATCTGATCTCACAAATATATTCCCATTTTCCATTCTGTTTCCACCTGGTCCTACTTATATACCTGCTGGTTCCAGAGGAAGTCCTTCTGTGTTAGATCTGTTTGTTACTAACATTGCAAGCAATGTATCCCAGCCAATAGTGTTCGACGAGCTTCCTTCTGATCATAATCCCGTGTTGTTACAAATTCTTCATTCTTCGCAAATAAATGAAGAATACTATTTTGATTTTAAAAATGCCAATTGGTCAATTTTCAAATCAGATCTAAAATATAAACTTAGAAATATGCCCACGGAAATAGAAAATATCACCACGAAAGAAGATGTTGATTTACTTGTCTCCGATTTCTCTGCCAAAGTTTTAAGCTCGGTAGATTCTTCGGTACCGAAGGTGCTCCAAAAGCACCACATTAGTAAAGTTCCTAATTATATTCTTGAATATATTCGTGTCAGAAATAATATCAAAAGGCAATGGCAACGATATCGTTTACCAGTACATAGCCACCAATTGAAATATTTCAATAAACTTATTTCTACGGAAATTCAAAAAATTCGAAACTATCGATGGAATCAAAAACTTAGCCTGCTAGAGAAAAATGACAAACCTTTCTGGAACATTGCAAAAATTTTAAAAAATAAAAACAGATTTATTCCTGCCCTTAAAAGTTCCAATGAAGTGCTTTACATGGACAGCGAGAAAGCTAATGCGTTTGCAATGGAATTTAGAAAAAACCACGAAGTGTCCCAACAGCTAAGTGATTTAGATACTACTAGTTTGGTAGATGCTGCCGCCATCAGAATCTTATCTACTACAACCCAAACACCTCAAGATGAGTACGTTTCAAATGATGACATCTCAGACATAATTAATGATTTACGGGTAAAGAAAACCGATGGTCTTGATAAGATAAAAAATTTATATCTCAAAAATCTACCCAAATTAGGAACAAAGTATCTTACATTTATTATCAACGCTTGTTTAAAGATTCAATACTTTCCAGAGATCTGGAAAATGGCAAAGGTAATCCCAATATTGAAAGCTGGTAAAGATAGGGAAATTCCTGGTAGTTATAGGCCGATTAGTCTTCTCAGTAGTCTAAGCAAGGTTTACGAAAGAGTCCTAAAGGGAAAACTAATTTCGTTGATTGCAGAAAAACATATTTTTCCTGACCAACAATTTGGATTTAGGAGTGGCCACAGTACTTCACATCAAGTTCTCAGGATCTGTAACCTAATCAAAGCAAATCGTACTGAAGGTAAATCCACGGGTATGGTCCTCTTGGATATCGAAAAAGCTTTCGATTCTGTTTGGTATAATGCGCTAATTTACAAAATGGAAACATTTGAAATGCCTATTTTTCTTTTAAAAATAGTTCAAAGTTTCCTTTCAGGAAGACGTTTCCAAGTATGTGTTAATAAATGTGAATCCATCATAGTTAACGCACAGTATGGTGTCCCTCAAGGTTCAGTCCTTGGTCCTGTTTTATATAATGTCTATACGTCCGATTTTCCACAACTTCCGTATTGTGAATCAGGGATCTATGCAGATGACACATGCATACTCTCCTCGCATGAGTTTGGTCTAAATATAGAGACCAATCTTCAAAATGCACTTGAAATTTTAATGAGATATTACCACAAATGGAAAATTAAAGTAAATGCTGGGAAGATAAAATCAATCTTTTTCACTAGAAAAAGAAAGCGATTGTATCTGCCGAGTAACGAGCTGGAAGCAAATGGAGCGTCTATAAAATGGGAGTCAAATGTGCAATACTTGGGAATGAACCTTGACAAGCGGCTTATCTTTAAAGAGCACATTAATAAAACATTAAAAAAAGTCAATATCGCAATAAAATGGCTATATCCGCTTATAAATAGAAAATCTCTTTTAAGCATGGAAAACAAAATTATTATACACAAGGTTGTGTTCCAAGCGATTTTGTTATATGGATGTCAGGTATGGGGAAGATGTGCAATTTGCCATATTAAAAAACTCCAAGTATGCCAAAATAAAATATTAAAAATGATGCTTAATTTACCCTGGCATCATTCCACTAATGATATTCATAGTCAAGCAGGTGTTGAATTGATTTGCAGAAGAATTCAAAAATTAACTGATAACTTTTTAATGAACTGTGATATTTCTGACAACCCTTTGGTAGTACAATTAGCACAACAATAGTTAATTATTGTATTTTTTTTTTTTTTTTTTTCTTTTCGTACATTAAGTTCTATTTCCGATGTATATATTTATTTATTTATTTATTTATTTATTAACTTATTTATTTATTTATTTATTAATTTATATACCTATTTATTTATTCTATTTTATTTATTTATATACTAACTTATTTATTTACTTATTTAGTTATTGTTGAATTAATTTATTTATTTATTTATGTATTAGTTTACCCATTTGTTATTTATTTACCTAATTGTTAACTAGTCAGTTAATTTTGTTTATTCATTTATTTATCTCTCTTATTTGTTGAATAGTTAATTGATTCTACTTGTTTTGTTTACTTTTAATATATATCTATTTATTATTTACTTGATATTAAACTTACTTGCAAACTTTGTCAACACTGTCATTTTAATATAACTTTTTATACAGCTACAAGCTACATACATGTTTAAGATATTCAATCTGAACTTATTTATTATGCTTAAATGAAGGTTTTTGTCATATTTTCCTTCGAGACGTAGATTTTCCTTTTAATTTTAAAATTATAATGCTGTAAAAATAACTTATTCAGTAGAAAGATATAATATAATTATCAAATCTCTGTGTAAACTGAGCGGTAGCAACCTAATACTATTTGAAGAAAGAAATAAAATATCTATTATACGTAACCGTTCCAGTTCCACATCCGAAGAGCAGCGAATTTGAAAACGAATATAAAAAGCTGACGGTTGAGTCGTCAGCGAAACAGCAGGATTAGAAGTATCCGACCAAAGATCGTTTATGAAAATAAGGAAGAGATTCGGAGGCAAAACGGAGCCCTGCGGTACACCAGCATTTATAAAGAGAATATCAAACTCGAAGCCATCCAATACAACCTGTATTGAGCTGTCTGATAGGTAGTTTCTAAAAATTGATGCTAAACTCTATCAAATACTTTAGAAATATCAAGCGCAATAATCTTACTTTCTCCAAAACAGTGTAAGGATTGGTTCCACTTTTCGGTGAGATATGCCATCAGGTGGACCTTTTGACAAGAAAGCCGTACTGTCGGTCACTAAAAAGCTTTGTATATCTTATCTTACTAATATTATAAAGAGGAAAGGTTTGATTGTTTGATTGTTTGTCTCGAATAGGCTCCGAAACTACTGCACCGATTTGAAAAATTCTTTCACCGTTGGAAAGCTACACTATCCCTGAGTGACATAGGCTATATTCAGTTTTCAAAAAAAAAAAAATAGAGTTCCTTACCAAAACTCCGATAGCTAACAATCTTTCTAATATTATAAAGAGGAAAGGTTTAATTGTTTGATTGTTTGTTTTATCTCGAATAGGCTCCGAAACTGCTGCACCGATTTGAGCACGGAGTTACGGGAGGTGGGTTAAGATAACGAAATAATCATGTCGGCTCCCTACTGAATGGTCGTGTAAGGAATTTAAAAAAAAATTTCGCTTGATAATATTTTGTCGCAAAAAAATGACCTCCACGTCTAAACTTTGTTGTGGGAAGAAAATTTGAACAACATTTAAAATTGGAAGTCTGACAACCCTAAGCCTTTAGGAGAGCAATTTAAATACATTTTTAAAGAGTACTACTTCTATAGGGTGTTTTTTTCAGAGGTATAGAACTTTGAAATGGAATAAAACAAAGATGATTTTTTTTATTGATATGAAAATTACTTTATTCGGAAGACAATCTTCTGGCATTATAATTTAAATATGATTTCTGGCATATGACCTCCACGGCTGGCTCGGACGTAGTCTAATCTGGAGGTCCAATTTTCGATTACTTTTTAAAACTTAAGTACAGACCAATTATTCCACCTAGCCCATAAAGCGCATCATACAGTCAGTTTTTCTAGATGTAACGGTGTCTCAACATACACTTGAGGATTATAATGTGAGTGAGTGAGCTTCATCATTCATGTTGAAATGCCAAACCAAACTAAACATAAATCACTTGACAGCTGACAAAATGGCCGCCAATTAAAAAAGTGTTGCCAACTTAAAGTTCTATACCTCTAAAAAAACACCCTTTAGGGTCATTCCACGCTCCACGGTAACACCCGAAACGAACACTTTTCCACTCATAAAATTGTTAATCCTTATGCTGATATTTTTGCGTTTTAAATTAAAAAAATTAAATTTTTTCTATGTAATTAGTTGCTTTATCTCAATTGAAAGATTTGAAGATTTCAGCAAAAGGATAAACAATTTTATGATTGACAATTTTATGAGTCGAAAAGTGTTCATTTCGGGTGTTACCTTGGAACCTTTACATGAAATTAAGTCTAAAATTCGGTCTCTACCATCAGTATTGACAGAGAAATCGAATTTAACACAGGTCAGGAAACACCAAAGTTAGCCTTATTTTTAAATTGTCAAAGAGTGATGTCAAAGTTGAGAAACGGACTTTACTGTGCTACAATTTTTTTCTTAGAATATGACCAAGAATCATTCCAGAAAGTATGTTACACGAATTACGGGACACCCTGTATATAAAAACAGCTAGCCCGGGCGGGTGAACTATATTTTAAAATAAAACATTACTTTTAAGAAATACGCCTGTTTTTATAGTTCAAAGAAATTAAAGATTGAACAGTCACTAAGAAAGTGTTTTTTTAGTTATCACCTCACATCAAAAATAAGCAAATAACAAAGTGTGAAATAAATAAGATTCTGTGTTAAGATTTCATTCTACCCTGCCCTTCGTCTTACTTACACTACATTCCGCAATAACCGGCAATTTCCTATCACACTTTTCAAAATACTTTTTCAAATAAACAGTGAGTATGCCTAAATAAGAAGATTACGGCTTTTAAAACATGTGCCAACATCAAGGACCACCAAAATACGTCGCATTAGATAGTCTTCAATAGAAACTTACAATTCAAATGGAGTATACTTCGCAATCTCGAGCTATAGAGTCTATTACTAAACGTTCAAAATATTTTGCCAATCAAATTAAAAGAAATTCACAAGCTCGCGTATCGGTGTCTACTACCAAGCGTTTTCAGCGACGTTAGTATCAAAATGCCAGAACATCACGAGCTTGCTTTTCGGAGTCTAACACCGAATGCTTTCAGCGAGTTGAACGTCAATAAGCCAGAACCTCACAAGCCCGCGTTTTAAAGCCTAGCACCGCTAAACAGATTTCCTGAATTATTTCAACATTAGAATGTTTCTTATTAAAATATTGAGAGCAGAGACTATGACTATACACTAGGTCGAAGTAGGACCCGAGCTACGCCGGGCGGGTCTGCTAGTTAAAGATATTTCACAAATTGACGATTTATCAATGTTTCCATGATCTTGCAAAGAAGGGACGTTAGTGGAATTGGACAGTAATTGGAAGGGGAGGAAGATTCGTCTTTTAAGGGACCGGCTAGAAAAATGCAGTTTTCCATCTGCTCAGAGCCCAAAAGAAAAGGACAGATAGAAAAGCGTACGCAGAACAGCAGCAGGGATACCATCTGGACCAGCGTTTCTATGTGCATTGAGATCTTTGAGGACTCTTACAACTAAGTGAGTTCAAAAAATATCTGCTTCAGTGAAGACAATGTGCTGTTAGGAAGTGTCGAATTGACAGCAAATTGGCTATGTCGATGGAGTTGAAATATGGAGAGTCATTGAAAACCAGCACTGCGATCGATGAAGTGATCAAGTTCTTAATGTTCTCAACAAAAGATCCTTTTTTAAACAACAGTATTTTTTGCCTTACCTTCTGGTCATGTGCATATCGAGGAATTGGCAAGTGCTCCGATAGTGTGAATTCATTGCCATGGAAAAGCGATTTCTCGATTACGGTTCGGAACTGGTAGAACATTTAAGGTCTCTTCCATTCCACTAAAAGGTATAGTTGTCAAAAATGCTGGTGAACGCTGAATGAAAGCGCAAGACAAACGACCTGCAAATTCAGTCCACAGACACTGGTCGGAGATCGGAGGTCAAAACTATCGAGGGTTCAACCAGAACGTGTGTGAATGAAACCGCTTCTGCTACTTCGTCTTTTCCATGTACACTGAATGGAGGGGCGAAAATCTTACGAAGACAACACTAAAGCTTACATTCAGCACTCTATAGACTACTACTGCACTCCTATGTACATACATATGTATATCAGTCTTTCACTCTTGAGTACAAAATCACACATTTGTAGCAATTCAGAAGCCATGTGTCTGAAAAGGTCTTGCTTAAGGCTTTGGACGCCTGCGTGATTATAACATAATCAATGAGAAACGGTCTTATTTAACCCGGAATTGTCTTTATCCTATGGAGTTCCCTTCCAGCAATTTAACTTGACCAATTTCGCTGTCAAGACTTGATTGTGGCGACTGTGGATCACAAAATCGAACGGTGAGGGGAAAACTTTCATCATTGCGTCAGTTTATTCCCCTTGAAATTCCATTGCGCTCCCTCCTACTAGACAGGCTGCGGAGCTTATGGAGTTCTGTGAAGCTTAAAGCTAGGCTTATTATGTAACTGGGCTTGGAACAGCATCAAATGCTTCATCCTGTCCCCTGATTAAGACATTAACAGGGGGTAACTGACTTATCATTATCGAACAGATATGCCAAGGGGATTACTAACGGACAGATGCATTCAACTCCGTGCTAAAAATATGGTCTCTACCCGAAATGAATCTCAAAAACGATCAACTGGACACTTTTCAATGATGAGCTCGGTAATTCGGTCAAATCTCTACCCAAACTCTCAAAAAATCAGAAAGTAGAGGATGCAGCTGTTAGCGTAGATTACGTACATGCAAGAATTCTTAACAGGCATGTCCAGCTAGGCCAATGCCTAGTAGACCTACGGTTATGTGTTGGAACCCTGCACTAAAGATACTTCGCAGGGAAACCAGAAGTCTTCTGAATAGGTTTCTTAAGACCAAATAAGAAACTGACTGATGGAACAAATGGTTAATTCGAAGATCAAAGAATGCCTCTTACTAAGATTTCTGTGCCAGCATTCAAACATTCATTGGAACTAACCAACTTACCAAAGCCCTTAAAATGCTTAAAAGGAGCTACCAGACTAGAAACACTTGGAAAATCAGACGCTTCCTATACCAAGTCATAGACAGCTAGTCGATAGTTATTACTGACATAGCCATGGTATCATATCAAAGTGCCAAGTCATCTGGCACTGATGGTGTTCATCCAGCTGTGCTGCAATAAAGTGTAGACTGTAGACCTTTTGCTAAATACTTTGAAAAATATTTTCATTGGCAGTTTAACTAAAGCGTACATTCCAAACCTTTGGCAAAGTGCTAGTCATTTTAACACCAAAAATTGGTAATCGAGACTGTTCAGGTTCACTCTCCAAGAGCTTCTTTCCGTGGCTTCACGGCACAGCTTCAGACGAATTGGCCAATGAACTTGTGAGGCAAAGATCTCAGACAGTTTTCTCAGGACCTGAACTAGAGCTTGGTCCACTGTGAGGGCTTTAATCAGTGAGGACTTGGATCTGTCAAGAGTACAGCTACTGCAGAAGGCATACCTTCATTGGATGGTAGACCAGACGTATGCTTCCCAACGCCAATGATGAAAACTACAAAAACTTTGCTATCACGTAACAGAAAAGACTGAAAAAAACCCTGTGGCCAGGGCATTTCTTTTTCGCCAAGAATTTGAACGTGTAAAGCTACATGCAGACGGCTTATAAAAAGCAGCACATATGTGCGGTTCTGACGTCACATAAAAAGTTGTAAATTTAACGCAAATGCTATACGTAAAACAGTGTACCCAAACTCGCATATAAGGGTGTTCAGAAGATGTGCAGAATCTGTCCCAAAAGCCGCACATTAGTTTGCGTTGATTTGCTCGCACATCAAGTGTACGCAAATGAGTACGCAAATTTTGCGGTCAATGTGCGACGTGTTCACACGATCTGCGGAAAAATCCGCACATCAACCATTTGCATTCATATGCAAGTTTGCGTTAATTAAATCGATTGTTTGACTTTTGTGTTTTTCTCATTTCTTGTCATTGATGACTATTTTAAATTAAAAATGTTGAAAAGAAAGTGAGCTGCTATTGCTGTTTTGGCATTGCATATGACTGAAAAAGATGAAGATCAAAAAAGTCGCAAGGAATCGGGTGTTGAGCAGTTACGGATGCGTAGTGTGTGGACAAAGGACTGCCTTCTGCATCCCCAGACGGAAGGTTTCTGCGCGAAATTGTTATTGGAACTACCACAGTTTTGTTTGAATGTCAGCCGATCGATTTGATCATTTACTTAGGTTAGTAAAGCCTAGGATCGAAAAAGCTACCACCAACGACCGAACAAGCATATTGAATGGCAATATGCTCACATTTAAACAAAATTTTATATTTATGATTTACGATCAAATTCAATTAGTTTATAACTTGCATTAGAATTGAAAAAAAAGTCAAAAATTGAGACATTCTAATATTTAAGTACATTTTGTAAAAACGAACAAAAACATAGAAACAGCCAAAATTTGGCCGTGGAGGTCATAAAATGGGATGAGATTACACTTCAATCAGCTCCTCCTCCAATTCTTCGGTCGAACTACAAGCTTTGCAGTCTGTTGAAGTTTCAATCAAGGCACTCGGTCTTTCCTCCTCATCATTATCGACGATGATCGGTTCCAAAGCGTTAACATCGACTTCCTCTTCAGTATCCTCAAGAAAACGAACCAATTGAACCGATGATGAACGTGAATCATCCTCTAAGAATTCTAATAAATAGCGATTCATGCCGTTTCGTAAGTGGTGAGCTTGGTCTTCAGAAAGATGTCTTAAATGGCACAATAAATAATCTCAGAAGGTTGAGTTCTTGTCGCTTGATTGCAAAGCGGAGACTGAATTTAAAATGTCGAGCGGTTGTGGACCATGATGCATGATGGCGACGTTGATGTGGAAGGCAATTTACGTTTGCGCTGCTGGCCGACTATAGGTTCTGACAATGGTAAATCGTCTGAAACAACGTCATTAACGAGGGCAGCAAAGTCCTGTAAAATAAAAGAAAATTGTTTATTTAAAAAGAAAAATCAGCATTTCAGAAAAATTGCCATGTTCCATTGAAGAAACAGATGAAGTGGATCTTTTTACATCGTTGGCCTCCAAAAACATCATTTGAGAAAAAAACTGCCAATACACGGAGGATGGTTCTGATGTGCTCTGCACTTTCCGAGCTTGTACTTCGCCGAACTTATATCTCGCTTCTCCACCACAGTAATTAAGGCTTTAATTTCATTTTGCGTCCAATTGTGGCTGTACTATTCGAATACCGCATTCTGATTTCCTTGTGCGGCGTAATTAATTTTGCTGTGGGCTCTCGAAATCGAAATGTAATTCGTGTTCGCTCGTATTTTTTTCTTTCTGCAATTAAATATTGATCACAACTATACTTCACAATCACTACTGATTTGCGTAAAATATGCACATTTGCGTTGTCCAATTTTCGTGTCAACGCATATGACTAGGACGATCGCACATGCACGCAAACTGTCACAAGAAATATGCGAGGGTGTTCATACGATTTGCGAAGAAGCCGCACATTTATGTGCGGTCTCGTCGTCGCACATCATCCGCAAACCATTTGCGTGCATGTGCGGACTGTACCAAAAGGGAGTTCAGACGATATGCGTCAATACTCGCAAATTATGACGTAAAAATGACGTCAGAACCGCAAACATGTGCGGTTTTTATATGCCGTATGCACGTAGCTTAAGGCCTAAATGTTCCCAAACTCTGTGAATCATATGGTAAGGATGATGACACAGCGCAACATTTCTCGAATTAGGTTGCATCGCACACATGGCGAGAGCTGGTTAATTAGGCTCCTGATGATAGCAGCGTAGTGTCGTTTGGCTTTTTTACGAACATCTGGAAAGCTGCAAAAGAAAATGGTTGCTATCTACCTGTACAATGGAGCGGTATTTAGGTCTGAGTGCTCTACCTAGTATTTTACTTATTTCGGTCGATCAAGTAACAAAACTCTTAACTGACTATATTAAAATAATTGAATTCAAAGTACATACATAATAAAGTTATGATTCTAACTAGTTATGATTTTTTCAGACAATTTTGTATTTCTTTCTTCTTTATTATTAAACCTACTTTTGCCATCAAAGAAATCGAGCCTTTTGAATTCGACATATCGATGAAATTTCATACACATTCGCTGTTTGCAGTCAAAAAGTTCCCTCAAACGAAAACAAAAACCATGAACATCAATTTCGGTACCCCAAACAATTCACCATGAACTTCATTACAAGGCCGTCAGTATCAGATGAACTTGCCCATCCAAACCTACCCCAACATTGTTTGTGAGTCAACTTTCCAAACTTAATTGGAGGAAGCTTATCTATTTCTGTCGTCACGTTCCAAATTTATTCATAATTTCTTTTAAAGCTCGCCCTCGCATAAAGCTCAATTGTCTAGAGCTTTCCCAAGTTTGTATTAAATCTTATGCATAGTACCGCTATGAGGCTCAATGGTCTAGGGGTATGATTCTCGCTTTGGGTGCGAGAGGTCCCGGGTTCAAATCCCGGTTGAGCCCGATTACATTTTTGCTTTTTAAGACAATTTTTTCCCCCTTTTCAATTTGATAACAGCAAACAAAACAATACGACGCCGCGTCTTTCTTTCATCGAGTCTATTAATATTCCCATCAATGTCAAAGCATTTGCAATCACTTAATTAATCCATCAATCACATACGCGATGCAGAAAAACAACGCAACATGAGTCGCATAGAATTTCTTTGCCAAGAAGACGTAATCTACATATGTACGCATACCTACGCTCTGCGAACTTGAAGCATAGTCTAGCCGAGTAATTAGCAATCGAGCGCCGTCATCATCGGCACCATGCCGTTTGGTCTCAACAAAGGTCACTGCCTAGACAAAGTCTTTCATTTCTCTAGTCAGCCAGCAAAAAGCTGTCACAATCTATTAACATCTTTTTCTATCAACGCAGCGCCCCTCATTCATCAATTGACTCTGCACGCGCGTCCCAATTCAAGTGAAGATGGACACAATACTGACCACAAGCTATGTGTGGACGTAGGCAGGACACAAATCAAAAGACTTTAATTAATTACGACCGTGAGACTGTATAGAGGTCCTCTTTTTTTGTGAATCAGCGAATCAGGCAGAGTAGTAGATACACTGGTCATGCATTTACTCAAATATTCGTTCTTCCGCATACCAGAAATCTTTGGCATTATAAAGTAT
This sequence comes from Melanostoma scalare, assembly GCA_949752695.1. Taxonomy (NCBI): domain Eukaryota; kingdom Metazoa; phylum Arthropoda; class Insecta; order Diptera; family Syrphidae; genus Melanostoma; species Melanostoma scalare. The sequence continues at coordinate 150,642,660 of OX456986.1, forward strand.
ACTCGTATAGTCGCCCTTCCTTAGACTCGCCTAAAACTAATAACTCGCGGTTATTGTGGGATTCGTGGTGAAATCCGAAACCAATGCAGGAGCAGACGCAATAGACACCACATACCAGCCTATAGTCCATGTCTAATTCTAATTGAGTCGGTGGTGTTCTTCATTCATTATGTAGAACGAGCGAGCACCCTGTGATCTGATGTGAGGGCGTACATGGAACTGTGGGTGCTCTGCTTTCCATATGCAGCTCGCGTCTCGTCTAATTTGAGACCATTTAATCGGTATTGAATGCGACGTTGGATTAATTTATTAGGACGTCCGTGTGTATGCCAAATGAGAACACAAATCTCATCGCCTGTGAGGCGTGGCGGCGCGGCCGACGCGACGCGGCGTTGGCACTCACTGGTGGCAGGATTTTTGAATGTGGTACAAACGTGTTGTCATGTAATTTGTAAGGAAAAACGGGAGAGTGCCCTGATTCTTAGATTTTGTTTTTAATTTTTTTTTTTTCCGCCCGATCCTCATGGTGTTCCCCTAATGAGAATCTAAAATGTTTTGTGTTTGCTCGTTAAACTGCATGTTCGTTTAATTGTTTGGGGTGGGGAGTCTTCTATATATGCATCACGGATGGATTCTGGGCACTCAAAGGACTCGCAGATGATGACGACTAAGGAAGCCAGTTGCACAATGATAACATGAAATTCATTTGTCGTGGTGGTGACATTTTGTGACATTTTGGGGACTTTATTTCGAACAAGTGTTGCAATTTGTGTTCTTGTGAGTTTGTGGGGGAAGAGATTTTATTGATTTGGAGTGGTTTTAAGTAATTGGTTTCAAGTATAGGGGGTGAGCCAGAAAATGTTTCTCGTTGAGGAAGAGCAATTGTAAGGACGTGGGATAAATTGTTTTAATTCAGGGCTCTATAGCACTGCATAAATCTCAGGAAGGAACTGTGTGATAATTGCGAATTTCAGACTTTGAGTACGTAACATGTGTATACATGAATTTTGCAACATGTCCTTACTTTGAGTTGTAGCCAAACAAAGTTTGGTAAGAATCTTCGTTAAGTTGTCGAAAATAAGGGAATTTGTAGACGAACTTGTCGAGACAGTATGCGTTCGGGTTCATTTATATCAGGCGGTAAAGGTAATAGCAGCATGTCAATAACGATTGCATACTCGGTAACCTAGAGTGAAGTACTTTATTTCCATATTCAATATTTTGCTCATCAAGTATGGATAAATAGAGTGGCGCAGCAGTGGGAGGAGCCTCGGGGCCTAGCGCATTTCTCACAACCATTACCTTGTGATGGAATGGAGGTGACCTACAATTCTCTGCCGATTACGAAAAAAAGCGCTTTTCATAGCAATGAATTTACTCTCGGAGGACTTGCCAATCGCTCGTTTAAAAGCGATAGCCGTGCAAAAACATTTTTGGCTTCTGTTGGGACATGAGCCACGAACCTCCCCGTTAACAGGCAGACGTGCTAACCACCACGCCGCGGTCATTAAGTATAATATGAGGAATGTCTGAGTGATTGCACTGATTACGAGTTTTTGTTGGGTTGAGGTGAAGTTTTCACAGCTACCTTATCCTGAATATTATCCAAGTCTTCACTTAAATGGTTAACACAGCTAAGCAACGTTAACTGATCACAAAAATTATATATCATGACATCGTGTGCTTTCAGCATATGAACGGAAGAAGTCAATAACAAATAACTAAAAAAACAGTGGTCCAAGAACGGAATCCTGTGGAACTCTATTGATGGTAAAGGGATTTAATTTTTTTTTTTTTTGCATCTCAGAGACTTAAGTAGTACTGAACTTAGAGCAAGCCCATTTGTACACACTTATCTACGCTCTTCATCATTAATGCAAGTGTTAGTGGTTAGTAAATACCGCCAACACAAGCACAAAGGGAACGTAAACGAGGAAAAATAAAAAAAAACATAACAACATTTACAAAGTAAAACTTAAATTATATTAAAATTAACATTAATAGAACAAACTAAACTAGTGAAACAATACTAAACAAGGTTTATAAATAAAAAATTAAATTAAACTACTGTTATAAAAAACTACTAAACATGAATCATGCTGATAGTAAACTGGTTCTTAATATTAATTTTAAACTATTTTTACTGATGTTAAAATTGGCAATAAAAGGATTGGAGTTTAATAACCTACTCATGAGAGCTAATGGCTCATGCATGCCATAGTTAGTTCGGTGGTGGGAGCGATGTATAAACTCTAAATTACGTAGTTGGTGAGTTCCTCCGCTATAGTTGAATCCTACGTGGGAGAGCAAGTCATCAATTATACCGGTTATTAATTGATGAAAAACACTAAATCATTGTTGATTCTTCTCTGTGAGAGGGTTTGAAGATTTAATAAGCGAATACGGTTTTCATAGGGAGGGAGATTGAAAGGAACTTCCCAAGGAAGACCTTTGAGAGCGAAGCGTATGAATCTGTGCTGTATTGCTTCGATTCGAGATTTATGAATATCATAAAATGGTGACCACACCTGAGAAGCATACTCTAGATGGGGACGAACATAACAGTTGTATAAAGAGAGGGTAACATAAGGGTCGTTAAATTCCTTAGCCCATCGCTTAATGAAGCCAAGCATTGAATTTGCTTTTTTAATAATGAGGTTGATGTGTTCATTAAATTCGAGGTTGGTACTAAAAAGAACACCGAGGTCCCGGAATCTAGAAACTTGTGATAAAGATTGTGGCGATACTGAATATTCTCCAATGCTAGGAGATTTTTTACGGGAAAAGGTCATACTTTGGCACTTGGAAGTATTTAAAATTAGTCCGTTCATTGAACACCATACAACAAAACTGTCGATATCTTTTTGTAAGAAGTCGCGATCTGAAACATTTTCGATGATTTTAAAAATTTTCATATCATCAGCAAAGATTAAAATGTCGCTATAGGAGATGCAAGAAATTACATCATTTATTGCAATAATGAAAAGCAAGGGGCCGAGATGACTACCTTGTGGCACGCCAGACATAGCATTGAAAGGTTTTGACAAAACGTTACGAAATTTGACTTCATAAGACCTATTTTTTAAGTAGGAACTTATCCAAGCAATAAATATTGTGGGAAATCCAAAAGCTTTTAGTTTATAAAGAATGATTTTATGAGACAGTTGGTGAAACGCCTTAGAGAAGTCAGTGTAAATGCAATCAAGCTCGTTCCCACATTCAAGAGCATTGGAACACTTGATGATGAAAGTATAGAAGGTTGGTAGCCGTCGATCTTCTTTGCATAAATCCGTGCTGCTGGTGGCAGACAACATTCCTTGAAAAAAGGATACGCTTTCGCAGACTACTTGTTCAAATACCTTAGGTATGCATGAGAGCTTTGAAATAGGTCTGTAGTTTTTTATATCGGTTTTTACACCCTTTTTGAAAACAGGTGTGATAAAAGATTTTTTCCAAAGAGTGGGGAATATTCCAGATTTTAAAGAAAGCTTGAAAAGATTTTCGAGTGGATAGCATAAACGTGAGGAGCACTTCTTTAAAACAATTGGCGGAATCATGTCCGGACCAGAAGAAACGTCATCATTGAGAGAAGAGAGGTAGTAGGTAATTCTGTCTCTTTGAATAGGGATATTATTAAAATTCACTTGCGAGCAGTGAGTTAAATATTCAAAATATTTTTCATCAATTTCTAGATTTGTATTACAAAAAGAGCCATTAAAATGGTCCGCAAAGGCATTGCAAATGTCGGGAGTATTTTTTAAAGAAATGGCATTATAATTAAAGTTGGCTGGATAGCCGCCTGTTTTTTTTTAGAATTTACAAAGGACCAAAAGCTTTTTGGATCGTTTTTCAGAGAACAGCCCATTTGGGTGACGTAGCTAGAGTACAGATTCTGAGAAAGCGTTTTGAAGTCTTCAAAAAAACTTATAAATATTTGGTGGTCAGTTGGAGAAAGAGTAATTAAATAGGTCTTCCAAGCCTTGTTTTTTTTATTCCTCAGAGCCTTTAGTTCCTTGGTAAACCACGGTTGACAAAAAATAGCATTTCTGAGCGTCTTTTAGGGAATGGCTTTTTTCATGCAATTTTTTAAAATGGAGTAAAAGCAAGCGACTGCTTCGTCAATATTTGTAAGGGTTGATATATTTTCAATACCAGCCCTGCTTAGTTCATTCGAAAGCAAATCGAAATTCGCCTTTCGAAAGTCAAAAGTATATAAACAGTCATTTGAATTATTAATAACGCGAGATGCGTTGCTTAGTTCAACAAAAATATCTAAGGGGGGATGAAGATCATCAATTCTAGTAATGCCTGAAGAACAACCGTGCTAATAGCTTCGGAAGAGAAAACAAGGTCTAACATACGATTTTGGAAATTTCTAATACAGCTTACTTGCTGTAAGTCAGTAGATATAACATTATCTAAACAAGAAAGCTCACGCTGCGGTGAAGTTAGAGAGGGTTTTTGGAATGATCCATCGTCAGAGGGTAACCATTGGACATGTGGTAAATTAAAGCCACCTAGTAGCAGAATTTGGCCTTCTAGGTCCGACAATTCAAAAATATGATCCAAAATTAGCGACGGTTCAGCATAAGCAGAGGCTGAACTTTTTGGAACAATGTAAACGTTAACGATAAAAATATTTTTAGACAGTGTACAGACTTTCACAAAAACAACATCAATAGTCAGTTCAAACGGAAAGAGTATACAAGACGACATATATATGTTCCTGACCGAAATCAAAACACCACCGACCTCATCTGGCCTGTCTATGTGCCGATCTTTACGGTAGACCGAGAATTCAGGGCTCAAGATTTCGGAATTCAAGAAACTTGGACTAAGCCAAGTTTCAGTCAAAACAAACACGTCATGTTTGAAAACGTAGGAGTTAACATACAAATCAGCAGTTTTACTACGAAGACCTCTTACGTTTTGATAAAAGAGGGAAAATCTATTAATAACCCACTGTTAGTTTTCATATCCTGTGTTCGACCTTTTAAGGTAGCTTTGCAAAAACAGAATCGCAGCCCTTGAGAACTTGGTTATTCAGCTTTAAGATAAATAAAATATGATTTTTGTTATCAAATGCTTGGAAAAGTCAAGTTAAACCATTAAACCAAGTTGACCAGGGTCAAGAGTATTGCGTAGGTCAGTTTTTACTTTCACAACAGCTGATTCAGGATTCAGAACTGTATTGCTATGAAGGCCAGAGAGCCATTTCGTTAACATTTTATTGCTTTGAACAACAGAGAGGAAAATACTCCGAGTTATCTTTGGTCCTGTATGGGAAAACAATGTGAAGAGAAGAAGATAGAAAAAAAAGCTGTATGAGCTGTACCGCGACATGGGCTTAGCTAGAAGAGTACACATCGTAAGGCCACGAGGGCTGAGCCATGAAGATTGGATGGAACTAAACCCTTCTGCTCGACAGGTTTTCGGAAGTACATTGTAGGGAAATCGCGAAAGGGGAAGATCTCGTCTAAGGTGACGCAATCAAGTCGAAATTGCACTCAACCGACTTAGAGTGCAATAAATCGAAATTGTTGGTGTAAGATGTTGGTTGAGGCTCAGGGGCACCCCGAACTGTAATGTCCAACCTAAGTTAGTAAGTCTTAGCTCTGAGAGCTTAATCTTTCATTAAGTGCTGAAGAACTTTGGAAAAATCTAAAGGGCTTAGTGTCTTCATTAAGCAGTCTGAAGAAGTGGTCTTTCCAGGTCCTCAGTGGCGACTGCGTCTCTATTACTATGTTTTCCTGATTGCTGCTGGTCTTTACCAGGCTTGACTTTCGGCTTTACCACCTTGACAAGATCTGTTTCCCTTTTTGTAAAACTTCCGAACCTCATTCCTGTCATGGAACCTCTCAATTTACTCAAACGAGCGCTTCTCATGCTGCTTCTTTTTCTTTTTGACAATACGGTGGTCTTCTCTTCTTTTCTCCTTGTTAACTTCGTTATACTGGTCGAAAGCAGCCACTGTTCTTGTTTGCATCAACATTTGTCGTGCTTTTTGTTTGACTGCATTTGCCCTGCCGCTGTTATTTTTGTGGATGAAATGGTGATTCCATGAAGCACATGTGGACTTTCACCCGACTTATAATTCATATTTTGATGAGTTTTTTAGTTGAGACTATCCACGTGTTTTCTATCGTATTTTCACAGCAACATCACACAAATAGTATGAAGACTTAAAATTTTGAACTTAACTTTTAATTTCCTGTCTACAAATCTGAAAATTGGAGTTAAAGCTCTTTAAAGTTGGGTCACCGCCCCACCGGTCACCGATAGTAGTGCAGACGTTGCTCGTTCGAGGACTTTGGTCATGATAAAAATGTTGAGTCTACTGAATAAATTGACAATGACAGTTCGATGATTAGTGAAAAGGTGCGTTCACAAATTAAATTCTGGTTTCTTGTTTGAAATACTGAATCTTATCAAAAAACTAAGGTTTTCTAAACTAAGGTTAACTAAGGTATGCAGTTTTTGTAAAATAAGTCTAATTAATTATTTTGCTGTTCAATGTTTATGTTTTACCAAGGACAATAATCATCATTTCCAACACGTTTTTGTACATATTCTTTATAAAGTTCATTCCATAATTCATTGAAAATCAAAACTATTGTTGTGACATCAGAAGTATAAATACGAGTAGGTATAGATACTTTCAACTAGCTGGCTATTGACATGGTCGGGTCTCATTATTATATAAACTATAACAGAGCAACAATAAGGATTTAATTGAATCGACGAACGCCATCAGCGGAAACGAAGGTGACAAAAAAAAGTCACCAATCTGTTGCAGACACCCCTTTTTGTCGAACCATGGACAAGCTTTCAATATAATGCATTTTGGCATTCGAATTCAAATGAAGCTTTTGTGTTATTGTCATGTACCGTTGATGGCGTTCGATTTATCGTTTTGCCAAGCAAAATGGTCTAATAAATTATTCATTACACCTTCGCATTACAAACTCTGCGTTTATTAGTAAGAAGAGAAAAAAAAACGTTTTCCCATACCGGGAATCGAACCCGGGCCTCCCGGGTGAGAGCCGGGTATCCTAACCACTAGACAATATGGGAGATAATTTTACTGAAGTTATTTGCTATAATAAGCTTATTGTTGAAAATACCTAAAAATGTAAATTAAAGCGAAAGTATAACATTTTGTTGTTAGCTTACCTCCTTCAAGTTACTCTTAGTTACTTAATACTTGGGTACGTGTTTGGTCCTAGAAGTTGTAATAACTCTTTATTGAAACTCTTTATTTGAAACTTGACACAATTGATAAAGGAGCTTCTGTAGATTTGTAGATTCTGTAGAAGAACTGTACGAATCAAATGCAAAATAGCTGGTCCATACGCATTCTGCACGTGTAAGCTTTTTAGACAATGAGCTTATCACTACATGGTATACACAGTATAAAACAAAGTCGTTTTTCGCTGTCTGTCTGCAAGCTTATGCTACTAAACGGATTGATGTGGCTTTTTTTTAATAGGTAGAGTGATTCAAGAGAGAGGTTTATATGTTTATTTCATCCCAATATTTCCACAGGAACGGGAATGGAAATATTTACGGAAACACACATGGGAACTTAGAAATTGCTCAAAATTCTTTAACCGTTAGAATCAATTTATTCCTATATTCCCATGAAAACGGCAACGTGAACGTAAACTAGTACCAAGTGTTTGTATTGAAAGGGCTCCAAAACTTCTGAGCCGTTTTGAATGAAATTTGGAAAATATGGTCTAGAAACTGAGAAATGGCATAGATTAAATTTCCTTTCCATATTCTCTCGGGAACGGCTACGCAAACGGGAATATAACCGGGGACTTGAAAATTACTGGACCGATACCACAAATATTTTCGCCGTTAGAGTGCTTAATTGGCAAGAGTAAGGCGCCAATTATAGCGATCAGGAAAACGAATCAGGAAAATTTTTCAAACGGAATAATAACTATGTGCTCGTTACATTTGAAATGTTATACCAATCGACGGCAAATAACTCAAAGAATTTTTTGTGCCCAAAAAAGATATAATAGATATAACAAATATTTGCTGTTTAATTTGTATTTTTCTATTTTCCTGTTTCAATTCCATCAGGAAAATAGAAAAATACAATTTTACGGCAAAGTATTTGTTCAATTGAACACTTTTTTAGCAAAATAGATTCTCTGGGCTGTTTACTATTGATTGGTATAATTTTTGTTATTCAATTGTAACAAAACAGTGATAATTAACTTTGAAAATTTTTCCTCATTCGTTTTCCTGATCGCTATAACTGGCACCTAAGGGGCACCTAAGGGGCCAGTTATAACGATCAGGAAAACGAATCAGGAAAAATTTTCAAAGTTAATTATCACTGTTTTGTTATTAATTAACTTTGAAAATTTTTCCTGATTCGTTTTCCTGATCGCTATAATTGGCACCTAACATAGACCATATTTCATCCCCATAGTTCTTCGCGAACGGAACGGGAACAGGAACGGGGAATTTTTAAAACACTGGACTGTTTCCAAAAATTCTGTCAATGCTATAGTACTTCATTGACACTGAACAACATACCCTATATTTCATATTCATTTCTCACTGGAATGAAAACTTAGAAACAACCTTACTTATTTATTTAATTCGACCACAGTAGGGCCCAGGCAGGTCAGCTAGTTGATAGAATAAATGACACAGATAAAGAAAATCAAAACAAACTTTAAAACGGTGGGCCTACTCATTTATAAATGAGTGTAAAATAATTAGTTGGAATTACGATGGTGATAGAAAAGAGTTGTGCTACTCCACATCATTGAGCATAAAAGGCTACCTCTCCAGCTTATTCATGTAATTTAGTGCAGTCAATGAAGCATTTTAGGTCCGAATTTTTTTACTGGGAACCGATTTGCATTTTGGAATTAGGCTCATCTTACCCTTAACTTCAAAAGTGAAAATGATTTGAGCACCGCCACCACCCTGGGGGTGGTTGCCACCCCTTTTCGGAGGCGAATTTTTTTTTTTCAAAATAACCTTGGATATCGATAAAAGGCCTAATTTTAAGCAAAAAATCATATATAAGGTTTTTCATTAAGTCCAATACTTTTCGAGTTATTGGAAATTGAAAATTCGCAATTTTTTCACGTTTTTCATCTATTTATTGCAAATATCTCCAAAACTGTACCTCTTATCGAAAATTTTATAAGGAACAAAATTTTAGGAGGTAAAATAATGAACAATTTGGTTTCTTATAAAGTATTCTAAAAGATCAAAGCCATTTTTTATTTTGTCTGAAATTTAATCGTTGTGGTCAACGCCATTTAGCGGCGAGCAGATGCATTTTATGCATTCTAATACAAGAGGATGTTTTGTAGTGCTTGAAATAAGCTTTAAAATGAGCACAAAAGTCCTTTGCACGTAAAATAAGTGAGCTGTAGTGCAAATAATGGGAGCATCTAATGTTTTTTTCTTTTAAATCAATGAGTTTTTGGACCATAACTCCTTCAATTTTCATGCTATCACACCTTTTATTTGATGGTTTTTTTTTCTTTGTTCTTTTCCTGCTATGAGTATATACAACAGTGGTGTTCAAAAATCTACGCACGATATGATTAAAATTCTATCAAATTATTGTGATGGTTTCAGGGTTTGTTTTTTAAAAGCACGTAGTTTGAATTGTGACAAACTAGATTATTTAAAATTTTTATTCGCGGATTCTTGTGTTGATGTAGTTTGTGTCTGTATGACCTGGTTCAATAGCGATTTGACTGATTCTCAATTAATTATACCGAATTATAAAATTATTCGTAACGATAGGATTACTGAAACCCGTGGAGGTGGCATAGCAGTTTATTGCAGATCATCTCTTAAGTGTAAGATAGTTGATGAGTCAAGGAATTTGGATACGGAATTCTTATTAGTTGAAGTTGCTGATGGCTGTACTAAATGTTTAGTTGCTTGTGCCTATATTCCCAAGAGAAGTTGTTCTCCGTTTGCTTTTTTCTCGAAACTGTCTGAATTCACTGCTTTATATGAGCATATTTTAGTATGCGGAGACTTGCCGATTTATTAAAAAATGACTCACGAGCTTTTCAAATGCATGAATTTTGTTCTTCCCTAGGTCTTACCATATTTAACACAACATATCCTACGCGTTTTGCCAAAAATGCATCTCCTAGTCTCCTTGACCTTATTATTGTTCCTGATGTATCTTCAATTGTACTGTTTGACCAACTTGCTTTTGATCATTGCTCTGACCACGATTTGCTTTTTTCCACCTATGATATCAGATTTAATCACGATGCTATTCCCTGCTTCTTTAACTATAGGGATTTTCATTCAATAGATGTTGAAGCCTTACATGCTGCGGCCTCTATGTCACCATGGTCTAATTGCCGATTGTTTTCCGATCCTGATGCTAAACTAACATGTTTTCAAGAAGTTGTTACTCAGCTTTATAATCAATTTGTACCGATTAAAACTGTTCGCATTCGTAATAAAAACTGCCCCTGGTTTATATCAGAAGTAATCTATGCCATAAAAACTCGAAACAAACTCTATACTAAATGGAGAAAAAATCCCTCTAATGCAACTTGGAATACTTATAAGACTATGCGTAACCGTGTGGTAGTCCTTATACGTAACGAAAAGAGGCACTATTATGCCTCAAAGCTTAGTACTACTCTCTCTTCTAAAAAGCTATGGAGTAATCTGCGACAGATTGGTATTACTAGCGACAAAAATTCGGCTAAGTGTGAAATTGATCCCAACGAAATGAACAGCTATTTCGTAGGTGAAAGTGCTGGGGAAATCGATTTTAATTTCACTGATAATTTAAATCGGGGTCTTCTTTCTGATAGTGAATTTGAAATAGTTAATGTATGTGAATATGAAGTCAAGACATGCTTATCCCATATTAAATCAAATTCAGCAGGTGAAGATGGCATATCGCTACGTTTTTTAAAGCTTATCGAACCTTTCATCATATCCCACCTAACCCACATCCTAAACCACTGCATTACGACCTCAACTTTTCCTAATTCCTGGAAAATTGCCAGAGTTATTCCTATTGCTAAGAAAACTTTTCCTGAAAACGCTGATATTTTAGGCCTATCAGTATTCTTTCATGCTTGTCAAAGATCCTAGAGAAACTTATGTCGAAACAAGTACTTTTTTACTTGTCTTCCAATAATTTGCTCTTTGAAAAGCAATCTGGCTTTAGAGCTAAACACAGCTGTTCAACTTCTATGGTTAACATTCTAGAAGAAATACGACAACGTTTTGATAATGGTTTTCTAACTCTGTTTTGCTTACTTGATTTTTCAAAGGCATTTGACAAGGTTAACCATAAAGTTCTTTGTTGGAAACTAAGAAATCTGTTTAATTTTTCTAATAATGCTGTAAAATTTTTCAAAAGTTTCTTAAGTGACAGGTTTCAACGAGTTTTATCGTCTGATGAATCAGTATCAGCGTTGTTACCGGTGAAACAGGGTGTTCCCCAAGGATCCATTCTTGGTCCAATTTTGTTTTGTTTATTCGTTAATGACTTGCCATCAGTTTGTAAATACTCTTCTGTTAACCTCTATGCAGACGATGTACAATTGTATCCCTTAAAAAAAACTTCTGATTTCTTGCAACTTGCAAACAATTTAAATGATGATCTTGAAAGCATTCGGATATGGTCTAACTCGAATGGTCTGTTTCTAAATTCGAAAAAATCGCAAGTAATCCCAATTTCGCATAGATTGCCTGAAATAAATAGGTTACCTGACATAATTCTTTCTGATAAAAAACTAAAAATTGTTTCTACTGTTAAAAATCTTGGATTTGTCATCTCTCACAACCTGTCGGGATATGATCACACTAATCATGTGATAGGAAGAATTTATGGATGCCTCCGTAAACTATGGATTACTGCGAGCTTTACTCCTACTGAGACTAGACGTAAGCTTGTTCTGACCTTGATTTTGCCACATATAACCTATTTCGAAAATGTATACTGTAACTTAGATTCTCTAGCTCAGCGTAAACTACAAGTTGCTTTTAATGATGCTGTTAGATATATTTATGGCTTACGTAGATATGACCATGTTTCCAATTTTGCTGATGGTCTTCTTGGAACCTCTCTGAAGAATTATATCGATGCAAGAAACTGCATTTTTCTACATAACATTATAATCAATAAAAACCCCGTGTATTTATACAACAAACTTAATTTTCCGCGTTCGTCAAGAACTTTTACGCTAAATACAGCTAAATACCGGTATTTGAATTCATCGTGCCTCTTTTTTGTCTATGCAATCAAGCTGTGGAATTCGCTGCCAATTAATATTAGAATTATTTTGAACACTAACCGTTTTAAAAAAGCTATTTTTTCTCACTTCTCTCTTTAATTTTCTAATACTTTTTCTACTTTCACTATCCTCTTCTTTACTCTACTATCATAAAAATTCTTCGTTTAATAAACTTTTCATTAATTTTTAATTTGTAAACTCAGTTAGCTCTAAGTACTATAAAAGATAATAATCTTAATGTACCAAACTTTTACTTTATACAATAAATTGAAATTGAAATTGAAATTACAACTTATAAAAAACCATTGTAAAGGTAATTAAGAGAGCTACAATATCCTTTATTGCAATATATAGTAAACAACTCCCCGAAAAGGGGTGGCAACCACCCCCAGGGTGGTGGCGGTGCTCAAATCATTTTCACTTGTGAAGTTAAGGTTAAGATGAGCCTAATTCCAAAATTTCACGCAAATTGGTTCACAGTAAAAAAATTCAGTGGTAAGGCCCTATTTTTCATTGACTGCACTAATTGTTAAAAATCGAAAGTATTTGGCTTATCATGCTGCACGTGCTGTTCTACATACAAAAGAATCAATTATTATTTACGCTCTCGAATATCGTTCGTTTGTCAAGCAACAGAATCGCTACAAATCTTGGTCCTCCTCGCCTATCACTCCAGAGTATCATTTTGTTCTTCAAGAAGACAGGTAATATCAAAACCCGGGGCAAAACTGAGCGCTCCATAGCTTAACCCATAACTTTCCAATTAAATGACTTAACCATACGATTCTCCTGCTCAGGGAAAGAATGAGATTAGCATGCAGCAATAACAACAGCTCATATTTATGTTGTAACAAGGTATGATCCTGTGTACATAGCCGAGCTTGTAAGTTTATGTATGCTCGTATACTTAACCCGATATGAAGTTACTTCTTAAAACTGTTATACGACTCTGGGGTTCCGTACCTAGTAACCTGGTAGAGTGGCTGATGGTAAGACCAACAGTTTGCGACAGTAAATAAATTAGTTGAGCAACAAAGCTGTATAGATGCTTCGGACTCCAACCCATTTCTAAGATCTACAGTTTCATGTCGATTTTTAACGGCTAAGTTAGAGAGCACTTTTCATGGTAGTGTAATTACTTTTGGAGGACTAACCAATTCCACACAAAGGCGAAACCCAAAGAAATATTTCTTTGGGATTGGACTCGAACTTCGAACTCAAAAGTAAGAGGCAGGCATGTTAACCCTTACGTGATGGGCACAGCAACAGTTTGCGATACACCAACAATAACAAAAAACATGCATCTCGTCATTTCGTCAAGAGCTCAGCACGGAGTCATAGATAGAATTTTGGAATCCATCTACCGATGCCTCTTATTAAGTGTACCCAGTTTGAAAACAATCGAATTTGGTTCTATTTGAAAGCCTGGACATGGACTAGTCTTAAGTCTACTTGTTGATATCGGCTTTTAATAATAATAGACTCGTTCGCCGAATCTTACACATGCAATGGCTTTGAAATGTTTTTCATACTTATGTCGCTTTCCATTGGTTGCACTCGGGGAAGCACTCATTTTAAAAACCAATGAAACACCCAAAATGTTTTCTATTCAGTTTAACGTAATTTCCTTTGTGTGAGTAAAACGCCTTTGGCTCTTAAAAAATATTCCTTGAAGAAACTTTTCTTTTTGACATTTGAGTAACATGTGTTAGTGCTTCTGAGTCGATTCTCATTTCAAATCGAGAAGCGGCTGTCACTCCTCAGAATCATGAGAAGCGTTCTTTTTGCGCCAATGGAACGGTATGAGAATGCTCCTGGACGCTCCAGGACGGTTCTTTTCGTCCAATGGAAAGTGACATTAAAAAGCGCAAACCAAGCAAAGACCACACATATACACGTGTCATTTGACGAAAAATGCAAGCCATTTGACAGCCATATTTGATGTCTGAACTCGCCCCAGGAAAAACCTATAGTGCTATTTTAAGGCGACTTGAGGACAAAATCAAAAATCAGGACTCAAAAACGTTGAGTTTCACATTTATGGTGAATTGTAACTTCAAAAAAGCACTTTGTATGGTGACGACAGCGCAGCCACATACCTTAGCGAACGAACCAACAGCCCTATTAATTTAAAGATAAAACCACGAAATTAAAGAAGAATTAGGAACTCGTAATAAAATGTGTTGATTAAAAATGCATATAGTCAATACTTAAATACTCTTTTTACTAAAACTAAAAATATTCGTCTTTGGTTGAGTGTTCAAATTTGTAGCGTTTTGTGTCCCTCTCTCTTGGTATTCCATTATTATTTTAACGAAATGCGCTCTGATGGTGATTTATAGAGTTGCATTTGCATTTCTTCCCTCAAACAATATAACCACAACACAAGGAATACACATCAGATATTTCTTCAAGCCCAGTTCCAGATCTACTGTAGAGTACAGGGATTCAAATTTTAGCCGCCCAGTACATATGTGGAATCCTCCACGCCCTACAATGCATAGAAATTCAAAGATAATGTGCATCAGCATTAGGACCGTTGGCCCCATTGTGATACCACAGTCGATCTAATGTATCCTAATGAGACCATTTTGAGCTTACAATGAAGCGGAAGAGACGCAGGGCGTCGAATAGGGTCGTCAAAGAAATACGAACCTAGGTGTATCCTATACGTTTGTGAGCTAAAGCGGGCATGAATAGAGAAGGTGGGAAATAGTTTCCTCCTCCTCCTCATCCATGCAGCTTCTCCAAAGGTCGCTTGAAGCGACTCCTAGCCTTGCGGCCGGCATGTCTTCCAATAAGACAGTGTTCTGTAATGACACCTATCGTTGCCCTAATATGTTTTCATTTGAGATAGATCTTAAGCCCTTCGACCGCTTAAGATCTAGCTTGGCGCAGATCTGTTTCGTTGCGTTACACGTTAAACTCTGCTTGACCATCTCAGATTAGTTTTCTTGAATGCGTCCTGCTTTAGCAAGAGTTTGTATGTAGCGATTGGTATGCAGATACTCTCCGTTATACCGGTGAGAGGGGCAGAAGTGTTCCGTATCTGGCGAGCTCATCTGCTTTGCAGTTTCCTGGAATGTCTCTATGCCCCAGCACCCATCACATGTGAAATCAAAGAACATAAATCTTGAATTAAAGTTGTTGAGCTTTCAGGAAAGCTGTTTTTTTGCACTCCATTTTGCGCAGTGTAAACAAAATGAAGAAAAGTGTCAATTGGTTCAAAATTACACCAATAGTTCTGGCTTACATTCAAAAATCAGGGATCACGTCAAAACTAACTTTTTCTTAAAAACTCTCTCCTCAAACGTCCTAAGAAAATTGTTATCTAAAAGCTTAACAAACTGCTTAATCAAACTATCGAAACCATTCGCCATTTCATTCAAATTTTTCTGCATAATTTGTACATTAAGCTTCAAGTAAACATGATTTAGACCTAGCATCGCTTGAATTATGAGCCTGTCACTTCGCACTAGGTCAATTGGAAGTCTATTATTCAAATGTAGACGATTCGAACGGCTATAGGTACTCCGTTTTGCGTTGTCGCAAAAATAATTTATAGCTTCGGTGTAACTTTCTTGTAACTCGTTGTTTCACGTTTCACAGCAAACTTATATTTTTTGTACAACTTTCCTGCACCTGCCTGCTACATGCCCTGTGCATACTAAACGTCTAGACACCCGCAACCCAATAAAACTAATTTAACTCCAGCTCCAGCACTCAGTCAGTAGTGCGGCGCCATTGTCACATACTGGCAAATCACACAACACACAACCGACAACACTACAGTCCGATTGATTCTAATTAATCTGGTTCTTGTTGTTGTTTTGATTGAAATACAAGCAAAAGAAAATATAAATCTACGATATAATTTAATGATATTAATTAACAGGTAATAATATTTACAGCCCATGATAATTAATAGCCTACTGTGTAATGAGCTTATTACTTTATTATCGCAATCACTGGTCTTGCATCTGATATAAGCTCCGGTGTGTCGCAAAATGAAGTACCTAATAAAAACAAAAATCCTGATTAATGATCATACCTCAATACGGGAAAGAGATTTTAATTGAATTTATGAAAATGCGTCAATATTTGAATTGCAATTCAAATGGTAGCCGTAAACAATTTGTCTCAACTGTCACTATGAATGAAATGACATAATAAAGTGATCGATCAATTTTCACACTTCAAGTTCACAGCACTCTTGGTTTTGGTGCAGTACAATGCGAATGGCGATGCCTTGAGGCCCTAAAGTTCATCAAACTCGGTTAGGGAATGACCATCGCAGTGTAGTCGTGTGGGTGATATGTCATCTGCCAAATGTCACATTAAAAAACTGTTAAGGATAATTTAGCCGTAAAGATGTCAATAAAACGTCAAATTGTCTTATGAGAGAGTGCGCAAGTCGTAAAAGTAGTTTTATTACACTGTCACATTACTTTTGGTCGTAAATTTATGATCGTAGAAGTACATGTTTCGACACTTACTTGTGATTTCCCATGGGAATATTAAACCGCTTTTAGTTGTGACATCATAGTGTCTTAAGTGGAGTGATTTTATTTACTTCTTTGGAAGATAACGGTTTGCTATTTTATGGAAACTGAACCGATGTTTATGTGTATGAAATGAAAGACTTGTCAGCTCGCTTTTACTGGATGTGCAAAAGCGACTTCTATCGCTGGAGGGAGTATAGTTTTTACTTTCCAAAAAACACTGCACTTAATTGAGGGCTGGACATTGTTTGCACTTTAGTAGCTTGGGTCGTGGAACTTTAGCCAAGGTTGATCCTGGTTTCGTTGACAATGCCATGAGTAGTAAGTTTAAAAAAAAAAACATTTGTTTTTCCATTTAAAATAACACTCAACCCCAAAACCATCACATACGCTTGGCAGTTCTATTTGTCTACCTATTTATCTCCCTAGAAAAAACCTAGTGCTGCATTAGGGTGAGTTGAGGGCAAACCTTGGGCTCAAAAATCACTTACACACAATTTCTCAGTGACAGTCTGAAATTCCACTGAACCTGAACTTCAGTTTTAGACGATCATTTCAGTTTCAGTTTCAGTTGAGATATCAGTTAAGCTTTCAGTTAAACTTATGTCTGAATGCCAATAAAAACTGAAGCGTTTACATCATCATTCACACAGATCATTTAAGGCCCTTCTAGACGATCAGTTGTCAGTTCAGTTATCAGTTAAATTGACTTTCAGCTGCTCGCAAGCAAAAAGAAAGCTAAATACACTGTCCTTTTTAACTGAAATCACAATTAAACTGATAGCTGAACTGAGAACTGATCGTCTAAAAGGGCCTCAAATGATCTGTGTGAATGATGAGAGTGATGCGAATGTTAATGTAAGTGAATGATGAATGATGACATCAGTTCAGCTCATCCGCAGATCACGACGCACACCTCTTTTGTCATTTCCTCAAAGATATTTCTTGATCACATTGAGAGCAAGTGAAGGATGAATGGTGGGGCGAAGAAATGAATGGGAGGGCTCGAGGAAGAGAAGGGGAGATTGAAGTCAAAATAACCAATTATATTAATGGTTTTTGTTGCGGGAAAATTTAAAGTAAAAACGTAGCCCCACAAAAAGTTATTTAAAGATGTTAAATCTAATGGTTCGGGCGGAAAGTTGACCGACCTCAAACATAAAATAGACTGTTCACCAAATACTGCTCTCAATCGGTCCATTGTTAAGCGTGCTGTGTGGCACGTAACACCGTCTTGTCTTGTCATGTCGTGCCAGCCAAGCTCTTCCATTTTTTGAAAAAAAATATTGTCACTATCGCACGATAGCGCTTACAACTAATGAACTAACTCACAGTAACGTTGTGATTCGCATGATCTTAGAAAACACACGACCCGATTATTCCGCCAGCCCATATAATCCGCACCAAACAATTACTTTTTTTTTGGATACATTGGTAACTCTTGCAATGCTGCTGGCTGCTCTTCACTCCGAATACGACAGTTTTGATCGTTCACGTATGCGTTCAAACAGAAATTACCTTCGTCACTGAACCAAATTTTTCAATAAAAAAAGTGTGGATCTTCGGTCAACTTTTAAAAGCTCATTCACTAAAAATTCAGCGCTATGGTAGTTCGTTTGGCTTAGATTGAGGCACCAGCGAAATTTTGTAAGGATTCTCGCCTAAATTCTTCCGCAAAATTTTCACTTTAGTGCAGGAACAGAGTCTCAATTGCTGCGAACGCGCCGAATCGATAATTCACGGTCATTATTACTAACACTGGCCGATACAACTGCGATATTTTCCTCAGTTCGCAAGAAAAAATCAGGCACTACGAGCTGCAAGAAATAAGCGGAGAACGAGTGCGTCCTAAGCACTCCAACAATGCGGAGAGCATGTGTCGGAAATTGGAAGAGGCTTCTGCCCTGTATGCTAGCGAAAGCGGCGCTCGGTCGCACATGTTTTTTTCATGATCGTTCAAGCTTTATCATTAAAGCTTTTCATAATCCAACTGTTTACTCGTAAGGCTATGTCCTAATTGGAGTTGCATCACGCGATTCAACGATGAACTTCGGTCGGTCGCGTGCTTGTTGGTAGTGCTACCACAATGAGTGTCCTAATAAGATGCTCATAAGATCGCGCGACCAGGCTGCATAATTGGCGTCGCGCGACTATCTTCTCAATTATAAAAAAAAAAAAACAAAAACCTCAAATAAAATATATGTATAAGAGTCGGCTGAGATTTGGCAAGTTCCACCACTTGTACCCAGAGCTGCGAAGCCAACAAGATATTTTTACCAATAGACATTACATACATAAAATGGGATTCACCTAAATTTCACTAATTAAATTGTCTTCGAATTCCATTTTCCCTTGCTATTTGCTAAGAGCAACGCGACGAAAATAAAATTGGTTGATTTGAAGCAACCAGGCTACTTTTCGTAGCGGCGGTGGCATGAGTATACACTTTGAATATGAAAAGCTTGAACGATCATGAAACCATCATTTGCGACCGTGCTACCCCATCGCGCGATCGCTTTCCTGTGTTAATAAGGACGCACAATAGGGTTATTGTTGTTTGATATTTCAATCGTCCGATGCAGCGCCCGTCGCTCGTTGTTTGGTCGCGCGATGCAACTCCAATTAGGGCATAGCCTTACTCGAGAAAAGTATCCAAAAGCCTTAACTAAAATAGCTGATATATCCGAAATCACAGTGGAAGAAGTTAGACAGGCAAAGAAGACCCCCAAGAAAGGCAAAGGTGCTGAGCCTAACGAGATACCATATATTGAGAAAAAGATGATAAGCATTAGGATTCTATGGCACACGATTATCATCTCAGAGCTAAAGGAAGTTGATACTCTGCATAAGGAATTGAAGGAAAGTTATCTTCTTTCAATGTACAAAGGGAAAGAAGATACACGAGATTGCGATAACTACCGTTCGATCAGGCTGATGTCCCACACTTTGAAGAACACTGAGCAGGAATTGGGTAGCCGACAGCGAAAAATAATAAAATTTTCTGATAACCAATGCGGATTTGTGGGGTGTCACCAATAGATGCAATCCAAAATATGAGATTCTTAGTGGAAAAGGTCCTGAGTCCTTAGATTACTTCCATGTTGTGCTAATTGACTTTAAAAAAGTATTCCATCGATAACGGCAATATGTTGTACGGTTGGCTTTAGAAAGCGAGGAATTCCTGTATGGGGATGATTAAGGATATATATAAGAGAGCATTGACAAAGGTCAGTTGTCCAGCTGATTCTGCCGAAGCATTCCAAGTCACATTAAGGATAAAGCAAGAGATCGTCTTGAGTCCTAGGCTTTTTATTACAATCCCTGACTATCTATTGGACTGATGCAGATTCGCAAAGAAACAAAAAAAAATATCGGATGAAAACACTCCTGGTACAGACAACTGCAACGATATCTGCATTTGGTTGTCCTCAAACATGTACAATCCCACAATACGGGAGAATTCTTCTTGCGAATTCTTTGAAAAGTCAACGTGGCGCACCGCACGGCCAAATCACTAGTGTGAAGCATAGAAGTGGTAAAACTGTAATTCTTTCGAGATCACGATGCTCGAAGTGTTGAAACCATTTGGTTTCATTTTCAATTTAGAGTTGAGTTTGCTTTCAAATTCAAGTTTCAAACGTAACTGTGAAATTGTTGAACTCAAGTCTAAATCAAATGTAGATTTAATCTTCCACTGTGGAATGGCCAATTAATTTTGCATTCCGGGCGAATTGAGATTTTTCAAAAGTTGCTTTATGACTGCCCCGGGGCGGAAAAAGAGCTTCAGCGAACGAACTTCTATTGATGATGATTCAGTAATATTTTTTCTTCCGGATCAATTGATTTGTCTGTCCTCTTCATCCAAATGATTTTCAGCTCCATTCCTTCTATGATATCCGGGAACTACAGGAACGTTGTGTGGGGAGTTCCTAGTTTGAATTCGGTAGAGCGTTTATTTTGTGTTCGTGCTGCTGTAGATATTGTGAATTTCACTTGTTTGCAGAACCATTGTAAAATCGACTCTTCAAGGCCAATGCAAGGTTTGAAAGTATCGTGGTTTGTATCTCTTTTGAAGTCCCTCACGAGTAAGTCTTTAGCCCCAGTGCGCTAACCAATTTTAAAAACCACTGATAAAAAACCCTTAAAATATTGTCGTATACATAAATACCTTGCTATAAGGTTTTTTTCCTCTGTCTAAAGCATTTGCACTCTTCGTCTTATAAAAAAAGCGCAATAAAATAAAAGCTGTCTTTAGTATCGTATGTACTTACTTAACGTCCACACCACTCACTAAAAACAACAACACAACACCGACATGCCCACCCTTAATATCGTAACTCAATGGTTATGGGCTGTCAACTCCCAGAGCTCTTGTCATCACCTTAACCAGTCATCGTTGTATATTGAATCTTATGGGAAAAATGTGAAGATCATATAACTTCAAAGATTGATAGATTCAATGCTCAGTGTTGACGATCTTAGTTCCGATATGACAACGCGGAATGGATGGAGATAGTTGAAACCTTTTAAGAGTAAGGATTCCTTCTCATCTAAGTACCCACTAAAGTGCAAGCTTCATCGCAATCACAGTCTTTTACAAACTCAACCGGCACTCATTCTTCTTTGCAATGAAATGTGATAGGCTTTTACACGCACATTACAATAAACACGACGAACCTTCCACATCAATGACATGTTACAATATCGCCTTTAAGTTGTTCCATTGGCCATTTAACTCCACACTCGAGTACTCAAAATCTCAAATTATTCCGGCAATAATCTCCTAACCATCCTAATGCCATCATCTCTTTTTGTAAACTGCTCCCAGTTCCCATCACTGTTTGGTGCCATTAAGTGTCAACAAATATGCACAACAGCACACACCCATCGTCCCTATCGAGATATAAATACGAACGCGGGTTGTGTTGGTTCGCTCGTAAAGCATAAAATTTACGATATTATGACATCGTCTGCATGCAATGTCCTCATGCTTTGGGGCGACGATGACGATCGACGATCGTGACATTTTGTCGCAATGCCAGTGCGGTGCGCTGAGCTCCAGAATCAATTCCATTTCAATTTTGCTTCTAATTAAAGGAGCCCGAGCGGAATAGTTCCAAGTTCCAGCTCTGAGATCATTAAATCGATCAATTGTCGAAGTAAATTAATGCAATGTCGGGGCATAACGTCTTAAAGACGATCGGACCGAGATGACGCCGGCTGCGCCGTCTAATAGGGAACGTGCGTTTTTCAAAGTAAGTATACATTTGTGTATAAATGTGCAAAGGATATGGGCGAGTGTCTCCAAAACATAGTTCTCCTCATGCTAATGCCCTACAGACAGATGTTCATTACATGGTGTGTGCTTGTGTGTACCTAGAGGCGGCGACACTGGACATTGAAATCGTGTTAGAGACGAATCGGTTAATTAATGACGAGAATCAGAGAGACATACTCACAGTATGAATATAGGCGAAATGTTGCGACATGAGAAACCTGTCACAGCTGCCAAACAATTCATAAAAGTCGCACTGAAGAAAAGGGCCCTTGTCCGTCCTAAACGAGATGATCAAGTCTGCGTGTGCAATGTGGAACCGAGGTGACATGTTGTCGTCGATGTGAATGAATTTTAATTAGATTAGAATATTTTTGCAGTGTTTTCTTTTTTTTTTTGTTTTGCTGAATTTTACTGGCTGTGTAAAGTGCATTTGGCAAATGCAAAGGACTGCATCCATTTGGCCCTACGAAGGTAGGTAGGTTGTTCGGCTGGTGTTTGGGAAAGTGTTGTAAGTCCCACTGGAAAATCTAATAACATTACAAGGGTTCTTCCTTTATTCGTATAGGGTATCCAGTGTGTGAGTTGACATTGGTAACTTAGAGAAGACAGATTGCGAAGATGTTTTTATTCGTGTGGAATGGCGCCCTAACGAAGATCGCAATAGAAAAGTTGTTTAGGGATGGTCAGGGTGCTATTTGGTCAAAGAAGAAGAATCTCATTGAAAATGTTTCACACAAAACTGGAACGTTCTAAAGACAGCTTCTACTATGATTTCAACGTAAGATTTTTCACTTTGTTTAACTTTATTCTGCGTTTTTATACCAGCCATGTTTGTTGAAGCGGCTTGCAAGCTTGAAACGTTCTATGAAACACACATCTTCTACTTCTATCTCCAAAAACAAGTCAGAAACACTCATTCCAAGAACCGGATCAAAGTTTCAAAATGGCGCCCAACGTGATCCTCGAATGTTAAAAAGGTTATGCAGTTTTCCTTATGCCCTAATGAAAACAAGTAGTGAAGTCCAATTTGGCTCCTAAATGCATAGCACTCGACTTCTACCTGAACACCTTCAGCAGATGAAAGGCTCAGTAAGGCGGACGAAATAATGGTCAATTTTTATGCTCAAATGTGCTACTTTCCTGAACGATACTTCCCTTTTCCCTTTTGAGGCTATTTTCTTTAATCTGCGTGACATACGACTCTTGGAGTACACAGATAATTAAATGATTAGTAATGATAGTTAAATGGCGCCCAACGTGAGCTCTATAACAATATGCGCCTACGTGCTGATCTCTAGGTGGCATCTTTCTCTTCTATTTCAACTATTATCAAAAACTGATCCTTTTTTGAAGGACAAAATGACATCAAAAGTATTAATTTGGTCAAAATAGAGCGCGAACGGCTCAGTCGGTATTGTAGTGTTCAATGGAGAGAACTAAGGAGCCCTGTCAAAAAGACAATGCCATACAAAGTTCAGTTACCAATGCTCGTGAAGAAAGTAAAAGAAAGACATACGATAACACTCCCGGTACAGACACTTGTCACGAAATCTGCTCCTGGATGGCCTTGAACATGGAAAAATCCAAACCAGGAGTTTTGCTGGCGCATTCTGAGGTCAACGCGATGTACCGATGTACGATGTGCGAGAGATTCACTTGTAAAATAAATTAATAGGGTGTAGCAACAGAACGGGGGTCCCAAGCCCTAGCGCATTTCTCACAGCCATGCTCTGTGAAGGAATGGAGGGGTCCTACAACTTTCTTCCAAACGGCTAATCGATTATTTTCATGGCTATGAATTTACTGTCGGAGGACTCGGCAATTCTTCACGAAAGGTGATGCCCGTGGAAAACAATTTTGGCTTCTGTTGGAACTCATAATACGAACCTTCCATGCCATATGCAAACTTGCTAAACATCGCGCCACGACCAATGGTGTGACATAGATCTCTAGTGTGACGCAGTTAAGTGGGAGAGTTGGGATCCATTCGAGATCACGATATTCGTTAAGTTAGATAAGAAGAAATAGTATAATCAGAGAACCTCCTAAAAATGGCGCCCAATTTCGGACCATTTGAGGAGATAAAGTAGATATCAACAACATCAGTGTGGATCTTGATCCGATGATAATTAGAATGGCTCTTTGTCACACCGCTCCGTACTCAAATATGTTAAAAGGAATAAAACATCGAACATTTAAAAACACTTTACTCTTATCAATTAAAATAGGAGTTTTGCATATTGCTATCAAGCAAATCAATTTAATTATTTTTATAACAAAATAAATTTTCTTAGCAAGAGGAACGTTTGTTAAAATAAATATTCTTTTATAACTAAAACTTTGTTGCTTTTGCTTATAGAGCCTATTTAACAGGTTATGGGCCCAGGCTCGTGACAACTGCATTTAAAAAGTATCAAGAAAAAGAATATATAAAAGAATCAAGAAGAATGTCCGATATTAAGATATCTGTCGATAAATTGGAAAGTCCCTGCGAGTGGCCAAAATGGAAATGGCAAATGGGTATGCTTTTTCGTCAACATGATTTAAAAGGTTTTATCTCTGGTGAGAGTGAATGTCCGAAAATCATCGAAGGTTCTTCTCCTGAAGACAAGAAAAGAGAAAAGGATTGGTTGAAAGAAGATGCTGCTCTATAAGCAAAAGCAACAAAGTTTTAGTTATAAAAGAATATTTATTTTAACAAACGTTCCTCTTGCTAAGAAAATAATTTCAAGAGTTCCAATTACAGAAAATCAAAGGCTCTGATTGCATACTCTTTAAATGCGACGAATGAAAATCAATTGAGTACAGAACAATGGTATTGTGACAGCGGTGCTTCAAGACATATTACACCAAACAAATCTCAATTTAAATCGTATGTACCATTTGATGTTCCAGAAATAATTTGTCTAGGCAAGCAAGATGTCACAATGAAAGCGTATGGAAAAGGCGATATTCGTGTTGAAACAAAAATTGAGGGTATATGGAAAGAAGTTACATTGAAGGAAGTATGGTATGTTCCTGAAGCAAGTGCCCAATTGTTTTCCGTGAAGGCTGCTGCGCGAAATGGTTATGTTACTACATTTAATGACAGAACAGTAATAATCAAGGACAGAGAAGGTGAAGTTACAATTTTTGGAAAACTTCAAAACGAGCTCTATGTTTTAAAAATTCAAGCTATAAAACCAAAAATACAGGCTTTGGTTTCAAAGTTTGCAGAGACTCTTCAAGTTTACCATGAAAGATTTGCTCATCAGAATAAACAGCATGTGAAGAAGATTCTTGCGAAATTAAATATCAGTGTGCCTCAAGGTGAAGATGAATTTTGTGATGGATGTGTTGTTGGTAAGATGCACCGACTACCATTTAAGTCTAGAAGTGACAGACCTTCTAAGGTTGGAGAAATCATCCATGCAGATGTTTTTGGACCCGTAGAAACAACGTCGCTGGGAGGCTCGCGATACTATGTCTGTTTCAAGGATGATTTCAGCAAATTTCGAAAATTATTTTTTCTGAAATATAAAAGTGAAGTAAGTAGATGTCTTGAAACTTTTCTTAATGAAGCCAAATCAAATGGACACGTCGTTAAAATTTTGAGATGTGATGGTGGCAAGGAATTTAACAACAAAGATGTTAGTAACATTTTGTCAAAGTTTGGAGTTGAACAGTACATTGCTCCTCCATACACTCCACAACAGAATGGAATAGCCGAAAGAGAAAACCAAACCATAGTAGAAGCTGCTAGATGCATGAGAGTTTCCAGCAAGCTCCCGAAATTTCTTTGGGCTGAAGCATGTAATACAGCTGCATATGTTCTGAATAGAACAGGGTCAACAGCTGTTGATGGAAAAGTTCCATATGAATTATGGTATAAGAAACAGCTTGGAAATTTATCTCGTTTAAGAATATTTGGTACTGGATGCTATGTTCGTATACCAAAACAGCTCCGAAAGAAATTTGACGAGAAAGCTGTGTTTGGAAGAATGGTTGGCTATGTCAATGAAAAAGATGGTTATCGAGTATGGATTCCAAAATTGAATAAAATAGAGTGTACCTAGTCATGATGTTATATTCAAAGAGGAAGTTGTTTGTAGTATTGATGGAATAAACTCTGAAAAAGAATTCGAAAACCGAAGTGAAGAAAATGAAGAGTTCCATAAAGAAAAAGAAAAGGTTGAGTTTTTGGTCATTCAGGACAATAAAAAAAAACAGAAATACCACGAATATGAAAATGAATATGAAAATGAAAACGAAATTATTGAATTAAGTACATCAAAAGTAGTATCTGAAACTGAACAGAACGAAGTCGAAACAGAAAAATTAGCTGAACAAGTGAATGCAAATGAAGAATCTACAAATAACACAAGACAAAGAAGAAAGCCAGCATGGATAACAGGAGGTTCGTTTCTGATGCTTGCAGAAGAAGAGGCAAGAAAGATTAATCAAGAACCAAATACCTACTATGAAGCTATGAAGTCAAGAAATAAGGAAGAATGGCTCTCAGCAATGAAAGAAGAATTATCATCGCTTAAAGAAAATAGTACTTGGGAATTGGTGAAAAGACCTTCAAAGCAAGTTATAAAAAATCGATGGGTATTTCGAGTGAAGGATTCAGCTCAAAGCGAGAAACCAAGATTCAAAGCTAGACTTGTAGCCAAGGGGTATGTTCAACAGAAGGGTATAGATTACGATGAAACTTTCAGTCCTGTTGCACGATATGACACAGTGCGAATGCTGTTAGCATTAGCTTCAACCCTCAAGCTAGAGATTGCACAATTTGATGTTAAAACCGCATTTTTGTATGGCACTCTTGAGGAGGAAGTTTACCTTGAACAACCAGAAGGGTTTGAAGATGGTACTGGAAGAGTATGTCGTTTGAAAGGTAATTTATATGGACTTAAACAAGCAGCTCGTTGTTGGCACAAACGTTTTCTAAATTTTATGTCAAAGATTGGATTAAAAAATAGTGAGGCAGATCCATGTTTATTTTATCGAAATGAGAAAGAAAGAATTCTATATGTGGCCATATATGTAGATGATAGGTTAGTTTTTGGCAGCAATGAAGAAGTTCAAAATTGTATGCAAAAACTTAAGAATGAATTCAAAATTACAATTGGAACTCTTGATAACTTTCTTGGAATGAAGATAAAAATTTTCAACGATGGTTCAATTCATCTAAGTCAAGAAAAATACACAGAAAGAATTTTGGAACGTTTTAACATGAAAGAATCAAATCCAGTAGCGACTCCTATTAGTCGGGAGGAAGAAAATTCAAAATTAGAAGAACTAAAAGAACAAGTTCCTTATCGAGAAGCCGTAGGGAGTTTGATGTATTTGGCAACAGGAACAAGACCAGACATTGCCTTCGCTGTAAGTTCTGCTGCAAGAAAGATCGAAAATCCTACCAAAGAAGACTGGAATAACGTAAAACGAATTTTTCGTTATATCCGTGGTACAAGCAAATCAGTCATCAAATATCAACCGAACAACAAGGAACTTCAGATATACAGTGATGCAGATTATGTAGGCGATTTGAAAACAAGGCGCTCAACAAGTGGAGTGATTTCAATATATGCTGGAGGACCTGTATCTTGGATGAGTCAACTTCAACGATCCGTAGCCTTATCAACAACTGAAGCAGAAATAATGGCCGCCAGTGAAGGTGCCAAGGAAGCAATGTGGCTTAAACGGCTCTTCGAGGAACTTACTGAAACAAAAAGACTTGTACCTTTGCTTTACATAGATAATGCTAGTGCTGTTAAACTATCAAAAAATCCAGAATTTCATAAACGTTCGAAACACATTGAAGTTCGTCACTTTTATGTCCGAGAACGCTTTCTTGAAGGTGATATCAGATTGGAGCACATTCCAGGAACGGATCAACTTGCAGATTTATTAACAAAACCTCTTGAACGAGTCCGATTTCAGATGCTTCGAAAGAAAATTGGTATTGATTGATTAATGAGTGTCTATTTAACTGCCCGATGTTTTGGAGGAAGTGTTAAAAGGAATAAAACATCGACCATTTAACTAAACTTAACTTTACTCTTATCAATTAAAATAGGAATTTTGTATATTGCTATCAAGCAAATCAATTTAATTATTTTTATAACAAAATAAGTTTTCTTAGCAAGAGGAACGTTTGTTAAAATAAATATTCTTTTATAACTAAAACTTTGTTGCTTTTGCTTATAGAGCCTATTTAACAAAATACTTTATCTAAAGCTCTTCAGAAACCAAACTATCTAAATACAAAAAGCACCAAATGTAGGGTAACTCTTGGATGATCGCAGCGATTGACAACATTTCCCTTTTCGTTTTTGATCGCCGATCATTCAGTTTGAATAAACATATCGTCATGGGAAGCAAATAATTCGTCGGAAGTGTAAAATGCCACAAATCCTGCAATAGAAACATAACACCTTTTCAGCGCCTACGTCACACGTATAATAAACTGACAGCTAAACAACCGCAACAGGTCTTTGCGCAACCACTGTACCTTATTATGGAGCACTTCAATCGACATCAACATCATTATCATAGTTTCAATTCTCACATTCGACTTGGCATTCAGAACATGAATATCGCCTAACTCTATTAGACATACTGCCATACACGCATGACGTTCCACGCGCATTTCACATGCGATTAGTCACTCTAAATACTGTCGATCATTACCCTGCTTATGGTCAATGTCAAGCAATGGCATGTACCTCGTGCAGTACTGAATTGATGTGCTCTCGGCTCTGAACGTTTTGCCAACCGGCTTCGACGATCAAACGTGCGAATTTGAGTTTCCCATGCGGACATTTGTACCAACGCGGTCACGTATAAGTGACTGCTATTCGCACGACGAGGTATGAGAGTCTGAAAGGAAAAGTGTGCAGTAATACGAGAGTGTCATTACTGCACCTTGTCTGATGTGGCGTCTATGGCCAATGCAATTCCAGCGGCCATAAGTGGAGTGTATTCAATTGAATATGGTATTACAAGTTGAATCAATGTGAAAACCTTATGCACATCCATTTGTAATGGAAAAACAATTTGTTGTCAATTGTGTCCACTAAGTGATGGAACTAACCTGGCAGCCGACGCACGGCTGGCAGGCGGCAGCGGAACAAATACCCAGTGGGTCGTGTGTGTGTGTTGTCATACATTTCAAATATCGGAATGTGAACTTCAAAGAATGATAAACCGTATCACATTGCAGCAAATGATTGATCGGCAGACTTTTGTATACAAAAATATAACGCAAGTTGGAGTCTAATTGATTAGCTTCTATTACGCTATTGCATATCTCCAAGCAACATGCTAATAGGTTTGAGATCATGTCTTGGGCAACGTACAATTTTGAGTTGCAAAAACGTTTGCGGTATTTAGCCGGTTGTGGCGATCCCATATGAGTATACAATCTAAGCGTAGAAAGAAAACGGTAGCTAATTGCGTAGAGGATTAGTTTGTGTGTGGCTTGAAAACTGCTACTTTGTGGTTCGCAGGTGTTTTTTGTAGAACGGCCTAATTGATTTCCATGGGAATATTAGTCTTGTTTGCGGAAATTATGAGTATTATAGGAGGTCAGTGTTTTGTGGGATAGAAAGTTGCAAAGTCAATATTTAGACTTGGGGGTGTATTGGGACATAAATGGGAGCTTTGACCAGGAGGTTCTGATGGTGTGTTTTGATGAAATCTGTTACAGTTTAGGTTATTGGCCGTTGGTATTTGGGGTTCACTGGGTGGACATTTTATTTGATGGATTGCTATTTTAGCGGCTCAACATTCTTGATGGGTCTCAAATAACTGAAAAAAAAACATCATTCATGCTTGTTGGAAATTAGGCTTCCGAAGTATGAAACGACGTGTAAACGTGAGACGCTGTCACATGGATGTTGGAGAATAGAAAACTCATGTGTCAATGCTTGCACAGTAGTTTCACAAGACTTTTGAAAACCTATTTTTCTAAGCGGAGCCAATTTTACTTGCCTTTCGTAAGACAAAAGTTTCAAATTCACTAAGGCAAGGGTTTGCTTTGATGCAATGCTAAGAAATTTATTGCATCAAAGTGAATCTTTGTCTAACGGAATCTGTGGGATAGTGGTAAGCATTTTGATTCGTTACAACGACTGCAATACTGCATTGCTGTCAAATGTCGATCAGTGACATGAGTCTGACCAAAAATGTGTCGGTTTTAACATTTTTGACAACAGGAAAAAACTGTGCAGCTCTTTTTGATATTAGACTTTGTCACGATCTTGTAACTGACTTGGCAGACTCATATTTTTTGTGCTGAAGCATAACCGCATGGCCATTGGTAGCGATACTATCAATAACAATTCACCAAAAGCTCAAGATTCATCCTTAAAAAGCCGCTGATTTGTCTGAGAAAACACGGGTCTTTGTAGAGAATCCTTGAATTCCCGGTAAAAGAACGTACTACTAGCGAAATACTCTTCGTCCCCTAGTCTTGATTATGTTTCCATTAAGTTAACACTCCCATAAGTATTTATTTTTATATATTGCCATCCCAACCGCTGGAATCCTATGAACTTGCAATAAATACAATTGATCTTATTACAGATTTATATGATCCCCTGGACGAAAGCCTTATTTTTGGTGACTTTAACCTGAATTATTTCAAATGGAATTGGTCAGATAACACATCGTTTTACACTGCTTCAAACACTACTTCTGCCAAAGAATGTTTATTCATTGATCGACTTGTAATTTCAAGTCAGTGGTATTTCAAATTACATGAATAGACAACTAGACCTTGTCTTTACAACAGATCCCATAAACTCTTCAGTGTTATTTTGTCCTCTTTTACTATCAACCTTTGATAACCTCAACCCTTCACTGCTTCTCTCATTTTTTCACGAGTCTCCAATACTGTCTGGTCCTCCAGGTATATTCTTATGACTCCCATAAGGCTTACTTCACTTCAATCAATGAATATCTGAACAGTCCTTGCTTCAAACTCTAAAAACCTTACCGTAAAAGATGCCACTACTATATTTTATAAAGAACTATTTAAATCTATATCTTCTTATGTTTTTTTATCTAAACTTAAGACTCCCCTACATCCCCTCCTTGGTATAACCATAGGCTTGAGGAACAAGAGAAACAAATTGTGGGCAGTTTTCCTTCGCTCTCGCTCTCAAACAGATTTTTCGAATTGCCTTCGTACCTACCTAGAGTTTTGTGAACTTTACAACACCCTTTATAAACACTATTTAGTCGAAATGCAATTCAACCTATCCAATGACCCTAAGTTCTTTTATACATTTTTCAACTAAAAATGAAAATCTGATGGTTACACATCCTCCTCATATTTCAATAACGAAACATCATCTGCTCCACTCTCTATTGCCAACTTTTTCTCTTCTTTTTTCATTCAATCTTTCGCCAAAGAATCTTTTGTTAATGACGATACTTAATTTAAGTTTTTGCCAAAATTCTCGGTTGGTCCATTTCTTCCTCTCGCTATCAAACCGTCTCTTATTGAGAAAAAGCTAAATGATGGTTTCATGCCTGGTCCTGATTATATCCCTGCCATACTCCTAAGGAAATGTTCGTCTTCGCTTTATCTACAGCTTTCAAAATAATTCTTCACCTTATCTCTTTCCCAAGGACTATTTTCCCAAGTATGGAAAACCTTTTTTATAACCTTTATCCACAAAAAAGGACAAAAATACGATGTTGAAAATTAACGCCCGATAGCAAAACTTTCGCATATAACCAAAATCTTCGAAAGTGTTTTGTAAAAAATTTTGAGTTTTCACTCCAAATCTCTCAATTCCAATCGACAGCATGGCTTTTTCAAAGGCAGATAATCAAACATTCACCCTTTCTGCCTTGGAAAAAGGAGAAGAAGTCGATGTTATTTGAACAGATTTTAGTAAAGCCATTGATAAAATTTTCCATAGACTTATTCTTTTTAAACTACTTGGAAAACCGTTACTATACTATAGTGTTTGATTTAGATCTTCCCTATCAAGTCCTTTTTTTAGCTACCTCCGGCGCGGCGTCCCCCAGGGCAATCATTTAGTTCCTCTTCTTTTCATTCTTGCTGTTAATGATCTCGAATTGATTATTCACCATTGCCTTATTTCTCTCTACGCTGATGATACGAAATTTTTAAAGATCATTTCTTCACCTGCCGATTCTATTAATTTTCAACAAGAATTCGACAACTTTTCAATCTGGTGCTCTGAAAACTGCTTGGAATTAAACAATTCCAAGTGTCAATCTATTACCTTCTCTCGTAAGCGCGTCAAGTCTCCTCCCCGTTGCTATCCCCTTCACAACCAAACCATTTCACCAATTGAAAAGATTCGTTATCTCGGGATCATTTGCGACCAGGGACTTCATTTCATCTCACATACTGATGATATTATACTAAAAGCCATTTCAGCACTTGGTTTCATTAAGCTATTGTCAAAGAAATAGTCCGACCCTTACATAATCCGATCTATGTACATTACTTTTGTTCGCCCACTCCTTGAATACGCCTGCCAGGTTTGATCTAATTTCCAACAAGTTCACATTTCTATAATTAAAAATATTAAGCACCGTTTTCTTTGACTTGCTTTGTGAGGTCTTTCTTGAAATAACGCCTTGATTATCCCTCCTTACCAAAGCCGCATCAAGCTCCTCAGCATGAATACGTTGAAAGATCGAAGAAAAGTATTCGATATTCTCTTCATTCACCGCGTCTTTTCTGGAACTGTTGACTGCACAACTCTTTACAACTCTATCACCTCTTTTACCTACCCCCTCATCGAACGTCATATGGTTCAAATGAACCTATCCCTCGAATGCTGATTAATTAATTCGAATGCTGAATAGTTGATTCGAGTTTAAACTGCTTTAAATTCAACCTCAGCACCCCTTGCCTAAAATTCCATCTCTTAAATTATCCTCCTCATTAACGTTAGCTATTGGTTTCTTAGTTTTTAAGTTAGATTAAGAATTAGCTGGTATTAAGCCGAATTAGTGGGGGTTTTGCACCCAACAAAGTTAAATTAAATTAAGAAACTTAAAGGCTCCAATCGCACTAGACAGCCTATAATGATAGTCCCTGATGTTTGGTCTGTTTCATTTTCTAATTTAAAATCAGGTTCTGAACAAAAAAAATACATTTTCTACGCAATAATATATAGGATTACAACCTTGTCAATAGGGCAGTTCAGACTTTATAATTAGTTGGGCAGACTACGTTTTATGGATGTTGGATGGTCGGCTGAAGTTTGCCTTTAGACTTTTCAGACTTGCAGTCCAACACTGTGTCATATATTCCTCCGCCTCGTCCAACTTCAAAGTTTTCAAAAATGTTTGAAAAACCTTCAAACATGTTGGACAAGCTGTCGTCTGAGGGTTAACATTATCCAACATTGGTCGCTCCCAAAGTCTGTCCAACTAATTGTACAGAGTGAACTCCGTTAATATGCTCAAGAGCTATCAGTTAACACCAATATGCAACAGTTCTATAAATAAAAATAATATAAGAGGAAGAAAACGTAAGTGTTGATAAAGAAAGAACATTAATGAAGTATTTTTGAACATACCAACATACCCCATTGTTTTCATAAGTCTTACTTCAAATGTCATGCATTTTCTGAAGCTTCTGTGTCCTTGTAACCAACCAGTGGAAGTTTTGGGTTCGACAAATGATTCCTTTCATTTTGATACAAACACAACATAAATATATTTGTGAATAATCTTCTTGATTCTGAATTCACTCTCATCTTCAAGGACTTTTTTGTTCTTTCTTTCTTGATTATAATTCAAGGACCCATTTCTTTCGCTTTGTTTCGTTTAAAAGCAAATCATTTTATGACATTTTCAAGAACTAAGAATCAGAATTTTCTCGTGTTTTATATTTTCTGCCCAAACCGAAAACTCTGTAGCAAAGCTTTAAGATATACAGTCGATGGCAAAATTATTTGCACAATGTGTTTTTCATACTGTATCTCCTCAACAAAGTGGTATTACTTTAAAATAAAGTAGTTTTTAGATAATTGGGTTATTAATTTATTAACTCCAACATCTTCTTGATGTCGTAAAAAAAAATAAAGAATGAAGTTTCATAAGTAGCGGTTAAAATCACAAAAAAGAAAATGGCAAAATTATTGTGACATGAAAAAAAGGTGGCAAAATTATTTGCACAAGGGCATTTTTCTTCCAGTAACGCTTCTGAAAGCAAAATAAAAGAAAATTTCTAGTAAAATCGCAATAGTTTCATTGCCACACTTTTACCTAATAGCTTGTTTTTCCTCCTTTTGCAGCAATAACCTCTGCAAGGCGTCTTGGAACGGAATCTATTAAGTGTTGAATATGCTCTGCAGGAATGGTACTCCAAGCTGTAATAAAATCTTTCCACGTTTCATCTGCAGATCTTCCTATGTTTTGTGGAATTTTGGATTTCACAAGATGCCAAACATTTTCGATTACATTTAAGTCGGGACTTTGGGGAGGCCATTTCAAAGTTTCTTGACCTACTTCCGATAGATACTTTTTGATATTCCAGGCGGTGTGGTCCCCATGAATGTAGAACCTGCCACCAGTGCAACATCATTTAGTATCTCTAAATAATGTGACTGTGTCATATGATCGGAGCACCTTACAAGTGGTCCCATACCACCATATCATAACTTTCCATCCATTGGAATGTCTAGTGGGCTGCGGATGGGTTTTTTAGCTTTTGTTCTTGGATTGGAATAAAAAAACTTTCGCCCATAAGTACCATCCAAAGAACAAGCAGTCTCGTCAGTCCAAAGTAAACTCCTCCAAAAATCCGATGGCTTACTAATATGCTCCCTTGCGAACTGCAGTCTTTCGCTCTTGTTCCTTGGTGTAATGTAGGGCTTTTTCTGGCTGATGTAGGCTTTAATTTTGTTTTCCTTTAACCTTCTACGTAATGTTCTTTCGCTGAAATTGTTCTCACGAGCCTTAACTCTTTTAACACATTTCTTACCTTTTCGCAAGGGTTACATTTAAAACAACGAATAATTCGAGTGTCTTCCCTATTCGAAGTAACTCTTTTCCTGCCTCTACCGACTCGGATTTTTTAGACTTCCACACGTTTTATCTTTCTCAATTTGATAATAAACTGTTCTTCGACAGCAATGGTACTTAGCAGAAAGTTTTCCAACCGAAACTCCGATTTTGTACTCTGCAACAATCATTGCCCCCGTCTCTATTGAAATTTCTTTGGATCTAGCCATTCCAATAAAGTTATTTGAATGAAAGGTGACACTTAACTAATCATAATAATAACCTGCATAATTTGGGATTGATCAGTCAGCAAGCTTATCTACCGATTCATTTCCGAAACCGTTAAGTACAGTTGTGAAAATAATTTTGCCAGCTTTTTTCAATGTAACAATAATTTTGCCGTTTTCTTTTTTTGTGATTTTTACCGCTACTTATGAAACCTGATTCTTTTCTTTGGGTTCACCATTTGAAGAAGATGTTGGAGTTGATAAATCAATAACCCAATTATCTAAAAACTACTTTACTTTAAAGTAATACCACTTTGTTGAGGAGATACAGTAAGAAAAATATATTGTGCAAATAATTTTGCCATCGACTGTACATACATATGTAGCTGTCAAATATAAACTAATCAAAATTCAATATGAATCGTAATGAAATTAAGAAAATAATTCGTTCGGTGTTTTCCTATAGGCGAATTGAATTGGCACGTACCTTATGTAGCATTTTAGACGGGTATCGTTCGTGGAATTATGCTTTCAGAGGTCGAGGAAAACTACTTTACTTGCATCTTATAAATTTTGGTAACTTTTTCATAGCCTTAACACGTTTTCTCAGTATATTAGACTTAAACGATAGTCATCTTGAATGTTACGGAGTCCAGAAACAATTTTAAACGATACACGAAAACGCAAAGGTCGAAAGAATCAAACGTTTCTGTTATGTACATATGTAGAGGAACTTGTATAAGTGTAGAAGAGTATTTGATGAATTAAAACACTGTGGATTTCTTAATGTTTCTTTATTTTAGGCTGCTGGCACAGTTCTTGCCTTCAGAAAACGAAAGAGGACGATATGGTTGGCGGATGTTCTTCATGTAACCTCGTCTTCGTTCACTCTTCGATTCCTGTATAATTAAATGATGTCAAATACTTATTTATAAACATGTAATGTAACGTAACAGTGTCACATTGTGATTTTACATTTCTTAAATTGCTTCACTTTGCTGTCCCTGAAATGCCATGTGCCTTTACTATCAGTACCATGACACATTTAAATCTGCCAATATTCCTTCAACCGCTCCTAAGCCTGATAGATGATGTCAAGCCAATTTGATTGCCAGCGCTGTGTGGGCTCACCCTCAATCACTTAGCAATGCTGCTCGGTCATACCTACTCGAATATTCCTAGAAGTCAATGCAATTTGCAGCCATACGTCAAATTTCTGACATAAACCTTTTTTCTAATAGCTCCACGATCAGATTACATCGCCATTACTTTGACACTAAACACCGGCTCAATTTGTAATTTATGTCCTCACATCCAATCGGCGATCAATATGCATTGGGGGTGAATTAAATTAGAACGTAGATGATCTCAGATGACCTTAAATTTAAATACAAAATAAATTCCAATAAATTTATGTATCAGTTGCAGCAAGTTGTCGTTGCTGGCGTCAATGCTCACTAAGGAAATACAGGTACAGCAATTCACCCGCGCGCTTACACGTCGCGATAACAATGCAAATGCATCCTGCACTTGTACTACTTACCTACCTACCTACCGACACACCGACCCACCAACACCGATCGACCGGGTCACTGTCGGACACTGGCTTTTCCACATTTTCGCCCAAGTGATAAATAATAAACAATCACACTCTACACACTGCATACTGCACACACAAGTGCTAGTGCACCACAAGGACAACCCTAGTCGCATGGCACCAGGCACCACCCGATGACAATTTGTCTCACCGTTTGGCATTTGCCTGCTTCAGCGAGTTAATAATTTCATTATGCGGATAAATATTGGTAATGGAAGTTGTAGCACCAACTTAGCCAGTGTGTAAATCAATCAGAGCTCAGCTGTGCTCTGTTGTGCTTGGTGACCAACTCAACCAGTCTGTTTTTGCTTCAATGTGCAGAGCGGCGCCGTCAGTGCCGCCGCGTTATGCAGCCCCTACCCGGCCCGTCGCGTCGTCCCTGTCAGGCTGTGTGTTGAGAAATGATTTATACCGATTGCATATGTTGTCGAACATAGCAAATGCATTTGCATCATGGACTGCTATTTAGATAAGCCGCAAGCGAATTGATTACCCGTTTATGGGGTCTTCGATTGTGTTTCCACCTTATCGCCAGGCATTCGTCAAACAGCGAGCATGTGAAACCAGCTTGAGATCAATCTGATGATTAGCTAAATACTCCTGGAAGTTGTCTCGTGTTGTTTTTCTTTGTTCGAATGCGAAGTTGGATTGGTGCTAAATGAGAGAGTGTCAATAAATTGATTTCGCATTTAACCAAATTGACGGTAGCAATTCGATACGGGTGACGCTTTAAATGGGTTAGAGTCTTATGCACTACTTAAGAAGATTGATGCTGGAAGATACTGTTGGTGCGAAGGGTTGCCATGTGGTCGAGTTAGAGGTGATTCGGAGAATTGTGTCATGAATAGTCATATGCCTCTATCTCAAGTAAGTTTGAAAGCTTTCTTCAAACGAGCTGGAGAGAATAATCATCAAAATTCAAAGAATTGTCTTGATAAGGCCCTCGGCCTTTGAACTAAATTACATGTGGCTTTGTGCTGCCAATACTTATATCGTTTTTCATTGACAAAAAGAGTTACTCCTTTTGTGAAAAGATATACTCTTTTTCCATTTTTAATGTTTCATTGAAAAAAAGAGTAGTTCTGGAGTTACTCTAAACGCCAAAGATCTACTCCCAATCGGTTGGGAGATCTACTCTGAAAATGCAAAAACATATGTTTTATCAAACGTCAAATGGAAAAAAAATGTTGTGAAATTTGTTTGGTGATTATTAAAATTGAAAAGAAAAACGAAAGTTATTGAATATGAGTGCAGAAATATGTAAATAATTTAGAATTTGTTAGTTCTCTGCATTATTTGTTGTCATCTACTTCGTCGTTATCCCTTTCCATCCATCACCTACATGGAGTTAAAAAAAAAGATTGAAAAGATGCAAGTGGGCGCATTCACTGCTTTAGTAGCTACGTAATCAAGTCATAAGAAACAACTGCGAAATGAGTTGAAAATTTTTCACCCCACGTAATGCAAAAATTTCAGATATAAAGTTAATTTAGAATCATTACGACTTTTCACAATCGGCTGTTCGGAAAAAATACGAAAGATTACAAACAAAAAAGGATTTACTGTGTTTGTAGTTAAATTTTGCATTCACAAAACTAATTGAATTTTGACTCCATAGTGATTACATAAGTGAATGCACCCAATGCTATTCCTGACAATTGTCATCAATACTACGACAAAACTGTTGAAAAATGTTTCATTGAAAAGAGTAGTTCTACATTTGATAGTAGTTCTTTCGGATTTCAATGAAAAACGCTATTATACTCGTAATCAGTGCTGCAATTTAACAGCAGTGTTCTTGTCCGACCTTTCTCACGAGAAAAGATAACACAGAGCACACCTGTTAACCTGTTGTAAAGTCGAACAGACGGAGATAAATAACCCCTGATATGGAAAACAACAGCAAATATCAATTGAGCCATCTGAGAACAATCGTGAGCAAATAATTGAAATTAGATAAGAAACTTCTTGTAAAACAGTTTGTTTAGCACCACCGACTTGCGTCATTGTGCGGAGCTACTTTTCTGACAGGAAAATCGCCACAACTCGTCTGGTAAATGTTAAAATTTGCCATTTTGTTTAAGGCTTAGAAATAAGGAAAAAGGCCAAATAATATAATAAATATATAAAAATAAATAGGGGTAAATATAATTACCCCTCTTTGAATGAAAGGTTTGATTTTATCCCTCAACTTGCAAGAACTTTTGTTGGTTTCAAGAGAAGAGAAATGGAGAGTCATGGAATAGATTAACGAGTTCCAAATGGAAACTTACCATGTTTTCCCCGACTTTGAAGAGGATGCATTCGATAGGGTGTGGTGTTGAAGAGCTCTCGGCAATCAAATTTGAAAAACTGATTCAGTTGTGTGATGCAACACTTAGACACACACTTGGTCTTGCGTGCAAGTTGTTGGTAGGGTGAGGTATGCACTGGAATTCTCTAAAGGGAGGACTCAGGACGTGTTCTTTTGGAGCTTCTATTATGTAGAGCGACTGTTTACACATATAGCATTTACATCTACAGTTCCGAACAGCTGATCCATTCAGACATGAGCACGATATTTACACTTTCTACTGGTTGTTCTCGCTCTTTCTCTGTGACGTGGTGAAGGTCTTTCCACCTATTTAAGAACACTTTAACTTCGTTGGACTTGGCATGAATGAGTATAAGACCAATGCCAATTTCGTCAAAAATCGATAACAAACCAACTGCGCTAGTTTGCCTGATCAAGATGATCAGAGATAAATTGAATTACTATAGCTATTCGTGGCGCCTGTGGCGTAATGGTTGGTATGCTTGACTGTCACGTAGGAGTTTGTAGTTCGAGTCCCAGAAACATCCAATTTTTATTCCATGGCAAGAAACTGGCAAGCCCTTCGAGAATCATTAGACTGCAAATGAAAGCCTTCTCACTTAGCCGTTCGGAATTGGAAAAAATTATACAGGGCCCCTACATTCCTCAACAAGTTATGGTTGATAGAGATGCTCTAGAGTCTAGAGCTAAGGGTTCCCGCAACTCAGTTGCACCACCCTTTTATTTATTTACCCATGAGAAAATTCTTTTTTTTTTATCCCTTTAAAATGGGATTCAAGCATTTCCTCGCCACTTGTAAATCACATACGAATGTGAGAGCATAATTTAAGGTTTTTTTTAAGGTTAAAGGTTCGTTGTGGTCTGCATTAATTTTAAGTGCGATTCGGCTTCTTTACGGTCCCTTGATTGACGGCAGTAGTGTTCGTCAATGCCTCCAGTTAACTTGAATACGAAATTCTTCAGTACTGACGTTTATCCCTTATGAAGTCGACTAAGCAACGAATGAATGACGTCCTAGAAACATTCATATCTTTTTTGTGATGCAAATTCGAACCAGCAAAACACGTGACTTGCTTCTCTTGTTTGAAAGTTTTAGCTATTCAATCTTACGCACTGAAAAGTGTGTTTAGACTCTTCTGAAGAGTACTTGGAAACGATTGCTTTTGATCTTTACCAAAGTACTAAGGCAATAGTGGTTCCCTGATAAACCATCTTGGCACGATAACTTTCGAACTTAAAATGATCATCCGATGGCAAGCGAGTTGTTTCAAATTTCAATATCTTTGGATTGATAATACAGTTTAAAGTGGATTATAACTCGTTAGGGATAAGAACTGTAGGGGATGACATCTCACAGCTGAGCAATGCTTTACTTTCCCTTTTTTGAAAAAAAGGCATCTATGCACTTAAACCACTTTTCCTGTAAATTATCATCTGTTGGAGTCAAGGGTTATCTGCAAAACACTTTTCCTTCTAAAAATGTCATTAACTGAGTTCAAAAATACGCTGAGTACGAATACTAAACTCTCACAGAGCTTAGTATTCGGTTCTTGGACAAGTTCGTTTTTCAATAAGGTTTTTTTTTTCTACTGGGCGTGTACTATTCGGGAAGGCTCTGATTGTTTTCAACTTGGCGGCGGCGCCCAGATGTTGCAACTCACATATAAGTATATGTCAAACGTGCTTACTATACCTCCACGCGGTAACCACTGGGAACTGGGGTACTTTGCCCGGAGTTGACCT
Source organism: Melanostoma scalare (assembly GCA_949752695.1). Lineage (NCBI taxonomy): Eukaryota > Metazoa > Arthropoda > Insecta > Diptera > Syrphidae > Melanostoma > Melanostoma scalare. Next base: position 150,683,577 of record OX456986.1, read on the forward strand.
GATAAACTAGTAAGACAAAGGGCCGAATAAAAAATAGATCAACACTATAATGTTCTGCGAGTATTCTGCGAGTGGTCAATGGTCTAGCACAACATTTTGGGAATGTCTCAGCGGATTTCGACTTACAAAATCAACGGTGGACTTCAGCAACAAAAAAGCAGAAACCTTTGAATGAGTTACACCGATATATTTGGTTTATATGTCTTTTGGGGTCTATCAATACTAGGACTGAGTATTGAAGTAGAGATGGTGGCGGATAACCTCATGGCGAGCCAACAGCAGCTCTCATACCCCTGCAGCAGGGTACTGCTTCAGGATTATTCGGCCTTTATGTCCGAGGGGATACCAAAACGACCTGGCTCTCCAGATAGGGAGTTGTGCGTGGGGTTAACTACCCAACAATGTCAAAACTACACGGTTCCTAAACAACAATAGATTCGGATAGAAGTTATGATTTCAACGTTGACGACCCAAGCAAACGGAAAAAAAGAACAAATACCTCCGGATCAGCTCATGGAACGTAAGATCCCTTAACGGATTATGTGCAAACGGACAACTAGCGGATGCCCTGGACTGCTACAAACTACAATGCAGGCATAACCGCCATTCAAAAAGTAACATGGAATGGGCCGGGCATAAAGAAGATGAAAAACTGGAACACCAACTATGGCGACTGATACAGACAATTAAAACAACGCTGATTTGGGTGAGGATTTTTCGTTAGAGGTAGACTCAGGGATAAGGTTATCAGCCAAAGTCCACTAAATGAGCGTATTATGACCATCCGCTTCAGGGCTGAGTTTGCCATATGAGCAATGCTCTTGACATGACGTGAAAATCGTTCTTGGCGATTTTAACGCAAGACTAGAGAAGGAGGACATCTTTGGTCAGCCTACAAAAACTCCGAAATGGGACTCAGATGAATTGATTTTGGTGTATGACATCTTTGCAAAACTTGTACGCCTAAACTTGTGCTGCTCCGTCAAGGTCCGGTATAGAAATCACCCAAAGTTTTGATTTCGAAAAAGGCTTTAGGCAATTCGACAAACTGTCATGCGATTTCTTTAACATTATACTTAAAAAAAATTAACAAAGCTCAAACGTCAACTCCTGAGGAACAATCTTTCACAAATGTGTACAATTACTCGCCTACACAGACAATACTAACGTAATTTGAAGAAGCAAGCGCGACGTTATAGGTGCTTTTGTGAGCAATGAAACAGAAACGGCTAAAATGGGTTTGATGGTTGATGAGAGTAAGACGAAGTATATGTCGACATCAAACAAAATTGGACAAATCGTCACAATAGGCAGAAATAACTTCGAGGAAGTAGAGGACTTCGTCTACCTAGGATCCGCATTAGACACGGAAAACAACATTAGAGCGGTGATGAAACGGAGAATAACTCTTGCCAACCGATGCTTCTTTGGGTTAAGAGGCAATTAAGAAGCAAAACCCTCTTCAGAAAAGCCAAGCTAACCCTTTATAAGACCTTGATCATCCCAGTCTTGATTTACGTGGACTTTGTCTAGAGCCGATTTTGGCCATTTCAAAAGAAAATTATTACGTGTGATATTTGGTCCCGTATGCGAAGACAATGTGTGGATAAGAAGATGCAACAACGAGCTACAAGAACTGTACCGCGACATGGCACATCTAGAAGAGTACGCATCGCGAGACTATACGGGCCATATAGAGCAGATAGACATCCACGCTCGGGCTCGACGGGTTTTCGAAAGCACATTAGGGAAATTGCAGAAGGGGAAGACCCCGTCTTATGTGGCGTAATCAAGTGAAAGAAGACCTCAACCGACTTACAGTGCAAAACTGGAGAGAGCTCGCCCGAAATCGAAATAGTTGGCGTAAAATGTTGGTTGAGGCTCAGGTTCACCCCGAACTGTAATGCTCACCTTAATATTGTAGGTAAGTTATATTTTCTCAGAGTTTATATTTTCGACTGCTGCCATTTGAATTGAACCCGCAAGACGACTAAAGTTTTTCATGGCAATGGCATGTGTAGCTACTCTCGGAGGATTTGCCAATTCCCCACGAAAGGCGGTAACCGTGAAAACTTTTTTTTCTTTTATGTTTCTGGGATTCGAACCTCGAACCTCCTACATCAGGGGCGAACGCAGGGGGGGGTTTTGGGGGTTGAAACCCCCCCCCCCCCCCGAAATTTTTGAAATAAAAAATAACCACTAGTTTTTTAATACAAAAATCAAAATTTAAAACATGGAAGCATAAAATTCATCTGAAAATTTCATTCTGTCAAAAATTTTTGAAAAAATCCTTCCAAATGCGGAATCCATTTCTATAGATAAGCTAATTTGCAGGTAGTTCATATGTTTTGGAATGACTTTTTGGTTTTGGTATGTTTTTAGCATGATCACCCTTTTCTAGGGTAAGTAAATTTCATATGTTGATGTGGAGGTAGTATTGGGTCGTATAAAATGGGACCTGCGATAGAAATATATGAAAATTCACTTTCCTACTTATATTTGCAAACACATCGCATTAGTCGCTTCAGAACTAACGAAAATTAAAATTTTATCACACATACTAAAAAGCAGTCGCTCTGGCTCTGTATAAGAATGGGATCGACAATGGCAACTAGGAAAGGGTATACTTGTGTATGAATAAAGCAGAATATGCATACCAATGAACATTGCTTGAGTATGCCAAAATGAAAATACCCCAGCAACTTTATAGACACCTTAAATGTGTGCGATTCGTCCCTATATAAAACAGTTCATTATTTTATGCAGATCGGTGCCACACTTCCGGTATCCGTAGCTTCAAGCGAGCGATCTTTTTCATTTATCTGCGAGGAAGAACCAGCGAGGAGCAATTGAACGTTTTGCTGTTGCTGAACATCTATAAAAGTATTGAGGCTCACTATGAGGACTTTATAGATATAAAAATGGTAAAAGTTCGAAGGCGCATTGATTTAATTTTATAAAATACTTGCTGACTTCCGGCAGCAATTTGAATTTTTCAGTAACCTATCTTCTTAAGGCCCCGGCCCATAGAACTCGGTGCGTGCGTGGGGCACCGCTTTCAACTGACAGCTCGATTAAATACACACGTTATTATGAGAGGTGACCCATAAGCACCGCGAGCAACGCGCCGCACGCGCCGAGTAGCCAAACTTCTATTTTGCCGCTGCTCTCACGCCTCACGCGGTGACAGAACCAATTTGAAATTTTCTCTCTGATGACATGCGCAGTAAGAACCAATTTGAAATTTTCTCTTCTGTTAACATGAGTGGCCTTGTTGAGTTGAGACACCGCAACGGATTCTATGGGTCACCCCTATCAGTTGCGTGCGGCAAAACCCACCGCATCAGTTGCCGCGCCGCTCCTACCGCGCGCAACGCGTTCTATGGGCCGGGGCTTTTACTTTTTTCATATTTTGCCAAATAGTATTGTTTACTTACAAGTAGTAAGTACAAGTAAGTCCCATGGGAATAATGAAACAAAGAAAAAAAACAGACAGATTTAATTTTGGAATATTTGGAATATTAGTAACGACTCCCGTTCCCGAGGGAATATGGTGATTGTTCTCATAGGAATATGGGAATGAGTTAAAGCTTATGTTACTCGCTCGGGGATAGTAGAGCATTCTAAAGGTGGAAGAATTTTTGAAATCGGTGCAGTAGTTTCTAAGTTCTCGTTTACGTTCCCGTAGAAATTGGGATAAAACATAATGTCTATGTCTTTCCTGAGGTCTTAGACTACCTCTGTACAAAATTTCATTTGAATTGGTTCAGTTGTTTGGGCGGGATGACCAGACAGAGCTACTTTTGCATTTATAATATTAGTAAGAACCGGTTCCCGTGGGAATATTCGGATGAATTGAAGTCTATGTCCTTCTAGATCATCTCTGTATAAAATTTTACTTAAATCGACTTAGTGGTTTGGGCGGCAGATTCTTTCGTATTTGTTATAGTAGTAAGGACTCTTGTTCCTGTAGGAATATGGGGATGAGTTGAAGTTTATGTTACTTGAGGATAAGTAAGGCGGTGGAAGAATTATTAAAATCGGTGCTGTAGTTTCTTGGTTCCTGTATACGTTCCCGTTCTCATCAGAATAAAGGGATAAAATGCATAACCTATGTCCTTTCTCAGGTTCTAGGCTATCTATGTACCAAATTTCATTCAAATCGGTTGAGTAGTTTAACGGGAGACGGTAACATAGAAAGCTGGACAACAGACAGAATTACACATTACACATTTATAACATTTGTTAGGATTCCTTCTAGCAAATGTATTTTACGAATCAATACAGAGTAAAAAAAAAGCATAAAAATGTTAAAAACAAATTGTTCGTTAACATTTAATATATTTTTTCAAAACCCCCCCCCGAAAAATTTTTCTGCGTTCGCCCCTGTCCTACATAACAGGTAAACGAGGTATCAACAACGTCACGGCCATCAAAAAGTACCACAGTACTATTGGCGTCATGTTAACTTTGCTTTGTAGGTATGAGATTCTTATGAACTGTGTCGGCATACTTTATATACAAACAAACAAAAATTTAACTTAGAATTACTATAACGTATAACGGATGAGGCTGCGAATGAGAATCTTACTTGGTGTTTAATTTCATTGAGTCCATCCTGCTATTATTCCCCCACCAGTGGTAAGGTTCTAATATTACGTCCTCAAACACGGTTAGAAAGCAAAGTATATTTCACTGTGAAAAATCATGCAAAACACCTTCTATATTTTTGAGAAGAAACGTAACGATATTTGTGCTGCTGTGCAAAAAAAGCAATGTTCTAGGTAGAAGCCACATCTAGAATGATAAAAACTTTGGTGTCAATCGTCTAACTCTTGATGGTGCCTAGGCTGTGTCTACGCTTTGTGGCGTCCAATTTGCGTAAAATTTCGCTACACGATGCAAAAGACAAAGCAAGATATGATCTTTGGCAACATACAGTCTCTACAAAATCCTTAACGGTCCAAAATGGTCAGTTGTCTCTCAGGGAGATGTCAAATCACAATCCGTTCAACATTCACCTTTCATGGGTGCCGGGGCACAGGGACATACCAGGCAACTGTATGGCAGACGAACTAGCCAAAAAGGGACGACCACTTCCCTACGCTCAGAATGGAACAACATAGGTGCACCTATCGCTATCGCTACAAGTAAGCTCCTACTTAGACAAGACGCTTCAAGGATAACAAACACTAGATGGACTGAGAGTAACAACTGCCTTGCAACCAAAAAAGTTTGGCTGTGTGTAGACTCACGAACGCTCGAAGAGTTTGTTAGCCCTTGGTGTGTTTTCCAATGATTTCTGCAGGAGCTGCATGGACGAAGAGGAGGATGAAGCCGTTCAACACCTTCTTTGCTCATGCCCTGCACTACTTCATAGGAGGAAAACTCATCTCGGTGAATTCTTCTTCGATGATACTAGCGACTTAGCTTACATAGACCCTAAAAGTCTTTCGAAATACATTAAAAGTTCCGCGTGGTTCGACTAGCGGGTGATTAACCGGCTAGTCCCGTAATGGAAGATAAATGGGTGATCAACTCGTTAACCTTACATCGGGTTTCTGAGATCAGTAGGTGATTAACTTGCCGATCTCTGTGGTATCACAATGGGCCCTTGCGGCCTAAGTGTGCCAGGCAATGTACTCATTGGCTGACAGCCACTTCCACCTAACCTAACCTAACAGACAGTTGGATGGGTCAGTTCGGTAAGTAGGTATTCCAAGAATGAAAATTTGTGGGTACTCGGCACTATGCAATATTTATAGCCAGTGGGAGGTTTGGTTTAACCAATCAACCGGTTGCTAGTTGAAATAACTCGCAGCGATGGTAGACAGCTTAAATATCTGAATTCTTCATCTTCAAATAACCGTCATCCAAATTTTTGAAAAGGAGCTGAGTCACTCTTATGCGTCTCTGCAGTCTTGATTGCCCCCGAACAATATTGGCCTCCTCCTAAAGACAGTTATTGAAAGAACTGTCCTTGGACAACGTTGAATCTTGTCAACAGTGCTTACGACTTCGATTTTTCAACTCCTTCTCAAAGCATGAAACTCGAAATATTCATGCTTTTATCAATTGTTGAAATTCATAAAATTAGCCCTTGGCAAGCCTAAGTCTAACAAAGCTATACATCGCCAACACCGCTGCCTTTGTTAAGCCACAATGAAAACAATTTTTCGCAGCCACACTACTTTATCTTCATTCACACATTTTCTTTATGATGTCGGTCGGCATGCAAATCTCTTACTTGCCTCTGAAGTCTAAACTATCCTAGCGGTACTTAAGTCGTCCGACTGAGTTATATTCCCCGGGACTTTGAAGAGAAAAAAATTATTTAAAAAAATAAATAAGAAAGAAGATCGTCCCAAGGCGCAAATGAAGACTTCAACGCTTGCGGAGGATTACATCTTCATCACCCCAAGACACATGAATCTCTCAATTAACCTGACTGACTTTCCTCCTCAAAGTCATAAACATCTTCATCTTCGGGCATAGAGAAGAGACACAAGCGCTTAAACTTAAATGCAATTGCATCAGACCGCGGCCGAGGGAAGGAACCATCATACACAAAGAAGAAGAACAAGAAGAAGAAGGAGAAGATCCTCTGTGACGTGACGCGGCGACATATGTAGGTTCAGTCAACGGTAGATGGCAATATCGTCTATCAAATGCCGATTGACATTTCAATTATTCAGGCGATCCATTTAAGTCCTCCGGCATAATAAAGTAATCATTAACGAATAACGAGACGACACAGTGCACTCCGCAGCGCACTCCCCATCACAGCCTGATTTGCAGACTTTAGATCTGAGCACACAAAATGGGATGACGTCTTCGTCATCGCAACAGTGTGTTCTCCCTTTTAGTAGATCAGTGTAGTTGCAGTTGCAGTTGCTATTTTAAAAAAAAAAGTACGCCGCTTGCAGCACAACACGTTCCTTGCTCTGACCGAGTACATGAGTTCCTTTTTTTTCTTGTATAGCTTTTTGAATTAACTCCACAATGAATGGCACAAAACTGGCCAGCAACTTGATTCTGACCCTGTTCCTTCAACTGCTACTGCGTGCCAAAGAGAAAGAGAGTAAAGTGAGTGATGCATGTGCGTTAAGTCTTGAATTGAGTGGGAAACTCTCTCCTCTCGTCCGGCCGACAGCAGGCATTGCTTGAGATGACAGCGATGTCTTCTTCCAGAATGACATCAAATGGCTTTGCGTACAAGGAAGTTGTACGCTGTCACAGTTGAATGTCTTCGAATGTCTTTCATTTGGCAGTAGGGTAGGAAGTCGAGAATTGAGATGCAAAACTTATGAAAAGGACAACTCCAAGCAGATCATTGGAGACCGTGCCTGTCAAACCATCTGTCAGCAATCCGTCAAAAGAGTAAATTGCATTTGCAAATATATTTTCTAAGAATTATTACAGATTTGATTTGACGTGCAAATGTCATATGGCGGCCATAATTTTTTGTTTGTTTATTGAATGATTGATTGTGTTGGTAAGGATTTGTACGGTTTGGAAGCTAAGACACCAGGAAGAACATCGGTTTAGATAGAAAAAAATCAAAATCAATTGCAAAGTTGTGACTTGTGAGGAGATCAGCTGTCAAGTGGCGCCAACTTGATATGATCGAAGTGATAAGTCATCTGTGAGTAAGGAACCTATTCTTGGCAAACGAACGGGATCAGTGTTCAATATACATATTTGATGGTGCTTACTCTGCTATGAGTCATTTGTAACATCTTCCTGAGATTGAAATGCGGCAGGCGGTTGATGTGGTTGGTGTAGCTCTCATGGCACAAACGCATGTAAGTCTCTTTGGAATCAAAGCCATGATCATACAATTGGTTCCTTTCTTCGAAAATTTACACCCGACGTTAGGGTCAGCCTTTAATGATTTTGGGTCTCAAAAACTGCTTTAGTGTCTTCGTCAGACAAGTGTAAATCACTAGTCATAGAACTCACCGGGCTATCCTGATCAAAAGACAAGTCGTCTTGTCAAAGTTGTGGTTCCGTGAATGGAATCTCTTCTTCTTGCTTCGAGACTTTTTTGCTGGAATAGAGGGCAGAATAAAGTCCTAAATTCGATAGGACGAGCGTGAAAAAACCAACTACAATTGGCACGCCACACTTTGGACCCTTTGCGATGTTAAATCTTTATATTCCAAAATGGATGTACATTTGTTTGTCCGGTAGAGACTTTTAAGACGCCCAACTGATTTTTATGCAATTTTTAGGGTAAATACAGTTTAGGATGGTTTCTTCCAAGATTTGATCCCCATTTTTCCACGGGAACGGGATTGAGAACGGAAACTTAGAAACAAGTAGACAGATTAACAAAAATTCTTTCTTATATTCACAATGGAAAAAACAATAACAAGGGAACGAGAACGTGAGCCTTAAATCTAATTGATCGAATCAACCGCGAGCTTGGAAGTTATCCTCAATCTCACACCCCTTGATCTCTTTGTTCAAGAATCGGCAGTAAACAGCGCACTAAATCAGTGTAATGTCTGGAAAACCAGCCAAACAGGACATGCACAGATTTTATCACGATACGCAGACAAAAATATCTGCACCGATTACATAACTCCATACCTGGACTTTAAAAAATCGATCTCAATCAGCTTCACCAATAGACAGGATTGGGAGAATGAAACACCTCATATGAACGAGACGTCTATACCAATTTATACCGTAGGCTCGAAAATGGAAGTCGGAACAGGTGCAGGTTTATTTCAGGAAGCCTGAAACTAACCAGTTCCTTCAAACTTCCAAATCGCATCAGTGTCTTGTGTCTTCCAAGACGAGGTCTTGGCAGTTACAAACACTGCGAAACAGGTGTCCATGATGGCGCAATCACATCCCGTTAAAACTTTGTTGAACTTCATTAAGGCCACAAAATGCTTAAAAACTAACCAAACATAAACTCATAGGTTTTTAGGACGTAACAATACTCCAGGATCTAGGTACATTGATCTAAGTGTGACGGAAGTAAGATCAACGGTCAGCCTATTCTACATAACATAACCTAACATAATAGACTATATTTCATACCCATATTCCCATGGGAATGGTAGGACGAGAACGGAAATCTTTAAACTACAGACCCGAGCAACGCCGGCCGGGCGGAGCTAGTAGTTCAGAAATTCTCACTTGTTCTGATAAGCTTACCATGGATTGGTTAAATTCTAGAATCTCCGAAATGGCAGACGAAATAGAAGTATTAAATTCAGAATTGGGAAATAATGATTACAAAAAAATTTCAATTACAATTAATTGTAATTGAAATTTTTTCTCTTCCATTACATTTTCCATAACACCGTAAAGAAATTGGAAAATTCAATTACTTTTAATTCAATTACATATATGTAATTGAAAACCCAAGTAATTGCCAAAACAAAAAAAAATTATTACTTTTTCCAGTAATCATTACACAAAAATGTAATTGACCACCTACTTTGCTCAGTTACATTTTCAAAACTAAACAAAATTAATAGAAATTAAAACAATAAGAAGGTAGGTACTGTGTCGAATTCTTTTTTTGTTAAGTGAAGAGTAGCGTTTGTAGTCCGAATTCAGAAGTTCTAACAACAAAAACTTCTGCGATGTCCGCCATTTTGGAAAAAAAACCATTTCTACTTTCAACTTGCCATTTTCTGGTTTACTAATTGTCATAGAGTAGCTATTGTGTTTTCTTTTGTGCTTTTGGGTGGGTATACTCTCTAAAATATTGTTGTGAAACATTTTTCGCAATTCCTTATAATACAAAGGTATTAGTGAAAAACTGTCAGAAAATTGAAGACTAAAGTGCGATTTTGCGATTATTTCGGTCAAAATGTATATTCAAAAAAAATTTTATATATAAATATTTTTTTTAAAACATAACATTGACTACATTTCTGTATTCTTAGATAAAAAATTTTTTTTTAAAACTGTTTTTCAAAAGTCGAGTATGCAAAGTTTTAGATCTTAATAAGAGTTATTTTGACAAAAAATTTGAAAAAAATCAACGTTATAGTTTCGAAGTTATTTTCAAAAATCTAAATTTTTTAAAAAAATTTATAAAAATTTCCAAAACTAAATTTTTTTGAATATTGATATGCAGTCTTTCTTTCACAGCTTACGACTTCTTAAATCCAAAATTTCGCCAAGATCGTGCAAGCCATTAACGAGAAAGTCGGTTTTGAAAAAAACGGTACTATGGGAGGTACCGTTCTTAGCCTTTTTCCAAAATTTTTTTTTACATTATCAGAAAAACAATCTAAAATTAATACTCCACAGAAAATCTTATCGAAATCGTTGGAGCCGTTTTCGAGAAAAATAAGTATTATCATATCGGTTGTATGGGAGGTATCGTTATTTGAAGACCTAGAGACCCAATTCCAAAAACCCCTCTGTAGGATGCCAAACAAACCCTAACTGCAAATTTTGAAGAAAATAGGTCAAGCGGTTCAGGCTGTAGATCCATATACAGACAGACGGACATACAGACAGACAGACAGACAGACAGACAGACAGACGGACAGACAGACAGAATTGCAAGACCCACTTTTTTCGTATTCTCTATCATCGTAATGTCATGTTTAATTGTTATCTCAACATTTTTACTTGCGATTATAGGTACTATAAGGCAAGTCTTGCAATCGTGCAAAAAAAAAATTTTGAGATAGCAATTAAACATGACATTACGATGATAGAGAATACGAAAAAAGTGGGTCCTACAATTCTGTCTGTCTGTCTGTGTGTCTGTCTGTCTGTCTGTCTGTCTGTCTGTGTGTCTGTGTGTCTGTGTGTCTGTCTGTATATGGATCTACAGCCTGAACCGCTTGACCGATTTTCTTCAAAATTTGCAGTTAGGGTTTGTTTAGCATCCTACAGAGGGGTTTTTGGAATTGGGTCTCTAGGTCTTGAAATAACGGTACCTGCCATACAACCGATATGATAATACTTATTTTTCTCGAAAACGGCTCCAACGATTTCGATAAAATTTTGTGTGAAGGATTAATTTAGGATTGTTTTTCTTATGATGTAAGAAAAATTTTTGGAAAAGGCCTAAAAACGGTACCTCCCATAGTACCGTTTTTTTTAAAACCGACTTTCTCGTTAATGGCTGACACGATCTTGACGAAATTTTGGATTTAAGAAGTCGTAAGCTGTTTAAGAAAGACTGCATATCAATAATTAAAAAAACTTAGTTTTGGAAATTTTTATAAATTTTTTTAAAAATTTTGATTTTTGAAAGTTACTTCGAAACTATAACTTTGATTTTTTTCAATTTTTTTGTCAAAATAACTACTGTTAAGATCTAGAACTTTGCATACTCGACTTTTAAAAAACAGTTTTTAAAAAAAAGTGAAAAATAAAAAACCGTTTTTTGGAAAAACTGCTCCAACGATTCTGATTAAATTTTCATCATTCATGTGTATTAGCGATTGCAAAAGAATGGCGTTTTTAGATTTTTGCTTGAAACCTTTGGAATATTTAATTTAATTTTTTCATTATTTTGCGTGATTTAATTCAATTTCCATAATTAAAGTGTAGTTGGCAACCCTGTACCACAAAATATATTATGAAATGCTAATACCAAAACCTTTAACTCAGCCTTTAGATTTTGATATCGTATTTAGAACACAATCGCAAGTTCATGCAACCCAGTCGTGCCCATTTTTTTTCTGCACGATTGCAAGACTTGCCTTATAGTACCTATAATCGCAAGTAAAAATGACTGAGATACAGCATGACAAAGTTGAAAACTCAAAAAAATAAAATTGTTATTTGGGAGACTATACGCAAAAATTAAGAAAAATACGTAAAGAAGGTTTTTGAGAGATTTACTATGGTGTGCTGATTCCATCATTGGCAACTTTAAAGGTCAAAATCAATAGAATGATCAACATCGACCACTAAGTATTATATTCTTGAACGATGTCGTAAAATATATGCAGCTGAAGCTCTCCTATCGTTTCAAACATGTTTTTGGACTATCAGAAGAAGCAAATGATGCTATCGTTGCCTCTGTTTTCCACCCTTCGGTTAAAACTAGGTTGTTGAAAGTTTTATCTCCAATGTCTGGGAAGACAGCAGCAGATATTTATAAAATAGTTGAAGGATATTGTAAAAAATACAAAATATAAACCAACACCTGCAACAATGAATTTTTTTGACTACGGTGATGAAGAATCTGATTTGATAGCAGGTATTGAATTTCAGAACTAACTTAAAAGTTTTTGTTATAAAAATTTATTTATTTTTAAGTTTAACCATTTCAGTTTCGTTGGGAAATAGCACACCTGCAAGTGCATCGAACGAGGAGTTCAGCAATTTTTCCAAGATATAGAGACAATTTGAAAAAATACCCACTGGTATCAAAAGTATTTGAAAGGTCAAATACTCCTTTGACATCTTCCACCTTAGTTGAGAGACTTTATTCGTTTGCAGGCACTGTATCTACTCCTCGAAGATCGAAGACAAAATCTAAACGACACTTAAGCTAAGTGTACACGATTGCCTGATCTGCAAATATTGCCATCTGTCATCTGTGATGATGACAATGATTGTCAGACCTACCAATCGTGTTCACTTAGCTTTACTCTGAGATGATGGTGCTACTGAAGGCAAACCAACAGTTCTTTTTATTTGGAAATATAATTTTTTATGCTTTGTTTTGTATTTCATAAACGGGTGAAAAGAGAATTTTATTAATTTGTTCCAAAAATTGTTTGAAATCTTATGTTTTTGCAAAATTTCTAACTGAAAAAATGCTTTTTTGAAATTTTGATTTAAAACAATAATAACCATAGACTATATGTATATATATCTAATACATACATATTTGTAATTGAAAAAAATGTAATGCATTATAATTGAAATAATCATTTACTAAAAAAGCAATTAGTGCGTATTCTTCAGTTATTTGGAAAAATGCATTACTTCTTTCCACTATATTTAATTGTTACCAATTACATGTAACTATAATTGAACCTGTAATTCATTACAAAAAGTAATCAATATTTCCCAACTCTGATCAAAATCAATAATATTCTTCCTTACGGACGCACGAATAAACAATACGAGGCTGGAGAAGCTTAAGACACTCATCACGAGATTATGGCGATGTTTTGGTTAAGGAAAAATGTATATACTATCCATAAGCAAGGTTAGAATAAGTCCAGTAACAATAACCGTTACCAACTTACAAAATATAAAAAACTAGTTGAGCCGCCCGGCGTTGCTCGGATCTGTAGTTTTAAGGTTCCCGTTCTCGTTCTTCGCTTCCGTGATAATATGGGGATGAAATGTAATCTAAATCTTTTTTACTTTGGGACTATGAGGCATCCCAACGCCGAAAGAATTTTGGAAATCTGTTCAGTAGTTTCTAAGTCGACACCGTTCCTATGGGAATCTTCTGTTCCCGTGGAAATATGTGAATGAAATATAAGTCTACTGCAGGGATAATGTAACATCCTTGAGTTGAAAGAATTTTTGCAATCGGTCAAGTAACTTTAATGTTCCCGTTCTCGTTCCCGTTTCTGTTCCCATGAGATTATAAAAATGAAATATAGTCTAAGTTACTGATGGAGGAGGATAATGTAGCACCCCTAATGTTGAAACAATTTTGGAAATCTCTGTTCCGCCTTAAAAGCAATAAATAAGCAGATTTTTGGATTTATAAAGCTTTTTTTTTATAAGAAAAATACAAAAAAAAAATGAAGTACCTACATTAATCATTCATTATTGTTTCTGTATTTTAGTTCATAGGTTGCCCTTCACTTAAGTACCTTGTGATACACGACATTTTTTGTTTTATTATAAGGCGAAAAAACAAACAACGCAGATGGTCTTCCGACCCGTGATCATGCCACATATTTATAATTGACCATGGGAAAAACATGGATGTTCTAGATTCAAACCAAAAACTTTTAAGGATTGGCCTTATGATTTGTTGTCTTGTTGATGGTCATGACAAATGCAAGACGGATTGGAAATTAAAGTCTCTTAAATTCAAAGGGCATATCGGTTGAGATCATTGGGATCCTCGGAATAAGAACATCCTCACCTTTGAATTTTCCTTTCAGTATCGTCGCGTAAATTACATTGTTCATCAATTTTCTAACCACCAAACGCGTACCGTTGCACAGTTTTAATTGGTTTATGTTTCGAAGCATGATTACTACGCAGCCAACCCTTAGGTACCACGCACATCCAAGGAGTTTAAAAATTCAATTGGATAGTAGGTGGCCTCATCTTCATTTGTGATGCAGTCAATAGATTTGAATGAATGCATTGTTCCAATGATCTTATTTTGAATTATGTAGTTCAGGTCATCTACATCTTTATTCTTAGCCGCTAAAATTGCTGGCTTACTCAACCATTCATTACTTTTGTAGTTTGAAATAATGTTTGGAAATACATTGTAGATAAGTTCATCTTTTGATGAGACAAAACTACAGAAATTATTTGGAAATGATATCAATCCGTTCGATTCATCGACAGGTACATACTTGACTCTTGACCATTACCGATAGTCAGGAATTGCTCAGAGAAATCTTCGGCAGATGTATCATTAACCAATGCAACTCTCATGTTTGTTGTCAGCTGCTGTTTCTTCACATAGCGCAATAGATTTGACGACTTGAGGCAAGCGTTTATTTCGTCGGCAGCAGTAGATCTTGGAATTACTGGCAGTGCTTGGCGGAAATCGGCAGACAGTAAAATCATTGCTCCTCCAAAACATCTCGAGTCATTGCGTAAATTTTTCAATGTTCGGTTAAGTGCTTTTAATGCACTTTTATGCGCCGTTGTGCATTCGTCCCAGATGATGATTTGATGCCGATAAAACTTTGGCCATTGCTGAGTGTTTTGCAATATTACACGTTGGTTCTTCAATAGTTTGAAGACTTAACGATAATTTTAATGCTGAATGAGCCGTACGGCATCCATCTAACAATGTAGCTGCTGTTCCAGAAGAAGCAGCTGCAACTGCTATGTTGGATCTCGTACGAACAGTGGCTAAAAGTACGGACATGAAGATTGTCTTACCAGTTCCACCAGGGCATCTAGAAAAGCATCATTCATTTCACGATTTGGCGCTGGCATTTCTAACCTGATTAATAAACTACCGCACATGAGGTAACACATATCTTCGATCAAGAGTAAAGCACGATTATGTATCTCCTCATTCATCTCAATATCGTAATTTCTGGAACTGACTCGAATTTGATGTAAAATATCTTCTGACATATTATCCTTGTATTTCTGCCACAGAGACAAGAGACACCTTAATTTTTATGTTGCTAAATGACTTAAAAGATACATAGTAATTGTACTTACCAACTCGGAGAAATACAGAGAAGAAAGAAATCAATTGAAGAAACAGAAAAATTTATGCAACGCAGAAAAAATAAAAAGCACCAAATATTTTACTGCCATTACAATGAAGAGTGGCTGGATAAGTGAAGCTGGAAACTCATCATGACAGAGTAGGAGACGCTTTTTACAACAAATTAGAAGAGATCAACAACTCATCGCGATGATTTATCGATGGAATTGAAACGGTTGCATGAAAATAGCTTGAAAACCATTACTCAATAGACACTATCGCTAAGAAAATTAACGTATTAATTTTAACAGAGAATCACATGGGTGAAGAAGAAATATATGATATTCCTGATTTCAATTTAGTTGCAAGTTTCAGAAGGCACGATCGTCCAGCAGCAGGAGTAGCTATCTATAAATGGTTGTCAGATACAACTGCCATTTTTTGTGCAAATCATATGAATTTGCATACGAGGTACACTAGTTGTCTAGTACTATTTTGATTTCGGCGATCTATCTGTTTGTCGTTGCAACAGTGAAAATGAACAGCAAGTTATAATAGTTGGCGTTTATATTTCACCGAATACGTTTTTAAGTGTAATACAGTATTTAGATAAGTTTTTATATAAAAATTTATTTATTTATTCTGAATACGCTTCTGCACACCTTCACGGCAAAATTGGGGAGAGATTTGATGATTTGCCAATGATTTTGAATGGTGACTTTAAACATCAACTCCGCCGATGCTACAAATTTTAATTTTTAAAAGAAGAATATAATTTAACAATGACGAATGACCGCAGCCTTAGTACAACGAAATATAAATCGGCAGTTGGTGCAGTCTTTGCGATATATTTAAATAGATTCGAGTCAAAATTTTTCGTTTCCTATTTTAGTTACCATAGGCCTACTTCATTATTAGAATACGATGATTGCATGAGATGATAATGGAAAAGCTGAAAATGTGAATGAAAACTCATAAGTTTCATTGATGTTCTTCCATATGTAAATGTACATATATTATAAAACATTGAATAAAATTTTGCCACTATTTATCTATTTTTATTCTAAGCACTAAGAAGAAACATTTCAATGAAAAGATTTTCCTGTACATTAAAATATTTACTGAAAATTCAATTCTGTTTTCACTTCTGTCGGCACTCCCGGAGTGCTTCTTTTTTTTACAGCTTTCACTTGATTAATGCGCAGTTTGGTTTGCTTTTTTTATCGTGAAAGAATTGAAGCAGCACGACCATTACGTAAGTCTCGAAGCGAAGTCACTTTTACCGGCAATTTTTACATAACTTCGAGTTCGAATCCTGCGAGTTACCTGGACGTTCGGGTGATTTAATACCGCTCTACTATTTTTGTGGGGCTATGTGAAGTCGCTTGTCTACGTAAATAACCACGAGACGATTAACACCTTGGTAGAGAACAATCGGCGAGTTATTGCTGACATACGGCTCCAAATGCTTCAAAGACCTCTCTGGCAGAACTGTTTCGTTCCCATATCGGCGTCCACTTGCCCTTATCCCAATAAAACAGCTAAACTCTAAGCCAAAACAAAAAAAATATGCGTTTTGTTTCTTCTTGAAAATCACACGTCTGGCAAAAAACATCCTTTATCTTCAAAGGCAAAACTGAATGTGACTCTTCCTAAGACATTTTACATCAGAGCTGCATATTTGCCATTTTCCTTTTCAAGTTTAAGAACTTTCCCTACGTCCAACAGACTTCAGTCTTCAAAGCCAACTTAGACACAATAACTCACTTCACTTTATAATCATTATGCTCGTATACCGAGCGACTGGCGGGCTGAAGAAGGCCGCATTAAGATATCGGGAATCGCTAAGCTGCCGGTGACACTAATTGAGGATTTGCTTTGCCCTAACGATGTCTGGGCCGTATATAACTATTATTCGATAGAGCTGGAACAATTTCACAGATATGCACATCCTATGCTATAACTCCCTGAAGATATACAACACCATCATAGTGAGAGAAAAGAGACTTCCTCTTCATAGTCGAGGAAATGTGGAACAAATTGGTGTAATACCCGCAGCATTATAGGCGTTTTAAGCCGATTACATTTTGTTAAATGGAATAGATTTTCCAATTCGTTCGGATTTCCTGTTCAAAGATCAATCGATTGAGGGAAAATAGAAATTTCACCAAGCGGGAAGACATTTTCTTGAACTTTTTTGATAAAGGTTTTTATCAAGGCTTCCGAGGGGTTTGTGCTGTTAATTGGGTGCTTGAAATGATGTCACTCTATTTTACAAAAGTGCTTTAGATCTTCATCGCGAAGCTTGATGCTCACCAATAGAGGAAAAGTTGCAGTCATGGAAATGTGGATAATTCAGTCATAATATAAGCGGTTAATAGCAAACAACGGGATAGAACTCAGTAGCTCTGTAAGATTATTAAATCGTGTCAGTTCTTAAATAAATAGTAGAGGTCTGAGAGATCAGTCTTGGTGGACACCATTTTGTTTGACAGTTTCCTTATCCTTCCTGCTTAAGAGTGGCCATGATGTTTCTGAGGTCAACAAGGCAGTGGCGTACTCCAAGAGCGGATCACTGGTGAAAAGCAGTTAAGTGGGATCACATCGAGATCACATTGTTCGTTATCTTGGCCGGACTCTGTCCCAATGTGACTAAATGCAAACTGAAAACGACCTTCTGCTCAAAGTTTATGCACAGCGACCAGTTCCTAGACTCGATTCATTGCATCATCCAAAGTAACTGGCGAAATTCATAGTCTCAAACCAGCTTCATATTGACGCCAAGATCAGTGCCTGGTAATCAAAACAAATTATAGGGTTCAATGCAAGTCGGTGATCGGTGTGGGGAATCTAGGCTCCATACAGCATGAGTCTTATCAGCGCAGTAAAACATTTTATTTTATTTTCTGTTTTATTGTTGATGCGTGAAATTTATTGCACTATTCTGACGATAATAGTTAACAATAAATCGACTAGCGATATTGTGTGTGAACCAGAACCGGAAGAATGAGAGGCGCTAGAAAAGTCGTGTTGCTTTGTTAACTCTCCCAACTCGTACAAGTTGCCTCTTATCGAATGTGTGAAGCTTTGATTTAGTTGCTATAGCGAACAGATTCCTTTGATGGGTGACGCTGTAAAACAATGAAAAAGTTGTAAGCAACTGATTGAAACCATAAAACAAAACAACAAATGAAATAAATTGACATTGTTAAGTTGTGTGCCATATTTGCGGTTGGGCTTTTTATTGTTTTTGCCTGTAAAAGGCGTGATAGTTTATTGCACAGTCGGGCAATAACTATGACTAAACGCCTCGTTTAATGGCAAAGTAGGTGGCGAGATAATAAAGAAATAAGTGTCGAGTGCATTATTGCACTTTATTTGTCATTATTGGAGAAACATTGTAATGTGGATTATTTATTAGAGAACAATAGAAACATGTCCAAGGCATTCAACAGGGGGTCTTTAAGAACTGGCCAATGTGACCTAAATCTGTAGGTGTACGGTAGAGGTATACGTATACAGAAGCGTGAAGTTCAATTGTTGCTCCAAATCTTTAAGAAGGCTTAAGCTTCTACTAAGCAAAAGAATGGTGACGAAGAAAATAAGAAGAAGATATAAATAAATCGGAAAAAGAGGGAGCACAAAAAATATGAAATCAAGGAAACATAAGGTTTGTTCGTTGAAGCCCGGGGTTGCCCTGTGGTCGCCAAAAACCGTTTTTTGAAAAACCTAAATGTCAAATTGAGTGTTTTTTGGAACCTAAGTTTGCCCTTAACTCGATCTAAAGTAGCCCTAGGTTTTTGCTGGGGCGAGTTCAGGTAATGAACAGTACTGTCAAATGTCATGTATATTTGTTCAAACGGCAGGGATGTGTGGTGATTTTCTTGGTTTCATGTTTTTTGAGAACTGAGCACCCATGATTTTTTGACAACCTACAGGGCTGTCAAGGAAACCTGACTCAACAATGGGTAAAGTTCAATGAACGAAGTTCTAAAAGTTCATATCTGATGACACGTCTGGTACTTCAGGTTCTTGGGAGTTGGGACATGAACTGCGGTAATAAGGCTTCTTGACTCTACCAATTAGCTTTGGAAACTCAACCGTAGTCTAGTAATGGTTGGTCTACGGCAGCAAGATCTTCTAAATACAAGACTGAGACAGCAGTGGAAACTAAATCCAACAATGAGGAAGCACTGGACACTAAATTCAACAGTGAGGAATCGCTGAACTCTAAATTCATCAACAACTTAGCGCTGGACGCTAAATTCAACATTGAGGTACTGCAGGAGGGCTACATCTGGTAACTACCCACGGTGGTGGAATGTCGCTGCCTCAACGAAAAAGGTCATTGCTTCATCGAAGTTGATTTTGTCGTCGTCCATTAGAATTATCGCATCTACGTATTTCGGGTCCGGATGTTTGTTTTCTTCTATCTATCCTTCAAAAGGGGTTTGGAGGGTTGAAAAAGTTTTCGGGTAAGCGTCTTTGAGATTTTCCATGTACCGTACCTACCCACTTGTCTAAAGGGATGATCGGATTGTAGCCCACTCCTCGACAAACAATTTTATGCACTCCAGCCTTGGATATTGTGAACCAGACGGAAAGCAATATGTGATGAAAGGTATATTAGCTGCTTTTACAGCAGTAATTTTTGCGCATCAGTGGATGGACGCAATGGAAGCATAGCTAGCTTTTTCAATAACTGCATTGGTCTGCAGGTTGAAACAGAATATTTTCGTTGAAGTGGACTCCTAGATATTTGACCTTTTCTTTGCCTGAACTCTTTACTGTCAGGAAGGTTGATGCCGATGTAGTGGCAGTTCGTAGCTGATCGTGAACGCCTATGTCCTTATGTGGTCGTCGTACGAAAATAAGTACGGACTTTGCTGAGTAAATTTTGATTCCCCATCTTTGTTCTTTGGTAGTACTCGAAGAGCTATATTAAGTGGTCTTCAACTCTACGTGCTGAAATAACAGTTGACAGTGAGTGTATGTAGATCAAGGAATCATACACAAAAAGAAGGTTGGTGGCGTTTTCTGGTTTGAGGCTAAGATGATATAGAGGAAAGTTCCTAGCTTCGATAGCTTGAGCGAGTTGGGATATGCATCTGCAACCAAACACAACGTTTTGGTTTCCCTTTTTGGGAATGGGCACGATCTTCACCTTCTTCCGCAGTTCGGGAAAGTGACAGTTGTTGAGGCAGTTGTTCAAAACAATGTCCAAAAATATCATCACCGTCTGAGGAGGTATCTTCAGGACAAATTTTGATATTTTGTACGGTCCATCTGACTTTTTAGGGTTCCTACTTTGTATTCATTCCAGAATATATTCAGATTTGTGAAAATGGTGCCTTCACTAATCACATGAAGGATTTCCATCGTAAAAAATGATTTCTTCGACTTCATGGATGGTTGTGTAAACATCATTTAGGAATATGAACGGGGCCAAAAGGTGGGGTGGACAGGAAATAAATTTTATCCACAGAGAAGTGGTTCAGTTGTATGATTGGTCAGCTTTGCCAGTCAGCCTCGATTGAGGAAATATTGAGGTCGATAAGCCTTGATTGCGGTCAAACAGCTGCAATTGCAGCCAATCAGACGTAATAGTGGTCGATTGAATGAAATTGAGGTCGGTCAGATGCAATTGCAGTTGATCAGCCTTAATTGCGGTCGGTCAGGCGCGATTCCGTCCAATCAGATGAAATAAACGTCAGTCAGCTTTAATAACGATCGGTTATCCGCAGTCGATTAGACATTCAGGCGAAATTGAATCAAATAAAATGCAGGTCTTTCATTGGCAATCGCGGTCGATCAGCCTCAATAGCAATTGACTAATATGAATTGCGATCGATCTTTCACAATTGCGATCGATCATTCGCGATTGCAGTCGATTAAACGCAACTACGGTCAGCTAGCCCACGAAAAAGTTTCGGACTGCGACACGGTCTACCCCATATGTCGAACTGCAGACGGTGCCTGCTATACCCTGAAACGCCCCGAGTTCCCTGAAACATTTTTTAATACAGCGGTTTCTGTCACTTTATCGAACAAGCACTTGGATAATGACTGATGCTGGCAGCACTGTTGATGATGGATCCTCAAAATTGAAAAGATCACACTAGACAGGTGTTTTAAGAATAGCCACGGACCTCCGCACAAATGCTTAGTGTTATTTGCTCTGATAGACACATATTCCTATCTATACCTCGTCGAATAATACGCGCTCTGCGCAGAGCTTTAGGATCTTCACCTATGATAGGTTAAGCTGGTTTGGATGGGGGAGGGGGCAACTGCAAGCAGCAGCAACTAATCTAATCTAATCTCAAGAATTCATTGTGCTCTCCGTAATACCTGATGATGAGCAGGTGGAGCGGAAAGTAGAAGCTAATGAGTTGGAGAGAACCATCGGGGTTAAGATCTTTAACTAAATTACTTGGAGCGCTGAACGATTCTATTCAGAGGACAATTAGAAATGTCACCCCGAACTGGGCGGTACTTCTAATCTTCGAAGAAGTGTTCCGCGAGGACTTTTTTCCTAGTGTGGGTCAAGCTAGATTTTCTTACGGTGCGCCAGGTAGCTTTTAGGGCATCCTGCCCGTCAGTGTTTTTGCTGTTCAATTTTTACGTAGCTTCATGTTTTGCGGCTTCACAGACTTCAAGCACTTTTACCTCAAAAACACCGCGAAACCACTTTTGCTTTCGGCTCTCTCTTGATCTATTTGTCTCAAGAAAGTCTGAGGAAATGCCTGTCGTCGCAGTCAATTATCAATTTAGCCGAGAAAGAAAATGACTACTTTAGGGAAAAATGGACTGAATTGTCCTCATTGATGTACAAGTGCGCATTAAAAGTAAAATGACGTGTTGGTAACATAACTGATTACCTTAAAAGCCATATGCCTTCTTCTTCTTCTTTTTGCGGCGTTACGGGCATTGTGACCTCGAAACGATCACAGTTCTCCCATTTATCTGCTTCACACTGGTTATACTTTGAGAACTCCAAAAAATCATTTTTTGATGGTGAAATTAGACTCACCGCAGCATACTTTCTCACAAAAATACTCACCCAGAATTATGTCAACTTTAACAAACTTCAAGAGTCCCTTAATTGCCCTCATGGCATCCTTCCAATCAGCCAAATGAATTATGATACCAAGTACCAGCCACTTTTCGTGCCTAACGACTCCATTAACTTTCCCAAATATTTCCAATAATTCAATTTTTTTCCTTTCTTCTCTTGCATCCTGACACGCAACGCCTTCAAAATAAATTACCTGCCACTTTCGCCGCGGTAATTAAAACAGAGAGCAACAACTTAATCTGGAACCAAGACTTCTTGGCTTGGCCCATCCCCATGAACTCACAGATAATTTAGTACATTGGCGTGTATCCATCACGAAGGGTTTCATCCTCTACCAAAACAATTATGAATGCGTGGACACGCTTACCTCATCATCGCACCACACCAACGACAACGACTGGCCATCAATTTATTATCCCAGCAGCAGTTGTTGCTCTTCGTGGTGCAAAACCCTCCAGCACACTAAATAAGAAACGAAAACGAAAATCCTTTGGGAGCACTTTCCTTTCGATATACGATGCGTATACACACTCATCGCATCGTTAGAAGAACCCAACTCTATCGGGATCAATCAGGGGATTCGTCTGACTGACACCTAACATCCGCTGTCGGCTATTCTTCGTCCACCCAACAAAACTATACACTCGTGTCCCAATGAGTTATGTGATGCAACAATCTCTCGTCCGTGCCGCAGTATATCATCGGCCACTTAAGAGGAAAAAGGGTGCAACAACCAGCATCCTGCCAAGATATGCCTCGTAATATTGGGACATGCCGCGGTCGGCTCAGTGTTCGAAGCCAAATTATATCAATGAAAAATCTGGGTCTGTGGAGCACACAGGGATAAATGCGATGAAATTCGATTCTTTTTTTATGAAACAGGAGCTTGATATGATCTGCTCTTAGGTTCGTGTGTCATATTTTTGTCTGACTATGAACTGAGCATTACGAGAACAGCTGAATGGATATCTCATTGTCTGAGAAGTCAAATTAGTTGCGTCATTGTTAGAGCATCTCAAGTGGATCCACAACACACATGGCTGCAGTCCACAGAGGATTAATGAATGAACACCAGATTCCTGTTGGGTGGTCTCTATTATGTCGATTTGAAAACTGTTATCTTCCACTTAGAGGAGATGAGTGTACTCAGTTTGAGTCTGCTTCTTATGTGCACATGCCTTTGCAACTTTCACTTTTGCTAATTGTTTAATGAGTACTCGACACGCTTGTCCACATCGTCAGAACATCCAATTTGTGGTGATTTCCGACGGTCAAAAGAAACCCCATGCATTGTACCACACGAAGGTTCACCCCTGTTGAAAGCACTGCACACGAAACGTATCATTTGAGCTCCCAATAACTGAGACCAGGAGGTGGCCCTTGAATCATCTCGTAAGTGAATACCCGATTTACAAATAACTTGCCTCTTAAGCAGTCACGCAATTGCTACAGTGTAGCATCGCTCCGCAGCCGATGAGTCGACAATGTGCCAAAATATTTGCGTACTTCTCAAAACAAGTAATGAGGTGCCTCAGGGGGTAGTTAATGGTTCCCTTTTTATCTCTGCGTTTAAAGCAATTTAACTGATTGTTT
This sequence comes from Melanostoma scalare, assembly GCA_949752695.1. Lineage (NCBI taxonomy): Eukaryota > Metazoa > Arthropoda > Insecta > Diptera > Syrphidae > Melanostoma > Melanostoma scalare. Next base: position 150,707,567 of record OX456986.1, read on the forward strand.
GCTTTTGTCTCCCAATTGCGATGAGTAGGGCTACTGGATACCCGAAACACACTTACTTACATATTCTGTTGAGTGTCTGAACTCTTGTCCGTTTGCCAATTCCGTCTCACATCAAAGATGTTCCGATTCATCGAAAAGTAGCTCAATTACGTGCGTGTGCGGACCTTAAATGTAAGTTTAGCTTTCTGATGTCTCTGAAAACGAGTTTCTTCGTTCACAGATGTGTGATGATGGAATAAGTGCCTGGATCTGGACCTGGATGATGCTTTGGAGAAAAGTGTGAAATATTATGCATAGAGTTGGAACATATTTATGTTTACCGTTAAAGGGAAATCTATTTGCAATTTATTGTGATGGAAATGCCAATGGCATGCAATGTACGATTGTGCGTGTGAGAATCGGTAATGAAATAGTCTGTAGGCGGTTCTTATAAGTGACGGACGGACGGAATGAATTGCAAATGTGTGCCGATGTGGGCTTATTAATATTTAAATTACGTTTTTAGTTGATAGGCATTGATTTTGAGTTATGAATTTAAGCACTTGAGGCTGATTAGAAAATTTGAGAATGTTTACATTGGAAAAGGTGGTTTATGAGGTTGATGCCAAAACCAATCTAGAGTATTATTTGACGTGTTTTGAAAGTGGAGCCTAATGTCAAACGATTGCGCACTCTGTTACCTATAACTCATGTCACAACTGTCGGTTGTTTTTGGCTGTAACTAGGTATTTTCGTTTCGCGGATTGCGTTGCATTATGTCCGGCTCATTAAGTTGGTTTTGTTTTTTTTTATCAATTTCGTGAGAGTTTCAGTGGTCGCAAGAAAGCATACCCGATGAATGGAACCTCAGCATTGTTTCCCTGGGTACTCAAGACCAATTCTTCACACTACGGCAGATTTTGGAAAAAACCCAGGAACTTCAAATTGAAACCTACCACCTTTTTATCGATTTTAAAGCCGCGTATGACAGCATCTATAGAGAGGAGTTATATTGAGCCATGTCTAGTTTTGGTATCCCTATCAAACTTGTCCGATTGTGTAGGATGACGATGGAGAACGCACGCTGCTCCATCAGGGTCGGGAAAGATCTCACCGATACGTTCGATGTCAAAAAAGGTTTTAGGCAAGGCTATGCTCTGTCATGCGACTTCTTCAACATCGTTCTTGAAAGAATGGTGCAAAACTCCCAAAGATCCGTCCAATTGCTCGGATATGCCGACGATATTGACATAATTGGAAGAACGCAGCGTGATGTCAATAGCGCGTTTATGAGCATTGAGACGGAAGCGAAGAAGATGGGATTAGCGGTCAATGAAGGCAAGACCATGTATATGCTGTCATCAAGAAAGGACACCCAACACCGACGTCTTGGACAGAACGTCACGATTGACAGCTATATTTTTGAGGTAGTTAAGGACTTTGTCTAGCTAGGCGCCGCTATTAATTCAGACAACGACACCAGCGCTGAAATCAAACGAAGAATAACTCTTGCCAATCGCTGTTTCTTCGGACTAAGAAGGCAAATGAGTAGTAAAGTCCTCTCTCGAGCAACTAAAGTGTCCCTGTATAAGACACTTATCATCCCTGTTCTTATATATGGCGCAGAGGGATGGACCTTGTCAAAGAAAGATTAGAACGCTTTAGGATGCTTCGAAAGAAAAATTCTTCGGGTGATTTTTGGTCCCGTCTGCATAGATGGAGAGTGGAGTCAGCGGCACTGACCTGGTCCAGCGACTTAGATGGCTGGGTCATGTAGAGCGAATGGACACCAACGCTCCGGCCCGGAAAGTCTTCGATTCCAATCCCGAGGGACGGCGCAGTAGAGGACGACCACGACTCAGGTGGCGCACGCAAGTAGGAGAGGTGAGAAGACCTCAACCAACTAGGTGTGCAAAACTGGAGGCAGCTAGCTAGGGACCGAGCTGGCTGGAGAAGCATGTTGGTTGAGGCCCTGGTCCGACTCGGACTGTAGCGCCACCTTAAGTAAGTAAGTAAGCAGGTCAATAGTGTCCGTGAGCGTGTATGGTTAGCGTGAACGTGTGCATTGCATGTTTCAATGTTATTGAGTCAATATTGAGGCAAATTAGGCTTGTAGACGATATAATCATTTTTTTGGTGTGAAAGGCACTACTCTTTTTTATTATTCAATACCCTATCTTTTATCCACTTAACTAACTAGGCATTAGAAGATCCCAGTGAAGACATTATATTCTCTAATCTAGAAGTAATTTTGGAATCGATCCAAAGTGGGCGCCCAAAAAATTCAACTGGACGGGACAAAATATCTAAATTGATGAAGATCTTTCTGGCCATTGTTATGAAAAATTGCCTCAACAACTGCACTGGAAGAAAGTAAAGATCGTGGCAACACCCAACACCAAGAAAAGGAAACCGAAACGCTTGTTTTAGTTACAAACCAACATCCCTATTCAGCAACGTTAGCAAAATTCGGGAGGATCTGGTTCTTCAAAGGCTCAAAATATTCTCCAACGACAACAGCATCATTGTGAAGCTACAGAAGGAAGTTGTAAGGAAGCTCAATAACCATCAAATAACAGTTGGATGTTTTTTGGACGTTGTGAAGGCATTGGATAGTATCTGGGATAACGGACTTACCGGACTTATAATTACTTTTTTTCATTCCAGGTCCTTCTACGTGCAAGTAGACAACTTTATGTCATCAACCAGACCCATCCGAACAGGGGTTTTGCTCAAAAATCGAGGGTAACCTCGGACCACCCTCAACCAGGAAACGCCACCAACCTGCTCTTTGCGGATGACTTCTGGCTTTATTGTCACCTGTCATCGCATCAGCTCGTAGAGTTGAAGGCCACATAGATGAAATCTTCAGGTAGTAGGAAAGATGGGGAACTTAAATTAGTTCAGCCTATAGCCTGATACTTTATATACGAAGACCCACACAAGGACGGAGACATTCACAATCCCCCATAAACTGCCACATTATCTGCATCAACTTAAATGACGGAACACTTTCCAGGCCAAAGAAGAAGGCCAAGAATATTGGGGTCCACTTCAGCGAACTGATGCGTTTGAACCCGAACGCCACTACAGTTGTTAAGAAATTAAAAACAGAGCCTTCTATAGCATTCCACATTCGGGTCAGCCAGACGTCAGAGCCAACCCTTTCCTCACCGGAAGACTTTCTTTCTATCACAGATCGCTCTATATTACACAACATCAGCCTGCTGTTCATTTATCGACTTTAATTCGAGTGAAGACGATGAAAAAATATCAAATTGGGGTAATAAAGTGCTCGATAACGGGAGAAGTATTGCCAAAAACACATAATTCAACCACGTATTACTCGATCACGTGCGCGGTAATTCGGCTCCACGTCTGGAATCATTTACTGATTTTATATGATAATTTTTGTTTCATATTTCTTTTTTTTTTTTGATTAAATTGATATTTGGTATTGTGTTTTTAGATTTTTTGTTTTATAATTTTGTGTTTTTATATTTTGTTGTCCACTATAGAGGGCGTAGTGGTAGGCGGCTATCGGCTACCAGCCACCGATGGCTACTCAATCACCTCCCGGCTATGGATATGAAGTAGCTGCCTCGACGCTCCCAGGAGTAACAGTAGTCGTTGTAGATTAGAGGAAAGCGGCAATCTATGTACCTTGAAACAAAAGTAGAGGACAGCCTACGGTGAAATTAATCTACTGAGACTTGATTTCTCCTTTTGTATTATAAGTTTTGGTCCCAAAAAAAGGTTGACTTAAACAAGAAAGATGACAAGTTTTTGTATTTCCTTAGAATAAAATTTGTTGGCGTTTTCGCAGTTTTCTTTTTTAAGTTGGAGAACATAATGTAATGGACATCCAATGACTATTCCACAAAAAGAGGTTGCTTGTTAGTCTGTGTGGGTGCGTTCAGAAATATATCTGAGGAGCATACCCGAAGGAGACATTGTACGTCGATTAGGGGTTGTATGTATTGATACACACATACTAATTATTCAGGGGCTAAAACACAAACTGGTCAAAATTTTCTTAACGGTTCTCGTCTTATCTAGAAAGTTCGATAATGTGGTATGCTTTTTTATTAAAAGAGGCCGCTGGCGCGACCAGAGTCGGTTTTTATTGTAAGGTAATGGTGTAAAGATTGGATAAGACAAAGTGTTGTAATTAATTGAATTGTATAATGATAAGAAAAGTCGAGTAATTAAAGAAGAGAAATTTGATAGAAAAGTTTTATTTATCGAACCCGGTGAACGTTACAATACGTTTAGTCTTTTTGCATTCAACGGATTATGATTTGACTGATCCTGATCCAATCGTTGGCGTTGGTATAAGCTATGACTGAGGATCTTTCCGGATCAAGCCATGCAAGTTCATCGCTGGTATCGTTTCCATCTTTGCCGCAATATCCTAGAACTAATAAAAGAATTTGGTCTTCTTAACGTATTCAGATAAATCTTACAGTATTAGAATATAATAAGTAGTTAGAGGGTTGAGTAACACTTGAAAGCTTCAGAAACAAATGATTCCTACCATCTAGCAGTTGTGCGTATCGTGACGTATAGAATATCTATTCGCTTGGAAAACGGACGTGAATGTGTCTAAAGAGATGTGCAGTCTTATGTCATCGCTCTCTCTCTCTGCAACTACAGCGCCAGGCCATAATCGGTTCTGGAGCTATAGACTCGATAACAATCTTTTCTTGGTCCAAATTGTTGACAGCTTTGGTATCATGGGCTTAATAGTCAAATTCAGTAGTTAGAAGATATGATACTAGTGAGATTGTCAAAGCTTCAGTGTAAATATTGTCAGACACCACTTCTTTTTGAAAAGGAAATGGCCATGACATGATTTCATTACTAACTTACTTAGGTGGGCATTACAGTTCGGAGTGAACCTGGGCCTCAACCAACACCCTTCTATAACGATTTCGACCTCGGGCGAGCTCTCTCCAGTTTCGCACTCCAAGTCGGTTGAGGTCTTCATCCACTTGATTGCGCCACCTAAGACGAGGTCTTCCCCTTCCACGATTTCCCTGCAATGTGCTTTCGAACACCCGACGAGCCGGAGCGTTTGGGTCCATCTGCTCTACATGGCCCAACCATCGTAGCCTCGCGATGCGTACTCTTCTGGCTATGCCCATGTCGCGGTACAACTCATACAGCTCGTTGCTGTATCTTCTTCTCCACACATTGTCTTCGCATACGGGACCAAAGATCATTCGGAGAATTTTTCTTTCGAAACGACCAAGAGTTTCCTCATCCGCTTTCGATAAGGTCCATGCTTCCGCGCCGTACAGCAGGACTGGGATGATCAAGGTCTTATACAAGGTCACCTTGGTTTTTCTAGAGAGGGTTTTGTTTCTCAATTGCCTTCTTAACCCAAAGAAGCAACGGTTGGCAAGAGTTATTCTCCGTTTGATCTCCGCACTGATGTTGTTTTCCGTGTCTACAGCGGATCCTAGGTAGACGAAGTCCTGTACTACCTCGAAGCTATGTCTGTCTATTGTGACGCTTTGTCCAATTCGTCGATGTTCTGTGTCCCTGTTTGATGACAGCATATACTTCGTTTTGCCCTCATTAACCATCAAACCCATTTTTGCCGCTTCTGTTTCAATACTCGCAAAAGCATCTATGACATCACGCTTCTTTTTCACATTACGTCAATATCGTCTGCGTAGGCGAGTAATTGTACAGAATTTTGAAAGATTGTTCCTCTGGTGTTGACGTTTGAGTTTCTTACAATCTGTTCAAGTATGATGTTGAAGAAATCGCACGACAGTTTGTCGCCTTGCCTAAAGCCTTTTTCGACATCAAAGGTGTCGGCGAGTTCTTTACCGACCTTGACGGAGCAGCGTGAATTTTCCAAAGTCATCCTGCATAGTCGTACGAGTTTTGCAGGGATGCCGAAACTAGACATGGCTCTGTACAGCTCGTCTCTGTAAATACTGTCATACGCGGCCTTGAAATCGATAAAAAGATGGTGAATATCAATATTATATTCTCGGTTTTTTTCCAACATCTGCCGTAATGTGAAAATTTGATCTATTGTGGACGTTTCTGGTCTAGAACCACATTGATAAGGACCTATAAAGTTGTTGACGTGGGGTTTCAGACGTTCACATATAACAGCAGACAAGATCTTATAAGCGACGTTAAGGAGTCTTATCCCTCTGTAATTGGCGCAATTGTGATGGTCTCCCTTCTTTAGGATCGGGCATACGATACTGAGGTTCCATTCATCGGACATGCTTTCTTCCGACCACATCATGCAGATCAGCTGGTGCATGCTCCTTTCCAACTGGTATCCAGCTGCCTTGAAGAGTTCGGCATCAAGGCCATCTGCACCTGCAGTCTTATTTGATTTAAGTTTGCATATGGCAAGCTTAACCTCTTCTAGGTCGGGAGGACGGCATTCTTGATCATCCTCCAAGCTGAATGGGGCAATCTGCCTGACAGCGGAATTTGTGTCTTCATCGCCGTGAAGCAGTCTGCAGAAATGATCTTTCCAGATCCTCAATAGCGACTGTGACTCTATAACTATGTTTCCCTGCTGATCTTTACAGGCTTGAGTTCGGGGTTTGCCACCCTGGCAGGATCTTTTTACCTTTTCGTAAAACTTCCGAATCTCGTTCCTGTCATGGCATCTCTCAATTTCCTCAAACGAGCTCTTCTCATGCTGCTTCTTTTTCTTTTTGAGAAGTCGGTATTCTTCCCTTCTTTTCTCCTTGTAGATCTCGTTATACTGATCGTAAGCAGCCCTTGTTCGTTGTTGCATCAGCATTTGACGTGCTTTTTGTTTGGCTGTATTTGCCTGCCTGCATTCTTCATCAAACCATGGGTTTCGTTTCGGTGGCCGAGTGAAACCCAGAAACTCAGTGGCTGCGGTTCTAATGGCTTGTTGGCATTGCTGCCACTGGTCTTCAATGCTTAATGCTGGCGGCATGGGATTCAAGGATAATTGAAGGGACACTCGATTGGAAAAGGCATTGGCAATCTTTTGCGATTGTAGCTTTCCGACGTCATATCTCTTCACAGCGTTAGTTCGTGTAGGTCGCGAACAAGATATCCTCATTCGTACCTTGGCTACAACAAGGTAGTGGTCCGAGTCAAAGTTGGCCCCTCGGAAAGTTCGGACATCTAACACACTGGAAGAGTGCCTTGCGTCGATCGCGACATGGTCAATTTGGTGGACGGTTAATTGATCTGGGGATCGCCATGTACCTTTATGAATTTTGAGATGCGGGAAGCGCGTACTACTTACAATAATATTCAGCCCCGCAGCAAAATCGATTAGCCTCAGTCCGTTTTCGGAGGTTTTGTCATGGAGGCTATGCTTACCGATTGTGTTTCCAAAGATGTCCTCCTTCCCTAGCTTTGCGTTAAAATCGCCAAGGACGATTTTCACGTCGTGTCTAGGGCACTGCTCATACGTTTCTTCGAGGAGCTCGTAGAAACAGTCTTTGGAATCGTCATCTTTCTCTTCTGTGGGGGCGTGGGCGCATATAAGGCTAATGTTGGCGAATTTAGCCCTGATGCGGATGGTCATTATACGCTCATTGACTGGATTTTGGCTGATCACCTTATCCCTGAGTCTTCCTCTAACGACAAATCCGCACCCAAATAAGCGTTGTTTCTTTTGTCTGTAGCAGTCGCCATAGTAGATGTCCAATCAGAGCCTACCCGAATAGTACATCGCCCATCCACCAACATGACATGATTTCATTATCTTCTGGAAAAAGATTCAAAGAAACGTCGAGAGCAGAACTCAGTGTTGTAGAAAAAGCTCAGAGTCAGAACATCGTCGGTGAAAGAATTACATAAGAGAATGTTCTTAAAAGCAACTGATACATAGAAGATGATCGATATTATAGCACTTTTAGGTGACAGATCCCATGTCTTTACTTTGTACATAGAAAACTGTTCGTGCTTTCGAGATTGGACCAAAGTTGCTTGCTGTCTCGAACCTTTTCATTATATTTGATTTCATTTAAAAAGGAACATTTTACGCTTTTAAGAGCAACCTCGGTCAGACCAGGCAGTTTTCCAAGTCACCCCTCAAATGGATTGACGGGTAAACCGTTTCTAGACTCTAGTACACACACCAGCTGATCATATTCAGCGGCGCCTGTGGTCTTGAACAAATAGTTCGGAAGTTACATCAAATGAAATGAGAACGGGTAATCGGCGTACGATTGGGAGTGTACGTTAGATCACCTGAACATTTCAACCAAATATAGTTACCTGTAATGAACCACTGAAAAGTTGATAGAACGTGACTCTGTGGGCAGCCCGTATTGATAGTAAATTCATTTAAATACCATATTTCACAGTTCTATTCATAAGCATTACTTTATTTCACAAGACAAGTCTTGTTAAAAGAGGTTAAACGAGTTGACTTCATCTCGTTGTAAGAGGTGAAAAATTTGTCGTTAAAAAAGGTTCTTTATAGGAGCAAACCATAGTCTAATTGGATTGTAGCTATGTATAAAGGTGCGTCCACACTGTGCCGGCCGTCAATGGGATCCATTTCATTCGGTTCGAATTCGGGTCAGCTTTCGGTACGGAGGAAGGCCGCGACACACACCGATTCAGTGTATTGCCGATCATCATGTACCGATTGGTGCAGTTGGGCATAGTGTGGACGTAGCTTAAAACTTCGAAGAAAGTTTTTAGAAATAAAGAATAAATGCCTTAACCTAAAAATTGGATTAAGAGCTTCCTTAGTTAATCTCAGAAATCAGCGCAGTCTTAGATAAAAGGTTCAGTACAGCCTGCACTGGACGGTGAATTCATCAGCAAGCGTGCACACAATCAAATTGCCATGGAACATCAAAGCAGTGTTTCGCACTTTCTTAAATTGTTTCTTTCAGTCAAAAGAAATTAAGACCGCTTGTAGACTTACTTAGTTTTCAATCAGCCTTTACATCAAATGACCGAAATGCAAGTACCTTGACTATCGCTTATTTTCTTTTTTAACATTAAACTCATCAAAGCAACTCCACAAAAGCAATGCGATTGCTTTACAGCAAAACCACACAACTATCGATAAACCTGATAAAGCGTTTCAACGCCATGGTATTTCTATCTTTAGCCCGCTCTAAGCTTTTTAGACCAAACTAAGATCGTTCCAGACCTAACAGCATTTAATTAGTTTCCTTTTATGTGCGATTCGTTCAAACATCTTGCAACCCGATTGTGTAGCGTGATCTTCCATCAATGAAACAAAACCCATATAAGTGTGTAAGCCAAACCCGACACGCATCTGTGCTTCTAGTTCCATCATAATCCTCACCCAATCAAGCTCCACCTGCGATTTAACTTCACACATTTGTAACCCCATTAAAGCCGACACCCAGTGTCGGCCACTATACGCAACCAAACATTCTCTTCGCGCATCATCAACAACAGCAACAGAGCAAACAAGATCCTATTAATGCTAACGATCCTCGGCTAACTAACAAGCTCCATCGAGATCCTTACCAGTGATTCGACAGATGCTATTATTTTACCCACCGCTGATCTAAGACAACCAGCGCAGCGGTACAGCCAACGGTAGGCCAAGTTCAATTTTTCACTCTTCAATTCCCGATTCAGCTGCAAGCGATGCACACAACGCCAAGATCGTCCCAAAGAAATCATCACAAAACTGATAAGCCTAGCTTTTGAAAAATTGCTTTAGTCTTGTGATCCGATGATGAAGATGGGGCGAGTTGGGATGGGAGTTGGGACGGTATATGAGTGCGCGCAGAAAACATGCCATCCACACGCCACACCCTACTACTTAACCCGTCTACTGTAACAGAAGATAAGAGTTGAGCACATTCCTTTTGCTGTTCGATTCGATTATCCTCACACTTCGGTCTATTTGTCATTCCAGAATCGGGATTTAGCAAACGAAAATAGATGTGCCATGTAAGAAGCGCACTAAAACAAAAACAGACCAAAATAAAAAGAAGTATCCGTCACACTTTGGCCTGATCCCCGTGCGTCGAACCATCACACCACCACACCATCCCCGCCAATGTTGTCCTGTGATGACAGCGGGTGAGCGAGCTGTTTCCTCTTTGGCCCGACACCTGAATGGCAGCTTCTCTAGTTATGCCCAGTTCCATTGACTAGCTATTTATTACCGTCTCGCGCGATAAGGTAATCTTTTTCGGTGCTGCAATACTTTTGAATGCATAAATACACGCCAGCTGTTATTGCCGGCCGCAGACAAGCTATGCGATGGCGTGCCTACCACCGACACCAGCCGAGACGAGTACAAAGCAATATTCTAGTGATGAGTGCATGTCGAACTCTTAAGTGGAATCATAACACGCATTGCATTTTGCTTTGAGATACTTTTGTATCTTTTAATCGAAAAAACTAATATATAGGAAGTACTTGGGCATGGAAAAGAGAAAAACCAACTAATTGTGGCGCACCATCTTGGCCGTTGCTCGATCTTTCATAGATCGAGGGCACTGTGTAACATTGGCACAACACATTTTTGTGGTTTTTAGCATCGTCTGGGTTGTAGGAAGTGTTAAGGTGATAGGGATGGATTTGGTTTGACTGCTTTTCAATTTTCGTGTTGAGAATTTATTACTTGCATTTGGTTTTCATGTCAGAAGCACATCTTATTTGATTTTACATCCCAGTGCGAGTTAAATGGCGCCCAACGCTTGAGGAAAACTCATCCTTTTCGGTAAAGGTACTTGGTATTGTATGCAGAAGTGGGAGGTTGTCTTAGTTGATAGAATTACATGAATGAATGAATGAATAATTGGGGTTTTGTATTGTACCTCGACCTGTTTAGATCTATTGTACTCCCTACTTCTTAAGTGGTATTCCTTAATTTAAAGTACTTCATCCAGATTAGTTCCTCTGATGAAACTTAGTATCTGGGTTACGCTTAGGAGTTTTAGCTCCCTCTCCTCTACGTAGTAGGATCCCAGGTACTTCTTCCTTTGGTGTATTAGAGCTTCACAGTCACCTTAGAGGTGGTCAGGAGGCTCTTCCTGTTCGTTGCAATATCTGCGTTGGTCATCGCTCCCTATGTCTAGTACTTTTAGGTGTTTTCTTAGTCTGCAGTCGTGTCCGGTTAAGAACCCGGCTAGTATTCTTACAAACAATGTTTTAAAAAAAAAAGAAAAGTTTTATTACGTCTTTGTAACGTTTTGTGTAAAGAGTGCCAAGTAAAAGTTTGGCTTGGCGCATCTTGGGGAGGTCATTCCAGTGTTTAGCTCTGTTGTCTTCCTCCGACTTTTTTATTTCTTTCTTAATGTGGCTTCCTGTTATTCCACAAAAAAGTTCCGGTCCAATGTGTGGTGATCCGGCTCCTGTCTTTGCCAGTTCGTCTGCCTGTTCATTGCCTTTTGCCTATGATTCCTACATGTCCTGGTCCTACTTGTCATTACTGCCCAGTTTGTTTAATTTGTCAATGCATTTGCTGACAAGATTTGAGGAGATTGTGTATAGGATCGTAGGGCCTTAACCCTTAAACCCTACCCTGGGGTCCAGCGCCATTGCAAACATACATTTTCTTGAATTTTTTAAAAACTAAGCAACTCACACCAGTGCCACCCATGGAATTCTCATATTATCGCAGCAGACGTCTAAAAATCAGTCATTTATTAATTTTCGAGTGGTGCAGTTGAAAATATTTGAGCTTCAGGTTCCCATAGACCCCAGGGTAGTGATAGTTAAAGTTTTTGAACAGTTTGACAGTGTTTCAAGACGAGCGAAACGATGGCCATTGGCTATGTTTTATGGGATCTTAAATATTGTTGGTGTGAATTCGTATGTCCTCCTCAAAATAGCGTCCGATAAAATTCAAATAAGTCGAAATTTCTTAAAAAACTTAGCCTTGGAACTCATTAAACCCCAAATGGAGGAGAGGTTTACTTGGCCAACTTTGCCATCCAATCTCCAGGTCCTCATTGGAGATATTTTAAAAAAGAAGCGACCTGTGGCTGAGTCAACATCTTCAGTCACTACAAAAAATAGATGTGCCGTGTGTCCACGAGACAAAGAACGCAAGACCAAAATACGATGCACCAGTTGCCGAAATCCACTTTGTGGCGAACATAGCCGCTCAGTGTGTCATAATTGTCTTGATGTAAACTTTTAAAACATTTTTCATAATTAAACATTCCTATCTTTTATGTTAGTACATAAAGTTTTTGATTAAATTGTTTTTTTTATTAAACTGGGGCAAAAACTTTTTGGGGTCCCTAAGACCCCAGGGTAGCAATAGTGTTTCTCCCGGGGTGGGTAGGGTTTAAGGGTTAATTGCAGCTTGACTGTCCGTCATTATTGCAATATGTTTGTTTTTGTATTTTCTGTCAATGTTTACTTCCGCGCATTTGCCTATTGCATAGAATTCTGCTTGGAATATGCTTGACATTCTTCCCATGGGTACTGAAATTTTTGTTCTTGGTCCAAAAATTCCTGCTCCAGTTCCTTCCGTTGTTTTTGAGCCATCTGTATATCATTTTATTGCATGGGTCTTAATTGAGTAGGTCCCTTTTTCACTTTGCCATGCCTTTTTGTACTTAGCTCTGTTGATTCCATGTGTTGAAAATTCTAGAGCTTTCTTCTTTCTTCAGAGAACTGGAAGGTAAAATTTTTTGCAGATAGTTTGCGGTCATAAAAGCTTCTCCCAAAAACTCACGGCTCAAATTTGCATCTAAAAGCATACACCTTGCCATATCAACCAACGTTCTGTTCTTTCGTTCTGCTGTCCCATTTTGCTGTGGTGAGTACGGGAATGTATACTGATAGCCTATACCTTCGTTATTCAAATATTGTTCAACTCTTTTTGATCTGTATTCACCACCGTTATCAGACCTGATAATTTTTGGCTTCTTAGAAAATTTTGTTTTGAAACTTTCTACAAATTCTCGGAGGCAGTCAAAATATTGTGACTTCTCATTCAGCAAAAATAGTTTTGTGAACTAACTGAAATCATCAGTAAATGTTAAAAATTATCTTTTTCCTCCAGGTGTAGTATTTTGCATCGGACCACAAATATCGCTGTGAACCAAATCCAGAACCGCTGAACTCTTCTTACTTCCTTTGGGTTTCAACGAAAGTCGAGTCATCTTCCCTCGAATGCATATTGCACAAACATCTGCAAAATTACAACTACGGATTCTTAAGCTGAGTTGGCTTACCAGCTTCCTTACAGAGTCCAAGTCTCGATGACCGAAAATCCTATGCCAGTAATGCACACAGTACACGTTTTTACTAGCTATCATCGCTTGCTGGAAATATACCTTCATTCGAAGCTTGTATAGATTGTCAACTAAATCAGCACCAGCAACTTCTTGTCCATCCGATGTTTTGATTAAACAATGATTATTTTCAAAATATACTGAAAATCCTTTGCAAACAATAGCTCTTACTGAGAGCAAACTTCCTTGAAACTCGGGGATATAAAGCACATTCTCTACCTGAATCGATGTTTCTTTCCCGTTAGCAAAAACCAGAAGACGACAAGTGCCCTTCCCACTCGAAAAAATTTCTAGACCATTAGCTAATATAACCTTTTCACCTTTCAGGTTTGTGTTTAGAGATATGAAGTTTTCCATCTTATTTGTTATATGACATGTTGCTCCAGAATCTACGATCCATCCGTTGAAAGCATCCGAATAGGAACTAAGGCGAAATTCCTTCGAATTAACTACACTGTTCGCAGATACCTTTGTATGATTTTTCTTCCATTGTGTGTATTGATGGCAGTCACGTTTGATGTGCCCACTTTTCTGACAAAAGAAACATTTTTTGTGAAACTTCTCATCCTTGAATATTCGTCCAACAACTTTTCCTGCACAAGCCCCAAAGTCAAATCTGCTTCTTCCCTTGCTTCCAACGCTGTTACCAGAATGTCGTATGACTGAGGTAAGCTGCTCAACAAAAAAGCAACTCTCCAACGATCTGAAAGTTCATCTCCTAATGCTGCTAACTTGTCAAACATAGTAGTCAATTTTTCCAGGTGTGAGTCCATTCTTTCACCATCAACATATTTTAAACTGCATATCCCGCTCATAAGTTGGACTGAGAGTCGACTTCTGATGGTACGTTTGTAAGTTAAAGCATGCTTCCTTAGCAGATTTCGCCTTCCATATATGGACCAATTGACTGTCTTCGACTAACAACCCAATTATGCTCCTAGCATCACTATCCGCCTTTATCCAAGCCTCTAGATTTGGTGAAGGTTTTTCATTTTCGATGGCTTGCCAAGCATTATCCCAACAATAATTCCAACTTAGGTTAGGTTAGGTGGAAGTGGCTGTCAGTCAATGAGTACATTGCCTAACACACTTAGGCCGCAAGGGCCCATTGTGATACCACAGAGATCAGCAAGTTAATCACCTACTGATCTCAGAAACCCGATGTAAGATTAACGAGTTGATCACTTATTAATCTTCCATTACGGGACTAGCCGGTTATTCACCTGCTAGTCGAACCACGTGGAACTTTTAATGTATTTTGAAAGACTTTTAGGGTCTATGTAAGCTACAATAATTCCAACTTAAATTTCCAAGAATGATAATTATCTGCATTTTGCTTTGTAACACTGCTTTAAAACATATCCATCTGGGCCCATAACCTGTTGATTCCTTATGTTGAAAATTCTAGAGCTTTCTTCTTTCTTCAGACTAATGAAAAACACGTCAGCAACTAGTAACACATTTATTAGGAATAATAAAGAATATAATAGATGAGTTTTTTAGTTGAAATAATAGAAACAACAGACATAAAAGAAAAGCATACTTGATGAATAAAATTAAAATAAAGCAAAGTGATTTCATAACAAGTGAATGAAGTTACCAACAAGCTCAACGTTGAAGAGCTAATCGAATTTGAATTCCTTGGTCTTGCTATCCCGAAGGAAGTCAATGAGTGGTAACTTGTTCGATATTATGCTCTTTCCGATAGATTTCAGGACACACTCAGTCTATTCTCATTGCTCCTGATATGCATATGCACGCAAGTCTTTGTACTTTTTCTAATGCTTTTCTAGTGGTCACCTGGTCAGTTCTCTTGTTCCAGACTACCGCTGCATAGGTAAGGATCGGTCTTGCCATCATTAGGTACATCCACCGAATAATGCTCGGTTTACAACCCCATGATCTCCCTGCTATACTTTTGCATATCATTAGGATTTCCTTAGCCTTTTCAATTGCTGCTTCTACTTCCTTTTTCCACAGGAGTTTACTATCCAGAATCACGCCTAGATACTTAACCTCTGTTGTGGGTACTATGTTTACTCCATCCAGTGTAATGTCTTTCATAAGTGGTAGGAGTCTTCTTCTGGTGAATGGTATGATTGAAGTTTTCATGGGGTTGATGTTCAGTCCTACAGATGTACACCACTTTTTCGTGATTACCAAGCCCCTCTGTATTATATCGCATAGGGTTTCTTCATATTTCCCACAGGTTAATAATGTGATGTCATCAGCATAGACAATGCATCTTATGAATAGCATGGTTAGTTTTTCTAATAGTTCATCTACTACTAGACTCCAAAGTAGAGGTGATAAGACCCCACCTTGTGGGCAGCCTCTCGTTGTGATGATTCTCTGAATCGTTTGGCTTGGCTGGAGTGTGTTTCTGCCGTTCTTGTACTAAGCATTGCATTAACCCACTTTATTATTGTAATCGGAGTGTCCTCCCTCTGAAGGGCTTTGTTAACCGCCTCGTGTGAGGTATTATCAAAGGCACCCTCAATATCCAAGAAACAGCCGATCGCTGTTTCCTTTGAGTCGATTACTTTTTGGATAGTGGTTGAGAGATGGTATAGGGCAGTTTCCGTAGATCTACCTGCTCTGTATGCATGCTGTCTAGTGTTTAGTGGATTGCTCACTAGAATTTCTGATCTTAAGAAGTTATCGATCACCTTCTCCATGGTTTTCAGTACGAAGGATGTTAAGCTTATTGGCCTGAAAGATTTAGGATGAGTTGTGTCTTTCTTACCCGTTTTTGGTATAAAGATAATTTTAGCTCGCGTCCATGGACTAGGTATGTACCCTAGCGTCAGGCTACTTCTGATTATTTTAAGCAAGTGAAGTATGATCACTTCTTTTCCCATTTGTAATAATGCTGGAAAGATCCCACCTACCCCTGGAGTTTTGAAGGGTTGAAAAGCACTTAATGCCCATTCTAGCTTTTTCTTCGAGCAAACTATCGTTGTTGTCTTCCAGTCTTGTTTATCAGTACTGTAAACAGGTGTAGGTCATTCATGTCCTGTTGTTAGTATGCTTCCAGAGCAGTGAGTGTTAAGCAGGAGAAGAGATCTTTGATCTTCATTTTCTGTGAAGCTGCCGTCAGCGTGTTTCAAGGCCATGGTCTTGTTACTTTTCCCTTGAAAGGGCCTTATGAAGTCTGCCTGCTGCTGGGGTTGTGGTTATGCTTTCACAGAAGGCTACATAGCTTCTTCTTTTAGCTTTCCTCACTTCCTTACTATAAGCTGTAAGCTCCGAATGGCAAGCATGCCAGTTGCTGTTACTTTTCGCATTGCTGAAGAGTTTTCTTACTCTCTTCCTTTGCGCTTCTAGGTTTTTGTTCCACCAGGGTGCATCTGTTTTCTTGTTTGCGGAGTTTAAGGGGCAGCCTGATTCATATGCATCAATCATAGCTGTATTGAGCTCGCTTACCGCATTTTCAAGCTCAAGACGACTTTTAGGTTCCCTGTTAGTGGCTATATTTCCTATATTGTATGTGAGATTATCTCTGTAAAGATCCTAGTTGGTTCTTTTTGGATTTCTCCTGGGAGTATATCCACATAGGATTCCATCGAGAACAAATTCAATTATCCTGTGATCTGATAGAGAGGGCTCATTCGAGACCTTCCAGTTAATGATACAGTTTTTCAAGATTGTAGAACCGAAAGTAATGTCTAGTACTTCCTCCCTATTTCTAGTAACAAAGGTAGGAGTGTTCCCTATATTGTAAATTTCTAGGCATTTTTCTAAAAAGAATTCTAAAAGGTACTGTAAAAGTGTTGGAGAGAAAATAAAAAAGACGACTTGTTGTAACCACGTTTTATTTCCGAATGCACATTTGTTCCAGAACATTTTGACATTTGCTTTGATTTGACATTTGACTATAAACATTTTCCATTCATTGGGATCTGACGTATGTTTTACCTTTCAAGTGACAAGGCTGCCACTTCTCAACAATCCATCGTTGTAAGGTTGCCACTTCTCAACATTCCGCCCACCTCGTCCATTGATTGTGACGAAACCTCAGGCCGCCCACCATGATCATCCGTTGATCTGGTGTCTATTGGGAGCACTACCAATTTCGAGATAGCCCGTTTCAATATTGATGATTGTGTTCGAACTGTTGCTACACGCACAAGATTGTCCTCTCCAGAGTGTACTTCCAAAACTCGACCCAATTGCCATTGAGTCGGTGGTGCACGTTCGTCTCGTATCAGAACAAGTCCTCCTACTTCGATGTTGACTTTCGCCTGCTTCCATTTATTCCTGACCTGTAGTTCGTGTAGGTATTCACAGCTCCACCTTTTCCAGAAATCTTGTTGCATTTGTTGAAGTTGCTTCCACCGTGTAAGTCTTCCTGTCTTGGTATCGAGTAAATCCGGTTCTGGAGCGGCTGTGACGGGACCGCCCACCAGAAAGTGGCCTGGGGTCAATGCAACCAGGTCACTGGGATCATCGGAGAGGGCACACAGGGGCCTCGAGTTCAGCACGGCTTCAATTTGTTTAAGAACTGTATAAAACTCTTCGAAGGTCAGAGTTGCTTCCCCGATGGTTCGTTTTAGATGATGTTTCATGCTCTTGACTCCGGCTTCCCAGATCCCGCCAAAGTTCGGAGAGCCTGGTGGGATAAAGTGCCATGACACACCATGACAGGAAACGGACTGCGCACCTCCTTCTAACTGCTTTCGAAACGCCTCGACATCTGCTTTTAGAGCCCTGTTTGCCCCAACAAATGTTGTTGCACAGTCACTGTAGATGCTGGAACTGTACCCTCTTGTTGAAAAAAAACGTTTTAAAGCGGCGATGAACGTTTCAGTTGACATATCGCTTACTAGCTCGAGATGGATTGCTCTGGTACTCAAGCACACAAAAAGGGCGACCCATCCTTTGTAACTCCGATACCCTCGTCCTTTCGTGGCTCTGACGGCATAAGGCCCGGCATAATCCAGACCCGCATTGTTGAACGGAGCCGCAGCTGTACAACGAGATGTGGGAAGACTTCCCATAAGTTGAGTTGTCATTTGTGGGTTATGACGCAGACAAATTAAGCAACGATTGATAAATTTCTTAACTGCCGTACGTCCATCGATTACCCAATAGCGTCTTCGAAGAAAATTAAGGGTGGTTTGCTTGCCACCATGCATAGTGCATGAATGCCCTTGAGCGATGAGCATCTCAGTTAGCTTACTCTCTTTAGGCAAGATGATAGGGAAACGCTCAGACGCTGGCAGCCAAGCATTCTTCAGTCTTCCATTCAATTGTAGGATGCCTCTTTCATCCATTGTTGGATTTAGTTTCAATAATTTGCTTTTGGAACTGATGGGTTTACCTTGAGAGAGACAAAACACCTCATTAGCAAAATGTATTTGTTGAACATACCTGATCCAAAAATGTAGTGCCCTTTGCCTTTCGGAGGCGGTACACCAGGCCGATGTCGAATGTGGTCGGTTGAGCTTGATATCAATATAGCGAAAGCACCAACTTGTAACTGTTACTAGACGATCGATGTTGGAATATTTATTAAGAAGCCCTAATGCTCCAACGTCGTTCACCACTTTTGCAGGGGTTCGCATGTGCAATGAGGTTACCACAGCTGCCTCTTTGATTGGTTTCGGCCAGTCATTCTCCGTTCTCCTAAGCCACTCTGGACCACTCCACCATATGTTGAGGTTCTTCAGCTGAGAGGGGTATACACCACGAGAAGCTACGTCGGCCGGGTTACTATCAGTGGGCACGTATCTCCAACTGTCCATATTAGTAAGCTCTTGTATTTTTGTAATCCGGTTTGCGACGTACTGTTTATGTTGTCCAGGATTCGATCGAATCCAGCTGAGAGCCGTTCTCGAGTCAGACCAGCAGAAAGTTGTTATTAACTTGAATTTTAATGTTTCCCGTACTTTAGCAACCAGTTTTGAAGCGAGGAGTGCTCCATTGAGTTCCAAACATGGGACGGTGATCTTCTTTAAGGGTGCGACTTTGGTTTTGGCCATGAGAATCGACACTTTGACTTCACCATTAACTGGTTCGACTCGCAAATAGGCGACGGCAGCATAAGCAGTGGTGGACGCATCGGAAAACACGTGAAGCTGATAGTTCACTACATCTGGTGACGAGCAAACCCATCGAGGAACCTTGATGTCGTCTATCAAAGGAAGCTCTTCGCGAAATCGAATCCAATTCTGTTGCTGGGGTTCTGGAAGTGGATCATCCCAAGAAATTCCAGTCAGCCACAGCTGTTGACACATGATCTTGCCTAGTATAATTACTGGAGCTAACAGGCAAGTTGGGTCATAAATTTTGGCGACGTCGGACAGCTGTTGCCGTTTAGTGATTGCTGATGAGACCCTCGTAACATTGACCTTGTAACCAATGCAGTCACTTTCACAAAACCAGTAGATGCCAAGAGCTTTGGTTTCACGGTCCATATTAAGCTCACAACAGTTCTCGACTAACTGTTCGCCAGAGCTTATACCCTCCAGGAACTCGGCAGAGTTCGAATTCCATTTTCGTAACAGAAAACCTCCTCTTTGTAGCAACTTTTGTAAATCCTCTTGTAGTTGTTGAGCAGTCTCTACAGAATCAGTGCCATGGAGACAATCGTCCATATAAAATGATTCTCTCAGAACTTGAGCCGCTACCGGAAAGTCAGCTTCTTCATCGTCCGCCAAAGTTTGGAGTACCTTGATTGTTAGATACGGTGAGCAGTTCAAACCGTATGTGACCGTAAGTAATCTGAATACAGCTGGAAGTCCTTCAGTATCCGTCCACATAATTCGCTGCATATCAGCATCATCTCGCTGCACAAGGATTTGCCTATAGCATTTTTCGATATCTGCCATAAATCCTATTCGATGAGTCCGCCATTTTAGAATGATGGCCGAAAGCTCTCCCTGAAGTTTTGGTCCAACATGGAGACACTCAATGAGTGACATTCCTTGTGCATACTTTCTAGCGGCGTTGAAGACAACCCTTAATCTTGTTGTGGAGCTAGATTCCTTGTAAACACCATGATGTGGAATATAGCATACGCTTTGGGGTGTTTCTTCTTCGTACACGGCTTCCATATGTCCCAGAAGCTGATATTCCGACATGAACTCTTGGTAAAGTGTTTTCATAGCGATGTTGTTATCTAGCCGACGTAGTTGGTGATTCAGCAGTTTGAGGGAGTCTTCTCTAGAATCCGCCAGCATTGTCAAATCAACAGACTCTTTAAAAGGGTACTTGACGACGTACCGTCCAGAGCTGGTGCGTTGTACCGTCTTCTTGAAAAATTCTTCACAGTAGAGCTCATCCTGAGTCATTTTGGATATAGATTCCACTCCCTCATTCTCGTTGAACTTCCACATACACTGAACTAGGTCAGCCAGTTCTACGTGAGAAACAGCGCAAACCCTTGTACACGCCTCTCTCGTTTCTGCTTGGGGCAATCGTCCGTAGATTACCCATCCTAACTGCGTACTTTGTGCTACAGGAGCACCAATAGCGGATTGTATTATTTCACCATGTAAGAGTGAACCATGGAGATCCGCTCCCAGAATGACATCGATAGAACCGGGTTCGTGAAAGCTTGGATCTGCCAATTCAAGATCCAACAAGTCACTAAATGGTTTGGTGTCAATTCGCCAAGTAGGCATGAGATGACCCAAACGTGCTAAAATTAATGCTCTGCAACTTACTTTGAATGTCGGCTCTATCAGAGAGTTGATGACGAACTCAACCAGACCTGTTGACATACCAACACTCGATCCCCCTACCCCCGTAACCGGCACGAGGAGCCGAGATCGACGCAGACGCAGTTGCTGCACCGCATATTCGCTAATAAATGACGCTTGTGAACCACTGTCCAACAGAGCTCGTAGTTTAAGCTGGTGCCCAGTGGCAGATTGTACGCGAATTTGAGCTGTAGCCAGCAGAACCGGATCTAACTTCATCAATGATTGGTCTTCGATGGATGTTTTAAGTGGAGTTTGACCACAGCTACGTTCCGAGGTGTCGGTCATGCGCAAATGGTGTGTTGCGACGATGGGCGCTTGAGGTTGCATGCAGCTATCGTGCAACATGGTGTGGTGTTTCTGATGACACCTTAAACACGCATAGGTCGAAGGACATTGCTGTGATGTGTGATTAGCCTTCAAACAATTCTTGCACAACTTCGTTCTCATCACAAACGTCAGTCTCTGTGATGAATTTTGGTTCTTAAACTCAGGGCAAAACATAAGAGGATGTTTGCCAGAACATCTTGGACACCGATTGAAATTAGTTTGGTAGCTGTGAACGGGCTGTGTTTTGGTTGGTTTTTGACAGACCTCCCTCTGACTTGGTCGGGAGCAAGCAGCCATGGCATCAAGACCCTGCAGTCGATTTTCCAAAAACTTTTGCAGCTCCGCATAAGTTGGAATAGAATTCGGCGTTTCGAGTGACGTTTCCCAATCCTTTATCATAACAGGGTCCAGGCTTTCCGTCACATGCAGGATTAACCAATCATCCCACGTGTCGGTGGGTCGGCCTAATAGGTTCAATGCTCGAATGGCTTCAGTAACGCCATCCAACACTCGTCGCAACGCCTCCGGCGATTCGTTAGTCACAGGAGGTAACTTGATAATATTCCGAAGATATTGTTTAATTAGCTTGCGCTTATTATCATAGCGACCATTCAGAATATCCCACGCGGTATTGAAATTGTGGTCGTTAATTGGGATATTTTTTAGGACACTAGCAGCCTCACCAATAAGACTACAGTTCAAGTAGTGTAAACGTTGGACATTGGAAAGTTGTGTATCCCGTATAACACAACTCGTGAACATATCTTTGAAGTTCAGCCACTTATCGAAAGAACCATCAAAAGTGGGCAATTGGAGCTTTGGCAAAATAGATTTGACATTGGCCCCAACGAGAGTCGGTGTTGAATGAGACATGTGTGTTGCCTCATGTGAAGACGTGGATAACTCGTCTATCTGGTCATTCAATTCTCCCAAAGCTTCGCAATACGCGGATTCCACTCTGAAAAATCGTTCATCTGAGAGTAGCCGCTTAATCTCCTCTTCGTTTTCCTTGGTGACTTCTATGGATGCGATGGAATCATGGGCCTCAGTGAATTTGACCCAATATTCTTCGAGTAATTTTCGTCTAACAGTGAAATATCCTTTGGTCTGTTTCGCCTTGGCAACCTTTTGAGTGTTTGCCAAGAAATTGAAGATCAATTTCGACGTTGACTCTGCTTTTTCCAGCGCCATTGCGTATTAAGCAGGAAAACTAGCAGAACAATTGAAAAAAAAGAAATAAAATATAGTTATTTTATTTATTTTGCACAGAGAATTAAGAATTCCCCGCAAGGGGTGCCAAAATGTAAAAGTGTTGGAGAGAAAATAAAAAAGACGACTTGTTGTAACCACGTTTTATTTCCGAATGCACATTTGTTCCAGAACATTTTGACATTTGCTTTGATTTGACATTTGACTATAAACATTTTCCATTCATTGGGATCTGACGTATGTTTTACCTTTCAAGTGACAAGGCTGCCACTTCTCAACAATCCATCGTTGTAAGGTTGCCACTTCTCAACAGGTACTCACCCTTTTGGTTTGTATCTGTGCTACCCCAGATGCTGTTGTGTGCGTTTGCGTCGCAGCCTACCAGTATTGGTAGCTTCTTCTTCCGGCAGTAATCTACCAGATTCTTTCATGTTCGCTTTATCTCCTGGAAAGTACCCTGATGCGATTACCACCCACCTGGTTTGACCTTCGATGTTAATTGAGGCCTGAGTGGCAACCAGGTCTCTCGTCATGAAATCTGAAAGGCAAAAATGATTAGTATTACATGATTGTCTTTTGAACTGAAAACAGTGCCCCAACTCAGCCGTTCACAGTTCCAATTTCCTTCAAGAGATCAAAAGTTCCTCAAGAGATCGGTGGAAAGTTCACAGCTTCATGTGCTAATTTTTGGGTTTGAAATCAGAATCTCTACGATAACGCGCTGTATGCCTCTCAATCTCAACTAAATTCCTCAAATAGACCACACAGATGAGCTTTCGCTCTTCAAATTCTTCATGAAAACTCTGCACGCACTCATTTAAATGCCTCGAGGATATAGGCCAAATGCATTGAAATTCACTTTCAAATTCCTCCCCTCAATTCATCCATAGTCCACAGACCTCCCTGCTCATTTCCATTAACAAAATTCCATACGCGTATTTGCAGTGATTTTCACTAATTGGCTCGGGTAAGTGTGCGCATTGATGTTCCATATCAGAGTAAAGATCCCAAAACGAGTCAAGGGAACAACAACTCAGCGAACAGGTGTAGTCATCCCATAAATGGATCGAAATTGGTAACATTACACCAAAGCCAATCAAATGAACGTCACTCCTTAACTCTTTCTGTTCGGTTGTGAAGCTCTGTGCTGTGTAAACGCATCTCTTGTGGTCTCTGTGGGGATAACCAGTGCTAACAGTCTGTCACTGAGCGTGTTTTACCATCGTTCCAGACTTGAATTTTATTTCCTTTCCCCCAAAAAAAAGTCGAATTCCCAAGATGCACGTATCTCAAGAATTCAGGTTTCGCATTTTAATGGCATCTAATTAAATTACGCCGAGCTTGATGCGAACATGCGGACATTCATGGAACTGTTGTTGGCTTTTTTCTGTTTTTCTTTCTTCTTCAAATAAACATGAATTCGGGAATAAGAAACTGACACCAAATGGAGAATTGGGAAGTCAACATGAGTCCTCTTACAAAAGAAAACAACGAACAAGATTCTCCTAAACATTTTCTGTGGCCGGGAATGCTGTGACATTGATCTTTTATTGTTTGTGTGCCGTGTGCGGCTCTCGTGCATGAATGGCAGACTCGAATCAATGGAAACTTGTCATGTTAGGAGTAATAAAAGTGACAAACACGTGGTTTAACGACCCCAGGACAAGACATTAAATTAAAATCAAATTAAATCAAAGAATCGTTAAAGAAGAACTTGTGGGAGGCTTGAAACTATGTTGCATTCTTATATCAGTTGACGCCTTAAATTGAACTGGTTTGTTGGATTGAAACTTGTTTGTTTTTGGTTGATACATCTCGTTCTATTGAAGTTTGAGAGGAAAATTAAATTTGATTAACCCTTTACCGCATGAATTAATCTCAGCGGTAAAAAAAAATAAAAAACTTTTTTTATGGGTTCTTAGTGCTGTTTGAAAACATTCTGCATTAAAAAAACACAAAAAAGTTAATTTGTTTAAAAAATAAGAACAAAAGCCAAATTTGGCTTCGTATGCAGTAAGGTGTTAGAAATCTTACAAATTTTATTTATTCACTTTACGAGAAGAATTCAAAAAAATAGTAAGAAATAAATATTTTCAATTCAAAAACATAGCAAAACAATTCATTGCAAGAAGGTTATGAAAAAAATAACAAAAGATAAAAACTTTTCATTTGAAAACAAAACAAAATAATTTATTGCATTGAAAATAACTTAAGTATTATTTCAAAGATCTGAACTGAGAAAAGCAATTTCTTATTTCATTAAAACATAGAGCAACTCCACATTTTTGACAAAATGTAAACGAACGTCCATTACAATTATTTTGGCAAATTTGACGATTTTTTTTAATTTGTGGCAAATGACCATAGTTATCACAACGTACCGAAGAAAGAGGAAAGTCTTGATGCCTTGCAAGATGCTGTCTTTTCAGGGTGGTTGTCGGTGTTGTAATGGTTGGAGTGGTTCGACTTGATGTTGGAGTTCCAATAGTCTCAGAAGTAGCAACTTGCAAGACTAAGTGAGCTGCATGGTCAGTCGCGTCTTTTCAAAGCCATCTTATCAGCCTTGCAAAAGTTCTCCGCAAAAGCAAGTTTGAAATCAAAAAGCGGTAAGTGGAAGTCGTTCCCAACGTCGCCAGATGATCCATGCACTCACTATACATAAGTCTATCACATGAAAAAATATTCTTTGTACCATTTCTTGGATCACAAAGGAATACGGCGTAGTCCAAGCATCGAATCTAACAAATCGACACCGCCCATGTACCTACCTACTTGTTGTAAACCTCGACAGATTTAGGAGCGGAAATATTTCTGTATTGCTTATCCTTTCTAAAATAACGGCGTCTTTCTACAATTAGTTCGCTGCCACATACGGTGACATCATGCTTGCAACTTTGTTGTCAAACCAAGGAACCAAGCTCAATTTGACTCCATCAATTGTGGCCGGTTTTTCAACCATGCTTCTACATCCTCCTTTTTTCAGCTCTTCAATCGGCATTTTTGAATTTGGAACTTTGTTGAGCCTCACGGTACCCAGTGGTAAGAGTACATTTTTGAATAAATGGACCTGCAAATTCGGGCTATTGTAGCAAATGTCAAAAAATCTCCCAACCAAAAAAAAATTAAAAATCAACAAAATATGTAAATTTGCAACCCCTTACTGCATACGAAGCCAAATATGGCTTCCGTACCTTTTGCTCTCCCAAGACCAGCCTAATCATTTTTTTCAATAAAAAATTGGTTCATTGCATGCGCAATTTGACACTTAATCCTTACTAATATTATAAATGTGAAAGTCACTCTGTCTGTCCGACTTTCTATGTTACCGTCTCCCGCCCAAACTACTAAACTGATTGAAATGAAATTTTGTACAGAGATAGTCTTGAACCTGAGGAAGGACATAGGCTATATATTTTATCCCTAAATTCCCACGGGAGCGGGTACGTATACGGGAACTTAGAATTTACAGCACCGATTTCCAAAATTCTTCCACCATTAGAATGCTACATTATCCCCGAGTAACTTAAAAATTAATTCATCCCCGTATTCCAACGGAAACCGGAGTCCTTACTAATATAATAAGTGCGAAAGTAGCTCTGTCTGTTCGTCTTTCTATGTTACCATCTGTCGCCCAAGCTACAGAACCGATTTAAATGAAATTTGATACAGAGATAGTCTAAGAATTGAGGAAGGACATAGGCTATATATTTTATCCCTAAATTCCCACGGGAACGGGAACGTATACGGGAATTTAGAAACTACAACACCGATTACAAAAATGTTTCCACCGATAGAATGCTTCACTATCCCAGAGTAACATAAACTTTAATTCATCCGCATATTCCTACGGGAACGGGTGTCCTTACTAACATAATAAGTGTGAAAGAAGCTCTGTCTGTCCGTCGTTCTATGTTACCATCTCCCGCCCAAACTAATAAACCGATTTGAATGAAATTTTGTACAAAGATTGTTCTAAACTTAAGGAAGGACATGGGCTGTATTTCATTCGAATATTCCTACGGGAACCGGTCCTCACTATTATTATAAATGCAAAAGTAGCTCAGTCTGCTCACCTTTCTATGTTACCATCTCCCGCCCAAACTAATGAATAGATTTAAATGAAATTTTGTACAAAGATAGTCTAGAGCCTTAGGAAGGACATAGGTTATATATTTTATCCCTATATTCCCACGGGAATGGGAACGTATACGGAAACTTAGAAGCTACAGCACCGATTTCAAAAATTCTTCCACCGTTAGAATGCTACACTATCCCTGAGTAACATAAACTGTAAGTCATCCCCATCATTCCTACGGGAACGGTCACCATATTCCCACGGGAATGGGAGTTTTAATTAATATCATAAGTCTGAAATGAAATCTATCTGTCTATTTTTATTTGTTATGAAAACGGGAACCTAGAAACTGCTGAACTGATTTCATTTATTTATTTATTTATTCATTCATTCATCAATGGATATACACAATCTTTTGATAGCAAATTTAATAACTTATAATAAAAATAACTTATTCTTACGAGTTAAACAATTCAAGAACTATTTTTTTAAAAATATCCCTATTCATCGACAGGTCGACTTCACTGCATATGGAGTTGTACAACATTAAGGAACGAGTTATTGGATCATTTAGGCCATAGTTTGTTCTATGAGTGGGAACATAGAACAAATAATTTCTAGTTCTAAGAATTCTTTCAGGAGCATACAAAGAAATTAACATGAGCAATTCCTCAGATTTAATATTATTACTCAGAATATCTTTAATAAAAACAACGCATTGGGTTTTTCTGCGGCTTTCAAGAGTTTTTAAGTCTATAAGTGCGCATCTAGAAAAATAATCAGGCAATTCATCAGACCATCTCAGATTTCTTAATGCAAAACGCGTAAATCTTCTTTGAATTCTTTCTATTCTACTAATATTATTTTCATAAAAAGGTGACCACACAACACAGCAGTACTCTAATATGGGCAGCACCAAGGACATAAAAATAGCTTTAAGTGTGTAGATGTCTTTGAAAACACCAGAATTCCGTCGGAGAAAACCCAACAGCGAATTTCCTTTTGATGTAATGTAATCAATATGTGCAGAAAAATTTAGTTTGGCATCAAAAATAACACCAAGGTCTTTGACCTCACTGACTTTTGTGAGAACTTCAACTCCAAACTTGTAGCTAAAATTTGTGGGTGAAAAAGTTCTGAAGGCACTAAAGATTTTACACTTTGAGATGTTCAGTTTAAGATGGTTATAATTACACCAATTTAAAAAGGAATTAATATCTACCTGGAATTTAAGACAGTCATGAATGGAAGTAACTTCGTGAAATAATTTAACGTCGTCCGCAAACATCAAACATTCCGAATATTGAAGAACGTCAGGGATATCGTTTACAAATAAATCGAATAAAAGTGGTCCCAAATGACTTCCTTGTGGAAGACCTGAGTCCACTCTGATAAAAAACGATCGAAAACCATCGATCTGAACAACCTGCTTACGGTTTGTTAAGTAAGACCTCAACCATTTCAAGAATTTTAAGCTGAGACCCAATTTTTGAAGTTTTTGTAATAAAAGTTCATGATGGACTCTGTCGAACGCCTTTACAAAATCCGTATATAAAGCATCAACTTGCTTTCCATTCTCCAAAGCATTTAAACAGAAATGGGAAAAAAGGCACAAATTAGTCGCAGTCGAACGGCCGCTCACAAACCCATGTTGTTTTGGCGTTATAGATTCTTTGACGGCAAAATAAAGCCTCTGAGTTACTAATTTTTCGAACAGTTTTGGCACTGCTGACAGTTTTGATATCGGCCTGTAATTTTTTATCTGGTGCTTTAGGCCGCTTTTGTAAATTGGATTTACGAAAGATATTTTCCAATCATCAATAAAATCACCAGTTTCCAAGGATTTATTGAATATTATTCTAATTGCAGTGCAGAGAGATGAGGCACATCTAGACAACAAAAGTGGAGGAATCAGATCCGCTCCAGCCTTTTTTGTTGAATCAAGTTCATTTAAACCATCCAAAATGTCTTGTTCAGAAAAGTTAATTAGACTGAAATTAGTAATAGGGGTTATGCAAGAATACATTTCATTTGCGTTTGTAATAATATCCGCGTTATAGTTTGATTCAAAAAATTTTGCAAAGAGATTGCAGGACGATTGTGAATCAATCGACTTTTCATCATCAAGCTCCATTACTGTCGGTAGAAAAGACGTTTTTCTTTTGGAATTTAAGAAAACCCAAAAGGATTTGCTGTTCTGCTTAATTTTACTTTCAGCAGCACTTATATGCTGGTGGTATAGGAATCTATTCAGAAAGTCAAATTCTCTCCGAAGTTGAAGAAAACGAGATCTATCCTCAGGTTTGCCTGATATTTTTGATCTTTTCAATGCCTTATTTTTAACATTTTCTAAGTTTTTTAGCCTCTTGTTAAACCATGGGTGCTTAAAAGAAGACTTCTTTTTAAAAACGGGGACAAACTGATTTACACCATCAAATATTAAGGCTTTGAAGTATGCATACATATCGTTAAGCGATTTATTGCTAAGTCTATGTTCCCAATCAATCGAAGTATAAAAATTATTTAATGCGGTGAAATCGGCCTTACTGAAATTTAAGATACATTCATTTTCATTTGAACAATCTAAACTGAATTCATAAAACTCAAAAATTACGTTAACAGCCTTATGATAAATCACGTTGTTGACTAATGGGAATTCAGATAAATATACAAAATATTTCATGTCATTATTAACAAAAACAAGATCTAATTGTCTACCTGAATCATTTTTTGTGTGGTTTATTTGAAATAGTCCTAGAGAAGCTAAGGAATCAACAACTTTAGTTTCTATGTCTGTCGTGACATTAAATGGGATTAAAGATTTTTCTTCCTCCAAGAAAATCCATTCAACATCACCAATGTTAAAATCACCTAACACACAGGGAAACTGATCAGCTGTTAACTCTTTAACTACATCATTGACGTTAGCTATAAGTTGATTATACAAAAGAAAACTACTATGTGGCCTGATATAACTTAGTATAAAACAAATTTCATTATTGTAAGCTTTAACATGTACACAAAGTTGTTCAAAAAACGGAGAATAAGTCGGTAAATCATACTGCTGGCTGATAAAAGTACAACGTACTGCAATTAGTACTCCACCACCTCGTTCCATTCCAGATTCAATCGGACGATCAACACGGTAAACGACGTAAGAAGAGTCAAACAATTCAGATGATAGAAAATCTGCATTCAACCAAGTCTCAGTTAGAATTATCACATCATATTCATGCAATGAGGAATTTATAAAGAGCTCGTTTGTTTTAGTACGTAATCCACTCGCATTTTGAAAATAAACATTTAACTTTGGTGGACGGACTCGAGATGAAGAAGGACATATTAACTGTGCGCCGCCGCCGCCGCCTCCTTCACAGCGAGCGGGACATCGTTTTTTGGAACGTTTAAGTTTTCGTGAGGTTTTCGTTTCTTGCCACGAAAAAATTCGTGGACTACCGTATGTAAAGGCCAAAAGGAGCTGTCACTTAGCAAATTATACAATTCGAGATTCCTCCCAACTTTTATCTCAAAGGAAGAATAATCCTTATCAGGAGTCATATTAAACTTCCTTACATAGATATTTGATAGATTTATCAATGGAAGTTTTTTCAAGATAAAACTTTGTATCAAGTTAACTGACGCTGATGGGGAAAGACGAGATACAAAAATGGTTTTAGCAGGCGGTAAGGCAATGAGTTCCTCAGTTGGATCACGTTCAGGAGATAGAACTGCTAACATGTTATAATACTCTTCGTCCCCATTGGAAGCTGTCGGAGTATCAAGATGTCCGCTGGCTACCAATCCATTAGGTGGATCCGATCTCATAATATCTACATTTACTTCACTTCGACTTGCCATGTTTTTGGTCGTATTAGAACGTAGAACTCTCGGTTCAAAAGATACTGACGTAAGATGTTGCTGCTTGCGTTGACGTGGTTGTTTAAAAGATTGTTGTAGCTGTTGTATCTGCTGCTGATGTTGCTGTGGTTGTTGATGTTGTTGTTGTTGTTGTTGTTGCTGTTGTTGTTGTTGTTGTTGCAAATGTTGATCCGTTTTTTGCTGATCTAATTTTGGCTGTTGATCTTTTTGTTGCTCTTGTTGTTGTTGTTGTTGTTGTTGTTGTTGGGTTTGCTGCTGTTGTTGGTGTTGTATCTGCTGCTGTTGTTGTATCTGCTGCTTCTGTTGATGTTGTTGCTGTTTTTGTTGTATCTGCTGTTGCTGTGATTGT
The DNA here is from genome assembly GCA_949752695.1 of Melanostoma scalare. Lineage (NCBI taxonomy): Eukaryota > Metazoa > Arthropoda > Insecta > Diptera > Syrphidae > Melanostoma > Melanostoma scalare. The sequence continues at coordinate 150,738,320 of OX456986.1, forward strand.
TGTTGTTGTTGTTGCTGTTTTTGTATCTGCTGCTGCTGCTGTTGTTGTTGTTGTTGTTGTTGTTGTTGTTGTTGTTGTTGTTGTTGTTGTTGTTGTTGTTGTTGTTGTTGTTGTTGTTGTTGTTGTTGTTGTTGTTGTTGTTGTTGTTGTTGTTGTTGTTGTTGTATCGGCTGCTGTTGTTGTTGTATCGGCTGTTGTTGTTGTTGTTGTTGAAATTGCTGCTGTTGCTGTTGTTGTTGTTGTTGTTGTTGTTGTATCGGCTGCTGTTGTTGTTGTATCGGCTGCTGTTGTTGTTGTATCGGCTGCTGTTGTTGTTGTATCGGCTGTTGTTGTTGTTGTTGAATCTGCTGCTGTTGCTGTTGTTGTTGTTGTTGTTGTTTTTGTGTTTTGCTTTTTGACCGTTCAGATGCAGAAATTATTTGCGCAGAGTCACGAGGTGAAGGTGAAAGAACGATAAGAGGCTGTGCCATTGGAGATGGAATTGGAGAACAAACACTTCTTTCAGTATTTAAATATCCCTCATTCAAAACACTAATTTCCGAAACATCAAAGTCAAACGTGTTTTGCAATTCCACAAAAATTGACGATATGGATTTGAATAGTCTCTGCAGCTTTATGATTTTCCAGTGCAAACTATCCGTTGAGATTTTTTCATGTTTACTGCAATAAAAACGCAGGCCGGGAATCGATACAACCTTGTCCGCATCCTTTCCTTTAACTCCTAGACATTTCGCATGGAATTGACGAAAGCACACTGCACATGACAAAGCTACTTCATTAGAGTTTTTATTATTACAAATTGTGCAATAAAGATCCATTTTTAATATGTTTGGCGTTTAACGTGAGCTACACAAACAAAGCAAATAAATTAAATTAGACGTTTGGCAACTCTATTATAATTGCTGAATATTCACTAGTGAGCTCAAAACGCAATAACTCAAAAAGTATGTGTCACTTAAAAATTTTAAACCCAGCGTTGGAAAGCTTACACTGTTACCAATGATATAAAATTATTAAAAGTCACTATTTCGGAATAGATTCAAAGTTTTAACTTAACCGTTATAAGATGCACTGATAAATATACACCAAGAAAATTATGATTGAAAATTCTTGAAAAATTGAAATGCCAATATAAAATGAACTACACCAGGAATTTGTCCAATAGTTGTAAGAATAAACACTTCACTGGTATTGGTATTGATATTTAATGTTTTTAATATTAAATAAGATCAATTTATACTGGAAAAAAAGAAAAGTATGAAGAGCGAAAAAAGTACTTGTTGACACACAATAGGGTTACCAACTGAACTGTAACTGTTTCAGGAAGTATTTCCCCGTAAGAATGCTACACTATCTCAAAGTAACATTAACTTTAATTTATCCCCATATTCCCATGGGAACGGAAGTACTTACTAACACTATAGATCCGAAATCAACTCCGTCTGTCTGTTTTGTTTTGTTACCATCTACCGCCAAACTATTGAACCTATTTGTATGAATTTTGGTGCCGAGATAGTCTTGACTTGAGCCTGAAGAAGGACAGCGTCTGTATTTATTTTCCCAATATTGCTACGGGAACGGCAACGTAAACGGGAACCTTGAAACTACTGGACCGATTTCAAAAGTTCTTTCATCATGAGGTGATTTCTGTCAAATTGTCTATTACACAGTTGACCTGAGAAGAAATGTCTATCTTGATCTTCAAATAAATATTGGCAACCAGTAATGCCTGTGTGAAAAGTCGATTTCGGCCCCGACTAATGAGATAGTTAACCATATCAACTAATAAATTATGTTAGACGTATTGGGGGATGTTTTCGAATATCTATCAGAAGACAATATTATGGACACTGAGCAAGTCACATCAAACCCTAAAGAGTTTCTCAATTCCTTAGAATTATCAGGAGTGGCTGCAAGTTGGTGTTTCAATGCCAATAATAAAGTAATCTAGAATTGTACACAGCTACAAATTACACATCTGGGATGCGGCATTATAAAAGTTTTAATTACGACTGGAACAGCGAAAAGAAAAAACTATTGATTCCCCGTATTTCTTTAATTCCCACTGATTAGTCATTTTAGTTTAAAAGAGTGTATCAAACTCGCAAAACCTTTTTATTTGACAAAAGATGGAAAAAGTAAGAACGTCGCCGTCGTGTGCAAAAATGTACTGAAATAAAATAATATAAGAATAGTTTACTAAAACAAAAAAAAAAAATGCTACCGAAAGTCACTATTCCACGCGGACGAAGTCGCGGGCACAGCTAGTTAATTGATAAATCGGTATTATGCATGTCAATTGATAAATTTTTTTCCATTGTGAACAGTGTGCTCGTACTAAGCGACACACTCCACATCAAGGTACAAAGCGACCATTTTAATTTCCTGCATTCAATGAACACTAAACACATTTAACTTCAAAAATCAATTTGGAATGAATTTTTGCTATAAGGCACAGAAAAAAACACTTCACGATGTAGCCCATATACTAGTCAACCACGTACCTGTGTTTTGGCTACACATTTCCAGTAAAATAAACCAAAAAAATTTTCATCAACGACGAATTTCCGATTGACTGAAAAACTGATAGATATTAAAAATATTGATAACCATAATACCGAACAAGCAACCAGAGACGTTCACAATATATCGCAAAAAAGCATTTCATTCACAACTGATCAAAAATTCCGATGGTTGTTATCCGTAATACCACTTAACCAATTTCATTGATAGACGAGCAAATTTATCAAGTATCGTATTGATATTTGACAACCATAATAGGGCTGTTAACTTTTTTGATATAGCTGAGATGCGGTTTGAGCGTATCTCTGGAGTATCTGCCTGTACTTTTCCGAAAGATCATTATTTTCGGTTAAGCGGTATTATCTGTGAGGTTCCAAAGGCGACAGTAAGTCTGGAGTTTGTTGTTCATCATAATTGGAGTTTCCGCAAGGATGGCGATATCGTCCGCATGCATCAGTGTGTTAATACTTACACCAGTGTTCTCCGGGAAGAACCGATGAAAAGCAAAAACAGAAGAGGGCTTAATAAACAACCTTGTTTGACCCCAGACGCCGATTGAAACCAGGTAGAAGCTTCATTGCCGTCCCATACTGCGGTCATATTGATTTCGTATAGACACGTTACTATGTTAAGCGTTTTTGTCGACATTATTAGACAACTCTGTTTATAGAAAAGCACTTTTCGGTCAATCGACTCGAACGCAGAGTATAACTTTTTTCCTTTTTCGAGATATGACCTATAGATGCATGTCAATGAAAAAATGTTATCTACCGTTGAATAATCCTTCTTAAAGCCTGTCTAATACTCGCTGATTTATTTTCATGTACCCAGATTGTAAGTCTGTCGAGCATTATACCAGTAAAGATTTTCACTACTGAGTTCATGAAGGATATACCTCAATAGTTATTCGGATCGCATTCATCACCCTTTTTGAACAGGGTAAAATGATATTCCTACGGAAACTTTCAGACTTCAGCCATTTTAACTTCTCGATGAAATTTTCAGTGGCGTTTATGAAGAATTCGTATGGCACTCGGTCATCTCCTGGTGCTTTTTTGAGCTTGCATCGGTGTACCTATAACATTCATGACTACCTTATCAAGACTTTCGTTTTCAATGTATGGACAATCGTAGTACATAATTTGGTTTGATGATAGCCGTGTGCTTATAAGTTCTTTAAAATGTTCACTTAATAAACTTATATCAATTTTGATACTTTTTGCGAAGGGGATACCATTAAGTGATCTGGCAAGCTTCCAAAAGAAACGCCTATCTCTTACTTCTGACAACTTTCGCACTAGGTTATGGGAATAATGTCTTTGCTTTTCCTTATACATAACTTCAATCCACCTCAAAGAAACAAAAATTTGTTCAGAAACGATCAGCTTATCGAGCTGGCGGAGGATCTGATGGATCAGATCTGAATAACCGTTCACAACCTGCAACACAAAACAATGTTGGGAAATTTGCATTGGATGTTCTCCGTATTTTCGGGAGAATTGGTCTGAACTACCAAAAGTCCCCGAAAGGGCGATTGTCACCTCTTTGTCCAAGAGCAGAAGACAAGAAAAGCAGAACCACCTGCCTTTTCCACAAAAGAACCATATGTGTAAAATATCCCCCAGAACTGCCAATAACTAAAAGTTACATCTGTATTGCACATAAGCTATGTTTCTTTTGAAATAAAATATTTATTTATATGATTTTTTATAAAAGTCAGTAGGTACTAGGTAGTGGGGTCCAAATGAACCCCGGGTCTGGTGAATCTTTTTGTTCTCAGACAAAAATCGCAAGAAAAACTGCAAAGATCTGATAATTGTTTAAACCTAAATAATTTATTAAATATTGAATTTTGTTCACTGAGTAGGTACTATGTACTACTCCCATTCCACTTCAAAAAATGTAAAACAAAAAAGTTATGTGTGTTCAAACAAGCCATGGGGTCCCCAGGATGTATGTTAATGATAGTTGAAATTTATTTTCAAACACTGAAAAAAAAATTATTGAAATGAGATCCTTAACGTGCTTTTTGTTTAGTGAAATCAAATATTGGTTTACAACTTTAACACACTTTTCATCTCAAAATGACAAACAGAACTAATACATTTTTGGGAAAGAATAAATAAGGCAAATGACACTCAGTTTACAACTCGTTTCCGTAGTGTAGTGGTTATCACGTGTGCTTCACACGCACAAGGTCCCCGGTTCGAACCCGGGCGGAAACATTAGCCGAAATAGTTTTTTTTTATTCGCATTACCTATTTGTTTGATGGTGAAACTCATATTAAGCTTTTTTTGATCAAAGAAAATCTGATTACATAGCACATAGATTGGGTGTTTTATGTTTCCAATGAGTTTTATTCAGCTGACAGCTTGACGACAGCAGAGCAGTGTGCAAGGACAATCATTTAAATCGCTTGAAGAGTTTGGAGGCTTTTTAGGTTGATTTAATATCAAATTTATAGACTGATGATGTTTCGGGCTGCTAGGTTAGTTGGTGTGCTCAACAGGGGGGCCACTAGTGAGTATTGCAGCAAACAATTGGAAGAGTTAGGAAAGCTCTTATCCTCTTGAAATCACCATACATTCAACACGGCGCTGTTAAATTTCGGTATATTGATCTTACTTCAAAGCTCTATTCATTTACACTTATGTATATACGCAGGGTGTTCCATTCGACATTGTGTAATGTCACAGCGGATGAATTCGACTTACAGAATCAACGGATGGACTTCAGCAAACAGAAAAGCAGAAACCCTGGATGAGCCACTCCGACATTATTGGTTTAAATGTCTTTCAGGGTCTTTTGACACTAGAACATTGTGTTGAAGTAGTGATGTTGGATTCTTTAGACTGCTTGAAGTCTTTTGATTGCTCTAATTCTATTTTTCTGTTTGGAATGATTTGACTGCTATAAATTCAGATTCCTTACGACTTCAAGCAATCAAAAGACATTTAAAAATTAAAAGACTTCGTGCAGTTAAAAGACTCCAAGCAGTAAAAAAAAACACTTCAAGCAGTTAAAAGACTCCAAAGCAGCCCATGCAGATCAGCTAGTGCATACTCCTTTCCAACTAATCTCCTGCTGCCTTGAAAAGTTTGACATCGAGGCCATCTGCGCCTACAGTCTTATTTGATTTAAGTTTGCATATTGCAAGCTTAACTTCTTCTAGGTCGGGAGGACGGCATTCTTGATCATCGTTCAAGCTGAGTGGGACAATCTGCCTGACAGCGGAATTTTTGTCTTCATCGCCGTTAAAAAGTCTGCGGAACTGATCTTTCCAGATCCTCAGTTGCTTGAGTTCGGGGCTTGCCACCCTGCCAGGATCTTTTTACCTTTTGGTAAAACTTCCGAATCTCGTTCATGTCATGGCACCTCTCAATTTCCTCAAACGAGCGCTTCTCATGCTGCTTCTTTTTCTTTTTGAAAATTCGGTGTTCTTCCCTTCTTTTCTCTGTTCTGTTTTTGCATCAGCATTTGTCGTGCTTTTTGTTTGGCTGCATTTGTCTGCCTGCATTCTTCATCGAACCATGGGTTTCGTTTTGGTGGCCGAGTGAAACCCAGAACCACAGAGGCAGCGGCTCTGATGGCTTCTTGGCATTGCTGCCACTGGTCTTCAATGCTTAATGCTGGCGCCTGGTGGCATGGGATTCAAGGATAATTGAAGGGACACTCGATTGGAAAAGGCATTGGCAATCTCTTGCGATTGTAGCTTTTCGACGTCATATCTCTTCACAGCGTTAGTTCGTGCTGGTCGTGAACAAGATATCCTCATTCGTACCTTGGCTACAACAAGGTAGTGGTCCGAGGCAAATACAGTCAGACAAACAAAAAATCGTTCTTTGTTTTTGAGAAATTCAAGGGAAATTCCTAGAAAACCCAATCAGCGTAATTGGTGCTCACTTTCTTAGGATTGGGCATACGATACTGAAGTTCCATTCATCGGGTACATGCTCCTTTCTAACTGATATTCTGCTACATTGAAAACTTTCGCATCAAGGCCATATGCACCTGCAGTCTTACTTGATTTAAGCTTGCATATAGCATATGGCAAGCTTAAATTTTTCTTGACCGAGGGGACGGCATTCTTGATCATCTTCCGAGTTAAATGGGGCATTCTGTCTAACAGCGAAAGTAGTGTCTACATCGCCGCTAAGCAGTCCTTGTATTACAATTATCGCCGAATCCAGAGGCCAATGGCGAACAAAACTTGCAGTGTCGACGGCAAAAATGAAATGCTCAACTTAAAAACACTTGAAACTCGTCGGTATAAAGTATGAAAAGGAGTGGACCCGAATAAGACCCTTGTGGGACTCCATATTCAACATTCCTTGCTTCACTGATAACATTGTTTATCTTGACACAAAATGTTCGGTTGTGAAGATCCAATTAGCCAACGACCCTCGAATACCGATTCTCTCCAACGTTTCTAACAGTTTCAAATTATTGAATGTATCAAAAACCTTGCTGAAATCCAAAAACAACACAAGTACATGTTGGCCTATATTTAAGCTTTCGTTCACACAGTTAGCAAATTTACAAAGTAGTTGTCCTGTGTTTTTGTTCTGGAATCCGTACTGTCTTTTTTTTAATGTGAACGAACGAAACTTTGTAGCCTATTTGCAACAATTGCTTCAAGAAACTTTTCAAGGACCGGCAAAATTAAAATTGATCGGTAATTATTAGATAAGTTGAATTTTTATTCCACTCTTCCTATGGTCCTAAGACAGCAGCATTCTTTTCTCCTTTCCTTTTTCCAGGATCTTATGTCTCAAAGCTTCGTTCACTTCTTTTTTTATCTTTTCCTATAACAACGAGAACGACAGCATTCCCCAATGGATTTTTTGATAAGAAGCTCGTGAAGTGTCTTCAATCGCCTGACATCAAACAACCGACCGTCACAAATGATAATTGCTTTCCCATAAAACCTCTTCATCTCACTAATTTTATTGTTTCACTTTATGCGGGTGCTATTGAGAACATCACCTCAGTTCCAAACCAGCATGAAAAACCAACACCTACTCGTATAATGCATCAATTCATACCTATAGCCGTTTAGGTCAATGAATTTCAGTAATCTTACAAAACTGTCCTCTTAGGACCGCAAATTCAGGTGGGTCCACTGTCCACTCCGCAGCCATTAGCGTTGTATCTCTCATCTGAGAGAGAGAGATATGGGCATTTAGTTAAGCGCCATGATGAACATCATTGTCCGGAACACAGAACGTAGCCTCATTATCAATTCAGACATCACATTAAAACCAAATCACCTGATAACCAACATGCGGTAAACACGTTGTCTTATTGGACTCTCTAGAAACCTTGTCTCTATGTGTATCTGTCAAGTGTATATGAAAAACGATGCACAGGACACCATCTAAAAAGACTTCTCCTTATTGTGTGAGTACAATGACACTTTCAATAACAATAAATTTGATAAAATCACAAGATAAGAAGCTTCGAGAAATTTATGGCTCAACACTGGAATCGGTCAATCACAAAGTAGAAGTTTCATTTGGTTTGCATTTTGGCCATGGTATGAGTCCTCGTGATCGTCAGAATATGTATCAGCCAACTGAACTATTGTTTGGTTATTCTTGTGTTTGTTTTTTTTGTTTCTTCAAACCCAAAGTGAATTTAGATGCCGAGATCATGACACGGATTGTGGTCACGTAAACATGAATGGCCCGGTGTGGCATGCATTTGAATGTCTCTGTCTGACGTTAATAGACTCTAATGAAAATTTGTCAAATAATTTATGGGACACCGCATGGACTGCAGAGCGAACGGCATACCCAAGTATAAGACTGATTGATCGAACGAATATACGACATGGAAAACTTCCAGAGTCGTCGCTTAAATGAGGTAGTTAAGGACATGATCAAGGTTTGTTTTGTTTGACGTTGATGATGTGGTGCCATGTGCGTAATGCTTTGCTGAAGAAAGTGAGAGCATTTTCTTGTAGTGTGACTCTTATGCGACATTCTTTGCTGTCCCATTTCCTGAAGCTTGAAGCGACCATGACCCCAGAGGAACATTTGAGTCACGTTTAAACGGAAACTGAAATAAAGGTTATTGTAGCTCTAGATTGCTTAACTGTCATCCTCAAGAAGGTCATTTTTCGAACAACCAAAAATGTCAATTCTGAGAGGATTCGAATCTAGTCTAGTATCCTCTTGGTGATGGTCATTTGCTCATCCCATAGCCACAACTTTCCACAGTCAGTACAGAAACAAGTCGACTGTTTTGACAATCGACCTTAAAAGCCCAACATTTCTTCACCAGCGTTCATGTCAAATGTCAGGTCCTTCAAATTTACGACTTCGAAACGATCTCTGAGCTGGTTACATGGAATTAAATCTCACACTGCTTTTCTGAAAAGGGAAATGCTCCAAAATGAAGTCAATTGACACGATTCACTCATGGAACGCATTTCAATTTTTCAATTTTTTTATCTCACCCCTCTTTTCTAACCTTGAAACAAATCGATTCCCACTCGACCTGTCACCGTTCCGCTCAACTTGTAACCGATACCAAAATGAGCTATGGGAGGCAGGGGGAGAGAGAGTTGTTGAACACTCACTACACACTGATTGCATCTTTGATTGAAATTAAGAAGAATGACAACAATGTTTCTCTTCATGTCGTGTTGAGTGTAGTACTTAACCTACCTCGAAGCAATTGCCCCAGTATCATCACCGATTAAAGGCAACTCAACGAAGACATAATCTCCCCATACCCAGAACCATAACCCTTAAACTGAGTACAGCGTTCCGTCAGCAACTTTAATGCAATGAACTTGAGCATGTGTTCCAAATTGAGAATTTACTGTTGCCTGGAGCGTGCAGCGCGATGACATAATTTACAAAACGAGTGGGGAGTGTGTGTTCTTGGTAAAGTGATTCTTCCATCAAGTCCCAACATTGTCGAATGATAATTATGATGAGAGGCTCTTGAGTCTTAGCCATTTATTATTCTCACATCCAATGGTGAACACATTCCTGGAGTGACGGTATTATTTATGATGTCAAAACTCAGAACCTACACCTACATCGCATCGACACAGTTTGCCTTTTGCCGGCGACCCTTTCTATGCCCATGCCAATGGAACATCTTCGTTTTACTTAGATTTCTGTTGGATGCTTGAGCTTGTCTATGTCTATGTCTAATGGCTGTAAGTGCTCTCCAGAGGGTGTACCAAGTACCAACATACAACTTTTTCTTCTTGATGCGTCACGGGTTTGGTGTTGTTTATTTATGGACAAGCACAGTCCACGTACTCGCATTTTCTTTGACGCGAATGACGACGACCGATGCGACGTGCGGAAATTTGCTTGCAAATAAACAACACACCAACTATCGCCAGTCGGCGATGGCGGCACGGTGCGCAACAAATCGAATTTGATTTATATTAGCTAAACGCGTCGATTGATCCTTTTGAAGGGAGAATCAAGGCAGAGATAGTCCCAGTTCTAGACGCAGCATGTCATCGACGGTTAATGTTGGACTCTTGTTGTTGATGTTGGCGTGAGGCGATGATGGGTAAGCGTATTTATTCGTGCTTACATCAAATAGTTTGCACGATCTAATCTGGTTGGTTGTTATGGTGGGTGGATGTAACTAACACCTCTTTGTTGAGAGGAGTGAAGAATATTCTGAAGAATTATAAATCGGATAGGGTTCATTGTAATTTGCAAGACATATACTTTGTGAGATCATTTCTCAGGCAATATAATATGTACCTGATCTTAGAACGTTTAGTTTAGGCAGTTCTTTGCTTAGTTCCTTCACTTGACTCGCTCACACCAATACGAGGTAAGACATTAGTTAATTAGTTTTGCTACAATCGCTTATGTATCTCGAAATTAATTTGAAGCTTGGAAGTAGTTCACACGGAACAATTTGCTTTGATAATATGAAAAGCTAGGAACCTACTTCGGAACGTATCTTATTTTGTCAGATCCATGTTCTGTGTAGCGCATTTCGACGAAGTACACACTGTCGTTTGAACCGCTATTAGTCACGTATCCCCAGAATGCACAGCTTACGGAAAGGAAAGTAGAAGAAAGTCTTCCAGTCAAGACCTGTTAGGCATCCTGGCGGCTTAAAAAAGAGAACTGGTCAAGGTGTTCCCAGTGGCGTAATGGTTAGCATGTCTGCCTGTTACGTGGGAGATTCTCAGGGTTAGAATCTTAGAAACATCAAAAAAAAAAAAAATGTCATGAACGCAGCAGAATTCCAAAAAATCAACCAAGCAAAGTGAGTCAAAGCCTCAGACAGAAATATTACAGGAATGGAAGTTGGGTGATATAACCTAAACCATAGTCAAAGGAAGAAACTGGACCTTGTTAAGCAACACACTCAAAAAAAAAAAATGCATGGCTCCTCCAGTCAGTACCAGAGGACGCTGAGACGAGAGGGTTCTCGTCTTTCGAAGAAGGGGGGATCTGTGACGAAGCGTCACAATTTCTTCGTCCCACCCATAAGGCCACACTAAAACAATACACGCATTCATTTTACTAACGAGCCCACATTCCAAGGCCAAACGTGGTTTGCCTATCAGACGTGTACATTTCTTTATGGAGATTTACAATAACAATCTCCATCTCCCTGTTTATCGCAAAGTAAACACACACTCCAAGGCCAAGCTGTGTTTACCTTTCCACGGCGTATCTTTTCATGTGCATTTTCTTATGGAGAAATGCATGGGCAATCGCCATCGAATTTTTATATGGAAATTTGTCATTGCATTATAATTCACATTTTGTTTTGGTAGCGAAATCTATGAATAGGGGTGAATTAATCACCAAAAATCAGAAAGAGTTTTATTAAGTTCCCTTTATCGTGGCTACCCAAGCTGAATAAAAGGAATTTTACCGAATCGCTTTCTCCCGTCCCGTGCAAAGAAATTCCTCTTGCCCTGGCTATCCTAGCTGAGCATTTGGTAATATCTTTCAGCTTTTTGACTTTTTACAGTCTCTGTGCAAAGAAATTCCTCTTGCCCTGGCTATCCTAGCTGAGCATTTGGTATTGTCTTTATTATTCTACCTTTTGACTTTTTACAGTCTCCGTGCAAAGAAATTCCACTTGCCCTGGCTACCCTTGCTGAGCATTTGGTATTGTCTTTACTATTCCCCCGTTCCGTGCAAAGAAATTCCACTCGCCCTGGCTATCCTAGCTGAGCATTTGGTATTGTCTTTACTATTACCCCGTTCCGCGCGAAGAAATTCCACTTGCCCTGGCTATCCTAGCTGAGCATTTGGTATTGTCTTTAACTTTTAGTCACTGCAGAGGGTAATTGAATTACTCCGATTTATTCGAGCGGAGCGCTTGAATCCTCCTTGTTATCCCACCGCAGACATTGTCCACGAAGTCCGCCGCCGCCGACAAAGTGTTGTGCCTCTAAGCCGACGCAAGCACTTTCTACGAAGTCCGCCGCCGCCGATAGATTGTCCTGCCTAACGCAGAACCAGTCAAGAAGTTACCGCCGCCGCACCGAGGAAATAGTAGCCGTAGGACACAGCCGTATCCGAGAGGAATCATCGCTTTTACTCGAGTGAGGATCTATACCAGCCGCCCCTGGACTAACATCATAATTGTGCTTCGCTCAAGAAATTATTGACCGTATTAAATCTTGTAAAAACTGTAAAAAACAAAAGAATTGTAAACTTTATCCTGAAGAGACTTTTGGTAATAAATTTAGAGTTATAATTTAAAACCGACCGTTTCCGCGTCTTCATTTTGAGAAGTTGGACCGCCGAAACCCAAGTCTTACGACGCTTCCTTGGTTAGACCCTGGACACCCTGAGTCATACCCCAGCCTCGCAAAAGAAGCATCACAATGTGACATAGTAAGAAACCTCAAAGAAAGTAGCCTTCTTTGGTTTTACAGAGCTGTAGTGGTAGATTCACTACGCCCACCATCGTCTCATGTGTAGGTTCGAATTCTAAAGTGCTCTTCGGATTGGCCAGAATCTTTTTGAAAAAGAACTCTTCAGGGGAAAAAAGGGTCTCTAAAACCAGTTCCAAAACTATTTGTTCTATAGAAAGCAAAAACTCTTAGAAAGCATAATCAACTAACTTAAATCTAAGCTACGGTGGAGAACAGGGCAAGTCTTCAATAGCTCTATTTGGTTGCTAATAACTTTCTGCCTGATTCCTTGCTTCTGATGGCACGAGTAATACCTTAATCTGTAAAAACTGAAAACTTTGGGTTTATTAATGACCTCTGATGGCACACATAATAGCAGGTAATAAGCTCTGGTGGACTATAGCATGTTTGTTAAAGGCCCCCGCCGCACCGACACAGAGCACAAAAAAGCTACAAACTATTGCTTCCCATTACATAAATAAAGTCTATCATAAGCAATAGTCATACGGTTTAGTCGGAAAATTTGTGCTTTATTGACCTGAAATAAACTCTGAATATTATAATCGTATTCTTGGTCTCTGGACTTTGCCTGTGCTGATGACTTTTGCAGACTTCAGTAGCTCCGGATTGATGACTTTACGTTTTTACTTAGCAGATTACTGACGACTGAACATGTGGACTGCAATTCAGGGAAACTATAGGCGAAGGATCTGCATACGGGTTTTATTCGGCGAGTAAACAATTTACTGCTCCTACGTAGCATACTGCATAATAGGGTTGAAATAAGCGTAATTTGTGCGGAGAGTAGGGAGGCGGAAGAAGGGGACAGAACGTAGGTTACGTGGATTAGTGTTCACGTAAATCAGCTCAAGTAATTCCGGCGAGTCTATGGTACCGGTCATAATCTGATGGACGAAAATTATGTCAGCGATACGATGACGTTCAGAAAGTGTGAGCATGTCAATTAAATCGTAAACGGTTTTCATATGGAGGTAAAATGAACAGATTAGACCAAGGCAACCTACGTAAAGCGTAGGAAATCTTCTTCTTAGAAATCTTCGTTGCACAGCTTAAATTCTACGAGATTGAGTTATTTGGTAGGGAGACCAAACCTGACTAGCATATTCAAGGATTGGCCTAACACAAGTGAAGAATAATGATTTAGTGTCGTAGGAGTCGGAAAATTCTCTAGACCAGCGTTTGATAAACCCAAGAGAGGTTTGCTTTCACAATAATACAGTTAATTTGAAAGTGGAAATTCAGCTTTTTGTCACAAATAACCCCAAAATCACGAATAGACGAAATTCTGTGGTCAAGCACGTAACAAAAGTAGTGCGTTCGAAGACTAGAAGGTAAGCGTTTACGCGAGAAAGTCATCAGAGGATATGACTTTTATTATTTTGATGTCATCTACATAAATATAGATAGATCAGAGAAAGAAATAATACCAACGACGCCATTTATTGCAAGCGCAAACAAGAGTGGACCTAGATGGCTACCTTGGGGAACGCCAGAAGAGGCAAATATTGGGTTAGAAACTGCTTTTCTTTTCCTGTTGAAGCGCAGAAGCAATTGGTTTACAATGAAAATACAGAAAGTCGTACACAGTGCTTTCGAATGGTTTAGGGATGGTGTAAAGCTAAGCTATCGGTCGATAGTTTGTGATTTGGTTTTTACAACCCTTTTTGAAAATTGGGAAGATGAAAGATTCTTTCCAAAGAGAGGGGAAAACTGCCTGGGAAAGAGAAAGTTGAAAAAAATTAAAGCACTGATGCGCACTTTTTAAGAAAAATTGCCGGAAAGCCGTCTGGACCAGGTGAGAAATTATAATCCAGTAACCTTAATTTATCACAAACAGTCTGGGGACTAACGTTAAGAAAGACAAGAGATGTTTGTGCGCTATTAATCAGAAACCTGTGATAGTCAAGATCAGGATCATTCAGATCATTGGTATATGATTGGCTGAAAAGGTAGCAAAGAGATTAACAATAACTTTGGGGTCATCAGAAGATTTGTCAAGGAAATAAAGCGTCGAAGGAAGACCGTCAGATTTTTTCTTGACGTTAATAAATTGATAAAATCGTTTTGGTTCAGAAATTAGAGATAATTGCATTTTATCAAGATCAAGATAGGTTAAGTACCTATATAGAGATTGACATAAAATTGAGAAGTTAGAAGAGGCCTGCTGATAGTTATAATATAATTAAAGCTCCGTTATTATCCATTGCCGGGCAACCTTCCCTCCCCAGGGGCTTTATATAGAACTGAAGTCATTTTATTTACACCTTCTGAGAACATTTAAGGAAATAGGATAGGATTTGAAAGGAGACGCCGATGCACGGTGCTTTCGAACTATTGTGAATCGTAGTGCAGGGGAAAAACAGGGCCACGTAGAGCATTCCACATTCGGGTGATGCGACTGGAATACGAATCTCTATACTTGACTGTACGTCCGAAGTTGGGCTCAATATAAAACTGATGAGCATTCCTAGCGAGGCGGGTGTTGCGGCTAAATCGTTTCAGGGGAGGAATGCAACTGGCTACTTCACTAGAGGACTTTTTGTGAAAAAAGCGATAAAAGAGAGAGAGACAGGTAACGTTTCGATGTGCAAGAGAATCAATCGATTCTACGAATCTACGAGTAGGTACGTACGTGCGTGAAAGGAATAAAATGAAAACAAATCGCAGTCGTTGCTTAGCTGTGATGAAGACACTAATTTCCGCTATCATCCCGAATGCCCTCCCGAGCTTGAAGAAGTTAAGCTTGCAAACTTAAATCAAATAAAACAGCAGGTGCAGAAGGCCTTGATGTCGAACTTTTCAAGGCAGCAAAACATCAGTTAAATAGGAGCATGCATCATCAGCTAATCTACGTGATATGGTCGAAAGAAAGTATACCTAATGAATTGAACCTCAGTATCGATCCTAAAAAAGGGAAACCCTCACAAGTGCATTAATTAAGCAATAAGCCTCCTTAGCAAAAGATCTTTTCTGTTTTAGTATGTGAGCGTTTAAAACTTCACGTCAACAATTTGATGGGTTGTTAGCAATGCGCTTTTACACCAGAAACTACATTTTCAAACAAATTTTACATTACAGAAGATCTTTGGAAAGGATCATTGAATGTAATATCGATGTAAACCATCTTTTTATCATTTGAAGGCCGCGAATGACATTTTCGCAGAGACAACCTGTACAGAGCCATGTATAGTATCGGCTCCCTACAGAACTCGTACGACTATATGCAGGATGACTGAAAAATTCACGCTGCTCCGTCAAGGTCGACTCACCGAGATGTCGAAAAAGGCTCTCGACAAGTCAACAAACTGTCACACGATTGCTCTAATTTCATACTTGAAAAGATTGTACAAAACTCGAACGACAACAGCAGAGGCATAACCTTCAAATATTTGTGCAATGCTTACGTAGACGATATAAGCAAAATGCGAAGAAGTTTGGGTGTAGGTAATCTTGCGAACATTGAAGCAAAAGCGGCAAAATAGGTTTGTGAAAGGGGACAGATCGAAGTATACGCTGGCATCAAATAAGGATAAGGAGCACTGAAGAATTGGATAATATAGCGCAATTGACAGATACAACTTTGAGATATTACTGGACTTCGTCTACCTAGGATCATTCGAAGACACGGGCAATAACATCAGTGCGGAGATCAAACAGAGAAAAACTCTTGCCCACTGCTACTTCTTTGTATAAAAGGCAATTGCGAAATAAAATCCTCTCCAGAAAAATCAGATTAACCCTTTAAGTGTATAAGACATTGACTATGCCAGTCCTGCTATACGGCGCGGAAGCATGGTACTTATCGAAAGCGGTTGAGGAAACCCTTGGTCTTTCCAATGAAAAACTTTTCGTAACGAGCAAGTCTTCGGTTTTGGCTCAAAATTTCATATCGCTTGACTTGCTATTAATATTGTAAGCTCAGCTTTGAGATACCCTGGGAGTTTAAAAGAAGGTTCAAGTTTGTATGGAATTCCAAAAGGCATGATCCCTTGAGGGAACCTCGCACTGGGCGCCACTTTAGAACGCTTTCAAGAAACCATTGTTCTGGACGAGTTGCAGTAGATGCTAACGAACGAGGCGATGTGCTAGTTTCTTTTATAAAATTCCGAAAAGGAAACACTAGACTTTCTGCCTATGCAATCGAAAATGTTCCAACCGTCACGGTGTAACCATAATCTAAATGATGTAAAAGAAATACTACGCACCTTCTACTAGCAATGAGATTGTGTATCAAATTCATGACAGAACAAATAAACCGAAATGTCGGTAATACACTGACTTATCAGCCAATTGATGTTAGAAAGGAGCATTTGTGATTGACTTATTGAGAAATATATGTACTTCCTTTGGTCAAAACAATGCTCTGA
Organism: Melanostoma scalare; assembly: GCA_949752695.1. Taxonomy (NCBI): domain Eukaryota; kingdom Metazoa; phylum Arthropoda; class Insecta; order Diptera; family Syrphidae; genus Melanostoma; species Melanostoma scalare. The sequence continues at coordinate 150,755,103 of OX456986.1, forward strand.
ACCAATGCATTGGCCAACGTCATACACATCACGTCACAGATGAAATTCTAAACTTACTTAAACTATGCACCATCCATTCGTTTTTTGTCTTCAAAAGAAAAAGATTGCAGAAATCGGTACCTTCGTTCCGCGCAGTTATATTTAAACCCAATCAATCTTGTCCAACAGAAGTAAGTTACAAAGAATTACAAAAGAAACTCTCATTAATCTTACAGCAACAGATACTCCCTCTAAATTAAAAATAAATAAACACAAATCCGAAGCGTGTAATTGCTTGACACAAGCCACTTCAAGTTCGTCACATCTTCTCATGATCGATTATATTGCCGTTTACATATACAAGACTACAATCAGTCTCGACGTGTTGTAGGCATTGTAACCAGCCCACATCCATGTTGTTGCAATCACAATGGTAAAATAATAAAAGCGACGCATGTAATTCCAACTCACTCGCATACTCATCTTTTTTTTGGTTCTCTCGCACTTAAAATTCTAAACACGAAAATTATTGAATTCAATTTTTGAAAAAATAAACAGAGAGTGGCAGATTTTATTTTTGTATTTTTCTTTTCCTTGTTAAACCCAATCGATCATCAACCCCCAGTTTCGTTCGTGCCAAGGCGCACCACGCGCACACGGCTGCGCAGCAACAATATCGAGATACTTTATTTAACAAGAAAGGAAAAGGACCCGATCACGAAGTACCATCGCATCGTGAGACTATAAAAGAGATGCTTTGCTTTAATGGCAATAATTGGAAAGGAAGACATTACAACAATGCAAATGACATGATGAATGCGATTTATGTGCGCTTGATATCGGTGGATTATCCATAGAGCCCAACCCTATTCAAATGAGACGTGCTCAATGTCGACAATGAAAATGACAGGCGTAGCTTAAGTCATCATATTTGATATGATCTTAGGTGATCGGGATGGGATTAGTTGTGTTTTCTCTCATGTAAGAGCTTCCTGTTTATCCTTGATGATTATGAGTAAATGGCTGTTTTTCCATTCTTGAGAAATCTCTTAGAACTTAGAATGAAATCGAAAGAGGAAGCGAAATATTTAGGATCAGACTTGAAACAAACAATTGTTCGAAAAAATAGCAGAGAATATCTCAGAAAATCAGTGGCATCATTAGGACCCAGAGTTGATTATTGTGGCGTCAGTTAATCCAGCTTTAAGCTTATGATTGAATGGTTAAGGGTTTGACTAAAAGGAAAGAGAAGCTGCTGAGAAAAGTGTCGCAGTGGAAAAGGTTTTTACAAAGAAAGTGGGTTCGACACGCTTAACATTAGGACCTTTGTACTGGGGCAGTAACTGTCGGTAGACGGCAGCGGTTATTAAACTGACTACAAACTTCTTACTTTTGATTACCGCCTTCTCAATACTGACTTCAGACTACTGACTACCGACCACTGACTACTGACTACTGACTACTGACTACTGACTACTGACTACTGACTACTGACTACTGACTACTGACTTCTGACTACTGACTACTGACTACTGACTACTGACTACTGACTACTGACTACTGACTACTGACTACTGACTACTGACTATTGATGTCTGACTACTGACTACTGACTACTGACTACTGACGACTGACTACTGACTACTGACTACTCACTACTGACTACTGACTACTGACGTCTGACTACTGACTACTGACTACTGACTACTGACTACTGACTACTGACTACTGACTACTGACTACTGACTACTGACTACTGACTACTGACTACTGACTACTGACTACTGACTACTGACTACCGACCACTGGCTACTGACTACTGACTACTGACTTCAGACTACTGACTACCGACCACTGACTACTGACTACTGACTACTGACTACTGACTACTGACTACTGACTACTGACTACTGACTACAGACTACTGACTACTGACTACTGACTACTGACTACTGACTACTGACTACTGACTACTGACTACTGACTACTGACTACTGACTACTGACTACTGACTACTGACTACTGACTACTGACTACTGACTACTGACTACTGACGACTGACGACTGACTACTGACTACTGACGTCTGACTACTGACTACTGACTACTGACTACTGACTACTGACTACTGACTACTGACGACTGACTACTCACTACTGACTACTCACTACTGACTACTGACGTCTGACTACTGACGTCTGACTACTGACTACTGACTACTGACTACTGTTTACTGACTACTGACTACTGACTACTGACTACTGACTACTGACTACTGACTACTGACTACTGACTACTGACTACTGACTACTGACTACTGACTACTGACTACTGACTACTGACTACTGACTACTGACTACTGACTACTGACTACTGACTACTGACTACTGACTACTGACTACTGACTACTGACTACTGACTACTGACTACTGACTACTGACTACTGAATACTGTCTTCTGAATTCTGTCTTCTGACTTCTTCTGACTTGCCTGGCAAAAATCGTCGATCGAACCATCCAAGTGGGTGCCGGGCGGGCATTGTTCACCACATATACTTTATCAGTGTCTGTACGATGTCAGAGTGGGACAGGTAAGGTTAGGTTGGATCGCTGGGTGGTTGTAACTTCTCAATAGCACAATCCTTAGAAATCCAATCTCACCATAGATACGATGTTCCTAGTTTCAGTGGTGGTGTGAGCATTTATAATCCGTGCCGAAGAATTAAAGGTTGGGGGATAAACCAATCGATAACGAGCTCTTCTGGATGATTCGCAGGGTCCAGAATAGACCAGCCTTACCCCGGTACACGGCTCTGCCGGGGCTGACCGTTTCCTTCCGTAGTTACTCGTGGGACTTTCAATGGACTTCTTAAAAACTAACAAACAAACAAACAAACAAACGAACAAAACGACAAAATAGAAAACTGGGGGGAGGCAACGGAAGTTGTACACATTCTCCGATTTGGCTGCAAAGCCGAAGCAGGAATGTGAGCCAGCGGACAAACCTTCCACCAGTGGGATACAAAGTTCGCAAACAGGCTCTGAACCAGCTGCAAAGCCAGTTCAGGTCTGTGCAGTGGGAACCAAGAATCCCGACTCTGGCGAGCAGCACAGGGAGAGGTGATCAAGAACTCCAGTTCAGCCAAGGGGGGGACTCAAAACAAAAAAACGCCAGCTCAGATGCGTCGCCAAGCCAAAAGGGTAATCTAAGCGGTTGGTGGTAAGCCCGCAGCGGAGAGAACCCCGGGTGAGGTTGACAAATTGAAGTGGGCAACCAAAATTGTTGAAGAGAAAAGCCAAGACTCAACGTCGAAGCGAGACAGGTCGTTCGAGGTTGAAAAACCTCAACCCAAAAGGCTAAGAGTCGGGGTTAGCGTCCCATCGACACTGGTGCCGGGGCAAACCTTTGGTGACGTTGTCGCGGTCATCGACGGGAGCAATATGGATGGAAACATCTCTGCCGACAGGTGGGCGGAATCAAGGCTCACCTCGCTTTCAGGTTTATACCTGTTATCGAGGAGAATCCGGAACCCCTCCCAAGAATCAGCGACGCTGGCTGGTATCAAAACCGCGTCAAGCTGATCGCCTGCCAAGACCAGAGATCGCTCCATCTGTACAAACTTGCTGTCAGCGGTTTAGGTGAGATCTGGCCAGGTGCTAAGCTAGAGGTTGTGGCAAGGGCGGATATCCCAAGCAGACCGAGAGCTCGTGCCTTGGTACCGGCCTTTCATGAATCTTGGGAGATGGTTCTCCGGTTGATTAAGTACAGCAACCCGGATCTGCCCACTCACGATTGGACGGTTCCGGTGATTGAAAAAGAGTCGGTGGGTCGTTATCAGTCGGCTCTTGTTATTCTAAATAAGGAGTCATTAGAACCTCTAGCGGCAAGCGGGGGTGTTATTCAGTACGGCTTTGACAGCCTAGTGCAGAAAATATACAAAAAAGATGAGGACGCTCCAATGCTTCCAAAGCAAGCAGCTGAATCCGAAGCCAAGGAGTCCACTGTGGGCGTCGAATCTTCCATCATGGAGATCGACGCGGCAAGTTGCTCTGATTCTTTGGAACAGCCGTCTTGGTCGAAACTGATCGAAAAGACTACAAAAATAGTGTCTGATCAAGACGCAACTGAAAACAAATCGTCCGATAAGGACGACAACAACAAAGGTGGAGTCTTAGACTCCGACGATGAAATGCTTGGGGTTCTCCTTTCTGAGGATGAATTGCTAAACTCCGCCTCAGATATGGAGGACCTTAATGCTACAGTGTTGGAGATTAAGCTGGATGATTGTAGCAATGCTGCAGATACTCTAGATTAATCTCCAACACTCCATCAAAGCCTCGGCCGGACTCCTTCTCCGACTAAGCAAGTCCGGCGAGGATATAGTCCTGATTCAGGAACCATGGATTAATAAATCCGTGGTAAAAGGACTCAGGACGAAAGAGTATTCTCTGCTGTATGTGACGGACAAAGGTGAACCAAGATCCTGCATACTGGCAAAGAAAACACTTTACGTATTTTTACTACCTAATTACAGCAATTGCGACATCACTATAGTAAAACTTCAGACCACCAGTGGGACCTACTGGCTCACGTCCACCTGTCTAGGCCATGACCAACCGGGCCCGCTACCAGGAGAGACGCTCGAGCGCATAATAAAAAGTGCAACAAAACTCAAAGCGGATCTCGTAATAGGAAGTGATGTCAACGCACATCAAGCAATATGGGGAAGTACGGACGGAAATGAAAGGGGTGAGTCTCTTTATAATTTTATACTAAGTACTAACCTTCTTATTTGCAATATCGGTAACGAACCAACCTTTGTCACAAAAAACAGACAAGAGGTTTTAGATGTTACCTTTGTATCTCAACCAATCTATAACAAGATTAAAAATTGGGTCGTATCCAAGGATCACTCCTTCTCTGATCACAGATACATCCAATTTAGTCTTACAGATGACAAACCAAAACCCATAGGCTTCCGTATAGGAAAACTTGTTGAAATTATTATCTATTAATGTTAATTTACTTTACATTTTATTTAAGCAGTTTTAATTTTGATCAGGTTTTTTATTTTTATACTCAGTCTAATATTTTTGTTTTTCTATTATTCTAATCAAATGTTTTCTCATTATTAGTTTCATCAAATAAACTTTAATCAATTAACTTCTTTAATATAAAAATAATAAAACTGGCTGGGTAAAATTCAGGGCAATCTTCAAACACTGTTACAATTACGATGACAATAGCTTCCCTTCAAACCCCAAGGATCTTGACAGCAAAGTCGACGATCTAACTAGTGCTCTTAACCATGCCTTGTGTAACTCCTGTCCCTCAATAGTTAGAGGGAAGAAGAAACCACACTGGTGGAACAAAGAGCTAGAACCGCTCAAAAAAAGTTGTGCGAAGCTTTTCAATCGAGCCAAATCTTCCAGAAAGCCCATAGACTGAGATCTCTATAAGGAATCCCTAAGGATTTACAAAAAATGGTTACGAATAAGCAAAAGATCCTCTTGGAGAGAATTCTGCAATAAAATTGAAGACTCCTCAGAGGCATCTAGACTTAGGAAAATCCTATCAACGAGTCCAAACACGCCAAGTTCCTATAAAAGATGAAAACGGCAACTGGACCAACTCATATGAAGAAACACTAAACTTGCTACTGGATATTCATTTCCCTGGTAGCTCGTTGACAATAACAGACGAAGGCCTGGAGAGAAGCTAGGGTCATCTATACATCACAGTGGACCAATAATCAAATCGGCCACACTACCATTCTATATAACTTTAGATTCTTACCGAATCGATCCGACTACACCACCCCCAAGTTGGTGTTTGACAATAATTTCCAAGTAACCATACCTTCAAGAGAAGCTTGGGAAAATGGCGCTCTTTTGGAAAATGAAGCAATACACTTCTACACCGATGGTTCAAAAACCAGCGAAGGTGTGGGAAGTGGAATCTACTCAGAAAAACTGAATCTCAGTCTTTTCTTCCGCCTACCCGATCATTGTAGTGTGTTCCAAGCGGAAATTCTGGCGATTAAGGAGGTGCTGTCCTGGCTCAAGGAAAACGTCATATCCTCCACGGACATTCGAATCTTCTCGGACAGCCAAGCTGCCCTTAAATCTCTTACCTCTGTTTCTACTAAATCCATCACAGTCCAAAATTGTAAAATGTCTCTGAGGGAGATGTCAAATCAGTTCAACATTCACCTTTCATGGGTGCCGGGGCACAGGGACATACCAGGCAACTGTATGGCAGACGAACTAGCCGAAAAGGGACGACCACTTCCCTACGCTCAGAATGGAACAACATATGTGTACCTATCGCTACATGTGAACTCCTACTTAGAAAAGACGCTTCGAGGATAACAAACAGTAGATGGACTGAGAGTAACAACTTACTGCCTTGAAACCAAAAAGTTTGGTGTAGACTCAAAACGCTGGAAGAGTTTGTTAGCCCTGAACCGCCTGTATCTAGGTTCTACCATAGGTGTTCTTATGGGACACTGTCTAATAGGGAGACACGCCAAAAGACTTGGTGTGTTTTCCAATGATTTCTGCAGAAGCTGCATGGACGAGGAGGAGGAAGAAGCCGTTCAACACCTTCTTTGCTCATGCCTTGCACTACTTCATAGGAGGAAAACTCATCTCGGTGAATTCTTCTTCGATGATACTAGCGACTTAGCTTACATAGACCCTAAAAGTCTTTCGAAATACATTAAAAGTTCCGCGTGGGTCGACTAGCGGGTGATTAACCGGCTAGTCCCGTAATGGAAGATAAATGGGTGATCAACTCGTTAATTTTACATCAGGTTTCTGAGATCAGTAGGTGATTAACTTGCTGATCTCTGTGGTATCACAATGGGCTCTTGCGGCCTAAGTGTGTCAGGCAATGTTCTCATTAGCTGACAGCGACTTCCACCTAAGCCTCTGACTACTAACTTCTGACTACTGACTTCTGACTACTTACCATTGACTACTGACTACTGACTACTGACTATACTGACTATACTGACTACTGATTACTGACTACTGACTTCTCACTTCTCACTTCCCACTTCTAATTACTGACCTCTGACTTCTAATTTCTGACTTCTGCTTTCTGACTTCTAACTTTTGACTTCTGCTTTCTGACTTCTAACTTTTGACTTCTGACTTCTGACTACTGACTACTGACTACTGACTACTGACTACTGACTACTGACTACTGACTACTGACTACTGACTACTGACTACTGACTGCTGACTACTGACTACTGACTACTGACTACTGACTACTGACTACTGACTACTGACTACTGACTACTGACAACTGACTACCGACCACTGACTACTGACTACTGACTTCTGACTTCTGACTTCTGACTTCTGACTTCTGACTTCTGACTTCTGATTTATGGCTTAAGACTTCTGACTTCTGACTTTTGACTCCTTACGCAACGTAGTGAACTTTATTCTTTAAATGCTCAAGGAGATGATCCTCGCTAAAGAATGTGTTCCATGCAGCAAAGCTAAAGTGGAAACTGATTTGTTGCACATTCATCAACGATGCAACCATCACCTAGTTTGTCGCGGTTTCTATACCAAACAAATAGTAGAACTCAGCTTTCATATTTCCCAATAAAAAATTATATAATTCACACAATGTAGCAACGATCTCTTTCTATCTCCTCCTTATCTCACAATCTTACTCTCTACTCACACGATACGCACCAGGAGCGATAAATCATCTAAGAACTACCCATTCCCAAGTCAACAAAGAATGTGAAAGAAGGAGACTCATCGATTGATTCATTGCCACTTACGCAATACAATGTAGCCACTGCAGGTCAGCGTAGCTAGAGCTGCACCAAAATAGAAACCAAAAGCCTGAAATTGAAATCCTTGCAATTTTTCTCTCAACTTTCCATTGTGTGTGCCTTGCCATCGTCACTTCGCGATTTCTAACGTGCGAACATAAACCCCACAGCGGGAGACCTCCCACCCACTCGCACAAGAATCGAGAAGAAAAAAAAACTTAAATAAAACGTAGAAGATTCCACAAAACTCGAAAAACCATTCGATTCAAGTATGAGAACGACAAATTGCATAGCGCAACAGGTAGCACAGCACAGAGTCGTCTCCAACAACATTTCTAACTGCCACCCCATGAAACCCCAGACTATTTAGCTTAGATAAATCTATTCCTGCACTTCAAGGGACAACGGTGGATTCTTCTATCTGCCTCGGGCCGACTCGACTTCGACGGGCGGGGGTAGGTTACCATTGCAAATATTCTCATCCGAAAGCAACTAATCATCGACACGGACACAGAAGAGAGCACAACCCAACCATTAGACGTAATACATTCGTGTTGAGAGGCTCTGTTGTATATCGCGAAATGCAAATGTATCTGAAATAAATTAGTTTTTCATGTTGATCTATCGTTTATCACTTGTTGTGTCCTGTGGCATGCTAGTGTAGGCAATGCACTCTCAAATGGTGTGGTCATATACGAGTATACCTGAAAGGGATAGTTTCCTGATTTGTGTTCATTTATGCTGGCCGACGCGACGCACCGACTAGTCACTGCTGTGGTTTTTTGCTTTGGGGAACTTGTTATCTACGAAGTGAACCAAGCATGCAATTGATATACAGAGCATAGAAATATAACCAGTGACACGAGTTGCAATCAATTTAAAGTAATTGCCATCAGGATATGTTAATTATCATTTAATCGTAAAAAGCATAGAATATTCGCAATAAGAATCATCTTCAGAAGGTAGTCTACTCTAGTTCAAGACAAAACGTCAAAAGGTTGGGGGAAGAATGAGACGTGTTCAGATGAGAAGCAGACAAATTTCAAAAGAAAAGGTTGAAGAGAAGATGAAAAAACCGATTTTATTCTTATGATGCAGTTAAAATGGCGCCCAACGCCAGGTTTCCAAAGAAAGTATTTCTCATCAGCAGCATTGAAATTAATTACTTTAAACTAAAAAAAAGGACTGAGATTAGAAAGTCAAGCCTTCTGCTTCAAGCCCTTCTGCTTGACAAAAAAGTTTTTGTAAGGAAATAGAGCAGGGTTCATTGATAGGTTGACGATCGTGTTTCCTTTAATTTATTTCAAATAGCAACTCTACAGACAACATAACAATGAAGGAGCTTTAGTGTTTCATCGGTGATAAGAATATTAAGTTAGTTTCGACTTTTGAATTGGTATCGTCTTTTGATATGAGTTTGCTGAAGGCTGAAGAACTTTTATATAATGCTCTGAAATATCATATTGGTGGGTGGTTGCATTCTATTTAGTTTCAAAATTGAACTGAGCTGTCAAAATCGTAGAGTTATGTATTTATTTTTGATTTCAGTGACATCTGAACGCTTTGCACTTTTTCTATCGAATCCGTTTTCAAGCGAACTCTCAGACTGGTGAAAGTCAATATTTTTCTTTCGCAACTTTATAGTGTTTGGAAATAGAAACTTGAATACACGATCCAATGACTTCCACTATTATCGTCTCGTGTCTTTAGTTTTTTATTCATTTGACTGTAATTTAAAGAGCACCAGTTTTGAGCAAATTTCAGCCCAGAACTCAGAACAGACAAACTTGTCGCTTTTAGTGACTTCATAGTTTGTTAATCCTAATAATACCGACCTGCGACCTCGGACGGGTTAATGATAACAGCTTTTTCCGTTTTTTAATCACTTGCGAACAGAATTAAGCATCTATCTAGTGCCAACTAGTAACTACCCAATAAACAATTTTTGGTTAAAAAACGGTTTATTAACCGGATTATAACCCGAGGTTATTTACCGTAAAAGTTAGAAATCGGTTCGAAAGACGTCTCAGAAACGTTCCACAGACGTTCCCATTACCCGATTTGGGCAGTAACTTTGTAACCTGAGTTCTGGAGTGGTAATTTAAGAGCCGGTTAAAAGCAGTTAGTTTAAAACTACTTTTTAGAGTTAAAAACTAACCGTTTTTATATGGTACGCATTTAACGCTACTAAAACGTTTTTTCCGAGCGTTATTTTGACGCTTTTTAATAACCGTTTTATTTTGGTTTCCATGTAACCTATATTTTAGGTTTTAAAATAACCAGTTTTATTTTAAAGTAGGGTTTTTACTGGGTTCGGAAAAAACCCCTGTATTTGGTTCCAAAATTGGTTTATAAATAACCGTTTTCCAACTGAAAGTAAATAGCCTTGTAAATAAAAAGAATATGGTTTTGAAATTACTTTTTGTACAGTATTTATTTAGAGTTAAAAAATAGCTTACTCTAAACAGTTTTAATATTACTTAAAATTAGATTTTTAAATTGAATTAAAAACTTTTTGTACAGTATTTAGAGTTAAAAAATAACTTACTCTAAACAGTTTTAATATAACTTAAAATTAGAATTTTAAATTGAATTAAACCCTTACCTCCTTCACCCCTATTGCAGATGACAACCCAACTGAAAACTGGGTTGTGTGCCCGTGTTATATATATGAGGAGACAACCCAATAATAGTTGAGTTGTCATCCATAATAGGGGTATAAATATTAATATAAATAATAATAATAATATTTACTATATCAAAAATACTGTTGTTGCTGTTGCTGATGCTCCTGCTGGTGATCCTGCTGGTGATCCTGCTGGTGCCATCGCTATTGCTGATTTTGTTGGTCCTGCTTGTGTTATTGCTATTGTTGCTGTTGTTGTTGCTGTTGCTGTTGGTATTGCTCTTGGTGTTGGTGTTGCTCTTGGTGTTGTTGGTGTGTCATTTTCATCCCTGTGGAAAAGAAGAAAAATTTATGTTTTTATTAAAATATGCACAAGAGTACAACTACATGTAACTAAAAGAATCTAAATAAAACAAAAACTTGGTTAAAGAATAATCATTATAAGTAAGATAAAGAAAACATGAGTGAGGTTGATCTTGAAAGGTCTTTGATTCCACCTAAAAAAAAAGTCAAACATGCAAAAGAGTACTTTTACCCTTATAAAAACAAACGCCTCATAATAAGAGTATAATATTTTTATAAGTTTTGTAGAAATGTACTTACAAAAGTTTCAAGCGAAAACGAGCCTGCTTGATGTACGTTTTAAAAAAATTTGCGGCATCGATGTCCGAGAAGCTGGCGAACCGGTCCCTAACCGCCTCAACAACAGCTCCAAATAAATTTTTGTAGACAAAAAATTTTTTTTGTTTGACGTGCCCAGCCAAGAATACTCTGACAATAGCTTGTCATCCAACAACAGCTTTGCAATGGTTCTTATGGTTTTGTTGGCGTTCATGCCACCAAATGTGCCCAATTTTCGAATCTGTTTAAATGAAAAGAAAAATATTAGCATTTAGAAAATATATCAAATTTCTTTAACTGTTCAATAATAATTAAAAAAAAAGCTTACGACTGATCGTTTGAAAATAGGGTCGGCCCCAATCCTCTCCTCTACTTCCTCCAACGCTTCTTGCGTGGATATCTGTGGTTACTTTTCTACTTGCTACCTAAGAACAAAATTAAAAAAATTACTGAAAAAACACAGCTGTGGTTATTTTTCTACTTGCTACCTAAGCACACAAGTAAAAAAATAACTCAAAAAACACAGCTGTGGTAATTTTTCTACTCACTCCATATGAACACAAGTAAAAAAATTACTGAAAAAACACAGCTGTGGTTACTTTTCTACTTGCTACCTAAGCACACAAGTAAAAAATTAACTCAAACAACACAGCTTTGGTAATTTTTCTACTCACTCCATATGAACACAAGTAAAAACGTTACCAAAAAAAAAAAAATGGTTTAAGGGAAGTAAAAAAACACCACCATACCAAAACGTTACCAAAAAAAAGACACCAACCATATCAAAATCGGATTTTCATTATTATTAAACACCTCAAAGTATATTATTTCACTAGTTATTCCTTATGAACGCAAGTAAATAAATAAATAAAAATTACTGAAAAAACACAGCTGTAGTTACTTTTCTACTTGCTACATATGAACGCAAGTAAAAAAATAACTGAAAAAAACCACGCTCAAGTTATTTTACTACTCACTTCATATGAACACAAGTAAAAAAATTACTGAAAAAACACAGCTGTGGTTATTTTTCTACTTGCTACCTAAGAACACAAGTAAAAAAATAACTCAAACAACACAGCTTCCTATGAACAAAAATGAAAAATTGCTTACCTTATTTTATTATTATTATTCCTCAATTTATTTATTTTCTCGATTTGAAAACTTCACTTTTTATTTACACTTTATATTTTTTTAAAGACCACACGACGATATAGAACCACGATCCACGAACCACCACCGAAATGCAACCGCAAGCAACGCACTCAACTCTCAACTGAATACTGAACTTAAACGAAACTGGTAATGCAAATACCAAAAAATATGAAAAGAGAGAAACAAAACAGACAACCGCGATCAGTGTTACCCCTGCAAAAGAAATGTTTCTATTTGGACTTTTGTATGTCTAATATTTATAATACTCGCTTAATGTGACATTTTGTTGTTTTATTGATATTGTGTGGAATATTTTATGTGAAAGTAGCTTTCGTGAAGCTCACAAATAACCAGGTTTTAGAGATAAATTCTTACCTGAATTAACCTAAAGTTGAAAATAAGACTTTTTTTTACTGGTAAACAACTAAAGCTCATAAATTAACCAATTACAAACCCATTTATAACCAAAGTTATTTAAAGTAATATTATTACCGCGGTAATTTTGAAACGCAGGTTACAAATTGTTGATTGGGTAGCCATCAAAAGTGCTGTTTATGAGAGGTTGGGACTAGCTCTGCCATTAAAACGAAATCCACCTTTAGAAAAGGCAGTCAAAGGCAATCAAATACAGTCAGAGACAATCAAAGGTAGTTAAAGACAGTCAAAGGCAAAGGCAGTAAAAGACAATCAAAGACAAAGGCAGTCCAAGGCATTCAAAAACAGTCCAAAGCAATCGAAGGCAGTCAAAAGCATTCAAAGGCAGTCAAAGGTAGTGAAAGGCATTCAAAGGCAGTCAAAGGAAGTCAAAGGCAGTCAAGGGCAGTCAGAAGCAGTCAAAGTAGGTCCAAGTCATTCAAAGGCAGTCAGAAGCAGTCAGAAGCAGTCATAAGTAGCCAAAGGCATTCAAAGGCAGTCAAAAGCATTCAATAGCAGTCAGATGTAGTCCTCAGTCAAAGGCAATCAAAGGCAGATAAAGGCAGACGAGGGCAGTCAAAGATGCTCAAAGATCTGGGTGGCATCAGTTTCTCATGAAGAAAAATGAAGAAGTGAGAAAGTTGAGAGTTACCATAGCAGGAAAGAGAGTCTAAAGTTCTTCTAGGCCGTAAGAGGCTCATGTTTTCAAGCCTGTAGAAACCATCTGCACTAAAAATAAAGCACTTAGAAGAACCACGCCATTTCTAATGATCATGAAAACATTTTCCTTTATCTGAATCTCAAGAATTCTGCTCGTCGGCTCGGACTGGAAGAAGTTAAGATAACAATAAATACGATATTAAAGCTTGAAGGCACAAACGCCCCTAGTTTCGAGCTTTACAAAGCACCTGGAGGCTGGTTGGATGAGAGCATGGGTCAACTGAAGAACTTATAAGCTCTTTATTAGGTTAATAAAATACTAAACCCACAATAGATACAAGATACATCCACTGTTTGGCGAATGGAACTGCCAGAAGGAGCACCACATTAGGCGCCACTTATAGGATGTGAACAAGTAGAAGAATGAAGGCTGTAGTGAAGTCAAGGTTTATGTAATTTTTTGTTTGTGATAACTGACAGTTTTTTCGAATGTAAGACTTCTGATTTTCAAGAAAGTGTAGGAGAAATTCTTATGAAATCTTTTCCAATATAGTAGAAAAATGGTGTGATTCGAGTGATTTTTATTCCCCTTCTTGAAGGCAATGAAGAAGAGGTTTCAACAACGAGCTGTACGAATTGTACCGAGACACAGGGAAAGCTAAATAGTACACAGAGCGAGACTACGATGCGATGTCTGAGACTTGTAGAGCGATTGGACACCAACGCTAAAGCTCGACGTGGTCTTGATAGCACGCTCCAAGTTAGTCACGGAAAGGGAAGATCTCGTCTCTGGCGGAGCAAAAAAGTGGAAAAGGACTTCAATATATAAAGAGCTCAAAGCTGGAGAGATATAGTTCGAAATCGAAATTGTTAGGTTCATTGAACCTCAATACCCTAAGTCCTAAGATGCCGAACTGTCACAATATCCAAATTAGTAAAAAGCTCTCGCATTAATTTAAGACTTCAAAGCTCAACAAACACTGTAACTTTGATTTGGGTTCCAGGACATCGTGACAAAACTTTTAATGAAAGGGCAGTTAAGCTGACCAAAATAGGGTCATCACTTGAATCTAGCGAAACAAACACCTCTGTACTTATGCCACTAGAGCAAGAAAAAAATAAACAGAATCCGATCCAAGGTGGCCAATCTTAGGAACATTCCGGGTTCCCATAAACCTAAAGTCAGATGCTTAAAAAAAAAATGGAAGTTCTCCTCCAGTTCAGCAGACCTCACCTAGTTGCATGTGTTGACATTCGCATAAACCTCAAGTCACATACTGAAAGTGGGCAATAGCACATCCTACTGACCTAGAAGATACCAACACGAAGAGGCAGGGCAAGGCACACTCCACTCGCTGTGTGAGTGTTCAAGTTTGGGCCTCTCGGAGAATATTTCTTCAAGATCTATAACTTCCCATTGAACAGCATTCTAAGATTCAATCAGGGCCCCGAATGATTTAGTGAGGGTATTTGGCCCCAATAACCCAGTCACCAACTCAATCCTCCGCTAATCATCAGCTCATACCCCCTCTCCAACACCTCCTCATCCTCTGTTAGCCGGGGAGCATAATAGATCCTTGAGATGCGAGTGAGGTGTTTCCGTAGAGGGCTACACCCCCCATCCAATCTTATCCAAGATGACCGAACAAGAGTTTGGCGCACAGTTTGAGTGCAAGAGGATCTCAATCTACCCAGAGCAAGGTTTTCCAGCATCGAAATTATTGGCGAAAGGTGTTGGTTACGGCCAAGACTCATCGAACTTCTATACTCTCGAAAGAAGGCCCAACAAGAGTTTGACGCAATTCACACAGAAACTACACCTTTAAAAGCCCTTTTTTCGATTGGAGTCATTTAAACTTCTAACCTTAAAATTCCAAATTCAAAACCACTTTGAATTATATTACCTTCAATCCTATAGCAAAACTCATGAGTCAAAAGCACACTCACTCATGACAGCTCTAATACCCCGCCATTACTCATTCTGTCACTTTCAAGCGCCACTGAACTTGTCGAAATTTAATAGCCTCCGCGATATCCAAAGAATGAACCATTTCCAAATAGACGTCTTAATTTATCTCATGAAACCATAAACTTCCATCTAAATGGTGCGAATGTTGGAATAGTTTTTCCCCGAATTCTCGAGGCCACCATCATCGACGTACCCAAAATGCACTCTCATTCATCCAGTAGACAAGTTAGTGCGAATATATTAAGCTACATATATCTGTCCGTCGCAAGTGTCAAAACTTGCACCCGAAATTAATTAAGCACCATTAATCATCAAGCAGCAGTCATACAGCGAAACTGTATAGAGTGGCACTCCATTGCCATGGACTATTTCGCATGGTTTTGTATTTCCTGCTTCTTTCAAACGAACTGTCGAATGGTGTGCCTTGCCGTTCTAGGTCAGCATTGTGTTAAACCATTGGTTTCGGCGATGTATGGGTGATATGGGGATGTTTGATGAATAGAAAATGTCTTCCTATTATTGTGTGATGTGTGACTTTGCGTTTGGGGGGATAATTCAAGGAGATTAACACTTTCAGTAGAATATGTCTAACAATTTCCTTGTGCAGATGGGATTGTTTTTTGTTGTTTTTTTTATGGATCCGTGTGCCATGTTATGTTGAGCTGTCAATGTGGGGATTAGGAGTTCGGGTTAAACGTGCCCGACTTTGAATTTGGCTCTAGTTTATGAACATCTGACCTTACCTTTGCCTGCTGCCACGTAACTTCTTGACAGGTCAACACAACAGTGACATGTCCGTGAAAAAAGACATTCAAATGGAAATGGATCCCGTGAAGTTCCACCCTCTAGGCAAAGAGGTTGACTTGTGGATCAGTTGAAACGATTAATTCTTACAAATAAGGAGCACGTTTGTGCGTATACATCGTCTCTCTTCCAATCCTTACCTTAATTCAGTATTCAGTATTTTATTTTGAGCGGTGTACAAGTAAGACTTAGTCTTTTATAGTAACCTAACATAATCAATTTACATATTTGGATTTAAATAGTACCTAAGATCAATAGTGTGAGCTTAGTTATAACTAGATAAAGAATATATAGAAATATAGATTTTTGAAATAGTAAGAGGCAAAAGAAAAGTAAGCCTGTTTTATTTTATGTAATACTAGCTGAGCCACTCGGCGTTGCTCGGGTCTGTAGTTTTAAGGTTCCCGTTCTCGTTTTCCGCTTAAATGCGAACTTGGGAATGAAAGATGATCGTTTTTACTTTGGGATTATGTGGCATCCCAATGACGAAAGAATTTTTGAAATCTGTCCAGTAGTTTCTTGGCTTCCGTTCCCAGCTCCGTTCCTGTGGGAATATTCGTTACCGTGGAAATATGTGAAATATAAGTCTATGTCACTGAGGGATAATGTAACATCATAGAGTTGAAAGAATTTTCGAAATCGATCAAGTAACTCTAAGGTTCCCGTTCTCGTTCCCGTTTCTGTTCCAGTGGGATTATAGGGATGATTAAGGTTTCGGTTCTCGTTCCGTTTCTGTTCTTGTGGGATTATAGGGATGAAATATAATCTAAATTACTGATAGAGTGGGATAATGTACCACCCCTAATGCTGGAATCGTTTTAGAAACCTGTCTAGTAGTTTCTAAGTTTCCGTTCCCAAACCCGTTCCTGTGGGAATATCAATTTTTAAATTTTTTATGTCATAAGAACCTTCTCCTGACAATAACAAACACAACAAAAAAAGAATTGGCCAAATTGGTCCAGGCGTTGTTGAGTTATGCGCTTACCAACACATTTTGCGATTCATTTTTATATATAAGAAGAAGATTTACAAAATTATTCCTTTTTTAATTCTATTATTATTGAATGTGAATGATTTTGTGCACAAACATACAACATCTTGCATCCTGGTATTGTTGGAAAGAGCATCCAAATACAATTTTATGTTAATGTGAAATGTGTTCATGTCTTCGAAATCCATATACGCATATCTTATTATGTCATTGAAAGCTACAAGAAGCTTATGTTGCGAATGCGAGTCAAGTTTACAATAAACAACGTTTGAAAAGTCTATTAGAGGAACTAAAAGAATCATAACAAGTCTAAACTTGGTGTTAGTAGCAGTTATATTGGAGTACAACTAAAGCTTACGCATACCACCATAGATTCTTCCAATGGTATAGTTCACCTGGTTCTCAGCTGAAAGAGAAGTATTTACTCTAATACCAAGACTGGTAACACAATTCACAAAGTGAAGCTTGACATCTGAAAGGCAAACCTGTGGTAAAAGCATGGCACATATCGCAATTAGTTGAGATTTATCAGGGTTGAGGGTTATGTGATTGGTAAGGGACCATCTAAAAATTGCTTGTAGATCCTCATTTATTCTGTGAATGAGGTCCTCTTGCAATCCAATTGGACGTGACAAATAAATTTGGACATCATCAGCATATAGATGAATTGAAAAATTCTAACAAATGGTTGGCAAATCATTAATAAACAGACAGAAGAGGATTTGTCCTAATATTGAACCTTGTGGAACTCCCATTCACACGTTCATTAGATCTGAGATCCTTTCATCATCCTTGACCCTCTGGCTTCGATCAGACAAATAGCCTCTTATGAGATTTACTGCTCTATTATGAAACCCGAAGTACTGTTTCAGTTTTGAAAAAAGTATTTGATGGTGGAACTTATAAAAGGCCTTTAATAAATCCAATAAACAAAGAACAGTCACATTGCCCAGGTCATATTGATTTCGAACATTATCAAGAACTTTTATCATTTCAGTTTGACAACTGTGATGACCTCGAAAACCTGACTGAAATTTGGAGTAACAAGAATTTTCTCAAAAACCTTTGATAGACAAGGAAAGATACTGATCGGACGGAAATCAGAGCAAGAACTATGATTCACTTTCTTGGCAACAGGGATTATTTTAGTGGACTTAAAAATGGGGCCCGACACAATTCTGAAGGCAGAGGAAGAAAAGATTCTGGCAAAATAGTTAACCAATCTGGCAAAATGTGGTTTTCCACAGAAACCCTCAGACCTCTTGAATACGGTCCAAAAAAATAGTTCGGGACGACAAACGGAAGATCCCCTTTAAAGACGATCTACCGAGAAAGTCGAGGTACTACGGCTTTTTAAAACGTCACCCTGAACTATCCCTCAGAACACTAGACGGACTATCAAAAGGTAGGGCTGTAGTGACAGAGTAGTCAGTTAGGAAGTGGATCCGGGATCTGAAGGGATATTTGGAAGAAATCGATGCGGTAGATGTGTTGGACGATGCTTCAAGAATCTACAATGGCGACGAGACTTCCTTCTGCCTTGCTCCAAAAACGGGGGTAGTTTTGGCACCTAGAGGGTGGAAGAACCTTTACCATGTTTCATCCGGAAGTGATAAAGAAACAATAACAGTTCTATTTGTCTTCAGCGCTGATGGTCAAATGTTGCCTCCGTTAGTTATGTTCCGATATGTGCGCCATCCTCAATCTGTAGTGAAAAGTATGCCGGATAATTGGATTCTTTGCAGATCCGAAAGTGGGTGGATGAGGTCAGAGATATTTTTTGAGTATGTGGCCAATAGTTTTGACGACTGGTTGAAGGAAAAAAATATAAAACGACCAGTATTGTTTTTTGTCGATGGCCAAAAGTCGCACCTAACTATGGAGCTAAGTGACTTTTGCCGAGACAACGGAATCATTCTGTATTCACTTCTTCCTAACACCACCCATATAACACAGCCCGCTGACGTAGGTGCGTTTAAGGGGTTGTAAGCGGAATACAAAAACACGGTACACGAATGGCAAGGCCTTCCGGAAAATAGAGGCAAAGCTGTGACAAAAACGAATTTCTGCGAAATTCTGAAGCTAATCTTGAATAGTTCAGATAGAACTGAAACTATCAAAAACACTTTGTATCCCTTCAATCCAGACGCAATCGACTACTCCGAATGCGTCCAAAATGAGCCAGAGAAGCATATATCACTTGTTCGGAACTTTTAACGGTCACAGCTTCAAGCTTCTACGAGACTAGAAAAGTGCTAGCCTTGGCAAAAACACAAATCTTAAATCAAAATATTGATTTTCGTGTTTTGACGGACATTATCGACAAGTTGGAAGACCTTCACTTGAGCCAACATGCCTTTAACGATACCGTTACTGGCACTTATGTTGTTGGTGAGACAGGTGAACTACAAAGGCTTAGTTCTGAAGCAGCAAATCGTCCAGAAGTCAACATAGAGGAGATATTGCTGGAAGCTGAAGAAGTTTTAAACACAACCATAGGTATGATTGATACGATTGACAATTTGATAGACGTTAACGCATTCCTTATTGCATAGTTGATAATGCGTCTCGGCGTTCTTCAGTGTCTTCCATTACTGTTAATGAACTACTGATGGGCAATATTGCCGGCGAAGCACCAGCTGGTATGTTGTTCTTATCAGGGTGATTCAAGGTTTAAAAACAATAACACTTTCATTTTTTTAAATTGTTCCAGCTCAGTGTACACCCTCAACATCTGCTGCAGTTAGCCCTGCAGTTATCCCTGCATTTAGCCGGCATCTTTTTTACCCAGAAAATCTGCCGAAGTCGAAAACCATTCGGGAAAACTCTCCAGCCAGTGTTAGTTGTTAGTTAGTTGAAAAAACTTTATTTAAAAACTGCTTTAAAAATATACAATATGATAAACTTAAGTTTAATATGGTTTGGCCAATGGCCGTCTACCAGATTGACAATTTATTTAAGCTTAATATGCATTTTATATTTTTATTTTTAATTCATTTGTTTTTTTCTTTAAAAGTTTCCTTCGAAGATGCGTTTCCTATAGTTTAGTGCACTAATTGTGTAATTATACAAAGCTATCCAGCCTAGCTTTCCATTTAGGACATCCAAAGTGTCATTCAAATCCATCGAGGCTACATGAAAGTACCTCACTCGAAACTCCTTCAAAATGGGACATCTGGCAACAAAGTGATATACATCTTCTCTCTCCTTGAAGTTACAGAGCTCGCATAGAATCGGGAGGTCAGGTCGATGCGGAATATAGTTCAAATTTAAAAGTTCACCTCTAATTTTAAATAATACACTTATCATATTTATGCGATAGCGATTGAGAAGATACGTGCTTTCATTAAGATCCAAATTTAGTCTGCTGTACATCATTCTATACTGCGATGATTGTGCTTCTTGTTTAAAGTTTGAATATGTTGAGTGGCTAATTTTCTCCAATATTAAGTTAAACTTAAGTCTCAAATCAGTTGGGCTTACTTCGGGTAACAAATTTAAGTTTTCACCTACGCAAATAGCCAGCTCTTCCCACTTTCTGATCAGATTTCCTCTTGATGCTAACAGTTTTCTAAGCACTAGATTCGGCAGCCTTCTTTCATCCATCTCCATCACCTTGATTACGTAATCGAAGTGCATCTTGAGGGTCTTTTGGAACAACGGCGGTTCAGTTGTTTCCAGATGTAGCATATAGTTGGGGGTGCAACTCGGTAATCTAAAAATGCGTTTTAGGAAATACCTTAGGAACCTTTCAACTTCTTCAACTTGGGAGTAACCCCAAACTTGTGCCGCGTACAACATAATGGAGGCTGAGGTTGCGTGAAAAATTTTAAGTTTTGCACTATGTTCGATATAATTATTATCTATACAGCGGTTCCACACTGCGGACACAGCTCTTTTCGCTTCAGCTAGCTTTATCTCAAAGTGTTTTTTCATGTTGAGATTTGCAGAGACATTCACTCCTAGGTATTTGTACTCACGAACTATAGCAACATGTTCACCCTTGTATGTCTACTTTTCGTTATTTGCATATCTTCCGCCTCCATCCCTGAATATCATGATTTTCGATTTTTGTAAATTGACGGTTAGATTCCAGTTTTCACAATAGTTCTCCAGCCTATTTATCATTCGTTGCATGCCTTCCACAGAATCAGAAAGAAATACGATATCATCCGCAAATATAAGACCCGGGAGACGAATATTTCCAAAATGAATTCCCCCTCCAATCTCATCCATGATATCGTTTATAAATAGTATGAAGAGTAACGTGCTCAGTACACAGCCTTGTTTAACTCCCATTTGCGTTGAAAACTCTTCAGAAATGTGCTCTCCATCCCATACGTAGGCCACGTTATTTTCGTACATCGCTTTGAGTAAGCCAATAATTTTTCCCGATATACCCAACTTATACAGCTTATAAAAAAGCGCTTCGCAGGCAATCGAGTCGAATGCAGCGCGAAAATCGACGAAAAAGGCGTAAAGTTTCCGTTTCCTTCTTTTGAAGCTCTCCGCAATATTTAACAGACTGAATACTTGGTCTAAGGTCGAATAATTTCTCCTGAATCCCGCTTGAAATTCATTTAGAATTTTTTTATCTTCAGTCCACCGTGCAAGTCTATTAAAAATCAACGTACTAAAAAGTTTGACCGAGGAATTTAAAAACGAGATTCCCCTATAATTTTCAGGTGCGTCATAGGATCCTTTTTTGTGAAGTGGGAATATTATTGCTCTCCAGCCAGTGTTTCGGCTCTTGTTTGCAAAAATATTTTCACTAAGAAGGAAGAGGAAAAGCAAAAAAAGCGAAAGAAATAGAGCTTCGAAAAGAATCCCGGAAACGAAAGCGTATGGAAGCTGAGAGGAAAAAAATGTCAAGGAAGCAAAAGAAGGCAAAAAAAATCCTGTGCTCAAATTGTGAGGAGGAGCTCATTTTGGAGACTGACGATAACGATGAAAAAAACGTTGGGTGCGACTCCTGCATTTGAAGGTGCCATCTAAAATGTTCACCATTTATAGGCAAACTCTATGAAGACATCAAAGACGAAAAATTTGATTGTGAAAATTGTGCTTAGGTTGCACAGTTTTCACAACCAAATTTTTCGTCCTTGATGTCTTTTAATGGATATTTCGTGATAATGTTTAATGTTTAAACGTAGGTTATGAAGTGTTTTTTGTTTTGTTACATTGGTTAGTACTTACTTTTACTTTTTACTTTTTATAAATGACCCATTTATTTTCTATAAATTATTATTTACATTTTGGAAGAAAGGCTTTAAGGCTATGGATTTCATTAATGAGGCTGACTACTGGAAACTCAAGTGGCCGACAGCTGGAACTCAGGGGGCTGACTACTCCAAAATCACGCTTTCGTCAGAATTATGTCGAATAACTTATTTTTGGTAAGCAATAAGCTAATTACGGCTAGATTTTTAGAATCTTGCCTTTTCAAATGATCAGAATAACTAAATACTCTGTTCAACAAATGAATATTGAATTTTTGAACGCTAGTTGAATTCGAAAAAAAAAGTTAAAGGGCTGACTACTAGTGCCATCACCTACAGAATTTTTATCTTAGTTCAGTCTAAAAAGTATGCGGCCACTTTGTGTGATTCAGCGTTCACACGAGGCATTCGCTGAGTCTTAGCAAAACCCATCTCCACATATCAAGTCGTAGTATCGTTGTTTTCGTTTCCAATTCTGTCTATTGACGCCGCACTTAAGACCTTCATCTATCATCTAATCCGCTTAAAAACAAAAATCCATCAGCCATTGTTCGATTGCATTGTTACGAAATTGCCCCCCTCCGACTCTCACATTTCCAATACAAAACACTCAATTCACAACCCAGTTCAGGGCAAAAACAATTTAACAGCAGCCATTGTCATTCCGTCAAAGCAAATCGCCTTCCGCCAAAAATATTGCATTCAATGTGAATGATGCAACATCAAGATTAATATTTCTTTCGTTTAATCCCAATAATGCTCCGATTCGTACTTGGGTGGCACTGCCATTAGCAGTCACAAAAACTCAACGATTCCCACTTAATCCCCATCAAGGATAAAAAATATCGACGATAATATCAAATCGCATCAAATAAACAGAAAAAAATACAAAAAAAAACCTGCACTCAATGTGGGAAGATCCAATTCGGAGATACTTCAACGGAACAAAAAAAAAGAGAAACAAAAATCTGAACAGATGTGGTAATTGCCATGCGGCAATGCGGCCAGCCAGACGATACCATTTTACTGAACACCAATCAATCAATCGATGGTATTTGTGGAATCTTGTGATGCTATCGCTTGTGTCAATGTCAACCTCGCGAGCATTTCTCTGGCCTGGCTATGTCCTGCTGTGGCGGGATGATTTTCAATCCACCACCACACTCAGAGAGTGCGATCGTAATCTCATTATCACACCCGAAATCGAACAGTTTGTCCTCGAGACGACACACGAAAACAGATTCACTTTTCATGAGCTCTGCGAGGGATACCGGCAATTATACGAGTCCCAAAGGCAGTTTGGTCCACACTTGGGACAAGAAATCGACTCTGGAACTCATAGACACTGCAAGAATAACGATCTGTCTGCATTGGAATTAGATGGAAATCAGGGAGTGAAATCGGAGCGATCTGTATTGTTGCAGCTGACGCCAACCGCACCATAGAACGGGTCGGTAGCATAATCCTAATTGAACCGACAATGCGCCAGACTACACACCTTCGCATCCTGTGTGCCTGCTGCCTGGAACCTGAGTATGAGCTCGAGTCCCTTGGGGTCTTTAAGGCTGTCACAGAGTTTCAGGCGCTTGCGCCTGCCCTTGCATCACCACCACCATCGTCATCATTTATTAAATGGCGACCGACGCACTGGTCGCTTTGACAGATCATTTGATGCATTACGTGCCAAAGGGATTTACCTTTCTTTCTCTTATTTGTTTTTAGGCTGTGCCGTGCCATTCTCGACTGAGAGTAAGAGGCACGTTTTGTCTTTGTGGCCGCATTCAAAGTGCGCGCATAATTGTTTACACTTTTGTTAAGGGCCTGACGCTTATGCTTGTGCTATGTTGTTTGAGTGCGAACTTGAATGGTATGGTAGTAGGATCTGTGTCAGCGGGGTGTGCGTATAGACTCTGTGGCACAACAACAACCAATATACCTTACCCCCTCATATGGCCAGTGAGTCAATGGGTCTGGGATTTTGCGATTATGATCAATGGTTGTGCGGGATCAAGTTCAACATTGACAGAGTGGCTGCAGTGTTTGCGCCAAGTTAGAAGGCATGGGCGTAATTAATTGTTTTGAAAAAAAAAATATGTGCACTTGGAAGCATTTGGGAATTGCTGCAGAGTATTGCGTGCGATGGAACTCGAAAGATGTGTGAAAAATTAACGGGGTGCAGTTGCTGTGGGAATATGGATAATTTGAAATCCGGAAAGGCTTTTCGGATTGATTTATGTGACAGTTGATTGCACTGATGCAAAAGGCTTAGACACCAAAAGTTCAGCTCCACTGCTAATTTGAAGATCGCAACGAATTTGAAACATGAGTCTAATGTGAATGAAGCTTAATTCAGTTCGGAGGGTTGCATTATCTTTTCCCAAATTTTATTCATGTGAATAATAAATTATGAAAGAGTCTTTGGATTTTGGAGCAGAAAAGCATTTGACAGTATTAGGGCTTGACTTGGAACTTTTTACTTTCAACAATATGGGGGGAACTCAAAATCGGGATAAGGTGATATTTCTTATGACCGAAATAATTTCATGGTATGAGCCGTTCAATCTCGAAACAGCCTCAAGCTTGAATTGTTGAAAGATCTTACAGTTTAACGCCTTTCGTAGGTTAGAAAATTGACAAATTCTTTTTCGCAATAGGAAAGTGTTTATTCAAACCCTCCATCAGCATTTAACAACCGCGAAAGGACTGCTGTTTTGTTGTTAAGGAGGGTCGATCCGTTTTTTGTACACGTTGATTGCCTAGTTTAAAGACAGGTCAGGCAAGCCCTGCCAAAGAGGCACTACCATACGAGTCGATTCTTTGACCCTATCTCGATCAGGAAACAAAAAGGCAGACTAAAAAACTCTTGACACACTAAAATGCGAATACATCAGCAAAAACTTGGCTTCAAAGATAAAATAATTCGAAACCAAGCGAAAAACGGAACTGTGATCTCTAAAAAAAAAGTAGAAGTAGTCGAGGACAATAGGTTTGATCGTTGAAATTTAACCAGGGTTGACCTAGGTTTCCTTGGCAACCCTATACGATATGTGACAAGAATCCTAGGTTTCCCAGTCCTCTAGAAACGCTAAGCCACAAAATCACCACACAGTACCTAAACTTGCCTAGCAAAAACCTATGGCGAGTTGGGAGCAAACCCAGGGCAACAACAGGGCTAAAAAAAACACTCAATTTTACATTCAGGGCGAGTTGAGGTTTTTAAAAAAACGTTTGTCGCGACTACAGGGCGACCCAGGGCTCCAACGAACGAAGCTAATCAAAATTTTCTTTTGGTATGTGACATTACATTCTCGTAAAGGTTTAGGAATAGTATTCATGTAATAAAAACAAAGTTTATTATCTACTAACAATTCATTTAATTATTCAATTTAACTTAGGAGATCTAAGTTTATGATGACAATTGAAGAGCGCGTGGCGAAGAGGTTGAAATCCGAATTACTAATAATTGGCTGATTGACAAAAGTCAAAATGGTTGACTCAGCGTAGATGGTGTAGTGCTCTGGTGGCTGTTCTGTGAAGGTGCGATTTATTTATTCGAAACGAGAATTTGAAATTTTAGCGGGCGATGTTTCGTGGCCCCTACAAAGGCTTAGCGAAACCATATCATTCCAATGCAGAGAAAAGCTGAGTGGTAGAGTTAGCACGTTTTGAGAAACTGGTTACGGAGGCGCTTGTGCAGATTGCTAGCGTCCATTGTTTCCACGCTCTTCCCCAGCACTTCGGGTGCTGTTCTCGACACATTGTTGAATGATCCTCCTCTTCATATCTACATCATGAGATGCAGGGGCGAACGCAGAAAAATTTTTCGGGGGGGGTTTTGAAAAAATATATTAAATATGAACGAACCATTTCTTTTTAATATTTTGATGCTTTTTTATACTCTGTATTTTGTATAAATACATTGCTAGGAACAATCCTAACAAATATTATAAATGTGAAAGTAACTCTCTCTGTCCGGCTTTCTATGTTACCGTCTTCATAGACATAGTTTTTATGTTTTAACCCAAACCTGAGGAAGGACATAGGCTATGCATTTTATCCCTAAATTCTTATGAGAACGGGAACGTATACAGAAGCCTAGAAACTACAGTACCGATTTTAAAAATTCTTCGACCGTTAGAATGCCTCACTATCCTCAAGTAACATAAACCTTAACTCATCCCCAAATTCCAACAGGAATGGGAGTCCTTACTAGTATAATAAGTACAAAAGAAACTCTGTCTGTCCGTCTTTCTATGTTACCATCTCCCATCCAAACCACTGAATCGATTTAAATAAAATTTTATACAGAGATTATCTAGAATCTGAATAAGGACATAGGCTACATCTCATTAGAATACTCCCACGGGAACCAGTCCTTACTAATATTATAAATGCAAAAGTAGCTCTGTCTGTTTGTCTTTCTATGTTACCGTCTCCCGCCCTCTATAATGCAATGACAAATTTCCATATAAAAATTTGATGGCGATTGCCAATGCATTTCTCCATAAGAAAATGCACATGAAGAGATACGCCGTGGAAAGGTAAACACAGTTTGGCCTTGGAGTGTGTGCTTACATTGTTTTGATAAAAGAGAGATGGAGATTGTCATTGCATATCTCCATAAAGAAATGTACACGCCTGGAAGGTAAACAACGTTTGGTCATATATGTTAGTAAAATAAATAGTGTATTGCTTTAGTGTGGCCTTTTGGGTCGGAGGAAGAAATTGTGACGCTTCGTCACAGCCCAAACAACTGAACCAATTCAAATGAAAATTTGTGCAGAGGTAGTCTAAGACCTGAGGAAAGACATAGTTTTTATGTTTTATCCCAATTCTTATGGGAACGGGAACGTAAACGAGAACTTAGAAACAATTGCACCGATTTCAAAAATTCTTCCACCGTTAGAATGCTTTACCATCCCCGAGCGAGTAACATAAACTTTAACTCATTCCCATATTCCTATGAGAACGATCACCATATTCCCACAGGAACGGGAGTCGTTACTAATATTCCAAAAATTCCAAAATTAGATCTGTCTATTTATTTTTTTCTTTGTTCCATTATTCCCGTACTTACGGCAAAACATTTTTATTTAGCAAAAGATGAAAAGAGTAAGAACATCGTGTGCAAAAATGTACTTAGGTTACTGAAAAATTAAAAATACTGCCGAATGTCACTATTCCACGCTGACGAAGTCGCGGGCACAGCTAGTATTTTATAAAATAAAATTAATGCGCATTGGAACTTTTGCTATTTTTATATTTATAACGTCGTCATAGTCAACCTCAATACTGCCATAGATGTTCAGCAACATCAAACCGTTCAGTCACTGGTCGCTCCTCGCTGGTTCTTCCGCGTAGATAAGTTTTTAATCTGCGCAGACATGAAAAGGATCGCTCGCTTGAAGCCACGGATACCGGAAGTGTCGCACCGATCTGCATAAAACAATGAACTCTTTTATAAAGGGACGAATCGCAAACATTTATGGTGTCTATAAAGTTGTTGGGCAGTTTTTCGTTTGGCATATTCAAGTAATGTTCATGGGCATGCATATTATGCTTATTCATACATAAGTATACCCTTTCCTAGTTGCCGTTGTCGATTCCATTCTTATACAGAGCGAGAGCGACTGGCTGTTATTATGTGTGATGAAAATTTTAACTTTCGTAGATTTCGGTCGCGACTGCCGTTAGTTTTGAAGCGACAAATGATATGTATTTGCGCAAGTAAGTAGGAAAGTGAATTCATATATTTCTATCGCAGGTCCCGTTGTATACGACCCAATACTACCTCCACATCAACATATCAAATTTACTTACACTAGAAAAGAGTGATCATGCGAAAAACATCCCAAAACCAAAAAGTCATACCAAAACATATGAAATATACCTGCAAATTAACTTATCGATAGAAATGGCTTTCGCATTTGGAAGGATTTTTTCGTTGACAGAATGAAATTTTCAGATGAATTTTATGTTTCCATGTTTTATATTTTGGTTTTTGTTTTAAAAAACTAGTGGTTATTTTTTATTTTACAAATTTCGGGGGGGGTTTCAACCCCCAAAACCCCCCCCTGCGTTCGCCCCTGATGAGATGTAATCTCAAAACCATTTTAAAATAAATAGGGTGGCGCAACACAACGAATAGCCCTTGGGCCTAGCGCATTTCTCACAACCAGCCCTTGTGAGGGAATGGAGGGGACCTAAAATTTCCTGCCGGTTCCGAACTGCTAATTGAGAAAGCGCTTTTCATGGCAATGAATTTTCTAACGGAGGACTTGCCAATTCCTCGCTGAAGGCGATACCCGTGGAAAAACATTTTTGCCTCTGCTGGGATTTGAGCCTCGAACCTCTGGGTTAGCAGGTGGACATGCTAACCATTACGCCACGGGTACCACAAAACCATTTGCCGTTTATAAAAAAAAGTGGCCTCTGGCACTTTGAGGATCTTGCAAGCCAGTAATGGATAAGCCGTACGACACGATGATTCCAATGCTCGAACTACGTCAAAAATATACAATCAACTTTTTGTCGGATTTTGATACTGGTCCGCTCTATAGAATCTTAACCCGAAAAGAATTGTTATCGGATCCTTACAGACAGTTCCAAAACCGATTATGGATCTGGTGGTGGTGCATTTGTGCAAAGGGATGATATACGCCTGCACGCTTCATAAGGCACATAAATGAATGTCACGATACGTAAAGAAGAAGATGGGGAGAAATATGTGTGCCCGCAACGTCAACCAAGCTGTGCTTAACGTTCTACTCAATCTTCTAACTACTTTTGAAGTATTCCAGGAATGCAAGACCTGTTTGTATGTGGTTGGAAGATTACATTCTTAGAGCCTCTTTTGAGTTCCAGGCCATTATGGTATAACTGGAGACGATGAACTCGCAAGGCAAGAATCTTAGCCAGGAACCTAAGAATTAGGACCTGAACCAGCGCTGGGTCTATAGGGGTTCTCAGTGAGGGCTTCAATGAACGGTTGGATCTGTCTTCTAATTCTTCCGGAGGAAGATGGATATTGTAATCTTTGAAAAAAATCGATTCGATTGTTACACAACAGGGACACTTGTCTCACTAACTTCAAAACCAAATCAAATTGTGGATGTGGTGCTTGGCTATGATGATCTTGATAGGCTGTTCAAATTTCCTCGAAACTGCTGAATTGAGTCCCCTCGTAGTTAAGGAAAACGAAGCTTGATGACGGACTAGTTATAAAGTTATCTTTCAAAAATGTGGCAAAAAGTTCTGCCTTATCCGATCCCCGATTTACAAAACTTCTCCTCTTTTGGGTGACTTTCTTCTCTGTCATCTTTGGACTTTAGTCGATGACTTTGTTAGTGTCTTTGTAGGCTTCAACAACGGGCAGCGTCTTCTGAAACTGCAATTTGTTGTGTTGCTAGAAGTCGTTTCTTAACAAAATGATTGTGTAGTTCAGTTAAGTCATCCAAGAGTAAGTGTTGTTTGAATGATTCGTGGTCAACTCGAGTTGATAAACCACTTGGTTTAATTATATCAGTGGCTGTCTGTGTAGTTTGAGCTTTGAGGTTGTTGATGACGGAACGTTTAGATGCTGATAAGTGATAACTGTCATTGAAGGTTCTTGCTTCAATTTAGTTCTCTAAGGCATCCGTGATGGCTATTTTCTAGTACACAATGGCGGCATCAATCTCTCTATTCTGCAGGGAAGATCCATCCATTCAATAGGAGCAGTTGATGAAGTTAAATAGCGAAGAGATGTATGGCGTTGTAGTTTTTTCCACTGGGTATACATAGCTAGTAAGTAAAAGTCTTCAAACCCAGATATTATGGTCTATTACGAAAACCAAAATGTAGTCTTCGCTTCGGATATAGTAACGAGGTTATGACTCAACTCAGCGAGCTTTAGTTCTGTTTTTGTGTTGTTTAGTGAAGTCTCCCTTTGAACATTTTAAGAAAGGTCTACCTTTGGGTGTTATCTTCTCCGGTAAGCTCATACCTACTACCTACCTGACCTTGGATCTCGTAACTCTTGAAAAGAATACTGTCCAATTACCTAACGTCGACACTCTCGTTTAAAAATTGCTTCATGTAACTTCACTATCGCTTTATAATTTCTGTTAGTTTATCAAATTTCTATGTCGGTTTTTTTGGTACCTAGGACTTAGGTGTCTTAGTCGTCTTAATAGTTAGGGAATTCGAACCCTGTCAACACTACAGCCGCCAAGGACGAAGCCTCTGACATCATTACAGTCTTTGAACATTTTTTAAAGCTCTTTACGAGATCTACTTCGGCGTTTACTTTTTCTAAAATTGCATTCGAATGAAGAAAAGCAACGTTTTTAAGTATGACCGCGGTGCGAAATAAAAAAAAGCTTTGTCCAAGCTAAATCCGGCAGAAAACTAAAACATTTCAATAGACCATTTCCCGGAATTGACATTTGCATAACTTTTTTTTTTTATTATTTAAGTAACAGCTTTTTTGTTTCAATCTGTTAAATGAAAAGATTAGTAAAGTTTTTAACAGTTAAAACACTTATTTTATTTCCTCAGATGTACATTTCAGAAGCAATGCTTCCATCTCACTGACGATGGAAGCATTGCTTCTGAAATGTACATCTGAGGAAATAAAATAAGTGTTTTAACTGTTAAAAACTTTACTAATCTTTTCATTTATTAGATTAAAAAACACGTGGAATATCTCAACTAAAAAACTCATCAATCTGTTAGTTAGTTTTCCAGAAATGTTTTCAATTGTACAGACCTCGACCACTTGGCGAACCCAAAATGCTGGTGCTCTGCTAATCACTCGTTCGAGACTATTGTTCTCTCAATCAAGGATCGTAAAAACTTGGATAATAAATCATTCTACCGAAATAAAAACAAAACGCAAGCGCACGCACTCACACGATGGCGGCACCGCCCATCCCATGCATACCACTCACATGATGTAAATCGCGGCATTTTCACTCAATAGTGTCCAGTTTTGTCGATTAATTTATTGGTGAAACTCACCCAAAATGATGGGTATGTTGTTAAAATCATATAATTAGCATCGACTCAATTTGTTAAGAAACTTTTGAAATTACTTTGTAAATTCACACCTCTTTTTGTGACTGTTTAGTTAAACCGGTGTAACAAGTCAATCAAAAGGAATGCCTTTGAAGGTTTCTTTTTGGTCACAAGTAGAGGTTCTGTGAACAAGGATTGAATTTTTTATTTCTGACTATCACAAGGCCATGATTAAATAGGAAGGAGACAATAGTTAGTTGAAATGTAGGTCTCCACGGAATACTCATGTCGGTATCGTAGTCAAGTCAAAATCGTTTAAGTGAAACTATCTCTTGACAGTGGCAAATTAATGGAATCGCAATATTGGAAATCATTCCAATTCAACATGAAACCATAAAACCTCATTGTGACCAATTGTATCGCATGAAAATTTTAGTACAGTTCTGTGTGACCCTTTTCAATTAAGTTAATTTGCTAAGTGAAGGATGAAAGTGGAGTACATGCTTCCGAGTTTTATTGGAATCCAATGAATCGACACGCTTTGCTGTCGTAAAAGTTGTTTTACTATAAAAGAGTAGAGCGTGAGAGTTGATTTCTTTTTATGGCAGCAATTAGGGAGTAGGAACCAGGGACCTGCAGTGAATGTCTCATTTTGTGAATGCATTCACTTATTCATTGCCTTCCACACCATTCAGACACCATTCATCTTAATCCAAAGCAATACACACACTGCACTCTCTTTTAGACAACAAAACAGGTTCTCATTCTAATTCACTTAACTGCAGCAATGGCAGGCAATGACAATATGTGTATGCGTATGAACTTGTGCGGATAGTGTCGATGGCAACGAATAATCTACAAGGCAACGAATAATTTCAAAAGGCAACGAATATTTCACAGTGCAATACTGTGATGAAGAACACATCTGTTAAACTGAAATATCTGAAAGAAGAGTATAATTTTTTTTTTCCTTTAGCAGGGCGTAGTGTGTGGGGTAAATAACACTGATGAGGATGTATTGAGTAGATGCTAGATGTGCGGCTGCTGAAATCTAAATCGCAAAATTTTTTGAAATAAAATTTTTATTTGGGATAAAACGTGGTTCTAAGAAAATTAAGTAGGTACGTACATAGTTACAGACAATTAAAATCAACCAACTTAAATGAGTGTACGTCTCAGAGTTTGCTGAAATAGCACTCATTTTGAGTACCTACTTTGGGACCGATTGCGTGATACAATTGAGCTATTGCGGTTTGTAATGGACCATTTAATGACGATGCTTCACATAGAAACACAAACACTTTAAATAAGTAAAGACATAGGTTAGCACAACAGAGCTCGGTGACCCTTTTTGCGACTATAACTTTGTAGGAATGGAGGAGAACTGCAAGTTTTTGCCGATTCCAAGCGGCTTAGGTTAGGTTAGGTAAAATGGGCTGACGGTTGATCTTATTACCATCACACTTAGATCAATGTAGATCCGTTGTGATACCCTGGCGTATTGTAACGTCCTAGAAACCTATGATTTTATGTCTGTTCAGTATTTAACCATTTTGTGGCCTTAGTGAAGTTTAACAGGCTGCTTTTTGGAGCGTCTGATAATTCTTCTAGTTCATTTAAAAAGTAATTTCCTAGAAATTTTTTCCTAGTATGACAGAGTGCTGGGCATTGACAAAGGAAGTGACTAGTGTCCTCATGTTCATCTTCGTCATTGCATCTTCTGCATAGGTCATCGGTGCAAAGACCCATTTTCTTTTTGTGATAACCTAGTAGGTTATGTCCAGTTATGATACTGATAAGCATTCGCAATGAAGGTCTATTCAATGATAGCAGCTTTCCAGATTCTTTCTTATCATATTTCGGCCATAGTTTCCTGGAAGTAACACAGGAGTCTAGGCATTCCCATCTTTCATTGGATTTTCGTATTATTTTGTTACCAATGATCTGTTTCATTTCACAGGGTGGAATCCTGATCGATTTATCAATGAGAGAAGGGTCAAGTGTTGATCCTTTTCTCGCTAGTTCGTCTGCTTTTTCGTTTCCCGGTATACCACTATGACCGGGAACCCAGCAGAGTCTAACGTTATGCTGCGTGCCAAGAACCCTTAGCTCTTCGCGACAGCAAGAAACAAGCTTTGATTTGACAAGAGTGGCAGAAATCGCTTTTATTGCTGCTTGGCTATCAATGAAAAAAGTGATATCAGCATGTGATAGCGCCATCGTGGACACCTGTTTTGCAGCGTTTGTAACTGCCAAGATCTCGGCTTGGAAGACGCTGCTGTGATTAGGAAGTCTGAAAGAACTGGCAAGTTTTAGGCTTTTTGAAAAGAAACCTGCCCCTGTTCCAACTTCCATTTTTGAGCCGTCGGTATAGATTGATATAGACGTCTCGTTCAAGTAAGGTGTTTCATTCTCCCAATCCTGTCTATTGGGGAAGCTGGTTGTGAAGGATTTTTTAAAGTCCATGTATGGAGTTATGTAATCCGTGCAGATGTTGTTTTCTGCGTATCGCGATAAGATCTGTGCGTGTCCTGTTTGGCTAGTTTTCCAGACATTACACTGGTTTAGTCTAAGTGCACTGTTTGCTGCCGCTTCTTGAACATAGAGATCAAGAGGTGTGAGATTGAGGATTACTTCCAAGCTCGCGGTTGGTGTAGTTCTCATTGCACCAGTTACGCAAATACAGGCTGATCTTTGTACTTTGGTTAGGGTTTTGAAATGCGTGGATTTTTCCAGCGCCTTCCACCAGACCAAATTGCCATAAGATAGGATAGGTCTTACAATGGCAGTATACATCCACAGGATAATTTTGGGATTTGGTCCCCAGTTTTTGCCAAAAATCCTGTTACACGAATACAGTGCTATCATAGATTTTTTGTATCTTTCTTGTATATTGGGACCCCAATTTAGTTTTTTGTCTAAGATCACTCCCAGGTATCTGGCTTGATCAGAGATCTTAAGAGGGGTCTTATTTAGTCTTGGTAACTCAAAAGTAGGTATTTTCCTTCTATTTGTAAAGAGTACCAGCTCTGTTTTGAGGGGGTTAACTGCAAGGCCGCATCTTTTTGTCCAAGCGCTTACCTTGGTTAGTGTATAATTCAATTGTGCGCTAATAGTGGAAGGGAATTTCCCCGTTGCCAGAAGAGCTAGATCATCGGCATAGGCGACCACTTTTACGCCATCATGTTTGAGAGCTACGAGGATCTCATTCATGACTAGGATCCAGAGCAGGGGTGAGAGGATACCTCCTTGTGGGGTTCCTCTTGACACACACTTTTTCAAGTTTGCACCTCCCAGTTCACTGTGGATCTGACGTTTTGTTAGCATATTCATGATCCAATTTGTTATTGTTTCTTCAACTTCTAGATCATTTAGGGCCTTCTTAATTGCACTGTTCTGTACATTGTTGAAAGCTCCTTCAATGTCTAGAAAGGCTGCCAGAGTGTATTCCTTATCTTGCAGCGTTTTTTCTATGGTTCTTACTACACAGTGAAGTGCTGTTTCCACACTTCTTCCTTTTGTGTAAGCATGTTGAAAGGTGGATATTACTTCCGGTTTCATAAAGCTACGGATATGTAAATCAAGTAACCTTTCAAAAGTTTTCAGTATAAAGGAGGTCAGACTTATAGGTCTGAAGTCTTTTGCTTCTGTATGGCTGGGTTTGCCGGCTTTCGGTATGAAAACGACTTTAACTTCCCGCCATATTTTGGGAATGTAGCCCCATATGAGGCTACTTTCAAAAATGTTCTTGAGATGTGGGATGACTTTTTCTCTGCTTTTTTGAAGCATCATAGGGAAAATGCCATCGTGACCCGGAGATTTAAAAGGGGAGAAGGAGTTAATAGCCCATTCCAACTTCTCTTCTGTTACGATATCTGTCGGGATTTCATGTCTGGAGTAATTAGTGGTATCTACTTCACTGTTCTCTATAGGGCTGCATCCAGGGAAGTGCGAATCGAACAGATGTTCCAGACTCTCTACCGGGGATTCAGTGCAGTGGTTATCCGATCTCTTCAGAGAACCAAGAGGTATGGTCTCCTTAGAGAGGATTTTCCGTAGTCTGGCCGATTTGTTCGTACACTCAATTTCGCTGCAAAAATTTCTCCATGAGCAGCGTTTTGCTCGTTGAGTTTCATTTTTGAATTTCCTTTGGCTGGATTTGTAATGTTCCCAGTCATTTTCGGAGCCGGTTCGTTTGGCAGCATTGAAAAGTCTTCTGGTTTCTTTCCTAATGCTGCTCAGCTCGTTGGTCCACCAAATTGGTTTTTTGTTCTTTTTTACCGTTGTGATCAGAGGACAGCTTTTATCCAGGGCATTTCTCAGAATCCCTGTGAGTTCTGCAGTCAACTTATCAAGGCTTTGCGGTTCAAGGTACCTATTTGTAGCGGCTTACTGAGAAAGGATTTCTCATAGCAGACTTACACTTTACACTCGGAGGGCTTGCCTAATCCTTGCAAAAAGTTGTAACTATGAAGAAACAATTATTTGTCTTTCGCAGTTGTAAAAGGAAGGCACTTGATAAACCATTTTTGAATGACTCTTTTGTTTCTGGAACTCTATCTTTTGAAGAAGATGTATACATGCTACATGGGGACTTTATACCCATTCACATTTCCTTTTTAGTATAGTAGTTTGTTAGGATCGCATTTCTTTTGAACAGTAAGAGTGAATGCTTTCGCAAAACCAAAAGCAAAAGTTCGTTGGAGATTATGTTTCATACAAACGAGGATAGGACTTCACCTTGCAGAATGCCTCTGCTGGGAGATCTTTTTGTGGAGAAACGAGAAACCCCCTAAACTGCCATTGACTGCCTTTGACTACCTTTGGCTGCCTTTGACTGCCTTTGAAAGCCTCTGACTGTCTTTGACAGCCTTTGACTGCCATTGACTGCTTTTGACTGCCATTGACTGCTTTTGACTGCCTTTGACTGCCTTTAATTGCCTTAGTGGTACCCGTGGTGCGATGGTTAGCATGTCCACCTGCTAACCCAGGGGTTCGAGGTTCGAATCCCAGCAGAGGCAAACATTTTTTTCCACGGGTATCGCCTTCAGCGAGGAATTGGCAAGTCCTCCGTTAGTAAATTCATGCCATGAAAAGCGCTTTCTCAATTAGCCGTTCGGATCCGGCATAAAATTGTAGGTCCCCTCCATTCCCTCACAAGGCATGGTTGTGAGAAATGCGCTAGGCCCAGGGGGTCCTCGCTCTGTAGCGCCATCCTATTTATTATTTTATTTATTTAATTGCTTTAGATTGCCTCTGCCTGCCTTTAAAAGCCTTTGACTGCCTTCGATTGCTTTTGACTGCCCTCATCTGACTTTAACTGCCTTTCACCGCCAATTGGCTGCCTTTGTCCGTCTGCAAATGAACAAATGGTTTCGTTTTAGTAGCAGACTTAGGCCTATAAACCACTCATAAACTGCGCTTTTGATGGTTAGCTTATAGTTGGCACTTGATGGATGCTTGATTCTGTAGTCAAGTGATCTATAGACACTCAATCAGAAAAGGTTCTCTATGCTGGTGATCTCTTATAATTTCAACCATTCACAGTTTCTGTTCAATCTGGTCGTGTAGAAAATATCATCATGCGTGCTTTGCCCATACAAAAAGTTGTGTTTCAAGTCAATGTGCTCTTAGGAAATCTCGAATACTCGAGGTCATCCTCAGGTTGCGGTTTTGTCGCAACTCTACTTACTTATTTAAGGAGGCGCTACAGTCCGGGTCGGACTAGGGCCTCAACCAACATGCTTCTCCAGCCAGCTCGGTCCCTAGCTAGCTGCCTCCAGTTTTGCACGCCAAGTTGGTTGAGGTCCTCTCCTACTTGCGTGCGCCACCTGAGTCGCGGTCTTCCTCTACTGCGCTGTCCCTCGGGATTGGATTCGAAGACTTTTTGGGCCGGAGCGTTGCTGTCCATTCGCTCTACATGACCCAGCCATCTAAGCCGCTGGACCTTGACTCGTTTGACCAGATCAGTGTCGCTGTACAGCCCGTACAGTTTGTCGTTAAATCTTCTTCTCCACTCTCCATCTATGCGGACGGGACCAAAAATCACCCGAAGAATTTTTCTCTCGAAGCATCCTAAAGCGTTTTCGTCTGCCTCTGACAAGGTCCATGCCTCTGCGCCATATATAAGAACCGGGATGATAAGTGTCTTATACTACAGGGACACTTTAGTTGCTCGAGAGAGGACTTTACTACTCAATTGCCTTCTTAGTCCGAAGAAACAGCGATTGGCAAGAGTTATTCTTCGTTTGATTTCAGCGCTGGCTGGTGTCGTTGTCTGAATTAATAGCGGCGCCTCGGTAGACAAAGTCCTTAACTTCCTCAAAGTTATAGCTGTCTATCGTTACGTTCTGTCCAAGACGTCGGTGTTGGGTGTCCTTTCTTGACGACAGGATATACTTGGTTTTGACCTCATTGACCACTAAACCCATCTTCTTCGCTTCCGTCTCAATGCTCATAAACGCGCCATTGACATCACGCTGCGTTCTTCCAATTATGTCAATATCGTCGGCATATCCGAGCAATTGGGCGGATCTTTGAACGATTGTGCCTCTTGTGTTGACGTGGGAGTTTTGCACTATTCTTTCCAGAACGATGTTGAAGAAGTTGCATGACAGTGCATCGCCTTGCCTAAAACCTTTTTTGACATCGAATGTATCGGTGAGATCTTTTCCGACCCTGATGGAGCAGCGTGCGTTCTCCATCGTCATCCTACACAATCGGACAAGTTTGGTAGGGATGCCTATATAACTCCTCTATATAACTCCTCTCTATAGATGCTGTCATATGCGGTTTTAAAATCGATAAAAATGTAGTAGGTATCGATTTGAAGCTCCTGGGTTTTTTCCAAGATCTGCTTTAGTGTGAAGATTTGGTCTATGGTGGACTTTCCTGGTCTAAAGCCTCACTGATAAGGACCTATCAGTTTGTTGACGAATGGCTTCAGACGCTCACACAATACGGCAGAGAGGATCTTGTACGCGATGTTAAGAAGACTGATACCTCTGTAGTTGGCGCAGTTCAGAGGGTCTCCTTTCTTGAGGACCGGGGAAACAATGCTGAGGTTCCATTCATCGGGCATGCTTTCTTCCGACCATATTTTGCAAATGAGCTGGTGCATACTCCTGACCAGGTCATCGCCTGCCGCTTTAAGCAATTCGGCAGTGAGGCCATCAGCTCCAGCAGCTTCGTTAGACTTCAACTTGGATACTGCTGTCTACACTTCGTTCAGGTCGGGTTGGCGGAATTCTTGGTCTACGTCGCCTAAATTGAATGGTTCTATCTCTATAACAGCGGAATTGGGTTCATCATCGCCGT
Organism: Melanostoma scalare; assembly: GCA_949752695.1. Lineage (NCBI taxonomy): Eukaryota > Metazoa > Arthropoda > Insecta > Diptera > Syrphidae > Melanostoma > Melanostoma scalare. The sequence continues at coordinate 150,793,655 of OX456986.1, forward strand.
TTTAGAGCTTGGAGAAGTGGTCTTTCCATATCCTCAGCATTGACTGCGGTTCCACCACGATGTTCCCTTGATCGTCTTTGCAGGCTTCGGCTCGGGGCTTGTAGCCCGAGGCTGTTGTTTTTACCTTCTGGTAAAACTTCCGAGCCTCATTCCTGCTGTGGCACCCTTCTATCTCTTCGATCGCGCGCTTCTCATGCTCTCTCTTTTTCCGTCTGAGAAGCCGGTGTTCGTCTCTCCTCTTCTGCTTGTAGAGCTCATAAGCAGTTCTAGTCTTTTTGTGCAGCGCCGCTTTGTATGTTTCCTGTTTAGCTGCATGTGCTTGCCGGCATTCGTCGTCAAACCAGGGGATTCGTTGTGGTGGCCGTGTGAAACCCAGCACTTCAGATGCGGCATCTCTGATGGCTGATTGGCAGTGCTGCCACTGGTTCTCTATACTTGATGCTGGCGGCATAGGACTTCTTAAGCGGTTGTAAGAGACTCGATCGGAAAAGGACTTGGCGATCTCTTGCGATTGTAGTCGTCCAACGTCGAATTTTCTCACAGTATTTTCTTGTTTTGGCTTGGATCGGGATATCCGCAGTCGTACCTTGGCTACAACAAGGTAGTGGTCCGAGTCAGTGTTGGCCAAAAATTAATCTGATTAATGATTAAAATTAATGATTAATAATCATAATCAAAAATTTGATTATTGATTAACTAATCATAATCAAATTAAAATGATTATGATTTTTAATCATAATCATTAATTTGATTACTAATTTGATTACTTGATTAACTGTTAATTATTTTTCTTTTCTTTAAAGGCCAGCATAAGTATTCAGTTTTTTTTTTTTTTTTGTTGGAATATAGAATCTATTTCTCTTAAAAATATGTAAGCATTGGTTGCTCATTGCAATGTCCAAACAAAATGTAGAATACCGGACAGATAAAAGTAAAAAAGCCTTGCGTTTCTACGAAGATAGCTAACAGTGCTCACATTGAAACTATAACAATATGGTTGATATGTGAGCAAAATTATTTTCATCTCAATAGCAAAAATGTGCATATTCGAACAATGTAACAAACTAAGAATTCAGTGTGTTTGATTTGATTTGAAAGTTGGAATGTAATAAAAATGTTTTAAGAAATCTGTATTATAATTTTTCTTCATTGTTACGAGTATCTACGTTGAATTGGGTTCATGGATTTATTTGGTTAATCAAGTTAATCAATTGGTGATTAATGATTAATGATTAATGACATTAATCATGATTATGATTAATTTTTTAATCATGATTAAAATAATCAGATTAAATTTAATCAAATTAATTAATTGATTAAAAAATTAATCGATTAATGCCAACACTGGTCCGAGTCAATGTTGGCCCTTCGGAATGTTCGGACATCCTCTATACTGGAGAAGTGTCGTGCGTCGATCGCAATGTGGTCAATCTGGTTGACGGTTGATTGATCAGGAGATTTCCATGTCCCTTTATGGATATTGAGGTGCTGGAACCGCGTACTAGCTACCAGAACGTCTCGCCCCGCAGCGAAATCGATGAGCCTGAATCCGTTATCGGAGGTGTTGTCGTGCAAGCTGTATCTTCCGATTATTCCACCAAAGATATCCTCTCTTCCTAGATTGGCATTAAAATCTCCTAGGACAATCTTAATGTCATAGCCAGGGCACTGCTCATATGTTTTGTCCAGGAGCTCGTAGAATACGTCTTTGGTGTCTTCATCCATCATCATCTTTGTCGCAACTCAGCAAACCTTTAATCAGCTTAGCCAAAAATTTACCACTGAACACAAGATCAAATCATACCAGTAACATTCAACAGTTTGTTTACATTAAGCTATCCGAAGCTAGTGGATTGATTACAATGAAATCACTAAAACCGACAAGTTTACCTGTTCCACCATGATTTCGAGCCATAATTTGCTCAAAACAGGTGGTCTTTGAATGACTGCCAAAAAAAATTAACCACGAGACGATATAGCGGAAGCAATTAGATCGTGTATTCAAATCTCTATTTCCAAACACGATAAAGCTGCGAAAAATAAAAAAAAATTAAAACTTTCGTTAGTCTGAGAGTTCGCATGAGAATTTGACTTTGACAGCTCAGTTCAATTTCAAAATTAAAAGAAAAACACACCATTGGCAATTTCATAGCATTTTTAAAAGTTATTAATTCAACTCATATCAAAAGACGATACCAATTCAAAGCTAATTGACACACTCTTCTTGAAATTGTCTCCCATTCAACTGCAATGTTGAATACCAAATTAACGATTCTCGTATCTCGTCTTCAATTTCAATTCTATATTCTAAAATCTAAATTATTGAACTGAAATTCAAACCACAGAAACTCTTCGAAGAAAAGAAAACCAATTGAAGTCGACGAAAGAGAAATCAAATAGAATCCAAATTAAGAGAGTTACAAAGTGTTATACTCATCAGCTGTTTGAATTCGCTTGAGAATAATTTCCCCTCCCAAGCAAATGGTTCTATTCTTTTCTTATCATAATCAGAACAAAAACAAACTGTTATGAAATTGAATTAAATTCGCTTCAACCTCGGAGGAGACTTTAAAATTCTCAAATTAGATCAAAACCATTTGTTTCTCTTAGTTCTTAGCTTCAACTGTGGCTGTGTGGTGTGGTGAATTCGATATTACAAATTTCTTATGATAAATAAAACTAATTTAAGGGTTGATTGTGTGGTGCTGTAGTAGGTGAACGTATAGCCGATTTTATGAAAATCGAAAGTAAAAGTAGAAAAATGTATTTCTGTGTAGAATGAGGATTTATTTTTGAATTGCATTTTTGTTATACAATGATGTTAATCGGTTCTTGAACAAGTGGAGCATTGATGTTAATTATTCTCTTGTAATTGGTGGCAACGGTATGTGGGTGTCAGTAGTATTATGCGTATAATTGACTATGCTAAAAATAATATAAAATTCCCCTAGACTATCCCCTAGAAATATAAAGTTTACAGTGTGTTTGCACTGTAAACTTTATATAGGTGTCGGTAAACATCGACCAAAACATTGCGTATTAGAAGGGTGCGACAACATCTAACTGATGAGCCCATTGTTGCACCTGGGCGAAACGCATACATGGAGTGAAGGTCACAAAAACTTTCTTTTTTGATTTTTAAATCACAATACTCCAACTAATAATATTAAATTCTTTTATTATTAAATTTTTTCATGTAAATATGCTAAAAATATGTCTGCAAAAACATAAACTAACAAAATTGTTTCTTGTGTGGGGTTGTGCGTGGTGGCATTTTATTAAACTGACAAGCTACTTCATCGTTCATTTTTTTTTTATATAATTGGCGCACACATCAAGGGGTTATGACTTCCCTTATAATGCCATTAAACACAGTGCGAGCATTTAGGAAAATAGGAGGGGATTTGAAAGGAGACACCGATGCATGTTACTTTTGAACCTTTGTGAATCGTAATACAGGGTAAATACAGGGCCTGGTAAAGGATTTCACATTCGGGTGGTGCGACTAAAATATGAATCTCCATACTTGACTGTACGCCCGAAGTTGGGCTCAAGGTAAGACTGATGAGCATTCCTAGTGAGGTGGGTGTTGCGGCTAAATTGTTTCAGGGGAGGAATGTAACTGGCTACTTCACTAAAGCATTGTTTGTGAAAAAAGCGATAAAAGAGAGATAGACAGGTGACGTTTCGACGATGTTCAAGAGAATCAATCGATTCTACGATTGAACTAACCTATCAATTTAAACGCCCTATATTTTGTACCCTATCAAGTAAGCGTAAAGATGTTTGAGGAGCACCTGACCAGAGTTATACTCCAGTTTTGGGCGGATGAAGGCCTTATAAATTGTAGCCAGATCAGAAGGGGTGAAGAACTTCCTGCATCGTCTCAAGAAACCTAAGCATTTAGCAGCGTTTTTGGCGACTTCAAATATGTGGTCGTTCCAACGAAGATCATCGTTTACACACATACCAAGTACTGACAGCTTTTCGGTTTCTTCGATGCAGGTACCATTCATGGATAATGGCAATGGGGGAATGTTAAACTTCAACGACAAGAGACAGCATTGAGTTTTCGAAGCATTGAATTCTACTCGGTTTTTAAGACCTCATGTAACAATGCTGTCAAGGTCAGAATTCAATGAGCTTATCATACGCAGCCGTTCCAGTTCCGCAACCGAAGAGCAGGGACGTGAATTTGGAAACGAATATGAAAAGCTGAATTTTTGAAACAAGATGAAATGTTCGCCTTTAGAGATTATCTCCAGAAACAATACACGTTGCACGTCGTAAAAGAAAGTAAGCTGACGATTTTAAGAACCTTTTCTCGAAGGCAGGTGTTGATACATTTAAACAAAAAAGACGTGTTACAATTCGTCGCTCGAGAATTGTTTTGTCGTAAGCGCCAAAATGGGTTTTTTTAAACTGGATATGCAGTCTTATGTTTTCAAAGGTGCTCTTTTCATTTCTGTTGTCAGAGTTTGTCTATCTCTTACCGTTGCTGAGATAATTAGTATGCGTTTTGTCGTATATCCACAAAATAATCACCCCTTGAGTTTTGTTTTGTCGTAACCGTCACTTTTTGGCATATACGACAAAAATTCCATGTGTTTTCCCTCTTTTTTTTTTCTTAATGTTGTTTTGTCGTAAGTGTATAGGCTTAATACATACGATCAAAAATTTAAAATAAAACCTTAAAATTTCTTTGTCGTACATACACTTACTCACATATAATGTAGGACTGATCGTATGCAAGTACGACAAAAATGAGAAAAAAATGGATTGCGGTTTGGTTTGTCGCACGTGTATAGATATTTCAACTGGGGCGGCGCGCGGTGCAGGAAGTATAAATACAAAGATATTGCCAGCGCAGTTTTAAAAATACTGCATCAAATATTTTCTGACAATCCTTTTGTTGAATTTCTGCCTCTTTGGAGTGACTCCTGCGTCCCCCAAAATTAAAAAAAGGCCATGTCCAGTGTCCACTGATTTTTCTCATTCAAAATTCAACATTCTTAAAATAAATTACACAAAAATTTTCAGAGCCTGGAGATTCTCTAATTCCAGAGGCAGAAATATGGAATTAGAGAGAAAATATTGGAAATATTTAGCCTGCCTTCGCTTTTGCGACATCTTAAAAATATGAACTTTAAGAACGTAAAATTAAAATTAATTCAAATGTTGCCAACAGATTTCAAAGCATTTTCAACCAGAGCGGGCCAATTAAACTTTTCGTCAATTCCATTTAGCAAAATAAAGTTTCTTAAACATATTAAGGACGAAAAATTTACACTCTATTATAAAACGAATAGAAGAGAAATTGGGTATAAAACAACTTTAATATAGAAAAAGTCAAACAAAAGTAGCCGGGCAATTCCAACAAATTTGTTCTCTCAAAATCGTCTTTGGTAACAAGTCAAAACTATTTAATGACAAAATGAATTATCTTAAAAGTTTATTTGTTTTTGTGCCAAAGGTAGACTAAAACTACTACGAAGCCTTGTTCAAATCAAGAGCGTAAGAATGAAATCATCAATAATTTATTATTTGAAACTATACTTTTATACTATGGTGTGCTTATAAATCATCTATATCCTGTCCAATAGAAAAATTGACAGTTTTGTGAAATTCGGAAAATCTGCGACAATTGTCGTAATTTCGTCTCATAAAAAAATTGTCATGACAGTGAATTGTCAGGGATTTTTAAAAATTGTCATGAATTCCCCGACAAATTTGTAGTGACTATTTTTTATTGCACAGAAAAAGTTATACAAATTACAATTTTGTCAGTATGTAATTGACAATTGTGACGGTCTTTTGAGTTTCGGTCGAAAAGTGACAAGTTGAATTAAAACTGTCAAGTATTATGTTGTCAAGTGAAAGTGATGATGAATCTGAGATGCAATTTCGTGAAATACGTCGTCTTCGAATTTTTAAAGACCGAATTAAAAGTGATTTTGCTGCATTAAGTGATTTTCAATTTAATGAAAAATTTCGTGTCGGCGAAAGTGCAGCGGAATATATTTTGCTTGAAATCGGTCGACATCTTCAACATCCCACAAAAAAGAATCATGCTCTTTAGGCTAATATCCAAGTTTTATGTGCGTTATTGTCATGACAAATTTATCATAATGTGACAGTGACAAGAGTGCCAAGACAAATTTATTACAATCTAACAGTGGTGAATAAATTGTCACTACAAAATTGTCATATGCGACCTGTCAATACGAAATGAAATGGAAATATGTCAGATAAGTGCGATCAAATTGTAGAATTGTCACTTATCAATGTTTATGAAATAGGGCCCAGTGTGTATGAAAATTATAGTTATAACAATTACAGTAGCGGTGCTAGAAAGCCATCTTTATTTTTTCCGGTGTACCTACTAAACATAACAGACATATATTAGTTACTGCGTTGGAAGTATAGATGGCTTTCTGGCACGGCTACTGTAATTGATAATGCAATCGAAATTGTTGACAACTTGCCATCTGACGTTTATTTTCCTTACTGCTATAAACGTTCATCAGAAAAAATATCAATTTCCATTTGTTTCAACTTTTCCTGATGAGTTTTCCTGATCGCTATAATTGGGACCTATAGCAAGACAAAACTGGAGAGCTGTGTCCCTGTTCTGTAACTATCGCATCGATAACATCGATCGAGAAACAGTGAGAACCGGAACGAAATCCTACTAAATTCATAGAAGTTCGTTCCATTTTCCACCGTTTATCACCAAGGCGATAGCTACAGAACAGGGGCACTGGCTTTATCGAGGCGATAGTTGCAGTACCGGGGCACTGGAGGCTACGACATAAAGCATCATTGAACACACTCCACTGGAAATGTCAACTCTGTCGTATTATAGTACGAACACACTCCTTTGGAAAAGATAGTTGTCGATCTGTCTACCATTTTTAAATTTCAAATCCGGCCCTTCCCTCTTTTCTATTGGAATTCGCCGTTAACAGCAGTGGGTGCCAAAATATAAAGTTAAAATTCTATTTTCTGAAGAACATCCATCAGCTCTAAGTTATTTTAATAATAATTTGTAAGCAAGATTAAAATCGGTCCTTACATTGTCTTCACAGTTTAATATGATTATAAACAACCGCATGTACCTATACAAAACCATTACGCAATTACGAAAACATCCGTAGCCTATTATAATCCCATAAACCGCAGTTAAATGGCATTTTGCGAAGCCATAAACAATAAGCTACGCCACACGTTAACAGCCCATAGCCTCCCACGTATTGTTTTGCTGTGCGTATTTGCAAAAGTTCATTTGTCACCGCAAAATTTGATGGAACTCATAAATAAGCCACGCTAATCCTTATTTATTTACTCACGAGTCACCACAAGTCACACGTTTAATGAAAAAACATAACATTCCCTGGTACAATAAAAACCGAGCAAATTTACTGCCCCAATCCATTCAACGGTAGCACGGCGACCCATAAATAATATTCGAATCTCTCGCTGATACTATTTTAAGGTAATCAGCCCACCAGATAAAATAATTAATGGTCACAATGCCTCTTCTTAATTAGTCTGACGAAGTCATTTACACACTTGGATCCGTTGTAATCCCGGCAAAAACATTTGGTCGACTAATTTATTACATTGACGCCATTGCCAGAGTGTTGTGTTGTAATAAAGAAAAAGGGAAAAGTTTAATGTCACGACAGATTTCTCCCCGATGACGATGTTGATGTGGTTCCAACTTAAGGGCACATAAAAAAAAATTTAAAAAAAAACAGCATCCAATGGATGACCTGATTCAACATGACAACCCACAAAAACCAAAGGTACACTACACCATCCACACATCTTTTGCAAAAATTGTTTAAGTACCGGGAAATGCAGCCCGATGGCAAGTTGACATGCAACATGTCTGTCCTGGAGCACTAATGCAGTCAATATTTGAATGCGGACGTTATATCTTATCGGATAATCGATCAGATTGAATAAGGATTATGTGGGGAAGGATTTTTTTCCACACGCTTGCCACTGTTGGTTTATCCTTTGAAGTGGCTTCGAGTTTCTATAAGAGCAGCATATATACGGACTCCGATGCTGTGACAGGTTTAATCTCCATTAAATTCTTCCTGTCTCTCTGGCCTTCGGAGAATTCTTAACAAATAATTGAAATTATGCATTCCATTGCATAATTTAAACATCACATTTGATTTTTTGGTCGTTTTTTTGGTTAAGGTCCTGCGAATGGGAATTCTTTTGCGAATCGTTGGCATCAAGATTGACGTGTCTCTTTTTAAAGGTTGTACTGAAATCAAAAGTGTCAATGGAAATTTTAATTTTGACAGGTATAAGGAGGGAAACGGGCACGAAGTAACGATGAACTTTTCAACACGAAAAAAAATCAGAATTGAAGTGCGTTTTGCGGGCGTTGTTGGTAATGTATGGACATGAGAGCCTTTGGGTTGGACAGGTTAATGCTCTAAGAAGTAGTGGCGAATATGATGGTAAATTTACAGTCTTGCGATTTTTTTTACTTTTTGGATAATTTCTTTGAGTTCGCATTTCGGCAGCTCGGCATGTTGTTCCCCTCCTCACAACCTTACAAATGTCTATGTCGAAGAACTCACTATATGTACCAGACCTTGAATATTAGACCTTCTATATTAGCTCAATGTAACTAAGTGAAAGCGAAAGTCTTTTAAAGCTGATTAGGAGAAATTTAGTAGCTACAATTTTGATTATTGGAAATATAAGCTCTTTTAATCTAGAATAGATTATGAGATAGACGCAATTATTGAAAAAAAGAAAGAATAATAAATAATAAAAGAATTTATTATTCTATTTTCTTATACGGAGTGTAATGATTTTTAAATCAAAAATGAAAAAGTGCAAATGACCTTCACTCCTATGCGTTTCGCCCAAGTACAAACAGTGGGCTCATCAGGTAGATGTTGTTTGTACTTTTCTAAATTCTTTATATATGTGTCGACAAACATCGACTAAATATTGTGTCTTAGAAAGGTACAAACAACATCTAACTGATGAGCCCACTGTTTGTACCTGGGCGAAACGCGTAGGTCTGAAGGTCATAGACGCAATTAGACATTTTATGGGTCCTATAATCAAAATGGTGAATCTCTGGAAACAAGCTTTGCTTATGTATCTAAGAATAAAACCTACATTGTTGTTAGATTGCAGAACCGAACAATGTATTAGATTGGAGTGAGTGGTATTGATTATACCATTTGCTAACCAAACTTGTGAAAAGCCATACTGGGAGAGGCTGTCGTTCAGGGCCTGACCACCGTAGCTTATATGATGACTATCGCCTGTGCTCTGGGTACTAAAAAAATCTGTTTAAAGTCCAGAAAAATCTATATCAATTTATGAGACAATAATAAAACAGCCATTCATCAATATCGCTAAAATATATGTGAAGCAATCATTTGATGAAACAATCGACAATAGATGAGAGAGCGATACTGGGATAAACTGAACCTCAACCAACCTTTTTCGCTAACCATTTTGATTCCTGGACAGATCTCAGCTCCAAAGTTATGCTTGCAATATGCAATCTTAAATCGCCTTTCGCGAGAATTGACAAGTCCTCCGTTAGTAAACTCATTGCCATGAAAAGCGCTTTCTCGATAAACCGTTTGGAATCGGCAGAAAATTGGAGGTCCCCTCCATTCCCTCACATGGCATGATTGTGAGAAATGCGTCAGGCCCTGGGGATCCTCGCTCTGTAGCGCCACCCTATTTATTTATTTATTTTTATTTGCAAGGTTAAATCAAGTAAGACTGCAGGTGCAGATGGCCTTGATGCCCAAATTTTCAAGGCAGCAAAACCTGCATTATGTGGTTGGGAGTAAGTATGCTCGATGAGTGGAACCTCAGTATCGTATGCCCGATCCTTAAAAAGGGAGGCCCTCACAATTTCGTCAATTATAGAGGAATAAGTCTCCATAACGTTGCATAGAAGATCTTGTCTGCTGTAATTTGTGAACGTCTGAAACCCCACGTCAACAACTTGATAGGTCCTTATCAATGTGGTTTTAGACCAGTAGGCCTATTCCAGAAAGCGCGGCTGATCGCTTTTGGTGGCGGAAATGAATTTTTGTATTCTCAAAAGCGAATCGCTTTTATTTTTTTTTTTCCAATGGAAAGCGAAAGCGCTTTCCAAACGTCATTCTTTTTTTTCGTAGAATCTATACGTTTGACATAATTCATTTTGTTTTCAAAAGCGATAGATGTTGCAGCGTCGTATTTTAAGCGGTTTGATAGAAAAATGTAAATATAATGAAAAATTAAACTATCTTCAATTGAATTCAGAGTAATTTTCTTTTTTTTTATTAAAGGAGTCAAAAACACACAACGACACAACAATTTTTGATGCTAGTCGACTTTATGCAACAAAATGAAGGTATAGCTAAAGGATTGCTAAATGCTCCAGAATACAGAGCCAAATCTGGTGAGCTCTGGGATGAGCTAACTTCGAAGCTGAACTGCATTGGACCCCCAACAAAAACTCGAGATGGATGGAAAAAAGTAAGTAAAATTTTTTTATGTTCTCGTACTAAACACTAAATAAATTGTTGTCGTTCAGGTATGGAAGGACTACAAGTACCATATTAAAAGTAAACTCCGTCAAAACAACAAACTCATCGGTGGAACAGGAGGAGGGCCAAATAAGCAATATGTATTCTCCCCAGTAGAAGAAGATGTCATACGGTTGCTAGACCTGCGAACTCAAGAGAGTGGTTTAAAGGTTCGGAAATTCGGAGCAAGGAATATTGCACCAAATTCTTTGGTAGATATCCACGATATTCGAAGTTTTTCGCCAGAAACCTCCGCCTTGATTGTTGAAAGTGAAGAGATCTTACTCTCTTGCTCAACAGAAAAAATTCAACAACAAGATGAAGAGGAAAACCACTTGTGGTTCGAAGAAGAAGATTCTTCTGGTAGAAAAAAAACTCAATCACCAAAACCAACTCGAAGAACTAAAACAACGCCAGCAACTTCACGAAACTTACAAGTTCAAGTGGATCAACAGAAAGAGTTTCATGACAGGTCAATAAGTCTTCTTGAAGAACAAAATCGGCTTATTGGAAAACAAAATAAGATTCTAGCTGAAGAAACCAAAAAAATAAGGCGATTGAAAGAAGAAGAATTAAGAATTTTGAAAAGACGAGCTGAGTGGGAAGAGAAAGAAAACTACGAGAATCGTAAAATGAGAGTGGCAGAGCTGGAACTTAAAAGAAGAAAGCTAGAACTCAAAGAGCAGGAGCTTGGCAACCAAAGAGACTAATTTGTGATCTCAAATCTCAAACACTAAGTGGATTTTTTATTTATTTTTTTTTTTTTTTGTATGGTTTAAGAAAACGAAGTGATATATTTCTTATTTTTTTAATTCTATTTAAGTTAAGTTAAGAAAAAAAAAACCTGCCAACGAAGTGCCTTTTAATTTAAGTTCTTGTTTTTATTAATTAATTAATCTTAGAAAAAAGTTTAAATAAAATGTGATTACTTACTTAAAGAGAATTTCTAATTTCGTCTCTTATTCGCTTTGCAAGGTTACTGTAACTAGTACTACTTATATTCGTTGAAGTTTGAACTTCATTTTCAACATTTTCTACAGCTATTAATGATTGATCTAAGTCTACCTTAAATTTTAAACAAACGTTATGCAACATGGCGCACACGTTAGTAATGCAGGCTGCTTTTTCCGGCTGGTAAAACAGTTCCCTTGAGTGCAATAGACATCGGAACCTTCCTTTGAGAACTCCAAAACATCTCTCTATAGTACTTCGACATTTTGAATGCACCGTATTATACTTTGCTTCACTGCTGTTCCCAAGAACTGCTCTATATGGTGTCATTAACCACGGCTCAAGAGTATAACCAGCATCACCTTGAAATGTATAAAACTAAAGTAAAGGAAATATAACTTTATTTAAAAATTTGTTTGTATTACCAAGAATTTTGCTTTTATCTCCGTTCTTGAAAATATTTTCCATGAAATCCCTTTCGGAACTCATAGACCAAACGACGGAGTCATGAGAACTCCCACCATAGCTGGCATTTACACATCTAATCTGAAGCGTATGATCACAGGCCTTTTGATTAAACATAGTCATACAAAATTGATCAACACAATTTATTGTAAAGCTAATATTTACCATCATTACGTTTAAGCTGTGGTATCCCTTTCTGTTAATATAATGGTGTTCGTTTTTTGTTGGTCGAACAATGCTTATATGCGTTCCATCCACACACATTATTACCCCCGGAAACCCACTTTTTTCAAAAAAGTACTGTTTGGCTTTACTTTTTTCCTCTTCCGTCATTTCGAAGCTTATATGCTTAGCGCAAAGATTGTCCTCCAAGATATCCAGCGTTTCACTCATTACTTTAGACACCGTGGGTTGAGCCATGCCAATATGAAAATCCTGCCCAACGCTTTTTTGGTATGAACCCTCCGCTATGAAGCGAAGAGTGGCAGCGAGCTTCAGAATTGGCGTCAATGAGCTACTATTTTGTGGTTTGTTCCTTTATTTCATCCAAAATATATCAAAACGTTTCTTTTGTCAGTCGAAATAATTTTACAAAACTATAGAAAATATGTATGAAGGAAAAAACAGACAAAAATAATTCATATTTACTCACTCTTTCTGAGAAACATCGAGTGGAGAAGAACCACTTCTGATAAGTTTTCTTTGAACTCGCAGTTCGCTTAGTTCTTCTCTACTGTTCCTTGCTTCTTCTTGTTCAGCATCCACAAATAAGGCGATTGAGTCCATAGCACGATTTTTTAAATTTTTTTTCACAGAACCAAAATAAAAATCAATTCACGAAATACGTCAAATGTTTAAAAACAGCTGATACCTAGGGAAAACTTGGAATTTTCAATGGAAAAACTTGGAAATATATGACATTTGAGTGGATGGATAAGACTTCCAAATGGAATTATTGGAAGTTTAATTTCCAACCATGTTCGCTTTTCAGAATAACCTAAAGCGAAGCGCTTCGCAATTGAGTTATCGCTTTAAATACGATCCGCCGCGCTTTCTGGAATAGGCCTACAGAGAAGTCCACAATAGACCAAATTTTCGCCTTACGGCAGATCTTGGAAAAAACCCGAGAACGTAGAGTAATTTGGGGTAATGTGGTATAGGCAGTTTTCTTCAAAACTAAGTATGATTCTTCAACGTTTTCTACCTTAGCAGGTGCAGATTTAAATAAAATTAAGTATGCGTGTTCCTTCCAGCAAAAAATTTTCATATCTGTCAAATAAATAGCCAACAACAGTGATTGAGTGAAGTTGAGTGTTTTTTGGGTGATACTAAAACCATTTGTGCAGATATAAGAGTTCTGTTTCAGCCGTGGAAATATATTTTTCAAAAAAATATAAAAATCTTCTACGAAGAATACATGTAAGTTTCGCTATAAATGTATTTAGACTATTTTTTTATTATTATTTTTGTAAAAGTATACAGTTTCGGCTAACGTGGTATACTTGGCATAGGCTAATGTGGTATAGTGTACCACATAACCCATCATATAAGTTAATTCCTTTTTAAAGTTGGCTATTTGTGTTTTTTCAAGATCCGTTCGTTAAAATGCCAAAAAAGTGTAAAATGGGATTCCGAAGACATGAAAAAAGCTATTCATGCTGTGAGGAATGATCAAATGGGAATCTTGTTAGCTTCTAAAAGATGTGGTGTCCCACACACAACTCTTCAACGCTATGCTAGAAGTGAAAAATCAGTTGAAAATCTTCTCCTCATAAAGTTGGGCAGAAAACCTACAATGAAGAAATTGAAAAACATCTCGTCAATTACATTTTGGAAATGGAATCTCGTTTGTGGGGTCTTACAAGGAGGGACGTTTGGTCTCCTTCTCCTCCTTTTCTCCTTTTATATCCTTCCAAATAGCACATAGGAATAAAATTCCAAACAATTTCTCTTCTATTGCTGAATGTGCTGGAAATGACTGGCTTAAAAGCTTTTGCAAGAGGCATAAAGATAAATTGAGCATCCGTTCACCCACAGGAACATCTTTTGATCGCGCAAATGGTTTTACACGAGAAAACGTTAAAGTATTTAACGACCTTCTAAAACAAGAGTACTCAAAACATAATTTTCCAGCTAATCGAATCTGGAATGTAGATGAAACGGGACTCTCCGTGGTTCAGTCAAAGCAGCAGAAAGTTCTAGCACGAAAGGGAAAGCGACAAATCGGAGCCATGACTTCAGCTGAACGTGGTTGCGCCACCAGGTTCAGATTCATCATGCCACCTTTCAGGGTGGGTTCAAGTGCCTACTGCCTATATTTACCAAAAGGTTCAAACATTTCTTGAAATTCGTCAAACCATCCAAGGACGAGCAGGTTATACTTATACTTGATGGCAATTATAGTCACACTAGGAATATTGAACTTTTGGATCTAGCACGTGAAAACGGTGTTATCATGATATCGCTTCCACCTCATTCAACACATAAAATGCAGCCTCTTGATAAATCTTTCATGGGACCATTGAAAGTATATTACAATGAAGAAATACGTCGTTTTTCTCGGGAGTATGCTCGTAAAGTAACCCAATATGATTTGGTGGGATTATTTTTCAAAGCATATTTAAGAGTTCAAACAGGTCAAATTGCTGTAAATGGATTTAAAGCCACGGGAATATATCCTTTTGACAAGAACATTTTTTCTGATTGCGATTTCATAGCTGCTGAAATGGAGAACATCGTAGAAGACCAGGAAGAAGGTATCTAGATATTAACACTTTAACTACTTTTATTTAAACTTTAAAATACAAACACTTGCTTTTGTATTTACAGAATCTTATCTTTCATCGAATGTAGACGGATGTGTTACAAGCACTAGTACCGGACTTTCTCCCAGTGTTCCTCAATCTCTGTTTCATCAAGTTTCACCGCCATCATTGAAATCAACTGCAAATGTTATCCATGATAACAATAAAGGTGTAATCACGCCTTGGGACATATCACCGCCATCTAAAATAAAAAAAAATGGCAACCAGCAACAGGGGTAGAAAATCTAAGGCTATACACTTCTTACGTCATCATCATCACCTTACAAGACCCAATTAGAAGAAAGCATTAACAAAATAAATAAGAAGTGACTACCCAAACTTAAGACAATGGATAAAAAGAAAACCATAGAGAAAGAAGTTTCAAAAGAAAGCACTTTGAAGAAATGTGCACCAAAAAAAAGTGGGAAATCAACATCAAGTCGAACTCACAAATTTCTAGACAGGGATGATGAATCGTCAAGCAATTCCACGAGCATCCAGTTTCAGGATTCGGATGAAGAGGAACAATTTGACGAGGCAATTACGTGCTATGTTCCCTTGAGCAAGGTTTCCAATGTGATGCTATCTATACCGATTTCTCAAAGGCATTTGACAGAGTTGATCATAAAATTTTGGTTTCTAAGTTGAATAAGTTAGGTTTTCACTCTAATTTGTTAAAATGGCTTGAATCGTACCTTACTGACAGAGTTCAGTACGTTCGAATAAATAACGTTCTTTCGAGTCCCATAAATGTGACCTCCGGCGTCCCCCAAGGTAGTCACTTAGGACCTCTTCTCTTTTTAATTTTTGTAAATGATATTCCAAGATTTTTAAAGAATTGTCGTTGCTTGATGTACGCCGACGATCTAAAATTGTTTTTAAGCATAAAATCTATCCGTGATTGCATTAATCTACAAAAAGATTTATCGAATTTATCTGTTTGGTGTAGTAACAACGATCTTCACCTAAATGTTTCAAAGTGTAACAGTATTACTTTTTCAAGAAGTGCTTCACCAATTACTTTTGAGTATATTATGAGTGGAACTTCCCTATCTAAATTAAATGTAAAAAAAGATCTTGGTGTTATATTTGATGTTAAGTTCAGTTTTTCTAGTCATGTCGACTATATTGTGTCTAAGGCGAGCTCAATGCTGGGGTTTATTTACAGAAATGCCAAGGATTTTTCAGATCCGTTTACTCTTAGATCACTTTACTTCTCATATACTCATATGTCAGAACTGTATTAGAATATTGTTGTACTATTTGGAACCCAATATATGCGGTTTATTCAGTGAGAATCGAAAGAATGTTCCCAGTCATGAACTCCGACAAAGTCGAATGTTTCAATTATCCTTTCATAGAGTAAACTATGGCTATAATGAGCCTATAACTCGCTGTTTAAGACAGGCAAATTCAGTATGTGGAGTTCTTGATTTTAACATGTACTTAAGTAGAGACTGTTTTAAGAAAAAATTATTGTTTTTATTGAACAATGGTGGCTAGGTATTTTATTATAATTACTATCCAATTATTGTTATTAGTAGTCTATAAGAGTCTTTGTGCTCTACTTGATGAGAAATAAATAAATATTAAATAATAAATATGTTCCACCATCCGGTGACGCTATTTGCGTCTTCTGCAAGAAACAATGGAAAGATGAATTAAAGACAAGTGTCAAATGGACATCGTGCTTACAATGTGAAACGGTTTGGGCGCATGATAGCTGCATTCCGCAAAAGAGTGCCATATTTTTTTGCTTGTCCTGCTCAGAAGTTTTTCATTAGTAAGAAATTGTATGTTTCATTTAAATATCATAAGTAGTTACCTATTAACAACTTTCTTTCAACAACCAAGAAGGTCTTAATTTTATTATGTATTATTATTTTTTCTCAATCTATGTACATACATATACATATATTATATTTTCCTGCATTGTAACTACTTTCTAACTTTTCGATACAAATAAATTTAATCATTTATCTTAATCTTTTATTTAACATGTACAACTGAAAAAATATCGTTGGGTTATGTGGTATAGTATACCACATTAGTCAGCATTTTATACCACATTACCATTACAGATGATTTCGAGGTCATATCAATATTTTGAAATTATTTGACACAAAGAAATAACATTAAAGCTTATTGGTTTTTGGTGAAACGTGCAAAGATTTGGGTCATTTGCTTCATTACTTTTTCTGTTAAGTGTTAAAAACAAACATGTATACCACAATACCCCAACTTCCTCCAATATCGATATTCACCATCTTTTTATCGATTTCAAGACCGCGTATGACAGCATTTAAAGAGACGAGCTGTACAGAGCCATGTCTAGTTTCGGCATCCCTGCAAAACTCGTACGACTATGCAGGATGATTTTGGAGAATTCACTCTCCGTCAAGGTCGGTAAAGAACTCACCGAGACCTTTGATGTCGAAAAAGGCTTTAGGCAAGGAGACAAGCTGTCATGCGATTTCATTTTCAACATCCTACTTGAACAGATTGTAAGAAACTCAAACGTCAACACCAGAGGAACAATCTTTCAAAAGTCTGTATAAATACTTGTCTACGCAGACGATATTGACGTAATGGGAAGAAAACAGCGTGATGTCATAGGTGCTTTTGCGAGTATTGAAACAAAAATGCTGAAAGTTGGTTTAATGGTTAATGAGGGTAAAACGAAGTATATGTTGTCATCAAACAAGGACACAGAACATTGACGAATTGAACAAAACGTCAATAGACAGACATAACTTCGTGGTAGGACTTCGTCTACAAAGGATCAGCGGAGATCAAACGAAGAAAAACTTTTGTTAACCGTTCCTCCTTGGGTTAAGAAGGCAACTGAGAAACAGAACCATCTCTAGAAAAACCATGGTAACTCTATAAAGATAGACAAAAGTAAGCTCAAGTGCGGGAAAATTTACCGTAACAAGGTGTTTTGGCCAGCCTTTGTTTTCTTTCTTTGCGATGGAGTCGGAGGGTTGTTTGATAATGCTTTCTTAGGAAGGGTCTCCGGAACACGCATTTAAGCATTACAGTGCCGATTGAAGCCCTGGTGCTATATATTTTCTGCAAGATAGTTTCTACTTCAAGTTACCAAGTATCTCCATTTCATTCTCACCGAAAAACAATAAAAACTGAGTTGTTTTCATAACAACTGAAATATCAAATAAATAGATAAATTAGTAAAAAGCGTTTCGTAACAAAGCTATAGAAACCTGGAGGCCTAAGTCATTTTAAGGATCTACAATTTTATGCTGACTCCGAACGCTTAGGTGAACAAGCGCTATAATACCCTCGGAGTATTTGCCAATTATTCGATACCCGTATATTTCTAGGATACGAAACACGAACCTCCTACTTAACAGGGAGACATTAGCCATCACACCAAAGCTTAGAGTATCACTTCCTAGAAAAATATAATTTATATCTCACGGAGAGATGCTGCCTACAGTCAGTGGAAACGATATAGGGTCGAATACTTTCACCGAGCTTACCGCAGTCTGCGAAATCAAGTGGTTGCAATGATAAGATCAGCAAAAATGCGTTATTATGAACAAAAACTCGGTACCTCAGTTTCTAGTAAGAACGTATGGAGAAGACTGAGAGAAATTGGTATTGGAAAACAATCTAAGCCTCTTCCTAGTGACATAGACTGCGATGCTCTCAATAAGAAATTCACCTCCAAGCCTCATTCCTCAAACTAGGAAATTTCAAGCAGTTTCTTGAACGAAGTTGAAACAGGTACTGTTCAAAACAATTTCAGTTTTGTAAGGCTTCAGGAAGAGGACGTAGTTGAGGCAATATTATCAATTAGATCGAATGCCATTGGTCTCGATCTAATAAACCCTAAATTTATTAAGCTCCTTCTCCCATACTTACTACGTTTTATAACGCACATTTTCAACACAATTTTAACAACCTCTGAATTTCCTTTGGAGTGGAAGAAAGCAAAAATTATTCTCATTCCTAAGAAAACTACAAGCTTAGAGACAGAGTTCCCTTCCTTTCAAAAGTCTTTGAGAAAGCAGTCTATAAGCAGGTACAAAATTATCTGTTTTCCAACAATCTGTTAAGTTCCTGTCAGTCTGGTTTCCGCCCGAAACGGAGCTGCACATCAGCCCTACTTCTAGTTTCAGATGAAATAAGAACTGCAATGGATGGCGACCAAATATCAATTCTAACACTATTAGATTTCTCAAAGGCTTTCGACACTGTCAACCATTCAATATTGTGCAAAAAGCTGCTAAATTTATATGGTTTCTCCATCGAGTCATGTAAGTTAATGCTTTCTTATCTCAGTGGGAGACAACAATGTGTTATCGCAAATGATCGCTCGTCCAGTTTTATGAATGTTTTAACCGGTGTTCCACAGGGATCGATTCTTGGCCCAATTCTTTTCTCTCTATATATAAACGAACTCCCATTTGTTATAAAAAACTGCAAAATCCATCTTTATGCCGATGATGTGCAGCTGCTGAATAGTCGACCTTTGTCGGCGAAAAATGAGGCAGTTGCATTAATGAATGAAGATTTGCTACTCACCTCACGTTGGTCTAAGGGAAATGCCTTAATCCTAAATCCAGTAAAGTCAAAAGCTATACCCATCTCTCGTAAAGTCCTCGATGAATCAGCTTTAAGTTCATTGCAGCTTGAGGACACACCCATTGATTACGTAAGCTCTGCTACAAATCTGGGCATGGTTTTTAATCGCACCTTGACATGGAATAACCATCTGAATAGCGCGATAGGAAAGGTTTATGGATGCCTCTGTACACTACATGTTACAAAAAGTATCATTCCCAACAAAACTAAGCTTCTACTTGCGAAAACTCTGTTACTTCCCGTATTACTTTATGGGTGTGAAGTCTTCGGTGACTTAGACTACGCGACTACCCGTAAACTTAATGTTGTTTATAACAATATTGCCCGATATGTATATAACCTACGCCGATATGATCATGTTTCTTCAATTTCGAAACAAATTTGTGGCTGCAGCCTTGATAGACTATTGCAATTTCGATCACTAAGTTACTTGCATCTAATAATCCAATCCGAACAACCGGATTATCTACATAGTAGGCTGAGTTTCCTTCATTCTACAAGGTCTCGCGCTCTTATACTACCTCGTTTTAAATATCTCACAACTCAGCGCCAATTCTTTATTCATGCTATACGCCTTTGGAACTCCCTGCCAATCGCAATGAGGGGGATTAGAAGCATCAGAAGGTTTAGATCAACGGTCGGCAACAGGCGGACCGCGGTCCGCTTGCGGACCGCGAAAGGTCGAACCTCGGACCTCGGAAAATGTAATAATGCATTGTAATGTACAGTATCTATACAGGTACCAACTATCAATTTATACGTAGATAAGGTATACCTACTACCTACACCTACGGCTTAAACCTTAAAGTTTAATTCATAGGTACTTATTCTATTCCTGTGTTTTACATATACCTATCTACAACTGATATGGTTTGATTAGTTTTCTATTTAGCCTGCGTGTGTGCTTGTGCGAATTAGTTATAATTGATGTGTAAAACATCCATACATTGAACAACCCTCATTTCTTTTGTGATGTGTTGCATTTTCATTCGTATAATTTTAATAAAAAATACCTTTTCATACTTACAATAATATGGATCCTAAAAAACGAAAAGTGGACAGTGAAAACAGGAGATTTCTGGCAGAATGGACTGAACAATATTGTTTTACGCTGCCTGATAGGCCTCAAGCGGTTCCAGTGTGCCTTATATGTAATAAAACTGTCGCTATTATTAAAAGTGGCAACTTGAAGCGACATTATGAAACAACTCATCAACAATTCCACAAAAACTTTCCTCTTGGCAGTGAGGCTCGTAAAGAAAAACTTCAGGCATATCTCAGTTCTTACAAAAAAAGCACGAAATTACTGGTTCGTTGCATGAGTGAGCAAGAAAAATCCACAGAAGCAGCATTACGCGTGTGCTGGACGCTTAATAAACACCAGAAACCATTTTCAGATTCTGAGATAGTGAAGGAATGTATGTTGGAAGTAGTCACGACCCTATTTGAAGAAAAAAAGGATGTTGTGGCTGCTACGCACCTTGCTACGCCATAGCACTTGATGAATCGTGTGACATTGTTGATAATGAGCAAATGTCTATTTACGTAAGATTTCTTGACATCGAGTGTCAAAGTTTTAGGGAAGAGTTGCTAGCAATATTGACTTTGAAAGGTAACACTAGAGGAGAAGATTTATTCAAGGTCATTGATGAATTTTTTACTCAATCTGACATTAGTTATGACAAAATGGTGTCACTTTCAACTGACGGGGCCCCAGCAATGGTTGGCAAAGAAAAAGGTGTAGTAAAGAGAATCAGGGATAAAAATTCAAGTTTAATTTCGTATCAGTGCATAATTCACCAAGCTGCCCTTTGTGGAAAACTTAGTGCTACACTGAAAGAAGTGATGGATAGTGTTCAATCGATGCTTCTACCGAATGATGTAGGCTAGATCACAGTGTATCACTATGATTAGCAAGGGTGGTTACAGTGCAACACTATAACACCTTGAGATGATAATGAAGAGGTTTCAAGCAGACTCACTTGAAGGTTCGTGTAAAAGTCTTGGTTGGTTATTTCAAAATCATGCTTTATTTCTGATTGACTTAATATTTATACCTAAAAATTGCTTACTCTACATATTTACAAATGTGCATAAGAAAACAAAAACAAAAGAAAATAATTTATAGTTTCGAATGTCAAATGACGTTACTGAATTGAACATTAAAGAATTATTGCTGACAAGTAATGAACATAAAAAAGGTGTGAATGAAAACAATACAAATTAAATGATATTATTGCTGATAATGCACGAACGAAAAAATACAATTTTATCCCAAAGACAAATAACTGTTTTATTGCTGACAGCAGAAAAGTTACCAAATGCATACAGTGTGATTGAAAATAGAATGCAAAGAAAAAAGATAAATAATCTTAGTGACGTAGAAAAACTAAGAGTGCAAGAATGTAAACATCCTGCCCCGCGCTGATGATCCCAGGCTTCATCAGAAGGTTAGTTTCTAGATGGATATGGTACAACTTGATGAGTTGGTTGTCCGCGGAGACGGAACTGGATGAGGGGGCTTCTGTCGTCCCTTTATTTTCTTGTAAATAAAGAAGATAAGTGCTATGAAAATGATAATTAATCCAACTGAACTCGAAACAACATGAGGAGTGTTATGAAGACTGATTGTAGTAGGAAGCTCAAGCTGTTGAAGTTTAATTTGTTCTCGAAGTTTATTTAGCTCAAGACTGAATGAACTGAGGTTAAACATGTTGTACTGAGGAGAGGCTAGGCGAATTACGTCTTCACTGTGTATATTATTGTTAGTAATCCTGGTGTATGAGGCTTGAACCGTTGATGAATAAATTTGTTGGCCTTGAAGTGTTAAGTGCTTGTCTTTGGCTACGCAATTGGGCTGAAGTTTCAATAGCCCACTTCCTTTCAATGCTAAAAATGAGGTTTGATGATTACAAACAACATTAAGCACAGCTTCTTTGTTTAATGAAAATATCCATTGATTTGTGTCAGGAAGTTTCGTCCATACTGATTCCGCCTTGACAAATTTCAGTTCACAGGTGGAAATCTCTGAGTTATTGTTGAGTAAATTCATCTCGCACATACTCAAATTGGTTCCAGATTGATACACCGGGTGAGTTTGCATACATAAATGATGATTTCCATTGAGCGTTGAACATTTTGAAAGTTCACCTTCAGTGATTGGATAATATTGGTCATGATGAGCACTTACTGCTAGCATGTCAGTTGAGGGTTGAATAATCATGTAAGTATTATTAGCTGGTGCCGGAATGGGAATAAGCTTGTAAATTGAAAATTCCTCTAAGCTGAGTAATGGTACTTCTATTTTGAAAGTTATGTAATTTGAACTGATGTGACCCTCCACATTCATTAGGTTGTAGAGTTGTAAAATTTGATCGGGTTCTACGGCGATGCGAAGACCTGGAGGAAGATGATTTCTTATTTTTGCTACTTCGGTTACGAGTTGTTGATGAGTGATTAAAAGATGATTTACTCGTCCACGGTGCGTGTCAGTCAGAACGTCTGCTATAGCTGTCTGCATTCTCTGAATGTTGATGATAACTAGTGTTGCATGCGTGCACCATGATAAAAATAATTCCTTCATTTTAGTTTGGTACAATTCTTCAGTGACATTGCTTAAACTGTTGAACAATTGACTAAGTTGTTGGTCAAGGGCTTGTTTTCTTTTGATTGAATCTTCTTGACTCAATCTGACAATGTTGATAGTGGAATCTACGATGGAGGTATGATTTTTTAGTAGTCTCATAAGATGGTCTTCGTTTAATTCGATGCCTTTAAATTTTTGAGATATATCTTCAGCATATTTAGAGTCGAGGACTCCAAAAAGTGAGTTTGCTATATTTCCAACAACATCGACGGCGCCTCGTCTCCTTCTTATAGATAATTTGGTAGTTCCGATCAGGTTGTCTTCATTGAGCTCGTTTTTGATGACTTGAAACTGGTGAACCATTTGAAGACACAGTTCGTTACCGGATAGTTTTTTACAAATGTGGTTAAGTATTGTAGTTGTATTTTCCAAAGCTTCAAATTCCATTCGGTAAGGCTCGAGGTTGTAGAATACTATGATGTTCCATTTGTTATGAATCAGGCTGATTGTTCCGTGTCGGTGAAAATGCATTCCTGGTGAAGTGTTGTTGAAAGTTGTTACTTCAATGTCACTTGTCAATACTGCTGGTAAAAGAAGACCAATCAAAAGCATCGTAGTAAGCGGATTAAGATTTGTAGAATTTCTCGCTGCCTTTGACGTTGTTGTTTCATCAGGAGTGGATCTATCGCTTCTCCGTTTTCGATCTGTTGATGGCGGATTCAACTCGACTTCATCATTTTCTATGAGGGGGGCAAGCTTATGTATGGGGCGCCTCAACATGCCAGATTTAGTTCGCACGTCAGCGACACGTACCAAGCCGTCCTTTCCGACGTGGATATGCTCGATTCTGCCAAGTGGCCATTTCATTGTTGGCGTATTGTCTTCTTTCATGATAACAATGGTACCAATTTTGATATTGTTTGATTGTTTTTTCCACTTTGTTCGATATTGAAGCTCGTTAAGGTATTCCAGAGACCATCGATTCCAGAATTCTCGTTTTATGTGTGCTACTAATTTCCACCTAGTCAGTAGGCTCCCACGTACTGGTTCAGCCTTGGTATCAATGGTTGCCCTTAGTGACTCCCCAATCAGAAAATGACTAGGTGTTAATGCATTCAGATCACTTGGATCGTTGGACATTGCTGTCAAGGGTCGTGAATTAAGAATCGCTTCAACTTCTGCTGTGATTGTGCAAAGTTCTTCGTAGGTTAGTGAAGCGTTAGCCAATTTGCATTGTAAAAGACGTTTGGCGGACTTGACTGCGGCCTCCCACAATCCTCCGAAATGTGGTGCTCGGGGAGGAATAAAGTGGAAATCAATACCCTTTGAACTGCACGAAGTTGCGATTTTATTTTGCGCCTGTGCTGAGTATATATTTGTTTTTAGTTCTTCTAGTTGATTTTTGGCGCCAACGAAATTCGTGGCATTATCGCAATACAGATTTTTTACGTGTCCACGCCGACTCATAAATCTTCGTAAGGCTCCCAAAAAAGCTTCAGTTGTCAAGTCGCTAACAACTTCGATATGGACAGCCTTTGTCGCGAAGCAGCAAAACATTGATAGATAGCATTTTTGTGGACGACTTCCTCTTGTGCGGTAGTGAACCCATAATGGGCCGCAAAAGTCCACACCAGTATTAATGAAAGGACGTGCTGGTTGCACTCTTGTGCCTGGCAAATTTCCCATCATCTGGGAATACATATGTGGTTTTGCTCTGATGCAAAAAGTGCAATGTTGAGTGATGGAACGTGCAATGTTTTTGCCCTTTATCGGCCAAAATCGCTGTCTCGTGATTGCTAGAAGACCTTGAGGCCCAATATGATTGTTTTGAATGTGCAAGTCTGTCATGATCATTTCAACGTATGGATGTGAATATGGTAACAGGATCGGATGCTTGCTATCGTAAGATAATGATGACTCTTGAAGTCTACCTCCAACACGTAGAATATCGTCCGCGTCTAAAAATACAGCTAGGCCCTTCAGTGGACTATCCTTTTCCAGCTCCTTATTTGCCTTGAGGAAACAAATGTCTTTATAAAAGCCGTGGAATTGAATTTCCTTGACGAGGAATTGCAAAGAAGTCTCTAGTTCTGAAGTTGTTATTGGCCATGCAGATTTGTTCCTTTTTTGGTTCTGCCTCACTGAATTTAGCGACTCCTTTAATTTACCTGACTTGACGAGACTTGTAAATCGAAAGCAGTATGCCATTATTGTCTTGAGCTTAGGGAAGGAATTGGAATGTCTGATTCCTTCGAAAATATCGTGTTTTTGAGTGTCAACTTTACTGGTTACCAAGGCAGCGTTCTTCCTTTCATCTGACCACGTTTTACTGTTTTTAAATGGTGGTGGCCAAATTGCTTCTGAACCATGTAAAAACCGAGGACCAAATTTCCATAATGTATGATCCTGCAATTTTTCTGGGGATATGCCTCTTGATAAGACATCTGCCGGATTTTCTGATGATCTTACATATCTCCAATTATCAGCGCTCGTGTGTGATTGGATCTTGGCCACTCGACGTCCAACAAAAGTCTGAAAGGAGTCTGCACTTGAATTGATCCAACTCAATACAATTTGAGAGTCAGACCACAGAAAGCTACTAGTATTGCCCAAGTTTAGGTCTCCCTTTACTCGTTGTGATAGTTCGGCAGCTAACAGTGCCGCACACAATTCTAGACGAGGTATTGTCATTGATCTCATACCTGATGCTGTTTTGGTAGTTGGTGCGACTCGAGATTTTGAGCATAACAGCCGCACTATGACTGTACCTTCTTTATTGAGGGATCTGATGAATACAGCAGCTCCGTAGGCCCTTTCTGATGCGTCTGCAAATGTATGGATTTGCACTGATGATGGAATGTGATGACTGAAGACGTGTCTAGGAATTTGGAATGTATCTAGTTCTCGGAGACCTTTGTAGTATTTATCCCATCTGGTGTGCATTTCTTCTGGTAAGGCAGCATCCCAGTCGTATTTAAGCTCCCACAGTTCTTGGAGGAAAAGTTTTGCGACAACTACCACTGGAGCGACTATGCCGAGAGGGTCAAAAAGACGTGCTATATCTGAGGCCACAGATCTTTTGGTAAATCTTTTTGATGTTCGATAATTTGTTTTAATGCAAAATATGTCGGATTTTGGTCGCCACATTAACCCAAGGGTTTTGACACTGCTTTCGTTACGATCGTCGCTGAGTGAAATCTCTTGGTCTTCTAATGGGACGTTTGCGAGCAATTGTTGTTTGTTGGAGCACCATTTTTTTAACTGGAACCCTCCCTCGCGCAGCAATGCTGACAATTGAGTCTGAATTTCCTTTGCTTCGATCATGCTATCAGCCCCTGTCATGACGTCATCAACATAGAAGTCCTTCTGCAATACTTGTGAGCCTAGGGGGTACTTCGTATTGTATTCTTTAGCCAATGCTTGGAGGCACCTTGTCGCAAGATAAGGAGCTGACGTAGTTCCATATGTGACAGTTTGAAGCTTATAACATTTGATTGGTTGATTCTGATGGGAGCGCCACCATATAAGTTGGAAGTGTAGGTCTTCTTCACGTACGAGAATTTGGCGATACATCTTTTGAATGTCAGCCTTGATTACAAATCGGGGCAATCTATAACGTAATAGAATCGTAAACAGGTCATCTTGGATTGTTGGTCCGGCATACAAGATGTCATTTAACGAAGTATTAGATGATGTCTTTGCAGAGGCGTCAAATACCACTCTTAGTTTTGTGCTGCTACTGTCTGGTTTAAGAACACAATGATGAGGCAAGAAGTAGTGTGGTGTAGACACTGTTTTGAAATCTATTTCCGTCATGTGCCCCAGCTGGATGTACTCGTTCATAAATTCAGTGTACTGTTTCTGTAATTCTGGATGACGGTTCAGCCTGCGCTCCAAGGCATGAAATCGATTGAGAGCTATGTCACTTGATGACCCTAATTTAGTTGGATCGTCAGCGAAGGGTAAGCTGACAATGAATCTTCCGCTCGTATTTCTTGATGTTGACTGATTGAAATATTCTTCACATTTTTCTTCTGCGATGGTTCGCTTTGAGTTGGAGCACGGGAGTTCTTCGGTTTGCCAGAACTTGGTAATTGCATTTTCGAGAGAAGATTCTTCAGCGAATATTCCACATGTTGTAGTTGTTGTTGACCCAGCCTTCACCCTTCCGGTCACTATCCACCCCAATAATGTGTTTTGTAGAAGTGGTAGATTGCTTCCAAGTTTAATCTGCCCAACGCAGAGTAATTGATGGAACAACTCGGCTCCTATAAGGAGATCAATGTGGTCAGGCTTATTAAATTGAGAGTCTGCTAGTTTGACATTTCCTGGAATTTTCCACGTTGAAACATCGAACGCTTGTGTTGGCTGAGGTGATATGATTTGAGGCAAAACTATGGCCTCAAGCCTGGCGGTAAAATCGGTAGTTTTAGACCTAAGACTAATGTTTGCCCTTTTCTGGGCACCTCTTTTGCAGCTTCCGACACCTTGGATGATCATAGGCTTGAAGGACAGTGGTATCTTAAGCCTTCGTATCATTCTTTCTGTGATGATACTTATCTGTGACCCAGAGTCCAACACCGCACGGCAGTTGATGGTTGAACCGTCTTGTCCCTCTAAGTTCACGATGACTGTGCTGAGAAATACATAACTCTCCTTCTTGTTTATTCCTGCAGCTGCTAGTGTTGTGTTTTTGTTGGTGGATTCTTGAATTGGTTGCCCAATACTGTGGTTATTAGAGTTCGGCAGCTCCCTCTTTGTTAAATGTACCAACGTATTGTGTTTTTTTGAGCATTTTGAGCAGCTTCCGTGACGACAATCATAGGAGGTATGACCATCCTTCAAACAATTTACACACAATTTGTTGTTTCTTACGTGACTTAATCTGTTCGATGGTGTTAGATCAAGGAAGGCACGGCACGCATATAATTGATGTGGAGCCTTACACAATGTGCAATCCTTCTTCTGGGTGGTTATAGAACTTGTCACCTTGAAGCCATGGACTCGTCTTCTTTCTTCTTCGTCTCTTTTGCTGCTCTTGCCTCCAATTGCTTCGAGTGACTGGAACCTTGTTTCCAAAAACTTCAAAAATATATCCAAAGGCTGCAATTCCTTGGGCTGTTTTAGGGACTGCTCCCAAAGGGTTAGAGTATTCCGATCCAATTTTTTCATCAGAATACTCATTACGAGTGGGTCCCAGTTTGCTATGTCAATTTTTAGGTTTTTAAGACCCAGCAGGCATTCGACTGTAGTGTCGTGCAATGCCTTTATTTGATTTGCTGTTTCCTGATGACAAGTTGGTTGCGCCATTAATTTATTGATAAGTGCTGAAACAAGTAGCCGAGGGTTTTCGAACCGCTCAGTAACTACCTTCCAAGCAGCGTGGTAGTTGGCGTCTGAGGTGGGGAAGTGGCGTATCAGTTTTTCTGCTTCACCTTCCAGAGTTGTTTTTAGGTAAAACAACTTTTGGCAATCGGCTATTTTTTGATTGTGGACCAATTCGGTAAACAAGTCGCAGTATTGCCTCCAGGTCAGGTAGTTTCCGTCAAACCTTGGCAAGGTTATTTTAGGTAATTTTGCCGTTTGCCTCAATGTGTCAGCTTGATGGGAATCAGGACGGCCTCCTTCAAGTTTGGTTGACAACATGAGGAGATTTTTCTGGACTCTGTCCTCGAATGCGAAGTACTCTTCGATGTCATAACCTGCATTCTCTGGGTCTTCTAGGAGCTCAGCAATTTTTTGATGAACCTCCTCCATCTGTGACCAGACGCCTTTTGTTTGGTCGATCTTTAGGCGGCAACACGTGCTTGAATACTCTTCTGCGCTCTCCTCTATGTTTTCCAGCAATCGCTTCAATGACTGCAGGATTGCCCTTTGCCTTCGAAAGACCTTTGTTGTGTCGATGTCCTGGTTCGGTGTTGAGGTTAGCGAATGAGAAGTAGCTTCACAATGTTCCCTTGCGAATACCTTTTCAGCTTGTCCTTCCGATGTCCCAGCCCTCATCACGTTTTCCTTTGCTGATTCTTTTTCAGCTTGTTTTTCCGATGTCCCAGCCTTCATCACGGACAGAAGGTATTGTGTTAGCGATTGGTAGAGTTGCTTGACCTTCCCAGCTGTGTCGCCCTGGAAGTATGGTGTATCGTGTTTTCCCCCCTCCTCGATGTCATTGTGATTCTTTTCGAACTCACTCCAAAGATCTTCAATCAACACCAACCGCTTCCTTGCATATTCTGCTGTTTTCCTTTCCGGTCCGTCCTTTGCAATGTTGGATTGCAAACGCAGCAATTCATCGGTGATGACCTTCTGCCTGGCACCCTTTGTGTAGATATCCAGTTCATCCTCCATAGTTTAAATTTTTGGATCGTCGCGTCGTCTCTGGATCTCTCTCTGAAGTTTTAGTCTTCAATGAGTTCAATGAATTGAGCAGATTTCAATGTTGCAGTTTTGCCAGTGTTTTAGCCCTGGCAACGCTTTAAGATACGTTCAATTAAAATGCCAATGTTATAGCCTTGGCAACGCGTTTGGTAGCGAAAATTGCTTCTTACTGCTGGTGAGGGAAGCAATAATCACGTCGGGGTCACCAAATGTTCAATCGATGCTTCTACCGAATGATGTAGGCTAGATCACAGTGTATCACTATGATTAGCAAGGGTGGTTACAGTGCAACACTATAACACCTTGAGATGATAATGAAGAGGTTTCAAGCAGACTCACTTGAAGGTTCGTGTAAAAGTCTTGGTTGGTTATTTCAAAATCATGCTTTATTTCTGATTGACTTAATATTTATACCTAAAAATTGCTTACTCTACATATTTACAAATGTGCATAAGAAAACAAAAACAAAAGAAAATAATTTATAGTTTCGAATGTCAAATGACGTTACTGAATTGAACATTAAAGAATTATTGCTGACAAGTAATGAACATAAAAAAGGTGTGAATGAAAACAATACAAATTAAATGATATTATTGCTGATAATGCACGAACGAAAAAATACAATTTTATCCCAAAGACAAATAACTGTTTTATTGCTGACAGCAGAAAAGTTACCAAATGCATACAGTGTGATTGAAAATAGAATGCAAAGAAAAAAGATAAATAATCTTAGTGACGTAGAAAAACTAAGAGTGCAAGAATGTAAACAGATAGCTTGGTCAAGTTGATAAATTTTATGAGATCTAATTCTGCTCTTCAGCACCGACATTTCAAAGAGTTTCTTTCTCAATGTGATTCAGAATATTCTGACTTATTGCAACATAACAATGTTCGTTGGCTAAGTAAAGGTCAAGTTATTGAACGTTTCTGGCTAATTAAAGAACAAGTTATCTCTTTCTTGCAAAACTTAGATACACAAGGAGCGAGGAAGCACGTTGAGTTCATAAAAAACAAGCGTAATATGCTGTTTGTGGCTTTTCTAAAAGATATTTTGAAATATTTAAATGCGCTTAGCACAGAGTTACAAGGAAATGGAAAATTAATATGTGATCTGATACAAAGCGTGTCTGCATTTCGTCGCAAGCTGGATATATTTGAAAAAGATATTGCAAGACAAGAATTCATTCATTTTCCTACAATGCTTGAATATAAAAACGAGATCTCTGAACAGGACATTGCAGTGTTAATAAAATTTATGGCCGATCTTAGGAACGAATTTGCTACAAGATTCCAAGACTTTGCAGAAGTGGGCAAGCTATCTCTGTTCCTTAAATCGCCATTTGAAGTTGATGCCGCGGCAGAATGGACAGATGTGGCTGCCAAGTTGTTCAATCTATCAAAACCGTCACTTCAAATGGAAATAATTGATTTGCAAGAAGATGTATCTTTACAAATGTATAAAACAGTACCCACTGAAGAGTTTTGGGCCATACATGTCCCAGAAAAATATGAAAATTGCAAAAAAATCGCCATTAATTTGGCCACTATGTTTGGCTCTACGTATGTGTGTGAAACATCTTTCTCAAAGATGAATTTTTTAAAAAACAAATACCGGTCAAGATTAACGGACGCCCACCTAGAAGACACACTTCGAATTACCTGTTCATCTCGAGCACCCAACTTTAAGAAACTGGCTCAAGATCGTCAATGTAGTTTTTCTCATTAATTTTAAGTCTGCAACTGCAGTGCTGCTGGTGTGCTTTATAATTCATAATTAGATTTTAAATAAAGCTAATAATTCATTATTATATGTTGTTTTTTTCTGGACCTCGTTAAAATTTTCTCACAGTATCCGGACCCCACCTGAAAATTCTTGCCGACCCCTGGTTTAGATGTTTGCTTTTCACATATTTGGCAAATAGTTGAACGTAAGGTTACATTAATTGTATTGTAAATTTTTCTTTTTATTTCTTATTTCTTTTATCTCTTTAATTTTCATAAACTATCACTTTTATTATTATTATTTTTTTTTTTTCTTCTTTTTATTATCTTTTGAATACTAAATCCATTGCATTAATAATGTAAATTCAACTAATGGCTTGCAATATTTTATTAGACGTATGCTCTACTTTGTAAGCGATTTAAAGTAAATAAATACAAATACAAATACAAATACAAAGGGTACTGGGACTGAGCCATTTTCGTCCTTTTATTATC
Source organism: Melanostoma scalare (assembly GCA_949752695.1). Lineage (NCBI taxonomy): Eukaryota > Metazoa > Arthropoda > Insecta > Diptera > Syrphidae > Melanostoma > Melanostoma scalare. The sequence continues at coordinate 150,825,238 of OX456986.1, forward strand.
CATTGCTGTTTTGCGAAACGATCACAAAATAACTTGGATTGTCTTAAGTGCGCAAATAAATTAAACAATCATTCATCCGCGTCATAACTTAAACTCATATGAATATTTTTAGATTACAAAACACCAACCAATCAACACAAAATACACGACCAAACGCAGTTTGCTTATATCCGCATATCCCAACATCGATCGTCACCAATGGCGGGTAGGTATGCAGTCGATTCCACGCTCAACCAGCAAAAGCGCCATAAACTATCGACCCACATAAATATCGTAAAAATACAACAACAATTAAAATAGAATAAAAATAAATACAAAAATAGCCATTTAGCGTTTTTCCAATATCACTATCACCATCGACCCTGTCTTTATGTGAGTTCCTTTGAACACTCTGGCCAAGAATAACACGCTCGCTAGTCGCTAGTTGCTGGCTCCTCCACCAAATAACACACACACCTGGCAGACGGTGTATCTTCCTTCTTGGTGCCCGATCACAAATGTCATATAAATTGTGTCCATCGCTAATGGGATAAGTACGCAGTTTGCTACTCACGGAGATCGTTATTTTCTGCGTGATGCTTTTCCGCTTTTCCATGCGATATTTGAATAGGGAAATTTCATGGCGCGAGGGTTTTGTGGTGTTTTTATTTATTTTGAAGCGCAAGGAAAGAGGATGTCAAGAAGATGACAATGTTGTGGGGGGAACATGATCAAAACAAGTCATTTTACTTTTTATAAATGGTCTAAGGGCACTTCGCATCCCTTGAGATTGAGTGGGGGAGCGACAACCCCTTTTTTTGGTTTTTCTGTTCTCATCGATTTGTTTGGAAATAAATTTAACGACCAGACAACACTTTGTCTAATGAACCGATTAAAGTGAAAACAAAGACATCTTGATCCAATTTCGTCGATTTTTATGTCAATTTTATGGCACAGCGACAAACAATGGGAAAAGTTTTGCAGGATAAACACATCAAAAAACAAAACTCTCTCATGACACAAATTTGAATTGCATCCATTTTGTTTTTATGGATGTTGCGTGTTGGGCTTGAAGTTATTGTGAAATTGGCTATAAAATTGAACTTTGCCTTTTAATGGCCATAGTGAAGAGGTCAAATTAGTTAACCCCTTGATAACCCAGAAATGGGCCTCCCCACAAGAAAATGTATTGCTTCATGTTTTTGTCTTTGATCCCACGGACATGTGATCGAGAAGAGTTCTCAGGACTTCGTCCCAACAAGTCTTCTATCAATGGCTGACAATTACACCAAAGACCACCTTTAATGTCGCGCTATTCAAAGTGAACAATTAATAAAAGTCTTGTTCGACTGTCAACGTCCAAATTTATATTGCCCAGCCCACCATTGACACTGCACAGGCACACACACGGTAGGAGTACCCCACTGTCATCGACTCTCCAAATTAACAACACATTTCCGCGCATTAGACTCGGGAATAGAGAAAGCAATTTGGCTTCTTTGGACACAATCGTTGGTTGAAGTCGTCTCCCCGCGCGAATTGAATGCATGTTCTGTGGAAATTTATGATGCAATCGAATTAAAATATCCTCACAATCCTTGCCTTTCAAGTTCAATGTGTGTCTGTGTGTGTGTTTGTGAATGACTTGACTTAATTTACAGCTCTGTGGACCACTCAACGAGTGTTGGCTTCGACCTACACAATAATCCGAAGCTAGTGCTCTAGCTGAATAGGTGGTACCTACAAAACTTAACTTTTTTCTTCTTAATTTGAATAGACACTGCTATGCGCCCTGTCATCTAATTTCTGGACACAACCGACTCAGTTGTGCGCGCACCTGTATGTTGAATAGCAAATTCAATTCCAGGTGCAAGTTGGTATTGCTGCATGGCGTTGGTCGTACTCATTGGCCTCTAATGTGGAATTATGTCGCCACTGTTCCGTATAATTGTTTAAGTAGTCTTATCAAAGAATTAGATTTCATTTGATTTTGCCATCTGATTAAGGCGGACTTGAGTTCGAGTTCGATGTTGTTGCGATTTCTTTATTGATTCTGATCGGAGAGGGGCGGCAGCAGGAATAAACAACATCGTGAGTAGGATTTTGTAATCTGTTGGTAGTCAGGTTTATTGATTTAGTGCTTGTTGGGTTATATAGGGTATCTGCGAATAACGGAATCGGGTATACTAATTTCTATCAAAGTAAGGAAAGTGACAAGATTCGAAGATGAGAAATGGACGTTCATTCACAGCTGTGGCTTGAGGATGACTTTGTAGATGCCAATGTGTAGGTATCTGGTTCAATCCTTAGTAGGTTTTTGACTGTGGGTTAAGAATCTAATACTAAGTTTCAAAAATATGACGGATATGACCTCCAAAATGGTTAGTATCAGTGTGCAGTGGAAAGAGCAGTTAAGTGACTTTGTATGTGGGCATCACCATCAGAGCATCAGCGACATTTTAAAACGATTAAGTGGTTGTACAAGGGACAAATGCTCGAGATGACTATTGGGTCATCGAGATGATATGGTGTGTAACACCCAAAACGCACATTTGTCGACTCATAAAACTGTTAATCTTTATGCTAAAATCTACAAATCTTACAATTAAGATAAAACAGCTAAAAGCGTAGAAAATAAAAAAAAATTAAAATACATATCACCATAAGGATTAACAGTTTTATGAGTCAACAAATGTGTGTTTCGGTGGTACACAGTACACACCATGGAATGACCATATTGCTACCGTTTTTTCGACAGATCAAGAAAAAATTTTAGTAGGAGCGTTAGCCAAGACTTTAGCGACACTGAAAGAGTTGGCGGAAGCTAAAGCGTTTGGAGTGCTTAAGACAGCGGTAGAACTTAATTCAATTTATTTGTTTGGCTTAATTTAAGCTTAATGCGTTTGTAGATTAACTATAAATAACAATTTAAACGGAATAAATGGAATGGCGGATTTTTATGGAAGAGAATTTTGTGGAGTTGGAAGATACCATATCCAATTTAAGTAGGATCTATAATAAAGTTTTAATATGAGGAGATTTCAATGTTAATATTTTAGAAAACAATGGCACTTGTCAGCTTTTTCAATATTTTTGTCATAAACTCGGCCTTGAAGTGGTTACTACCGGCTGGCCAACCTGCTATTAATCAACCAGTAATCCGTCGTTAATTGACATGTTTTTAACAAATTCAGTAACGCAGGTAATGGGGAATGACCAACTGAGTCTTACGTCAGATTTTAATCATGACTTGATATATTGCTCACTAAACTTTGATTTGCGTAGGGATACTGTCAAAACATTACAATTTAAAGCGACTAATCGAACTGATTTACTCAATTTACAACAAAATGTGTCTGCCTTTGGCTTAAGTAACATCTACTACGCTCCAGATATAGATTCGAAAGTTTCCATCTTAACTAACGTTACAAATGAACTTTACGAAATATATGCTCCAGTTGTAACGAGAGTTGTGAAGCCTAATAGTTGCCCGTGGTTCACTCAGCAAATTAAAGAAAGAGAACGGTTTTACAGATGCTTTAAAAGAAACCCGTCGGAATTTAATCGACGTCAGTATGTTTTCGCTAGAAATAGAGTAACCTCTTTGATTCGTAGCTCTAAGCGCACTTTTTTTATGAATCGCCTTTGGAAAAATTTGAAAGACGTTGGGGTGATAGAAAATGAAAAATCAAATGCTCCTTTGATCCCACTGAAATGGCCACGGTTCTGGTACCTGAATCCTGCAGCGCGGTTGCGTTTAATTTTGATGCTGATGATTCAAATGGCTGCTTTGAATTTCGGTGTGTAAACGAAGCTGATTTAATTATTGCAATGCGGTCAGTCAAATCCAATAGGATTGGACCAGATGAATTTTCACCCAAATTTGTTAAATTAATCCTGCCAGTACTTTTGCCTGTTCTTGTGCACATCTTTAATTATTGTATTTACAGCCGTCAATTCCCTGTAAAATGGAAGTCCGCTAATGTGATCCCTGTACCCTAAAGCTCAAAACCCACCAGTCCATCGGAGTTTAGGCCAATCAGCTTACTCTCATTCTTTTCCAAGGTTTTTGAAAAGATTCTTGCACAGCAGATTCAGGATGATTGGGACATGCACAATAAACTATCAGTTTGGCAATCAGGTTTTAGTAAAAAACATAGCTGTGAATCAGCAGTTATCAAAGTGGCCTCTGATTTAAGAGCAGCTTTGGACAAGGACAATATCTGTGTCATGGTAATGCTTGACTTCTCTGAAACCTTCGATAGTATTGATCACTTAGTGCTTCTAAGAAAGCTCAAGTCAGTATTTCAATTTTCGCTTTCTGTCCTTGATTTTATTTCAAACTATTTAAAAAATCGGTTACTAATGGTGAAAACCAATGATGGTGTATCTAGTCCAATTCTTGTCATTTGTCAATAAGGGTGTTCCTCAGGGATCTGTTTTGGGACCGCTATTGTTCTGCGCTTACATAAACGATTTACCAGATGTAATTGCCAATAGTGATGTTTAAATGGTAGACACGTGCACCCAAGAGGACCCTAGCGTTCATAGGTTTTTCTTAAAACCCACCTCTGTCTATCAACTCCTACTCTCACCTCCACGTGGTGAACATCGGGTGCCTAGTACCTCAACTGGAGATTGGGTCTCAACCCCAGTGGAAGGTTGTTGGTGGCAGCAAACGAGAGAGGGGTGGAGAGGTGTTCCCACTAAGGCACCTCTTCTTTCATCCAGACGGCAGCGGAGGAATTCCCTAGATGGAATCAACGGTGGCGTTTACAGTTCCAGTCAGGTTCAACTACTTAGTGAACACCTTATAGGGCTACTACAACATATTTGGAGCTCAGGCCTATAAGGAACGGTTTATCCGGCTCCCCATCTTTGGAGTTATACAAGGATCTGGCCCTCCAGGTTGGGGGTCGTGCTGTCGGGGTGACTTCCCGGCCACGTAAAGAAATTGTTATTGCGAAGCACCAACAAGCCTCGGATACGGGCGGACTTACTGATGACGAACCAAGCAAACGAAAAACGGACAACGAACTTCGGATCTGTACGTGGAATGTTAGGTCCCTTAATAGACCACGTGCAGCCGAACAATTAGCGGAAGCCCTAAACTGCTACAAAGCAGATATTACCGCTATCCAAGAAATGCGATGGGATGGACCAGGTAGACGCAAATTAAAAGACTGCGATATCTACTACGGCAATTGCTACCGAGAGCAAAAGCAGCGATTGTTTGGATGTGGATTTGTTGTTGGAACTAGACTCAGGCAAAAAGTCTTGAGTTTCAACTATGTGAACGAGCGCATAGCAACAATCCGCATCAAGGCTAAATTCGTCAACATAAGCCTCATTTGCGCACACGCCCCCACAGAGGAAAAGGATGAAGACACCAAAGACGTATTCTACGAGCTCCTGGACAAAACATATGAGCAGTGCCCTGGCTATGACATTAAGATTGTTCTAGGAGATTTTAATGCCAAGCTAGGAAGAGAGGATATCTTTGGTGAATAATCGGAAGATACAGCCTGCACGACAACACCTCCGATAACGGATTCAGGCTGATCGATTTCGCTGCGGGGCGAGATGTTCTGGTAGCTAGTACGCGGTTCCAGCACCTAAATATCCACAAAGGGACATGGAAATCTCCTGATCAATCAACCGTCAACCAGATTGACCACATTGCGATCGACGCACGACACTTCTCCAGTATAGAGGATGTCCGAACATTCCGAGGGGCCAACATTGACTTGGACCACTACCTTGTTGTAGCCAAGGTACGACTGCGGATATCCCGATCCAAGCCAACACAAGGAAATACTGTGAGAAAATTCGACGTTGGACGACTACAATCGCAAGAGATCGCCAAGTTCTTTTCTGATCGAGTCTCTTACAACCTCTTAAGGAGGCCTATGCCGCCAGCATCAAGTATAGAGAACCAGTGGCAGCAGTGCCAATCAGCCATCAGAGATGCCGCCTCTGAAGTGCTGGGTTTCACACGGCCACCACAACGAAACCCCTGGTTTGACGACGAATGCCGGCAAGCACATGCAGCTAAACATGCAGCTAAACAGGAAGCATACAAAGCGGCGCTGCACAAAAAGACTAGAACTGCTTATGAGCTCTGCAAGCAGAAGAGGAGAGACGAACACCGGCTTCTCAGACGGAAAAAGAGAGAGCATGAGAAGCGCGCGATCGAAGAGATAGAAGGGTGCCACAGCAGGAATGAGGCTCGGAAGTTTTACCAGAAGGTAAAAACAACAGCCTCGGGCTACAAGCCCCGAACCGAAGCCTGTAAATACGATCAAGGGAACATCGTGGTGGACCCGCAGTCAATGCTGAGGATATGGAAAGACCACTTCTCCAAGCTCTATAACGGCGATGATGAACCCAATTCCGCTGTTAGAGAGATAGAACCATTCGATTTAGGCGACGTAGACCAACAATTCCGCCAACCCGACCTGAACGAAGTGAAGACAGCAGTATCCAAGTTAAAGTCCAACAAAGCTGCTGGAGCTGATGGCCTCACTGCCAAATTGTTTAAAGCCGATGAATGGAACCTCAGCATTGTTTCCCCGGTCCTCAAGAAAGGAGACCCTCTGAACTGCGCCAACTATAGAGGTATCAGTCTTCTTAACATCGCGTATAAGGTCCTCTCTGCCGTATTGTGTGAGCGTCTGAAGCCATTCGTCAACAACCTGATAGGTCCTTATCAGTGCTAGTTTAGACCAGGAAAGTCCACCATAGACCAAATTTTCACACTACGGCAGATCTTGGAAAATCCCATCAGGAGCTTCAAATCGATACCCACCACCTTTTTATCGATTTTAAGGCCGCTTATGACAGCATCTATAGAGAGGAGTTATATAGAGCCATGTCTAGTTTTGGCATCCCTACCAAACTTGTCCGATTGTGTAGGATGACGATGGAGAACGCACGCTGCTTCATCAGGGTCGGAAAAGATCTCACCGATACATTCGATGTCAAAAAAGGTTTTAGGCAAGGCGATGCACTGTCATGCGACTTCTTCAACATCGTTTTTGAAAGAATAGTGCAAAACTCCCACGTCAACACAAGAGGCACAATCTTTCATAGATCCGTCTAATTACTCGGATATGCCGACGATATTGACATAATTGGAAGAACGCAGCGTGATGTCAATAGCGCGTTTATGAGCATTGAGACGGAAGCAAAGAAGCTGGGATTAGTGGTCAATGAGTGCAAGACCAAGTATATCTTGTCGTCAAGAAAGGACACCCAACATCCGACGTCTTGGACAGAACGTAACGATAGACAGCTATAACTTTGAGGTAGTTAAGGACTTTGTCTACCGACAAAGCTATTAATTCAGACAACGACACCAGCGCTGAAATCAAACGAAGAATAACTCTTGCCAATCGCTGTTTCTTCGGACTAAGAAGGCAATTGAGTAGACAAGTCCTCTCTTGAGCAACTAAGGTGTCCCTGTATAAGACACTTATCATCCCTGTTCTCATATATGGCGCAGAGGGATGGACCTTGTCAAATGTAGACGAGAACGCTTTAGGATGCTTCGAGAGAAAAATTCTTCGGGTGATTTTTGGTCCCGTCTGCATAGATGGAGAGTGGAGAAGAAGATTTAACGACGAATTGTACGGGCTGTACAGCGACACTGACCTTGTCAAACGAGTCAAGATCCAGCGGCTTAGATGGCTGGGTCATGTAGAGCGAATGGACACCAACGCTCCGGCCCGGAAAGTCTTCTAATCCAATACCGAAGGACGGCGCAGTAGAGTAAGACTGCGACTCAGGTGGCGCACGCAAGTAGGAGAGGACCTCAACCAACTTGGCGTGCAAAACTGGAGGCAGCTAGCTAGGGACCGAGCTGGCTGGAGAAGCATGTTGGTTGAGGCCCTAGTCCGACCCGGACTGTAGCGCCACCTTAAGTAAGTAAGGACTGGTTTTTGAAATTAATTTGAAGTCGTTTGAAAATTATGTCTGTATCATTACGACCGACAGCCAGAACATTGAAATTGTGACCCTTATTCTTCTAAACCAATAAATGTTTCCGCATTTTCCATTTCAAATTCATAAATCCAAATTCTGTCCCATTAAACTGGTAATTGATGTCCAACAATAAAAACGAGGCCACTAAACCAACGTTTTCCACATGTTAAAGACAAAAGAGGTGATAAGTGATCAGCAGTCAAAGGAATTGTTCCGAAAAATACCTTCGTCCTCTAACGGTCATAAAAATGTCCAATGAGACCTGTTTCCATGTCCCCAAATGCGGTGTGACAGCGTTGCATTTGCTCTACACTCATTAACAATACCTCGACCAACAAAATAAACAAAATACAGAAACCTCTGTCAAAGGACACAACACACAACCTTAACACTCGACCAGTGGGGCTTCTTGGAAAATCCACACAAGTCATTCGGGTCATCCTAATGAAGTGAAATTTTAACCATTCTAATTTATATAAAAATCGATTCTTCATTTTACAATTGGGCGTGCGTTGCATCGGCGTCATTGTCGTTGGTTTTGTTTAAAGTATTTACCTCCACTCTTGTGACGGCTTTCTTAATTAGACATGCAGGAGTTTATTGCGTCTGGATGAAGGAAATTCCGAAAGTCCCTTGGTGGGTAAATTATTCCACGTAATTTACATAATCATCCACTACTCTGTTTGTTGCTCTCCGCATTCGGTTTGGGATGACTGATTAAAGTCCAGTAACCCAGTTCTCTTTTTTGTATTTTTTTTCATGTGAGTTTTGTGTGCACAGAAAAACAGAAAAATAACACAGAGACTATGCGGTAAAATCATCCTTATTCCTGGAAAAAGCAGCAACAGTAACACAATTTGAGGTAACCCACATTGCCGCACAATTCACACTGATTACGTGTGAGGAGTTCTTCACTATCTGGCTGCAGAATGCCCCACGAAATAGGTCACACATTGGGCTGTTTGCCAGTTGATTTTGGTGCTGTTTGACCAGGACACTGGGATTAATGCATACATTTGTTTCCCTTAAAATAACAGAAGGAAGGTTGGGGGAAAATGAGTTCAAGAGATTTACTCAAAACCAGAAAGAGCTTCCGTATTTAAACTTATCATACAAAACACTTCTTGCTTGACATTTAAATCGACGATTTTCATTTAAGATAAAAGTAATGCAACTATTGCTTCCGATTGCGCCATCTGGCGATTGTTTCCAATCAGTTGACATTAATTTGCATCCAATGGCTTAAATTGAAGTCAACAATTTGCAGTGGTTTGCGTCAGATTGGCAGAAGTTGGCGTAATTTAGCATCTTTAGTGAATGACCATTATTGGTGTAAGTTTGTCATTGATGACTGTTGGCTTCAGTTGACTCAGTAGATGGCGTCACTTGGCGTAAGTTGGTGTCTGTTATTTGAGTTGGCTTAGGTGTGTTTCTTCTGGCAATATTTTATAAGTATAGTGGCACACCAGAACTTATAACCATTCCTTTCACCCACACCTTGTGTGAAATGCAGGGGGCCTACAAATGATTGCTGCTTCCGAAAGGCTTAGTGCGAAGACTTTTGATTTGATTTGATTTAGTTTAGGAGGAGTAGCAGGATTGAATGCGCGCTTGACAGGAAAGAATTTGCGGTAGGCATTTTCATCGACATTCAAGGTGCTTTTGACAATGCTAGCTTCGATGGTATGTGCAATGCTGCCAGAGAACACGGTGTGGACGAGTCATTAGTGTTGTGGATTAAAACAATGCTAGTGAATAGAACCGTGATCGCTGAGGCGGAGTGTGGACAACATGTTGCAACGGGAGTGAATAAAGGCTGTCCACAAGGTGGTGTCTTATCTTCTCCTCTGTGGTGTATGTTGATCGACTCTCTACTTGTAATGCTCAATGGATCTAACGTTCACGCCCAAGCATATGCAGACGACCGACGTCGCGTCGCCGTGCTCTCGGTTGGCTCCAGCCTCCAAGCTGTCTGTTCCCGAGCACAGGCTGCGCTTTGTATGATTGACACCTGTGCCCCTGTTCTGTAACTATCGCCTCGATAAAAGCAGGCGATAAACGGTGGAAAATGGAACAAAATCCTACTAAATTCATAGAATTTCGTTCCATTTTCCACCGTTTATCGCCGAGGCCATAGTTACAGAACAGGGGCACTGGTGTGTTAGAAACGGTCTCTCCGTCAATCCTCTTAAAACCGAGGTTGTCCTCTTCACGAGACGTAGAAAATTGACTGGTCTGACCCAACTTACGCTTAAAGGCGTCAACATCCTCTTTTCAAATGAAGTAATCCTAGATAACAAGCTTCTTTGGTCTAAACATGTCGAGTCTATAACTACTAAAGCACTGTCAGTCTTCCGGCAATGTAAAAGAGCCTTTGGCAAGACATGGGGTCTTTCACCGAAAAGGGTCCTTTGGATCTATACGGCTATGATAAGACCAATTGTGTCCTATGCGTGAGTTGTTTGGTGGAATGAGCTCTCGCGTAAATACGTTATTGCCTCGTTTGCCAAACTTCAAAGAACAGTTTGTCTTGGTGTTACTGGGGCCTTCCCTAGCACGTTGCGCCGGGTGCTGCTTTCGACGCACTGCTAAATATTCCTCCCCTTGCAGTACATGTTTTTGCAGCGACAGTCAAGCTGTGTTTAAGGCCCTTCAACCCTCTTACTTCTTCGAAAGTGATCCAGGAATGCAAGAGCTCTCTGAATGCGATCGGAAGATTAAATTCCTTGAGTCTCATTTGGGTTCCAGGCCATCACGGCATAACTGGAAATGAGATCGCCGATGAACTCGCTAGGCAGGGATCTCAGACAGCTTTCTCAGGACCTGAACCGTCGCTAGGTTTGCCAGCGTCCTCAGTGAGGGCTTCAATCAACGATTGGATCTGTGAAGAGCACAATCGTAGATGGCATGCCTCCACTGTATGCAGACAAACCAAGCGTATGCCCCCCAACGTTAGTAAGAAGACTGCAACATTTTTGCTGTCTCGTAGCAGAAAAGACTGTAGAAAGCTTATAGGCGTTGCCAACGGGCACTTATCTTTTGCCAAACACTTAAATGCGTTAGGCTTTAGTGATACCACACTATGTGAATCTTGTGGAGGAGATAAGCAGAGCACTTCCTCTGTGAATGTCCTGCTTTTTCTCGCATGAGGTTACAGATACTCGGCGCAGACATGGTGAGACATGGTGATAAGCTCCTTACCATGGCAGCGTCCCTTGGCTTTTCTCCGAACATCTGGAAAGCTATCATAAATAAAAGGTTACTAGGTAGTACAATTGACCGGTATTTAGGTCTGAGTGCTCCAGCTGATATTTTACAAGCCTCCAACAGAAAAAAAAACAAAAGTATTATTTGCTAGCTTCTGTAATTTAAACCTACGCAACGCTCCCCGCTTGTCATAGGAGGCGATTAAGGAAGTTTAACTGGCCCAGTTTGCCAGTAGATGGCTCGTTTGTCAGCATTAGAATTCAGTTAACGTCAGATTACGTTGGTTTGTGTCAACTGTTTTTTCAATCAACATCAGTAAATGTGAGGGCGTATCAGATTTCTTCAGTTTTTTAAGTTCCCAGTACCTGGCGAAAATTGGTGTTGTGTTAGCAGCTAATTGACGATAGTTGTCGCTTAGCACCAGTTTCCCAGTACCTACTTTGCGACAGTAATTGGCATATCAGTTGTCTTTGGCATCTAAAGCAAAAGGATTTAGTTTTAAAGAAACTTAGTGTGTTCCACTTACTTCGACTGACCATCGATCAGAAATCATTAAGCGGCTGCAGCAGCTTCAAAACAGCCCCCCAAAACTAACTTCTTGTCAAATTGCCCAAAAAAGCACATCTCATCTCGACACAGTTCCCCTGCAAAGCCACTCACTCACATCACATCGCTCACTCAAGATCAAGACCAATAACAAGTCGTCAACACGATACTCCCAGTGTTGATCCTGAAAGCAGGTTCTAAAACCGACTCTGCTTCTTGTTAACATTGTTTTGCATCTGCCTTACTCTAGCGAAGATTTAATTAATCCTGACCCATTTCACCAGCAGTTTTCCAGGCCTACTCGAAACTGATTAGCAGTTCTCAAAGAAACAGCATAATATGTAACGCGTCTGGTAAATTGACAGTAGCAGCCATAATTTATAAACGTCAAACATTTTCTAAAGAAAACATCAAGTCCAGTACTATCTACAGGTGTGGCCTTAGCAAATACGAGTACATACACACTCGTGTGGTATGAACACACGCACTTTATAGTTGAACTGTCTGTCTAGTTATCCCGCACGGTGGATTTAATATTAATAGTCGGCAGCATAGCAAATGTGCGTTCCCGACAAACATTTGCATTCCACACCGACTGGACTGGCACCTTATTTCATTACTTCCACACGGTAAGCGCGTTGCGCGCTACCACAACACAACGCACACATCAATTCGTTTGCTGAACTTCCACTTAGAGAGCACGCGCATCTATTCTGGACGCCATCACCGTTGCCATCGCACCTTTTATACACCACAGAGCCTAACTCGATTCAAATCAGGTGGACAGGATCCGATGTCCGTGCATGATTCCAATTCAGTGAATCGTACTTTATGCGAACGAGCGAGAGCGACGCGACCGATCGGACGGCACAAACTTGTGTGTGGTGTGCGGTGTGTGCAACTCCTTCAGCCGCATGTCAATCTAATGCCGAAGTGAAAAGACGTTCACTTTATCTATCGCCAGAGCTAATTAAGTGCCGCTGCCCTCGAATCCATTTGTCGGCGCGGCTGGTGTGGCGTTGGGCTCTATTGGCGCATCCTTTGACAGAGTCACAAGTCTTACTCACTCTGGGCATGGACATCTCGCAGCGGGCTCAATGCCCTGTGCGTTTGATTAATCATGCGCCAATTCAACCTTTGGTTTCGTCTACACTACGTTCACTCCAATCAGACAAGGAATTCAATGTCAAAGTCACACAACAACCAGCATCACCTCCCTCCTTCTCTTCCCTCTGTTGTTGTTCTTCTTTGGAGAAACCTGCCTCAAGTGTGTGTCCGTGTCCGGGCCCTACACTCGCTCTGGTCACCGGTGTTTCCCTTTCTTTTCCCGATACACCTTAATGAGTCTTCCTGATTCTTTGCCGATTACAACTCTTCGTATGGTGATGCAACTTTCACGGCACAGATTAGGTTACATAAGTTCAGTGTCGTCGTTGTCCACTCGGAAACATGATGTAACGCCTGGCAGGCGGTCGGTGGCGCGCGGGTGGTTTGTGCGGTTCTGGCGGTTGATCTCTTTCTCTGTATGTGTGTGTTTTTGTGCTCGACAGAATCTTATCGATAAAAATTCTCTCTGAGACGATGCACCGCACAGGAAGACGACTTGTTAGCTCCGCTGACTGCAAAATCTGCCTGCGTTCAGTGGTGGACGACAGCTTATGCGTCTTTTATTTTGATTCAAGAATTTTCACTTACGGCCAGCAATGCGGTCGACCTGGAATGTGCGGTTTAGAACGCATGTCGCGCTAGTGTGTCATAAATCTTTTCCGCATTATTGCGCCAGCCATAGAATCAAACAGAAGAAACACATCCTGCATGCGGCCTTAACATCCCAAAAGAACCTAGCACATGAATGAGGGATGTCCTCAGGGCAGACACAACATACGTATACCAACACCACCTCATCAGAGTGCTCATACCAACGATGGAATCGGGGATTTAATTAAAATTTATCGGAGCACAGACATAATGTGGACAAGATAAGTGAATCATGATTTAGAAACGATTCGTCTGTAAGTGAGCCTGAATTCTGGCATAGAGTTATTGTGTATGATGTCGTGCAAATGTAACTGTTGATCTGGTTACGAATTGCTCAAGGGCGCGGGAGTGCAATGGGTTTGCGTGAGTCCTTCTTGTGTAGGAAGTGCAATTCATATTATGATGGATGAGGTGTTGCAAATGTGCTTAGGAACATAAAATTGTTTATAATGGTATCCCGCAATTGGGCCCTTCGGGATGTAAGTGCTTTATAACAAGACATTTCACTTCCTTGTCCGGAAGGGGACTTCTAGGTGAGAGTGTCTTCATAGAACGGGAATTTTGATTCATGTGCACTAAGATCTATGGAGAAATCTATTACGTTTTTTGTGACCGAAGAGCATTTGCTGTGAGGTGACGTCAAACTGTGTGAGACCTACGTGTTTACATGTTTCTCTGAAAGTTGGACTCCAAATCTGATGATTCTGCAATGGTTTGTTGAATATCTGGGCCTCATTCTTTAGCCAATAATGGTCGTCTATGGTTACTGGTCTTTGGCAATCTCCTTCCAGCTGCCAGCAAATTCATTTCCTTCTGATTTAAAGGTTGTGACCTTTGCCAATTCCTTTTCTAGTGCCTTGCTCTCCCATGGTTGCTTCAAAATTTGAATGAACACTAGCGCTATATCGCCATTGGCCAATCAATTAAGTATTTTGGTTTGGATATATTCCGCTTGGCCGAGAACCTAATTGAAATCGAAGCATTTTCGAACATTTTCGATTCGAACTGGACTTTTGTGCCCCGGTAGTTTTGATTTTTCGCTTTCAGGAGTGAAAGGGTTATAAAATAGACCAGGTTTATAAATAGTCACTTGAGGTAATACTTCTTCCTCTATCTTTTTCCATCCGATTTAACTCCGATTGGGAAAAAGTATTCCCCTAGCTAACTTAAGCATTCAAGGCCCCGATGCATTCAGGTTACGAGCAGTTGCTAAACGATTTTTGATGCCTTAGAGAAGCAGAACTTAGAAGCCAAGATAAAGCCAGAAAAGGTAGATTCAGCACAATGTATGGAATAAAAACTTAATGAACTACATTTATACACGTAATTCAGTATATAAAAAGAATTTGGTTTAAGTAGCTACCTTAACGGAAATGGAACTGAGCCTAATTGGCCACGCACTAAAGCAGCTGAAAATATTAAACGGAACTGTTCACAGTAGAAGCATACACAGATACACACGTACAAATCAAGTCTTCATTTCTGACATTTGCTTAGAAGAATCACAGATGACTTAAAGTTGTACATTGGTTTTGAAATTGTAGATGTCTCAAAAAGACGGACCGCTAAGCATGATATTCGATCATACCCTGAAAATATTCCACATTTGCTTTTTTCTCAGTGGCGCAGCAGGCTGTATGTCAATTCCCGATCAATGAAATTGTTGGTATGGATAGGTATACAAAAAGGAAACACGAAATGAGTCCTTCACTTCATATTACAGTCCTCTGATATTCTGGGGGCCCAAACCAAGATCCATGGTTCGATGAAGAATGCACAAGAGAACAGGAGTTGCTTTTGACCATTATAACGAAACTTTCAAGGAGAAAAGCAGGGAAGTACTTAAGAAGAAAAAGGAGCAGAATGAGAAGTTTGAGAAAATTGAGAGGCGCCATAATGTTAATGAGATTTGAAAGTTCTACCAAAAGGTAAAAAGATTATGCCAAGGTTGCAAACCCTATTCGATAAATTATACGTGGAAAAATCCCTGTCAACGGAGGGCGCAGCGATGAAAACACAAATTCCGCTGTCTGGTAGAATACCCTATTCAACTTGTACGATCATCAAGAATTCCTACTCCGTTCTCCTGACCTAAAAGAAGTTAGGCTTGTCATATGTAATATATATGGCCTTGGCGCCAAGCTTTTCAAGAGAGCTCCAGATCAGCTAGAAAGGAGAATGCATCAGCTGATCTGCTGATCCGTTTCTAAAAAAGGAGATCCTAACAACTGCAGATCCTGTTTATTGACACATGTGAACGTCTGAAAACCACGTCAACGGTTAGAAAAGTCCTTCTTATGAATGGGGTTTTGAATCAGATGGAAAAACCTGGGAGTACAATATCGATAAACACTATATCTTGTCGCCGATTTCAGGGCCGCGTTTGACATTACATTCAATGACGAGATGTACTGAGTTGTGTCAATTTTTGCTAACCCATTAAACTAATACGACTCTGCGAGATGACTTTGAAGAATTCACACTACTCCGTCAAGATCTGTAAAGAAATTTACCGGCAAAGTGACAAAACTATCATTTCATTAACACGGATGAGAAAACCCTTGGTCGGAACGAAAGGAAAATATTCCAAGTGATCTTTGGTATTCTATACGAAGACAACGTGTGGAGAAGAAGATACAACAACGAGCTGTATTGGCTGTACAGCGACATGATCATAGGTAAAAGAGTACGCATCGCGAAACTACGATAGCTGGGGCCTGGGACATGTAGAGCGGATCGACATCAACGCTCCGGCGAAGAGTTTTCGAAAGCATATTGCAGGGAAGTCACGGGAGAGGAAGACCTCTTCTTAAGTGGCTCAATCAAATGAAAGAAGAGTACAAAACTGGAGAGAGATGGATGGTTGAATATTTTTGTTTCTTTTATTTTTGTAATCTCTTGTATTGCAATCTACCAATATCATGTACTATAAAAGACTATAATGTCTTATTTGTACTTACCTAATAAATACTATTGAAATACTATTGAAATTGAAATTGAGATGGTCCGAAACCAAAATTGTTGGCAAAAGATGTTGTTGGAGGCCCTAACTAACCCGGCGTTGTAATACCCAGTACCCACCTAAGTAAGTAAATCGAAAATGGAAAGTGACTAGTTGCGTAGAGTGAATTTATCAGGTTCACGTTTACTATAAGGATATGGTGGAAAGACTTGAAACTGAGCATCGCTTTCTTTGACTTCAGGCCCCGGCCCATAGAACGCGGTGCGCGCGGTAGGAGCGGCGCGCCAACTGATGCGGTGGGTTTTGCCGCACGCAACTGATAGGGGTGACCCATAGAATCCGTTGCGTAGAATCCAAGGCCACTCATGTTAACAGAAGAGAAAATTTCAAATTGGTTCTTACTGCGCATGTCATCAGAGAGAAAATTTCAAATTGGTTCTGTCACCGCGTGAGAGCCGCGGCAAAGTAGAAAGTTGGGCTACTCGGCGCGTTCGGCGCGTTGCGCGCGGTGCTTATGGGTCACCTCTCATAAGAACGTGTGTATTTAATCGAGCTGTCAGTTGGAAGCGGTGCCGCACGCGCGCACCGCGTTCTATGGGCCGGGGCCTTTCATCTAGTTTCATTATCTGAGTGTTTTCAGTCAACTTGATTTTTATAGGTCTGCTCGAAAATTTATAAAACTTTTGAACGATTTGGTTTGATCATTGACTAAAAATAAAAATAAGTAAGGAGCCGGAGCAGAGCGGGGAGTCACAACCATACTGTTGAAGAATGAATCCAGTTTACTTATTTTAATTCAAATTGCCATATATGGAGGCAGCACCCTTTAAATTCATTTACTATTACAATTGAGCCATCTGTCATTGTTTTCTACACACCTGTTGCTTATCTTAAAAATACTCTCTATCTGCTAATTTATAACACTACGGAATTTCTTATTTGTTACACTTGAATATTGTTCTCTAACTGTTAATGTATAACTTTACTTAATTCTAATTTTGGTACTCACTGGAAAGTTACTCTCTAGTCCTAGTGATACTCATTTTGGCATTAAAATATTACCGTTGCATTTTGCACCAAGTGCAAGCATCAAATAAAATTTTATATACTATTCGAGGTAGCGTATTATTTTTCTAATTATCACATGAATGTGCGCTGTGACTTTACATTAAAGGAAAAGTAATTTCCTATTGGATTGCAATGCATGCACTGCACACATACCTTTGAATTATCCTCTAAAAATTCTTCTGTTTCCATCGGTATAAGTTCCAGTTTAGTCCCAAATTGTTTTTGAATTATTTGATTCGTTTGGGAAGTTTCTGTGCTTAACCATGGATTCAGATAGTTACTGACAGTTTAGGTTTGTTTCTGGACCCGTATTGTATAAACAGCGATATCTACTCGCAAAAAAAACTCTCGCTATCATTTCATAGCGTTGACGTTATGCTGTCCTAACTTTTAACTCACCACTGCTTTTGGCAATCGTTTTGAGGTTTTCATGGATCTATTCTCGTAACTAGGAATCAGTCTTCATGTTCATAATCAGTTTATGTTGTGGCTAACGTTGTTTTGGGTGGCGTTTCTTGGCCTCGCGTTTCGTAATTCGTAGTACGAGCCCTGTACTCATGTGTTACGGTAAGTTTTCCCGCAACAAAAACCATTCTTACATTTAGTTATTTTGATTTCGATATCCCTCTCTTTTCCTCAAAACCTTCCCTATCATTTCTTCGTCCCATCATTTTTCCGTTGCTTGCTCTTAGCAATGTGATCGAAACATAGCTTTGAGCAAATGACAAAATAGGTGCATGTCGTAATCAGCGGATGAGCTGAACTGATGTCGTCGTTTGGTGTGTCGAGCCAGAAGCCTCTGGAGACTCGCACACCGTTTACTTAAATGGAATGTCATACTTCGTCAATCACTAACATCATCATTCTCATTTATCGACATTCATATCATTATCATCATTTACACATGCTTACATTCATTCACTTATACCATCATTCACCCATCACAACTATCATCTTTACACTCATCATCATGCACACATCTCATCACACACACTACACAAGCAGGATATATCACACACAACACTATACACATACATACACATATCACAGGCGTGAACAATTGAAATGGCACGTGTGAAAGCCATACTTCGTTATGAAACACACTGTGCAGCGTAGTGCTGCAAGTGTAAACATCCTAAATTTAACTTTCACTTTTGTAAAACCGAATCATAAGAATGAAACGTTAATAGTTTTCCCTTTTCCCCAAATCTGCGCAAAGATCCACCGAATAGGGTAAAGTAGTTCATTTTGGTTTTAGTAGCTTTTCCTCCCTTCTTCAATTTTCAAAAAGTTGTATAATAGCGAATTTTATCCTTCCCCTGACTCAGTAGAATATATAGTAGAGTAACTGGGAAAATGCCCAGAAGTATTATTTTCAACTTTCAGGAACTTTCATTTTTCTCGACATGTTTTATGGGAGGGGTCTGATCTCGACTAATAAGCTGGATAAGTTTTGGGAACAAATCCCCAACAACTTTTTCAGTTCAATGTGTTTGGAAAATTGTGCGAGTGAAAGGTCTCGCTGGAATTCGACAACGGAGGTGCTTGTCAGCCATAAGGCTGCATGTGCTAGAAAGCCGTGACAGAAAACCTCGAGACACGATTGGCCGATTGTATGAATGTGTGGGTGAATTTGAAAGTCGAGAAAGGACAAACTGACAAGATCAAACACTTCTTGGTTGACCTAGTTCATGACAAGTGGTTTTGTTTGTGATTTGAGAAAAAGAAAAGTTTAAAAATTGAAAGTTTGAAATAGTTTTGAAGAATAGTTTTTACAGTGTCAGAAAAGTTTTGGAAAAAGTTTAGAGACAGTGGAAGGAGAAGGTTCAGGAATCGCTACAAGAAATCGTCAGACGGACGAGTCATAGGAAATAGAAGGAGGAAGGAAAAGCAGGAGGAAAAGGAAAAGATAAGTAGATTGGTTTAGTTTTTTTTGCAAGTGTTGTCAAGTATTTCTCGGTTGATCTTTGCCAACGATATTCTCAAAATTGTGAGACACGCGACCCTGTTTAATTTCATTTTAATTGTTCTTTTCGGGAAAGAACAATTAACGTTTCAATCTTCGGTTACTTGTGCTTGTTTACATTCTTGAACGGTTCACCTAACCGTCCACCATTGTAGTTTTATAGTTGAAAAGATTTGGGTTTTTAATCCAACTTTTTGTACGGTTTTCCCAACAGTTAAACAAAATAAATAGCTTTAAATCCCTTCTGGGAATTTAATTGCATTGTTTTTTTTATTCAGTTCTTACTATTTCAGAACTAATTCGTGGTTTGGAAGTTTCACCTCAAAATTTCCTGGGGCCCACTTTTCTTAGTACACCCTGTACTGAGAAATAATACATTTTAATTCGTCTTTTAGTAATTATTTAATCGGTCATTTTATTCGCGATCGATCGTCTTATTCGCGCTACGCTATCATTACATTGTTTACGAACCCAGCCCAGCTGAGTTTAGCCGTGGTGTCAGCAGCCTACCTGCTGAGTGCTACACTTTTAGTTTATCAGCGCGTTTGACATTTCGTCTGTTTACCTCGCGGCACACCGGTGGTGCATTTCTTTTAATCGTTCTAACTTTCGTTTATTTTATTTTATTAATTGGATTCGGAAAATCCAAACGCGTTAATAGTTTCGTATTCATCATAAAATTAGTTTTATCGCGGAATAAAAAGTGTAACACATGCACGGGAAAAACACAAAAAGTGTTTTTATTTTTTGACAGAAAAGTGGCAGAGCTTTCGAATTTTTTTCTTTCGTTTTTTTTTAATTTCTTTTGGCAGGAACTTACCCAAACAATTAACTCGAGCGTTTTCTTCCTTGTCAAATCGGACGGCGTTGATGGAAGCATCTAGTCAAAAAAACTCAATCAATTTGAGTTTATAATAGAAATAAAACGAAAAATGCGAAGTATATTACTCCAAAAATATCAAAAGGCCTCAGCCTTCACTTTTCTTCAAATTTTACCCAGCAAGTAAATGAGGACAGACCTTTATACTCAATCTTCAAAGCTTTTGATGAAGCCGCAAATCCAGATCAAGAACTACATTTCACCTTTTCGGCTTAGTTGAGATCGGCTTTTGGATGAGATTTCCATCTCATCACTGAAAACTCTCCAGTTTCTTACTTGCTACATAGAACCTTTCTCGTACTAGGGCTACAAACTACTACATTGTGCACCAAAACTCAATAGCAAATAATTCAAGATGGCTGAAATGGCAAATCGTAAATTATCTTACAGTAAACATTATAAGTGTGTTTTTTTTAAGCTCGTACAGCATTCGAGTTAAAAAAATGCTCTATCCACAGTATTTTCAATTGTGTTTCCCGCCATCAGGTACCAGTAAAGGCCCCGACCCATAGAATCCGTTGCGTCCGTTCGCTGCCGGATTCAACTTACAGCAGTGAGTTTTACCGGACACAACGAATTGGGGATTGGGGTGACCCATAGAAGAGAAAACTTCAAATTGGTTTTGACAGCTTATGTCATCAGTTCTGCCGGACGCAGCAAAAAGTTAAAAGTTGGGCTACTTTTTCCGTTGCGTCCGTTGCACCCGATGCTTATGGGTCACCTCTCATTAGATTGTGTGTATTTAATCGAGCTGTCAGTTGAATCCGGCAGCGAACGGACGCAACGGATTCTATGGGTCGGGGCCTCAATGCTCAACGTCAAAAAAAAACATATCAGCTGCTCTGCTGAAAAACCTCTCGGGTATGTTCGGTGAGTATGTAAAAAGACTAAAATCAATTATTTGAAGAGATTTTTCAATGGCAAATCAAAACAATTTAATTTTGATCTAAATCTGTGGAAAGGCTATTTTCTACTATTTCTCTACCTTTTCGATATATCTATCTATATATCTATGGAAAATAAATAGATTCAAAATATGTACTAATGGTTTAAATTGCCACGTAGGTAAGCACACCGCTAAAATGAATTTACTGAAAATACACGTACGCTCAAATCGAGATTTGGATTTTTATGGGAGAATGTTTACATAGGTATGTATGTATATCTTTCGCTTTTGATCATTATTCTACGCGATGTCAAAAAAAAAAGAAGTATAAATTTAATAGATGGGGGTGAGTCCTCGATATTAAATATTCTGGTGAAGTAATATTCAGCCGTATTTAAGAATACTGCTCTCTAAATATACTTTTTCTGACAAATCAGAGTGCTTTGGTCATAACTAACAAAATATGCACAGATGTTGTAACTTTGTACTTCAAAGTCAAAATTCTTAAGTTAAAAACATGTATTTTATATACAAGAGCGAGAAGGCAAACATTCAATTTGGTTTTTGCTTGCACTGGCGATATTTTTTTTAGTTCAATAAATCGCGTGGAAAGCTATTAACATCAGCAGAAAGGAATTAGTGCAAAATCAGGTGACATACGAGGGCAGTCCGATAAGTACTTAGCCTACAAAAGAAAAACCAAAATTTTGGAAAAGTGTTGATTTATTATTCAATATAATCTTCTTTTAGTTCGATACACTTAACCCAGCGATGGTCCAACTTCTTTAACCCATCTGAAAAATACGTTTTCTCGAGTTCTGCAAAGTAGGCCTCCGTGGCGGTTATGACCTCAAATTTCGACACAAATTTCTGCATGGCAAGTGATTTTTTCAAGTTTGGAAATAAAAAGAAGTCGCACGGGGCCAAATCTGGAGAATACGGTGGATGGGGCAATAGTTCATAGCCCAACTAGACCAATTTAGCCGCGGCTCTGGAGTGGTCACACAGTTGCGTTTGTTGTCTGGAGTGAGCAAACGCGGCATCCATCGCGCCGACAGCTTTCTCATGCCCAAAATTTCATGCAGGATGTGACCCATGCGGTCTTTCAAGATGCCTACTATCCCAGCTATCTCGCGCACCTTCAATCGACGGTCTGCCAATACGAGATCGTGGATTTTTGTCACATTGTCCTCTGCGGTAGCCGTTTTCGGGGCACCTGGGCGTTGCTCATCAAAAACCGACGTGCGACCACGTTGAAACTTGTTCAACCAATTTTTGACGGTCGCCATCGAAGGAGAAGAGTCACCGTACTCAGCATCCAACAGCTCTTTGATTTCACTGCGTGATTTCCCTTCCAAAAACAAGAATCGAATCACTGACCGATATTGCTCTTTTTCCATTTTTCTAAAATCCGCTGAAACGTTTGCTTCCACACGCGGTCAAAACAAAAGTACGAGTCCAATTTGGCTGAAATTTCGATAGTAGCCTTCTAAAAAAATGTACTACACTATACTAAGTTTCTGTTGCGATAATGGCGCTATTGGGTAGAGAGGCTAAGTACTTATCGGACTGCCCTCGTATATACAAGCAAGTGAAAAACAGGACGAAAATTCAGTATGAATATAATTTTTATTTTTTTTATTTTTAATCGAGAGAAAAATTTTCTTTGCAAAAATCACATTTTTTGTGAACACGTCCTTTCGAAAACATAGACGAAGTACACACTGGTCGCAAATCAATGGTGATGGCGCCGTTTTCATTTAAGAACTAGAAACTATTTACCCTCAGGATTGCCATCCCTGTTTTTACTGTGGTAAATTACGACAGTAAAACGCCTTTTCTGTTGTTACCGAGGTAAATTTTTACTGTACTATCAACAGGCTTCAAAAACACACCTTAGGTCATATAAAAATTAAATATCACTTAAAGATCTTCAAGATCTTCATTCTCCTTCCACTACACATTTGCGAAGATCTCTTCTGTCCTGAGCATCTGCTGTCGTTAAACGACAATTAAATCGTATGACAATAATTGGCAATAATTGCCAGCAATTAATAAAAATATTTTCATTGATTCTAATCACGGCACTTTACTTCATGTATACTAATTTGCTCATTAGTTCCACATAAATAAATCATCCCCCAGCTACAAGCCCAGTGTTGTATATCAGTGCCACTGAAATTAGTTACACTTGTCAACGGAACGAACACCAACTACTGACCAAAGAACCACCCGCCACCGCCAATCAATTACCTCCCATGATTTATAATGTCACTGAAAGTGCTGGAATTTACACATACAACTGTCAGTGTCACTGTCACCCAGATTTTTCACATCGTCGCGGACGTCATGTTGTTGTAATAAAAAAAAAAGAGGGAAACAGTGAGCAATCTAATGTCACACACAGTCTACCGATCTCATGGGGTGTGATCGATAGTCATCAATTTAATTGTTGCATGTTGAGAATAAATAATACCAAACCCAAAGCAGTTCTATTTACTGGAATTGATTGCTCGACCATGACTATATGCCACGGTTATAAGAGACCACTTAACATGGCATCGCCATTCGCCACTGGGCGCCGATGTGGTTTGACTCAAGGGGTGGGCGATAGTGCCACAGAGTCCCCACCTGCCCCATATGTGAAAATAAAATATCACTTGTCATTGCAATTGAAAATGAAAATATTATTGAAAAACACCCTGCGTGGGTGGGATCTTTAGCATAATTCTTCCATAACCTTAATTGGTGCTCGAAAGCTCTGTGTGCTTTTTGCTAATTAATTTATTCCCACGAATCGAGTAATTGTGAGTTAATTTGAAAAATGAAATCAATACTTTACTTTCAGGACCTAAGACTTGGGTGATGTGTCTCTTGTAATAAATAAGCCCAGAAGGAGTGCTGCTGTAAATAAGCGAGTGCGGGTCTCGTAAATATGCTGTTCTTGTGGAGTACGTGTGAATTAGACATTTTTATGGTAATCTCGATGTCTAATAAATATGAGCTGAAAGTCAGGCAAATTAAAATGCTAATTGGCACCGAGACGGAGTCACATCATAAAGCTAAGTGTCAGAATTAGTTTGAGAGTAGTCTTGCGTTTTAATAACCTGCTGGCATTAAATCCGGATTATAATGAGGGTTATTTAAATTACTAATCATAATGAGTAGACAATAAATGATTGGAAATGTTGGTATAAGGAAGGCGCCAGTTCTTATTGCGATTAAATTGGAAGATGTGACACCTCAGCCAGATAAAAGGAGTGTCATGTAAACGTCGACCAATCGTTTCAAACGCCCGCAATGATTTCCTTGTTTTTGTATGAAGAGAACTATGAGACAGGCATCAGTAAAACAAAATTCACACATAGATACTTCGCCTAAGCCTAAGAACTTCACCAGTAAAAAATATAGGGACAAAAATACGAAGGGCTATTTTTCTGTTCAGAGTTTCGAGTTTCGAACGTCATATGATTTCCAAGAACGGGAGCCGCGGGGTAGTATTAAGATTAATGATCAAACTTTTAGCAAATTTTAGAAAAGGTTTCAATGTAATTCATTTAAATGCACAAAGTTTGATGCCTAAAATTGAAGAGTTTCGTTACTTGTTTGCTAATTCGGGATTGAGTGCAATTTGTATATCAGAAACGTATTTTAAGAAAGATATTTAACTAAACTTTTCAGAGCAGACAGAGGAGGAGGTGGTGTTGCCATGAGGAGGTGGTGGAGGTGGTGCGAGGAGGAGGTGGTGTTGCCATTTACCTAAAAGATCACCTTGCAAAGTTATTAGTTCTTCACAAATAGGTTCCGCTTTTGAATATTTGTTTCTTGAAGCTATAGGCACAGAGAATAATATTGTATTGGGCACTGTGTATAATAGGCCTAATAACAATGTGGATCTAGCGTCTTTTTACGATTTGATAGAAGAGATGACAGTAAGCTCACCCCACATCATTCTTTGCGGGGACTTTAATAACAATATCCTAGTCGAACGAACCTTTTCTGAGAATATGAAGTCGCTGGCTTTGCAATTAGTGAACTCGACAATGCCCACTCAATTCACACGCTCTTCCAGCACTTTATTAGACCTATTCTTTGTAAGCAATAAAAACCAAGTTCTTTGTTTTGATCAACTCTCGGGTCCAGTTAATGACCAAATTAATTTCTTAAATGAAAACATTATTCACATTTTTAACACATGTTCCACTTAAAACCAAAAGACTTATAGAAAAAAAAAGAACTAAATAGAATTACCCTCTTTTACCAAAATGTTAGAGGACTTTCAAAAATTACGAATCTTTATTTTAACTCTCATGTCTTCTCGAATTATATATTTGCCTTAACTGAAACCTGACTCAATTCAAGTCATTTGGACACTGAGTTTAGCCAGGAGTTCTCAGTATATCGTAAAGACCGCCATTACGAAAAGGCTGAAGATGTGGGAGGTGGTGCATTAATTTCTGTAAGAAATACTTCAAATCACTTTTCCTTTTCCATTTACAATTGATTTCTTATGTGTCAAAGTATCCGTACTGTTAAATAGTATCTATGTCGTACCTAAACGTCTATATTAATCCAAAGAGTCCTGTCTCAGCTTATACTGAGCTCTCTTTAGTTTTAGATTATGTAATGGAATTGTCGTGTCTGAAAAGCTATATTTTATTATTGGGCGATTTTAATTTGCCAGAAGTGAATTGGGTCCCTTCTAAAGATGGATCCTTTCAAGTAGCATCACTGACTTCGTCTCAGCAAGAGCTTCGTTTACCTGACAATATCATTTCCTCAGACTTACAGCAAATAAGTTGTATCAGAAACTTTATGAATCGCATGCTCGATTTAGTTTTTTCATCTGACGCAGTTAGTACTGTTGTTCTTAAATCTAAGTATGGCATTACTAACTTAGATGATCTTCACCCACCTTTAGATATTTTTCTGGATTTAAGTTCTGATTTATATGTTCGTAGTAATTCATTTGACTGTTCATACACTTTAGAGTTTAGACTTTCGGAGAGCGAATTTCGATTTGCTTTCCGAAGAACTCACCAGAGCCGGTATAGATAATATATCAGCTTCTAACAACATCGACGTTGCAGTCAAATGCTTTTACTTGATCTTGGAAAATTCTATAAACAAAATTATTCCCCGAAAAATCCTTAAGAATTCCTGCTTTAATCAGGCATGGTATACCAAAGAACTAAAGATTCTGAAAAAATAAGAGGAATAAAGCCTGGAAATCCTACATTAAAACTCATTCTACAACTGACTATAGTGTTTATATTAGTTTTTTTGAAAACTTTAACACGCTCTCCAAAACTCTTTACTCCAACTACCTTAGACAGATGTCATTCTCCTTAAGGGATGACCCGAAAAGTTTTTGGAGATTTGTCAATTCAAAGAAAAAATCTGATGGGTACCCAGTGAACTTTATTTCTGGTGATACTCCACTAGAGAATACTAACGATATTTGTAATGCATTCGCTAACCATTTTCGAATCTCTGTCTGTAATATCCCCGTAGTAATATATGAAAACTACTTTACGTATTTACGTAACTGCTCTCAAGTAAGCTTTAATAATATCCCTGTTCATAGTGACAAAATTTTAAAATATTTATCACTTCTGCAAGATGACTTTTCGTCCGGTCCGGATGGAATCCCGCCAATTCTTTTAAAGAAATGCCGTTCCATATTAATGTTCCCACTTCAATATCTTTTTCAGCTTTCAATCAAAACAGGCGTTTTCCCAAGCCTTTGGAAAAAGTCCTTTATCACTCCGGTTTTTAAAAAGGGTGATAAGACAGAAATAAAAAACTACAGGCCTATATTCAAACTGTCTTGCATCCCCAAACTCTTTGAGCAAGTTGTTTGTGACAGCCTCTCATTTTTTACAAAAAATATTATTTGCAGACAGCAGCATGGCTTTATGCAAAAAAGATCAACGGTAACAAACCTTCTTTCTTTTCTTCACAAATGTTCCAATGCCCTCGAAAATGGGTCTGAGCTCGACTGTATTTACACTGATTTTTCTAAAGCATTCGACCAACTCTCTCATGATGTTATACTATATAAGCTCAAGGCTTTTGGATTTCCTACAATATTTATTGTATGGATATGCTCTTATCTCGAAAATAGAACGTACCAAGTAAAATTTCGTAACAGCTTTTCGAATCCCTTCAATGCTCTGTCGTGTGTACCACAAGGCAGTCACCTTGGGCCTTTGCTTTTCATTGTTGCTATCAATGACGTTGTTTCGTGCATTTCGTATAGTGAAATTCTGATTTTCGAAGATGATATGAAAATTTTTAAATCCATTCAAAATAGTTTTGATCGGGTACTTCTTCAAAAAGATATCGATAGCTTTGGAATATGGTGTAAAAAGAATGGTCTTAGTCTCAACCCCTCGAAGTGCCAAACTATGACTTTCTCGAAAAAACGAGAGCCTAGTAATGCTTTGTATTTAATGTCTGGTCATTCATTATGTAATGTCTCAAGTTTTCGTGACCTAGGTGTTTACTTCAATATTAACCTTGAATTTAATGAGCACATAAGCTCAATTGTAAGGAAAGCAAATTCTATGCTAGGTTTCATAAAGAGGTGGCCAAAAGAATTTGATGATCCTTATGTAACACTATCTTTGTATAACTGTTATGTTCGCCCTCATCTCGAGTACGCCTCACAAGTTTGGTCTCCTCTATATGAAATTCATAAACATCGTTTTGCTTTGAAGGGTCTTCCTTGGGAAGATCCATTCAATCTACCTCCTTATGAACATCGAATTCAACTTTTGCAATTGCAAACCCTTAGTCAAAGACGTATCAACAACGACCTAGTATTTTTCCATCAGCTTTTGACTGGCTTTATAGATGCTCCTTACTTGCTCGCGTCCATAGGTTTTAACTACCGCGGAGGATCTCACCACTTGCGTAATTTGGAGTTGATTCATTGCCCCCATCATAGAACCAATTACGGCATGAATGAGCCGCTATCGCGCATGTGTAGATTATACAATTCTAACTCTCTACTTTTTGATTTAAACATCCTACTAATCCTACTAATATTATAAACGTGAAAGTTTGTATGTGTGGATGTATGTTTGTTCCTCTTTCACGCAAAAACTACTGAATGGATTTTACTTAAACTTTCCAATAATATAGCTTATACATCAGAATAACACATAGGCTACAATTTATCCCTAAATTCCCACGGGAACGGGAACGTATACAGCACCGATTTCAAAAATTCTTTCACCGTTAGAATGTTACACTTTCCCCGAGTAACATAAAAACTAATTCATCCCCATATTCCTACGGTTCCCTATATTCCCACGGGAGCAGGAACATATACGGGAACTTTGACACTACAGCACCGATTTCAAAAATTCTTTCACCGTTAGAATGCTACACTATCCCCGAGTAACATAAAAACTAATTCATCCCCATATTCCTACGGTTCCCTATATTCCCACGGGAGCAGGAACGTATACGGGAACTTTGACACTACAGCACCGATTTCAAAAATTCTTTCACCGTTAGAATGCTACACTATCCCCGAGTAACATAAAAACTAATTCATCCCCATATTCCTACGGGAGCAGGATCGTATACGGGAACTTTGACACTACAGCACCGATTTCAAAAATTCTTCCACCGTTGGAATGCTCCATAATCCCGGAGTAACATTAACTTTAACTTATCCACATACTCCCACGAAAACGGTCACCATATTCCCACGGGAACGGGAGTCTTTACTAATATTGAAAATGCAAATGTAGCTATGTCGGTATGTTTTTCATATGTCTCCCGTTCAAACTGCTAAACACATTTTATTAAATTAGCTATATATCTATCCTTATATTCCCACGGGAACAGAAATGGGAATTCAAAAACTACGGTCTCAAAATTATTTTTAACAGGGCTACAAGGTGTTGAAATAGGGGTTGAATGTTTTTTTTTGGAAATACCGCCATTTTTAAGGCTAGAAGTTTTATTTCCTAAAATTTTAAAAATGCTGCTGAAAGTCACTATTCCACGCGGACGAAGTCGCGGGCACAGCTAGTTAATAAATATAGTTTAAAACAAAAATTTAAAACCAGTGCTCAACGTGCATGATTTTTGTTCAATTTCTTGGTTTGTTGTCTTTCAAAATATTTGTAGTTTATGCTTTGTTTTATTTCTAGTAGTTTTGTTTAATTATTATTATTGTATTTCATGTTAGGTGTTCTATATTGTATGTCACTATTATTTGTATTTTTCTTATCATATATATATTTCTTATACGTTCTCTTTGTCTGGTGTTGGTATTTTTTCTTTCTAACCTCTAACCTCTAACACTTGCATTTATGATGAAGAACGTAGATAAGTACGTACAAATGAGTTTGCTCTAAGCTTCGTGCGACTTAGTCTCTGAGATGCAAATAAAAAATTCATTAAACCTTGGTTACCTCTAACGATTAAGGACTTAATAAACAAACGGGATCAGGCTTATAAACGCTGGGTTAGTTCTAGAGTAGAGGCAAACTTTGGCACTTATAAAACTCTATGAAATCAAGTTGTACAGCAAGTAAAAGATGCAAAAAAGATATTTTATTCGAGTCGCATCGATGCGTCTGGAGATAGTCTTAAGCTTTGGAAAAATCTTATGGATCTCGGTATTGGAAAACAAAATACTCTTTTACAAAACAAAACAAGAAATCAAGAACTTAAGATGAAGTTTTCCTCTCCGCCAGCTAGAAGTGTCTCCAGGGTTAACCAAGACTCTGATGAATCGCCCGCTAACTTCAATTTTTCTGCTTTTAGTTTCGCTTGTGTTAACAACGATGTCGTACTAGAAGGTATTATTTCGATTAAATCGAACTCAACAGGTGTCGATGGCATAAGCCCAATGTTTCTTAAAATAATTTTGCCGATAGTACTACCTTTGTTAACACGTATCTTCAACACCATTTTTACAACGGGTATTTTCCCATATCAATGAAAAAACACTAAAACCATTCCAATTCCCAAAAATTCACTATGCACTGAGTTCCGTCCAGTTTCTATCTTGCCTTTTCTGTTGAAAGCATTCGAAAAAAATAATTAAAAATCAATTCTACAGCTATATAGCGCACCACAACTTTTTAATTAACATCCAATCTGGCTTCCGCCCCAAGCACAGCTGTACAACAGCTCTTCTAAAGGTAATTGAGGAAATTAGAAGCCAACTCGATAAAAAGTGGGTAACCTTCCCAGTGCTTTTAGATTTTTCAAAAGCCTTCGATATGGTCAATCATTCGCAACGTCATAATAAGCTTAAATTAAAATACATCATCTCAACAGAAGCGTTGAAACTCTTTTCTTCGTTTCTAAGCGATAGGAAACAATCGGTAAATCAAGGCAACAAACACTCTAAATGCTCTAGCTTGTCACCCTTATTATTCTCACTTATGATAATATATATATGGCCAGACAACACCCGAAGGAAAATGTGTTGAGATCTTCGCTGAGTTTAACGAACTAGCTCAACTTGTTGACGAGCCCACTCGGGTTCCAGATATTGAAGGCCATGCGGCCAACACTCTTGAGCTATTTCTCACTTCTCATCCCGAAAAAAACAGGGTTGTAGTATCATCTCCTTTAGGCAAATCGGACCATTGTGTCATATCGGTAGATTTTTCGTTTTCCGTCACGGTAAAAAAAGATAAAGTCTCTAAAAGAACTGTGTGGCAATATGAGAAAACCAATTGGGACGGACTGAATAATTTCTTTCGAAATTTTAATTGGTCATTGTGCTTTCTCGACGGAAACGTTGATGCATCAGCTGATATGATATCTAACGTAATTCTCAACGGCATGAGAAATTTTGTTCCTCACAGAACAAAAAGTATCATCCCCAAAGAGAATTCGTGGTTTGATTCAAGCTGTAAAGAGGCGATTAGGGATCGAGAAAGTAGTTTTCAGAAATTTAAAGACAACACTACTGCAGAAAACCGAAATTTGTTCAAACGAGCCAGAAATATCTGTAATGGTCAAATACAAAGGGCTAAGTTTTTACATGACCAAAAGGTAAGGCAAAAAATACTATTGTGTCCAAAAGGAAGTAAAAAAAAAAAACTTGAGAGGTGTCAAGGGACACCCGGATGGAACGAAGTTCCTTTCGATTAATTAGTGAAGGAGAGAGAGACAGAGAGAGAGAGAGACAGACAGACAGAGAAACATGCGACGCCGCACGGCTTACAATAGCTTACTATAGCCTTAACCTTTTCCTTATATACATATATGATATCAAAGGCATTATGAGTCACTGCAAAGTTAAATTATTATTCGCTGATGATACAATCATTTATTTAAGCGGGAAGAATATTGATGAAATGACCTATCAGTTGAACGAGGATCTTGAAAATTTAAGTCAGTGGTTAAAAATGATGAAACTGAAGCTAAATGTGGCCAAAACCAAATGTATGGCTTTTAATTGTAGATCGAATATTGTGGTTTCTATGGACAAAATGAAGATTTCAAATCTTACAAAACAAGGCAACATATATATACACTCCTATCCAGTTTATGATCCAGGCTTTAAGCTGGATGACAATTCAGCAGTTTTTGGTATTCAACGCAATGGTTTTCATCTTTAAATCTCGCGAAAATATTTTCCCGGATTACCTGAGCAATAACTTGGTCACTGTAAGGCTCAACCTTACAATCTCAGAGGAGGAAACAACTTTAGACTAGCAAGATTCAACAGAAGTAGCACGCAGAATACTCTAATGTACAAAGTGCTATTATTTTTCAACAGTTTACCAAAAGAGATAAGAAATGAACATCGTATTCATACATTTAAACAAAAACTTTATGTGTATATTGTAAACAATGTTTATGAAATTGTCAATTCGATTTAACCTTTCTATTTGGAATTTTAATTTATATTTAGCCGTCATTAATCATTAATCAAAACTCTTTATTTGTACAAGATTTTTCAAACAAATTTATCTGTAAAAGTTTAATTAAACTAATAAATACATACATACATACATACATACATACATACACACACACATACATCCATAGCAAAAAGTGTCGTCACAACTTTTCGTAAGAATTTTTTCCGTCTAGCCCCCTTTCCCAACGCGCGATAAGGAACTTCGTTCCAAAAACTTTACATAAATGAAATAGCATCAATTGCGTGCTATGTATCTAAGCACTTCTATGCAAACGACATACAGTTTGATTTTTTTGATTTGATTCTTTATTTAGCTTTAGCTATTTGGTACAATTGTTATACAGGGTGTCCCGTAATTCGTTTTACATGCTTTGGGATATGATTCTTGGTCATATTCTAAGAAAAAAATTGTTATACAGTAAAGTCCGTTTCTCAAGTTTGACATCACTTTTTGACAATTTAAAAAAAGGCTAACTTTGGTGTACCCTGACCTGTGTTAAATTCGATATCTCTGTCAATACCGATGATAGAGACCTAGTCTTAGACTCAATTTTTTGTAGAAATAACAACCTTTAAGACTGTATTTAAATTAGGCTTCCATAGGTTTAGGGCTGCCAGATTTTCAATTTTAAGTGGTGTTCAAATTTTCTTCCCAAAACAATGTTTTGACTTTGAGGTAATTTTTTTGGAGAAAAGGCCTGATAAACATAGAGTTTCTTTATTTTTTACAGATGAACAAAACAATAATAAAAAAAAAACTCATCATTAAGTTAACTCAAAAACCCATACATTTTACGATACTAAGAAAAATACGAAATGGGAAAAACTTAAAAAAAAAATAAAAAAAAGTTCTTGCTTTGAGGTTTGTTTGAATAAAACAATAATATGATCACTTTTAGTAGTTTTTTTATGTATTAAATACAAATACAATTATAACAAGTGCTCAAAGCCCCATCCTTCGTTTTGAATCCATGCCAGAGCCCGTTTTTGGATTTCATTGTGGGTGTTTGCTGTTGATAACTCTTGTCTTACTTGTAGTCTTGTAATCTTTGAAACTGTATTTAAATTTGACTCCTATAGGCTAAGGGTTGCCAGATTTTCAGTTAGTATAAAGTTCCTGGTATCCTTTGTTGTGCTTTTCTTCAATTTCCATTACAAAACTCATATAAGAAAGCTAACTTAATGCTGAGTTTTTTCTTTATTATTGTTTTGTTCATCTGTAAAAAATAAAGAAACTCTATGTTTATCAGGCCTTTTCTCCAAAAAAATGACCTCAAAGTCAAAACCTTGTTTTGGGAAGAAAGAAAATCTGGCAACCCTAAACCTATGGAAGCCTAATTTAAATACAGTCTTAAAGGTTGTTATTTCTACAAAAAATTGAGCCTAAAACTAGGTCTCTATCATCGGTATTGACAGAGATATCGAATTTAACACAGGTCAGGGTACACCAAAGTTAGCCTTTTTTTAAATTGTCAAAAAGTGATGTCAGACTTGAGAAACGGACTTTACTGTAAAACAATTTTTTTCTTAGAATATGACCAAGAATCATATCCCAAAGTATGTAAAACGAATTACGGGACACCCTGTATATACTTAAAATTCAAAAAAGAAAAAAAAACATTTTTTATATGTATAAAGTTAGATTTACAAAAAAAATAAATTCATAGGTATATTCAAAAGTAATTTGATCTAAAATGTATTATTAACTTTTTTTTTTAAACAATTAGGTTATTCTCAGTCTTAAGTTCATTTGGCAAGGAATTAAACAATTTGAAACCTTTATAAAAAAATATGTTTTGATCTCTATATGTTGAGAAAAATGGTAATCTAAAGTCGTTTCTGATTCTTAAATTATAAGGCTGTACATCTGCAACATAAACAACTCGATTGAATAAATAAGAAGGTAACATGAAATTCTTTATTTTGAAAATAAAAATTAGGACATTCAATATTGTTCTTCGGTTTATAGTAAGCCACTGAAGAGCATTTAACATTGGTATAATGAATAGGCGTTAATATATTGCACAATAGAAAACATTTCATCTATTTTGCAGTTTTTGCAAATGATTTGCCATTTGGTTATTTCCTAAAATAAGTATTGTTGAACAATATTCAAAATGAGGCTTTATCATAACATTATACAGGGTGCGCCAAAGAAACTTACTTATTTGAAAAAATTCCCGCGCGGTGAGTTGGGCGGGTAGAGGGGCAAGAGGGGGCGCATCTGGAGGGGGAAGTTCCCAAGTTTGTTTCGTCCTCCAGTCAGTTGCCATCATGCTCTAGTCTAGAGAGCAGCGGGCCTTCGCAGTTGAGAGCTTCTTTTCTAAAGGTCGCTCACTTGTTGCTACGGAACGTGCCTTCCGCGCTCGCTTTGAAATTCCTCCTCACAGACTCGTTCCTGCGGCGTGGTGTAAATCTACGTGAGCTTCACCAGAAGCCACTTAATTGTGAGCGAGTTACTGTCTGGTGTGCGATGTCGGTAATGGGAATAATTGGTCCTTATTTTTTTTGAAGAAAACGAACGTGCAGTTACCGTGAATGGAGCTCGTTACAGGAACATGATCGAGGAATTTTTTCTTCCAAGACTCGAAGAAATGAACGTTAAGAACGTGTGGTTTCAGCAAGATGGAGCCACAGCACACTCAGCACGAGACTCAATGAATTTGTTGCGACAACATTTCCCCGACCGCCTCATCTCTCTCAGAGGCGATCTCCAATGGCCGGCACGCTCTCCAGATTTGACTCCATGCGATTTCTTTTTATGGGGTTATTTGAAATCCCTGGTTTATGTCGATCGACCACGGATCATAGCACACCTCAAGAACAACATTCACGACGCCATTGCCAACATACCGATTGATATGCTGCGAAGAGTGGATACGAATTTCAAAAATCGACCTCATCAGTGTATGCGCAATGGGGGTCGCCATTTATCCGATGTCATTTTTAAGACTGCATAAAAAAAAAATTGCGATATTCTATTCTCAAATAAAAAAAAATTTAAAACAGTAACTGAAGTACTTTTTTTTATTGACCTTTCAAATAAGTAAGTTTCTCTGGCGCACCCTGTATATTTTTATTGAAGAAGCCATTGATAATCTACGCCTTATTCTTTGAAAAAAAACAATTTTTTTTTTGCAATTTTATTACAAGAAGTGTAGTTAATGTGCTGTTCAAAACTAAGCTTTTTGTCTAAAATCACTCCTAGATTTCCACCAAACTTGTTTATTACTTCATTATTAATAATAATATTATCCATTGAGCCTCCATTTATTAAAATTGCCTTCGTTTTAGACGTGTTTAGCTTTAATTTGTTCATCCTGAAGTACCATTCAACCCTTTTAAGATCAGCATTCAATAATTTAATACACTCCTCAGCAAAAGCAACAGCAATATAAAGTAAAGTATCGTCCACGAATAACCTAGCTTCAGTATGTTGAAGCACTTTCTCCAGATCGTTAATGTATATTATGAAAAGAAGTGTTCCCAAGACTGCTCCTTGAGGTACACCCAGTTTTACTCCACGAACTTCCGAAACTTCATTCACAACTTTTGTTCTTTGCGCTCTGATCGACAGATAACTTTTAAACCATTCAAGTTCCACTCCTTTAATACCGTATCACTCCAGTTTTTGCACCAGTATGTCTCGATCAATGGTTTCAAAAGCTCTTTGCAGGTCCAAGAAAACTGCAACTATGACTCTTTTCTCATTGATTTCGGTTTTTCATTGTGTGACCACCAGGTTCAAAAGAGCTTCACAGCTGTGCTGTTGCCTAAATCCAGACTGATAATAATTAGACAAGAAGTTGTTAGTCTCCATGTAATTCTGTAGCTGAGTATGCACTATTTTCTCTAAAATCTTACTCTCAGTCATAAGCATGTTTAATGGACGAAATTCAGCATGGTTAACAGTTCCCTTTTCCTCCTCAATTGGAACTACTGTTGATCCTTTCCAGTGATCAGAAAAACGCCACTACGCAATGATTTGTTTATTATGTTGGTAAAACAAGGACCCAAAATATCAAACGCACACAACATCATATTAGTTGTCAAACATCCGGCAGTTTGGAGAAAATTTCAAAATTTTCTACCAACATATGTATGTAGTTAAATAAAGCAACTTACTTATTTACTTACTTACTAACTTGTTAGCCTAATAACATCTACAAACTCAAACAAACAAACTCTTACCTCAACTCAACTTTTACTTCTTTCTTCAACACCTTACATAATATGTACTCCTTTTTAAACAAAAGTAATTTATCATTATTTACTATTCACTAATGACAATATTATGTCTTACTATACATTTTTTTTCTCGATTTTAAAAATTTTACTTTAAATGTATTATTAAACCTTTAATACACTAGCTTATAAGATTTATGTTAATGTATTTTCCTGAACTGAATAAACTAAACTAAACTAAACTAAATACAAAATAGTCGAACATTCACGAGCTATCATCGTCTTCTAAGATATGCGACAGAAATAAAAAAGAAAAGACGAGACATCTGCTAGGACCCTTTTCCTAGCGGGCAAGCCACAAATTCTTCCACAGAGACCCAAATTAAGAAATTAATTATCAAAATACCTGTCAACTGCCCGGTGATTCCATTTATCATTGCAATGGTTTCCTATCTTGCTCCACAATCGGTCATGGTAACCAACTAATAATCTTGTTGAACACCAGGCAGCGAGACTAATCAATTTCAACGCCGAAGGAGTCCGAAAAGGTTCTATAAAAAAATGTTCCCCCAAAAAAACTTATTAATTAATAAACTGACCGCTGACTCAGAGTATCCTTGAAAGGCAAATTAATAGTTTGACATTCCACCTGGCAGGTATGCGAGTATATGTTTCCAAAGCAAACTCATACTTCTGACATAACCTTTATGCAATTGCCTCAAGATTCAAGAAGAACTTTAACTAAACAGTATTCAATTACAAGACTTCTAGCTCTGCAATTGCAACGTCTTACATGTCAACAGTCAACATTCTACGAGTACACGAATACACCATGACGAATCATTCGCAGTCAGTCAGGTTCTGACTTTTTTTGTCGGTGCAGATTCACTCAAATTGCCACCAATAAATTGCCGTTTGACGGCGCACAGTACTTACAGTTTTGACAGACGCGTAATTAACCATCGCGCTGTGCAATTGCTTCGCACTCAACCTAAACCGCCAGTACCCAGAAAACATTTACCGCATGATCGAGTTTTGGCTGTCTTCGGGATGCCGCTGTGGGAGGTTTGCAGTGAAGCAGTGTGTATGCAAACAGGGGTTTTCCTCTTAAGTGTCAGCCTTCATATCTGTCTGTGGGAAAGCTTTGAAAGATTTTGAATTTAATAAGTCTGAGCAGTTGATGTTGGTGCATTAGTCTTGGCCAATCAAGGTTATGGCAAAAAAATGGCAAAATGGGAATTCATGTATTTCTGTGTCTCAAAGTTAGTTGGTTTGTCATTTATTCAAATATGGATTTAGTCGTTCAGTGACATTTCTAAATTTTTATGTTGAAAGCAAAAACAAATGTTTGTGATTTGGAGATTTTTTTTTTTATATCATAACACTGATTAATTTTCGTACATCATTAGAATCTTAAGAACCGATACACGCCTGAGTTTTTTTCAGCGGAAATTCTTGTTCTTGTGTCTGCCACAAAAGTTAGTAGTGTTTTGATGCGATCTTCTCAAAGGCAAAATAAGGAAAACTAATCTTGTGGCTTAAGGTTTCGTGAGGTCGTTAATACAACAAACGAAAAGGTGCCACGGACTAAGAATACTCCCAAGAGTTGAAATATTGGAACCTTCTTCCGTCTCGGATATTTCGGATATTGAATAGATCAACAATTAAAGACTGGTGAAGGGTTGCGTTGCAAATCATTGCAAGGCTTTTCGAACGGGTATTACCAATAAGCCAATGGAATGAGGTGGTGGAACGATGAAGCTAAAGCAGTGATAGGTAAGAAGAAAGAGTCATTCAAAGCATGTTAAAAGTGCCCCTCAAATAAAAGAAATCAAAAGTCTCGTACCGAATCGGAACACAGAGCCTGCAAAGAAGAAGCGAAGAAGAAGTGGCGTCCAACTCCAGGCAAAAGCACGGAGGGCATGTACCGGGAGCTGGAATAGCGGCTGCTTATGCGGACCAGAGTGTTCTATAAAATCAATAAGAAAAAGCTCGAATAAAGTGACAACAATCTTCAAAATTTGCCGCTCAAGGAAGAAGAAATGCTCTGGACATTCGATCGCCAAAGTTCATGAGCGATAATCAAGAAAAGCTTTTGTGATTGGCACCAAAATTCTGCACAAGTCTCGAAAATATTGCGATAGCCTACTGAACGAACAGTGTCCTCGAAAATACTTCTCAATAGCAGAACGTTACTTCATTACTTAGGTGGGCATTACAGCTTGGGAACCTGGGCTTCAATAGCCCTGTTCACACTGTACAATTAGTTGTAGAGACTTCGTTTGATGGAAGTTGGATGGTCGGATGTATTTTGCGTTCACACTTATCCAGCTTGTCGTCCAACTTTATGTCACGTACTCTTCCACTCCGTCCAACTTCTAAACAAGTTGGACAAACGGTCGTTTGAGGGGTTGGCACTATCAAGCATTGGTCTTTCAAGCCTAAGTCTGTCCAACTAATTGTACAGTGTGAACAGGGCTCATCAACATTTTTCGATAATAGTTTCGATTTCAGGCGAGCTCTCTCCAGTTTTGCTCTCTAAGTCGGCTGAGGTCCCCTTCTACTTAATTACGCCACATAAATAAAGGTTTCCTCATTCTTGACTACTAACGAGAACCCTTGGAGTGGGAGCGTTGATGTCCATCTGCTCTGCATGCCCTTGAAGCATCAGCGTGAATTCTCCAAAGTCATCCTTCATAATTGTACAAGTTTTGCAGGGGTACCAAACCTAGATTTGGCTGTGTACAGCTCGTCTGAGTAAATACTGTCATACGCTACAGGTCTTGAAATCGAAAAAAAGATGGTGTATATCGATATTATGTTCTCGGGTGTTTTCCAAGATCTGCCGTAACTTTTCTGGTCTAAAACCACATTGACCTATCAAGTTGTTGACGTGGGGTTTCAGACGTTCACATATTACAGCAGACAAGATCTTATAAGCGACGCGACGTTAAGGAGGCTAATCCCTCTGTAATTTCCTCCCTTTTTTGGATCGGGCACACGATACTGAGGTTCCATTCATCGGGCATGCTTTCTTCAGACCATCATGCAGATCAGCTGGTGCATGCTCCTTTCCAAATGGTCTCCAGCTGCCTTGTAAAGTTCGGCATCATGGCCATCTGCTACTGCAGCTTTTTTTTTGCATATGGCAAGCTTAAACTCTTCTAAGTCGGGAAGACGGCATTCTTGGCCATCGTTCAAGATGGGCTGTCTTTTTGTTGGTAGCATTTGCCTGCCTGGCATTCTTCATCTAACCCATGGTCTTCATTTTTGGGGCCGATTCAAACCCAGAACCTCAGTGGCTGCGGTTCTAATGGCTTGTTGGCATTGCTGCCACTGGTCTTCGATGCTTGATGCTAGTGGCATAAGAGAGGGAGAGGGCACTGGAAATCTCTTGTGGCTTTCCCACATTCCGACGAACATTGCTTCACAGAGTTAGTTCGCACGAGTCGTTAAAAAGATATCCTCATTCGTACCTTGGCTACAACATGTTAGTGGTCCGATCCAAGTTGCCCCCTCGGAAAGATCGGACATCAATAACACTGGAAGAGTGACTTAAGGATTGCAGCACGGTCAATTTGGTTGACTGTTGATTGATCTGGGGATCGCCATGTACATTTATGAATTTTGAGAAGCGGGAAGTGTGTACAACTAACAACAAGATTTAGCCCCGTAGCGAAATCGATTAGTCTCAGTCCGATTTCCGAGGTTTCGTCATTTTTTTTTTTTCAAATGGATGTTTTTAAAATACCAGCTGGAGCACTCAGACCTAAATACCGGTCCATTGTACTACCAGTTAGCTACCTTCTATTTGTTATAGCTTTCCAAATGTTCGGAGAAAAGCCAAAAGACGCTGCCATGATAAGGAGCCTAAGATACCAGTTCTCACCATGTCTGCGCCGAGTATCTGTAACCTCATGCGAGAAAAAGCAGGACATTCACAGAGGAAGTGCTCTGCGGTGTCCTCATCTTCTCCACAGGATTCACAGAGTGTGGTATCACTTAAGCCTAACACGTTTAAATGCTTGGCAAAAGATAAGTGCCCGTTGGCAACGCCTATAAGCTTTCTACAGTCTTTTCTGCTACGAGACAACAAAAATGTTGCAGTCTTCTTACTAACGTTGGGGGGCATACGCTAGATTTGTCTGCATCCAATGGAGGCATGCCATCTACGGTTTTGCTCTTCACAGATCCAATCGTTGATTGAAGCTCTCACTGAGGACAGTGGCTGACCTAGCGACGGTTCAGGTCCTGAGAAAGCTGTTTGAGATCCTTGCCTAGCAAGTTCGTCAGCGATCTCATTTCCAGTTGTGATGGCCCGGAACCGAAATGAGACTCAAAGAATTTAATCTTCCGATCGCATTCAGAAAGCTCTTGCATTCCTGAATCACTTTCGAAGTGGTAAGAAGGTTGGGAAGGGCCTTAAGCACAGCTTAGCTGTCGCTGCAAACAAAGATACTTCTCCCCGTCCATCCATTGATCGTAACGTGGCTCAAGGCCATTAAGGCCCCGACCCATAGAATCCGTTGCGTCCGTTCGCTGCCGGATTCAACTGACAGCAGTGAGTTTTACTGGGCACAACGGATTTGGGTGACCCATAGAATCCGTTGCGGTGTGAAGAGAAAACTTCAAATTGGTTTTGACTGCGCATGTCATCAGTTCTGCCGGACGCAAAAGTTAAAAGTTGGGCTATTTTTTCCGTTGCGTCCGTTGCAGCCGATGCTTATGGGTCACCTCTCATAAGATCATGTGTATTTAATCGAGCTGTCAGTTGAATCCGGCAGCGAACGGACGCAATGAATTCTATGGGTCGGGGCCTTTAGGATAGCATACGCCTCCGCTCGGAAAACGGATGCGTATGATCCTAAAGAGGTGTGCAGTCGTATGTCATCGCTTTCCACAAAGGCATCAGCACCAGAACCCTCGTCGGTTTTGGAGCCATCTGTGAAGATTCGATAATAGTTCTTTCCAGGCTCAGATTCTGGAGCGAACCAGTCCTGAACCGAAGGAAAGTTGACTGAATAATTTTGACGCAGTTTGAGTTTTTTGATCATCGTGTCGAGGTTTTGTCATGCAGGCTATGCTAACCGATAGTATTTCCAACGATTTCCTCTTTTTCTAGTTTTGCTTTCAAATCGCCAAAAACGATTTTCAGCTTATATGCTTTTCAGCTTTTCAGTGCAGAACTGGAGATTTTTTGTCCTTTTTTCGTTTGCTACGTCCAGGCCTTTCTGGGTTCCCCTTGGTTGACAAAAAATGCCGCATTCCTATGTCCGAGGTCAGAACCCTGCTGCATGGATTTGAGAGCTGCCGTTGACCTTTCCGGAGCTCATCCACCAACATCTCTATATTTCAATGCCCTGAGCTAGTATTGAAAGACCCGGAAAGGCTTATTAACTAAATATGTCGAGGTACATAGCTCATTCAGAGGTCTCTGCTTTCTGACTGCTGAACTACACGGTCTATTTCTATTTGGCTTCGCAGCTTTTGGCAACTTTTGCACTTATCAACTAGTTTGGCAGAGGAGACTAGTATCAGTGGCTACCGCCAGGGATTATAGTAAAGGCAATTGACGTGATACCTAATACTATAAGTTGCAGCATCTGGGCGCCGCGCCGCCAATCAGAGCCTTCCCGAACAGTACTCGCCCAACCAATGGAATCTCCCAAGCTGAATCTCCCATCTTAGAAAAGTATGAATCGCAGGAATTCAAATCAAGTGTGCTAATGTGGAGTGTCCTTGCCGAGTTAACCGTCAGTCATTTTTCTCTTTTTCTTTTCTGCAAGTCACCTCGATTTAAATTTTTCCAAACAATGAATCTAATTGCACTGCTGAACACAAGCATGAGACTTCAAAGATGACCTCAGAACACTGACCAACTGCGGTATCGAGCATACCGTATGATTATAGTCAAGCGAAAGTCTTTATTTCAATTGAAGCGTTGGTAAAGCTAAAAGAAAACCTTACTCAAACTAATGAAGAGCCTTGCTTCAACTCAAGTTGTAAACTGTTGCGACAAAGAACAACCAAAATTCAGGACAAATGCTTTCAATAAAAAAGTGATCAATGATAAAAACAGGTAAACTGCGCTTAACATACACGCAACCACTTCCTCCGAGATTAACTCGTTCGAGAAGGATTACCCAATGTGTCTTGTTCACCTCCAAACAATATTTACACCCCGAAACTCGTCTCGATTGTTATCTGATGAGGAAATAACGTTGAACACATTTACCTTGCACCGAGGTGCAAAAACGCCCAAAAGCGTAACGTCTGCCAAACATTCCACCATCATCATCATCCGCAATCGATTGGATGCTCTTGATAAATCATCTGGCCAAACACACGGCTCAGGAATCTTCCTTTCCTTTTGGATTCTAAGAAACCTCAGCGCTTTCCTGCTCCCTGTGCGCTGAGCATATGATGATGACGATGATGATCACCATCATCATCACATTGGCGCTTCGCATGAAAAAGAATCGCAAAATTTATTACCTCAAGCCCCCGCGGTATGAAGAGAAAAAATAAAAGATTAACAAGACGTTAAAATTCCGCCTTGGCAGAGATAAGGCTCGCACCACACACCAACCACAACAATGCACTGGCCTTTGAATGACTTAATCATAGAAGCCACGCAGTGAGGGGCTCTGATTTACTTTGTCAATTATGAAAGCCACTAATTAAGGACCCATTCCGCCCTTGATACTGTGGCGATTTATGCGCCACTGATTGAGTCATATCCGTGAGCTCCAGACACTAAACCAGAGCGAGAAGAATTGACTCCCAAATTGGATTGTTTTCATCTTATGGCCTGCCGGCCGGGCTTCCAATGAGACCTACGATCTCTCTAGGGATGAACAACACGCATCCATAGTCTGGGCCCCATAACTTGTGACTTGTTGCATAAATCATCCAAACGCGCACGGAGATTGCTTTTGTGGTGAATTCTTCTGTGTTTGTGCTCCAGAAAGGAGATGGTGCGAAGCCTGGCTAACTATATAACGCTCGCATTATAGTTTCTAATTTCGCAAAATGAAATATTGTTTTGATTAAGAAGCAAGCCTGCCTATACTCGTATGCGTAGGATTTATGACCCTTGCAGTTTGCCCACCGATGACCGATGATGTTCGCCATCATGTGATGCTCGCTCGTCCTAGAGACTTCTTCACGTTGTATCCTGGGCTATGAACCCATAGGTAGATGCCTTGTCTTTTGATTCGCATTCGATGGGTGGGGGTCGGGGTATTTCGAGAAATTGATTTCATTTCAGAGGCAGTGAATTATTTGTTTAATTCACCGAACGCAGTGGCGGCTATTGTGGCGACGGATCGGGCGGCGGTGATATACACCGGACGTCAAGAAGACTGCCTTTAGATCTACAAACTAGCTATAGTTGATGCGGGCGATCGGAGATGCTTTTGGCAACGTTGGCGGTGCTCTGCGGTTCGCAGCGGCGCCACTACGTCAGTTTTGCAATAAATCTTGATTCTATTCGATTGTTTAATTGATTAATTGCCAAGGTCTTCCTCTTGTTATCTGTTAGCGCAGCAAGACGCCGCCCACCCGCGCCACCGATTGGTT
The DNA here is from genome assembly GCA_949752695.1 of Melanostoma scalare. Lineage (NCBI taxonomy): Eukaryota > Metazoa > Arthropoda > Insecta > Diptera > Syrphidae > Melanostoma > Melanostoma scalare. The sequence goes on from OX456986.1 coordinate 150,869,148, forward strand.
TTGATGTATGGAAGCAAATACACGGCACTGTCCAATGCAATTAGTGTCGCTACTTTTCAATTTGAAGCTTCAAATGAAAAAGCGGGAAATGTCATTCTGTCGAATAAAGCGAGACGGTGGTGTCGATAGACAGACACTGCACTCGGAGCAGGAGAAGGAGAAGGGGAAGGGAAGCAATTGAAATCTCATAACAGCAAACAGCATCAATGTCAATTGAAATCAATTGAAGGCAAAGGTGTCTGTGATGGCTGTTGGTGAGTTGAAAACACACTTCAAACAATGGCATTCGAGAAATGTCGTGAATTATATGCATGAATTTGTCAGAACGTTGGGAATGACATTCAGATCGATTTGTTTTGTAGTGATGCTTTGACAGAACATCGATATTGGAATTCTTGGGAATATTTATCGGATCGGCATCGCCTGCAACTTAACTAAGGTGTGAATATGTTTAGTTTTTCATGATGGCGAAGCCGGTTTGCACCTCGAAAAAAAAAAAACACAGCACAGGTGTAGCTAATTTATTCGGGTGCAGGTAGAGTTAAAGGTACTCTTGGCATTAAACAGTATGTGGCGCTAAAGGTTGTGACATGTGATGGATCTGAGCTTGACAGTACCTGCATTCTATTCGATGTTTGTCACGCGATGTAAGTGTGAAAAGTTTTGCTATTTTAAACACGATGATGACAGCGATTTGTATTAATTGCACAACATTGTAGCGAATTGAAATTAGATTCAAGCGCAGAAGCTGATGGAAAAATTAATACAAGACACTTGGTGAAAGAAACAACATCTCAAGTTACATTATTTGAATATTGTGACTTTTCAAATGCTCGTTAGTTTGACAAGTGATGGCAGCTATGTGGTTAGAAGATATCCCTTGAAATCTCTTGCTGTTCGCGCTTCAACGCTACCTGCGATATAAGCGTATCAGAATTTAATCTATTGCTTATGTCGTTTTCCAAAAACCAAATCGGGAGTGATTTGGAGACTTTATCTGTCAGATCTGACAGATAAATTCTCCAAATCACTCCCAAACATGTTCCAAAATGCGGTTTGGAGACACTTTTTGGAGTGAATTTTTCACTCCCGTTTCAGTTTGGGTGCAAGGGAGTGAACACCAACACATAAACAAACTGTCATCTGACTGCTTGTCAAAGCAAGCCGCAGTTTCTATTTATTTTTTGTCAGCTCACAAAGCACGCGATAGTTTAATAAATTATCTTCAGAAGACCATTAAATAATTTTTAAAATTAAAGTGAACGATTTTTAGTCTTGTTTTCTGCTTTAACATGAAAGAAAAAATCTAGCAAGCTAACCACTACCAATGCAATCACTCCAAATCTGTCACTTCGGTTAAAACGAATTCCAAAATAAAACGAAAAAGGAGTGAAAGAGTGAATTTGTTTTTGGAAAACGACATTATTCTTTTATCCGGTCAGACTACGTTTGACTTACGTAAGGAAAACATAACGCAATACAAATTTGTAGCCAAAGTTGATTTGGGCTTGATGAATTTGACAGCACAGAGAGAGAGAGAGAGAGAGAAACACAAACCATACTTAAAGCAAATAGAAGACAAATCACCACTGCACCATTGCAGTTTATATAAATATATTACACATACCCAACAGTGTGTGTGAGTGTAGAAATATACCAGGAGGGGAAATGCTTGACAGCTTAAAAAATTAGATAAGGCAAGCAAACCATTTTGGAACATTGCCAAGATTGTTAAGAAAAAAAATAACATTCCTGCATTTAAAGTAGGAAGTACCATAATGGTTTCAAACTCAGAAAAGGCTGATGCTTTAGCTAATGAATTCTACTCAAATTATTTGGTTACAAGCAATTTAAATAGGCAAAGTAATCTTGAATTTGCAGTTGAACAGTCTTGTGACTCAGTAAATGCAACTATACTCAATCTGCAAGGAAATGTGGTTTCTTTTGATCGACTTAAAGAAATCATACTAGATTTAAAAGCTTCTAAATCACCTGGTCTTGATGGTGTTAGAAACATATATCTTAAAAAACTTCCTACAATAGGCTTAGAATTTCTTGTAAATATCTTCAATGGATGCTTCAATCTAGGTTATTTTCCAAACAAGTGGAAAAACGCTAAGGTTATACCTGTCTTGAAGCCAGGAAAGACATCTTCAATGCCGTCTAGCTATAGGCCGATTAGTCTGCTAAGTACAATTAGTAAATGCCTTGAAAAAGTTATAAAACAACATCTTCTCGATCATATAAATTGCAATAATATATTACCCGCAGAACAATTTGGATTTAGATGCCAACACAGTACAGTTCATCAGGTGCATAGGATTACTAAGGAGATCAAAAATAACCTAGCATTAGGTAAAAGCACAGGATTAGTCCTCCTGGATGTAGAAAAGGCTTTTGATACAGTCTGGCACAAAGGTTTGATTCACAAATTGTTCATGTTGAATTTCCCTCTCCACATAACAAAAATAATTTTTTCATTTTTAACGGGACGAAATTTCAAAGTTTTTGTTAGTGCTGAATATTCAGAACAAAAGGATATCATAGCTGGGTTCCTCAAGGATCGGTCTTAGGACCTTTCCTCTACAATATTTATACATCCGACTTTCCTAAGTTAACAGGATGTGAAATTGGTATTTTCGCTGACGATACATGCATTTATGCTACAGATTCAAATGGTTTCGTAATTGAAACCAATTTGCAAACTGCTTTAGATAATGTTAGGGAATATCTATCAAAGTGGAGAATTAAATTAAATGCTGGGAAAACTCAAGCTGTCTTTTTCACTCGTAAAAGAAAAACTTGCTTTTTACCCAGCAGAAGATTAACCATTGATGAAGTTCAAACTGAATGGAAGTCTAGCGCCAAATATTTAGGAGTTCACCTTGATAAAACCTTAACCTACGCACTGCATATACAGCAAACCATAAATAAAATGAATGTTACCATAAAAATTCTGTATCCCTTTATTAATAGGAACTCTAAGCTTAGTGATGAAAACAAGTTAATCATTTATAAGGTCATTTTCCAAAGCATAATGATGTATGGATCACCGGTCTGGGGTAAATGTGCAAAAAGCCATTTGCTAAGGTTACAGAGGATGCAAAATAAAATCCTAAAAATGATGCTAAGATTACCTTGGCACTTTTCGACCGAAGAGTTGCATAGAATAGCAAAAGTTGATAAAATTCATTCTAGAATAGCGTATCTTCTAGATAGATACGAATTATCATGTAGTTCATCTGAGAACTATCTCATTTCAAACTTGTCTTCATAAAAAAAAAAACAACATTTATGTATATATATTATGTTCACAGATCTTTATGTTACAATTTATGTCTTAAGAAATCTCCTCTTAACCTGTGATGAAGTTGGTAGTCACATCTTAAATCAAGCATTTAATCAATAAATTACTTGCTTTAGATCTGTGATATTTATTTGATATTAGCATTAAGATTTATATTAATTTTACTATTACCGTTATTGTTGTTATTGTTATTATTATTATTATTTATTTATTTTCTCTAATTCTTGTATCTAACCAAAAATTAATTTATTTATTGATGTTGTTGTCACACATACATAATTGTTATTTATTATTTTGTTATCTACTAATCAATTTGTCATTTTTGTTTTCCTTTTTTTTTTGTTATATATTTATTATTTTGCTGTTTTCATTATTTATTTACATATTTCTATTATATTTATTAATTTATTTATTTATTTATTTGCTTTCTGTAATAGTGCAAGTATTAGTTAGATTCTATAGTAGAATTGTAATCTATGTTAAAACAAATTTTGTTAACAAGACACTGTTTGAAGGAGGTATTTTTCAGCTTGCCCTCCCCTTCTCTATAACTATTCAATTATATGAAGGTTTTTCGTAGCTTTTCCTTCCACCATCAATTTAAAAATATATTATTTAAGAATCAATGTTAAAAATTTTTCAGTAGTAAGGTAGCCTTATACCATATCTCTGTAAATTGTGCAATATAGGTTTAATGAAAACATGTATAATAATTTTTGCTACAAGAAATAAACAATACAACAATACAACTTGACAGCAAAATACTGGAATGGTCTCCAATGTGCAACAAACTGGAACGCTCTAGATGTAATGTTATTCTATATAAACAGGCCGCTGATGCAACCCGAAGTCAGTTTTGATTATAGAGTGATAATGCTAAGATTGATTTTTGTTTAGTGCAAAGATTGAGTTGAGATTGAATAAAGTAGATATCGAATAAAAGTGGTAGAATTAAATTGATAGGAAAAGTTTTATTATTGCGAACTAAGCGCACGATACAATATAGACAACAACTCTTTGCGAAGGTGTCAAGTAAGTACCGCTTCCACTAGTTTTCCCCAAATATTTGATAAGTTGGCTGCGGAATTCCAAAGCAAATTAGGAACGATAAAAGCATCATGTCTGAACCATAGTCACGTTTCGGCTCGGATTGCTGTTTTTGTTTTTTACTGTCAAAGTGAGCTAAAGTTCAATCAAACTTAGCTTTTTCTTTGAGTTGGCGTCACGTTGTCTTGTAATGGAACCAACGCAACGTAAAATCGAAATCAAAATGACATTGTAATAGATTGTGTAGAGATAACTTTTAAACGTTAAGCGCAATGGAAACTAAAGACTATACATGCTTTCCTGGGTTTCATTGCATCCCTCCCCTCACCCTTCCCTCACCATGAATTTAAACATTATAACAGCCAACATTAACTCACTTTCTTGCGACAAAGAAATAGAAATCGATCTCCTACTTAAAGATACCTCACCAACTGCCATCCTTATCCAAGAGACATTTCTAAAAAAAAAGACAAGAACAGATGCAATTTCAGCACTAATTATGATTTCATTCGGAACAATGAGGGTATAGGGGCACGGGTATTATTATGAATAAATCCTTTCAGTTCTTTCAAAAGTATTTCTCTAACTCAGTGATATCTGCAACAATAGCTTCTATCCCTATTTTATCCAATCACACAACGAAAAGTCTAGCTCTGGTCTCAATTTATATTCCTTGTGCCTCTGGCTCCGCTATACCCTCAGCTCTTGATGCTCTTCCAGCTGCTCTTCAAGGTTTTGACTTCGTTATAATTGGAGGCGACTTCAACTCCAGACACCCACTTTGGGGTGATACGACAACAAATTTAAACGGGTCTAACTTATTCCGGTGGTACCAGGATGGACACTTTCTTGATTACGACATTGCAGCCGCGGTTGGCCCAACCCGTCCGAGCTCTGGCTCCCACATTGATTGTTTTATTGTATCCTCTGACCTATGCTCGAATAACAATTTAGCCTGCCTGACACTTGATCCTTTCTCTGACAATTTTTCCGTTTTACTTTCAATTCAGTTACAATAATTTTATGCACTGCCTAATTCCCCCAGGTCTTTCATTAGCTTTAAAAACACCAACTGGTCCAATTTCAACGGCATGCTCGATTCCAAACTGAATACGTTCACGATCCCAACTGACAGAAACCTTTCAAATCTAGAAATTGATAGCTTCATTGAGGCAGTAACCATCTCACTGACTGAATGTATGGAATCTCACAGCAAAAAGGTTACCCTTCATGCTAACTGGCTTAGAATTTCTGACTCCACTCTGAATCTTTTCAAGACGAGGAAAGTCTGGAAACAAAAATTAAAAAGATTATTTCATCGCTTTGGGGATCGCATCAGCCGAGAATATCAAGAGTTAGCGGCACGGGTTAGTTGCTTATCTAAAATCATTAAAGACAAGGTTCGATTAGAACTAAATGAGCAATTCAGAGAAAGTCTTAGTAGCTTAAAACCCTCAGCTAACGTGTTCAAGGTCATTGATCGAATAACATGTCGAAAAAAGGTAGCAGACAACCACCAAGCCTTACAATATGGTAGCAGAATATTAAATTATCCCGCAGAAAAAGTGGCGGCCTTCGAATCCTTTTATTCTGATCTTTACACTCTGAAAACACCAACAGTGGATATGACTAACCTACTAGAAGTCTCATCCTTTGTGAGCTCCTTCTCAGCTTGGAATGAAAATTTTAAAATTACTGATTTTTCCCCAACCAATAAATCTGACTCCATTCAAACCGATTATTTTGTATCCTCTAGCTGTGTCGAATCTACTATTGCCTTTCTTAACAATAAAAAGTCCTCCAGGCCGGACAGTATATCTAATTTCATATTACGAAAATCGAAATCTAATATTAATAAATTCCTTACACCTTTGCTAAATAATTGCTATTTTCCAACCCCTTGGAAAAGAGCAAAATTAATACCTATAAAAAAAATAACAGCTCTAATGATATAGAAAATTTCCGTCCCATTTCACTCCTCTCCAATCTCGGCAAAATTTTAGAAAAAATCATTTTTATAAAAATCCAAAATCACTTCGTGGACACCGAGCTCATTCAACATTAACAGTTTGGGTTTAAGAAAGGACACTCCACTGAGCACGCACTGCTCTTTTTTAAGGACAAGATTTTGCAAAACTTAAGATCAAAACGTTACAAGGTCGCATGCTCGCTAGATCTTACAAAAACGTTCGACTCGGTTTGGCATAATGGTCTGTTACACAAAATTAACCTTCTGAACTTCCCAACCAGTTTTATCAAAATCATTCAAAGCTTTCTTTCAAACCGCACACTTTCGGTACAATTCGAAAATGAATGTTCACCCTTAATTCCCTGCTTAGCAGGAGTACCTTAAGCATCTATATTAGGCCCATTCCTTTTTAATCTATATCTCTATGACTTTCCTACCCGGTACAATAACTCTGAATCCATACTATATGCTGATGATACTATCGTATTAAGCTCAAATGAAAGACCACATGAGGCTCTTGAAAATGTTAAATCCCATCTAACGTGATTGGGAACGCAAACCATATAAAACTTTTTGACCAATTTTAAAAGTTCTTTCGAATTATATAACTCAAGAACGGCTGAACCAATTTGGCTAAAAATCGGTGGGGAGGTAGCTGAGGACAAGGAGACGGACCCGTTTACAACATTTTTATCTCCCAACAGACGTAAAATGTGAACGGAATGCTTAAAATCTGAACAGTAAAAGTAAACATAAAAAAAAACCGACATTGGGCTTTGACTTTCGTTTAATTGACTCAAATAAACAAAAAGCAGCGTGCAAGAGAAACGTCGTCAATACAATACGCTAGCTTTCGTTGTAAACAAAACAATGTTCTTAAAAAAAAAATAAAAAAAAAAAAATAAAAGTTGACTTATCGTGACAGACTAAGCCTTGTCCAATTCAGCAAGTTTATGAGTCAGCGGAGATCTTCGCTCAACACCCTGGGCTGCTTTAGACATACTCGTATATGTACCTCTTATCCCTCGACATTTACGGCGTTGCTCAGGTTTGTATTTTTAAGGTTCCCGTCCTTCTATTCCCGTGGGTATATGCGGATAAAATATAGTACATGTTACGTATCCCTTTTTAATGTTTCATATAAAATTCGAAAGAACTTTTGAAATTGGTCAAATAGTTTTAAGGTTCCCGTTTTCGTTTCCAAGACGGATCGTCTTGCATTCGCTATAACTATAAATAAATCACAAAGTCAATCGCTGAATGTTTTTCCTAAGGTCAAATATATGTGGCATGTTCACTAGTCGGAAAATCATCTGCGTTATTTGTTCTCGCGCCTGATAGTAAGATGAAAAATATCGTCTATCACACGGTGCTCCAGTGAAAAGTGCAACACATCCCTCCCTCCCTCAGTGACATAGACTTACATTTCATTCACGTATTTCCATTGGAACGGAAAATTCCCACGGGAACGGGGTTGGGAACAAAAACTTAGAAACTACCAGACTGATTTCAATAATTCTTTCAGGATGCCACATAATTCCTCAGTAACTTAGCGTGTATTTCATTTTCTATTTCTATTTCTATTTCCTACTATCCCATAGGAACAGAAACAGGAACGAGAACGGGAACCTTAAAACTACGAGCCCGAGCAACGCCGCACCGCGTCGCGTCGGGCGGCTCAGCTAGTGAATAAATAAATTAATAACTTCTTCTTCTTCTTCATTTCCGGCGTTACGAGTAGTGATCTTGAAGCGATCACAACTCTCCCACTGCTTCTGCTTCACACTAGTGATCCGCCTGTGGGGTACGCCGCGTTGACCTCAGAAAGCGTCGGCAAGCCTCCCGGTTTTGGATTGTTCCATGTCTGAGGCCAACCAAATGCTGCTGTTTTTGCATTTGCTTGTACCAGGAGTGTTTTGGCCTGCCTTTTCTTTTCCGTCGCGAATTTGTTGAAACGTTGTACGATATTGCCTTTTGGACGGGGTTCTGCGGATCTCTCCTTTGAACATGACAATACCAACTGAGCCGGTCGTGCTGAATTTTGTCCAAGATGGTACTTTTGACATGAAGGCTTCCACGGATCTTAGTACTTCTAATAAATTAATAACTACACAAGCAAATAAATTATTTTGTTTATTATGGTGGTATATGGAGCGCATTTGTAATGGTTCGTTACAACATGTTTGTCACCGAAACCGTAATCGAAGAACGACACAGGGGCGACTTTGTTCTGTCTGTTTAACTCATAAAAAATTAAATGAGCTTAATTTTTAATTCAGTAGTCAATATCGCGTTCCCTGCCACCCAAAGACTTTCAAACTTATATGCAAAGCACAGACCAATCTGAAGCTTCAAAAAGTTATCGAATATAACAAACTCCATCTCCTAAATGACCATCATTTGGAACTTTCTCAAAAACACTTTGTTCTGTTATCAAATCACCCCAACGCATTGTTGATCTCATAATTCCGTTTGGCAGGTGCCCATTGCCCATGCCCGGTATCTGGCATCACATTTTTGAACAAAATTCCTCGATAAGACGAATGCTCAAAGAACAACAACTATCAATACGATGGATAAAAAGCTATTTCTTCGATAAACATACCCAAGCAATGCACCCACTCGAACTTATTCCGATCATCTCTCCACATTGTTCGAAGTAAATCGAATCGATTAGCCCGAAGATGGAGTGAAAGAAGCTCCCAAAATACTGCGTCCCACTGTTTGTTTAATAGAAAAACAAAAAAAAAACCTTCCCATAATGATAAAAGTCTCAAAGAAAGATATCATCGATCTGATTAGAAGTCAAAAGCTTTTTATCGTGTGTGACAGGTTGTGTGTGTAAAACCACAAAGATAGCGCCTTAATGATCTACCAACGGGCGCAGCATCAATAATTCCCGCCCGATTGGAAATCAAGAACTGTGCGGGGTCCACTTATTTCTTTTTTATTCTATTCACTTTTTTTTTTAATTTGAAAAATGAACGAGATAGTTTTATCGCATAGCACTGAATCTGAAGAAAAGGGTGTTGGAAGAACGCACCCAAATGGGTGCCTTGTGGTTGGAGTTCGTGTTAACGTAGCCATAATCTGGAGAATCATCTTGAAGGATTGCCTATTGAAAGTCAGAGTTGCGCGTTGCTCAGCTCCATGGCAATGGGCCTGCCTTGGTGGACAATGGTGACACTGACACAACAGGGGTATCCTCGATTCGTGGACTCAACTATTCAGTGCAGTGTGTTGATGTTTGTTTTCGTTGGAAGATCATGATAATCGACGATTTAGTGGGTTTTTATTAATTGTTATCGATTGTCATTTTCATAAAAAATACAATCGAACTTGAGGTCTTTCTATACATCTCCTTCTCTTTTCCTTGTCTATCTTCCTTCTGGTTCTGCTGCGCTTATTGATCTGGATGTGTAGATCAATTGATCGAATTACATGGAGACAATTTACATGGTTGACAAATCGCCAATTAAATGTGACAGCACATGAATGAGTTTCGTATCTAGTATCATCATCATCATCGACTGAGGAGGAAGCTTTTTGTGAGGAATCTTAATGGATTTGTGTTTCAGTTCAGTAACTGGTTGTTTGACATTGCTTTCGTTTAGTTTATTTGGAAAAGTAATACAGAGGAGTATTATCTTTTATCTGAGATATGACAACATTTAATTTGGGTATTCCTGGGGCCTAGTAGGGCGATTGGGTTTGATATAATCGAGCTGAGCGTTTAGTGTTGACTTATTTGTGTGGAGTCCTAAAGTTTCTAGAGGTCAAACATCAGATTGTTTGTTTGTTTGACAAATTGTGGAGTTTGGATAAGACGTGGTCGCCACTTGTCAAATTTTGGTTGCTCTGAACATGTAAAAACATGAAGGCATTTGTTTTTTTTTTTTTTCAAGTTGAATTATGCCTATTGCAAATTGGCAAAAAGAATTTTTTTAAACATTGTTGAGGACCCCAGGACCCTAAACCTCTAGTTAAAGATTTGTGTCTCACTACCACACTACCATGTAAAATCAATACAGCAGCATGTCTATCAAAAAGTTCATTCGATCGTCCGAGAAACTTTTACAATTTACTTGAACTCAGAACGGAATTTAAATTAAGGTCATCTTTTGTTTCTTTTATCACTTCAAATCAGTAGAATAAGCAAAGTAAGAGGAAATATATAGAAAAACCCAAAGCGCAATCATAGTGAAAAGAATGTAATGTTGCGTAACGAAGGGAACGGCGCATCATTTATTTGAAGAGTCTGCTCCGTAAAATAATAATACAAGTAAAAGACTCAGAGCCTATAACACACAACCAAACACCACAGGAAATGTTTCATCTCTCATACATGGAATAAGTGACAAGCTTTCTTAAAATAAAATCGCACCAACCAAGTGGTGTCGCCAGAATGTTAAAGCCATAAATGATCATAAGAACACAAAATTCTCAAGGTATGAATAATTCTTTTCTTAAAGTATGCGTAATATTTGAAACTTCTTGGTTTGCAATTTGTCTGCCTGTTTTCGCAAAGTGTTTCGATAAATAAATAAATAGGGTGGCGCAAAAGAGCGAGGAGATCAAGGGCATAGCGCATTTCTCATAACCATTGCCTTTATGAGGAAATGGAAGGGACCTACTTCCTCACGAAATGCGATAATCGTGAAAAACGTTTCTAATACTGTTGGGATTCGAACCACGGACCTCCTGGTTAACAGGCAGACATGCTAACCATCATGCCACGGGTATCACAGTGTTTCGATGCCTTTGTACCATCTCCCGCCCAAACCAATGATCCGATTCAAATGGAATTTTGTTCAGAGACAGCCTAGAGCCTGAGAAAGGATATGGGCTATATAAGTAATCCTTATATTTCTACGGGAACGGCACCGTAAACGGGAATATTGAAACTGATGAAATATGCAAAAATGTACTTAAATAAAAAAAATATAACAATAGGTTATTTTAATGCATGAATGTGTTTTATTTCCAAAATAATTACCCTAAAAAGTTAAAAATGCTGCCGAAAGGAACTCTTCCACGCGGGTGAGGTCGCGGGCACAGCTAGTTTGTCTATATGGGCAGCCCAGCTCAAAATATCTATTGAAAGCAAAATTAACATTTAGAACTGCGTTCCCACTTGCTGCTTTGTTGAGAGCACAGATAAAATATTGACGACAAACCTCACAGGTGGATCACTTGTGTGATCCAGATTAGTTTAAGAGCTGTGATCCCTTCGGGATCTCGATTCTAGTGATGCCGTAAAGGAAAAAGAAGAATGTGGGTGGAAATTTGACAAAATTACCAAGCGTGGTAATACAGGACTAGGATGCATCGTCTACTTAGGATGCATCGTGTTTGTCAAGCAAGTAGGTGTGAGCTTTCAATCAAGCGGCTTGTCAAATTTGTTGGATGGATTTCAAGTTAGATATCAAGTTCGACGATATGAACGCTACTCCCCAAACTAGCTTGCTTTTCTAAAATCTCATCCCCACCGATATAAATCAGAACTGAAGTTTGACGATTTGTTTGAAGGGTGTGAATGGTATGGGTATTTTTCTGCCAAACTTTCCTCCAACAAATTTGACAAACATATTTGATAGTCTGAACGCCCGTACAGAAACGGAGAACAACATCAGTGAGGAGATCAAACGGAGAATAACTCTTGCTAACCGTTACTTTTTTGTTTTAAGAAGGCAATTGAGAAGCAAAACCCTCTCAAGAAAAACCAAGGTAACCCTTTATAAGAACGTGATCATACCGGCCCTCCTTTACGGCAGGGAAGCGTGGACCTTATCGAAAGGGGATGAGGAAATTGGCCTATTGCTAACATTGTTGATGTCTAAGTCAGAGAACCGAGGACTGGGTAAAACCATTGTATATAGAATTTATATATATTGTAACGTGCGCTTAGTTCGCAAAATAAAACTTCACCTTTCAAATTATTTCTATCACTTTTATTCAGTATCTATACTTTATTCGAACTCAACTCGACTATTGGACTATCACTGGTTAACAACATTTCACTCTTAACTTTATCACTCTATAATCAAAACTGACTGCTCGTTGCGTCAGCGGTCCTATTTATATAGAACAACACTCATCTAGAGCGTTCCAGTTTTTTCTCCATGGTTTCCACATTTGCTGTCAAAAATCTCTACACTCACACACACTGGCTTACAAGCAATGCCTGTCATTTTATACCATTCCATTATAGTGCTGCCAGTTGTGTTTTCGGTTAAACGTTTTCGATTAGGAAATTGGTATAAATGTTGGGTGTTCATTACACTGCCCCCTCCTTAAGATTGTTCGTCCCGAATAATTCCATCTGCAACCTCGCCACTATATCGATGCAGCCGGTCACAATGAACTACTTTTAACTTGCCTCTTAATCCTCTTTGGATGCGGTAAACCACGTCGTTAATCCTCGTGACAACAGTATAAGGACCTTCCCAGTTCTGCTGAAGTTTCGGTGACAATCCCTTTTGACGATGAGGATTATAAAGCCACACACGATCTCCTGCTTGGAATCCTGCCGTTGTCGCTTTTGTGTCGTACCGTGTCTTCATCCGGTCGCTGTAGGTTTTCATCCGTTCCCTTGTTCTTTTATGGATGTCAGCGAGTCTCTCCTTGAGGTCATCCACATACTCGTTCGTGTCCTGTGGCTCCTCTGTGGGGCATCCAAATTTAAGTTCGCTGGGCAGCCGCATGGTTTTCCCGAACAGGATGTCAGATGGTGTTTGTCCTGTCGAGCTATGTACTGCACTTCTATAGGCCATCAGGAATAGCGGTACGTGCCTATCTTAGTCTCTTTGGTAGTCGCCTACGACCTTGGTGAGGTGTTCTTTCAAGGTCCGGTTGAATCTTTCAACTATCCCATCAGATTGTGGATGAAGCGGTGTGGAAAAGGCCCAGCCACATCTACTGCAATCCTCTCAAAGGGCGATCCAACGTTGTACTGATGCATCTTACCTTGAATCTTCCTACCAGGTCCTTTGGTTGCAGCACACTTGTCACATGTTCGGCACCACTTCTCCACGTCGTCTCTAGCATGTAACCAGTAGAACCGATGTCGCACCTTCTCCAGTGTTTTGTTAACTCCCAGGTGACCTCCAGAAGGTCCGTCGTGCATCTCCCGAAGAACTTCACTGACTTTCGATTGCGGTACGATCAGCTGCATCACATATGATTTACCGTCAACGGACTCCCATCTTCGCCTGAGGACACCTTCTTGCACATATAGTGAGTCCCACTGTGCCCAATAGGCTTTGAGAACTGGACTCCGGTCAGAAATGTCTCCCCATTCAGGTTTCTCTTCATTTTCTTTCCACGTGAGAATGGGTTCGATATCTGGATCCTCCTGTTGAGCGGTCCTCACTTCCTCATTGCTCCATCCGCATATGGGGTCAGCTCTTAGTCGCTGAGTGGTAATATTTTCTTTGTTTTCTTGTCGCCTACAATGCTTGCAATCCTCTTTGCAAGGTCTTCGGGACAATGCGTCGGCGTTTAAGTGCAGCTTTCCTCTGCGGTGTTGAATCTGGTAGTCATAAGTCTGCAGTCTTTCTATCCACCTTGCGACTTGACCCTCTGGATTTTTGAAGTTCAACAGCCAGTTCAGAGCACCATGGTCTGTCCTTACTTACTTAGGTGGGCATTACAGTTCGGGGTGAACCTGGGCCTCAACCAACATCCTTCTATAACGATTTCGATCTCGGGCGAGCTCTCTCCAGTTTCGCACTCCAAGTCGGTTGAGGTCTTCATCCACTTGATTGCGCCACCTAAGACGAGGTCTTCCCCTTCCGCGATTTCCCTGCAATGTGCTTTCGAAAACCCGACGAGCCGGAGCATTTGGGTCCATCCGCTCTACATGGCCCAACCATCGTAGCCTCGCGATGCGTACTCTTCTGGCTATGCCCATGTCGCGGTACAGCTCATACAGCTCGTTGTTGTATCTTCTTCTCCACACATTGTCTTCGCATACGGGACCAAAGATCATTCGGAGAATTTTTCTTTCGAAACGACCAAGAGTTTCCTCATCCGCTTTCGATAAGGTCCATGCTTCCGCGCCGTACAGCAGGACTGGGATGATTAAGGTCTTATACAAGGTCACCTTGGTTTTTCTAGAGAGGGTTTTGTTTCTCAATTGCCTTCTTAACCCAAAGAAGCAACGGTTGGCAAGAGTTATTCTCCGTTTGATCTCCGCACTGATGTTGTTTTCCGTGTCTACAGCGGATCCTAGGTAGACGAAGTCCTGTACTACCTCGAAGTTATGTCTGTCTATTGTGACGTTTTGTCCAATTCGTCGATGTTCTGTGTCCTTGTTTGATGACAGCATATACTTCGTTTTGCCCTCATTAACCATCAAACCCATTTTTGCCGCTTCTGTTTCAATACTCGCAAAAGCACCTATGACATCACGCTTTTTTCTTCCCATTACGTCAATATCGTCTGCATAGGCGAGTAATTGTACAGACTTTTGAAAGATTGTTCCTCTGGTGTTGACGTTTGAGTTTCTTACAATCTGTTCAAGTATGATGTTGAAGAAATCGCATGACAGTTTGTCGCCTTGCCTAAAGCCTTTTTCGACATCAAAGGTCTCGGTGAGTTCTTTTCCGACCTTGACGGAGCAGCGTGAATTCTCCAAAGTCATCCTGCATAGTCGTACGAGCTTTGCAGGGATGCCGAAACTAGACATGGCTCTGTACAGCTCGTCTCTGTAAATACTGTCATACGCGGCCTTGAAATCGATAAAGAGGTGGTGAATATCGATATTATGTTCTCGGGTTTTTTCCAAGATCTGCCGTAATGTGAAAATTTGGTCTATTGTGGACTTCTCTGGTCTAAAACCACATTGATAAGGACCTATCAAGTTGTTGACGTGGGGGTTTCAGACGTTCACATATTACAGCAGACAAGATCTTATAGGCGACGTTAAGGAGGCATATCCCTCTGTAATTGACGCAATTGTGAGGGTCTCCTTTCTTTAGGCACCATGGTCTGTCCGCAGAAGGAATTTCTGTCCATAGATGTACTTATGGAAGTGCTTTGTTGCCAAGATAAGAGCCAGCAGTTCCCTTCTGGTCACGCAGTAGTTTCTTTCAGGCTTTGAGAGGACCTTACTATAATATGCCACCACTTTCTCTTCGCCATCATGCACTTGGGATAGTACCGCCCCGATTCCAACGTTGCTTGCATCTGCGTCGATGATGAATGTTTTGCCAGGTGTTGGATGTGCCAGCACTGGAGCGTTACAGAGGCGGTATTTGAGTTCCTGAAAAGATTTTTCACACTCACCTGACCATTTGAACTGCTTCCCTTTTTCGGTGAGCTGATGCAAACTTTTTGCAACTCCAGCAAAGTTCTTAACGAAACGTCGGTAATATGTGGCAAGACCAAGAAAGCTTTGGAGTTGATGTTTGTCCTGTGGTGTTGGCCAATTTTTGACGGAGTCAACTTTTTCAGGATCAGTCTTCACTCCTTGGGAAGAGATGATGTGTCCAAAATACTTAACTTCGGTTTTGAAAAGTGCACATTTTTCCGGATTCAGTTTAAGGTTAGCCTCTCGAAGTCTCTGAAACACGGCTTTTAGATTCTTGCAATGTTGGTCAAATGTTTTCCCGTAAACAATAACATCGTCCAAGTAGACAAGGCACGCTTTCCACGTCAGTCCTTGAATAACGCACTCCATCAAACGCTCGAATGTTGCCGGAGCGTTGCATAGCCCAAACGGCATAACTTTAAACTGCCAGAGCCCATTACCTGTAGAAAACGCCGTCTTTTCCCGATCATCAGGGTGGATGTCAACTTGCCAATATCCACTCTTCAAGTCCAGCGTCGAAAACCACCGGGCTCCCTCCATAGCATCCAGGGTATCACTGATTCTCGGCAGGGGATAGCTGTCCTTTTTAGTCACATCATTCAGCCTTCGGTAGTCCACACAAAAACGAGTGCTTCCGTCTTCCTTTTTCACTAGCACCAATGGTGAAGCCCAAGGACTTTTGGAATTTTCAATAAGCCCGTCCTTTTTCATTGCTGTTATCATTTCCTCAACATCACCTTGTTTGGCTAGTGGAAGGCGTCTTGCTGGTTGACGAATCGGTCTTGCATCTCCTGTGTTGATGCGATGCTGCACCAACTGTGTCCTACCATATTGTCCCTTTTGCGATGCGAAGATGTCCTCCTGTGTTGATGCGATGCTGCACTAACTGTGTCCTACCATATTGTCCCTTTTGCGATGCGAAGATGTCAGTGTACTTGTAGGAGATTTTCAGCCATCCTTGTTTTTTGGTGATCAAGGTTGGATGAATACAGTATTTTAGCTCTGATGGTTTTGAGCTCCTCCGGAGTTATAGTTTTTCTCGGGGCTTCGTCTGTGATCTTCGTAATTGCTGCAACCGATTCGCAACGTCCAACGACTTCTCCTTTCTTCAACCTTACATCGTACGGTCTGGTGTTTAGTAATCGTACGGGGACCATTTTGTTTTTCGGTGCTACTAGTGTTTTCTCAATGATGACGCTTTGGGAGGAACACTCTGGGTCTGGTTCCACCATTAGGTATCGAAGGCTTCCAAACTCACCTTCCAGTTTTGTCCAAACGAACAATTCAGAAGAAGGAGACAGAATCAGATCTTCCGTGATGACAGTCCTCAGTGTCGACGTACTTTCGTTCGAATAGGTCATTGGAAGTTCCTTATTTTGGTACTTCAAAACCTGATTACCGATGCCCAAAATAACTCCGTGCTGTTTCATAAAGTCGATTCCAATGATGCACTCGTCACATATATCTGCCACCAGGAATTGATGAGTAAACACTAGATCGGCCAGTCGGATCTTAAGACACACTTCTCCATATACTCTTGCTGCTTCTCCCGTTGCGGTTCTTAGACGATAGCTATTGGTGTTATGAAGCCACGGCTGATACGTAACGCTGGTGTTGTTGTTACCTTGTTCTGGGTTGGATCTCTTGCTTCCACAATGTTGACAACCGGCTTTATTTGGTGGTAGTCGGCATTGACGCTGTAAGTGCCCGGTCTTGTTGCAGTTCCAACATCTTGCTAGTCCGCTCCGCTGGTTCTTTTGTATTTCAGCTCTTTGGCACGAGCACTCTTCAACTATGGCTTCTCTAAGTCGATGTACTCCATGAGAAGCTTGTTCTGCTGCTTCAATTGTCAATGCGAATGCTAAAGTTTCAGAAAGAGTACGTGTTCTAGCAGTTCGCACAGACCTCTGAAGATTTATATCCGAAATGGCACGGACGAAGGACTCAACAGCAAGCTGGTTGATGATTTCTTCTCCAGCATCCGGGTATGCCAGGTGAACCAGTCTTTCGACGTCTGCTTGGAGCTGCTGTAGACTTTCACCCCTTTTCTGGACTCTGTTATTGAGTTGGACTCGGAAGACTTCTTTCAAGTGGCTATCGCCAAAGCGTTTATCTATAGCTGCCACGAGAGAACTGAAATCGCCGCCCTTACCAGCTGGAACTGTTTGAAGTAATTCAGCTGCTGGTCCTCTAAGAGCAAGAGTCAGTGCAATGTACTTGTCTTCGTCATCCCAGCCATTTGTTGTCGCGGCTGCCTCAAATTGTCTCTTGTAAACTGGCCAAGACGACTGTCCATCAAATGTTGGCGGTTTCATCTCCTTTTTCCTTGCAAACTCTCCAGCAGATTCTCGAACTTTGATTTTCCGGATCTGGTCCAATTCCTTGGTCAGAACATCACATCGGCTTTCTACGCCTTCGAAACGATTCTCTACAACAGAAAGTTGTTTTTCCACACCTTCAACGCGTTCGTCAATGGCACATACATTTTTCTCAATGTTGCCCAATTTACCTTCTAGAATGTTTTTCTGACCTTCCAAAACATTCTGTTGCGCCTCAAGTCTTTCGAGAATATTCTGTTGTTCTTTCTTTTGTTCGTTTCGTTGTGCTTCCAGTTGCTCGAGAACATTCTGCTGTTCCTTCTTTTGCTCGTTTCGTCGTGCTTCAAGTTGTTCGAGAATATTCTGTTGTTCTTTCTTTTGCTCGTTTCGTTGTTCTTTAATCAGCTTCTTTTGTTCGTTTCTTTGTGTTTCAAATTGCTCGAGAACATTCTGCTGTTCCTTCTTTTGCTCGTTTCGCTGTTCTAACAAAAGTTTCATCATACTAGAAAAATCTACAATTTCACTTGCTTCCTCTTCCTCCACTTCTGTTTCAAAAACAAAAATGTTTACGTCTTCCCCTTGCTGTTCCGAATAGTTGAGCAAGCGCAGGACGAGCTCATTTTTCGATCCCGCTCTAGAAAGATTTCGCTTACCTAACTCACTTTTAAGCTCAATGCAGTTGAGCTCTTCCAACAACTTACCCATTTTCACTGTATTTAACTTTTTTTTTTTTTTTACACTTTACTAGTCAAATAAGTTTTATTTACAATTCTGACACCAATGTAACGTGCGCTTAGTTCGCAAAATAAAACTTCACCTTTCAAATTATTTCTATCACTTTTATTCAGTATCTATACTTTATTCGAACTCAACTCGACTATTGGACTATCACTGGTTAACAACATTTCACTCTTAACTTTATCACTCTATAATCAAAACTGACTGCTCGTTGCGTCAGCGGTCCTATTTATATAGAACAACACTCATCTAGAGCGTTCCAGTTTTTTCTCCATGGTTTCCACATTTGCTGTCAAAAATCTCTACACTCACACACACTGGCTTACAAGCAATGCCTGTCATTTTATACCATTCCATTATAGTGTTGCCAGTTGTGTTTTCGGTTAAACGTTTTCGATTAGGAAATTGGTATAAATGTT
Organism: Melanostoma scalare; assembly: GCA_949752695.1. NCBI lineage: Eukaryota > Metazoa > Arthropoda > Insecta > Diptera > Syrphidae > Melanostoma > Melanostoma scalare. Next base: position 150,888,259 of record OX456986.1, read on the forward strand.
GGGTGTTCATTACAATATATACAATGGTAAAACTAAGAAGACGGTTTTCTTTCGTATTACTTTTGGGACTTCCTTAAATTAAGTTAGAAACGGTGCATGGGGGGTTGATCCCTTTTCAGGAGATCGCATCTTCGTTAACGATCACATAAGTCAGCGTCCATTAGGATCATCGCAATCGATATTAACCGGATGTGTCTTCCTCAGTTATCGTCTCGTATTAAATGCTTGTACAGTAGCCGCCGTATTAATAAACGCGGAATAACTGGGAAATACTTATTCCATGGATTAAGTTACCATTATACCATTTTCCATTTAATTAAAGCCACCATTATACCATTTTCCACTTAATCCATGGAATAAGGCTTAGCCCAGCTATTCCGCGTTTATTAATACGGCGGTAATTATTTTGTTTTTTGCGTATCAGCGGGGGGAAGCAATAGAATGCATAGCTTGCTTTCCAAACAACTGCAGTACCTACTGTCCGGGTTGAAATGCATTAGATCGTTGAAGTAAGCTACTAGATATACTTGACCTGCTTCTATGGTGTGAGCTTTGTTTTGTTTAGAGGCTTGACGCTGATGTTGTGACACTTTGCTGCTGATCACTACCGACTTCTTCTTGCTTCTGATGCAAATTAACTCTGATTTGACTGATTAAATTTGATTCCCCATCTTTGGAAATATTGGAATAACTTCCCTATGTTGTCTTTAAGCCTGCACCAACCCTAATAGAAGATGCATTCACCAGGTGAAATTGAATGCGCGTACGTCAGGGAGTCATTCGCAAAGAGAAGGTAGGTGGCATTTTCTAGCTGTTGTCGTCTTACTTGGAGGTAGATATTCTTTCATGAGGAGAACAAGAGAAAAATTAAATAGAGACGGTGCAACACTGCTTAGTTGGATCACGGTTGTTTAGATTCCTAACATTTAAGAGTGTCCTTGTAGTTTCAGAACTGGATAAGGGATGGAATCCAAGATGCGTATTAGGAATGATGCCTGAATCAGAATGACTCTTTTGAATATACCTACATTATTCTGTTTTGAGATATTTTTCTTAGCTCCTTATCGGTCGACTTCTTTTCACTTACTTTTGCATTCAACTTAACGAACATTCGATAACCACAGTAGGGTGAGATCACACTTCGAAAATCATTTGACATTTTAGTCAAAGCACAGGCTATGAGTTCGTCAACCATAATACCGATTTCTCGCACTCACACGTTTTCGTTTACGTTCGACTCGCCAAACGCAATAGGGGTGATAATCTTTCTGGGACTCAAACCGAGTGCTCCAATCGTTATATACAGACATGCAACCCATTTTGCAACGAACGTGGCAAGAAGCTACATAATTTTGTCAGACATTGTTGACTTTATCAATACTCTTTTCATTAATCGCAGCCTCACAACAGAATTGTTGTGTTCTTTTCGTTGTCAAAGGCTTAATACTTTCAAAAACTGATGGACCTGTCTGCTGGTTAAACAGAACGAATATCTATTCAGCTCGTAAATCATGAATGACAATCTTTAATCCAACGACTGAGGCATACTAGCAAAGAGTTTGGTAATGGAATGCAGTAATTTTGGTGGCCGTGGCGTAATGGTTTAAGGATCTGCCTGTTACGTGACAGTTTTGAGGTTCGAACCACAGCAAAATCAAAAAAAAAATCAAAGGTTTTTCCACGACTATCGTCTTTTGCGAAGAGTTGACAATTTCTCCGACAGGAGTTTCATACCAATTTTTTCTCAATTAGCCGTTTGGAATTGAGAAAAAATTTAAGGTCTCTTCCATCCTCTGACAAGGTAGAGTTGAGAGAAATCTACTAGGCCCAGGGCTCACTGATGTGTTATGCCCTCTTATTCATTTTATATATTTAAAGACCCTTTTAGACGATCATTTCAGTTTTCATTACAAATGAGCCTTCAGTTAAACTGCTTTCTAAACGCTTAAAAATGAGCTGATAACTGAACTGAAATCTGAACTGACAACTGTTTCTGTTCAGTTCTCAGTTTTCATCGAACTGATGTCTATTTACACACTGAACTGAAAACTGAACTGATAACTGAACTTAAAACTGACCGTTTAAAGGGCCTTTAGACAGTCATAATCATTACGAGACATAAATACGAAAAAATTTCTCGAACTTTATCCTCCAACGTTTTTGAATTTTTAAAGCAGCTTGAAAGTAGCTCGCAGTAACTTTCTCACATTTTTGAATGGACACGTAACTTCCTGCAGCCGTATTAAAATATTTACTCAACACTTCCTCGTAATCTCATTACCGGGTTTCTTTTTTCCAACATGAAAACCAAATCGACTTTAAGTTGATCCTGTGTCTTCAATTTTAACTGCAAAAGATTCGAATAACTTCCATGCTGCGGTCAAATTCAACCAATCGATTACCTCTAATTGTGATTGCCAGCAATAAAAACTGATTTACAACGACAACGGCCTATGAACAAGCACGCACAAGCCCATAAAATCCGTTCGTTTCCACATACGAGTAGGTACAGTTCACCAAGTATTTCTATTCCCAGCAATGAAATTCTCATATTTCACATCGCTTCCCAAAAATACGAGAATGGGAGCCATAATAAGACTCAAACCTTTACAAAAAGAAAAGAAAAAACTAAAAAAATGAAGACATAAAAAATCACCAATCGTAAAACCGAAATTCAATTCAAAAATCATCAATCGTACATTGTTCGAATCCGAATCTAAATTCGAACGCAAAAACAAACACAAAAGACCACTCAGATGATGGGCCGATAATGACACCAACAATGCGACAACAACATATCAAATTGCACCTCTGAACTCGAGTGGCGCATTCACACAGTTTGTATAGCCAAGCCGGCCTGGCCTATCAGCGGGAGCATGTTGCATCTCTGGCACTGGTCACTAACTGAACCGCCCAAGGATATTTTTATGACCTCAACACCATTAACGATCATTTTTGTTTTTTTTTTTTTGTCTTTTGTTCCAAACAAAAAGTAAAAGACAAAAAACAGAAACTGTGTCCCAATCTAAATACTTTCAGGTATCGACTTTCAATTCATTTACCATTGAGCCTCCTCTTGTGTCTTTGGATTGTAGCCCAGGCATAATATCATGTCGTCGGCGGCGGTGGCGGCGGCGTTGTCCGTCGTCGTTGGTCGTCATAGTGGCATCCTTCCACCTCCTCATGCTGTGCAAAAGTCGTTAAACTACAAGTTGCCGTCTGGAGATTTGGTTTCTCCATATAAACAAACTGTTGTTGCTGGTGTTTTGCTGTGCTGTCCCAACCATCAGGGATAGTTTCTCATCCAGGCCGAGACGCGCGTGCAAATTAAAATCCTCAAAAGAAGAAGAAACTGTATTTCACTGGTAAGCGCTTGCTAAGCGACGGACGAGCAATTAGAATTTCAATGGAAAAAGTGTCAAAATGCACGCGGCTGCTGCCCGATCGTTATGAAGCGAGTTTTATGACTTGACGCCTGCCTTTACGTATAGTGCCTATGCCTAGTGTCCGGGTGGACTTTCTTTCTTTTCAAGTTCATCGTCTTCAGGTTGTGATTCTAACCACAAGAACGAAGACGACCGATTGAGACTGTGTGTGAGATTACACAGCCAGTGGCCCCGGATGATAGGATGATGGTGCAGTTGCAATTGCTAGAGGATCATTAACAATCTCTTTGCGGGCGGTAAGTGTTGGAATCTATGGGATGGGGATCATCTGATCATCTGGTTACACTGGTCTCAGGGCGACATCATGTTTTATGCTCTCTAACCGACCAAATCGATTTTGTTGTCATAAAATTGTTGCTCCCATCGCTGTTAATGACACATAATTGCCCGCTTCGGTTGTCGTAAAAACTATGGCCATGGCCATGATTGATCCTAACTTTGTGCTCTGTAGCTAGACGAATCTGGTCTAATGCAGACGCCTTCAATTTAATGGTGGTCCTATAACTCGAACGTTATGCAAGTTTTATGGGTGAAATTTAAGATTTGAAGATCTTTCACTTGATTGAGGCTGTTTTTTTTTAATAGTTTAAGTAGAAGACTAGCCACACTTGGCAGCTCATAAATCAATGCTAAAAGATGACTCCATTGTTTTGGTCGGTAATTTTTCTTGAACCCATTTATCCCATCTGTCGTTTACTTTCCCTGAACTAGATTTGAAGTCGCCATAGCTTTTGTTGTGGTTTGGCGTTTGAAGTTTCGCTCTCAAACTTTGAGTCCTTAAATAGGTCGGCATGGTAGTGTTTCTTGGAAAGTTGGAAGCTGAATTTGACTTGATTTGAAGTTTTGATTTCTAGATCAACCAGTTATCTCATTTTCGGAAATTTGAAAGGTTGTGCGTTGTGTCTTTGTGCAAGTCTTCAAACTCAAACTGAACTTAAAAGTCATCCTCGAGGGTTGAACGGTAAAATCGAAAACTCGGGCAAATGTGACAGGCGAAGATATTAACTAGTGCCCGCTTTAGTATCGATAGGAATTGTATGGTGTCTCGGTAACGTAGTGCCTGTAATGTAATACAACAGCCAACCATTTTTGACTGAATCACTGACACATGCAAGCAAACAGTAGCGGACTTGATTGAAGAAAACAAGAAATGTGCTTCCAATGTGGGAGCTCTGGCCGCAAAATGAAGGACTGCAGTGAACCTCGAAAGTGCTAATTATACGCAGCCATTGAAAATCAACCATGCACAGCGGATCACATACATGGATCGGAAAAGAACAAAGTATTTCGACAGGCCATTGAAAAGACGAAAACGGCCACCCCAAAAAGACCAGAATTCTTCAAGCAAACGTCCACTGGAGCCAAATGACGGACACCTATTGAAGCTTATAAGTAAGCAACAAAAACCAGCAAACCTGAGCCTCCGACATTATTGAAACAGCCGCCTTATGGATTCCAGGCCAAAGCATGACTGCTCAAAACAAAGGATCGGAAAGAGGCTCCACATAAAAAGCGAAAAGGAATCACAATAATCAGTGTATACCTAAGCCCTAATGATCGGATGGATGATTTGCAACAAAAATTAGGAGACTTAGATGGTTCAATGTTCGGGGCCGAGAGAGATATCATAGTTGGCGCAGACTTCGACGCAAGAGGCCATGAATGGGGTTTGCCAACGACGGATTCTCGAGGAAGGCAAATACTTCAGATGGCGGCGAAACGTGGACTTTGTGAAGTTTCATTTCATTTTTTCATTTATTAAGCTGTCGCGGTAAAATTTACCGCTACAAAAAGTATCCTTTCACGTGTCCCTACCTCTTCTTCATTTTTGGGTGTGGCTGCATAATTCTGGGAGAGTTTGGGGCATCAGCCTATGGTTTACTCACCCAGCATTCTGCAAAAACATCCCACGTAGGTTGATGTGGCAAAATCGGTCGAAGCTAGACCAGAAAAGGGACAGGCGGTCCCCAACGGACTTTGATGAACGTGCAGACGGGCGGTCTCACGAAAAATACTAAAGTTTGCCAATTGAACCTGGCGAAACAGACAAGGCAACACAAAAACATTCACCACAAACATCAATGGTAGATGATCAATTCCTACTCAACTTTTACGTCACTTTGACAACAGTAGTATGACCTTCTGCCCAACCTAATTTTAATATGGTACCCAAAGGTTGAAAGGTTAAAGTTCTTCCCTCCTCCCCCAAATCTGCAAAAGAGGCCACCAGTGTAGGATAGGGATTTTGGGTTAGTTGAGATTTCCTCCTCCTATAGTTCTCCCGAAATAAAATGTTAAAAATGTTTATTAGGAAATGGATTTGTTTACTTACTCGATTCACTCTCCATGCGATTAAATGTAACTGAGAGAATGCTCAGCGATGACTTATTTTCGATTTCAGCGTAGTTCGATTCTTTTTCACGAAGGTTGTGAGATTAGATGTTGTAGGGGTCTGGACTCACCCATCAAGATCGTCAAGTGTTGGACGACACCAACCACTTGTCGAACTTTCGAATTTGGTGAATGTCGAGAGACAGGGCAAGTTTTGAACGACACCAACAACTTGTCGAACTCTATGTGTGTAGTGGGTGAGCATGCGCATTTTCGCTGGAATTCGTTTTGCTATACTCGATTACCGAGTTGTTGAATTTAAAGTTGAATTTAAAGTTGAATTTAAAGTTAAATTTAAAGTTGAATTTAAAGTTGAATTTAAACTTAAATTAAACTTTAAATTCAACTTTAAATTCAACTTGCCATTCATTCAACAAGCTGATCTTTTTCTTTGAGTAAGGAGTCACGTTACGTTGTCTTCTACACGATCCAACGTAACATCGAAGTCATGCCTGAATCACTATCACGCTTCGGCCACGTTACGTGTTTTGTTACTGCCAAGCGAGTAAAAGTTCAACCAAACAGACCTTTTTTTTGAGTAGGAGTCACGTAAAGTTATCTTGCACACGAGCCAACATAACATCAAAGCGACGTTGTGATAGGATGTTCTGATTTTCTATTACTCATAAAATGTCAGGCGAAATCGGAGCTGAATCGGCATTGGGATTCAGACATAAACAGTTCAACTCGACTTTGTTTCGTGTTTCGAAATGTGCGGCTTCCTAATGCCAAAGGCAGTGATCAGTTTTAAGCTTCACCTCCTTTTCCGTCAATATAAGTATACGTAACATGTTTTAATATCAAATTTGTTAGAGCATTACCCAAACCATTTCTAATGTCGTATCCACTTAACCTTACACTAATTACGCCGCATTAATCAAATATTTTCGATTTACTTTGCAAACAGCGCAGCGTTTGGAAGAATCGCATTACACTATCTTACCAACTAACCCGGACAACTTACTTCCTTTATCGATTGTCTACTTTCTGAAGAACACAGTTTTTCAGAGGGAAATATTTGCGAGACAACACCCTGTTTCTCCTACATGATAGTAACCACCCATCACTAGACACGCACATCATACAGGTATTTAACTCCATTCACGTGTGATTGTTCATTTGTTTTTGTTTGCTATGCATTACTGGTATTGTCTTACGTCTTACGTTAATATGATTTGTCGCACTTTTCAAACAATTGGGTAAGAAAATACGTTCATTACAGATACATTTTTATAAAGAAAACAGAAATAGCCCAACCCTCTATCTGAGGAAATTTCAAAGGATTAGGCCAACGGCATGCATAGAGCACTGACCCACAATTCTTGTGCTTTGCATTTTATGTCGCGTCGTTTAATTGGATTTGAGAGGCATTGAACTTGTCAACACAGAACACATCCGATCGGTGTCTACAAGGAATTAATATTTCCAATTGACTTGAAGGGTTCTTTCTTGTCAAAAAGTAAATTAAAGTATCCAACACCAAAGTGGAGCAGGGGGAAGACTTCCGTATAATGAAAACACACAAATGCCTAAGTGTACATCGATATCGATCCTAGAATTGATTTCTGTATATGGAATTTAAAGCGACTGCTGTGTTTCGCCAATGAACTTTCAAGCAGTGTAAGGATTGGCTGCAAGTCTGCAAATAGATGGTCCAGAATTCTCCCTGTTTCTTACAATGTCCAATTAGGAAAGCTACTAGTATTCTTACATTGAGGCACGTAGCCAGACTTCCAATTAATGAGATAGAAAGATTTTCGAAAATTCTATGGCTGTTAAACACTGAAGTGTCATATTTTGAAGCCTGAGGAATGTTTTTAAAAGAGATTTGAATCAGATAACACATCTCTAAAGGTATTTGCATTTGCATTACATTTTTGCTCTTTCTTTCTCTTTGGGTTTTTGAGGAATAGAGCATTTGTTGTCTCCACTTCCAAGGGTCTTCCTCTGTTTTACTTCCCAAAATGCCTTTTGAGTTCAAAAAGAGAGTACATGGATTACAAAAAGGAGCTTTCAGTGTAAATGGATTTTAGAAGACTTTCCGTTTTTAGTCCGCTTACGGAGTACTGATGCTGTTTTTTGCAAGCCATGCTATGTATTTTATCATGAACGTGTTGTAATGAACCATTACGAATTCTCCCCATAGCCCACTGAATTAAACAAACAAAACAACCTCAGCATACGCTGCCCTGAAACTTTCACAGCAAAAACAACTAAGATAGCAATCCTAGTGTGTAGTGTGATGAATGGAATTTTCCTTTCAAGTTCGTTCTTCAATACAACTAAAATCCAGTTGACTCCGAAATGTATTTAAAACATCCAATTTATACATGAAAATGCGCAATCATTGACCTACGCGCACTCACTGTCACCTCTGATCGCTGCTCGTAGAGTTGAAGACCACACAAAAAAGCTCTTCGAGTACTACAAACTATGGGGAATCAAAATTAATTCAGCGAAATCCGAGCTAATCTGCACACCCACACAAGGACGGAGACGTTAGAGATCAGCCACAAACTGCCACAACATCTCCGTGGTTTACGCCCGACGGTAGGCAGCTCAGGCCGAAAAAGCAGGTCAAGTATCTAGGAGTCCACTTCAACGAACTGATGCGTTTCAACCCGCACGCCACTGCAGTCGTCAAAAAAGCTAACTTTGCTTTCCATCGCGGCCATCCGCTGATGCGCAAAAGAAGTGGACTCAGCCAAAACACAAAATTGTTGCTGTACAAGCAGCTAATACGACCCGTGATCACTTACTGCTTCCCCGTCCGGTTTACAATATCCAAGACTAGAATGCAAAAACTGGCTGTATTCGAGAGGAAGGTTCTGCGCATATGCACAGGGCTTGGCTACGATCCGATACACAGGAAAAACGTCAGCAATAGAAAGCTCTATGAAGAAGCGAGGGTCATCCCCATAGAGAAATACATGGTGCAATCTAGAAGACGCCTACTGCAAAACCTGGCCAACCATCCGAACCCCTTAGTAAGAAGGATAGCAGAAGGAGACCGACACCCGGACTTGCTAGGTTATTAGAAACATTTACAAATTCCACCAAGCCTTCTTCATTATTAGGAAATTTTACATCAAGTGCTATGGGCGGCACTGGGGTTTTGCCAATTAGTAAGAAATCGTGTCCTACAACCACTGGTCAGGTCAAATGCGCAGCCAACCGGGGCAAACAGTTCGTGTTCAACAAATTCTGGAAGGACTTCGACGTCTTCGGGAAGGAAGATAAAACTGTAGCTGCAGATGCTGGAAGAGGAAAGGCTGTTGTGTGCAAGGCGTGACAAAGAATATTTGCACAAAAAATATCAGCTTCTTAATCAGCTAGCAGGTAATACGTCGGGATCCGATGATGATGAAGCGTCTTCATCTGTAACTAAAGTTAAAAGCTGGCTGGGCGATAGCCAACCCAAGAGCTGTTTGGCTTCCACTACCGCCAGTCAAGCGCCCGCGCTCGCTGAGCAAGCTCGTCAGATGTCGCATCATTCGCTTCCACCACCGCCAACTCAGGTGATCTTGCAACATCCACCCGTCTGGCAACCTGAGCCGCCTTCGTCGAATTATTTGGCCCAGCCACTGCAACATATTCAGCCACCAACCAACTGCGTAACCCATTTAATCATCATGGACATGCACTGCCAGTACAAGCGCCAGAATCACGAAACAGTTGTGAATGAACTAAGGCAAAGATTCCATATCTCTCAACTCAGAGCAGCCCTCGCTGCAGTGCGACGGATCTGCCAGACCTGCAAAAACAATAAAGCTAAGCCACTTCATCCTATAATGGCGCGCGACTCACTTCGTTCTGCCGTCCGTTCTCGTTTGTAGGAGTAGACTATTTCGGGCCTCTGTATGTCACCGTTTTTCGAAGAACAGAGAAAAGGTGGGGGGTATTCTTAACGTGCCTTACCACGCGAGCAGTCTATCTGGAGATAGCCCACTCACTATCGGCGGATTCCTGTATCTTGGCACTACGGAATTTTATGGGACGTAGAGTCACCCCCTTGAAATATACAGTGAGAACGGGACAAATTTCATAGGAGCCGAACGAGAACTTAAAGAAGCCCTTCAGAACATCGACATGGATAAAATGATCGAATCTTTCACCTCAACATCTACTAAATGGAAATTCATTCCCCCCGGATCGCCGCATATGGGAGGGAGCTGGGAACGACTCGTCAGATCGGTAAAAAAGACTCTACATTAGATACTGCCAACCAGAAATCCTTCCGAAGAACTCCTTAGGAGTATGCTCATCGAAGTTGAGAACATCGTTAATGCACGGCCTTTAACTTATATTCCTATTCCTATCGACAACGAAAACGAAGAGGCTCTTACGCCTCGTCGAAAGAATTGGTTATCGGCGCAACAGTTCGCGGAACACTTTTGGAGACGCTGGGTACTAGAGTACCTTCCCACACTAACTCGTCGTGCCAAATGGTTCGAACCGGTAAAGCCATTGCAAGTGGGCGACATAGTTTTTATTACAGACCCCACAAATCCCAGAAACTGTTGGCCAAAAGGGCGAGTAGTAGCCACAAAAACTTCTAAGGATGGGCAAGTACGCAGCGCCGTTGTTAAAACATCTTCGGGTACCTAAGAACGACCGGTGGTAAGATTGGCCATGATTGGACATCATGAATTCAACTAAGTGCCCACGAGAGAACATACCAGGAGGGAGTGTTGGCAACGCCCTTAAAATGTAAGATCCACTCGTCAGCCACGTTGCATTTTGTGGACGTGAGGAAGTGGCTACACGTCATTTTGTGGATTGTGCAAGTAGTGCCACGCTTCAATTTGACTTGGCGCTGGCTAGTTGACAATTTGTGGAAGCCATCGAAAGTAAAACCATATAGACACGAGACGCAGAAGAACATAAAGTAACCTTAAATCTAAAAGTAACCTAAATCATAAAGTAACCTAAAATTGAATTTATTATCTAGAAGAAAAACCTGTAAGAAAGAAATAAGAAACTAAACGTGCTCTAGTATCATTTCAGGAATTACAATACCAGGAGAGAACTACCGAAACCCAGCACTACCACAAGTCTGAGTCCAAGAACCGAGAACAACAGAACAAAGAACCATCATCACCATTTGAGTCCGAAATCTGAGATCTGAGGTCCCGGTCACCATTCGAAAACCAGGTCGTGATATCCGAACTCTTCCCAGACCTCAGAGTAACTTTCCTCATCTGAAGAAGCCTCATTCTAACCTATCAAGACGTACTTGAAATTATGAACCTGAAATAAATATTCAAAACCGTATTATAAAAATTATAAAACTATTTTTTGAATATCGGAAATAAAACTAACTTTAATAAACTAAAGTTTTGCTGCTTCTTAAGGAGACCTGGGATCCGATGAGCTTACCTCAGCGTCAGCACGCTTTTTCTGCAGCCAAATAAAGCAAAATGCCTGCATAACTGTGATCATATTTTTTGTGCTTTGATATGCCTCGATCCAATTTGAAAAAATCTAAAATTAATCAAAAAACAAAATTTAACCACTTGCGATGCTCAAAAAGCCCTGATCGCGACTGTTCTGATCCGTGGCGGGTCCGGGTGTGATAAAATCTGTTTTGTTTACACATGTAAAGTGAAGAGAAAACAGCTGAACTCAATCCTCCTTAGCTAAGCCACATTTAGAAAGTGGAATTCTTTTTCTTTTTGTTTCTTTTACACAGAAACTTACTCACGCCTGTCAAAATTTCTTTGATAGAATCAATAAAACGGATAAAAACCTATCAACTAATGAATTGCTGCACCTGCTCCTGCCACACACGCACACTCCTTCTTCCATAATCCGGAGATTATAACAAATGAACACACGCACAACTCAAAAGTCATTCATCACAAAGACCAAAAACACGCACAACGCGCAGTATCTACATCTAAATAAGCCATCTTTTAGGTGACACTTGTTCGGTGGCATTGATCGCTCTAACGGCCCCAAAGAAAGCATGAATCACTTTGCCCGCCTTAACTAAACCATGTGATCCTGCCCCACATACAGACTACAGAGTGCTTATCACAGTTGATAGACACTTCATTAAAACCTGGTATTATGGTGTGTGCAACAAATTTGTCGTTCGTTCCTTAGCACCTACTTAGGTTCAAACATGATAATTGATCTCGGATAGCAATTGAAAAACGGTTGCCATGCAAACAGCAACAGAAGCACCATCCGTAGCCACTTCTTCTAACGTGAATCTTCTAATCTCCATCAATCAATGAATTTCCTGGTTGAACATCGTCATTTATCTCCTCCACGTCCCACATTCTGGCAGAATATGGCGAAAATCTCAGCCACCGGGACGGGCCAGCTACAGCGTGAAAGTATCCTCAACATCCAAATGATCTCCACACAGCCTACAATATATAAAGTAAGACCATGCGACGACGACGCACGATGACGCGTCCCAGCCAAGCTCTTCTTTTATCTATAATTCCACATAATTGCGATGGGGCGTTCATTTGAGAAAATAATATTCAATTTCACGTTGCCAGATACTCAACCTACCAACTATGGGCCATCTTCCTCTGACAGATGCACACAACAGCTTCTTTCATAGTTATTTGCCTGCATTGGCAACCATGAGTGTTGACAAGGTTTTTCTGACTTAGTTGTTGTTGTTGGTTGGCATTTTTGTTTTCTTTTTGTATACTCTTCTGCTCTAGTCTTATCACGACACACGGCGATTTTGTCCAGTTAGTCACTGGAGGCTGACTGACTTGAACCCCCATGAAGTCGGCTGTCAATATGATAATGACTTGCAAATGATGGTATAATGATTTTGGATAATGGCGCGATTCCGCGAATACCATCGAACGAACCTGTTCTTTGTCGTCCGTCGTCATAAGTTAAGAGTCAATGCTTTGCACCTACTAAGTGCGTTAAGACATTGAGTTGAGTCTTTTTGGTACTAAAGATTAATAACTCATAGCTAACTGAGGCTCCTGTCACGTTCGTGATCGATCAAAAAACGATAAGGCATCGATCATGAACGATTTGCTGCACTTGTTTTGATGCAGGAAGCAGCTAAACTTGCATTTGAAGTGAGGTTTATACCAATTATGTTCAATTTATGTGAAAAATGATGACATCGAACAGTTTTATTGACTCAATTTTGTATTGAATCACTCTATAGATGTCATAATTTGACTGAAGAGCAGACCATATAAGTTTCAAAGTGACATTAGACTTTTTGATGAATAAGTCTTTGTATGACATCTAGTGGTTCATTTGCCGTTGAATGGTTACACTCTTGCAATCTTCTTGTGCTTTTTTGAGCTCATCAACAGTAATTAGGACTGATTTTCCCTAACCGCAGACACCACAACCTTCCATAATCAGTTCGCAATTGGATAATGTCCACCCTTAACAGCAGAATTATCCGCAGCATAATCGAAGAAATGCAGACATCAGGGGTCAAATCACCACATCAGTAATCGAGTGACTGAGTACTATTTCTCTCTCAAAATTAGCTCTATATTACACAACATCACTCTGTTGTTCATTTATCGACTTCAATTCTTTCAAATACTGGTGAAAAAATGTCGAATCGTGGTACTAAAGGCCCCGGCCCATAGAACGCGTTGCGCGCGGTAGGAGCGGCGCGGCAACTGATGCGGTGGGTTTTGCCGCACGCAACTGATAGGGGTGACCCATAGAATCCGTTGCGGTGTTTTGACAGATAAATTTAGTCAAAATGGGTTCGTTCAAGAATCGTATCCGGATAGCTTGTTGTTGTTGTTTACGTGTGGGAAATCGAAAAAAATAAGTTATAATCGTCTAGCAATGATATTTTGAATGTTTTTCTGTTTTCAAAAGTCGAATTTTAATATTTCACAGCTGTTGTCTGTTGTCGATCGTTCAAAAAGGTATCTAAGATACGGCTATCCGAGATAGGCTATCCGATAGGTTCTTGAACGCGCCCATTGTCACTTTTTCCATATAAGAGAAAACTTCAAATTGGTTGTGACTGCGCATGTCTCTCTTCTGTCACCGCGTGAGAGCCGCGGCAAAATAGAAGTTTGGCTACTCGGCGCGTGCAGCGCGTTGCTCGCGGTGCTTATGGGTCACCTCTCATAAGAACGTGTGTATTTAATCGAGCTGTCAGTTGAAAGCGGTGCCGCACGCACGCACCGCGTTCTATGGGCCGGGGCCTTAAGTCGCTCGATAATGCGAGACGTAATGCCAAAAGCAAATAATTCGGTCACGTATCTATTACTCGATCACGTGTCGTGTGCGGCGGTAATTCGGTGGAGTCCTCTCAACACTTATCTGATCAATCGATGTAGACAGCCTACTAAGCTTACTTGCAACCCAAGGTATTCATACAGTGGGCTCATCAGAAAGACCAATATCAGGAAGGTTTCACTTAGCTCCGAAAACAGTACGAAAAGTGTGCTCAGATGAAGGCCACTTCGTCAACTTTCATTAGACAGTCATTGTCGCAATCAAAATAAGAAGAACACTAGATCTTCTAATACACCCATCTCTTTCTCTATAGAAAAACAATACCATTCTAAAAAAAAGAATCAAAATACCTTGGCATTATGGAAACTGTAACAAGAACACATCTCCAACAGGATAACCAATGTCAGGAAATGTAGGGTAAATTTCGATTCTGGCAACATAAGGATGTTGCAATCGAATTTCTTCACTGTTTACGCTCACTCTGCATAATACAGGCCAGCTGTTTTGGCACTGAGTGAAATGCAAGTTCTTCACAGAACAAAAAGCATCATCTCCAAAGACATTTATAAGACAGACATAAGACAGAAATATCTATAATGCTCAAATACAAAAGGCCAAGCTTTCGCATGACCCTAAAGTAATTCAAAAAACACTGTTGTGTCAAAAGGTTAAGTTAGGTGGAAGTGGCTGTCAGCCAATGAGTATATTGCCTGACACGCTTAGGCCGCAAGGGCCCATTGTGATACCACAGAGATCAGCAAGTTAATCACCTACTGATCTCAGAAACCCGATGTAAGATTAACGAGTTGATCACTTATTAATCTTCCATTACGGGACTAGCCGGTTAATCACCCGCTAGTCGAACCACGCGGAACTTTTAATGTATTTCGAAAGACTTTTAGGGTCTATGTAAGCTAAGTCGCTAGTATCATCGAAGAAGAATTCACCGAGATGAGTTTCCCTCCTGTGAAGTAGTGCAGGGCATGAGCAAAGAAGGTGTTGAACGGCTTCATCCTCCTCTTCGTCCATGCAGCTTCTGCAGAAATCATTGGAAAACACACCAAGGCTTTTGGCGTGTCTCCCTATTAGACAGTGTCCCGTAAGAACACCTATGGTAGAACCTAGATACAGGCGGTTCAGGGCTAACAAACTCTTCCAGCATTTTGAGTCTACACACGGCCAAACTTTTTGGTTGCAAGGCAGTAAGTTGTTACTCTCAGTCCATCTACTGTTTGTTATCCTCGAAGCGTCTTTTCTAAGTAGGAGTTACCTGTAGCGATAGGTACACCTATGTTGTTCCATTCTGAGCGCAGGGAAGTGGTCGTGCCCTTTTCGGCTAGTTCGTCTGCAATACAGTTGCCTGGTATGTCCCTGTGCCCCGGCACCCATGCGAAAGGTGAATGTTAAACTGATTTGACATCTCCCTCAGAGACATTTTACAATTTTGGACTGTGATGGATTTTGTAGAGACAGAGGCAAGAGATTTGAGGGCAGCTTGGCTGTCCGAGAAGATTCGAATATCCTTGGAGGATATGACGTTTTCTTTGAGGCAAGACAGCACCTCCTTAATCGCCAGAATTTCCGCTTGGAACACACTACAATTATCGATTAGGCGGAAGAAAAGACTGAGATTCAGTTTTTCTGAGTAGATTCCACTTCCCACACCTTCGCTGGTTTTTGAACCATCGCATCGGTGTAAAAGTGTATTGCTTCATTTTCCAAAAGAGTGCCATTTTCCCAAGCTTCTCTTGAAGGTATGGTTACTTGGAAATTGTTGTCAAACACCAACTTGGGGGTGGTGTAGTCGGATCGATTCGGTAGGAATCTAAAGTTATCTAGAATGGTAGTGTGGCCAATTTGATTATTGGTGCACTGTGATGTAGCTCTGTGTCGAGTAGCTGAGCTAGCTGCGACTTGTTTGCTGAAGATATCTAGGGGTGTGAGATCTAGTAGTACATTGAGGGTGCCCGATGGGGTTGTCCTCAGTGCGCCACTAATACACAGACTAGCCGTTCTTTGAACTTTGGCCAGCTTGTTGTAGTTAATCATCTTGTCTAGTGCGGTCCACCAGACTATCACCCCGTATGTGAGTATCGGTCTAATTACCGAGGTAAACAGCCAATGGGTGATTTAAGGGGAGAAACCCCATTTCCCACCAATGGCTTTTTTACAGGAGAAGAGTGCCACGTTAGCTTTATTTACTCTTTCCTCAATATTGGTTTTCCAGGTCAGATTTTTGTCAAAAATGAGACCTAGATATTTAGCCTGATTTGACAGTGTGAGAGTTACCCCTTTAATAGTTGGGGGTCTGAAGTCCGGAATTTTGTACTTCCTCGTAAAGAGAACTAATTCCGTTTTGTGTGGATTGATGTTCAGACCAAAATCTACAGCCCAATTGTTAAGCTTGTTAAGTGATGTTTGTAGCAGCTCAGCTAGGGTTTGTGGGTGCTTGCCTGAAACGGCAATTGCTACATCAATGGGTGATAGGCATAGGCTATGGTTTTGAAACCTTCGTCCTCTAGTCCGATTAACAAGTTGTGTCCAAAAGGAAGCAAAAACTTTTGGTCTTTGTTAAGACCATTAAAAACTCGACCACATGTTATCAGTCCCTACGCACGTTTTGAATGACTTCCCGTATAAAGCATTTGATAGAGTTTGGCATCAGGCTCTTTTATCGAAAATGCGTGCTTTTGGTATCGATGAGTCTCTTCTTCGTTGGATTAGAAATTACCTTTCCAACCGTTCAATACAAGTTGTGTTGGATGGCTTCAAGTCTGATACCCACTTCATAAATGCTGGTGTGCCCCAGGGCTCCGTTTTGTCTCCGACTCTCTTCCTCATTTTCATTAATGATCTCTTGTCTGAAACTTCTAATCCGCTTAACTGTTTTGCTGACGACTCGACCCTCAGCTTTTCATATTCGTTTCCAAATTCACGTCCCTGCTCTTCGGATTTGGAACTAGAACGGTTGCGTATGATAAGCTCATTGAACTCTGACCTTGACAGCATTGTTACATGGGGTAATAGAAACCGAGTAGAATTCAATGCTTCGAAAACTCAATGCTGTCTCTTGTCGTTGATGCTTAACATTCCCCATTGCCATTAACTATTAATGGTACCTGCATCCAAGAAACCTAAAAGTTGACAGTTCTTTGGTATGTGTGTAAACGATGATCTTCGTTGGAATGACCACATATTTGAAGTCGTCAAAAATGCTGCTAAATGCTTAGGTTTCTTAAGACGATGCAGGAAATTCTTCATCCCTTCTGATCTGGCTACTACAAAGCTTACATTAACTCAAAACTAGAGTACAATTCTCATATTTCATCTGGTTCTTCTCAAATATCTTTGCGCCTACTTGATAGGGTACAAAACAGAGCTTAGAGATTGATATGTATGTGATAGCTCAATCCTAGAATAGATTGATTCTCTTGAACATCGTCGAAACAATAGTTGCCTTTCTCTCTTTTATCGCTTTTTTTAGAAACAGTGTTCTAGCAAAATAGCCGGCTGTATTCCTCTCTTGAAACAATTTAACCGCAACACCCACCTTGCTAGGAATGCTCATCAGTTTTACCTTGAGCTCAACTTCGGACGTACAGTAAAGTATAGAGATTTATATTTTAGTCGCACCACTCGAATGTGGAATTCTTTGCCAGACTCTGTCTTTCCACTGCATTACGATTCACAAAAACTCAAAAGCAATGTGCACGTGTGCCTTCAATTAAATCTTCTCCTATATTCATAACTCAACAACTCCTACATGCGCTGTAAACTTCATTGAAGGACTACAACCAATACACCTTTTTATATAGAAACGGTAGAAAGGCTGACAACCTACCGTCTCCTCCATCAAGGACACATTACCTCGAAACCAAAAACCTTCCGATAATAGACGGTCTAGAAAAGCTCAGTAATTTAAGATGTGCTTGGTTACAACTATTCCTGTATAATGCAACTTTCAACTCAACTTCTCCATAGTCGTCCCCACTCGGGAAAACTGGGATAACGCAAAGCCTCACCTATAAAGGCAAGATATATTCTCGTATACTGGCAGCTCAATAATGGAAACTATCACAGTTCCCCAATTTTCATCGACCTTCCAAAAAGTCTAGGTAGTCATTGCCATTAACCAACGTTTCATCGAAGACAAAAAACAAGAAAATCTTCATTATCTCAGATAGCCAAGATGCACTAAAAGCTCACCTGTCATAAGATCTAAACCTAAGATCTAATAAGATCTAGTCCAAATGACAATTATTATGGGACTCTCCAAGCAAGGACAAACTCTGTCATCCTCCCCTGGCCTGGATCCCATCACATAAAAGCCACGATGGTAACCAGAAGGCTAGAGAGGGCTGATCTCTAAAGAAACATCTTCACCAAATGAGGTGAGTAGCAAACCCTATCCGCAGACTTTGCCTCGAAAACAAAGAAACATCTCTGCACATTATTACAGATTGTCCAGAACTTTTCAGACTTAGAAAGCAAATACTTGACTATGAAATCATCCCCCTTGGGAAACTCAAACTCAACCACTCACAGCTGATTGTTAACTTCTGGCTCAACTCAGGAGAAGAACTGCTCTCAAACTTTGCTTGGGTTGGCACAGGGTTTGATTCAGAGAACGCTGACCCCAGAGCTGCGCAAGTTCAACCAACCATATAATCTAATCTAATCTAATCTAATCCCTAACTGCACTCAGTATGTTACTGAACTACCCCAATAGAACAACACTGTCACTTTTCTTCCATAAGTGAGCGAATTCAGTCACGTAATGCTCGATAACTGATGCAGTCGTTCAGCTCCTTCGGTAAAATAATTTCAACTAAAGAGAATGCTTGGCAACTTATTCGACTTGTTGTTTATCTCGTAAAGAAACCAACATTCAATACTTTCCATTTCCAAATCATACAACATCCGCTTTTGCAGCTGACTCTCTGAAACTCATGATCCGTTTAACTGAAAAAGTCATCTCCCACCATTTCGCAACAGTCAGACAAAAACCACTTTTGCTTTCAGCACCTATACAGAAACAACGCGGACGGGTCAATAATTTCCGAGACTCAACAGCTCCTTTCAATTTACCTGTCAAATAGTTCATCAATCCAAAGGAAAGGTACAAAAGTCTGAATATAAATGTTGTTGGCTTATTACGACCACGCGCTGTCATACAGAATCCTCCTGTTCCTTCTTTTTTTCCCCTTTTATTGTCTTTCAACTGCCCCACGCTTTGGGTGGTTTTATGAAAGTGATTTGTACTGTGCTGCCAGTAACAAGTAACAAAACAAGCAATAAATATCATCTACTCGTACATTTATTTAAATTGTTGTCCACCTCTGTCAATGAAACAAACGAAAGGACATTCCGCGCTCCCACATTGGTTAGCAATTAAATTAGAGGAGCAATAAAACGCATTCAACATAAATTCATCAGGATGGCGTGTATTCGATTATTGTCTCTTACCCCAGAGCAGAGGCTGTGTCAATTCATGTAGGCCTTGTTAAATAGCTAAAAATACCTAAATGGTGGTATTTATATGGAGAGGGTTTGGGTACTACTTGTGTTCTGACACCAACAATATTGTGACATTGACACAAAAATACAATACCAAATTTCGTCCAAGTTTAAATCACGTGGAAGCAGAGACAGGCCGACCAAGTCCCAGGACCACCCGTGCGATGTCGTCCATTGATCGGGTCATCGGGTTGTCTGTCGTCCGACGGTAATAAAATTGTTAACATTCCTTGGAATGATCTTTGACTGGGTGAATTGGATGTATGTCCTCTCGCACCTTTTATGGTGTTAACTTAAATGACTGATAAATGTGTTGAGCCTTAATGGTAGTTGGCGCTTCGCTGAGAGAGATAACAAGATAACACATGTTGATGGGTGCGGATGGACAGTGCCTTATCCAAGTGCGGTGCTGGATTATATTACAAGTGCTAATGGAAAACATTTGTTTCTTTTTTCTTTCATTGAGTTGTTGATCCTTTAAACAGGACAGAGGATGGGAATTCCTATCAATCAACGATCAGTAAGTGGTGCGCATTGGTGTTTATGGTTCCCATGGGAAACATTGGCTCACATGGCAATGTAAACTGTTGCTTATAAATTTCGAAAGAAAGTGAATAACAAAACTTTCACCACGTGCAGTTGGGTATTGTGGCATTGTAGGTAGTTACTCGTACTACGAGTTGTGATGTGACACTTTCTAGTTTCTGTTTTGTTCAAAGCGTTTTTTGAAAAACCTCAACACGTAATGAATTTCAAAATGATGTCTTTTTTGAATGCTGGTGGGTTTGCCCTCAACTCTCCCTAGAGTGAGGATAGGTTTTTGCTGGGGCGAGTTAAGGTAACGAACAGGACTTCCAAATGGCATATGTTTTTCTTCAAATTACAAAGATGTGTAAAAATTTCGATGTTTATAGTTTTTACATAACCGAAAGCCCAGGTTTTTTGACAACTCAGAGCGTTGTCTGCTGTAGTATGTGAACGTCTGAAACACCACTCAAGACACAACAATTTGATCGGCCCTTATCAATATGGTTTTAGACTAGAAAAGTCGGCAATAGACCAAATTTTCACATCAAGCCAGATCTTGGAATAAAACCTGAGAATATTATATCGATATACACCATCTTTTCATCGATTTCAAGGCCGCGTATGACAGTATTTCCATAGACGAGCTGTACAGAGCCATGACTAGTTTCGGCATCCCTGCAAAACTCGTACTATTATGCAGGATGAATTTTGCTCCGTCAAGGTTGGTAAAGAGCTCAACGAAACTTTTGATGTCGAAAAAAACTTTAGGCAAGGCGACAAACTGTCATGCGATTTCTTCAACATCATACTTGAACAGATTGTAAGAAACTCAAACGTCAACACCAGAGGAACAATCTTTCAAAAGTCTGTGCAATTACTCGCCTATGCAGACGATATTGACGTAATGGGAAGAAAAAAGCGTGATGTCATAGGTGCGTTTGCGAACATTTAAACAGAAGCGGCAGAAATGGGTTTGATGGTTAATGAGGGCAAAACGAAGTATATGTTGTCATCAAACAAGGACACAGAACATAGACGAATTGGACAAAACGTCACAATAGACAGACATAACTTCGAGGTAGTACAGGACTTCGTCTACCTAGGATCCGCTATAGACACGGACAACAACTTCAGTGCGGAGATCAAACGGAGAATAACTCTTGCCAACCGTTGCTTCTTTGGGTAAAGAAGGCAATTGAGACCCTCTCCAGAAAATCCAAGGTAACCCTGTATAGGACCTTGATCATCCCAGTCCTGCTTTACGACGCGGAAGCATTGACCTTATCGAAAGCGGATGAGGATACCCTTGGTCGCTTAAAAGAAAAGTACTCCGAATGATCTTTGGTATGCGAAGACAATGTGTGAAGAAGAAGATACAACAACGAGCTGTACCGCGACATGGTACGATGGTTGGGCTATGTAGAGTGGATGGACTCAAACGCTCCGGCTCGGCGGGTTTTTGAAAGTACATTGCAGGGAAATGGTGGAAGCTGGAAGGGGAAGACCTCGTCTTAGGTGGCGCAACCGACTTAGAGTGCAAATTGGAGAGAGCTCGCCCGAAATCGAAATTGTTGGCACAAGATTTTGGTTGGTTGGATGGTTCAGGTTCACCCCGAACTATAATACCCACCTCAGTAAGAAAGTAAGTTAGCCATTAACGAGAGAGTCAGTTTGAAAAAAAAAACGTTATAATGGGGGGTACCATTTTTAGACTATTTCCGAAAAAATTTTGCGAAAGACATCCGAGAAATAATCCCTCACATAAAATTGTATCAAAGTCGTGAGAGCTGTTTTCGAGAAAAATAAGTATTATCATACAGGTTGTCAGGCACCGTTATTCCAATTCCAAGAACCCCTCTGTAAGCTGTCTTAACTAACTGCAAATAATTTTGAAGAAAATCGTTCAAGCAGTTCAGACTATAGATCCATTTACGGACAGACAGACATTTTTTAGTGTAGTTTTAATTTTGATATAGCAAAAAATGTTTACTAAGGCCATTGGAAGTGAAGCTTTTAACATTCTGTACGGTTATAAGCCCAGAAGTATCGAAAAAATGGCTACTTTTTAATTGACATCAAATAAACAGACAAAAAAATGGGGACGGGGGTCCCTGATATAATTCAGCTTGTATTAAATAGCACTAGCCCGCCGCAGTTGACTCGACGCTCAGACTACAGATCTCATTAAAATGAAAAGAGAAAAACGGTGGTGATTTCAGTTTAATGCTCCGACCTAAAAGACAAAAAATTTCTATAAGATTTACTAATCCTTTTGATAAATATATAATTAAATAGGGTGGCGCAGCAGAACGGAGTCCCCCGAGGTCTAGTGCACTTCACATAACCAACCCTTGTGAGGTAATGGAGGGAACCTACAATTTTCAGCCGGTTCCGAACAATCGAGAAAGTATTTTCATGACATTGAGTCTACTATCGGAGGACTTTCCTATTCCTCGCGAAAGACGATACCCGTGGAAAAAAAATGTCGGCTTCTGTTGCGATTCGAACTACGAACATCCTGCGTAATAGGCAAATACGTTAACCATCACACCCAAGGGTATACCACATTGATATCTTATCTATTTAACTGGGACAGCTCTGATGTAAGTGAACGATAGTCATGCGTAGACTTTGTAGGCTGCATTGACGTAATGCTAGTGAAGGCATTGCATTGTTTCAAAATAAAAAAGACCAAACCATTCGTGCTAGCCAAACACGTCTTCGAAAAAGGGGTGTTTCCCTCCAAATAAGCAAAAACCTCATTCCATGACCACAATGCTTGATGATCTGAAACATGTTCATTAGTTAAACTTAAAATTCAAAAATTCAAAATTATATTGCGCTCTATTGCATCCTAATATCGTAATAAAACATTTTCCAATCGCCATTAATGTCACAACATATCTCGAATGTCTAATGAATCAAAAATTTGTGTCCTCAGATAACACAATCACGCCCAGACGGGTGCGACAACATATTCGCCCAGCATCGATCGTTTTCAATCGTGATTTTTTAATATTCGACTACCGAGTACGTCTCGTTGTTGTTATGTCCCCTGGTTTTTTTGGCAGTTAATTTGTGTCAAAAAATTTATTATTACAAGTGGAACATCCCGATCATGTTAATTAAATTCGTGATTTATTGTCCCCACATTAGCGTAGCTATGCATCGATATGGTTTTAGTTTTGCTGCCGATAAAATCTGTGATTTGAATAATTTATCGATAACGATCGAGAGTGCATCGCATTTCTATTTAGCAAACTACGACACTGATTTCGCACCTCTTTTTTGGAGTAGGTACAGATGTACGAATGGTTGGTTTTACTGTTTGTATTGAGGAGCTTACAGCAAAGCAAATGCTAATTGCAAATTATGCATATCGAGGAGGTGTAATCTCTGTCTAAGTGTTTACTACAAGATTGTGTAGATTGTAATAACTAATCGCCGAGATATCTTCCCGATAGAGTGTGTTTTACTTTCAACTACTTGTACCCTACCACAGACGGGTGATGCAATGGTAAGGATACGTGCAATTTAATACACGCTTAGTGCGGGTACTATTTTATGGGACAAATTGGCCAGTTAGCCAGCAGGATAGAGGCAAATAGCAAAACTTATGCATTTTGAGTTAAATTGACCCAAGTGTTACGGAGAAGATAAGAATCTGCAAGGTGTTCTTTGAAATGTAAAAACCAGAGTGTGGATTTTCTAACGCTGTCGCTGCCGTTCATTGCAGACAATTTTTATTTATTTGTTGCAAAGCGCCCCAGGCCATCCTCGTCCGTCCGTTCGGTTCTAACTTCTGACTGAGGCTGTCGGGGGTGAATGAAGATCGACATTTGGTGGAATAGAAGAAGAAGCATTGGGAGGCTGCTTAAAATTTACTTGTTCCTATAAAACAGACTGACAGAACTTGTGCAAAATTATCCTGGCATCGACTACATGGGAGATTAGAAAACCATTAGAGTTTACAACATGCGGATCTGTTCGATAAGTTGTTCCTCCACATCGAAGTTCTTAACAGTCATGTGGAGCTATCAAGTTAAGTTATTGAAGAAAAGGTGTCTTTAAGTTATTTGCCATTCTTAATAACTATTTTGTGGGTAAATGCGAGGATTAATAAAAATATTCTATAGGATAATTGCGCCTCTAAAAGGATTTCTGTGTTTTAACGGTTCTTCAATGAGTGTAGAAGCAAATTCTGACACATCGCCTTTGTAATAACCAACATTTACTTCAGTTGAGCGTCTTTTTATAGTCCACTGAAATTAGTAAAAAAAAAGGCCAAACTGCGGAATAATTCATACAAAAGGTATAAGGGTGTTTTTAGGTACATATTGGTGCCCCGAATAACCCCTCAAAAGTCCCCTACGATATCTTGTACGCATAACAATTGGCAACAAAGTAAAGATCGTAAACACACATTTACACTACTACAAAGGCCGATTACTTCGAAAAGAACCTTGAACTAAACATCTGCTCCTCCCCTCAATCTTCCAGACTAAACCCGCTTGTGCAGGATCGTTTTCTCTTTATTTGTCGATTCAGGTATACCTGGGTAGCATATGTATGTGTATGTATGTCTCTAGCTAGCACGGGACAGGAATTCATCAGTACTGAATAGTCCCTTGTCGCATGCGAACGTATTTTACTATCGTATGTGAAGGATCTGTTAAAAAATGAGTAAAAGTGATTCCCAGTGTTTTATTTGTGATCAATCGCTTGGCGAGGGTTCTACTGTCGACGTTGAGCGTGGATTAGACAAGTTAATAAATGCCAGTGTTGAAAGAGGTGATGGAAAACACAAACAATTGGAAAATTTAACTTCAACGACAGTTCATGTTCAGTGCCGTAAAGAGTATACACGTCCATCGAGTATCAACGCTTATAAAAAAAAAAGAGAGAATGAAGAAGAAGCGGGAGCTTCAACGAGTCCTTTGAAAAAGAGAATGAGGTCAAATCAATCAGATTTTAATTTCAAAAATTGTTGTTTTATTTGTGGAAAAGATGCAGATGAGAAAAAGGAAAATAAAAAACGAAAAGATCTTCGTTTAAAAATCTGTCATGTCTCTACTCTTGATTTTAAAACAAATATCATTGATAAAGCTAAAGCAAGAGGAGATGAGTGGGCCAAAGCTGTTCAGAAACGTATATTAATAAACACAGATTTAGTTGCAGCTGAAGCAAAATATCACCAAACCTGTTTGAATAAATTTAATCTACCAGTATCTCGAGAAAAAAAATCCGGTCGTCCTACAAATGAAAATATCACAGCATCAATGGAGAAAATTTTTTCCTTTATTGAAGACAATGAAGATTCCCAGTTTACATTGAAGGAATTAATGGAAGTTATTGCGTCTGATTATATACCCGATGACAAAACGATAAAAAAAAAACTTGAAGAGAAATACGGAGACAGAATCGTTATTACCAGTAAAAAAACAGGATTTACAATTATTTCTTTTCGAGAAACTCATATAAATATTTTGAATCAAGCATGGTACGAAAAGAAAAAAACTGATCCTAATGAAGAACGACGCAGGCTTCTTAAAACATCTGCAGATATTTTACGTCAAGATATACACACTAACATTTACGAAACAAGTGTTTATCCGCCTAGCACAAGCTTGTTCAATGATTTAAATGAAAATATTCCTGAAACGTTGGTTTTTTTTGTGGAAAAACTTCTTTTGAAAAATAAAAAAGGAAATCTCGAGTCAAAAAGAAGGGTATGCCAAACGATTTGTCACATGATTATGTCTGCACTCCGTCCTCGGTCATTCCGATCTCCTCTGCAACTCGGGTTGGCCGTATATTGTCACCGACAATTTGCATCACAACGTTTAGTTGATATTTTATCAAACCTTGGTGTATGTGTATCATACAAAGAAGCATCATTGTATGAAGCTTCAAGTTTATTTCACCCCCAGCCTCTTATTTCTCCCCCACAAGAAGGGTGTTTTACGCAGTATGTTTGCGACAATGCAGATCACAATGTTGCTTCTCTCGACGGTTTGAATACATTCCATTCCATGGGTATGATAAAAATAATTACTCCTTCTGACAAAATTACAGATAATAAAGAAATGGTAAGATTATCAAAGATGCCAACTGAAAGTGAGCTGGCTGGAACTTCTCATATTCCTCTCAAATTTTATGATAATCATGGCCAACAAGGACTTAAAAAAATAACTATTGAAAATCTAGACTTTGATCAAATACAAGTACCGTTGACACTCCGGAATTCGGATGTATTGTGGTTGTATGCAAAGTGGCATTTAGACGATATACCAGGCTGGAGTGGATTCATGGAAAATTTAACGAAGGACATGGAATACACGAAATCGAGGATTCTCTTTCTACCATTTATAAATCATTCAGCGAGTAATTACAACACTATTTTCACAACTTTACAATATATTATAAATGATGGAATCAAAGACGGTCATACAACATGTGTGGTGACTTTAGACCAACCACTTTATTTTAAAACACGAGAAATCATTGCAACGTTGACTGATAATTCTATGTTTTCCAACGTGTTCGTAAGACTTGGAGGTTTTCATTTACTCATGTCATTTCTTGGATCAATGGGTTACATAATGGCCGGCAGTGGCCTGAAAGAAATAATGAGTATTATTTTTGCTCCTAATTCTGTAGACAAAATATTGTTAGGCCATGCTTACTCAAGAGCTGTGAGAGCACATACTTTGATCCAAATAGCTCTTTCTCAAATTATTTTCAAGGAAATTTCGTTCACTGATGAGCAAAAAGAGCAATACAAAGACTATCTTGATAATCATAATGACAAATCATTTGAAGATATTGAATCATCAATGGCGATCGAAGAATTAAAATTGTTATTCAAGGAAAAAATTGAAGAAATAAAGAGCAGAGGACCAACTGCACAACTATGGGTACAATATTTCGAAATGACTGCGCTTGCAAAAGAATTTATACGAGCGGAAAGAATGGGGAATTGGACGACGCATTTAAGTTGTATTAAAAGAATGATACCATATTTTCATGCAACTGGCCATTATCATTATGCAAAATCTGCACATTTGTATGTGCAAGACATGGAGAATTTAGAAAATACAATGGAAAATGCAGCTTTTCAAAAGTTCACCAACAACTATTTTTCAATAAAACGTTCCGATAAATATTTCTGTGGCACTTGGAGTGACATGATAATAGAGCAATCTCTTATGAAGTCATCAAAATCAAGAGGTGGCTTTACACATGGTCGAAGCACAAGTGAAAGTGTCTTAAATAAATGGGTTAATGGACTATTAACTGCAAGCAACATTAGCGAAGGTCTTGAAAAATTTTGTGGGCTTAATTTTCACTCTGGAGAGCAGCATGTTGATGCAAGCGAATCACGCATAAAAAGAGATGTTCAAGATGTTGAAAAATTGTTAGATTGGTTTAATATTCATGATCCTTTCCCTCATACAGAGAAAATCATGTCAATTGCAACAGGAATTACTGGTGGTGTAACAATAAATTGTCATGATGCTTGGAGAGTTGGAATTGCTGGAATAAATAAAAAAATTGGCAGTACTTTCGGTGATGTTAAATTCCAGCGTGCTGATAGAGTACTTTCATTACTGACCGTTAATAGTACGATTAAAATTCATGATACAGAAACAGCTATTGATCCATTATTATTGTTTCAAAGAATTAGTGTAATGAAAAGAACTAATGAAGAACTTCGCACTTATTTAGATTATGAGCTGGCGCCGTATCCTTTATCACTTTTTGATGAAGGTGGCATGCGTAAAACAACTAAGTCACTTTTTTATGACAATTTTGAGATAATAAAATCTCCACCTGATTTTCACAATGCCATTCATGTCATCGATGGAGGATTTCTCTTGCGGAAAGTTGTGTGGGATACGAATCAAACATATAATGAAATTTGTAGGAAATATGTTGATTATGTACAAAATCATTTTGGTTCGAATTCAATTGTTGTCTTCGATGGCTATGAAAACATCAGCAATAGCGTCAAGGCTGTAGAACAACTTCGTCGATCCTCAAAATCTTCATCTGTTGATATTTGTTTTGATGGACAAATGATAGCTACAGTTAGTCAAGAGAAGCTTCTTTCTAACAGCAAGAATAAAACCAGATTAATTTCAATGCTGACAGAAAAGTTTGAAATTAATAATTTTTCTGTTAAGCATGCTCAAGATGATGCTGATATTTTAATAATTGAAACGGCTTTGGAACAACCTCATAATGATACAATAGTTGTTGTTGGGGAAGATATAGATCTCCTTGTTATTCTAACTGCACGTACACCTGTTGACAGAGAAGTTTTTCTCCTAAAACCGGCCAAAGGAATGGTCGAACAAAAAATTTATTCATCTCGAAGCTTTGATCTCCACGAAAACATTCGAAATCACGTTTTATTTTTGCACGCATTCTCTGGGTGTGATACTACATCGGCTCTTTTTCATAAAGGCAAAACAGCAGCATTGAAACTAATGAAAAAACGGAATGACTTACGTGTTGCAGCTGAATGTTTTAATGATACTGATACTTCCCGTGACACCATTTCCTCGAATGGACTCAAGTTCTTCCACGCAGTTTATGGTGCTCCAATGAAAGAAAATTCAATCAACAACCATCGGTATTCATCTTTCACTAAGTCTGTGAGCAAAGGTAAACCTGTAAAATTGAATTTGTTGCCACCCACTTTTGAAGCAGCACAACAGCACCTCTTCCGTGTCTACTATCAGATTCAAAAATGGTTGGGTAACGAATTAAATCCTCTGGACTGGGGATGGATGTTAAAGGACAACCTGTTGTGGCCGAAGACAACAACTCAACCTCCTGCACCTGATTGTCTTTTGCATATGATTTTTTGTAATTGTACAAAAGGTTGTGGGCCAATGTGTGGATGCCGGAGATTGGGGCTGCATTGTTCAGCAGTTTGTGGGAATTGTCATGGTCTGTCTTGTTCTAATACAGAACCAATTGAGGATGATCAATCTGAGCAACAAGCCGACGACATCGAAATTCAAGATTTGGATGAAGTTAATCCGGCAGATTTTCTTGAGCAAAGTATTAATGTGCAGCCAGAGGATGAAGATCAATAAATAATAAACAAATAGATGTATAATTATGTAATAAATTTTTATTCATGATTTTCAGAAAAATAATTGTTGTTTTTTTAAATATTTAAACCCTATATTGTAAAAAAACAGGCGAAATTTTTTTTTTTTTTTTTTTTCAAAAATTTCAGCGGAGCTTATCATTAGAAATATTGCTCGGACAAAAAAATGTTATGGGACCTTTTTTGTGTATAATTATCTCTTCTTTCATTTTGTATAGAGGTATATTTATCGTAAAATCAATAATTAACGAGAAAAATCCGAAAAACCGTTTTTTACGATCTTTACTTTGTTGCCAATTGTTATGCGTACAAGATATCGTAGGGGACTTTTGAGGGGTTATTCGGGGCACCAATATATACCTAAAAACACCCTAATACCTTTTGTATGAATTATTCCGTATCAAAATCCTAATTTCTGTGGACTATTAAAGTGTCACCGGAATTTGGAATTTCCTTGTTAACTGTAGAGCGATACGGTGATTTTCTACTAAAACCATTGGATAGTGTTGAATTAGGTTGGCAATTGTAGTTTGTATAAGAAATCTGAGGTGAAGGAGAGTAGAGAACCACAGACACAGAGTAGAACCCATCAGTAGAGCCAGAGAGACAACAAACGCAAGGTAGTGCCATTTTTCTTACAAACTAAATTAGAGCGGGAGCCATGGCCGTCAGTCGACGCCATTTCTTTGTCAGTTGGTTTCAAATCATTTCATTTTTCTTTGCTGGAAACTCAAACAACTTTTTGGATTTAGCGACAGAGCTGTTGGCCTAGTTTGTAGTTTTCTTTCTGGAAGGATGCAAAGAGTGGTTAATGGAGAGACTTCGTCTGAGTTTAAACCAGTGAAACAAGGGGTTCCTCAAGGCTCAATTTTGGGACCTATATTGTTTTGCATTTTTATTAATGATCTACCAACATATAATCTGATCTATTATCGAACGCGCAAACACGCGCCGCGCTAGTTACCGCAAAATTAAAATCTGTGCTGCCCCTTCCTCCATACAAAAAATACAAAATAAGAAAAAATAAAATAAAAAATAATAAGAAAAAAAAAGAAAACAATCAAATCAATAACAATCAAACATAAATCTATTAATTTTTTCATTCCGTGCCGCCGCAAGAAAAAAAAAAAGAATTCTCGTGCAAAAACAATTCAGTGCGCTGTGCCTGTGCTGTGAAAATTAATCAAAAAAAAAAAAAAAAGAAACTGCAATAGACCAAACACTAGTGCCCACCTTCTTATCTTCTCCTCCCCCACACCACTCGCATAGTCTTGTTGGCTGCACACATTTCTTCTAATCGATATTTCCTTATCGCATCGAAGCAGTGTGTGCAGGCAATGAGGCTGTGGGTTTGCTAGGCGGATAGTTTGATCAGCGGTGTCGATCCCGTTGGTGAATCAAATCAAGTTGCTGGCTGGGCATAACACCGCTAGTAATTTGGTTTGGTTTCCTATCGAGATATGCACTTGTTGATTATACTTAGATAGCGTCTGCGTTCGATATTTTGTTTTGTGTGTTTTTGTGAATTGTAATGTCGGGTAAATTTCGGGTCGATTTTAGCAACATTAGGGGGTTGCGATCGAATTTCTTTGCTGTGTACGCTCACACTGCAAAATGTAGGCCAGCTGTTTTGGCACTGAGTGAAACACAGGTGGGTGTTGATTCTGATCCCACAGAGTTCAACCTGCCTGGATATAGCTTAGTGCCATTATTCTTTTCCTCCCATGGCCTCGCCGTATATGTTCGGAATGATATTGCTTACCAGCTTCTACCACAATACGGCATCTGTTCTAATACGAACTTTAATTTCATGTGGTTAAAATTCACCGTCCGTAAGCATATCATTCACTACTGTTTTATTTATAGAAGCCCCAATTTAGATAGCAATTCAACCTCTAACGAGTTTGATGCGCTATCTGACTCCATAGTAAGAATTGTTTCCCTTTATCCTCACACTGAAATCGCAATTGCGGGCGATTTCAATGTACACAATTCAGGTTGGCTTCGACATTCTGGCCAGACAACACCCGAAGGAAGGTATGTTGAGATCTTTGCTGAATTAAATCTTTTAACTCAGCTTGTTGATGAGCCCACTCGGGTTCCGGATATTTCTGGCCATTCGGCCAACACATTAGATTTGTTTCTCACTTCTCATCCTGAAAAATATAGGGTCAAAGTGTCATCACCTCTAGGCACGTCGGACCATTGTGTCATATCGGTAGATTTTCCGGTTTCCGTCACAGTAAAAAGAGAAAAAGTCCCAAAAAGAACTGTATGGCAATATGAGAAAGCCAATTGGGACGGCCTGAATAATTTCTTTCGAAATTTCAACTGGTCTTTGTGCTTTCTCGACGGTAACGTGGATGCATCAGCTGATATGATATCTAACGTAATTCTCAACGGCATGACTAACTTTGTTCCGCATAGATCAAAGAGCATCATCCCCAAAGAAAATTCGTGGTTCGATTCGAGCTGTAGGGAGATGATTAGGGAAAGAGAAAAATGTTTTCGGATTTTTAAAAATGACCCTATCGAAGAAAACAGAAATAAGTTTAAGTGCGCCAGGAACGCCTGCAATACTCATATACAGAAGACCAAGTTTTTATATGACCAAAAAGTAAGGCAAAAAATACTATTGTGTCCAAAAGGAAGTAAAAACTTTTGGTCTTTTGTTAAGAATATTAAGAACTCGACCACATCATCGGTCCCAACGCTCGTCTTCAATGACTCTCCGTATGTCAGCTCCATCGACAAAGCCAATTTGCTGGCAGCTCAATTTGCTGCCAACTCGACACTTCCTTATAGTATTTTGGCTCCACCTGAGCTCGAGTCTGCAAATTCTTTGATGAAGCAGATATTTTTTCGAACTCGCTCGGTTGCGAGAGTCCTTAAAGATCTCAACATACATAAATCCGCTGGTCCAGATGGTATCCCCGCCGTTATTCTGAAGAGGTGTTCTTCTACGCTGGCAAAACCACTGCGTAAACTTTTCCATCTTTCCTATTCTGCTGGGATTTTTCCGAGCAGATGGAAAACTGCATTTGTCCAGCCGGTCCCTAAAAAAGGCGAATCTTCCTCCCCTTCCAATTACCGTCCAATTGCACTTACGTCCCTTCTTTCCAAGGTCATGGAAACGTTGATAAACCGTCAACTTATGAAATATCTTGAAGAACGAAAGCTTCTTAATGACCGTCAGTACGGCTTTCGTAGCAAACGGTCCACTGATGATTTGATGGCTTATCTCACCGAAAAGTGGAACCAATCTTTACATTGTTTTGGAGAAAGTAAGATTATTGCGCTTGATATTTCTAAAGCATTTGATAGAGTTTGGCATCAGGCTCTTTTATCGAAAATGCGTGCTTTTGGTATCGATGAGTCTCTTCTTCGTTGGATTAGAAACTACCTTTCCGACCGTTCAATACAAGTTGTGTTGGATGGCTTCAAGTCTGATACCCACTTCATAAATGCTGGTGTGCCCCAGGGCTCCGTTTTGTCTCCGACTCTCTTCCTCATTTTCATTAATGATCTCTTGTCTGAAGCTTCTAATCCGCTTAAATGTTTTGCTGACGACTCGACCCTCAGCTTTTCATATTCGTTTCCAAATTCACGTCCTTGCTCTTCGGATGTGGAACTGGAACGGTTGCGTATGATAAGCTCATTGAATTCTGACCTTGACAGCATTGTTGCATGGGGTATTATGAACCGAGTAGAATTCAATGCTTCGAAAACTCAATGCTGCCTCTTGTCGATGAAGCTTAACATTCCCCCATTGCCATTATCCATGAATGGTACCTGCATCGAAGAAACCGAAAAGCTGTCAGTACTTGGTATGTGTGTAAACGATGATCTTCGTTGGAACGACCACATATTTGAAGTCGCCAAAAACGCTGCTAAATGCTTAGGTTTCTTGAGACGATGCAGGAAGTTCTTCACCCCTTCTGATCTGGCTACAATTTATAAGGCCTTCATCCGCCCAAAACTGGAGTATAACTCCCATATCTGGTCAGGTGCTGCTCAAACATCTTTGCACCTGCTTGATAGGGTACAAAACAGAGCGTTAAAATTGAAAGGTGATAGTTCAATCGTAGAATCGATTGATTCTCTTGAACATCGTCGAAACGTCACCTGTCTCACTCTCTTTTATCGCTTTTTTCACAAACAGTGCTCTAGTGAAATAGCCAGTTGCATTCCTCCCCTGAAACAATTTAGCCGCAACACCCGCCTCGCTAGGAATGTTCATCAGTTTTACCTTGAGCCCAACTTCGGACGTACAGTCAAGTATAGAGATTCGTATTTCAGTCGCACCACCCGAATGTGGAATGCTTTACCTGGCTCTGTATTTCCCCCTCATTACGATTCACAAAGGTTCAAAAGCAACGTGCATCGGTGTCTCCTTTCAAATCCTCTCCTATTTTCCTAAATGCTCGCACTGTGTTCTATAACATTATAAGGGTAGTCATAACCCCTTGATGTGCGCGTTAATTATAAAAAAAAAAAAAAAAAAAAATATTGCCTCCACACCATTGTCCATCTCTATGCAGATGATGTTCAACTCTACGTATCCAGCCCTCTCCAAAACATTTCAAACCTTGCTAGTCTGCTAAATAATGACTTAGCAAATTTTTACAATTACAAGTCTAAAGTTTTACCCATATCCTACAATGATTTTGATATACCATCATTTCCGTCTATCCTTCTAGGCAACTGCAAATTGGTTTTAGTGGAACATGTAACAAGCCTTGGTTTTGTTATAAATTGCAAACTATCTTGTTCTCATCACATTAATCTCGTTGTTAAAAGAATATATGGCTGCCTCCGAAAGCTATGGTTAACAGCAGGTTTTACGCCCCTTGAAACCAGGAAAAAGCTTGTAAAAGCTTTAGTTTTACCCATTATAACA
Source organism: Melanostoma scalare (assembly GCA_949752695.1). Taxonomy (NCBI): domain Eukaryota; kingdom Metazoa; phylum Arthropoda; class Insecta; order Diptera; family Syrphidae; genus Melanostoma; species Melanostoma scalare. The sequence goes on from OX456986.1 coordinate 150,922,373, forward strand.
TACTCTGAAGTAGTCTACGGGAATCTTGATTATGTTCCCCAACGGAAACTGCAAGTAGCGTATAACGATTTACTTCGTTATATACATGTATATCGACTTCGGAGACATGATCACATTTCAGGTTATTCGAAAAAATTTCTAGGGTGTAACTTAACGCAATATATCAATGCCAGAAATTGTATACTTTTGCATAATGTTATTCAAAACCGGTCTCCATTGTATTTGTATTGCAAAATTCGTTTTGCACAATCACTTAGAACGTTTAATATTATTCTTCCAAAATTTAAGTGCTTGAATTCATCGCGACTCTTTTTCATTCACGCAATCAAACTTTGGAATTCTCTTCCCTTACAAATTAAAGGGATTTTGAGCCCAGCATACATCAAAAAAGCTGTCTTACAACATTTCTCCAATATATATTGATTTCCTTTTCTTTTCTTTCACTTAATCCTTTCTTTTTCTCCTTTCTTATTTCTCCTCCCCATCCCACTCAGATTATATTAATTTGTATTTATTATGCTGCATTTATATTTATAATTATATTCTAGTTATTTAAAGAATGTACTAAGTACTATAAAAGACTAAGTCTTATTGTACAAAATATTATGTAAATAAATGAAATGAAATGAAAAATCATTAAAAAAAGTTTACGTGCCTTCGATGTTTTTGGGTTTGTAACAGTGGAGGAAGCTGAAAAATTTATTCAAAACTGCAGCAGTAAACATTAAATTGTCGTTAAAGTAAAAACTACTGTCAAGAAAGTAGAAATAATGAAACTAATTTGCAGCTGGATATATCCGTTAATTCAAAAATTCGAAAAAAAATAGAAGAAAGGTACGAATAGACTCTCTGTATTAGCAATTCTGTGGTTGATCCAGATAGTCGATAATGATAAACTAATGGCTCTTTATCTAAAAACTAAATTAGATTCAAAACATTCGTCACCATTTTTTTGTCAGTTAGTTTGAAGTAAGTTTAAAATTTAACCCATGGTGTAATGGTAAGCGTGTCTACTCGTTCCCCGGGAGGTTTCAGGTTCGAATCCTGACAGAAAACAAAAAAAGCGGGGAATTGACAATTCCTTCGTTAGTAAATTCACTGCCATGAAAAGCGCTTTCTCGATTAGCCATTCGGTACCCCCAGAAAATTGTTGATCCCCTCCATTCCTTCACAAAGCATAGTTGTGAGAAATGCGCTAGACCGACAGGCTCCTCGTTCTGTTGTGCCACCCTATTTACTTTTTATTTGTAAAAGAGAACAATGGCTGCTTTTGACGAGTATAATGAGATTTACAAGGAGAAAATAAGGGGAGAACACAAAATTCTCAAATTGAGAGATGCCATGAAAGAAATAAGGTTCGAGAGTCTTACCAAAAGATAAAAAGGTTTTGCCATGGTGGCAAGCTTGAATTCAAGCAGGAAACATAAAACTAGAGTCCCATTCGCTGCTGAGGATCTGGAAAGACTTCTTCTGCAGACTGCTTCAGGGGGGGCCTAAGGTTTTTTTTGATTGTCCTGACCGTAGGTAAATTCTGGTAGAAAAAGCCATAAAAATATATTTTATATTTATCGACGATTTTATGTAATTTGGAAAAAATATTTTTTTTTTGTCAATTTTTTAGTTTATAAACTTTAGACGCGTTTTTTTCAAAACTACCTTTTCAAAGTCCGTGTTCACTGTCATTTCAAAAACACTTGACCGATTCATTTCAAACTTTGTACACATTTTTGACACAAAAAATACCGCCCCCAACGATTTGTAAAAAAATTTTTTTACAGTTTTCTACTCCTAAAATGGCGGAATTTTTAGTGGAAAACAACAGTTTACACTTTAAATGGCCGTCAAAAATTTTTAAATGAAATAAGAAATTATCAGAGAACGTTGGGGGGAAGATTTGGTCATAATTTGACTAATTTTTCTTTGTTTTTTATTTTCAAATAATTTCCAGCCGAGTTATGGTGAACACCTAGAATTGTTTTTTTCTCAAGACGAAGCTGTGTTACCGGCTAATGCTTCAATATTTCTGCATGAAAAAATTACCCTATATTGTCGAAAGTATGCTTAATAATGTACGAAAGGTCCGAATAAAATTACTCAATCCATATTTAAGAAAAAAATTCGCAAAAGTCTTTTTTTCATGACGGCAGTTCTTGGAAAAAACAAGGGAATATAATATCGATATACACCATCTTTTTATAGATTTCAAGGCAACGTGTGACACCGTATGGTACCTTCGCTACAACAAGGTAGTGGTAAGAATCAAAGTTGACCCTTTTGAAAGTTCGGACATCTATCACACTGGAAGAGTGCCTTGCGTCGATCGCAACATGGTCAGTTTGGTTGGCGGTAGATTGATCTGGGGATCGCCATGTACATTTATGAATTTTGAGACGCGATAAGGGCGTACTACTAACAACAAGATTTTGCTTTGCAGCAAAATCGATTAGCCTGTGTACGTTTTCTAAGGGTTCGGCATGGAAGCTGTGCCTACCGATCATGCCTCGATAGATGTCCTCTCTCCTTAGTTTGGAGTTGAAATTGCCAATGACGATTTTATCGTCAAGTGTCGACCAAGAAGCTCGTAGAAGCAGTCTTTGGAATAATCGTCTTTCTCTTCGATACCCCCCTCTCTGTGAAGTATTCGTCGAGTCGTGAAACGTAAAACGTGACCCAATCTACATATGCAATTCGTACTATTCCAGCTAGGCTCGTGTTCTTTCTTTAGTCTTGGTTTCCATGCCTTGTCTTTGCGAATGGGATCAAAGATTAGTCGAATCTATTTTTTCAAAACGATCGAGTGATTTCAAAACTGCTTTAGGAGGATGCACCTTCAGGGAAGACTGTCTTTTTCAAGTTTGTGACAAGTATTGCCGTTGTATTTGGTTTTGCTTCTTAAATGGCTTTTAAAACTTTGTTCAAGCTTAAAGCGACGTACGGTGGCCATTTCGGCTAATAAATCACACAATCGCTTATTATGTAGGTTAGTTTGTTGAAGCCCTGGGGTCGCCACAAAGCGTTTTTTGAAAAGTCTAAACACACCCTGAATGTCAAACTGAGTGTTTTCCCAGCCCGGGGTTCGCTCTCATTACCCCCTAGATTTTTGCTGCGACGAGTTAAGGTAATGAACCAGGGCTGTCAAATGGCATGTATTTTTGTTCAAATAACAGGGATGGGTGCTGATTTTGGGGTTTAACGCTTTTCGAGGACTGAGAAACCCAGTGCCCCTGTTCTGTAACTATCGCCTCGATAAAAGTAGGCGATAAACGGTGGAAAACGGAACGAAATCCTACTAAATTCATAGAATTTCGTTCCATTTTAAGCCGTTTATCGCCAAGGCGATAGTTACAGAACAGGGGCACAGATTCTTTGACAACTCATAGGGTTGTCAAGAAAACCTGGGTCAACCCTGAGGAAAGTTCAACGAACGAACCTATTGAACGCCTATTCACTTCGATTTTTGAAAGATCCGTAGTGGGCAGCCTGAAAATGGATCCTTTGAAATTTTAATGCAAAAATAAATACTCCGACACTTTGCTTTCTATCGTCATGGTACCCAATTCTAACTTATTTAATTGTCTTGTTTATTGAACATAGATATTTTTGCTCTTTAGCCAATTGCAAAATGCAGCCATTTTAAGCTCAAACTGATACACTCAAACATTGATCATCATTGAAATGTTCTTTTCCTTACAAAATTGGAAGACACTGACATCATTCTTGTTTCATGATTGGCTAAGTGTTGTTGGTACTAATCATAGGGTTCACCATTCTAAAAATTCTTCAACCATATATTTACCAAAACAAATATTTTTGAATTTTGTCTGCTTCAAAGGAAATGTGCAACAAGGGCTATGCTATGTAATTATGTTGTAAACATGAGAAGTGTTGCACCAATTTTATTGGCTCTTTTGTGTGAATTGGATGCTATTTTTGAAAGTGTTAACAGTTTTGCTCATCTTTAACGTTCGATTGAAGTGGTATGGACAAATAAACATCGTTTAATCGGCGGGGATGATGTTAAAAATACATTTTATTGGGTCATGCTTTGATTTATGGAAATAAAAACTCATTTAGGCGGATTCTAAATGGTGCGTAGCTTTGCTTTTTCTCTTTAACTGTGGATAGGTTACTAAACCAGAGAATGTTTTTTTTTTTTAAGTTTCCAATGAAACGAGTGCAGGTCACCCTCAACCGACTGTTTGCCATAATTTAGGGCAGCAACTGCAATCATAAATCTGCTATTAGTTTTCTAAAGAAGATACTTTTTTTCTGAAGTCGTAAGCGTTTGTAAAATTTAAAACCAATAGCTCAGTGTTGGCCTCGTGTTTTTTTAAGAAAGACAATTCTTGAAACCTATTTCAAGCACGGGGTCTTACTCTCAGGGTTTCAGGGTAAGTGCAGGGTATGGATTCCATGACTTTTTAATCGGTCATCGTCTATTACGATTTTTACATCTAACTATCGGAGTATTAACTTTAGCACTTAGAACTAAATACAGCACAGGTCCATTGTACTACCAATAGCAACCTTCTTTTGATAGAAGCTTTACAGATGCACGTAGAAAAGTCAAAAGACGCTTCCATGAAAAGGAGCCTAGGTTACCTGTTATCACCATGGTTATGCCGAGTTTATGTAACCTGATGCAAGAAAATACAGGACATTCACTTGACGTATGAAGTGCTCCGTGATGTCGTCATACTCTCCAAAGGATTAACAGAGTGTGATATCACTTATCCCTAACACGTTTGAATGCTTGTCAAAAGAGTTCAGGTACTGAGAAAGCTGGCTGAGATCCTTGGCTTTCAAGTTCATCGGTGATTTCGCTTCCAATTATGCCGTGATGGCCTGGAACCCAAAAGAGACTCAAAGAATTTAGCCTTCCGACCACATTCAAACATGGCTTGCATTCCTGGATCACTTTCGAAGAAGTTGGAGTGTTGGGTGGAGCCTTAAAAACAGCTTTGCTGTCGGTGTAGACACATATTCTTCTCCCCATCCAGGTGCTTGCGTCTTGAAAAAAATTTGTTCATGTAATTCCGATCTTAGCGACTGAATGATAACTGTTTTGCCATCATCTAACAATTTTTTGTTATTTTTTCAAATTTTTGACGATAGTCGTCTTAGACGGCTTGCGGCTCAAAGGTATCTCAGGGTCTATCAATAAAAGGACAGGTTATTCAAATCGAGACTGTGGCAGATGAGGGCCACCGACAGCTTTCCAACTCGTGCAGTAGGGTACTGATACTTGATTATCCAGCTTCTTATGTCCAAATGGATTTAAAAAAAAAATTAAAGGTTCTGGGTTTTGCGAGGGGTCAACTAACCAACTACGTTAATATTTCACGGTTCTGAAACAACCAAAAGCCTCGATTTCAAGGCCACGTACGCCAGTGTAATTTTAAGACGAGCTGTTAAGAGAAACGTCTGTCTTTGGTATCCCTGCAAAACTCGTACGGGTATGCAAGATGACTTATGAGAATTTAGGTTAGGTTGCATGGGGGGTGCAGTCAGAAGTGGCAGCACCTCACTCGGATCTCAAGGATCCATTGTGCTCCCCGGGAAAAAAAGAGGATGAGGAGGTGGGAGGATTGGAAAGGTAGAGGGTTGGGTTGGTGATTGGCTTATTGGGGTAGGGAACTTCCACTGAACCATTTGGAGCCCTGAGTAAATTCCAGGACGTTGCTCAATGGGAGATTAGAGATGTTGCCCAGTTCGTCAAAGAAGTATTCTCCGAGGGCCTTTTTCCTCCCTCTTCATCTTGGCATCCTCTATATAAGTCGGATGTGCTAATGCCCATTCTCATCATGTGGGTACCCAACGAGTTGTGACCCGTGAGAATGCCAATCAACAGCGCGAGCCGAGGTCTACTTAGCTGGAGTAGAAATTCTGTTTTTTTCTTGGAAATATCTGGCCAAAGGTTTCTGGAGACTCGGCATGTTTCTAAAGATGACAACATGTCATTGGCGGTTTTTAGAAATTTATGTTTGATTCTGTTTTTTCTTGTTCTAGTAGCGTTAGAGCTGAGGTGTTCGTTTCGCTGGATTCGAGTGCTGACCCGATTTTAGCCAGCTTATCCGCCATTTTATTATCGATTATGTCACGATGTCCTGGAACCCAGGTTAAACTTACTCATTGATGCCAAATAAAATTTTCGTTAAGTGAAATAGTGACATGCGATTCTTTTAACATCGTACTTGAAAAGACTATTTGAAGAGAGACATCATCTCCAGCGATGTTGGCGTAATAGGAGAAGAAGACGTGATGTGCCTTAGCTAAAAGCACATAATAGGTTCGTTCGTTGAACTTAACTTGGGGTTTACCCAGGTTTTCTTGGCAACTCTATAGTTGTCAGAAGCCCCTGTGTTTTCTAGTCCTCAAAAAACGCTAAACCACAAAATCACCATACATCCCTGTCATTTGAACAAAAATGCATGCGATTTGACAGCCCTGTGCATTACCTAAACTCGCCACAGTGGAGAGAAAATCCAGGGCAAACCTATAGTGCTCAAAAAAACCCAATTTGACATTCAGGGCGAATTTAAGTTTCTCAAAAAACGCTTTGCCGCGACCACGGGTCAACCCCAGGGCTTCAACGAACAAACTTAATGGCGAGCTTTGAAACAGAAGAGACAAAAGTGATGGTCAATGAGAGCAAAACGAAACTACCCTCAATTGAGGGCAACTACTGTAATGACCACCAAAGTAAGTAACTAGACTTTGTGTTAACACTGCTTCGCAGTTTAGTAACTATCGTATTTAATTGTTTATACAAACTGTAAAAACGGAGACGGATCAGGTGTCAAGGAGATAAGTGGGAGAGAGATCATGAAACTCATGTCAGCGTCAAATAAGAAAAATTAGACACTACAAAAGTATATGTATCTGTATCATGTATGTTCATTCACTTATTTTCAATAAAGTTAAAAGTTGACTTCCTTAGAGCCACAGTTAAGGATGCATGTAAGGAAGCAATACTTCTGCAATTTTCAAGTTCAGGATACGGGAACAGCAGTGGTTGGAATTGCAGTAGTTGGTACCGCAGTTGTGGGTACAGCCGTGATTGGTGCTGCAGTTGTTGGTGCTGCAGTTGTTGAAGTTCTAGGTGGTCGTGGATACCAATCTCCTAGTTGAGGTGGGCCGCCTGGACCAGGTCTTCCTGGACGTCCTGGTCCTCCTGGACGTCCTGGTCCCCCTGGACCTCCTGGTGCTCCTGGACGTCCTGGTCCCCCTGGACCTCCTGGTCCTCCTGGCCATCGCCCTCCTGGACCCCGACCTCCTGGTGGCCCACCTGGGTCGCCTGGTCCCCAACCACCTGGCCCACCTGGACCGCCTGGCCTCCGACCTCCTGGTGGACCTCCACCCGGACTCCTTCCGCCCGGACTTCCCCCACCAGGACCTCTTCCACCAGGATCTCCTCCACCAGGACCTCCTCTACCAGGACCACCTCCACCAGGACCACCTCCACCAGGACCACCTCCACCAGGACCACCTCCACCAGGACCTCTCTGCGGAGCAGCAGTAACAACTGCTAAAAGCACTAAGAATGCCACGGATAACCCAAGTTTTGAAGCCATGTCTTCTTTTTGACTGATTTAGAATTGAGTTCACTGCTTTTATAGGAACGACTCAGAAGAGTTTCTTATAAGTTTTTTGTCTTGTTACAGATTATTATTTATTAGTCAAATATAGATACAAGTGAAATTTAAAACTTATAAGAGACGAAAAAACCATACAATTAGTACTTGTGTCAATCGGACCAACTGTGCTGTTTACACTTTGAAAAAAATAAAAAAGAAAAAAAACACTCTTCCGTCGTTGTTTACTAATATACTAATAGTCATCGAATATTTTAAAGAAGATGTTAATTCTTATGAGGTGAGTAATTGTGATACTTAGTGCCAAAGTATATATTCACCATATATAACATCCAATTCCAAAAAATCAAACACTTATTTCGTAAAATCAAGCTTATCCATGTTGAGGCTACGAGCATTTATGCAACATATGTCTTGAAACCATCGCGAGCACTTGAAAGTATTTTATTAGCGGATCTAACAGAAGTGGTACTAACCATACCTCAAAATAATGAACATCTTCAAAATCAACAAAAACAAGGGCACAACAATCACCTCCAATTAAGCTCCATACAAGCTAACCGCTGTAGGGGAGAGTGGGGCAAGAAAGACATCGGGCAAAAAAGAACAAAACCGATTTTTACCATGGTTCATAGCTTCATCTTATATTCAATACCTAGAACTAATGAAAAACCTTCCTTCCCAACACATCTTTTAGTTTCACTGAAAAACTGAAATTAGATCCGGTTTAAATGATGAAAGTTTAAAAACGGTCCATCTTTTAAAAAAATTCCAATTTGCAAAACCAATCGAAAGCAACCAGTTGGTAATTTCGAACATTTTGATTATTTTAAATTGTTTGTGATCGTTAGTGCTTACTTTAACTGCTGAAAATAAAGGTAAATATTAATTGATTTGCACAGATGGTTAAATGTAAACAAAAGGTTTTCATCAGGCATCTGTGGAACACCAAATAAGAGCTCGTCGCAAGCTATCAACAAACATTTTGTTGTTTTGTAAGTTCATCTAACCTTGCAGTGTTTACAACTGATTCGTGTTCTAGTGCAAGAATTTTATTTTCGAGTGAATCAAGCTCTTTCTTTGCAGTGCAGTTAAATTTTTTGACATCAGTGAGTGAAGTTTTGATTCCGGTAATAGGTCCGTTCGTTGAACTTTCCCCAAGGTTGACCCAGGTTTTCTTGACAACCCTATGAGTTGTCAAAAAAACCTGGGTTTTCCAGTCCTTTATAGAAAACTTAGGTCAACCCTAGGGCTCGAAAAACACTCAATTTGACATTCAGTACGACTTTGGGTTTATCAAAAAACGCTTTATGGCGACCCCAGGGCTACCCTAGGGCTTCAACGAACAAACCTAATATCTGATTTAAGTGCAGCAACATCAGAAATAGATGATTGAAATGCAGATTCAAGATGAACTATTTTATTGTTCATGTCGCCAATTGTAGCCTTTATTTCTCCAATTTGTGAGAAGAGTTGATTAGTTAATCTTGTTTCGGTTTCGGCCATTTTTGCTATTATCAATTTAATTATGATATCGCTTTGTTTACCGAGACGTTCATCCAATTTAATCCACATCGTGTTGTCCTCTTCGGTGAGTTTTTCGTGGTCTTCTTCAGACGGAGAGCATAGACGACTTGGTGTGCTGGGTACTGGGCACGGTTGCCAGTTTGGTCATTTATGCCCAAATCTGGTCATTACTTTTTCACTTGGTCACACGGTCATACTCCATCTTCCATTTGGTAATTTTGTCAACGAAATGAAATAAGAGTAACGCTTCAGTTTTTAGGTCTTTAAAAATGAAATGTATACGTAATCAGTTATCTTATCGAATTATGTAAAAAGTGCATCAATAAATTCGTTCGTTCAAGCCAAACGATTGCTCTGAGGTAGCCGCAATGAGTTCTCTTGAAAAACCTCAGTTTATTCTTAATACCATGCTAGGTGTTTTTTGAGTTCTGGGCTCGCCCTGGAGTAGAACTAGGATTTCGGTGGGTAGAATTCATGTAGCTTGATATCAAATGTCACGTGCTTTTCTTCAAATGACCGGCATGTGTGGTGACTTCGTGATTAAGTATGTTTTAAGAACCGAAAACCAAGGTTTTTTGGAAACTAGACATGACGGTGCACAGCTTGTTTCTATCAATACTGTCGTATGCATATTTTTCCCAAGATCTCCCGTGTGCTGTAGGAATTTGTTGACGTGGGGGATTTCCAGACGTTCACATAGACAAGACATCGCGTCTGATGTTAAGGAGGAGTATTCCTCTATAATTAGGGCAATTGTTAGATTTTCTTTTCATTGAACATGCTTTCTCCCGACTAAATCATGTAGCTGGTGCACTCTCCTTTCAAGCTAATCTCTAGCTTCCTAGAAAAATTTGGTGTCGAGACCGTCTGGAAATTCAGTTTTATTTGATTTGAGCTAACATACGAGTTTGCGACCCTAATTTCTTCTGATCTAAATTATGTTATTCTTGATAGTCGTCTTAGTTGAGTCTTTATTAGTAACTTTTCTAGATCCTCAGAAATGAGTGCAGTTCTATTTTTTTTTTTTTTTTTGCTTGGTGGTCTTTACGTGGTTTTCCACCCTGACATGATTTTTTTTTAACTTTTGGTGCAAACTCTGAAGCTCATACTGTCATAAAATGTTTATATTTCCTTGAACAAGCGCTTCCCTTCTATCTTTATCGGAATCAAACATAATTTTGGTCATTTTTATTTTCATTTTTGGACACATATTTTTTGGTAGGTGGCAACCGTGGTACTGGGTTGGGTTTGCTGTTGGTGTTGCCTCTCAAACGGGAACAGGTGCGTTTTGGTTGTAGTGATTTTTTTTTTTTTTAGTAATGTATGTAATATGCTTGTATGTAGGTATGACGAGCAAATAAATTATTTTACAGAAAAAGGAAAATAAATGCACTAATTTCGCGACCTCAGAATTTTTTTTTAAAACTGTGACGATACGTCACACTTTTTCTCTGCCACCGCCGAACCACCTACAACTCACCCTACGAGTTGCACCATCTACTCGTCTCGACACAGACATAAGAAATTAATTATTTAATTATTTATAAATTAATTAATTTCTTATCTCTGTCTCGACACAAGAACATAAAATTGTACACATCACCGCAGCAAACGGCGAAAGCCAACCGTATGCGCAGACACACTACTCGGTTGGTACACATTAGGTCTGTTCGTTGAACTTTCCCCAGGGTTGACCCAGGTTTTCTTGACAACCCCATGAATTGTCAAAAAAAAAACTGGGTTTTCCAGTCCTCAAAAAACGCTAAACCACAAATCGCCACACATCCCCGTCATTTAAATAAAAACACATGCCATTTGACAGCCCTCAAATCGCCACAGCAAAAAGCTAGGGCGAGTTTTGGGAAAACCTGTGGCAAACCTATGGCTCAAAAAACACTCAATTTGACATTCAGTGCGAATTTAGGTTTCTCAAAAAACGCTTTGTGGCGACCCCATGGCGACCCTAGGGCTTCAACGAACAAACCTATTATGACTCTGGCTCCATACAAAAATAAATTCAACCAAGCAGCGGCAGGTAAGCTGCCATCGACCTTTGAATTAATTTTTCTCATGTACGGTATGTAAACAAGAGAGGCGAAGGCGAAGGTGTACATGGTTGGTGAATTATTCTCTTCTCCGCTTCCTTAAATCTCTTTTTGAATTTTGAATTACCCGGAGTCCCGGAACGGTGCTCCCAGTGAGCAGCCGGTCAATTCCCAAAAACCTTTTTTGAATTACCCGGAACGGTGCTCCCAGTGGGCCGCCGCCGGCCAATTCCCAAAAACCTTTTTGAATTATCCGAAACGGTGCTCCCAGTGGGCCGCCGGTCAATTCATCCTCTGTGGCCCTGCGATAGCCATTCCTCCCCCGTTGTTTCGATAAGCGTTGTGCCATATTCTGGGCAACGTTCTTAATGTAATCACTTACTTCTTTGCAGGAGCGGATAAAATACCAGGCCCACACCATCCGAACCAGCCACTGACAATACCGAATCCCCACGTGCGTCGCCCGAAAACGGTAGAACTATACCCCTCAGCTTTCCAATCGAAGAAAAAGTGCCGCCTGCGCTCAACGCCCCGGCCGTACCAGGCCAGCTAGACTGCACCGTGTTCCATTCGCTTGACGATTACTTAATTGAGTTCAAAACAAACCATCTCACTGATTGTAAAGACTTGTCTCGATAAATAATAAAGTATATTGTAATCCACATTTGCCGTGTCACGACTCGTTATTTCCGGAAGTTGGACTGCCGCTGCCCAAGTCTTGGCAGAAGCTCTGGACCCGCTGAGTTCTGCCCCAGCTGGGAACAAAGAAGCCTCACAAAACAAGGTTGCACTTCTTATTGAGGGTTTAATTTGGTCACTAGTAATTTAAACGGATTTTCGATCAAAAACTGTAGATTAAATTGCCGAGAATGTAAAGCACGTCTACTCAATAGCTCTCATCACAAAACTTATGCGGTTCCACTTTCAAAGCAAAACAACAACCAAAGAAAAGTCTTTTTTTAGTTACTTCAGCTGTAATTAAACATCGAGAAACGACTAGATACTTGTTGGACCAAATACCTCGTTTCCACTTAGAATCGGGTAATCGAATCGGATTATGATTCAGATTTCGATGCAGGTATCTACTTACCTCACTGAATCGAGTAATCTAGGTATGCAACACACATCTTTCGAATCGATCCAGCTACAAGAGCTGTATCGGATCGTGTAATCCTATTTCAATTCGATTGAAGTGTTATTCAATTCTAAGTGGAAACGAGGTAAAAGACGATTTGAAGAAAGCTATGGCCGCAATCAAAAGGAAAGAAATGGGTTATCTCAAGACCAGCAAGGCTTTTAAGTGATACTTTGCGATGAGTTTTGCTGAAGTGAATATAAACTCCCAATAAAACACGGCTATTATTGAAAGAAATCAGTGGTTCGTTTTGCCCCTTTCAAAGGTCCTTTTTGCTAGTGGGGCAAAAAATTTTATTACTTATTTTTTTTTATACTTGTTTTTTTTCGATCCTATCACTTTCAACAGTGATTTATGATATAAGCCGTGTTTTATTGGGAATTTATATTCACTTCAGCAAAACATCGCTCATGGAAAAACAACAACTCTAAAGTGAATAGCGTAAGTGGACAAAAATAACTCACTTGCCGAAGTGAACAACAGAGATGGCTGGTCAATGGCGTTTATGGGAAAGTGAACTTGGTAAGTGAATATACCCAAAAAAGCGTTTTATTGAGACTCGCAAGTGAAGTGAATATAGAAATTTCCAATAAAACACGGCTATATTCAACAAAACTGTTTTTTGCTGTACCAAATGTCACTTTAGCCATAGTTTAGACAACCAATTTCGTTGTCTAAAGTCAGACATTCCTTAGACAGCGATATCAAGTGTTTATAAATACGATTTGGAGTTGGAAACTGTTCTAAGAGCTGTCCAAAGTTAGACATACTTTGGAATGGGATATTTTCTATTCCATCTTTTATTTACTTGTCGATTTGCTATTAGTTTTGCATACTCGCAATCGCACATTTCCCTTTACAAATCCCATTTGTTTCATAAATTAAAAATCATTCCTACTGAATTGCCTGGCAACTCTAAAAAACAATATACTTCCAGCTTACGTTACGTTAGTCATATAAAAAATGACATTTCTCATCGTCAATTCTCTCTTAAAATTTTCAGTTTTACTTTAACTATGGCGTTCGCTGGTCGACTGGGACCTCGTTCTTTGCAATTATCTCAAAATTTTGCACAAATTAATCGCAATTTTGGTCATTTTCGCCATGCCAAACCAGTCTCTAGACCTTATATTCGTACGTTATGTGTTATCGGTGGTGGAATTGTCGCGTTTACCTGTGCAAATTTACTAAAATCGAATCAAGTTCATGCGATGAATATAAAAAAATTGAAACCAAAGGTATGTAAGTGTGTATACTTGATATGTATTTTGCTTTTTGCTGATGAAAAATGAAAAGAGCAAATTTCGTGTGGGTGTTTTTTGTCTATTTTTATCAAAATTCTCTTCGATGTAATGCTCGTTCTCTTTGAAATGTTGTTTGTTTACCTTTTTGTGTAGTGGCATCTGTCAATTTATTGAAAAAAAGGTCAACAACACAACAGTTTTTTTTGGGTTTTCTTTTGTAAATTATGCCGGTAAACAAAACAAGATTTTGATTAAATAATGAGCGTTCGCCTATTTTAATTTATCAGTTCAAGTTCAATGTGTAAGTGAAGACATGTGGGTATTTTGGTTGTAACGTTTGGTATCATGTGATAACAGTTGCTTTTGTTGTTGTTTTAGTTTGCGAGTCGAGATTCGGGTGGAACGTGGAAGCGTTTTGATAACAAGTTTGGGGTGTTCATTTCCTTGACGATTGCGTCATTCCATGAATTCTGCGTAGCTTATTTTTGTATACACTTTAATTTGCTAAAGTGCCAATTCTATCTCTGAATCGACAACGATTAATCATTTGGAATGCTGCATTGCAGCTATGAAGATACGTATTTAGGATGTGAATCATTTAATCGCTTCTCTGACGGGCTCTTACGTCGGAGGGGTTTTTGCAATCTTCTAACTGGATACCAGATTTACTTGTCTCGTCTTTTGATATGTATTGTTTTTTTTTTTTTTTTTTCATTAAGACTCATGTGAAAGTAGGAATTGAATGAAGGTAGAGCTAGATGTCTATTTTCGTGGTTGTGTGTCCAAGAACCGAAATGACGGAATGCAAGGAACAATGCCCATTTCTCGGATGTAAAGACAGAAGCCTACAAGAAGTTATACTGTGGAACTGTGAAGGGAAAAAAGAAATCGGTATCATTCTTGCGGAAGAACATTGTGTTGGTCATTTCAAAGTCTAGTTACTGTTTTATGTTTTATGATGCAGTGAAAAGTGTGGAATATTGTCAGCTCATATGCTCCTCAACTTGGATTTGGGAAAATATGCATTTGGCTTGATTTCACAATCTACTTAAAGATATCCCAAACGAGAGTTTTTGTTCATTGCCGAGCTTTGAACGAACGTGTTGGGAAGACAAATGAGCATTTTGATTACCGCCATGGAGTTGTAGGAGGTATTGGATACGTTACCAGGAACCCACCTGGTGAAAATAAAATATCCTATGTATATCCACTTCGCATGGTCTTATCGTATTAAGTACCATGTTCATCGCCCAAGACCATCACCTTGCCACTCTCATCAGTGATGAAAATGAAAGTAAAATTGACTTCAATTTGGTAACCAAATTTAGGAAGTATCGGCTGAAAGACTGCCAAATGAAACTAGAAAAGGTTTCGACTTGCAAAGCCGTTTTCGGCTGACGCAAAAAAATCTAAAGGCTAATCATTTCTTGCCAATAACTTATACCAATGTCTCAGTTGTTAGCAGAAAATAGTGGGGTATCTGAGGCCAACGGTGTGCGTAATTTTAATAAAACAAGAAACATTTTTCGGAAAAGATACAGAGGATTTTATCAATCTGTCACATTAATGCTCAAAGCTTGCGAAAACACTTAGATGAGTTTAGGGGTACATTTAATGACTCGGCAATTGATGTTGTATGTGTCTCAGAGACCTGGTTAACAGATCAAATCGAAAGTAACGTTCTTAATACTGGAGAGTACAAGGCATTTCGATCAGACCGCGTTGGTTCTAGAGGAGGGGGGGGGGGGGGGGGGGGGGATGATGTTCGAAATAGGGAAGTGAAATGTTTCAAAGACAATTTAGCCTCGTTAAATTTGGTTTCTATTAATAATTACAATCCAACTCATTTTACAACCACAAGTTCTACCCTTCTAGATGTCTTCCTTGTAAGCCAGCCAAATTTTGTAAATTTTTATGAGCAGCTTGATGTCCCCGGTTTCTCAAAACACGACTTAATTGTTGCATTTTATGACCTTAACTTTGCTTCAAACCCGACTAGGAATACTATTTCGTACAGAGATTTCAAGTCTGTTAATATGCAAGCATTGGTCTCTCATACTAGGAGCTCCAATTTGGAAAGTATATTCCACTTGGAAACTGTTGATTAACAGGTGCAATTTTTCACAGCAACTGTAAACAGTCTATTTGAAAAATTTATTCCTCTCAAAACAATTGTTATAAGAAATAGTGAAATAGGATGATTTAGCAAAAAGATTGAAGAATTGATTTCGAAGAGAAATGCTGTGTACAATCGCTGGAAACGATTCAGAATCCCATCATTTTTTAATAATTATAAAAAAATTACGCAATCTGGTCAATAAAGAGATAAAATATTCGAAGCGCGGATTTTATTCATCAAAGTTTAGTAACGCCAACTCTCAACAAATGTGGAGGAATATCAAATCATTAGGTGTGACTAAACAACCCGAACCCCCTGACGAAACCTGCGATGGGAATGCACTTAACAAACTATTTGTAAATCCCCCTATTACAGGAGAAGCTGACACAAATTATGACATTTCCAACCTTGTCAATGAAACTGAATTTCCATATAATTTCAGTTTCCAAAGAGTTAATGAATTTGAGGTGTATTCGGCCATAATGAAGATTAAATCTGATGTTATCGGCTTAGACGAAATTCATCCTAAGTTTATTAGATTGCTTCTTCCGTTTCTTTCACCCTATATTTCCCACATTTTCAACACCATCTTAACTACCTCCTATTACCCTAAGCTTTGGAAAGCTTCTAAAGTCATCCCAGTTCCTAAAAAGTTCAATTCTAAACTTAGAGAATATCGCCCAATATCCATTCTACCATTTATTTCGAAAGCATTTGAAAAGATTGTTAGCCAGCAGATTTCATCTTTTCTTAACTCTTGTCGATTACTCTCACCCTATCAATCTGGTTTTCGACAGGGTCATAGCTGTAACACTGCTCTTTTGAAAATTGTTGACGACATACGCCAAAACATTGATGAAAATCTTGTAACGACAATGGTACTCCTTGATTTCTCCAAAGCATTTGACTCCGTTCTGCACTCATTGTTATTAAAAAAGTTAAAATACCATTTCTGTTTTGACACCTTTGCGGTGTCTCTTATTCGGGAATACCTTACTGGCCGAAAGCAGGCTGTTTTAGTCAATACTAACCTCTCTGATTTTCTTCCAACGCATGCTGGTGTGCCACAGGGGTCAATCCTGGGCCAACTCCTCTTCACTCTCTTTATTAATGATCTTCCTTTGAGCCTCAAATTCTGTAAAATCCATATCTATGCAGATGATGTTCAAATGTATCAAAGTTATCGAATTGGAATGATAGAGGATGCTACCGCTCGGATTAATGAAGATCTACTGCGTGTTGTTAAGTGGTCAAATCAGAACTTATTGAAACTTACTTACTTAGGTGGGCATTACAGTTCGGGGTGAACCTGGGCCTCAACCAACATCCTTCTATAACGAATTCGATTTCGGGCGAGCTCTTCATCCACTTGATTGCGCCACCTAAGACGAGGTATTCCCCTTCCGCGATTTCCCTGCAATGTGCTTTCGAACACCCGACGAGCCGGAGCGTTTGGGTCCATCCGCTCTACATGGCCCAACCATCGTAGCCTCGCAATGCGTACTCTTCTGGCTATGCCCATGTCGCGGTACAGCTCATACAGCTCGTTGTTGTATCTTCTTCTCCACACATTGTCTTCGCATACGGGACCAAAGATCATTCGGAGAATTTTTCTTTCGAAACGACCAAGGATTTCCTCATCCGCTTTCGATAAGGTCCATGCTTCCGCGCCGTAAAGCAGGACTGGGATGATCAATGTCTTATACAAGGTCTTGTTTTTTCTAGAGAGGGTTTTGTTTCTCAATTGCCTTCTTAACCCAAAGAAGCAACGGTTATCAAGAGTTATTCTCCGTTTGATCTCCGCACTGATGTTGTTGTCCGTGTCTACAGCGGATCCTAGGTAGACGAAGTCCTGTACTACCTCGAAGTTATGTCTGTTTATTGGTTGGTCCAATTCGTCGATGTTCTGTGTCCTTGTTTGATGACAACATCTACTTCGTTTTGCCCTCATTAACCATCAAACCCAATTTTGCCGCTTCTGTTTCAATACTCGCAAAAGCACCTATGACATCACGCTTTTTTCTTCCCATTACGTCAATATCGTCTGCATAGGCGAGTAATTGTACAGACTTTTGAAAGATTGTTCCTCTGGTGTTGACGTTTGAGTTTCTTACAATCTGTTCAAGTATGATGTTGAAGAAATCGCATGACAGTTTGTCGCCTTGCCTAAAGCCTTTTTCGACATCAAAGGTCTCGGTGAGTTCTTTTCCGACCTTGACGGAGCAGCGTGAATTCTCCAAATTCATCCTGCATAATGCGAGCTTTGCAGGGATGCCGAAACTAGACATGGCTCTGTACAGCTCGTCTCTGTAAATACTGTCATACGCGGCCTTGAAATCGATAAAGAGGTGGTGAATATCGATATTATGTTCTCGGGTTTTTTCCAAGATCTGCCGTAATGTGAAAATTTGGTCTATAGCGGACTTCTCTTGTCTAAAACCACATTAATAAGGACCTATCAAGTTGTTGACGTGGGGTTTCAGACGTTCACATATTAAAGCAGACAAGATCTTATAAGCGACGTTAAGGAGGCTTATCCCTCTATAATTGTCGCAATTGTGAGGGTCTCTCTTCTTTAGGATCGGGCATACGATACTGAGGTTCCATTCATCGGGCATGCTTTCTTCCGACCATATCATGCAGATCAGCTGGTGCATGCTCCTTTCCAACTGATCTCCAGCTGCCTTGAAAAGTTCGGCATCAAGGCCATCTGCACCTGCAGTCTTATTTGATTTAAGTTTGCATATGGCAAGCTTAACCTCTTTTAGGTCGCGAGGACGGCATTCTTGATCATCGTCCAAGCTGAATGGGGCAATCTGCCTGACAGCGGAATTTGTGTCTTCATCGCCGTGAAGCAGTCTGCAGAAATGATTTTTCCAGATCCTCAGTAGCGACTGTGACTCTATAACTATGTTTCCCTGCTGGTCTTTACAGGCTTGAGTTCGGGGTTTGCCACCCTGGCAGGATCTTTTTACCTTTTCGTAAAACTTCTGAATCTCGTTCCTGTCATGGCACCTCTCTATTTCCTCAAACGAGCGCTTCTCATGCTGCTTCTTTTTCTTTTTGAGAAGTCGGTGTTCTTCCCTTCTTCTCTCCTTGTAAATCTCGTTATACTGATCGTAAGCAGCCCTCGTTCGTGTATGCATAAGCATTTGTCGTCCTCTTTGTTTGGCTGCATTTGCCTGCCTGCATTCTTCATCGAACCATGGGTTTCGTTTTGGTGGTCGAGTGAAACCCAGAACCTCAGAGGCAGCGGTTCTGATGGCTTCTTGGCATTGCTGCCACTGGTCTTCAATGTTTAATGCTCTTACTTATTGAAACTAAACGCCAAAAATTGTCAAGCTATTGTAATCAGTAATAGGGTACTTGATGCTTCATATTTTCCTAACATCGAACTAAGTGGTTGTGTGCTTAATTATGTTGAAAAGGTTAAAAATCTCTGAGTTGTATTTAATCAAACTTTGTCCTGGGAACATCATATCTCATGCGCACTGGGAAAAACCTATGCAGCTTTACGAGTACTACATACTACTGGTAGCTGTCTGCCTATAAGTACTAAACTTACTTTAGCTAAAACTCTTGTGCTTCCTGTCCTGCTCTTCGGTAGTCTTATTTTTTGCTGTCCTGACAGCAGAAGTAAACGTAAGCTTCAACCTTCAAGTTGCTTTCAACAACATTGCTCGATTTGTGTATGGACTAAATCGGTTTGACCATGTTTCTGAGTATGCGAATCGTATCTTTGATATGTCTCTGAACAAATTCCTTGATTTCCAAGCTCTGATCTTTCTTTTCAAATTAATTCAATCGAAAACCCCTGAGTACCTATATGGTAAACTCAGTTTTCCAACATCACAAAGAAGTAATATTTTGATTGTACCTAGTTTTAACTTTTGTAACTCCAAACGCCAATTATTTGTACACACGGTTGGTCTCTGGAATTCCCTGCCTGCTAACCTAAGAAGAATGAACAACTGTAGATCCTTTGAAGGTTCCTTGAAAATCCATTATAGAAGCTGAAATCGTTTATCGTAATAATTCTTAAGTTCTTTTTCTATTTTAAGCATAACTTTTCCAACCAATTTTAACAATTTTTTCCATGTAGTAACTACTGTTATAACTTAAAATTTTAATTTTTTCTTTTTCTTTTAATAAATTATATTTTCATATAAATTGAATATTACCAACAATGTACAAAGTATAGCAAAAAAGACATAATGTTTTAATATACTTCTGTTATGAATCCAATAAAATACAAATACAAATACAAATACAAATACATAAAATGAGAATCAAGTGTTATAGTTTGGACGTAGGAAAAGGCGTGCAATTCATTTAAATATGAGACATCTGTGAACACCAACGCTGTCTAAAGTGCAGGAAAGTATGAGGGGTTGCATACAACAAACTTGCTTAAAGAGAGTCAAATCATTGCAAGGAATCTTAAAAGGGCATTACCAAGAAGCCAAAGACACCTGGTGAGTGGTGCCTGATAATTGAATAATGAACCTTAAGCCGCGATAAGAAAAAGCTGTAAACAAAACATGGTCGCAGTGACCTTCAAATAACAGAGATAAAAAGGCCCACCTCAAAGTGAAAAGTAGAAGCTGCAAGAAAAAGTGGGAGAAGAAGTCCGCCCAACACTAAGCAAATATCGCGGAGGGCATGTATCGAAAGCTCTAACAAATGTATGCCCCGGTTGCTTATGCAAACCAAGACTTCAAGAGATATCGCAAAACGACTTAAGCTCAAAGTAATGTCATTTTCCATTGGACGAAAAGAACCGTCCAGGAGCGTCCAAATGCATTCTCAAACCGTTCCATTGGTGCAAAAAGATCGCTTCTCATGATTCTGAGGAGTGACAGCCGCTTCGCGATTTGAAGTGAGAATCGACTCAAGAAGCACTAACACATGTTACTCAAATGTCAAAAAGAAAAATTTCTTCAAGGAATATTTTTAAGAGCCATAGGTGTTTCACTCACACAAAGAAAATTACGTTAAACTAAATAGAAACAATTTTGGGTGTTCCATTGGTTTTTAAAATGAGTGCTTCCCCGAGTGAAACCAATGGAAAGCGACATAAAAGTAATTCTCACTAGATTCGTAATGATGCTCAACGGCAGCTTAGTGAATGGCGATTCAAAGCTGTTGAGGAATGCACCCAACAGAGCCAAAAATATTTTTTCCACGGGCATCGCCTTTCGATAGGAATTGGCAAGTCCTCCGTTATTAAATTCATTGCCATGAAAAGTACTTTCCCGATAAGCCGTTCGGAACCGGCAGAAAATTGTGGGTCCTCTCCATTCCTTCACAAGGCATAGTTGTGAGAAATGCGCTAGGCTCTGGAGCTCCTCGCTCTGTTGCATCATCCTATTTATTTTTGTATTTTTTGAGCACTGTATTATGTATATACTTTGCCAACCGCTGTTTCTTTGGGCTTGGAAGGCGAATGAGACATAAAACCCTCCAGAAAAATCAAGTTAACCCTTTATAAGATCTATATCATCCCAGTCCTACTATGTATGTATACGGCGCGAAGGCATGGAGCTTATATAAAACGGTTGAGGAATGTTAAGTTAGGTTGTCAGCTCGGCTAACACACTTAGGCCCGTTGGGCCCATTGTGATACCACAATGGATCTAATATATCCTTATCCTAATGGAACCATGTGATTCTACGCTTGTAAACTAAAGCGGGCATGAACAGAGATGGTGGGGAATAGTCACCTCTTCGTCCTCATTCAAACAGCTTCTGCAAAAATGGTTTAAGGCGACTCCTAGCCTTGCGGCGTGTCTTCCAATGAGACAGTTTCCTGCGATGACACCTATCGTCGCACTAATGTGTTTTCTTTTGAGAGAAACCAAGCCGTTCGGCCGCTTTAGATCTAGCTTTTTTTTTTTTTTTCTAATAAAAAGAGGAGGCTAATATGCTAATCTGGAGAACTCATACCTAATATCCGGTCCATTGTACTACCAGAGTAGCAGCATTCCCTTTTTTTTTTTTTTGTGTTGCAGTAGTTGGAAATAAGTTGTTAGTAATTTCACATATATAACCTCAAGGGCGGCGTTCATATGAAACTGGGAGGCTGAAAGAAAAGTAGATGCCCAGAGCGGGATTAGATCTAGCTTGGGCTTGATTTGTTTCGTTGCGTTACACGTTAAACTACTTGGCCATCTCAAACTAGTTTTCTTGTATGCGTCCTGCTTGATCTAGAGTTTGTTTGTGTTTTCAGTGAGAAAGGCAGTACCAGTCCAGTCTGAGGATTCATTTTAAGTCCACACTTACTGTTCCATTTTGAAAGTTTGTTCAGAACATGTTGAAGCAGTTCTTTTAATGTGCCGAGATGCTTTCCTGTGACTGCAATGGCAACATCGTCTGCATAAGCAATAACCCTGCAGCCATCGCCTTCCAGGTTTATCAGAAGTACATTTATCACCAATTCCAAAGATGAGGAGAGACGACTCGACCTTATGGAGTGCCTCTACTAGTGCTGAGTTTATGATTCGACTTTGAAGGAGACTTTCAATCAACTCATTGAGTGAGGGATCCACCATAAGAGTTGCAAGTGCTCGGGAGATCGCAGACGTTTCGACGTTGTTGAAGGCGCCTTCGATGCCTAGAAAAGCAAGTATAGTGAACTCCCTATGTTGCAGCGAGTATTCTGTTGTACTCTTTGTCGTCTTCAAAAGAAAAATACTCTGAATAATTTTTATTCGCGATAATGTATGGAGAAGAAGATTCCACAACGAACTGTATGAGCTGTACCGCGACACGGGCATAGCTAAAGAGTACACATCACGAAATTTCGATGGGTGTAGAGCTGATGGATGTCAACGCTCCGGCTCGACGGTTTTTGAAGAAAAGTGTGCACCGTTGTCGTTCAGAAAGACTGAATAGACATCCCAGATCCCAGAATCCCTTCAGAATAAAAAAAAATCCAAAAAAACTGCATTCGCTATTGAAGGATAAATGAACGCAGCCGTAGACTCGCTGAATGTAGGTGATAATAGAAATAGATGCTTAATTCGTTCGCTAACGGTTTAGATTCTTGCATAAGAATCATTTTCAATTGGCATGTGCAGAGATGTATTGAGCAGCCAAAAGCCTTTGAGTATGAAAAACCGAAATTAGCTCATCTGCAAGTCTTTTAAGTGAATAGCCTTGTACGATACACACTGTTATCTTCTTTCGTAAAATAGGATTTGAATCATCACGGATTAAGTAAACAACTTAACAACTAACACGTAGGATATGATTATTATATAGACTGTAGATTATATGTGGTGATGACTTTAAGGCCTCTGCAACCCTGTTCTTTAATTATCGCATCGATTATCTCCGGATTTTGTCGAGGCGATAGTTGCAGAAAATGGGCACTGATCTCTTGGGGTATATGATTCCTGGTGATTGGAGTGAGCTTACTGCTTTTTCAATTTCAAAGCAAGTAAGTCCTAAGAAGTATTGCTGTGCCATGGAACTGAAGTTATCAAAATAGTTCTTATCGCTCTGTCCAGCATCTTCGGCAGTCCCAATTTTCTCTGAAAAGAACACTTGTCATCAATTCGTGTCTAAGAAATCCTTAGATCCAAGCTACTCCTGAATAGTTTTTTTTTTTTTCAAAATCAGCTTCAACAGTTAGTCTTCTTCTGCCTTATGTCTCTACTCCAAGAAATAATTCACAAAAACAAAAAGTTACCTAACAAGCCAACTGTTGACCCTATAAATCTTCAGTCCCATTCCGATTGATCGTCGCATCCGATAAGATATGCTTCTTTCTTTTTTGTTTATTTTTCTGGATACTCTTTTCGAGATATTCTTTTTTTTTGTCATTTTGTTAGGGCCCACAATATTTCGTCATTGAACTCCGGAAATTGTTCTCTTCTTGTTCAAAATTCAAACATCTCGATAACGCAACACCGCATCTCCAACCGAAGCCAAATAATGCCGTTGTGCGCTTCAAATGCATCTTTTTGTAATTTACGAGGCGATAATTAAATTTATTACATAATTTGATTCGCAACATTTGTTTGCGGGTGACAATAACTCAAGCTGGGGCTACAAATACACGAAACGTTTGGTTGGTTTTGGCGTCAGGTCGAGAAGATTCTCAGCAGGCACTACATACGATGCAGCTGCAGTAAGGAGTCGTCCTCGTCGCATGTGTGTTGGCGCTTTTTTTTAAATACCTGTTCACACTGTTTTCGGGCAAGAAACATGAAGAACACCCTGATCGAGGGCTACTGTAGATACGCGGGCTTTTTTCGTCGTACGTTTTTCGGTATAAATATTGTTGGTGGTTTGTCTTATTTATTTGTCCTTTGGTTTTATTGGCACCATGAGCATTTCATAATTGATTGGGAGCCATGTCCTTTGTTTGGATCTGGTTGTTAGCTCACAGCAGGAGTTAGCAAATATTGCACAGCGTCTTTTTTCGATTTAAGATTTGATTTTGATTTTATTTTCGATAAGGTGCATCGCTGAGGCTCTAGGGGTTGTTCATTCAAAGAAATTCAAAGTCTGTTGACAGCTGGAAACAAGGTGATTAGTTTGTTTAAACGAATAAATAAGGAGCCAAGGCAAATGAATTCAATGGAATAAAAGTTGGCTCCAGATAAAACCATTTTTTGGTTTGAATGTAAAAAAAAAAGATGCTAGACGTTCCAGGAAAACGAAACGAAACCATCGGGCTTGTGCCAAAACTCATTGGGGCGCCGCCGAGTCAGGTTGGTAATGATTAATCCAAAAATCTATATCTCTAAACTATGCAAATTGAAGTTAAGAAAGAAGAAAGTAAAATCAGAAGAAATAAAAACCAAAGCTAATTAATTTGCCCAAGGAGACTATATCAATGGAAGAACGTGGTTTTTATCAGACGTTTCGTTACCTACAGAACTGTAAAGATGTTCTAGAAAATGGTTTATGTTCATAGAATAATACGTGGCTGTCTGACGTTACTAATGGCTCTATTCAACCTCTTACTATATGAATAATATTAGTTTAAGTTTGGGGATACCTACAAAATGAGAGTATTGAGCAGGTGCTCAGATTCTTTCCTTGCATTTACCCTGGATCACGCCCATATATATTTTGTACATTGAAACAAGACTACCGCCAATGTTGATGTAAATCCTAAAACTCCATTTTGATTACGTCCTTGTTGAGCATGGAAGGGGCTCATCTACCTAAAATAATATCTAGGCAAGCTCTCGTCGAAAAAACATCATGATTAGAAAAATGGAGGGAGCTAGCGGAGGGTGAAAGATGTGCAGTTGATCTTGCGGAAGTTAATGTCAAACAAAGAAGAGCTTTGCAATATACTGCAGGTTCTTGATGAAAATATGTACAAATCAGAATACAAAACATGTTACTCAAAACTGGAACATGACCTTAGCACGATAAATTACTTTGAAAATAATGTGGATGCAGACAAAATCTCAACGATATTTAAAGTGAGAGTAGAGTTACTGCTATTAAACTACATACAGCCCCGTCCCGATCTGTCCATAATCTGCAGCCTATGTAATTTGGAAGCTAGTGAAAATATCTGTCTGTCTGTCCCGTATTAACAGAACTAAAAAAAACCAGACTTTGGCTAAACGGATGAAGTTCTTCAAGTACTGAACGTTCGAGACTGGACTGCTTTTATAAATTTTATGAAAACAGCTTTACGATATCAAAACCAACTATGTATTAAATGAAGCGTTTTAAATAAAATAAATTGGCGCAGCAGAGCGAGGAGCCCCTAGGCCTAGCGCAACCATTGCCTTGTGACGGAATGGAGGGGACCTACAAATTTCCGCCGATTCCGAACGGCTTGTCGAGAAAGCGCTTTTCATGGCAATGAGTTTACTATCGGAGGACTTGCCAATTCCTCGCGAAAAGTTTTGATTTATGTAAATGTATACACCTTTTTACTAGTTTGCTTTTTTTTATTAGAAACTTGTCGTTTTCAAAAAATGTACTTATGAGTGTTATAAATCTTATACACTAGGGGAAAAAATTAAAGGATCAAAAAAAAAATCCAAATTTTTTGGGGTTTTTCAAGTAGTTGTGATTCTCTTAAAAATGGTCGTACAGGAACTTCAAAAAAGCATTTTGAAGCTCAAAACTTCTAGTTTTGAGATCTAATGACAAAAAATTTTTTCAAGCTACGTAGTTTGCTCAGTCCTAATAAATATTGAGAACAAATTTTTTTCGAAATTTTTTTGGTTCTTTTTTTTGGTGTATGAACTTGGAAAATTTTTTTTCAACTTAACCACTAGATGGACTGGATAGCTTGTTTGTTTAGCTTGAATTTGCTTTTTTGAAAAGTTCAATTTGACCTTTTCTCATTGAGATATCGATTTTTGAATGAAAAAGTGTCTGTTTGTCTTTAACCATCAATATCTCAGCAACCGGTGATTGCACAAAAAAAACAAGGAGAGTTTTGAAAATTCGAATAAATTTCCAACAAAAATCATTTTGGTTTTTTCGAAAAAAAAAAATTTCTTTCTAATCTTTACATTAATTTAAAAAATTAAGAAAAATGGGCTTTTGGTGTGTTTTGGAACAATCAAGCACCAAGTTGGATCTGTTAAGAAAACCGGTCATGTTGAGCGTGCCTTTTACAGTTTAATATCCCCACAAAAACCTCACAAAGTTTCGATTCAATCCATCAAGCCGTTTTTCTGTTTTATTCGATCAAATTTTGGAAAAAAAAATTAAAGGATCATGATCTTAGTAATCTTAAAAAATGCAAAAAAATGATTTTGCACTTCTTTTATGGATTTTTACTGATAAAAATGCTTGAGTTTATGGGAAAAAAAATTAATTTTTTGAGAAATTGAAAAAATTTTTTGGAATCATAAAAAAATTTTTTTAATTTCTCAAAAAATTAATTTTTTTTCCCATAAACTCAAGCATTTTTATCAGTAAAAATCCATAAAAGAAGTGCAAAATCATTTTTTTGCATTTTTTAAGATTACTAAGATCATGATCCTTTAATTTTTTTTTCCAAAATTTGATCGAATAAAACAGAAAAACGGCTTGATGGATTGAATCGAAACTTTGTGAGGTTTTTGTGGGGATATTAAACTGTAAAAGGCACGCTCAACATGACCGGTTTTCTTAACAGATCCAACTTGGTGCTTGATTGTTCCAAAACACACCAAAAGCCCATTTTTCTTAATTTTTTAAATTAATGTAAAGATTAGAAAGAAATTTTTTTTTTTCGAAAAAACCAAAATGATTTTTGTTGGAAATTTATTCGAATTTTCAAAACTCTCCTTGTTTTTTTTGTGCAATCACCGGTTGCTGAGATATTGATGGTTAAAGACAAACCGACACTTTTTCATTCAAAAATCGATATCTCAATGAGAAAAGGTCAAATTGAACTTTTCAAAAAAGCAAATTCAAGCTAAACAAACAAGCTATCCAGTCCATCTAGTGGTTAAGTTGAAAAAAAATTTTCCAAGTTCATACACCAAAAAAAAGAACCAAAAAAATTTCGAAAAAAATTTGTTCTCAATATTTATTAGGACTGAGCAAACTACGTAGCTTGAAAAAATTTTTTGTCATTAGATCTCAAAACTAGAAGTTTTGAGCTTCAAAATGCTTTTTTGAAGTTCCTGTACGACCATTTTTAAGAGAATCACAACTACTTGAAAAACCCCAAAAAATTTGGATTTTTTTTTTTGATCCTTTAATTTTTTCCACTAGTGTATAATCTATGAACTATTTTGAATTGCGTTCGAGGAATCAATTCAATGGGTTTTGTAAAATGTATGTGTTCATGTATCGATGCAATTTTAAGCTTTGTTTAGCCTTAGTAACGAATCGAACGTTTGATTGCAAACAATCGTTTTAGTGAACCTCGTTTGTTCGTTGAAAAGACTTCAACTCGCCCTGAGTGGTTTTTGGGTCCTGGGTTTGACCCCAACTGGCCCCAAAATACCACTAAATTTTTGCTTGGCCGAGTTCAGGTAAAGAACAGGGGCCGAATTACCTCATCAGTTATCGAGTAAGTGAGTGCCATTTTTCTTTAAAAATTTGCTTTAATTTGCACATTATCAGTCTGCTGTTCATTTATGGATTTCAATTTGTTCAAATGCTGATGAAATAATTTCAAAATGTGACACTAAAGTGCTCTATAATGTGAGGAGTAACGTAATGTGTAAAACACATTATTCAGTCACGTATTACTCGATCACGTGTGCGGTGATTCCGCCCCAGGTCTGTCAAATCTCATGTATTTTTCTTCGAGCGATATGTGTGGTTGTTTCGTGGGTTAGAGTTTTTTGAGAACTCAAACCCGAGTTTTTTTTTTTTTTTGACAACTGATACCCAATTTGATTTAATCCTGTGTCGACTATTGGTAAAGTTCAACGAACCGACCTATGGGGTTTATTCGATCAGGCCCTGTATTTGTTCTAAATAAATAAAATAAATAGGGTGGCGTAACAGAGCGAGGAGCCCTTGGGCCTAGCGCATTTCTCACAACCATGCCTTGTGAGGGAATGGAGGGGACCTACAATTTTCTGCCGGTTCCGAACGGCTAATTGAGAAAGCACTTTTCATGGAGAGAATTTACTAACGGAGGACTTGTCAATTCCTCGCGAAAGGCGATACCCGTGGAAAAACATTTTTGCCTCTGCTGGGATTCGAACCTTGAACCTCTGGGTTAGCAGGTGGACATGCTCACCATCACGCCACGGGTACTACAATTTGTATTTGTTCTGGGGTTACCAAAAACTGGGTTTGAACAACCTAAACTCGAACTGATCCAACTCTGTTTTTTTTTTTTTTTTTTTGAGCCCTGGGCATACACTGAACTCATCCTAAAGTTGACTTAGGTCTTTGTTAAGCTCATTGAGAGCTCGACTGTCACTGACTGTATTCACCCATACTTAGAAATTTTTCGAGCCTGCAAGTCAGCGGTTAGAGGTGTGTTGTCGATGTACGTAAAGCAACGAGAACCTAGATGCATCAAGAGTCTTTGAGATAGAGCAGGCCATGCACAGAGAATGTGAATGGTTATTTTCTTGTCTTCCTCATTCATGCAGCTGCACATTCGATACTTATCCAACATTTGCAACATGTCTACCCATAATTAGCACCGATATTTTCATGGGTCTGGCTTTATTATAAAGACGGCTAACGTTCGAAATCTACGCGCTGAATAAACCTGAGAATTCGTGAGACAATAGTCAAAATTTAAACTGTCCTTTGACGATATCATCCACGATAGACGATTGGACGATAATCGTCTTCAAAATTATGGCCCTTATAAGAGATTTCAATTCAAGAGTTCATATGCAGCGATTGGTAAACTTATGTTTCTTAAGTCTGATGCCGTATTTTGCGGTTTCATCAGCCATAGAGTATTTCTTTATGTTACTTTCTTATTTAGCTGGGCATTAGAGTTGGGGGTGAACCAGGGTCTCAACCAACATCTTTCATCAACAATTTTGACTTCGGTGAGCTCTCTCCAGTTGTGCACTCTATATCGATTGAGATCTTCTTCCACTGGATTGCATCACCTAAGACGAGGTCTTTCCTTTCTGCGATTTCCTTGCGATTTGCTTTCGAGCCGGAGCGTAGATGTCTATCCGTTCTACATGTGCCAGCCATTGTATTCCCGCGATGCAGACTCTTCTAGCTATGCCCAATTGCCCATATCGCGATACAGCTCATACAGTTTGTTGAACCTTCTTCTCCACACACTGTCTTCGCATCCGGGACCAAAGATTACTCGGAGTATTTTTCATTTGAAATGACCAAGGTTTTCATCCTCCGCATTATATAAGGTTCAAGCTTAGCAGGACTGGAATGATCAAGGTCTTTTTAAGGTTTACCTTAGTTTTCTAGACTGGGGTTTTATTTCTCAAATGTCTTCTGAACCCATAGTAGCAGCGATTGGTTAGAGTAATTGTCCGTTTGATCTCCGCACTCAATTTTCGTCTGCGTAAACGAGTAATTGCACAAACTTTTGAAATAAATATTATGCCTCTTGTGTTTGCGTTTGAGTTTTGCACAACCTTTTCAACTAATGGGTTCAAAAAATCGCTTAACAGTGTGTCATTTTGTTGTAAGCCTTTTTCGACATCAAATGTCTCGGTGAGTTCTTTACCGAAAATGAAGGAGCAGCGTGAACTCTTTAAAGTCATTCTGCTGGTGCATTCTTCTTTCCAAGTGATCTTCAGCTGCCTTGAAGAGTCCGTCGTCAAACACATCTGCACCTGCCGTTTCATTTGATTTAAGCTTGAATATGGGAAGCTTAACTTCTTCAAGGTCGGGGCGATTGCAATCTTGATCATGGTCCAAGTTGAATGGGGCATTCGGGCTGACAGAGGAATATGTATCTTCATCACCATTAAGCAGTCTGTAGAAGTTATCTTTCCTGATCGACTGCAAATCTGGTCTTGAGCTCGAAGTTTGCCAAACATGGCATCTCTCAATTTTCTCAAACGAGCGCTTTATTTTATTTTTGGGAATCACTTGTTCTTCCTTTCTTTTCTCCTTGTAAATATCCATTCTCCAATCACCTTTGTCGTGCTTTTTGCTTTTCTGCATTTGCGTGCCTGCAACGAACAATGGGTTTCGTTTTGGGGGTCAAGTGAAACCGAGAACATCAGATTTAGCTCCGCACCACAAGCGATTAGCCAGAGTCCGTTTTCGGAGGTTTTGTCATAAGCCTGCACGCTTACTGACCTATCCTAGTATTGAAAGACCCTGAAAGACCTTTAAAACAAAAATGTCGGACTAACTCATTCAGAGGTTTCTGATTTTTGACAGTCCACCGTTGATACTGTAATTCGAATTCACTCACCGTGACATTCTCAATAGGCTCTGGTAGACCACTGAGTTTCGGGCAGTCAGTCATTACTCGCAAAGAATTGTGCTGTTGTTCTGTTTTTCACGGTTCCTTTGTCAACACTCGCACTTACTAGTTCGACAAGTCACCTCCGATTGGAAGAGACCAGAACCCAGTGATTGCCGTGAAGAGTCAAAGAGTCATAATAAGAACAATGGACGCGTATTATCAGTTGCAGCATCTGGGCGCCGCAAAGTTGACACCAATCACCAGCCTTTCCGAACAGTACAGTACAGTTTCTAGCCTTAAAGCAGCCATTTATTGAAATAAAAACTCTCGTCCACAGCATAAACTCATCAATTTTTTAATTACCGAACATTCTCCACTATTATTAGACAACCCATAAATTGAATCACCTAATGTTACAGTATTTCAAGTCATTTCGTTCGTTACACCCAACGCCTTATCCCAATCATAATCGAATCTTATCAAGATTCCTGTGAATTCTTGAAATCGTTTGTAGCATCGAAGACGTGCATAAGATAAGTGATTTATGCATGTAAATCTTCACGGGAATTCCAATAGAATAACCTCACCTTCAATGAGCTGTTTTCTTCTCTCCCACAAAATAATAATCTCTCCGAGGATCTGCTCGCATGCCCAGTATTTCCATGCCACCCCAATCGAAACCAGCAAGAGTTCATCTTTTACCAACAAAAAGCGACGTTAAACTTACATAAGGTAAACCTGTACCAATCTGAAAGAAACCCTTTTCACTCTTCATTCCATTGACCTTTGCTTCGTGATTCATGTACAAGATCAAATTACACGAGAGAAAAAAAAATGTTTGAGTTATGTTGTGCGGCTATGATGAATTAGTCATAAAATTCTATGATCGCACCTACGCACCACACACAAAAAAAGAAGAAATTAAATCAAAAAGACATTCATCATTCAGACAAAGAGTAAAAAAAAAATCATAAAACCAAAATTCTTCTTAATTGTGCCATCAAAAGGACATGTCCCAGGAGCCACGAGATATTTTTTATTTTACTTTTTTGGTTAACAAACAAAATAGAAATTCCAAATGCTATTTTAATCGCTTCGAAGGTTCTGTACCGCGCACGTGGGACTCAATTCAAGGTTTCTGGGACATGGGCTTGAGCATGCGCAGCACAGCGCAGCGCATATGAGTTCTGTTAATGGAGCATTGTATTGTGTCGTCGTCGTCGACGCACAGGCGCATACCTGAGGGATCGGACTTTATTGTCAACCAGCTCAATTAGTGGGCACATACAGAAAAGTCTATTAATCTTTTTACAATGTGTAGGGATTGTGTCAGCGGATTATAAGGGCGACTTGAATATTCAAACTTTACCATGTTTTGTTGTTTGAATAACTGGTAAATGGATAAATAAGTCACTTAGGCATAAGTTAACTTGTCAACTTTATATCTTCTGTTCTGGTGTGCTCTGCTCTGTGTTATGCTATTTATAGCAAATATTCAATGAAGGTTGGTAATCGAAAGAATTGATAGTGTCAACAACTATCGATAAACCGATTAAAACCATCACAAATCGTTGTGTCTGCAGTTTTGACCAGAAACATTGTTGCAATTTTAAAGAGGATTTCGAAGAAGAACAACAACACCTTTCAAGGACGCAATTGATATCTTTACGAATAGCAAATAGCTGTTTTATTGAACATAAGGGTTTACCTACTAAATAAGCGTGATTCAGTCCGCTTAATTATTTTGTGGCTATTGTTTGCGTTGGGTGATTAGCTGCTTTTATTTGTTTTTTAGCCAGAATTTGTACGGAAAGAAGTTCTTTCATAATAGGTTTGTTCGTTGAAGCCCTAGGGTCGCCCTGGGGTCGCCACAAAGCGTTTTTTGAGAAACCAAAAGTCGCCCTGAATGTCAAATTGAGTGTCTGTTGAGCCCTAAGGTTGACCTGGGTTTTCCCTCAACTCGCCACAGGTTTTTGCCGTTGCGATTTGAGGGCTGTCAAATGGTATGTATTTTTGTTTTTATGACAGGGATATGTGGTGATTTGTGGTTAAGCGATTTTTAAGGACTGGAAACCCCAGGTTTTTTTTGACGATTCATAGGGTTGTCAAGTAAACCTGGGTGAACCCTGATGGGGAAAGTTCAACGAACGGACCTAATTACTTAAGGGTGAGACCACTTTAGGAGCTTTAGGAGAAATATTTGTTAAAGCTTTCCAGTATTCAAAAAAAAATTATCTATTCGATGATCATCAAAATGGCGGCGTTATTGAAGTTTTCCGGACTCTAAATGCGATAACTCTGCATCTATTCGATATTTTCAGTTTTCCTTTGGTCATAACATTCTTTGGATATCATACTTTCGAAATATGTAATAAAAAAATGATTTTTTGAAAATTTTAAAGTGGTTTCCCCCCTAAGCACCCGAACTTTTTAAGTTCGTTGTATACCTCTCAAGACGCATTGCATTGGGATTACCTATTTCCAGTATCCTGGCGAAAGCTGATACGTTCTTCCGCTGCGAAGACGCACACACCATAAGGATTCACCGTTGGAAGGAAACGTAGCTTATTCTTCAAGCTTAAGGAGTTCTTTCTTCATAATTTGGAGAGCATTTTTTATGCAGCCTTTACCTTGTGCTCAGATTAGACTGCAAATATCCAGTTTGAGTTCACCTCTAGTAAAGGCAAAACGTTCAAGATTTTGGAAACTATATATGCTCTCTTTATAGGCTTTTCAAGAATGGTTCCTTTGGTTTATCAGTTCCCAGATTTGAGGGTCTCTCTTCGTCCGCTTTGTTATTTGATCGAGATCAAGGACTCTATGAAAGAGTTAATATAAATCTCGGTCGCTTAATGCAAAGGCTTAAATTTAGTTTTCCAAGTTCATTGAGTTCTTCCATTTTCGTTTGACATAGCTACGATCACTCCATTACTAATCAAAATCTTAAAAAAAAAAGAATTGGTTCTAATATACAACCCTGTCCTACGCCATTTTAGATTTGAATTCCTGGAACCTTATCTCTATCGAGAACCTTATAAATACTTGTTGGTTTTTTAAACAGTAAGGGGGTCTTGTGTTGTGATCGATATTCATCGCACTCTTCTTCGTCTTCTTCTTTTTCGTTTTCCTCTTCTTCTTCTTCTTCTTCCTCGTCTTGTTT
Source organism: Melanostoma scalare (assembly GCA_949752695.1). Lineage (NCBI taxonomy): Eukaryota > Metazoa > Arthropoda > Insecta > Diptera > Syrphidae > Melanostoma > Melanostoma scalare. Next base: position 150,955,995 of record OX456986.1, read on the forward strand.
TTCCTCTTTCCGATCTTACAAGCATCGTGATCTCGAGTGAATCACAGCTGTCCCACCTAACTGCTTCACACACGCGATACGCTCGTGGGGTACATAAACCGATATTCATCGCACTGCTGAGTCATTATACACAAGCTGATGACGTTCGTAATCGAATGCGTCATGAAGAATACTATAGTTTGAAACAGTTATATGGGAAAACTGTGATCCCTTTGAGACTACGATGCTCGTATCGCCGGAAAAGGAATAAGAAGAAGGAATGCCAATCAACGGAGTAGAAGATCTGCTTTTTTTTCTTGTAAATGTTTGACCATAGGTTTCTAGAAGCCCGGCAAGTTTCTAAAGATGACAGTTTTTAGAAAGTTATGTTTAACTCTGTTTATTTTCTTACTCTAGTGGCTACAAAGATGCGGGTCTATTTTGCCCAGCTTATCCGCCATTTCATTACCAGTTACGTCAAGGTGTTCTTGTACTTCAGAAGTTAAGGTGTTTATTACGCTGAAAAGTCTTAAGTTGAAGTAGCCGTAAACGACAAACATTTTCGCCCGTGTTCTCTATTTTGTCTCGAGTTCGCTAGCCACTCGATTTTGGTGAAAAATATCGGTTTTTTACTGTTCGTTGGAGTCGATGCTAGCCATGAAAGGCTGTGCTTGGAAATGACCGTGAACGCAATTACTCGCGCTTCCTTTTTGCACAATGCTTACACTTTCAAAAATGAACAAAAGTGAATGTTCACCAAATGTGTTTGTTGTGTAGGGGATAAAGGGGACGAACTAGTTCGGGGGCAAGTTAGTCGTTTACTTTGACAGCTTTTTAACTATTTGGGTTTTGTGACTATGCAATAGCGTACCGCACTAGCTGATTACTAGTGTGCAATAGTTAAGTGAAAGAGCTGTGTTAAGTGTGAGCTGTGTTGCTCATAACGCCATAAAATTGGGGAAAAGAACCTTTTATGACCATCTGGCTGTTTTTGAAGATGTGTATGTTTTTATTGACTAATATTTTGCTTTACGAGATTCTTCATATATATCTTCACAAACTGCAAGTACTTCTGCTTGGAAGACACTGCAAAAGTGGTAGCTTTATTGATCTTTTTGCTGTTTGTTTTCTTTGATGTTTGCCATGTAGGGCCTGCGCTTCTTTATAGCACATGTGTAATCTGGGAACATGCCGACCCTACCTTTTTTCCTCTTTTGAATGTATGTGAAGATAGAGACATGATTTGCCTTTTTAACCCTGTTTTCCTCTCAGTAGCTTTTCGGGATGCACCCCATCTAACCAACCTAACCAAGGCGCCCCTCAAACATCTTGATAGGGTACAAAACAGAGCGGTGAAATTGATAGGTGATAGTTCAATCGTAGAATCGATTGATTTTCTTGAACATCGTCAAAATTTTATGTGCCGCACTCTATTTACCGATTTTTTGGAAAAATCCCGTCGGTCGTTGCAGATTTGTATGCTGAGAATAAGTCGCAGGATCACATAATATTCCTTTTTTCTACCAATTAATTTACAATGTTGGAGCTCAAATCTATGTCACTGAGTTCTGCAGGTGTCACTTGAAATCTTCTAAAAAAAAACTTAGGGAATATCGAGCCATCATGAAGATTCGTGGTATGAATTTTGCTATTATCGGCTGCTCAAATATTCTACTCCGGCTTTCGCACTGCATAAGCTCTCTTTTCTTCAGGAGTTTGACAATTATCATTTTTAACTCGACAAGTAATCTTTTGGAATGTCTAACTCGCTGTTTTTCTATGAGTCCATGCAGTACGTGAGCCGATGCTTTTGGTTTGTGGTTTGTTCTACTTTAGTAACCAATTCCAATGCGTTACATCTTCCGAAATCTCATTTCTCCCGATTGCAGGAGTTGTCAATCTTTACGATTCTTGATAAAGTTTAATTATAATCCCAGTTCACGTTTCTTTATTGTGACTGGGTGACAACGGCATTGAATATGAAAACATTTTCCGACACAGATTTTTTTTTTAGATAAACTCAGTTCTTGTTAGTGTACTAAAACGACACGACGACGTTTACATTTGTTTACGTTTACGATTTGTTGAAGCAACAGATCGATCAAAATGATTACATTGTTCAACGAATCGACCACAACGCCGTATACCTACGAATCTGACCAACAGAGAAAAAAAAGTCGCTTTATTCGCACAAAATTTTAACAGTGCGTGTTGATTAGACTGTTCAACAAATCGACCAGTATAAACATCCCCTAGAGAATCCTTAGTGTTTTTCCGGTATTAACTTTGACTTTTCTTGGATCATTCAAACATCAACTTTCAATTTCTATAGTCCTCAAATTTTAAAGTAATTATTTTATATCAACAGGAAGACGAACGCTTTGTAAAACTCACAGCTCGGGAACGAAGATTTATCAAGTTTTCATCAGCTGAGTACAACGGCCAGCTTTACATGACACCCCTTGATTTTTTGGACTCTGTCGTTGAACAGGAACCCAGGCGTGAGTCTTAAAATTATTGTTGCATTTTACTAGTAATTACATTTTCTTAACTTTGTTTAAAGCTCGCCTGAAAAGAAGAACACTTACGGACAATGACATTGAAAAACTTAAGGATGCTACTCCAAAACTGAAGAAAGGATCGGTTAATATGTTTAGAGATCTTCGAGACAAAGGTAACTGCGGGATTAGAAGAAAAGTTTGTTTGTATTTTGGTTGAAAAGTGTTTAAGCCTCACTTATTAGTTTATTTGATTTCTTGTTCGTAAACACATTCGGTTTCATCCTTACAAGACCATCCACACTATTCAACTTGTCGAACAGACTTGGGTGCCTCCTATGTAACTCGATTCTACAAAAGTCGTGTTCGAATAGCCAAAACTCCTTCTCCGTAATTATAAAGGACGTAGTAGTAAGGAAGTCTTCCACGAAACTAGGAAATTTTTGTCGAAGGCAGTTGGAAGAATTCCCAAAAGCGGCAAAAATGTTTTTCCACGGGTATCGCCTTCGCGAGGTATTGACAAGTCGTCCGTAAATTCATTACCATGAAAAGCGCTTTCTCGATTAGCCCTTCGGAACTGGCAGAAAATTGTAGGTCCCTTCCATTCCCTTACAAGGCATGGTTGTGACAAATGCGCTAGGCCCTGGAGCTCCTCGCTCTGTTGCGCCACCCAATTAATTTAATTTAATTTAGTTGGAAGAATTCAAATACCATTCTTCTTTCATTCTTTCTTTTATACTCCTTCTGATCACATCGGGCGGACCAGTTGTATAGTATTGATATGAAAATCACCCCCGTCTTAGAGCTTAAGTATTTTCTAACCTAACTTTGATATCAAACCACTGAATAGATTCACAAATTTGAACTGATTTTACTTTTTCAGGAATCATATCATACACAGAATATTTGTTCCTTCTTTCGATTTTGACAAGTAAGAGTATTTGAACAAACCTTGAATAAAATCAGTAACCAATCTATTTTTTCTCTCACATAGAACCACAGTCAGGATTTCGCATCGCTTTCAACATGTTCGATACCGACGGCAATCAGCGAGTTGACAAAAATGAATTCTTAGTGGTATGGGATGGAATGAGAAGATCTACTGCAAAAGACTTATTTTTTTTTTTATTAATTTATCAGCTTTTCTTTGCTTATTTTGTTTTTATTTATTTACTTTTTTCTTCTTTTTTTTGTGCTTTGTTTAGATTCAAACAATTTTGGGAGGTTCGTTGAAACACAATGTAGACGAAGAAACGCGTAGAATTGTAAGAATTGCTTTATTATTTATTTGTTCTATTTCTTTATTTTATTTAATTAGCTCTTCAACAGTCAACGTACATAGGTTCAATGATATGACTTAAGAACCCACATATTAGTAATATTAATATTATATTAGTAATAATTTTACAAAAGCAATTGCAGCGTAAAAAGGGTGGAAGAATTACGGACACAATTTTTTAATATTTTTTGCGAAGATTTTGAAACGATATACTATATGTTATTATGTTGTCCGCTAGGTCAGTTCTAAATCTTTATCTTCACCGGGCTAAACAAACCTTTTTATATTATTCGATTTAAGCAGGGGGCCTACTACTACTGTAACTCGAGTCTCCAATAAAAGCGTCCGAATACCCGAATGTCATTCTCCCTAGGAACTTAAGAGTTAACTGGAAAACTTAAACGGAGCTCGGGAGTCTTTGTCTAAAGCAGTTATATGAATCGACTTTCACACTTATTGACATTTAAAAGTTGTATCAAAAACAACTTTCGAATAATTCGAAAGTAGAATAGAGTTATGTACTTAGTTGGGCCTCAGTACTCGAAGACTTGGAACGTAAAATTTTTGACGAAGTTCGTTTACTACCGTTTTAGTATAGTGATGATGGAATCGCTCGTGGTAATCGCATACGATAAAGTTGGAAATTTTATTTTCCTTTGGCAGGGTTATCGGACGTTTGGTGCTCATTTGAATTCCGGGCATTGCATAAATTTTTCCGTGTACTCTTAATACTGGGTATTCGTCCAAATACGACGAGAGCATGTATAGAAAACTTGCTGAATCTATGTTGCTTATAATCTTTGAATCTTCATTGTTTTCATAATGATTGAGAATAGGGATCTGCATGACACTCCCTTTGACTCATTGTGAAGAGGTAGCTTTCGGCGTTATTAAAGCTTTCAAGAGATAAAATATCTACGATTTCTTTTTCGTCTTTGAATTTTAGATACTGTTGGCCCAGATAGCTATGCACCAAAGCTTAAGTAAGTGAAATACTGGGCTGTTTCAAGTTCACATCGATAAGGTTCTGAAATGTTTTTACTTGATGGAGGTGAATATGTGGAGTTTCCATATTAATAAATTCACCAGGTCAATTGTCCTTCGTTTTGTACAGGAATCTTAGACCTTTGGGCATTCATTTTTCAACTTCGAAAATAAAGCTCACACGCAGAGATACATTTTTGATGAAAATGTCATTTCATTATACAAACCTCGTTCGTTCAAACCTTGGGCTGTCGTGGGTCGTCGCAAAGTAATTTTTGTGGAAGTTCAAGTTGCCTGAATGTAAAACAAAGTGTTTTTTGAGCTCTGTGGTCATATAAGTAGCTCTAGGTTCTTGGATGAGGCGAGTTAAGGTAACGAACAGGGCTTTCAATTAACATGTATTTTTCTTCAAATGACAGGTTTGTGTGGTGATTTCGAGATTAAACTTTTTTTAGAACCGAAAACGTTTGTCAAGAAAACCTGGTTCAAACCTTGGTTAAGTTCATCGAACGAGCCTAAAATTTGAACTTTAACATTAAGTGTGAAAAACATTATCCCTCAATGACCGCCTAGTTAAGATTCGCAGTGTGGGATTCTCTTGACGTAATTCTTAACCACTTTTTTTTCGAGCAGTATCTTCGTAGAAGAACAGTTTTTTGTCTCTGGCGTTCAAACATTGAGCTCACACGTAACGCAGACATGATTACCACTACGCCAAATGCACCATCTCATTTGCCACTTGGAAATCCAACCTATCTATTGCCTTATAGAAATTTGACAAATATCTCATTTAACCACCTAATGGCTCCGCCTACCCGGGTTCCAGATATCTTTTGCCATTCAGCTAATACATTAGACTTGATTCTTACTTCCCATTCTGAAAAATTAAGGGATAGTGTGTCGTCACCTCTAGGCATGTGGTAATATTGTTTCGGTGGATTTCACGCCGCAATAAAAAGAGAAAGATGCCCCAAAAAAAGCTGTGCGCATGAATAGGGAAAGAGAAAATATTTTCAAATTTTCAAAGACAACCCTACCGATACCAAAAAATAGAAATAAGTTCAGCCCACCTGGAACGTCTGCATTAATCAAAAACAACCAAATTAAACTATGACCACTATGTAAAATAAAATAATACTGTTCTGTCCAAAAGGAAGTAAAAACTTTTGGTCTTTTATTAAGAACTCTACCAAGTCATCGGTCCCAACTCCCAACGCTCGTCTTCATTGGCTCTCCTTTGTCAACTCAATCAAAAAGGCAAATTTGCTGGCAGTATATACCTGAACATGAGATTGTGAGTTATCCTATGAAGCAAATATTCTTCTATACTCGCTCAATAGCGAGATCTCTTAACAATCACAATCCTTACATACATAAATCCGCTGGTCCAGGTTCTATCCCGCCGTTATTTTGAAGAGATGTTCGTCCAATTACACTAACGTCACTTCTTTCCAAGGCCATGGAAACGTTAATGAACCGTCAACATAAGAAATATAAAAGAATAACGAAAGCTTCAATGACCAACATTATAAGCTTCGTTGCAAAAGGTCCACTGGTGATTTGAAAATGTGTGCTCTTGATATCGATGAGTCTTTTTCTTCGTTGGATTTGTAATAACCTTTCAGATCATTCAATACACGTTGTATTAGAAGGTTTTAAGTCTGTTACTCAACATATAAATGCTGGTGTGCGTCCAATTCTTCGTTTTGCCTCGGACACTCTTCCTTGTCTTCAAAAATGATCTCTTGTCTGAAACCTCTATTCCATTAAATTATTTTGCTAACGACTCTACTCTCAGATTCTCATATTCGTTCCCAATTTCACGTCCCTGCTCTTCGGATGACTAAATCATTGAATTCTGACCCTGATAGTATTGTTTCATGGTGAAAGTTATCTGCTGTCGTTAATGCTTAACCGTCCCCCTCTGTCATTTTCCATGAATGACGATCTTCGTTGAAAAGATCACATATTTGAAATCGACAAAAATGCCGTCAAATGCTTGGGATTCTTTAAACGATACTGGAAATCTTTCATCTGCTCTGATCTGGTTACAAGTTAATAAGCTTACATGAATTCCAAACTGTAGTACAATTCCTATTTTTGGGCAGGAGCTTTTATCTGTCTGAGGTTTTTAAGGTTCTAACTGGAGTACTCAGATCTAAATACCGATCCTTTTACTATCGGCCCTACCGTGGTAACCGTCGGAGCGGAGTTTTCTCCGCAACGCATCTTTTTCGGAGTTTAATTTAGCTTCGAAATAGTTGTCGTCGTAAGAAATTTTTCACAAATGCGGCAATGCATTGCATTCCCAAAACTAAAATCTCCGCAACAAAAACTCATCGGAGAACGTCGGATCGTCCGATCGGAGAACTACCACGAAGCAGAATGTCTCCGATCGGAGAGAATCCCGCTCCGACGGTTACCACGATAGGGCCGTATATCTTTAAAGGTGATCGTAGAAAAGTCAAAAGACGCTGCCATGAGAAGGATCCTAGGTAACCTAATACGAAAATGGGCAAGACATTCACATATAAAGTGCTTCGCGAAGTCGTCAAACTCTCCACTGGATTCAGAGAGTGTGGTATCACTTATGCCTAACACGTTTAAACGCTTGACTAAAGAGAATTGATATACCCGTGGCGTGATGGTTAGCATGTCTGCCTGCTAACCCAGAGTTCGTTCGTTCGAATCCCAGCAGAGGCAAAAATGTTTTTCCACGGGTATCGCCTTGGGCGAGGAATTGGCAAGTCCTCCGTTAGTAAATTGCCATGAAAAGCGCTTTTTCGATTAGCCGTTCGGAACCGGCAGAAAACTGTAGGTCCCCTCCATACCCCCACAAGATATGGTTGTGAGAAATGCGCTAGGCCCGGGGGGCTCCTCGCTCTGTTGCGTCACCCTATTTATATATTTTAGTATTTCACAATAGTGCATTTTTTTTTGCGATTTTTACAAACAGTGCTCTTGTGAATTAGCCAAATGCATTCCTCCCCTCAAACTATTACACTGCAACACCCGCCTCTCAAGAAATGCGCATCAGTTCTGCTTTCAGCCTAATTTCGGTCGTACAGTAAAGTACAGAGGTTGATATCTTAGCCGCTCCACTCGGTGTGGAATGCTTCACCTAACTCAATTTTCAAGGTACACATCGGCATCTCCCTTTTTATCGTTTCCTTCTTTCCTAACATCCACACTGTGTTTTTGAACATTGTAAGGTTACAATTACAACCCCTTGAAGTGCGCGTGAATTATAAAAAAAACCTTGCATCTCTACCCATCCCTATACCATCAGGTCGAAGCTAGGTTCGATATTCAAATTTCCTCTAAATTGTCAACCTTCTTGTACAGCTTATTCCAAATCTTAAAACTTCTAATTACAATTTAATTAAATAACAATTCTAAATCTATTTACAAACCTTTACTAACACATGAATAAATTTATACCTACCCTACCTTTCACAATCTATACTACTGTCTCCCAATAATAAACTAAACTCTCTTTTCAAACTACACCTAATCTAGCTCCGACGATTGGTTTCCCCCGATGAAGCGAAATTCCTTTTTGAAAGAAAACAAGATTCAAAAGATTCAAATCAGAAGATGAAGAACTCTGTAAGTTTCAGTTCTCGGTATGAAAGTGCAAAGTATTTTTGGTATTTACATTTGAGCTTGGTTATTTTGAGTGTGTTCAGAAAATTAGAAAAAGTCCCACTAAGTCGGGCAGCTTAAACTTTGCTTATTTGTTTGAATTGCTTACAAAAAGAAACACATGCTCTCTCTCTCTTTCTCCTCTTTGTCTTTCTCATCTTTGTGAAGACCTCGTAAAGATATTTAAAAATATCCATACGTACATTTATGGTATGCGTATGATTGATCAATTTTCCAAAACTTAGGTTGAATCAAGAGGTTGTATGGGAACAACTCGATCCTTTAAACTGTTGTAAGTACAACTTCTCCTGTAAACTTTGTTCAGTTTGCTTAATTTTTACTTTTGATTTTGTATTTTTGTACATAAATGATTTTGATTTCTTTGGTATTGAGTTTGTTTAAAAAAAAAATGTAAATAATTTATTACATTAGCTTAAGTTTGCTCAAAATTTTAATTTTATTTGATTTATTTTTGTTTTTAACAACATATATACGTTTTAATTTATTTCAATTTGTTTTATGTTTTAAAATAAACGAGTGTTTTGTAATTCTACTAACCGATTATGCACGAAATCCTAGATGGAGAAAATTTTCAGTGGAGCATGGAAAGATAAACATGGTTTAAATGAGTCAGAAGAAAACGATAAGGGAGAAGAAGAAGAACAAGAAAAAGCGGAGGCCGACGTAAGTATTAATTTCTTTTTAATTTATTTTCATTTGAGTTTTATTTTGACTTACACATAACTACTTACATATATGAAAATTTGTTGAAAAACTTCCTTCAAATTTTGAGCAATGTTTTCAAAAAACCGCAGGAAAGATTCTTTACGTGGGTTCAATCAGTGTTCCAACTTGAAAAGTGTAAAGTGATTAAGATACATAACTAGTAAATTTGGTCCTGGTAATTAATATCAACCGGCCTGCTATTGATTTCCGATTGGTTTGTTACCAATTGCCAACTGGTTTTCAAATAGTTTTTAACTCATGTTTTGCAAATAAGCAATTTATTTGTAACACATTCGTTTTTAACCGACTTATAGCCAATGGGTTGCTTTCGGAGTGTGCTTCAAGTGGAGCCCATTCTCTCTTTTCGGTTACCCTTGCTATCAGTCTGCAGATCTGCAATTTCGCCACTATTCCTGCTTCAATCAACAGAAAGTGTCGTGGAAAGGAAATCGAATACTTGTCATAGCACACGTGAAAACTTGTTCTTGATTAAGAACAAGTCTCAAACCGCCTTCAGAATAAAAACTTAAAACCTTTGTTATAATCGCCCTTTTAACGAAGACATCTCGTTTTTTAGCAAGAAACATACATCGATGACGAAGAGGGCTTACAACGCAGACACAAAGTCGATACGACTCTCCAAGTGCACTTCTTCGGGAAGAAAGGCAATCAAGATCTAAACTACGATGGTTTCTACAAATTCATGGACAATTTACAAACCGAAGTTCTTGAACTCGAGTTCAGTGAGTTCTCCAAAGGCAATCCGGCTATAACCGAAGTAGATTTTGCTAAAATTCTCTTACGCTACACCTATTTGGACACCGATGAGTATGATATGTTCCTGGAGAGATTGCTAGATCGTGTAAAGGACGAAAGAGGCATTCAATTTCATGAATTCAAGGATTTCTGTCGCTTTTTGAATAACTTAGATGACTTTGCAATTGCCATGCGGATGTACACTCTAGCCGATCGGGCAATTTCGAAAGGTGATCTTATTCTTTCAACTTGCTTAGTTTTTGGTGTGCTAAAACTTACATACTTTCAGATGAATTCTCACGAGCAGTTATGATTTGCACTGGCTACCAACTAACAAGTCATTTGATCGAAACTGTTTTTGCCATCTTCGATGAAGACGGTGATGGCCTTTTATCGTACAAGGAATTTATTGCAATCATGAAGGATCGATTGCATCGGGGTTTTAAAGTAAGTTCCACAACTATTGAGTATGACGAAGAGTTGCTCGATGAAGGCGATCCCCAATTTCCTGTGGTCTCTGTTCTGAGGTCACACGCTTGCCATCGTCTAAGACAATATCTTTATAGATTGTATATTTAATGTTGCTTTTTGTGTTGTTGCTATCATTTTCATTCCGTTAGAGCTTTTGTTTAAAGTTTCAAAACATTTTTTTTTTATTTTGTGTGTTATGAGAGAGCGTATTTTTAAAAAGACAAATTAAATGTTAATCGAAATTACTTTTTGTTTTTTTTTTTTTTATTAATTGGCTTTTGCTTTGTTAGTGTTGTTTTTTGCTTTGCTGTTCCAATATTACATGTTTTTTTTTAATTACTCACTTTATGTTACATGTTACACTGCCACAACAACGAAAACATTTCCCACCAAACAGTCCTCGGATCATCACTCCGTACAATCATACATCGTTTTAGTAAATTTTTTTGCAAATTGTTACAGAATGCATAATTGCAATTTTTGTATCACTGCCCCCCTATACGAGATTAACTCCATTGAAAGTTTTAGAAGCACTTCCAACTGGTCGCCTTAAAGCTTAAGAAGCAAAATTCGGCAGGATTTTTTTGTTCGATGAAAAATACGCGGTGTTAACTTTAGTAAAGGATAGGTTGAAAACACGCATATTCTCGTCCAATGCAGTATCGTACATTAACATTGAACCTCGCAACTCAGGTGGAACAACGACGTAAGGGCAAAAATGTCGACTCTCCAAAAACGGACCTCAATCATATGAACCATAAAGTGTATTTCAGGCTTTGCTCAAATAATAGTAGAGCCTGGAAACCGCAGACGGTTGGTATTAATGCAGCACTTCTCAATCGACTTTTGAACCAAACATCTCGGTCATCAGAGGCAACGGCATCCTCTTCAGCCATAAAAGGGTTGCATGACACTACCCACGAACGCATGCACGGATTTTAAGAACCTCGGACTAAACATTGATACCTGGGACCCCATATTTCTGCATCTGCTCAGAACAAAATTGGACAAGGCAACACATACATTGTATGAATAAAGTCTGACCAACCCCAAGGAATTGCAACCTTTGGATGTGTTTTTGAAGTTACAAGGTTCCAGTCACTCGAAGCAAATGGAGGCAAGAGCAGCAAAAGGGACGACGAAGAAAAAAGACGAACCCATGGCTTCAAGGTGACAAGTTCTTGAACCACTCAGAAGAAGGATTGCACAATATGTAAGGCTCCACATCAATTATATGCATGCTGTGCCTTCCTCTAGCTAACACCATCGAAACTGGCCCTAAATCACGTAAGAAACAACAAATTGTGTGTAAATTGTTTAAAAGATGGTCATACTTCATCTGATTGTCGTCACAGAAGCTGCTCAAAATACTCAATAAAGCACAAGACTGGTACACTTACCAAAGAAGGAGCTACCGAACTCTAGTTACAACAGTAGTGGACAAACAATTCCAGAATCTACCAATAGCTGCAGGAATGGACAAGAAGAAGAGTTATGTGTTTTTCAGCACAGTCATCGTGAACTTAGAGGGACACGACGGGTCAACCATTAACTGTCGCGCGGTGTTGGATTCTGGGTCACATCACATCATCACGGAAAAAATGATACGAAAACATAAGAAACCACTGACCTTGATCATCCAATGTGTCGGAAACGGCAAAAGAGATTCTCAGAAAACATTAGTCTTAAATCTAAGACATATTACTTACGTCGTTGTTTCACCGGAGTTTCGACATTGTTCTTCAAAAAAACAACTATGTATCTGTCTTATCTCTGAATGACTAGAATAGATTAATTTTGTTAAGAAGAGTTTATTATACTGCAATGTCTTTTTTTATCAAAAACAGTATATGAGCTCTTTGAGATGTCTGAGCCCAGCGTTGTCGTTGGTTTGATCCAGGATGTGGTTTTGGTCTATGGTTCAGAAGCTGAAGACTATCCGTAGATTCGTTGCTTTAAACTGCCTCGTTACCAGAAACCCATGATGTTGTTATTGTGCGTTTTCACACTTAATTATTGAGTAAGTGTCATTGGTTCCATAAAGTTAGACTAATTAGCTGAAATGAACTCTTACTTACTTAGGTGGGTATTACAGTTCGGGGTGAACCTGGGCCTCAACCAACATCCTTCTATAACGACTTCGATGTCGGGCGAGCTCTCTCCAGTTTCGGACTCCAAGTCGGTTGAGGTCTTCATCCACTTGATTGCGCCACCTAAGACGAGGTCTTCCCCTTCCGCGATTGCGATTTCTCTGCAATGTGCTTTCGAAAACCCATCCGCTCTACATGACCCAACCATCGTAGCCTCGCGATGCGTACTTTTCTGGCTATGTCCATGTCGCGGTACAGCTCATACAGCTCGTTGTTGTATCTTCTTCTCCACACATTGTTTTCGCATACGGGACCAAAGATCATTCGGAGAATTTTTCTTTCGAAACGACCAAGAGTTTCCTCATCCGCTTTCGATAAGGTCCATGCTTCCGCGCCGTAAAGCAGGACTGGGATGATCAAGGTCTTATACAAGGTCACCTTGGTTTTTCTAGAGAGGGTTTTGTTTCTCAATTGCCTTCTTAACCCAAAGAAGCAACGGTTGGCAAGAGTTATTCTCCGTTTGATCTCCGCACTGATGTTGTCCGTGTCTACAGCGGATTCTAGGTAGACGAAGTCCTGTACTACCTCGAAGTTATGTCTGTCTATTGTGACGATTTGTCCAATTCGTCGATGTTCTGCGTCCTTGTTTGATGACAGCATATACTTCGTTTTATCCTTAATAACCATCAAACCCATTTCTGCCGCTTCTGTTTAAATGTTCGCAAACGCACCTATGACATCACGCTTCCCTCTTCCCATTACGTTAATATCGTCTGCATAGGCGAGTAATTGCACAGACTTTTGAAAGATTGTTCCTCTGGTGTTGACGTTTGAGTTTCTTACAATCTGTTCAAGTATGATGTTGAAGAAATCGCATGACAGTTTGTCGCCTTGCCTAAAACCTTTTTCGACATCAAAGGTCTCGGTGAGTTCTTTACCGACCTTGACGGAGCAGCGTGAATTCTCCAAAGTCATCCTGCATAGTCGTACGAGTTTTGCATTGATGCCGAAACTAGACATGGCTCTGTACAGCTCGTCTCTGTAAATGCTGTCATACGCGGCCTTGAAATCGATAAAAAGATGGTGAATATCGATATTACGTTCTCGGGTTTTATCCAAGATCTCCGTAATGTGAAAATTAGGTCTATTGTGGACTTCTCTGGTCTAAAACCACAATGATAAGGACCTATCAAGTTGTTGACGTGGGGTTTTCACATATTACAGCAGACAAGATCTTATAAGCGACGTTAAGGAGGCTTATCCCTCTACAATTGGCGCAATTGTGAGGGTCTCCCTTCTTTAGGATCGGGCATACAATACTGAGGTTCCATTCATCGGGCATGCTTTCTTCCGACCATATCATGCAGATCAGCTGGTGCATGCTCCTTTCCAACTGGTCTCCAGCTGCCTTGAAGAGTTCACAACCACAACCGGTCGTTCAAAATTTTTCCCAAGTATTTTTAATGTGAAAGTTCCCATGGATCCTCGTACTTTTTGCTATTCCTCATGTCATATGGAGCATCTTCATTTAAGTTGCTGTCAACTTACTTCCAAACTTTGTGTGTATTGTCCAATTGAGCCGTATGTGAGTGCTGGATGTATTACCGCGATGTAGAGTCTTACCTTCAGCTTAGGGGGCATTCCATCACAGAAGATAGCGGAGTTTTCTCGCCACTTCATCCCCCCTACGCTTACACGTTGATGATCATTGATTGGTCATCGAAACTAGATATTTTAACTTGCCACACTTGAAAAACACATTTTCATTTTAATAAATTGAATAGCCCTCAATCATAACGATTGAAGTGAAGTCTCTACAGATTTTACTTCTTGTTGCCGTGTTTAGTATGAGAGATTTCCCTATCATTTGACTTTGGGCGAATAGATGTAAGTCTTCTTCTTCCTTTTCGGCGTTATGAGCATCGTGATCTGGAAGGGATCACATTTTTCCAACTCATCTGCTTCACACTAGTGATCCGCCCTTGGGGTGTGCCACGAATAGATGATATAAATACATAAGTCATATTAGAAAAATAAACACTCCAACAAAAACAAACTGACTTTAACCAAAGTATTCCATTAGTTTTTTATCGCTTTTAGTTTGCTTACCAAGCTTCAAATTAAAAGCCTACGACTGGTAGTTAATTGTTTTCCTAGACTCCTAATTTTCTCCTTGAACATTTTGAAATAAAAAACAATTTTTACATTGCAGTCTACTGAAAGGTTTAATTCCTGGCAAGTTTTTCAATCATGTCTAAAATTTGAAACGGCGAAACAGAAATAAGAATATAAATAGCAAGACATGACTTACACCAAGGACATTGAAAGAAATTTCTTCTTGTTGGATAAATGCCTTAATTTTCCTTGTTCAACAACTTTATTCTGTTTTTCAGTTCAATATTAAATTTTTACTACACTTAACAAATAAGGCTTTGGATTCATAAACGAAACTAAAAGTCAAAAAAATCACCAACAACGGATAAGACTTCCATTTGTGTGTTAACCATGAATCTTTTTGTGTTAATGTAAATCTCCCGTGTGGTTATTCTAACAAGTCCAAATAAATCTAACGACCCTGGTTTATGATGAAAAGGGTGTTCAATTCAACAATTTTAATCAAAATATATTTATTTCAGTCCACTGCAATAAGAGGATATAATGGTTTCAAACAGTGTCTTAGAGACGAGATGACTCCTCCATCATAAGAGAGTTTTTCTACAAGAAAAATTATTGGTTGAATGTTTTAATGGGAGAATCTAATATATATAATATTATATTGAGTTAAAGTTAATTTATTGAAATTTATATTTAGCGAAAGTTGATTTTGAACTTTGTTCACAAAATTGGTGCATTTACTTTTTTTAAAAACTAACTTCACTCTCTAGACTCGGCTTTGAGTTTTATTTCAAAATTACTTTTAATATTTTTGCAGTTTATATTGTGGTATTTTCAACGCATTTTGGTATTTTTGTGTAGTCAAGAAAATGCATTTTGAATGTTAGTAATAATTTTTGGTTAAAACGAAAAGTTCTTTAGCGTTAAAAAAAACTAACGTTTATGTTGTTGCTCTTAAATAATTTATTTCTTTGTTTTTCTAAATTTTAATTTATTAAAAACTTAGGCTAGCACTATGTTATGTTTGTTGTTATAGTGAAATCAAATAAAAACTTTTTTGTTGTGAATTTATTTATTATTTATTAAAAAATTTATTTAATTTTATTTTATGCTTTTGTTATAGCATTAAATTCAATTCAAACAAAAGAACTGTGGTGAAATGCTTTTAAACTAAAAGTGGACTAGGTGACTGGGCCCTTGCGGGCTAAGTGTGTCAGGCAATGTACGTAGGCATTACTCATTGGCTGACAGCCACTTCCACCTAACCTAACCTAAAAGTGGACTAAAAAGTTCTGTTAGAATAAATCGCTTACTTAAAAGTAGTACGTGGTTTAACCACATAACGACTTGAGTTAACTCTTCCAATCAAAAATGGATGTGAGGTGGGCTTCTTATTTTAGCAGTCCAAAGTTGAAAATTTGTTTTCGTTTGAGACATTCATCAACCTACATACATATGTATGAGTATTCGAATCTGGAATTGAAGAAATTTCTAACATATTGTCTACTTCACAGAAGCATTCGGAATGTTGGGTTACCCAGGTTTTCTTCACCAGTTAAAAAAGCGTCGCCTTTTTTTAAATACTAACTTTCGTGTGCATAACAGTTCGGCGGCATCGCTCTGTCATTCAGCTTTAAATTTTGTTTTAATTTTGCCTTTGGTCGGTTGAGGTCCTCTTTTAGTTGATTGCACCACCTAAAACTTTTTCCACACATTGTTTTCACATACGGTACCAAAGATAATTTGAAACATTTTCGAAATGACCAAGGGTTTCCTCATTCGCTTAAGGTAAGGTCCATGCTTCGGAGGCGTATGACAGGGCTGGGATGATCAAGGTCTTATAAAGGATAACCTTGGTTTTTCTAGAGAGGGTTCCATTTCTCCTCATTAACTATTAGTCCTATTCTTGTCGCTTCTGTTGCAATGTTTGTAAAATCACCGATGACATCACTTTTACTTTTTCCCATTACGTTAGCGTTTGATTCATTAGGGTGTAATTGTACAGATTTTTGAAAGATTTTCAGCCCAAAGACACCGATACCTCACAAGTCACAACATTCCAGTCAAGTCATAACTTTCCAATCAATACTCAATTTGTAATGTGGTTTTCAGCAGGTCTGATGGCTGTGAATTTTGGGCAGAATTGGGCTGTATCTATACATCGAAATTTTGATATTTGAGATTTGCCCAATCCTTCCAAATATTTATTCAGCATTATCGGGAATTCCTTGGGAAATATTTTTCCCAAAAAATGTTTCCCTTCCTGGGAACAAGTTCCTACTATCGGGAATTCCCCACGGATTTTTTTCCCATGGGAACAAGTTTTTTGCAAGGAAAAACACAATATTTCCCATAATAAATGAGTTACCGATAGGTATTTTTCCCTAGGAATTTTTTTTTCCAATTTCAAAAGAAGTTCCTGATACCAATTTTTCGAATTTAGGGAAAAATCCATGGGAAAAAAAGTTTCCGATAACCCTAAATGAAATAATCGTATGAAAATTTATCGGCATGTCCAATGAAGGGTCTGGGTGATTTCTGAACCGAACTTGAGTGCAAAATCGAACTCGTTTCGCATGAATGCCAAAACTAGATATGGTTATGTACATTGCATTCTATCATACCGTTTTACGAGGCCTTGGCCCTTATTGCGAGTGTCGTTTGGCTGTCGATAAACGACGGTTGTCGATAGTCGAACATCGAAAATGAAATTTGGTATTTAATTTAATTTTAATTTTGATGGGGGCAAAACCCCCATTTATTAGGCTTAATACAAGCTATTAACTTACAAACTAAGAAACTTAATAGCTAAGACTTACTAACTAGTTGGAGGGCTTAGTAGAGGCAGGGAGTATAAGCTATTAACTTACAAACTAAGAAACTTAATAGCTAAGACTTACTAAGTAGTTGGAGGGCTAAGGAGACGAAGTTTTAGGCAGGGAGTACTCATACAGAAGTCAAAACAAGAGGAGTGGGAGTTGACATTTCTCAGCATTCGGGAGATGGGTTCATTGGAGCCGTAAGAGGTTCGATGGGTGGGAAGATAGAAGAGACGGGGATTCCGGGTGTTACGACGGTTAGTATTTAGAAAAATGGATTCGTTAAGGGCTGGACAGTCAATGGTACCTGTGAGGATTCGGTGAATGAAGAGAACGTCAAATATTTCTCTTCGATCTTTCAGCGTATTTAGGTTTAGGAGTTTGATTCGGTCTTCATAAGGAGGTAATATCAGGGGATTACTCCAATTAAGACCTCGAAGAGCAAGACGGAGGAAACGGCGTTGTATGCTCTCAATTCTGGCAATGTGCACTTGTTGGAAAGGCGACCAGACTTGACAAGCGTATTCAAGAAGTGGACGAACAAATGAAATGTAAAGGGATCGGGTTACGTAAGGGTCTGCAAATTCTTTGGACCATCGCTTCACGAAGCCAAGTGCTGAATTTGCCTTAAGGATTATATCGTCGATATGTTTGAGGAAATTCAGCTCACGGTCGCAAATAATCCCAAGGTCCCGGATCACCTCAACGGTGGAAATGATTTGACCGTTTAGAAGATAGAGACGGGGAGTAGATTTGATGCGTTTACGTGAGAAGGTTATTGATTGGCACTTGGAAACATTTAGCTCCAGGCAGTTTTTGGAGCACCATATTGAAAAACTGTCGAGGTCAAGTTGGAGGTGGGAAGAGTCTTCAGAAGAAGAAATGATCCGGTAAAACTTAGTATCGTCCGCATAGAGAGAGATAGAGGAGTGTTTGATGATCATTTCAATGTCGTTAATACTGAGAATGAAGAGGAGAGGGCCTAAATGGCTGCCTTGGGGAACACCGGATGTAGCTAGAAAGCGGCTGGATAAGGCGGATCTGAAGCGAACGCTGTAAAAACGGTTTTCTAAATAAGAAGAAATCCATCTCAACAGAATATGTTCAAAACCGAGGGTGGAAAGTTTAAAAAGAATAAGTTTGTGAGAGATTTTATCGAAAGCTTTACTAAAGTGAGTTGAAATTACATCGACCTCCTTTCCATTCTCCAAGGCTGAGAGGGAAAATGAGACAAAGTCAACGAGGTTTGTTGTTGTTGACCTGCCTTTGAGGAACCCGTGTTGTCTAGGGGAGATGAGAGATTTGCAACGGAAACTTAAGTTTTCATACAATATGCTTTCGAAAATTTTGGGTATATGCGATAGTTTAGCGATGGGACGATAATTTTTCACGTCGCACTTAGGACCTTTTTTGTGTATTGGGGTTATAAACGCCGTTTTCCAAGCTTGGGGGAAAACACCAAGGGATATGGACAAGTTAAAGATTTTAGAGAGGGGAAGGGAAAGAGTTGAGGAGCACTTCTTAAGAAATATGGCAGGTATACCATCGGGGCCAGGAATAAACTCATCATTTAGATGATTTAACTTTTCTTCAATTAGGTCGGAGTCAAAGAAACGTGGAAGGAATGGATCAAAAGAAAAATTCGGTAAAAACGAGAAATAATCTGAATCAGGAACAAAAGAATCGTCCGTGAAAGATTGTTTGAAGTAATTTGCGAAATAGTTTGCTACAGCGAGTGGATCGGATGAGGATTCATTATTGAAGGAAAGGGAGGAAGGGTACCCGTCAGATTTTCTTTTGTGGTTGACAAATTTATAAAAAGACTTATGGCACTTTCCATTGGTTTCACTCAGGGAAGCACTCATTTTAAAAACCAATGGAACACCCAAAATAATTTCTGTTCAGTTTAACGTAATTGGCTTTGTGTGAGTGAAACACCTATGGCTCTTAAAAAATATTCCTTGAAGAAAATTTTCTTTTTGACATTTGAGTAACATGTGTTAGTGCTTCTTGAGTCGATTCTCATTTCAAATCGAGAAGCGGCTGTCACTCCTCAGAATCATGAGAAGCGATCTTTTTGCACCAATGGAACGGTTTGAGAATGCTTCTGGACGCTCCTGGACGGTTCTTTTCGTCCAATGGAAAGTGCCATTAGGGTCATTAATAATGTTAGATTTCATTTCGATTAAATAGCGTTGGTAAAGGGTGTTGAAAAGCTCACAGAAATGTAAATAAGAGCCAAGGTAAGCTGAATAGTCAGTAGGAGATCGAGTACGAAGGAAGATTGTCCACAATTTGTTCCTTTTATTTCTTAGAGTACGGAGCCTATGGTTATACCACGGAGGGGAAGTAGATGAAGTTTTAAGTCTAGAAAGGGGAACGAAGAGGGATATAGCTTTATGTATTTCTCTGTAGAACGCGGATGTGGCATCTTCCACGGCTAGATTATCAAAATTAAAGTGAGTTCTATTTAGATAATCATTAATTTTACGAAAGTTTGCTTTGTGGAAATCGAATGAAGCTGGAGGTACAGGCGGGTTAGATGGCTTTGAAGACTGGAGAAAAAATGAGAGAAGGAGAGGGGGGTGTAGGTTATCGATCGTTGAAAGAAGAAGGGGTGAAAGTGAGACTGAAGATTTAATGGGATCTGTTGTAAATACAAGGTCAAGTTGCTGACCCATGTAGTTTGAAATTCCACTTACTTGGCAGAGGCAAGAGTCTGCAAGGCGATCAACGAACAGACATTCTTTAGCAGAGATGGGGCTAGGAGCAATGTAAAACGATAGGTCATCTGACAAAGTCCAGTTTAGATACGGTAGGTTGAAAACACCGAAAATAAGGATCTCATCATGGGGTTCACATAAATCTGAAATGTCGTCAATCGTTTTGATTGCAAATTCATAAGATTCTAGGGGTTGCGATGGTAAAATATAGAAGCAGATAATGTAGAGCGATTTATGGGGTAGAGTGATTTTGATTGAGACAAAATCAAGGCTGGGGGAGGAGGATGTTGAGAGAAGAGATGAATCAATTGTATTGGTGACAGCAATGAGGACACCACGACAAGGAGAGTCATCAGTGTCACGGTCTTGATCGTCATCTCGATAAACATTGAAAGTAGATGGGAACAATTCCTGGTTGTAAATGCTAGGGATAAGATTGGTTTCAGTCAGGGCAAAGACTTCAAAAGGCAAAGCATGGGATTGTAGAAGGACTGCTCTTGTTTTTGAGCGAAGTCCTCTTACGTTTTGGTAGTAAAAGGTAAGAGGCAGATTCTGAGATGCTGAATTATGAACGAAAAAACTTTTCATGGTCAGCTCTGCTACGTTGAAGGTGTGAAATGCGTTTAGAGTGGATGTAATGTCCAAAAGCACATAGATCACTTTCAACTTTTTGAGGAGGCACATCAAAATACTCGTGGTATTTAAAAAAGAGCTTCTTGAGACTAGTGACGTCAGTGGGGAGATCTTCCTGTTGAATAGAGACCATAACACTAGTTCTGGTCTTACCTTCATAGCAAAGAGAGTCCGATTTGTCGTGAAGATAAGACAAAAAGATTCGTATGTTCTCATAAGTTTTTTTGTCTCTAAGTCTCGAGAGAGCGTAACGCGATTCAGTTGAATCAGTGTTTTGCTGTGTGAGTTTGACTACGGGGGGTAAGAGGGGGTCAATGTAGGGGGAAGACCCTTGAGGAGACTGGGAAGAGTTTGGATTGAGTATGTGGGAACTGACGAAATTAGGGTATTTTGCTCCAGACGTTAGGTCGAAGCTTGGAAAAGGGGCAGAGATTTGTGGGCTTGGAACAGAGGAATTAGATGGAGTAGTTTCAATATTGAAAGACACCCTTTTAGGAAGCGAGGATTGATAAGTGGCGTCTTTGGGTTTGATTTTGGATTGAATAGATTTATGGGGCTTTGGTTGTGGCTTGAGTTGAGGCTTGGGTTGTGGAGCTGGGACATGCTGAGGAATATAGGGAATTTGGAAAGAGGGGACGAAACTTGGCATTATGAGGGTTTTAAAAGACCAATTAGGGTTGGAAGGTGTTTTAGCGGGCTTGGGAACAGGTATTAATCTAAGCTTATTACTTTTATTCTTACAACGTGCAATTACCATCTTTCCAATTTTTATGGTATTTCCAAAAGGATTTGTAAACAGCCATTCGTAAGATGTGGGAATGCTAATCCGAAATGATGTAGAGTTCGGAGTAGAGATCTTCTGGATGTTAGAAATCTTTATGGTGTAGTTTCGAAGGAAGAAACTTTCTAGCCACACGGTGTCAGCTGATACAGGTGTGTTCCTCACTGTAAAGATTGAAGTGTTGTTGTTGTTTAGCTTTGTGATCCTTGTATTGCGTATTCCTATTGTTCGATACCTTCAATTTTGAATTCGGTCGTTATCGTCGGTATTTTTGCGTTCGACTATCACTGAAACCCACTCAAATGTTAAATTATAGCATTTATTCACAATGGCTACTTTCATTATAGATATATATAGAGATACGCAATACCAAAAGAAAAATTTATCGAAGCTTTCGACCCTTGTCGCATCGAATGTTAGACGAAACTCGCAATAAGGGCCCTTGTAATCGATAAAAAAATGATTTGTATCGATATTTTCTTCCAAAATTGTCGTAGTAAAAAAATTTGTTCCATTGTAATCTAAAGCCGCAATAATAAGGACCTATCGAATTGTTGACGTGGGGTTTTAGCCGTTGGCATAATAGAACAGACAAAAATTTTTTGTGACGCTAAGGAGGCGAAATCCCCTTTTTTAGGATGGGACTGATTGCTCTCCTCCGACCCTATCATACGAATCAGCTGGTGCATGCTCCTTTGCAACTGATCTCCAGCTGCCTCGAAAAGCCCGACATCAAAGCCATTTTTACATGAAGCTTTGTTAGTTTTAAGATTACTTCTTCAAGGTCGGGCGCAAGATATTTTTGATCATCGCCCTAGGCTCATTATGATGGCAGCGTCCTTTGGCTTTTCTACGAACATGCGGAAAGCTATCAAAAAAGGGTTGCTATCTGATAGTTTGATTAACCGGTATTTAGGTCTGAGTGCTCAAGTTAGTATACATATTTGAAAAACCTACTAGAGAAAAAAAGTTTGAAGCGGGATTTGTGTCACCATTGTCGTGGAGCATTATGCAGGAGAGACTTTCCCGGTGCTTTGTAGTGACTGTGACTCTAGTTTTTTTGCCGGCTGGTTCTTCCAAGTCTGAGTTCGAGGATTTTCACTTGTATATTTTAGTAAAACTTTCGCATTTCATTCATATTATGGAATCTTAAATTCCTCTTGCGATAGTAGCTTTTTGATATTTTATCAGTTCACAGCTTGTGTTGGGGTTGCACGTGAATAGGATATTTTCATTCGTATCGTGGCAACGGCAAGGAAGTTGTCGGAGTCAATGTTGACCCCTGGAAAATTTAGGCCATCTATAACAGTGGAAAAATGTCTTGCATCGATGTATTTTAAGATTTGAATGTATCGCGTGCTAATCACAAAAGTATCAGTATTTAGCACAGCAAGAACATTGCTGGAACTTCTACTTTTTCTTTCTTTCCACGAGATCACAGCTCTCCCACTGCTTCACGCTAGTGATTCGCTAGTGGGAGACGCCGCGCCGCGCCGGCATCGCAGGAACATTGCCGAGACAACATTTAGAGCATTTTTTTTAACTCTTTTGGCTATGGATTTGTTCGTCGAAGTCCTGGGGTTGCCCTGTCCCTGTTGTCGCGACAAAGAGTTTTTGGTAAATATAAACTCGCCCTGAGTGTTTTATAAGGCCTGGGTTTCCCTCAACTCGTCTTAGGTTTTTGCTTTGGCGAGGTAATAGGTTCGTTCGTTGAACTTTACCCAAGGTTGACCCAGGTTTCCTTGACAACCTTATGAGTTGTCAAAAACCAATGACTGAAAAACCTAGTTTTTATGATAACTCAATGTTTTTGGGTCAACCCTGCGCAAACGAACGAACGAACCTTACATTCGAGTACTAGAAAAGCAGTTTGAAGTACGGGGTTAAAGGCCTCTAGAAGTGTTAAAGTATATTTAATTGTTTATATTTTTTTCAAGGAGTCTACTATGGTAAGCCTATTCATGAAGGAAAAAAGTAAATTAATTCTTGCTTCTCAGCAGGAGGATAGTTTAAGGTAGACAACCTGAACGATTGTTTTCGTGAGTTTGTAAGATTAATTTTATTCGTTTTGTCGCAAAGCTTTTGCTCTCGGAGACTGTCGGATGCCTTACCAAATTTTCAATATTTTTTGGAAGTGCGTCAGATTTATCAGTCGGAATAGAGAAAATTTGGTTCCGAATGGTTACGATGTTAGGGTAAATTTTTAAGACCCGAATATTTTTTCTTGTAGATTAATAAAATTTATAGTTTTTTTTTCATTCAAAGATTAAAGTTTTATTCTTTTCTTTTTATTTGGAATGATTGTTGTATTTACTTACTCAATTTTTATTTGCGCTGTGGAATTTAGTTCTTTCTTAAAGATTTATGGTACCCAATTTGCAATGTTCTCACAAATTTATTACAGTCTGTCGCCAAATCGGAAGGATGGGATGCCTTTAAGCATTGCCTTAGACAGGAAATTAAACAAAACAGGAAGTAAACGATGTTCTGACGCCTGGTCTTCTATAAACAGATATTTTTGTTCTTAACAAATGTGTTAATATGTATTTCTTCTTCCAAATCTAAGCGACCAAATACTAACGAACAAGTAGCATTTTTTTTTTAAAGCAGCGTGATATTTTTGTTTCAAAAAAAAAACGAATGATGCCATTTGTTAAAAAAACAAATAGCAGTGGCGTCTTTTTTATAATATTTTATTGTTAAAATATAGATAAACTGATTATCCTCTTAAAATCATTAAATAATCATTTTTAGCAAATTTGTATTGCGTTTTTTTACTTACTCCTACTTATCTTATACAAGACATAGTAAATACATTGAAAAATCTAAGTAAGTTCCTGATGTTCTTTGAATTTGTAAATACCTACATACGAGGGCAGTCCGATAAGTACTTATCCTCTCCGCCCAATAGCGCCACTATCGCAAGAGAAACTTACTATAGGTGTGTTTAATGAAAAAAAGAGCAGAGCAGCGTAGCTCAGAGCAGAGCAAGAAATGAGATAAATGTCAGGCAATTTAGAGCAGAACAGCTGGTGTCAAAAGTCAGCTGATAAGAAAGCAAGAAACAATTTTATGACCTTAGCTAGTTTGCAAAATTATGTTTGGTATCCTATTATAATAAAAATCTATATTCGGAAACATTGGAATCAAAACTAAACTAACATGCGATGCTAATTCAATTGATTTTAAGTTAAATTCGATTTCAAATAGATTGCAAAACGCAAAATATAAACAAAAATATTTGAATCAAATGTCAACAGCTGATTTTGACACTTTTGCTTCACTCTACTCTTACTCAGAAGCAAGTGCAGAAAATGCTGCTCTAAAAGCTCTAGAGCAGGTCATTAAACACAAAAAGTTCTTGCTCGGAGTAGAAAAATTTGTCATTAAACACCAAAAAGCTGCTTTTTTCTGCTCTAGATCGATCTAGAGCAGGTCATTAAACACACTTTATAGTATAGTGTAGTACATTTTTTTTAGAAGGCTACTGTCGAAATTTCAGCCAAATTGGACTCGTAGTTTTGTTTTAACCGCGTGTGGAAGCAAACGTGTCAGCGGATTTTAGAAAAATGGGAAAAGAGCAATCGGCCCTATCGTGGTAACCGTCGGAGCGGAGTTTTCTCCGCAACGCATCTTTCTTCGGAGATTCAATTTTGCTTCGAAGTAGTAGAAATTTTTCACAAATGCGGCAATGCATTGCATTCCGAAAACTAAAATCTCCGCAACAAAAACTTATCGGAGAACGTCGGATCATCCGATCGGAGAACTACCACGAAGCAAAATGTCTCCGATCGGAGAGAATTCCGCTCCGACGGTTACCACGATAGGGCCGAATATCGGTCAGTGATTCGATTCTTGTTTTTGGAAGGAAAATCACGCAGCGAAATCAAAGAGCGGTTGGATGCTGTGTACGGTGACTCTTCTCCTTCGATGGCGACCGTCAAAAATTGGTTCAACGAGTTTCAACGTGGTCGCACGTCGGTTTTTGATGAGCAACGCCCAGGTGCCCCGAAAACGGCTACCGCAGAGGACAATGTGACAAAAATCCACGATCTCGTATTGGCAGACCGCCGATTGAAGGTGCGCGAGATAGCTGAGATAGTAGGCATCTTGAAAGACCGCATGGGTCATATCCTGCATGAAATTTTGGGCATGAGAAAGCTGTCGGCGCGATGGATGCCGCGTTTGCTCACTCTAGACAACACGCGACTGTGTGATCACTTCAGAGCCGCGTCTAAATTGGTCTAGTTGGGCTATATGAACTATTCAGCCTTATTATGAGTTTCACGTGAAATCATTTCCTCCGAAAAAGATCCCATTTCACTTTTCCCTTATTATGAGTTTCGGGGGAAAAATTTTCCATGTTCGAAAAATTTGTCTTATTATGAGTTTTTTTTTTCCGTGAAATGTGAAAACGTTGAGGGCAATTCATTTCACTTACTTTTGTGAGGCGCACAAGTGTGAACAGCAAAGCGGAAAAATTGTAAGTCTGGAATTTTTTTTAGGTGAAACTCATAATAGCTTTTAAAATTCCGGGCGAACAAAAATGTTCCGGGCGAAAAGCTGTTCACGTGAAACTCATAATAAGGCTGATTGCCCCATCCACCGTATTCTCCAGATTTGGCCCCGTGCGACTTTTTATTTCCAAACTTGAAAAAATCACTTGCCATGCAGAAATTTGTGTCGAAATTTGAGGTCATACCGCCACGGAGGCCTACTTTGCAGAACTCGAGAAAACGTATTTTTCAGATGGGTTAAAGAAGTTGGACCATCGCTGGGTCAAGTGTATCGAACTAAAAGAAGATTATATTGAAAAAAAAATCACCACTTTTCCAAAATTTTGGTTTTTCTTTTGTAGGCTAAGTACTTATCGGACTGCCCTCGTATGTATCTCAGTACATCAAACTGTGTAGTTTGGCTTAGGAGTTTCATCACTAAAAAGTGGAGTAGCTGTCCCAGATTTACATCAGAGTAATGAAGGAAAAGGTAATGGGAAACGGCTCCAGAACAACTAAATCATAAATACCACGCGGTGACGCGATGTTGAGAACCATAAGATCTATAAAAATAAGTCTTATCAACTTTCCAACTTCGGTAATAATAGTTTCATTGTCTTTACTCGCCACTTGTCTATTTCATACCACTCATCCGCCCATGACGTACGACGAATTAAAATCTCAAATGCCATGAAGTCTAAACTCTAATCGGTTGATCGGGTCAAAATACAATCATTAAAATTATACAAATGAACTATCCGCCTGGCGTAGCTCAGGCCCTACGCTGATCGAACGGAGTAAATTAAGTAAAATTTTTTCCAAGTTTCCATTCCAGTGGGAAAATGGGAATGAAATATATTCTATGTTACTCAGGGGCAATGAAGCACTCTAACAGTGACAAAATTATTGGAATCAGTCCATTATATTCCAGGTTCCACGGTATGTTTCCGTTCCCGAAGGAATATGGAGAGGAAATATAGTCTACGTTTTTTCTCAGGCTCTTGACCATTTTTGTTCCAAATTTTATTCAAATCGGCTCAATAGTTTTGAAGCCTTTCCAATGCAAACACTTGGCTCTCGTTTACGTGCCCGTTCCTGTTCCCGTGGGAAGATCGAAATGAATGGCATTCTAACGGTTAAAGAAATAGGCCAAGCAGTTTCTAAGTTCTCATATACGTTCCCGTGGATATTCCCGTGGGAATGTGGGGATAAAATATACAAGTAAACCATTTACTTGGATTACTTTTCTATTTAATAAAAAAAAAACGGCATCAAAATCGATTGAGTAGTTTCAAAGATCTTAGCATACGGACAGACAGCGGAAAGCGACTTTTTTATACTATGTAATGAAGTAGATTTATAAGATTCTGGGTCCATCGTCGAATCTGTGCTAAAGTCATACTCATACTTTGCAGGTCAAGCAACCTCGAAGAGGTGAGGTGAAACCTGTGCCCCTGTTCTGTAACTATCGCATCGATAAAAGCATGCGATAACCGGTGGAAGATGGAACAAAATCCTTCTAAATTCATAGAATTTCGTTCCATTTTCCACCGTTTATCGCCAAGGCGATAGTTACAGAACAGGGGCACTGGTCCTCGAACCATCCATCAAATTGACTATGCTAATCGCGTTGAAAGATAAAATATACAAATAAATAGGGTGGCAGAATAGAGCTCAGGAAACTCCGGAGCTAGTTCATTTCTCTCATTCATATCATGTGAGGAATGGAGGGCACTACAAATGTTTGCCAATTCCGAACGGCTAGGCGAGAAAATGCTTTTCAAGGCGATGATGTCGTTACGTTTAGAATACTTTCAATTTCTCAAGAAAGGCGATTTCTGTGAATAAATGGATTAGTTGTTTCTGTGATTTGAACCTCGGATTTCTACTTTACCAGCGAATTTCTAAGAACAATCGACGCAACGAGCACCATCAATAGACGAAGATTCATTCATCTAAAATATTAGACGTTAGCATATTTCGAAAAGCAAAAGTAGTATTGCATAACTATTTTTTAAGATACTTTCACATCCTTAAAAGTTCCTTGAACTTCGTCATTAAAACAAAAACCGGTGCTTTTAATTACCGAAGCTGAAGACCAAATCCAAGTTGAATACTTCCTGAGTTGGTTTATCTAAAAGAAATTGACTTAAGAAGCGATGGCTTAAAAGCTTCCTGCAGCAGAGATCCAGCGATAAACAGACCCAACAGTTTCGAGTAACGCTGAAAAGTCCGTTTTGAACTGTGCTAGTTGGAAGCAGCTATTCCCAATTATTCCAAACACAGACACAGACAGGGTTTCGACAAAGAAAAACTGTAATTTGTTTCTTAAGCATATAGTGCACAATTTTGGTGGATGGTATTCTATTTCTGCCCTTACATATGGCACTTTCCATTGGACGAAAAGAACCGTCCAGGAGCGTCCAGAAGCATTCTCAAACCGTTCCATTGGTGCAAAAAGATCGCTTCTCATGATTCTGAGGAGTGTCAGTCGCTTCTCGATTTGAAGTGAGAATCGACTCAAGAAGCACTAACACATGTTACTCAAATGTCAAAAAGAAAATTGTCTTCAAGGAATATTTTTTAAGAGCCATAGGTGTTTCACTCACACAAAGGCAGTTACGTTAAACTGAACAGAAATTATTTTGGGTGTTCCATTGGTTTTTAAAATGAGTGCTTCCCCGAGTGAAACCAATGGAAAGTGCCTATAGTGAAAGATCAGAGAAGTCTTCGACTTTTGGCTAAAGTCACAAACAGAGATTTCCCAAAGGACATTTTTCTGTAATTTTTCCTAATCCGTGATCAAATCAAAACTTAAACATGTTCAAGCCTCTCTAAAGTATTCTAGAGCAGGTTATTAAACACGAAACAGTCTTGTTCAAAGCAGAAAAATTAGGTCTGTTCGTTGAACTTTACCCAGGGTTGACCCAGGTTTTCTTGACAACCCCATGAGTTGCCAAAAAAACCTGGGTTTTCCAGTCCTCAAAAAACGCTAAACCACAAATCGCCACACATCTCTGTCATTTAAATAAAAACACATGCCATTTGACAGCCCTCAAATCGCCACAGCAAAAAGCTAGGGCGAGTTTGGGGAAAACCTATGGCTCAAAAAACACTCAATTTGGCATTTAGGGCGAATTTAGGTTTCTCAAAAAACGCTTTGTGGCGACCCTAGGGCAACCCCAGGGCTTCAACGAACAAACCTATTATTATTGAACACATACAGCAGGGCATTGAAGAGCTCTTAAGTTGCTAATTATTGTTGCTCTTCATCTCTTTGAGCTTACCTTTTTCATGACAATTCTTTTTTTTATGGTTAAGTAATTGTAATCGTATGGAATTTTTCAGACAACGCATTGCATTCCCAAAACTAAACACTTTCCGCAACAAAAACTTATCGGGTGACGTCGGAGAAATGTTTGTTTTTATCTGTCAAAAATAAAGCCAACAAAAGTACTTATTTGCAAAGCATCGCATATAAGGTTTGTTTGTTGAAGCCCTAAGGTCGCCCTGGGATCGCCAGTCGCCAAAAAGCGTTTTTAAGAAACGTAAAGTCACTCTGAATGTCAAAAGGAGTGTTTTTTGAGCCCTAGGATTGACCTAGGTTTTCCCTCAACTCGGCATTGGTTTTTGCTGTGGCGAGTTGAGTGGCATATACTTTGTGGTTTACCGTTTCTTGAGGACGAAAACCCAGGTTTTTTTGACAACTCATAGGGTTGTCAAGAAAACCTGGGTCAACCTTGGGGAAAGTTCAACGAACGAACCTATAAACGGCAAACGTTGTATTTTGTCGGAGAGAATGTCCGATCGGGGGCTCGGAAAACTACCACGAGCAAAATGTTCATTATTTGCAGTACTTTCGAAAGACACCTTTAGTCTATGTCAGAAGATGTCTAATTAATCGGCCCCATCGAGGTAAACGTCGGAGCGGAGTTTTTTCCGCAACACATCTTTTTTCCGAGATTCAATTTTGCTTCGAATTAGTTGTCGTCGAAAGAAATTTTTCACAAATGCGCCAATGCATTGCATTCCCAAAACTAAAATCTCCGCAACAAAAACTTATCGGAGAACGTCGGATCGTCCGATCGGAGAACTACCACGAAGCAAAATGTCTCCGATCGGAGAGAATTCCGCTCCGACGGTTATCCCGATAGGGCCGAATAATTAATCTGGGAAGTTACCGTGATGCAAATATCTTGTGTGGGACGAAATTTCGCTCCGACCTGTTACGATGAAAGGGGTTGATTATTTTATAATTTTGAATTCTGTTCTCCAGGCAGGATTAAAAAAAAACCACAGCATTTGTGTCGATGGATGGAAGCAAAAAGCTAAAATTCTTTATTCCTCTGAGCAGAAAAGCCTATATGAGATTCCCTGCCACGCTCCTTTACCAAGCAAATAACCGTACTGTAGAGGATGAGAAAACTACGGATCATCCATCTGCAATTATTATTTGTTTGTTTTTATAGAATGGATATTTTTACACTTTGTGCTGGCAGCATCTTCATTTCATTGGGCCCGTTCAAAGACCTATTGGATGAGCTATCTCGGATACACGTATCTTAGATACATTTTTGAAAAATTGAGATATCTTTTTCCAGATTGGTACCGATGGACTTCTCATAACCCCTGCCTTGTAAGGGAATGGAGGGGACCTACAATTTATTGTCTGCCGGTTCCGTACGGCAAATCGAGAAAGTGCTTTTCATGGAAATGAATTTACTGGTGCAATGCAATAAGACCCGGAGGAAATGGAAATAACACCCACGGGCTTTGTTTCCACTTTGAAGAGGCAATAAGACCCACCAAAGAAAAGAATTAAGGCCCATGTCTTTTGTTGCCATTTTGAAGCAGCATTTATATGAGTCTGATGAACATGGGATCTTAAAATTAGTTTTCCTTCTTAGAAAGGGTGAAGAACATAGTGGATGCGCTAAATGCATATATTCTTTTTATTTGAAGGAAACAACATTTTGAGGTACCGAAAAACAAAGCTCCAAAATTTCGAAACTTATTTCAGCTTTCCATGGATATGAATTCATAGCTCACGTTGTCTCCCACTTCGTGACATAGGATGGAAGCTCAGTCCACCTTCTAATGCACACATAATTACTAAATCTAATTTCTTAATGTTTGTTTTGCTCTTAGCTACATTCTCCTGTTCTGTTCGTGTGAATTTTTTATGTTCAACCCCAAGCCCGTACTAACCGAAGGAAAATTTCGTTCGCTTCGCTTTGCTTTTTACTCACGGATAGAAAAATGAAGCTAAAAGCGAAGCGGAAAAAATTTTCTTTTTTTTTGAGAAAATTTTTTCCGCTTCGCTTTTAGCTTCATTTTTCTATCCGTGAGTAAAAAGCAAAGCGAAAAAAATTTGCCTACGTGTAATACGTGTCTGCGGTTGAACTTAGGAATTGACCGCATTAAACACATAGTATGATTCATAGTTCCATAGATATTTATTATGTACGTGTGTTCCTCTTTGGTATGTCATAACCCACAATCAGAGCATGGACTTATGTCTAGTTGAGTTACGTCCCTGTGCAAGTTTATTCACATTGAAAATAAGTTTAAGTGCAAACGGTGAGACTTATTTCCATTACGAAATGGTATTTGAGTTCGCAGAAAAAGGAACTAAGGCCCGCGGCTGTTACTGCCATTTCATCATGGAAATAACCCCCGTGGGCGTTACTTCCAAAGCAAAGAGGAAATAAGACCCGCGGGTCTTATTGCCGCGGGCCTTATTGCACTGCACCGAATTTACTATCGGAGGACTTGTCAGTTTCCGCGAAAGGTAATACCCGTCCAAAAGCATTTTTCGTTTTTCTGTTGGGATTCAAACCACGAAACTTCCGCGTAACAGGCAAACATGTTAACCATTACTCCAAGGGCACCACCGATGTGCATCAGCTGGGCAATTTATTCCGAATTTAGTTTAGCTAGAACAATGAAGTGCTAAAAGTGGCGCCCAACGTGGGGTAACTTTTACCACAACTTGGTGAAAGATGTGGATTAAAACAAGAAAAGATTGTTTTTGTTGTATAATCTGACAGTATTGCCAGATTTTTTAGTTTGTCGCTTAGAGAGAAGTCCCGAAGAGAGAATTAGAGAGATAGCGAGAGAGAAAAAAGCATCTCATATCTATAATTTCCAAATTTTCATAATAAAACCAAACTGTTATCTTATAGAATACATTTATTAAATGTTTATATGTTACAAAATAAATTACTCTATGAAAAAATTGTGAAACACTTAATATAATCAACACTCTAGCAACTACACACTTGTTGTATATGAATATATAAAAAAAGTAGTCCCCATTTTAAATCTTAAATCAAAGTCACGGCGCCAATATAGAGTTGGATATAGTTCAGGCACAGTTCACACACATCTAATATAAATACACTTTGAAATTAAATCCACTCTCATTAAACAAAGTGCATTCTACCTGCTATCCAAGTCGCAGCGCTTAAAAAATTCGTCTAGATTTACAATATCCAAGAAGCAAAACAATACACTAAGGTAATAGTATTTGAAATTTATCACAGACAGTTTTGGTGCAGTGTTATAAGAAATAACAAAACAATGCCATTATTGGCGTCTCACACATGCGCGAAATAGTATTGCAACGATCACCCATAGAAATCAAAATATCAACAACTCACAAAACACAAGTGGTGTCTATAAAATTAGTTGAGCATTTACTCATTGTTTGCTTCCGCATTTGGTGTCCACTTCGTGTTTCGATTGAAGTTTCTATTTTTCTGATTCCGACGAAATCGAAAATTCGCAAACACATCGCGTTTGTCATCCGAAGGGGCTGGGTTTTCTGAATCGGCACCTTGACCAGCCAAATTTACGGCTTCATCTCCTGGAGGAAAGTTTCTTTTGAAGTTATAGAGACCCTTTCGATTATTTGTCGCGCCCTTAGGTGTTGACGCTTTGTCTGTGTTTTGGGACTTTTTAGGACTGTCCGTATTTTTTTGTAGCGGTTTCGGATCCACCGCCAAAGCCACAAACTCTGAATCGTCTGCATCAAAATATTCCGGACGGGAGAAATGATAATTTGCATGGTAGTAGGGTTTGAAGGGACTCTCCATTGAGCATATGCTAAATGCATGATAAACGTGTGATATCAAATGTGGAAACTTGTCAATCCAGTAGTTGGTGAATTCATTGGGAATGCTGCCGAGTATGCTTTGAACGTCTTCTGTCAGCTCGTGATAATGGTGTTTCTACAAAAAAAAGTCTATTTATAGTCAATTGTCTTGAGATTGCGATTATCCCAAATTCTTACCTTGTTTCTAAATGCTCTGAGAAGATCACGTACACTAGCACCCATGTATCCTCTGTATTTCCGTAGATCTGCTGTGATGGCGTTGTCTAAATGCAAATTCCAATCCTCGCGCACAACAAAACGCCCATTCTTCTCAAGCGACTTCAGTGGTTCACTTGAAAATTGTAGCTTTTCAACGCGATCACTGACGTCTTGCAGAAATGCTAATATTTTATGACTATTCCAAAATACTGGATGATTTTCTATGCAACGAGATGGTGGTCGACACTGGGGGTCCTTCTGAACCATGTCTGCGATTAGTTGTTCTGCCAGTATCTGGAAAAAAGTAAAATTTATTTATTTTATTTATATTTTAGTTTCACTTGTATGCACTTAAAAAACTTATTTTCAATTCCAACTCAAAAATGTTTCGTTGGACTCTAAGACAGCTTTTCTCTTGAACAAATGGGAATCTCTTAACACATTTCTTGAAGATTTTAAGGATGTAGAAACACATCAGGAAAATGGACTGATTAGAGAATGTAAGTTTTATAGAGATGTAGTCTAGAAGTTTGGAAGAGGAGGATGAAACGAAGGAAGATTCGTATTTGTTATGGACAGCGATTAGGACGCCTTTATTTGGGGGTTCGCTATGAGGTTGTCAGTCATCACAAAAGACATTGAAAAACGAAGGAAACAGCTCTTGGCTTTTGATGTCCTGGGAAAGGTTTGTTTCAGTAAGTGCAAATACATCAAAGGGAAGATTGTTTGACTGCAAGTACACTGAGTGAGTTTTAGAACGAAGACCTCTTACGTTTTGGTAATAAAAAGAAAGAGGGTGGAGATTAGAAGGTGGAATACTGTTTTCAGTGTTAGGAGCGATAAAACTTTTCAGTTTCGGATCGGATTCTTTGCAGATATGAGATTATTTTGGATTGAACGTACCGAGAGAAAGCTAAGAGATTTGAAGGATCTAAAATTATCGGCGACGCTTTGATGGTCTTGGCTTGAGATTTCGGACAAACTTTGTCCATAATTCCAAAGTGCACTTTTTCAAGTTTGTGGAAACACGTGAAAAATTTGACACTCAAAACGAATGTACCTGTTCAGCTCCAGAATGATATTACAGCAGCCGAGTTTTCCAACCAGTTTTTGGGTATTGGTCGATAGAGAGACTGGCTTGATAACACTTCCAAAGAATTTTTGTTGTATTTTTGAATCTTAAGAACAACTCATCGATAGTGCGCTTCCAAACATAGAACGACAGAACAAAAACCATATTTGACTAAGCGCAAAGAACAAGAATGTGGATGAACTGAACGAGGCAGTTCCAAAAGACATACCAGACCCAATTTTCACATACGAATCAATGGAAACTGTGATGAATCAAGAAGACACTGTGAACTTTCCAAGAGAATTCTTAAAATATAACAAGATTTCCCAGTTATAACACCACGCACATAAAATAAATAAATAAATAGGGTGGCGCCACAGAGCGAAGAGCCCCAGTGCCTAGCGCATTTGTCTACCATAAAGCAATATTATATATATATTTTTTTTTTTTTTCGAAAACATTTATTTGACTCAATGCCTGTCGAAGCGGGCGAAGTTTTCACTAATTCTCTATAATTTTGAGAAATCTTTCAGAAACTGAAAGACAGAAACTGAAAGTAAAGAAACGATTTTTGATGAAAAAAGAAATTCATAGCAACGCAACGCTTGAAAAATTAAATGTTTGACAGTTGTTGTTTTCGTTCGACAGTCCACGATTTCAGTTTGAACTTCGGGGCATTTCGGGACTATTTACATTGCGTGAACAAAACGTTGTGCAAGCACTGAAGCATCGCGGCCACCGGGGGCTCGTACACAGGTGAGACGAATCCAATTGAAATAAACAGAAAATCTAAGAATTATTAATTTCCGACTGTTTCTATAATTATAATTTTTTTTAACTAGATAGAGCGAAGGTATATCAATATCACTTTTACTACCACGTCGACCTAAAAGATCTTTTGTGCTGTTCCCTTAGGTTTAAACACGTAAAATGTAAAGTTGCTTATTCGAAGTTGAGGGCATGTAAGAACCTACCACCTTCGAAGGAGGGGTGTTTCTAATATCAATCGATCTGGCTAAGGCAGGGCATTCACATAAATGTGTTCAGCTGATTCTATTGACTATATATGCATTTTTTTTAATTTAGTTTGTATGTTAGTTTGGTAAAATAAAAAGTACTCATACGCCACAGTGATTAAGGAATTAAATAGCTTGGACCGAATTACAGCTCACGTTATCGATTGAGTAACCATTTTGAGATTACAGCATACGTGATCTCACGTCTCGTATTATGAGTAGCGAATCGAACGTTCGACTGGAAGCGAATGTTTTAGAGAAACTCATTTATTGGATTATTATCATTAAACTTCGTCCATTCTCTTATTTGACATACCTTAAACGTCGAAAAAAAAGTTTTTTACAAAGTTTTTGTTTCTACAACCTATAATACCGCTATAAAAGAAGCTCCAAGCGAACGTTCGATTCGCTACTCATAATAGGGACCTACATCGTCTGTGTCTCGAAGACACAGAAGCAGCTGAATACATTTTATGTAAATGCCCTGCCATAGCCAGATCCAGGCTAAAACTTTTCCAAAAAAGATTCACTAATCCCCTTGACATTAGAAACACCTCTTCTACTAATATTCTTCGGTTCTTACACGACATCAACTTCGAATGAACAACTTTAAACTTCACGTGAACAATGGAACAGCACACAAGATCTTTCAGATCGACGTTCTAGTAAAGGTATTTTTACCTGCGCCCTATCCCCCTTCGCCCTTCGCCCTACGCCCTAACATCGAAAATTCACAGTTATATTTCTAGTTTCTATGAACTCACAGATATTGCTGATGTCTCTGTAGACTAGTTTCATTTTTTTTTATTTATTATTACACAAAATGTCCTCGAGTGGTGTTGATAAAAGAAATCTGGTTAATTGATATCCAAACGGTTTTGAATGTCTTCCGATGCATGTGTACATGGGTAACAAAAGTGATCGGTTTGAACGGATAAGTAGTTCTTTTTCGATATGGTTGGTTACTTAATTATATTTATTAGGCACTATCTTATAAATAAATTTACTTTGACTGGGATAAAGTAATCTGCCTTCGTAATAAATACAATAAAAATGTTCACAAAGTTTTATATTTTCATTTCAAGAAGAAATCAGTGAGCGCTCCACACGTCGAATGAAATTCCGTTCGATTACTGATGAGAGAATGCCTAACTGTGGTAATAGATTACTCGATAACGTGAGCGGTAATACCACATTCAATACCTTCCGTCGCGAGTTATTCGATAACGTGTGCCTTCCCTGCATTTTTTCAAGATTTGTTATAAACTTTCTTTTCACAAACCTTTAATTTTAAAATCTTAAAGTTTTGTTAATCCAAACCCTTAAACAATTACATAGTGAGTTGCAACTATGCGCTCTCGCCGTCAAGCAAAAAAAAGCTAGCAAAGATCGCAAGCGAAAAGTTCTTGCAGAGATCCTCACAATTGCGACAATTACAGAGAAATAAGCTTCCTAATGGTCGCTTTTAAGATCTTGTCTTTTTGTCCTCACCAATGCGGTTTTATATAATATAAGACCTGCAGAATTACTTTGGAGAACTCTTCTTGCTCCATCAAGGTCGGTAAACAACTCACCGAGACTTTTGATGTCGAAAAAGGCTTTCAGCAAGGCGACACAATGTCATGCAATTTTTTTTTTAACATCATATTTGATATAGTAAGAAGTAAGTATTTTTAGTTCTTCAAACTACTTACCATCTTGCTTGCTTCTCCAGGCAAATCATCCTCCAAATTGGACAGATCAAATTCATTTGAAAGGATGTTACCTTGTCTTTTGATTGTGTCACCAAACGCATGATGTCCCTTGCTCAAAACGTAATAATAAACACAACCCAGCGAGAAAACATCAACTGATGTTGTCTGAAAAGACCAACAAATTAAAGCTCTCTGTCGTGCTTTGTTTCATATATCAACTTACAGTTCTTTGTCCTCTCATCATTTCGGGAGCAATCCACCCGTCGGTGCCAGTCACTCCGGACCTGCGGGAGAAACTAGCTTTTCCGAAATTAAGTTTTTTGCATAACCCAAAGTCGGATATCATAACTCGAACACGATTGTTCACATCAGGCAGCGATAGCAACACATTCTGTGGCTTGATGTCCCTGTGAACTAAAATAAAAAAAAACTTACTCGATTATAAATCTCTTCGAATTTTCAAAGTGCACCTACCAATATTCAATGAATGCAAATGCGTCAATCCAGCTGCGGCTTGTCGTAGGACCTCCCATGACTCAATTTGAGCTCGCAGATCAGCTGCATAATCACCTTCAGTGTAGTCCTGCAGCGTAGCAGCGCACAACTCTACAGCAATATACCGGAAC
The DNA here is from genome assembly GCA_949752695.1 of Melanostoma scalare. Lineage (NCBI taxonomy): Eukaryota > Metazoa > Arthropoda > Insecta > Diptera > Syrphidae > Melanostoma > Melanostoma scalare. The sequence continues at coordinate 150,993,713 of OX456986.1, forward strand.
TGACGATCCTGCTCAGTGCAGAAATAACGCACAACATTCTCGTGTGCATCACTTTCCCTCAGTAGAGCCACCTCCCGATCAGCAAATGTAAAGCACTCAGGCAGTAAACGCTTAACTGCCACTCGTCTTTTCTCAAATTCTCCTTTAAACACAAACGTTCCTTCGCAGCCTTTACCCAGCACCTCAGTTGGATTAAATGTTATCTTTCCAACCTTCACATCACCGTCTCCCAAGTCGATTAAGTCCTCATAACTTCCATTGCTGCTCCCTGAACCTTTGGTTAGAGTTTTTGAGCCATTCTCGCTTTGATTCTTTAGCTCACGAACGGTACTACATGTATACCAGAACATCGCTACCATAGCCAACACTAGGAGTAATAGAATCTGATGAACTCTTCCACTTGGATGATCGAGTAACCAGTCATTGAAAAACTGACCAATCCTTCCGCTATTGACCAAAATTAGTTTCTTCGTTTTGTTAAATGCATTGGAATCTTTTTCTGGGTCAAGAGGATCTGTTTGAATGCCAATTTCGACAGATTCTTTTACACTTTCCCTGCCTTGGGTTGTGTCAAAAATAACAAAATTATTTCTGTTGAGATCTGCAATTGTGGCCAATTGTTGAGTGTTATCGTTGTTGCTTCGCGATGGAGAGATTTCCAGTTTGATATCATTTTTGGGCAACTCATAGTGCCCCAGGATGATAGCGTCTTTATTGTTGTCCAGCAAATCTTTTAAGTACACAACATTGTTGTTCGGTTCTTTGGGGGGTTTGGATGGCCCTCCAATTAATTTCACTGGTGGTTTTGATGAAATTCTCGGAGTATCCTTGTCCACCAGAGATGGAACAGCATAAAGACCATGAGGATGTTCACCAACATAAAGAGATTCACTAGAGAAAAACGAAAATGTTTTAAATAACATCTCTTATATCAACCACTTGAATTCTTACAATAACTCCACCGCATTCACATTTCCGTCTTTGGACTCCTCCACAATTGAATTGAAAGCATCATCAGCAACTGATGTGAAAGGAATACTAAGCAATCCCTCAGAGCCAAGCAAAAACGCTGACACCACAGGACTGTTGAGTGTCCTCTGCCACAAGTATTTGCCACTTTTGCGGTTCAATGTTAAGATTTCTCCGCTTAACGTAGCAGCAAGGTGAATGTATTCTAACAGAAGACAATAAATATGAATTTCTTGAAACACTTAAAGGATATAATAAGATAACCAACCGTATTCACTTGATACATCTGGGGCCATTGAGTGAGATGTATAATCATAGAAAGTTATATTCCACGGTTTGATATTTTTATCTCTTGTCAGACTGTCATACATCATCACAGTGTACTGTGTACGCCCTAGGTATACCGACCTCGAAGTAGCCCAACCAATATTGTCACCTTCTTGTTTTTCCATCGATCCGAAACCGAGGACCTTCTCACGACGACCAGTCTTGGGATCTACTAAAAACCAGGTGTCACTCTTTTTGCCTGAATAAAGAATTCCATCGGACGATCGACACGGTGCGTTGGCCACAAGTTGAGGAATGGTATAAGGCAGTTTTCTGAGATCTCCCATGTCACCTAACTGATAAATGCTTCCATCTCTGGGATCTGGTAAGTATTGTTTTACTGGCACGTTTGGTTGATTCTCTGACATAACAGGAGGATCTGAAAGTTGATTCAATTAAAATAGTGTTAAACAAGTTTATTGAGAATAAGTCGTGAAACTTATTGCTTGTGTGAAATCTATTCACATTCTCGTAAGGAGCTTTTTTTAGTTTGGATCGAGCTCAAACCTATATTTATTGCAATTGAAAAAAAAAAAACATGTTCACCATCATGTTGCGGTAACATTCAATGGGCGCCAAAGTTAATAGTTTCCACAAACATAAGCTTTGGAAAAAGATGAGGACAATCATGATAAGATAGCGCCCGATTCTCTTTTAAAAGTGACAGGTTGCCTAGCCAGTGGAGGGAAACAAACTCTTTGCAATGTTTAAAGAAAAGGGAGGTATATGAAGCTATGATCATTACCGTTCGATACACCTTACGTCTCAAACTTTAAATTCATTGAGCGGTTATTGGGTAACCGTCGCGTCGGCATAAAATATAGAGACTGATCACGGACTATTCGGAAGGCTTTGATTGGTGTAAATTTGGCGGCGCCCAGGTGAATAGTACACGTCAATTGTGCTTACTATACCTCGTCGTAGACACTAGGCACTGGTATCCAGAGGTGGAGGTGACTTCCCAAACTAGAAAGTGCAAGTGTTGACGAAGGGACGATGAAAAATGGAACAGCACTATAACGCTCTGCGAGTAATGACTGAGTGCCCGAATATCGGTAGTCTACCAGAGCTTATTGGGAAAGTTACAGCCGATGAATTCGACTTACAGAATCAACGGTGAACTTCAGCAGTCAAAAAAGCAGAAACTCCTGAATGAGCTACTGTGACATATTTGGTTTAAAGTTATTTCAGGGTCTGTCGATACTAGGACAGGGTATTGAAATGGAGATGGTGCCGGATGAAAAGCCAACGGCAGCTTTCACACTCCTGCAGATGGTATCTTCATGTTCGTCAAGCTTTGATTTGGCAAGAGTGTCAGAAATCGCTTTTATTGCTGCATGGCTATCAATGAAAAAAGTGATATCAGCATGTGATGGCGCTACATCATGGACACCTGTTTTACAGCGTTTGTAACTGCCAAGATTTCGGCTTGGAAGACACTGATTTGGAAGTCTGAAGGAACTGGCTAGATTGAGGTTTTCTGAAAAGATACCCGCATCTGTTCCAACTTCCATTTTCGAGCCGTCCGTCCGTATAAATTGATATAGACGTCTCGTTCATATGATATTCATATATATGGTTGAGAAGGATTTTTTTGATTCCATATATATGGAGTTATGTAATCCGTGCAGATATTGTTGTCTACGTATCGTAATAAAATCTGTGCATGTCCTGTTTGGATGGTTTTCTAGACTTAAAACTAATTTAACCTAATTGCACTGTTTGCTGCCGATTTTTGAACATAGAGATCAAGAGATGTGAGATTGAGGATTACTTCCAAGCTCGCGGTTGGTGTAGTTCTCATGTAGTTCTCCAGTGACGCAAATACAGGCTGTTCTTTGTAGTTTAGTTAGGGTTTTTAAATGAGTGGATTTTTCTAGCGCCTTACACCAGACCGAATTGCCATATGATAGATTGGGTCTAACAATGGCTGTATACATCCAGATGATGATTTTAGGATTTGGTCCCCAATTTTTGCCAAAAATCCTGTTACACGAAAGCAGTGTTATCATATATGGCTTTTCTTTATCTTTCTCGTTTGTGAGGGGCCCAGTTTAGTTTTTTGTCTAGCATCACTTCCAAGTATCTTGCTTGATCAGAGATCTTAAGTGGGGTTCCATTTAACCCTGGCATCTCAAAGGTAGGTAGTTTTCGCAGACCTTGGTTAGTACATTATTCAATTGTTCGCCTATGGTAGGGAATTTCCCGGAGCCAAAAGAGCTAAGTCATCTGCATAGAGTCACTAGAGGTAGACTCAGGGATAAGGTTATCTGTGTAGAAAAATGAAACGCGTGCAACCAACTCGAGAGTTTTGACAGTAGTATTTATTCAATTGAAAAGAACATAAAAAGAAAGGCAAAGAGCAAAATGTAAGTTGACATTCATGTGTCAAGTATAGAGTAGAAAGTATAGAGTTATACTTTAGGGTGAGAGCATAAGGCCACATTCACAACACCCTCACTTGTTGAATATTTTAGTATTATTGATTTTACTTTAATTCTTTAAAAGTCTCAAAAATAATTTTTATAATTTCATACATATTTATAGAAATTTAAAGTAATTTAAAGAAAAAATAAAAAAAAAATTCAACACAGTCCCATGTTGCTGGTACAAAATTTGTTTTTTTCATTAGTAACAGCTTTAGTTAGGCTATCAGCCACCATATGATCAGTTGACACGAATCCGAGTTTAACTGCACCATTTTCAATGTGTTCCCTGATGGCATGATATCGTATATCGATGTGTTTGGTCCTTGGTCGAAAACCATCTGATTGCGCAAGTTTTATAGCACCTTGATTATCACATAAGATTTCGATTGTTGAAGATTGATTTGCATTTAGTTCATTTAACAATTGTTGCAACCAAACTGCTTCCTGTATGGCAGATGACATTGCCATGTATTCGGCTTCAGTAGTTGATAAAGCCACCGTTGGTTGTCTCCTGCTTGCCCATGACACTGCTGCATTTGACATTTTGAATAGGTATCCAGTACATGAGCGTCTTTTGTCCAAATCCGATGCCCAATCCGCATCACTATAACCATGTAATTCTGTTGTGTTATCAACAGAATATTTGAGCTTCAGATTCATGGTTCCCTTTAAGTAGCGCATAATGCGCTTAACAGCCTTCCAATGAGCCATGCCATATGTTGTGTTAAAACGACTTACGTCATTAACTGCGAATGCGATGTCTGGTCTTGTGCATTGTGCCAAGTATAAAATACTCCCTACAGCCGCTTGGTATGGTATTTTGGATAGTTCGTCTTCTCGATCTTCATCTGTTCGTAAATTAGCCGATAACTTTTGATTAATATCACTTGGTGTGGAAACCGGTTTACAATCGGCCATACAGAAACGAACCAGAATTTCTTTGATGTACTTGGTTTGATCTAATTCAACACCGTGGTCAGTTTGATTTATTCGAATTCCGATGCAGCTTTTAACTGGCCCCAAGTCTTTCATTTTGAATGAACTGCTAAGTGATTCTTTGATTTCCTTTAAGATTTTTGCGTCTTTCCAGAAAATCAATATATCATCGACATAAATTGCTAATATCAACGATAAATCTTTATTGAAATAGACACACGGATCTAACTTTGACTTCTGCAAACCAAATGACTTCAATGCCGATTCCAATTTTAGACTCCATTGCCGACCAGCTTGTTTTAAGCCATACATTGCACGATTCAATTTGCACACTTTTCCAGATCCGTCCTTGAACCCCTCTGGTTGTTCAATATATATTTGTTCTTGCAATTCACCCTGCAAAAATGCAGTCACTGCATCCATTTGGTCGATCATCATTCCCTTTTTTACAGCCAGTGCTACTAAAAAACGTATAGTCTGGTGACGTACTACTGGTGAAAAAGTTTCATGGTAGTCCATTCCATAAACTTGGTTGCAGCCCTTTGCTACTAGGCGGGCTTTGTGTCGAATAATATTGCCATCCATGTCTCTCTTAGTAGTGAAGACCCATTTTGTTTTCAAAGCTTTGTAATTATTGGGCAAATCCACTAAACACCATGTTTTGTTTTCATCCAAAGAATCCATTTCACTTTCCATAGCCTTCTTCCAAGCATTGTGATCGGTCCGAAGCATTGCTTCTTTGATAGTAATTGGATCCATTTCTTCAGTTGCTTCGTTTGTGTAGTAAGTTACATAGTCTTCAAATTTACGGGGTTTTGGTTGGCGTTCTGATCTTCTTGGAGTAGACCCTGTTTCCATCGTGACAATTTGGTCAGGTTGATACAATGTTGACGTTTCGCTTTCTAAAGCATCATCAAACATCTCTGATGTTGAACTTTCATTAGCATCTGTCTTTATCTCGCATTCTAATATTTCGGGAGATTCCCTCACTTGCTCAGGACTTGCTTCAAGTTCTTCTACAACAACGCTTATAACCGATGGTTCCATTAGCTCATGAAAAATGACATCTCTGCTCACAACCAATTTCTTTGTGTGTAAATCGATGCAACGATACCCCTTCCTATCACTGTCGTAGCCAACAAAAATCATTTTTTTTGATTTTTTGTCTAATTTCTTCCGATGTTCCTTTGGAACGTGCACCATGACAGGAGAACCAAAGATGCGCAGATGTGAGACGTCTATTTTCTTACCCGTCCAAATTTCTTCTGGTGTATTGTCCCTTAACGAAGCACAAACGGAACGATTTATTACGTAAGATGCCATGTATACTGCTTCTGCCCAAAACTCATATCCCAGTTTAGCATCAAATAACATGCACTTGGCCCGTTCGATGATGGTTCGGTTCATCCGTTCGGCTGTGCCGTTTTGTTGTGGTGTGTAAATTGTAGTTCGTTGATGCTGGATGCCATTCTTTCGGCAAAATATATCGAATTGACGTGAACAGTATTCGGTTCCATTGTCTGTGCGGAAGACTTTTATATTTCTGCCTGTTTGTTTTTCGACAAAGGCCTTGAAGTTGATGAATATGCCGAGAATTTCTGATTTCTCCTTTAAAAAGTAAACAAATATTTTTTTTGAAAAATCGTCGATAAATGTCAAGAGGTATCTAGCTCCTCCAATAGACTTCGATTGCATTGGCCCTACCAAGTCAGAATGAATAATTTCTAATAAATTATTGCTATGAGTTTCACTTGCATTGAATACTTCACGTGTTTGCTTAGCTTCAGCACAAACTATACAATTTTTTAAGCCAACACCAACTTGTTCGTCTTTGAAATCCATCCCAGTCACTACTCCGTTTCGCATTTTTCGTAAACTTCCATAGCTCAAGTGACCAAATCTTCTATGCCATGTAATCGCATTTAATTCCGTGGTCTTTGACAACAAACATGAGCCGTTTTCTGATTTCAATTTGTAGACACCATTTTCAGGCTTACAGCATACAAATTTCTTATGATTTTTATCATAAATGGAGCAACCATCTTTATCAAAAACAAGTTTATTTCCAGCTTGAACTATATTGTAAACTGATAACAAATTAACTGACACATCTGGCACGTGTAGGAGATTTGACACTTTAATTTCCTCGCCGTTTAAAATGAGGTTAGATTCTCCAGCACATGTTACCAGCATCTTAGTATTGTTTGCCGTTAAAATTTGTCGAACATTCGAGGTTGTATGTGCAGAAAGCAATTCTTTGTTTGGAGTCATGTGATTTGAGGCACCACTGTCAATAATCCACTCGTTTGGCTCACATTTCATTGACATCAAGGCAGTAAAACCACGTTTAACTTCATTAAAACTATTGCCACTGCTCTTCCTTGATTCCTTTTTTTTACATTCGGAACTGATGTGATTTCTCCCCCCACATGAATAGCACTTGATTCCACGACGGTATGTTTTTGTATAATTTGAACCTGTCTTCGCCATTTTCTTGCCATAGAATGCACCCCCCTTTGTTTCATCTCCATATTGTGTATCTAATAGCTTCATCTTAATTTCTTCTGCATTCAACTTAACTGTGCTGGCTTCAAAACTCATTATAAGAGGCTTATATTCTTCAGTTAACCCAGCCAACAAAATGGCTGCCAACCATTCATCATCAATATTAAAATTGATACTCACCAATTTACTTGAAGTTGTTGTAATTTGGTCAATGTACGTCTGCATATTGTCACATGATTCCAAACGAATGGAAATTAACGTTCGTAGCAACCCAATCTTCCTCATTAATCCTCGATCTTCGTACATGGAATGTAATTTCACCCAAGTTTCTAGAGCGCTTTTGCATGGTCTGATATGAACGAATAAATCAGATTCAACACTTAGAGCTAAAAGTGCTTTTGCCTGACTTAACTTATCCTTCTCTGTTTCAACCGCTGTGTTAGGATCATCATTTTTTGGTTTAATGCAATCGCTTAGTTTCTTCAGTTCCAATAAACTTCCAATTGCAAACGACCAATTGTAAAAATTTTCACTGCCTTTGAGTTTCTCAATTGCAAACTCAGATTTAACTGAACCAGCCATATCGATTTTAATTTTTTCAAAAAATTTAGCAACAAATGCAAAATCGAATCTTCAATAGTTCGATAGTTCAACTAATGACCATGAATTTTAAAAAATTAAATTTCGCCAATATCTGGGCCCATAACCTGTAGAAAAATGAAACGCGTGCAACCAACTCGAGAGTTTTGACAGTAGTATTTATTCAATTGAAAAGAACATAAAAAGAAAGGCAAAGAGCAAAATGTAAGTTGACATTCATGTGTCAAGTATAGAGTAGAAAGTATAGAGTAATACTTTAGGGTGAGAGCATAAGGCCACATTCACAACAATCTGCCTAGATCCAGTTAATGGGCGTATAATGACCATCCGCATCAGGAATAAATTCACCACCACTAGCCTAATATGCGCCCATATCCAGACAGAAGAAAAAGACGACGCAGTGCCCAGTGCCCTAAACATGGCGTGTAGATCGTTCTTGGTGATTTTAACACAAAACTTTAAACAGGCAAATGCAGCCAAGAAAAAGGACGACAAATGTTAATGAACGAGAACAAGGGCTGCCTTTGACAAGTATGTACAACGAGATATAAAAGGATAAAACAAGGAAATAAAACTGAATTCTCAAAAAAAAAATAAACAAGCGCTTGTTTGAGGAAATTGAGAGATGCCATTACAGGAATGAGATTTAAAAGTCTTACCAAAAGATAAAAGATCTTGACAGGGTGACAAAGCCCGAACTCAAGCCTGTAAAGACCAGCAGGGAAACAAAGAAATAGAGTCCCATTCGCTACTGAGCATCTTGAAAGACCACTTCTGCAGACTGCTTAAAGGCGTTGAAAGCACTAATTCTGATCTCAGGCAGAATGCCCCATTCAAATCGGACAATGGCCAAGTATTCCATTCTTTCGACATAAACGAAGTTAGGTTTGCCATATGCAAACGTAAATCCAATAAGCCTGCATGTGCAGATGGCCTTGACGGCGGTTTTTTCACAGCAGCTGCAGACTAGTAGGAAAGGAGCATGTACTAGCTGATCTGCTTGATATGGTCGGAAGATAGTGTGTTCGATGAATGGAACCTCGGTATCGTATGCCCGATCCTAAAAAAGAGAGTCCCCTTACATTGAACCAAATAAAGAATAGTAAGAACTTAAAGTTCACTAATTTTTCTTTCAATACTGGGGCTGTTATATGTAGCTCTCTCTATTCTACTTTCGAATCATTCATTTAAAGGTAATTTTTGAATGTAACTACTTTTAAATCCAAATAAGATTGAAATTGAAATCGAACTTGTATGCTTCCAACTGCTTTCGACAAAAACTATCAAATTTGAAAAAGTCCTATGTTTACTCCTATGTTCTTAAAAATTACGAACGAGGAATTTCAAGCATTCCAAAAATTTTATTGTAGAATCGAGTTACATAGTAGGCCCTCTTTAAAGCGATTTCTTCAACATAATACTTGAAAAGACTTACTTACTTACTTACTTTTACTTACTTAATACTTGAAAAGATTGTACGATTCCAAACGACAACGGCATAATCTTTAAAAAATCATTACGATAACAATACCGATATTCATAATATTGAATTTGAACACGTAAGTGTGATGTCATAGGTGCTTTTGGGAGCATTGAAACGTAGCGGCAAAAATGGGTTAAATGGTTAATGAGGGTAAAACGAAGTGTATGTTGTCATCAAACAAGAACAGCGAACATCGACGAAAAAACGTCAATATAGACAGACATAACAAGATGATGATTCAATAACGAACTATGCGACATTGGTATAGCTAGAAGAGTACATAGCTAGGCAACGATGGTTGGGCCATCTAGAGCGGATGGATCCAAACGCTCGGACTCGACGGGCTTTCGAGAGCACATTGCAGGGAAATTGTGGAAGGGAAGGACCTCGTCTTAGGTGGCGCAATCAAGTTGAAGAATGTCTACTTCGACTTAGAGTGTAAAACTGGAGAGAGCGCAATTGGCGTTAGATTTTGGTTGAAACTCAGGTTCACCCCGAACTGTAATGCCCACCTAAGTAAGTATTCCCTCACAAGCCACGGTTGTGAGATATGCGCTGGGCCCTGGGCATCTCCGCTCTGTTACTTACTTACTTCAACCAACATGCTTCTCCAGCCAGCTCGGTCCCTAGCTAGCTACCTCCAGTTTTGCACGCCAAGTTGGTTGAGGTCTTCTCCTACTTGCGTGCGCCACCTGAGTCGCGGTCTTCCTCTACTGCGCCGTCCCTCGGGATTGGATTCGAAGACTTTCCGGGCCGGAGCGTTGGTGTCCATTCGCTCTACATGACCCAGCCATCTAAGAAGCTCGACCTTGACTCGTTTGACCAGATCAGTGTCGATGTACAGCCCGTACAGTTCGTCGTTGAATCTTCTTCTCCACTCTCCATCTATGCAGACGGGACCAAAAATCACCCGAAGAATTTTTCTCTCGAAGCATCCTAAAGCGTTCTCGTCTGCCTTTGACAAGGTCCATGCCTCTGCGCCATATATAAAAACCGGGATGATAAGTGTCTTATACAGGGACACTTTAGTTGCTCGAGAGAGGACTTTACTACTCAATTGCCTTCTTAGTCCGAAGAAACAGCGATTGGCAAGAGTTTTTCTTCGTTTGATTTCAGCGCTGGTGTCGTTGTCTGAATTAATAGCGGCGCCTAGGTAGACAAAGTCCTTAACTACCTTAAAGTTATAGCTGCTATATTTTGACGTTCTGTCCAAGACGTCGATGTTGGGTGTCCTTTCTTGATGACAGCATATACTTGGTCTTGCCCTCATTTACCACTAAACCCATCTTCTTCGCTTCCGTCTCAATGCTCATAAACGCGCCATTGACATCACGCTGCGGTCTTCCAATTATGTCAATATCGTCGGCATATCCGAGCAATTGAACGGATCTTTGAAAGATTGTGCCTCTTGTGTTGACGTGGGAGTTTTGCACTATTCTTTCAAAAACGATGTTGAAAAAGTCGCATGACAGTGCATCGCCTTGCCTAAAACCTTTTTTGACATCGAATGTATCGGTGAGATCTTTTCCGACCCTGATGGAGCAGCGTACGTTCTCCATCGTCATCCTACACAATCGGACAATTTTGGTAGGGATGCCAAAACTAGACATGGCTCTATATAACTCCTCTCTATAGATGCTGTCATACGCGGCCTTAAAATCGATAAAAAGGTGGTGGGTATCGATTTGAAGCTCCTGGGTTTTTTCCAAGATCTGCCGTAGTGTGAAGATTTGGTCTATGGTGGACTTTCCTGGTCTAAAGCCGCACTGATAAGGACCTATCAGGTTGTTGACGAATGGCTTCAGACGCTCACACAATACGGCAGAGAGGATCTTGTACGCGATGTTAAGAAGACTGATACCTCTGTAGTTGGCGCAGTTCAGAGGGTCTCCTTTCTTGAGGACCGGGGAAACAATACTGAGGTTCCATTCATCGGGCATGTTTTCTTCCGACCATATTTTGCAAATGAGCTATTGCATACTCCTGACTAGGTCATCGCCTGCCGATTTAAACAATTCGGCAGTGAGGCCATCAGCTCCAGCAGCTTTGTTGGACTTCAGCTTGAATACTGCTGTCTTCACTTCTTTCAGATCGGGTTGGCGGAATTCTTGGTCTACGTCGCCTAAATCGAATGGTTCTATCTCTCTAACAGCGGAATTGGGTTCATCATCGCCGTTATAGAGCTTGGAAAAGTGGTCTTTCCATATCCTCAGCATTGACTGCGGTTCCACCACGATGTTCCCTTGATCGTCTTTGCAGGCTTCGGCTCGGGGCTTATAGCCCGAGGCTGTTGTTTTTACCTTTTGGTAAAGCTTCCGAACCTCATTCCTGCTGTGGCACCCTTCTATCTCCTCGATCGCGCGCTTCTCATGCTCTCTCTTTTTCCGTCTGAGAAGCCGGTGTTCGTCTCTTCTGCTTGTAGAGCTCGTAAGCAGTTCTAGTCTTCTTTTTGTGCAGCGCCGCTTTGTATGCTTCCTGTTTAGCTGCATGTGCTTGCCGGCATTCGTCGTCAAACCAGGGGTTTCGTTGTGGTGGCCGTGTGAAACCCAGCACTTCAGAGGCGGCATCTCTGATGGCTGATTGGCACTGCTGCCACTGGTTATCTCTAGTCGTCCAACGTCGAATTTTCTCACAGTATTTCCTTGTTTTGGCTTGGATCGGGATATCCGCAGTCGTACCTTTTCTACAACAAGGTAGTGATCCGAGTCAATGTTGGCCCCTCGGAATGTTCGGACATCCTCTATACTGGAGGAGTGTCGTGCGTCGATCGAAATGTGGTCAATCTGGTTGACGGTTGATTGATCAGGAGATTTCCATGTCCCTTTGTGGATATTGAGGTGCTGGAACCGCGTACTAGCTACCAGAACGTCTCGCCCCGCAGCGAAATCGATCAGACTGAATCCGTTATCGGAGGTGTTGTCGTGCAGGCTGTATCTTCCAATTATTCCATCAAAGATATCCTCTCTTCCTAGCTTGGCATTAAAATCTCAAAGAACAATCTTAATGTCATAGCCAGGGCACTGCTCATATGTTTTGTCCAGGAGCTCGTAGAATACGTCTTTGGTGTCTTCATCCTTTTCCTCTGTGGGGGCGTGTGCGCAAATGAGGCTTATGTTGACGAATTTAGCCTTGATGCGGATTGTTGCTATGCGCTCGTTCACATAGTTGAAACTCAAGACTTTTTGCCTGAGTCTAGTTCCAACAACAAATCCACATCCAAACAGTCGCTGCTTTTGTTTTCGGTAGCAATCGCCGTAGTAGATATCGCAGTCTTTTAATTTGCGTTTACCTGGTCCATCCCATCGCATTTCTTGGATAGCGGTGATATCTGCTTTGTAGCAGTTTAGGGCTTCCGCTAATTAATCGGCTGCACGTGGTCTATTAAGGGACCTAACATTCCACGTACAGATCCGAAGCTCGTTGTCCGTTTTTCGTTTGCTAGGTTCGTCATCAGTAAATCCGTCCGTATCCGAGGCTTGTTGGTGCTTCGCAACTAACAATTGCTTTACGTGGCCGGGAAGTCACCCCGACAGCACGACCCCCAACCTGGAGGGCCAGATCCTTGTATAACTCCAAAGATGGGGAGCCGGATAAACCGTCCCTTATAGGCCTGAGCTCCAAATATGTTGTAGTAGCCCTATAAGGTGTTCACTAAGTAGTTCAACCTGACTGGAACTGTAGACGCCACCTTTCGAGAGCACATTGCAGGGAAATTGTGGAAGGGAAGGACCTCGTCTTAGGTGGCGCAATCAAGTTGAAGAATGTCTACACCGACTTAGAGTGTAAAACTGGAGAGAGCGCAATTGTTGGCGTTAGATGTTGGTTGAGGCTCAGGTTCACCCCGAACTGTAATGCCCACCAAAGTAAGTATTCCCTCACAAGCCATGGTTCTGAGATATGCGCTGGGCCCTGGGCATCCCCACTCTGTTGCTCCAGAATATTTATTTTATTTATCGAAGTCTTCTGATGTGCAAATCCAGCCAGTCGTAAAGAAAAACAGATTTAAACCAGATTATCAAAGTGGTGGTCCAGTATAACGAATGCCGATATAACAAATGATCGATATTACGAACACTTTTTTCAAGTCCATTTGGTATTCTATATAAGGAACAAATAACGAATTTCAGACAAAATGGCACTGAAAATTCTTAAGTCTTAGTTCTAAAAAGTTTACGGGAAGAGCCATTCAACACAAATGCATATTAACGATTTTTTTTCTTTAATTTGAGTACAAATTGAGCCTAAAGATTTGTATGACAAAAACGTTTCGATACAACGAATCTTCGATATAACGAATTGACTCTGGACATTATATCGTTCGTTATACTGGACCACTACTGTACACGAAAATAAACGATCACCCGTTTTAGGAAGTAAAGTCGACATTTGTATTAAACTTCATTCACAAGCTACGAATAAAAGTCATAAAAGAAAGGTAGAAAAGCTTGTAACAACGTCCAAAATAAACAGAAGACATAACATGAGTCACTGAATCGATCACTTTGAGTACACAGTTCAGAAGAATTATTGTAATTAAATGGTTATTCAAAAGTTTTAAAGAAAAGAAAACAAGTCTTGATCAAATGAATGTGAAAAACAGATTGAATATTTATTTGCATCTAGAAAATGAAACTGATTCAATGACAATAGACTATTTTGATGAAACATAAAATAAACAAGTTTTCAATAAAACAAGTAATAATAATATTTCAAATTCAACAAGAATCAGCAACAAATTTTTGGCATATTCTAAAACAGTATTTTGGACTACCCAAATATTGTTTGGGGGTAAATATCAAAACGAAACTGTACCCACAAATGAAATGTTTTTACCGCTCTCTAACTCAACTCAAGACAATTTTAATATTATTAATGTTTTTTGACCCTGATCTTTCCTATTTTATGATAAAAGTACATACGATATGCACCAAGTCAAATGACCTTAGGCTGTTAACCTCAAACTGATTATGATTTACCAGCAGCCGAAACAGAAACTAGACACAAAAACAGATGCTACTACTCAAGATGTTAGTCACAAGAAACACAACATTTTTGCCAGAACTGATAACAACGAAATGAAAAAGATATGTAGGTACCTACTTTAAAAAAAAAAAAACAACATGGTACCTATTTACACATAACATAGTATTCGGAAATTAATTTTATTCATAGCCATGAAGTGCCAAACAACTGTACGTAACTGATAACTGGTTTGTGTAGAACATGAGTAAGAAAAACTCAGCTACACAAACACAAGTATTCCAATTCAAGTCTTCATTTTTCATTAGTCTTAAAGGCCGGCTTCAAAACACCTTTCTTATCATCAAATATTGACGAAGACCGACCCATTTTAGTACCACAACAGTAATTTTGTTGTTGCCAGGTACTATACTCACTAAACGAGTGTATTTAGTTGATAAGAACAATTTGATAGCATAACAACGCAGTTTTATATAAAATAGAAGAAGAAGAAAATAGGATAGAGTCCACGCTGGCACATTGAAATGGCAATGGTGACAGTAAAATTACGCTTTACTCAGTTGCTTTTCCATTCAGATACAAAGCTCAAAACACTGATATCAGTCCCATTAAGTTCATGGCAAGATCTTCAACTATTGATAGCTCAAGCAACCATAACCAAAAATCATTTTGTCCGAACGAATTTGCGTTGGTAGGAACAGAGATTCATACACAAAACAAAAAAAAATAACTACCAGCACTTACCATCGGATATTGACCAACGAATTTCACTTGTAATGGGATCGACGGCTGTTAATCCGCCCCCTAATGTTGAAAACACCATTAATGGTTCTTCATCTCTTGCGACATCTGTGCATGCCTATTAAAAAAAAAACAAAACCCCGAACATTATCATTTATTTCATTTCAAATACTTCGCACTTTAATTATTCTAACTAGAGCAGATATTATTGATAAATAATCACCTGCTTTGTAGCTGATGCAATGCAAACACAACACAAGAAACACAGCAGTCTTTTAAGAAAATTTTCTTTTTGTAAAATCATATTTGTATTAATGTTTTTAGAACTTTTAGCATAGCTCACAGCTGGATACTATTTTAGTTTTAGTTTTTACATAAAAATTTGCAGATGATACTGTAATTAATTCACTTTTATTTTGCACGATTTAAAACACTTCTTACTAGCTTGACTATTGTTTTCCATCTTTTCGGAATTTTTACTTTTTTATGACATTTTTGTTGACACGGCAGCCAAAAGTGACGCAAAAGAAACATCACATTACGCTACGTTGTGGATGCATTCAACGCGAAAGGGAGCTGCTGTGAAATATTTTGAGGGCGATTAGCCCAGTTCACACTGTACAATTAGTTGGACAGACTTCGTTTGATGGAAGTTGGATGGTCTGATGTAGTTTTCGTTCACACCTATCAAGCTTGTCGTCCAACTTTATGTCACATACCCTTCCACTCCGTCCAACTACTAGATTTTCAAAAAATTTTGAAAACCATCCAACAAATTGGACAAGCGATCGTATGAAGAGTTCACACTATCAAGCATTGGTTTGTCAAACCTAAGTTTGTCCAACTAATTGTACAGTGTGAACGGGGCTATTGTCACTTCAAACAAACCCCTTAAAATTGATCTTCTGAGATTTTAAAATTATTTTGTGGTGTATTGAGAAATAGTTATCAGCAAGCTTTTCATGCTGACTAAAATTAAATAGGCATTTTGTGTTGTGTCAGTTGCTCTGCTGTCTTGTGTCTGTTATATTCCTGCTTTCTGCTATGAATTTAAAGCAAGTGGAGACATAGCGTTAAAGCGAATAAAACGACTGTTTTCCTTGACGAAGTTCCTATTTGACGTTTTCTCTTTTATTTTGGTGTTAACGGTATCGTAATCTCTACGTCATCACACCTTTCCCCCTCATCCGCTCTACACTATAGTGATCCGATGGAGAAGTACACCACATTGCCTTCAGAAATCGTCGGTAATAATCCAGGTTTTGGAAAAGCCTTGAGTAAATTTGAAGGATAATGTTCACGTCTTCTGTCAAAGAACTCACCTTCACCCTTGCGCAATTTAAATTAAAGAGTGTGCACAATTTTTCATGAACACATTAAAAATTATTTTTTTGCAGAATCTAGCCTCTGGTTAGTTATCAAAATATCTTCTATTTAAGCAATTGAACACATTGCTGATCTATCAATGAATTGAAGAAATCTGTTACCGCCGTATTAATAAACGCGGAATAGCTTGGTTAAGCCTATTCCATGGATTAAGTTACCATTATACCATTTTCCACTTAATTAAAGTTACCATTATACCATTTCCCACTTAATCCATGGAATAATGCTGGGTTTACATGCATCTGCAACTGCGGAAGTGCAGAAAAGTAAAGCGAGACGGATGAAGATTACAAAGCACAAAAGTTAAAAAGAGAGACGAATAGGATTATGGTTGCAGATGAAAAATTATGGTTGCAGATGAACATGTTCATCTGCACCCATAATTTTTCATCTGCAACCATAACTAGGAAGTTCGTTCCCTCTCTATCAGACAAGTATGAATTTTACATCTTGTGTCTTTTTCCGATTTTCATCTGCACTTGCAGATGCATGTAAATCCACCATAACGGCTCGCGTACACTGAATCCGATTTATCGGCCGATATCGGGTGGGAACTGTTCGGACGACAATCTCGGACGTTCGTCTGCATACACTGCTGCCGTTCTCTTACGATAGCTGACAGACAGCCTGTTATTGAATTTTTTTATTTCAGTTCAATTGAAACTTTTTTCCATAGATTTTTAGTGACATCTATGTATATTATTATACGCCTTAGAAAACTTATTCCACAGTGGTGTCCTACTAAAAATGAAATTTATTAACTTTCACTATCCATTGTGCACTTCTATAGGCAAACTGACATTCGACGTCCGATAAATCCAAACAAGTTCGGATTTGTCTGTTGATCGGATGTAGTCGGACGACATCGGACGACATCTGACGTTGTCGGTTGGAGTGGTGTACGTGCTCTCTTTGTTTAACACATGTTTGGTTCGAACGTCAGACTTCGGCTGACAACGGCCGATTATAATTCGGACGATGTCTGTTTTAGTGTACGCGAGCCGTAAGGCTTAACCCAGCTATTCCGCGTTATTAATTTCTATTCAAATTACTGTAGACTAAAATGTTACTCGTGTACTTAACGCCCTAAGTCTCAGCTCATGATATTTCGACTTGCCTGAATGCACTTTTTGGCTTACGGCTCAATTGCAGTAAACTGTCATTTCTACAGCTGTTTCCCTATATTTACAAATATTTGAAAGACATCCCCCAATTTCTTGCATAAATGTAAAACATACCTTAACACAATTTATTTAAATGGCCCTCATCCAATTTCGTAGACTTTCAACATTTTCTGTCAATTACGCTAAAGTTATACCAAATAACCTCAAAGGGAAAAGTAAGAGCTCTCAAGAATGGCTAACACGACAACTCGCCGATCCGTATGTGGAAAAGGCAAAACAAATGAACCTCCGATGCCGCAGTGCCTACAAACTCATTGAAATCGATGATAAATTCAAGATTTTAAAGCCAGGTGATGTTGTCATTGATTGTGGTGCTTCACCTGGAAGTTGGACACAAATAGCTGCCGATAGAACCAATGCCAATGGTAAAAAAGAAAAGCAACCAAAAGGCGCTGTGTTTAGTGTGGATTTGTTACACATCCATGCCGTCGAGGTTAGTGGCATTTATTAACATACATCCTAAATCTCTACATTTTCACTAATTCCTTCTAGGGAGCAACAATTTTCAGTAGAACAGATTTTACTAAACCAGAATCTCAACTGAAACTAAAATCAGCTCTCAATGGCCGTCCTGTAAACTGCGTTTTATCTGACATGGCACCAAATGCTACTGGTGTAAGAGTTCTTGATCAAGAAAACATCACTGAACTCTGTTACTCAGTTCTGCGTTTCTCACTGGCAATGTCTACAGTTGGATCGAATTTGGTTGTGAAAATCTGGGATAATGGATCTGTACGCAAACTGGAAGAAGATATGCTCAAGTTTTATGAAAAAGTTAAACGATTCAAACCGTTTTCAAGTAGGTCTGATTCAGCGGAACTATTTATAATTGCTAGGAACTTTAAAGGATTAGACAATGTAGAGAAGAAGTAAAATAAAATTCCAAAGCTAGATAAGAATAGTTTCAGTTTTTTGTTTTATGTGATCTTTCGCAGCTAGTTTAGAATTTTCAAAAGAAGGTATCTTGATAACTGCTCTTGTCGAGAAGTTAAATAAAATGGAATCAAAGCAGCATCACAAGAATATATAAATATTTGGCACAAAATTGAAGCCAGCGCTTATGCAAAATTTCTGGCATTCTGAGTTTAAACTTCAAGAGAGGTCAGTTAAGTACGACGTCTTTGATACTGTGGTGTAATGGTTAGCATGTCTATCTGTTACGCGTGAGATTAGTGGTTCGAATTATAACATAAAACAAAAATGTTTTTCCATGGATATCGCCTTTCGCAAAAAATTGGCAAGCACTCCGAAAAGCGCTTTCCCGATTAACCGTTCGGAATCGGCAGAAAAGCGCTTTCTCTATTAGCCGTTTGGAATCGGAAGAAAATTGAAGGTCCCCTCCATTCTGTCTCAAGGCATGGTGGTGAGAAATGCTCTAGGCCTTGGTACTTCCCACTCTGTTGCGCCACCCTATTTATTTATTTAATACTGTGTTATTAAAGAAAACTATACCTAAATTTGAGGTAGCTGCTAGTTTCCGTTATGACCTCTTAAAACAGTACTAATGATCTGATCAAGAACAACTCTTGGTAACCGCTGTTTCATTAAGAATGCAAGGTATTCTCTGCACTGGGGCAGCTAAAGTGTCCCGTAAGACTTTTATCATCCGGGGAATGCTAATAATGCAGCCTACTACAGACACAATAAAAAAATAACAATTCATAGTTACTGCTCGATGCTTGACGTTATATGACAACGCTGTGGTTCCTAGATTCAAATTTGACATAGTATTTCAGAACCCTTTGCAATCACCGTAAGTGAAAGGGCACATTTGCTATCAAGCTCATGTCACTTTCCATTGGACGAAAAGAACCGTCCAGTGACCCTGTTCTGTAACTATCGCCTCGAGAAAAGCAGGCGGTAAACGGTGGAAAATGGAACGAAATCCTTCTAAATTCATAGAATTTCGTTCCATTTTCCACCGTTTATCGCCTGCTTTTATCGAGGTGATAGTTACAGAACAGGGGCGCAGGAGCGTCCAGGAGCATTCTCAAACCGTTCCATTGGTGCAAAAATTCTACGAACTTAGTAGGATTTCGTTCCGGCTCTCACTGTTTCTCGATCGATGTTATCGATGCGATAGTTACAGAACAGGGGCACTGGACGGTTCTTTTCGTCCAATGGAAAGTGGCATCAGAGTGTGTCCCGGTTCCCGGACAACTTATCATAGAAAAAGTAAATAGCAACCAACTTGGCTGAAAAGATTAGTTTACTCCAAGGGCCGGCTTTTATCGGGGCGATAGTTACAGAACAGGGACACCGGTTCTGTAACTATCGCCATGATAAAAACCGGAGATAAACGGTGGAAAATGGAACGAGATTCTATGAATTTAGTAGGATTTCGTTCCGGTTCCCACTGTTTCTCGATCTCGGTCGATGTTATCGATGCGATAGTTGCAGAACAGGGGCACTGTTCCCCTGTTCTGTAACTATCGCCTTGGCGATAAATGGTGGAAAATGGAACGAAATTCTATGAATTTAGTAGGATTTTGTTCCATTTTCCACCGTTTATCGCCTGCTTTTATCGAGGCGATAATTACAGAACAGGGGCACTGGATTTACTCTTTTTTTTTATTAAAACATGGAAAATGGGAAAGGAGTAAAGTTTTTTTACAAAAGGAGTAACTCTTTTCGTCAATAAAAAAAAGCCATAAGTAATAATATTTATAAGGATAAGAAATTTATTTATATCGGAAATCTTTTACCTCGAAAACACTTTTAAAGTCACAAATCGATTGTTGACTCACAGTTGAAACTTGAAACACGATCGCATTTGAAAAGTGCTACAAACAAATCCTACTGAGGAAACTTTATCTCTGAATGCATTCAGCTATAAACGATACTCGTTTCATCTAGTACTTGAAAAAATATTAGTGTCAGGGCTGCCATGCCTCAAATAAGAATAAAGGTTCTCCCAAACCAAAGCGTTTTTGTCGTCGCGGCAGCGGCATTTGCAGTTGTCAAAATTAGTTTACACAGCGGCATATGAGAGTACCCACACCAACGCGGCGAAGAGCAGCGACAGTTCCATACGTGCAGCGTTTTCGCCGCTGCCGCTCTCATTTGTCAATGTCAATTGTCAAATATCAAAATAGTTTTGTTGTGGGACCATCAAAAACCATTTTTAATTAATTTTTTTGCAAAAATCGTGCAAAGATTTTCAGTTCAATCTTCAATCCCCAAATAACAAATGGAACATGAAAGAGCCATTGATGTATACCTATCGCTTCGATCCAACGTGTTCATATGTTCATCTGTTCTTTGCTTGAGTTCCTGCATCGCACAGAGAGTGATGAAATCCCTGGAGCTGTATGTGAATTCCGGGGACGCTTATTAGGTGGAATTGATTGAATTCTTAAAATATATGACCTCGGAAACAATTCCTTACCAAATAGTGAATATTCAGGTTATGGGGAATGGAATATGCGTATCGGATGTACAGGAATCTATTATTTGTGCGTCACAAACGTGCCGAAAACCAATTGGGCATCCAACATGGGTAAGTGCAACAACAGATTACGATTCTATTGCAACTGCCGGTAATTTTAGGAACGTTTTCATTTTACGATTACCGCATTTGGTTACAGACGACGGCGACGTTGATGAGGATTGACTGGAACAAAGTCGCTGTGGGATTGCGCAAAAAGCAGAAAACGTTTGCACATTCCACATCGGGAAGATAACTATGTCGCTTCAGAAAGCAACTTTAATACCTGGCGGTTCTGAATCTCTCATATATGCTACACTAAGTGGGACCTGGGGACATACATATATATGAGAAATGAAAATTGTCCACTATGTGGAGCTACAGAAGAGTGTTTTATCCAGTCAAGAACGTACTGGATGGAGATTAATGTGAACAGTATTTGTCTACTGACCCATCCAAACAGAAGAGCATAGCAGAAGACATGTATCGAACGCCAATCTGCAAAAGGCTTGAAGATATCCGATATGAACACATATATAACATATATAAAAATAAGCAAATGCTTTGAAGATGATTCTGATTTGCTGAAGCATGAACTCGCCTATTGTCTAGAACAAATGCAAGATACATCTGCTATAGGTGTTCTCACGCAGAGATGAAAGATGTTAACCCAAGACCCTATGGTGCGTCATGAAGCTGGTGAGTGTGAATTTCAATAACACTAAAAATTTTTTTCTACATTCGAAGGTGAACATTAGGTGAAGCTCTTGAAGCAATCGGAGTTCCTTAAGTAATTCTCATTTTTGAACATAAAAGCGATTCATGTGTAGAAATAGCTGAAACCTGCACCATTGCTATAGATTGTGTGAACTGGCTAAAAAATGACAATACCGTAGAAGACAACAATCCCTATCATTTCGTAGATCCTTCACCACCAGCAAAAAATCGGCTTGGGACCGATGAACTCAAGCGTAAGTTTTCATTTGGCATTAGAACTATTAATTAGAGGAGATTTTAATAATATTGTATGATTACAGCTCAAGGGGCTTGAATGAAGTTCGCAAAGACAAAGGTGTCACACTTATTAGCCTCGCTTATGTAAAGCTGCCAAAGTTGGTTGATTGGAGGACAAAAGGAGCTGTAACAACAGTCAAGGATCAAGGTTATTAAGTCAGATCATCTGTAGAGATGCCCAAATACTGAACTCTTTGAATTGTACTGGTGATTGCAGATCATGCTGGTCATTCTCTGCAACTGGTGCTGTAGAAGGCCAAAACTACCGCAAAAGTGGAATTCTTGTCTCATTTTCCGAACAAAATTTGAAAACTGCTATCAACCCTTGAACGTAGAAAATTAAATTTGAACTTGCTTATTTACAACAGAGGCATTTATCCCTACAGGCTGTTCAAGAGATGTTTAGCAAATAATTTTGAATGTCTTTCGTGGCAGCGACAACAAACTTACAGCAAAAGCCCTGGCAAAACTGGACAGTAGTGATTTTCCGGCTGGTAGTCCTAAGTCTCTGTGTCCTAAATCTGTCCCATCGACTCTTAAATGTACTTTCGATTCGACCACGATTCGACATAAGAACGAAACACCCGAGGAGAAAACAGAACGAAAGAAACCGCTCAAAGGATATCGCATCTAAAGGCGTATAGAACGCAAAGAGAACGATGAGGTTCAAAGAGGAAAAAAAAAAACGACAGACACATTAATATCAGCAACCAAACTAATTTCTAAGGCAAGGATACTCTAGTGTCACAAGTTGTAGTTGTATTTTATTATGAATCTTTGATTTTCGTTTTAAGAAGAATTGGATTAAAAATAAAATCAAAACGAATTTTTGTTGTCCGCTGCAAGTGGGAGTTTGGTTTGAATTTCTAGTAACTTGTTGGTGGAATTCCTTTACTTATTCTGATTTTATATATTCATTATCGTTTTGTACTTTCAACCACTGTTTCGAATGTTCAGATGCTGGGAAATGCAGTTTGATGCTTATCTGTTTAGATAAATCAAGCTCGCTTGTATGCTGTCCTTAACCAAGATGTTGTTAAAGCAAATATTGAGATAGCCTCGAGCATGGTGAATGGTGATTCGGAATTGAAAAACTCTTGAAGGCCACTGAAACCAAAAACAAGTTGAGGTACCTTCCAGTAACGACATACCAACAGCAAAGTTGGCCCCCGAAAATTTGTATAACAAAATTCTCAAAACTCTTACGCTTCGTTAATAAAATCAGCGTTATGTATTTATATTATATCTATTACATTTATTTTGAGTCATATCGATTTGTTTGAAAAGATTAGGTTTTAGCATTATTATTTACAAAACGCTTTGATTGAGTTCCGGTACAGCGTAAAAGCAAATCATAATGTTCTTCAACTCTTCGTCAACCGAATTTACATATTGTTGTTGGCAGAGGATCCGTAGGTTAAATCTAAGTACAAAGGAACTAAGTTATATAATTGATCGAATCACACAGGTATATACAGACTATCTTACCGTTATTGGCTAATATCCATTTATTTCGTCATCTATTGAATATTGTTGCAATATTTTGAAACTGGAAGCGAGTTTGTTTGGTCGATTTATATTCAGATTTGCGCAACCACGACACACTACGCGAATGCTGGCGAGATCGCATCGAATCCTGCGCAGTGTGAATATCTTCCTCGAGTAGCTTCCCATCAGCCGGATCAAGATGGGCATAGGAATCGGCTTGAAAGAGATATCGATTGTAACACCAAGATCGTGTTCGGTTTAGACATCATACATATTTGTAGTTTCGCTCCAAAGATGTCCGATTGTAGTGCACAAAATGATGGCCATCGAAAGGGTACATAGGAAATTTCAAATCGATTGATGTGTCTGGGAGGTTACCATATTTGACGCGGCAAATCAACTCGGATCTGTAACGTAGAAAAATAGTTTTGATTTTGTTTCGAAAAAAAAAGATACACATACTTTCGCTCGGCAGGGTTATTATTTTCGTGCTCGGTTGTAAATTTTATTATAATTCTTTGAACCCTGGACTTGGATTGCAAAACTGTTCTAGCATGACTACAGAGGAACGGAGTAGCATCCGAATGCGACTGCCTGTGATATTTGTACAAGTTGTGGTTTTTTAAATATTTGCCGCATATTTCACAAGCAAAAGGTGGCTCCAGAATCATTAATAACTACCGTCACTTGTTGCGTCTGTCCTTTAATGTTTTATTTTTATAAGTCTGGAATCAGAATGAAGAAATATAGTTTAGTTGACAAATTTGTTACCATTGAGAAGAATTATACATAACTCACTTCACAAGATTGGAATAGGTATTAACACAAATCTTCATATTGGCAAGAGTTCCAGGTATTCTATTCTGGTCCACAGCTCCTTTTCGATTTGCCTTGAAGAAAAGATAGGAGATTATTACAACCAATGAGTCTTTAAATGGATTAAATATATTAATATACTTAAAGAAAAATGTTTAATGCATACTTACTTTCATTCTTCTTGGTTTTTGAGAAGTAAATATAATTAATACTCCTTTGCCGAACAAATTTAGTGTGACGAACAAAAAATCTTTAAATAAATACACATAATTCACAAATGTCAAAAATGAGTTGCCTTGTCGCTGCAAAAAACGCTTCGGTGTGGGTATACTAACGTTTTTTTCGCCGCACTCCGAGCGGCGCGTTGTCGCAACTGCAAATGCCGCTGCCGCGACGACAAAAACGCTTTGGTTTGGGAGAACCTTAAAGACTAAAAAAAACTAAAACTATATAAATTCATAAGAAACTAATTACCCAAATGTAGAAATTTATATAATTTAACTCGATGAACCAGGCCTTCGCTTTTTATACGAATCTATGGAGAAAAATATCACATCGGGTGCAAGTCATGACAGCAGCGTTTCTGCTGCTACCGTTACTGTGAAAACGCTTTGGTTTGGGAGAGCGTTTAAGCCTTGCGCAAACCAGCGCGATTTGTGCGTGCGATACGATTGCGTTAAGTCCAACCTCCATAAGATTACATGTACCTATTTCATTTTGACAGAAATCGCATCGCACGACGTTATCGCGCTGGTTTGCGCAATGCTTTACACTTTTCCAACTGAGCATTGGACATACAACGAGCTCGCTTTGCAACTTCCTCTTTAAGCCTTGCGCAAACAAATGTGGTTTGACTTATCGCAATCGCATCGTACGATCTCACCGCGTTGGTTTGGCCAAGGCTTTACAACAAATAAATTGAAATGTTGTTGTGAATCATGTGACTTCTATGGTTTTTTTTTGGTCAACTGAAGCACTCACTCAATCAAATCAAAGTCAAATATCAATATTGAATAACAATACAATAAAGGCTATGGCCCAATCACTCCGTCACGCGTTCGACTTCAGCGGCCACAACTGACAACTCGATTAAAACACATGTATTCTTATGGGGAATGGCCCATAAGCAACGTACGTGACGTAGGTGGCGGCGTTGAGATTAAAACATTTTTAATATCAACGCACTTAACGACTTTGACATTTGCTATTGGTATTTTTTGTTGGTTGGTAGACACACATGCTCACACACATGGTGCTCTGTGTAACAAAAGCGCATTAACGCGACGGATTCATTGGGCCATCCAAAATTTTTACATATTTTAAAGTTGAAGTTGAAGTTGAAGTTGAAGTCTGACGGAGTCATTGGGCCATAGCCTTAAGACATGAAAGACAATTCATAGATAATTCAATACTAAAAAAACAAAACCGTCAGAATTGGAAATTGGAAGTGTGAAACCATTATGAGTGAAACATTTAATAAAGTTGTCTTTGAGCAGGCTCAAAGTCATTTGAATTAAAATATTTAAAAGGTCGCATAACGTCATATTCCATAGTGAAACATTTATGTAGTTTTAATAAAATCGAAGAAGAAATTACATGGCAACCCTATTGTAAACCATCCTATTAAAAAATTGTTTGTGGTGTGGTGTCGTTCTCGTTGTGAAGTTTCTAATTTCCAATCGAACCAACATTACAGCTGCCAGTTGCTGTACTTGCTCCACCCGGTTATTAAAATCAATTGATTGAAACAAAAACGTTATTGTATTCTTTTATTTCGTCCAAAGTTCAATTTGTTTAAAAGAAACCATACTAAAGAAAGCAATGACATCCTTTACCGATGTTCTTGGTTATTTAACATACAAGAATCCAGTCAGTCAGGCGGTCATCAACACTAGTTACGGTTTGGCCAAAAGTACCGTGAGTGTTTAGTTCCAATTTGTTTCTTACCAATTTTTCTTTTTTTAAGATTTATATATGTACTAAATTAAATTGTATTGTATTGTACTCTGTGAATAGCTTTTTTGTTTAGAAAGTCATGCATTTGGTGTATAGAACTGCATATATCTTGCTTCTACTTGGTTATGTCACCGACCTAAGTTCTTGGTTTTTTTTGCATTATATTGAATTGTGAAAATATGCATGGGTTTATTTTATCATTAGGATCTACTTTCACAAAATAATGTATGTATGTAAATAGACTTTGACCTAGGACTTAGCAACAGGCAGTTCTGGGTATGAGCATTGAATTCACTTCTCAGCATGACAGACACCATCAGTAATAAGCTTTTCTGCTACAATAAATGCTACCAAGGTCTTTGTCACCTAATCTTTATAGTGTTGAATGCAAGACAAACATTATAAAAAATGTAATATATCCACATTTTGTTTTAATGGAATTTTTTTTTGCTTTCCAACACACGGTTCTGCTGGGGAATGTGTTGCAGAGTTTTTAGCAAAACCCCTCGACAGCCAGACCTTCGTTATTTTATTAAAGTTGCTCTGTGCATGTCCCCAACGCTGGTAACATCGAATTGTGACTATGGTGTTTGTATTGTGGTTACTTGGCCAGGTATGAGGTGGTACAAGTGCAAGAGATTAAAATTTTTGTTTCGTTAAAGTATAAAGGATCTCCCAAACCACAGCGACATTATGAGAATACCCACACCCCATCGGTGCGATAAAAACAGCGTTATAATACAATGGAATTATCGCGATGGCAGAAATGTTGACAGGAGCGTTTCTGCACCTGCCAAAACTGCAAAAACGCATCAGTTTGGGAGAACCTTTAGCTCAACCTTTTGATATTCTCTTCGGAATAACACTAGAAAACACATCGCCCATTGCCGGACACGTAGTGCAGCCCCAACCTTCTCTAATAAACTATGATTAATATTAATAGCAGCTGAATTTTATAAAGGATGTTTGCATTTGCAAATAAAAATGGATAGTAAAATATTAACTTTTTTTTACCAAACATCAAGAAACACATGAAATTTATTCCTTTAAGCCAGAATACCCCTTTCCCTTAACAGAATAAGGAACATAATCATCTCTTTTTACTGTCTTAGGTGTACTCCGCCTGAAAACTCCTTATGTGCTGGTTGCGAATTTTCTTTCAATATTATTGAATCCGTTTGGTTCTGAATCTGATATTTCACTCACACTATCAGAAATCATTCTGTCAGGTCCATTCACTACTTCTGAATCTGGTTCTGCACTCAAACTAACATCCTGACTCCACCCCCCACTAAACAAATTAAATCATTGTTTTCATATACCTTTTGTTAAGATATCTGCTCAGCTTCAAGAAATACCACATCTCTACTAATGATTGTTCTTTTTTTTCTGAATGAGATAAACAATAGGTTTTTGAATCCAAACGAAAATTCAATCTTCAATCACTTCAGCCTTTGGGTTTAGTTTAGGTTGTTTTGCATCGAAATGTTCGTAAATTGCTGATATCAGAAAACTTTCCTGTCCATATTTCTTCAGAAATCAGTTTTTAAATTGGCCTGCATGGTAAACGGTTTATTAAATACACTGCATTTGAAAATACTTCTGCCCAAAAAACTGTCACAACATTCGAATCAACTAAGATGAACCGCCAGGAAACATTGGTTGATTCTTAATACTTCATTGTACATTGGTTACCAATCAGTATTGTTGTTGAATTCACTTTCAACACTATCACAAGACCCATCTATTTACAGTGGTACCAATTTTGGACTATGAATGCTAAAATGGAAGCATCATACAGGCCTATTATGGTTGTCAACTATCAATCAATTGATACACGATAAGTTCTATCAATAAATTGATAGACCGGTATTATGCAAGTCAATTGATAAATTTTTTTCCATTGTGAACAGTGTGCTCGTACTAAGCGACACACTCCACATCAAGGTACAAAGCGACCATTTTAATTTCCTGCATTCGATGAACCCTAAACACATTCAACTTCAAAATTCAATTTGAAATGAGTTTTTGCTGTACGGCACAGAAAAAACACTTCACACTATAGCCCTTCTTCTAGCCAACCACGTACCTGTGTATTGGTTACACAATTTCAGTAAAATAAACCGAAAAAATGTTTATCAACGATGAATTTGCGATTGACTGAAAAATTGATAGATATCAAAAATGTTGATAACCATAATACCGAACAAGCAACCAGAGACGTTCACAATAGATCGCAAAAAGCATTTCATTCACAACTGATCAAAAGTTCTGATGGTTGTTATCCGTAAAATACCACTCAAGTAATTTAATTGATAAACTAAAAAAAAAAACTCCTCGTAATCAGAACCAATCTATGAACGATCGACAACCGATTTTTCTTTCTCAATAATATAATCGCTTTAAGGGAAGCTTAAACTTTTAATGCTCCCAATGACTTTTAGACCATTAGCTCGTGTGGCTTGGTTCTTCTTAATCTCCGAACATTGCCTCTCGTATTTAATACGGACTCCATTTCAGAGTTGATATGACTATGCAGTCGCTGATTGTGTGATACAGCATGTTTTCTTACAACTTCTGTGACCGTTTCTATTTGTAGGTCACGATGTAAATCGCTATTTCTTATATACCATGGTGCATTTAATATTCCACGAAGGACTTTGTTTTGGAACTATTGGATGATTTCAGTATTTGTATTCTTTGTACAGCCTTATAATTCGATTCCATTGGTCCAAACAGGTCTAAGTACTTGTTTATAAAGCATTATTTTATTTTCGACAGATAAGTCAGAGTTTTTCTACCGAGTAACGAGTACATTTTTCTATACTTCAAGTTGAGCTCTTCCCTTTTCTTTTTGATATGCTCTTTCCATTTTAGCTTTGCATCCAAATTCATCCCAAGGTATTTGGCCGTGTTGGCGTAAGGTACAGCTTGATTGTTGATGAATATTTGTACGTAGCTTAACTTTTTATTTGTAAAGTTTATATGTGCAGATTTAGCTTCATTGAGCTTGATACGCCATTTTTTGGTCCAATCACTAACGGTGTCGACGGCATTTTGCAATTTCTCAGCAGCCTTGACGACGCACTTACTGGATGCCAAAATTGCAGTATCATCTGCAAAAGTAGCCATAATGGTGTTGTTATACACTGGAATATCCCTTGTATATAGCAAATACACGGTAGGTCCTAGGACACTTCCTTGTGGATCACCGGCTTGTATTTTACTTAGCTTTGAATATTCTTGATCATACCGTACTCTGAACAGCCGGTTTGAGATATAAAATTTTAGTATTTCGTAGTACTGCCTGGGTAGGTCCCTTTGCAGTTTGTACTCTAGCCCCTCATGCCATACCTTGTCGAATGCTTGAGCAACATCTAAAAATATAGCCGAACATACTTGTTTTTCTTCTAATGCTTTTTCAACTGCATCCGTTATTCTATGAACTTGGTCTATCGTGGAATGTTTATTTCTAAATCCAAACTGATGATTTGGGATTAGATTTCTTTCTTCTATGACTTTGCTTAGTCATTTCAGTAGCAATTTTTCAAAGACTTTTGCCATTATTGGTATAAGCGATATTGGTCTGTAAGACGTCACTTCTGTTGGTGGCTTACCTTGCTTTGGTCATTGAATAACTATATATAGAAGTGACACCGGAGAAAATCGCCACAAGGAGTTCTTATGTCGCTAGCGTCGTTGGAGTCGGAGAAAGTTAATTCACCAACCTTTTTGCAAATTTAGTCCCAAAGGATATTTTTTATTATTGTTTCGTTGGTTACCGATGAGGTTGTAAAGATTAGAAATTGTTTTGAAGTGAAACATATATAGATATTTTCATCTTCTACAGATTCAATTTTTCTCCTCTTTATTTCAATGGATGTCTGCTCCATACATTCTCTTCGTTTATTAGCAGTACTATTTGAATTTAAAAGTGAAGTTATTGATAACAAATAAGTATTCCAATTTAAGCTTGATAGGAATAATGCGTAAAAATTGTAAAAATAAAAAATGTCTACCAGTTTTTCGGTTATCCTGGGTAACCAAACTATGTAACCAAACAACTAGTTAAAAGCGTGGTTTTTTTTTCATAACCACCCTTACATGAAAGACGGTATGATTGGTATGGATATGTTATCAAATTCAAAATGTTATCAAATAGAAAAAAGTCTTTATGCTCAAAAAAAAAAAAAAAAAGATTTAAGAATTCACCCTGCTGCCTTGTCTCTCACTCAAGCACATTATTAGATACTTTCACCTCTTTCAGTATATGTACATTGTACACCCTTCCTTGGAATCGACAGTGTTTTGATTTCTTATGTTGTTCTCTCTAACATAAGATTTAGGAACTGCATCGTAACGTAAACGTAACCGAATGCCGCCTGAGCCCAAATCTTTTTTTTTTTTCAAAATGATCAGCGCAAATATTAAACGGTGGCAACGGTAGGGTTCTCTTTCATTTCTTTTAAGCTACAATTTCCCGAATTTAAAAGCCAAATATTGCGGCGATTTGGGTCTTTTGGTAACTTAAACCGAGTAACTCCCGATCCATGACTATTTTTACAATATTTAAAATTACAAAACACCATTTCTCAACTAATTAATTATTCAAAGATTTTATTTTCAAAATTAGAGATTGTTGTCGCTTCTCAATACCATTTTCAGAAATAAATCCCTTAAGGGACATATTTTAAAACCTAAACTGCCAAATTACCCTTATTTCAAAATAGTTTGTGTATGAAATAAGCAAAGCAGAGACAAAAACATAAACAATAATAAATAGTGTGACTATTGCTAGGTAACAATTTTCTTATGCCGAGTTTGAGAAAGTTGTTTGATTCGGGTGTCAGCTTCTATATATAGTTATTCAATGCTTTGGTATAACAATTACTTCAGCAATTTTCCAATGATGTGGGACATATTGGGTCTTAAGCATTCATTTATTATGAATTGGAGTTTTATGAAGGCTTTTGATGGCATTTCTTTCATAACCTGAACAGTTATTAGATCGTACCCAGGTGATTTTTTGTTCGATAGTTGATTTCGACACATACTTTTTATTTCTTTGAGTGTGACAATTGGTATGTCAACTTCATCGACTTTATCAATAAACTGTAAGCTGTTTTCAGATGTATTTGCTGGGAATGGCTTAAAAACATTCGCAAGATGTTCTGCAAACAGGTTTGCTTTTTCTTTCGAATTTCCGATTCAATCTCCGTTTAGAGATTTTATTGGCGGTTTTTGTAATTGCGGTCTTTTCAGGCGCTTAGCTGCTTTCCAGAGCGAATAATTGGTTGAAGCATCAGTCGTTAAATTTTTCAGGAATCTACTTAATGAATCATTTTTGAATTCGTAGATTTGTTTTTTTCAGTTCGTTGCTTAGCCGGTTAAACGCTGTTTTGTCGCCTGGAAATATAGGATTTTGCCATTTTCTTCGAGCTCTTCTCTTCTCCAATATCAACTCTCTTCTCTCGGCAGGGTATTTTCATTGATAAACGAACAAATTTTTTATCAAGTATCGTATTGATATTTGACAATAGTTTGCCATGAAATTTGTTACTATTGATAAAATTATAAAAGAAGAAGATGTTTTTAGTACTTTCCTTTTGGCACTTGTAGCCCGAAGTTGCTTCGAAGAAACTTGTAATAGGAGTGAGTTTGTCGCTCGTCATTCTAATATTCGTTTGTTGGTTTTTGTACAAATTGTTTACTATCGTCAGTAAAAACCACGAATTTTTCGCGATTAGTTTGGCTTTCAAGTTGAGTCTAGGTTTGTCAAAAAAAACAGTCTGTGGCGACCACAATGGCTTTAGAAGAACCCAGAACGAGCGAACCCATTGACGACTTAAAGAATGTTCTATTCCCCGTTGTATCTTGCACTTAATTTTCACCCTGAATTTGCACAGGAACAAATAATTTATGTGGAATAAAACAGATCAACCTTGCCATTTTGGCAGTCCCAGCCAATTCTTTTCCTGTACATGTGCCACGTCTTCGTGTTAGCAGTAACAGCCACATATCCTTTCTGTAAATGTTCATTTTCAACTGACTAACAAATTCCATCATTTCAAATTCATTTCATGTTTTTCAACAAATGAACAAAACAAAAAAAAATACAGGGAATCGTTTCAAAGCAGAGTAACGTTGTAGCGAAAACAACCAAACAAACAGCGGAAATAATGACGAACGCTTTGCCACTGTGGCGCCTTGCCGGAAGGAATTACAACTTTGTACGAATAGCTGGAGTTAGCGGTGCTGCTGCTGTGATTTTGGGTGCAATCGGTAGTCATAGATTAATGGCTGTTCAAGATAAAGGAGAATCAAGAGCAATTTTCGAAACTGCTAATAGGTTCCACTTCTTCCATTCAATCGCACTTATGGCAGTACCTCTAGCCAAAAGGCCAATATTGGTAAGTAATTATTGTGTTTTAATACTAAATTTAGAGTGCTAAATAAATGTTTAATTGAATTTCAGACTGGTTCGCTAATGGCCACCGGAACAATTTTTTTCTCTGGAATACTCTACTACAGAGCATTTACTGGTGACAAATCACTTAGTCGCTTGGCTCCAATGGGTGGATTCTGTTTGATTGTTGCATGGCTTACTTTGATATTGTAAGGGGCTGTGTTTTTTTTTTTAAATCATATCTATTTTAGTGTTTTTTTTGCGTTGTATCGGTAAAAAATATGTTTTTTATAATATTTATATTGAAAACCATAAGTCTAGGTTTTTCCCAAAAAGGTCTTATAAAATAAGTACTTTAGTAATCAATAAAAATGTTCTTGTTCATTTGAAGTGAAAAAAGCACATATTTATGTAACAAAAAAAATGTGAAAATATACATATATTATTTAAAATAGTTGAAAAACTTTGTTGAGATAAATGCTCACATAGAAAGTGTTAATTTTCTAAAAAGAAAAATATAATCATAAAATAAAAACAACTCTTCTATTTTGAACTGCAAGGGTCTACGTTCTTCATGAAACTTCTTTGCAATTATGTGATTAACGTTAACGCTTTCATCACAAGGGCTAACATCAGATGTGGAGTATAATTTGTGAAAAGCTGACCGAATCCACAAAGCAAACACCAAACATGATGTCCGATTTTTTCCTAGCTTTTGGAGTTGTGCAAATTTTTAGAAACGTGAAACGCCTATTTTAAGAAGGGTGATTGTCAGATTGCCAGAAATGAACTTCAATCTCAAGCTATAAGCAGCAAAACTTTTCTATGAGTCAACTATGGTCAGAAAGTTTTTTTTTTAATTTTTTAGAGCTAACGAAGCTATTAAGTTTTAAAAACAATGAAGCACATGTCACCAGCTAAAGGAAGTAAAAGCTGCACTCCAACACGAATGCATTATACCGGCGACTTGCGAGCAAAATTGTAAGAGACAAGAAAGAAGAAATTGCTTCAAAAGAATTGCTATCGTGGACATATTCTATGAGTTATGGGGAGTTTATATCGTTTTCTTATGGTTCTTAGATTTGTATAAATCCATTCTCGTAATTCAGAATCGGTCTACGACCCCAGAAAAAACTTGACCACGCAGAAGAACTTATCGGCTATACCATCTAGAATACCGATACCGAGTACGAGTGAGTTCTGGGACCGTATAACGTAATAACGAAACTCAAGGTAAAACACGAAACTCAAAACAACGATAGCCAAGACATAAATGGCTGCTCTGATTTTCGACCGGATTTAAAACGGACACCGAAATTGAATCCTTACGGATTTAAAAACTACTGATTTTATGTCACAAAAACGTTTTGGAAATTAGATTTTTGTGTTCATTGGAACTGTTTATAACTTTAGTACATGTTAATGCTAATAAATAGTTTATTACTTTTCATTTTTAGCAATAAATAATGTTCTGCATAATTCATCAACCGGATTCAATTCCGCTAACAAAATGATAAGCGAATTGAGAACCGCAAAAATTCTAAAACGGGAGGATATGGTATCCGAACGAAAACCAGAAACCAGAATAGGGGTCAATTTGTAAGTTTTCATTTCGGTTTTCAAGTCTTTTCGATCGAGGCTATCGATGCAATAGTTACAGAAAAGTGGTACTGGACCCTTTTTACTGTTTCTTTGTGGTTCCACGAGCCTACTTGTTCAAGAATATGACCCAAAATCAGAAAAAAATAAAATTACTTAAACGAAAACTTTTTCAGAGGCTGTGGTCATGTGTAAAAAACACCCAATTAAAAAATTCCACATCATCCGAAGTATACACGCCCGTGTTATATATATGAGAAGAC
This sequence comes from Melanostoma scalare, assembly GCA_949752695.1. Classification (NCBI taxonomy): domain Eukaryota; kingdom Metazoa; phylum Arthropoda; class Insecta; order Diptera; family Syrphidae; genus Melanostoma; species Melanostoma scalare. The sequence goes on from OX456986.1 coordinate 151,028,222, forward strand.
AACCCAATTTCAGTTGAGTTGTCATCCATAATAGGGGTAATAATGTGAAGAAAAAAAAAATGGGCACGACTGGGTCGCACGAACGTGCGATTGTGTGCCTAGTATAATTATCAAAGTCTGAGAGCTGACGGCAATGCCATAGCTTTAAATTCATTCATTATATTATAAACCAACTATGGAAAAACAAAATAAAAAAAAAAAAATGAATAACTTAATTATCAAAGTCTTTAGGATGAGTATAAGGTTTCAGTATTCGCTCTTCGTAAAATATGCCCCAAGGATCAATGTTCCATCAAACGATTTCTGTGGAAGCTGCATGGACGGCAGGGCATGTACATTTTCTTTGTACATGCCCTGCCGTCTCTCAAAGACTGGCGCTCGGCTAGTTTCTCATTTTCAATATCAATATCGATTTTTTTTTTAATTTTCTCAAAAATGATGTCCTAAAATATTGGAATGATATCTTGGTTATTTTTGAAACGGCAGAGTATAGAAGAGAAGCATCTCGGGCGCTCGAACTCCACCCACCCCAACGCGGCGGGGCGGTGTATTGCCTGCGGCTTAAATTTTTGAATGCTTAAGGATATCTAGACACTAGATCCTTTGTACTCCCTTCCTGTTAGTTGAATCGAAAACTGCCCTGAAAACTTTAAACGCGTTTTTCTGAAAACTGCATTTTCCAAATTTGCCGCAGCTGTAACTCACGCAAATATTAACGAATCGTCTTGAAATCTTAACTGCATACTCTCCATATGTTTTTACATACAGCCATCTACAGCTTTTACGATCGGATGAAAATTGTAAATTTGGCAGCCATCGAATATCGAAAGACGATTTTTTTGACGAAATTTGGACCTCTTTTTTTAAATTGCGGCCATTTAGTCAATTTTCAATTTTTCACTCCAATTATATATGGATGTATGGGAAAAAGGGTCTACTTTAACGCCATTTTTTTTATTTTCTTGTTACAGGTACCAGAAAAATTCCAAAAAATGCGGCAAATTGACGTTGATTTCAAGAAGTTCAAGACATGGTCCATATCTCTCTTGGATTTCAATATTTTAACTCGAAATTTCCTGACAATTTACATGAATTTATGTATAATAAACTCCTAAGATTACAGAATATTTGAAGCTATAGTTTTTTTTTCACGCCTTCAAAAAATCACCTCCAATTGAGCTATTTTGAGCCGAGCGCCTTAAAGCACATTTGGAAGAACACTTTTTCAATGATCCAAGCGATCTTAAAAACATAGACATTCATAGTCTTAATCGCAGAAAGCTCAAAATGGTTTAAATAAGAGGCAATTTCTCAAAATCTTGTGGTATCCCAATGGACCTATCATTGGTCTAAATGTGTCGGCCGTTATCCGGACAGCCACTTTAACCTAAAATAACCTTCATAACCCCACAGGGTTGCCAACTGCACAACAAAATCAATTAAAGAAAATTTTCCAAAGGCTTTTAACGAAAATGTAAAAACGACATTTTTTGCAGTTGCTATTGCATATTAACGCTGAAAATTTAATCGAAATCGTTAGACCAGTTTTTCTTCTAAACCAGGGGTTTTCTCTGAAATTAGTTTCGAAAGCAAAAATTTCCGAAAACGAATGTTTTGTACTCTTTATCTTTATTTCTAAATCGGATTTGAATATACTACTTTCGGAAAGGCGGATCCGAAAACGATTTTTTTTAATTTTATTTCTTAACATGTTCACAGTTTGCTTTGATATAATTTTTTTGCTTGATTTGATAGATCTCTTCCGTAAATGAAAATATTAGGTACGTTCGAGTACTTTGTGCACCAAAATCGGCCGTCAGAAAAATTTTAAGGAGTGGGGGTGAAATTTCTCTGAGAGCGATTGATGTACATAAAAGTACTCGAACGTTTTGTTGACACAAAACCTACACATATTTGAACGTCAAATTTGAACTGACTTTTTTTTGTCATAAGTGAACATATCAAACGTTTTTTTTATGTTGGCTTCTGTTCAAAACTAACGGGCTGAATTGGTTTTTGCCAACAGATGCTATTGTGATATTCGCAGTCACTAGGTATTGAGGAAAGGAAACCAAATTTTTTTTCGATGGTTTCGAATGGACTTTGAGCCATTCGAAACCAAAGTACTAAAGTACTTTCACTGTCCTTGCCAGTCTTTGGAAGGGGCAATACTCTTTTTTAACAATTACGCCTGGACTACTCACCATTTTCATGAAACGAAAAAAGATTCTTTCACAATCTTACAAAATATTTATTTAGTCTAAATTTTATACAATTCGTTACGTTCAAGATGGTTACAAGTAATGTCGCTTCCCCAACCGGTGTCGAAGTTGGTAAAACTGTGGGTTTGAACTTTTCTGAAACAGCATCGTTATAACCTTCGCTGTTCCTTGCTATTTCACTGGCCAAGAATTGCACACGAACAACATTCAATGAGTTTTCAGTTGAGCATTCCTTCTAAGATTCCGATCTTAGGAGAGTTCCTAATGAAAAGTCTTCTTGTTTGTAGAATTTTTCTATAAACGCTCTCCATTTGATTTTTTGTTGAGGGGTCTTCAGGTCGTCATCCGTAATCTCATCGATTCTTATAAGTTTGGGAAATCTTGTCTGAAAGTTGTATAAATGATGTCATGTTCCATGGCTTTCATAGCCCACATTTCTTCCACATCGCAATAGTTTTCAAAATTCTTCAGTAGTCCAACGACTTAGATATACCTAATTTGTTCTATTAAAACTAAGATTTTAGTTATTATTATTTAGTTATTAGAATAACTGAAAACAAAATTAATTCCTTTCACATCGCACAGAAACTATGAAAAATGTTCAAACATTTCTGCTCATAGAAATTTCTTCGGCTAGAATGTGTAGCATGGGCAAATTGTTTACTCTCTCACGGAGAGAGTTTTCTGTCAAAAAAAAGTTGGTTATAAAATACTTGTTGGTGATAATTATTTTCTATGACTGAAAGAGAGAAGCATATAGCTCTAGCGCATATTGCTCCGTCTCTGTCATTTCGAGTAGTTGGCGAAAATTATTTTTCAAGTCACATGTCATAAGTCATTCTAAGTCACAAGTCGAGTTGAAGTCAGTAAAATTAATATTCAGTATTAAAAATTATAAATATTTCTTTTGTGAATATTAAACCTTTAAAAAGGTACTATTCTTTTGTAAATTCTTATTTTTACTTTTGCCTGCAATACAAAACTCTTTTCTTTTCTTTTTATGTTGCAGGCGCCTTTTTTTGATACTTGTTAGTTTTGTTCTTTTTGCTACAATCAAAACTGGAATAATTACGAATGTAACAATTTGTCAAATAAAAGCAAACTTAAAATCAATAACCTCAAGGCAAAATAAGTTATTTAATAAACAAAAATTCATCAGGTTATGGGCCCAGGAACGTGGCCGTGCCAAATTTGAGGTTAAGTGAGGTTAAGTGAACGAAGTCAGATCAGTCAAGAAAATTTAATTAAATCACGATGGAAAGCATACGCTCTCACCTGGAGTCCCTAACAGAAGATTCAAATGGAAACGTTAATTATGAGTCATGGAGGTTCAAGTTAAATCTAACCCTAAAAAGTAAGAAAATTTTCAATGTGGCTTCTGGAGTCACTGTCAAGCCAGAAGAAAGTGAAAGTAGCCAAAGTATAGCGGCCTGGATTAATAATGATATGGAAGCTCAAACACTCATCGGTTTAAATTGCAGCAGTTCAATTGCTATGAAAATTTCGAAATGTACATCTGCTTACAGCATGTTATCAAAACTAGACACTTTATATGGAAAGAAGTCTGATGTATCCATTGAAGGCTTACAACGACAATTTTTTGGGTACAAATACAATGAAGGTAAGTCAGCTATTGAAAATTGTATGCAAATTCAACAGATAGCAGACAGTCTAGCAGCGGAAGGAGAGGAAATGAAAGACTCTTGGATCATGCAAAGAATTTTGGGCATATTACCACCGAAACTATACCACTTTCGAACAGCTTGGGACAACGTCAGTAAGACAGACAGGAATATGAGCAATTTATTTGATCGGCTCAGACTAGAAGAGGACAGATTAAATGAAGGCCAGTCTCCAAGTAAGTCCACATCTCAAAATGCTCTTATATCAAAACACAGAAGCAAGTCAGATACAGCAAATGGAAGTCAGAAAAATAAATCTCCAGAATGTTTTAAATGTGGAAAGATTGGCCACGTAAAGTCACAATGTCATGGAAAACCATGTGCAAAATACTTAGAATACTGTAAGAACACGTATGGCTGTAACAAATGTAAGTGCAAAGGACATTTTGCCAAAGATTGTCCAAATTTCGACTCAAATCAGCTAGAAGACAGGTCAAGTAAACAAAATAAGAATGGTAGCAATCGACGCGCGCTCATGACAGCAAGTTTATCTTCAATAAATTCATTCAACAAGAGCTCTGAAGATGGTTGGTACCAGGACTGTGCTGCAACACAGCACATGAGCTCTCGTAAGGAGTGGTTCAGAAACTATGAAACTCTAGAACAACCAATTCTGGTCGTAATCGGCGATGCAACAGAGCTAGAAGGCATTGGCGTGGGTGATATAGAAATTGAAGCTTTTGATGGTAAAGCGTGGCAGAAAGCAGTTCTAGAAGATGTACTACATACTCCAAAAATGCCATTTAACCTTTTCTCAGTCAGTTCAGTGTTAGATAAGGGCTACAGACAGACAGCAAATGCAAATGAATCAGTATTCAAAGACAAAAATGGCAACATAGGTGCAATAGCCGAAAGAGAAGGAAAACTGTATAAAATGAAATTTCGTCAAGAGTCTGAAAAATGTTTAGTCAGTATTTCTTTAAGAAAATGGCATGAGAAGCTTGCACATCAAAATGTTATACAAATTCGAGATGTACTGATGAGAAGTGGAGTCAAGTTCTTAGACGACTGGGATGGATATGTTTGTCCAGGATGCACATATGGAAAACAACATCGGGTATCACATCCTCAAAATCCAAAAACGTCAGAAAATTTGCTCGATCTAATACATGTAGACCTATGTGAAATGAATATTCATTCTTTAGGAGGAGCTAAATACTTCCTGCTTTTTAAAGACGATTACTCCCATTTTAGAACTGTATACTTCCTTAAACATAAAAATGAGACAGCTGAAAAATTAGAAATCTTCCTGAAACTAGTCGAAAATCAATTCAATAGAAATGTAAAAACACTAAGGTCAGATAATGGTACTGAAATTAAAAATCGCCAAACGCAACAAATTTTAGAAAGCCTGGGAATTTTTCACAGTAAGTCAAGTGCTTATACTCCTCAACAAAATGGACGTATTGAAAGAGAAATGAGGACAATAGTTGAAGCTGCCAGAACTGTCATACATGCTCGAAGTCTGAACGAAAATCTATGGGGTGAAGCAGTAAATTATGTCGTTTTTACAATTAATCATACTGGTACTAGTACAGTAAAAGGTAAAAGCCCAGCTGACCTTTGGTTTGGAAGAAAGATAGACATCAACAAGCTTAAATCATTTGGATGTGACTGCTACCTATTAAAAGAAGATAACAAGAGAGGTAAAATGGAGAAGAAGTCTATAAAAGGTATGTTTGTCGGCTATGATTTCGATTCTCCAGGTTTCAGAGTCTTCATTAATGAAATGAAAGATGTCGTAAGTTCAAGCAACGTAGTTTTCGATGATAAAACCGAAAGTGAAAAATCTACTGAAATAGAAATACCATCGAATGTGATATCTGAAACTGAGAATTCAGACTCAGGCTCAGAATACGAAAGTGTCGAAACTGAAGATGAAAGTTCACCAAGTCGAGAAAAAGAAAATCAGTCCGATAGTCCAAATAGATCGCCATTACCACCTGCAAGAAGAAACCTACGAGATCGTCGCTTTATAAAACCACCACCGAAATTCAAAGATTATGTGACTGATACAGCATTGGTATTACAAGAATCTGAAGTAAACACGTCTAGCGAATCAAGTGATATCCCCGTTAGTGAAGCTCTTAAAGACGAAAACTGGAAGAACGCGATGTCAGAAGAATACGAGTCGTTGATAAAAATGAAAACATGGGTTTTAACTGAAAAACCTAAAGATACTAAACCTCTAACCTGTCGTTGGGTGCTACGCAAGAAAGATGATGGAAGATATAAAGCAAGACTCGTTGTCAGAGGTTTTGAACAGAAGGAAGGTAAAGATTATTTTGAAGTTTTCAGTCCTGTTGCTCGTTTAATGTCAATCAGGTTAATTTTGAGCGTAGCTGCATCTGAAAGCATGAATTTAATGACATTCGATGTAAAAACAGCCTTTTTACACGGTGAGCTGGATGAAAAGATCTTCATGTATCAACCAGAGGGGTTCAATGACAAGTCCGGTCGTGTATGTGAATTAAAGAAGAGCCTTTACGGCTTAAAGCAAGCACCCAAAGTCTGGAATGAGACATTCTCAAACTTTCTGAAGTCTCTAAGTTTTAAATCCACTGATGATGATCCTTGTGTCTACTATAACAACAATCGAAGTCTAATTATTGTTCTACATGTTGATGATGGCCTCCTGGTCGGTAAATATAAAAGTGAAATGTTAGAAGTCCTGAAGAAACTTGATCAAAAGTTTAAAATCACTTATGATTCTGGGAGAAATGGAAGTCTCTCATATCTTGGAATGCAGATTGAAGTGTCTGAAAACAAAATCTTTGTAAACCAATCGAAATATGCAAAAAGAATTATACAGCAATACAAATTTGAAGATTTGAATCCTGCGCACACACCCATTGAAGTTGGAATGGTCACAGACCCTAAAAATCTAGTAAATGACAGTCAATTAGAGGAATGGAAGCCATACAGAGAAGTCGTTGGCAGCCTATTATACCTTGCCACCATATCCCGTCCTGACATTTGTTTTTCGGTAAACTACTTAAGTCGCTCCAACAACAAACCAATGAAAAGTAATTGGAAAATGGTCAAACGTGTCTTCCAATATGTTAAAGGGACGATTGAGTATGGAATATGCTTCAATGGAGATAGAACTCTGTCAGTATATAGTGACTCGGATTATGGAGGAGATCTGGAAACGGGACAGTCCACAAGTGGTGTTCTCCTGCTACGCGGAGGCCCAATAGTTTGGCTCACTCAAAAACAGAACACTGTAGCGAACTCAACCGCTGAAGCCGAATATCGAGCTGCAGTACTGGCTATCGATGAAGTTTGCTGGATTCGTAGATTAGCTACAGAACTAAAACTGTCGGATACAAGTCAGCCTACATTACACTACATTGACAACCAGTCTGCCATCCACATGCTGAATAATACACATGAAGGGAAAATAACGAAAGGCAAGAAACATATTGAAATCTCCAGAAAGTTCATTCAACAACATATCGGATCTACAATTAGACCAGTCCATGTCAGGAGTAAGGATCAGCTCGCCGACATCTTAACCAAGCCTATACCACGCAAACCTTTCGAATATTTAAGAAGTAAAATAATTAAGGAGGAGTGTTGGTGATAATTATTTTCTATGACTGAAAGAGAGAAGCATATAGCTCTAGCGCATATTGCTCCGTCTCTGTCATTTCGAGTAGTTGGCGAAAATTATTTTTCAAGTCACATGTCATAAGTCATTCTAAGTCACAAGTCGAGTTGAAGTCAGTAAAATTAATATTCAGTATTAAAAATTATAAATATTTCTTTTGTCAATATTAAACCTTTAAAAAGGTACTATTCTTTTGTAAATTCTTATTTTTACTTTTGCCTGCAATACAAAACTCTTTTCTTTTCTTTTTATGTTGCAGGCGCCTTTTTTTGATACTTGTTAGTTTTGTTCTTTTTGCTACAATCAAAACTGGAATAATTACGAATGTAACAATTTGTCAAATAAAAGCAAACTTAAAATCAATAACCTCAAGGCAAAATAAGTTATTTAATAAACAAAAATTCATCAATACTCGAACTAAAAGTGTGGTATAATGTGGATGAATGTGTTTAAATGTGCGGTTGTGGGTGCGTACTCGAACGCTACTATTGAAAAGTAATTTTTTCCGAAAACTTTACAGAGTACGATTTCATTAACGGTTGGAACATCACTTTTTCGAATAGACTTCGAAACGAAATACAGAGAAGGGTTCCAGAGGCCGAATCACACCACACGTGATCGAGTAATACGTGACTGAATTATTTGAGTTTGGCATTACTTTTTACGTTATCGAGCACTTAAGTAACATGACATTCTTATATCAGCATTTGAAAGAATTGCAATCAATAAATGGACAGTAGACTGATAATTTTGAAAGCACTTAGTAGCTCGATCACTGATGCGATAATACGGCCTCAATTTTTTTATTTTTCACTTTTTTTGAAAATCAAGTACGCAAGTTTTAAGATCTTGCCAAAAGATGTTTTGATAAAAATCAAAGATACCTTTTTGAAAATTTTCAAAAAACCCTTCCCCAACGGTGTATCAAGAATGATCTAATATTTATCTATCAGCTCATTGCTATAATATTGATGCTCCCTTGGCTTTAATTACCGCGGAAGATCTCACCACTTGCGTATTTCAAATTGCTCTCAGAAAAAAGACTACAATTCAATATGAGCCGTAAATTTATTGTTGGCATAACTAATTTTATTGTATAAAATAAAATCGCTTATCAAAAAAAAGTATATATACATTCATGTACATTGTAGTTTGACAATGAGGCGTATTGTTGGCTTATATTTATTTTGTTTTCATAAAGAATTTTTTAAGCTTAAATATTACACAACAATATAATTTTTTTTTTGTCTTAACTCCTAAACTTATATAACGACGATTGATGTTTTGCCAGTAAATTTACTTTTATCTTTACACTTAATAATACATACAGAACATTTAATTCCATACAGGGCTAACATTAGAGCTGGTATTGGCTTGGCAAGCTCTACTTAATATACAAAACGATTCTTTTGAATAAAATAAAACAAACAAATACCTAAAAATTATTTTCGTTTAGCATAAAGGCACATTTTAGTATGTCATCCTGTTAGTTTTAATCTATTTTTTGATTTGTAAAGATGCAATCATGGTCGCGACGTGGCTTATTTTGTCACTGTTTTGGTTTTTGTTGTATGCTTATATATTGGTTTATATAAAAAATAAATTATTTTTCTTGTTTCATCAGTTTCATCATGGAAGCTAGTTTCAGCTGTTGAGAACTTAAAGCTAAAAAAAAGTAAACTGCTCTTAACTTTCACATTCGTTCGGTGAGGTCAACAACACTTTTGCAAATTTGTGTAAATATGTTTAATTAAGTATTATATTGAAGTTTGAAGTCTTAGTTGTTGTATCTTTTTAGTTTAATAGCACTTTACTTTAATTGATTGAGTTAGCTTTGTTTTTCTATTTTTCTCTTTCACAGCAATGATTTCTTATAATTAAAACTGTTGTCTTTCCTTCGTGGGGGACGTCTCTATTCAAGTTTTTGTTTCAAATTATCTTCATGGGCCTGTGGAAAAAGAGAAATGTTATTGGCGAATTGATATTTTTTTGATGTTATTTTACCTGTTTCGCTATCCGGAGCAAATTCTCAAAAGTACCCTTGCCCATTTGACTGACCATTCCAAAGAATACCCTTGTGTCGGTGTCAGTGAGCAACTCATAAGGCGAACCAAATTCTACAGCTCGTCCGGCATCCATTACCAGAACTTTGTCAGAGTCCATGACAGTGTGCAGTCGATGAGCAATGGTAAGTACTGTGCAGTTCTTGAACTTCCTGCGTATCGTTGTCTGGATAAGAGCATCAGTTTGTGGATCAACATTGGCAGTTGCTTCATCCATAACCAGAATTCTGTTTTCACGAAGAATTGCACGTGCCAAACAAACCAGTTGTCGTTGGCCAACACTAAAATTGCTTCCACCTTCGGAGATTTTACTTTGCAGACCAAAGGGAAGTTCTGACACAACACTTTTAAGTTTGACCTAAATTAACAGACGGAATGAGTGTTAAAGGAAGTGACAAATGAAGACTCACAACTTACCTCGTCTAAAGACTCCCATAGCTTTTCGTCCGTGTACTCATCAAAGGGATCCAAATTGTAGCGCATAGTTCCCGAGAATAAAACTGGTTCTTGAGGAATAATAGAAATCTTGCTTCGCAGGTCATGCAAGCCAAGATCATTGGTATCTCTTCGATCAATTATTACTGCACCCTCATTGAAAGATAACCGGAACAAAGCATTGATAAGAGACGATTTACCAGCTCCTGTTCGTCCAACAATTCCAACCTTTTCACATGGTTGAATTTCAAGATTCAAATTTCTTAAAACCATGTCAGACTTTGGATCAGGGAAATAACGAAGACTTAAATTGACAAATAGAATTTGACCTTCCTCTGGCCATTCTTTTGGTGGTTTCTTATCAGGAGTCGACTCAAGTGCTCCTTCTGATTCGATTGTGTCATACTCAACTACTCTCTCCACAGCTGTCATAGTGTTTTCGAGTTCAGCCGATTGCCGCATACCCCATTGTACCATTCCTGTCATACCGATCGCTTGAGTTATGGCCAAACCAACATTACCACCGTTATCCGGTGGGAAAAGGAAGAAACTCAAAGTGATAAGGGCAATGTATGCTACGCAAAAACAATCCAACCAGAAGCCAAAGGCTCGGTTTGTTGAAATGAACAAATAGAACGCTGAACTGTGCAAGTCCTGGTGATTGTCGAATTCTGTTATGAGTATACGTTGAGCTCCATATGAACGAATTGTTGATAGACCCATCAGTGATGCTGACAAGTGTGAATAAACCGGTGAACGAGCTAAAAGAAATAAAAGTAAGCAACAATCTCTTGCAAAAACAAAAAAACACTCACTCATAGCCTCCATCCGCTTGATGTCCCTCGACGTCTTCAAATAGAAAGCGCGCAGATAATAGAAAATCACTCCCAAAATGGCGGTTGGAATTAAAAACAATGGATTCACCAGCGCCACTATCACCACAATACCAATGAGCTGCAGAAAGATTTGAACAACATCTACCATTACAGCGGGCAAAATTTCGTCCACTTGACCCATGTCCTTAGAGAACCGATTCAATATCCGACCCGATGGATTGGTGTTGAAGAAATACATCGAAGCTCTGGTAACTCCTTTGAACATTGCATTATGTAAATAAACCGAAGCCTTCATGGCACAACTAAAGAATATGAAACTACGGAAGAGCGTCACAATGACGGTCGCAACTGTGATTCCGGTAAAAATGTAAATGTCCACAGCGTCATTGATTTTATCAACTCCAATTTCTCTAAGCAAATTTGATATTCCTTCAACAACAGGATTTGGTGTTGTTTGTTGTTGGATGTTAAAAGTGTCGTTAAACGCAGTTTTGGGACCTTCATTCGGGTCGGGAACTGACGACGATCCACCACGTTTGTTAACCCAATACGACAAGAACCAATCACCACCCGACGCAAGTGCTTGAGCCACAAAGAATGAAAGAAAAATAATGAAAAACATACAAAAACCGCCAGCGGCTTTGAAATATTGCTTGTACAAGTCAAGTCCAATTCGGCCTTGTCCAGCGACTTCTTGTACTTGCATTGGTGCTTCGGTTTCTTCGACATAAGAATCTGCCACTGATTTTAAAGACGATTCACTATTTTGACGATTGTATAATCTGCTTCCTGATCTTGAAAGGGATTTCTCTTCGCTTTCAACGCTTTCAGGATCTGCAAGCAATTTGGCAAAGTCCAGGCCACTCTCTCTGAGTGATTCGTATGAGCCAACAGCGCTTACTTTTCCTTTGTCCATTATGACTATCTGATCAGCATGTTGTAGGAACTGCAGCTGGTGAGTAACTAAGACAACAATGTTCTCTCGCAAGTAGCCTCGCATGCACTGATCGAATAAATGACGTCCAACATGGGTATCAACTGCACTGAGGGGATCGTCAAGTAGGTAAATTGAGGTTTTACGATACACAGCACGAGCTAAACTTATTCTTGCTTTCTGGCCGCCGGATAACGAAGCTCCGCGTTCGCCTACGATAGTTTTGTCTCCGTATGGCAATAACTCCAAATCTCGCTCCAAGGCACATTTTTTGATGACAACACGATACCGGTGTTTATCCATTGGCTGACCGAACAGAATATTTTGTCGCACCGTTCCAGTGAACAACCATGGCTCCTGAGATGCATAAGAGAAGGTGCCGTTCACGGTTACTGTACCAGATTCCTTTTGCAATTCTCCCAAAATTGTTTGAATTAAACTAAAAGATAAAATATGAGATTTAAGAAATGAAACAATAACAAACAGACGTTTTGTTCTTACTTACCTTGATTTTCCAGAACCAACTGGACCAATTATTGCAACCAGAGTTCCTGGCTGAACACGCAAATTAACATTGTCTAGCGTGTATTCCGTCGATGCTGGATTCCATTTCGATTTCAGATTAGTGATGATGATTCCGGCTTCAGAAAGAGTTGCATTGCCATTGGCAAGCGCTTCTTTTTCATTATGTTTACCGTTTTCGTTGAGTGTATCCTGGCCTTTGATGATTGTTGATTGGTTACTTGTTGTGACATCATCGTCTAATTCAATATTATCCAGAGACTTATCCCGAACCTTTGTCTCATCGTACAACATGAACTTTTGAATACGCTTTATAGAAACCAGAGCCTCAGCCATTTGGGAAATACCTAAGAAATTAAATTGTTAGAAATCTGATGACAGAATATTTAAAATTAAACTTACCTTGAGGAAAGAACACCGTCATTGTGGTCTTCAAAGTGTTATAATAGGCAGTCACCATGAAAGCCTGTTTGGCTGTAAGAACAAAACCAAGAAGCACAAACCCCAGCAAACTAGCAAAAATTGAGACTCTTGTAAGGAACATGATGAAGGACAGGAGAATACCGCGAACGTAGGATACATGTCGAATTGGTGAGATTTCCTTTTTACGGGCATATGCAACCATTTTTCCGAAGGGTATTTCCCAAGCATACATTTTGATCACTTGAATGCCTTGAATGATTTCGTTCATCAGACGAACACGTTCATCTGTGCGCAATGCCGTGCGCAAACGCAGAACGGATGTTTTTTTGCCCAAGTATCCTTGCAGAGGTAAGAAGAGTAACATAAAAGCGACACCAAATACAGCCGAGACACCAATCTAAAAAAATCAACCAAAATTATAGTCAACAGGTCTCTTTTAAGGGGGGGGAAATTAACTAACCTGCAAATACATGAGATATGTTATCAAAACAGTCTCCAAAGGTCCCAGCCAGAGGTAGTGAACGAATATTGTTGCCAAATCCAATCGTCCAACATCATTTGATATCAGGTTAACAACTTGTCCAGCAGTGGTATCACCCAAAGCGTTCTGACTAAGCCTTAGCGCCTTCCGGTATATCATACTACAGAATGCCACACGGATTTTCATACCAATATGCATCGTTCCCAGCATATAAGGGTGCTGGAATAAAACCGTGAGTGTACTACACAGAATAATACCCAGGGCGTAAAGGTATGGTGTAGTCTTATCATCTTTGTTGTCTTGTACGGAATAGTAGGTTACAAGCCCACCTAGGAACAAGGGTTGTGTTACTCTGTAAAGAAAAAGAAAGAAAACTCGTCACTTTAAGGAGCTCAATATTGAATAAATTATACAATTTAACTTACCTTAAACAAATTTCTATGAGGAATAATACAAGGCCGAAAAATGCAAACTTCAAACCGAAAACATCGAATGTGGCTTTTAATAAAGATGGCGTCTTGCCTGTCTTGGCTTTTTTTTGTACTTGCCTCTCCCATGCGTCACACAATTTATTACCAAGTGTGTCTGAAAAAAAAAAAAAATGATTAGAGCAATTTTTTCCATCAATTTAATTAGAAAGTAAAATAAAGTAATTATGTTGCGATAAGCCCAATCAATAGAAAATTAACCTATGACTGACTAGAAACCAGTAGAAACCATTATTTTAATCTTAATCGATGGTTCATTAAGAGATTGTATCACAAGCGTGTAGAGTTTGACGTGAAAAACAAACAACTTTAGAGTAAGGATGCAATCAGCAAAAGAATTACTGAAACGTCGCGTCGTTGTCAGTGAGAATGTACTGAATTATGTAAATTTTTCAGAAGGATCTAGAACTTCATTGTACTGTTATGATTCCTTGAGAAACGTTAAGGTTTCTTGCAGCAGGCAAATCAGAGCAAGATGTGGAACGCTAAAGTTTTTTACTTACGTATTACTTTCAAATTTGCTAAAGTTTAAATGTTTTTTGGGTCCTCGCCAAGAGAGGATCCATCTTGTAAGAGAATGAAAAAGGGTATCTGAAGGTTTCCAAGAAGTTTCGGTTTAGCCAATTGATCAAAATTTAATTTTGGAAAATTGAAAAAAAATTAATTCCAATTATTTTTCAGAAAAAACATAAAAAATGTTGTTTATGTATATGTTTTTCTGTTTTCAAAAGTTTAATTTTTATAATGCACAGCTGTTTTCAACGGCAATTTCGATTCAGATACAAGGTCTGTTCGTTGAACTTTCCCCAGGGTTGACCCAGGTTTTCTTGACAACCCCATGAGTTGTCAAAAAAAAACTGGGTTTTCCAGTCCTCAAAAAACGCTAAACCACAAATCGCCACACATCCCTGTCATTTAAATAAAAACACATGCCATTTGACAGCCCTCAAATCGCCACAGCAAAAAGCTAGGGCGAGTTTGGGGAAAACCTGTGGCAAACCTATGGCTCAAAAAACACTCAATTTGACATTCAGTGCGAATTTAGATTTCTCAAAAAACGCTTTGTGGCGACCCCATGGCGACCCTAGGGCTTCAACGAACAAACCTACAATCTCGTTCAAAAACGTATGCCAATGCCAAGACCGAGATTTAGCTAATTTCATTTTCCAGAAAGTCAGTAGAGAGAAGAGACGCCGTTGTAATGTTAGGTGAGTAATCTGATAGTTATTTGCATTGACTCTCTCACTAAATTCCACAAGCTAAATTGATTTTCAATGGAAGGTGACCAAGGGTAGTTTTTTTCACTAAAAGGTGAAGTCAACTAGAGGATTTATTATTCTCAGCTTTTTCTTAACTCAAAGATGACAGCATCAACTTTCGCTTTTCTCAGCTTCTGAAAAAAGTAGATTTTGAAAGAGCAAATTTGAGAGTTGTCTGTGGAATTTAATTTTGTACTACATTTTGTTGTTTCTGCCGATTATTTTCGAGTTAAATAAAAATATTTTTAAAATAAAATGCTCTGAAAAACTTATTATTGGGAGAATCATCTACCGTCTGCGTCTGCTTCTGTAAGCGAATATGAAAAAGAAGAACGATTGGTGGTGATTGAAAGCACACAGTGTCGGAAGACGGGGGACGACCATGACTTCATTTACTGATTTTATACTTTGAAGCGAACCACACTGATGTTGTTGGAATTGTTATAAATAACATCTTAACCCACTTTGTATACTTTTACTTTGCCTAAATTCAATCACTTCTTTATAGCCTTATCCGAATTTTTTGTAATTATTTTTCACAACTATTTTTCATTCTTAATTACACTTTTCTTCTATCAGGCGTTTCTCTGTTACTAAATACCATATTTCACAAGAATTGATAGAGGGTAGTTTGCCTTGCACTGAAACAAGGTACGAAGTGAAATATTTTGAATATGAAGCGGGTGAATGGTGAAGCGGGTGTCAAACGTAATTGCTAACCTTGCGCCCCAGTTTGTTCACATGTTCGAAGAGAACAGTTAAGAGCGACACTTGAATTTTATGCTATAGCCAAGTTTCCAAGAACTTTTAGGGATATAGATTGCCCACATATAAGAATCTAACCATGTCGCGGAAACGATGCATACACTTTTAGACACCACAAGGATTGGTTTTCTATAAGCGTTCAGACTGTAGTTTCTGCAGATCTGAAAATAATAGACATAGACATAGTTGCTCGTTGGCAGGTTGGCAGGTAGTATCTGTCCTTGACATTCGATTCTATCCTTTTTTCAGAGTTCCACGCACGGTCAACGTATTTTTAATTCGTCAAACTTTAAGGCAATGATTTGAAAGGTGAATTTGAGCAATTTATTTGGGTACTCAAAAACAAATTACTTGGCAACACTGTTTTAAAATTTTTTCAAATACTGTTGAAAATTTAAACAACGAATCTCAGATTAGTAGGTAAACCAAATTCAGTTGAAATTGGAAAAACCGATTTCCAGTATTGACAACTAGGTTAAGATGCAGAGTTGAAACCGAGTTCGAGGGTTCGAATGCCAGAAATCCGCTAGACCACGAGGAGGCATTACAAATAGCGATACTCGCAAAAATTATTGTAATCGTTACGTTGCGATTACGTTTCAAGATACTTGCTGCCATTATCTGCTTTTGGCTGTCGCTTTGCTATCGTTCTGACATTTTGATGGATCCAATCTCTTGATTCATAAAGGGTCTTTGTGGCTATCGTTGTTTTAGGTTTCGCTTTTTTTTTTTGCCTCGCGTTCCGTAGTTCGTAATACTGGCCCAGAAACAAAGAACACTCAGTTTGACTTTTGACATTCAGGGCGACTTTCGCCTGCTTTCGAAAAATACTTTGTGACAACCACAGAGCAAACACAGGACCCATATTACAACCAACGATGCCGCAAGAAACCTCGTTACGTTGTGATTACGTTTCACGATACTCGCTGTCACTTACGGCTGCTTTTGGTGGTCGTTTTGTTATCTTTTTGACAATTTCATGGACCCATTATCGTAATCGGTCTATGTCAAGGCTATCGTTGTCATGGGTTTCGTTTTTTTTTTTTTTTGCTCGCTTTTCGTTATATTTTTTCAGAGGCAAAAATGTTTTTTCTACGGGTATCGCCTTTCGCGAGGAATTGGCAAGTCCTCCGTTAGTATTCATTGCCATGAAAAGCGCTTTCTCGATTAGCCGTTCGGAACCGGCAGAAAATTGTAGGTCCCCTCCATTACCTCACAAGGGATGGTTGTGAGAAATGCGCTAGGTCCAGGGGCTCCTCGCTCTGATGCACCACCCTATTTATTTATTTTTTTTCGTTATTTGTAATACGTGATCAGTTTGACATTCAGGGCGAGTTAAAGGCCACTTTCGCGCTTTTGGCGGTCGCTAATTATCGTTCTTATATTTTAATGAACCATTTTTGTCACTCATAGACGATCTATGTCGTGGTTATTTTGGTTATATTTGGTATTTGATATCAAGGGACACCGAAAGTGCACAGAGAAAGCTGAACCAAGTGATGCTAAGGATAAATTCCTGGATGGAGGAACATTGGCTGTCGCTGGCTACTGAGAAGACCGAAATAGTAATTCTATCAAAAAAACGAATTCCCACGGTCATGGATTTCCACATCGAAACCGAACTCATAAAAAGCAAAACCGTGGTAAAATATTTGGGAATAAAGCTCGACACGAAACTGAGCTTTTGGGAGCAGATACGAACGGCAGCTGAACGCGTATCCAAGGTTACAAGCCACCTATCTAGGCTGATGGCAAATGTAGGTGGACCATCCGCAAGCAAACCGAGACTTCTCCTGGCAACAACACATTCAATTCTGCTGTACGGAAGCGAGATTTAGGTTGAAGCACTTAAACAGGAAAAGTACCGGAAACAACTAGCATCGGTACAGAGGCGCGGTGCCTTGCGAATAGCGAGCGCGTACTGCACAGTGTCTGAGCCAGCAGTTCTTGTAGTTGCAGGTGTCGTACCAATTGACCTCCTCGTAACACAAAGAAGATACATACATGAGAAGAAAGCAGAAATCGGCGTGGAAGCGGCGAACGCGAAAGCGAAAGCGATCACACAGCAGAAGTGGCAACAACGCTGGGAGTCGGAAAGCAGGGGACGCTGGACTGCTAGGCTGATCGGAGACATAAGCGAATGGAGTAACCGGAAACACGGTGAAGTGAACTACTACGTCACACAGTTCCTCACCGGCTTTCCAGCACAAAATTGGAAAAAGAAGAAGTCCTTCGTGCCAATACGGAGATTCGCTGACAGACAACGCTTATCATACAGTTTTCGACTGTAGTAGATGGGAATTTCCCCGTCAGGAAATAAATAGAGTTATCGGAGAGCTCAGCCCGAATAATATCATCCAGGAGATGCTGAGAGACGAGGAGAGTTGGAGACGAATAAGCATGTATCTGACGCAGATCATGAAAACAAAGAAACAAGAAGAGGTAGTTGAGGAACTAGAACCTGCCACCTAGATACGAATCCCTCCTCGAAGAAATGCGCAAGTGGTCCCGAGGGGAAGGTTAGTGAGAAACTTTTGGATTTTTAGTCGGTATGCCAAGTTTACACCTTGGAGAGTTCGACACACGGGGAAGTATGGATACGTAAGGATCGATGCGAAAAGCATTTCTCCAAGAGTAAAAAAATCATTATTTTGGAATAAGTAATTTTTTTTTACTCGCGTTTCGTAACCTGGGCCCAGGGCTTCATAACCTATGCACGTTTGTTCTCTGGGCAATAAATAAACAAGGTGACAATCATCTTTTGAAGCGAAAAAATGATGAAATATGTCAAAAATAAAGACAAATATGTACCCAATTTCAATGCCCGAAAGGATGTGTTTTTGTTGCAAATAATTTGTTGCCGTCAATAGCTGGTTTGAAAATCGACAGCCTGGAAAAGAAAAAAAAAACCTGAGGCAATTGAGTGAGTGTTTCCGTCAAACAAACATCCAACACAGCGCAAAAACACTGGGGCTTAATAAGATTGAAATCAAAAACCTAATTAAAAACAGGGCATCTTTAAGAAAGATCGAACAATCCTTCTTCTTCTTCATCTTCCTTTACACACCATCGTGATCTCGAAAGGATTACAACTCTCCCACTTATCTGCTTCACACACCGTACGCTGAAACATCGAACAATCCTAATATTGATTATGAATTTTGAATAGCGTAAGGTTATGAATAATTCATAATCATTCCAACTTACTTTATATCGAATCTGACTATAAGTTGATTTGAGATAGGCACTCAAATCAATTTATGCGATTCTACAGCCGCACGTTATATCAACACGCATTATTACCTTTCCAAACCTACCCTTTGAATTGTGGTTCGTATAACACGTACAGCTGGTTATATTATGCACTTAATAGTTTTTACTATCCATCGCTCCGTAAACACTGCAATAAAAGCTATCAAAGCCACATTTACGGCAATGACTATAGAAAAAAAATACAAATGCTCGTAAATAGAGTAATCAGTAATTAACTCGAAGCATGCCGATGCCGATAAAATTTATTTAAATTTACTGTCAACTGACTTTGAGTTTCTGAGAACTGTGCAATATACCGCATGAACATTTATGTATTATTTGGTATAGATAAGGAATTTGTTTCTTTTTGGAGAGACATTGATTTTATCAAAACTTGGATTGACTGGAAAACAAATTTAATAGATAAATGACAGCTGCTCTTTTACAGACCGAAGAATTTAATTTGACTTGTAGTTCAAAGGTTCGTCCATAAAAACATTAGTTTTGTCTGGAACTGGAACCGATAGCGGTTGATATGGCGTTTATTTTCCTTCAGACATAAGATAAACAAATGTTGTGGTTTCGCATTTTGAGTGTTTTTAATCGAGGGTTGAAATCGGCTAAAGTGTAGACAGTGACATCTACAAATCACAAAACACGTCTGATTAAAGTGATCGTCAATTGCGATTGTAATTTTTCATAGGTACAGAGTAACGATCACCTTACTCAGACGTGTTTTGTAATTTGTGACGTTTTGTGACGTTTAACCGATTCCAAACGGAGTTCAACGATGGCGAAATCAATCTTCTTTCTTTTTCTGGCGTTCGTCATCTCGAAGGGATCACAACTCTCCCACATAACTATTTTCATTAGTGATCCGGTCGTAGGGTACTCCGTTGCGAAATTAATCAATGGACCTTATTTCGATGGCGCCCGGAACAAGTCTGTGCGATTCACCCATCAAGGAATACATTTGCTGATCTTTAAACTGAAGTAGCATGATGTTAAAGACAAAAGACAAAAGCAACGACATAAGCAAAACTATTTGGTTTCAAAGGTCAACACAATCCAAAACTGGAAAGCTTTTCGAAGTTTTCTGAACGAGTTGCTCACCGCTTTTATACAAATGACTTCCAACTGCAACTATTGCAAAAACATTCTGTAAAATAAATACAGTTGCTTGCAAGAGGCGATACTCGGGGAAAAACAACTGAATGCTTCTGGGATTGGAAGTTTGGAAGCTCCCACTTAACACGCAGACAAGCTAATCCTTCTGAAACGGGCATCTGAACATCAGTAGAACTCTTTTGTCGTCGGAGGCTTTAAAGGTTTTAACTAAATAAAGCACTCAGAACTAAATACAGGTCCATTGCATTACTTTTACTTTTCTTTTCAGATCTTTATTGAAAATCCAGAATAAGAAGTTTATCAGGTCTGCGGTTGTCTCGAATCTTATTCGCGTAAATGCAGGATCAGTATCTCCGGAATATTCACACAGGGTAATATCGCCTAAGCTCAGCCTATTTAAATGCTTGGGGATGGAGAAGTCTCTCATGGCAAAACGAACAAATCTTCTATAGTCATTTCTGAGAAAGGATAGCAAAAATGTTGCAGCTTTCTTATAAAGTGAGTTTTTTTAGTCTTTTTGCATCGAACTGGTTTACGGTAGTAAATAAATAAATAAATAAATAAATAGGGCGGCGCAACAGAGCGAGGAGCACCAGGACATATCGCATTTCTCACAACTGTGCTTTGTCAGAGAATGGAAGGGACCCACAATTTTCTGTCGGTTCCGAACGGCTAATCGAGAAAGCGCTTTTTGTGGTACTAAATTTAATACCGGAGGACTTGCCAATTCCTCGCGAAAGACGATACCCGTGAAAAATATCTTTGCCTCTGTTGGGATTCGAATCACGAGCCTCTAGGTCAACAGGCAGACATGCTAAGCATCACACCAAGGGTACCACCACCGGTTGTGTTCTTGACAAATTCAATTCTTGATGTAAGCTCTCAACTCTGACAGACCAATAGCTGCTTCAGTTATTAAGAAAAAGATTTCTGAGATCAATGCCTGGCAAAGTGGATGGTGGTCTGCAACTAAAATAAAAACTCAATGATTTTAGTCTTCCGAACACATTCAGAAAAATTGTGCATTCCTGGTTGATTTTCGAAATTTATATCTATAGAATTGAGTAGGACCTTAAACACAACTTGACAAACACAAAAACTTCTTCCCGTCATCATATTATATATAAAAAAAAGTCGTGTTAGTTACACTATTCATAACTCAAGAACGGCTGAACGGATTTTTCTGAAAATTGGTGGGGAGGTAGCTTAGGACCAGAGGACGGACATAGGATACTTTTAATCCCTATATTCCTATGGGAACTGGAACGTAAAATCTACTGAACCGATTTAAAAAATTCTTTTACCGTTAGAATGCTACACTATGACAGAGTAACATAAACTTTTATTCATCCCCATATTCCCACGGGAACGGGATTGGGAAAGCAAACTTCGAAACTACTGGACAGATTTCAAAAATTCTTTCTGCTCTAGGATGCCTCATTATCCCTCAGTAGCATAGATTATATTTCATCCATATATTCCCATGGGAACAGAAACGGGAACTAGAACGGGAACCTTAAAACCGCATGACCTATTTCAAAAATGTCTTCGACTTTAAGATGGTACATTATCCCCCATTAACATAAATTATTTCATCCTCATATTCCCTAGGGACCTGGGCAAAGACAGAAGGCTCAGCTATATATTTTTTTATCCGGGAACGGGATTGGGAACGGAACCTAGATACTACTGGACAGATTTCACAAATTCTTTCAGAATTGGGATGATACATTATCCTTCAGTATAACTAAGATTATAATTCATCCCTATATTCCTACGGGAACGAAAACATGAACCTCAAAACTACTTGACCGATTTCAAAAATTCTTTCGAATTTAGGATGATTAGTTAGGTTAAGTTAAAATGGCTGTCAGGAATACAACTGACACACTTAGATCAATATTAGGTCCATTGTGATACCATAAAAATTATGCGAGGGAGTACCTCACTTAACAAAACCATTTGGAGCTTTTAATAAAGCGGAGGAGATGTAGGGGATCTGTGTTCACCAGATCGCTTGGATCATCAAGAAAATATTTTCCTAGATGCCGTTTTCCTTTAAAGGAGAGTGCAGGACATGAGCAGAGGAGGTGTGGGATTGTCTCCTCCTACTCCTCATCTAAGCAACTTCTGCAGAAGTCATTAGAGGAAACGCCGAGTCGTATGAATTTAGGATGATACGCGAAACTGGTGGGCAGGGAGTTCCCGTCCTTCTATTCCCATGGGAATATGCGGATAAAATATAGTACATGTTACGTATCTCTCCGAAATGTTTCATCTAAAATTCAAAAGAACTTTTGAAATTGGTCAAATAGTTTTAAAGTTCCTGTTGTCGTTTCCGATCCGTCTGGCATTCGCTATGAGCATAAATAAATCACAAAGTCAATCGTTGAATGATTTTCCAAAGGTCAATTATAGGGGTTTTTCTTTTTTAGTTCCGAACAGATAAGTGAAACGTCAAAAACGTAAGAGTATTTCTTTTTCAGTTCAGCAATATCTGAACGCTCAAAATGTTTTTCTTTTTTCTTCGGAACACTACGCGAGCGCACTCTACGTGCTCGAAATAAAATGACGGGGCATCTAGAGCAAGAGTCTGAGCGCAGCTCACTGAACACGCTCAGTTCAGAACACGTTCACGCTGTTCGTTCTCAGTTCTGTTCACTGTTCGGAACTAAAAAAGAAAAACCCCTTATATCATATGTGGCATGCTCACGAGTCGGAAGATCATCTGCGTTATTTGTTCTCGCGCCTGATAGTAAGACGTAAAATATCGTCTATCACATGGTGCTTCAGTGAAAAGTGCAACACATGCAAATAAATAAATCTATCTATCTATCTGTCTATGTTTATATAAAAAAGGATGTATGTATGTTTGTATGTGTGTCCGGTATAGACTCCTAAGCCACCCAAAGGATTTTTATGAAATTTCCAGGGTTGACATAGTTTAGCCCAGAGATGGTTTCTGTCAAGGTTTGATCCCCATATTCCCACAGGAACGTGGTTGGGAACGGAAACTTAGAAACTACTGGATTGATTTCAAAAATTCTTTCAGCATTAGGGGTGCTACATTATCCCCCTCCATCAGTAACTTAGACTATATTTCATCCCTATAATTCCACGGGAACAGAAACAGGAACGAGAACGGGAACATTAAAATTACTTGACCGATTTCAAATATTCTTTCAACTGCATGTTACACTATCCCTCAGTGACATAGACTTATAAGAACGGGGTTGGGAACGGAAGCTGAGAAACTACTGGACGGCTTTCAAAAATTCTTTCAGCATTGGGATGTCACAAAATACCTCACTAACTTAGCGTAAACCTCATCCCTATAATCCCACAGGAACAGAAACAGGAACGAGAACGGGAACCTTAAAGTTATTTGACCGATTTCAAAAATTCTTTCAACTCTAGTAGGTTGTTTACATTATAATTCATAGACATAGACTTACATTTCATTCACATATTTACATGGGAACGGAAAATTCCCACAGGTACGAGGTTGGGAACGGAAACTTAGAAACTACTAGACTGATTTTAGAAAATTCTTTTAGCACTGGGATGCCACATAATTCCTCAGTAACTTAGCAAAGATTTCAACCCTAAAGTCCCATAGGAACAGAAACAGAAACGAGAACGGGAACCTTAAAACTACAGACTCGAGCAACGCCGGGCGGCTCAGCAGTAGTAAATAAAATATAATAAATAAAAATAAATAGGGTGGCGCTACAAAGCGACACATTTTTAACTAATATTTTCATTTAACCTGAACGAGCAAAAAGCGCCACCTTAGTATTTCGTTATGTTAAACTGGACCGACCCACAACTAAGTCCTAAACAGGAAAAGGCAGACAATCCTATATGCAGTAGCCAGGACAAAAACAAACATCCGATTAAAATTGACATTCAAGAAGGCAATCTAAATTCTAATCGGCTCTCGGAGACGGTGCGGTGTTCCAATTCTTATCGAAAATAAACAAGTACCTTGCCGGCCGGCAGCTCGATCTTCGTTTCGGTTAAAGTATTTTAAGATTTCATGGTGAGCGCCTAAAACTATCAAATCCAATTAAAGTTTTATAGATGGATGAACATGTTTTAAATACGTGAAGCGATCATAAACGTTTGAAATTTGATATCACTTCAAGGGTTTGCAAACGTTTTCCAATCTTCCACGATAAGTTTCAAGTACAATGATGCTATTGAATCTTGCAGTTTTGCGATAAAGCACCCACAAATGTGTAGGTTCTTTGAGATTTGATATCACTTCCAAGGTTTGCAAACGTTTTCCAATCTTCCACCATAAGACTAAAGTACAATTGAATTTTGCAGTTTTGCGATAATGCGCCCACAAATGCCTTTGAAATTTGATATCACTTCCAAGGTTTGCAAACGTTTTCCAATCTTCTACGATAATACAATGATGCAATTGAATTATGCAGTTTTCTGATGATGCACCCACAAAACGTGTATGTCCTTCAATCGCGTCATTTAGTTTGAGATACTTTTTATAGCGTAAAGCTAAAGATAAGCCAGCCATTCATAGGTTTTATTTTGTTTGCTTTAATTTTGTTCCATCAATGTTCATATTTGTCTTCAACGTTTACTGATAACGCGTGATGCTCGTCATTTATGGCAACAATATAATAAAGAAATAAAAGAGATTGCTTTTACTAACGTAAATAATAAATAACCCTAGACGAGTGTGATATAAATACAGTAATTCATTCAAGTTTGTTTTTAGCAAAATATTTACATGTTGAATGAGATAAAAAGTAAAGGTATCCATACAAAGTGTGCATACTTTACTCGTCGTAATTTAGAATGGTTCATGAACTGTCCGTCTGGAGTTGACTGGAGGATTATAAGATAATTAATATTTCCAACGCATTTACGAGTAAAACCAAAATAAAGTTCACATTTATGTCACCCAGCAAATAAATCAAATTCAAGATGCCAATGAACCTTTTTTACTCAGAGAGCCTGTCGAACTTTCTTATTTAAATTAAATTGATTTGAACTGATTTATTGTTTACCACAATTGGGGTTAACAAAATTACACATCGTTTCTTGGCTAGCAGATAAGTTTTTTTGGTTTATTTTTGGGGATTTTTAATAAAAAATATTCATTAGTAGGTAACACTTATTTGATTTTACAGCACAATGAGTTTTGTTTCGCCTAATAAAACTTACGTCGGGGTTTAACAGTCTTCACTGTCTTTTTGTTGTTTTTTTATAAACAAACGGGCAATGTTGTTGGAAAGAGAACACTGCGATTTCATTTCACCTGAGTACGAAGAGTAACACCTTTTGTGGTTCTTAAGCAACGTAAGTTTCTAAACAACCTTCCGGTAGAAGCTCTTTTCCCCATCCTTTTAAGACAACACTAAAAACAGTTGTAGCAGGAAAAGAACTGTCCATAATGAACCTACGTCCCACGACTGTGGGACTAAAACAAGGCTGATGCAACTAATGCATTATGCTCTAGAAAAGCCATGCGAGCCTTTGAAAAAGATGGGAGACATCGGACTTAAATCGCTCACGATTCTTATCTCTAAACTCGTATTATAGGTGATAATCTCCCTAAGCAATGGAGGGAAAGTTAACTTCTTCCAATGTACAAAGGGAAGGGAGGTACACGAAATTACGATAACTACCGTTCCATCAAGAGGATGTCCAACATTTTGAAGATCGTCGGGCGGGTTTTGGGGACTGCGAAAAAAACAATAATGTTATCTGATAAGTAATGCGAGTTTATCTCGGACAAGTCAACAACAGACTCAATCCAAAGCATAAGGATCATAATGGAAAAACATTGTGATTCCCTAGAGGATTTACATGTTCTGCTGGTTGACTTCGAAAAAGCATTCGATAGACAGTAACTGCATCTAATGTCACTAGTTCTCAAACAACGAAGAGTTCCGGAGGCATTTGTGCGGATAATCAATGATACGTTTAGGTAGGAAGGTGCAGTGATGAAGGTTAGATGTCCAGCTGAAGTCACCAAATTATTCCAAGCAACAGTAAAGGTACATCGCAGTGGTGCGTGTTGGCATAATAACATTGGCAATTCCTCCGAGAGTATGACACTGCCATGAAAAGTGTATTCTCATTTAGCCGTTCATAATCGGAATAAAAATGTAGGTCCTTTAAAAGCGTTAGGCCTTGAGGTTTTTATAGCTTTGTTGTGCCAATATTTATGTATTTTTTAGTAGAGGTACACCAAGGAAGCTTTTCGAGTGCTTTGTTTCTTATTGCAGCTCTGGTTCCTCAAGTAAATCTTCTTGTTATGTGCTATTTCGCTTTCACTACTCTTCTTTTTTTTTTTCAATTTCTCCGATACTCCTGTTTATTTACTGACGGAGAGATTCCCATCTACTGCACTTTGCAAACTCTGTGTGGTAAGCGGTGTCTGTCAACGAACATAATAAAGAAATCTTGAACCTTGAATCTTGAATCTTGAACCTCCGTATAGGCACGAAGGGCTTCTCTTTTTCCCAATCTTGTATTGAAGTATCTGTGTCCGGTAAGGAACTGTGTAACGTAGTAGTTCACTTTACCGTTTTACCGGTTTCTCCTTTCGCAGATCTCCGAACAGCCCACAGCAGTTCAGCGCCCTCTACTTTCCGACTGCTACCGTTCTTCCACTTCTAACTATTTAAGCCTCCATATTCGCAGCTTCCAACCAATTTTGCGTATGTATTTTCTTTCTGCTGTATAAGGAGGCGCTCGTAAGAAGGCGTAATAGATAGCATGACTGCATGCCCCAACAGAGAACAAAAAATGTTTTTCCACCGGTATCAACTTTCGCGAGGAATGGACAAGTCCGTCCTCCAATAGTAAATTCATTGCCATGAAAAGCGCTTTCTCGATTAGCCGTTTGGAATTGGCAGAAAATGGTTGTGAGAAATGAGATAGGCCCTGGGGCTCCTCGCTCTGTTGTTCAACTCTTTGTATGTGTGCAAGGAGATCAATTAGTACACCTGCAATTACAAGAGCTGTCGACTCACTGTGTGCTACGCGCTCATTATTCGCAAGACACTGCATCTCTATCTCTGTCTGCTCGCAGATGGTCCACCTTCACTTATGCAATCAGCCTAGATAAACATAGCTTGTGACTTTCGATGCGCGTTCTGCAGCCGCACGTATCTAGTCACTAAAGCTCAGCTTTGTATCGAGTTTTATTCTCACGTAGATTTCGATGTGAAAGTTGAAAACTGCGGAAATTGTTTTTTTTTTTGTCTTTGTTAAAAGAACTTCTTCAGTCTTCCCAGTTACCAGAAACAGCCCATATTTCTCCATTCAGGAATTTGTCCGTCGCATCACTTTTTTCAGTTTTCTCTGTGCTTTATGGTGTCGCTTGCAGTTATCATCGCAACAAGGTCATCAGCGTATGCAACTAGAAAGTAGATTTCGGGCATCTTTATATAGAGAATGCCATCGTAGGAGTTAATCCAGACTTCTGGACCAATTATAGATCTCTCTGCTGTTCCGGCTGAGATGTCCTTTCGTCTCATTCTTTCTGTGGTTTTTTAGATAAGTTCTCGTTCTTTGAGATAGTCTTTTGTCATCCGTAAGAGATACTTTGGAATGTGCAGTCTTCTTTCAAGCGCATCAATCATATTTGACCATCGGACTGAATTAAAAGCGTCTTAAACATCCAGCGTTGCCAGCAGCACAATTTACTTGGTGTGTTGGCTTTCTTCTTGAATTGAATTTTCGACAGCCCTTACTACTTTTCTATTGCTCATATTGTAGAGCGCCCCTTCTTGAAGCCATATTGTCTTTTAGACAAGTCTCCCATTCTGTATATCGCGGTTCTGCGAAGTGGTTACAATACCTTTCTAGGAGCTTACCTATTATATCCACCATGCACAGAGGCCTGCCTATATGCTGATGGAGTGTTCGGGTTCCCTTTTTTTTCTGCTGATAATAACAAGTTGCTTTTTCCAACACTTTGGAAAAGTTTCTTCAGTAAGATGTTCTGCATATTCAAGAGCTTTATTTTATTATTTGATTAAAAACGTTTAGAAATTGAGTATGTTCAAAGAATGAAGAAGGTTTTGTTCCAAAATGAATTTTTTCACATCAGAATTTTGATTTCGATAGCTTTTAGTTCGTTTTTTTACGAAGTTATGTTAAAACTGAGGCTTTTGAAGTAACGATCATTCATTATTGTTTTATCTATAGAAGCCCCAATTTAGATAGCAATTCAACCTCTAACGAGTTTGATGCGCTATCTGAATCCATAATAAGAATTGTTTCCCTTTTTCCTCACACTGAAATTGCAACTGCGGGCGATTTCAATGTACACAATTCTGGTTGGCTTCAACATTCTGGCCAGACAACACCCGAAGGAAAATATGCTGAGATCTTCGCTGAGTTTGATCATTTAACTCAACTTGTTGATGAGCCCACTCGGGTTCCAGATATTGAAGGCCATGCGGCCAACACTCTTGACCTATTTCTCACTTCTCATTCCGAAAAATACAGGGTTGTAGTATCATCTCCTTTAGGCAAATCGGACCATTGTGTCATATCGGTAGATTTTTCGCTTTCCGTCACGGTAAAAAAAGATAAAGTCCCCAAAAGAACTGTGTGGCAATACGAGAAAGCCAATTGGGATGGCCTGAATAGTTTCTTTCGAAATTTTAATTGGTCATTGTGCTTTCTCGACGGAAATGTTGATGCATCAGCTGATATGATATCTAACGTTATTCTCAACGGCATGAGAAATTTTGTTCCTCACAGAAGAAAAAGCATCATCCCCAAAGAGAATTCGTGGTTTGATTCAAGCTGTAAAGAGGCGATTAGGGATCGAGAAAGTAGTTTTCGTAAATTTAAAGATAACCCTACTGTAGAAAACCGAAATTTGTTCAAACGGGCCAAAAATAGCTGTAATCCTCAGATACAAAAGATTAAGTTTTTACATGACCAAAAAGTAAGGCAAAAAATACTATTGTGTCCAAAAGGAAGTAAAAACTTTTGGTCTTTTGTCAAGAACATTAAGAACTCGACCACGTCATCGGTCCCAACGCTCGTCTTCAATGACTCTCCGTATGTCAGCTCCATCGACAAAGCCAATTTCCTGGTAGCTCAATTTGCTGTAGCTCGACACTTCCTCATAGCATATTGGCTCCACCTGAGCTCGAGTCTGCAAATTCTTTGATGAAGCAGATATTTTTTCGAACTCGCTCGGTTGCGAGAGTCCTTAAAGATCTCAACATACATAAATCCGCTGGTCCAGATGGTATCCCCGCCGTTATTCTGAAGAGGTGTTCTTCTACGCTGGCAAAACCACTGCGTAAACTTTTCCATCTTTCCTATTCTGCTGAGATTTTTCCGAGCAGATGGAAAACTGCATTTGTCCAGCCGGTCCCTAAAAAAGGCGAATCTTCCTCCCCTTCCAATTACCGTCCAATTGCACTAACGTCCCTTCTTTCCAAGGTCATGGAAACGTTGATAAACCGTCAACTTATGAAATATCTTGAAGAACGAAAGCTTCTTAATGACCGTCAGTACGGCTTTCGTAGCAAACGGTCCACTGGTGATTTGATGGCTTATCTCACCGAAAAGTGGAAGTGTTTTGGAGAAAGTAAGATTATTGCGCTTGATATTTCTAAAGCATTTGATAGAGTTTGGCATCAGGCTCTTTTATCGAAAATGCGTGCTTTTGGTATCGATGAGTCTCTTCTTCGTTGGATTAGAAATTACCTTTCCGACCGTTCAATACAAGTTGTGTTGGATGGCTTCAAGTCTGATACCCACTTTATAAATGCTGGTGTGCCCCAGGGCTCCGTTTTGTCTCCGACTCTCTTCCTTATTTTCATTAATGATCTCTTGTCTGAAACTTCTAATCCGCTTAACTGTTTTGCTGACGACTCGACCCTCAGCTTTTCATATTCGTTTCCAAATTCACGTCCCTGCTCTTCGGATGTGGAACTGGAACGGTTGCGTATGATAAGCTCATTGAATTCTGACCTTGACAGCATTTTGTTGCATGGGGTCTCATGAACCGAGTAGAATTCAATGCTTCGAAAACTCAATGCTGTCTCTTGTCGTTGAAGCTTAACATTCCCCCATTGCCATTATCCATGAATGGTACCTGCTTCCAAGAAACCGAAGCTGTCAGTACTCGGTATGTGTGTAAACGATGATCTTCATGGGAATGATCACATATTTGAAGTCGCCAAAAACGTTGCTAAATACTTAGGCTACTTGAGACGATGCAGGAAGTTCTTCACCCCTACTGATCTGGCTACAATTTATAAGGCCTTCATCCGCCCAAAACTGGAGTATAACTCCCATATCTGGTCAGGTGCTGCTCAAACATCTTTGCACCTGCTTGATAGGGTACAAAATAGAGCGTTAAAATTGATAGGTGATAGTTCAATCGTAGAATCGATTGATTCTCTTGAACATCGTCGAAAAGTCACCTGTCTCTCTCTCTTTTATCGCTTTTTTTACAAACAGTGCTCTAGTGAAATAGCCAGCTGCATTCCTCCCTTGAAACAATTTAGCCGCAACAACCGCCTCGCTAGGAATGCTCATCAGTTCTGCCTTGAGCCCAACTTCGGGCGTACAGTCAAGTATAGAGATTCATATTTTAGTCGCACCACCCGAATGTGGAATGCTCTACCTGGCTCTGTGTTTCCCCTGCATTACGATTCACAAAGGTTCAAAAGTAACGTGCATCGATGTCTCCTTTTAAATCCTCTCCTATTTTCCTAAATACTCGCACTGTGTTTAATGGCATTATAAGGGTAGTCATAACCCCTTGATGTGCGCGTTAATTATAAAATAAAAAAAAAAAAAAAAAATAAAAAAAAAAAAAAAAAAAAAAAAAAAAAAAAAAAAAAAAAAAAACGAACGAACGATTTCATGTATTTGAAAATCAAACATTTTCTGCAAATAACGAATGGACAAAACAAATAGCGTAACGCAACTGGGAGAAGACCCATGTCTTGGCGCATTTCTCTGAAACCTACCTTGTCAGGGAACACAAAAAACCTATAATGTTTGCCGATCATGAACGGGTAATGGAGAAAGCCCTTTTCTGTGGCATGAAAACTACTATCAGAGAAAATGCCAATTCCTGGCGAAAAACGATACACATTAAAAAAACAGATTTTTTACATTTCTTTCGGATTTCAAGATTTGTTCTGAAAACATTTGGCTTAAAGTATTGTCTGATCTTGAAATCAAGTTCAAGTACAATGCAAATCGAAAACAATTGACGAACAAATACAAAACAAGATTCAATCTTGTTATTGTTCTATGCTTTTTTGTTGTATTCTTTTTTTCTTTTTTTAGATGGGCGAAGGCAACGAATTTGTCATAAATTAGGTCGCAATTAAAAATAATAATGATGAATGAATTTGAAAATAAAATATCTACAACTTCACGCTTGAAATTCATTGGTCTACCTTCCCCAACTTGTCCCCGGCAACTTCATCTAACATCGACGTATAAATAGCATTCAACCTAGGTGGTGACAATTATTGTACATGTTATAAAAACTATATTATCACCAACAGTATGACTTAGATGGTCGATAGCTACTGATTATTGGATTTATTATCTTTTCAATCTGCGTGACGATTGCAGCACACGACACAATCAAGAACTTCTTAGGAATTTCTTTTGACAGATCTTTCGGATCAATTAAAATAAAGAAAAGTTGTTTGTTTCTTATTTATTATTATCAGTTGAATTAATGTGGACATGGTAACTGGAAAAAAACCGAATCACTTACTGAGACCATTTTTGGTCGTGGCGTACAAAGTTATCAATACTTTTACGAGTTCTCAGACGTTAGCTCGCAATTTGATTAAAAAGAAATTCTTGATAGCCCACTTAAGTCAAATTCTTTGGAATTTAACTTCTAAAAAATTTCCACTGTAGTGAATCGGTACGGAATCTCATTTTGATATTCGTACCGTAAATAGTTCCTGACAAGTTTTTCGAATTTGAAGGTGATTCTTTTTGGGAAAGGAGTTTTTCCAAAATTATAAATTTTCTTATGAAAGTTTCAAGTCAAAAATGAAGTTTCTGCACCGAAGTTGGATGTAAGCAAGAAAAAAAAACAATTTACAGAATATCCCAAAAGAAGACATTTTGTTAATTGACGAAAATTTGAACGGAAATGACATGCCAATAAAGTTGTTGTCATTTGGTAGCTAAATTTAACGAGTCTCAGGAGACTCGCGATTCTTTCGAGATGACTTGCAAAGCTTTGAATGGAAAAGATGAACAGAAATTGTCAGTAGTAAGTTGACCTGCTGCCAATATGGTAAAAGCCAATTTCCAGAGGGACCATAACGCCGCTTTCGCAAAAATTTCCAAATCCTTATAAGTTTTCAAGAGATGTTTTCAAGTCATTTATGATAAAAACCATACCAAAAAGAGTGGGGGTTGTACAGGATCGAAGCTATTTTATTTGTTGAATTCGTTCACCCAAAGCCGCTGTTATCACAAATGTATCCCGTTCACATTAAGCACATGGTTTTTATGTATTTAAAATGAAATAAATAGGGTGAGCAACAGAGCGAGGAGGCCCCGGTTCCTAGCGCATTTCTCACAACCATTGCCTTGTGAAGGAATGGAGGGGACCTACAATTTTTTGCCGGTTGCGGACGGCTAATCGAGAAATCGTTTTTCAAGGCAATAAATTAACTATCGGAAGACTTGCCGATTCCTCGCAGACATGCTTATCGTAACGCCACGGGTACCACTTTCTTTTATGTATTTAATGATAGAAATGAGTTTGTATTCGACTTGATCGCTTTATTTTGCAATAAATGACATAATACTAATAAGTGGTTTTTCTCAAAAAGATGCAAAAGTGGACGAAATGTCAAACAAAAACCTGTACACCTTTGGTCTCAATGGCTGAACATGTTAACATAAACGTATATCATTTTAGAGGCGGTGTGAATAGCATAACAGTGTTAAATGAAAAGATTAGTAAAGTTTTTAACAGTTAAAACACTTATTTTATTTCCTCAGATGTACATTTCAGAAGCAATGCTTCCATCGTCAGTGAGATTTATATGGAAGCATTGCTTCTGAAATGTACATCTGAGGAAATAAAATAAGTGTTTTAACTGTTAAAAACTTTACTAATCTTTTCATTTATTAGATTAAAAAACACGTGGAATATCTCAACTAAAAAACTCATCATAACAGTGTTCTAATTTTAAATTTATAGTAAATTTTTTAGGTATTTAAATAGAGAAATCATTTCAAAAAATCTGTTTTCAATCAAATGACTGGCAATGTTTGATAAAGCAACAAACTGCGAAAAATCCCTTACCATCCAGGGAGCAACATATTGGTTCTGAAGTTATTTCGATTTTTCATGTTTATAGAAGTCACATGAAATTATCCGAAAAAATATACTAAGCATGCAAAATAATGAGAAAACACCGAGGAACGACGATGTATAAGTATTAATCCGGTGGATACGAAACTACTGTCACCTACAGGAACAATAAGGTCCACCTGGCAGCAACGCGGCGGCGGCGCGGCGGTCTGTTTACCATGCGAGTTCAGTGCGTGGGCTCCCATACGTCGTGACATGTTAAACTGGTTACCTTGTGCTCGGATTACTTTAAATTCTGAAATCTCCAAGCCAATATTCTATGTTGCACCAGGCACAAATCCCACATCAACCACTTGCTGGTTCGTTCAAAAGTTCGTTCTGTAAATTTTGCCATCGATTTAGGTGCTTTTAGTTATGGGCTGTTGCCCCATTCAGCTTGGACGATAATCAAGAATGCCGTCCTCCCGACCTAAAGGTGCGTCCACACTATGCCGAGCGGCATCAATCGGCACATGCCGATCGGCAATACCGACTAAGTGTGGACGTCCCGTTCGGCCTTTCTCCATACCGAAAGCCGAACCGAATTCGAACCGAATGAAATGGATTCGTATGCCGGTCGGCATAGTGTGGACGCACCTTAAGAAGTTAAGCTTGCCATATGAAAACTTAAATCAAATAAGACTGCAGGTGCAGATGGCCCTGATGCCGAACACTTCAAGGTAGCTGGAGACCAGTTGGAAAGAATCATGCACCAGCTGATCTGCATGATATGGTCGGAACCTCGTCTTATGTGGCGCAATCAAGTGGATGAAAACCTCAACCGACTTAGAGTGCAAAACTGGAGAGAGCTCGCCCGAAATCGAAATCGTTACAGAAGGATGTTGGTTGAGGCCCAGGTTCACCCCGAACTGTAATGTCAACCTAAGTAAGTATGTAAGTTATGGGCAGTAACTTGTAAGTTTATATGTTACTGGTAAAGTCAAACCTATTACTATCACGAAAAGCATATCACAATTTTGAGACCCGATTGATTTCACCAGTTCACCCAAAGAAGATAAGAAAGAACTGTGCTACTCACACTTCTTTTGAAAGAAGCTTCACGTAGTTTTGAGTTTATGAGGCATCCAGTTTTAGTAAAAATAGTGTTCGCAAATATTACAACGTTGTCAAAAGTATCACACTGCCAGGGTTCGAAATTCAGTAATGAAATTTTGGAACAAATTAAAAAAAATGGAGAAAAGGCATAATTTCCGGAATAGATTTTGAACCTAAAAACAATTCTTTACTTCTTATAAAAAATTTATTTAAGTAAAGCGTTGGCCATCTAATAGCTTTCCCTCACATCAAAGGCTATTTTGACATTGACAGCTGCTTCCCGTTATGAAAGTCAGTATCACACATCCAAGGGACAAAATTAATTGCTGTACAGCTAAACAAAGTTAGGAAATGTTGAAGACTTATTTGAAAAGTTATTGCTGTGCGCACCGTTTGGCCGTTTTGTTTTTGGAAGAAGCTAGCTGAACTGACGCACCCAGCGCATCAGAAAGTGATGCAAGTGGCCATCTCCTAAGGTCGCCGTTGAGCCGCATGGTCTGCACAGAATGGAATGTGGCTGCTGTAGTCGAGAGTGTGAGACTAGATCTACGAGCACGTTTTTACTCTTCGGTTATCGGTGGATGACATGGACTTAGACGACCACTGGTTAATGCTGGATGGCGTGTTATGCCACACCGACTGTGCCACAATCACCCCAAATTGGTAAAACTTTTTATCAGTCATCTTGATGGTGTCAATTGGCCGGCCCGGATCTACCTCTTCCTACTATTTTTGGTGGGGACTGTGATTTGCTGCCCTTAAAAAAGGTCTACATTGCTTTCAAACTGAATTTGGGCCTGTTTGTATATTTAATTCAAATTCAGTCAACTTAGTTATCGTAAGCATTGCAGTAATGGAGCAATAAAACAATGGGGTTTTGAGACTCAATCACGGTTAGTTTAAGGCTTAAATGTTTTTTATTTTATTATATTAAATTGTGTTTGAAAATAAAAAGTGAGCTCGAACCAAGACGGTGACCTTAAAAATTCAAATAAATTGTTGTTTTGACTTTCAAGCTGGTTAATAAGTGAACGTCTAAAGATCCCACAATAAATTTTATAAAAAAAAAACTTTATAAATCTTTCTCTCAGTAATAAGTACATAACTCAGTTTGACTTCTTTCTTTTCAAGTAAATTTATAAATAAGAAACAATTTGCCCCTATTGATGGTACTGTTTTAACACAATTTTTTTTTAAAATAACACAAAAAATCAAAAAATCAACGCTCGCATCGCAGCGACTGAGCATTGCAGACAAACAATGTCATTTTATCGACTTTCTTAAAGAACAAAGTCGAACATTCTTAATAGTTTTTGATTGAATATGCGGTTATCGATTTTCATTTATCGTATGTGTCATTTTGAAAACACGAACAAATGGGGGTATATTCATCAAGACAATTAGTTCAAAGCACATTGCTTGCTTGTTATTCAAACATTCTTATAAACATTTACACGAGAACACGTAAGTATGTGCGCACCATAGACATCAATCAAACCACATGTGGATTATATTAACACACAGTATTTACCAATTAATAAATAGAATAACCATCAACAATAATTGCCGAACGAATTAATTTAAGGATAGTTGAAATATTGTTGGCTTTTGCAACTAAAACAAAAAACAAAAACCAAGGTAGGTGTGTAAGCGTTTAGACATTGCGTTGAAAGCAAGACGTTTTGATACGCTCTTTGGTTTTGGTGTGAGAAAGCGAGAATGTAACCAAACACAACCAAGGGATAACCGAGAGACTTCTATTTTTTATTCTTGGCCGATTTCAATTCTTAAAGCAGACAAAGTGCGATACTAATTTAATTATGTTTATGAGTGGTGCCCGTGGTGTATGGTTAGCGTGTTTGGCTGTTAGTTGAAGGGGTGGGGGTTCCAAAAATCATTATTTTTCCACAGGCATCGTCTTTTTTTATATATATAATTAACGCGAACATCAAGGGGTATTGACTACCATTATAATAATTTTATAGAACACAGTGCGAGTATTTAGGGAAATAGGAAAGGATTAAGTAGGAGACATATTGCATTTAAACTTTTGTGATACATAATTTAGGGGAAAAGCAGTCAGGGTAAATCATTCCACATTCGGGTAGTGCGACTAAAATATAAATATATACATACTTGATTGTACGTCCGAAATTGGGTTCAAGGTAAATTTGCAAAATAAATTGTTTCAGGGGAGGAATGCAACTGGCTATTTCACTAAAGCACTGCTTGTGGAAAAAAGTGATAAAAGAGACTGAGGCAGGTAATGATTCGACGATGTCCGAGAGAATCGATCGATCATAGTATTCAACTACCACCTTTCAGTCTTAACGCTCTATTTTGTACCCTATCAAGTAGGCGCAAAGATGTTTGAGGAGCACCTGACCAAATATGGGAGTTATACTCTAGTTTTGGGCGGATGAAGGCCTTATAAATTGTAGCCAGATCAGTAGGGGTGAAGAACTTCCTGCATCGTCTCAAGAAGCCTAAGTATTTAGCAGCGTTTTTGGCGACTTCAAATATGTGGTCATTCCAATGAAGATCATCGTTTACAAACATACCGAGTACTGACAGCTTCGGTTTCTTGGAAGCAGGTACCATTCATGGATAATGGCAATGGGGGGATGTTAAGCTTCAACGACAAGAGACAGCATTGAGTTTTCGAAGCATTGAATTCTACTCGGTTCATAAGACCCCATGAAACAATGCTGTCAAGGTCAGAATTCAATGAGCTTATCATACGCAACCGTTCCAGTTCCACATCCGAAGAGCAGGGACGTGAATTTGGAAACGAATATGAAAAGTTGAGGGTTCAGCAAAACAGTTAAGCGGATTAGAAGTTTCAGACAAGAGATCATTAATGAAAATGAGGAAGAGAGTCGGAGACAAAACGGAGCCCTGGGGCACACCAGCATTCATGAAGTGGGTATCAGACTTGAAGCCATCCAACACAACTTGTATTGAACGGACGGAAAGGTAATTTCTAATCCAACGAAGAAGAGACTCATCGATGCCAAAAGCACGCATTTTCGATAAAAGAGCCTGATGCCAAACTCTATCAAATGCTTTAGAAATATCAAGCGCAATAATCTTACTTTCTCCAAAACAATGTAGTGATTGGTTCCACTTTTTGGTGAGATATGCCATCAAATCACCAATGGACCGTTTGCTACGAAAGCCGTAATGGCGGTCATTAAGAAGCTTTCGTTCTTTAAGATATTTCATGAGTTGACGGTTTATCAACGTTTCCATGGCCTTGAAAAGAAGGGACGTAATGCGATTGGTCGGAAATTGGAAGGGGAGGAAGATTCGCCTTTTTTAGGGACCGACTAGACAAAAGCAGTTTTCCATCTGATCGGGAAAATCCCAGCAGAATAAGAAAGATGGAAAAGTTTACGCAGAGGTTTTGCCAGCGTAGAAGAACACCTCTTCAGAATAAAGGCGGGGATATCATTTGGACCATCGGATTTATGTCTCGCAACAGAGCGAGGACAAAAAATATCTGCATCATTGCAGAATTTTCAGTATCAAGCTCAGGCGGAGCCAACGTGCTCTTAGTGTCGAGTTGGCAGCAAATTGAGCTGCCAACAAATTAGTTTTGTCGATTGAGTTGACATATGGAGAGTCATTGAAGCCGAGCGTTGGAACCGCTGACTTGGTCGAGTTCTTAATATTCTTTACAAAAGACGAAGAGAAGTTTTTACTTCCTTCCTGGACACAAAAGTATTTTTTGCCTTATGTTTTGGTAATATAAAAACTTGGCCTTCTGTATATGAAAATTGCATACGTTCCTGGCACACCTAAACTTATTTCTGTTTTCTTCGCTAGGGTAATTTTTGAAAATCCGAAAACATTTTTCTCTTTCCCTATTCGTCTTTTTACAGCTCGAATCTAGCCACGAATTTTCTTTGGGGATGATGCTCTTCGATCTGTCGGATCGGAACAAAGCTAGTCATGCCGTTGAGAATTAAGTTAGATATCAGATCAGCTGATGCGTCAACGTTTCCGTTGAGAAAACACAATGACCAATTTAAATTTCGAAAGCAATTATTCAGGCCGTCCCAATTGGCTTTCTCGTATTGCCACACAGTTCTTTTGGGGACTTTATCTTTTTTTTTACCGTAACGGAATACGTACAATCTACCGATATGACACAATGTTTCGATTTACCTAGAGGAGATGATACTATAAACCGCATGGCCTTCAATATCTGAAACCCGAGTGGGCTCGTCAATAAGTTGAGTCAAAAGCGTCAACTCAGCGAAAATCTCAGCATACCTACCTAAATGGCGTACATTGAAATCGCACGCAATTGCAATTTCAGTGCGAGGTTAGTGGGTAACAATTCTTAATATGGAGTCAGATAGCGTATCGAACTCGTTAGAAGTTGAATTTCCTTTCGCGGTGAATTGGCAATTCCTCCGATAGCAATTTCTTGCCATGAAAAGCGCTTTTCCCGATAATCCATTCGGAATCGGCAACAAATTGTAGGTGCCTCCTATTCCCTCACAAGTGATTGTTGAAATGTACTTGGTTCCGCGCTATTTATTTATTTTAAATTGATAACGAAATGCAGATAAATCTTGACTTTGAATTCTCATCGCATTCACAAGCATTTACTATACAAGTTTTGAAAAATCAATTATCATGGAATTTATAAGATAATTAATTTAACGCTTTTTTTATTGCACTTTAATCGAATAGTACTTGAAATTCATGTATTGCTGTTCTTGAAGAAATTCCTCAAGTGGATAGGCATAAGGCACATAATTAAATGTGAAGCTATTGTTTTATAGCTAACCTAAGCTTGTTTACACTAAACTGTTACTAGTCATTGTATAAACGTAATGGGGGTATGACTTTCAAGAAGCGATTCACAAGTTCAATTGCACAGTACTCTTCCAGAACTCAAGCAATTACCAGCACGTAAGTTTTACTTTCAGTGAAATGATAGGATGTATTTTATAAGAGTTTGCTACTCAATTTGCTTACAGTTGCATTGTGTTACCCGTGACGTAATTGTTAGCATGTCTGTCTGTTACGTGGGAATCCGAGGTTCTAATCTTAGAAACTTCCAAATGCTTTTCCTTGGGCATCCCCCATCGCGAGGAATTGGCAAGTCTTCCGAGACTAATTTCACACTGTCATGAAAAGCGCTTTTTTACTTATGCGTTAGGAATCGGTATAAAATTGAAGATCCATGAAATGCGTTAGGCCTCGAGATTCCACGGGCTCTGTTGAGCTTTATTATTTATTTATTTTCAATTGCAATTGCTCGAATCGTTTTTGCAATTTGCAATGGAAAAACCTTCCTAAAGATAAAAATGACTTCAATGCTAGCAAAAAAAACACTAATTCACTTTGATAAACATTAGACTTTTATTTATTTGTGTTTGCTAATTATGTTGAGTGATTGTGCGTATGTATTTACGTCTTTCTGCTATTTAATATAAGAGTTTATCTTCTTGTCTCTTGTGTTTACTGAACAAAGCTTTGATCTACACACAAAAGTCAAGAAGATTCTGATTAAAATTTTTGATATGATTTAGACAAGACCTTGGTTATCTAATTCTGGGCGCCGAAAATTCATGCTTCACATCAAAGAAAAGCCGAAACAGTGACATAAACTGAACAATCTTTATCACTGTAAACATGAGATGAAGTAGTAGTAGTTGTGCCACGAGCCCATTCACATAAATGCAAGTGGGTGCTTAAACAGAATCGATTTCAAACTTAGCGTGTGTACGTACAAAAAAAAAGAAGTGTTTGTGAGCAATTCAAACACGGCAAAAGTGAAACTTCGGAAAGGGCAAAGGCCCAGATTCCATTCATTCCAACATTTAGTTAAATAAACTATCGTCAACTGTCTCGTCAAAAGATTAATTCATGTGATTTCGCTTTCAGCGGTTGGTGGAAAGCTATTTTAATATCGCCTTACAAATTTTTTGCCACTTTTTCAAGGTATCTTAGTATTCGCAATTTTGATGATATCGTCTAAAACTTTGCGGAATCGGGTTCTAGGTGTTTGTTTCTCAACCGTGGCGATTTTCGATTCATCGAGTATGAAATCACATGTCTTCTATATAAGTTTCACTTCAAAACCCTAATTATGGCACGGGCACTCCTACTGTTAGGTTGTTGATGATGACTTGTATTTGGACATGGAATTGGTTTATGCAGGATGGCATGCCATCCCATACATCCCTTCAAGCCACAATCCAACACTTGCAAACCAGACTCTCAATTCTTGTTATTAGGCATTTGGGGGTGTTAATTGACCGACTCGGAGCTATGACTCACTCCTTTTTGTGGGGAACTGTGAAGAACCGGTATTATGCCAAAAACCCGGAGATGATTCAATCACTTAAAGTAACGCAATTACTATCTGCGTTGTTGAAAATTACTAGTTATTTAACTATTACTTGCGTAGTTAAAAATGACAAAAGTTAAAGCTATAAAATTATTATCTGCAGAGTTGAATTGTAATTTGGCTATTATTGGCATAGTTAAAGACAATTATTTTCAAAGTTATTAAATTACTAAAGGCGGTATTACACTATCATATAAATATGACAAGTTGACAAAAAAAATATGGCACAGCATCGTCATATAAGTGTGTTAGTCATATATATGTATATGGCAGCATTTGTATGTCTCCATATATATGACAATGATTCTAGAGCCATATATATATGGTGTAGTGTAATACAAAATCATAATTGTCACCATATAAGTATGTTCGTCTTGTGTCAAGTCGTGTAGAAATAAAGGCATATTTCTTTTTTTTCATTTTTATCTCTGTCACATTTTATTGAAATTTACATCTATGTACGAGTATGCATGTGTAATAAAATTTCAGATTTGACATAAGCACTCCGTGCATTCAACGTACAAATAGAAATAAAGAAATAACTACAAATAGAGAAATAAAAATAAAAAACATAGGATGCCGATTGTATGACAAGCGCAAGCCATATAAAATCAATCGATTTTTATATGGGTAGTTCATTATATTCATGCTGGCCATACTTTATATGGCACAGGCTGCCATATAAGTGTGATAGCGATACCTTTCTTTCTCATATATTTATTGTTTGCCATACAAATTGTCCATATTCTTCTTCTTCTTTCCATTTCCGGCATTACGAGTAGTGATCTTGAAGCGATCACAACTCTCCCACTTTTCTGCTTCACACGAGTGATCCACCTGTGGGGTACGCCGCGTTGACCTCAGAAAGCGTCGGCAAGCCTCCCGGTTTTGGATTGTTCCATGTCTGAGGCCAACCAAATGCTGCTGTTTTTGCATTTGCTTGTACCAGGAGTGTTTTGGTCTGCCTTTTCTTTTTCGTCGCGAATTTGTTGAAACGTTGTACGATATTTCCTTTTGGACGGGGTTCTGCGGATCTCTCCTTTGAACATGACAATACCAACTGAGCCGGTCGTGCTGAATTTTGTCCAATATGGTACTTTTGACATGAAGGCTTCCACGGATCTTAGTACTTCTAATTCGATCAAGCTTTGTTACTCCTGCTGTCATCCGAAGCATCTTCATTTCGGCTGCCGTCAATTTGCTCTCATACTTTTTGTACATTGTCCAACATTGTGAACCGTATGTCAGAGCTGGAGAGCCACTTCATCCACCCTACGCTTACTCGATGATTGATGTCGTCATCACAAGTTGCTTCACTATTGAACATAGATCCCAGATATTTAATGGGAAGCACATTTCCATTCAAATAAATGTCTGGAATAGGCTTGTCTGGATCAGAAAAAGGGCAGCACAGGTATTCAGTCTTTTTAGCGCTAATACGGTACCCATTTCCTTCCAGAACATCAATCCAAACGTCAAGTGCTCGTGGCAGGGATGTAGGATCCTCGCTTATGATGGCTCCATCGTCAGCAAAGACTAATTGTTGTACTTTATTGTCCGTTACTTTTCCTTCGAGCAAACAATCCAGAACAGCAATAAAGAGCAGTGGACTCAAGACACTTCCCTGATGTACACCTACTGTTATTTGGAATTTTTCGGTGACTCCAGCTGGGCATCTCACTTTTGTAACTGCTCCCTCGTACATGTCCATAATCATTCGCACATAGGCTTCAGGAACTCCTCGGTGTCTGAGGGCCACCCATATCAGATCTCGTGGTTGTCGATCGAATGCTTTTTCGAAGTCAACCAACACAATATGCAAATCCTCTAAGGCATCTCGGTGTTTTTCCATAATGATCCTTATACTTTGGATTGTGTCTGTAGTTGATTTACCCGCGACAAACCCGCATTGGTCATCAGACAGCCTTATTATTTTCCGCAGTCGGCTATCCAAAACCCGCTCAACGATCTTCATAGTGTGGGACATCAACTTGATCGAACGATAGTTGTCACAGCACACAAATCACAAATTGTCCATATATATATGGCATAGTGTAGTATCACTTAGAATATTTACAGAAAATGTGTCATACATTACCTATATGACAACTTTGTTCATATATATTTATATATATATGATAGTGTAATACCGCCTATAAAAATTGTGGTCACGATTCGAACTATGAAAATAGTCAAAAAATTGTCCTAAATGACTTTTTTTTTTCTGAGTGCAGTCACAAACCCAATTCTCTATTTTGGGGCTAGCATTTTAAAACAAAACGCAGAAGTTTTTCTCTGCTTTGCCTAAAAATCGTAAATCGCAAGAAATATAATTACCGCGAACTAAGACTGCTCTACGAAGAAGCCCCTTTTACTATGTTGTTATGACATTTGAAGGAAAAATTTAAAAAGCGGAGTTCACACTGTACAATTAGTTGGACAAACTTCGTTTGATGGATGTTTGATCGTCGGATGTAGTTTGCGTTCAGACTTATCAGACTTGTCGTCTTTCCAACTTGAAAATCTTCAAAAATATTTGCAAATCATCCAACAAGTGGTCTGAGGGTTCACATTATCCAACATTGGTCGTTCAAACTAAGGTCTATGAAACAAATTGTACAGTGTGAACTCCGCTAAACGCAAAAACTAGAAAAATAAAGACGAAAAATCATAAATCAAAGACGATTTCCATTTTGTTCTAATGCGTATTTGTTTTTGGTAAAAAAAACTACTTCTTTCTTTACTTAACAAAAATTTTTAATTGTTGTTTTATTATTTGAAGCCAAGTAAAGAATACCAACCATGAAACAA
Source organism: Melanostoma scalare (assembly GCA_949752695.1). NCBI lineage: Eukaryota > Metazoa > Arthropoda > Insecta > Diptera > Syrphidae > Melanostoma > Melanostoma scalare. The sequence continues at coordinate 151,071,925 of OX456986.1, forward strand.
AAATACTATGGCCGATGATAATTTTTTTGGGAAAACATATCGTATGGATGATAACTTTCCCAAAAACTTCACAAAAATCGTTGACTCTTATTGTGAGTGTCGTTTGGCTGTCGATACACGACCGACGGTTGTCGATAGTCCAACATCGAAAATGAAATTTGGTATTGCGAATTCTTATTGTTCGATACTTTCAATTTTGAATTCGGTCGTTATCGTCTGTATTTTTGCGTTCGACTATATCAAATGTCAAATTGTAGAATTTATTCATAATGACTACTTTCATTATTCACAGTAACAGAAATCCTTGTCGATAGAGATAAGCAATACCAAAAGGAAAATTTATCGAAGCTTTCAACCCTTGTCGCATCGAATGTTAGCCGACGCTCGCAATAAGGGCCGTTAAATCTCCGCGTTTTTCAAAATTCTTCTTGAGCTGATTAAAAAATCAGCGAAATATTTATTTCATTTCCTAATATTATGAAATAGAACAAGAGCCAACGACCAAGGCAAACTAAAAAAAAATAAATTCGGAAACACAAATCATTGTGATTACTTTCCTAACATAATCCGCCGGCGGCGGCGTACTTCTTAGTTGAGTAACTTTTAGAAGAACTTTATCAGTGAATATACAAAATTTGAATATGCCCCTTGAACACCAGTTTTTTCTTGTTAGATTAGAAAAACACACACCAGCAATGTTTAGATGTTTTGCCGATGAGTAAATTTTTTTTTCCGCGTTTACAGTTGATGGTATAATAAAAACTATTGTGTATATAAATTGACACCTTTATGAGTAATTACTTTAATGGCGTGGCTTTACGGTTGAACGCGTCATTCTTTATGAAGTTTATAGAACTGGTACTCGTGTGTTTGAATTTATATATTACCTTTTTTTTGTTTTTTTTTTTTTTTAGTTTTTGTTGACCTTGAGACAATATTTGAACAAAATTTGATTTAATTTCTGCTTTTTTAAACCAAAAATAGCGCACATGCGAGTATATCAAATGCTTGCAGTCCTTAAAAAAAGAAGATAAAAGCATTTAGTGCGATTACATGGAAAAAATGATCGAGTGGAAAGTTGTCATTCGGTAATACCAATCTAAATTTTAAACTTTAATAAGATTTGTCAGTTTTTGAAAACAAGTTGGGCTTGCACTATTCGAGAAGGCTCTATTTGGTGTCAACTTGACGGGGCCCAGACGTTGCAACTTATACTGATGAATTTGACTGGCAGAATCAACGGTGCACTTTAACAGTCAAAAAGCAGAAACCTCTGAATGAATATCCTACTCCGATATATTTAAGTTAAGGGTCTGTCAGCATCTTTCAATACTAAAGATTGTGGCTGGTGAGCTCCTGGCGACAGAATGGCAGCAGGGTACTGATACCGGACTATTCAGTCCTTTATGCGCAAGGGGATCCCAAAGAATCGCTCCAGGTTGGGGGTTGTGCGTGGGGTTAACTACCCAAACGAAATTAACAACAGCCTCGGATAACAATTATGATTTCACGTGCTCGACCCAAGAATCGAAAAAAGGATAAAGATGTCCGGATCTGCACGTGGAACGTAAGATCCCTTAACGGATGCAGCTGCAGAATTAGCTTATCATACGCTACCGTTCCAGTTCCACATCCGAAGAGCAAGGATGTGAATTTGGAAACGAATATGAAAAGCTGAGGGTCGAGTCGTCAGCAAAACAGTTAAGCGGATTAGAAGTTTTAGACAAGAGATCATTTATGAAAATGAGGAAGAGAGTCGGAGACAAAACGGTGCCCTGGGGCACACCAGCATTTATAAGGTGAATATCAGACTTGAAACCATCCATCAATTGTATTGAACGGTCGGAAAGGTGGTTTCTAATCCAACGAAGAAGAGGCTGATGCCAGACTCTTTCAAATGTCTTCGAAACATCAACGAAACATCAAGCGCAATAATCTCACTTTCTCCAAAACAGTGTAAAGATTGGTTCTACTTTTCGGTGAGATAAGATAAGTCATCAAATCAACAGCAGAATAGGAAAGATGGAAAGAAAGATAGAAAAGTTTTCACCTTCTGATGTTCTGGGTTTCAATCGATTTAATCATGGTGCATATAAGCAAAAAGCAGACAATCATTAAAAGAGAAACAGATTTGCTGTGATTGGTATACAACAAGACTTACGAGGAGAAAAATAGAGAAGAGGCATGTGCTCCACAAATGCAGCGCTCGTTTGAGGAAATTGGAAATTGGTGACAGGATTGAGATTTGAGATCCGAAAGTTTTACCAAAACTCAAAAAGATCATGCCAGGGTGACAAACCCCGAACTCAAGCCTGTAAAGAACAGAAGGGAAACATAGTGAATAGTGATAGAATCCCAGTCGCTACTGACGATCTGGAAAGACCACCTCTGCAGATTGCATAAATTCCACTGTCAGACAGAATGGTCGTCTCGAAAGGAAAACACTTCGAATGATCTTAGATTCCATATTTAAAGACAACGTGTCGAGAAGGATATACAAGAACGAACTGTATGACCTGTAACGCGACATTTACATTGCTAGAATACTACGCATGGCGAGACTACAAAGAAATCGCCGAAGGTGAAGACCTTGCCTAAGATGACGCAATCAGGTTAAGGAACACCTCAATCGATTTATAGTGCGAAACTGGAGAGCTCGCCGAAAATCGAATTCGTTGTCGAAAGACGGTGTTTAGCCCCGAACTGTAATGCCCACCTAAGTAAGTAGCCTATAGGTTATGTTAGGCTGTCATGAAAACATTCGAAACACCTTGACCATTCATTGTGATACCATATGAAGTGTGTGTGTGTGAGGGAATACATCAATTCACTAAACCATTTGGAGCTTTTTATAAAGCCATAGGTATTTGGAGCCGAATTACGGCATACGTGATCGAGTAATACGTGACTGAATTATGTGTTTTTGGCATTAATTCTCACGTTATCGAGCACTTTAGTACCACTATTTGACATTCTTTCATCAGTATTTGAACGAATTAAAGTCGATAAATGAACAGCAGACTGATGTTGTGTAATATAGAGCGAATTTTGAAAGAAAATAGTACTCACTCACTCGATCACTGACGCGGTAATTCGACCCCTGTTTTCACTATAGATCGCTTGGATCATCGAAGAAGTAATCTTCTAAATAAATAAAATAAATAAATAGGGTGGCGCAGCAGAGCGAGGAGCCCCTGGGCCTAACGCATTTCTCACAACCATGCCTTGTGAGGGAATGGAGGGGACCTACAATTTTATGCCGGTTCCGAACGGCTAATCGAGAAAGCGCTTTTCATGGCTATAAATACTAACGGAGGACTTGCCAATTCCTCACGAAAGGCGATACCCGTGGAAAAAACATTTTTGCCTCTGTTGGGATTCGAACTCGAACCTCTGGATTAACAGGCGGACATGCTATCCATCACACCACGGGTACCACTCTTCCAATCTTCTAAATGCCGTTTTGTTTAAAGGGAGAGTCCAGAGATGAACAGAGGAGTTGTGGGATTGTTTTTTCTTCCTCCTCGTCTAAGCAGCTCCTGCAGAAGAAGTTTGATGGAACACCGAGTTTAATGGCGTGTCTACCTATGGGGCAGTATTCGATAATGACTCCGATTAAGGAGCCAATGTGCAATCTGCTTATGGATAGCAAGTGTCTTGTGCGTTTTAGATCGGGTTTTGTGTAGTTTTACGTTATTCCACTTGCTGTTTGTTTTATCCACGGTATCTTACTTTAGCATGAGTTTGCATGTAGCGATTTTTATACCAATGTGCAACCTGCTGATGGAGATCGGTATACCATTCCTGGCAAGTTCATCGGCTTTGCAGTTATTTAGAATACATATCTCTGTGCCCTGGGATCCAAAAAAGGTGAGTTTGAACTGATCAGCCATCTCCATGATAAGAGATAATCGATGATTGAGGGCGGTTACTGAGTTCGTGGAAACAGCAACGAGTGATTTGATGGCTGCTTGTCTGTCTGAGAAGATACGGTCATTTATTAAGGATATCACGTCTTCTATTAGCTTCGAAAGGACCTCTTTGATCACAAGAAATACCACACTTGGAACAAGCTAGAGTGGTTTGGAAGTCGGAATTAAAAGCTTGCGTTTAGTCTGTCTGAGTACACCCCACATCCAACAACTTCTTCAGTCTTTGAACCATTTGTTAAGAAATGAATTGAATCATCCCTAAGTAAGAAAGGACGACAAAAAAAATCCCCCTACTTGACTGAAGTTCGACTTTAATGTTAATTTTTGTTTTATTAACAATCATGTTAAGTAACTTAAGTATCGATTCGTTTTTTTTTTTAACTGCTGCTTAGCTTGGCGTTGTGATATTTGGGAACACTTTCATGTCAGAGAATCCACAAGCAACAAAAAGCTAAAAGGCAAATAAGACATCCAGGAAAATACTTAGATAGTAAATATTGCAATACAATATTTTAGGCTGATAAAACATTTAAGTGCTCTCATTGTTGTCACACACTCAATAAGTTTTGTTGTTTAACCGAACACAAAATGAGATAGGAAAACACACAATTTAATGACTCATCACACCTTAAACCAAACCATACGCAAACACGTCCAAGTATATTGCTGCCATCACTATTTAGGTTGTGTTTAGCGACCAACAAATGAAATTCAATTACTAGTTCTTTATGTGGTTTGTCACTTACCAACCACTCCTTCTAACTGTTACACTGACACGAGCATAATTGTTTTACACCAGAAGGCTTTTGAATGATTAATTAGTGGTTTGGGATGTAATAATATCATTGAGGTTAACGTTAACACCTAGTCGTGATTATTAATTTGTAATTATTCCTACAGATCATTAGAGACATTTGATAGCCTTCCATACGTTTTTATTCATTATGCTTCATTTTTGAATTTATAGCTGTGTTCGCTTACCTGCTCATAACAGCCACAGCTAAAATTTGTTTGAAAAAATAAGAAAAACAACAACAAAAATGCTAAAGAAATGTTAGATTTAGTGGCAAAGTGTTGAGCCGTAGGAGAACACAACTTAAGTTTAACTAAATAACGAAATGGACAAAACGTAATGCAAAACAGGTGTGTGTTGAACTGTTCAGCCATCTCAATGAGAGATATTCGACAATTGAGAGGGGTTACTGAGTTTTTGGAAACAGCAACAAGTGATTTGAGGGCTGCTTGACTGTCTGAGAAGACACGGATATTCACTGAAGTTATCACGTCTTCTATTAACCACGAAAGGACCTCTTTGATCGCAAGAATTTCCGCAATCACTGTTACTTTGATTTCAGAAAGTAATTAAGAAATAAAACCCCCTCTAGAAAAACCAATGTTACTCTTTATAAGGCTTTCAGCCCTGATATACGACGCGGCACAGAAACACTATGCCAATGTCGAAGTACAGCTCATAAAGCTCATGGTTGTATCTTCTTCTCCACACACCGCATATGGGACCAAAGATCACTCGGAGTACTTTTGTTTCGAAGCGACCAGGGTTTACTCATCCGCATTCGATAAGGTCCACGCTTCCGCGCCGTAAAGCAGGACTCGGATAATTAAGGTCTCATAAAGGGTTACCTTGCAGTGGCGAAGCGTCCATATAGATAAGTCGATTATTTCCGACTTACCTTTTGAAATTCACATCCGAAACATCTTAGACTTCTGGCAACATGAATCAAACTTAATCATACACATGAACTCGCTGCCAACATTTTTTTAACAACAACTACCACTCTGCTTTCCGTTTTATTCTACACACATGTTGGCTCTTCAATTCACTCCATAAACAAACACAAAACTTTAGCAACATACAAGGTAACCCCAAATATTACGTCTTATAAAACTTGTTGCTGGATAGAGCAAATTTGTGTTCTCTCCTCTTTTTTCTTTTACCAAAAAATATGACGGTAGAACATCGTCTTATTTTCTTCCATAAGAAAGCATGCATTGAACAGAGAGAGGCACCTCTCTGTTCAATACATGCTTTCTTATGGAAGAAAATAACCCGGTGTTCTAGGCTAGCGTCATATTTTTTGGTAAATCTGTTGTTTGTTATCTCTTTGTGCTCTGAGGCAGAGTTGGCCGAAATATCACTTTTTAGAAAAAACTACATTTGTTACGTCTGCTACGTAGTTTATGTAGTTTATGTAGTTAAATGTAGTTAAATGTAGTTAAATGTAGTTAAATGTAGTTAAATGTAGTTAAATGTAGTTAAATGTAGTTAAATGTAGATAAATGTAGTTAAATGTAGTTAAATGTAGATAATGTAGCAGACGTATTTTGAACTGTTCTCTTTTTTTCTATATTAACTACGTCAACTACGTGTATGTAGCAAATGTAACAAATTGTAGTAAATAAAGCGTGTAGTTTATTGAATTAACTACACGTAGTTAATGATGTAGTAAATGTAGTGTAGTTTATTCGGCCAACTCTGCTCTGCTGAGCAGAGTTGGCCGAATAAACTACACTACATTTACTACATCATTAACTACGTGTAGTTAATTCAATAAACTACACGCTTTATTTACTACAATTTGTTACATTTGCTACATACACGTAGTTGACGTAGTTAATATAGAAAAAAAGAGAACAGTTCAAAATACGTCTGCTACATTATCTACATTTAACTACATTTAACTACATTTATCTACATTTAACTACATTTAACTACATTTAACTACATTTAACTACATTTAACTACATTTAACTACATTTAACTACATTTAACTACATAAACTACATAAACTACGTAGCAGACGTAACAAATGTAGTTTTTTCTAAAAAGTGATATTTCGGCCAACTCTGGCTCTGAGGTCTGAGCTCTGAGCACGTGAATATAGCGCCGGCGCAGTAGCCCTCTTCTCATTTGCAGCATTGCTACTGCACTCTTCGGTGTTTGCATGATATTGGTTTTATAAAAGAAAAAAAACGCTTTCCTTCGTATTTCTTCCCATGGACACATGCTTATAAACAAAAATGTATATGACAGGTTTGCAGGTTGAGGTAGGTATCTGCTTGGAGAACAAGAAAATAACACGCTGGTCTCCGACTTATTTCATGAATTTGTATGTGTTTCTGCACTAGACTCATGTGTCCAAGCTCAAAGGTTGCCACTTTGATAACAAATATGCGAGGATATTAGATCTCATAGCATAAAGCATATTTTTGGGAGAAAATGCAAACTATAATTGGAATTTTTCTAAAGTGGCACAACTGGCCTAAATGAATTTAGTTCCCAATGAGCCGTATTTTATTTGAAAGACAAAGTTTACCAGCCGAACGCAGTGCAATACTTATTAAAATTGATTTAGTGCTTTTCGTGTTTTTTTTAAATATTACAAATTTAGGCTTTAAAAATTAAAAGTGCAAAAAGTCTGAAAAGTTTTCCGATAGTAAGTTTCAGTGGTTTGATTATGGCCTTAATATCTGTTAACTGTTGCTTAACTGATTTTCACTCAAAGGAAACAAATAGTTTTAACTAGCTTAGTTTTATGAAAAAAAAAGTTATGATGCTCTACCTAATAGCAAAGTTGGTTTAAAATACCTGACTTTTTGGCTTGATGCGAAGACAAACATTGCACAAAAAAAATTTTAAGTAAACTTTTTTTTGTTGGTGACTAAGTTTCCTTCGAGTTACCTTTTGGAATTATTCACCCCTCGCCACTGTTACCTTGGTTTTTCTAGAGAAGGTTTTGTTTCTCTCTATTTCGGCAAGAATAATTCTCCATTTGATTTCAGCACATATGACATGGAGTCTATATAGCGGATCCTAGGTAGACGAAGTCCTGAACAACCTCGAAGTTATGTCTGTCAATTGAAGGACCAGTGGCAGCAATGCCAACAAGCCATCAGAACCGCAGCCTCTGCGGTTCTACGTTTCACAAGATTTGATGAAGAATGCAGGCAGGCAAATGCAGCCAAGCAAAAAGCAGGACAAATGTTGATGCAAAAGAGAACAAGGGATGCTTTCGACAAGTGTACATAACGAGATTTACAAAGAGAGAAGAAGGGAAGAACAACGAATTCTTGAAACGAAAAATAAGAGGCATGAAGAAGCGCTCGTTGGAGGAAATTGAGAGATATCATGACTGGAATGACATTCGGAAGTTTTTCCAAAAGGAAAAAGATCCTGCCAGGTTGGCAAAGCTCGAACTCAAGCCAGTAAAGGACCAGCCGTGAAACATAGTTATTAAGTCGCAGTCGTTATTGAGGATCTGGAAAGATCACTTCTGCAGAATCAAACTTTCTTAACGGTGGGCGATCGAAACGCTAATTCGGCAAGAATCCCGTCCCCCGACCAGACAAACTTAAATCAAGTAAGACTGCAGGTGCAGATGACCTTGAAGCCGAACTTTTCAAGGCAACAGGAGATCAATTGGAAAGGAGCATGCATTAGCTGATTTGCATGATACGGACGGAAGAAAGTATTCCCGATGAATGGAACCACAGTATCGTATGCCCGATCCTTAAAAAGGAAGACCATTACAATTGAGCCAAATATAGAGGAATAAGCCTCTTTAACGTCGTGTATATGTACTGTTGTCTGCTGTAATATGTGAACGTCTGAGACCCCACGTCAACAATTCGATAGCTCTTTGTCAATGTGGTTTAAGACCTGAAAAGTCGCGTATAGTTTACTTACTTAAGGTGGCGCTACAGTCCGGGTCGGACTAGGGCCTCAACCAACATGCTTCTCCAGTCAGCTCGGTCCCTAGTTAGTTGCCTCCAGTTTTGCACGCCAAGTTGGTTGAGGTCCTCTCCTACTTGCGTGCGCCACCTGAGTCGCGGTCTTCCTCTACTGCGCCGTCCCTCGGGATTGGATTCGAAGATTTTCCGGGCCGGAGCGTTCCGTGTCCATTCGCTCTACATGACCCAACCATCTAAGCCGCTGGACCTTGACTCGTTTGACCAGATCAGTGTCGCTGTACAGCCCGTACAGTTCGTCGTTGAATCGTCTTCTCCACTTTCCATCTATGCAGACGGGACCAAAAATCACCCGAAGAATTTTTCTCTCGAAGCATCCTAAAGCGGTCTCGTCTGCCTTTGACAAGGTCCATGCCTCTGCGCCATATATAAGAACCGGGATGATAAGTGTCTTATACAGGGACACTTTAGTTGCTCGAGAGAGGACTTTACTACTCAATTGCCTTCCTAGTCCGAAGAAACAGCGATTGGGAAGAGTTATTCTTCGTTTGATTTCAGCGCTGCTGTCGTTGTCTGAGTTAATAGCGGCGCCTAGGTAGACAAAGTCCTTAACTACCTCAAAGTTATAGCTGTCTACCGTGACGTTCTGTCCAAGACGTCGGTGTTGGGTGTCCTTTCTTGATGACAGCTTATACTTGGTCTTGCCCTCATTGAACACTAAACCCATCTTCTTCGCTTCCGTCTCAATGCTCATAAACGCGCCATTGACATCACGCTGCGTTCTTCCAATTATGTCAAAAAGTCGCGTATGACAGTATTTATTCACAGAGACGAGCTGTACAGAGCCATGTCTAGATTCGGCATCCCTGCAAAACTCTTACGTCTATGCAGGATGACTTTGGAGAATTCAAGCTGCTCCGTCAAGGTCGGTAAAGAACTCACCGAGGTAATATATTTAAGGAAGAATAACAGTGAACTTTAATAAAATTTCACTTAAAAAATTCAATGGTAATTATAACATTAGCTTTGCTTTTGGACACAAGACTACCTTTTGCCATTAAAAATTTAAAGAATAGAATTATAAACAAAAATCGTCGCGTCAGTTCAGGAATTTGTAATTGCAAATTTTAGCAAACACTTTTATTCGTCAAAATAGTTTTATGGCGTATCGCGCCGTCTATTTATCACAGGATAGTTTGTATGTGAATTTGGTCGGTAAAACAGTTTAATTTAAAAAATCTATTTAACTATTAGCAATGCTTCAAAGTTTACAGTAACCAATCCTGGACTAAACTACTTATATTTACATACGAGTAAAGTGGGGACGAAGGAGAGCACAAAGAGAACCACGAACATAAAGGTGTGTCCACACTATGTCGACCGACATACGGATCCATTTAATTCGGTTCGAATTCGGTTCGGATTTCGATAAGGAGGAAGGCCGATCGGGGTTTCCACACTAAGTCGGTATTGCCGATCGGCATGTGCCGATTGATGCAGCTCGGCATAGTGTGGACGCACCTTAAGAAACACTGTATAATGTTTCATATCTCATTTTCTCCCACGTTAAATCTCATGAATTTATGTGTCTGTCTCTTTTTACTGTAGCTTTTTCGTTTCATAAAATTTCAAATCACTAATACTAAAGATGTTTTCACTTCAAAAATGGCCACTACCGAAATGGCGGAATTTCACTTAAACTTAGCTCTTGTTGGGATTTTCCGCACCAGGTTTAATTAAATGTACCAAATTATTGTAACAATTAAAAACATTGTATTTTATTGAAAGTCAAAGCTAAAATTGAATACATACAAACACAGGGTGGCGCAACACAGCGGAAAGCCCTGGGCTCAAGCACAGCATTGTCTTGTTAGGGAATGAGAAAAATTTAATAGTGGGGCATTAAAATGAAAAGCAGTGAAGATACCTTTTTTGATTACATGCCATTAAAAATTTAAAAGTATTTAATATACAACGGGTACCCTCAAAAAACAACACTGATCAACATGCAATTTTATACCAGATAAAAATATACCCGGGGCTTAGATCATCATGCTGAAGTAGAAATGAACGTGGAGTTTGTCAGTTAGAAAGTCTTATGCCTTTTTGAGAGGGTCAAAGTTTGACCAAGTTGTTATAGAGGCTAATGAATGCTTCAAACGTTTGGCATCTGAGGGTCGATTCCCGAACTGTGAAGCTGTGCAGTTTTAGTTGCGATTAATTCCACGATATCGTAGAATGCAAATCGACAAATCACAGAAATGGCTCCTTCGATGCTATAGCAACGTCCGTCGTGTAGTCTGCAGATTATTTCCAATATGGGGATACTTAAGAAGTAGATTTTTAACGCATTTTCATGCAACTTGAGTGTTTTGAAGAAACTAGTCATAAAAGATGCGCCCAAGAGTATTATTGCAACGAATGTTGCTCTAAATCTAAACAGTGGTTCCCCAACGAGTAATTTAAAAATTCAGTAACATAAGTAAAACTAGTATCAAGTTACAGTTGTAGCGCATTTAGGAAGAGTACAGGTCGGCTTTAGTAAGGAGAAAGGATGATTTGGATTCCGTTTTCACTTTATTAAATTTGGTTGGATAACTCTTCTGAGGTTGCCACCTCATCATTCTCCACTTTTTTTCTTGAGCATGGAGCGCCAGCCGTCCATAGATAGTTCTATGCATGGATAGTCTTAAACGCTCTATTCTTTTTATACAGGACCCGTATTACAAAAACGCGAGACTAAAAAAAACGTTAGCCATGGCATAGACCAACAATTAATAACCCGTTGTGTTTCATAATTCAACAGAATGCTTTTTCTAACTAACAAAGTCGTAATAGGCGGTTTAAGGAATTACTCCTTCTAGAGATTTAACATCAAAACTATGCGTTTGTCGCAATTTCGCAAATGTGGCGAAGGACGGAAATCAAACAAACAAAGGCATAGAGCGGCAAGTTTTATAATCAAACAATGGAAGGAACCAGCACATGTGGGATCGTCTGCAGAAAAAAAACTTGCTTAGAAAGATCCAAATCATTGCTGGGGTTTTAAACGAGAGAGTACCAAAAAGGCACAGAAACATGGTGGTGGAATGATGAAACTAAGAAGAAAATGATTTTCAAAGCGTGGTCAAAGTGCACCTCTAAGAGATGAAAGACTCGTAGTGGAATACTGAAGATGCAATAAAGAAGAAGTGAGCCAAATTCTAAGCAAAGAGCACGGTGGGTATGTATTGAGAGCTTAAACAAAATATCCGCCCTGACTGCTTTTCAAAAAAACCGACAAAACAACTGAAATAAGGAAGCACCAATCTTCAAAATAGTCGCCCAAAGAAAGAGAACTGCCAAGGAGATTTGTTCGCCGAAGTTCATTAACGACACTTTCTTGTGGATGATGACAAAATTCAGCATAAGTTGCGACAGATTAAACGGACAGTTTTCTCGAGAACACTTTCCATAAGCTTAAACCTAACTTTACGGAAATACACGACATTACAGTCGAAGAAGGTAGTGGGGCAGTTGAACTCTAATAAAGGCAAATTTGCTGGGCCAGACGAGATATGTGACGATTCTCATCTCCAAACATTTAGGAGGTGGTAGTCTGCCAAGCAATGAAATGAAAATTTACCTAATATACATAAAGGGTTTTTCAACAGGGACGCTACAAAAATAGAGCGACAGGGACAGCAAATGATGCCATATTTCTTGTCGCTCTTTTGACATTTCTCTTCAGTAAAATAAAATGAATAAATAGGGTGGCGCAACAGAGCGAGGAGCCCCTGGGCCTAGCGCATTTCTCACAACCATCCCTTGTGAGGGAATGGAGGGGACCTACAATTTTCTGCCGGTTCCGAACGGCTAATTGAGAAAGCGCTTTTCATGGCAATGAATACTAACGGAGGACTTGCCAATTCCTCGCGAAAGGCGATACCCGTAGAAAAAACATTTTTGCCTCTGGTGGGATTCGAACTCGAACCTCTGGATTAACAGGCGGACATGCTATCCATCACACCACGGGTACCACTCTCTTCAGTAAGGTTTGCCATTTCATGATGATTTCAGATATACGAGCCAACAACGAGTCCAAATTATTAAAATTTACTACCGAAATTCGGAGTCAGTTAAGAGCGCTACGTCCAATTTATGGTCGTCATAATGAATGGCTGAATGGCTTCGCCAATAAACAAAATATGCGGTATTGGTTAGGCAGCAATCTACTCCATAAGTCATCATTTGTCGCGTCATTGGGCCGTACTTTTTCCGTGATGATCAAGACCGGGACGTTACTGTGAATGAGGATTACTACCGTTCAATGATAACCGAATATTTTTGGCCCCATTTGGATGATATGGACTTGGAGGACATGTGGTTCCAACAGGACGGCGGCGCGGCGCCACAAGTCACACAGCGAATGTCACAATCAATTTATTGGAAACCAAGTTTGGAGAACGTGTTACGTCACGCAATGGTCCAGTCGCTTGGCCGCCAGCGACGATTGATGAACTTCGTACGAATATCGAACGTGAAATTGCAGCAGTATCGGCCGATTTATACTTGAACACCGTCGAAAATTGGGTTCAGCGTCTGGACTTCTGCAAGTGTGCCCGTGGTGGCCATGCAAAAGAAATCGAGTTCCATACATAATGGCATCGAACGTACTTTCACAGGAATAAAAAATTTCATTGATATCGAAACCCGCTTTTGTTTTACTTAAAAAAAAACTTTGTAGCGCTCTTATTGAAAAACCTGATACTAATGTTTATTTTTTTTAAGCCAAAATAACACTCCAATCTTAAGGCTAAATGAACTGAATAAATAAATGAAAAAATGAAAAAAAAATAATGTAAAAGAGAAAGGGAGATATACGAAGCTGCGATGACTACCGTTCGACCAAGCTGATGTCCCACATTTCGGTGGACGTTGAGCGGGAGTATTATAGGAAGCCGATGAAAAATTATAAAATAATCTCAGTGGATCTAATGTATGCTCATCCTGATGGGACCATTTTGAGCTTACAATGAAGCGGGAGAAACGCAGAGCGTCGATATGAGTAAGATCACTAGGGTCATTAAAGAAACACAAACCTGGGTGAATAATACGTTTGTGAGCTAAAGCGGGGAACGAATAGAGAAGGTGGGGAATAGTCTCCTCCACCTCCTCCTTCTCATCCATACAGCTTCTTCAAAAATAGTTTGAGGCGACTCCAAGCCTTGCGGCATGTCTTTCAATAAGACACTGTCCTGTGATGACACCTATCGGCGCGCGCACTAACGTGTTGTCTGTTGAGAGAGATCAAGCCGTTCGACCGCTTAAGATCTAGCTTGGGCCAGATTTGTTTCGTTGAGTTACACGTTAAACTGCTTGACCATCTCAGATTAGTTTTTTTGTATGCGTCCTGCTTGAGCAAGAGTTTGTATGTAGCGATTCTCTCTCCGTTTTCGGCGAGAAGGGCAGAAGTGTTATTCTGGCGAGTTCATCTCCTTTACAGTTTCCTGAAATGTCTCTATAAAACTGCAAAGTCGCCATCAGACAACGAGGAGTTTTAGAGGCAATGATATATGTATGAAGGTGCAGGGATGATGGTAAGATATACAGGACAGCAGGAGTCACCAAAGAATTCCGTGTAACAGTAGAGACACTCCATAGTACATACATGTCATATTCAAAATAGAGATCGGGAGAGCCCCGTCAAAAGCCATATCATAAAACGTTAAGACACGATCGCGAGGAAACAAAACTAAATGCAAACCAAAACACTCCTGGTGTCCTGGTACAAATAAGTGCAACGACAGCTGTAATTGGTTGGTCTCAGACGGCAGGCTTTCCGACGCTTTAGTCAACGCGGCGCACCCTACGAGCGAATCCCAAGTGTGAAGCAGATAAGTTGAAGAGCTGTGATCCCATCGAGATTGGACGCATATACCGCAAATGGGATTAAGTTCTAAGGCTCTCTTTATAGATTTTCCCTACACTTTTTTCTACCTGACAATAGTTTTTTCTTTCATAAAATTTGAAACCTAATTCCTCAACAAAGGAAGAATATTCCATGATCTGACCACACTGATCCCCGGAAGTATTCGATTTCTCCATTTATCGGTGATAAGTTTATCATGTAAAACCTTATCGTACAAAAAATAAAACACTGCCAATAAAGGCTACTAACCTAGAAATCTGCTCACGGTAATTTTATTAGGCGAAATAAAGATGTGTTACCCAAAAAGTGCTTCAAAAAACGTGGGTACGTGGATTCAATGCACAAATAGACATTTCAACGATAAGGTGAAGGCTTACAGAACCATATAATTTGGAGGGCCCGCTATTGCATTTTTTTTTTAATTAAAAATAGAGAAACTTTGATTTGGTCATCCGGTGTTGAACAAGCTCTTGTCCTACTTTTTGGCGGTCTGTCTGATTAGGGTACTATCGATAAATTATTTATGGACAAATAATAATAATCTAAATGAGTTTTTTCCCTCAAGATTTTCGAGAGATTCAAGACTTAAATATTTCTGATAAGAATATACTTATATTATCGAAATTTATCTATGATTGAAGAAAGTAATTGGAAAAAAATTATGTCCGTATCTCAATTAAACTAAAAATAACTTAAATTAAATAAATTAGTTCATCGTTAATGTTTATTTAAAAAGCTTACCAGATTTATGATCTTTTAAGGCTGCGTACAGATCGCTCGAATCGAGCGTCTTTTTTCTACCCTTACGAAATATGGGCAATGTATAGCTGCAAAAATAAAAACAAATTTATCAGCAAAGAATTCAATTTCAAGGGTACTTGTCCAAACGAATTTAAATTCTGAAATGAAATGAGCATGACATTGGCTATATCATTTTTTTTTTTTTTTTAATTCTTTATTTCATGATAAATACAATTTCAATAATAGCCGGTGGTGTACAGCAAAAATAAAAAGTATTTAAGGCCAGGTTACTCCAAACAATTTTGAAAAAATCGAAATTTTTTTTTTCATAAATTGCTACTGTATGCTTGTAGAAATAGTATAGAATTAATCCCGAAGGTCAGCAAGACCGAGAAGCAGGTATAAAAGAGTGGGGAGCGCTGCGGTAAATCCGGCCGCTCGAGCCTTCGGATTTTTCTCTGAACCACGTTTTTTCGCATGGATGACACTCTCATTTCAAAACTATTGCACTTATCGATATGAACCAAGGCAGAACCAGAAATATTCATTATTATTTAAAAAAGTTATAAACAATTAAAAGTGAAAAAAATTGTAAAAAAAAAATTCTAAAGTCCGCCATTTTGCTTTTTTTCATTGAAAATGTTTCATTCTGCTTGAGGCCATAGCCAATTCGATACAGAACATGAAACCGTTTTGTTTTTTGCTTTAAGATAATTCTTTTCCAAGAAATGATGTCATCCATCTACGAATCAGATGAGTTTCAGCAGCCATTTTCAGGACCGCCATTTTGAAAAAAAAAATTCAAGTAGTTTAATCGTTTCATGTGCTTTCTTATGTAAAAACTTTCTTATGATGAAACTGATTAGTCAACATGTTTTGTTCTATAAATAAAACGTATTGAAAAAAATTACGTTTTTTTGGAGTAACCTGGCCTTAACAAAATAGAAATAATCATTTTGTTCCCATAAAGACAAATAGCAAACGCTCAATACAAATTAATTTTAAGTATAAACCAAAATTCATTAATGGGGAACTACAAGTAAAAAAAAGAAACTAGCAACAAAACGCTGAACGCCGGACAAGTACTCGATTCAGAATCAGAAACTTGATAAACAAACAAGAAACATATGTTTCATTGTATAAAAAAGTTTTTTTTTTTAAATCTTCTTACCAAAAACATAAGAACGAAAGTGGATTAGCTCGTTCCCGTGGATTTTGGGGCAAGGCGTCTGCTTTCATGGACTGCATTTTGCATGTGTTGAATCTGAAAGTAAGAAAAAATAATTATTATTT
The DNA here is from genome assembly GCA_949752695.1 of Melanostoma scalare. Taxonomy (NCBI): domain Eukaryota; kingdom Metazoa; phylum Arthropoda; class Insecta; order Diptera; family Syrphidae; genus Melanostoma; species Melanostoma scalare. The sequence goes on from OX456986.1 coordinate 151,088,509, forward strand.
ATTTAAACAATAACACACTTGTGTTTATAATAAAAAGGAGCAAAGATAAGTTCGTATACAATAGATATGATCTCGTTCTAAAAGCTCCGAGCGTCATATCTCTCATCTCTGTGATGCAAAAAAAAAATAAAGCATAACATCTTTTTTTATCGAATATGCGCAAATCAAGGAGTATTAAGTAATACCCTTATTAAAGGCACCGTCGCACCTGGAGTGTCGAAAAAATCGATTTATTTAAAAAATATATATATATATAAATTTCGAGAATATCTCCTGCAATTTTCAAGTTGATCTCATGAATAGTCTTCGAGTTATAGCCGTTTAAAGTTGGCGCCTTACGTTCGAGTCAGTGCCACTTGGTGAGTGAACACGGTAAACGGTACTGCAATGCTTACTTAGGAACTTACCGACAGCCTAGCAAGCAGCTGTAGGCAGCATACTGTAGGTATATGGTGGCGACGGTTAAACGGTAGCAAATTTACGTATGGTCGTGTTTACAGCGTGCGTTTATAACCTTGAAACTTTTAATGCGATTATCTCAAAACAAAACAAAAGTCGGTGACCGCGATAACTGAAAAACGGTTCAACCGATCATCCTCAAATTTTTCACACTTATTAGGTGTACATCAGGGAAGTGTCTTGAGTCCACTGCTCTTTATTGCTGTTCTGGATTATTTGCTCGAAGGAAAAGTAACAAACAATAAAGTACAACAATTATTCTTTGCTGACGATGGAGCCATCATAAGCGAGGATTCTACATCCCTGCAACGAGCACTTGACGTTTGAATTGATGTTCTGGAAGGAAATGGGTACCGTATTAGCGCTAAAAAGACTGAATACCTGTGCTGCCCTTTTTCTGATCCAGACAAGCCTATTCCAGACATTTATTTGAATGGAAATGTGCTTCCCAAGTGTGAAAAGTTTAAATATCTGGGATCTATGATCAATAGTGAAGCAACTTGTGATGACGACATCAATCATAGAGTAAGCGTAGGGTGGATGAAGTGGCGAGAAAACTCCGCTATCTTCTGTGATCGAAAAATGCCCCCTAAGCTGAAGGGAAGACTCTACACAGCAGTTGTCCGTCCAGCTCTGACATACGATTCACAATGTTGGACAATGTACAAAAAGTATGAGAGCAAATTGACGGCAGCCGAAATGAAGATGCTTCGGATGACAGCAGGAGTAACAAAGCTTGATCGAATTAGAAGTACTAAGATCCGTGGAAGCCTTCATGTCAAAAGTACCATCTTGGACAAAATTCAGCACGACCGGCTCAGTTGGTATTGTCACGTTCAAAGGAGAGATCCGCAGAACCCCGTCCAAAAGGCAATATCGTACAACGTTACAACAAATTCGCGACGAAAAAGAAAAGGCAGGCCAAAACACTCCTGGTACAAGCAAATGCAAAAACAGCAGCATTTGGTTGGCCTCAGACATGGAACAATCCAAAACCGGGAGGCTTGCCGACGCTTTCTGAGGTCAACGCGGCGTACCCCACAGGCGGATCACTAGTGTGAAGCAGAAAAGTGGGAGAGTTGTGATCGCTTCAAGATCACTACTCGTAACGCCGGAAATGGAAAGAAGATTAGGTTTGTTCGTTGAAGCCCTAAGGTCGCCATGGTGTCGCCACAAAGCGTTTTTTGAGAAGTCGCCCTGAATGTCAAACTTAGTGTTTTTTGAGCCATAGGTTTTCCCTCAACTCGCCCTAGGTTTTGCTGTGGCGAGTTGAGAGCTAATGACAAGGATGTGTGGTGATTTGTGGTTAAGTGTTTTTAGAGGACTGGAAAACCCATGTTTTTTTGACAACTCATAGGGTTGTCAAGAAAACCTGGGTCAACCTTGGGGAAAGTTCAACGAACGGACCTATTTTTACCACAAAAACGAAGTATCGGGTATTTTTTTTTAGAGGTTGGGTTTTCGAATAGGGATAAAACTGACATCTTGTCGACAAATCGGCCAATTCTAATTTATGTTCAGTTTGGCTTGCCATTTCATCACGAACATGTTGACAAAAGAACAACGCTTGCAAATCGTGCAAATTTATTTCGAAAATAATGCTTCAGTTCGCAAAGTTTACCGCAAAGTCCGTTCAATTTATGGGCGACATAATCGTCCATCAGAGCAATTAATTCGGTTAACCATAGATCGTTTTCGCACTATGTTTACTCTATGTGATAATACGCATCCGCTGAGACATCGAACAGTGCACACACAATTGCCGTTGGCTGTTGAGCAAAGTGTTGAAGAGGACCCGAATAAATTGGTTCGCCACCGTGCACGAAATTGGAGCTTTGTCCAACTTATGGCAGATTTTGCGCAAAGATCTTTGCTGTTTGCTTACGCCCTTACAAGGTCCAGTTTGTGCAAGAATTAAAGCTGCAAGACTATGAGATGCGTTGTGACTTTGATGTTAAAAAACAGATTGATCTCGATGCTGATTTTCATCGCAAAATTTTGTTCAGTGATGAGGCTCATTTTTGGTTGACGTCAACAAGCAAAATTGCCGCGAAGAAGGATGCGTTGCGGAAAAAAACTTCGCTCCGACGGCTACCTAGATAGAACCGAATAATTCAACTAGGTAAACGTGTATCGGTGTACACGTGTATTAAGGGGCTCTGCTACCGATATCAATACAGAACGTTGCTGCATTTCTCATCATGAAATTCGGTGTACATACGAGTATACATAAAAAGTAATACAAAAATAAAGTCATCTCCTAACCGCACAACGTGATCAATAAATTCCAAGAAACTAAAATAGTTTTCTTCTTCTTTTATTAATAAAAAAAAAATTGACAAAGTCCCTTCCGCAATTGGTATGCTTTTTACTTTGTGCACAGAAATTCATAATCTGTCATCTTTTCAGGAGTGGGTGGTGGAAGATAATTGCAGTTTTACTCTTTCTCTCTCTTTCTCTCTTAAAAAAAACTCTCTTTTGTGCTCAAGTACCTACGAACAAATGCTGTGCTTGAACAGGATTTGGCTGATTTCAGGGGAATTTCGCCACATTTCATAATAATCAATACACGAACATTGCTTTTGATTCCGTCAAACAACTTGTAACGAAACCACTGGTCTTGACCTCACCTTCCTTTACTACCATTACAACCACCGACTACAGGTCCCAGTGGCTGATCCTGGCAGCAGGAACTAAAGTTGTCCCGGCCACGGTAGCTTGGCATGCTTGCTTTTAGCTCAACCTAGCTCGTGGAGGGGGGGGGGGGGGGGGGATTCTTGCTACCGCAGCTCAGGACGGGGTTACGACTTTATGCCAATAATAAACAAAAATTTATGTGGCGACCCAAATGTCCACGTACGAGTTCCATAGCGGGGGAGGGTCTTCGATGTAGTTGACCCTCGGAGGTTTTGCACACCCATTGTATCCCACGGATACCACCATGGCCACTGAAAACTGCTCTGCTGACTACCTTGCTGAAGAGAGCACAAACCCGAACATCGTTAGAAAAAAACGTGTTTGATTTATTTAGCTACTCCCTGCACCTTCCAATAGCATTGTATTATCAATCGTTTGTTTGCATTTTCCGCATACAGATTGTGAGAATTCTATATAATAAAAAAAATATGTCACCGGCATTGGAGCTGACTTAATCGTAATATACAGGGTGTTCCGCAATTCGTGTATTATACTTTGGGATGTGATTCTTGGTTATATTCTAAGAAAAAAATTGTTCTACAGTAAAGTCCGTTTCTCAACTTTGACATCACTCTTTGACATTTAAAAAAAAAAGCTAACTTTGGTTTACCCTAACCTGTGTTAAATTTGATTTCTCTGTCAATACTGATGGTAGAGACTTAATTTTACACTTAATTTTTTGGAGAAATGATAATCTTTAAAACTGTATTTAAATTGGACTCCTATAGGCTTAGGGTTGCCAGATTTTTATTCACACAAACCTCAAAGCTAAATTTTTTTTTTAATTTTCCCCATTTTGTATTTTTTCAAGTATCATAAAATGTATGAGTTTTTGAGTGTACTTATTAATGAGTTTTTTTTATTATTGTTTTTTTATATGTAAAAAATAAAGAAACTCTATGTTTACCAGGCATTTTCTAAAAAAAATGACCTCAAAGTCAAAACTCAAAACAGAAAACTTGCACACCATTTAAAATTTAAAATCTGGCAACCCTAAGCCTATAGGAGTCCAATTTAAATACAGTTTTTAAGATCATTATTGTTATCATTTCTCAAAAAAATTAAGTGTAAAATTAGGTCTCTACCATCAGTATTGACAGAGAAATCGAATTTAACACAGGTCAGGGTACACTAAAGTAAGCTTTTTTTTTTTAATGTCAAAAAGTGATGTGGTAGTTGAGAAACGGACTTTACTATAGAACAACTTTTTTCTTAGAATATGACCAAAAATCTCATCCCGAAGTATGTAAAATGAATTACGGAACACCCTGTATAAACACCAACAAGTTTCCAAGCAACCAAGCGTTTTGTGTATGTCTGGAGGCGTGTTTCACAGATGCAAACTGCAAAAGTTTTGCAAACTTTTCTTTAAATTATATGTACTTTATTCTTACTCTTTCAATTATCTGCATCTAATGCTGCAATTCGAATAAATAGGTCTTTATATTGATGTCAATTGCTATTTACATTAACAGCAACAAACAACAACAAAAACACATTTAGTTGGAACTGAGAAGTTATTCAACGTTTATTTATCTGAAATCTGACCGGAAATTTGTGGGAGCGGGATTATGCGTGCAGGGTGATTATGTAAACAATAAAATTAATTCGCTAGTCTTTATTGATTTTGTAAATCAATGGCAACGGATTGAATTTCTTTGGTTTTTTTTTTGTTTGCAGAGTCAAGTTACCTACGTTGTCTTTTACACCAAGCAACGGAACATCTAAGTCAAAGCGACATTGTGATAAAATGTAAAGATATCGTATAATTCAACTCGTAAACGTCATGCGAAACCGAAGCATTGTTGTTCAGGCATAATTAGGAATTGCAACTGAAGCTGATTAGAGATTTTACTATAAGTGGAGATAACATCGAAACAAAGGATTTGAAGGTCATGCTATAGGCGACACACTACACACAGCAATTACAATTGAAGCTATTACTTGATTTACACAATAAGCTTTGTAAAATATGAATCAATTAAAACTGCTTTTCATTCTCTTATTTTTTAGGTTAATACTTAATTTAGGTTGACTTATTCTCCTAGATTTTTTACTGGGTTATTACCGATTACTCTTATTAGCCATTTGAAGGCCACAGAGACGAGTGTGTCCCAAGCAAATGAAAAAGATAACTCTCAATGGATTATTGTAAAATAAATAAATAAATAGTGTGGCGCAACCGCAACGAACCTCTGCAAACCAATTTTATGCAGATTTCGCAGTGTGTGATTACTCTTGGTGGATTTGTCAAATTTCACGAAAGGTGATACCCGAAATTATTTATTTCAAACCTCCCGTGTAACAGGCAAACATGCTTACCATTACGTCACATGAATTAACCAATACTTTGTTCGTTACACATTAAATTGAATTTGTGTTGTAGAGAACGAGGTCTGCCTTTGACTAGTGTAACCAGTTACAAGGAGAAACGAAGTGAAGAGCACCGAATTCTCAAAAAGTAGCAGAATTAGATGCTGCCTCTTTAGGATATTGAAAGATGCCATGATAGGAATGAGTTTCAAAAGTTTTAATAAAAGGTAAGAAGATCATGTCAGGGTGGCAAACATCGAATTCAAGTCTGTTCAGACTAGCAAGAAGTAATCCTAACTGAGGATGTGGAAAAACCTTTTCTGCTGACTGCTGACCTGCCATGAAGACACGAATTTCGCTGTCTTGATCAAAAATGCCATCCTCCTGACCTAGAAGTAGTTAAGCTAGCCATATGCAAACTTAAATAAAATAAAACTGATGGTGCAAATTACCTTGACGCCTCAAGGTGGCTGGAGATCAGTTGGAAGGAAGCATGCATCATCTGATCTGCATGATGTGGTCGGAAGAAACATACCCGATAAATTAAATTTCATTATCGTAAGTCCGATCGTAAAAAATGTAACCTCACAATTGCGCACATTATAGAGGAATGAACCTCCTGAAAGTCCCATATAAAATCTGTTGTAATATATGAACGTCTGAAACCTCAAGTCACCTATTTGATAGGTGCTTTTCAATGCGGTTTAGGACCAGAAAAGTTCACGTGGGAATTACGGCAGATCTTGGAAAAAAACGGAAACAGAAAGTTGTATAGGGTTTTCAAAAGCAGGGAAGTAGCAGAATATGAAGACCTCTTCCTAGATGGCACAATCAATTGGAAGAAGACCTTAACCAACTTAGAATGCAAAATGGGAGATATCTCGCTCCAAATCAAATTGTTGGCGAAAAAAAGTTAGTTGAGGCCCACGTTCAATTTCCATTGCAAATGTCACACGGCCATAAATAATCCAAAATAAATTTCATTACTTTGCAAAAAAAAAAACATCAATTAGCACGAGTCTGAACTTTTCCAGGGATTTTCCCAAAACTTTAATCTAGTTCGTATTACAAATTACGAAATGCGAGGCAAAGGTATGAATTACGATACGACAGTGGATCATTTAAAAATGTCAGAACGTTAACAACACAATCTAAAAAAGCAGTCGTAAATGACAGCAAGTATCGTAAATAAACGATAACAAGGGTTTTTTGCGAGTATCGTTATTTGTTATACGGCTTACAGTCTACAGACCCAATATATAGGTACGTGCTCTGGTTTTGCTTTAGACTACAAGATCAGAGTCAATTTTTTTTTATCGAAGAGTGCCACTATCATTTGTTGAATATAAGAGCTTTAGAAGTCCTCAGGCTTGTCAGGCCCGAACAGCCAATGAAAAACAAAATTGGAGGGAAAATAATGATGAAATAAAGCAACGATGATCTGTCAGTCTCTAAAAAATAAACAAATAAATAGAGTGACCCAACAAAGCTTGAGGAACCTCGGGGCCTAGCACATTTTCATATTCTACATTTTTATACCGATTTCAAAGGGCTAGAGTTTAGTTGATAAAAGAAAACTATAAATGTTTTCATCGGCTCTTTTGGACGTGAGTTTAGCTCTTTTCATAGGAACTGCCAGTTATTTAAAGTAGCGATACCCGTACAAAAACAGTTTTATTTTTCTGGGATTCGTACCTCGAACTTCCATGTAAATCGTATGCTAATCATTACCCCGCGGGCACCGTAATCAATCAATCCTTAAAGGTGCGTCCACACTATGCTGGTCGGTAATCGTATTTGGTTCGATCGTGACACTCAATCTAATTTAGTACTGGCGATCGGCATGTGCCGATTGTAGCCGTTCGCCATAGTGTGGACGAACATTAAAGTTACCCAATTAAAAGATTCTCAGCAGTCGGCTCATTTTGTGGACGATCGTGGATGCGAAACAACAACGCCTTACCACAGATTATAGTGAAAAACATTGAAGACGGAAACACCACTGCCTTAAGTGTTTTCTGGAACAGCAGAACATCTCATCTAACAATTAGATTTGATCCACATGCTAATTGGTGATCGTCGATATCATCGTTCGTCGTTTTGAATTTTTCATTTGTTTATTTTGCTAAGTAAATATTTACCAATATGCATATTTTGATTTTTTGTGAATTGAAATAACAATACTTAAACAATCAAAATCGATCTAGGTAGGTAACTACGTTAATAGTCATAAGCAGACAGAATGAACATAAACTCGCAAACCATTGTGCTAATGCGCAGTCTGAACAGTGATCACCAATATATACCCTTACTACACGCACCGAAACACTGTGTCGATGCGTGGTGTCGGTAAGGTTTTCTGGTAGTGTAAAAAGAAGATATGTCGACACAGCATTTCGCGTTGTGTTGCACCGGTAAAGTATGTCGACGTGATGTGTAAAAGGGAGCGGAATGCTTTACCGATGCGGTTTCATGTTTTTGTTGTTGGTTTGTCTGGTGTTGTATTTATTTTACAACTTTCTTGTAGTTTACTTGAAGTTTGGTCGATTTTGTTTGCTATTTTTTTTTTATTGTATTAAAAGAAATAAAGAACGCGGCTGATAAGTTCTTCCAATAAATTTATTTTTCAAATTTTTGCTATTGACTTTTGACAGCCCCACACCGACATAAGGGTATGTAAATGCCCATACAGAATCGGAATGACTTGCCGGTAAGGTGCATCGACACTGCTGTGTAGTTTAGGTAATAGACGTCCATAGGTATATGAAACTAGCAAGTGTTTGTGGACAAGAGGTATGCGTATGTGAACTCAAATGACATTATGCATTTGGACGTTTGGGAAAGAATTTGCGGCACGAGTACGATAACTTTTTGGTGGAGGGGTTCAATACAAGCATTTTTTATTACGGGAGGGGGTCTATCTCTCCCCGTTTAGGCGGTAGGGGCAATTTTATAAAAATTGACTTCAAATCCAAAAAAAAAAATTGTAGAACAACGGGAAAACTTACAGATACAAATTATACTTTTTATGAAAGCCAGAAATCTGCACTTTGTAATAAATTTTAAATGAAGTTGTTTCAATTTATAGTTTTTGAAATAACTGACTTCAAAATCAAAACTTACGAAACAAAAAATAAAAAAAAATCACTTTGAGTATTATGTTTCTTATGATTACAAATGCCAATAAAAAAAATAATAGGTGTAGTTAGTTGCTTCAATAAATTTTTTATCAAACGCTGCAAACTATTTTTTTTCATTGTCTTATAGTTTTTGAGATAATTGAAATGGAATGGTTCTATCTCTCTAACAGCGGAATTGGGTTCATCATCGCCGTTATAGAGCTTGGAGAAGTGGTCTTTCCATATCCTCAGCGTTGACTGCAGTTCCACCACGATGTTCCCTTGGTCGTCTTTGCAGGCGCTCGGGCCTTATAGCCCCAGGCTGTTGTTTTTACCTTTTGGTAAAACTTCCAAACCTCATTCCTGCTGTGGCACCCTTCTATCTCCTCGATCGCGCGAATCTCATGCTCTCTCTTTTTCCGTCTGAGAAGCCGGTGTTCGTCGCTCCTCTTCTGCTTGTAGAGCTCGTAAGCAGTTCTAGTCTTTTTGTGCAGCGCCGCTTTGTATGCTTCCTGTTAAGCTGCATGTGCTTGCCGGCATTCGTCGTCAAACCAGAGGTTTCGTTGTGGTGGCCGTGTGGAACCCAGCACTTCAGAGGCGCCATCTCTGATGGCTGTTTGGCAGTGCTGCCACTGGTTCTCTATACTTGATGATGGCGGCATAGGACTTCTTAAGATGTTGTAAGAGACTCGATCGGAAAAGGACTTGGCGATCTCTTGCGATTGCAGTCGTCCAACGTCGAATTTTCTCACAGTATTTCCTTGTTTTGGCTTGGATCGGGATATCCTCAGTCGTACCTTGGCTACAACAAGGTAGTGGTCCGAGTCAATGTTGGCCCCTAGGAATGTTCGGATTTCCTCTATACTGGAGAAATTTCGTGCGTCGATCGCAATGTGGTCAATCTGGTTGACGGTTGATTGATCAGGAGATTTCCATGTCCCTTTGTGGATATTAAGGTGCTGGAACCGCGTACTAGCTACCAGAACGTCTCGCCCCGCAGCGAAATCGATCAGCCTGAATCCGTTATCGGAGGTGCTATCGTGCAGGCTGTATCTTCCGATTATTCCACCAAAGATATCCTCTCTTCCTAGCTTGGCATTAAAATCTCCTAGAACAATCTTAATGTCATAGCCAGGGCACTGCTCATATGTTTTGTCCAGGAGCTCGTAGAATACGTCTTTGGTGTCTTCATCCTTTTCCTCTGTGGGGGCATGTAAGCAAATGAGGCTTATGTTGACAAATTTAACCTTGATGCGGATTGTTGCTATGCGCTCGTTCACATAGTTGAAACTCAAGACTTTTTGCCTGAGTCTAGTTCCAACAACAAATCCACATCCAAACAGTCGCTGCTTTTGTTCTCGGTAGCAATCGCCGTAGTAGATATCGCAGTCTTTTAATTTGCGTCTACCTGGTCCATCCCATCGAATTTCTTGGATAGCGGTGATATCTGCTTTGTAGCAGTTTAGGGCTTCCGCTAATTGTTCGGCTGCACGTGGTCTATTAAGGGACCTAACATTCCACGTACAGATCCGAAGTTCGTTGTCCGTTTTTCGTTTGCTTGGTTCGTCATCAGTAAATCCGTCCGTATCCGAGGCTTGTTGGTGCTTCGCAACTAAAATTATTATTATTTATTATTAAAAAATCTTTATTTTTTCTTCTTCATTGTTGTACAATTTGAAATCAAATTAAAAGATTTACAAGCATGGCTTATAAGCCGTCTGCCGGTAAGATTTCTACTCTTAACATTTTGAGAGAAAAAAAAAAAAATTATAAATTTAAGTAATTATACATAGTTTGAAAAAAAGGGCTTTCAGTTTAGCTAAAACAAAACAAAGGCTTAAGTCAAAAACAATCTAGACATACCTAATGCATCAAATAACAAAAAAAGTATATTAAATATAAAAGCGTTTTAGATATCTTCAAAAAAGGCTTTTAGTTTAGCTAAAACAAAAAAAAATTTAATGTACAGTGCATTAAAATACAGAAAAAGTACAATCGCTATTAATTACAAGTGAGTTTAAGAATAGGGCTTTTAGTTTAGCTAAAACAAAACAATGGTTTAAATTAATGAAATTTAAAATAAAATGCAGAAGTATGCAATAAAAACAAAAAAGAAAAAAAAAATTCAATTGCTTTTAATTAAAAATTTGTTAAAATAACTTTAATAGGCCTCTTAGTTTACCTATAACAAAACAAAAGGGAGCAGTTTAAAGACGTGCAATAACAGTTGTAAAAAACGGGCTTTTAGTTTGGCTAAAACAAAATTGTAAGATATTTAATCTTTAAGTTGTACTAAGGCTGGTCAACGTACATATTTCTATATTGAACCGCCTGTGAAAGAAACCGTATAAGTAACTTCCAATCACTCTCTCCATTCAGAACTCTTAAGCATTCCTCTAACGAGAGGAAACTCTTATTGAAATGAAGTCTTCGGATTTCTTGCAACATTGGGCATAAGGCCAAGAGGTGGAAAATGTTTTCGGGTTCATTCAAGTTGCATAACGTGCAGTTCGGGTTTAGGTCAGTTCTGTGTGGCCTATAATTCATCCTCAGCATCTCCGTGCGAGCTTTAAATATCAGACTCATCTCCGTTACTGAGAATTCTCTTCGGAAGTAGTTGGCTTCCCTCAAACTGTGGTTTAGTTTACTATATATTGTTCTCGATACAGAGTCCCTCGCCCGATCAAGAAATGACAGGAACATATGCTCATCAACGCAAGCAATGCAATCGTAAAGAGCAGGCCTCCATGAATTAAAGTTTTCCACAGAGAGGACAAGAGGGCAGTTGTGTGCCGAAGCCAGCTCATACCAGTCCTTAAAAGGTGTATACCGACATCTTAAACACACCAACATAATCCAAAAATATCTTTAAAATATCTTTATGTGGCCGGGAAGTCGCCCCGACAGCACGACCCCCAACCTGGAGGGCCAGATCCTTGTATATCTCCAAGGATGGGGAGCCGGATAAACCGTTCCTTATAGGCCTGAGCTCCAAATATGTTGTAGTAGCCCTATAAGGGGTTCACTAAGTAGTTAAACCTGACTGGAACTGTAGACGCCACCGTTGATTCCATCTAGGGAATTCCTCGGCTGCCGTCTGGATGAAAGGAGAGGTGCCTTAGTGGGAACACCTCTCCCCCCCCTCTCTCGTTTGCTGCCACCAACAACCTTCCACTAGGGCTGAGACTCAATCTTCAGTTGAGGTACTAGGCACCCGATGTTCACCACGCGGAGGTGAGAGTAGGAGTTGATCGACAGATGTGGGTTTTAAAAAAAACCTATGGACGCTAGGGTCCTCTTGGGTGCATGTGTTGCCAAAGTTATCTTACTCTCCCCGAATTTGCCTATAGTCTGGAAACTCATGTGCATATTGGCGCCCTTTAAAGTACTAAAGTAGGTACCTATGGGGGCCCAACTATGTAACTCTATTCTTTTTTGGAATCATTAAAAAGCAATATTTGATTACACTCTTAGTTGCCAATAAAAATGAAAGTACAATCGAGTAGTAGTTCTCCCAACCTTTTTACACAAAAGCTTATGAATTTCGTTCAAGACTCCCATTTACTCCTTCGTCTTTAAAAATCACGGAGAAGGAATTTTGGGAATTAGAAAATTTGTATTGTAGAATCGAGTCACATAGTAAGGTCTTCTTCTTCTACTTTGTCGGCTTTAAGATCATCGTGATATTGAAGCGATCATAGCTCTCCCACTCATCTGCTTCACACTAGTGATATGATCGTGGGATAAGTGGGGTACAGAAGTATTGTACTAAGCATAAGCACAAGGCACACACGGCGTAGAGTAGCCGCTACTCCCAGCCGCTGATCAGCTTGGTGTGAACAAGTACCTAGAGATGTGCTAACTTTATTTCTTGACGTCAGAAACAACTGAAGAAAGAAGCTTATGTAAAATCAAATTGGCCAACTCATTAGATGTCAATGACATTTGAGAATAACTTCCTAGCACTTGTCGCTTTTTTTTAAATTATTATTCACAATAAAATGGTAAACCCCCTCGTGGTAATCATTCATTCGCAGAAGCTCCCTTATAAAACAAGAAATGGTGAATCACTTCACAGCTTGTTACTGTAACTGTTTTAGCATACAAATTACAAAGTTAACACTAACAACACCTCGTATCAAGAGATACCTCACACGACTTGTGAATAAAATTAAAAATATTCAAACTCATTTCCACGACAGTAGTTTGGACAAACTGCCTCCTTATCAGTTTATTTTTCGGCTAATTAACCGAACTTTGATTTTAATTATATAGGCAGTTAAAGGATAGGTCAACTTGAGAGAAGTATTTAATCAATTTTGTCAAAACTTTTGGAATAAGGTCTAAGGTTCGATCTGATTATTGTGAATTGGCGAGATAGTGACGGTTGACTGATTGACTATTTGAGACAAACTCAAGTGCGTGTAAGTTTTTGCTTTAAGAAAAACTAGGTAGGTATTCTTAAAGGGGCGAATGTTTTCATTTCAAGCTTGAAGGAACATTCAACCACGTGAACTAAACGACTGAAATCAACACTCGCATGCCTCTACAATTTTGCGCAGTCATGATTGAAAATACAATAGTAAATTGTCTGGTAAACTCAATTAACTTTTCCAATAACAGAGTTTCGTTTGGATGGTCGTCAGTATGGGTACCCACCGGCACCGTACCCACGTTTCTCACAAAAAATTGCTATCCATTCTGTTTTTATGAATTGTGTTGCCGGCAACGAGGCAATCATTTCGAAATGTGTTTCTGTTTTGTCATGTCACCCGATTTGTGTAGTAGTGGAAGGTAAATAATTCAAGGTTTATTTATCGTTAGCAGCTAATAAAGATGGATGGCCCTATAGAACATTCCAATTTGTCAATGATGCCCAACTAAAACGATTCCAAACGTTTGCAATCTCGACTAGAACCAATGTTATCTGTTTTAAGAATCACACCCACATTTTTGCAATCCTATATTCGGAAGAGAAGAGGCTTTTTTCAAAAAATTTACTTAAAACTATTTACGTCTGTATTAAATACCTTCTAGCCTAGGTACTTACCACAGTCGGCGCACCAAAAACCAACAAAAGAAAGATAAACACCCGCCAGCGAGCAGCGACGTTCAATATGATCGATTCTCTACACAGAATGGCGCAACAGGAGAATTTAAATGGAAGCAGAAGCACCCACAAAACAGCACAGCGATTTTTTCGTTATCTTGTATATAACAAGTAATAAGCTATCCCCGGCAGAAACAGATTGCCAAATAAACTCACTTTTTATTTTTTATTTTGTAGCTATAAACTTCTTCAGCTTCGCAGTTTCGCACACACAAAAACCGAATACCGAACGGAGACCAAAGGTAGAATTATCTAATAGAACGACAATGAGGTTCACTGACTCGAAATAAGAGAGAATTCAATTGGATTGATTTTTAAGAAACTGATAATTTATAATTTATTATTCTTTGCACACCAAATAAATGAAAATAAAAACAAATTATTTGTTTGCAGTCATTTTGCATGACCGCAATGTAGGAAATAAATATGTATTCGTGTATATAATGTATTAGACTAGGCACTAGGGACAACAAAGTTTTGGGGAAATGTAGAAATTCCAATGGCCACTTGGCGACGCGACCACAAGGAAAACTCAGCACCGATTCGAAAAGAAGCACACACTAAACTAAAATAATTTGGTCTTTTAATGTGCTCCGAAACGGCTGCAAGAGGGAGCAGCGAAAACGAGAATGCGAAATCAATTCTTGTCTCTTCTATTCGGTTTGCAGAAAAATGTTATTCGAGTATCGAAAGCAAGTGTTGTTTTGTTTGTGTTTCTAGTGGAGAATGGAGATAACAAAAACAGCTGATTAATCCAAATGGTAGGGCAGTTTCATGAATGCACTGAAGAAAATAATTTGTTTTTTGAATAACTTTTATAAATTGATTTGAAACCAGTGCCCCTGTTCTGTAACTATCGCCTCGATAAAAGCAGGCGATAAACGGTGGAAAATGGAACGAAATCCTACTAAATTCATAGAATTTCGTTCCATTTTCCACCGTTTATCGCCAAGGCGATAGTTACAGAACAGGGGCACAGGGGACAATAAAAGCGATGTTTCCGGTTGAATTTAGGTTTGAAAGCAGTGCTTTAAATGCAGTATTTTAGGGGATGAATAAGATTACACACTAAAGTGACACATTTTATATGGCTTTTCATGCAATCTTAAAAATTTCTTTGAAAATATGGCCGTAAACGTTCAAACATCTTAAATTCTGATGGAGTTCTTTTTTCCTCCCGATCTTTTTCTTGATCTTCCTTTTCCGGTGTTGCGATCGTCGTAGTCTCAAAGAAATATCAGCTTTTCCTGCACTTCACTAGTAATCCTAACGTGGAGTACGCACCGCTGACCTCAGAACTCGTCGGTGGACCTCTCGGTTTGGGATTGTTCCATGTCTGAAAGCAACAAAATGCAGATTTCTTTGCATTTATCTATACAAGGAGTGTTTTGGGTCTGCCTTTCTGAATTCTGATTTATGATATAACTTCTTTGGAGTTATTCTCTGGATCTCTCCTTTGAACATGACAATACAAACTTAGCTAGTGGTTTTTTTTTTTCAAAAATAATATTTCTGATGTGATCTTCCACGGATCTTGGTCATTCCGTAAGCAGTCGATAGTGAGACGATATCGTTTTGACGATAGTACTGCTCTCCGTAATATGTAACAAAAACGCTATCGTCTCAGACGATAGACGATAGACGACTGAACCGACTGAACCAATGCTTTCCGTTACATGTTTAACTGTCAAATTGTGACAATAGGACGAAGGCGATCGTTCGATAGCTATTTTGTTATCGTCTCATACATTTCTTGGCGGAAAATCAACTTTCAGACTTGAATTCTTGCGTTGTCAAAAAAACCTGGGTTTTCCAGTCCTCAAAAAACTCAAAACCACAAAATCACCACACATCCCTGTCATTTGAACAAAAATACATGCTATTTGACAGCCCTGTTCGTTACCTAAACTCACCCCAGCAAAAAACTAGGGCGAGTTGAGGGAAAACCCAGGGCTTAAAAAACACTCAGTTTGACATTCAGGGTGAGTTTAGATTTTTCAAAAAACGCTTTGTGGCGGCTTCAACGACCAAACCTTTTGTTAATGAAACTGTCAGTACTTGTATGTGTGTTAACGATGATCCTGGTTGGATAACCATATTTTTGAAGTCTCCGAAAATGCTACAAAATTCTTAGGTTTTTTGAAACGATTAAGGAAATTTTTCTCTTTCTCTTTCTGACCTGAATACAATTGCCTCAATTTCTTTTACCGCTTTTTTCATAAACACAAACAGTGCTCTAGTGAAATAGCCAGTAGTTGCACAAATTCAGCAGCGAAACTCGCCCAGAAATGGTCATCAGCTTTATATTACCTTGAACCCAGCTTCAAGCGTAGTCATGTATAGACGTTATTTTAGTCGCACTTCCTGAATGTAAGATGCTTTCCCAGACTCTGTTTTACACTGCCTTACGATTCGCAAAATTCAAAAGCAATGTACATCGGTGCCTCCTATGAAATCCCCTCCTGCTGTTTTCCTAAATAATGCTCGTACTGTGACTTATAACATTGTAGACTATTCTCCCCCTTGATTACGCCTCTTAATGTCAATGCTAACTTTAAAATAAAAAAAGCTGAAGATAAGCAGTACACACTTTTGATAATCAAGTCTGCACAAGATGACGTTTCCGTTTCCGTCCTCTCCACGTATATTTTCTGGTCTAGGGGGAAAACTTCGACCCTCTATTCTATCGTACAAACACTTGTCTGTCATTGGTTTTCAGAACAGTCAGTAGTTAGATTAGGTTTATATAGTGAGTTGAGTTTGCGCAGCGCTGGTCACTGTGGTGTCCGAATGAAACCCGTGTGAAGTTTCAGAACAGTTCTTTAGCTCCTGAATTGAGCCAGAAGGGCCAGATTTTATAGTTGAGTATTTGCGCTCTAAGGCGGAAAAGTGGTGGACATTCTGCAGTAATATGCAGAGATGTTTCTTCAGGGATAGTCTGCAGATGGGGTAATTGGAATTTGTAGATCGTTATATTGAAGAAAATATAAATGGAACCAAAAATCTTTAAATGAGCAATATTTGGTTTCTTCCCTGTCTTTATCTCAAATGGGGAAAACTAAAGTAAACAGTGCCTCGGCCCAGAAATTTTTTGAAAGTGATGATAATAATAATGAGCATCTTGCATGCCCAACTATAGTTCGATTCATTCGCTCGGCAACTTCGCTTTGTTCAAGGGTATAAAGATTTATTGCTTAATGTCTGTTACGTTTTTTCGTAATGATTTCGATTAAATACTTATTGTAATACTCTGTTCGGTTATTCGATTTGATTTTCAACAAAACTTGTAAAAGCTTCAAACCTCTGAAAAACTTCAGATTTAGATTTCAGTACATAACTGCCACTTCCACCTAACCTAACTCACAATGGGCCCTTGCGGCCTAAGTGTGTTAGGCAATGTACTCATTGACTGACAGCCACTTCCACATACACGAAGGTAAATCTTGAGAAGACATCTACGAAAGTTGAAAAATATAATTCTGAGATCGTCGTTGCTCGGGTTTTTGAATATTTTGAAAAGCAAACGTGTCTGCAGTCTGCTTTCCTTTAAGGCAGACCACAAGTTTATTCAAACTTTCCGGAAAATTTAAAACCTTCTTTCATTTAATTTTGAAGCTTCTTTTCATAGTTTGAATACAGCCCTATTCTGCTATTCATCGGGGGGAATTTTTCTAGAATTTTCACTAATCACTATTCTGCTATTCATTCGAAGTGAATCTGTGTATACAGATACAGATTCACTTCGAAGAATAGCAGAATAGTGATTAGTGAAAATTCTAGAAAAATTCCCCCCGATGAATAGCAGAATAGGGCTGATAGACTAATTTGTCTGTGCCACAAATCAAAATTTTTGCAATCCGTTGAACTCAAATCAGCTCTTTGCTCTTCGGTCTCAAGCCAATATATATTTCTAAATAAAGTGTTGCAGTTGCAATAAGTTTGCCGATATTGTTATACACTCTGCAGCCATTCAAATCGACCTGAATGACATTCCCATTAGGAATCATTTGGCTGACAGAAGGCAAGTTTGTTCAAGACACGAGTTGTCTGCTACAAGGATTTCTTTTCTTGAAGGAAGTTAAATGTTTTTCAAATAGATAGTCATGATCCGAGGTCGTATGTACCATTCGCTATTATTTAGACTTTTCACCAAAAATGTGTTAGACAAATCAAAAGAGCAAAGGTTATTTTAGACAAAGTATATACTATTTATTAGTTAAAGTAAAAGATGAAGTGAACAGCTTGAGGCGAAAGATAAGAAGAAGCAATGGCGTTCTTTCTAGGCGGCTTCTATCGTCTTAAACAGAACGAAGTTGGTTGCAGTTGTTTTCACTTGTGGTTATGTTCATTGTTAAACTACTAAAAAGGTTTGTTCGCTCAACAAAATCTAGTACATAAAACTGCCCCGGCTTTGCCGTTCTTTGTTATGCAGTCTTTCGAATAATGGCCAAATTTGTTACATGAAAAACATCGAAAGATTTTCATATTTTTCTTCGGTTACCATTCTTCTGAAATTTATTACAGTTCATCGTATTCCCATTCAATACTGATGACGCCAATTCACCAGAACTTTCTTTCCAGTTACCATTGACATAAATTGTACGGGAAGTCCAGTCAAGTTACGATCAATTCTTCTAAAATCTGCATGCCAGTCCCACGCAGCTTATGTGAAGTTCAAATGATAGTATTAATGTACTCATCAACAGGTTCACATTTATCCAACGATGTTAAAACGGGTTTCTTAAAAAACCGACATAAAATGCAACGGAGTCCCAGTGGTCATCTCAAAGCAATTTATTTTTTGTTTAAATTTCTTTTACATATGTCGCTTTCCATTGGACGAAAAAAACCGTCCAGGAGCGCCCATGAGCATTCTCAAACCGTTTCACTGTGCAAAAAGATCGCTTCTCATGGTCCTGAGAAGTGGCAACCACTTCTCGATTTGAAGGGATAATCCACTCAAAAGGCACAATTTTAAAAGCCATAAGTCAGTCACCGTCTAACCTTCAAGCCGGCAACACCTATTTTTCTTTTGCTCTTGATAGTTTATCTCTTTTCGGCGTCAGTGATTATAAATTTCCCGCTACTTTCATAAATTTGCTATCTCTCTTACTGTTTCCATTTTTTCTTCGGTAACGCGCAAAAACAAATTTATTCTTTCTCAGTTCTTGTGAAAACTATTAATTATGGCCTCTGGGCCAAGATTGCTTTCGAGCAATCAATTTTCCATTCTTGATAAAGATATACAAACTCAACCCAACAACAAAAAAAGAAAAAAAACTAACGTCAACCTTGATCTCCATAAACCGTTTCAAATTGATCCAACCTTGAATGACCCCAAATTTTTAATAATCTCGTCTAGTGATGAAAAACAACCGTTGTCTTCGATTAGCATATTTTTATTGAAAAAGGCTATTGATGGAATCTCCACCGCTTATGATTCCATAACGGAACTACGTGATGGAAGTCTGCTTATCCTAGCTAAAACAGAAAAAGCTGCAAACCTATTTCTTTCCAAGAAAACACTTGCCAATCTTTGTCCGATCTCCGTAAAACTACACTCTAATTTGAACTCCTGTAAAGGTACAGTATACTCACCCTGCCTCATAAACATTCCTGAAAACGAAATCATACAAGAAATGAAATCATAAGGTGTCACCGATGTTTTCAAATTTAAAAAACCAACAAACGAAGGTGAACTTCGCCCAACAGGACTTGTTCTCTTCACTTTTGACCGATTCCGCCCACCAAGTGTAGTTAACATTGGCTGGTATAATGTTAAAGTTGAAGAATTTTACCCGAATCCCATGCGATGCCGTAAATGCCAACTCCTCGGCCACACCACTAAAAGATGCACTGGCACAGCATCTTGCGAAAATTGCAATCTTCCTCCCCATACACCCAAAAATTGTTCACGCACTTCTTGTGCAAACTGCCTCGAAGAACATCCTTCCTCCTCTAAAGACTGCAAAACTTACATCAAAGCTAAAGAAATTCTGAAAATAAAATCAATCCGAAAGTGTAGCATGGCCGACGCACGCAAACTATATAAGGTTTGTTCGTTGAAGCCCTGTGGTTGCCCTAGGGTTGCCCTAGGGTCGCCACAAAGCGTTTTTTGAGAAACCTAAATTCGCCCTGAATGTCAAATTGAGTGTTTTTTGAGCCATAGGTTTGCCATAGGTTTTCCCCAAACTCGCCCTAGCTTTTTGCTGTGGCGATTTGAGGGCTGTCAAATGGCATGTGTTTTTATTTAAATGACAGAGATGTGTGGCGATTTGTGGTTTAGCGTTTTTTGAGGACTGGAAAACCCAGGTTTTTTTGACAACTCATGTGGTTGTCAAGAAAACCTGGGTCAACCCTGGGGAAAGTTCAACGAACAGACCTTATGTTCATTTAGGCTATTGACATAAGGAGTTGTTGTTTTTCCATGAGCGATGTTTTACTGAAATGAACATAACTTCACATAGAATTTCGATAAAACGCGCCTATTGTTAAACTACTAAAAAGGTTTGTTCGCTCAACACTCCTCCTCAATGAACCATCACGTTTACAATAGATTGAATTCTTTGCAAAAACCCAATTGTTTCACGGGTCCAAGTGGCTTGGTGAATATATTCGCTAGCATCGAATCGGTTGGACAGTATTGCAGATGAACTTCGTTTTTGTTGCACAATTCTCGTACATATCGCTCCCTGGTTTCGATATGCTTCGACCTTCGACTTAGCCTTTCGGTGTTAACGAATGATATACAGCTTTGGTTATCCACGTTTATCAAGGTTGCTTCATGTTGTATTTCTCCAAAATCATTTAATAATCGGCGAAGCCATACAAGTTCTTGACAAGCTTCGCTGAGTGCCACGTACTCAGCCTCCATCGACGAAAGAGAAACGCAATTTTGTCGTCTACTATTCCAGGAAATAGGACCTCCGAACAAAAATACATTGCCTGATGTGGATTTTCGGCTTTCTTGGTCTCCGGCCCAGTCTGCATCTGAGTAACCAACAAGTTTGTCATCACAAGATTGGCCAAGACACAGTTTGTATGCAATCGTGCCTTTGAGGTAACGCAAAACCCTTTTTGCTGCTGTCCAATCTTTTTCTGTCGGATCTTTAAATTTTCTGCCCAAAATTGCTGTACTTACCGCAATATCCGGTCTAGCATTGACGGCAAGGTAGAGCAAAGACCCAACAAGGCTTTGATATAACGTTGGATCGGAGAAAGGTTGTCTTGTTTCATCTATTTTCAGGTAACCAGGGTCCATCGGCGTCTTCGCAGGCTTTGCACAGCTCATTCCGAATTTAGAAATCATCTTATTCGTATAATTCTTCAGTGAGATATGAAACGAAGATGCTGATCGTTCGATTTCCATCCCCAGAAAATGATGAACATTCCCGAAACAAGTTATCTGAAATTTGTCTTTAATTTTTAAATAAAACTCGTCTATTTTACCTTCATCTACACATCCAGCCAAGATGTCATCGACATAAACGAGAAGATACAAAGTCTGACTTCCAAACTTTTTCATATACAAACATGGATCAGCAGTAGAAACCTCAAAGCTCAGGTCTCTTAAGTATATATCCAGCGTCTGGTTCCAGCAATATGCAGACTGTTTCAAGCCGTATATAATTTTCTTCAAATGG
Source organism: Melanostoma scalare (assembly GCA_949752695.1). Lineage (NCBI taxonomy): Eukaryota > Metazoa > Arthropoda > Insecta > Diptera > Syrphidae > Melanostoma > Melanostoma scalare. The sequence goes on from OX456986.1 coordinate 151,109,850, forward strand.
CACACAAGATGTTCTGTCCCAGGAACCTCATAGCCAGGTGGTTGTTTCATGAAGATGTCTTTTTCGACAACTTCATTCAGATACGCCGTCTTGAAATCGAAGTGTTTTACAAACATTTGTTGTTTAGCAGCAACCGCCAAAAAAGTTCTTAATGTTGTGATTCTTGTAACTGGAGCAAACACGTCATCGTAATCGACACCAAATTTCTGTGCATAACCTTGAGCGACAACACGTGCTTTATACTTTGATACCTGATTATTTTCGTCTCGCTTTACTTTAAACACCCATTTGGAACCTATTACTTTCCGCCCTGCAGGCAAAGGGACGAGCGGCCATGTTTGGTATTCACGATGGGCTTCCATCTCTTCGTCCATTGCAACTTTCCATTCTGGGGTGTCCAAAGCTTCTTTAAAATCTCTCGGGTTATCCAAAGCGATTGATGCAATATCAACGATATAATCATTAAAGTGTGCAGGCAATTTACTTGTAATATGGAGGGGTAGGAAGTTTGGGAAAAGGTAGTTGGATGAAGGAAGGGATTTGGATAGGTAGAGGATTGGAATAGGTAGGGCAAAAAGATAATGTAGGAAAGGAATATGGGAAAGGAAAGGAAAGGATAAAAGAAAAGGGAAAAGAAGAGAAAGGATATTTGAGAGGAGGATGACATTAGGATGGGAGAGGTAGGACAACCAAAAGCAGGAAAGCGGGAAGAGGAAAAATAAGCGGATAAGGAAAAAGTGAAAAGAAAAGGAAGGAAACGGAAATCGGAAAAGGAAGGGAAAAGGAAGTGTCGTGACGAAGGGACCTGGCACGCTTGCGAGGCACGGCTCAGCTCGCCGGATTAGGGGGGATCTTGCCCCTTCGCCAGACGGAAACCACATTACAAAAACATAAATCGTGCCAAAAGAACCACCACCACAAAAACCTTACCACACTTCAGGCACTGCATGGTGAAATCGCAGTGAGGCCTGTAGCCCACCCAACCATGGAACTCGGTCGGCCATGTTGTCGAGTTCCCCGAAGACGATAACCGCTGCTAGGAGAAACCAACTACCACCGATGCGTCGCCAACCTCCTCATCCCCCTGAAATCGTTTTAGCTTAGCGCCATCACGAGCTCAGAACAAAAATAAAACCTCTGCTTCAACCTATCGGCGTGATGCACATTTTATTTAAGAAAAAAACTAACAAACAAAAAATGAAAACATATGTGCGAAACGAAAAATAAATAACTCAAATAAAACTAAAATGAAACCAAAACTTAAACAAAAATGATTCGAAAATCTTAACACTAACTAAAAAAATAAATTAACAGAAAGAAATAATAAATTAACAGAAATCCTAAAACTAACCTTAATCCTACTTTATTTTTATGTTTTTCTATGTTTTTAAGTTTTTTTGTATTTTTATGTTTTTATGTTTTTTTTTGTAAGTGTTTTTATGTTTTTAAGTATTTTTGTGGTTTTTGTGTATTCTTATGTATTTTAGTTGGTTTTATATTTACCCCCTTTTTTACTTCTTTTCAGGAATTTTCGACCTGCCCCCGAATTTTCCCCACCACCGGCTACTCTGGGATTGCTTACACCCTTACTCAACCTTCCTGCCTATAAGGAGCTCCCTGTAGTGGACATGGTCTCAAACCGACCTAAAACAAACTAAGCGGCCCTTGTGGAACCGGTCAAAAGTGAGCAGCGCAAAGTCTTAAAACCCTTTCCCACAAGCAACTCAACTAAAACTTTCAAAATGCAACGAATTCCCCACACAAAAAAAAGTAAAAGGAAAAAAAACAAGAAATATAAATAAAATATGTAAATGTAAACAAAAGAACGTAAAACAAAAGAATAAAATTAAATTAAATTAAATAAATAAAAAATAAATAAATAAATAACAAAAAAAATCACGCCGAACACTTATTACAAAAAAAAACAGCAACACCGGAACAATTTCTATGTTTGGGCCCTGCGGGCGCTTTTCCCTTCAGGCCGGACCTGGCCTTGCCTTTGCACTCGGCAATGGGTGCAATGTATTGTTTTTGACTCTTATACTTTCGCCTTGTGACGTACATACATATACTTTCTTTCTTTTTGCACGAATTAATTTGATTTAAATGCATAAATAAATGTAAACAAAAAAGTACCCACGGCTCTGGGATCTTGTGTAGGTTACTTGTTAGCCTGGGTACCCACAGGCTCATATCCAGCTATTGAGACTTCTTTTCCCAAATTTTCACAAGTTATTTTTCGAGGGCAGATTCCAAATTTTCGCTGTTCAAATTTGACTTGACCCCCAGAACTATCAAAAGTCCTCTTTAGAGTTGGTATTAAAAATTTAAATTTAAACTCACCCGTGGTATTTTCTTGATATGTATGAATGTACACCGTACATTTATATGTGCTGCAGAATTTAGCCGGCTGTATGTTCTTGTCTCTTTTTTCTTTTTCTTTATATTTTTGGGTAAACCACTGCACTAAACGAATTCATATAAGTTAAATAAATTAATTGCACATTTATACCAAAAATAAAATAAACTAACTCACATAAAAATTACTTTATTAAAACTTAAAATATCGCACTTGATTTTTTCTCTACTTGCATCGACTTAAACTCATAGTTTGAACATGACTTTGTTGTCGATGTTCAAAGTCGAACGGTGCCTTCTCCATCCACATCATTTACTATCACCAGCCTCTTTAAAAGTGTGCCAGGACGACTCACAGTGGCGTAGCATCGCTAGTGTGAATGATGTGGTGGCGTTCCTTTTCTTATTTTTATTTTTATCTAAAATAATTACAAAACAATACATAATGTACGCATATAAACTTACACTACAATAATAAATACTTACATAAATATATAAAATACTTAACTTGACATAAACTACCTACAAACAAACAATACCTAAATAAATGCGCACACGTCAGAAATACCTAACGATACCCTTACACATAACATATAAATAAATAACTCAAATAAATAACACTTGCCATAAATATACATAAATAAATACAGAATACATAAATATAACAAATAAATACATAATATAAAGAAAATAAACGTCACACAAAAATTCCAACCCTACTGTCATTCCATTTATTTTCGGGCCGACAGCAACGCCTCTAGCGGTGGTTGCAAAGACAAGTTCCACATTGCGCGGACCTCTCTTACTAGTATTGCTGTGTGAAAAGTGACACTTCTTTACTTTTTGTTGTCGAAACTAAAAACAATGGCAATGGCTGGTAGTTGGGTGTTTTAATTTTATTCTATTTGTGTTTTTTTCTTTATTTAATGCCTTTTGTTTCATTATTCTTTTCTTTTTTATATTGCAGGTATGATATCTAGGCTGTGGAACCTTTGCAAAAAGAAAATTCGGTCACGCAGGGTGAACAATTTCCAAAGTAAGTTTGTTTACATTTTGGTGTACATTACATTAACCCATTTTTTCTTTTTTCCCATACAGGCATCCACAACATACTCTTCGTGTTTCGTGCAGAACGTCTTACTACAGTTGGCTCTTCTCGGGTCGGATCATCAAATCCAAAAAAATCATCGTCACTGGAACTCTCGTTATCATCGGATCGAACTTCAGAAGATTGGTTCTCGTCTGAACTTGGAACAACGGAAACTGGAGCAAGTCTCGTGTAGACTTCATCGAATGTTTCTTTAACGTTCGGATTTGGCAAAGTGTTGATATCTTTCTTCTTTAGTTCCAAAAAACGAGCATCACGACTTATCGTTACCTTGTCAGTTTCAAGATCAACAAACCGATAGCCCTTGTGTTGATCCGAGTATCCAATGAATGTAAGTTTCTTTGACTTGCTATCAAACTTCTGGCGTTTCACATCAGGAACGTGCACAAACGCTTCACATCCGAAGACTCGTAGGTGTTGCATTGATGGTTTAGTTTTATTCCACAATTCAAATGGAGTTTTCGTAACCGATTTTGATGGCATTCGATTTTGTATGTAAGCTGCAGTTAAAACAGCTTCACCCCAATAGCGTTTCGGTAAACCAGCATCCAACAACATACACGTGACCATTTCGATAAGGGATCTATTTTTTCTTTCAGCCACGCCGTTTTGTTGGGGCGAGTAAGGGGCTGTAAACTGAGCCTTGATACCTTCAGTACGATAAAAATTATGTAAACGATTGTTATTGTACTCACCCCCTCCATCAGATCGAATGACTGTAGGTTTCTTTCCAAAAACGTTTTCAACTTGTCGCACGTATTCCTCTATTCGCTCAGCTGCTTCTGACTTGTTCTTCAATAGATAGACTATTGCATACCTACAAAAATCATCTATCATGGTCATGATATATCTATTTCCGGATGGAGTCGGTACATTAATCGGGCCGCACAGATCAGTATGTACGATGTCTAGGATTTTCTTCGCTTTTCTCTCGACGACTTCTGGAAATGGCTTTCGACTCAATTTGCCTTCTAAACAACAATGGTGTTTACATTACATTTTTGGACTTGTAGGCCTTTCACCATATCTTCATTAAACATACGCTTAAATACAGCTGAATCTCGATGACCGAATCGTCTATGCCATTGGTGTTCACAGTTTGTCACATGTTCTTGCGATACTAAAGAACATTTTTCAGTTTTCAATTGGTAAAGATTTCCTTTACGGTCACCCAAAGCAACCGCAAAATCATCAGAATTAACGATACGACATCCAGACGAATCAAAGCTGACCTTCAAACCTTTATCCACCAATCTGCTCACTGACACAAGACTACCTTCCAATTCTGGCACAAGCAGCACATCATGAAGAGTTATCTTAACTCGATTCTTGCCTTCATCTAGGCCCCAAAGCACACCTTCACCACGACCAGCCGTTGCTGTTTGTTTTCCGTCGGCCAAAGTAACGTGAGAGCCATCAAACAGTGTCAAAGAAGTAAAGAAACTTCTATTGCATGTCATATGCGAACTTGCGCCACTGTCAATCAACCACGAACCAGGTTTCTCACTTCCAGCTACAAATGCTACGTTAGTCTCATCAATAGACTTAAGATGACTCTTGTTTTTGGAGGACAAATATTTCCGACAGTTGGAACGAATGTGTCCCACTTTCTTGCAATAAAAACATGTTCTGTTGTCTACTGTTCGCTTGGAATCCGTTTTCATTGCTTTTTCGGGTCTCGATGATTCCATTCTGTTGATTCTCCGTTGGTATTCATCAATAAGTTTTTGCTTGATGAATTCCACGGTCACCTCCTTATCGGACATACTGTCTAAAGCGGACACCAGGGTTTCAAAAGAGTCCGGGAGGCTTTGCAGCATCATGCATATTTGCGTATCCTTATCTAGGACATGTCCAGCAGCAGCCAGACGGTCAAAAATCTCTTCTATTTCCAAGAGATGTTTTTCGACATTTCCATGTTCTTGCAAACGCACAGAGCACAACTTTTTCAGAAGAGCAACACGTGTAGACCGGGAAATGTTTTCGTGATGCCGGCACAGGGCATCCCATACATCCTTCGCATGCACACAATTCTTCACCAGAGACAATTGGCTATCTCCAAGGAAAAGAATAATTGTACCCTTGGCCTTCCTGTCACCCGTCTTGGCCGCGTCAGCCGGAATCGCATCCTCGATGTATGTAGTCAGGTCGTCTCGTGCTAGGAAACTTTCTACACGAATTTTCCAAACTTGCCAATTCGTGGCATTCAGCTTCGGGATGCACACTCTGTCGTCCATAATACCGCCTGGGCCCATAACCTGTTAGACAAATCAAAAGAGCAAAGGTTATTTTAGACAAAGTATACTATTTATTAGTTAAAGTAAAAGATGAAGTGAACAGCTTGAGGCGAAAGATAAGAAGAAGCAATGGCGTTCTTTCTAGGCGGCTTCTATCGTCTTAAACAGAACGAAGTTGGTTGCAGTTGTTTTCACTTGTGGTTATGTTCATTGTTAAACTACTAAAAAGGTTTGTTCGCTCAACAAAATCTAGTACATAAAACTGCCCCGGCTTTGCCGTTCTTTGTTATGCAGTCTTTCGAATAATGGCCAAATTTGTTACATGAAAAACATCGAAAGATTTTCATATTTTTCTTCGGTTACCATTCTTCTGAAATTTATTACAGTTCATCGTATTCCCATTCAATACTGATGACGCCAATTCACCAGAACTTTCTTTCCAGTTACCATTGACATAAATTGTACGGGAAGTCCAGTCAAGTTACGATCAATTCTTCTAAAATCTGCATGCCAGTCCCACGCAGCTTATGTGAAGTTCAAATGATAGTATTAATGTACTCATCAACAGGTTCACATTTATCCAACGATGTTAAAACGGGTTTCTTAAAAAACCGACATAAAATGCAACGGAGTCCCAGTGGTCATCTCAAAGCAATTTATTTTTTGTTTAAATTTCTTTTACATATGTCGCTTTCCATTGGACGAAAAAAACCGTCCAGGAGCGCCCATGAGCATTCTCAAACCGTTTCACTGTGCAAAAAGATCGCTTCTCATGGTCCTGAGAAGTGGCAACCACTTCTCGATTTGAAGGGATAATCCACTCAAAAGGCACAATTTTAAAAGCCATAAGTCAGTCACCGTCTAACCTTCAAGCCGGCAACACCTATTTTTCTTTTGCTCTTGATAGTTTATCTCTTTTCGGCGTCAGTGATTATAAATTTCCCGCTACTTTCATAAATTTGCTATCTCTCTTACTGTTTCCATTTTTTCTTCGGTAACGCGCAAAAACAAATTTATTCTTTCTCAGTTCTTGTGAAAACTATTAATTATGGCCTCTGGGCCAAGATTGCTTTCGAGCAATCAATTTTCCATTCTTGATAAAGATATACAAACTCAACCCAACAACAAAAAAAGAAAAAAAACTAACGTCAACCTTGATCTCCATAAACCGTTTCAAATTGATCCAACCTTGAATGACCCCAAATTTTTAATAATCTCGTCTAGTGATGAAAAACAACCGTTGTCTTCGATTAGCATATTTTTATTGAAAAAGGCTATTGATGGAATCTCCACCGCTTATGATTCCATAACGGAACTACGTGATGGAAGTCTGCTTATCCTAGCTAAAACAGAAAAAGCTGCAAACCTATTTCTTTCCAAGAAAACACTTGCCAATCTTTGTCCGATCTCCGTAAAACTACACTCTAATTTGAACTCCTGTAAAGGTACAGTATACTCACCCTGCCTCATAAACATTCCTGAAAACGAAATCATACAAGAAATGAAATCATAAGGTGTCACCGATGTTTTCAAATTTAAAAAACCAACAAACGAAGGTGAACTTCGCCCAACAGGACTTGTTCTCTTCACTTTTGACCGATTCCGCCCACCAAGTGTAGTTAACATTGGCTGGTATAATGTTAAAGTTGAAGAATTTTACCCGAATCCCATGCGATGCCGTAAATGCCAACTCCTCGGCCACACCACTAAAAGATGCACTGGCACAGCATCTTGCGAAAATTGCAATCTTCCTCCCCATACACCCAAAAATTGTTCACGCACTTCTTGTGCAAACTGCCTCGAAGAACATCCTTCCTCCTCTAAAGACTGCAAAACTTACATCAAAGCTAAAGAAATTCTGAAAATAAAATCAATCCGAAAGTGTAGCATGGCCGACGCACGCAAACTATATAAGGTTTGTTCGTTGAAGCCCTGTGGTTGCCCTAGGGTTGCCCTAGGGTCGCCACAAAGCGTTTTTTGAGAAACCTAAATTCGCCCTGAATGTCAAATTGAGTGTTTTTTGAGCCATAGGTTTGCCATAGGTTTTCCCCAAACTCGCCCTAGCTTTTTGCTGTGGCGATTTGAGGGCTGTCAAATGGCATACGTGTTTTTATTTAAATGACAGAGATGTGTGGCGATTTGTGGTTTAGCGTTTTTTGAGGACTGGAAAACCCAGGTTTTTTTGACAACTCATGGGGTTGTCAAGAAAACCTGGGTCAACCCTGGGGAAAGTTCAACGAACAGACCTATAAAGAGCAAAATCCTACTCCTATGTTTTCTGTCTCATATGCCAAAGTTACGCAAGGTAATTCCTTCTTAAATAAACCCACTCCTTCAACATCAACTCCCAAAAACCAATCAATTATAAACCAAAATACTCCTATAAATACCGATCTGCCAAATAGTTCAAATACCCCACAGGAAAATGTATCTCAATGTTCTTTTCCCCTAAACAATCCCATTATTACACCCAAACAAACTTCCAATATAAATCTTTCTCCAGCCACCACATCCATATCACCAACTCCCCTCCCCTCCTCCCCTCCCATAAACAATAACTTCAGCCCATCCACTCCTACATATAACTTTCTTTCTACACCGCAAACAAATATTTCTATTACAGATGATACACCTTCAAACTCCCCACTTCCAAACTCCCAAATCCAAACTCCATCAAATCCAAATTGCCCACTTACCAATTTAACCAGCTCACTTATTTCAAACAACGACTGTGGTGTAATGTTTGATCTATGTTGCATACACGTTTCATGTAATCGAAACCATGTACACGCGCCATAGTCCAGACACAGGTGAGCCAATTCTCTTAACGCATAATGCAGGTTGCATATTTCACTTCATGTAATATGCAAGCCATGCATTTTCCCACGTTGTGTGAATTGGTGTTCACCTTGTCAAAGCGATCGCCACATAGACTCTTCCCTACTTTTTAAGAATTGAGTTTAACCAGAACCACGAAGATACATACTTGTTTTCCTTCACAAATTGGCGCAGACGGTAGGATGAAAAAATAAATCGCTTCCGATTGTGTGTGCAAGAGCGTAGCCATTTGCGCGCAACCCAAAATACTTGTAAAAATTCCACAAAAATATTTATTTCAACCAATCAGTTTTCTTTCTTTAATATAATAAAACACCAACGAACTTTTAACAAATAATTTGCGAAAAAAAAAACAAAAAATCGTAAACGTATTCGATTCGATTCGCAGTCAAGCTGAAGTACAAGAAAAAAAAATTCAAGAGAATAAAAAAGTTTCTCCGCGCCGTCGAACGAAAAAAAAAAAAAAAAACGCTATTCGTTTGTGCAAAATATATCCAAAGTGTTATTAATTAAAGATTGAAAGCAGAAACACTCTCAATTGCAAATTTTACACTACAAAGTGTACCGTACGTGTATTCTGCGTTAAATGTCCAGTGAGGAGGACCTTAACAGTACGATAGTAGAGGCAGAGGCAGACATCCATCAACAAAACCAAGACGACACTCTTCAAATAAGACGACTAAGATCTGGACTGGAGACAACAAGGTCAAGCAAGGAAAACAGTAAGCTTAAGAATTTAATAATAGATAATAAGATATTAGATAAAAAGTTAGTAAATTTATTAGATAAGTTCGAAAATCAAAATTGTCCATCGAAAAGTTCGAATTTAGCAAGCAAAACTGAATTGTTCCGATCGAATTTGAAAAATTTTAAAGAGTCTGGTCCGCGTAGTTTTAATAAACTAGAATTAATAATGACCGAATTTGGACAAGTGCCACAGTCACAAGGCAATGGAGAGCCAAGTAAACATTACAGTCACGAAGACTCTTTTGTAGCTAGCTCGCAACATAGTTCTATGATACAATTGATATCAAATTTGATACCAATTTTCAACGGTGACTCCACACCGAATTTAATTTCCGATCTGCAAGCATTTTTAAATTGCTGCAGACAAGTAAAATCTTGTCTTGGACTAGACCAAGGAATTACTTTCTGTCAGTTAATTCTGACAAAATTAAGAGGCAATGCATACTTAGCTATGCAAAATTGCACTTTTGCCAGCTATGACGAGTTTGAAAAGTTACTCCGAGGTCATTTTCTTCCTCGGAAAACCTATATCCAGGTATCGAATGATCTTCGACAAACTCGGCAGTATCCGACGGAAACTCTTAATTCATTTCTTTTAAGAGTTAAGAATTTGGTTGCGTAGTGTAAGAGTAAGAGCACAAGAACAATTTCCTGCGGATGCTAAGGCATTCACCCCTATCATGAAATCCATTCGGAGAAATCCCCAAGTGAAAAATCAAGATACGAATCCCGACAAAAAGCAATCACAAATTCCGAACGAATTCGAAAAAAGCATTGCCTGATTGAAAAAATGAGTGTCCATTTTCGAAGTCAGCTGTCCTATGTCAAAATAAATACTTGAAGCAATAGAAACAAAAATCCCTAAACTTAAAAAAAAAATCCCTTAACTTTTCTCAAACACATTTTTTACCGATTTTTGTTTTCTAGTAAAAATTGATTTATTTGCACTTTTTGTGCTTAGAATAAGTTATAATAGATCTGTATTATTGATCAAATCTTAAATGTTATATGAAATAAACAATTTTACTGTCGAATATAATCAAATATTTTCTTCATCAAGTTATAAATTCTCAAAAGAGGATTTTTGTTACGTGGTCCCTGAGTACTTTCCAATCTGTCAAACACAAATTCATTCACTTGTGCTTTTTAACAAACCATAAAATAATTTGTGAAATCCAAGTTTGTTTACAGATAAAATTCAAGTGTTATTTTGGCTATCAGATAAAGTAATTTAACAATAATACGAGTACTATTTAAACACTCCAAATCTGTCAATTTCGCCGCTCAAATTTGGAAACGGGCATAACGAAGAGAGTCTTTTGAAAAAATGTAATTTCTTTTGGAAATAGTTCTATTCATCGATATGTGTTTCTGTTTATAATAACCGATGTTCTTAAAGGGTGAAAACAACAAACAAACAACAGGTTATATGAAATGTTATCCTGTAATCCAGACGGCAAAAGGATACGCTAAACGCCTAAAAGACGAAGTTAATGACCACTGGGAGGGAAAAAAAACAGAGTTGGATGTAATTTAATTTACGAGATAATTTTTGTTTTCATTGTTTTTTCTTTAGAATTATATTTTGTAAAATTGTTCTATACAAATGTGTTTTTTATGTTTTAACAAATGGATTTTACCTATGGCTCTACGCTCTACGACAGAAGAAGTCGTAGAAAAGGACGTCATATTTCCGTTTCATTCGGAATTCGTGATACCAAATTACGAACTTCGAAATTCGTTCCACTCCGAATGGATTATGTGATAGCAACATCGGGAAACTTAGACTTTTTTCGATTACGATGGAATCTGTGATAGGGCTGATTAATTACTGATTCGGAGCTAGCAGCATTGTATGCAATTAAATCGGGGGTATGTAATCCCATAATAAAGCAATTCGTTATAATGTCTAAAGAAACGTCGGTAAATAAACTTTGTGAGACACTTATAAGAATAGAATTGGAAACGAACAGTTTGGTTCAGTATCCCATAGGTTTGCCTTTTCAAAATTCAAACAATTATGGAATGTGGCCTCAAAAAGGCATGACTCAATCGTTGGATCAACCGTTCATGCAAAACAATATGCTTTCCAACCAAAATTTTATTCCAAATCCTCCTAACAATGTTCAAGTCAAGTGTAATTTCTGCAACAAATATAATCACACATATCAAGAGTGCAGAATAAGAAAAAATACACCGTTTTGTTCAATTTGTCAGGCATACGGACATGATAATACTAATTGTAGTAAAAACCAAAATAAACCAAAGCAGAGGTATGAAAATACCAATTTTAGGCCCTCGGTTATGCCAACAAACTCAACGCGGAAACAAACAAGAGAAACCAAGTGTGATTTCTGTTTAAGGGTAGGTCATTCAATATCGAATTGTTTTACTAAAAAGCGTTGGGATGAGAAAAATAATATTTCAAACCCAAAAAACTAGATGACTGTCGGGTGATAAAAAAAAATACCGTTCAATCATTCGACTACGCATCTAAGGAACGCAAGGAATTTAACAAGAACGGTATAGTTGAAATTCCAATTGATATAGGTTTAAGAAAAAAATTAAAATTTTTAGCGGATACGGGATCTGACATTAGTTTAATTAATGAAGACTCACTACGCGCAGATGTTATATTTAATCAGAACGATGCCATAGACATAAATGGAATTTATGCTAAGGGTACTACACTTGGCTCTATTGAAGCCAAGTTACTTTTATAACTTCCGATTAAATGTAAGTTTTATGTCACAGAAAAAAATTTCAATTTTGATTGTGATGGTATACTTGGTCAGGATATTTTGTTTAAATATGCAAACATTGAAGGTCCGAATAAACTTTTAAAATTTCTTCACGAACCTAATAGAAAATATCAGTTGCCTATTCAAAAGTCTTCACAATATCTTTTTCAGGATGGTCCTTCAGTTAATAGAATCGAGGACTTGACCAGTAAGCCTTCTTATTCATCTTCGCACGATGACGGTTCTATTACCAAACAGGAGGAGAGACATAATAGGCTGATTGACTGCCTCACAACCTCGCCGGGTGAAGAATCTCTAAGTATTACGCCATGTAATTTGGTTTCGGTAGCAGAATCATCTTCGCAAGATGATCTATTAGAAACGATGGAGAGTAAAGTTATTCCTAAACTCAATGTGACCTTAAGTCCTCGGAGTGAAACATGTTTCGAATGTCCCATAAATCATTCTGAGGAGAGTGAACTTGTGTGTTATTCTGAGGAAATAAGCCCTCAAATCTATATAGCATCATCTGTGGGTCAAGTAAAAAATGGTCTCATTGTTATAAGTTTAGCTAACACAAATTCATTTGAAGTTACTTTAAAAAATCATCCAATTAAATTTTTTCACTTGACGACTACGATCTTAAGATATTATCGAAAGAAAAATCAGAAACCCTAGGAAAATCGGTATACCCTATTTGTGACTATTCGAGCAAGCAAAATACAGATGAAGAACGAAATAAGAAACTACTTAAAGAACTTAATTTTCGTGAAGATCTTAATCCTGAAGAAAGATCTACAATTCAAAAAATATGTAAAAGATTTTCCAATACATTTCATCTAGAAGGCGAAAAACTAGAGTATACAAACGCTATATATCACAAAATTTCAACTCCAAAAAATGCTACTCCTATCAATACAAAACAGTATCGTCTTCCTGAGGCACATAGGCATATAATAAAAGAACAAGGCGATAAAATGTATAACGATAAGATTATTTCCGATAGCAAAAGTCCTTGGAATAGCCCATTGCTAGTGGTTCCCAAAAGAGCTGACGAAAACGGTTTACGAAAGCATAGGGTGGTAGTTGATTTCAGGAAGATCAATGAAATTACCATTGGTGACGCTTGTCCGTTACCAAGAATTGATGATATCCTCGATCAACTGGGAAATAGTAGATATTTTTCAACTCTAGACCTGGCAAGTGGTTATCACCAAGTACTAATAGATAAAGCTGACCGTCCAAAAACAGCTTTCAGCACAAACACAGGCCACTACGAATTCAATAGGATGCCTTTTGGCTTAAAAGGTGCGCCAGCTACTTTTCAGCGCTTTATGAATCATATTCTAAGTGGTCTTCAAGGTATTAAATGTTTCGTCTACCTAGATGACATTGTCGTGTATGGTCGTAACTTGTCTGATCACAACAAAAAATTAATTTCAGTCCTTGAACGATTAGAGAAATTTAATCTACGCCTTCAGCCACGAAAATGTCATTTCCTTCGGCGGGAAATAGTTTTTCTGGGTAACAGGATTACTGAGAAGGGAGTACTGCCGGACAATCAGAAAATAAAAAGCATTCTTCAAATACCTCCCCCAAGTAATACTAAAGAAGTTCAATCATTTTTGGGAATGATAAATTTCTATAGGAGGAGCATTCCAGACTTCTCCAAGTATGAAAAACCTTTACGAGACATTACTCACAAGGAACGAAAATTTTGCTGGAACGAAGAGTGTAAAAAAGCTTTTACTGCATTAAAACAAATAATAACCAAACCCCCTATTCTCATATACCCAGACTTTTCAAAAGAATTTGATCTTTCTACTGATGCTAGTGGAACAACTATTGGGGCAGTATTGTCTCAAAAACGAGACGGATTAGATTTGCCTATTGCTTTTGCTAGTAGAATTTTAAGCCCAGTAGAGCGTCGTTACTCAACAATAGAAAGAGAAGCCCTGGCTATGGTCTGGGCAGTAAAAAATTTTCGATGTTACCTTTTGGGTCGAAACTTCACCCTCTATACCGATCACAAGCCCTTAGTTCACTTTTTCAAAATAACGAATGAATCAACAAGAATATCGAATTTTAAACTTAAACTAGCTGAATACGAATTTTCTATTAAACATAAGCCAGGAAAAGACAACGTAGTGGCTGATGCACTAAGTCGTATAGTATTCCATGACAAAAGAAATGCAGATGTTCAGGTTTTAACGAGAGCACAGGTACATAAAGCACAAATCCAAAATATAGACAGTACCGACAGCAATCCAAGTGTGGATCTTACAGAATCAGGGAACTTATCTACTACTAACAGAAGAAGGGTTTCTCAAGGTAATGAAAGCCTAACTGATGAGGATGAAGATGCTAGTCCTATTACGGGTGAATACCAAAATAAGGCATTCATTGAAAAGGAAGAGGATATTATTAAAACAATACAAAGATATCACGATTCTCCACTAGGAGGTCACCTTGGAGTTCTTAAAACATATCTTCGCATCCGACCAAGTTTTAGATGGAAAAATATGTTTAACACTATCAAGAAATACGTTAAAGATTGCAAAAAGTGTCAAATAAATAAAAAAGCTAGACGTACAATTATGCCCATGGTGATTTCAGCTACTTCAAAGAAACCATTTGATAAGGTCTTTATGGATATTGTTGGTCCACTCCCAACAACTACGAATGGTAACAAATATATTTTGACCTTCGCAGATGATCTTACCCGTTTCATGGACTGTTACCCACTTCCTAACGCGGAAGCAGAAACGGTCGCTAAGGTTTTTTTTTTGAGGAGATTATATGTCGCTATAGAATACCCAAACAGCTACTAACCGATCGAGGGGCAAATTTTTGCAGCGATCTTTTCAAGAAAGTGTGTAAGTTTCTCAAAATAAATAAGCTAGAAACAACGGCATATCACCCACAAACTAATGGAGCTCTGGAAAGGAATCACGGTCCTCTGATAGAGTACTTACGATCCTTTTCCAGTGCGACCCCAGCAGATTGGGATACATGGCTTCGACAAGCGATGTATGTTCACAACAACACTCTTCGTGCTAGTACGAAACTATCACCGATGGACGGTTTTACTTCCGAGATGCCAACTAATATCAAGAAAACTCCTTCTCCAATTTACGATGATGAAAATTATTTTTATCTACTAAGAAATAAATTACAAAAAGAGTATCAAATAGCTAGAGCAAATATAGAGGTGAGTAAGTTCAAATCTAAAGAACATTACGATAAAAACATTCACCCATTTGCCTTTAAGGTAGGAGATAAAGTTCTACTACAAGATATGGCCAGAAAAAACAAGCTGTATTCATTGTTCAAGGGTCCTTTTGAAGTTAAAGAAATTAACAATAGTGTAAATACAACTATTTTGAGAGGAACAAAACTAGAAAAAGTTCACAATAATAGACTGAAACCATTTTATGAAAATGTCTCTACGTGAAATGATTTAAATTTTTCACTTTGCTTATTACGAATTGTTTTATTTCTGTTCTATTTCTTTTAGTTTTGGGAATCAAACAAAAAGGGTTTTGCAACAGCACAATGTGCCATCGCCATTCGATATTGTTGCTTTTCTTAGTAACGCTTAGCTTACCTTTTATGAACGCCCAAGAAAACATCACTATACAACAATTGGAAGGTGCAGTGGGTATTTACTTTGACAAAATAGGACAAGTTGAAGTAATAAATAGCCATTGGAGCCTCTTCGTTTATTACAACTTAACCACTTATTGGTTTGAACTGACCGAAATCAAGGCATATATAGATCGTGTGGAAGAATTCTGTAAAAATGAAGTTTTCCATCAACGACATTGCATGCCAACGGTTGAAGCCATTCGCCACCGTTTTGAAGTCATCGAAGAAAATAACGAACTTTTGTACTCATTCAATGCAGCAAAATATGGTAAAACAAGACCAAAGCGTTCCCCTTTTGACATTGTTGGAAATCTAGCACATGGGTTGTTCGGAATCCTGGACAACGAATATGCTGAACACATCGAAAATGAAATAAGTATTCTAAAGACAAACGAAAATCATTTGGCCGAACTTATAAAAAAACAAAGTTCAATAGCTGATTCTACTGCTAACATTCTCAAACGCACCACTGTGCAAATAAACAATCAGTTTAAAGCTTTAAGTGACTATTTAGTAATAACTCATAATTCGATCAAGGATTCGTTAAGAGATAACGATCAGTACCGAGATTTGTCCGCTTTGGTTTCATATCTTATACTAATAATAACTAATTTTGAAAGACAACAGGGAATTCTGTTAGATGTCCTACTAGATTTGAAACATGCTAAAATAGACCCTCAAATAGTGAACCCAAAACAACTTACAGAACAATCACAATTAATACGGAGCAACATTCCAAGTTTGCTTAAGCTACCAAGAGGTTCGGCAATAGATTACTATAAATTAGCTTCAATCCGAGGACGAGTAATGCAAGATAGTATAGTTTTCGAAATGCGGCTACCATTACTTGAACTTGATGACTATGAATTGTTTTCATTAATTCCACTTCCTATTTTTCATAACAATGTTGTTTATTTGGTCGACACATCTTCTACTTATTTAGTGATTTCTTTGATGAGAGACAAATATTTTCCGATATCAGAACTAGAACTTAATCTCTGTAAGACCCTTAAAGATCAATACTATTGCACTAATAACTATCCAACATTCAGCAAGCATTCAAGTACAAACAATTGCGAGTTTTCACTGCTTAATCATCAATCTAATAATCTACAAGAATGTAAATTGAGTAAAGTATCAAATACAACATATAATTTTTGGAAAAGACTTAGGAACCCTAATACGTGGGTTTTCTCAGTCACTGGTAATGTAACAGGGCACCTCACATGCAACCAGACATCCTCAAGTCTGACTGTGTCCGGGTGTGGCGTATTAACATTCAAGACACCCTGTACTTTTAAACTGCCAACAATGCAAATAAAAGGCCATCTCAGTTTTAATAAAACAATTTATAATGCATTCATTCCCATTCCCAGTACAAACATAAGCGCATGGGTTCTAGGAGGTACGGACACGGTAATTCAAGCCCCTCCCAAGGATAAACCATACGGAGTTTAACAGACTCAAATCCAATATAAGTGAGGTTATTAAGAAGTCTGAGGAATATTCGGTCATGGCTAATCTTCACGATTACAACCACTATTTTCTAAATTTTTTGCTCCTAGCAGGCATTGTTTTTCTTTTCATTATGTACTTTCGACTGCAACAGAGAAATAAAAATTTGCAAAGACCGAAACCAAGACCGAGAAGAAAACCACAGCTTGCGGACTCAAATGCTATTTTTGCGGCTTCAGACACTTGCTAAATCGATTGATTCATTTTAATAAAATAAAATTCGTTTAATACCAGTCCCATTTCAAATTCTATTTCTATTTGCTAAACAATGAAGTTTTTCTGCCAAAAATGTATACTTTTTAAACAAAACATGAAAAATCTAAAACAAATATCCAATTGCAATTAACAGAAAGAAAAATAATATTTTTGTATTTAATAAAAAAAAAAAAAAAGAATTATTATATAAGTTAAGTTTTATTTTGTGATTTTATTTTTTTTATTAAATAGCGAAAAAAAATAAATAATAATTTTATTTACACGTACTGTTTTTGATAAGTGATTTTTTTTTTTTTTTTTTTGTAATATTTAACCAAATGAACAATTTAAATAATGTAAAACACAGAGACGAATCAAACTAACCAATTTGTAATCTTACAAAAAGAAAAACAATTGAGAATTAAAAGAAAAAAAATTGTACTTTAACAAGAACGAATGATGAAACATTTTTATTTTAAACTAACTAAAAAGCAAAATTATACTTACTAAAATTTTTAAACTCAAGAGAAATAAAAAAAAAAAATTAAATATCAATAGTACTAGTAATTTTAGGTAAATATATACAAATGTACGCTTTCAATAGCCAAATCATTTAAATTTATCTTTAAGAAAAGAATAACAATTGAATGAAAAATTAATCTAGGTAAATACATACTAGCATAAGAATAAGTCGAAAAAAAAAAATATATATATATTATTGTTATCCGTGGTGTAACCTGTTCCTTAAATCAATATGACTTTATCGTCAAGCATAGTATTACTATACCATTATGTATGAGTATAATAGATAGAGCAAGGAAAACCCTCTTGCTCTAAGGTATAACAGTTTAGAGTAGGACTGCACAATGCAGCTCGTCAAGTGAGTCAGACGTATTGAGTTAATTCTTATTACGTATCTGAACTATAAGGGCGCTTGGCAAGTTGGCGCAGTGCATCATTTATTAAATCTTGGTAATAAATAGTTTTAAGGATTTTAGTATCAGAAGTGGGATAAGAGATCCATTGAAGAAAAAAAAAAAAAAAAAGCGTAACATATTTTTAATCCAGTTGGTAAGAAATTTAATTTCAATTTTAGCCGTTGGAGCGAAAGAAAAGCGAGAGATATGTATACAATATCCTCTGGTCTATTTGACAGTGTATTAGTGAATATATGGAGAAATAAAAACTGCTCATCTATTTATCTCGCTTGATCTTTAGCGGTTATAAAGAGTTATTTGAAAAAGACTGCGATAGACATACAAAAATATTTTTAAATAGAATTTGTCGGTAACGACTACTTGCCGTTATATTATTAGCGTCCATGATTTTCGTCAGTTTAGATGATGTGTACATTTGTGTAAATTAGAATTTACAAAGTTTAGAATTTGGAAAAAAAGAAATAAAAAGAAAAAGTTAATAAACATGTCTGCGAGACAAAGGAAAATTCCGAAACGATTCGTTGATGATGAAACAGGTGAGGCTAATATTCTTAGGCTAAAGTTGCAATTAGAGGAATTGAAAACAAAAAACCTCCAACTCGAAAAAGAAGTTGCCTTATGTCGTCGTTCGCCAAGTCGATCATCACAAAATACGATGTCAACAAATCCACCATCAAATCAGATTTCGTTAAGGCTAGGATCAGAGGAGGTCAAAAGAATAATCCCCTTATTCCAACCATCAAGCTCGTCCTCACTAAACGTCTCCCAATGGGTGGAAACGATCGAGAACATTCGCCATTTGTACGAGTGGGACGATCGGAACACATTATTTTACGCATCACTGAGATTAGGAGATGCAGCAACAAGTTGGTTTGAAAGCTATAGAGGAGAAATCAATAATTGGGACGAATTTAAATTGAAAATTCTGCGAGATTTTTCTTCGGAAGAGAACTCTGCTGATATCCATGTCAAGTTGCTATCCCGACAAAAAAAAGAATCTGAAAGTTACGAAAGTTATGCGTATGAAATGGCCGCACTCGGAAAACGAGGAATATTGGACAACAACGCAATAATAAAATATATAATTTCTGGACTTAGAGATATAACTTTGATGAACAATTTAATAACATCTAATTGCAATAACATTCCCGACTTCCTAGTAAAAATAAAATCGTTAAAAGACATTCAAAGACAGGCTGAGACAAGGCAGCAATTTGAAAACCATAGAATATTAAATACCCCTCGATCAGTTTTAAAACCCTATTATTGTAACCCACGTAATATGCAGACAGTTTCTCACTTTAAAACTCCATTAACCAAAATTTGCTATAATTGTCGTTCCCCGGGCCATTTGGCAACTGAATGTAAATTGTCATACCGCGAAAAATATCAAAAAAATATACAAGCTTGCCATATCTGTCAGACACCAGGACATATCGCCAGTGAATGTAAAAACAAGAACCGCTTTGGCTATCAACATCCGTCGCACAACAACAATCATTTCAGCAATAATTCAAAGGAACCAATTTGCTATAACTGTCGAAAACCAGGTCATCTATCTCGTGACTGCAAGCGACGCCATTCGTTCCAAGGTAATGAAACTTTCGCAGAACCACCTAGAAAAATACATCGGTTATGCCATGTTGAAGACGAATGCGGGTTGTTAAAAGATGTTAGTATCGATGGGCATCGCGTTAAAGCCTTCATAGATTTAGGTAGTGATTGCAGTACCATCAAACAAACAAAGGTGCAAGATCTAGGCTGGAAAATGGACTATTGCAACACAACACTTCAGGGCTTCGGTAACAATTCCAGTAATGCAGTTGGCAAAGTAACAAAAAATGTGACATTAAACAACATTACAATAAATATCGACATCCTAGTCGTCCTAGATCAACTGCAGCAATACACAATGATTTTAGGTAGAAACTTTTTGGATAACGATAATGTCTGTCTTATGCGAAAAAGCGGAGTACTAACGATTACCAACAATGAAAATAATGAATGACTAAGCGACCCCGTATCAAAACAAACAAAAATGCCTGAAATTAAAATTAATGACATTATTATTGGTAACTATGAGTGTAGTCCGAACGACCATATAACTCTGATTGAACTTTTAAACAAATACCGTGATTGCATTGCAATAAATTTAAGCGAGCTCGGTGTAACCAATAAAATTAAAATGAAACTTAATTTAAAAGAGCAAAAAACAATTCGATTTAAACGCTACCGAATCCCTTATAATGAATTGCCACATTTAGACGAAATAATAAATAAACTCTTAGAAAATAAAATAATCGAACATTCAAACTCTGAATTTGCTAGTCCTTCTCTTTTGGTTAAAAAGAAAAATGGTTCTTGGCGGCTATGTGTTGACTATCGTCGCCTTAATGAAATAACGGTACGTGAAAACTTTCCCCTGCCTAACATGGAAGAACAAATTAACTTAATGAGTGGTGGCCGAATTTTTATTGTCCTTGATTTGATGCATGGGTACTACCAAATTCCAATAGAAGAAGACTCGAAATATTTAACATCTTTTGTAACACCAAATGGTCAATATCAATTCAATCGTGTTCCCTTTGGCTTATCAAATTCACCATCAGTTTTCATGCGATTAATGAATCTCGTAATACGTAAACTCTCATCCAAAAACATATTAATATATATGGATGATATTGTTCTATTCGCTGAAAATGTAACTGCAGTTCTAAAATTACCAGAGAAACTTTTCATAGCTCTGAGAGACGTCCAAGTGACATTAAATATCAAAAAATGTGTCTTCCTAGCCGATAAAATAACATATTTGGGGCATGAGATAAGTGAAGGTTGTATAGAACCAGGAAGTATTAAAATTAAAGCTATAAAAGACTTTCCTCTACCTAGAGACCCACGCCAAGTAAAACAATTTCTGGGTTTGACTAGCTATTTCCGTCGTTTTGTTTTCAACTATGCAAAAATAGCTTATCCTCTCAACTCATTGTTAAAAAAATGTGCTACCTTTAAATGGTCGAAAGAGATGGGTGACTCATTTGAGACCCTCAAAAGAAAGTTGTGTGAACCCCCTGTCCTTGTCATATACGATCCCAAGAAAGAACACGAACTTCATACAGACGCGAGTTGCATTGGTCTCGCTGGTGTTTTAATTCAATTAAATGAACCTGGGAAACGTCAGGCTGTGTCTTACTTCAGCCGAGCGACAAGCGAAGACGAGCAGAAATTCCATAGCTACGAACTCGAAGCTCTTGCCGTTGTCGAGAGCTTAGAACGATTTCGGTACTATCTGTTAGGGAAACATTTTACAATCTATACAGATTGTAATTCTCTAAAACTAACCCAATCAAAAATGGAAATCAAACGAATCGCCAGGTGGTGGTTAAAAATTCAAGAATTTGATTATAAATTAGAATACCGAACAGCACAACAAATGCAACACGCAGACGCCCTAAGCAGAAACCCAACAGAAAATTCTGTAGATATGGAAGAGGTAGGATTGCCAATGATGATCATCCAAGCTCCTGAACAAGACTGGATCTCTGTTTTACAAAGTCGTGATAACCAGCTCAAGGAAATTCAAAACACGTTGAGTAACTCTGAAATGAAGTGCCCAAAGAGAAAAGATTACGAAAAAAATTATGCATTGAAGAACGGACGAGTCTACAAAAAAACAGAAGAGGGACTTCGGTTTGCAGTGCCAAGAGGGGTAAGATGGCGAGTTATCAAATCATCGCATGACGACATTGGACATGGTGATCTTGAGCGCACAATTGAACATATCCGCCGAACATATTGGTTTCCAAAGATGACAAGCGTTGTGAGTAAGTATTTGAATAGTTGTTTTGCTTGCTTGTATAACAAACGTAGCAAAGATGAAACCCGTTATCAAATTCACCCCATTCCCAAAAAACCAATACCATTTTATACAGTACACATAGATCATTTAGGCCCATATGTCAAAAGTACGAAGGGAAACTTTTATGTTCTTGGAATAATAGACAGCTTCACAAAATTTTTAATACTTCGACCAGTAAAGACCACGAATTCAATCGCTGTGATTAAGACACTAATCGAGCTTTCTCAATTCTTCGGCACACCAAATCGAGTTGTTAGCGACAGAGGCACGGCTTTCACATCAAAAGCATTTAAAAAATATTGCCTAGAAAATGGAATTCAACATATTCTTAACGCTGTCAGGACACCAAGAGCCAATGGTCAAATAGAACGATATTTCAGAACAGTAAAAACGTCTCTGTCTACAATGACGGTACGACAAGATGGCAGAGACTGGGAGGACCACTTACAAGCAGTACAATTTGGACTCAACACTATAAAACACAAAATAACAAACCAGACACCACAAGAACTATTATTTGGTTTCAAACCAAGAAATACTCTCAACAATCAACTACACATAGCACTTCAAGAAAATGATTCCAGTGATGAAGAGGAAAATATGCCATTAGCTGAACTCCGATTAATGGCCAATCGTCGCAGTCAACAACTACAAACAAAACAAGCAGCTAAATTTAACTCAACTCACAAGAAGCCGCAGTTATATCAAGAGGGCGATTTAGTTCTATGACTTAGTTCCTTTTGAAATAAAAAAAAGTTCTTCAAAATGACCGATATCTTATCGGAGATACACCAGCCTATCAAGTTTCACAAAAACCTTACTCCTCCGTCCATGCAGCAGATCGAATAAAACTATTTGGGAAACTAGACGATATCGAATGGGAGGAATTAATTGAAACTGAAGACGAAACTAATTTTCCACAAAACAGCACTGACAATAAATAATTTATTCTTGTTTTCTTTTACCTTAACCAAATAATGTACATATATACCACTTACTTCTTACTTTCTTGCTTTCTTGTTCATTTTATTAATTCTTTTTTTTTTCTGTGTTCCATATCCTCACTGAAATAAATTCATTCTTGTTTTGAAATAGGGGCATTCATTGAATTAATCTTATTTGGATTAAAATAAACGCATAAACGTAGTTGGAACTTGAATTGGAAGAAAATAAAAGTCGAATGACGAATGGTGTGATAAAGTATATTTTGAATTGAATTGAATTGAATTTTATTGAGTCTTTAGATAATTTTACATCGATATCAATTAAGTTCTAGTTGATAAGTACAAAAGCGGCTATAAAGTATGGCCTTCTTTGATAAATTTTCTTTAATAATGAATAGCCTCTTGGCTGTCAGTTTTGTAAAATAGATTTCTTGCTTTTGCTCATAAGCGTTTATGAAATTATTTGAAACGAATGTTTCTATAGGGAATATACATATATACAATCTTAATACCTACTTAAATAGAGCGTACACAATTGTACATAAAGAGATGCGCCCGCGCATGTTATTTTGAGTAAACATTTTATTTTGACGTTTTGATTAATAGAGCGGAAGGCTGATATTGGATATATAATTTGATTAGGTGAGATGAGACTGTGCAACAAAGATTATTGTCTCTGTCATAACGAAACTATGACTCTGTAATTGTTAAAATTTGTATACTGTAGATGAGAATTATTATTTTATTTTTGGAGATAAATTTTGATTTCTACAATTAGATACATATGATTGTTGATAATAATTAACAAGATATTGGACGAAATCTTTCGTTGAACAAAGTGTGGAATAGTTACTGATTTTGATTGTTATTTATTAGAGTTTAAAGTTCATATACTTAGACTATGGGTGTAATTACCGTGCTCCAGCTTTGAAAAATGTAATTTGTAAGTTCATTTTCGTTGAATGTTTAGAATATTGAAAAGTTCAAATATATGTAGATCTGTTAAAAGCGGCAACAATAGTAGTTTCAATGATATTCGAAGAGTTATACTTAGCCACGATTTTGGTTCGGTGTGGCAGTGAGATAGAACGGATGAGGATCTATTTCACTGGTCATTGGATCAATCAAGGAGACCCCGATAGGCGAAAGATAGTTAGTGTTGTCCCAAGAGGACTCACCCTGCGATTCAATGATACGCTCAATCAGTGAGTTGTCGGTATAGTTTAATCTGGATATGGTTTTCTTCATAAAAAGGAGAGCATATCTCAGAAACGGAATGGTGTTGGTTTCGTTATGCAAATGTGAGTTTGAGAATCTTTTATTCCTAGTTTCAAAGTTAATGTGTGCACAGTGCCTCAGGATTTTCCTCTCGAGCAGTTCCATCTCCGCCGCGATAGTTGGTGAAATAGAGAACCAGATAGGGAAAGCGTAATTCATAATTGGTCTCACCAATGTTTTGTAGAACAAAAGTTTGGATTTTTTGTTTAGGGATCTATGTTTAAAATAGTACATCAGTATATTGGATATTTTTCTAGCTTTCTCGAGTGTTATTCTAGCGTGGTAGTTGAATTTAAATAAGTTATTGAAATTGACTCCCAGGTATTTGAGTTTTTTATTGGGTCTGATGGCCGCACCGTTAATGTTTAGTTTGATATTTCTACTTTCGCTTACTACGCCTACAGGACCTTTTCCACTTGCATTCCTAAAGCAGATCATTTCTGTTTTTGGTGCATTGAGTTTGATGCCCCAGGTATTATAGTAATCATTAATGATTCTGATGTGTTTTTCAATGTGTCTAGTCGCAATGTGTGGGTATTCGTGACTAGAGTAAACAATGGTGTCGTCGGCGTAGAGCAGACCTGTTGAGGTAAGATCATTATCTTCATGTTGATGGGGAAAATCGTTAAGGAATATATTGAAGAGTTGGGGGCCCAGGATAGATCCTTGAGGAACTCCGCTGTTACATTCATTAGTTATGGATTTAGTGCCCTGAGTCTGGATGAAAAACTTTCTCTTCGTGAGGAAGCTCTGTAGGATGTTTGTGATGTGACGAGGAAAGTTCAAAGCGACAATTTTTGCTAAGAGCCCGTCTCTCCAAACACAGTCAAACGCCTTTTCCACGTCGAGTGAGCAAGCCACCGTGCAGCGTTTGTTTCTAAGGTTCAGGACAACGTCATTTTGAAGTTTGAGTAGCGCGTGCACTGTGGAGAGTCCTCGCCGAAAGCCGAATTGGTAGTCTGAAATTGGGTCAATTGGGCATTCAGATGGGAGCGACATTTTATCAAGAATGATTCTCTCTAGTATCTTACCGATATTTGATAGGAGTGAGATAGGTCTGAAGTTGTTTAGTTCGCTGTTGTAAGAATTTTTTTTGATAGGGAGGATTCTGGCCTCTTTCCAGATTGTGGGGAAGTATCCATTATTGATACAGTTGTTGAACACGAGGGTGAGATATTTTAGAGCCATGGGCGAAAGTTTTTTAATTACATAGTTTGTGATTTCATCTGGTCCAGAGGACCTTTTTGGTTTTATTTGTTTAATAATGCTTATCACGGTTTCAATATTAGTAAATATTTCAGAAGGCAGAGGGTTCAGTGCAGAGTTGTTTGGGCTGAAAAGAAAAATATGAATAGGCTTAGACTGTCTGATTTCCAGAGCAGTTGAGATGGCTGAAGCGCTAGTACTTGGATTAAAGGTAGGGATATTTTCTTGGTAATTATTATTGAAGTGATTAGCGAAGGCTGAGACAATGTCGGCTTCGTTAGTTATTTCAATGTTATTGCTAATGACTTTATTACATATGGCTCTTTTTTTGTTCCCCAGCAATCTGAAAACTTCTTTGAAAGCTTTGGGCCCCGGATTAATTTTCTTAAGCCTATCACTAATTTGATTATTTAGCCACAGGTTAACTTTGTCTTTTATAATGGTATTCAACAGGGAAATCCTGTTTGAAAGTTCTTTGTATTGAATTGACACCTTATTATAAGATCTGTGGAAAATGCTTTTCAGTTTCCTCTGCCACTGGTGTTTAATCTTATAGAGATTTTCGATATCAGGCGGAAGATTGCTATACTTTTTGAAAGAGAGGAGAGTTCTAGTCGAGTTGTTATCTAGACATGCTAATACGGTTGAGTTAAATTGAGTGATGTGATCATCTATTTCTGAATCCGACAGGCTGCGTTGGAGAGGAGGCATAACGTTCAAAAGTGAGGAGTCTAGATCTTCTTTGAATAGATTCCAGTCCGTGTTTTTGAAGGATCTCGTGTAGTGGGGATCTTTTAGGCATATTTCGGATTCCTTCATGTTTATTGTTAACAGCAACGGGCAATGTTCGGTGAAGGTAGGCAGAGCTTCGACTGAATAGTTTGGAGTGAGGTGATTAGTCAGGTGGTTAGAGACTAGAAAGTGGTCCAGAAACGATGGTCCCCTGGGAAATGTTGGGGTTTCCGAGGTTATATTGATAAGTGAAGGAGCGGCCGAATGTAGCCAGTTGATAAGAGTATTACCGTTAAGGTTCTGCCAGCTGTCTCCCCAGTTAGGACTTCTGGCATTCAGGTCTCCACCAATTATTGCGCCGTCGCCAAAGTGTGGTATTTGGGTGTAAAAGCTGGCCAAAAATATTTTATATCACCATATACTAAATATTGCTTATACTTTCATGTTTAAAATTAAAAAAAAACAAAAAGGAATAACTTTCATAAAGATACAAGTATTTTATTTTATTTCAGAAACATTTTCACAACAAACAGCACTTTCTGAGCTGTTTTAAGTTGTTTCAAGCAAAACATCTGTGGGCAATGATTTTTTTTTATGTTTGTAAGATCTCATACTTGTAATAAATGGATCTGAAGCCTGTTCAAAACATCTGTGTTGCAAAAAAACATCTTGCAAACATTTTATGTACTAACACAAAAAACACAAGGTATTCTACAGGGGGGCGCATTGGGGCGGCTAAATTTTTTTGTACACAGTTCAGAAAATATAGCAGCACATAACAACACAAATTTTACTGCTTAGAAACACTTAGAAACATATTAAAATGCTTTTCAAATAAAACGAGCAATGAATATTTTCATACAATTCATGATAGGGCAAGTTATAGCCTTTAGAGACAAAAACAAAAAATAGAAATGAAAAATATATATATCACGAAATAATAATTACCTGGTCTGTAGCCATCCATACCAACTTTTATTAAGTAAAAAAAAATATCAAAAATATACAACGTTCAATGCAGTTTACACATTTTTGACTTTAGACTGATTGCCTAGAACGTGATGACAGTATAAAGCTTTGATGGTTTTGAAATATGATACTCTTACTATTAAGCTATACAAAAAATAATACTTCAGTGTTGCCAACTTGAAATTAAAAAATATCATTTTGGCCAGCTTTTACACCCAAATACCACACTGTGCGTCGAAGGATGAAGCAAGCGATTCGATTTTGTTAAGTTCCGTTGTTAGCAGTGTCGGAGGGCAGTTCGTAGGAAAGTAAACTGAACCTAGGAGAATTTTTTTAGTGAAGTTATTACACCTTAGTTTAATTGTCACGAAAATTGCTGGGATAATAGATGATTGAAAGTTTATTGTTTCGTATAAAATGTTGTTTCTTAAAAACAGGGCTACTCCTTGAAGTTCATCGTTCCTGAGAACGTTAAAACCATCGAGGAAAACTTTGTGTTTGCAGTTCAAGTGGGTTTCCTGAATAAAAGCCACTAAGCATTTTTTTGCTTGGAGAATTTTAAGCAGGTCTATTCTCCTAGCATGATTAATTAGGGACGTAATGTTGAAATTTAGAATTTTTACTGCCATTATGTCGAACTAACAAGGAGCTGATTTACCAGCTCAAGGTATGCTAGCCGCTTGCTTATCAGCGACTGGTGGGTTCCTAAATTATTCATAAAATGCTCAATTTTTGAAATGAGCTGGTTCATCTCTATTCCAAAGAGGTCTTTGGATAGGTTAATGAAATCGTTTATGACGCTTGAACTGGCTGGATTGCTAGATGTTTTTGCAGGCAGGAGATTACCGAGAGAGGATTGACCCTGAGTTGGAAGTGATCGAAGATGACTCGCGTAGGATATCCCAGGGACAACAGTGTTACCGCTTGCGACAGCTTTGGAGAAGGCCTCTCCCGCAAACTTTTTTTCTTTTGCTATAAGTAGCTTTTGCTTGCGTCTCGCTTCGTATCTTTTATATGAAGGGCAGCCTTTGAAGTTTGCAGGATGGTCCTCCCCGCAGTTGACGCATTTGGCTGCGCTACCCTCATGTCTATGAACGGTGCAGCAACCCGGCTCATGTGAATTTAAACACTTTACACACTTGTAAGTGCTCGCGCAGTTTTTAGCCAGATGGCCGAATTGCTGACACCGTCGACATTGGAGTGCGCCACTGTTGCCCCTGGGTTTCTCCCAATATACACGCGTGTTAAATAGGTATTTAATTTTTAATATTTCATCGGGCTTAGTACCCGCCTTTAGCTTAACAAGGAAGAGGTTGTATCGTATTTTTGCAGCCTTTGAACGTATTGTTTCGAAGACTGTTACCTTTTCGACATTGGGGATTTTTTCCCTTATTTCAGCTAGTATTTCCGCTTCTGAAAAATCAAGGGTGAGTCCCCTCAGGACAATATTTGAAGTGCGGTCCTCCTTCAGAGTGAAGGAGTGCGCCTCAACATTATTGGTGCTCCTTAAGAGCTCCATGAGTTCACGATGAACTTGGCTGTTGTCAACGTACAGTCAACTCGTGCTGCCCCGGTTAACTATCTTATACTTGAACTCTACAGACTTTTCGCGGAAGTCACTAATAAGCTGTTTTAAATTTACGTTTTTCAAAAATATTGGAGGACAGTACTTCCCCCTCGAGCTCAATGGCTCCAAAATTTGCTTGTTGCTGCTGGTGGTTGGTGGTTCGATTATGGGTCCATCGCTGCCGTCATGTTCTTCGTCTATCTCTATGTTGCATTCACCACATGTGGTGCTTTGTTGACTTTGGTGAGCCAAAGTGTGGTTTAGATTGGGGTTCTGCGACACGTGAATTTTAATGCCGGTGTCCAGTATGGAAAACTTATTAGTTTCCGAAGGAAATTCTACTTCGGGGCTGCCGTTCCTGCTTTTGCAGACTTGCCTTTTGTTAGGCACACTCCATGCGGTTGCGTTTGCTTCAGCCGACGTAGCAGTTAAGTGCGTTGTTGTCATTTCCGAGAGTTTTTTTTTTGATGCGATATCGTCTCGTTTGTATTTGCTCAGTTCGAGCAACGTGTAAGCTGTCACAAGCTTTTTCTTTCCTGGCTTTCTGACTTTTTCAGAGTCAATTTTATCCCTCATGTTGAGGTTAGCCTTGACTATGGCTAGAATAGGTTTAGGGGCGAATCCACTTTCGCAGGTGGAAGGCCCCAAATCCGTCTAAATCGTGGATAAAGCGATCCGATCGACTTACGAGAATTAGTTTACACGGGCACTGATAATTTCTTGTATCTTATACGGTTTGTATTTTGTAGTATTTTGCACTTTAGTAGTAGCAAACCACGTTTGTAAAAATTTTGTTTTTTTTTTTTTGTTTTTTAGGTTACACAGGTAAGTTGCACCTTATTTAGTTTGTAGCGTCTATGAGCACTTTGATTTTATTTTAACGAAGTAAGTTAACACTTTTAGTTTGTGTTTTATTTTTGCCCTCAGTATTAATTTTCTAGGTTTCTTTTCTATTTTATTTTTGCTTTAAACTTTTTTTTATTTTTTTTTGCTGGTTGCTGCACTACCGCACTCGACGAAGGTCCAATCCGGTAAAGTATATTTTTGAAATTTTATTTTGACATTTGGTAGTTGATGACAAATCGAGGCATGCTACAAGTAAAATGAGGAATTATTAGGAAGGAAACAGAATGTGGACTTTTGAGTGTGATAGAAGAACTGAGTGTAATAGAAGTATTGAGTGTAAAAGAAGAACTGAGTGTAAAAGAATAACTGAGTGTAAGAAGATAACTGAGTGTAAAAGGGTAACTGAGTGTAAAAGAAGTACTGAGTGTAAGAAAAAAAAGAATAAACTGAAGGTAATAGAAGTGCTGAGTGCAATAGTAGAACTGAGTATAAAACGAAAAAAAGGGGTAACATAAATACTGAAAGAAAATATACTGGAATCACTGAGTGGAATAACTGTGTGAAACTTGATCCATATAAAGAACTGAGTGAAAAAAACCCCCAGTGGAGAATCATTGCATTGAAAAGGTGCACTGAGGACAGTGCGTTGCAGGATGGCCGAGTTGTTATCCGTGGTGTAACCTGTTCCTTAAATCAATATGACTTTATCGTCAAGCATAGTATTACTATACCATTATGTATGAGTATAATAGATACAGCAAGGAAAACCCTCTTGCTCTAAGGTATAACAGTTTAGAGTAGGACTGCACAATGCAGCTCGTCAAGTGAGTCAGACGTATTGAGTTAATTCTTATTACGTATCTGAACTATAAGGGCGCTTGGCAAGTTGGCGCAGTGCATCATTTATTAAATCTTGGTAGTAAATAGTTTTAAGGATTTTATTATTATTATATATAAAATTTTTTATTTGTACTTATAATCTGAGAAATGAAAAAAAAAAAAACGAAAACAAAAACAAAAAGGAAACAATTATGAACAAAATGTAAATTTTTTTTTTTTGTACTTATTTTGTATAACTGTATTTTGTTTTTATGTTATGTAATAAATTTCAGAGCTCTCTTTTTAAAGAGGGGGAGGAATATGTGGTGTAATGTTTGATCTATGTTGCATACACGTTTCATGTAATCGAAACCATGTACACGCGCCATAGTCCAGACACAGGTGAGCCAATTCTCTTAACGCATAATGCAGGTTGCATATTTCACTTCATGTAATATTCAAGCCATGCATTTTCCCACGTTGTGTGAATTGTGGTTCACCTTGTCAAAGCGATCGCCACATAGACTCTTCCCTACTTTTTAAGAATTGAGTTTAACCAGAACCACGAAGATACATACTTGTTTTCCTTCACACGACTATTACATGACCGAGGACGAAAACTATGATGATTCCATATAAAAATACTAAATTCAGCCAACAACACGGCTCCGCGGTCCTGATGTTGAATCAGGAGGGCTCGGCACCGAGCCCCCTTGCTTCAACGTCTGCATTGCGGAGCCATAATGAACACCACACAAATTACTTACTTACTTCTTACTTAGGTGGGCATTACAGTTCGGGGTGAAACTGGGCCTCAACCAACATCCTTCTATAACGATTTCGATCTCGGGCGAGCTCTCTCCAGTTTCGCACTCCAAGTCGGTTGAGGTCTTCATCCACTTGATTGCGCCACCTAAGACGAGGTCTTCCCCTTCCGCGATTTCCCTGCAATGTGCTTTCGAAAACCCGACGAGCCGGAGCGTTTGGGTCCATCCGCTCTACATGGCCCAACCATCGTAGCCTCGCGATGCGTACTCTTCTGGCTATGCCCATGTCGCGGTACAGCTCATACAGCTCGTTGTTGTATCTTCTTCTCCACACATTGTCTTCGCATACGGGACCAAAGATCATTCGGAGAATTTTTCTTTCGAAACGACCAAGAGTTTCCTCATCCGCTTTCGATAAGGTCCATGCTTCCGCGCCGTACAGCAGGACTGGGATGATTAAGGTCTTATACAAGGTCACCTTGGTTTTTCTAGAGAGGGTTTTGTTTCTCAATTGCCTTCTTAACCCAAAGAAGCAACGGTTGGCAAGAGTTATTCTCCGTTTGATCTCCGCACTGATGTTGTTTTCCGTGTCTACAGCGGATCCTAGGTAGACGAAGTCCTGTACTACCTCGAAGTTATGTCTGTCTATTGTGACGTTTTGTCCAATTCGTCGATGTTCTGTGTCCTTGTTTGATGACAGCATATACTTCGTTTTGCCCTCATTAACCATCAAACCCATTTTTGCCGCTTCTGTTTCAATACTCGCAAAAGCACCTATGACATCACGCTTTTTTCTTCCCATTACGTCAATATCGTCTGCATAGGCGAGTAATTGTACAGACTTTTGAAAGATTGTTCCTCTTGTGTTGACGTTTGAGTTTCTTACAATCTGTTCAAGTATGATGTTGAAGAAATCGCATGACAGTTTGTCGCCTTGCCTAAAGCCTTTTTCGACATCAAAGGTCTCGGTGAGTTCTTTTCCGACCTTGACGGAGCAGCGTGAATTCTCCAAAGTCATCCTGCATAGTCGTACGAGCTTTGCAGGGATGCCGAAACTAGACATGGCTCTGTACAGCTCGTCTCTGTAAATACTGTCATACGCGGCCTTAAAATCGATAAAGAGGTGGTGAATATCGATATTATTTTCTCGGGTTTTTTCCAAGATCTGCCGTAATGTGAAAATTTGGTCTATTGTGGACTTCTCTGGTCTAAAACCACATTGATAAGGACCTATCAAGTTGTTGACGTGGGGTTTCAGACGTTCACATATTACAGCAGACAAGATCTTATAAGCGACGTTAAGGAGACTTATCCCTCTGTAATTGGCGCAATTGTGAGGGTCTCCTTTCTTTAGGATCGGGCATACGATACTGAGGTTCCATTCATCGGGCATGCTTTCTTTCGACCATATCATGCAGATCAGCTGGTGCATGCTCCTTTCCAACTGGTCTCCAGCTGCCTTGAAAAGTTCGGCATCAAGGCCATCTGCACCTGCAGTCTTATTTGATTTAAGTTTGCATATGGCAAGCTTAACCTCTTCTAGGTCGGGAGGACGGCATTCTTGATCATCGTCCAAGCTGAATGGGGCAATCTGCCTGACAGCGGAATTTGTGTCTTCATCGCCGTTAAGCAGTCTGCAGAAATGATCTTTCCAAATCCTCAGTAGCGACTGTGACTCTACAATTATGTTTCCCTGCTGGTCTTTACAGGCTTGAGTTCGGGGTTTGCCACCCTGGCAGGATCTTTTTACCTTTTGGTAAAACTTCCGAATCTCGTTCCTGTCATGGCACCTCTCTATTTCCTCAAACGAGCGCTTCTCATGCTGCTTCTTTTTCTTTTTGAGAAGTCGGTGTTCTTCCCTTCTTCTCTCCTTGTAAATCTCGTTATACTGATCGTAAGCAGCCCTTGTTCGTGTTTGCATAAGCATTTGTCGTGCTCTTTGTTTGGCTGCATTTGCCTGCCTGCATTCTTCATCGAACCATGGGTTTCGTTTTGGTGGCCGAGTGAAACCCAGAACCTCAGAGGCAGCGGTTCTGATGGCTTCTTGGCATTGCTGCCACTGGTCTTCAATGTTTAATGCTGGCGGCATGGGATTCAAGGATAATTGAAGAGACACTCGATTGGAAAAGGCATTGACAATCTCTTGCGATTGTAGCTTTCCGACGTCATATCTCTTCACAGCGTTAGTTCGCGCTGGTTGTGAACAAGATATCCTCATTCGTACCTTGGCTACAACAAGGTAGTGGTCCGAGTCAAAGTTGGCCCCTCGGAAAGTTCGGACATCTAGAACACTGGAAGAGTGCCTTGCGTCGATCGCAACATGGTCAATTTGGTTGACGGTTAATTGATCTGGGGATCGCCATGTACCTTTATGAATTTTGAGATGCGGGAAGCGGGTACTACTTACAACAAGATTCAGCCCCGCAGCAAAATCGATTAGCCTCAGTCCGTTTTCGGAGGTTTTGTCATGGAGGCTATGCTTACCGATTGTGTTTCCAAAGATGTCCTCCTTCCCTAGCTTTGCGTTAAAATCGCCAAGAACGATTTTCACGTCGTGTCTAGGGCACTGCTCATACGTTTCTTCCAGGAGCTCGTAGAAACAGTCTTTGGAATCGTCGTCTTTCTCTTCTGTGGGGGCGTGGGCGCTCATTGACTGGATTTTGGCTAATCACCTTATCCCTGAGTCTTCCTCTAACGACAAATCCGCACCCAAATAAGCGTTGTTTCTTTTGTCTGTAGCAGTCGCCATAATATATGTCACAGTTTCTCATCTTCTTTATGCCCGGTCCACTCCATCGCACTTCTTGGATGGCGGTTATGTCTGCTTTGCAGCAGTCCAGGGCGTCCGCTAATTCTCCAGCTGCACCTAGTCCGTAAAGAGACCTTACGTTCCACGTGCAGATCCGGAGGTCATTGTCCTTTTTTCGTTTGCTTGGGTCGTCAACTTTGAAATCATTATCGTTATCCGAGGCTGTTAGTTGTTTCGGAACTGTCCTTTTTTAACGTGGTTGGGTAGTTAACCCTACGCACAACCCCCAACCTGGAGGGCCAGGTCCTTTTTGGATCCCTTCGGACACAAAGGGCTGGAATATCCAGTGTCAGTACCCTGCTGCAGGGGTGTGAGTGCTGCCGTTGGCTCACCAGGAGCTCATCCGCCACCATCTCTGCTTCAATACCCTGTCCTAGTATTGAAAGACCCCGAAAGACCTTTAAACCAAATATGTTGGAGTAGCTCCTTCAGGGTTTTCTGCTTTTATGGCTGCTGAAGTCCACCGTTGATTCTGTCCTTCGAATTCATCCGCTGGAACATTTACACGAAAGCTCTCGTAGACCACTGAGATTCGTGCAGTCAGTCATAGTTCGCAGAGCAATTATAGTGTTGACCGATCACAATTCTTTTGTTCCGGATTCCCTTGTCAACACTCGCACTTACTAGTTTAGCAGGTCAGCTCTGGACGGAGCATCCCAGGTCCCAGTGGATACCGCTTGGAGGTATAGTAAGCACAATTGACGTGTACTATAAGTTGCAGCATCTGGGCGCCGCCAAGTTGGCACCAATCAGAGCCTACCCGAGTAGTACATCGCAAATCCACCACACACAATTACAACACCTTAAATTTTCCCCAACAAAAAAACATGCCCAACACCAACAAAGCTACACAACACAATAACCAACTACTAAAAATCCTACAATGGAACCTAAATGGCTACTTAAACAACTTACATGAACTACAAATTATTATTAATGATATCAAACCAAGCATAATATCCCTCCAAGAAACCCATATACCTTTCAATCATAACCCGTTCCCACCAAAGCAATACTCTTCACATCTCCATAATTTTGACTCTATATCAACCTCCAAGCAAGGTGTCTCTCTCCTTGTCCATAAATCTATCCCACATACCTTTATAACAATAAATTCAAATATTTCGGCAGTAGGAGTCCAAATTAACCTGGCAGTTCCAATTACAATTATTTCTTTATACATCCACCCAGAACAAACTTTTTCAGTAAATGATCTCCAAGATATCTTAGTCGGAATTAATACCCCTGTTTTAATTACAGGCGACTTTAACTCCTGGAGCCCGTCATGGGGCTCGGAGAAACCAAACAAACGGGGCAAACTTGTCGAACATTTCATCGCTAATTCAGGATTAGCGATTCTTAATGACGGCAGACCTACCCACTTTTCAACCCACAAAACCTTTACCCATGTTGACCTATCTCTTATCTCTCCATCCCTCCTCCATAAAACTACCTGGGATATTTCAGATAATCTTTCTGGCAGCGACCATTTCCCCATACTAATTACATTCACTTCTGATCTTTGCAATATCCAGATTAAACATCAAAAAAAATTTCTGCTTGATAAAGCAAACTGGGACCTCTTTCGAAACATCGTTTCAAATGAATTGGGCACAAGAGAAACGTCTCCCAATATTAATAAAGAATCTGCACTAATTCATAAAACAATACGTACTGCAGCAAACCAATCTATTCCCCAATCGAACAACACATATCATAAAAAAACGGTCCCTTGGTGGAATAAAGAAATTGATTCCCTTCGCAAACAAAAACAAAAAGCTTGGTACAATTTTAGAAAATCACCAACTGACTTGAACCTTGTTCTCTATAAGAAATTGAATGCCAAGTTCCGAAAAACAGTAAAAACTGAAAAAAAGTTAAGTTTTGAAAAATTTACATCCAACATTAACCAAAACTCAACATCGCAAAAGCTCTGGGCAAATATCAAAACCTTAACTGGCACATATGTCCCCCACCAAATCAAGATAATTAAAACTGAAACCAAAGACTTGACCTGCCCAAAAGAAATAGTCGACCATTTTGTACAAACTTGGGAAAAATTGGCGGATGACTCCAATTTTAGTACCATATTTGTTGATGAGAAAAATAAAATACTAGCTGAAACCAATCAATCTCTCAACCCCTGCGCCTCGACCCTTGCTATTGAGACAGATTTTAATATCTTAGAATTTAGCAGCTCCCTACATACAGCTAAAGGCAAAACACCTGGCTTTGACCGAATATCCTATGACATGATTAAAAAACTCTCATTACGACTTAAAAGTTCGATTATTGGCTTTATACAACAATATCTTCCGAACAGCCATTATTCCTCAAGCTTGGAAAGTGGCAAACGTAATACCGATCGCCAAACCAAATAAAAACTGTAATTTCACCTCCGGTTATAGACCGATCTCCCTCCTCCCCTGTACAGGAAAAATTCTGGAAAAAATGATCGCCAAACGTCTATATTGGTTCGTTGAAAAAGAAAATCTAATAGATGATAGACAAATTTCCTTTAAAAAAGGTAGATCAACATTGGATGCTCTTCTTCACGTCGACCATTATATTTCCTTAACTTTATCTGAAAGAAACCACGCTTCAATTCTCAGTATCGACTTCGAAAAAGCCTTTGACCGGATCGGTCCCCACGTAATTTTAAACCAACTTTTGAAATGGAAAATAGGTCCAAAAATATTTAACTACATAAAGTCTTTCCTAACAAATAGAATTTTTCGCATTAAACACTACAATAGTCACTCAAAAATTCATAAACTAAAAAATGGTATCCCCCAGGGATCACCTTTATCAGTCGTTTTATTCAACATAGCATTTAATGAAATTAGCAAAATTATAAACAAATTCCAAAAAGTTAGTCACACTCTTTACGCTGATGATCTAATAATTTTTTCCAAATATAAAGACCTATCCTTATTAAGTAATATATTTACATCTATTGTAAGAGCTATATTAGATTGGAGTGAATACTCTGGCTCAATTATATCTTATCAAAAATCTGAAATCATCCATATTTGTAACAAACACAATTGTAATAAAACTATAAATGTTATCCTGGACAATAACCATATAAAAAATGTAAATTTTATAAAAATTCTTGGTATTATTTTCGATTCTAGATTTAACTTTAAGAAACATTGTTCATATGTAAGGCAAAATCTTACTACCAGGGTCAATATAATCAAATATTTGTCTTCTAAAAATAGCCTTTCCAATGTTAATACTCTTATCAATGTAACAAAATCGATCGTTCTTTCTAAAATCGACTATGGTCTTCCAATCTACGGAAAATGTGCCAAAACATCGCTCCAGCTTATAAAAAACACCATATCACGCCGATGCCAGAACAAGTTTGAGAGCCTTCCGTTCAACACCTATTATCAACATACTTATCGATGCAAATTATATTCTTTCAGACTGTGAATTAATTTTTAAAAAAGATTTTTATCATTCATCATTCACTTCCGACTGACAAACTCGAACTGCCCTCCTAACTTAACTTAATAATATCTTAATGCTACTTTGTGCTTCTGCCTATGATGAGTTATCCACGGTGACACGTTCAATCATGCTGTTGGGATGTTTACAATAACACATCCGTTAGATTGATTTCGTGGAATCCGTTGGATTGATTTCGTGGATTGTTTCAGTGGATTGATTCGGTTGCTGAATCGTCAATTTCCCATTTAGATTACTGGGTAACTGTGTGACTTAACTTGCAGGACTTCCCCAAATAGAAGATAGAATTTGGTATCTAACTACTAGCATCATTCAAAAAATTAATTCTACATGTCAATCACCAATTCAAAGGGACACCAAAAAAGCGCTAACAAAAAAAAGATTTCAAAGACTTCAATCCACCTTGTGTAATACACTTACCTCCGCCACAGAGATAAACATTCCCGTCACTCTTCAAAGTCACGAAAAACAGAGTCAACCATCGTGGAATCTCCCAAAAGACGTAATTAACACAGAACTATGTGTTTACACAAAATCTAATACCAATAACACTATCTACGCGACTCTTTTCCTAAACATCGCCGAAAGATACAAAGATGGGATTTTCTTTTTACTGATGCTTCAAAAAAAGACAACCAAACATCTTTTGCTGTCGTCCATGAAAATGGTTCCATTGCATCCAAAGGCCTTCTTATAAGTTACACATCCACATTTACTGCAGAGGCATTTGCGATATACAAAGCCATAAAATGTTCAAAAGGCAAAAAAACAGTGATTTTTTCTGATAGTTTATCAACCATATTAGCTTTAAAGAACATTTCTAACTCTACCGAAATAATTTCAAAAATAAGGAGCCTTTTAATATCTAATAAACACACTTTAAAAATCGTATGGATACCTGGGCACTCCAACATCAGAGGAAACGAAGCGGCAGATAAATCAGCCAAGTCAGCAATGGAAGAGCCGTTAATTACTTTCTACCAACACAGTAACAAAGATACAAAAACTTTCATTCATGAAAACTGGAAATACAAACAAAAAATAACTTGGTCAAATTACAACCATACATACAAAAACCTTAACCCCAATGGCTTAAAAACCATTTATCCCAATGATGTTTCCACTAAAAAACTAAAAATATATATCAGACTAAGATTGGGACATTCATATGCTACACATAAACATTTATTCAACAAAGAAGCTCCTACTTCATGTAATTATTGCAACGACAACTCCATTTTCAACATGCCACATTTACTTTCTTGCAAAAAAATTGATTCAATCTGCAAAAACCAAACAGGCCATAGTCTAAAATATCTTTTATCAAATGTTAATACAAAAAATATAAATGATGTACATGAATTAATGAATACGCTCAACCTTTCAAACTTTATTTAAAATTTCTTTTTCTTTATACTAGTTTAAAGCCCTGGCAGCTAACACTAGAAAAAATGTATTAATTTGTAATTTACTTACTTTTAATAAAATTTATAATAATAATAATAATAATAAAAGCCATAAGTATTCCACTCAAACCAAGGCAATTATGTTAAACTGAATGGAAACAACTTTGGGTGTTCCATTGGTTTTTAAAATGAGTTCTTCCACGAGTGGTACCCGTGGTGTGATGGATAGCATGTCCGCCTGTTAATCCAGAGGTTCGAGTTCGAATCCCAACAGAGTAATTTAGTAATTTATTTATTTATTTAGCATTAAACTTGCTATTTCAAGAAATATTTTTACAATTTTATACATTAGTAGTTGTTTTTGACATATTCTATAGCTGAGCGCTTAAATCTAACAATATTATTTTCTAATTTTACTTCTCGAGGAAGACTATTAAAAATTTGTGCTCCTTTAAAAAATAACATATTTTGAGTTCTGCTATTTCTAAACAATGGTAAGTGCAAGTTATTATCATTTCTTAAGTTACGAGTTCGAAGTTCCCCTCTTATTATCAGTCTTTTTTGTAAGTAAACAGGCATCATATCATGTTTGATTTTAAAAATAAATATTAAAGTATTTAAAATAATTTTTTGTTTGACAGACAGCCATTTCAAGGTTCTTAACATATTTCTTATAGGTGTATACCGATTGCAACATAGTATGGATCTCATTGCCTTATTTTGTAAAATTTGTAACTTTGATATCATTAATTCAGTCCCCAATAATAGTATTGTAGGACAATACTCAAAATGTGGCTGTATAATGGAATTATATATTTTAATTGCCATAGAAATACTTAGTTTTTTTCGTATTCTTCGAAAGAACCCGATTTTTATGGCTATTTTCTTAGAGATCATCTCAAAATGTTTTTTAAAAGTTAAATTACTATCCAGGAATACTCCTAGGTAGGTATTTGGTTTCTCTTATACACTCAAATTCATTAATTTTACAAATCAATCTATTTTCTGGTAGTAACATTATTTTAGTTTTTTCTGTGTTTAGTTTAAGCTTGTTCATATTCAAATAATTTTTTATATTAGGGGTATTCATGCATCAGCGTAAAACCCGCGTAAACCGTGTAGTCTGTGTAAGTTTACCAGATGGTAAAAGAACTGTCAAATTTTGTATGGAAAATGTTTTACACAAATTTGGTAAAACTACGCAACGAATTCAATGCGGAAACGAGATGGTAAAACGGGTAAAACTACACAAAAAACTTTTTTGACATTTCGAAAGAACCGTTTCAGTTAAGTTGAACATAGAAGTAGGTACTTTTTATCAAACAAAAAATAAAATATAAAGTATTACAAATAAATATGGAAATGAGCGGAGTAACCCGGGGGCTACACGATCAAGATATGGTAAGCCATTTACAATACATTTAAATTTTCTTACATATACAATCAAATTTTTCGAAATTGAAACCCAGCTGGTATGGAATATTGAAAGCCACCCGAGAAGCAGTTTCAGTAGCCATGAAATTGACAGCTTCGTCAAATGCCCTCAAAAAGAGAAAAGAGTGCCTGGAAAAAAACTTTGAATTTCAAATTTCTTGTGGGTGCCATTTTGAAAATATATAATGACATGGCGATTGAAAGCCATTTGCCTGGCAAATTGTAAGTCGCCTACGTCACAGCCGAAACACGAACAGGAATTTGACATAGTGTATAGTGTATATGTAGGCTGATGGCTTACCATATCTTGATCGTGTAGCTGCAGGGTAAGTAATTAAAAACAAAGTTTTGAAGTTTCTTACACCACTTACACAAAGTAGCTTAAAGAGGTACTCATGCAAAGTCTCGCGTAAAGTTACATATTTACACAAAACGTTATCTTACGCCGAAGCATGAATACCCTTATTGTTGATATCCGTTAACAACTTCAAGGCACTATTTTTTACCTCTTTATCTTCAATGTAAAATAAGCCATCATCCGCAAATAGTTTTAGTTTACAATATTTTAAAACGTTTTTTATATCATTAATATAAATTACAAATAGTATTGTACCCAAAATTGATCCTTGTGGTACCCCCAAATCAGAATTTAGTGCAACAGAACTTACCCCATTAAACTTTACAATTTGCTGTCGTCCAATAAGATACGACTTAAACCAATTGAATTCTGTACCTCTTATGCCATACCCATACATTTTTTTTAACAAAATCACTCTATCCAACGTTTCAAATGCTCTTTTCAGGTCTATAAATACTGCTGCTATTTTTTTATTTTGGTGTAATATCTCCTTCCAGTCTGCTATTACATAGTTCAAAGCTGATTCGCAGGAATGTTTTCGTCTGAATCCAGATTGTTCCTCGATAATGATGTTGTTGATATTTAAATATTCTTCCAATTGTATTTGAACAACTTTTTCCAATATTTTTTCGTAAAGTGGAAGCATGTTGATTGGTCGAAAGTCTTCACATTTTCTTGAGTTAGAAATTTTCTCCACTGGTGTAACAATCGACGTTTTCCATGTACTTGGAAATTTACCACTTTCAAGGGAGTAGTTTATTAAGTTTAATAACGCAGGTCCCATTATTGTAACACTGTCTTTTATCATTGTTTTATTCATTAAGTTAAAGTCATTTTTGTTAGGCATCATTTCAACTATTTTTAGAACTTCTTCTATTGAATTTAATTTTTTAAACTTAAAGCAATTTTCACTATTTACCATATTTTGATTTGACCATTGTACACTTGGTATTTTTTGATTAATTTCAATTACACTTTTGATAAAAAATTCATTAAATTTATTGGCAATCATTTTATTGTCTGTTATTTTACTTCCATTAAATTCGATACCGTTAATTTCTGCTACAGTCTGTCCCAATACCAATGTTTTCAATGTTTTCCACATACTTTTTTGATCATTAGCACTGTTCAATTTATTTTGAATATAGTTTCTCTCAGTCACTTGAAGATTATTTTTATACCTATTTCTTATTCTTTTGTATTCATGCCAATCCTCGGCGCTTCTGGTTAGCACAAACTTTAAGTGACTTCTAATTTTGTTTGACTTCTGACTCCTTAAATCACTGTTGAACCATTTTTGGTCTGTCTCTTTAAATGACTTTTGAACCACAAAACACTGTATGACTCTAAGTATTTCCTTTTCAAATTTTTCAAAATCACATTCACTTATGTTTACCAAAGTACTTATTCTATTTATATCACTTTGTCTAATACTTTGTATAAATCTATGTTTATTGTATTTTAAAATGTTCACTTTTCTTACTTGCATGTCTTTATTTTTACGCACCGGTAGTTTAAACACTATCGTTTCGTGGTCACTTATTTTTAGATCATTTCTCACTTTCACTTCTATTGATTCTATATCCGTTACTATATAGTCCAATAAAGTTCTTGTACTGGCACATATTCTTGTAGGCTCCACTACCATTTGTTTGCACATATTTTCCATAAACAAACACTCTAGATCTTTTTTATAATTTGAGTTTTCAAACCAATCAATGTTGAAATCTCCCATTATAACTATATTTTCGTTTGTATTGTCTTGTAAATAATCATTTAAATAACCACAAAATTCACTTTTTGGATAACTGGGTGACCTATACAGAGCAATGAATTTGATTTTCAATATTTCCACCTCTAATATCCATATACTCATATTAAATTGAACATTTTGTATCACTCTAAAGTCATCAATATTATTTTTTAAATAAATAACAACTCCACCGGTATAGTTTGATGTTGTTTCACATCTTATAATTTTATAGTTTTTTATATGCACTTCATTATCTATCACAGATGAGCCGAGATGCGTTTCAGTTAAAACTACCATATCGAAATTGTTCTCATACACTATTCTTTTTAATTCATTTAAATTATTGATCAAACCCTGTATATTAAGATGAATGCATTTGAGGAGGCAAAAATGTTTTTTCCACGGGTATCGCCTTTCGCGAGGAATTGGCAAGTCCTCCGTTAGTATTCATTGCCATGAAAAGCGCTTTCTCGATTAGCCGTTCGGAACCGGCAGAAAATTGTAGGTCCCCTCCATTCCCTCCACAAGGGATGGTTGTGAGAAATGCGCTAGGCCCAGGGGCTCCTCGCTCTGTAGCGCCACCCTATTTATTTTATTTTTATTCTTCCACGAGTGAAACCAATGGAAAGCGACAATTAATTTTTTTCAAAAAACGTTCTGGGCCATAACCAATATTGCAACTTGTAGATCGTTATATTGAAAAAAATATAAGACCACAAACTTGATTTAATTATCACAACAGAATTTATAGAATAGAATATGTTTTAGAGAAATTAAATTTTACCGCCGTATTAATAAACGCAGAATAGCTGGGTTAAGCCTTATTCCATGGATTAAGTGGAACATTTTCCACTTAATCCATGGAATAAGGCTTAACCCAGGTATTCCGCGTTTATTAATACGGCGGTTAGAGAATAACAAAATGTCGTAACCAACTATATATATTTGTAATCACAAAGTTCTTTTTATACAAATAATGGATTTTATAACTCAACAGGGGCCTGCTACCAACCACATCTGG
Source organism: Melanostoma scalare (assembly GCA_949752695.1). NCBI lineage: Eukaryota > Metazoa > Arthropoda > Insecta > Diptera > Syrphidae > Melanostoma > Melanostoma scalare. The sequence goes on from OX456986.1 coordinate 151,153,417, forward strand.
TGAAGATGTTTCTTTAGAGAACAGTGAGTCGTCGGTTAATAGTCCGGTGCAAATTATGCGAGGTTTTATATTGGGGAATCCGAAGGAATTTTGATGTTTTAGTATTTTCTGATATAAAAAAACTTGCAACAGGTTTGACCATATGAGCAACGACAACTTTTGTTGGATTCTTCCATCCATACAGTAGTAGTAACAAGGTGGTGAGTCTCCCAATCTGGAGATCAATTTTTAGCTATTATTCGGCCCTATCATGGTAACCGTCGGGGCAGAATTCTCTCCGATTTCCTACGATTCAGACATTTTGCTTCGTGGCAGTTCTCCGATCGGCTGATCCGACGTCTTCCAAGAAGTTTTTGCTGCGGTAAGTTTTAATTTTGGGAATGCAATGCGTTGCCGCATTTTTGAAAAATTTCTTACGATGACAACTACTTCGAAGAAAAATTGAATCTTTCCGATTATCTAGAACACGGATCATTTGATCAATTCCTGGGCTAGCCAGCCAAAACATTTTAGCTATTCTTAAGTTTTATATATAAACGCAACTTAAAGAACACGATCGATATGAATATGAATAATGGATTTGCTTAACCTATAAAACAGAACACTGAAGAATTCGTAGACATCTCCGAACTTTAGTTTACACAAAATTTCAAAATTAAGAGGGATTAAAAACGGTCAATGCTCTTGGCTGCTCCATGGGTGGAACGCTAGTATGATAGAATGCGACTAAACAGTAAGGCCCTTATTGCGAGTGTCGCCTAACATTCGATGCGACAAGGGTCGAAAGCTTCGATATATTTCGTTTTGGTATTGCGTATGTCTATCGACAAGGATTTCTGTGAATAAATCCTATAACTTGACATTTGAGCTAGTTTCATTGATAGTCGAACGCAAAAATACAGACGATAACGACCTAATTCAAAATTAAAAGTATCGAACAATAAGAATACGCAATACCAAATTTCATTTTCGATGTTCGACTATCGACAACCAAAGTGTATCGACAGCCAAACGACACTCGCAATAAGGGCCTTTTCCTTTCCATTCCGGATTTTTACAAACTATAGGTTTCCAGCCAGGCCAAAGTCGCACCTTTTTTAATTTGGTCTCAAAAGCTTAACATTTTTAAATAAGTCTTTAAATTTAGGCTAGAATATTTTACTTTGCATTAATAGGTCCGTATTATGAGTAGCGAATCGAACGTTCGACTGGAAGCGAATGTTTTAGAGAAACTCATTTATTGGATTATTATCATTAAACTTCGTCCATTCTCTTATCTGACGTACATTAAACTTCGAAAAAAAAGTTTTCTACAAAGTTTTTGTTTCTACAACCTATAATACCGCTATAAAAGAAGCTCGCAAAAACATTCGCTTCCAATCGAACGTTCGATTCGCTACTCATAATAGGGCCCATAATCTCTATTCTTTGTCTTTAGTTCCCTCATCAGAACCTGTTGTTAAAAATCTGTTTCACAACTATGTCATCTAAAATGTATTGGCAACAAAAATACCTCCATCAACTTGAAATAGTCATCATCGACTCCTATCACAAGGCCCGTCGTATCAATGTCGGACTACGAATACAAAAAAGGAAGCATCATAGACGCCATTGTAGAGAATGTTTTGCAAAGAAATTTGTTAGTTTTAATAAAACTATTAACATGGTCTAAATATCTCTTTTTTGGTGACCATGGCGTAATGTTTGGCATGTCTGTATGTGGGAAATTCGAGTTTCGAATCACAACACCCAACCATTTTACGAAAAATTCGCGAGTCCTCCGATATCAACTTGATTGCCATGAAAAGCGATTTCTCGATAAGCCGTTCGGAATTGGCAAAAATTGGAGGCCTTCCCTATAAATGGAATTTGGCTAAATTACTGCCACTTGTTTTTATATTGACCAATGATGGGAAGCCACAGTAATCAATGATTTTAACTTCATAAACATTTGGCAGAGAATTTTTTCTGAAAGAAAATTATTTTTGAAGATAAATAGTTGAGTCTCTTCTTTTTGGGTATCTTATTTTATTCCATGTTTTCTGTTAAAAAATAAAAATTGAAAAAGAGTTTTACTTCCACATTCTTCAAATCACTGAACTTAAGCAACCAAAGCAGAGGCTGTCTTAGATTCGTATTTCCAGTTTGGAGGTAGGACACTCTTGGTCTTGTAGTACCTGGCCAGCCTGTGGATTCTTGATTCAACAAGAATCAAACGGAATTTGCCATCCTTGTCCTTACGATTGCGTTCCAAATGCTTGCGCATAGCAACAGCCCTCTTGATCAAATGGTACAGATCCTCTGGGATGTCGGGTTTAAGGCCAACCGACTTCATGATACGAAGAATCTTGTTCCCATTCACGAAACGCACTTGTGCAACACCGTAAGAATCACGAAGGATAATACCTGTGTAAGGAATGAGAATGCGCTTGTTTATTTATTACCAACGACATAACCTTAACTCTACAATGCTTACCGATTTTGGATGGAGTCATACCCTTCTTGCCCAATTTCTTTATTTGTTCTCTGACATCCTCGGCGTTAAGCTTAAGCCATGAAGGAACTGTTCTTCGGTATGGGAGAGCGGATTGGGAAATACCCTTGCTGTGAAATTATACAAAATAAAAAAAAATTGCCGATTACTATGAAAGCAGTCAATGAAGCACATGTATGGTAAGTTCAAAAATCGCATCAAAACTGCAACTTTGACACGGAATTTTTATCTTCGATTGTCGAAGATAGAATAATGGTCACTTTAATTTACAATTTTAACACAATTTATAGTATTTTATTAAGAAAAAATGTATTTTTACCCAGGAGCGTGCATACGACCCATCTTGTCAGATTTTTAATGTACACGAAAAAGAACGGAACGGAAGTGGAGAGTTGGACAACATGGCTACAAATTAAATGCAGCCAACATTCGAAGAAGAAAAATGAAAATGAAAGCTTAAGGGTTTCATCACACTTTTTAGTTTGGGCTAAGGTGAAACTAGAAATATATTTTTTTTATTTTGAGAAAAGAGTTTTGACTCTGAAAGACTACTACCGTAGATGTATTAGGAGCCAAAATACGTATTTAAAACTCTCGTAAAAATATCAAAGTCAACGACTGCAAGCGAAGGTCTGCAATACAATTGACGGTATACGATTGGACGAAAATCGTTTGAAATGTTGGAGAATCCAGTGCCAAGATTTAGCTAATTTCACTTTCCCGAGAGTGAGTGAAGTGAGTCACTTTCCATTTAAAATCAAAATAGTTAAAGAATTCAGTGAGTGAGTTATGCAATTGGTTGTCAGATTACTCACTTAACATATTTCCGCAATGACTCTACTCACTCACTCCCTAGAAAATGAATTTAGCTTAATCTCAACATAGGTCTTGTCACTAATTCGTTTGATGGAGTTTGCATTTGTCGATTACACTGTCAACCAAGACGAAGTTCACATTGGTCGATTTGTTGAAGGTTCGTGCGAATGAATGCGATTGTTTTCTTGTTCTCCTTCTCTGTTACACCAATTTGTCGATATTGACCTGCGGTCGATTCGTTGAACAATGTGATCATTATGGTCGATTTGTTGCTTCAACAAATCGACCAGTATGAACATCGCCAAACATGTTCATCTGCACCCATAATTTTTCATCTGCAGCGATAATTCTATTCGCCTCTCTTTTTAACTTTTGTGCTTTATGCTGGGTTTACATGCATCTGCAACTGCGGAAGTGCAGAAAAGTAAAGCGAGACGGATGAAGATTACAAAGCACAAAAGTTAAAAAGAGAGACGAATAGGATTATGGTTGCAGATGAAAAATTATGGTTGCAGATGAACATGTTCATCTGCACCCATAATTTTTCATCTGCAACCATAACTAGGAAGTTCGTTCCCTCTCTATCAGACAAGTATGAATTTTACATCTTGTGTCTTTTTCCGATTTTCATCTGCACTTGCAGATGCATGTAAATCCACCATTATCCACGCAAAGTTTCAACAGTGAATATTTTATTTTAACTTTCTGTAGCAATTCCTCAACTGCTGCCTTCTATATTTGCCCACAAACTGTTCTACAAATCAACCAGTGTTAACATTTATATTTGTAGGGTTATTCGATCTTTAGTCGAAACGGGATAAAAAAAATGTCTTACCTGTGGCGTCTTCCATTGGGAAATAGAATCAATATTTTTTGATCCAAATCTGTTAAAATGGTAATTTCGATACTATTCGCAATCCATTGGCAAAAAATAATTGATTTTTTTTTTCAATTTAAGATCAGTTTTCCCGATCCATACTTTCAGAAGGATCTACAACTTAACGCGCCAACACCAACACAATTTTACTCATCTTCTTCCATTGCCAACGAAAAAAATTAATTCTTTTAAAGAAATCCTAATTTACCAAAAGAAAGCCCCATTATGAACACATCAAAGCTCTGAACACACCCGTTTTTTGTTTTCGTTTAATTTTCCAGAGCTGCCAACGTGAAGATGCATACAAAATCCACTTCTCCACACACACTGCAGCAAGTTCAAAGCCTTCTGATAAAATAAAATGGCTGAGTTGATTGCAGAAAACGAGTGAAGTGCTTCTTAAAATTTGTAGAAAAACTACAAAAATTAATCTTTATTTAAACCGAAAATACAAACAAAGTCAAAAGTATCACTTTAACCTTCAGTTTATCAAGAAACAATTCACCAATAACACGCATTTTCAACCAAATTATTCTCTTCAATTTTCAAAGTGTAGTGACAAGAAAAAAACCCCTAACGCAAAGAAAAAGAATTATTTTACATACATATGTATATATAATAGATATATATACATATATAACAAATTATAATATACGTATAGAAAAATTAAAACAGAGACTTGAAAAAAGAGAAGAACTTTTCTAAGATATTTTGTGGAATTCCTCTTGAATTACTATAAATTTTGAATTGTAAATTTTATGTATATTTCTTGCATTTCTCCATCATTCTAATGTGAGTTATGTCCGGTGATTCCGGTGATAGTAGCAGTGATTTCTGTGCAAAACCTTCCACTAGCAGCAAGCGCATTACTCGACGCAGCAGGAATGTTTCTTCTGCTGCATCAGGACCATCGTCGTCCTCGTCCTTGCATAGAAGCGTTGGCGGTGGCAACAATTCCAAAAAGAAACGCCGAATTGTCATGAGAATCGAATTTGATGACGATTCAGATGAGAGTAGCTCAACCAGCGGCAGTAGCGCTAGTTGCATGAGTGATGATCATGGTAAAGACACAGCCAACAACAGCAAAAGAAATACCAAGAATCAACACATCAGTGATGATGATGAAATTAAGCCATGTTCGAGCAGAAAAGTGCGAGGTAAACTTGGTAAAAAATCAAATTTCGTCTTTAGCAGTGATGAAAACACCGAAAGCGATGATGATGATGTGCCGGTTGGCGGCATTATTCGCCGCCGCAATCGACGCAATCTCCAAAGACTGGAAGATGACGATGTAGACGAAGCAGAGGGTTCCAGTAATGGCAGAGAGGTAAAAATTAATTCTCTTTTTAGGTGTCCACTCCACGCTCTCCACTTGCGTCGTTTCTCGTTTCTCGTTGTAGTGCGAGAGAATCTGTCGATGTAAAAGTGCAAGAGTTTTTTTTTCTTCTTTTATTGTTTTATTTTTAATTGTCTTTTTACAGAATTATTAGTGTAGTGTTAGACGCTTGGTCATTTGTATTTGTCTAATCCAATTGACTAGAAGCAAAAAAAGGGGGGCCACACAAGAATAACTCGCTGGTTATTTGTGCGCAATAACTCGAAACTGTTTGTGGGTGTCAACTCGAGTTGGAGGGAACATTAACATTACAGACAACAGCACGAGAGTTAGTTTAGAATTGATTGTTTTTATGGAAATGTATTCAAGTCGATGTTGTTTTGGCAAATTCACACACAAACACGAGTCCCGACACGAGTCGACAGGTAGAGGAGATAAGCAAATGTTTAGTTTATATTTCATATTTTGTCGAAATTTTGCTGTTGTGGCTGTTGAGAGAGTGGGTATACATAAATAATGCTGATTTATGGGTTATCTTTGTTTCATCGTACGACCTTCTTCAAAATATTAGACAAATAAAGTGAGGTTATCTGAAATTAGCATGTTTGTAGGTAGGCGTACGGATTGTAACTAGTATTTTAGTAGCGCAATATTTTTGAGGACTCACTTTGCTATTTTGACTCTAAAGAAATTGGCCCATACCAAAAAACCTCACAACTTTTTAGCGAGAAACTAAAATTGAATCGAGGTTTGAATTTTGTTTTATGTTTCTGGTTCCGTTTCTGTTTTAAGCAACGAACGGTCACAAATATCAGCTGCGAGAAAGTAGATTAGTCGTAAGCCTTTTCCTCAAATGAGACTTGGCTTAAGCCGATGAAACTGACCAGCCAGGGCAAATAACAGCTATACGACAAATATGTGGGCAGCAGCTTGGTGATTAAAAAAAAAAAAAAACAAAATGCTGGCTTCACATTTGAAGCATTTAGTTTATTTACACCACATTCCGGATATTGCTTCGTTGTCTTATTCCCTGTCGTTTGGTAAAATGATTTCAACAGAAATTGTTTTGTATTTTGCAAAGTTATCGTTTTAAGCATATTGGAAAGGAGTTTTATTTTTCTAGACTAAAAACCAAACTATAATAAGCACACACAAGAAAAATCGAACATGTAAAGTACGAATGCGCAATTCCATAGCAGTGACTATGACGAGGCCATGCGCAAATCGTTGGTTTTCTTTTAACGGCAAGACGTGGGTATTAAATCACTCCTAACCTGTGTAGGATGTAGGTGTATGATTCAATTATTAAAATACGGAATTGAGCGGCAAGTCAAGAATGAATATACCATTTTGACAACAGAAGTTTTCTGTGCAGTATCTGCTACGTTGTAATGTTACCAGTGACGTTGTGGTTAACGTGTCTGCCTGTTAATCAAGAAGTTCGTTGTATCAATCCCAACACAAGCAAAAATGTTTTTCCGCGCGTTGTCTTATAGTAAATCCTTTGCCATGAAAAGTCCTTTATCGATTACCTTTTCTAAACCGGCAGAAAAATTGTAGGTCCCTTCCATTATCTTTTATCTCACAAAGGCACTGGTTGTGAGAAATGTACTAGGCCCGGGGCCTAGTACTCCTCGCTTTGTTGCGCCACCTTATTTATTTATTTATTTACATATCTGCGAGGTTTGGGCTTCAACAGTTTTATTTTTAACTGTTCCTGCGCGTAATGTTCAGCTTGTCTGCCTGTTTCGTGAAACGTTTAGGGTTATCGGGAACTTTTTTTCCCATGGATTTTTCCCAAATTCGAAAAATTGGTATCGGGAACTTCTTTTCAAAATTGGGAATAAAAATTCCTAGGGAAAAATACCTATCGGGAACTCATTTATTATGGGAAATATTGTGTTTTTCCTTGCAAAAAACTTGTTCCCATGGGAAAAAAATCCGTGGGGAATTCCCGATAGTAGGAACTTGTTCCCGGGAAGGTAAACATTTCTTTGGAAGAATATTTCCCAAGGAATTCCCGATACGGCTGATTCTTCTTTTGCGAGGAATTTCTACGATAGTAATTTCATGCCATGAAAAGTGCTTTCTCGATTGAAAGTCCTCTCTATTCCTTGCAAGGTATGGTTTTGAGAAATGCGGGTAGTGCTGTAGCAAATGGTATATATATTCGTTATTCAAGCTCTGTTTATTAACGAGTATTCTCGCTCTGTTGCGCCACCCTATTTATTTATTTTATTACGTTGTTTTTTGTATAAGATAACGGCCCCTATCACATAACCCGTCGCGTCGTGGCGATTTCGAACTACGAATGCTTAAGGATAGATAATCTTGTATTGAATGTTTTGCCACGTAATTTTCTACTAATGATAAAACTGTTAACAATTCTACAAATTTTTTGCAAAGCATTCATTACGAAGATGTTTTTAGTCAATTTTTCTGGCATTCCTAGCCCGAAATCGTTACGATGCGCCTTGTGATAGAGTTGAACATAACTCGAACTCTAAGCAAATTGATCAGACTGTTTGAAATTTAATTTTGTTTTCACAATTCACAAAAAAAAGAAAAGAAAAACGAAACACAAAGCGCTCTGAAAGCGATAAACGTAACGAAATGGAAGCCAAAGCGTTTCTGCGTTCTCGAAATAAGATACTGAATTTATGCAATTCGACTCACTGAGTTCATTTGCGTGATAATTAGCACGTTTGCCTTTTGCGTAGGAAATGCGTGGTTCGAATCTCATAACCGTAAAAAATGTTTTTTTACGGGTATCGCCTTCTGCGAGGAACTGGCATGTCCTCCGAGACACGTTGCCATAAAAACGCTTTCTAACTAAGCGGTTCTTGAAATGCATTAGGTCTGAGATTGCATTGCTTTGGTGACCGATCTTATTTATTACATTATGATTTTTGTTTAGTGTTTTTTTTGCTCTGTCAGAGTTCAACCAAACCGAACTGTTGAGTTAGAATTGTGTTACGTTGTTTTTTACCCGAACCAACGCAATATTGAAGTCAAAGCGACATTGTGATAAGATGCATAGATTTTCTATCCTTGAACTCATAAACGTCAGCCCCAAACGAAACTTAAGCGGTTTTGTGATTATAATTTCAGCATAATTTGTCCCACAAAACTTATTTGCAGAATCAAAAAAAATTTTTTCTTTAATTTTCAATCGACTCTCTCGTTGATAATTTTTATATAAAAACTAGATGACCCGCCCGGCGTTACTCGGATCTAAGTTATTTATAAAATTGTCAGGAACACCTGCTGGACTAAGCTGAAAATAGCCGGAAAGTTTCTAGTTTCCGTGGGAATATGGTCATCAAATAAAGTCTCTGTAAGGGATAATGTAACATCCTAATATCAAAAGATTTTTTGATATCGGCTCAGAATTTTTTGAGTTTTCGTTCCCGTTTCGGTTCCCTCTCCTATCCCCGTTCCCGTGGGAAAACTGGTATGAAAAAAAGTTGTAAATCTATTCTCGGAGCCACGAAATATATTTAAAAAATTTCATCGAAATCGGCCAAGCCGTCATAACGTAGATACCGCCTGCAACGCCATCTGCTGAGCCGACACTGACGGGTATGAAAAATAGATAGTAACCATTGTATATAGAGACTATAGTACTATAACTTTCCCCTTTTGCACTGTCGAACTTGAATTCGAAAGTAGTCCACAAAAGTTCGAATGTGTTCCACAGGAAAATATTTCAAGAGCAGGAGGTGCATATATGTAAGAGCAGGAAGCAAATAACAACGTTTAAATTTCATCATATATGCCTTTCTTTCTAACCCATAGGAAATGCTCGCCTAAAGTGATACATTCCACCATGAGCATAACAGCTGATTCCTTTTTCTCCGCCGATGTTGGCGCACCCTAGTGACGAACAATGTTCATGAAAAAGCTATCCAGTAATATTACTATAGTCTCTAGATCTATTAGAATCTTTCTAAAATTACGGGCGTTAGAAGGAAACAAAATTTTAAGATTAAGAATAATTTATACTTACAACACAATACCTAGCCGTTGTTTGCGGGAGCTAGTGGCACGTGTTGTGTACCTACTTTTGAGGTTGTGTAATAAATCACTTATATTATTATTAACAAATCATGCCAACTGCACTTAATAAAATAGGAATAAATTATTTTTGTCCAGCAAATTAATAACTAATTTAATTGAGAATATAGTTGATATGACATTTACACTGAGACTGTAAAATCTAATATATAAAATTCTCGTGTCACAGTGTAAATTAAAAAAAAAACAATGTTAATGTTAGACGGCCCTTATCACTAAGGGGTATGAAAAATAGATAGTAGCCTATTCTCAGACCTACTGAATATGCGTATAAAATTTCATAAAAATTGGGCAAGCCGCTTCGGAGGAGTACGGTAACTAACATTGTGACATGGGGAAATTTTATATATTAGATGTACGAGTTGAAGAATAAAAATTGAAAGAATAAAAATAACTCAGCAAGAGGTCGAACTATAAGCAAACTGGCAGGAGCATACGCTAACAGGTTTTCTCACATTTTTGATGTGCTCCGCATGCTCCTGCCAATCTGCTTCTAATTTGAGATCTTTTTGGAAGAACCCTAATTCTAGCCGTGTTCGTTTACTGTAATTTGTCACTAAATGATCTGAAATTCATCGATAATCAGTCAAATCATATTCCAGCACATTAATTTTTCGTAGTTGTGCACAAAAGAGAGTGCTCACGAGATAGTAAAAAGTTTCCCCACCCTGCAAAATTTTCCCACCAAAATTTCTGTGGACAGAAATCGTGAACACACCAAATGTCAAACACACGTTTTTTTAATCGTTTCGTTCTTCTTTGTGAGAGAATTTTATCCCCACTCCTTAAAATATGATAGATTGTGAATTTTTGAGCACCAAATAAAGAAACCGACCTACTATTTGATGAAAAATTATTGTTACGCGGCCTTCAAGTACAACGTAACGCAATGTTTGCTCCCCTCAACTTAACGCACCGTAAAATGCTAAATAACGTCTAAGTGACCATTAAAAAAATAAACAAAAAGGGTAAAGGTGTAGATCAAATTGTGGGTGGTAGGGCCCCCCCCCAACAACCTCCAAGTGAAAAAAGGTGGCGGTCACCCCCCAAAAAAAGTTACACCCCCCCCCTTTCACGAAATTAGATGAATTTTATGAAATTTACAGGAGTTCTTTCGCGGTGAGGAAAAATTGTAGGGGGGTAGTGAGTGGACCCCGCAACAACCTCCAAGTGAAATCAGGTGGCGGTCACCCCCCAAAAAAAAGTTACACCCCCGCATTTCACGAAATTAGATGAATTTTATAAAATTTAAAGGAGTTCTTTCGGGGTGGGCAAAAATTGTAGGGGGTAGTGAGTGGCCCCCACAACAACATCCAAGTGCAAACAGGTGGCGGTCACCCCCTTCAAAAAAGTTACACACCCCCCCCCCTCGCCCCCCAAGTGTCGCCAAAAATGGTTAAATGTAATAAAATAAACAGGAGTTGTTTGGGGGTGGGAGAAAGTTGGAGGGGGTGAGGAGTGCCCCCCCCCCCCCCCCCCCCCCCAAACTAAATTTACACCGGCACACAGAAAAATTCGAAGTCAGTTATGGTCGCCAGACCTAATTTTCAACAATTCATTAAAAAGTTTCATTTTCTAGCCACAAAAATAATAATAGCCTAAAATTCGCGCGAATCAATGTTATTTTTGGGGGTCCCAGACGAACAAAAAGAAAATGTTTGTTAATTTTAATAGTTTTTTGTGTTAAATATGTTGGTTTCTCTCTTTTAGAATTCATCGGAGAATAGTTGTGGAGATATGTGTTCTACTCTTCTGTTCTAATATTTTTCCAGTATGAGTTTATCAGTAGTGCCCGTGGCGTAATGGTTAGCATATCTGCGTTCGAGGTACGAACTCCAACAGAAAACATAATTTATAAACAATGCTCGGATAAAGTAGCCAGTAATGCAATACACACTTGCAAAGAATGTAAATCAGTTTTACCTTCAGCCCAATTTCGGGGGTAAAGTGAAATATAAGGATTCATTCTTTTGTCGAACAACACGAATGTGGAATGCTTTACCATCTTTTCCTTGCATTGCATTACACAGAAGTTTAAAAACAGTATGCATAGGCCCTTCGTTTCTAATCCTTTGCTAACAGCTCGCACTTGATATAATATTCATATGCCCTTAATGTGTTTATAAAAAAAGAAAGTCAAATCTTCCGAAAAGTACTCTCGATTAGCCGTTCAGATGGTATGGTTTTGAGGAATTCGCTAGGACGCGATCCTATTTAGTTTATCATCCTTATGGCGTCTTTTTTGTTGTTGTTCTTAAGCTCTTTGTATAATTCTGTTGGGTTTGTGTTGAGAAATAATCGCTGAATTAATAAACAAAAGGCTTAAGAACTGACCGATTGGTATCTGGCGTTCGAAGCTGAATCCACTCTTGTTCTATCAAAACATGTGAGTGTATGAACTGTAATAAATTGAACAAGATTTCTTATTATTGAAGCTTTTTATCTACAAAGAAATTATTATCGTTTGAAAAAAAATTAAAGTTTGAGTTTTCATTCACCTCGAATTTATGTAAGTGAAGCTGTGATAAAATTTATCACTTCACAGCTTCACAGATCGGGAATTGGCTCCCTGATCAACGTCCTGGGTCCTGCTATAATCCGAGATCTCGAACGTTATCCCATTAGTGTGTGTGTTACTGAAAAATCTGATTCCTCTTCGGCTTTCTTTGGTCACTGTATAGCTCAATGAAATATAAACTATTTCATTAATAAGAAGTTCTGTGTTGTAGCTCCAAAATTTTAGTTTTACAGTTGTTTCTACAGAAATCTTTACACACAAATATATAACTTGTTCTGTTTGGCTAATAATGGTCTCCCAGAGCCGGTTAGAAAACATTACCAACGCCATCAATTGAACATTTATAATACAAAACGTTTGTAAACCATGCTTAGTTTGAAATGTTCTATTTCGATAGAAAGTTAGTCGTATTCGAAAGAAGTGCATTTTAAGACTCGAATGTTTCAAAAGTTTACGTTTAGAATTTCAAAATAAGCATGAATATGGAATAGATATATTTGTACACTATTCAAAATACTCAAAGTGGCATTCGCGATATTGGTTCAAGTGAGATTTGTCTCGAATTATAGTCATTTGAAACTCGAACACTAATTTCGGTAAAGAAAAAAACAAAATGTATAAGACTAAGTTGCCGAGAAAATGAGATAGATTACATTTCGCATTATTTTATATTATGGGTCTCCTATTTGTGCGAAGCTCGGTGTCGTCTGTCATTGTCCATCATATGTATATATATATATGCGCCTTGTGTAGTGGCATGGTGGGAATTTCTATATCAACATTCTACAGCTAAACCTCGTAATTATGCAGCCTGGTTTATAAAAAGATAGTAAATAGTCTGTGTTTAGTAAGTTTATCGTGTTGCAACCTTGAATTGAAACTGTTGAAAGGAGAAGAACCTTGAGGCCTGGTCTAGGTACCAGAGATCAAAATGAGTATGTTCAAATCAGTTCAAACACATCCAAAATTTGATAACGATCGCTCAGACTTGATCATTTTCCACCCCTATTCACAAGCAAATAGCTCGCAAGGATATTTACTCACAAGCTTATGCTTATGAACAAACTAAATCAGTAAGGATGCTCACAAGTCATTTTTTCTGTGTTGCACTCACAAGCAAATGACATGAACAGCAGATGACTTGTTTGAACTTACTTGAATATGTATATTCAAATATTCATGAGCACGCAAAATGTTCACAAGCAGGCAGTGTGTTCACAAGCAGGTAGCGTGCTTACAAGCAGGCAGTGTGTTCATCGGAAAGCAATGTGCTGAAAATTTTTACCTAACTATAATAACACGCCATCAAACTACCCTTTTTGGTATGATCACATTGCTTGCTAATGAATACACAGCTTATTTACAAACACACTGCTTGCTCATGAACTTATTGCTTGTTTACGATTAAATTGCTTGTGATCACTTTTACTCACACTGCTTGCTCATGAACTTATTGCTTGTTTACGATTAAATTGCTTGTGATCACTTTTACTCACAAAGATTTTGCTCACAAGCAGTTTAACTCAATGTTATTCAAACTCATATTGACTTGCAAGCAAGTCTACTTGTTTGGTTAGTTTAAAAATAGGGGTTGTTCAGAGTTGCTTTGTTCACAAATAAGATTGTTCAAATTTATTTGCTTGTGGGTTGACTCAGTTTGTTCAAACTCGTTAAATACTCTTTGTTCACAAGCAGACTTAGTTCATTTTAATCTCTGGTAGGTACATACTCTCGGTGCGCGTGCCAGTTCCCCGTGAAAGGCTTACGTAACAGGCAGACATGCTAACCATTACACGCACAGTTATCTAACTAACATTCAACTTTTTTTTTGAAACACGTAATATTTATCAGTCAGACTTATAATCATTTAGCAAACATCTTACATTTCGCACCAACAGGAGAAATTTTGTTTCGATGGGTTACTAAGATTGAAGAGTATATATTATCTTCTTTTCGTTTTTTTTTAGCTTTTGTTATTTATGCTTTTTTAAGGCATATGAGAACAACTACGCACTTTTATTTAAGTAGATGAGTATTGTCATTTTTGTTTTCCTCTCTCGAGTTTGATTTATGGAAAAATATAGAATTCGAATTAAATGATTTTTTCAATACTTTTTTTTTTTGGCGATGAAAAAAGAAATGCGTTCTCAAAACAGTGCCATATTAACTTATCATGAAAACTAGAGCAGCTTTGTTAAGGTGACACATAATTGAAATCCATACGGTCAGAGTGAAAAGCAAGTCCGTGGCGTAATAGTTAGCTTTTCTGGTTATTACGTTGGAAGTTCGAGGTTCGAATTCCAGAAACATCAATAAAAAAAGCTACTCCCGAGCATGAACTTTCGAGAAGAATTCTCAAGTGCTAGCCACACCATTTGTTGAACTCCCTGTACTTTCTTTCACCCCAATTGTGAAATTTGTATTTTAGAGATCCCCCCTCTCCCTCTCTCTTCCTCTGCCGCTCCCAGGCGACCAAGAAGAAAATCAAAACACTGTGAATTCTCTAGCAAAAGGTAGTCCTCAGGAATTATTCAAAACCAGAGTGCTTTATAACCGGTGTGTATCTCGGATTGATCTCAGAACGCTAATGAGAAGGAGGAAAGTGGCATAGCTGTGAAATCATATAGTTTTGCAGTGGCGTATTGGATTTTTTTTTTGTTGCGAATCATAGTTCTTAAGCGATAAAAAGAAAAAAACTTCCAAGGCATTTAATTTTGTGAATTTCAAGGAGAAAATATTCACATGGTGTTATAGAATCTTCATTAAAATTAGACTTTTTTCTTATGAAGTGAAAAATCACGGTTCGTTCGTTGAAACCCTGTGGTTGCCACACAGCGTTTTTTGATAATCATAAACTTTTTGAGCCCTGGGTTTGCCCTCAACTAGCCCTGAAGTAGCACTAGGTTTTTGCTGGGACTAGTTCAGGAAATGAACAGGGCTGTTAAATTACATGTCTTTTTCTTCAAATGACAGGGATGCGTATCCGGATTGTTAAGGGTGTATGGTGTTGCCAAATAATTCGTATTTGCATAACCAGAGTCACCGATCAAAATATAGTTCCCAAATTCACCTGCTTCAAATTTGGCTCGCACCTCCGAATGTCTAAAAATGGTTTGGTCATGCACAGATCCAGCCCAACGAGCAACAACATTCAATATTTTTAAATCGGCTGACGATATTGTTTGTACATTTAGGGAAAACCATCCTTTGCGGTTACGAAATCCTTCGCTCTGTAAAAAGTAGTCAGCCGTATTATTGGTGTATGTGTTCAATTTTCACTTACTAATTCTCCGCCAGGTGATTGCAATTTAACATGGGTGCAGTCAATGGCCCCAATTGTTCGTGGGAACTGAGCAATCCTGTAAAATTCAGAAGCGGCTCTCTCTTGTTCTGTGAAGGTTGCGGGCATTTTCACAAACTGGTCCAAATGTCGTATTAATGCCATACAAACTTTTGGTAATATGCGACAAACGCTAGAAGCCGAAACATGCATGAAATCGGCAACTGCTAACTGCATTGATCCACATGCCATGAAACGTAAAGTGACGAGAAGTTGCTGTTCCGGTGATATAAAACGAGATCTATGTATGTAAAATCCAGTTCATAATTAGATTTAATGCGCTACAAATAATATTTACAATACCGTGAATGCAGGTGTGCTAATTCTTCAGTAACTAATTGAAGAACAAATTGAAACGTTGGTTTTGTTAATCTAAAACGTTGAAAAAAGTCAACGTCATCCCAACTATTTAAGTTGTTTCTCTGTGGTATTCGATATATACGACGAACTTCACCCACTTCTTCGTCGTTTTCGACGTTATCAAAGTCTACAAATAAGTTATCTCCACCAAAAACTAAATCCATTTTTGTGATTGCAACCCAAAAAAATGCACAATTCTAAAAATATAAATTAATTCCAATTAAAGAAAACATAATACTCAAACATTTTTACCCAATTGATTCAAACCAAAAAACTTCTTTTTCTCCAACGAAACGACTTGATTTTGTATGCTAGACCCCCAACTTTTCGGTTCTAATTTTGGTCGGGTACTATTTAATTTATCGTATCAATTTGACAGAACTAGTGTGTTTATGTTTTGTCAAGAAATGAGTTGATACTCATTTGAGTACTAATGACTGGTATAATAATATATTTTTTGTTGTTTTTGAAGAGCTAGCTAATACCGGGTCCTAAGTAGTACTCGGTTTCGAACTGACAGAACTTATTTTAATTTTTGATGTGAAGAAATGAGTTGATACCGATTTGTTTGTTATTTTTAGGACTAGTACCAGATCTATCGTTAGTTCTGTGTGAAGAAATTGGCCGTTAGAGTTTTTGAAATAACTTTAATCATTAAAAAAAAAATTGTCAAGTCTTTATTGGAAAACCCGATATATACATGGCTATAAATGACCCCTTTCTAGCGTCAACAGTAACCATAGCTTCATTCATATTAAGAAGTTAATATGGAGGTTCATCTCAAATAGTTGTACAAGAAAAAAATATTCACTAAAAAAGTTAATCTTTCTTTGCTTTTGGCTCAGAACTTTTTTCAATCGATATACCATATGTATTTCGTGCACAAAAAAACGATCAAATGATATATGTACTTTTTTGTTACTATTGGTTAATAGATCAACTTTCGTGTGATAGTTAGAGGGACTATTTCGTAGAAGTTTAGGGCTCGATTATTAGTCATATCCAATTTTTTTTTTCCAAAGTTATTCCGCAATGAATTTTGCTTTCGTAGCCGGCATTGGCTTCTTCCATTTCTCACAAGATTTGTTCAAATAAGTGCTCAGGGCCTCCTGATGCATCCCGAAATGTTGAGCGGAAACAATTTTTTTTCCAACAGCTACAAATTAAATATAATTGGATATATTTTTCCCAAACTACGTGCTGTATAAATCGTTAAACGGTATAAGAAAGAAAAGGATGTTCTTGGTGCGTTTAAGATAAGTTTTGTAGTCAATATTTTTTAATCGCGCGGTTAGAGTAAAGCTTCTAGGTTGACATATTATTTTGGCAGACAAAATTATTCATAAATCTTCTTTTTTTCGCTGGTATTGATTTATTCCAGAGTTGTACCACTATGAAATTTGCTTTGGTATCCGGCAACGCTCCTTAAATTTCACACAGGTATTGTTCAAACAATAATGAAACAGATGGTTATTCCATAACTAGAAAAAAGATACAGATGGAATTAAACATAGAGGATAAATCCGATGACTCTGCTGGTACGTTAGGTAAGGTTGGATGGGAGGGTCAGTTGCAAACGGCCACAATTCACTCGGATCTCAAGGACACATTGTGCTCCTCGAGATAACGGAGCATGAGAAGGTGAGGAGTAGGAAGTGATGATTAGGGGATGATTGAGTTGGTGACTAAGATATTGGCGATGAGAATGCTCATTGAACCACTTGGAGCGCATAATAAACTTTAGGATGTTGTTCACTTGAATGTTAGAGGTGTCGCCCAGTTCGTCGAAGAAGCAGTAGTGTTTTGCTGATGGCAATTGTTTCGCTAAATCATTTGCATTGATTTTTGTTTAAATCGCGATTGTTTACAAAAGTCCTACTCTGTGAAAATTCAATTTTAAAACGTTTTCAAACACACTGATAAACCAAGAAAATATATTTCTTTAGTCATTTGCTGCAACTCGAGCTGAGTGACGACGATCAAGGTTTTTTTTATTGGAACTACTTATATCAATCGAATTGCGTATTATTCATTGTTGATTCATTTGATAAAAATAACTAAATACGAGATTCGAAAGCTATTCCGTTATAAGGAGGTCGTTGTATTATTGGATTATTGACATCTCGTTTGCAGAACATCATTTTGTTATCGTGTGAACAATCACCTTTTGAAAGTGAATGTAAAATGAAATATTGAGCACGCAAATTTAATTTGTATGTGTGTTTGTGAACACCGGGGACTAGCACATATCAACCATATCTTGTAAGGTATGTAGGGAACCGATTTCGAATGGCTAAATCACAAACGCCGTTGTTATGTTAGTTTTTAAATCAAAGTCTAAAAAACCTGCAGTTTTATTTGTAAAGAAATTTTAGAGGATGAATAGACTAAAGCTAAGTAAAGACGGATGAAGATTATAAAGCACAGAAGTTAAAAAGAGAAACATATACAGTTATGGCTCTAGATAAAAAATTATAGGTGCAGATGAACATGTTCATCATATAATTTTTCATCCGCATCCTATAACTAAAGGTGTTTTCTCTCTCTATCAGACAAGTATGAATTTTACATCTTGTGCTTACTTCCTGTTTTCATTTGCACTTGCAGATGAATGTAAATCTACCATAACATACCTTATAGGGCGCATACACTACGCAAACCGTTTGTGCAAACAAATGCATTTTGTTTTTGTAAAAATGATTGTGCAAACTGTTTGAGTTGTGTGTAGCGATGTTTGCGGTTTAAAGAGATTCAAAAATTTGGTTTAAAGAAATTCAAACACACGTTTGTACAAATTTATTTGCGTAGTGTATGGGGCCTATTAAGTTAAGTGACAGAAGTCCCTTAGTGGTTGCACTTAGAAACAATTTAGTTAAATATAAGTACAAACAATTCGTAACTGAGCTTGGGTTTGCGATCAGCCGACTCACACGGCAATGAAGAGTTATAATTTAGATTGACGGTCGTTTCACTAACTAATAGCAAAATTATATTCATCCTGTTAAACTTCTTTATAATTACAGCTGCTAATGTGTAAATGGAACGTTATAAAAACATAGGGATACAAAATTTTAATTTCACCTCATAATATTTACAAAATGAGCATGTCGTACCAAAATTGAACAGAATCGTTCTGATAATCAATTGTCACAGACATGGTTGCAAGAACGTTCAAAATAAATAATAAATAATTATCTTGTCCGAGATGGAAGACTTTCAAAAAAATACAATTTTTTTTATGATGTTCGGTCGCATTCGCTTCAAAACCACAAATAAATTACATGACCAATGTTAAACGGTAATTTTTAAGGTCAGAGCAGCAGATAACAGAGATTTGTTATCAGTGAAAAACGTCAAGTTAGAACAAGAAAATTTTTCAAAACGAGAAAAAGATTAGAAAAGAACAGTTAATTTCTCATTGAACACCAAAAGCTGATCTTTTCTGCTTGAAACTACTTGAACAGCTCATTGAACATTATTATTATTATTATTTTATTTATTTGGCTTATTAGCCATTTAAAAACCGTGTATAATTTACATTTAAAGTTTATAAGACATTCAATTTGTTCTAAGAGTAAGAACGCCAAAGATCTACTACCATTTGGTTGGTTCTGCCAACAGTTAAGTAATATGTATAAAAAAACACTCAGAATGTTATGACGCTCAAATTCCGATAAGAAAAAATATAAAGCTACAAATTTTTATGTTATGTTACCAGTATTAAAGATTTCGGTGTTAACTTTAGTGCTAACTCAGATTTTATGCCACAAAAGAAATGAAAATTCTTTAAACGATGGATAACTGACTACGCCATTTTGAATGCTTTTCAAATATGGTGTCCATATTGAGTAATGGTTTTGAGTTTGTAATGGGATTATGGGAAGCAAATCTGCCTGTTACGCGGAAGGTTCGCGGTTCAAATCCCAACAGAAACCAAAAAAGTTTTTTTCAGGTATTGACTTTCGGAGGAATTGACAAGTCCTCCGATAGTAAATTCATTGCCATGAAAAGCGCTTTTTCGATTAGCCGTTCGGAACCGGCAGGAAATTATAAGTCCCCCCAATTTCCTCACAAGGCATTGTTGTGAGATAGGCTAGACCCCGGGGCTCAACGCTTTGTTGCGCCAAGCCAGTAGCGTAGCTAGCATGGGTGGCACCCGGGGCGGCAATTATGGTGTCACCCCCAGAACCCAAAACAGTAAAATAAATGAAATTCCGCTATTGCATATATTGGGGTTTCTTTATTTGAATTCAAATAAAAAATTTTAAAAAAGGAGAACAAAAATTAATGTATCTACATATTCACATTGTATAAAAAAAAAACAAAAAAAAAACATTAATAAAATGTCTTCTTCCTAGCTTTTAAAGCAGCAAATTCGCTTATAGCGTCGTCAAAATTTATTTGCTGGGTCGCCTCATGTTCAATTGCTGAAATTCCCAGATTGTTGAGCCTCCTTTCCGTCATTGTAGCCCGCAAGTAGTTTTTAATTAGTTTTAGCTTACTAAAACTCCTTTCGCATGACGCAACTGACACACATATTGTCATAAACATTTTTAATGCGACGATGAGATTCGGAAGAGATTCTGCAAAGTCCCATTCAAGGATGAATTTCATAAAGTCTACAGATAACCAATTAGATGTTGTCACTTTAGCCGCTTTCAAAAGACTTCTCAACCTTGGTATCTCTGAGAGAAGTTCTGACTCTGACACCTCATCATAAGCACTAGCAAATTTTGAAACAGCTATTTTCAAATCATTAATGTTTGCTAAAAGTAAAATATTCGGCTGTACAACTTCAAACAATGAAGCCACTTCCTTAATAGACTCTGTTCTTGTTCGAAGTTCAGTGATGAATCGATCAAGGCATTCGAACATGTCTTTCCGTAGTTCAGCGCTCAGACAAAGTCCTGCATCAGTTGCCAACTCACCAGCCATTCGCTTTTTACGACGAATTCTTCTTTCTGTTGGAATGTCGTATTTCTCCGATGTTTTTATACCAAGGGTAATTGTGTCTTCTACGATCTTCGTCCGATTTTCTTCAACGTAAATCCGAAGGGCTTCAATTTTTTTAGCCAAGTGATCAACACTTAATCCCTTAGCTTGTAGTGCAATCTGAGTACAATTTATTTCTTTAAGGACATTATTCCAAAAGAAGAGAAAAGAAAGAAATGCGAAATCGAACATTGCAGATTTTAGGTTCTGTGTGCAGCACCTCTGGTTTCTACATTTTCTCTTGCATCACACAACTCTTCAGCTGCAGCTAAAATTTCATCAAAATTTTCGGTCAAAACCTTCACTGCAGCATAATGAGCACTCCAACGCGTTGTTGAAAGTCTTTTCACGGTTGATTTACTGTGCTTGAGAAGCACTTCCCAGCGATGAGTGGAAACAGAAAAAAATGTTATACAAGATATATTTTGAGCAAATGAATGTTGGCCACATAAATTAATTGAATGATCTATACATCCAAAGAAAATTGCTTTTTTGTTTTTTTCTTTAATAATAGCTTGCACTCCCCCATGTACACCGCTCATAACAGCTGCGTTGTCATAACCCTGAGAACGACACATCATAATATCTAAACCGTCGTTTTCAAGATTCTTGAGAATTTCTTCACTTAAATCCGCAGCTTTTTTTCCATGTAAAGGAAAAAAACCCAGGAATGCTTCTTTGATTTCTACTTTTCTATTCAAAATTTTAACATAACGGATCACTTCAGACATCTGATCAATATGTGAAATATCAGGTGTACTATCAAACATAATTCCAAAATATTAAGCTGATTTGATTTCATTGACAATTCTGCGTTTGACTTGATCCGCTAATACATTAATGAATTCGTTTTGTATTTGTGGCGATAAATATGAGACTTTTGGTGATTTTCCTGGTTCCAAATTCAAGATGTGCTCTTTTAACACAACATCATACTTAGACATAAGACTCACTAGTTGTAAGAAATTACCTTTATTTGAAGAGTCTTGTCCTTCATCATGTCCACGGAATGCTAGATTTTGTTTAGCCAGAAACAATGTTATGTCTAATAATCTGGATAACAGGTGCCTCCACTTCTGTTGTTCAGCATCCATTAATTGCAAGACTGAGTCATCTATGGTTTTATGTAATTTTAAACCGATTTCAAAAGTTTTCCACTTCTCAAAATTTTCTATGTGGTGCAAAGTTCGGGGAAAAATAGCGGTTTGTCTTGCCTACCAAAATGATTACCTATTGAAGGTGCGGCTTTCAACATCTTCATGAAATCATATCTTCATATGATATGGAGTATAGCATGCTTTTCACAACCGCGGTGCAAAGTTCGGGGAAAAATAGCAGTATCTAAGAACGACCCGAGAATGGCTTTTCTTGTGGAAGTACCTGCGTGTGGGACCAACCAAATAAAACAAAAACAAAAAACGAGTAAGTCAATCGTTGAGGGCGACACGTCTATGGACTTTATTTACAAAAGAAAAAACATACAGTGGTGGACACGAATTTAGCACGTTAATAAAAGAAAAGGATAAACTATATTTACAAAATTTGTTTCTATTTCAGTATATTCATTTTTATGTTGTTTACATTATTTACACATATAAGTATATTATTCCAAAATACATTCTTATACTTTTTGTATCTGAAAGAGAAAAATAAATAAAAATAACAGAAAACATACATTTTTGTCTGGACATGAGTTTAGCACATTTCAATAAAACTGCTTGATAATGTTACTTACCGTAACTAAAACTACATTTTGTTTAATATTTTGTTGGAAATCCTTTGTTCTTTAAGACTGAATTGAGTCTTCCTGGCAAACTCTCGACTAAGGCATCACAGCGTTGCTTAGGTATTGAATACCAAGCATTCTGTATCTCTTGCCACAAATCTGTTAAATTTTTCGGTTTTTGTTTTTCAATGTGTCGCTCAACATCATTCCACAAATTTTCGATCGGGTTCAGATCGGGTGTTTGAGCCGGCCACTTTAAAACATTCACTCTATTGACCTCTAAGGCACTTTTCACTAGTTTTGAAGTGTGCTTAGGATCATTGTTGTGCATGAAGAGCCATAAAACTGGCAAATTATTTTCAGCATATGGTATCATATGGTTCAGTATAATATCTTTATACAGGTGCTGGTCCATTTTGGAGTCTATCTTCACTATTGGACCAACACCGTGCCAAGAGAAGGCAGCCCAGACCATCACGTTTCCACCGCCGTGCTTCACCGCCTTAATGGTGTATTTTGGATCATGTTCCTTGTTTTGTGGACGCCAAACATATTTTTTTCCATCTGATCCAAATCGACAGAACTTTGATTCATCGCTCCAAAGTACATTTTTCCAGAAATTTAGTTCTTTGCTTAGATGTAATTTGGCAAACTCTAATCTAGCCTTCAAATTTTTTTTTCGAAACCAATGGTTTTCTTTGTGCAATGCACCCTCTCAATTTTTTTTTCATTTAGGCGTCTTCTCACGGTTCTTGAGGAAACATTGACATTGTAATTCTAAATTAATTCATTTCGAATGGCACTAGAGGTTTTAAATGGATCCTTGCTGGATATCATGTAAATGACTTTATCTTCCCTCTTTGTTGTCTTTCTTCTGCGAGGGGCTTGTTTTAAATTTTTTGTCACTACATACTTTTCAAAATGTCTAAGAGCATTGTATACCATCTTCCTGGAACATTCTAGCAGCTCAGAAATCTCCGTTACTGTGCGACCCTTTGACTTCATCTTAATGATAAGACTTCTTTTGTCCTCAGAACACCATTGCCCTTTTGCCATGACTATTTAATGTTTTTTAAGTTTTATTTTAATTTACAACATTAAGAAGATATAGAATTACCTCGAAAATAATATTGTTCTCTTAAAAACCCACAAATTAAAAGTAAAATAACCAAAATTTGTACACGTGCTAAACTGATGTCCAACCAAAAACAATGCAAATGACAAACTATCAATGATTTTTCACTATGATATTGGATTGCATAAGAAAATGCACAGTTCTGTTTTCTCTGACTTGTTGTCATATGTATTAACGCAAAATGTACCGTTGCTTGGAACAAAACAAGAGAAAAAATCGAAAATATAGTAGTACCCATCTCAGGCTAAGGCCACGCAGTCAGCGATAAGCGAGCGAGCGATTGAACGATCAGCGATTAAGCGACAAAGTCGAGCGACGAGTGGCCTTTTCGTGAGCGACATTTCTTTAGCGATTAGTTGTTAAAATGCCGTTGTCAAGAGCACTACACTTGTATTTGTTGTCCACCAACCATCTGTTGCTCTTGACGCTAAGCGATAAACTAAAAATTAGAACAAGTTTGGTGACAGAGCGACGTCGTTCAGTCGCTTAAAAAAATCGCTCATCGCTCGCTCAATGCATGGCCAGTTCAATGCAATTTCATTTGTTTTAATTTTTTCATGTCGTTAAGTCGCTCGCTCGCTCGCTTATCGCTGACTGCGTGGCCTCGGCTTCAGTGTGCTAAACTTGTGTCCACCACTGTAGGCTGACCGATTTTATATTTTTTGTGCAAGTAGAAACTGGTAGGTAGTTAGGTTATAGGTACAATGTCGCAATTTTTTTTTTTAATACTCTGGGATCTGTAACGTCATAGTATATATAGGTAGCTTTTGGGTGTCACCTCCAAATGGGTGACACCCGGGGCCCCCCCCGCCCCCCCCCCCCCTTGCTACGCCACTGCGCCAAGTTGTGTATGTATGTTCTGATAAAAAAAAACTAATAATTAAAGAAGAGGAAGAATAAACTGGGCGCACAACATTAACCAAAAGTTTTTCAAATTTCAGGAGGCTGGGACCTTTTAAAAAAACTTTTCTATTCTAACGCCAAGAAAAACCAACTTCCAAAAACTTGCATTTATCATTTATTTTGTGGTGTCCGTTGGGTAATGGTTAGGTTCGAATTTCAGAAATATTCCGTTGTTTTTCCAATGGTATGACCTTTTGCGAAGAATTGGCTAGTCATCGGAAAGATATTAAAGTACAATGATATGTGCTTTCTCGCTTAGCCCTTCGGAAACGGAAAAAAATTCTAGGTTCACTCGATTCTTACCCGAGGTATTGTTGAGAAAAATGCGCTAGGCCTCGAAGCGCTCCGAGTTATGTTGTGTCACCCTATTTATTTTGTTCCATAAAAGCGATGTTGTTATTTCTTGACATATGTTGAGTTGGTCAAAAAATTGATTTGTTCTTATAATTAGACTCTTTTAATGAGAAAAAAATCACGAATTTTGCGCGATAATTTGGGGACATCTTACGGCACAACTATAACAGTCGTAAGCAATCGGAAACTATTGCTATTTTTAAGCGAAAAGTCACCTTCCCACACGTAAGCATTTTATGGGGACACATTGTGAAGTGAATGTATTGGCTCATTTGTATACGGTGCCGTACGTATCTTTCCGCTGTAGGGTTTTTATTCCTTTCCCTTACTTACTTACTTATTCCTCTGAAATTTTGGTGAACTCAAAATCCTTCCAATCTTAACTACTTTTAAATGTAATCTTATGATTTTTAAAATTTTCTTCATCTCCAGTTTATTGTTGATAAAATAACTAACCCGAATTTTTCTTCTCAATTGTTTCAGATTGATCGACCGGCACCAAACAACGCTACTACATTAGCTAATCAAAATGACATCTCAGCAACTTCTACGTCACAGCAACCAAATGATGACAATGGATTCAATTCGGACAGCAGTAGTAATGAGTTGCTTGAAAAGTGTCCAATTTGTCTTCTGACTTTCCGTACGCAAGAGATCGGGTCGCCGGCTACGTGCGAACACATTTTCTGTGCGAATTGTATCGAGGCGTGGTCGAAGAATGTGCAAACGTGTCCAATCGATCGTATCGAATTTGATCGGATTATCGTTCGGGAATCATACGAAAATCGGGCGCTCGTACGCGAAATAACCGTTTGCAAAGATTTTGGCGGAGAAAAGATAATCATCAGCGATGACGAAATTACCCATTGTGAGGTATGCAACAGACCAGATCGTGAAGACGTTATGCTGCTGTGTGATAGCTGCAATCAAGGCTATCACATTGATTGTCTCACACCCGCACTTGCAGAAGTCCCAGAAGGATCGTGGTATTGTGACAATTGTTTTGATTCGGAGAATCAAGACTCTGACATGGCAGATGATTTGAATGAGCTGTATGCGGACATGAGAGATATGGGTATTCCTGAGACGCGACTCCGGGTAACAGAACTGTATCAGCCACGTATATTGCGTACGCGTCAAAATGAACGTATTCGGGCGGCTATTTTATCGCGAACTCGATCCAGCACGAGGATACCAAATTTGAATGCAGCTCCGGCAACAAGTAGGACGGCATCAACATCATCCCGTACACGTACGAGTAGTACTAGAGCAACGGCAAGAGTGCCTAAGACTCGAAGGCGTCGCAAACGTCGTGCCCGACAACGTACATACGTAGTCGAATATGATTTGAATAATTATGATGAAAAATTTGCAATCAAAACAACTAAGCGTGTGATTAAGCGACGACGACGAAAGCGAACTCGCAAAACAAAACTAACACGTAGGCAAAAAGAAATTGTGTCGAATATTAAAATGGGAGCCAGCAAAAGATTAGCTGAGCAATTGGGCGTCAAATCAACGGATCGTGATGCACGAACAGCTGCATCGTCGCAGAACTTCTCACTTTTTGGCAATGCCAACGATTTGGAATACTTCTCTGACAGTGACGGAGGCGGAATTGAAGATCACATTGAGATTGAAACTGGTGGCCGAGGCTCAACTGCTGTCCAAACATCCGTGCGGGTGTCAAGTGTTCGAACTAATCGCTTAAAAAATGGATTGCTGAATAGATTGGAACGTGAAAGACCAACAAGTACACCGGATCTGCTGTCGAATATAATGGATATGCAAGATCGATGGCACAATGCCAGTCGTCACCTGGACGCAGTTCGCATAGGTCAAGATGGATCGCTTAACCTTCCACCTTCATCGAGAGGCAGTGAATCGAGTCCTGCGAAAGAAACTTCATCTGCACCGACATCAACACCCACACAACCTTCAAATGTTGAAATCACCCAAGCACCTATGTATCCGCGGGGTGGAGGAAATAACAATCGAAACTTCAATTCCGGTGGAGGTCAAGGTGGTGGAGGTGGTAACTACAATAACCGCTACAACAACCAGTCAAATTATGGAGGGGGTGGAGGAGGAGGAGGAGGAGGTGGCAACAACTATCGCAATAGCTTCGGTGGGTCAGGCAATGGAGGCACTGGAAGTGGATTGGCAGGATCTGGAAATCTCTTCAACATGGTTGGAAGAGGCAACTTTTCATTCAGCAGTCAAAACTTTAACCAAAACCAAGATAACGACAACAATCCCAACAACAACCAACAAAACAATAGAGATCGCTTTAATCAACGTAACAATAACAACAATAACAACCGAAACAATCAACGTAACTCGTTGCCCATCTTCAACAACTCCAACAACCAATCTTCGAACGAAAACTTGATCACAGTAACTCCACACCAGGCACCCATGCAACCACTTCGGCAACAACATCATCAAGTTGTACCGATACCACCAGCACCAACTAGCTTTCCACCACCACCTGTGCCGCAATTTGGAAATCTTCAGCAATCGCCACTAAATCTGGGTCGGCCACCGCAAATTCCACCTTTGATGCCACCACCAGTGTTTAGCAGTAATATACCACCAATGACGCCGCCAATGTTTGCGCCGCCCAATTTGCCGGTGCCACCCAATCTACACGGGCCACCCAATATGTCTGGGCCACCCAATCTCTCTGGGCCACAAAATCTGTCTGGATCATCTAATATGCACGGGCCACCCAATATGCCCCCAATGCATTCACAACTTCCACCAATTATGCCAATGCAACCACCACCATCCTCACATGGCATACCACCATTAATGGGACAGCCGGTGTCAGCGCCTCCATTGGCTGCTCCACCGGCCTTTAATAGTTCCCTATTCCAATTGACTGCAGACTACGGAAACGATGAAGACGATGATGATACAAATTGTCCCAACTTCTCAGTGTATTCAATGGAATCACTGCAAGTAGCCAAATCGGATGTTAGAACTACAGCTGAATCAAAAGGCGAGACGCCAAAGGTATGAATGGATTTTGATTTGCATTTTAGTTATTGATAAGCAGTTGGTGTCATCACTGCGTCAAGAAAATACAACTTTCCAAAACTGAATATGCTTTTATACGAGTGTTAAGCTAGAAAACATTTTTTTTTTTTTATTAAGCTAAGTTTTGTAATCAACCATTGAATGTTAACCCATGGTTAATACCGATTTTGTTCTAAGACTCGTTTATATGATTCTTTAAAAAATTGTTTTTGAAAACATTGAAATTTTTGTCAATATTTAGTTATGTTGATAAAAAAAAAAACAACTGCAACTTACTGTAAGTCTCTATATTAGTTATGCTGTATGTATTTTGCGAACGAAGAGATGTGCATAATTTAGTCCTCAATAAGAGAGAAGTAACGTAATAACTCTGTCCCCAATAGAAGAAAACACTACCAAGATACATGGCCCAAGCTGTGTCAGAATTTGTACTCATCTTGATTTTATTGATCTTTTTTGTAAGTTTTTTTAAACTTGCATTTTATTAGACCATAGTTAAGCACTTAAAAAATTTTTTAGTTTAGTTTCTGATTTGTGGCTCTGGCCAAATTTATTTGATTGTAATACAATTTTATTTTTGCTTTAACACGCAAAGCAAAATGTCTTTCTTGATAACAGACAAATTGTCATCGAATTATTCTTTTGTTAATATCTACGAACATCAATGGTCGTGGGTCAAAGGCGGTTTTGTCGTTTATGTCGAAGCTTTCCTCAGCAGTTACGTTATCTCACCAAGTGTTGCAGACTATGCACCGATGAGATAGTTGAACCTATCAATCCGAAGCATTATAAATATTTCACTGGTTTTGTTAGAGAAAATCCCTGTATATCATTGGTCATCCTCTAATTTGGTTAGTACATAAAAAAAAACTCTCGTTATGATCGCACTATTCCAGGAAGAGGTCTTTGAGGATATGTAAATTTTTAAATATCATTTACCGGGGCCATGGATTCAGAACTTTTGGATTCATAGTCAGCGATTACCTCAACCATACTGAATATCATGAAACGACAATGTAGTAACTACTTCGGGTCAGCTTATATACTTTTCCGGAAAGGAGCTGTTTTCTCGGCTAATCTGGCTGACTTTTGACGCGTAGTCGAAGTGTATCGGACCAAATCCTTGTGCACTGTGAAATATTTACTTTCTCGGAGAGCGACCATTATCTCGACCGATTGGGACTTCTTTTGATGTTGGTTTGTTATTCACCAAAAATATCGTATCGAATGTTACCAATAAACGTTGGAGGGCCAATTTTACTTTGAACATCCACCACATGATAGCTTAGGCTGGGTTAGTTTTTTGTTTAAACTATGACTGAAATCTCGGCAGTGGCAGTTGCTGTTCCATAAAATTCTTTTTTATGCTCTTATTTATTGAAGCATTTTGAGTTTGAAACAAAACAAGATAAAATGGCGTCTATGTTAGCCAGTATGAGAGCTTAATAAAAACATTATTCTAATGTGTAATCCTTCACAAACAAATATAATTAGAGATAGCTTCTTAAAAAAAGTAATTCATATTCGATCTATGTAGGGGCTATCGTTGTTTTGAGCTTCGTTCTTTTGACACTTGACCCGCGTTTCGTAAATTGTAATACGGTCCCTGTTGTAAGAAATCAGTCATATCAGCCTATAATTAACGAGACAAAACGCCTTGATTATTCAATTCCTTTATGTTTTAGTTTTTGCAAATTCTGCAGAGATTAACAGATTGTTGGCTTAGAAAAAAATGTTCGAACTTAGGTTGGCAATTCACGATCACGCATATAAGACTCTCTTGGCTTGTGCACTCTCATATAAACTGGTGGATGGCGGATCTATGTGGCGGAATGTCATTAATTTACTCAATTCAAATAGTTTCAAATTCTTTCACTAGACCATTAGTGTCGTTTATAAGTGAACTTTGATGTCCTGCTTTATGTTCATGACATCATCCTTCGTTTCGGCAAACAAACGTGGGAAATGTATGACCTTTCAGAAAATGAGAACGAAAGAAAAATAATGGAAGTGACCAAGCCCAGTAACAGACACTCTTTATTTTACCGATATTATTTTTGTTGTTGTAAAAGTAGTAACAGGGAGGCATTGATTTTTTAATTTGGATATCTTCCTCATTCATGTGTGATTTGAATATTTTTGAGTAACAAGAGTGCTCAGAGACGACTTTGATTTCAACTTCGTTATTTCTTACTTAAGGCTCTGTACCCTAGTTGCTCACACAGTATCATTGTCCTTGTCCATGGCACTTCCAATAAACTCACAAAAAGCTAAACATAAAGAATATGTGTTTATTATGACGCACATTTTTTCGATTCCCAAAACAACACATTTCATTTCGATGAAGGTTTAAATGGCCTGCTAGTGGGATTCCTCTTTTGCTTTCTCGTAGAGCGTCTTCTTTGTAATAAGTAAAGAGCTGGCTTTTGTTGCTGTTGGTGGTTTAGGAAACCAAATGAGACATCTGCAAATAAGGAAAGACTGTATTAGCTGCTTTTGTATCAGTAGCTTGGTCTTGCTGAGTCCCAAACAGGTTTTTTTGTCGAGGGTTTTAATTATTAACGCGAGCATTGGGACATTATACTACCATATTTTGTTAAAGCTTTCCAGATGTTTTTGAAAAATGTCAAAAAGTGCTGCTTATCAGGAGAATAAGTTGCCAGCTGAAATCATGTCTGCGCCGCGCCGAGTGTCTGTAAACTGATTCCAGAAAATACAGGACAGACGCAGAGGTAGTGCTCCCTGGTGTCATTATTTTCTCTCTTTTCGTTTAAGCCTAGAAAGTTCAAAAGTTTGTCGAAAGGAAAGTATCCGTGTCCTGCATGTATCCCGTAAATTAATTTTCTCAGCTTGCAGCAATTTACATTACCACTAAACACAAAGACTTAACGACGTGAAGCAGCTGTGAAAACATTTCCGTTTATTTTTCTGAAAAGTTCAAATTTTAGATTTTTATATTTATTTTGGAACTGTTACCCACCCACACAAATTGACGCTAAAGTGAATTCTCGCGAGCTATAAGTAAAATTCTAAGCTCATATTTAGATTCAGCGAGAATCAAAAGCATTTATTCTAATAAAGTTTGCTTTTGTTGGCAAAATCGCTGTTGGCCAGTTTAATTTGTAACTCCCGTTCCACCAAGGCATGGTTGAGTTTAAAGAATATTAGAGGCTCGGTGGTTTCTGTTTTTGCCACTATATTTATTTATTTATTTATTTTATTTGTATATTGTTTTTCAATTGAGCACTAAATTTTATGAGGAGCCAATATGCTGAAGAGAAAAATCGAATGGAAAGGCTCTTTTGATAATTCTAAATGGCAGTCAATAGCATTTTAGTAAAATATTTGTTGTGAATACCACAACCATTTATTTCTTAAGCACTCGGGATTTGAAAAATATCGAGGTATAATTTCGTTTTGCATAAACAATGTTGTCGCAATACCACGGGATTTTGAATTCCCTTTTGACTACTGGGTCAGATTATAACGCAGATGTGTTTAGGGTTTTGTCGTTCAAAATATTGTTTATTTCCCTCAGATTTTATTTGTTTTATAAAACAGCAATTTGATATAGCATATTGAATTTCTTTAAGTTACGATAAGCTAGGAAGTTTAGTTGATATTTCCATTTAATTGCCAACGCAATCAAACCAAAAAGTCTTGGTCTGTCCAAAACATGATGTAATAAAAAATAGATTCTGATAAGCATTTTTGAGCTTTTAGTAAGCGGCTCAGCGGCTTTCTGAGCCCCCAAAAAAAAAATAAGCAGACTTGAGAGAGATAAATGTTGAGTAAAGGTAGTTTAGGCTTTCGGCGAAAATTCGACTCCTGAATGCTGTGAAAATGATATTCCTTTGAATTTGTGAAAACAGAGCCAATTTATAGCAAAATTTGGTTGCTTTAATATTTTTGGGATTGTCTGGCTGGAAAATTAAACGAAATGAATGAAATGTCTTTCACTGTATTATGCTGGTAAGATTGGAATGGGAACTCTCGGGTACCAGCTCAATCAGCTCAGCCAAAAAGGTGGCCGCAGTTGATACCCAACTACCACTAGAAACAAACAAGCTCAAAATCGAGGCTAGAAGTAAAGAGACAGTGCAGAATTTAGTTGAACCGCATCGCATCGGAACAACAGAACGCAAAATCAAGAAATAACCTTTTAAGTCTTCAAAAAAATATTAGAGCTGAGCTAGTTGATTAGGTAATTAAACAAAAACAAGTTGAAAAAATTTGTTGAAAATAATTTTCTTAGGAGGAGAGCAGGTCGCTAATGACCTCTTAAGGAAGGGATTAAAATTTGGTTGGACTGCCAAAAACCAAAATGTTCGGATGTGAGGACAGACAATCCGTTCGAAGGCCACATTTGAAAGAACTCTACCCACAATACAACCAGTAAACGGTTAAGCGCGTAGGTAGAATTTTTTTTGCTTTGAAGCTGTTTTTTCGGTATGGCGTGGAACTAATACAACTGATAGATGACAAAATGGAGCAGGCTATATATGATGTAATGAAGAACACCATGTTGTCTTGTGCTGAATAAAATGCCTCTCAGATTGGTTCTACAATAGGATAACGACCTTATTTAAAACAAAATTGTAGTCCAAATATTGTATTCAAGTTCAAAAAATACATACTTGAAGTCTATTTTTATGTCCATATCCGTCCTGTTCTGTCCTGGATTCCGTAACTTTTAAAGACGACTTACATTCTTGGTACTAAAGAAACGTTTTTAAGGACGTGGAAAGTGGCCAACATTCATAAGACGATATTAAAACAGCTATCTTTAATCGCCGAAGAGTTCGCATTACAAATAACGATTCTTTCAAATTCTTTCGATATCGTTACGTTGCGAATACATTTCACGATACTCGCTTTCATTTACGAATGCTTTTGGCGAACGTTTTGTAATCTTTTAGACATTTTTATGGATCCATTGTGATAATTTTGTGTCTGTCGTGGCTTTCGTGAATCCAGGATTCGTATTATAAACAATGATACTGCCAAAAATTCCCTCGTTATCGTTACGTTGCGGTTATGTTTCACGACACTTGGTGTCACTTACAACTGCTTTTTGGCTGTCGTATTAAGAATGAAACGAATACCCTTTGTTCCATGTACTGACAATCTTTTATAAACAGAGGATAGGATAGAACCTTTGACTGTTTTCATCCAATCAAGTTTTCTTTAATTCGGCAAAGCGTTGAAAAATAAATTCAATCATTCGAATTCAAAATCAACATGATCACATAAACCTCACTGTTCCAATGCATGCTAACGATTGATCGGTTGAAGTAGGGAATAAAATTGTTACACTAGGATTCCTATTGCGAAAATGGCACGCATTATAAAAAAGGCAATTAGCGATTTTGGAAACTTAGGGACCTCTTTGATATAAACTAATTTGTGATGAAGTATACTTGTTTTGACTGAACATCGTTCGACTTATTTTAAATTTCTTTGCCATCCCAGCAATCCACACCATAAATATAATTCTTTTTCCTGTATCGTTTTCAAATTGGTGAGTTTGTTATGTTTTTCGAATTTACCTGCTTAACGTCTCATTAAGGTCGTGCCCTACAGCTGGATCAATAGTTAAGCCATTCGAGTTGGATAGCTGTTATTCCTATAAGGTCACAGTGCCAATAGCGTCTTCAAACCCCAAGATTTCATCATCAATTCATGGCAAGCCATTCGCAATGCACGCAAACTTTTTAACCTACACAAACAACAAAGCAATTTGAGTAGACAATAAATTTACAGCTTCGTCGAAAGACACAAAAATATAATGGGAATTGGAAAACTTTAAAGCAATTGCCATTTTACGTGCCATTTATGTGTCTTTTATTTTATATTATGGTGGCGCCCGTGGCGTAATGGTTAGCATGTCGGCCATGTAAATGTGAGTACGAGGTTCGAATCACGAAAGCATCCAACTGTTTTTCCACTGGTATCACCTTTACAGGCAACCCTTCTGATAGTTATTTCTGTGTCTTGAAAAGCTCTTTGCAATTTAGCTTTTCGGAATCGGCAATTTAGTAGGTCCCCTTTATTCCTTTCAGTATATGGTTGACAGAAATGAGCTTAGGTCCCGGTTCTTCGCTTTCTGTCTTCTTTAGTTAGATATTTTTACATTTTCCTCTCAGCGAACTTATGCTTACTGCTCGGTTGAATCGAAGCGAGCCCATCTGTTGATGTGATATGAAATATCGCCAAACCTTTGATTGAGTTGTTCCATTTTTTTGTGGGAGTGGTAAAATTGCTTTTCCCTCATATATAACCTTTTACCAGGATTCAAGAAGTCCTCGGAAATAAATTACACTGCCACGCACAGCGCTTTCTAACTTAGCCGTCCGGAATCGGCTTAAAATTGTTAGTGTCTGTAATGCGTCAAGTTTTTCTCAAACCAAAGCGTTTTTGAAGTTGCAGCATGTGCAGAAAAGCTCCTGTCATCATTTCCGCTGTCGCGACACTGCAGTTGTATGAAAACACTGCGTTTTTTGTGGAGTCGGTGTGGGTATTCTCATATGTCGCTGTATAACTTAGTTTTGATAACTTCAGTTACCGTTGCCGCGCCTGCGCCTTGGTTTGGGAAGTCCTTAAGGCCCGATGCTATCCGAGCTATGTTGCGACACATTATTTACTTTAGTTTTAATTTAAATCTTATAATATGGCTAGTTTATTAGGTTGGGTCAAAGTGGATAATTCACAGCACCCAAATTTATGAAGCAATTGTGTATTGCTCGTCAGTTCAAAGGCAAAACTCACTAATTACAGAAATAAATTGTCAACAACAGTAAAGCTTTGACAAGGTTTTAGGGATGGAACAATTCTTCAAAAAGTGTTGCAACTTATTATCTCCTGGCTTACAAAGTAAAGTTCATTGTTATGCAGTCTAATACCGGACGACTGAACGAAAATGCTTTCAAGGCTTAGTTGTTTTAAACACTGCCAGTGTCATATGTAACTTTACGGTTTTCCGGTTAAAGTTCGTTTTAAACTCCGAATTTTATTAAGGTTGAGAGAAAACCTTTGATACAAAATCGTCTCTAATGTCCAGGTACTTGATAAGATAACTTCCTTCCTATAGTTTATCTTAGCAAAAATTAGAAAAAAAAACAAAAAAAAAAACATGAGACTTTTATAAAATGGTACTAACCATGAAATATCCTTTTTTCTTTTTTCCTATTTACACAAACTCCATTCTTAGGAAGACGATGAAAATGAAGATTTAGTGCAATTAAGTGATGACGACGAAGCAATGAGCACTCATAACGATGAAGATGATATACCATTGCCTCCATCAAAAGATAATCACACTTCAGATTCGGTTGACCCTCAAACTGAATTGTATGAACCAGATCAGCCGACGATTGAATCTGACGACGATGATGTAGCATCACCGCCAGCTGCTAATCGCAACAATGACACTGACGACATTGATGCCGCTGAGGATCAAAATAAAGATCAGTCTGATGATGACAATTACTCTGCGAAATCACCAACAGAAAATGACATGGAAGTTGAAAGTCAAGATTCAATAGCTGATAAGAGAACACCCAGTCCCGAAATAGGTCTTGAACAAAATGAGCAGCCAGAATTTAATGAAGAACAAGAACCAGAAACTGATAAAGATGGCGATGGCGATGATGCTATCAGTCTATCTGGAATCAATTTACCCCAAGAAAGCGAAGTGACAAAAAAGAAGCGAGGTCCTCGCAAGGGTGTTTTGGAGCTGTACGATGACAGCGACTGGGAAGAACTAAATATGGAAAGGCCCACCGTGGAAGATTATCAAATAAAACCGATTTCACCGGTTACACAAAAATCTCCAGAGAGAGTTGATAGTGAACAACCAATTGAGGAAGAAGAAGATGAAGCTGTGGATGATAAGATAGATGATGCAGCATTAACACCGGAAGTACCGAGGCCAAGCTCTGGGGAGCCCGAAGAAGAAGAAGAAGAAGGAGAACTGAGTGAAACTATCACGACCGAAGTAACTGAGAAGCCCAATGAAGGCGACCACGAAGAAGATGAAAATGAAAAAGAACAAGATCGTTCTTATACACCTTGCTTAGATGAGAAGAATGAAGAGGAAGACGGAGCGTGTACTCCGGAATTGGCGGCCCCTTTGACAAGTACAGCAAATAATTTGGATCCAACGGAGGAGTCCCATACTCCTGAACGTACAGATACGGTTGTGGATCCCGATGTGGATCCAGATGCGGATGGGGCAGGAATAGCCGGAATGGAAACGGAACTTATATCGGAAGATGATGATTCTGACAAGCGTGATAAAAGTAAACGGTCGAAGAGAGATAGAGAACAATTTAAAAAGGTTAGCAAGAACCAAAAAGTCCGCAACTATCGCTCTGAAAAGCCACCAAGTCGAATGTCGAGAGCAGGCCGTCGGCGCCGGTCCAATAGTCGCAGCCGTACCCGTAGCCGAACAAATGATAAAGAGAACCAAGGATTTTTCAACCCACGTCGACAACATCAAAGAGGTGGTGGTCGCTTTAAGCGACGAGAACTGCCTCGCTATAATGTCCGCAACGTTGTAAATCAGCAGAGGACATTCAAAGATCGTTATGGTAGGGATACATCGCGTCCGGCGCGTTCCAATAGTAGGACTCGTCGTCGACGCTCCTTTTCTAGGTCAGTTTCTAGGTCGAAATCTAGGTCGAGGTCAAAGTCAAGGTCGCGCTCCTCACCATCACCAGCAAAACGAGTTCGACGAAGCTTCAGCATATCACCCACACCTCCTAGATTCCCGCAGAATCGAAGACAGTCAATGAGTCCACGTCGGCGATCTCGTACCCCGCCTATTCGTCGTTCTGTAGTTCGTCGACAATCCCGATCTCCGTTGCGAATGCGTTCACGTTCAAATTCACCACCAGTGCGTCGTGGAAATAAACGTAAACAAAAGCGTGGAGCTCCAGGTAAGCGGTCACTGACGCCAGTAAACAGAGAGCGATCCATGTCTAGGTTCACACCTCGTTTGAGTCGCTCGAAGACCCCGCCAAGGCGCAAGACTGTCAAACGACCAAAAGATCGTATGAAAAAGAAGAAGAAGAAGCGTCAAGCATCCCCAAGTCCGCGAAGAGAATCTCCAGGCGAAAGAGTGCCGTCGCGGCATAGAGACTCGATGCCACCAACAAAGCGCAAGCGTCACCACACACCCAAAGGTAAATCTCCCGGTGTCGGCGATCAGGGTTGGTCGCCATCGCCGAGTCCCCAAAGAAACTACATTCATGAGAACTTATCGTGGACGCCGCCTCTAGTTTCGCCGGCGGGTGCAATGCATCTTCGACGCGACCACCAATACAATGAGTTTTCAATTCCCTCTAAACCCCCAAAAGAAAAGAGAAAGCGTGAGAAGAAGAAAAAGAAAACCGATAAACGCAGAACTGATACTGCTCGAAATAAGGACAAGCGACGTCGAGAAGGTGTTGCAAGTGCAGTAGCCCCGTCGAAAGAAGTCTTCGCTTCAGGAAACAATATTCTGGTGAGCGTGAGTTTCAACAAAGACGCAAACAACCAACCCCAACAAACGACGGTTGTAACTCTTCCTCCGACACGAGAAGAAGTCCTTGCGGGTATGCGAGGTCGATCAAGGGAACGTCAAGTAGATTTAATAAATAAAAAGAAAAAGAAAATACGCAAACGTAAGAAGCTTGACACCAAGCCTGTGGCTATAATTGATCTGGAAAGATCACCCTTCCAGGTAACCCAAGAACCCACTGATGTGATCGTTCTTACCGACAGCGACGCTGGAATGCAAGACGATGATGAGAATTTGAATGTAAGCCGTGAATCTACGAACGCAATGATGAACGAAATGGATCATCGTGAAGGTTCATCCCACAGAACAGTAAACAGCGATAAAACTCCACCACTAGATCGACTCCAAGCCATCATGGAAGAATCCTATGAGAACGCCATCCAGCAGCAACAAGGTCCGAAGACTCCTCCCGAACCGCCGGGTGGCATAAAATTCAACTTAATCAAGAACAAACAGAAAGCTATCCGCAATATTCTGCATGATCCAACAGAACTGGAATCGGAAGATGAAATTCTTGAAGAAGAGCATCTGGACGATCGTGATCAGATGTCACAGGGAGCGAATAAAATAGGACCGAACACTCCTCCGGAGTCTGGACCATGTTCTCCCGACGTCTACGATCCATTCGATCCTACAAAATCGCCATCAATGTCCCCACGCTCACCAACACCACCATTAGATGTGTCTCATGAGTCGGCACCAGATAATGAAAAACACTCAACCGAGGAACTACGCTCAGAGACTCGACTGACGGCTTCGTCTGGAGGCCAAGGTGCTTCTGAAAAGAACTCTATAAACCCCGTTGATTTGGTTATGGCTCTTATGTCCACCAAAAAGAACGTCTCACAAGACATTGCCAATAAATCCAATGAATCGCAATATAATTCCGGCCAGGTGGTAGTAAACCTCATTGACGAAAATGATAAGCCCGAGGAGAACATCGCGTCAAACAACTTAGGCATAACCGTTCTGTCGAATGTAATACTTTCCAACGCAAAGAATCAACACATACCGAGCATCTCTAGCCCACCGCTATCGAAGAGCTCCTCGCACAAGCCACCGCCTCTACCACTACCACCACAACAACAAAAAGTCGCAAATATCCTGAGCAACCTTCCTGGCCTGGGAAATCGTCACAATGGTGATGTTGATATAAACGATATTGAAAGTCCCTATTCACCCGGATCGGCAGATTATGAAGATCTATTTGAACCGCCACCAGAAACGAACGGTGGTAATAAAAGGCGACGTGGTGATAAACGTGGCAAAGGTGATATGTTTGAAAATTTATTTGGTTCCTCGCCCTTACAACATAGATCATTGGCTGCTAGAAAACACAAGGCAGCTCAAGCTGCGCGATACAAACACAAGACGATTGTTAAAGGTGGGTTTCTAATTTTTTTTTAAACGCAGGCTATTTTACTTTATCTCGCTGTCGTGGTTGTTCCATTATGTTCGTTGTTGCCTTTAACAGTAATTCTCCACCAGTTTACTATTTCGTCAACCAACATAAATGGTAATGTTTTTCTGGGTTTTTCCTTTTATATAAAATTACATTAACATACATATACTTGCACTTGCATATATTATAAATATTTTGTTGTTTGAAAAAGAGGTGTTTTTGGTAAGAACACTAGTTAAATTTAAATTTGATGTGTATAAGGGGTTGGATTGGTGTTCTACGATTGTGCAGACTGGCTGGATCGATCGAGGTGAGACAAGAATAGAAAATTATATTTTTAAATCAATTTCAAAACAAACAAAAGTGCAGTGAAAGTGTTGTGATTTTTTTTTTGCAATTGAATGGAACAGAAAAGTATTTTTTTTTTTTTGTCTGTTTTAACAAAACTAAGAACTGAGTCATCCTTCAGAAGATTTAACAATGCAATGTTATAAGTAATTGAAGATCAAAAATAATTTAGAGAAATTTTTTGTCTCTAGAGCTTCTCAATAGACATATTGACTTTGTTTGAAATGTAAGTCTGAATGAAGTAAAACGTTGTAGTTTGTAACCATAAAAGTTTCGATAAAAATATAAGTTGGAATAGAATACACAAACACTTTAGATTCAATTTTTTTATGCTACGAATATACATTAAACACCAAATTCTAAAAAGTGTTGTGGTAATATCTAGATTTTGAAATACACTGTCAGACAAAATAAAGTGCAAACCGGAATTAAGATACTAATTCATTCTATTTTGTATTGTTTTCATGAACTATATTTCAAAAAGTTATTTTCTTAAATTTATTTAATTCTTTTACAAACATATCAGTATTCATAAACAAAATATGTATAACCAAAATTAAAATAACAAAAAATATGTGTTGCAACAAATCATGAAAAAAGAGAAAACAAAACTAAGTGCATATTCGAAACATCAACAAAAAAACATATATTTTCATAGGAAATCGGTAACTGGTGACTCCTCCTTTATTTTGAATAACAGCTGCAAGTCGCTTTAATATGCTGCGAACCAGATTTCTCAAAATTTCAGATGGAATCTTCTCACATTCAAATTGGAGGTTTCCCAAAAAGATGGTATAGGTACTTCGCCGACCATCTAAAGGTATGTCCACACCAAAGAAACATTTTTGAAACATCGAGTATATAATACGAGTATTATATCAAAATATGAATTTGTTCAATAAAATACTTACATTTTCCCACAAAATGATTTCCTAACGCAACAGTCGACCAGAAAATTATGAACGAAAGCTGTCGACCGTCAAATCGAAGAATGTCGATCGAAATCGACAAAAGTCGAGTATCGATTAGTCAATCTAGTCAATCGACAACCGCAATCGGGGCCATTGTCTTGATTTTTTTCATGATTATAAAACACGACGCTATAATTGCTACTTCTTTACAATCCATATTCAAGCATTAAACTGAACTCGAGAAACAAAAAAAAGTTCTCATCAAAAATGGGAAACAAAAAACATTTAAGAAATGTTTCACGAAACGTCCACACCAAAAAAACATTTCAGAAACATTTCAGAAACAAAAAAAAACATTTCTGAAATGTTTCTGAAATGTTTCAGAAATGGTTCTATAAAGTTGTTTTGGTTTCAGAAAAACAAAGAAAGTTTTCCATTCAGAATGGGAAACAAAAAACATATCAGAAACATTTAAGAAATGTTTCGCGAAACGTCCACACCAAAAAAACATTTCAGAAGCATTTCTGAAAAGAGTCTCAAATGTTTCAGAAATGTTTTTTATACAAATTATTAATTTTAGAAACGTTTTTGAAACAATGTTTCCTGAAATGTTTCTCTGGTGTGGACACACCTTAACGGAATCCTTTCATCTAATATGGACCAAAGATGCTCTATCGGATTGAGATCTGGGAATTGAGGTGGCCATTCCAATACTTCCACGTTGTTTTGACAGAAAAAAACTGCTTTGCCACTTTGCAAGTATGCTTCGGATCATTATCTTGCTGGAAAATGTACTTGTCCAGCGATATTTTTGATACCGAAGAAGCTAAGTTTTCTCATATAATGTTGACGTAGTGAGAACCCGTCATTTTGGTGTCAATTTTGACAATATTCCCAACGCCACCAAAGGAAAAACATTCCCAAACCATAATAGACCCACCACCATGTTTGGCGATTTTTTTAATGCATCTTTGGCCGAGTCTTTCTTTGGGCTTGTACCAAACTCTTTTCCTTGATTTGAAATTTGTTAACTCAAATTTAGACTCATAGGCCTAATTATGCTTTCCCAAAAAGATTGTGGTTTTGTTAAATACTTTTTTGCGAAAGCAAGTCTTTTTTTATATTTATTTGGCGTAGCAAAAGTTTTCTCTTTGCCAAATAGTTTCGTAGCCCACTTTCATTAAGTCACCTTTGGACTGTCTTTGGTCTTACGTCTAATTGAAGGTTTTCTTTAATGTTTCTAGCTGTGGATAATGGTTTTTTCTGACCTCTATTGTGATTCTGCGGTCACCAGGTGTTGTTGTTCCCCTTTCTTCCACTTTGACTTCTAAAACTGGCAGCAGATCCTCGTTCAATGAAGTTCAAATAAACCTTCTTGGTTTCGGAAATTCACAGACCATATTTTTCTCCTAGTTTACGAAAGGTCAACCCACGTCATCGGTCCGAAACTAAAAATTCTTTCAATTCAGGTGAGAGTTGTTCCATGTCAAAGCTTTTGAAAATAAAATTCAACTTGTAGCAAAATTTTTGCAAACGGGCATAAGATAACCTCACCTGTTGATCATTTTGGCTTATATTTTTATTTTGAATTATTATTAGCTATACTTTGTTCATGTTCAGTTCATGTTTAAAAGAGAACAAAACTAACAGTATTCTTAATGGTTTGATGAAAAATGATAAAATATAACGTAGGAACATGAAATAGAGTGACAAATCTTTCTCATTATTTATTCTCTGGATTTTTAAAATGAGTCAAGTGCATTTGCACTTTATTTTGTCTGACGGTGTACATTTTAAACAAACAAAATTAAGCAAAAATTCATAAATTGATGTAGAAATGCTATGCCACATTTTCTATTAAAATAATGCAACGCAATGAAAAAATGTCACCAGCTCTTTTATTTTTGTATAAAATGACTTCAAAATTTTTTTAACATACAGTTCAAATATTATCAAAGAGAGCTGCATTATACTTATTGTCAATTTAAATTTTAAAAACATCTAAAAAAATCGTAAAAAAAAAAATGAGGAAAATTGGATTATTTTTTCAGTCTTGTAACTTTTTGAGTTTTTAATATTGTATTTGAAATTTTTAATATTTTATTAACTTAAAATTTTAATCCGTAAACTATACAAGCCTATTCTAATACCCTTAGACTACAACAGGCGGCGCTGAGATTAGCATTTGAATGTGATGGGTGTACGGTACATCCATTCAAAGTCGGAGCGGGTCCACTGGACCCAGTGTGTGTTTAACGGGTTAAATACTAAAAACATTTAATAGTACGAGTGATTAAAAGAGATTAACATAGTTTAATTTGATATAAAGCTTTCGCTAGAAGTAGGCACGAACTCAGGGCCGGGCAAAAAAAAAGTCGAGTAATTTCAAAATAACAACATTCATCGCATCTAATTAATTTTTGCTCATTAACTCTAATTGCAATGCAATGTTGCAAATTCAAGTAGAAAATAGCTCAAAATATTGCAAAATTAAAAATCCCACTTGACCTATAAAGAGGACCAGTCCCAATAGAAACCAAACTATTCCACGACTATCACCTTTCGAGGTTCATCCGATAGTAAATTCATTGCCATGAAAGGCGTTTTCTCGATTAGCCATTCAGAACCGGCAGAAAATTGTAGGTCCATCCATTCTTTCACAAGACATGGTTGTGAGGAATGCGCTAGGTCCCGGGCACCCCGCTTCTTTTAGTTCGATACACTTGACCCAGCGATGTTCCAATAACTTCTTTAACCCATCTGAAAAATACTTTTTCTCGAGTTCTGCAAAGTAGGCCTCCGTGGCGGTGATGACCTCCTCATTCGACACAAATTTCTGCACGCCAAGTGATTTTTTCAAGTTTGGAAATAAAAAGATGTCGCACGGGGCCAAATCTGGAGAATACGGTGGATGGGGCAATAGTTCATAGCCCAACTCGACCAATTTAGCCGCGGCTCTGAATTTGTCACACGGTTGCGTTTGTTGTCCGGAGTGAGCAAACGCGGCACCCGTCGCGCCGACAGCTTTCTCATGCACAAAAGTTCATGCAGGATATAACCCACGCGGTCTTTCGAGATGCCTACTATCTCAGCTATCTCGCGCACCTTCAATCGGCGGTCTGCCAATACGAGATCGTGGATTTTTGTCACATTGTCCTCCGTGGTAGCCGTTTTCGGGGCACCTGGGCGTGGCTCATCAAAAACCGACGTGCGACCACGTTGAAACTCATTGAACCAATTTTTGACGGTCGCCATCGAAGGAGAAAAGTCACCGTACACAGCATCAAACCACTCTTTGATTTCGCTGCGTGATTTCCCTTCCAAAAACAAGAATCGAATCACTGACCGATATTGCTCTTTTTCCATTTTTCTAAAATCCGCTGACACGTTTGCTTCCACACGCGGTTAAAACAAAACTACGAGTCCAATTTGGCTGAAATTTCGACAGTAGCCTTCTACAAAAATGTACTACACTATAGTAAGTTTCTCTTGCGATAGTGGCGCTATTGGGCGGAGAGGCTAAGTACGATGAGTGATGGTCTTCTGAAATGAAATTTTATGTATGCGATGCCACATCTGGCAAAACGAACACAATCATACTTAGTAGGATAGGCGTTTTACTAATTTTGTATACACTTAATTTAAATACTTTTCTGTTCCACAATATGAAAGTTTTTTCGTAAAAGTGATTTTGTTGTTAATTAAGTGTTAATTCATAGTGTTAATTAAACGATCGATCAACGGGAATAATTGGTGAGTTTCCATATACATATTTATATTATATGAAAAATATTTAGGTAAAAGATACAATTTATCAACATAAGGCTGATTATGTGACAATTTTGGACGCTCTACCACCTTAAATAGTTGGAGCTTAAAGTTAAGAATCATATTCTCTCATACACTCATCTTCCAGTTTTCAATTACCTAAATTTAAAATTAAATTCACAGAAAAAAAATCAATTAATTTTGAACCCTTGAATCATAAATGTTAAAATATCTAAAGATCAAAGGTTCAATTGAAGAAAAATTTTGAATGAATTTTTATGTAGGTGGGCTTAAATTTGTTTTATAAAGATGAAAATCTACTAGTGGGATAAAGTGCAAGCGCTGGGACAAGTGAATTTTGTTTTTTGACCCACATTGTAAAGTCTTTTTCTCTAAAACCATTGTAAAGGTTGTTTTTTTTTTTTGGAGTTATAGAACTTCGAATTGAAATAAAACACAAAAAAATCGTTTTAATGTCCCACAATTTGGCTTTATTGGAAGGATAATTTTATGCCATTAATGTTTGAATATGATTTCGGGCATGTGGCCGCGAATTTTCAACCACT
The DNA here is from genome assembly GCA_949752695.1 of Melanostoma scalare. NCBI lineage: Eukaryota > Metazoa > Arthropoda > Insecta > Diptera > Syrphidae > Melanostoma > Melanostoma scalare. The sequence goes on from OX456986.1 coordinate 151,197,944, forward strand.
TTTTCTAGCATTTGAGGCGGTATGTCGGCAATAACACCTAAATGTTGGCTTCCAAGCCCCATAACGTTTCTTAGTTTGTCACATTGACATAGACGAGCGACTTCACATTTCCCCAAAGAATCACACGATCTTGATTGACAGGTCCATTACGCGAAATTATGAGCTCATCGAATGTTTCCTTCGTTAAATCGATTGTGACGTCCGCTGTGTAGCATGTAGCGTCGTTTTGTTGGAACCAGATCTCATTCACATTCATGCCATCCAATTCGGGAACAAAATAGTCGGTTATCATGGCTCTATAACGGTCTCCTTTAACGGTAACTGGCTCGCCAGCATCATTTCGGAAGAAGTATGGCCCAATGACTCCGCCAGCCCATAGAGCACACCAAACAGTCAGTTGTCAGTTTGGCAATTTTGCTTGTTGACGTAATCATTCAACCAAAAATGAGCCTCATCAATGAACAAAGCTTTGCGATGAAAATTAGCATCGAGATAAATCTCATTTTTGGCCCATACACCAAAATCACGACCCATTGGATGGTCTCGCGGCTTTAATTCTTGCACAAGCTGGATCATGTAAGGTCGAAAGCCATAAAGTTGATGGACAAAGCCCCAATTGCTGTGCACGGTGGCGAATCGATTCATTCAGGTCCTCTTCAACACTTTGCTCTACAGGGGCAATTGTTTCTTCGGTACGCACTGTTCGCGGTATCTGCGGATGCGTATTACCACATAAAGTAAACGTAGTCCGAAAACGATCTATGGTCAACCGAATTAATTGCTCTGATGGACGATTATGTCGCCCATTAAATGAACGGACCTTGCGGTAAACTTCGCGAACTGAACCATAATTTTCGAAATAAATTTGCACGATTTGCAAGCGTTGTTCTTTTGTCAACCTGTTCATGATGAAATGGCATACCAAACTAAACTTAAATGATATCAGAGTTGGCCGATTTGTTCACAAGATGTCAGTTTTATTCCTATTCGAAAAACTAACCTCTTAAAAAAAACACCCGATATTTATAAACTAGTAGGATTGTGTAGACTTCTGAACTGGTGGCGAACATATTGTATCCGGCCAAACCTAGCAGTCTCCGTTCCAAGCTATTGGTTTCACCATTGTATGTATAAAAAGCGATTGCTGCGCCACTGGTGTTCTCCGCTAAATAAGATTGTTGAATCGCCTTTTTGACTTACTGTAGTTTATATATAAAATGCTAAAACTATAGGAAAATATTAATATAATTTTTTATACGAAGGTCCCTATTATGAGTAGCGAATCGAACGTTCGCTTGGAAGCGAATGTTTTTGCGAGCTTCTTTTATAGCGGTATTATAGGTTGTAGAAACAAAAACTTTGTAGAAAACTTTTTTTTTCGACGTTTAAGATATGTCAGATAAAAGAATGGACGAAGTTTAATGATAATAATCCAATAAATGAGTTTCTCTAAAACATTCGCTTCCAGTCGAACGTTCGATTCGCTACTCATAATAGGGACCTTAATACTATTCAAGGGGGCATCCCATGTTGCGGCCTGTTTTTAATTAATTTTTTTTCTACAACCAGTAAATAGATAGAGCTTGTAATTTATGAACATATATACGTAGAAACAAATTGTGAGCTAAAAGTATTGTATAGAACATGAGTTACAGCGTTCTGAACACCCCTGCCTCGAAAAAATCGGCTCGCGCTTCCTCCACGGTTCCGGATGATTGGCTTATCGGTTTTGCGGCGGTTGAATATACACCATACAGGGTTTTCGTGTATTATCCTTTGGGGTGTGATTCTTGGTCATATTCTAAGAAAAAAATTGTTCTACAGTAAAGCTCGTTTCTCAACTTTGACATCACTTTTTGACAATTTAAAAAAAGGCTAACTTTGGTGTACTACGCCAATGAAATGCCGAGTCTCCAGAAACCTTTGGTCAGATATTCCCAAGAAAAAAATTGAATTTCTACTCCAGCTAAGCAGACCTCGACTCTCTCTGTTGATTGGCATTCTCACGGGCCACAACTCGTTGGGTACCCATACCCACATGATGAGAATGGGCATTAGCACATCCGACTTATGTAGAGGATGCCAAGATGAGGAGGCAGAGGAAGGATCATTCCACTTCCTCTGTGAGTGTCCTAGCTTGGCCCACACTCGGAAAAAAAACCCTCGGAGAATACTTCTTTGACGAACTGGGCGACATCTCTAATCTCCCATTGAGCAACGTCCTGAAATTTACTCAGGACTGCAAATGGTTCAGTGGGAGTTCCCTACCCCAATAACCATCTACCTCTCCTATCCTCCCATCTCCTCATCCTCTGATTTTCCCGGGGATCACAATGGATCCCTGAGATCCGAGTGAGGTGCTGTCACTTGTGGCTGCACCCCCATTCAACCTAGATCCGAATGAGGTGCTGTCACTTGTGGCTGCTATGTTTTCGACATACCAGCGACAGACCAGCGTTCGTCATCAGGCAGCCCTATTATTTTCCATATTCAGTCACCCAATATCCGTCCAAAGTTCTTTAAAGTGTGGGACATCATCCTGATCGAACCGCAACTTTTCACAGCTTCGTGTATCTAACTTTCCTTTGTACATTGGTAGAAGGAGACTTCAGACATTGCACTCCATTTTTAGGCATCTACTATAAGCTTCCAGAGACTCGTGAGCCATATATCCCCGATCTTTCATCTTTTAGCAAAGCTCATATGGGATCTGTTTTGTCTTATTTCTTATAGCTTAGTTTGCATCAGCAGTCAATCTTGTCCTTCGTTTGTTAATAACGTCGCTTTGAAGTGACTAGCAACGATTTGTTCTGTCTTAACAAGTTTGTTAACAAGTTTGTTATACGCAATATGACATACTTCGTGCTGTGCTCCCTGCATTTTGATTAGAAAACTACTACATATTAGCTTTGGAAAATTTAACCTAAATACAATATGAGTTTTCGGGATCACTAATCTTAGGTTAGATTTGAAAAAATGAAAATGGCAGAAAATGGACTCAGATTCGCGATCAGCGACCCCAAAAATCAACGAGTACAAAATTTCAGGTCAAAATATGCAGTAGAAAAAACAAAAAAGCATGACTCAAAGGGTTAAGCGTACGAGACACTTGCTATATCCATAAGCATATTGCACATTGACTCCTTAATCAGTGTCATTGCCTCATAGGCAGAAACGCCACGCAACAAGACTCGGCGTTCTATCAACCGACTTCTGCAGAAGCTTTTCATGTAATACCCTCTCCTCAAACGAAACATACAACTATTTCTACTTAAATGATCCAAGCGGTCTGATGAAACACAAATACCTTTCTCTATCGCTTTATTAAAAGCTCCAAACATATTTCGTATAATATCACAAAGGGCCTTATAGTGGTCTACGTGTGTCAGTTGATTTCCTGACAACCATTTAAACCTAACCTTGCACTGACAATACTTTACACATCTAACGCCCACTAGACCTCGAAATGGTTTTTCGCAAAGATGATACTAAAATCCCTTTTTTACTCTGTTCCGTTCCTTTGTTGAACATCTTTATAGGCTTTTGTCTTCAAGTCATAAAAAAAAACGACTCTTTAACATGTATTTCACAATTTCGTTTCTTGGACATTACAACATGCTTCTCGTCTCCATCTCATTCTCTCTTTCAGTTCGAACCTTCAACCAGTCATAGTTCCAACGTTCAATCTCGCATTTTTTAAGTTTCATTGAATACGTCACATTACTTTCCTAGCCCTTGGTATCCGTGTCTCTCCTCGGACGTTTTTGTTCGGTTCAGGATCAGTACCATGCGTAGCAGTAGCAGTGCCTGGTGGGGTAGTCCTATTACTATTTGAAAGTATTTCCATAATGCACTAAATTTAGGAACGTATTTTATTTTATCTGCGAAAGCAGATTTGATCTATCTTTAAAAACACCGGTGATCTCCAAACGTGTAAACTTTGTATAGGTGTGATTACTATTTTAGTCGCCTCTTCTCTTACGACAAACGGGCAGACGCTGCAGTCATATTCCGAGACGTCACTTCCCAACATCTAAGCCGTCCCTGCAAAGCATTAATATTACGAACCTCTTCAATAAGCAATGCAATATTGCATCTTGGATTGAAGTATACCGTAACAGATTTGTTGTAGGAGCAGAGCACAAGCTTCGCAGATAGCGAAAATACCGGTTAATTGAATGCCCTAGATATTTAAACTAATCCGCTTTTTCAGTTAAAAAACATTTAGCAGTTCATCTAAATGGCTATAAAAAGTGGAACCCAGATTTCATAGAGAGTTACTAAATTTGAATTTAAGGCATTCCGGTGCAAGAATGTGTATACCGGAACCAGATACCAAATTGACAGAAGAACTTGCGCTGAAAATTGTTATTTTATGTTTTGTTGCTATTAACGGATTTAAGATCGACAAACCAAATCAGATTCAAACTGATATCAGCCACAAGGTCCAGAGAACTTTTCGTACCATAGTTAAAGTCTATGTCATTCGTAAAATATCCAGTTGGCGGTCCCTTAAAATGAGGCTCCAAGAGACAGAGTGTGGTACCCGTTGCGTGATGGTTAACAGGTCCGCCTGTTAACCCATAGGTTCTTGGTTCAAATCCCAACAGAGGCAAAATTGTTTTTTCCACTGGTATCGCCTTTCGCGAGGAATTGGGAAGTCTTCCGTTAGTAAATTCATTGCCATGAAAAGCGCTTACTCGATTAGCCGTTCGGAACCGGAAGAGAATTGTAGGTCCCCTTCATTCCCCCACAAGGCATGGTTGTTAGAAATGCGCTAGGCCTGGGACTCCTCGCTCTGTTGCGCCTCCCTATTTATTTTATTTTGAAAGACAGAGCTAATATAAATAAGCAGAGATGGCTTACTTGAGGTAATCTATTCGAATAAGTACGAGTAGTTTAATCGGGTAAACTACGTCCCTGATTTGTTACATTTGATAACTACGTTTACTTCCACCATATAAAGGTTGAATGTGCATGACAATTATAATTTTCTACGGGTTTCGCCTTTCGGAATGAGGGGGTAAGTCCTCCGATAGTAAATTCATTGCCATGGAAAGAGCTCTCTCGATTAGCCGTTGGGAATCGGCAGAAAATTGTAGGTCTCCTCCACAAGGCATGGTCGTGAAAAATGTGCAAGGCCTTGAGACTTCTCTGCAAACTGCATAGCAGAGGGGAACGTTGGCCAACAGATTCCAGTTGGAGAGCTTTAGCATTGGTTCGAGACCAGACTAATTCCGTTATCCGAGTATCAAAATCTAACTATTGCTTCCAAACTAAATATGCCCCTACCTCTTAGGAAAATTATTTAGAAACTTTAGTGAAATTGGTGTTTGCAGAAAATGACTCGCAATGCTCTCTTGAAGCCAATAGGCGTGTTTTTTTCACAAGGATGTTATGTACATAACATGATATCCAAAAAAAAAACGCTTCGTTTTTTTTTTATTTGTGGGTTGGTGTTCTCGATCAGTTGTCAAACTAATAAAAGGCAACAAATGATTTTTTTTTGCCAAATTCGCACAAAAACGCAAAAACTGTTTGTTAAAAACCTTAAGCAATTGTATAGAGTGGAAAATAAGAATGTTCCGTAGTGAAATTAATGCAGGTAAACAATTTTTTTTGTCTGTTTTTTGTTAGTTTAGAAACGTCAAAAATAGGTCCGTTCACAAAGGTAACAAAGAATTTCTCTTGACTCTGTTTACATGCTGGGGCTGAGTTTATATGAGATTGTGATTTAGATGTGAGTTGGAAAAAATATTTTATATGGTTTTATTCAGTTACACATTTGTGAACAGACCCTTTGCCACCCATTTTGCTTTTGTTCGAGATACATGAAAGTCTCTAGACGCACCAACATAAAAAAATGAAAAGTCGAAAAACTCATTCGATACTCGACTAAACGTCAAAAATCTATCCCCGACCAAATCTTAACCATCCTTTTATCCATAACATTGGTTGTCGGGGATGTTGTTTTTGCTTTGCATGTAAAATGATGTTATGTATATAACAGTCTTGTGAAAAAAACACGCCTAATATAACGTCTCTGTCTCGAAGATACAGAAACATCTGAACACATTTTATGTAAATGCACTGCCATAGCCAGATCCAAGCTAAAAATATTCAATAAAGGACTAGTTCAAAAGGGACTAGTGTCCCTTAATATTAGAAGCACCCCATCTTCGAATATTCTTATGTTCTTACATGACCTCAACTTCGAATGAACAACTCTACACTTTACATATGTTTAAACCTAAGGTAACAGAACAAAAGTTATTTCAGATCGACATGCTATTCGCCCTATTCAATTTAAAAAAAAAATGCTCTCTTGACCCTGATAAACCCAATGACACCAGACACAGGTTTTTGCAGCCCTATAGTAATTTCTGTTCAAAGCTTGCGTGTCCGACCACTAAATATCAAATTGCAATTTCCAGCATAGAATGTTGTGATTGATTTTTCAAAAACCTTAGAGAAATCAAATATGCATACAAAGTTGTGGCGATCCTTATCACATTCAACTCAAGACCATTTCCCGTTAAAAAAGCATTGGTCTCTTTCATAATTCGCACTGGAGTTTTGATATTTCGCATATCTTTTGACTTTGACTTGAAGTCTAATAGATATGGCGTCCGATACGATGATCCTATCCTCAAACTGTTTCAAAAATACACAGCCAACTTTCCGTCTGTTCAGGAATGGTTGATTCTAAAATCTGAACCAGAAAAAGATTGTTATCGGATCTTCACGTATTGTTTCAAAACCGATAATATATATCTGGGCCTTTGCGGAGAGGGATGACATAGGAATGCATGAGGAACAGCACATACGCATACGTCTCCCAGCGGTGACTCATGCTATCCAAATGTCTTTACATTTACGAAGAATGGCTCTATTGGGAGATAGTGATTAGGGAGCTGCAGTGAATGTATCGTTTTGTGAATGCATTCACTTATTCATTGCCTTACAACACCATCCAGACACCATTCATCTTAATCCAAAGCAATACACACACTGCACTCTCTTTTAGTCAACAAGACAGGTTCTCACTCTCATTCACTTAACTGAAACAATGGCAGGCAAGAGGCAATGGCCCCGATTGCGGTTGTCGATTGACTAATCGATACTCGACTTTAGTCGATTTCGATCGACATCTTTCGTTCATAATTTTCTGGTCGACTGTTGTCATATTTTGATATAATACTCGTATTATATACTCGTATTATATCAAAATATGAGCATTTGTTCAATAAAATACTTACATTTTCCCATAAAATAATTTCCTAACGCAACAGTCGACAACAGTCGACCAGAAAATTATGAACGAAAGATGTCGATCGAAATCGACAAAAGTCGAGTATCGATTAGTCAATCGACAACCGCAATCGGGGCCAATGACAATATGTGTATGCTTATGAACTTGTGCGAATAGTGTCTGAGGCAACGACTCATCTACAGTGCAACGAATACTTCACAGTGCACTACTGTGATGAAGAACACAACAACAACAACAACAACAACAACAAAACCCAAAATATAATAACGCCCAAGTTAGGTCACAAAATGTGTATTCATGAACATGAAAAAATATTCGTTGTCATCCCTCATCATTCGTGAACATTCACTTTTGTTCGAATACAAGCGAATAGTGTACCTGTTTGAGTTTGAATGGTCCATTCATTCATCATTCATGGGCACAAGCAATGGGAAAGCTCGTATTCACGAGTGTTGGGCTTGTTTTTCGGAGGATGATTCGAAAGCGCAAATGATTGCACTCATGCAGTTCTCTGATAGTGATGACTCAGCGGATCACTTTCTTTGTGAATGCCCTGCATTTTCTAGATTCGGTTCCAGATACTTCGCACAATCATGGTTGGAGTTGGTAACTTAAGTTCCTTATCATGGCAGTGTATTTTTACTTTTCATCTGGAATCTAGAAAGCTATCTGGTAGAAATTGGCCAGTATTCAGATCTGAGTGCTCCAGTTGGTATTTTAAAAACCTCCGACAGACAAAAAAAACTCACTGAGGGATTGATTTTTAGTTCTTTACTTGTTTGTAAAAGATCTACCATCTTGCTTTTTGCTTTTGCATTGGGCACTTGCGCAATTGTCGCACGAACTTGCGATTGTGTGCTAAGAACAATGCCAAAATCTTGAAGCTGAGTACGAGGTTTAAGTATTCGCTCTTCATAATGTTTTTGGTTGTACAGTATTGCCAACTACAATTGAATAAAATCGCATAAAAAAGAAAATAATTAAATGTTCCAAAGGTTTCTATCTTACTTACTTACTTAGGTAGGCATTACCCTTCGGGGCGAACCTGCGGCTCAACCAATCAATTTCGGGCTAGCTCTCTCCAGTTTTGCTCTTTAAGTCGGTTGAGGTCTTCTACTACTTGATTTTTATTTTATTTATTTAACTACAGTTTAAAAACTAACAGTCATGGTTAAACTTAAACTAACTAAATGAAATTTAATTTGAAATAATTTAATAAATGAAATTTGGATAGATCACTAGTTGAAACATCACAAACAGAATAGTAATCATTAAAAGTTCTGCAGCATCTTGTCAGAGGCTCGTTGGCTAAATAATTACATCTTTGGAAGCTGACATTTAAAGGTGTATAGTTTCGAGTCCGACGGGCAGGTACGTTAAATTTGATTAGGGAAAGCAAATATGGTGATGATATTTCTCCATTGATGATTTTCAACGTTGTTAAGTAATTGCAAACCTTCCTCCTGTCCTCTAGTGTGTTCATTTGTAATAACAATAACCTATGACGATATGGTGGAAGCAAAAAGCGATCATTCCAGTTAAAACGCGAAGTGCAAATAGCAGAAACTGTTTCTGGACTGATTCTATCCTTTGAATATGGGTAGCATATATGTTGGTGACCAAATCTGACAAGCGAACTCTAAGCAGCTTCGTACGAGTCCAATATAAAGAGACTTTGTAACATATGGGTCGTTAAGTTCTTTCGACCAACGCTTAATCATTACCAGTCTTGATTTTGCTTTGTTGACTACGTAGTCAATATGGTCATTGAAAGTAAGCTTTCGATCAAAGAGCACTCCGAGATCATTGAAATTTTCGCATCGATCTAGTAACTGCCCTTTCAATACAAATTCCACTTGGTGATCCAAAGACTTACGAGAGAAAGTCATAATCTTGCACTTTGAATTGTTCAGTGATAATTTATTAATCGCAGTCCATTTCAGAAGAGCATCAAAGTCGTTTTGTAAGTACGAAGAATCCGTAGGATTTGAATACGATAAAAATATCTTGGCATCGTCGGGGTAGAGGAGAATCTTTGCGTGATGAAGCACATCAGGCAAGCCATTCATGTATAATAAAAAAAGGAGAGGTCCTAAATGACTTCCTTGTGGTACACCAAAAGTAGCATCTATCGCTGTTGAAAAACAAGTTTTAAATTTCACGTATTGGGTTCGACCATTTAAGTGTTTATGCTTTTGAGAAATCAAAGTAACCAACATCAGTTTGTTGGCCATTCGCGAATCCTGAAGAGATTTTTGAAGATGTGAAATATATAGTTTTAAATTAAAAAACATAAAGTTTACCATGAATGATTCAAAGGGTTTTGGAATACAGCTCAGTTTTACAATGCCCCTATAGTTGGAAGCAATTGATCGAGATCCAGATTTGTAAAGGGGTAAAATGAATGATCTCTCCAAATATCGGGATAAATTGAATCATGCATGATAAGTTCATTGTAATACCTGAACAACCGCAAATTTTGCATATCTCTTGACCTTCCTTATCTTTTTTTAGATTTTGTAATTTTTTTATACAGGGTGTCCCGTAATTCGTGTTTCATACTTTGGGATGTGATTCTTGGTCATAATCTAAGAAAAAATTGTTCTACAGTAAGGTCCGTTTCTCAACTTTGACATCACTTTTTGAAAAAGAAAAGATTTTTAGCCCTGAGGTTTGTTTAAATAATGCAATAATGTGGGTACTTTAAGTAATTTTTTATGTATTTTTTACAAATACAATTATAACAAGTGCCCTCCTTCGTTTTGAATGCATGCTAGAGCCCGTTTTTGGATTTCATTGTGGATGTTTGCTTTCGATAACTCTTGTCGTACTTGTATTTCTAGTGATCCTTCGGAAATACGTTGTTCTAATTCAGTTAAGGTTGTTATTTCCAGATTAGTAAACAATTTCTTTCATTCGTCCCCATACAAAAAAATCCAGTACAGTGAGATCGAAAGATCGTGCAGCCCATTGAATTGGTCCATTTCTGCCTATCCTTCGACCACCGTATTTTTCATCCAGCCAATCTTTAATTTCACGACCATAGTGGGCGGGAGCACCATCTTGTTGGAAATATGGTGAAACTCGCTGACGCAGTGGAACATCCTCCAATAGGTCTGATAGATTATTTTGTAAAAACTCCAGATAAATTAGTAGAATTAAGTTGGGGATGGTTACTTGAAAGGTTCGATTAATTTATTTCCAATTACACCTGCCCACATATTGACACAAAATCTGCGCTGAAACGGTCTTTGCCGTTTTTAATGTGGATTGCTTGAAGCCCATGTATGGAGGTTATGGACATTCGTGATACCATCTCTTGTGAACTGGGATTCGTCTGTCCAAATAATTCTGTTTGGTTGTCATATAAGCTTCTCTCTAGCAACCAGTTACAAAATTCGAGTCTCATCTCAAAATCATTCGGAAGTAGTTCCTGCTTAAGTGTATGTTGATATGGATGCATATTTTCGCCATGAAGTATTCTGCAGACTCTTTGTTTGGAAACATTAAACTGTAGAGCCAAGCGCCTTATGCTAATGGAAGGATCGATTTCAACAGCTGCCAGTATTCTTTCATCGACCGAAACTCTTCTTATGGTTGCAGGTCCTGCGGTATTTCTTGCAGTTAATACTGATCCAGTTTCTCGAAGCCGTCTAAAGGTATTTCTAAAAACATTTTGAGAAAGAATTCGTCTGTTTAGGATAAAGTTACTGGTATCTTCGTTGTGCTCTTCTTGAATGTCCATTGCAAAAGCCATATACGAATAAAATGTCTGCATATTCTTTTTTCGTAAATGAAGGCATTTCAAAAAATCTCTGATCAAACTGCAATCGTGACTTATTTTGATAAACTGATTAACAAATTTGTTTTCTTATTCTTTTATACGACTTATTTACCCATTGATCATTCATAACCCAAACTTAAATCTACCTGAAAAGAGGTAAGTCAATTAGGATTTTGGTAACAGGTCAAACACTTTTTACCCTTTTCATCAGTGCAGTCATAAAAATTACCTTAAAACAATCAATTCTTGGAAAACTACTCCCATTGCAAGCTCTTGCACTAAAAGTCCGTAAAAAACCCAAAATTAGATTTTTTTACCTGTTTTAGATTTTTCTAAGTATCATAAAATGTGTGCACTTATTAATGAGTTATTTTTATTAATTTTTTTTAAATTATTGTTTTGTTCATCTGTAAAAAATAAAGAAACTATGTTTAACTGGCATTTTCTGACAGGAAAATGACCTCAAAATCAACTTTGCTGGTGGAAGAAAATTTGAAATTGAAAACCTGGCAACCCTAAGCCTATAAGAGCCCAATGTAAATACAGTTTAAAGAATATTATGTCTAAAATTAGGTCTCTACCATCAGTATTGACAGAGAAATCGAATTTAACACAGGTCAGGGTACACCAAAGTTAGCCTTTTTTGAATTGTCAAAAAGTGATGTTAAAGTTGAGAAACGAACTTTTTTTCTTAGAATATGACCAAGAATCACATCCCAAAGTATATAACTCGAATTACGGGACACCGTGTATAATTTCTATAGATTTAAAAATAAATGAGTGTTGCAGCAAACGTATGACATTTATGAGCTTGGAGTTTTTTGAAGTAACAATTTCTTTTTCTTTTGTTCATTCACACAGTTTGAAGATAATGGAAAAATGTTGCACTGTTGCACATCGACAAATCTATCTTTGAGGCCATTCACATTTTTTTGTATCAGAAATTTGTTGAACTGTTTGTCTTCTTTCTTTTGTTTCTATTTATTTTGATACTTCAAATGCAATAAAGCTTTGTTTCTCCTACTATCGTACGAAGCATCTTGAACTTCCGTCGAGTTATTCTGCATAGTTCATTATTGTGAACACTATGTAGGAGCTGGAACCATAACCGCGGTGTAGGGCCTTCCCTTCAGATTAGGGATATTTTTCGAAGAAAGCGCATTTATCCCACCACTTCACCCTCCCTATGATTTTATCGGTTGATTATTGTCTTCATTCTAAGATACGTCTTTATTAATCATTAATCCCAGATATTCAATTCCAGTTTTTCAGTTTTTGTTTAACTAATACGGGATCCTTTTTTTCCCATACGTTAAGAACTTCTTGCAAATATGTTGGATCCTCGCATATGACCACTCTTTCGTTAAGGGAATGTTGATGTACTTTGGTGTTTTGTACTATATCCTCCAGAAGGTAGTTAAGGACTGCAATAAAGATGCACATGATTCTGGAAGCTTCCTTGGTGTACACAACTGTTACTTGGAATTTTTTTTTTGCATCTTAGAGATCAAGTCACAAAGTCTAGTGCGAGCTCATTTGTATGTACTTATCTATGCTCTTCATCATAAATGCAATTGTTAGAAGTTATTAAAACACCTAGCACAAAAATAGCGTAGAGTAAATAAAAAGAAAGAAAACTTATAGCTGCATAAAATATAGAAATTAGTACAGATTACAATTGTGAATAAATAATAAAAAAAAAAAATCATATATGTGAAGCACTGGAATGCTCCAGCGCAGCGTCTCCAGCTGAACATTTTACATCCATCACCGCCTTTATTATCCCCACAAAGCCCGAAAACTTTATTTTAAAAAAAAAAAAAATATTTTGTGTGGCCCAGCAACTTTACCTTTTGTTTAGTTCTTAACTGAGCTAATTCACTGTCAAATCGATCACACTAACATGTAAAACAACTTAAGGTTCATTCCGGGTCGATTAGACTACACCATTCCTAAGTTGGTGTTTGATAACAATTTCCAAGTACACTGACGGATCTAAAACCTGTGAAGCCTTACACTTCTACACTGACGGATCTAATGATGGTGATGGTGTAGGAAATGGAATTTTCTCGAAAGGCCTAAATTATAGCCTTTTCTTCCGCCTTCCTAACTATTGTAGTGTGTTTGTTCCAAGCGGAAATTTTGACGATAAAAGGAGTTGTTTATTGGCTCAGAGAAAACGTTGTATCCTTTCTTTCGTTGTATTCGTACCTTCTTGGACAATCAGGTTGCTCTCAAAGCTCTTGGCTGTATCTCTACAAATTCTACTTCAGTCCAAAACTGTTGCACGTCTGTAAATGAGATGTCAGAACAGTTAAACTTTCACATCTCATGAGTGCCGGGTTACAGAGACATATCAAAAAATATTTAAAATAAAAAGAGGTTAGGCAAACGTAGAACAATATGCAAAGATATGTACAATTTACAACGATATGTAGCGTACAGCAAACCCAACAGGAAACAGGGGAATAATAGGCTATAGAGTGCAGTAGTAGTCAAAGACCTTCTTTTTGAAAATATTTTTGTCATCTGTGTCTTGCAACTGGCGCGACAAAGAATTCCATAACCGAAAAGCGTTGACAAAGAACTGCCGCTGTGAAGTTAAACATGAAAAACGTGGAATTATGATTTGGTTTGTTATTGTGGTCAACGAGAACTGATTCTATTATAGGAATTTAATAATATTAAAAAGCAGTTCAAGAGTACATTTTTTTTTTGAGTAATGTGATACGTGGCCAAAGCGATTCAGATCATAAATGTAACGCGTCACACTATTAAACGCTACGTTGAGTTTCCTCTGGTTTACGTAATCGAGTTTACAAAATATTTCACAGCCATACATTAGGATCGGTACCTACTACAAGGGTTTTAGCTAACATTTTTCTGGTTTCCAAAGGGGTAAAATTCCTGGTGGGCCAAAGAAGTCGAAGGGCACCATACGCTTTCCCGACTGCCTGTGTGATATGGTTGTTCCAGTTTAGGGTCCGATTAAAGCAAATACCTAAATTCTTAGCAGTATCTACGAAGCTCACTCGACTGTTACTTAGTTCTATAGCTGGGAAATTGGATAGATCTATTGCTCTTCGCGAAATTACAATGCACTTCGTTTTTTGTGCACTGAGAGTTAGACCACATTTAACAGACCAATGTTGTATTGATGACAGGTCCTCATTAATCCTTCTCACACAATCTTCAATCTTATCAATAGGGCAGCTTTTCATCAATTGGAGGTCGTCTGCAAATAATTGCTCATCGCAGTGACGATGGTGTCAAATGCCTTAGAATAGTCTAAGAGAAGCAAGAAGGATACTTTGTTTTCATCAATCGCATTTCTTTTACGGTACGTTCAATAACGTCGAGTAGGGCCGTAGTACTACTATGACATGCCCGAAAGCCTGATTGCTTTGATGTAAAAACGCTATTGCGAGCAAGGAACGCTTGTAATTGGTTAAGCATGAGTTTCTCAAGGATTTTAGATAGGATTGGTAGAATAGAAATGGGTCGGAATTCTGTATTTGCACTATTTTTGGAAATCGGTATAACTTTAGAGTACTTCCATTGCGTCGGAAAAATTCTTTTATTGTTTTATAGATATGTGTAATATAGGGTAAGATAATTGGAAGTGTTGCTTTAACAAACATTGGGTAAAGATTTTCAAGTCCAGTAGCTTTTGATTTTAGGCATAAGAAACTTTCGACAACCTCATTGGAACTGACTTCAGAAAAACCGAACTCTGTTCCTCTAAACTCAGGGGTAAAATCTTCATCCGAAAAATTTTGGCATATGTTATGTGTTGATGGAATCGATGAAATGAAATTGGAGTTGATTTTATTCCAATTGACATCCATGCTGTCAATGCTATCTAGTTTGCTGACAATTTCTTTCAGTTTTTTCCACAATTTACGGCAGTTTAGAGATAAGTTCAGACAGTGTTGATACCAAACGGTACTCTTGGAAATCATCCGATATTCTTAAACGTTTCCATTTCTTAAACGCTAAGTTTCTTTGGTTAAGGTTCCGTCTAATTTCTTGATTGAACCAAGGATAATCACCATTCTTGACAGATATGGTTTTTAGCGGAACGCGGTCAAACAAATGACGTAGGTTGCTTTGAAGAAACTAAACTTGCTAATCTGGTTGATTAAGCATGTATACTCGCTCCCAATCAATTCTTCTTAGTTCAAGCTCCAGAGTACGGCTGACGAAAGATGAATCAAGTCATGTTTTGAAAACCCGGAAGCTTGAAGCTGTTCAAAAAGAAGTAGGTATACCTTATTTAAGTTGCTTACAAAAAAGATATCGAGAAGAGTAGTGGAGTTATGTGAAAAATTAGTGAGATAAGAAGTATTCACCGCATGCAAGTTGAACGTACCTAAACTTTGAATAACACTATGATCTTCAAGAATGTTCATTAGTGGTGACCAATCAATGTACCTATTAGGCCTAAAAACTACCCCTAAAAGAAGTATAGTATAGTTAAGTATATTTATTATCTCATATAAATTTCTTAACAATTATTAAATAATAGAAAAATATAAAAAATTCCATTTAATTTAAAGAAAAATATAAGAACGGTTGGCGACATTCATTATTTTTAAGAAATTAAAAAATAGAGTTGAATGCAGAACGTTAATTTGTCTACCAATTTCTTGGTTACACTGTTGAATAAGCACTGGCAGAACGTGCGCGCCCTGCACATAAAGTCATCTATGGGACCACCACAGCGATTGTACTAATACTAAGCTGATTAGTAAAAGAAATAAAAGCTTTTTTTTTATCAACCTAAATGCCACTTCAAAAGCTTAAAATATCAAGAAATAAAAGTTATTGGGTGGGGTGACCCTTATAGAATTCACAACATTAAAAAAAAAATGTTTGTATACCTAATACAAAAGTTGATATCAAAACACTAACAGCCATTAACTTACTTCGAAACTAGTTTTCGAGTTTCAAGTTTTGAACAAATCGGTATTATTGAAGAAAAAATAAGTGACATATAAATTTCGAAATTGGAAAACTAGTTTTTGATAAAACTAGAAATTCATGAAATCGGAAATATCTAGTTTTGAGGACTTCAAAACTGGTTTTGAAACGTTTTTGTATTATTCATCAAAAAATTTTTACTTCACATCATTTTCTGCATTCATTTTGAAGCTTCGTTTCGGCATCGGTTAATTTGGCAAGTATGTACGTCTTCGTAGGGGATTCAGGTTATTCACATACACCGTATTTGGCTATGGCTACCCCATACACAGTAAATCAACCCGGATTGACCGGGTTTTCCGGTACTGCGACATAGGTAAATTATGGCACTGCCATCTGCTCAGAAACTAATAATTGCAGCACGCATTTTGCAGGACTAATCTAATGCATTGCGTGCAGCGATAATCAAATGTATTTGCTGATTAAAAAGAACTTCTTTGTTGTAATTCTCCGACTTCAACGATTGGAAGTAATTTGGCGGGTTTCTGCTATGGAAAAACTGCATGTGACCAGGAATCGGAGTCGCTGGTAAGGCAACGTTAATTGGACTTATTGCTTCGATTTCTGTGCAAGGCAACTCCGCTAGTGACAGAGATTTTTGAGCAAGGTTCACAGAATCTGTGTTGCGGACTTCAAAGTCAGCATTCAAAAGATTTTCCCATTGCTCAGCGATGCAATATTGGAAAGAGTTAGCTACTGCTGCCGTTGGATATTTACCTGCCGCAGTGTCAAAGCAATTGGCAGGGTGTCTGTGCCAGTCAACAAATTTGGTATATCTGACCGAAAACCATCTAAACCGAAAGATGAAAAGCATCCGCCAGATCTAACATTGGGCCTGTCACCTGAAACGACCATTTATCAACCTTAGCCACCCGTTGTTATCATATTATGGCGTTCTCGTGCACTATCCGCAAATGTATCAAAATGAATTTGAAGCGTCTTAGGTCTCGGCCACGCAGTAAGCGGCTGAGCGGAAAAAAAAATTAAAACATATGAAATCAAACAGAAGCGGCCACGCTATGAGCGAACGGCGAAACAAAATTCTGAGCGTCTAAGCGGCGCCCCGCTCAGCAACCAAACCTGTTTTAATTTTTAGTAATGGTCTGAGCTGCAAATAGCAATTCTTTGTTTTATTAACCTAGGACGCACTTTTTCAAGCAGCAAATCAAAAGATAGAAAAGATAGACATACGAAGGTATTGCCAGAATCTATCTGGAAATTTTCTCAGATTCCAAAATAAATGATTAAATTCTCCAAATTCCGATCTTAATTGGTTAATCGGATGAACACCAAATCGTCATCTTTTTTGTATACGTTTAAGTAATTTGTACACATACAAACGATTTTCCGACAGTAAAATACGGCGAACTGTTTTTGAGAACGTAATTTTAACTACTAATCGCTCAACGCTCAGTGCCTGGCCATACGTCGCTTAGAGTTGCCGCTCAGCCGCTAGCCGCTTACTCCATGGCCGAGGCCTTAAGAAGGTCGGATATGATTCGTGGTAGGTGCATCTAATTTAGGACTAAAAGAGGTGCTATTTCTATACCTACTGAATTACGTTAATGTGTTGCGCAATTACCGAATTGAACACTGATTGGACAGTAATCCATTGAATGATCTTTTTTCGATATTCAAAACGAAAAACCATTTTCAAAACTTGAACTAATTTTTCTCCAGAAATCAATAATACCGATTTTTTTTTAAACTATTTTTGATTAATTTTTGCAAAACTTGAATCGAGACTAGTTTTACCTGAAACTAGTTTCATTTCTAGTTTTACGAATTCTCAATAATATGGCTGTAAGTAAAATAACAAAAGTAGTAAAAAAATTTTAAATGTGAAAGATTTGCATTATCATTAGTAATGTCAACACAACGATATTCTATAGAACACTCGGCTGGAGAAACATATTTAATTTGATACTTAATAGTATCTCTTAGATAGCTACTCCTCCACCACTACGACGTGATCTATCGTTTCTTATCAATTTATAACCTTTGAGCTGAACTATGATATTGCTAAACCACGTTTCACTTGCACAAATAGCATTATACCTTGAACCTTCAAATAGATCTCTAAACTCGTAAATTTTCTTACATAAGCTTTGAGAATTGAGGTGACAAGCTTTGAAGATAAATTTTTTGTCTTAAAAAGCTTTCTAACTATTATTTGTAATATTTTTTTCTTTAAGAGTTAAAAAAGAAAAACCATATTGATGATTTTTAGAGTGGGTCGTAATTATGAGCAAAAGTTCTCTTGATTAATGTAACGATTTAGAAGATATTTGCATACACGTGTGATACTAAGTACAAATGTAACACCGTGTATACGTTTTCTTGGGTAAATGCTTTAAATATAATAGAAAGTAATTATACAAGTTAAAGTCGTTATTGAATATAGTTTAGCACCAGCGATATCCAGAAACCGTCACAATCGTAACACACCAACTCCCAACCACTTTAACAAATTTTTTTATAATTATAATGATTTACCATTTATGTATACTCGTATGTATTTGTAAGTTTGCGAATATAATGAAGGCACCATGACACTTGTTTCGTCGTATGAAATTTGGAAAGTTGTATTTTTGATGACAGTCTTTTATAATTAAAAAATATTTTTCAAAGCTAATGAAGTTACCTTCCCATTTTCAGTTCAAAAACTACCCAACGACGATCATGTCAAAGTGTACGATGATCTGCCCAATTCCGCTGTGGAATTGCAGGTCAAGGATAAGGTAAGAGTAAGTGTGTTTCAGTTTTTGTTTACTTTTATTATTTTCTTATCATTTCGTTTTAATTTCGTGAAGAAAAAAAAAGGAAAAATTTTTTTTTCTCTGTTGAAATTGTGCCCAAAAATTTATAAGTAAACATTATTTTTTAGTTTTTGCGTAAATTGAATCGCCAAGAACGCGTTGTGGAAGAAGTCAAAATGATTCTCAAGCCAAGATTCAATAAGAAACAAATCACCAAGGATGATTACAAAGAAATCATGCGTCGCGCTGTACCTAAGGTATAAATCAACAAACTTAAACAAAAATGTACACATACGTCAACGAAATGCTTCTTTTTTTTTGGTCAACAGATTTGTCACAGTAAATCGGGCGATATTAATCCGAAGAAAATTCAAAACTTGATTGAAGCTTACGTCAAGAAATTCCGGCAAAAGCACAAGAAGCTCAACATCCCGAATACGGGCCAAGTGAGCAGTGCTGTCAAATGTGCGGCTTATTTGAAAAAATTGTAGATGCTCCCCCAACCCCCAGTCCCAATCATAAGATTATAAGTTAAGAAAATTGTTTGTCACTACTTACTATTAGCTTGATTGGAAGAAGAACAAACGTCTCACATTTTTTTGAGGTGTTTTCTTTCACAAAAGGTATGTCTACATCGTCTCTGTTCAAAGTTTTATGTGCAATCTAATTGTGCTCCTCTTCTTACTTACAGAATAGATGTCTTATTTCCCAAAATGGCGAAGCAGTTTTATTATTTTTTATTAAAGTGTACTCGCCCAAGTTTAACAGCAAAACACAATTATTGTACCTATCTAATAATATTTTGTTGTTGGCGTACGAGTAGTAAATACACATTTACATTTTGTATTTTAGATTTATAAAAGTGACTCTCCCATGAACACTTTAGCGATATGTATCAAGATGTATCTTTATTTAAAATTCATTTAACTAACTTTTAATTTATTGACTTTTTTAAGTGATTTTGAAAAAAGCCTATGTTTGGCTGGCAGACTCTAAAACATACTAGCTAATTATTACTCCTTCTTTCTATTGATAGCTTGTGTTGGGATCACCTAAATTATATATTAGCAATGTTACGCTGTACTATTTACTATTTTCTCAATTTGGCTTAGCAAAAGAAAAAACTACATTTATACTGATTTCTAACTAAAAACTACTTATTTAAAAAAAAAATGTATTGATAAAAAAATTGATTTGCAATAATCTTGAAGATAAAAGATAGACAAACGGAGGTAATTATTAAAAAAAAAATTAATAATACAAGAATCCCCAGAATATCACTTGTAACTTGAAAATAAATGTTTAAATAATTTAAATGCAAATTTATTATTATGTATACAAATACAAACTATACTATAATTTTCACAAAATAAATAAAATGGAAATGTAAAAAAAAGTGAATACTCTGTGTTTTTGTTGAACACTGAAAAGTGGATAATCGCTGAAAAATCAACACAATGGAGTTTAAGTGCAGATTTCGTTGCAAATGTGAAAACAGTTATGGAAAAGAATGGTGGTTTTTGGACATAGTAGGACCGGAGAGTAAGCTTCTTGTTTGTTTACAGACCGAACAGTAGCATCAAATTCTCGTGCTGTGGTTGGCTCCTATCACAAAGCCCATCTTAACTATTTTGTACTACGAATGCAAAAAAATATACGGCCCTATCGTGGTAACCGTCGGAGCGGAGTTTTCTCCGCAACGCATCCTTTTTCGAAAATTGAATTTTGCTTCGAAGTAGTTGTCGTCGTAAGAAATTTTTCACAAATGCGGCAATGCATTGCATTCCCAAAACTAAAATCTCCGCAACAAAAACTTATCGGAGAACATCGGATCGTCCGATCGGAGACCTACCACGAAGCAAAATGTCTCCGATCGGAGAGAATTCCGCTCCGACGGTTACCACGATAGGGCCGATAATCATCATAGACGCCCTCGTTGTGAATGTCCCCTTCGATTTCGTTTCTTTTTTTTCGTTTTTTAAATGACTCCATAGTTTCTTCAGCACGAAAAATGCTTTAAGTTTGGACATCCTCTAGTCGAAGGCCCTTATTGCAAGTGTCGTTTGGCTGTCGATACACGTGGGTTTTCGATAGTCCAACATCGAAAATGAAATTTGGTATTGCGTGTTCTTATTGTACGATACTTTCAAGTTTGAATTTGGTCGTCATCGTCTGTATATTTGCGTTCGACTATCACTGAAACTTACTCAAATATCAAATTAAAGGATTTATTCATAATCAGCCTTATTATGAGCTTCACATGAACAGCTTTTCGCCAGGAACCTTTTTGTTCGCCCGGAATTTTAAAAGCTATTATGAGTTTCCCCTGAACAAAATTCTAGACTTACATTTTTCCGCTTTTGTTGTTCACTTGTTTGCCTCACAAAAATAAGTGAAATAAATTGCTCTCAACGTTTGCACATTTCACGGTCAAAAATAGCTCATAATAAGAGAAATTTTTCGAACATGGAAAATTGTTCCCCCGAAACTCATAATAAGGGAAACGTGAAATAGGATCTTTTTCGTGGGGAATGCTGTTCACGTGAAACTCATAAAAAGGCTGAATGACTACTTTCATTATTCACTGTAACAGAAATCCTTGTCGATAGAGATACGCAATACCAAAAGGAGAATTTATCGAAGCTTTCGATCCTTGTCGAAAAACTGAAAATTGAAAAACTATTGCGACTGCTACATACAACAGAAACAGTTTGGGTGCGGATTTGTCGTTAGAGGAAGACTCAAGGATAAGGTTATTAGCCAAAATCCAGTTAATGAGCGTATAATGACCATTTGCATCAAGGCTAAATTCGGCAACAATAGCCTTATATGCGCCCACGCCCCCACACAAGAGAAAGACCCTAATTCCAAAGACTTGGAACTCCTCGAAGAAACATGAGCAGTGCCCTAGACACGACGTGACAATCGTTCTTGGTGATTTTAACGCAAACTTGGGAAGGAGGACATCTTTGAAAATACAATCGGTAATCATAGCCTCCATGACAAAACCTCCGAAAACGGACTAAGGCTAATCGATTTTGCTGCGGGGCTGAATCTTGTATGTAGTACACGACCACCTACACGCTTCCCGCATCTCAAAATTCGTAAGGGTACATGGCGATCCCCAGATCAATCAACCGTCAACCAAATTGACCATGTTGCGATCGACGCAATGCACTCTTCCAGTGTGTTAGATGTGCGACTTGATGTAGACTTTGACTCGGACCACTAACTTGTAGCCAAGGTACGAATGAGGATATCTTGTTCACGACTCGCACGAACTAACGCTGTGAAGCGATATGACGTCGGAAAGCTACAATCACAAGAGATTGCCAATGCCTTTTCCAATCAATTGTTCCTTCAAGCATTGAAGACCAGTGGCAGCAATGCCAAGAAGCCATCAGAACCGCTGGCTCTGAGGTTCTGGGTTTCCCTCGGCCCCTAAAACGAAACCCATGGTTCGATGAAGAATGCAGGCAGGCAAATGCAGCCAAACAAAAAGCACGACAAACGCTGATGCAAAAGCGAACAAGGGCTGCTTACGGTCAGAATAACAAGATTTACAAGTAGAAAAGAAGGGAAGAACACCGAGTTCGCAAAAAGAAAAAGAAGCAGCATGAAAAGCGCTCGTCTGAGGAAATTGAAAGGTGCCATGACAGGAACGAGATTCGGAAGTTTTACCAAAGCTTTACGACTGTAAAGACCAACACGGAAACATAGTAGTAGAGTCACAATCGCTACTGAGCATCCGGAACGATCGCTTCTGCAGACTGCTTAACGGCGATGAAGACACAAAATTCCGCTGTCAGGCAGATTGCCCCAATCTAAAATAAATAAATAGGGTGGCGCAACAGAGCGAGGAGCCCCTGGGCCTAGCGCATTTCTCACAACCATGCCTTGTGAGGGAATGGGGACCCACAATTTTCTGCCGGTTCCGAACGGCTAATTGAGAAATCGCTTTTCATGGCAATGAATTTACTAACGGAGGCCTTGCCAATTCCTCGCGAAAGGCGATACCCGTGGAAAAACATTTTTGCCTCTGCTGGGACTCGAACCTCGAACCTCCCATTGAGGATTGCCCCAATCACGACTTTCGATTTCGGCGAGATCTCTACAGTTTTGCATTCTAAGTCGGTTGAGGTCTTCTTCTACTTGATTGCGGCACCTAAGACGAGGTCTTCCCCTTCCGCAATTTTCCTGCAATGTGCTTTCGAAAACCCGTCGAGCCGGAGCGTTTGGGTCCATCCACTCTACATGGCCTAGCCATCGTAGAATCGCGATGCCTACTCTTCTAGCTATGCCCAAGTCGCGGTACAGCTCATACAGGGGTGAGATTCTGTAACTAAAAAGCGAACAAACGTTTTCGTGTGTGCGAACGATTTCCCTATGTTAACATGAAGGAAATCGTTCGCACACACGAAAACGTTTGTTCGCTTTTTAGTTACAGAATCTCACCCCAGCTCTTTGTTGTATCTTCTTCTCCACACATTGTCTTCGCATACGGCACCAAAAATCATTCAGAGTCATGCTTATTTTGACATTCTATTCGATAGAAAGTTAGTCGAATTCGAAAGAAGTGCATTTTGAGACTCGAATGATTCGAATATTAAACATTAAAAAATTTCGAATCGTTCGAGTTTCAAAATGCACTTCTTTCGAATTCGACTAACTTTCTATCGAATAGAATGTCAAAATAAGCATGAGTATTTTTCTTTCGAAACGAGCAAGCATTCGCTTTCGATAAAGTCCATGCTTCCACGCTAAGGTAGAACTGGGATAAAAAAGGTCTTATTAAAGGTTACCTTGATTTTTCTAGAGAGGGTTTTGTTCTCATTTGCCTTCTTAACCCAAAGAAGCAACAGTTGACAAGAGTTATTCTCTGATTGATCTCCGCACTGATGTTGTTATCCGTGTCTATAGTGGTACCCGTAGTGTGATGGTTAGGATGTCCGCCTGTTAACCCAGAGGTTCGTGGTTCGAATCCCGGCCTTGAAATCGATAAAAAGGATCGATACACACGATATAATAGCTTCGTTCGTTGAAACCCTGGGGTCCCCCTGTGGGCTCCACAAATCGTTTTTTGGAAAACCTAAACCCACCCTGAATGTCAAACAACAATTTTTTCCATTTGACGTTTGATACAACAGATGTTTTTGCATTTTCAGAGTAGATCTCCCAACCGATTGGGAGTAGATCTTTGGCGTTTAGAGTTACTCCGGATCTACTCTTTTTTTAAATGAAACATTAAAAATGGAAAAAGAGTAGATCTTTTCACAAAAGGAGTAACTCTTTTCGTCAATGAAAAACGATATTAGTAGGAACTATCTCTTGACTGAAACTTTTAATCGATTGATGCAGTATTTGTGTTTAAAATCGAAAGAAAAAATAGTTTTGTTCTGTTTGAAAACTGTTCCTGATTCGTTTTCCTGATCGCCCACTCAGCGCATAGTGAAAATTGGTATCCTAGGCTCCGCATCTTAGTAGCTTAACATGGCTTTTGTAAAAAGGTCAAAAGGTCTACAATAAAAGAAGATTCATACTCTGTAGAACAATGGACCGTTACTATACATATTTCCAATCTTTATGTAACGGCTACTAACTGCCATCAATTTTTCCACATAAGCCTCAACACGGCGAACCAAATCAATGAAAAGTACATGTATACCTACTTGTATATTTTAAAACAGAAAAAAATAACAAACATACGAAAGCTTATGTCTTCAAACCCGATACCTTAAAAAATCAATGTAGGTACAATAAACACATAAAAGCTGATTACCGCCTTTTACTTCATGATTGTTGCTTGTGAGCATTCGCTTAATTTTATCCAGCAATGAGAGTGACAAAAAAACAAAAAAAAAAACCCCCCAAGAGTAAGTTAGTTGATGATTGAAAGAACGCATTCGCATTCCGAACATAATTTCAATTAGTAAATAATTAGGGTATTTTGTTGTTCCTTCACTGGTTAACGTAACGCATCCAATGCCGTTTGGGTGAATGGCATTGAGAACCTTCCACATCAACAAACTAACACACTTTGCAAATTGTTTTGTCACTCACTTACGCCAACAACCCAAAATCCCCCATCACACCACTCTGACTCCGTGTGGACATACCAATTTTATCTCAATGTTAACATTATTATTAACTTAAAAATACAACAACGAATAAAAAAGGGCAAGAGAACACGTTGATATGACTCGGAAGCGAATAACAATAGTTCCACTAAATCAATTCCATTTGAGCATGTGTTCATATTACAAATATACAGAACACTCGTACAAACCCCACTCAATTCGGCCATCTCCTCATCCTCAACCTCCGAAGACGATGGACTACACTTGCTCGCGAAAACATTGATTTCCATTTCATTCCTTGTGCAATGAATGAAAAAAAAACATTGAGCGAACGAACAAATGAAAATAACTCAATTGCAGTGTAAAACCAAATGATTTTTAATTAGATTTGCTAAGAAAAATAGAAAAATACTCAACGAGAAGCGAAGCCCCACAAATATATTATAACGACTATGACTACTACCTAAACTCTACTACTGGTGCTAGTGGAAAGGCGCCAGAGAAAACGTTCAAAGTTAGTGTGTTTTTTACTAGAAGGAGTGAGGAACATTTTCTGAGTTCGTCGGTCGCGATATTCCTGGTGCGAGTAGTATACCCTTGCAATGGACGATTATCAGGAACAACAAGGTAACAATTTAATCAATCAATCATCCGTGGGTTGTGTTGCGTTCTTCTTGCGTTATAGCTACTCGTGCGTGTTCTTTTTTTCTTTTCAAATATCAATAATAAATTTCCATCGATAGATGTGGTTGGAAATCAAATTGTGGGAGCTGTTAAGGTTGGTGGTTGGCGTTATGAAGACCGTACGCGGTATATTGGCGAATGGAATCAGAGAGGACTAAGGCATGGTCTCGGCCATTTGCAAATGCCTGATGGAACACGATACGATGGAAATTTTTTGAATGGACTCTACACGGGACTTGGATGCCTGTGGTTTTCCGATGGATCCAAGTGAGTACTTCCTTCGTTATATGTACATATATGAAAAACTTGAATACACTTTACTAGATACGAAGGAGAATTCCATCAGGGTTGGTTTCATGGCAATGGCATATTCTGGAGGTCAGATGGAATGAAATTCGAAGGTGAATTCCGCGGCGGGCGAATCTGGGGACTTGGATTAGTAACATATCACGATTTTACCCATGGATTTCCACGTAATGAGGGTTATTTCCAAGACTGCCGATTGATTCGTAGACGTCGATGTCCGGATGTTGTTCAAAAAGCTCAAAAAACGGCACTCATGGCGAGATCACAGGTTGATCATCCATACTAAATGTAACGATAAGGAGCTAAGTCATCCATCCAATCTCTGTCTCTCTCTCCGTCTCTCTTCATTATTTTGCTGCTCCATTTTTTACGAATTTGGCATCGCTTTATGGTTGCTAATTACATACATAGGTACATATATAAAAAGACCACAGTGTTTCAAATTATTTTGTTTCAACATTTTCACTTGTTACTGTGTTGTTAACATTTAATTTTATTTGTTTATTTTTCTTAAAAATAACAAGTTATTTTGTTATTCTAAAAGTTTAGAAAACTTAAAAAAGAAATAATTATAAAATACACAACACACAGTCGTGTCGAAGAAGAAATAAAAAAAACGCTTTTGAAATAAAAAAAAATATAAAAATTATAAAAAGTAAAATTGTGTGTAAATGTTTGTCAGTAGTTGCTGTTCTATTCTCCAGTTGGTTCTCCAACTAGAAACCATGCATTGCTGGCTTTGACTGCTGCGGAACGCACAAGTCGCTTTTGATCGTCAAGGGCGGATGATAAGCCCAACACAACATCCATTTTCAAAGGCAGTAGGAAGAGAGTTGGGTACTTTGTAATCTCATAGAGAAGGTTCAGGGCGGTTATTCTTACGTTCTGAAAAGATAAAAAACAAAAGTAAGTATTTATTTTAAGATGGACATTTATTTTGGTTTTTTTTCTATTAGAGCATTTATATCAAATTTAATTTAAATTTAAATAAAAAAAGCATTTTTTACCGGATTCCTCAACGCTAAAGAATTTTTAACTTTTAACGATTTTTAATAGATTCAACTCAACTCGATGTAATTTTGTTTAGAAACATTTTTGTTTTTCATTAATTTTTTGAAAAATAATTTAATTTAATTTATAAATCTCGCTGATGATCGAAGCATTGCTTTTGAAATGTGCATCTGATGAAATATAAAAAGTTTTTTAACTGTTAACATTTTTTACTAATCTTTTTATTTATTTTAACAATAATCAAACTCTATTTTAAAACCTTAAACTGTGTTTAACTTGAACCACTGTATTCTAGCGTTGAAACTTAAGTTCAATGCTAAGAACTGTTTTATCTAAATATTTTACGCACCAGTAATCAGTTCAGAATTAAAAATAAGTGATTAATTTAGGTGGGCATTGAATTTCTGGGTGGACTTATGCATCAAACAATATTTTTTGCCAACAATTCCGATTTTTCATTTCATTTATTTGTCTCAATATTGCTCAGTAAGATACAATATCTTACAATATAGAGCTTATTTCAGTATCTTAGTACATTGTTAACAAAATATGTGCTTTGTATTTAATTCCGATTTCTTGCCAACTATCACGAGTTTTGAACTTCAAGTCGGTTAAGAGCTTTTTTTACTTGATTACGCTAACTGAAACAGACCTCTAACTTTCGCAATTCTCATAGGATGACCCTTCGAATGGTCAACTAGTCCGAGCGTTGGTTTCTAATGTCCATTACCTCTACATGTCCGAGCTATCGTAATCTCACTGATGCGGGACAGCTCATAATGTTCCTCATTGAATCTTCATCTCCACGAATCGTTCTCATTACCGCGAAACGACCAATTGTTTCCTCAGCTCTAGATAAGGTCCATTTCTTTTTCTTATGCCCCGTATAGCAGGACTGGGATGATCAGGGCTAGTAGTCCGGTCAATTTAGACATAAAAATAGTGGTCAAATAAAGAAAATTCCGACAGAGCCAAATCTTCGTAGAGACCTTAAGTTTACCACAAAGAATAAAGTGTCAAAAGTTCCAATCAGATCTACAACTCTGCTTCAAGGTACTTTTCGGTAAAACTTACCGTTTTCGAGAAAAATCCAAAAACCTAAAATTTTGACCTTTGACTCCGAATAAGTCCCTTAGCACACATGGGACTGATTGGGTCTTATGACACTTTATTCTTTGTGGTAAACTTAGGTCCCTATTATGAGTAGAGAATCGAACGTTTGGCTGGAAGCGAATGTTTTAGAGAAACTCATTTATTGGATTATTATCATTAAACTTCGTCCATTCTCTTATCTGACATACCTTAAACGTCGAAAAAAAAAGTTTTCTACAAAGTTTTTGTTTCTACAACCTATAATACCGCTATAAGAGAAGCTCGCAAAAACATTCGCTTCCAATCGAACGTTCGATTCGCTACTCATAATAGGGACCTTAATGTCTCTACGAAGATTTGGCTCTGTCGGAATTTTCTTTATTTTAATTGTCTTAATTGACCGGACTATAGTTAGTTAGTTTAAGTTTATTACAATAAGTTTATAATTACAATGCTTTTGACTTCAATTTGGGTTGAATATAGTTAATAAACGTGTATTTTGGCGTAGGCATTACCGTCTGCCAGAGGGATGATCAGGGTCTCATAAAGGGTAACTTTGGTTTTTAGAACAGAGTAGGTAGATGAAGTCCTGAACTACCTCGACTGTCTATTGTGATGTCCTTGTTTGACGACAGCATATGCTTCGCTTTGCCCACTAACCACTAAATCTTTCTTACCGCTGTTGTTTCAATGTTGACAACAATACATATGAAGTTCGACGGGGTTCTCTGAATAGGTTTGTTAGTTGAAGCCTTGGGGTCGCCACAAAGCGTTTTTTGAGAAACCTAAAGTCGCCCTGAATGTCAAACTTAGTGTTTTTTGAGCCCTGGGGTTGACCTAGTTTTTCCTCAACTCGCCTCGGTTTTTGCTGTGGCGAGTTGAGGGCTGTCAAATCGCATGTATTTTTTTTAATGAGAGGGATGTGTGGTGATTTGTGGTTTAGCGTTTTTGAGGACTGGAAAACCCAGGTTTTTTGATATCTTATAGGGTTGTCAAGAAAACCTGGGTCAACCCTGGGTAAAGTTCAACGAACGAACCTAATGTCTCCTTTGAACACGACAATACGAACTGAGCCGGTCACTATTTTTTTAGGGATGGTATTTTCTACGGGAAAGCTTCTACGGATTTTGGAACTTCTAATGTGATTAAGCTTTGTTACTCCTGCTGTCATATGGAACATATTCACCGTTATTGCGATAGGCGTTTCACTAAAACGCCTAAAAAATGACAGCTCCAGCCGCCATAATTTTTGTTTTCATAAAAATATAAATTCAACCCTCTATCTGTTCCTCATTGGTCTTACCATTTCCTCAAAAGTTATTTTATTTAAACGGCTTTTGTGGCACCTAGAGATAAGTCATCAATGGCGTTTTATTAAAACGCCATTTTTCGTAATAAGGGTGATTCATTTCAGTTGCTGTCAAATTGCTCTCATAATTTTTGTACAGCACTGTCTTTTTTGGTCTAATGTGTTACCCAATACCTTCTCAAGCTCTAGCCCATAATTTAAGTGCTTCTTAAATGGATAAAGGATCCTCACTTATGATGGCGTCAGCAAAGAATTGTTGATGTAATTTGGTGTTGGTTACTTCCAGCAGATAGCCAAAGCCTGTAAAGAGAAGATGACTAAAGACGCTGTACATCAAACCTATTGTAACTTGGAAAGCTTCAATGGGCCCAGCTGGACATCTAACCTTCGTCTCTGAATCTTTATATATACCCTCGATCATCCACACAGAGGCCTGGAACTTATCGTTGTCCAAGGACGGCCACCAATATAAGAACTAGTGGTTGTCGATCGAATGCTTTTTCGAAGTCAACCTCCACAACAAGCAAGTCCTGTAGTGAACCACGATTTTTTCCATATCCATCCTTAGGATTGGGATACATGAGTTCTTGACCAGCCCGCTACAAGCATTGGTTATTGTTTTTCGTAGTCAGTTATCCTATAGCCGCTCAACTATCTTCAAAGTGTGGGACATATATGCTTGATCGAACGGTAGTTATCGAAAATACACAATCTTCCTTTTTTTGGTATATTGGTGGAACGTAATTTTACCTTCATTGCTTAGGCAGACTATCAACTCCTACAAGTTAGCAGATGAGAATCCCCATATTTTTCTAAGACTAATATGGTATCTCCTCTGGCATAGCAACTTTGCCTTTTGTGAAGTTTTTACAACCTAATAGGGCCCCTACACTACTCAAACCGTTTGCGCAAACATATGTATTTTGTTTTTGTAAAAATGTTTGTGCAAACTGTTTGAGTAGTGTGTAGCGATGTTGAGTGTTTGCGCAAACCGTTTGAACAAATTCTAAAAATTTTGAATTTTCCGTGTTTGCACAAACATGTTTGAGTCGTGTGTGGTGAATTTTGCTCAAATACTTGTCAATTTTCAAGGAGTAAAGATGAATAAACAAGAGGAACTAATTTTTTGGACGGAATTTATCGAATTATATAAAAGTTTACCGGTGTTGTGGTGTGTTAAAAGCAAAGATTATTTTAATCGGGTAATTAATTAAAGCAGCACATGCGAAATCGCTCATTGCTCCGTAGGTCTTATTGATATGAAAAACGTGAAGTAACTAATGTCGATTTCCTTTGCAAAAACAAAAGCACTCTAAAAAAGTGCTTTTTTTTCGTGCTCACTGGAACAGAAAAGACAAAATTCTTTTTTTATCATTGTATGTGTGCTATTTTTGACAACCAACTCTTCCCGTTTGTTTTGTTCTGCAATTTATATAGAAAGAATGTTTTCGAAACTTTATTAATAAATGCACTAGGAAGAAACCTCCTCATCCGAATAATTGTACACAACACTTTGAACAAAATTATTCACAGAATGACTTTCGTTTTGTGTAAGGAATTTCAGAATTTCAAACACTTCTTCGTTAGAATCAGAACTAGATGACGACTCATATATATTTTGATAATTTCAGCTATAATTGAGCGATCCATTTTCACAAAATAGTTTATTGTTTATTTTTATTATCTCTCTTTCACAGTCTTTTAACCAAAAATGCAAAATAATCAAACTGCAAACTGGTAAACGTCAAATGTTTTGTGTTGGTGTACGTGAATGTGCGTGTAAATCTTGCCTCTGAATCGAGATTCGTAAAAGTGCTTTTTCGGGGCAAAAAAAAAGTGATCTAGTGCCTCAATGTAACATATTTCGAGCGAAAAAGCACTTTTAAAAGTGCTTTTGTGTACCACTGGAAATCGACATAATATCTCTCAAACATGTTTGAGTAGTGTGTGGCGACACTATAGGTCTGTTCGTTGAACTTTCCCCAGGGTTGACCCAGGTTTTCTTGACAACCCCATGAGTTGTCAAAAAAAACTGGGTTTTCCAGTCCTCAAAAAACGCTAAACCACAAATCGCCACACACCCCTGTCATTTAAATAAAAACACATGCCATTTGACAGCCCTCAAATCGCCACAGCAAAAAGCTAGGGCGAGTTTGGGGAAAACCTGTGGCAAACCTATGGCTCAAAAAACACTCAATTTGACATTCAGTGCGAATTTAGGTTTCTCAAAAAACGCTTTGTGGCGACCCCATGGCGACCCTAGGGCTTCAACGAACAAACCTTATGTTTGCACAAACACACGTTTGTGCAAACGTGTTTGCGTAGTGTAGGGGCCCTATAACTAACTTCTTGGACTGTGATGTCAGATATTTCCGTTCAGCTAATAAAAAGTGCTTTCGAGGAAACTGTTCATTCAAAAGGCCATTACATTACTGTTCCATCTGTACAAAGTTTTTTCGTCATCCACAAGCAGCTGTCCTAGCGCAGTTCTCACAACCATGCCTTGTGAGGGAATGCAAGGAACCTGAACCTTAAAGGAATAGCTATAATTCCAGCCATAAAGTGCTTGTGACGATGACTGGATTAGCTCTAAAGACTCAACAATTAAAATAAATTGAGCGACATGTCTGTTTTTTGTAAATGCAAACGAAAAAATTAACATAACTTCAATTTAATCTTACCATTTGATTTTTATATTCTGCCAACTTCAAACATTGAGGAACTAAATGATTCAAATGCCCACTAAAGTACTCGTCTTTTGTTTTTACAAAGTTCTCGCATATCTCCAATGCTATCCGAATGGTATGTACTTGACTCAGTTCTAAGCACTTGAACAGCACCGGGCCGACCTAAAGAAAAAAAAAGAACAAAGACAATAAATTAGAAAACAAGAATCGAAGTCAGCATGGCAAATACAAACCTTCTCTATGTTCATTTTCAACACGGTATGCGGCGTTGTTTTCAAAACATAAACGAACGCATTCATGTGGTTTTCTGAGAAGCTTTCTAGCTTTTTTTCAATCTTCGAAAGAATAACATTGAAGAATTTTTGTTTGAATAGGAACTTCACACATGGCAAGTGAATCGCTGGGTACTCAGCAGAAAGAATATCAAAAGCCAAATTCGCTGCCGCAGACAACGATGGATGGTCTAACAACTCAGCCAACTAAAGAATTGCACTTTTAAGTGATTAAGAAGAGAGGAAAAGATTTTTATATTACTCACTGTTTCAATTATATCACCAGCTGCATCATATCCACGCACATTCAAACCCTTGCCAATCCAAGATAGAATTTCCACTGCTTTGTGTTTGTTTTGTTTGATTTCTTCCTTGAGCTTCTGCACTATTCGATGCAGGACTCCTCGGTTTGTTTCGTTGTCTTCCATTTTATTGAACAAACTGCAAAGCAAGTGATGACACACTGTCCTTACCGTTTCATTGTCACTATTCAGAGAGAGCTGAGTCAGGTCATCGGCCAAACGTTCAAAATGATCATCGATCGAGATTTCCTGATGCATGAATCCTAAGATGCCTTTAGTGAGATATAAATCCGACTCTAGTTGCAAGTTTAACTTTGGCAGATATTCACTAATGATTATGTATTGTTCGGCAATAGGCAATTGTTTCAAAATCAAACTCAAAACAGCTGCACATCGTTCGAGAATTTCTAGATTTTGGTGACCACCCTGCACCAGGGTGAAGATTTTCTCAATAAGCGATTCGTTCATGTGGAGATTCTCGATGAAGGCTGCATTTTCTTGCTCTAAAAGGGTAACCAATGCGTCTAAAGCTATGACTCGTACCTCCATAGAGTCATTATTGAAGATGTTGGAAAAAATCAAGTCCTTCACTAACTGGGTGAAGGCTTTGTACTTAATTAAGTGCAAGAAATTATGATAAATTTTTCTCTTCACAAATGACGAGTATATGGAAAAGTTTTTTATGCATTCATCCATACAATGCGTCTGTAGCTCTTTGGAGTCCAATTCGGCAATACGCTGGAGAATATCTTTCAAATCAATCTCAAGATCGTCTGATGTTAGATGATTAACCAATGCTTGGTACACTAGAATACGATTTGCTTCATTTACAGAAGCCATCGACTCATTTAGGCACGCCACGGCAGCTCTCTTCATGTCCAATGGACTCGACTTATTTTTTAGTTCTTCTATGAACTCTGCGTGTAACTGGCTGGTGATTTCGGTACTAATCTGTCGCAAAGCATTTCTCATAGAACATATTTTGAAGACCTGTGCAAGAATGTAGAAGATTTTCAATTTTTCTTGAGAACTAAGTTTGCTTTCGGAATGTAGTTTTAGTAGAAAACTATTGAGAATCTTTTCTGTAGCAAATTTTGCATCTCCCGATACACAAACAAGTGCTATCGCAGTGGAAGGATTAAATAGGCGTTGGTTTATGTCATTTAAGTGTGGAAGAATAGTCCCCAGGACTATGGTTTGGTAGTTGTGGCTGATAGTTGGATCGGCAGCGGCACATTCAAGAATTGAACGCAAAGTTTTGAGGCCCGAATTGAGGATATCTTTGTTGTCGGTACCGGGGAAAATTTCTTGTTTTATAGCTGGCCAGATTTGATCAAAGTGAGGCTCCAGTGTTTTTGCTGGAAACTTTTGCGCCATCAGGTACTGAAATGGAAAATTTATTTTTAGCATTTTTTTCCGAATTGGTTGCCTAATCTAGAGCCGAATGATTTAAGAGGAAGAGAATTCGGTTTCTTCTTTCAAAGCAAAAATAAGGTGGTGCAACAGGACAAGGAACACTGGTAAACAACTATTACAGAAAAATTTAAGAATGTGGTCTGTCTTTTTTTCCAGCAGGGAAACGTTTGCGACCTTGAATCTGACTCTGGAATATCACCGACAGCGTTAATCTTAGGTTAGGTTAGCTTTGATGGGGGTGAAGCCACAAGCGGCAACAGCTAACTCGGATCTCAAGGATTCATTGTAATTCTTGGATAACAGAGAATGACGAGGTAGGTGGGGGGGGGGGGGGGTGATGAATAGCAAAGGACTATGTGATTACTGGATTTATGGGGGCTGGGTGCCCTCACTAGACTATTTGGAGCCCTAAATAAATTTAAGGATGCTGTTCAGTGGGAGTTTAGAGATTCGTCGAATAAGTATTTTCTGAGGCTTCTTCCCTAGTGTGCCCCAAGATAGGGCACTCACAAAGGAAATGGAATAATCCTTCCTCTGCCTCTTCGTCTTGGGATTCTCTATATAAGTCGAATATGCTGCTGCCCATTCTCATCATGGCAGTACCCTATGAGTTGTGACCCGTGAGAATGCCAATCAACAGAGAGTCTGGAGGGCTGCTAATCTGAAGTAGAATTGCCGTTTTTTTTTCTTAGAAATATCTGGCCATAGGTTTCAAGAATCTAAAAATGAAAACCTGTCAATGGAGTTTTTATAAAGTTTCGTTGGATTCTGTTTTTTCTTGTTCTAGTGGCTTGAGAACTGAGGTGTTTGTTTAGCTGGATTCGAATGCTAACCCGATTTCGAACCGCTTGTTTTCCTTTTCATTACCGGTTATGTAACCGTTGCCCTGGAACCCTAATTAAAACTACGCTATCCGTTGAGCTGAGCAGCCTTAAATTACTGCGATAGGTTTCTAATAATTTGGTTTTGGTGACAATGGATGAGAAGAAGCTTTAATGGCGGCTTGCAGTCAAGAAGTCAATATTTTTGTTGATAAACTTTTGCATAGCCAAATGTTTTGCGGTTTCATAGACTGCCAGTACTTCTGCTTGTAAGACAGTGCAGACTTGAGGAGTTTTATTGGTCTATTTATAGAAGAGTAATCTGAGAAGATGCGTGACACTACCCCATTGTACGTTTTGGAACCCCCTGTGACGGAGACATGATTTGCTTTTATAACCATGTGCCCGGGGCGTAATGGTCTGCTTGTGACGCGAGAGGTTAGTGGTCTGAATCCCAACAGAAACTAAAAAACATTTTTTCCCGATTCACGTCCTTTCGCGATTGCCATGAGAAGAGCTTTCTTGATTAGCCGTTCGGAACCGAAAGAAAATTGTAGGACCCCTCAATTCCTCACAAGGTATGTTTGTGAGAAATTCGCTAGGCCCTGGGGCTCCCTGCTCTGTTGCGCCTCCCTATTTATTTTTTTTTATTCTCTTGTCGCAATGAATGATTTTTGGGGCCAGTGGATTGAAATCAGTATGCGGGAAGGGGGGTGGGGTTTCTAATTATTGTATTCTTTGACTTGCCGCCATTTTCTTGGTGAAAAGGTCCTAGGGGAGCCAACGATATGAAATTTTCAAGAGCTGCCATTGATGTCGTTCTCATAGCACTGGTTGAGCCAATGCATACAACCCTTTGGATTTTGGTTATGTTTGTGAGATTTGAACCCTTCTCTAATGATGGCAACCTTACCACACAGGCGTATGTGAGGACTGGTACGAGATTCCAATTTTTTTTACAAAATTTCTACAGCAAGTGTAGCAGACGATTTGAGATTTTCTTTCTTTTAAATGTTTTTTCCATTTGAGTTTACAATCAAGGAGTTTTCCGAGAAAAATCGCCGCCCCAGATAAGTTTATTGGTATACCGTTTATTGCGTTTGGAAGAACATGTATCTGAAATGTTACGCTTTCTCGTGAATAGAACAAGTTCTATATTTTAACGTGACTCTGCGACCAAAGCTTTATCTTTCTCTTCAATGCAATTCAAAATAGCATCATGATGTACAAAAGCTGTGATTTTTTATCCGTTCTTGATCAGTTGTACCCTGGCAGTCTTCCTAATAGCAGAGTTCATTGACTCCTAACTTGCTTTTCTTTTTTTTAAAGCACCTTCGAAAGGTTTGGCCTTCCATCTGGTTCCAAAATGGTCCTTCTGGTAGTTCTGTCGGGCAAAAGTTGATCATTCATTCTGGCGTTTCTTAGACCTCGTAGTTAATCCATATTTCGCAAATTGTTTCAGGCAATGCAGAAAATAAGAGAGTTTCTTTTAGTGCCACTTTTTTCAAGTGATGTTAAGCGATGTTGTAATTTAAGCATCATAAGATGGCAGAAGAATTGAATAGACCAATAGACTATTGTATTTGACCTATAAGATCATGGCTCACACTGATGTAATTGGTTTAGCAGCGAACAGCAGAGTAAAACTCCTACATCGTGGGATATACAAATTTTCATTGGAAAAGAAGTGACAGGGAGTCTGGAAATCTCGCAAGCAGAATATTATGTGTGTCAAATCTAATGCATATGCAGTTCAATACGATGATTCTAAGGCTCAGGAGCGCTTCAAACTAAAATCTGAACCACCAACATATTGTTACCCGATCTTCCCCAATGATAAATCTGGCGCTGGTGCTTCAGTCGAGAGCTATTATGCGGCACCTAAGCAGTGCTTAAGACTCTACTCAACTCTCTAACTACTTCAAAGTGATCCTCTCTGAATTCAGTTAGAACACTAAATTCATTGATTTCTGTCTGGCTTCCAGGCCATCAGTGCATGACTTGAAACAAAATCGCTGATGATTTTGCAAGGCAATGCTCTCAGACAACTTTCACAGGACTTGAACCAGCGCTTGATCTGGTGGAGACTTCAGAGCGGGCTTTTATCAATACGATTGGTTCTGTAAAGAGAACACCAATTGATGATATGCTCCTTTGGATGCAGACTGACTAAATGCTTGCTCCCCAACGTCAATGAGGAAACTGCAACTCGTAGCAGAAAAGACTGTAGAAAATTTCTTCGCGTTAACACGGGTCACTTCTCTTTCACCGAAACATTTAAACGTGCCCGTCTTATGTGATATTACACTCTGTAGAGAGAATGATGGCACCGCGGAGCACTTCCTCGATGACTGTCCTACATTTTTTCGAATCAGGACAGACACTGCGAAAACATGTTCAGTTGGTAATCTAATATCATGACAGCATCTAGCTTTTCTACGAACATTGGAAAAGCTTGAACAAAAGAAGGTTGCTAGTTGGTAGTACAATAGACCGGCATTTAGGTCGCAGTGCTCCAGTTAGTATTTGAAAAACCTTCCTAGTTGGCCATCAAAGTTCGGGGTGAACCTGGTCCTCAATCAATATCTTCTTTCGAAAACTATTTCGATTACAGGCGAGCTCTCTTCAGTTTTGCAGTCGGTTGAGGTTTTTTCCACTTGATTTTGCCACCTAGCCCAAGCTCTTCCGCTTCCGCAATTTCTCTGCAATGTGCTTTCAAGAAACCGTCGAATGGGAAGGTTGATGTCCATCCGCTCTACATGTCCTAGAGTTCATTACAACATAGCGAGTATCTCGGGCCTAGCACATTTCGCTTAACTATACCTTGTGAGTAATTGAGGCGACCTACTGTCCTTTTGTCGATTCCGAACGGTTTATTAAAAAAGCGCTTGGAAGACTTGCCAATTTCTCGCAAAAGTCAATACTCATGGAGAAACAATTGGCTGTTTCTAGGATTCTAACCCCGAACTCCTACAGAAATTCCACAATATCCACGGACACCATTTAGACACTTTTGATCAACTACAAACATTGCCAGACTGAAATTCTGGTATCTGTTCTTAAAAAAAGACCGCCGCAATTAATTCACAGCTTGACAAAGCAGGGAAACCATCAACATGATTATACTAATGATGAAATAGCAGAGGATTAGACACACCTTAAGTCGCTAAAGTAATATCGTGGACAAGTACGCTATCCAATGAAACCCGCCTACCCAATCGGGAGAAGGATCTAAGCACACAAAACAGTCAAAGACAGCGAAACGGACTAAAAAAAACTCAACACGAGGGCGCGCACTTTCCCTTTCGTTGCCGAATTATTCTTCAGGGACAATTTGAGAAATACAATTTTGTTTTGCCATATTGTCCAAATCGGCTCAGGGTGAAGGACGCAAAATACATTAAATTTTTTTCTCATTGTATAGATTTCTGTCAGGATCAACAACACCACCTCATTTTTGTCAGTTCTAACCCTCATAACTCAAGGGATTGCAAATTGTAACCTACAACCATAAAATAGAGACACGAGTTCAAAGCTACTCACCAAAAGTTCTAGAGAATCCAATTTAGCAACGACCAAATCACTGTCTAGCTTCTCCAGTGCCAGTGGTACTGCCCATTCTACAAATTCTTCCGCAGCAACCAAACATTCAGCCAACTTACACGCCAGATTGTCTCTTGTAATAGCTGCGGGGTCCTTTTTGCTGGGATTGAAGTCGATAGGGAAATAGCAGGCAAATATTTCAAACATTTCCTCGTACAAATGCAACAGTGGGTATCTTTGAATGAAACTCGGCATAAATGTGAATATGAATTCCAAGTTTCTCGGATCACGTTCACCATCTAGAGAATTGATCACCCCAAAAATGAAGTCACCTCCCATTGTCTTAAGTACTGAAAATAAAACACTGTATAAAACTGTGAGACAGGATCTTCAAGACCACTCACCATTCTCGAAGTTTTCTGACAACACTTTGAACATCCGGAAGATTTTCTCTCTATCATTTCGAACTTGGCTTTGACATGTTGTGTGTTGGAAAAAGCTTTGGAGTATCACGACAATAGAGGCGTCTGGAAGGTTTTTCATACTAAAGAGAGCAGCTATTCCATCGATTACAGCTGGTATAACACTGTGCTGGTCTTTCATACGATCAGCATAAAATGTTCCCACGAATTCCAGTTGCCCACTATTTAAATGATCTTTTGGTAGATTTAGTAGGACGCTACTAAGTAGTCTTGTGCCATTGACACGGA
This sequence comes from Melanostoma scalare, assembly GCA_949752695.1. NCBI lineage: Eukaryota > Metazoa > Arthropoda > Insecta > Diptera > Syrphidae > Melanostoma > Melanostoma scalare. The sequence goes on from OX456986.1 coordinate 151,236,973, forward strand.
GCTCCAGTGTTGGAGATGTTAAAGCAAACCCAAGTTTATCAACAAAGACAGCAATGTCATAGTTGTTGTTTGCGATTTCTAAACAAGATAAATTTTAAATATTTTATAAAGCTTGGTAGAAGATAGTAAGAAACCTTTCACCTTGTGCAATTTCAATGGAACTTTTGTTGAGGGACTCATCGTTCTTGAAGACTTCAACAAGAGAAGCTTCTGTTAGATTCTCCATTTCCTGCTTCAAGTGCATAGATTGCTTCAATTCCTATATTTTTTGTTAGAGTTTTTATTTTATTTTGCTATAATATTCGCAATAAGAGGAAAAATATATAATTTAACCAAAGAAACGAAAAATGCAATACCGAATACACTACACGGAACACAAAAGTCAAATAAATGTCATATGGTGGGGCGAGCGCAACATATGTCAATTGGTAAACGTTACGTAGACGTGTTTGATTTCGAAATTACGACTTCTGCCAGAGTATGGAACCAGAACGCTTGCAAGTGCACATTTCAATTTTATCTCACTAGCTTCTTAGATTCTACTGCTTCTGATTAGTGGTTCTGATTAGTCAATTGAATAATTAAATGAATTACAGATGCTTATATTTTTACTTGGTTTTTTAAAAAGTTTCAACAAATATGACTGAGTCATGCAGTGCCAATCAACGAATAAACGACATGAACGATTGTGCCTTCAAGCGCTTTAAAGTGGATTTACATGCATCTGCAAGTGCAGATGAAAAAAAGAAAAAGACACAAGATGTAAAATTCATACTTGTCTGATAGAGAGGGAAGGCATCGTCTGCACTTCCTTAGTTATCGGATGCGGATGAAAATTTATAGGTGTAGGTGAACATGTTCATCTGCACCCATAATCCCTCATCCGCAGCCATAATCCTATATATGTCTCTCTTTTTAACTTTTGTGTTTTATAACCTTCATCCGTCCCGCTTTACTTTTCTGCACGTCTGCAGTAGCAGATGCATGTAAATCCAGCATTAAGTGACTAAAAGCCCGATTGGCGATGTTCATACTGGTCGATTTGTTGAAGCAACAAATCGACCAAAATGTTCACATTGTTCAACGAATCGACCGCAACTCCGTCTTGTTTCGTTTCCTTCTTGTCAACTACCTTCAAAAATGATACAATTGGAATGTGAAACTATTTTGACAGTTGCCTCCAAAAATATAAATAAAAAAAATTTATCAACCTCAGAGATGGAAACAGCAAAAATAATAATTTTATATATTAAATTTTAGCTGTTTCAGTTCACGCTTTCTTAGTACGCTCACGCTTCCACCCCTGAGGTTGATGAATTTTTATTTATATTTTTGGAGAAACAACACCGACATCCGTATCCTAGCTCCCACACCAAATCGCGTGCTTCTCAATTTAAATAAGTCGAGTCCGCTACGCTGGAATCAGAGGTGAAACTCCCCCACACCAGTGACCCGATCAAACGGAGCAGTATCAAATGTAGTCCAGCGTTTCGCGTCGGTGAATAGCATGATAAGACAGTTTTTGTTAAACATAGCTCTTTAGAACCCAAGGAGCTTCCTGAAATGCCTGCAAGGCTCGAGTAAAAAAAAATTGTTCCAGTGATTTTAAGCGGTTTCTAAAACTTTTATACTTGCAGCTTTTCGACGACCATTGCCAAATGGTCCGCCACCTCGGAAGCATATCCACGTTTAGTTGGTTGCGACCTGCCAACTACATCAACAACAGCACCTAAAGTACTAAATCTTCATGAAGGGTTCTCTATCTTTAGGAAAAACATTTAGCATTTAAGAACAAGTTTCAACTAGAAGAAGGGCAGCTATTAACAACTAAAACTAAAGCATCCTAGAATAATAATTTTTTACAAAAAACCAAAACCAAACTAGTCTCCATTTTTTTTCTGTAGGAGGTTTTTAAAATACCAACTGGAACATTCACACCTAAATACCGGTCCATTGTATTACCGGTCTTCTTTTGTTATAGCTTTCCAGATGTTCGGAGAAAAGACAAAAAATGCTGCTATGATAAGGAGCTTGAATGCTTGGCAAAAGAGGAGTGCCCGCTGGCAACGCCAATAAGCTTTCTAGTCATTTCTGCTACGAGATAGCAAAAATGTTGCAGTTTTCTTTACGTTGGGGAGTATACCTTTGGTCTGTCTGCATCCAATGGAGACATGCCATCTACGGTTGTGCTCTTCGAAGATCCAATCGTTGATTGAAGCCCTCACGCTGGTACACCTATCAGACTCAAAGAATTTAATCTTCCGACGGCATTCAGAGAGCTCTTGCATTCCTGGATCACTTTCGAAGTAGTTAGAGGGTTGAGAAGGGCCTTAAGCACAGCTTGGCTGTCGCTGCAAACACAGATACTCATCCCTATCTATACAACTGAGCTACAAGCGCATGTATAGCTACCCACCTGTGGTATCTCTAGGTCCTTTTATCATGTAACGGACCTTCATACCGCCACGGTATCTCATCAGCTAACAAGCAGCGGGATGACGATTTTTCAAATTGTCGTAAGTCACTTTTGCTAAATTATTAATAGATAAGCTATCCAAGTTTTGGATAAAGCGTAAACATAATACATACTCCTATATCCAAAATATACATTTTGAGAATCATTCGCATGATTTTTTATTGCTTTTTCGTGTACGGTTCATAAAAAAGTTACATAATTTTCATTGACTTTTCATCCTTACCCCCGTATTATTAAAACGGCTACAAGTGCTAAACACATTTTTCATTCTCTCCTTTCTCAATTCTTTTCAATACTTCTCTTTATGGTTTATTCAAAATTTATTAAAGATTCATCTACACCAACATTAGAAACAATTGCCGCCATATTAAAAAAACGAGGAATAGCTATTCCGCGTTTATTAATACGGGGGTTAGTATTTACTAACAGCTTTCCATTTACCCATATTTTCCATGTATCGGGAGAAAGATATAATTCAAATCGCAACCTATAAAATTGTCCAGGAATTCATCTTCGTATCGATTTTTATAAAAGGAGTGCTTTCTTTACTCGTCGAATGACTTTTTAAAATACCACTTTTGTACCCAAAACTATAGGAAAATGCAAGCTTTTGCCGACAACACAGCCGTTAGATTAGAGTGTCGGTTGTAGCATCAGTTACCTAGAAAAACAGAATATTGAATAGGCATACTTCAAGAGAAAACAATTCACACAAACCTTCGTAAGAACTTGCAATGGATTGAGGGAATCAGGAACACTGAGTAAATCATTTAACCCCAGATTAAGTTCCCTAACACTTGGTAAGATTGGATTTGATATGGCTCCAGTTATATTATCCACCCGTAGAAAGCCACATTACGTCTGCAAAGGATCAAGTAGGGAGTTCAGCTTTTCAGCTGAACCAAATGCGTTCTCAATGATTTTCGGTGTAATTGCATTTCCAGTTTCTTGTTTGACCAATCAAAAGTGGAATAGAGGAGTAATTTCCAGTTGAAATTGAATGCCATGGCTGAACAGTTATTCGTCCAGGTAGTTCTTTGACATCATCAGCCTGCTCTACATGGGGATTGTATCCAACACCTCCTTCTAGTCCCTTCACCATTGCTCGACCAAAGCATTTTAGTTTGAACTCCTGAGTCACTCTTCACGATATCCTCAACGAAATATTAGTCAAAAGAGTTTGACCATTACTCAATGTCAGTTTCAAGCCACTTTCTTCCCGGCTCACTTCTTCGATCTGAGCACCAAACTCCTATTCAATTTCTGTTCTATCGGTCAGTGTTGCAATTCTTTGTTTAGGGTTAATTTTTTTCACTGCATTGCATACCCCTGTGCTACAGCAATACCACCATTCGGGTTCTCCAAAAGTTTAGTTTGGTCAACAAAAAACTCTTTTGGTCCGAAGAAAAACTGTAAATACAAATTGTGATAACTTTTCCTGGCTTTGAATAAATTTTTTTTCTAACAAAACAAACCTTCTTTCAGCACCAGTCTATTGTTTTAAACGATAATCTTTTGGTATCACACACGCAGGTTATTAGAATATTCTGTTTTCTGTCGCTCAGCTTATTAATTTTTAGTTTTTTAATTCTAAACACAAATGACAAATGCACGACAAATGACTGTTTGGCAGGAAAAAAGAAAAAAAATGGTTTGACTTTCACGAAACAGTATGGGAATGATGTCAATACCGACCAATGCGTGTGACAGAGAAAGAAAACAGTCGCTTTATTCGCACGAAGTTTCAACAGCTCGTGTTGATTCAATTTTGGGAAACACCCCTTCAACTGCCCCCACTTACTTCCTCACCCTCAAACTGTTCAACAAATCGACTGGTATGAACACGGACATTCAGTTAAAAGTCACTGATACTTCACAAGTCACAATTTTCCAGAAGAGTCACAATTTTCCACTCAACACTCAAATTGTGATGTGGTTCGCTTCTCTCGATGGCTTAGCCATATCTTGATCGTTTAGCCACAGCGTAATACCAACTTGTCGAATCGATCGAATGTTACCCTGCAGCTATACGAACAAGATATGGTAAGCCATCAGCCAACATATACACTATGTCAAATTCCTGTTCGTGTTTCGGCTGTGACGTAGGCGACTTACAATTTGCCAGGCAAATGGCTTTCAATCGACATGTCATTATATACTTTCAAAATGGCACCCACAAGAAATTTGAAATTCAAAGTTTTTTTTCCAGGCACTCTTTTCTCTTTTTGAGGGTATTTGACGAAGCTGTCAGTTTCATGGCTACTGAAACTGCTTCTCGGGTGGCTTTCAATATTGCATACCAGCTGGGTTTCAATTTCGAAAAATTTGATTGTATATGTAAGAAAATTTAAATGTATTGTAAATGGCTTACCATATCTTGATCGTGTAGCCCCCGGGTTAATGCCGACAAATCGGTGTACCAGAGAAGGAGAACAAGAAAACAGAATCGCTGTATTCGCACAAATCGACCCATGTTAACTTCGTTTTAGAGTATTTGAAATATATTTTAAAAAGCTGCTGGTTTATCATTGGCTGTATCATTGTGCATTTTTCGCTGCAGTCGTCTACTTTACGTTTGCAACTCTTGTGAGTGCACCTTAGCTCTTCGAACTTCGAAAGTTTGTTCTTTTTTTTGAGTGTGTGTGTGAACTTCATGACACATAACAAGAGTGTTCAATGACCTGTTCTAGAACAGTTTCAGACAGAAAAGATCAGGCTTTTGGTGTTCAATGAGAAATTTTCTGTTCTTTTCTGATCTTTTCTGATCTTTTTTGTGTTCAATGAGCTGTTGTAGAACAGTTTAGCACAGCATTTTCTGCACCTCCTCTTGAGCAAGTGCAAGTTTGGTGAAAACTGTCAAAAGTAGCTGTTGACTTTTTGCTCGTAGTTTTTTAAGCGCATTGTAATTTTAATTTGTTGTAAAAAGTTCAAAAAAATTTTAAAAAATCAGGAAAATAACACCTAACCTTGTGCTGAAAATAAAATTACTTATTCGTGACGAAAATACGCTAAATTAAATTGATATCTGAAAAAGAAAAAATGGTGGTTGTTATTTTTTCGTTTTTGTTGTTGTCTTTTTTGACAAGTTTGCTTGTTCTAACTTGCCTGACGTTTTTCACTTGTTCTGTGCTGTGCTGTGCTGTTCTGATCTTAAAAAAAGCCATTGAACACATCTAACCTGTCAGTTAGGTTTTTTTTCTTCAAGAAGAAAAAGTTGTGAAAAATACGTCCGTTCATCAGGTTCAAAGGAACACCTGAGTAAAGAAAAGTTTCTAAATTCGGAATAAAACTAATTTCGATTGATAAATTAATTCATTTACATATCTTAACAAAAATCAACTAACCCACATTACTAATGTCCATAACCGTAAGTACCGATTTCGTCGCTTTCCGTCATCTCACATCAAATGAGCTGTTTGCAGCAGCACAGCGACAGCCATAAAAATCGCAGACTTTTGAGAATCTTTTTAATCGAAATGCGTGCAAGGTCGAACACCTGTGTGGAATGAAAATAAAGAAGTCTCAACTACAAGAATTTATAAAAACAATTGTGAATCCTATTCTTTCCTTAGCTAGTTATTTTAAGAAAGAAACAAAAAGACCCCCTGGATGGAACGAAGGGTTCACTCTTTACTTTCATTTCATAACATTTTTACTATTTGTTTTGGTGCTGTGCTGATTGGGTTTTCCGTTGCTTTTATTTTTTATTCTTTTGTATTCTCTTCTTTTTTTTTTTTTTTGTTTTATGTAAGAAGAATAACTATGGAGAATTTCGCTTCACAGTTATTGCGAGGTGGGAAGCAAAAGACGAAATCTTGTGTAGGAATGACCGTGATGGCAAAAACATCAATTGCGGAAATATGCGAAAATGCCAAAATGGCAAGAGAAATGGCCCTAACTGGGAACTATGATTCGGCAGCGATATACTACGAGGGATTGCAAGGCATGTTGAGTAGAATGGTTACGTCAACAACGGATCCTCTCCGAAAAGGCAAATGGGGAATGGTGAGTGCTGTGTTTTTTGCATTTTTTGTTTACTTTTAGAGCGCCTGTCTGTCTGTCTGGGAACAATGAAATTTTTTTTTTTTAATTTAAAAACAGATAAATCAACAAATAAACAAAGAATACACAGAAATGAAAGCCATTCAGAAGACACTCTCCGAGATGACAATGGATCTGCATAACACGCCCTTCGCACACAAATTGAAATCTCAAATCAGCGAGGACGAAATGAAAGATCCAGCATCTTGGTTTCGTCCAGATCCAGATATATGGACACCTCCGCCAAGGGATCCCGACGTTTGGGGGCCTCCAAGACCAGAAAAGTGAGATTCAGTGTACTTTGGTTGAAATTTTCTTAACAACAATTTCTTTTGAAGGCCAATTCCACCAAGTCGCAGTCGCAGTAGCAACGCGGTAGTTAACAGAAAAACCGACCGAAAGAGTACAATTCCGCAGAGGGCCGCTCCAGGTGGCAAGAAACCATCAGCGCCGAACACAGCGCGAAGCAATACAAGTCAGAACGGTCGAACGTCTGCAATTGGATCTAACAATCGAAAGACATTGTCCGCAGTGAGTGGTGGCAGTATAGACAATGGTCAGTCGAAGGAGGATGAAGTGAACAAAGACGAAGAAAACACAGTGGAAGAGGAGAAGGAGAAGAAGTTTGAACCGAGCAGTCATCTGGAAGCTGAGCTGGTTGATATTTTAGGTGAGTCTGGGTCTCCTTCATTCGACTAAATTGTTTTCTGAACAAATTTTTCTCTCTCCCAGAACGAGATATATTGCAAAAGAATCCCAACGTTCATTGGGACGACATAGCAGATTTACAGGACGCTAAACGCCTACTGGAGGAAGCCGTCGTTCTACCAATGTGGATGCCAGATTATTTTAAGGTAAATACTCTCATTCTGTAAAATTTTCATTCGTTCGGTTAGGTGTGTGATATTTTGTCATGGATGATCAGAATTCAGATAAACTAATTAGAAAATGAAATTTGACGACTCAAAGCAACCGCAGTTGTAATACAAAGTGGCTAACTAGCTGGAACTTGAGATGATTGAAGCGAAACACTGTGTTGTGTTGTATTTCCGTATCCACCCCTTGAAATCGGCTAAACATCTCAATTTTGTTTATTTAAAAATTAAAACAAACATCAGTTGCATAAGTAGCATTTGTTGTGGTCGACACTTGTTTTTCCCTCGACTGTTATCAGCAACCTTGAAGTGACTAATATTCAATTTGTTTGTCTTCAAATATTGGGGAACATCAACAAGCATTTAGCAGTTATTTGTCAGACAAATGCTAAAGACGTGAAATTGAACACTTTGAGTGGTAGGCTTTTTTTGGATGATTCACTTACTTAGTTCCCATTTGATAATCTTTATCTTTGAAGTTCTTTTGTAAAGAACTCGTTTAAATGTAATTAAACGGAACTCAAGTGTAATAATTGCATTGATTCATTTTAGTCATCCGAAAATGTCTACAGACCAAAGAGCATTGTAGGTATAGTATACTGACACAGTTTGATCAAGTAAACCGAGATGGGGGAAAATAAAGGTGTTATCTTGACCCAGTTGGAATTATACAGGTTTTTATGGAGTAGTTCTTCAAATGAGAGTTCTTGTAAGCTTACTTATATGTCGTTTTGCAAAAGTAAATTCGGGGGTGGATTGGATATTTGGAGTGACAGATTTGTAGGCTCACACCAAGTCTTCTATTCACCTTAAAATTTGCTTTTTGAAAACTACATTACATTGTTGGACATTACAGTTTGTGACTTCGCTCACAACGAACATCCTTCACCAACTATTTGGATTTCGGACGAGCTCTCTGAAGCTCTGCACTCTTATAAGTCATGTTAGGTAATCTGCGTACAACTCCAACATACGCTCTAAACGTCATTGTAGGTCTACCATCAATTCACTACTTCATAAAAATGGAAGCAAGACTGGCGACAAACACACCATCTCTTCCATCAAGGACAAATCAAATCATACCCAAACCCGAAAGGACATCTGTCGATAATAGACAGTCTAGAAAAACTTAATACCTTTAGTATGTGCTTTGATGCTCTTATTCTCATGTACAACTTCAAACTTAACTTCTCCATTGTCATCCCCCCCTAGAGAAGACTGGGAGAGCACAAAGCCTCATCCTTTAAGGCAAGATATAGTCTGGTATACGGACGACTCAAAAATGGAAACTGATTACAGGTTCCGGCATTTTCTGTGACTCTCCCAGAACGATTTTCTCAGTAGGTTAGGTTATGTTAGGTTAGGTTGAATGGGGGTGCAGCCACAAGTGGCAACACCTCACTCGGATCTCAAAGATCCATTGTGCTCCCCGGGAAATCAGAGGATGAGAAAATGGGAGGATTGGAGAGGTAGATGGTTATTGTGGTATGGAACTCCCACTGAACCATTTGGAGCTCTGAGTAAATTTCAGGACGTTGCTCAGTGGGAGATTTGAGATGGCGCCCAGTTCGTCGAAAAAGTATTCTCCGAGGGTTTTTTCCGAGTGTGGGCCAAGCTAGGACACTCACAGAGGAAGTGGAATGATCCCTCCTCTGCCTCCTCATCTTGGCATCCTCTACATAAGTCGGATGTGCTAATGCCCATTCTCATCATGTGGGTACCCAACGAGTTGTGTCCCGTGAGAATGCCAATCAACAGAGAGAGCCGAGGTCTGCTTAGCTGGAGTAGAAATTCTGTTTTTTTCTTGGAAATATCTGGCCAAAGGTTTCTAGAGACTCGGCATGTTTCTAAAGATGACCACCTGTCATTGGCGGTTTTTAGAAAATTGTGTTTGATTCTGTTTTTTTCTTGCTCAAGTGGCATTAGAACTGAGGTGTTCGTTTCGCTGGATTCGAGTGCTGACCCGATTTTAGCCAGCTTATCCGCCATTTCATTACCAATTATGCCACGATGTCCTGGAACCCAGGTTAAACTAACTGTGTTTGTTTCGCTGAGCAGTCTTAGGTTACTGCGACAGTCTGTTTGAATGTCTATATCTGTATGGTTCATGATGGTTCTATGGCCTGATATGCCTGTTTTCCAATTGTTGCATTGTTTGAGTCGCAGTGCGCTTTTGGCCGCCATCTCCTTAGTAAAAAGATCTAGGGGGCTAGCGATAGGAAGGGTTCCAGAGCTGCAGTTGGTGTTGTTCTCATGGCACTAGTTGAGCCAATGCATGCAAGCCTTTGGATTTTGGTCATGGTCTTAAGGTTTGAAGCCTTCTCTAGTGATGGCCACCAGACTAGACAGGCATATGTGAGGATTGGTCTTATTATGGATGTATACATCCAGTGAATGGTTTTGGGACCAGGTCCCCATTTTTTCCCAAAAATTCTACTACAAGTGTAGAAAGCGATTTGAGCTTTCCTTTCTCTTTCTTTTAAATTTTCTTTCCAGTTAAGTTTACGATCAAGGACAATTCCGAGATATTTTGCCGTACCAGATAAGTTTATTGGTATACCATTAATGGAGGGAGGAAGTATATCTGGAATGTTACGTTTTCTCGCACTGCCAAGAAGATCTTACTGGAAGAATCAAATAAAGCTTGACGTAACTCATCTGACAAAACCTGTTCAAAACTCTTTTTTCCAGAATATACTGAAAAAACATCAAAATTCCTACTGAACCTCAATTGGAAAGCCCTAAAAATTTGTACAGGTCCCAACAATCGTAGTCTCGCGATGCGTTCTTTTCTAGCTATTCACATGTCTGAATCTTCTTTTCCATACATTTTCTTCATATACTGGCCAAAGATCACTTAAGTATTTTTCTTTCGTATCGACCAAGGGTTTTCTCATCCGATTTAGTTAAGATCTGGGCATGCTTTTGCGGGGTATAGCTCTTATGAAGGATTACCTTGGAATTGGTACAGAAATTTTATTTCTCAATTGAATCTGCTTTACTCAAAACGGCAGTGATCGGCTAAAGTAACTCTGACTTATTTGTCAATTCTCTTACGGGTTCAAAATATCAGCAGATCGGAGAATTCTCTCATTTTGGTAGCTTTTACGTTTTCCGCAGCGGTAAAAATGCCATTAAAAAAACTGCCTGGCAATATGAGAAAGCCATTTCGGACGGCCTCAATAATTTACGATTACGAGTAGGGAGGTGTGTTTTCGAATATTCAAAGACGACGCTTCAGTAGAAAACCCGAAGTTTGCTCAAACGGGTCAGAAATATCCGTAATTCTCGTATACATAAAGCCAGGTTTCTGCATCATCTAAAAGTAAGACAAAAATGCTGTTGTGTCCAAAAAGAAGCAAACACTTTTAGTCTTTTGTTAAAAATAAGAAAATTAAGGCCTCCACTATTTTATTTTTTTTTATTTTTAATTCTGGGTTGCGAGAGTCCTCAAAGAACTGAATATACATAAATCCGCTTTTCCAGATGGTATCCCCGCCGGTAATCTAAAGAGGTGATCTTCCACACTTGCAAAACCTATGTGTAAGTCTTTCTCTATATTTTATTTTCGTGGGCTCTTACCGAGCAAATGGAAAACTGTATTTGTCCAGCCCGTCTTTAAAAAAGGCGAATTTTCTTGATATGAACCTATCAAGTTGTTGACTTTAGGTTTCAGACATTCACATATCACAGCAGACAAGATCTTATATGCGACGTTAACGAAGCTTATTCCTCTGTAGTTGGCGCGATTGAGAGTGTCTCTCTTTTTAAAGATCGAAAATACGATACTAAGGTTGCATTTATCAAGTTCTTGATACACTGGTCCAGGCTATGAAAACCTTTGAAGGGAGTTTGATATAGCCCGCTGATGTCCTATGTGACTAAATGCCACTTTGGCGGTGATTGATTTTGGGTAAGAAGTAATTCCTTCAAAAAACAACTACAGTTTAAAGATGAGCGCTGCGTGATGACCGAACATTCGAATCAATAGTAGCATTAAATAGTCATATTTAGTAGGAAACAAGCGAGCGGTGGCCAGTTCAACAAAGCCGTCTGTCATTTTCGTCAAACAGTCAGCAGCGAACTCAGCTACTCGACTAAACTCTAATTCACAGTAGACCAGCAATCAAATTGGTAACACCAACATTTTAAGCAATTTAAGATTCATCCCAGATCGATTAGATAACATCATTCCCAAATTTGTGTTTGATAACAATTTCCAAGTACTCTCAAGAGAAGTTTGGGAGAACAATATTTTCTTGGATAATGAAGTATTACACTTCTACACTGACGGATCTCAAACCTTTGATGGTGTAGGAAGTGAAATCTCGATAGGGCTGAATTTAAGTCTTTTCTTCCGCCTACCTAACTATTGTAGTGTGTTCCAAGCGGAAATTCTGACGATAAAAGAAGAGAAAATGTTGGATCCTTCACGGATATTCGTATCTTCTCGGGCAGTCAGACTGCTCTCAAAGCTCTTGCTTCTCTCGCTTCAAAATCTATTACGGTCCAAAACTGTCGCACGTCTCTAAAGGGATGTTGGAACAGTTCAACTTTCACCTCTCATGGTGCCGGGTTACAGAGACATACCAGGTAACTGCATGACAGACGAACTCGACAAAAAAGAAACGACTTCTTCTCTTCGACCTGAAAGGAACAATATAGGTATACCTATCGCTACATACAAACTATTGCTAAAGCAAGACGCTTCTGAGAAGATGAGCACTAGATCAACGCAGAGTAATACGTGCCTTGAAGAAACAAATTTGACAATGTCTAGACTCGAACATTCAAAGAGCTTATTGAATCTAAATCATTTGCATGTTAGCTCCATCAAAAAAATACGCCAAAAGACTTGGTGTCTACTCCAACGACTTTTGTAGAGCTGCATGGACGAGGAGGAGGAGGAATCAGTTCAACATCTCATTTGTTCATGCCCTGCGCTCGCTAACAGACAAAAAGTTAATTAATTAATTAACAAACACCTTAAAAGTTTCTCCCTTTTCATACGAAATTCTGAATGGTTTGTCTAACAGGTGATTAACTTGATAGCTCAGGTTCGATTTTAGGGTGATTAACTCTATAATCCTCTAGATGGGGACCAAAGGGTGAACAGCTTTCTGGTCTCAATGGCATCACAATGGTATTTTGGCAGCCACATCTAATCTAACCTAACCTTGATAACAGGGACATCTTTGAAAACTCTATCGGAAAGCGTAGTCTGTACGAGAAAAATTTCGAAAACAAATCAACCATTGAACTTGTTTTAATCGACGGTTTACTAGTATAATGAAAGTTGAACTTGCCGAGTGGTCGATTTTGATTCGGAACACTACCTTCTTGCAGCCTAGTTACGATGACGATATTTAATTCACAGGTCTCCCAAACAAGTGCTGTAAAATGATCAGAAAGCTACAGTCGCAAGTGATTTCCAATGCCTATCAAATGAGTCTTCAAATAAATCCTATACGGCCCACATCAAACATCAAGATTATAATGCAAACAAGCCATCACAACCACAGCTTCTGAGATTATGAGTTTCACTAGGCCACCAAAACAAAACCCATGGTTCAATGCAGGCAGGTAACTTAAGCCAAGTAAAAAGCACTGCAAAGGTTGATGCATAAATAAAACAAGTCCTATCTGTGAGCACTACAATGAAGCTCTACAAGGAGAAAAAACGGAAAGAAAATCCCAAAAACAAAAAGAAAGAGCATGACAAGCGCTTGTTCGGAGAAATTGAGAGATGCCATAATAGAAAGAAGATTCGAAACTCAAGATAGAACAGCAGTCGTTAAAGAGGATCTAAAAAAAAACACTTCTGCAGACTGTTTTACGGTGATGATGACATAAATATCGCTGCCAGGCAGTATTCCCCATCGAACTTGGGCAACGATCAGGAATTCCTTCCTCCCGAACTTTAACAGTTAAGCTTGCCATATGTAAATTTAAATCTAATAAAACTGCAGGTGCAGATTGCCTTCAACCTGAGATAAGCTGCTTGTTGCTATGGTGCAAAATATAGATTCTTTCAGAACTAGGCGAGTTGCTTTGAGAGGAAAGTTCTTCTGGTGATAATCAAAATAAAACAAAATATAGTGTGACGCAACAGAGCGAGGAGCCCACAACCATGTCTTGTAAAGGAATACAGGGCACCTACAACTTTCTGCCGGTTCCAAACGGCTAGTTGAGCAAACGCTTTTCATGAAAATGAATTTACTATCCGAGAACTTGCTAATTCCTCGCAAAAGGCGATACCCGTGAAAAAAGATTTTCGCTACTGTTGAGATTTGAGCCCCCCGAACAGCCCAGTTGACAGGCAGAGGTCTGTTCTTTATCAAAAAATTATATAGAATGGAAAAGCTTCCACGACGAACTGTACAGTGAAGTTTACTTTTTTAGTAATATAAAAATTGAGCGGTTATTTAAGAACTGGGACTAGCTAGATGGCATATATTGCGACTGTGAACTCCATTTTACAAAACAAAATAACAGAACAAATCGCTTCCCAAGGCATACGAATATTGCAATAACGGAAGAACAAATCATTAAAGCCTTTCAAAAAGAAAGCATCCCTTGATAAATTCTTTTTAAAACGGAATAACATACATAAGCACACACTCAATTTTTATTTAAGGTTCTTCCCCTTTGTTGATTCTTAAATTTGTTTTTGAATATCAAACAACAGCGACTATGTAATGAGGCAAAGCATGTCTACAACAATGATTCATTCTCAAGTGAAACCATTTGTTTAAACGGTTTTATATAAACTTGAAGTATCTGTCAATTGTTTGCAGAACTCTTTTGACAAACACTTATGATTAAAACGTTTTAATGAATGTATGACAATGCAAAGCAAATTAGGTTGCTGAAGATAACATGTGTACTTTCTGCATATATCAATGTTTTATTATATGGCAATGCTAATATCATCAACCCATAAAGACTTGGAAGTATGTTGAGTTGATCGACAAGGGCGTGTGATCACCTAGTTGTGTTTTTACAATTCGTAGGTCTTACTTTGCAAGTTTGAGAGTTTGTTGAGTTCTTTTTTGCTAGAAAAGAGTTTTCGATTACATTTCCTAACTTTTTCTTTTCAACGAAGATGAGTCTATTTTAAGGTACAACAATTTCCAGGCCTTGAATAGATTGGTCAAGTAATGAAAAGTTTTAATTGTATGTAGAAAATAACCAAAGTCATGTTTCGCAATTTCTTTTCAGGGAATACGTCGACCATGGAAAGGTGTTCTTATGGTCGGACCACCTGGAACCGGAAAAACAATGCTTGCAAAAGCAGTCGCCACCGAATGCGGTACAACATTTTTCAATGTTTCATCATCGACTCTTACATCGAAGTATCGAGGTGAATCGGAGAAAATGGTTCGTCTGCTATTTGAAATGGCCCGCTTTTATGCACCGAGTACAATTTTCATCGATGAGATCGATTCGCTTTGTTCCCGACGTGGTTCCGAATCGGAACACGAGGCTTCACGACGCGTCAAATCCGAGCTGTTGGTTCAAATGGACGGAGTCGGTAGCGAAGAGGCTTCAAAAGTCGTCATGGTGTTAGCTGCGACCAATTTTCCTTGGGACATTGACGAAGCCCTGCGACGTCGTCTGGAAAAACGCATCTACATACCCCTGCCGACAGATGAAGGCCGTGAAGTGCTGCTTAAAATCAACTTGCGTGAAGTCAAAGTCGATGAAAGTGTTAATCTCACAGCTATTGCCAGGAAGTTGGATGGCTATTCAGGAGCTGACATAACCAATGTCTGCAGGTAAGTTGAAGGAATCCTTGTCTAAGGCCAAATGTTCATGCAAAGTATTTTTTTCTCCCTCTCTCCTCTAGAGACGCCAGCATGATGTCTATGCGAAGGAAAATCGCTGGCTTGAGGCCGGAACAGATTCGCCAACTAGCGACTGCGGAAGTTGATCTTCCTGTCTCAACGCAGGATTTTGCTGAAGCAATTGCAAAATGCAACAAAAGTGTCTCAAAGTCCGACCTAGAGAAATATGAAAAATGGATGAAAGAGTTCGGATCGTCATGATGACATGAATGGATGCAATTCCCTCGTTAACTTCTCATTAACATTCTAAATTCTCACACACTTTAATCTTCACCTATCCACGATTTTTATCCCATTTATATTTTAATTTCAAGACATTTTTTTGTTGTTGTTTTCTAAACTAATTTGCTTAATAAGACTAAAATGATGATGATATTTCATCTTTGAAACCACAAGGAACAACTAAAACTGCAATACAAATGTTATATATTCGAAGAATTGACCTTTACCTTACATTCATGGAATATATGCATATATTTTACAAAATGTTATTAATTTTAAATTAAAAACAGAAACAACAAAAAAAAAACATTTTTAAAACTAAAACAAAAATGAAATGTGTACTTAAAAAGAAAATGTTTAACATATACATGCGAGTGATGAATGAAAGCGGTGACTCAAAAACAAAAAAAAAATGCAAGAAATCATTACAATTTTTAACAATATTGAAACAATTTTTTTTTTATTTTTGGAATACTTCAAAGTACTTTTTGCAACCGCAATTATCTATCAATACACAGACGCTTATTCTTTGTTATACCAAGAACCCCGGCCTTAACTTGATCGTATTAAAAGTAAAAAGCATTTACGACAAAAATACCATCTTGGAAAAAAATAGACAACGGTTGGCTCAGTTGGTAAATACAGCAATATAATACAACGATCAAACAAGATCGCGAAGAAAAGAAAAGGCAAACCAAAACAGTCCTGTTACAGACAAATGCAAAGAAATCTATATTTTGTTGGTCTCAGACGACATGGAACAAATTAGAGAGGCTCACCGACGACGCATTCTGGGGTCAACGTGTTGGTAAGTTACGCGAGTTTCTCAGTTTTAATAAGTTACACGTAACTAATGTAACTAATTGAATTAGTTACGTAACTATGTAACTAATGTTTTTGACTGTTCTCCACAAAAATCTTCACATCCAAATAAAATTCGAAGCAAAAAGTCAGGTTTAATAAGTTCCGATTCAAAAGTTAGGGTTAGGTTAGGTTAGGTTAGGTTAGGTGGAAGTGGCTTTCAGCCAACGAGTAATACCTACGTACATTGCCTGACACACTTAGGCCGCAAGAGCCCATTGTGATACCTCAGAGATCAGCAAGCTAATCACCTACTGATCTCACCGCCGTTATTCTGAAGTGGTGTTCTTCTACGCTGGCAAAACCACTGCGTAAATTTTCCATCTTTCCTATTCTGCTGGGATTTTCCCGAGCAGATGGAAAACTGCATTTGTCCAGCCGGTCCCTAAAAAAGGCGAATCTTCCTCCCCTTCAAATTACCGTACAATTGCACCAAGGTCATGGAAACGTTGATAAACCGTCAACTTATGAAATATCTTGAAGAACGAAAGCTTCTTAATGACCGTCAGTACAGCTTTCGTAGCAAACGGAACCAATCCTTACATTGTTTTGGAGAAAGTAAGATTATTGCGCTTGATATTTCTAAAGCATTTGATAGAGTTTGGCATCAGGCTCTTTTATCGAAAATGCGTGCTTTTGGTATCGATGAGTGTCTTCTTCGTTGGATTAGAAATTACCTTTCCGACCGTTCAATACAAGTTGTGTTGGATGGTTTTAAGTCTGATACCCACTTTATAAATGCTGGTGTGCCCCAGGGCTCCGTTTTGTCTCCGACTCTCTTCCTTATTTTCATAAATGATCTCTTGTCTTAAACTTCTAATCTGCTTAACTGTTTTGCTGACCACTCGACCCCCAGCTTTTCATATTCGTTTCCAAATTCACGTCCCTGCTCTTCGGATGTGGAACTGGAACGGTTGCGTATGATAAGCTCATTGAATTCTGACCTTGACAGCATTGTTATTACATGAGGTCATAGAAACCGAGTAGAATTCAATGCTTCGAAAACTCAATGCTGTCTCTTGTCGTTGAAGCTTAACATTCCCAAATTGGCATTATCCATGAATGGTACCTGCATCCAAGAAACCGAAAAGCTGTCAGTACTTGGTATGTGTGTAAACGTAAACGATGATCTTCGTTGGAACGACCACATATTTGAAGTCGCCAAAAATGCTGCAAAGTGCTTAGGTTTCCTAAAGCGATGCAGAAAATTTTTCAACCCCTCTGATCTGGCTACAATCTATAAGGCCTACATCCGCCCTAAACTAGAGTATAATTCTCATATCTGGTCAGATGCTTCTCAAACATCTTTGCGCTTACTTGATAGGATACAAAACAGAGCGTTGAGACTGATAGGTGACAGTCCAATTGTAGAATCGATTGATTCTCTCGAACATCGTCGAAATGTTACTTGCCTCACTCTTTTTTATCGCTTCTTTTACAAACAGTGCTCTAGTGAAATAGCCAGTTGCATTCCTCCCCTGAAACAATTTAGCCGCAATACCCGCCTCGCAAGGAATGCTCATCGGTTCTCCCTTCAGCCCAACTTCGGTCGTACAGTTAAGTATAGAGATTCATATTTTAGCAGCTCAACCCAGATGTGGAATGCTTTACCCAACTCAATTTTCCCCAAGCAGTATAATGTAAAGAAATTCAAGAGTGATGTACATCGGCATCTCCTTTCTTATCCTTTCCTTATTTCCTAACACCCGCACTGTGTTCTTAACATTATAAGGGTAGTCACCTTGAAGTGCGCGTAAATTATAAAAAAAAAAAAAGAAACCTGATGTTAGATTAACGGGACTAGCCGGTTAATCACCCGCTAGTCGAACCACGCGGAACTTTTAATGTTTTTTGAAAGACTTTTAGGGTCTATGTAAGCACAGAAGGTGTTGAACGGTTTCTTCTTCTTCGTGCATGCAGCTTCTGAAGAAATCATTGGAACACACAACAAGTTTTTTGGGGTGTCTTCCTATTAGACAGTGTCCCGCAAGAACACCTATGGTAGAACCTAGATACAGGCGGTTCAAGGTTAACAAACTCTTCTAGCGTTTTGAGTCTACACACGGCCAAACTTTTTTGGTTGCAAGGCAGTTGTTAATTCAAAAGTTAAAAACTGATTAAAAAGTTGAAATGTCGCAGTCAAAAGCAAAAAAAAAAAAACAGTCATTCCTCAAAGCCAGTTTCCTGCCTGAAACCTCAAGATTAATAGTTTTGCGCAAAATTTGTAATAAGAAATTGCGAAACACTGCTCTGCAACTATTAAAAGGATATAGGTAGGTATGTTTTTAATCAACAAACGTAATACGTTGTGTCTCTAATTGAGCTATTGTGGATAGTGATTTTCAGCAAGAAACTTATATTTTAATTGAAGGAGATGAAGATGAATCAGTAAGTATAGCCACAATCATCCTCAAATTTGTTTTGTTTATACTTTTGAGAATGTTAAAATGTGAAATGAATTTGTTTTTAGAAACAATTATGTGATGAAGAGGGAGTCGTTCCACACTCCACACTGGTCAACAATTCAACAAGTGAAGTTCTTAGAGCTGAAATCAGCATAAGCTCAGACTCAACAGATAACATTATTATTATTATTAGGAATAATTCAATACCTATGTATATTAGACTGGTTCAAAAAAGTGACTATTTTTTTTCGAAACAA
Organism: Melanostoma scalare; assembly: GCA_949752695.1. Lineage (NCBI taxonomy): Eukaryota > Metazoa > Arthropoda > Insecta > Diptera > Syrphidae > Melanostoma > Melanostoma scalare. Next base: position 151,255,957 of record OX456986.1, read on the forward strand.
TTCCATTTATACCTTCGAGGAAGTGTAGAAAGATGGCTGTTAAAAGGAGAGCTCTTAATATTAATATTTAGAGGTCGCTCGTCGCAGATTTCTATTTCCCATTGAAATAACCTTGAATGAGCAATAGATATTTTCATAGAAAATTAGTTGTTCTACAAAAAAGGTTTTTTATCATTTTTCGACAAATTCACTCCTTCAAAAGTTATTCAAGGTTAAAGTTTAATTTAGAGTAAATTTAAGTTTTTTTCTAGATTTTTGACAAAATGTTAAGGGATGTGGTTGAGGAAATTGCAAACACATTTGATTTTGGTTTAGTGGACAAAATCGAACGTGAAAACAATATGAATTCAATTAATTCAAACGAAGATGTTGAATTGGAATCAGCGCAGGAAGTTGCTGTACCCAGCCGAAAAAGAAAAAGAAAAACAGCAAACAACAGTATCGAGGACCATATGGCAATGGCTAAGCAAACGAATGCAATGGGAAAAATTGTTGACAAAATTGAGGGCTCAATTACAGCTTCTGACCAACACCACCGTGTTACGAAAGATATTGAACACACATTAAGGAAACTGCAAAAGATGGTAGAGCTTCTTAAAATGTCTTTGGATGCCCATACCGAGGAAGCAAAGAGGCATAACCAAGAAGAGTAGAAATTCAGTTTAGAATTCGAGAGATAAAAATTCAAGAACTGAAGCTGGATATGGGTTCTCAAGAAATATGAAATTTTGACTTTCTTTTAGTTCTTTAAGATTTTAGTTTTAAAGCTCAAGACTGTGAAAAAACTTTTGTTTTCCTTTTTTATCTTTAATATGAAATCTTTTGTTTGTTTTAACGTAGGTACGTTTATGTTCGTATCTACAATAGCTTTTCATTAATAAAATGAATGAAATATAATTTGGATTTTATGTCGTTACTTGACTTAGTGCCTTAATAGGATTCAATTTGCAATATGGTCTCCTAGCTGGTTAGCCTCATTGGAAGTTGGAACTTCTTCGTTTTCAACAGGGAAGCTTTCATCTCTTCACGTACTTTATAGTATCTGCAAATATTGTGCAACGAGCAGCAAACATTTATTATTTGGACCACTTTACTTGGCTGGCACTTAAGCGATTGAGCCAAGCACTTGAACCGGTTTTTTAGAACCCCGAATGTCCTCTCGATTATATTTCTAGCGGAAAAATGTTTCTCAAAGTTCCAGCCTCTGGATCTCTATAAGGCGTAAGAACAAAGGCTCTAACGCATAACCTGCATCTCCTACAAGCCAGGACGAAAGATCACCGTTTTCGTATCTTACTTGGATATAGCCTCGAGCCTTACAAATGCTCCAGATAAAAGCATCATGGCTTGATCCTGGGCGGCGGGCATCAACAGCTCTTATAATCATGTTATAATCGCATATATCAATTTGAATCAATGGAAATATTTGTATTTGCTATATTGGCTATAGAATTGATGATACTTACCACCATTGCATTCATTGAGAAGTAACCCTTTCGGTTGTAGGTTAGGTTAGGACGCATCCTATGACAGCAGGAGTTAAAAACCGGTCCAAGAAATATCGTTTTGACCGGCTTAGTTCAGCCTCTGACATTGAAAGTTTAATCCATCTTGGGCAAATCTTCCTCTCCAAAACTTTCAAACCCCGTGATAAAACTTTAGACGCTGTACTACGGCCCATAGACACATCAGCATCTTTCCCAACAGACCGTTGAAAAATCTCTTCTGTAAAAAAGTGCAAGACTGCATCAGCCAGCTGCAATGTGCAAGAAATAGAGGTTTTTTCTAGATGCGGCGCAACATTTGGAAAGCATCTTTATTTACACGATAGATATAAGCCTTAGTTTAAACATGAAAATACTTCAGTTTTCCTTGCCACATATCAATACTCACGCTGCATCTGCAATTTCTTTTCTTTTCGATTTCCAAAACCGAAGCAATAAGAACAGCACTTATAATTTTCTGATCAGGAAACTGAAGAAACTATTGAATCCAACTATTTTTAGTTTTACATTAGATGACAGGTATCAGCTGTTTTCAATTTCACTTGAAGTGAAGTAAAAATGAAAAGTTTTCGAAATCTATCGAAATGCAGAACACTGAAAATAAATTCACTCGATTTGCAATTTCGGTTTCGTTTTCATTTAACTCGATTTCTGGAACCTAGCTGATTAACTCGTTTTATCTGAGAGTCGGCAAAAAGGAGTCAGTACAAAATCACAAAAAAAAAAATAGTTTTTTAAATGTACTTTTAACAGAAATCACATATCCGTTCAGAGCGGAGAATTGTCCACCCCGTCGCAATTCCATTAAGCTGTCGCAAATTTCACAAGTAAAGCAATTCATCGCACTTCAAAGCAGTTGCCCTAGTGTGTTAAAATAATGTCATAGAAAAATTCACAACAGCTGTTACGAAGTCTACCCCCAAGCAAAAGCAGTGATAGGTATGAAGAAAGCCGCTTTCAAAGCATGGTTTCAGTGTTCCTCATATAATAAAGATGTAAGGCTCGCTTCGCGCTTCGGAGTGGAACACAGAAGCTGCAAGAAAGAAGCAAAGTGCTCCTAACTACAAAAAAAAAGAGCACAGAGAGCATGTAGAGTTGGAAGAAATTCCTGCACCGTTAGATAAACCTCATAGTTTGTGAAAAGGCTTTTCAGAGTTCACAATTTTCCAAAACAAAATTTATGAAAGATAAATTATTACATTTGATTAGTTAAAAATCTTATGAAAAAGTGATTGCCATAAAACCAAAATAATAAAAAAATAAAATAGGGTGGCGCAACAGAGCGAGGAGCCCCTGGGCCTAGCGCATTTCTCACTATCATGCCCTGTGAGGGAAATGAAACCAAAATAATATTGGCCCTTTAATTGAGCTCCGCGGAACACTTGCTCGTACTCCCAGAAGTGATTATCTGATAATATTTGGTTTCATACTGCCATCTGCCACACATTGTTGACGGTCACATAAATATGAATAAAGTAGTTCGACCGCAAGAGAAATCATGCATAAGTTTTTGTTTTACAGAGGAGAAGGATGTCCATTGTCTCAAAAGCTTTTGAGAAATCTAGCAGTGTTGAAAAAAATGTTCTATCTTTTTCAAGAGCGGAGGAAATGGCTGCCCAAAAATATAGTTTAGAATTGAACAAAAATTAGGTATAAAGCTAAAGCACAACACAATTGGTGCGTCTACGAACTGGAAACACTAACCGATACAACGCTAAGAGGCGTCATTGGAGGCGTACAAAATTGAAGTTGTAAGCTGCTGTCCATCGGGATACTGCGGTTACACGAACATCAAATTACCACGAAGAGCTGAATACTTTTAAATTTGTAAATGTACGAGCTATAAGTTGCTCAATGAAGATTCGTTCGTAAACAAGGAGACTTAAAAAAAAGTAGCCCAGCTTGTGTCAATGCTTTGCCAAATCTCATCGACAACTAGCAAGAACGTGGTTTAGCAACTCATTTTCTCAAGTCAATAGATTATTTGTTGTTTATGTGCGATTGCATCTGCTTAAGCATTGATTTCAAAATGGTTTAGACAGAAAGGGAAAATTGCGATTGGGCTGTATTCAGAAGAAGAATTTAGAATCTTTAGTCCGTCAAGCGAGTATATTATAATTTCGTCGTTTTGCCATCAAAAATTTACTACGCAAAGTCTTGTATTGGATCGTACCTTACACCTGGCATAACTGATGCTAATGCAAATTGAGAGTTTAAGAAATTACAATCGAAATCAGAAGGTACAGCTAATCGCTGTTTATCATTTAAATAAAGGGTCCGCCATCTAACGTTTTTTTCTTTCAACTAGTGCTTATTTCGTGAATGGTAATACTTAGCTCATGTCTGATTTGACATATCATTAGTTTTATCCTTCCGCTTAACGAATATATTTTTGCTTCGCTAAGTGGGCCTGCGATCGACTTAATCGAATATGCCGATTTCGCCAAAAAAAATCATCTTTTCAGATGAAGCTTATTTTGATCTTGGCGGGTATGTAAACAAGCAAAATTGGCGCATTCGGGGGCACAGAAAACTCGCACGCATACATTGAAAAGCCGATACACCCAAAACGAGTCACTGTTTGGTGCGGATTTTGATCCAGAGGCATAATTGGGCCATTTTTCGAAAGTGAGCAAGGAGTGGCCGTTACAGTCAATGGCGATCGTTATCGGGCCATGTTGAACGAATTTTTGTTCACAAAAATTGAAGAGGAGGATATTGGCAACATTTGGTTTCAACAGGACGGCGCTACGTGCCACACAGCCGAAGCCTACACTCGATGTTTTGCGCCCATTTTCAAAAAAAAAAGTTATTTGGCGGACCCTTTAGAAGAAAAAAAGCTCCTAGTATTTCCTTTGCAGCTCTAATTCGGGAAACAACTAAACTGCGAAGGTATCGATAGTTTTCGTAAAATAACGAAAACGGGGTATAATGTATAGGTAGCAGACTGCAAAAAATAATTAAACTATCTGATGACTCAGCCGGGTCTGTCGCAGTAGGTAAACAGCAGATGCAATCCAAAGGGTAGGGAAGCTAATGGAAAAACATCGTGATTCTGTTTTGTTGGTTGTCTCTAAAAAGCATTTTTTTTTTTTTTTTATAATAAGCGCGCACATCAAGGGGTTATGACTACCCTGGAGACATCGATGCACGTTGCTTTTGAACCTTTGTGAATCGTAATGCAGGAGAAATACAGAGCCAGGTAGAGCATTCCACATTCGGGTGGTGCGACTAAAGTATGAATCTCTATACTTGACTGTACGACCGAAGTGGGCTCAAGGTAGAACTGATGAGCATTCCTGGCGAGGCGGGTGTTGCGGTTAAAATGTTTCAGGGGAGGAATGCAGCTGGCTATTTCACTAGAGCACTGTTTGTAAAAAAAGCGATAAAAGAGACTGAGACAGGTAACGTTTCGACGATGTTCAAGAGAATCAATCGATTCTACAGTTGAACTATCACCTATCAATTTGAACGCTCTATTTTGTACCCTACCAAGTAGACGCAAGAGATGCACCTGACCAGATATGGGAGTTATACTCCAGTTTTGGGCGGATGAAGGCCTTGTAAATTGTAGCCAGATCAGAAGGGGTGAAGAACTTCCTGCATCGTCTTAAGAAACCTAAGCATTTAGCAGCGTTTTTGGCGACTTCAAATATGTGGTCATTCCAGCGAAGATCATCGTTTACACACATACCAAGTACTGACAGCTTTTCGGTTTCTTGGATGCAGGTACCATTCATGGATAGTGGCAATGGGGGAATGTTAAGCTTCAACGACAAGAGACAGCATTGAGTTTTCGAAGCATTGAATTCTACTCGGTTCATAAGACCCCATGCAACAATGCTGTCAAGGTCAGAATTCAATGAGCTTATCATACGCAACCGTTCCAGTTCCACATCCGAAGAGCAGGGACGTGAATTTGGAAACGAATATTTAAAGCTGAGGGTCGAGTCTTCAGCAAAACAGTTAATCGGACTAGAAGTTTCAGACAAGAGATCATTAATGAAAATGAGGAAGAGAGTCGGAGACAAAACGGAGCCCTGGGGCACACCAGCATTTATGAAGTGGGTATCAGACTTGAAGTCATCCAACACAACTTGTATTGAACGGTCAGAAAGGTAATTTCTAATCCAACGAAGAAGAGACTCATCGATACCAAAAGCACGCATTTTCGATAAAAGAGCCTGATGCCAAACTCTATCAAATGCTTTAGAAATATCAAGTGCAATAATCTCACTTTCTCCAAAACAATGTAAAGATTGGTTCCACTTTTCGGTGAGATAAGCCATCAAATCACCAGTGGACCGTTTGCTACGAAAGCCGTACTGACGGTCATTAAGAAGCTTTCGTTCTTCAAGATATTTCATAAGTTGACGGTTTATCAACGTTTCCATGACCTTGGAAAGAAGGGACGTGAGTGCAATTGGACGGTAATTGGAAGGGGAGGGGGATTCGCCTTTTTTAGGGACCGGCTGGACAAATGCAGTTTTCCATCTGCTCGGAAAAATTCCAGCAGAATAGGAAAGATGGAAAAGCTTACGCAGTGGTTTTGCCAGCGTAGAAGAACACCTCTTCAGAATAACGGCGGGGATACCATCTGGACCAGCGGATTTATGTATGTTGAGATCTTTAAGGACTCTCGCAACCGAGCGAGCTCGACAAAATATCTGCTGCATCAAAGAATTTGCAGACTCGAGCTCAGGTGGAGCCAATATGCTATAAGGAAGTGTCGAGTTGGCAGCAAATTGAGCTGCCAGCAAATTGGCTTTGTCGTTGGAGCTGACATACGGAGAGTCATTGAAGACGAGCGTTGGGACCGATGACGTGGTCGAGTTCTTAACGTTCTTAACAAAAGACCAAAAGTTTTTTCTTCCTTTTGGACACAACAGTATTTTTTGCCTTACTTTTTGGTCATGCATTACATCCACAGCCAAGAGATTCGATAGGTGTTTCCCTCAGACAGCAAGGAATTCAAAATTACCTATGATCGAGGATACGTTCGAAGGACCAGCGACAAAAGTATGATGTGCAGACGTTATCAAAGAAGTCCAAGTCACAATGAATAAAAATTGGTGTGCACCAAGGAATTGTCTCAAGTCATCTACTCTTTATTACAGTCCTTGACTATATGCTCGATGTTTAAATACAGATAAAGCACTTAAGAAGGAAAAAATATCAGAATATGCTTACGTCGTTTTCGAGTAGTTTTTATTTGAATTCCCAGCCAACTGACTAAATCTGTTGCTTTCTAAAGTGCAACATAAATCCACCCCGAATATGCAACGTCTACGTATAACAGGTGAGAACATATAAATGTGACTAAAAATAAACGTCCTTTGAATTCATTTTTCCGTGCATACCTATCTAAATAAGCTTTTGCAACTTTCCATATCTGAGCAAAAAATTCCATGAGTGAATCATAAAGGAGCAAACTAAACCTATTGAAGTTGATACTAAAGCTTTTAAGAATGGGGTAGGTCAACTACACTACAAGTCCACACAAATGTCATCTCTATGGCTATGGCTATACAAACATTTGCATTTCAAAAAGTCGAGCATCTGCGCATTTACTGCCATTAAATAGAACTGTTGCTTTTACTAGGCACTGCAAGTTGATAGAAATGCAAATACGCATGTTTCACATCGTCCTCCTCAGCTCTAAGGCTAAGGCAAGGCATTCTCGGTTAACAATTTCAAAAACACAAACGAAGATGGCGTTTCGTAGTCAGCAAATCGGTTTCTTACTGGGTTATATTACTCAAATTTACTGGGTATTTTACACCCATTTACAAAAGTAAACTTATCTTTGAAGTGATAGAAAAACTGTGAAAATCCTCAACACGTTCTTAGAACGGTTAAATCAATTGATGTTTTCGTTTTATTTAGTTTTGTGCATTTTCCTCCTGGGTTCGGATTACCCATGCTGTGGTCAGGGTGCAAATTTTATCTTCTATCGTGTGATAAGCCAAGGATATTGATTTTTGGAAAATGTCTGATTCGATTCCAGAGAAGGGAGTGTGTCGAATTGACTTTGAGAGTACAGATAAGGATGATTGTTTTGATGCAGAAACGGAAAGTGGTTCAGAACAAAGTGAATGTAATAACTTTGAGGAGGATAGCGAGGTGGAATGCGGAAACCAGTACAAATATGAGGACTGGAAAACATTTTCAAAGAGAAATTGTTGTGCAAGGGAAGGCAATGAATCCACAAGGTAAGAGTGTGTACCTACATGCGGGTTGTTGGGAGTGCATTGATTCGATTGAAAAAAAAGCATTTTCATGAAGTGGGTGGGAAAGTTGAGTAATTATGAAGGATTTTGCGTGAGAAGAACGAAATTGCTTTGATTTATTTTAGAAAGGGGTTTAAATGGGTAATGGTTATCATCATGAATGTTAGACGTTGACAAAAAGTTAAGTGCGACAAAAGTTGTCGTTCAGATTATTTGATTTATGATCACGTGGTCGTTAAGGAATACAAATAGGCGAAGAGTCTAGGATAAAATGGAATAGATAGATATTCTGTGTGGAGCTTAGGGTATTGGCTTAAAACTACAGGAGTGATCAGCACAGTAATGAACGTGATCTTTTCAAAGGATCAAACAAAGACTGATTACATACCGGAGTAAAATTTTTCTGAAGTGACCTGGATTCTTAAGGCCCCGGCCCATAGAACGCGGTGCGTGCGTGCGGCACCGCTTTCAACTGACAGCTCGATTAAATACACACGTTCTTATGAGAGGTGACCCATAAGCACCGCGAGCAACGCGCCGCACGCGCCGAGTAGCCGAACTTCTATTTTGCCGCGGCTCTCACGCGGTGACAGAAGAGAGACATGCGCAGTCACAACCAATTTGAAGTTTTCTCTTATTTAGAAAAAAATGACAATGGGCGCGTTCAAGAACCTATCGGATAGCCTATCTTGGATAGCCGTGTCTAGATACCTTTTTGAACGATCGACATCAGACAACAGCTGTGAAATATTAAAATTCGACTTTTGAAAACAGAAAAACATTCAAAATATCATTGCTAGACGATTATAACTTATTTTTTTCGATTTCCCACACGTAAACAACAACAACAAGCTATCCGGATGCGATTCTTGAACGCCCCCATTTTGACTAAATTTATCTGTCAAAACACCGCAACGGATTCTATGGGTCACCCCTATCAGTTGCGCGCGGCAAAACCCACCGCATCAGTTGCCGCGCCGCTTCTACCGCACGCACCGCGTTCTATGGGCCGGGGCCTTTAAGGTTCATTAAAAGCTTTAAAATACACTGTGATCTGATGTGGATGTCACTGGCGAGTTCTGCAGGCATATGTGTAGACAGTGGGGATACGGACAGAGAAGCAATGACGAATTTAAGGTAATAGTCCAGTTGGAGTAAACAAAGCATTTCAAGTCACAGTAGTAGTACACCAAGGAAACGTATATGAATTATATTGGTTGTTCTTGAGTGTGCACTATTCAGGAATGCGGTAACTACTGAGAACTGGTCGTAATACAACAAGGGAAGGAGAACATAATTGGAAATACAATCAGTGAGCAAAGCCTGCATGACTTTGAAGACTTTGAAAACGAAATCAGTCTAATTGATGTTTCCGCATCTTGAGATTCATAAAGGTACATATCGACTCCATTGCGATTGACGAAAGGACACTCTTCCAGAGTTAGAGATGTCCAAACTTTCCCAAGCGCCAATTTTTACTCGAACCACTACCTTGTTGTAGACAATTAGGATGTCATGTTCACGACTCGCGCGAACCAACGCTGTGAAACTACATATATGACGTCGGAAAGCTACAATCGCGACAGAAAGCCTATGCATTTTCCAATCGAGTGTCTCTTCAACTAACTATTGCCAGCATATTTATCATTGAAGAGCCACATCCTCTGATGTTTTGGTCTTTCACGGCCCCTAAACGAAGTCCAGTACCATAGACTCTTTTCTTTTGGGTTTACTCGGCCCCCCAAAACGAAACCCATGGTTTGCTGAAGAGGGGAGACACACAAGTGCACCAAAAAAGCACGACAAATGTTGATGTAAAAGAAAGCCAGGGTTGCCTGTCACCAGTACAAGAAGATATACTCGTACATAGAGAAAAGAAGGGAGGAACACCAAATTCTTAAAAAGAAAAAGAAGCAGCATGAGAGCGCTCTTTTGAGGAACTTGAGAGATGCCATGAAAGGAATGAGATTCGAAAGTTTTACCAAGAAGTTGTCTGCTGTAATATGTGAACGTCTGAAACACCACGTCAAAAATTTGATAGGTTCTTATCAGTTTGGTTTTATACCAGAATAGTTCACAATCGAACAAATTTTCACCTTTGAAGTCAAAAAAGGCTTTTGACAAGGCACAACCATAGCATGCGATATTTTTAACATTATACTTGAAAAGACTATGCTCTAGCTTTTCTGCGTTCGCCCCTGCTCAAGCGTCAACACCAGAGGCATAATTTTGCAGAAGCATGCATAGCTATTCGCTCACGCAAACGATATCGACGTAATGGGAAGAAGCAAGCGTGATGTCAAAGGTGCTTTTTGGATCATATTGATACTCAAGCGGCAAGTAGTATGGGTTTAATAGTTAATGAGGGCAAAACGAAGTATAATATCTCATCGAACAACGTCATAATTGACAGACCTAACTTTAAGTAGGTACAGGACTATTCGTCTTCAAAGGATCCGATAAAGAAACGCAAAATAACATCAGTGAGATCAAACGCATAATTTCTTTTCCCAACCGCTGCTTCTTTGGGTTAGGAAGGCAATTCATAAAAAAACTCTTTCTAGAAAAACCATTGTAACGCTTTATAACACCTTGATCATCCCAGTCCTACTTTACGGCGCGGAAGCATAGGCCCTTATTGCGAGTGTCGTCTAACATTCGATGCGACAAGGGTCGAAAGCTTCGATAAATTTTCCTTTTGGTATTGCCCATCTATCGACAAGGATTTCTGTTACTGTGAATAATGAAAGTTGTCATTGTGAATAAATCCTATAATTTGACATTTGAGTTAGTTTCCGTGATAGTCGAACGCAAAAATACAGACGACAACGACCGAATTCAAAATTGAAAGTATCGAACAATAAGAATACGCAATACCAAATTTCATTTTCGACGTTCGACTATCGACAACCATCGTTTATCGACAACCAAACGACACTCGCAATAAGGGCCATAGACTTTCAACAGCGAACTGTATGAAATGTACCGCGACATGGGCCTGTAGCTAAAAGATTACGCATCGAGAGACAATGATGGCTGGTACATATTAAGCGGATATACAGATACACCCCTTCTCCGGTTTGACGGGATGTCAAAAGCACATTGTTAATTTAAATATCTTTACTGTTTCATTAGCCTAGCACATTTCTCACAGCTATTGTCTTGATGAATGAATGGAGGAGACCAACAATTTTCTGCCGACTCTGAACGGCTAGTAAAGAAAGCACTTTTCGTTGCAATGAATTTACAATCGGAGGACTTGCAATATCCTCGCGAAAAGCGATACTCGTGAGAAAACATTTGTGCTTCTGTTGGGATTCGAACCACGAACATCCCAGTTGACAGGCAGAAATTCTAACCATCAGGTAGCAATATTTTTTTTAAAGTATTAAAAGGTTACAAGTTGACCTGCACTGCGTTGCTCTGGCTTCAGTTATTCGAAGTTTTGTTTACATAAAATTGAACTGAAGATTGTTTGAACGTTTTCAGTTTCACGTTTCCGTTTTCGGTTGAATATAAGGAAGAATAATGAAAGAAAGAAATACTAAGATCAGTTCAGTTCCCGTTCCTAAAAATTTCATTTAAGAAATTCGTTGTGTGGTTTAGGAATTTATACAGGACGTTCAAATAAACATACATGCATTTATTTTTTTATATTACCTGTTAGGTATATGCTTTCTCATACAGATCTGGCAGATGATTGCAATTAGATTCACTCTTTAACTCACATAAATGTTTAAGAGAAATGCACTAAGCCCTCCAACACATTTCGAACTTTGCCAAATTAGTCTATTGATTATGTCGTAAAAAAGTGCATATAAAGGAACTCGACATTGAATGGACTTTAATTGCATGAATCAATTAATTGGCTAAATTTAAATAAAAAACCGAAAGTGCCATTAAATAAGAGGGTGCAAATCGGAGATATGGGTTTAAACCATCTTCGTTCGTTTTTTCAATATATCTCGAAAACGAAGGACAATTTTGATGCAATTCAAAGGATATTTTTTGTAGAAAACAAATTTTCCCATAAAAAAGTATCTTTTTAAAAATTATAAAAAAAAATTTTGTCCAAAATAGTAAAATTCCCGACAAAAAAAAGTTAATTTTTCTAGTTTTTGAGTGTGGTCAGTTATTTTAATGGCATTTCTTTCTGGTTGCAGATAGGTATAGGCAATCCTTCATAAAAAGAAAGTAAATGAATTTTTCTCTAAAATGCTATATCAGAAAACTTTCTATGTTTGAATTTCACCGAAATATTGTCACTTGAACAAAGACATTTATCGTCGTTTTTCATCCTTTATATACAGGGCCGAGCCAACCCCCGGCAGCGCCTGTGTGCGGAACCTATGAAGCGCCTCTTTTTTAACGAATGTTCATAAAAAACGAATTCAAATCTTTAACGAATATTATAAATTGTTCATTTTGACCGAAATAAATGTTCTCCAGTTTTACAGTACTTAGATAATATTATCATTAATATCAAAGTATACAAAACTGGAGAACATTTGGGAAGATACTAAATAGGTAGATCCCGTTCGCTTTTGCTTCCCAATTACTGCGAAAAATAAAACTCGAACTAAATTTTTACATACTTTATTAATACAAAGAATCAAAAAAAAAAAAAAAACAAAAAGAGTCAACATTTGCAAGAATATAAACATACTTAAATTACAATATTTCCACTTTTCTCGCTTTTTTGTTTGCGAAATCCTTGATAGTTTCATGTATGTCTAATTGTCTATATCGTCTAGTATGGCCTCCTCTATGGATATTGTTGCTAAATTTGTTAATCTTTCCTGACTCATTGTGGAGCGCAGTTAATTTTTTATAAGTTTTAATTTAGAAAATGACCTTTCTGCGCTTGCTACTGTAACTGGCATAGTTAGCAAATTTTGTAATGCTATTGTTAACAGCCCTGCCCTGCCACACGGAGCCAACATCAAGTGTCGATCAGCTATCCACCGTAGCCACACGCATCGCGCTTAGTGCCCGAATAATTCGCGACCTGTGCCACCTTCTACCACCCAAAAAATCAAAATTAAAAAAAAAAATCCATCTAAAACAACCAACAATATTTACATAATTACAAATCTTCCCAGCCGCGCCGCGAGAAAACAAAATAAAAGAGTGCAATTATAATCAGTGCTGTGAAGTGTTAAAAAAAAAAGGAAAAAAAAAAGCCCATGTTCTATACAATAGCCCAAAAACTAAGTGCGTTACCTGTCCATCGTCTCCTCCCCCACATCACTCTCGCAGTCCCAGTGACTGCACACATTTCTTTGATTTGATAATCTCTTATCTTATCTGGGCAGTGTGTGCAGTCAATGAGACTGTGCGTTTGTTAGGCGGATAGTCAATCAACGGTGTTGATCCCGTTGGTGAATTAAAATCAAGTTGCTAGCTGGGCATAACACCGCTAGTAATTTGATTTTGTTTTCTAATAGGATATACACTTGTTGATTTGACTTAGTTAGCGTCTACGGTTGATATTTTGTTTTATGTGTTTTTGTGAATCGTAATGTCGGGTAAATTTCGGGTCGATTTTAGCAACATTAGGGGGTTGCGATCGAATTTCTTTGCTGTGTACGCCCACACTGCAAAATGCAGGCCAGCTGTTTTGGCACTAAGTGAAACACAGGTGGGTGTTGGTTCTGATCCCTCAGAATTCAACCTGCCTGGATATAGCTTAGTGCCACTATTCTTTTCCTCCCATGGCCTCGCCGTTTATGTACGGAATGATATTGCTTACCAGCTTCTACCACAATACGGCCTTTGTTCCAATACGAACTTTAATTTCATGTGGTTAAAATTCACCGTCCGTAAGCATATCATTCATTATTGTTTTATTTATAGAAGCCCCAATTTAGATAGCAATTCAACCTCTAACGAGTTTGATGCGCTGTCTGAGTCTATAATAAGAATTATCTCCCTTTATCCTCACACTGAAATCGCAATTGCGGGCGATTTCAATGTACACAATTCTGGTTGGCTTCGACATTCTGGCCAGACAACACCCGAAGGAAAATATGTTGAGATCTTTGCTGAGTTTAACGAATTAACTCAACTTGTTGATGAGCCCACTCGGGTTCCAGATATTGAAGGCCATGCGGCCAACACTCTTGACTTATTTCTTACTTCTCATCCCGAAAAATACAGGGTTGTAGTATCATCTCCTTTAGGCAAATCGGACCATTGTGTCATATCGGTAGATTTTTCGCTTTCCGTCACGGTAAAAAAAGATAAAGTCCCCAAAAGAACTGTGTGGCAATATGAGAAAGCCAATTGGGACGGCCTGAATAATTTCTTTCGAAATTTTAATTGGTCTTTGTGCTTTCTCGACGGAAACGTTGACGCATCAGCTGATATGATATCTAACGTAATTCTTAACGGCATGAGAAATTTTGTTCCTCACAGAACAAAAAGTATCATCCCCAAAGAGAATTCGTGGTTTGATTCAAGCTGTAAAGAGGCGATTAGGGATCGAGAAAGTAGTTTTCGAAAATTTAAAGGCAACCCTACAGTAGAAAATCGAAATTTGTTCAAACGGGCCAGAAATATCTGTAATGCTCAAATACAAAAGGCTAAGTTTTTACATGACCAAAAAGTAAGGCAAAAAATACTATTGTGTCCAAAAGGAAGTAAAAACTTTTGGTCTTTTGTGAAGAACATTAAGAACTCGACCACGTCATCGGTCCCAACGCTCGTCTTCAATGACTCTCCGTATGTCAGCTCCATCGACAAAGCCAATTTGCTGGCAGCTCAATTTGCTGCCAACTCGACACTTCCTTATAGCATAGTGGCTCCACCTGAGCTCGAGTCTGCAAATTCTTTGATGCAGCAGATATTTTTTCGAACTCGCTTGGTTGCGAGAGTCCTTAAAGATCTCAACATACATAAATCCGCTGGTCCAGATGGTATCCCCGCCGTTATTCTGAAGAGGTGTTCTTCTACGCTGGCAAAACCACTGCGTAAACTTTTCCATCTTTCCTATTCTGCTGGGATTTTTCCGAGCAGATGGAAAACTGCATTTGTCCAGCCCGTCCCTAAAAAAGGCGAATCTTCCTCCCCTTCCAATTACCGTCCAATTGCACTAACGTCCCTTCTTTCCAAGGTCATGGAAACGTTGATAAACCGTCAACTTATGAAATATCTTGAAGAACGAAAGCTTCTTAATGACCCTCAGTACGGCTTTCGTAGCAAACGGTCCACTGGTGATTTGATGGCTTATCTCACCGAAAAGTGGAACCAATCTTTACATTGTTTTGGAGAAAGTAAGATTATTGCGCTTGATATTTCTAAAGCATTTGATAGAGTTTGGCATCAGGCTCTTTTATCGAAAATGCGTGCTTTTGGTATCGATGAGTCTCTTCTTCGTTGGATTAGAAATTACCTTTCCGACCGTTCAATACAAGTTGTGTTGGATGGCTTCAAGTCTGATACCCACTTAATAAATGCTGGTGTGCCCCAGGGCTCTGTTTTGTCTCCGACTCTCTTCCTCATTTTCATTAATGATCTCTTGTCTGAAACTTCTAATCCGCTTAACTGTTTTGCTGACGACTCGACCCTCAGCTTTTCATATTCGTTTCCAAATTCACGTCCCTGCTCTTCGGATGTGGAACTGGAACGGTTGCGTATGATAAGCTCATTGAATTCTGACCTTGACAGCATTGTTGCATGGGGTATTATGAACCGAGTAGAATTCAATGCCTCGAAAACTCAATGCTGCCTTTTGTCGATGAAGCTTAACATTCCCCCATTGCCATTATCCATGAATGGTACCTGCATCGAAGAAACCGAAAAGCTGTCAGTACTTGGTATGTGTGTAAACGATGATCTTCGTTGGAATGACCACATATTTGAAGTCGCCAAAAACGCTGCTAAATGCTTAGGTTTCTTGAGACGATGCAGGAAGTTCTTCACCCCTTCTGATCTGGCTACAATTTATAAGGCCTTCATCCGCCCAAAACTGGAGTATAACTCTCATATCTGGTCAGGTGCTTCTCAAACATCTTTGCGCCTACTTGATAGGGTACAAAATAGAGCGTTAAGATTGATAGGTTATAGTTCAATCGTAGAATCGATTGATTCTCTTGGACATCGTCGAAACGTCACCTGTCTCTCTCTCTTTTATCGCTTTTTCCACAAACAGTGCTCTAGTGAAATAGCCAGCTGCATTCCTCCCTTGAAACAATTTAGCCGCAACACCCGCCTCGCTAGGAATGCTCATCAGTTCTGCCTTGAGCCCAACTTCGGGCGTACAGTCAAGTATAGAGATTCTTATTTTAGTCGCACCACCCGAATGTGGAATGCTTTACCTGGCTCTGTGTTTCCCCTGCATTACGATTTACAAAGATTCAAAAGCAACGTGCATCGGTGTCTCCTTTCAAATCCTCTCCTATTTTCCTAAATGCTCGCACTGTGTTTAATAACATTATAAGGGTAGTCATAACCCCTTGATGTGCGCGTTAATTATAAAAAAAAAAAAAAAAAAAAAAAAAACATACAAAAAGTATATATATATTCGAAATATCCAACATACAAAAAAAAAAAAATATATTCGAAATATCCAAACGTCAAACTACACGCCGTCTCTCCTTACATTTGTAGGTTATCTTGGGACCAGCAAGCAAAATTAATCAAGAACATTAAATTAGAAACTAAAAACCATAAAATTGTTACCGAAGTAAAACTAAAAGTATGTACATATATATAATTTATTCCTAAACTTATGAATTTATATTTTAGGAATTTTGTAACTCACCAAAGAGAATAAAACGTGAATACTAACCAAATTGGTTCTTCCTTTATTCGTGGGTTCACAAAATCTGAATAAGAACATTACAAAATTCTTTTATGGCGTTCATCTTTAACAAATAAAGCGAAATGTTTCCCAGAACTCCACCCGCAACACGAGCTAACCAACTTGCCAAATCCACGGCGCCAGAAAACACAGCAAAAGAGTATAACTGCAAGGCGTGTAGCGCATCGGATTCTTTTGAGAACATGGTGCTATGTGACAATCCACCATGTGGCTCTTGGTTTCACTATAACTGTGTGGGCGTTGATAGCCTTGTTGCCCTTCATTCATGGATGTGCCCGGCGTGTACTCAGAGTCTCGCTGATGCTGCAAGAACATCTGCAACGGCAGCGGTGGGGTCAGTTAAACAGCCAACAGCGGGTTCTCGTGCTAGTAGATCTTCAAAAGCATCAAACAACAGACGGCTTCAACTTGAATTGAGGAAGTTAGACGAAGAAAGACGTCTTGCCGAGATGAAGGATCAAAGCGAACGCGATTACATCAACAAAAAGTACCAAATTCTAAGCCTTTTGGAGGCTGGTAATTCCGAAACAGAAACAGAAGATGATGCACAGTCCATCGCATCCGTACATGAGAGAACCCACAGTTGGATAAACAACGCAAGATCCAACATACAGAGCACTAAACTGATCAACCGACCTTCCATAGACAACGATCGCCCACATCAGATACCAGCTGCAGGTGAGAATCGAGAGGAACGGCAGTCAAACCATTTACATGAGGTGACGAACGGCCAGACAACGGGCCTAAATTTCATGGCGTTTCAGTCACCACAGTCAGACGTTTGTCATGCGCACTTTGATGAAGTGCAACAAGAGCCATCATTGCAACGACCTGCAGATCACCCAGTCCAAATACCATCGCAACTGCACAACCGTTCTTCTGGCCTCCAGCAGCAACCACAATCAACTCGCCCACAACACCACTCTTCACCCGTCGACCTACCGTTTACAGCTCCTTACCTTGGTGGCACTAACCAGATTATCACAAAGAACCATCTGGCGGCTCGTCATTCAATATCGAAAGAGTTGAAAAGCTTCAGTGGGGATCCTGACGAATGGCCTCTCTTTATAAGAAGCTTTGAAAGAAGCACGGAGCTGTGTGGGTTTTCAAGTGAGGAGAATCTAATGCGTCTGCAACAGTCTCTTAAAGGCAAGGCACTAGAATCAGTCAAAAGCTTGCTGATACAACCAGACTGTGTCCCGCGAGTGATTTCTACTCTAAAAATGCTATTCGGAAGACCGGAATTTATAATCGAAACACTGATGAACAAAATACAGGCCACTCCATCACCGAAAGCCGATAAACTGGACAGTATTGTTAACTTCGCAATTGTAGTCCAAAATCTCTGTGCGACTATAGAAGCAACTGGGTGCGTTCTCTATCTAAATAACCCTACCTTGCTACGTGAGCTCGTAGACAAACTACCCCCAGCAATTCGCTTGAACTGGGCTATGTACACTCAAACTCTTCCCATCAATAATCACACTCTCTCAAGTTTTAGCTCATGGCTGTACAAAATGGCTGAAGCTGTTAACCTTGTAAGTCTACCAAGTACAATTAGCAACGATAAACAGCCTAAAGTAACAAAAGAGAAAGGATTCCTGCACGCGCATTCCAAAGACGATGAAGAGAATAAATATTCATCAACCGAACGCAATTGTGGTGTTTGTAGTGGACATTGCCCATCGATTGCTAAGTGTAAAAAGTTTGAAGATTTGAGCCTTTCACTAAAATGGGCGTTCGTACGTGACCAAAGACTTTGTAGACGTTGTCTCAGTAAACATGGCAGGCAGAGATGTAAGGTAGAGACGGTATGCGGAAAAAACAATTGTGTGTTCAAGCACCACCGTCTGCTGCACAATAATGAAAAAGATTCCAGAGAACACAAACGACAAACTGAAGCTAAGCAACCTGAGGAGAAACCGACCCATCACGACGACCATTTTCACCACCACAATTCCGAAGCAATCCTCTTCCGAGTGATTCCTGTGACTCTCTATGGCAACGATTGTGAGGTTAATATCTGCGCCCTTTTTGATGAAGGTTCATCAGTTACCTTGCTCGATGAGGAAGTAGCTCGTCAACTCAAAATGAAAGGCACCGCTTCACCACTACGTTTGAGATGGACCGCGGACGAACATCGATGTGAAAACGATTCTGAGGTTATGGATCTCAAAATATCAGGTATTTCTTTTCAAAATAAAAAATATACGATAGAGAATGTCCACACTGTCAAAAGCCTGCAACTGCCCCAACAATCAGTAGATAGCAAAAGGATTCAAATACAATATGACTACCTGAGAGGCTTACCGATTAGTTCCTTTGTCAACCAAAGACCTCGGCTACTCATCGGCATCAACAACTGGAAGCTAGGGATACCTTTAAAGTACAAGGAAGGCAACGCAGGCCAACCTGTCGCTACTAAGACACGACTGGGTTGGGCAATTCACGGTTGTTTGAAGAACCCTCACCAGGAGCAAGCGCTTATAACTAGTGGCTGCAATTTTCATTTCTGCGAGTGCGAAGAATGCGACGACGGAAGTCTTCAAGACCTTGTGAAGCAGTTCCTGTGCTACGAAAACTTCGGTGTGTCTAAAACAACAACAACATTGATGCCTGTGGAGGAAGAGCAAGCTTTAGCCTTGTTAAAAGAGCTTACTTGTCGCAAGGAGGGTTATTTCGAGACGGGACTTCTATGGAAAAACAAAGACATCGATCTGCCAGATAGTTTTGAAATGGCTTATAATCGCTTAAAGGGCTTACAAAAACGAATGAAAAAGGATCCAGAGCTAGCCAAAGCTATTCGAGACAAAATTCAAGATTATCTATCGAAGGGTTACGCGCGAAAGTTGAGCAGCCAGGAAGCTAAAGAAAGACACCAACGATTGTGGTACTTGCCAATATTCCCAGTGACGAATCCGAACAAGCCATCCAAACTGCGAATCGTTTGGGACGCCGCAGCCAAGGTACGAGGTATGTCTCTGAATTCCTTTCTTCTGAAGGGTCCCGACCAGCTTACCAGTTTGATATCAGTACTTTATAAGTTCAGAGAAAAGAAAGTAGCCATTTGCGGAGACATCATGGAGATGTTCCACCAAGTAAAGATAAGACTTGAAGACCAATACTCCCAGCTTTTCTTATGGTGTAATGGTGAAGACGAGCTCCCTGAGACCTACGCAATGACCGTCATGACCTTTGGCGCAACCTGTTCACCGGCCTGTGCACAATATGTTAAAAATGAGAACGCAAAAGACTTTGCAGAAGTTTATCCAGAGGCTGTGAAAGCCATTATCGAGAATCATTATGTCGATGACCTGCTCGTAAGTGTTGATACCCAACAAGAGGCAATAGAGCTCGCTAAAAATATTCGCTATGTTCATAGCCAAGGAGGTTTTTATATTAGAAACTGGGTATCAAACTCCACAGAGGTACTAAAGGCTCTCCAATCCAGCAACACTAACTTGATAAGTTTAGACATGGACCTCGAACTCATTTCAGAGAAAGTATTGGGTATGTGGTGGTGTACTACCAACGACATGTTTATCTTCAAACCAACCGCTAAGCCTAGATTTTCATCGATGCTTTCCGGAAGTAGCCGCCCTACTAAACGAGAAGTCCTGCGACTGTTGATGACGATATTCGATCCCTTAGGTCTGATAGCTCATTTTTTAATGTACCTTAAAGTCCTCCTTCAAGAGATCTGGAGATCAGGTACTGGTTGGGACGAAGAAATTCAAGACAAACAATACCAAAAATGGCTGCACTGGACTCATCTTTTGCCCAAAGTCGAAAACTTTCAAATACCTAGGTGCCACGTTGCTACGAAGTTTGAAAACCAGCATGTAATACAGCTTCACACATTTGTTGACGCTAGCGAAGACGGCTATGCAGCTGTAGCGTACTTGAGGTATTCGGATGGATGTGCTACCGAGATATCTCTTATTGGAGCAAAGACACGAGTGGCCCCTCTAAAGAGTCTATCGATACCTCGATTAGAATTGCAAGCAGCAACTCTCGGCGCTCGATTAGCTAGATCAATAATACAATCACACTCTATTGCCTTCGCTAGCAAAGTTTTTTGGTCTGATTCAAAAAACGTACTTTCCTGGATTCGATCAGACCACCGGAAATATAAGCAGTTCGTGGCGTTTCGCGTAAGTGAGATTTTGGAGCTAACCGAAATTTCAGAGTGGAGGTGGATCCCGACGAAGGAGAACGTAGCTGATGAAGCCACAAAATGGACCAAGAGCCCAGAATTCTCCTCGTCCAGTCGTTGGTTCGTGGGCCCATCGTTCTTACTTCAACCTCCAGAAACTTGGCCAGTCGAAAAAACTCAATCGAAAAACATCCCCGACGAACTGAGAAGCCAATACGTAAACATACACACTGTTTGTCATGAAAATCTGTTTTCAGCGGACCGATTTTCAAAGTGGAAAAGACTGCTTCGTAGCTGTGCTTTCCTTCACCGGTTTGTTAAAAAATCGCAGGCAAGAGCAAAACTCAAGCGAGCCTCTTCAGAGAACTTCGCCCCAACCGAACAACAGCATTTCGAAATCATAACTTTAGAGAAGATAGCAAGCACAAGTGGACCCCTCACTCAAGTGGAACTTGACCAAGCGGAGAGAACCCTACTAAAAGAAGTACAGCTTTCAACATACCGAGACGAAATTGATTGTTTCTCTAAAAATAAACCGGTGAGTAAAACAAGCCCTATTTACAAACTCTGTGCATATCTAGACAAAGAACTAATACGCTGTAGTGGAAGGGCTGAGCTGTCTAAAGATGTGGGTCATGATTTCAAACACCCAATCCTTCTCTCAGGAAAACACCGCATCACTAGACTCATTATATTGGACTATCACGAACGCTTCAAACACCAACACCATGAAACAGCCCTGAACGAAATTCGACAGCGATTTCACATAACTAATTTGAGAACCGTCTTTAACTCTGTTCGGCTATCCTGCCAATATTGCAAAAACCGTAAAGCACAGCCGAAACCACCAATCATGGGTCAATTACCACCGGCGAGGCTGGCTTCATTTAGCCGTCCATTTTCGTTCGTGGGGTTGGATTACTTTGGTCCATTGAATGTAACGATTCACCGAAGGACAGAAAAGCGATGGGGAGTCTTGTTCACCTGCCTGACGACTCGAGGAATACATATTGAGGTCGCCCATTCTCTATCCACTGACTCCTGTATCCTGGCGATTCGAAATTTTAGCGCCCGACGAGGAACACCTATAGAATTTCACTGTGATAATGGCACTAACTTCCGCGGTGCAGAACGTGAATTGGCAGAAGCCTATAAGAACTTTAACAAAGAGAGATTAATTGAAACATTCACATCAGGTACGACTAAATGGGTTTTCATCCCGCCAGCGTCCCCACATATGGGGGGAAGCTGGGAAAGATTAGTTAGATCGGTCAAATCAACATTGGCTCATACTATGTTCACGCGCAATCCCTCAGATGAGCTTTTACGAAGCTCACTAATTGAAATCGAAGGCATCATAAACTCCCGTCCTCTAACATATCTGCCCATAACAAACGAACACGAAGACGCACTGACTCCTAATCACTTTTTGCTTGGATCTTCCAGTGGAACGAAGCCAATAGCAACTTTCAACGATGACCGATCGGTACTCAAGAAAAACTGGATGACGAGTCAGCAATATGCAGACCATTTTTGGAAGCGGTGGGTACACGAGTACCTCCCTACTATTACGCGGCGCTCAAAGTGGTTTACCCCGGCTAAGCCGATTGAAGTAGGCAGTATCGTAATCATCGTAGACCCCAACAGCCCACGAAGTTACTGGCCAAAGGGAAGAGTAATCAGTACTAAACTCTCCACAGATGGACAGGTAAGGAGCGCTACGGTTCAAACGAACTCCGGAGTATACGATCGGCCTGCAGTGTTGGATGTCGGTGCTATGGATTTAGTAAAGTCCACTTTTCCTAGTGGCCATACTGTGGGGGAGTGTTAACAGCCCTGCCCTGCCACACGGAGCCAACATACAAAAAGTATATATATATTCGAAATATCCAACATACAAAAAAAAAAAATATATTCGAAATATCCAAACGTCAAACTACACGCCGTCTCTCCTTACATTTGTAGGTTATCTTGGGACCAGCAAGCAAAATTAATCAAGAACATTAAATTAGAAACTAAAAACCATAAAATTGTTACCGAAGTAAAACTAAAAGTATGTACATATATATAATTTATTCCTAAACTTATGAATTTATATTTTAGGAATTTTGTAACTCACCAAAGAGAATAAAACGTGAATACTAACCAAATTGGTTCTTCCTTTATTCGTGGGTTCACAAAATCTGAATAAGAATAGCTATGGTAATGTTAGGGCACACAGCTGTCAAATTGTTTAAATATATAAATTCAAGAATTTTCACCACATCATTATTGAATTTTTTGAAAAAAGGCTGACATGACATAATTTTTTCATACAAATCATCGGCGTTAATATCCAATGAATCATTTGCTGAAAGTTTTTCCTGTAAACGATGACAACTACTTTTTAATAGTCTTTGATCTTGCTCATCACTTAAATTAAATAAAAAATTAAACACGTCATTGTGATTATTCAATAAATTAAATCTTTCATCTACGGAGGATAACGCTTGGTCTAATATATAAAAAAATACACTAATTTTAAAAGAGGTTTTCGGATCATTAATAGAGTGGTCTTCGTGTTCATAATCAAAACTCTTTGGAGTTTTACGATGTCTTAGGGGTCTGGAACTGGAAGTTTCAAATTCGGTCTCGACGCCTAATTTTTCTTACAATTTCTTCAAAATATGTCTGTTCTAACTTTTAGCAAAACTTTTTTAATTCTGTTAAAGCATCTAAAGCAACTTGCATATTCATATCGAAGGAATGCAGAATTTTACTCACAAGACTTTTACTTTAGTCAATATTATATGCCATACATTTAGTGAACAAATGAAAGAAAAGGTGCATATTTTTTCACTAGACATTTAGCGTCATATTTTGTCTTCTGATCATATGATATACGATTTGACATTTCATAATAAGGGCATCATAAATTTCAGGTTCAACTGTTCAACTAGTTGGACAAACTTAGCTGGATGCAAAATTCAAAAATTCAGCCAGACGTGGCCTTAATGGTGAAAGCTGTACTTAAAGTAGTAGTAAAGTACCTACTTACTTATCGATACTCCACTACAAAAAACACAATCACCCCAATCATAGAAGTCGAAATCGTCTCAAAAAATACTGCTCGTAGCTTATTGCAATCATCGTAGTCGTTTTTCGACCAGACGAGTCGAAGAAATCTCAAAATCTACTACAAATCGACGTTCTGTCGCTCATTCGGAATCTCCGTAAATCAAATCGACGCGACTAAGTTGAAAGAACGCTCGATGTTTTTTATTGTGACGACAGCGAAACGAAATATACCAACTTACCATGAAAAATTAACTAGTTAACAAATTCATTTGACTACCTGTTGTATTTAATAATTGTTAAGATGAAAATTACAAACCAAAAAGCAATTTGAGCAGTTGCTTGCTTTCATGGAAGCAAAACTTTATTTAGCCAAGGGTAGCAACAAAAACTTTGGCAAAAATAGACACAAAGAAGGAATAGACATCAGTTGCCACATTAAACTCTCTAGGACTCCCCGTTAGAGATGCAGACGGCTAGCAAAAGGTTTGTTAATTTTTTTGGGGGTTATGATTTTAATGTGCGTTCCATCGATGCATCCAATAACGCCGGGAAACCCAAATTTTTCAAAAAACCATAGTTTCCTCTCTTTTGGACTCTTCTGTTACGTCTACATTTACCCATTTTGGGCATAGTTTTGATTCAATCATCAACAACTTGTTTTGATATATTGATTAGATACAGTTGCCAGATATCAAAATGCATCTTTATTTAATTTGAAGAACTGCACAAACCTAAAATGTTTTCAAATATAAGGATGTATGTACATCTGTAAAATGTTTTTTAATTTGAACTTACTTATATCGTTTTTCATTGACGAAAAGAGTTACTCCTTTTGCGAAAAGATTTACTCCTTTTACATTTTCCATGTTTCATTGAAAAAAAGAGTAGATCCGGAGTAAATCTAAACGCCAAAGATCTACTCCCATTTGGTTGGGAGATCTACTCTGAATTCATGCACTTATGCAAAAACATTTGTTCTGTCAAACTTTAAATGGAAAATAATTTGTTTATTTTCAATTTGTTGTGCCAGCGTCGCGTCGTGTTAAAAAAACTGCTATAAATTATGAGGACACGAGAAAGTAAGTTAGAATTCAGTAATTTGCTGAAGAAAACAAGTTACAAAATATGAAAATATGAATTCCTATTTGTGAACATCAATTTAACCGCCAATTACAGCAAAAAACCTAAAAACATGTTTCATTGAAAGGAGTAGTTCTCGATTTGAGAGTAATTCTGTCGAATTTCAATGAAAAACGCTATTAGAGTCTATCAGATTCTTCAACAAGTTTTTATTGCGAATCTATTTTCTTCCATTTCATCCTCACTACTAGAAATGTTTCCCACTATTGGTTTTTGTAAAAAAAATTGTCACAAATAACAATCAAAGACGTTTGCTTTGCCAGCAAATGAAGACAGTAAATAGAACGAAAATGAAACTGACAGAAGTTCTTAATAGATTTTTTTAATCTTTCGATCGAAAAAGTTTCATGATGCCGGATAAATATCGAATCAACTACGACATCGACAGCTTTCGATGTCGATAAACGACTACGATGATAGGGGTGAGTAATTTAGGTAACAAAAATAATTTAGGGGGCAGTGGCGGTGCGGCGCCCCTATTGTCTTGGCGCCTGTGTGCGCCGCACACATCGCACACAGGGGCGGCTCGGGCCTGTTTATATACTGACTGCATTTATTTTTACCTTGTGGAATAAAAAACATTTTTTACTCAATGAAAAGGTATTTGTTACAAAAAAAAAAGAATTTTATATACTTATTTTTGTTTTTGTTTTTTCTGGTACTATTATAATTCTTCAATAACATTGTGAAGGTCTATATCGACATCTACATCTTCAAAAATGTTTTCTTCTGCATTATCGGCTACTTACACATTATCACAACTGACATATTGAGAAAGCTATTTGTAGTTTTCTGAAACCACAGCTTACATGGCAACCTGTAGTGCAACAACAAGACATTTTTTTGAAGCAATATCTCTGGTGCAGGAGGTGCAATTGTGTTAATCGGATTCAATCAACATTTACAGCCCTATTATGGTTGTCAATTATCAATCAATTGATACACGATAAGTGCTATCAATTAATTGATAAATCGGTATTATGCATGTCAATTGATAAATTTTCTTCCATTGTGAACAGTGTGCTCGTACTAAGCGTTGACACACCCCACATCTAGGTACAAAGCTACCATTTTAATTTCCTGCATTCAATAACACTAAACACATTTAACTTCAAAATTCAATTTGGAATGAACTTTTGCTATACGGCACAGAAAAAAACACTTCACCATATAGCCCTTATACTAGTCAACCACGTACCTGTGTTTTGGCTACACATTTCCAGTAAAATAAACCAAAAAAATGTTCATCAACGACGAATTTGCGATTGACTGAAAAATTGATAGATATCAAAAATATTGATAACCATAATACCGAACAAGCAACCAGAGACGTTCACAATAGATCGCAAAAAAGCATTTCATTCACAACTGATCAAAAGTTCCGATGGTTGTTATCCGTTATACCACTTAACCAATTTCATTGATAGACGAGCAAATTTATCAAGTATCGTATTGATATTTGACAACCATAATAGGGCTGTTAGAGTTTTCCCGACCAAAGTCCAGAGGATTTAAGTGGTTCCATGCCACTGTGGGATCTGGAAAAAAGTTCTTAGGCCGTGATGTTTGATGGCATCGCGTGTTGATGTTATTTGTGCCGGCGAAAAATTTGCACTTTTTGATAATTTGAAAAAATACTGTAAACGACTGTTGCTTAGGGTCTGGTTCAACTTTGTTCCATACAAGGAAACAGCAATATATTCTGACGCAGAACGTATGTCTTCTTTAGCAGCATCATCTCGTAAAAATGTGTCCATGTGTGTTTGTAGCTGTTCAATATTTTTATTTATAAATTTCATGAATTTTTTTTTTGTCAAAATTATATACTGCAGACGTAGTATCGCATCCACTAAATGTATGAATAAAGCCAAGAAAGTTTTGGAGATGAGAAAAATTAAAAATCTTGCGATAGTACAATTTGCGGTTATTTTTTCTAAACTTGGTTTCAATAGATACACATTTTATCATATAATGTTCCGTAAAAAGTGGGACCTAAGTGGTCAACTGTAGATAACTGTTTTAAAAATGTTCCACAAATCATTTTTTAAATAATGTCATATTTTATACTAGCTGTCCCCGCGACTTCGTCCGCGTGGAATAGTGACTTTCGGCAGCATTTTTAATTTTTTAGGCTACTTATTTTTCAAATAAGACACCTTCGTGCGTTTTAGTAAACTAATGTTATATTTTATTTAAGTACATTTTTGCACACGACATTCTTACTTTTTCCTTCTTTTGTCAAATAAAAAGGTTTTGCGAGTTTGATACACTCTTTTAAACTAAAATGACTAATCAGTAGGAATTAAAGAAATACAGGGAATCAATAGTTCTCTAATTACGCTGTTCCAGTCATTATTAAAACTTTTATAATGCCGCATCCCAGATGTGTAATTTGTAGCTGTGTACAATTCTAGATAACTCATTATTCGCATTGGAACACCAACTTGCAGCCACTCCTGATAATTCTAAGGAATTGAGAAACTCTATAGGGTATGATGTGACTTGCTCAATGTCCATATATTGTCTTTTGATAGATATTCGACAACATCCCCCAATACGTCTAACATAATTTATTAGTTGATATGGTTAACTATCTCATTAGTCGGCGCCAAAATCGACTTTTCACACAGTCATTACCTATTGCCAATATTTATTTGAAGATCAAGATAGACATTTCTTCTCAGGGCAACTGTGTAATCGACTATTTGACAGAAATCACCTCACGGTGAAAGAACTTTTGAAATCGGTCCAGTAGCTTCAAGGTTCCCGTTTACGTTGCCGTTCCCGCAGGAATATTGGGATAACAAATACAGCCCATGTCCTTCTTCAGGCTCAAGACTATCTCTGCATCAAAATTTATACAAATAGGTTCAATAGTTTGGGCGGTAGATGGTAACAAAGTAAAACAGACAGACGGAGTTGATTTCGGATCTATAACGTTAGTAAGTACTTCCATGGGAATATGAGGATAAATTAAAGTTAATTTTGTTTTGAGATAGTGTATCATTCTAACGCGGAAATAATTCTTAAAATCAGTTCAGTAGTTTCTAGGTTCCAGTTTACGTTTGCGTTCTTGTGGGAATACAGTGATAACATATATAGCCTATGTCCATCTTCAGACTCAAGACTATATCTCTGTACCTACCAAAATTCATATAAATAGGTTTAATAGTTTGGGAGGTTTTTGATAACAAATAAAAATAGACAGACAAATTTCATTTCAGACTTATGATATTAGTAAAGACTCCCATTCCCGTGGGAATATGATGACCGTTCCCGTAGGAATGCGGGGATGACTTACAGTTTATGTTACTCAGGGAGAGTTTAGTAGTCTAACGGTGGAAGGGTTTTTGAAATCGGTGCTATAATGTCAAAGTTCCCGTATGCGTTCTTGTTCCCGTGGGAATGTAGGGATCAAATATATAGCCTATGTCCTTTCTTAAATTTTAGACTATCACTGTACAAAATTTCGATTAAATCTGTTCATTAGTTTTGGCGGGAGATGGTAACATAGAAAGGCGAACAGACAGAGCTGCTTTTGCATTTATAACATTAGTGAGGACCGGTTCCCGTGGGAATATTCGAATAAAATGTATCCTATGTCTTTCTTCAGGTTCTAAATAATCTCTGTATAACATTTCATTCAAATCAGTTCTGTAGCTTGGGCGATAGATGGTAACATAGAAAGACGAACAGACAGAGTTTCTTTTGCACTTATTATATTAGTAAGGACTCCCGTTCCCGAAGGAATATGGGGATGAATTAAAGTGGAATAACTTTCGAAATCGGTACTGTAGCTTCTAAGTTCCCGTATACGTTCCCGTTCCCGTGGGAATTTAGGGATAAATATATAGCCTATGTCCCTCCTCAGGTTGTAGACTATCTCTGTACAAAATTTCATATCAATCAGTTCAGTAATTTGGGCGGGAGACGGTAACATAGAAAGTCGGACAGACAGAGTGACTTTCACATTTATAATATTAGTTAGGATTAGGATTAAAGAAAGGAATTATTCAGGTAATTTATTTTACTTATTATCAACCTAAAATACATTTGCACCAAGTAAAAATTTTTTTTCAACAAAATAACAATAAATGCTGTCTGTCGGAATAAAAAGTATGAAAAATGAAGATAAATGTCTATGTTGTGTATGTGACAATATTTCGGTGAAATTCAAACATAGAAAGTTCTCTGATATAGCATTTTAAAGAAAAAAATGTATTTACTTTCTTTTTAGGAAAGATTGCCTATACCTATCTGCAACCAGAAAGAAATGCCATTAAAAAAACTGACAAAACTCAAAAACTGGAAAAAATTGACTCTTTTTTTGTTGGGAATTTTACTATTTTGGATAAAAAATGTTTGTTTATAATTTTTAAAAAGATGCATTTGGATGGGAAAATTTGTTTTCTACAAAAAACAATTGCATCAAAATTGTGCTTGGTTTTCGAGATATATTGAAAAAACGAATGAAGATGGTTTAGAACCCATATCGCCGAATCGCACCCTCTAATTTAATAGCACTTTCGGTTTTTTATTTAAAATTAGCCCATTAATCGATTCATGCAATAAAAGTCCATTCAATTTCGAATTCCTTAAGAAATGACATAATCAATAGACTAAATGTTATATTATTTATCCCCTTCTTTCCAATTTTTATCTCGCATTTAAAAAAATTTACTGTGGCGTATGAGTAATTTTTTTGGCAGAGTTTTTCAGCAAAACTAAATAAAAATAAAAAAAGACTAAAACATTTGCGATATTGTTACCAGTTGACAAGTTCTAACCAATCATTAACGTGACACAAATTTCGTGTTTTGAAACAAATTTATAAACCAACGGAAAAGATGTACGGAGGAGGAAAGCTGAACGCCACAAAGCTTAAAACAATTTCAATGGGGGTTTTATAGAGTACTAGCTGAACCGCCCGGCGGCGGCGCGGCGTAGCTCAGGCCCTACGTTAATCGAATTGAGTAAATTAAATAAAGTGTAGTTTCTAAGTTTCCATTCCAGTGAAAAAATGGGGATGAAATATAGTGTGGCAATGATACACACGTTCCGTCCCCGCAAAGAAATTGGGATAAAATATAGTATATGTAACTTGGGGATAGTACCGTATTGTAATAGTGATAATTTTAACAGTGGTTTTTGAATACCCGTGTCCGTTCCTGTGTGAAAATGGGGATGAAACATATTGTTTGTTGCTTAGGGACAATGAAGAACTCTACCCTTGACAGATTTTTTGGAATTGGTCGAGTATTTTCCAAGTTCCCGGTCATGTTCTTGTTTCCGACCTGTTCCCGTGTGAATATGGCGATAAAGTATAATTAAAGCTTGAATTCCCAATCGCGACGAAAAAGAAAAGGCAGGCCAAAACACTCCTGGTACAAGCAAATGCAAAAACAGCAGCATTTGGTTGGCCTCAGACATGGAACAATCCAAAACCGGGAGGCTTGCCGACGCTTTCTGAGGTCAACGCGGACCACAGGCGGATCACTAGTGTGAAGCAGAAAAGTGGGAGAGTTGTGATCGCTTCAAGATCACTACTCGTAACGCCGGAAATGGAAAAGAAGAAGAAGAAGAAGAAAGCTTGAATTCCCATTCCCGTTCCCGTTCTGTAAGAATGTGGGGATAAAATAGAGTCTATGGCACTCATAGGGGTAATAATACACTGTCGGTGAAAAATATTTTGGAATCGGAGCAGTATTTTTCAAGTTCTCGGTTATTTTCCCGTTCAAGAGGGAATATGGAAAGGAAATGTCATGTCTCGGGTTCTAGACCACTTTTGTTCCTAACGTTACCGTTCCCGTTTCCCTGGGAATATGGGAATGAATAGCATTCTAACGGTGAAAGAATTTTTGAATTGGTCAAGCAGTTTCTGGATTCCCATATACTTTCCCGTGTTTATTCATGTTCCCTTTCCCGTGGGAGTATGGGGATGAAATATACATACAAACCTTCCTCTTGGATCACTTAATCTATTAGAAAAAACGGCATAAAAAATCGCGAAACAAAACTAAAGTGCTAAATATTTTACTATATATGTATAAGATCGAGTATAAGATCAAAATAAAAGTCTAGTGTGTGTTAAACCTGTTCATTTTAAAGTATTCCTCTTTCGATTTTGTCTTTTTAGTGGCAATTCCTCTGAAGAAGAGAGTCCTGAAAAACGAAGTAAACTTTCATCATATGATGAAAAATGTGAAACGAAAGCCAATGCTCAGTTGGAACTCCGCTTGGACATACCAAACTTACTTGAAAGCGATGATAAAACTATTCTTAGAAGCTTTTTTCAAAATGGTGGTAAACCGTTGGACGATAAAATATTAAAAGTCTCTGAGTCGTATTCGGAAATTACTGATGCCGTTCGAAAACTCACTGAACGTATGGTTTTGCCCATAAATCACCAAGATATAAGGGAAAGCTTTGAGACACATAATATGGAATACGATAAACAGAAAAAGGCTGATGCAGAACTGAGAAACCCGCCACTCGAAGACCATAAATGTGACGAAATTACTTCCAGCTTATCTCAAGATTCAATGGTACATTCTTCAATGTTTCCATTGGAGATGCCCATTGCAAACTCTTTAAGGGCTTTTCGAATTCAACGAAAGAAATCCGAAATTTCGAATGAAGACAACAATAAACCAATTGATGAGAGTGAAAAAATTGAAGACAACCCATCAAGCAAACTCGATGGAATCAATCCCGATGAGGTTGAGCTTGAAACTTGTGAAATTCAAAAAAATTGCAACGAAGATCTTTGTGAGGCAGAAGCGTCTGAAAACCAAAAAAGTCGAAGTAATACTGATGAAACTTTCTCACTGGCAAACCAAAAATGTGAAAAAGTAACTGATGAAAATTTTAAGCTAGGATCAGATGAAGAAACGGATTTCAATATGGCTGTAGAAGCGCTTAATTTACTCAAAAACAAGGGTAAATCCGTTTCAACTAACATAAGAGAATCTGATCTTCTTACAGAATCCAATGCAAACTTTCAAGACTCCGATGAACCGAGTTCCACAGTCACACAAAAATTAGAGGAACATGAGAAATTCAGTAGACCGAAATCAAGGTAAACCACTTGCTTATTTAAAAACTATGAAATAAAAAATTTAACATCTTTCAGCACATCGAATACAGAACACCAGCCAAACAGACCACCCTTAATTTTTGACTCGACACTAGAAATTACGGATTGTAAAACAGGCGCTAAAATTCCAATTGAGTCGATTTATTCAAGTGCTAGTGAATATTTCAACGAAAGTGGTGAAGATCATGAGTAAATGATTGCCTATAAGTTCCTATTGGTTCTAACACTTAAATTACCTTTTTTGCAGAATTGAACAACGTCTAAATGTTCCAAAAAAGAACGATTTTGAAATTTCAAATGTACTTACACAGCTTTCCGATACTGTAACGTGTGTCAAGGTCACTAAGAAGGAAACTGTTACAAACCGAAAGAAGACAGTTTCTATTCTTAGCAACGAACTAATGTAAGAATTTTTTATTTGATCAATCAAACGCTGACGCAAAAAACCTTTGATAGCCTAATGGCCAGGCGCGTTTCAGGGACATACGTCATCTCAAATTCATTTACCAATTCGTTCCAGAAGGCGATACCCGTAGAAAAACGATATTATAGACGTGCTAACTTTTTTGCCACGTGCTCCACAACCCATATATCAATTTAAAGATATCATTCGCTTCAGAGCCCTAAGGACTTGATTGCGTGTCGATCTTAGGGGATATGTATATTTAATCGACTAAACTTTAACTTTATCCCTACTAGTTGGAGAGAAGTTAAAGTCATGTTTATCCTCAAAGCTGGAAGGCCCTCGCACACTGTACCAAAGGATTTCGACCAATCACCCTTGTTCTTTTCTACTCAAGACTCGAAAAAACTTATAGAAACGCATACCCGAACAAAACTGAACCAAACGCAAGCTCTACAGCTGAACGTGCAAAGGGCAAATAGGTTGAGATTGTAATTCAGTAGTCGAAACCGTTAAACAATCAATGCGGTACAAAAAACCACAAACGTTGTTTGCTTTCCTCGATATAGAGGGGTATTCATATATGTTGAATACAGTTCTAGACTGATACCGGAATGCTGGGAGGAAAACAGATCTATAAAATTCCATAATTTGATCAAGAAAAGCTTCCATACTTATGTCTTCTCTCCATACTTATTTATCTTCCAAGCAGAATTGCTTGCAGTCTGTGAAGCCGCAAAACATCTTGCTAGACAAAAATTGATGAACAAAAACTTTAGCATCTTAAAAGTCAGACAGGCGGCCGCCATAAAAGCTATCTCATCCATTGTGACAAAACCCAACTTAGTAGAAAGATGTCGCAATAATCAATGACCACCGTAAATTGATTTTGGGTTCCAGCATATCGATCCATAACTGGTATCAAAATGGCAGGTAGCTGGCAATCTCACGGGTCACACCTCAGAGAACGAAAACTAGCACATAATGAGAATGGGCATCAGCATGTCGGATTTGGTTTACGTAGGGGATGGCAAGACGAAGAAGCAGAGGAAGGATCATTTCACTTCTTCTGTGAGTGCCCAAGCTTGGCCCATACTATGAAAAAAAACTTCAGAGAATACCTTTTTGACGACATCTTTATCCTTCCACTGAACAACATCTCCAAAGAGTTCGTTCATAGCTCCAAAAAGGTTCAGTAAAGTTTCCTAGCCCCGATAATCTAGTCACCAACAAAATAATGGCCTAGTTATCACTCCCTCCCTAGTTATCACTCCCTCCTCTACCATCACTGTGATCCCAGACAGCACGATATGGATCCTTGAGATCCGAGTAAGGTATTGACGCTATGACGCTTGCGGCTACAACTCCGATCCAACTTAACATAGATACTAATTGACGGACGCCACTATGGGAAAAAATGAGCTTGAGCGTCTCATAAATGGTTTTGAAAAATTTAACAGTTCGAAAAATCTAAAGATGATGCCTTAAACTAAAAAAACAGCTCTTTTCGAAACAGTAATTGCTTTTTCATTATTTTTTATTTTTGGTACTTAAATTGCTGTTGATTAATATAAGTACATAATTGGTGTTATATATTTTTGGAAAGGTCGTTTTTTTTTCTTTACAAATAATTTTTTTCAGATTCAGTTTAGCCGAGTTCACACTGTACAATTAGTTGGACAGACTTTGGCTTGAACGACCAATGCTTGATAATGTGAACCCTCAGACGACCGCTTGACCAATTTGTTGAAAGATTTTCAAATATTTTTGAAAACTATGAAGTTGGATGGAGCGGAGGAACACATGACATAATGTTGGACGACAAGCTTGATAGTCTGAACGCAAGCTACATCCGACCATCCAACATCTGTCAAACGAAGTCTGCCAACTAATTGTACAGTGTGAACTCGGCTTTTGACAATTAATTTAAAAAAAAAAAAGAGAAAAATTACTTTTCTTGTGCTTTGTTATAGATTTTGTTCAAGATAACTAGTTACAATTTTACATCATTGAGGAACATTTGTTATATCTTCAATTGAAGTTTTCTTTGTTAGCTCCAGCTGCCTACACCTTGGGCCCAATTTTTTTTTGCGTTTGCTTTTTATTGTAAATTCAGAATCAAAAATAACATCGTCCGCATGCTTCCGCCATTTTTGTTTATTAGAAATGTGTAAAACGTGAATGTATATTCTTCATAATTTTGACTTCGTTGCTCTTTAATTTTTTACAATGGTAGAAAATATTGAAATTCTGCTCATGCTTACTACCTAATCAAAAATAAAAATTAAAAAAACCATTAAAAAAATAATGGTAAAAAAATTATACAGAATGGCTCTCCTTTTACACCATACAAGTGACATAATTATTACCAAATTTCATCATAGTTTTTTTCAACATGGTTGCTCCAAAACCAAAGTGAAATAATTTTTAATAAATAAATTGAAGCATCACTTTCCTATAATAACAACCTCCTTTCAACCTCGTATGAATATACTTAAGATATTTATGCAAACTGACCGTTAATACAAAGCGAAAAAATACAAATTAGTCATCCAGCTCACGACCAGCTACGAAGAATTATGTTTTTCACACTTTATTATACACATCCGATCCTTTCATTTCAACTCTAGGAAAACCAGGACAGATAAAGGGAAAGAGTTGTTAGATGAAGCTTCCTTCCTTCGCTTCCTGAGCCTTCTAAAGGCTTTAAGATTCAAAAAATCGCAAAGTGTTCTATGCTAGTGGCAAAAATATGTTGCAACAGGAAGTTTCTTAGAAAATGAGAGGGCATGCGTTTAAATATCTTAGTTTATATGTTCAGTATCAGATACTTCCGTGACATTTTTGTCACACTAGTACTCTCTAGGCGTCTGACCGCTTTGTTACGCCACTCTATGTGTGTAGTATCTGCTATTCTACTTTCATGCTTTCCAATTGATATTCGCGTCTAAATTCTACAAGACACCCAAATCCATTTGTAGAACACTGGCCTTAATCGTTTTCATAGCTATAAAATAGAAGTAGCGACATCTTTTGTCATCTTGATAGAAGCTACTGTAATTAAGGTAGTCAATCAGACCTATGTCAAAGTTAGACGGCTGTAAGGTTTAAGTCGCCGATTCATCGCATAATATGCAAAGTCCTCTTTTTATTAAAACATAAACAAAAAATAGCAGACCTATTGATCCCACTTGTATAGCTCCATTATGCATTATGAAATTTCAAAAATACTTTCATGTAATAATCTATAGCGTCTTGTCTTTCTAGAAAACCTAAAAGAACAAATTTTGATGGAGATCAAACTCAGAATCTTTCCCTCTTTGACATCTCGATTGCGACTGCGTTAGAAGCCACTAAGGCTGAGCCCAGGTATGGTACTCGTAACAATCATTCAAAATAGTCTAACAATTCTTATGTGCTCTCACAATTTTAGCAAAATCCACCAAGTGATTGAGAAAGCCTGTAAATTGAACGGCAAAAATACCAAACCCTGTCTACAACAAAAGAGTAAAAAAAAGTATCAACTTTCAGAACATTCCAGATCTTTGAAAAGTCCACTCGGAAGTCCAGCACCCACAGAGAACATAAAATCACCACAAGAGTTGAGGCTTCGTAAGAATAATGTAAGTAAAGAGCAAAATAAAGAAACAACATCCAAGCGGGAAGGTCATAAATCAGCGACATCAAATAATAGCTGCTATGAAATGCCTTCAGAAAGTTCAACTTCTTATTACAACGTGACAATCGAAAAAGTACCAAAATCAGAAAATACATCAGCTGATGTCATTAATCCATGTTCATTCGAAGAAGAGATAAGAGAATTAAAAGCCTTAATGGAAAAGAGGACTGGTACAAGAAAAAACTCTGAAGAGAAAGATAAAGTACAGCCCGAAGAATCGGGTGAATTGAACCAACTAAATGTTCTTCCTCCGAAAAACTTACCAAAATACGGAAACCTTGAAGACGAAGCAGGAAACTTTGAAGAGTTTCAAAAATTCTTTGACTTCCTAATTATTTCGATTGATGAAGAAATATTTAGAAATCATATGAACGACACGGAAGGATCAGCAACATTTTCAAGGGAGAGCATCAAAAATATCGAAGTGCCATTAGATGCTTTCAGCTTGTTTATTAGCGATGATATTATACAACGAATTGTAAGGCACACGAATGAAAAATTAGAAGAGGTGACTCAGAAAACTTATACTAAAAAGGTTTGTTGCTACAAGAAGCCAATAACCGAAAGTGAAATGAAAGCTTTTGTAGGCTTGCTATTGATTTCGGGCGCCCTTAAACATAACAACGTAATTGTGTCGGAAATATGGTCTGAATGCTTTGGCGCTGGCATTTACAGGGCAACTCTACAAGAAACACGCTTCTATACATTTCTGCAAAATGTTAGTTTCGGGCAAGTCAAAGATACCGAGGCATGGTCAGAGTATGTTGTTTACTTTGGAATTGGAGACCCATGGGAGGAGTTTTTAAAAAATATCAAAAAGTATCCTTTGTTAATGTTCGATGTGATACTACTTAAAAAGACTGACGATGATGACTCAAAGCATCACTACACCACAGTTCGTAAGACTGCAAACTTTCCACTCCGTGTTTTTTTCAGCATGCTTGACTGTGCTGTAGTTCGGGGCTTAGCTATTTTCCATCAGGAGAATCCCGCCATCAGGATGAGCGTAAGAGAATTTCTTAAGCAAATTGGAATGAGTCTAGTGATACCTCATTTGCACGAGAGAATCAAGAAGCCTACGATAAGTTACGCCGCAAGGGATATAATTTGTTCTATACTGAACAAAAAGAGCTTTGGTAGCCCTAACAAGAACCCTGTTATTGGGGGTGATACAACTTTGAAAAAACACAAACGGTGCCAATTGTGCCCTTGGAATAAAGACAGGAAAACAAAGCTCCAGTGCATTAACTGCCATAGAAATATGTGTAAGGAACACCGAGCTCAGCTGTGCATCAAATGCTCAAGTGACTTGATGTGAAGATATGGAAAGCTAAGCTAAAAATATTTTCAAATGTCAAAGGTTTTAAATGTTTCCTAATAAGTGTTTTGTATACTGTTTCTGTAACTCAATTCTTGCCAAACATGTGTTGTGATTTATGTTAAGTGTGATAAAAATACAACTTTATGTATGAAAAAGGTGTGCTGTTGATTTCTTAATTTTTCATAATGCAAGCGCACTTTAAGGGGTTGTGACTACCCTCAGAATGTTGAAAAACATATTGCGGGTGTTAGGAAAGAGGTAACGGATTTGAAAGGAGACGCCCGCCGCCGCCGATGCACTTTATTTTTGAATTTCTGTGCATTGTAAAGCATGGGGAAAATTGAGTTAGGTTAAAGCATTCCACATAGGGGTTGAGCAGAAGATAGGTATCTGTAGTTAAATGTACGAACGAAATTGGGCTGAAGGGAGAACTGATGCGCATTCCATGTGAGACGAACGTTGCGGCTGTTTCAGGGAATTAATGCAACTAGCTAATTCCCTAAGGCACTGTTGTACAACGATGTTCCACAGAATCATTTGATCCTAAAATTGAACGGTCAGCTACTGATTTAACGCTCTATCTTTAATCAAGTAGATGTTTTAGGCACCTGCCAAACACAGAAATTTTTTTTTATATAATTAGCGCGCATATTAAATGTAGGGGAGAGTGGGGCAAGAAGGACCACTTAAGCTTTAGACACTCCTAATTTTTTTTCTAGTCCTAAAAGGGAAGCAAATATTTTTTTAAACAATACTCCAACCTTTGAACTTCATCATAGTAAACAATCAGAATAGTTGAACAGTTGTATATAGAGATATACACAATTTTACAAACTTATCTCGAAAGTCCGTCTTGCCCCACTAGCGGGGCAAAAAGGACCTTTGAATGGGGCAAAACGAACCACTGATTTTTTTAAACATTGTTGTATGGGCTGGATGTCAATATTGCTGTTTTTCTTTTTTTCCTGCCTTTTCTAACTGTAGTGGGACTTGAAGAAGCCTTAGGAAGATCATGGACCTGTGATACTGCTTTCCACGGAAATGAAGATAAGATTGGTATTTCATTTGCTTTTCCGTTGAGAATCGCTACTTGAGGAAGTTCTGTAGCAGCTATATCAGAAGCGTTTGAAAACTCAACGGTTAGTTCGCCTACAAGTCCTGTGAGTTCAACATTTGTTGTTTCAGCTGGAATATAATCGTCTTCTGAAAAAAAATTTGGGTCAACAGGAACACCAG
Organism: Melanostoma scalare; assembly: GCA_949752695.1. Classification (NCBI taxonomy): domain Eukaryota; kingdom Metazoa; phylum Arthropoda; class Insecta; order Diptera; family Syrphidae; genus Melanostoma; species Melanostoma scalare. The sequence goes on from OX456986.1 coordinate 151,294,604, forward strand.
TCCAGTTTTCCTGAAACCATTTATAGCATTAATAGGAACTGCTGCCTTAAGGTATGCTTTTCCAAATAAACCGGCTATTTGAAATTGTGAGACCACTCTTGAAGGATGCTGCCTTAAATTTTTTTAATTGCTTCCATAGCTTTCTTCAATTCCTTCCTCATTGGTCCAACTAGCACCCCTAGTCGTTTTTCGAAAGTATGTTCGAACCATCTTCAAAGATATAATTGTTTAATTTTAACTGAAGTACCTAAATAGGTACGTAGTACATAAAATATGTTGTAAAAAACATCTTCGTGAGGGTTATTGAGCAAAACATACTAATCTTGTGTTGTTGTTTTGCTTTGAAAGTCGAACCAGCAGTAAGTGGGGCAAAACGGACTACCAGTCCTTTTTGCCCCATTACGTACTGGTTTCATTTGCCCCATAAGGAGATTTTTACAAAAAATATTTTTATTTTCCTTAATATTAATTATTTATCTTTATATCCAGCTGCTAAAAAAAGCACTAATGATCACAAACAACTTAAAATTATCAGAATGTTTGGAAATTATCAGAATGTTGCCTAGCATTGGTTTTGCAGATTGTAATTTTTTTTTATAGATAGACCGTTTTTAAACTTTCATCATTTAAACCGGTACTAACTTCAGTTTTTCAGTGAAACTAAGGGACGTGTTGGGAAAGAAGGTTTTTTATTAGTTCTAGCTATTGAATATAAGATGGAGTTAGGAACCATGGTAAAAATCGGTTTGGTTCTTTTTGCCCCGAGGTCCTTCTTGCCCCACTCTCCCCTACTCTATAGTTTATGACACATATAGGCTTTATAAGTTGGAGCCGGATAAGAAGGGGTGAAAAATTCTCTATGTTGTTCTGAGAATCTTAAGCATTTTGCAGCTTTTTAAATAAAATAAATAAATCGGGTTGCGCGCAACAGAGCGAGGAGCCGCAGGGTTCAACGCATTTCTCACAACCATGCCTTGAAAGGAAATGGAGGGGTTACTAGGGGTACAATTTTCTGCCGGTTCCGAACGGCCAATCGAGAAAGTGATTTTCATGGCAATGGATTTACTAACGGAGGACTTGCCAATTCCTTGCGAGGCGATACCAGTGAAAAGACATTTTTGCCTCTGTTGGGATTCGAACTACAAACCTCTGGGTTAACAAGAGGACATGCTAACCATTACTCCACGGATACCGCAGCTTTTTGATGAGTTTAAATATGTGGTCATTCCACGAAAATCATCGTTTTCACACGCACCAAGTACTGGCAGCTTTTCATTGATGAAGGTACCATTCATGGATTTTGGCAGAGAAGGACGGTTAAGTTACAACGACAGAAGATAGCATTGGGTTTTCGAAGCATTGAATTATACACGATTAATATTTCCCCATGACACAATACTGTCAAGGTAAGAATTCAATGAGTTAGTCATATATATTCAACCGTTCCAGTTCTCAATGAATTGAATCGGTTTTCGTTTAGAAGAAAAACAAAAACGGGTCCCCGGTTGAGGGTTCTCGGCTGAATTTAGCTTGTGGGCTTTGCTGCAGATGGGTCTCTGGGTTCTACTTTGTGACTATAACACGAAATCTTACTTTCTGATGGTGGACACTTTTGTAATGTTTTTTTTTTAACATCGTATCAATCGATACGAGGACTTACGGTCTGAGACTCATCCAATATTGTACTTTACGTTGCATTTTATCTTGCTATCAAACGCAACATCAAGCCCTTGTGCAGCCAGACGCGCCAAAGAATTATTCACCGCAACGAGGACGACTATCTTAAGGGCTTTGATGCACATGCTCACCACCTGTAATAGGTTAGTACAAATAGGAATGAAAAAAGTGAGTCACTTTTCGAATGTAGCATTGAACACAACATTTTGATTGTGAATAGATGCAATGATCTTCTGCAACACTGTTCTGTAACTAAAGAAAAAGTTATGAATACCGGCTTATATCTCTAGAACTCGTGAACATTAACATACAATTTTAATTTTTTAGCTGAAAAACGTAATTAAACTCATTCAGAACTTCTAAGGGTTCCATTTCTCAAAAAACGCTAAACCACAAATCACCACACATCCCTGTCATTAAAAAAAAAATACATGCCATTTGACAGCCCTCAACTCACCACAGCTAAAGCCTAGGACGAGTTGAGGGAAAACCTAGGTCAACCCTAGGGCTCAAAAAACACTAACTTTGACATTCAGGGCGACTTAAGGTTTCTCAAAAAACGCTTTGTGGCGACCCCAGGGATTCAACGAACAAACCAAAATTGTAAAACAGGGTTAACCCAGGTTTCCTTGACAACCCTGACATCCTTGTCATTTGAACAAAAATACATGCCATTTCTGAGCCCTGGTTCATTATACCGGAACTCACACAGCAAAAACTTAGCGCTACTTCAGGGCGTGTTGAAAGCTTACCAGAGGCTAAAAAAACACTTAGTTTGACATTAAGTGCGAGTTTAGGTTTTTCAAAAAACCCTTTATGTGGGACCAAGGAATTCAACGAGGAAAATTTTCTTGTTAAACAAAAATAGCCGCCACATTAGTAAAGTTGTTTGATTTGAATGAATATCTGTAGGTATTTATATATAAAACTGGCTGATTTCTTTGAATTTCTTAGAATGAAATTTAAGCTCGCCCTGAATGTGTGTGAAACTGAATGTTTTTTGAACCCTGGGCTTGCACTCAACTCGCTCTAGGTTTTTGCGGGGGCGAGGTTAGGTAATCAAAAGGGTTGTCACATCGCGTGTATTTTTGTTCAAATAACAGAGATGTGTGGTGATTTTGTTGTTTAGCGTTTTTTGGAACTGGACAACTCAAGTTTTTTTTTGACAACTCGAAGGGTTATCAAGGAAACCTGGGTAAAGTTCAAAGAAGAGCCTAATATGTGCGGCTTTTTATATGCCGTCTGCATGTAGATTAATGATAGTTATTATCTGTAGGTATTTTTGTCAGCATGCAAGTAAAAGAAAATGAGTAAACTGAAATGAATTGAAAATGAAAACGGTGACATAAAATAGATGTAACACTTTAAACAATGACGCCACTCCGAAATTCCACTTTAAAATTAAAATAAATAATCAAATTTGGTAGACATTTTATCGAGTGAACCAGAAAAAAGTTCTCGCAGATCTTAGTTCCAAGTTCTTTACCTGAATAGAAACAGTGTAGAGCATAAAAAGCCTAATGTACCAACCTTACTCATCCATATGTAATTAGATTAGGTACAAACAAACCTGACATAACTACTTTATTGTAAAAACAACAAGTGATCTCATTTAAATTTAAAGTGTTTGCTTGAAGAACGTAGTTGTATAGCTGTATCATACAAGAATGACGCCTCTACCGGACGACGCCCATGCAAAATCAACACGAAAATCAAAGCCATCTGTTTGTTCAAACTCTCCACAAATTAAAATTTGGAACATTTTTCTATGAACAATTTCACTTTCTTGCGATAAATGGTTGAAATATTTTGTTCAACTTATTCCGTGTCTGCCTAAGCCATTCTTTAACTGTTTTTACCTGTTTTTCCTTGTAAGGTATGTACATTGTACATCTACTGTTGGAGTTGACATAGATACCATACTTGTTTTCCACCTGGCAAGTTGCCAGTATCTGATGATGATGATGAACTTACATAAACTTATTCCCAACACAACTGCAATACGCAAGTCGCTATAATGCCGCATAAAAACTTTTCTAGTCTTATGTGCGACAAAATTATCGACCGCTTTTTATATCCACTACCATATAAGGGGTATTCCATGAAGTCATCGTCATGGCTGTGATGACTAATGTTTCATGACATGGGGGCTATCTGGGGTGTAGGCTTTAAAATAAAACAACCCACATCGTCAACACCAGCACCAGATGTGTGAGGTGTTTGGTTGATGTTTTTAAATAGGAATTATGTAAAGTATATATTAATATGAAGATACTACACCCTGAAAGAATAAGTACATACCGAGTTTGAATGTAGACGCTGATTGTTGGCTGCTATCATTGCCATAATCAAACTATGCACATCATACTAGCGCTTGAAAATGGAATCAAATCATGACCATATTTGACCTCAAACTGCGTTAATGGTGAATGGCCTAAGCAATTTATTTTTGTAATTCAATTTGACTAAATTGATAAAAATAAATTGTTCTCTTGAAAGACTGACAATGAATTTTGTTTTTTAAGATTCTTCTGATACATATCGACAAGGTCCAGTTTTTCAGTGATTTGAAGCCAGATTCCATAAGGCTTTATTTAAGTTTCTCCAGCTAATTTTGTGCAAAAACGAAAACATTCTTGAAGTATTGTACCTTCTTGAAGATTGTTGCTGACAACAGCAGTGAAATTAAGATGTTTCTGGCACAATTCGCACTGGTCCTTTGAAGAACTCGCAATCAGCATATCTTTTGACTCACGTCTATTGGCTAAGCCGTCCGACATGATAAGGGTTAAACTGCGTCAAAAATACACAGTCAACTATCCTTCGGTTAAGACCTGGACCACTCTAGAATCTGAGCCTGGAAAGACTGTTATCGAATCTTCACAGATGGTTCCAAAACCGATGATGGATCTGGCTCTGGTGCCTTTGTGGAGAGTGATGAACAGAAGTTTGGTTGAAGTTTTTGACAACTCAAATTAGGTTCGTTCGTTAAAGCCCTGGGGTCACTCTGGATCGCCACAAAGCATTTTTTGTAAAACCTAAACGCTCCCTGAATGTCAAACTGAGTGTTTTTTTTAGCCCTGGAGTTGACCTGGGTTTGCCCTCAACTCGACCGTGTTTGCTGGGCGAGTTGAGGGCTGTCAAATGACCACAAATGACAGCGAGATGTGTGGTGATTTCTTTGACAATTCATAGGGATAGGGTTGTCAAGGAAACCTGGGTCAACCCTGGGTAAAGTTCAACGATCGAACGTATTGTCAAGGGTAAAGTTCAACAAGCGGGCCTTCTATACAACTTGTCGAAAAGACTTACGTCTTTCTGAATAGCCAGAATATCCTGTGATAAAAAGCTACAAGCTTACAAGTCAAAAGCCGCTTGTGGAAAGATGTTCAATACAGTTGTAGAAAATCAAGCAAACTTATTGCTTGGTGTTACAGATATTGCCTACACAACATGTATTAAAAGTACTTGTGGCTTTGTATTACAGGCCCCAGTACTCCATAAATATAAGTTTTAGGAATGACCACTTCTTCAACTTATGGTTGTATGGTTAGAAAAATAATAAAGAAGCGCAACGGAGCGGGAACCGTGGGGCCTGACACATCTCTCATAACCATATCATGTGTGGAGTTTAGGTTACCTGCAATTACTATCGGCCAGACTAGTTAGCCATTGCGCCACGAGCACCTATGCATGTGCAATACAGATTACAGAAGTTCAAAAAAGTAAGGCGGATGCTGATCTACCACGTCTTTCGTAAATCCTTGGAGCGGTGACTCTTTTATAACCGAAACGTCCCGAAGTAGATGGAGGCTTTGAAGAGCGAATGGGGTTTAGTAGGGCGGACTCAGATCGCGATCGTGGTGATGTTGTAAAAATGCCAAATGAGTTCTTGTGGTTGTCCAAAGGAAGATAATGATATTCATAGTCAGTCACCAATGGCTGGCCTACACAGTTTTAGCGAGTAAGTCTTAGGTTATAAGGGGTGGGCACATTGGCAAAAAAAAAGCATAAAATATACAAATTAAAGAAAAAAAATTAAATCAATAAAAAAACATAAAAAAAAAAATACAAAACACAAAACCAAAAAATTAAATAATCACAAAAAAATAATGCTTCAATAAATGTTTCTGTGTCTACTCTAATTTTAAGAATTTCTTAGTAGTTTTAATTAGTTGTAAGAACATACAAAAAAACGATAAAAAAAAACAAAGTTAACTTAACTGAGTTTTAATTCTTGCTCTGGCTTGTTATTTCATAAGTTATCTGCAGGCCGAAAGGCATTAAGGTAGTAAGTAGTCTGGTAACTTGGATTCAAAAAATCGAAATTTTTTTTTTTGCTTATTTTGAAAGTACAATGTCTTGAGAATATACTGTGAAAATTTCAGACAGAAATTCCAAACATTTCGGGAGTTATAACGAGTTTCGTAGAGCGCCTCGGAGTCCAACCTTCAAGGTTGGCCGAACTTTAAACGCGTTTTTCTCAAAACATTGTTTTTCTGGGCGGACCGAGTCCTAACTTTTTTTATACTGAACCGATTGCTTTCAAATTTTAACAGGCTGTTCTACACACTTATAGTTCTCGTCGGTACTAACGATTTTTTTCACCACTAACTTTTTATTTTACAACCCTTTTTATGCTGAAATATAAGGACTTTTTTCAAAATCCGCCATTTTCTTATTCACCCTTGAAATTTAATTTTAATTTAATTTAATTTTGGTGGGGGCAAAACCCCCATTTATTAGGCTTAATACAAGCTATTAACTTACAAACTAAGAAACTTAATAGCTAAGACTTACTAAGTAGTTGGAGGGCTAAGGAGACGAAGTTTTAGGCAGGGAGTACTCATACAGAAGTCAAAACAAGAGGAGTGGGAGTTGACATTTCTCAGCATTCGGGAGATGGGTTCATTGGAGCCGTAAGAGGTTCGATGGGTGGGGAGATAGAAGAGACGGGGATTCCGGGTGTTACGAGGGTTAGTATTTAGAAAAATGGATTCGCTAAGGGCTGGACAGTCAATGGTACCTGTGAGGATTCGGTGAATGAAGAGAACGTCAAATATTTCTCTTCGATCTTTCAGCGTATTTAGGTTTAGGAGTTTGATTCGGTCTTGATAAGGAGGTAATATCAGGGGATTACTCCAATTAAGACCTCGAAGAGCAAAACGGAGGAAACGGCGTTGTATGCTCTCAATTCTGGCAATGTGCACTTGTTGGAAAGGCGACCAGACTTGACAAGCGTAGGTATTCAAGAAGTGGACGAACAAATGAAATGTAAAGGGATCGGGTTACGTAAGGGTCTGCAAATTCTTTGGACCATCGCTTCACGAAGCCAAGTGCTGAATTTGCCTTAAGGATTATATCGTCGATATGTTTGAGGAAATTCAGCTCACGGTCGCAAATAATCCCAAGGTCCCGGAACACCTCAACGGTGGAAATGATTTGACCGTTTAGAAGATAGAGACGGGGAGTAGATTTGATGCGTTTACGTGAGAAGGTTATTGATTGGCACTTGGAAACATTTAGCTCCAGGCAGTTTTTGGAGCACCATATTGAAAAATTGTCGAGGTCAAGTTGGAGGTGGGAAGAGTCTTCAGAAGAAGAAATGATCCGGTAAAACTTAGTATCGTCCGCATAGAGAGAGATAGAGGAGTGTTTGATGATCATTTCAATGTCGTTAATACAGAGAATGAAGAGGAGAGGGCCTAAATGGCTGCCTTGGGGAACACCGGATGTAGCTAGAAAGCGGCTGGATAAGGCGGATCTGAACCGAACGCTGTAAAAACGGTTTTCTAAATAAGAAGAAATCCATCTCAACAGAATGGGTTCAAAACCGAGGGTGGAAAGTTTAAAAAGAATAAGTTTGTGAGAGATTTTATTGAAAGCTTTACTAAAGTCAGTTGAAATTACATCGACCTCCTTTCCATTCTCCAAGGCTGAGAGGGAAAATGAGACAAAGTCAACGAGGTTTGTTGTTGTTGACCTGCCTTTGAGGAACCCGTGTTGTCTAGGGGAGATGAGAGATTTGCAACGGAAACTTAAGTTTTCATACAATATGCTTTCGAAAATTTTGGGTATATGCGATAGTTTAGCGATGGGACGATAATTTTTCACGTCGCACTTAGGACCTTTTTTGTGTATAGGGGTTATAAACGCCGTTTTCCAAGCTTGGGGGAAAACACCAAGGGATATGGACAAGTTAAAGATTTTAGAGAGGGGAAGGGAAAGAGTTGAGGAGCACTTCTTAAGAAATATGGCAGGAATACCATCGGGGCCAGGAATAAACTCATCATTTAGATGATTTAACTTTTCTTCAATTAGGTCGGAGTCAAAGAAACGTGGAAGGAATGGATCAAATGAAAAATTCGGTAAAAACGAGAAATAATCTGAATCAGGAACAAAAGAATCGTCCGTGAAAGATTGTTTGAAGTAATTTGCGAAATAGTTTGCTACAGCGAATGCATCGGATGAGGATTCATTATTGAAGGAAAGGGAGGAAGGGATGTTGAGAGAAGGATGTTGAGAGAAGAGATGAATCAATTGTATTGGTGACAGCAATGAGGACACCACGACAAGGAGAGTCATCAGTGTCACGGTCTTGATCGTCATCTCGATAAACATTGAAAGTAGATGGGAACAATTCCTGGTTGTTAATGCTAGGGATAAGATTGGTTTCAGTCAGGGCAAAGACTTCAAAAGGCAAAGCATGGGATTGTAGAAGGACTGCTCTTGTTTTTGAGCGAAGTCCTCTTACGTTTTGGTAGTAAAAGGTAAGAGGCAGATTCTGAGATGCTGAATTTATGAACGAAAAAACTTTTCATGGTCAGCTCTGCTACGTTGAAGGTGTGAAATGCGTTTAGAGTGGATGTAATGTCCAAAAGCACATAGATCACTTTCAACTTTTTGAGGAGGCACATCAAAATACTCGTGGTATTTAACAAAGAGCTTCTTGAGACTAGTGACGTCAGTGGGGAGACCTTCCTGTTGAATAGAGACCATAACACTAGTTCTGGTCTTACCTTCATAGCAAAGAGAGTCCGATTTGTCGTGAAGATAAGACAAAAAGATTCGTATGTTCTCATAAGTTTTTTTGTCTCTAAGTCTCGAGAGAGCGTAACGCGATTCAGTTGAATCAGTGTTTTGCTGTGTGAGTTTGACTACGGGGGGTAAGAGGGGGTCAATGTAGGGGGAAGACCCTTGAGGAGACTGGGAAGAGTTTGGATTGAGTATGTGGGAACTGACGAAATTAGGGTATTTTGCTCCAGACGTTAGGTCGAAGCTTGGAAAAGGGGCAGAGATTTGTGTGCTTGGAACAGAGGAATTAGATGGAGTAGTTTCAATATTGAAAGACACCCTTTTAGGAAGCGAGGATTGATAAGTGGCGTCTTTGGGTTTGATTTTGGATTGAATAGATTTATGGGGCTTTGGTTGTGGCTTATGTTGTGGCTTGGGTTGTGGAGCTGGGACATGCTGAGGAATATAGGGAATTAACTTCAGTAGTTCCGACCAGAATGACATGTCTATAGATTAAGAATAATCAAGAATATTTGATTTCAGATATCATCAAAAGCCAAAATCACCCGGGCCACCCACGTGCATTTTTTTTTAGGCTCCAACTTCGAGTGACAATAATAATAGTAACAAACTATTAAATTCTTTCAAATAAATTTTTTTTTATATTTTCAATATGTAAATAAAAACACTCTAAAAATTCAAGATAATTCATTTTTATTTTCCTATAAAAAACCACCCTCCAAAGAAGTCATAAAAATAGGCATAAGTTACCAGACTACTACCTTAAGTTATTGATTAATTTATAGTTCCAGTCTAAGGTTAGTAACCTTATTTTATAAGTAATTTTTATACTTTTTTGTTAGCATGTAAGTAAATTTAAGTTTAATAAAATAAAAATGAAAGGAGACAAATGGTGATAAAAATTGTTATTTAACACCGAAAAGCAGCTCTAGATTTATCTGGAGCAGCGAGCAGGTCTTTAAACACAACTATTGCTTAAACTAGTTCATGGTGAGCTTTAAGTCTTGCATAAAATACTGCGAAATATAATTGCGATCGGTGGAAGAAAATAGCGCTATGCGTAGGCAATACAAAACCTTCTCGCACCAACGCCATTTGTCTAAATGTGACCCGACTATCTGGAAACATTTTTTTTATCCTACAATCACACGAGAGAATTTTTTACATGACCTCTTAGAGAAAGTAAAAGTTTGTGTCTTGTGTGATCTCTTTTCAATTAGAACATGTATTTATGTACTCAGGCCGTATTAACTGACTATGTAGAAATGATATTATATTAGAAAAATTACAATAACAAAATTTTTTTTTATTTTGGAGTTGAATACATCAAAATGAAATCAAAAAGGAGGATGAAGAGATCCAGTACTTGGCGTTTCGCCCTGGTACGACAGTGGGCTAATTAGTTAGATGCTGTCGTACCCTTCTAAGACGTAAATTTGTTTGGTTTACACCAAAACACTTATAAAACAGATATTAAATTAATCATAACTTCAATAACTAAAGTCTTCCAGATTTAGAACCTTTACTGCAATTTCTGTAAAGCATTCTAGAACTATTTTATTAATTTATTTTGGTTGTAGAGCATTCTCTACCTCCATGAGCCACTACAAAAGCCCACCCGTAGTCTCACCTTCACATTAAATACACTACTACAGTTTTGTTTGACAAAAAAAAAGCAGAACAAACAGCCCAAACAAAGTGTATTTGTTAAATCAATAGTGAAGTACCTACCTACACAATATTCGTACCTACATACATATGTACATAGGTATATTTTTGAATAAAATGATTCATTTGAATTCGTAGATACATAGGGAGATCCCATTCACCATCAATACAACCTTCTTTATTTTATTCCACGTCATAGCAACGATGGCGGCTTTCCGTTCAATGACCTAAACGAAAAATCTATAATTATCCCCATATACCTACCGAGCTACTGCAGTGCGAGAACGGAAATAGAAATGCAGCAATCAAATTAGAAAGCGACTCAATTGTTCATTCGTTTGTAAATTTAACATTGGATAGATAAACTGTACAATCAACAAAAACACATAAGAAAGATACAAATCATGGTTCTTGGTACAAGGCTCTTATACTACGACCACGGAGTAAGCTTATGCACTTAAAAAAAACTCGTCGAGATAAAAAAGATTCACAGAAAAAAGTTTCTGGTTGTTAGTTTTTCATGCACCAATTAAGTTCTATCCACTCATCTCTGACGCAAGCGGAAATCTTGAAGAAATAAGAGATTTCACGGAAGTTACGCGCAAAACAGCCGCAGTATAATTAAGTGGTGCTGTTCAAAATAACATCAACTTTTCTTTTAATATTTGGGAGTGTACAATCGTAGAAGATGTAACTGCAAAGGGTGATTGGATGGTCTGCCAAGAAGACATTTTAATTCCATTAAACCCTTGTGACGTGGTACATATAATTTTCTGGTCGACTGTTGTCGACTGTTGCGTTAGGAAATCATTTTGTGGGAAAATGTAAGTATTTTATTGAACAAAGTCATATTTTGATATAATACTCGTATTATATCAAAATATGAGCATTTGTTCAATAAAATACTTACATTTTCCCATAAAATAATTTCCTAACGCAACAGTCGACAACAGTCGCACATAGGAGTATTCGGATCGAAAACCTGGACAAAAGTCGATTTTCTTAAAAATAAGATTCTAAAGTAAATGCTTTGCATATCTAACGGGAAATATACATGCGTTCATATGATGCACTTCTTTTTTTGATTGTGAAGTGTGTGGCTCGACAAACCAAGCTCAAACTTCACTCTTTATTTATTTGCAATTTTTTTATTTTTGTTTATCTGGTGAGTATTGTTTAAAGAGTGATTGTGAGTGGGTGATGATACAAACATAAAATTTTGAAATGGAAAATTCAATTGCAAGTATCAAATAATTATTAAAGAGTAATTGCAGAAATATTAATTTCTTTTGTTGTTTGTTTAAATGACAGCGGTAAAATATTCTTCCAGATGTTGATATTTTTCATTGTTTTAAAAGTCGAAGTGTTTTGTTATACTATACCCTGCCATTCCACGTTGATTCAAAGGTTTATGGTAACTTTGACTATTGTTTAAACTAGTTTCAAAAATTTGCTTCCGATTATCTCCGATTAAAAAAATGATGTAGGAATGAAATTTTCGCTTTTAGAAAAAAAAAAAACACTCATACGCCATACGTTTTAGTTTTATTATTTTGTGTTTTATGTTATTGAATTGTCTTAAGTTAATAGTTTGTGTGTGATTTGGAAGCAGTTTATTTGTTACTGTCGAAATATACTGTGAGTTTTTCTGTAAAAAGTCAAAAACAGGTTTTGAAAAACCTAAAACAAACAATCTTTTCTATTAGGATCATCAGGTTCTAGAGTTGTGACCAAAACCTATCTACTCAATATTATGGAAGAGAATTGCAGCGAAAATATTATTGAAAAATTATACAATCTTAAAAACTTTTTACTTTTCGTCCTTTTCGCAAGAACAACTTCATCTTTTTATAGTTTATAAGCCTAAAGTTTCAAAACTTTTGCACGACTTTAAGAGAAAATGGCTTGAGTCCAGTTATAGAAAAATTTTGTTCTTAGAAAACAATAAATCAAGGCTAGAAGGGTCATTCGCAATTCCCATCTCATGTTCCAAACTAGGGCGACCTGAAAAATCTTTTGAAGAATGCGACTGGAGTAAAAGAAGAAAAACAGACAAATTTAGGGAAACTGCTCAAACTGATGAATTGGCTTAGGCAGTTCAAATGAAGTTGAGAGAATCTGGAAATAGTGCTTTATTTCTTTAGAACTTGAAAAGTCATGACTTTTTTTTTAATTTATTGCACTCTCTAAACACAGACTCTATCGGCTAAACTTTGCAAGGCAGTTCTCTAGGAAAGACTGCAACCTCGATATACTCAATAGGCTGCTTTATAGTTCTGATCCACTTTTAAGTTGCCTCAGAAAACCGTCTTCAAAGACTAAAAGAAAAAGTTTTCAAAGGAAACTATAGAAATGCATCTTCCAGAGGACACAAATGAAGAGTCAGAATACAGCGATCAAACACATTAATTTATTTTTATTTTCAAGCTATTTACATAAAACTGAACGAAATATATTTGAAAATTGTTTTTTATTGTATAAATAATAATTTCCAACAAAGATAAAGTGTTTTACTTAAAAAAATAATTTTGTCCAGGTTTTCGATCCGTATACTCCTATGTGAGTCGACCAGAAAATTATGAACGAAAGATGTCGATCGAAATCGACAAAAGTCGAGTATCGATTAGTCAATCGACAACCGCAATCGGGGCCATAGGCTTTCAAAAATGTAACAAATAATGTAAAATGTAATTATGGAAGACAACTCCACTGAAATTGAGCTGTCGAAAAAAAGGCAAACACACAACCCAATTTTTAAGAAATGACTTAGCAATACATACATAGTTCAACTCTATTGTGTATTTTTCTTTATTTTTCCTTACGATGCATGTCAATTAATTTCGCCTAAAAGTTCCAAATGCTTTTTATCTGCTTCATCACCTTTATGAAATTTACGTCGTACGAATTGAGATTCATATTTGTATAACCAATGTCGTATCTCGTATAAAAAACCAATTTGTTATATTCTTTGTGATTTTCCGAAACGTCAGCAAGAGTGGCAGAAACCACAAAGAATGTCCACCGGAATCCGGAACTCATTTTCGATCGGTTAAAATGAAAGAGCAGAGGGGTGAGATTCTGTAACTAAAAAGCGAACAAACGTTTTCGTGTGTGCGAACGAGATTTCCTTCATGTTACATGCAGCGAAAACGTTTGTTCGCTTTTTAGTTACAGAATCTCACCCCAGAATGGATCACAACTATTCTGCCTCCCTACAGAAAACTGATGCACTTTGCACTGTCTCCATGCTTATAATGAACCACACCCAAAATCAAGCAGATAGCAAAAGAACTTTTACATAAAGAATTTGCCTAAAAGTAGATGTAAATAAAAACGCATGTAATAATTATTCTTTTAAATTGAAATTTTGTTGTTTTATTTCAATTTCAATCTCATGTCTTGATTCGAAACAAGATTCGGCGTCTTCACTTTTTTGAGAGTGAATTTGTGTGGAATTTCGGAGAAATAACTTAATATTCCTCAGCACCCTCGCCTTCGCCATCTCCAGAGTCCATGCCGACTTCCTCGTAATCCTTCTCGAGGGCAGCCAAATCCTCACGAGCTTCGGAGAATTCACCTTCTTCCATACCTTCTCCGACGTACCAGTGGACGAAGGCACGCTTGGCGTACATCAAATCGAACTTGTGATCGAGACGGGCCCATGCTTCAGCAATGGCTGTGGTGTTGGACAACATGCAGACGGCACGTTGAACCTTAGCCAAATCGCCTCCAGGAACAACAGTTGGGGGCTGGTAGTTGATACCGACCTTGAAACCGGTTGGACACCAGTCTACGAATTGGATGGTACGCTTAGTCTTGATGGTGGCAATAGCAGCGTTGACATCCTTGGGGACAACATCTCCACGGTACAACATGCAGCAAGCCATGTATTTGCCATGACGAGGATCGCACTTGACCATCTGGTTGGCTGGCTCGAAACAGGCGTTGGTGATTTCGGCAACAGACAATTGCTCGTGGTAGGCCTTCTCGGCTGAGATGACTGGAGCGTAGGTAACCAGAGGGAAGTGGATACGTGGGTAGGGCACCAAGTTAGTCTGGAATTCAGTCAAGTCGACGTTCAAAGCACCATCGAACCTCAACGAGGCGGTGATCGATGACACAATCTGGCCGATCAAACGATTCAAGTTGGTGTAGGTTGGTCGCTCGATGTCCAAGTTCCTGCGGCAGATATCATATATGGCTTCATTGTCGACCATGAAGGCGCAGTCGGAATGTTCCAAAGTTGTGTGGGTGGTCAAGATTGAGTTGTAGGGTTCAACGACAGCAGTTGATACTTGTGGGGCTGGGTAGATGGCGAATTCCAATTTTGACTTCTTTCCATAATCCACCGACAAACGTTCCATCAACAAGGAGGTGAATCCAGAGCCAGTACCACCACCGAAAGAGTGGAAGATCAAGAAACCTTGAAGTCCGGTACATTGGTCAGCCAATTTACGAATCCTGTCCAAAACCAAATCAACGATTTCCTTGCCAATTGTGTAGTGACCACGGGCGTAGTTGTTTGCAGCGTCTTCCTTGCCGGTGATCAATTGCTCGGGATGGAACAATTGACGGTAAGTTCCAGTACGGACCTCATCGACTACAGTGGGTTCCAAATCGACGAACACGGCACGGGGTACATGCTTGCCGGCTCCTGTCTCGCTGAAGAAGGTGTTGAAAGAATCATCACCTCCGCCGACAGTCTTGTCTGATGGCATTTGACCGTCAGGTTGGATTCCATGTTCCAAACAGTACAACTCCCAGCAGGCGTTACCGATCTGGACACCAGCTTGGCCAACATGGATCGAGATACATTCACGCTATAACAAAAAAGAGAAAAGAAACAAATTGTTAGATGACATCACCAAAACGAGTGAAACAGGAAATGAGACAATCGAGTCATAGAAAACGAATACAGAAAAAAAAAAGTTGAATTTGGGTGCGGCGAGCCGCAAGGGAAAATGGCTGCCGCAACATCTGCCGGCGTTTTTCTCAAGTTTTCCACGAAAAACCAACTTTATTTTAACAAAACGCGTCAATTTATGAATTGGTGACAGAAAAAAGATAAATTACAAGAAAAACTAGGAAAAAAAATGAAAATCTGACGAGAAAATTATCAAGAAAAAAAAACTAGGGCGGTTTACAAATTTGTTGAATAGAAAATTAGGCAGTCTGTCGTAGTTAGAGAAAAGCGATGGAATTAGAAAGAAATTAAGATGAGAAACAGGAAAATTTAAACTCATTTTGAAAATTTTAGAACATTTTGGAAAATTTAGTCACTGTAGTGAATTGAGAGTAGTGACAAATCGATAAAGCCGACGATATGACGTCAAGTTGATTGTGACTAGAAAATTATCGCCATATTTCTCAATATGCAGGAAAATTCAACATCCAGGTATTCAATGAATTCAATAAACAAATTAAAAGAAAGTATTAGTTAGAACTTACCATATTGAAAGAAGTTTTTTATTTTTTTCACAAGTATATGTAAATTAAAGAGAAATTAATCTAGATTTTTCACAGTCCAAGTAGCTAGCTATGAAGCTTCCAAAACTGATTTCGAATGAATAGAAAATTTTTAAACACTCCTATTTATACAATTGAAAAATTGGCAACGACGCCTACTTTGCTTCGATTTGATTGGTCAAGTGAGAAAATTGATTTTAAGGTGAAAGCACAACGGAGATTTTTTCATGATCTAGTACAATGGGGGGATTGTCTTGGGGTTCGATTACACGGTCGAAATTCATGATGTTATTTTAGTCTAACTGAAAATAAAAAATTTTAATTGAAAAATGATGAGTGGAAAATAGAAGTTCATTTTCTACATGAACTCATCTGTGCAGATATTTAATGATATTTTTTTTCTTCCAAACAAGTAATTTTATTTGCGGCAGCCTCACTTGCTTAATGGTGGTGTATGGTGGATTTACATGCATCTGCAAGTGCAAATAAATCGGAAAAAGACACAAGATGTAAAATTCATACTTGTCTGATAGAGAGGGAACGAACTTCCTAGTTATGGTTGCAGATGAAAAATTATGGGTGCAGATGAACATGTTCATAATTTTTCATCTGCAACCATAATCCTATTCGTCTCTCTTTTTGACCTTTGTGCTTTGTAATCTTCATCCGTCTCGCTTTACTTTTCTGCACTTCCGCAGTTGCAGATGCATGTAAACCCAGCATAATTTTTCATCTGCAGCCATAATGCTGGGTTTGCATGAATCTGCAACTGCAGAAGTGCAGAAAAGTAAAGCAGGACGGGTGAAGATTATAAAGTACAAAAGTTAAAAAGAGAGACGAATAGAATTATGGTTGCAGATGAAAAATTATGGTTGCAGATGAACATGTTCATCTGCACCCATAATTTTTCATTTGCAACCATAACTAAGGAAGTGCAGATTGTGCGTTCCCTCTCTATCAGACAAGTATGAATTTTACATCTTGTGTCTTTTTCCGATTTTCATCTGCACTTGCAGATGCATGTAAATCCATTATTTGAAAACAGCTCATGCAGGCAGGGTCAAAGAAATCTACCCTATCGACAATAAAGTAACACTTGCATGAGCTCAAAGTGTCCACATTTCGGCAAATGTAGCTTCTTTGCTTTTCAAATGTCATTTCTGTATTTTTCATTTTCCTATTTCTATTGACAAGCAATTTGTTTACAACGAAAACAAAAGAAAATACTTTAATTGTATTTGAAAATTTATAAAAACAACAAAATTATAATATTTAAAATGGATTGGATAATAGGACAAGAATGGAAGTGCTCCAAAAGAGGACTATTCAAAAAAGTCTTATCCCTTAAGTTTGAAAAAGTCCAGAAACCAACAGAATTATCAACTTGCCGGGTTTGTATTTCCAATGTTGCTAACCTCGAGGATCGCTCAAGTTCCTACTTACGAAAACAAGACGAATTCGACCTAGAGATGGGGACAGCAACTACTCCCATCGATTATTACATCGAACTTTTAATTCAAAACATGCTGCTAGGTGAAACAAGCCAGTGTCGCATAAAAACCAAATCCGGAGAGCCTATTACATGTGAAATAACTCTCAGTTCAGTTTCACCAACAAAATACCTATTCCAACTTACTGTTCAGGAAATGTACGACTTGGCACAAAAGTATCGGGCCAATGGAGTTGAAATGTTCAAAACCTATCCAACCTTTGCTCATGAATATTTCAGCAGAGCTGCCAAGTGTTTAATATCCTTTAAGCCATTCGAAATCTTGACAAAAGAATCAAATTGTGTAGATGGAACTGATATGGAAGCATTGCTTCAAATTTTACAAACAAATCTCTCCGCTTGTCTACTGCAACAACAGCGCTATGAAGATGTTTTATATTTGACTCGTTTCGTTGACTCACTTTCGTCAGATAAAATTAAAAGTTTAGAAAAGGCTGTCTATCGCCGAGCAATGGCTTTCTACAATGTCAAAGCATATGACAAAGCCCTGGAGACCATGGAGAAAGTTGATGGTATACAACAAAAGAAGGAATTCCTTGCTTTGTACAATCGCACTAAACAGACATGGAAACAAGACCAAGAACATTACAAGAGCATCGTTCAACGAATGTTTAGCAAAGTTTAAAGTTTTCTGGTGTAAATGTTGTGTTCTTATTTTTATTGTTAATCAAAATATATATGTATGAAATTTCCAATGATGGAAATTTCGAATTTCATTATGTTGTAATTTTTACTCGCCTTATGATTTGTCTAGATCTGGTCGTGTTTTCACTCCATCGCAATTCTTTGATTGCATCGTCTTTTTGAACCTTAATGAAACAGGAAAACGAAGAAAGCTAACCGTCTCTGACTTCTTTACAAACAAATGGTGAGTTGGTTCAAATTTAGAGCAAAAGATGACTCAAAATTATTTTGGATATGAATAGCGGTCATCTAAGATTGAATGACTGATCATGTTGAAGACACATTCCATGCTGAATATGCTAAGAACTCTAGCGGACTTAGAGCGGAAAAGGTATTTAAGATAATTAAGTGCTAGTGCAAATTACATCCACTTCAAATGTGATGTTCTACATTTAGATAAAGGTACATTAGTCGAGAAGATTGATGTCCCTACTAGACATCTGCAACGAGTGGCTTGAAACCAATTCCAAGCCATTCTATATTTTTTCAAATACACTAGTCGCTGGTTTTGGTTATTTCAAAACAAAATAAATGACTCATTACCCTAAACCAAAACAATAGAATCGTGTATTCATTCCAAATGAACCACCATTTGGTTTTTTTCTCAAATGCATCGAATACACCGAGTTTATATCGAACACATCGAATATACCAAATTATGCTCTATACACACCAAGCGAACTGATAATTTTCAATTACTAAGAAATGAAAGAGTGAACAATCAACAATTACAAAAAGAGTCTTAGTACAATTTCTTTGAACATATTTCATTTTCAAGAAAAATGTACATATGTAAGAAAAATTTGTAAACAATTATCGGTTTTGCTATTCAAAATTCTTACTAATGTTATAAATGCAAATGTAACTCTGTCTGTTCGCTGTTTTTTTGTATCCATTTCCCGCCGAAAACACTGAACCGGTTTAAATTAAATTTTGTACAGAGATAGTCTAGAACCTGGGGAAGAACATAGGCTATTATGTTATCCCTATATTCCCACGGGAACGGAAACGCAAATGGGAAAAATTCTTTCACCGTTAGAATGCTACACCATCCACGAGTAAAAAACTCTAAAGCTACGTGCAGACGGCATATAAAAAGCCGCACATATGTGCGGTTCTGACGTCACATAAAAAGTTGTAAATTCAACGCAAATGCTATACGTAAATCAGTGTACGCAAACTCGCATATATGTAAGGGTGTTCAGACGATGTGCGGAATCTGTCCCAAAAGCCGCACATTAGTTTGCGTTGATTTGCTCGCACATCAAATGTACGCAAATGAATACGCACATTTTTCGGTCGATGTGCGACGTGTTCACACGATATGCAGAAAAATACGCACATCAACCATTTGCGTTCATATGCAAGTTTGCGTTAATTTAATCGATTGTTTGACTTTTGTGTTTAGCTCATTTTTTTTCATTGTTTACTACATTAAATTGAAAATGTTAAAATGAAAGTAGGTTGCTATTGCTGTTTTGGCATTGGATATAATTGAAAAAGATGAGAAAAGTGAATTTCGCGAAGAATCGGGCGTGGAACGAACGTAGTGTGTGGACAAAGGACTGGCTTCTGCATCGTGCTTCACAACTACTTTATTTCTA
The DNA here is from genome assembly GCA_949752695.1 of Melanostoma scalare. Classification (NCBI taxonomy): domain Eukaryota; kingdom Metazoa; phylum Arthropoda; class Insecta; order Diptera; family Syrphidae; genus Melanostoma; species Melanostoma scalare. The sequence continues at coordinate 151,314,248 of OX456986.1, forward strand.
CAAATAAATCGAAAAACGCACTGAATAATATCGTTTGACCAATACGATGCTGAAGGCAATATAGTGAGTCCTGGTGAATGGCGTGCTGATCTTCAATGCTCAACAATGTATCCACTTGAGGAACTACGATCGCGAGACCATGGATCTGAAAGTAAAGGCATTCGAAAAGAGTTCACGCACTACTTCACCGAAGAAGGCCATATTGAATTGACAATTCATTTGTAAACATAACAAAAAATTTTATTTTTTTTATTAAGTTCAATTTGTTTATTGCTTTCATTAGAATTAAAAAAAAAAACATAGATTGAAAAATAAATACTCAAGTTAACAGAAAAAAAGATCTACTAATATTTAAGTACATAAGCAGGTATTGTATATAGGAACAAAAACATAGAAACAGCCAGCTTGGTCTTCAGGAAGATGTCTTGAATGGCACAATAAATAGTCGCAGAATGTTGAATTCTTGTCGCTTGATTGCAAAGCGGAGACTGCTGAACTTAAAATGGTCAATCGAGCGTTTGTTGAACATGATGGCCACGGCGACGTTGCTGTCGAAGGCGGTATTAAGGTTTTTGTCACAAACCTACGTTTGTGCTGCTGGGGTTGGCCGACTGCAGGTTCTGACAGTAGTAAATCATCTGTAACTGCTTCATCAACGATTGCAGCAAAGTCCTGTAAAATAGAAGTAAATTGTTTATCTAAAACGAAAAGCCAGCATTTCAGAAAAACTTACATGGTCAATTGACGAAACATATGAAGTGGATCTTTTTACATCGTCGGCCTCCAAAAACATCATTTGATTGAAAACTGCCAATGCACGGAGGATGGTTTTGTGCCCTGCACTCACTTTTTGGTGCGAAGTTTTTCCAAATTTGCCTTGAACATTATATGCAAACAGCCCCACTAGCACTTGTCTTCCTTAGCAGTAACGTCAGCCAATTTCGTCAACCAATCTCACGCCAAAAATCAAGATTTTTAAGCTTGTACTCTGCCGAACCTGCATCCCAAAGCCGAGCTTCTCCACCGTAGTAATTAAGGTTTTAATTCCATTGGGCGTCAAATTCTGCTGCACTATCCGAATACCGGATTCTGATTTCCTTGTGCTGTGTGATTTATTGTACTGTGAGCCCTCGAAATCTATTTTGTTCTCGCTCATTTATTATTTTTTTCCTTCTGCAATTGAATATTGATCACAACTACACTTCACAATCACTACTGATTTGCGTAAAAATATGCACATTTGCGTTGTCCTATTTTCGTGTCAACGCATATGATTATGACGACCGCACATCCACGCACATGCACGCAAACTGTCACAAAAAATGTGCGAGGGTGTTCAGACGATTTGCGAAAAAGTCGCACATTTATGTGCGGTTTTGCTGTCGCACATCGTCCGCAAACCATTTGCGTGCATGTGCGGACTGTCCCAAAAGGGTGTTCAGACGATATGCGTCAATACTCGCAAATTATGACGTAAAAATGACGTCAGAACCGCACATATGTGCGGCTTTTATATGCCGTCTGCACGTAGCTTAACTCATCCGCATATGCCCACGAGATCGGCAATGAAAAATTTAAAATTTTCAGGTTAAAGTTATAAACAAACAAAGCGGAGCATCACATAATTCATTTGCATCAGTTCAAGCCACTCGCTGCACTCAGTGTGCTTGTAAATGTTCTATTTGTTTTTTTTTTTTTTCAATTGTTTTATTCGGTGTGTTACTGTTACTTAATGTATTCATGCAGACCTCTACTCCCTACTACTTTTAATCGAAGTGAAAATTTCTGAGTTAATAATAGAGAGTGTGGAAATGTATGTCCCGTATCAAAAGGGGATTGTATCTACTGAAAAATAAATAAATAAATAGGGTGGCGAGGAGCCCCAGGGCCTAGCGCATTTCTCACAACCATTCTTTGTGAAGGAACGGAGGGGACCTACAATTTTCTGCGGTTCCGAACTGCTAATCGAGAAAGCGCTTTTCATGGCAATGAATTTACTAACGGAGGACTTGCCAGTTCCTCACGAAAGGCGATACCGTAGAAAAAAAATTTTCCCTCTGTTATGATTCGAACTACGAACCTCTGGGTTAACGGACAGACATGCTACCATCACGCCACGGGTACCACACTCTACTGAAAATGGAACTTAAATGCTTTAAAACTCTATATTCTGTATTTTACCTTCGAGAGGGAAACTCAAAAACTGCTGGACCGATTTCAATTTTTTTCACATTTAGAATGGTTCGCAACTGTCTGCATATGTCTGCAAATATCCGCAATTGTTCGCAGAAGTCCGTTCAATTGTCTGCTTATCTAGAAGAGTACGCGTCGTGAGACTACGATGGCTGGGATTCGTAGAGAGGATAAACATCAACTCTCTGGCTCTATGGGTCGATCGTTTGACGAGAAATGTCGTCCGAGGCCCAGGTTCCCTTGAACTGTAATCCTTATTTAGAAGGTAAGAGGTACATCTCAAGAAAACCAGGAAACTTCAGAGCACCAACCTTCTACTTTATTCAATTTATAAATAAGTTGAGTGACATTCTTTTTAAGGCGTTACAAGAGTTGTTATCTCGAAGGGATTACAGATCCCGCGCCTAACTGCTTCACATTAGGGATCCGCTCGTGAGGTACGCCGTGGTGAAATAAGAATGCGTCGTCAAACCTTCCAGTTTTGGATTGTTCCATGTTTGAGACCAACCAAATACAGATTTCATTGCATCTGCCTGTACCAGGATTGTTTCGGTCTGTCTTTTTTCTTTCTTCGCGATCGTGTCTGAACGTCGTATGATATTGTCTTTTTGACGATGGTTTCTGGATCTGTTCTTTTAACTTGAGCTCTATAATTTTCAAGATGGTATTTTTGTCCTGAAGGCTTTACGGACTTTTAATATGATCAAGATTTTTAACTCCTCCTGTCATACGAAGGATCTTTATCTCAGTTGCTTTCAACCTACTTTCATTCATTTGGTAAATTTTTCAACATTGTGAACTGTATGTGAGTAACATGGATATACGACGGCGGTTTAAGTCTCCTCATCAGTTAAAGGGGCATTTTTCTATCATACAAAATGGTAGAGTTTGCTCGCAACTTCATCCATCATACGCTTACGCGATAATCACAAGTTGTTTGACTATTGATCATTGATCAACAGTTTTGACGGTGTATAAGCCGCTTTAAATACATTGTAATGGGGATCCTGTTTAACGGGTGTCTTTTTAAGAGCTTTAAAACTTTAAATAATAATACAAAACAGAAATATTTTGGGTACGAATTTATTATTATCATTATCTGATAGATGATATTATGGAATTTATTTTTTGAATATAATTTCCACCATATGTCCGCCGCGGCTACGAGTTACATAGTCCATTCGAACTGTCTAATTTTTGCAATAATTCTGGCCAGGGACGGCAAAAGATATGGGGTGGGTGGGGTATAGACCCCACCTAACTTTTCTGAGCATGGGTTGCACCCCACCTTCTGGCCTTGGAAATATACCAATTTTTTTTAGTTAAATTAGACAAAAAAAATGTTTTAAAATTATGAATATTGTTATACTAATTTTTGCTTGATTGACTGAGACTGACCAAGTGATTTGAATCATTTATTTATCGGTCACAGACTTAACGTTATGAATTATTTCTTATCCTTTTTTTCTCCTTGATTTTAGTCATTCTTTTTTAAAAGTATAATAAAACGTACGTTTCACGGAATATTCATATATATGTACACCAGGCACGAGGCGTGACATTTTTGTTGCTCCCCACCTTAAAACATAGTGTTCTGCCGCCCCTGATTCTGGCCGTCAATGGTGGCTTGAATATTGACTTCCAATGCTTCGAGAGTTACTGGTTTTTCGGCATAAACCAATAATTGAACATAGCTAACATACTAACATACTAATCAAGAAGAGTCCATTCCTATGATTGAGAGGCCAGTTATCAGGACCACTTCAGACATCTTAGAGCTCGACGTTCACTGCAACCAGTTTCATTACAATCCTTTAATCTATACGTTGAAGGATGTACTCTGGCAGACCCAATTTGATTTTTGGTTTCATAAAAAATATAAATCAGATTATAAACTTTTGGATTTTAATTTTGTTAAAAAACTATACCGCTAAGCACTAAGTATAAGAAAGTCGATCCTGTGCTATGGAACTCAAGTTTAGGAATTTTTGAAATCGAAAAGTGTGGAAAAATTGTTGAAAAGACTCTTCAGACACACACAGTTCACGCCAAATTATATGATGAACCTGGAAAAAGGTTTACTGGCGCAGTTTATAACAACATTTAAACTGCATTTTGAACATGTTTTGAAATTTCTATAATGTAGAAGCAACAGAGTTCATAGAAAAATAGCAGAATTCACAATCAACCGAAGGGGTAAGAAGCCTCGGGCGTAGTGCATTTCTCACAGCCAAAGCCTTTGTGAGGGAATGGAGAGGACCTACAATTTTCTCCCGATTCAGAACGGATTTCCAATTCCTCGCGAGAGGCGAAAGTTTACTACCGAAAGTGATACTTTTGTCAAATCAGATGCGGATTTAATTTGTGTTATAGGGCCCCTACACTACGCAAACACGTTTGTGCAAACATAATAGGTCTGTTCGTTGAACTTTCCCCAGGGTTGACCCAGGTTTTCTTGACAACCCCATGAGTTGTCAAAAAAACCAGGGTTTTCCAGTCCTCAAAAAACGCTAAACCACAAATCGCCACACATCCCTGTCATTTAAATAAAAACACATGCCATTTGACAGCCCTCAAATCGCCACAGCAAAAAGCTAGGGCGAGTTTGGGGAAAACCTATGGCAAACCTATGGCTCAAAAAACACTCAATTTGTTATTCAGGGCGAATTTATGTTTCTCAAAAAACGCTTTGTGGCGACCCTAGGGCAACCCCAGGGCTTCAACGAACAAACCTAATATCGCCAAACACTACACAAACATGTTTTTTTTTTGTTACAGAAATATGACTGAATGTTGTTTTAAGTGATGAGATTTGTTGTTTAGAGAGTTACAGTGCTTTTCGGTTCAATAGAATAAATCGTGCTGGGAGAGGTGTGGAAATTTATGTAAAGGAAATATAAAAAGTAAACTAAAGCTATTTTCCGATGCGGGTAAGAAGCAGTATCGAGTACTTTTCCGTTGAACTTGTAGGCCATGATGGTGGTCTACTTTACATTGAAAATGGTTGTATTTAGATTTTTAAAAATAACTCGGTTCTCCGTTGGAATATGATAATTTTCGATATTTTTTTGTTACATTTTGTACGCTTTACAAGGTCTTTAATTTATTTACCTATCGTTCATCATTATTGAGAAAAACTGTTTTTTTTTTTACTTTCTTTTTTGTTGTAATAAATGTCCAAAAAATTTTAACTATCACACTTGAAAGAGCGTTTTTTTGAATTTCATTCCTTAAAAAGAATTTTATGGTAAAATTATAAAACACAAATCGTAGAAAAAAAATGGTTGTAGAGCGTGTTTAGACCTACAATTTTTTTTTATTTTTCATTTTCAATAAAAATTACGATCTCTGGCACTGCAAATTCAGTCCATGCCCCGTTTGAACTTCCAAAAAACGTAAACATATGTGTCCGAAAAACGCACTCGCGGACTGCGTTTTTCGTTGGTGGGAATAGTGACACCTGACACGTCATTGACTTTGTGATGCGGTAGAAATGCAAAATATTAATTGCTTTATCCTGTTTATCAACGCCATATAAGGCGATGTGCAATCGCTCTCCGGCGTAAATTAGCATCTCTGGATCGATATATTCTAGTTAGAATAATTCCTCCGACGACCGTTGCTCCAGATTATTCTCGAGAGTATTGATAAATTTTGGTTTTTCTTAAAAGCCTGCTTTACTCTAATTCAAGAATTCGTAAAATAACACCGAAGAATTTTTATGAAGTGTGTCTTTATTTCGATCTGTTTTAATAATCTTCTCTTGTCTAACTTTTCAACAGAAATAAAAATTTAATTCAGCTTTCTCGGTTCTCTTCTGTAAAATAAGCTTATAAAACTAACTACTTTATAAGATACTAGCTGTGCCCGCGACTTCGCCCGCGTGGAATAGTGACTTTCAGCAGCATTTTTAATTTTTTAGGCTACTTATTTTGCAAATAAGACACATTCATGCGTTTTAGTAAACTATTGTTATATTTTATTTAAGTACATTTTTGCACACGACGTTCTTACTTTTTCCATCTTTTGTCAAATAAAAAGGTTTTGCGAGTTTGATACACTCTTTTAAACTAAAATGACTAATCAGTGGGAATTAAAGAAATACGGGGAATCAATAGTTTTCTCCTTTCGCTGTTTAAGTCATTACTAAAACTTTTATAATGCCGCATCCCAGATGTGTAATTTGTAGCTGTGTACAATTCTAGATTACTCATTAGCCGCGTTTTATTATCACCATGATCCAATCCGGATCAGATCTTGATAATAAAACAGCTTTAGATCATCATATTTCCAGTTGGAAGCTGTGAGAGACTCGCTCTCTCAACTGACGTTTCAAAAGAGTTGCAGAGTTGCCCTACGAACTTTTTTTTCAATGGTTAATTTTTTGTTCTTTTTTTTAAGGAAAAATGATATTCATCTACTTTGTCAAATATATATTTTTTTGCACTAATTCTTATTAATTTCACGAATATATGTTTTGTTTTGTAAAACTTTTTCATTATGTCATGTATTATACAAAAATGAATAAATGTGAAGTTTCTCGGTATCTATCTAAAATATATTTCATATCACACAGATAAAAATGTTCATGTGGCAATACTGTTGTTATTGGAAATATTGGAAATGATACAAACGTTTCAATGGAAAGTCTCCTCTTGTGTGAAATAGAAGAACTAATTTTTAGATCACAAAAATAGATCCAACTAAAAAGCAGGATTTCGCTTTGTTGTTGTAACGCTAATAAACCCATGATCTGATCCGGATCAGATCAATAATAAAACGCGGCTATTATTGGCACCCATTAGTCGGCGCCGAAATCGACTTTTCACACAGTCATTACCGATTGCCAATATTTAATAATCAAGATAGAAATTTCTTCTCAGGTAAACTGTGTAATCGACAATTTGACAGAAATCACCTCACGGTGAAAGAACTTTTGAAATCGGTCCAGTAGCTTCAAGGTTCCCGTTTACGTTGCCGTTCTCGCAGGAATATTGGGATAACAAATACAGCCCACGTCCTTCTTCAGGTTCAAGATAATCTCTGCACCAAAATTCATACAAATAAGTTCAATAGTATTGGCGGTAGATGGTAACAAAGTAAAACAGACAGATGGAGTTGATTTCGGATCTATAATATTAGTAAGTACTTCCGTTCCCATGGGAATATGGGGATAAATTGTAGTTAATGTTACTTTGAGATAGTGTAGCATTCTAACGGGGAAATAATTCTTGAAATCAGTTCTGTAGGTTCCCGTTTACGTTTGCATTCTTGTGGGAATACAGGGATAACATATATGCACTTATAGCCTATGTCCATCTTCAGGCTCAAGACTATGACTCTGTACCAAAATTCATATAAATATATTTAGTATTTTGGGCGGTTTTTGATAACAAATAAAATTAGACAGACATATTTCATTTCAGTCTTATGATATTAGTAAAGACTCCCATTCCCGTGGGAATATGGTGACCGTTCCCGTAGGAATATGGGGATGACTTACAGTTGATGTTACTCAGGGATAGTGTAGCATTCTAACGGTGGAAGAATTTTTGAAATCGGTGCTGTAGCTTCAAAGTTCCCGTATACGTTCCCATTCCCGTGGGAATATAGGGATAAAATATATAGCCTATGTCCTTCCTTAGGTTCTAGACTATCTTTGTACAAAATTTCATTTAAATCTGTTAATTAGTTTGGGCGGGAGATGGTAACATAGAAAGGCGAACAGAGCTACTTTTGCATTTATAATATTAGTGAGGACCAGTTTCCGTGGGAATATTCGAATGAAATGTAACCTATCTCCTTCTTCAGGTTCCAGATCATCTCTGTATAAAATTTCAATTAAATCGGTTTTGTAGCTTGGGCGAGAGATGGTAACATAGAAAGGCGAACAGACAGAACTTCTTTCGCACTTATTATATAAGTAAGGACTCCCGTTCCCGTAGGAATATGGGAATGAATTTATGTTTATGTTACTCGAGGATAGTGTAGCATTCTAACGGTGGAAGAATTTTTGAAATCGGTGCTGTAGCTTTTAAGTTCCCGTATAGGTTCCCGTTCCCGTGGGAATTTAAGGATAAAATATATAGCCTATGTCCTTACTCAGGTTCTAGACTATCACTGTACAAAATTTCATATCAATCAGTTTAGTAGTTTGGGCGGGAGACGGTAACATAGAAAGTCGGACAGACAGAGTGACTTTCACATTTATAATATTATTAGTAAGGATTAAGAGAATGGAATAGAGTGGTCAAAACGACACATATTCTCCAAAATTAGTCTTAATTATCGTCAAAAAGTAATGCAAGTAACATTTTAAAATAGTTGAATTAATTTTTTGAACCATTTTTTGTAAACAAACAAATGAAAATGTTAATCTGTCAGACGACCTCTGGTCATTGCCTAATGAAAAATCAAACTGTGCAAATAAAATAAACTTTGAATTGAACACAATGAAATAATTATTAGTAAATTCACACAAAACAACAGTTTTTCTTCCTTGAATGTTCAGCCTACGCATATTCTGAAGTTAGCTTTTTTTTTTACTCTGCAATCGGTTTTTGCTCTATGATCCTTGAGCAAACAATACACCATTGTTCTAGGCATACAATAATATGCTATTTATGTGGAATGCTATCTCAAGGTTGCATAGATAGCTCAATTAAATGTGAATGTATAAACTGTTCAGCTCAGCGAGGCGTAAATATAAAATTTGATAATATTTTAATTTGCTTAAAAATGTCATTTCTGGGTTGATTATATTTTCGCACTTCAACCAAAAGGGTTTGCTTGAATGAAATTAGCATACGCAATAGAAATAATCTCATTTAATTTGCTTGATGTGTAACACAGCCATTAAAGCCGGTAAATGGTTTTTAACCTTATTTACAAATAATTGTGCTTGTTCAAGGGGAGGCGATCAAATTAACAATTGAATTTTTAAATCATCACTTCACAATTTTAGCTCTCTAATAACTTTTATCATCATATGACTAAGCTAACTGGCAATCCAACGACTAATAGGTACTCCACTGTGGATGCACTGTTAGCCTCTCTATACATTCTGCTAAATTTACACGGATAATTAGAAAAGACTTGCTAATTTATTTGGGAATTTTTTTGCTCAACAAAGTCTGCCATGACGGAGGTGTTGTGACTGTTATTGTTGCTTCACAAATCACTGTACAAGTTTTTCCCGATGATCTAGTATTAGATCTACAGTGATTGTGACTGGAGCGTTAATCAATTTTGTTTAAACCCAATTGGTTGTTTTAGTGTCTAATGAATAATTAAAACACATTTAATCAATTTAATAATTAATATGACAACTAGACAACGTCGAAATTGCAATTTGGAAACGTAAGCTATTTGAGATTAATCTTAAGTACTTTTGTGTTTCAATATAATTTACATTACGTTATAAGTAAGGTGTATTGGTAAAGTTTGGCCATTAACTGTGATAAAAAACAACACTAAAAATGCCCTCCTCTGTGAACTCCACTTAAATGAATTTCAAAATTTTTAAATTTTTTAAATTAGTATTTTGCAGTAAACTTTCACTCATGCAAAATTTTATGTGAAAAAAGCAGTCTCTGAATCTCTATTGATATTATGGTCCATAATGATATGATGACGTATTAAAGGTGCTAATAGGCCAAATCATTTGGACATACATCCATTAGGCCATTGCATTCGATTTACTAGAAAATGAACCAGAGTTTGTTTTTATTATTATTCGCTGGTTTTGAAGAAAACTTAGCATACTTTCTCGATTTGTTTAAAATACATTTGCCCTTACAAAATCTAGTTTCCCAGAAAATACTCTATTGTAGTATTTTGTTGTGGTCATGTTTTAAAGGGAATGTTTAAAAAACGCTTAACACTTTGTCCTTAAGCAATGGTTTTCATTTTGTTTCCACAGCTCAAAAGAAATCTTACATTGAAAAAAGGCCAAGAGCCATTGGTATATTAAGCGTGGAGATGGGAATATAACCAAAAATTTAAGTGGCATGTGAATTTGAAGGTTAAAGTGCAGTTGTTCGTTTCATTCGTATAAACAAGAGCCCACAGCAATTATTCTATCGAAGCGATAGCCGAATATGACTGGTATTATTCAAAAGGTCTTTGAATTGTACATTCATCTACGATATGAAGGTCTTGCAGACTTTTATTGGGGCAGCAGTCTCATTACTGAGTTATTCTATGGTAAAAAACACCTCATAGGTTTGCTTTCTGCATCAGAAAAAAAGCTAAGCCAGTGTAGTCATTCGATTTTTGAATTAATTTAACCTTTCTGATTAAAAGTTCATTTGGGCTCTTCTTCTCTTCTAAGATTCGCGACATGCGATTCTGTCAACAGTAAATGAGAAGGCTGTTAAGTTGTATAAAGTTTTAAATTCTGTTTGTGAAAATTTTGTTCCTTAAAAGATTATCACTTCTTCTAAAGCCCCTCCCTGGTATGATAAATTGCTAACTAATTTAAAAAATCGTAAAAATAAAGCTCATCGTAAATGGACAGCCTCGGGCAATTCTCCTGACTACGAAACTTTTCAGAGTTATGACGCTGAATTCAAATCGTATGACAAAATATGTTATGACCGATACGTGGTTAATTCAGGATCTCTTATTAAAAAGAATCCTCGTAACTTCTATAAATTCATTAACAATAAAAGTAAAGTAACTAACTTCCCTTCTACGACATACTCTGGAAGTAGTGTTTGCTCGGGAACATCTGATATATGTGAACTTTTTGCTTCTTTTTTTGAATCTGTGTATTCAAATGCAATCAATTTTGACAGCAATGATTTTAATTACATTACGGATCACAATGTTAGCCGAAGCCCTATTTCAATCACTATGGAAGACCTTATCCGTAGCCTTAGAACCATCGATGATAACAAAGGTAGTGGTCCCAATGGCATTCCTCCTTTGTTTTTAAAAAAGACCGCTGAAACTATTTCTAAGCCTTTGCTTCAACTTTTCAACCAATCTTTGTCTAATGGGATATTTCCAAACACGTGGCGTAACTCGTTCCTTACGCCAATATTTAAAAACGGAGACAGATCCAACATCAAAAATTAACGAAGTATTGCAATCCTGTCAGCTATTCCCAAATTATTTTAAAAATTGGTAACTGACAAGCTGAACGTGGAGCTGATTTCAGTTTTAAGCGAGCATCAACATGGCTTTCTCAAAGGTAGATCTACTACTACCAATTTAGTAGATTATACCTCATTCATTCTCTAAGAAATGGAAAAAGGGAACCAGGTTGATGCTATCTATACTGACTTCAGCAAAGCTTTCGACAAGGTTGATCACAATCTGCTTATTTTTAAATTAAAAAAATATGGCATTCATGACACCTTATTATTGTGGATCCAATCGTATTTGTCGCAATGGACTCAGTGTGTCAAGTTTTGTGATGTCTTGTCACGTCAAATTAATGCAACTTCTGGAGTACCCCAAGGTAGCCATCTTGGCCAGCTTTTATTTCTCCTTTTTATAAATGACTTGCCCTTACTGTTTGAAGGTTGTAGATTTCCGTTGTATGCCGACGATCTAAAGTTTTTTCATACAATTAACAATATTGCCGATACGGACGCAATTATTGCAGCAATGTTTAATCAGCCTAGTAAAGTGGTGTAAAGCTAACGGAATGATGTTAAATGTGGAGAAATGTAATACAATTTCTTTTTTAATGTCGATTTCCTTTCACCAATTTGCAGTCGACTGCAGTCGCTACTAAATTCGATTCTTTTTTGGGTATTTAGGAAATTAAAAAAGTAGCGATTTTCTTTTTTATGAATGTATGTGTGTCCAACTGACTTATGAAGAAAAACAAGTACCATGAAACAAAACAATTACCTTCATATTGTTAAGCACACAATTTTTATATTTTTTTTCACCAAATGTTTTCCAAATTCATAACAAAATACAAAACAATTCTGCTTCCTTTATTTTGTTTCATATGCTGATGTTTTTGTTTGCCGTTTTTGATCTGTCAAAATTGTTGTGTGTGTGAACATCTGTGTGCAAATCCGTCTCAAAAAAGAGATCGGCGGCAAGTCGATTTTTTTCATCCTAAATGAATTCCTTTCAAAAAAAAATTGACTGCAGTCGACTGCAGTCGATTTTTTTTTTTGAAAGGAATTCGACATAAGAAAAACATGTGCAATAAATTTTGACTACTCCATTGACGGACAAAAGTTAGTAAGAATTGACGTAGTAAAAGACTTAGAGTTTTAATTGACAAAAAACTAACTTTTAAACATCATATTTAAAAAGTTCATTCCAAGAGTATGGCTATGCTTGGTTTCAGGGGTGGCCGTGGTGCAGTGGTAGAGTGTTTAGTAGATAGGCCGGATGCGTGGGTTCGAATCCCGCTCTGGGCATCTACTTTTCTTTCAGCCTCCCAGTTTCATATGGACGCCGCCCTTGAGGTTATACCTATGTGAAATTACTAACAACTTATTTCCAACTACTGCAACACAAAAAAAGGGAAGGCTGCTACTCTGGTAGTACAATGGACTGGATATTAGGTCTGAGTTCTCCAGATTAGCATATAAGCCTCCTCTTTTTATAATAAAAAAAAAAAAAAAAATATGCTTGGTTTCGTTAAGCGAAGATCCAAGGAATTTAGTGATCCCTATATCACTAAAGCTATATATTGTTCATTGGTCCGGTCACTGTTGGAGTACTGTAGTGTAATATGGTCTCCGTTGTATGCTGTTGATATAAAGAAACTTGAATCTGTCCAAAAACAATTTTTGTTGTTCGCATTGAGAGGTCTTGGATGGAAACCCGACAGTTTTGTCTTACCTCGTTATTCACATCGACAAAATCTAATTAATATGTGCAGCCTTGTAAATCGTAGAGAGTTGCCCGAAGCTTTATTTGCGTTCGATCTTTTAAATGGAAATATTAACTCACCATTTTTGTGTTCCAAAATATCTATAAATCCTAACGTTCGTATTTTATGACATACTAAATTTTTAAAGGAGAGCAACTCAAAGACTAACTATGCTTCTCATGAATGTTTCAACAGATGTTCAAAAACATTTAACAAATATTTTGACTTGTTCAATGTAAATATAAATAGGGAAAACTCCGGAGAAAAATTCTAAATAGAATGATGTTTGAAGACTCTTCTTGACATTCTTTTGTTTAGCAAATCTCTTACATAGCAAATCCGATTTATTAATAAAAAAAATTTTTTTTTTTAATAATACGTAGTAAAACAAATGTATTTTATTTTCTATGTAGTGCAATCTTTGTTTTTTTATAATTAATGTTGTCTTACTTTGGCAAAATACACTAAACTAAACTAAACTAAACTGTTGATGTAATTTTTAACCTCTTTTTCGTACGACGCGGGCGCTAACTCAGCCATAACTTGAGTGCCTAATTTCGGTTCTTAATAGGTCTGTTTCTTTGCTGAATATTATCACGAAAAGCACCGAAATTCACCAATAAAAATCAGTCGAATCCTATTCCAGCACAGCAATAGGTGTGTTTCTTTACTGAAAATTCAAAATGACCTTTGTGGTCAATTGACGTCACCAAAAAGTGAATTTTGCAAACAGGTAATTTTTTAAGCCATAATTGGTATTGTGGAGATTGTCTGCCCCGTTTGGAACCGCATATCGTCCAAGTCATGATCTTCAATCGCAGGCCAAAAAAATCGGTTATCATTTGACCATATCGCTTCGAGTTACATAACTGTAATCGTCTGTAGTCTGACCATTGGTATCTAAGAAGAAATACGGACAATGACCATAAAGCACTTTATCAGGATGCAACAACACCCTATTCAATCTCTGGCGTGTTTTTTGAGCCCCGAATTATATTCGTTTTCAGGCTTACCGATTGAAAAATTGAAGTCTATTGTCTCTAAGACACGCACTTGCAGCAGCAACATTTTCAGTTAAGCGTTTACCTGTACAGGCATCATGACTAATTTAATAGTTTAATCCTCTCTTAAAGTGCGCGAAAAGTGGATATGTTTGGATCACCACTTTTATATTTAAAATCGTTTTTCATTGACGAAAGTTACTTTTTTGTGAAAGGATCAACTTCTTTCTCACTTTCCATGTTTCATTGGTACAAAAATAGTGATCTCCTATTTCGTTGGGAGGACTAATCTGACACATGTAAACACATCGGTACTGTCAAATTTTTAATTTAAAATAATGTGATTATTTTTAATTAGTTGTGAAAACGATTGGTTGAAACAATTGCTGTAAATTATGAGGATAAAAGTAAATTAGTTAGAAGAAAACAAATGACAAAATACGAGAACATGAACTCTTATATGAGAACATCAGATTTAACGCCAATACTGGGAAAATACTCGAAAACGAAATGAATGACCCTAAACCAAAAAATTTGTTAGCAACAAGATATTACAACTTTTGTATGCGGTCTTTTGACTATAAGAATTATTAATTATGTGAAGAAAATACGCTATGAAAGAATGACTTACCTTGTACTCCTTCAAAAAAGTCTATTTATAATTATTTTGTCAGCCTTATACGTTACTCAATATGGAGTTGAGGTGATCTTTTCGATCTTCAACATACATTTTTTTTTAGAATTTTTTTCTTTTTAAAATGCTTTGTAATAATTCAATTCAATTACAACTCCTGGACAAAAACAAAAACAATAACAAACATTTCTTTGCTATTTTTCCTCTTAAATAAAGTTACTCATACGCCCGAGTAACTTTGCAAAGTTAAAAAGAAAATTATGGAGGGAGGCTGATAATCAAGAAAATAAAGAGGCTCCATTTTAATTGTGCTTAACTTTTCTAGATTAGCAGCTTTCGACGATTTTTCTACCCCGAGCAAAAATATTTTGTGTTAAATGACCTGCTCTAGAGCAACATTTTCTGCACTTACTTGTACTTACTTTTGAACAAGAGTAGATTAGAGCAAAGTGTCAAGATCAGCTGTTGGTATTTGCTTCAAATACTTTTGCTTATATTAGGCTCTTTCGTTGAACTTTACCCCGTGGTTGACCCAGGTGTCCATGATGACCTGTCAAAAAAAACCTGGGTTTTCAGTTCTAAAAAAAAGCTAAGCCATAAAATCACCACACATGCCTGCCATTTTAAGGAAAATCATCAAATGTTTACTTCGTTTAAAAAAGAAAGTCTACAACTGATAGTGAAAAGCAATATCAGCGAAATTGCCGCCACGGCTAAGCTTGATGAACAATTTTTTTTATGAAATTTTCTTTCATAATTTTGCACATTTTGCTATCTTAACTTCACGAATTCCATATTTAAGAACTGGAATCGATGCAACTGCTTAAAATTTTTCCCTAGCTTTACATAATATTATATATATATATAATATATTGACCGTAAAATTGCTTCATGACAACCCAAAAATACTTTAGTGTCGAAACTGTTCAAAGCTTTTTAGTGAATTTCAGTAGCTTTTTTGCATTTTTTGAAACGTATATGTATCTCCAGAATTGATCACTTTTGATTTTGTTTAGAACATCATTTTCTGTACCTTCTGGTGAGGAGGAACAATTGTTAAAAGTTATAAAAACTTTTGACATGCCCTTAACTCCCCCAAGTGTAGCACTAGGTTTTTGCTGAGTTGAGTTCAGGTAAAGAACAAGGCTGTCAAATAACAAGTATTTTTCTTGCAATGATAGAGATGTGTGCTGATTACGTGGCCCAGCATTTTTTTAAAAACCGAATTATTTTTTTTATTTTATTTTTGTAGACAACTCATAAATTTGTCAACTACAAAGAAACCTGGGTCAACACTGGTTAAAGTTCAACGAACTATCCTAATGCATACCAAACATTATGTATTTATCCTAACATTTTTATCCAACGTTAGCTGTTGTTTTCTTTAATAACTATGGTTTTTCATACCAGCTGACTCTATTTTTACTTGTCTGAGTTGGACGGAAGAACTTCTTGACTAAATTTATCACATTTTAAATTTTATGTTTTTTTTAGCTTTTATTGACTACAATGTTTACCTTCATTGTAAACATGAAGATACTACAGAACATGAGTTTTCTACAAATTTAAATTTTGTACTTTTGTCTAACTAACATATATGATATTCCTACCTGCCAACTATTTTTCTAAAATTCAAAACTTTACAATATCTGGAAGTTTTCTTAATATTGTATAAAAATTTTTGCAACTAGGCGGATGCCGCGCTCTCCAAGTTTAAGTTTACAAATTTTTTAAATTGTAATTTCTAGTTTCATGATGGTTTAATGATCATTGATTTAGTCAGTCTATCAGTTACTTTTTTCTTGCAATTTTTGAAGCATTATATCTCAGGAACAGCTTATCATAAGAAGTTGAAATTAAGTAAGATGGATGTTTTCTTGCAGAACTTTTTTTTTTTTTTTTTTAATTAAAAAAGAGGAGGCTTATATTATATGCTAATCTGGAGAACTCAGACCTAATATCCAGTCCATTGTACTACCAGAGTAACAGCCTTCCCTTTTTTTTTGTGTTGCAGTAGTTGGAAATAAGTTGTTATTAATTTCACATATATAACCTCAAGGGCGGCGTCCATATGAAACTGGGAGGCTGAAAGAAAAGTAGATGCCCAGAGCGGGATTCGAACCCACGCATCCGGCCTTTCTACCAAACACTCTACCACTGCACCACTCTACCACTGCACCGTGCCCTTGCAGAACACTTAGTGTTCTAAATATAAAATTACAAACTGTAAAGGTTTTCAAGTTAGAGGTGGTCTAAAATGCCTTAGAAAATTTCTGTAAAGCCGGTAGTGATATTGAGTGGTTAGCGAACTTGACTGCGAACTACTATGCCAATTGATTACGAAAATACGAACCTATAAAAATTTTATTATTATATGATAATTAAAACGTAAAATCATCCTTGAGACATAATTTATTTCTCTTTCCAATGAAAATTCAACTAAACAACAAATCTGTTTTATTATATTGTATGCTTTTATTAAACAATCTCAATTTCCATTGAACATCTGAACAAAACCTCAGTCTTCCAATCGCATGCACACTTGCACGCGAGCATAAAAGCTTTGATTGTTTTAGTTACATTGTTTTTATACACTTTCACGTTTATGTTAATGAAAAGAAAAAACAGACGCTCGATGACATCTGAATGAATGTACGCTAAGCCTATTGATTTATTTTTTTATACTTCCTATTTAAAACCTCATTTTTGTTTGTCACATCACCTGAACTTCAATTTTTATAAAGCACTCATATGAGACTATATACATAGCTTTATTAGTGTTATTATCAAACACCATCTATAGTTAAAACAATATCAGAGTACTGATGAAAGTTCTAAAAGTTCGATAAGGTTTGGGAGAACCTTTCATCCTTCTGGAGTGCAGCATCATCAATACCTATTAAGCACCGCTGATATGCTTCTACCAAAGTGATCGCCAGTTAGTAGTACATCTAGCTAATCTAATCGTTGCGGTGCCAGTTGTCTAAGTGCAGAAGTTGACCTCATCAACCGCCCCGTGCAGAATAAGTACTTTATCGCTTTCCCCTTGACCATCTTCGATCGACCTTTTCAATGAATAAGTAGTCAATTCCAATTTAATTTTTGATTATTTACGGTTTACGGTACCCTCACATGTCTCATCCTATCTTCGTATCAGCAAATAAAAATTACATCTGGCTTTGAGATTTGAATGTCCAATGCAACTACAATATTATTTACAACATAAATGTGATAATCTATTCAGAAAACTTATCAAAATTGAAAATCATACTCATGACCCCAACAAGAGTTGTTCAGATGTTTTACTTCTCTCAACTCATCTACTTGAGCTTATCAACCTCGGTAGATGGATATGAACAATAACAATTATCGTGTTTTGCACCTACTCATGAGACACGCCATTTGTTGAGTTTATTGTCTTATTTGTGTGAAAATGGAACTTCCGATTTGTGGAAGTAATAGCACGGTGCACGGGAACCAGTGTCATTAATTTTAATAAGATTAACATAGTCATGACTTTGTCATTTTTGTGTAGCGTTAACTTTTCACATCTTTTGTCGCTGCATGTTCTTGCAACCACTCCCCCAAAACGATGCTACACTTCACTTTCCCACGACTGACATCCATAAAGCGATATGATGGGACTTTAAAAATTAAACCAGATCTCCTTTGGGGATGGTTAGGGGTTTTTTCAAAGCCTTTAAGTAGTCGTCAATTGTTATTTGATTTGATTGTGGTGCAATATTTTGTTTTTTCAAATTTAATGATCTTTTGCCATTGCTTCTTCTCGCAATTACATCCCACAACAATTCGACACTCCACGTTCTCACGACCGACAGCCAAAAAGCGACAGTACGCGCACTACACGGCTGTCGTAAACAGCAACTATTAATACAAAAAGAAACCCTTAGCGCCAGCTAAAAGTGATATTTTGTATGCTTTTGCTCCTTAAATTCAGTTGCACACTTTAAAATTAAAAACAAAATAAAATCCTTTCATTGCAAATAATGCTTGAGATCTAAATTTTGTATGAATTTTTCTTGTTGTATGCTGGCAGAATCTAAAAATACATGCCGGAAAAGTTGGTTTTAGACGAATAAGATTATCATCAACTAGCAAATTCTAATTTTCACTCGTTTCTACAAAAAGTTTTTGAGAACAAGCTGCTTATTGGGGCTCACTAGAAGGATTAATTTTGAATTATTCGATTAATTTTTACAGAAAAAAGTTTTTCCTCTTCTCAAGGAAAAGTATAAAAATGTGCCTAGACCCTAGACCAAACGGCGAGCAAGAACATATACTAAAATTGGAACGATACAGAGAAGATTAGCATGGCCCCTGCGCAAGGATGACACGCAAAATCGTGAAGCGTTCCACATTTTATTATATGTTCTTGCTTCGGCAGAACATAGCGCGGCGTTCAAAATTGTGATTTTCTATTTCACTTACTCTCAGAACATTTATCTTAGTTTTGATTTTTTTTTTTTTTGAGACATTTTTAAAACCATTGTTTGACATCCAAATTTGTTTCTGATCCCTAAACGAACTAGCCCATTGTCTCTGTGTGGGGAGTCTATATGGTTCTTAAAAATATTTTCTTGAGGACAATTTTCCTCTTAACATTTGAGATATTATGTGTATTAAGTGAATTTTCACTTCAAACCGTGAAGCAAATTAATTTTCTCAGAACCGTGATAATCAATCTCTTGCGCCAGTGGAAAGATTTAAGAAGGTCCCGGATGCTTCTGGACGCTTCTTTTCAACGACATTACTAGTTCTTTCATGTTCTTCCTATGAAATCTCAGCCAAACAGTATTATCTTATATCTTGTAAAAGAAACCCATGCCAACCCTAGGTAAAGTTCAACGAACGAGACTGTTGTCTAGATGTCTAGTCTGTATGAGGCTTACAGACATATCTTGACAAGTGTTTTACCTATTGCATGCCACCATGGCCAGACAGATGAAACTTTTTGATTTCAGTTTTAGACGATAACCTTGATTAAATATTAAATAAATGTTTGATACAGCAGATCGTCAACACAGCCCATCAAAATAATGCAATGTGAACTCGATTAGCACTTGATCGCATGTACACTCAAATCAACACTTTATCACTTTTAAATTCCGTACATTCTTTACTCTATGCCTGATACTCTCGCGTGCAAGTAAATCGCATCAGTTTTATTAAATTTTTATAGCAAAGTAATCATTATTAAGCTTTTATTTGAGTAAGCACGAGGGGCTTTCTCAATTCGCTTTCAATTCTTTTGAAATAAGATCCATGCGATAAATTTCGAAATTTCCAAAATTTGTTTACTGAGTGAGAACAGGTTCAATGCTTCCATTTACCCGATTACGTCAATGAAGTTATACCTCTACTTATAGAATTTATTTCGTTAAATGTTCCCCAGATCAGGGGATTTCTCAGGGAAATCGAAATGTAGAAGATATTGTTACTGAGGTTACAATTTTAATTCAAGTATAGGGGGAACAATGAATCTTCAGGAAGCAGTCAGCAGTGGAGTACAAAACCTCAATTTATTATTATTATCACTCCGACTTGTTTCTTTTGATTCGCAGTTTATTTTGTGCGCTTCCGGTCAGACGCAAAAGGTTATTGATTCTTTAATTGTTTCAAAGATTTTTATTTATTTACAAGCTTCGATCAGTCGAACGAACTGGTTTTAGCATCAAATAAGAATTACATTCGACTTATAACATTAATGTAAAATATGCCTAACCTGCGTCAATAGATTGCATCAAAGCGGTTTGCTGCAGTCAGTTTTTAATAGTTACCTAAAAAACCATTTCTTTAATAAAATAATAATTTTAACTAATAAAAAAATCTACCAGCTGAGAGACTAACACTTAGTTCTTAATGGCTAAGTATGCAGGCTTCGATTCCAAGCAAACAACAATAAAGTTGAGGGATTGTATTGACTTATGACAGTATACAGCTATTCATTTAATTTCATTAGAAGACAAGAGGTTGTAATTTATGCACGTTCTATCTGAGATAAGTATCTGCCTATTATATTTGCATAAAGTGGTGGATACTGTTATGGGAAACTTCACAGACAAGCAAAATTGACATGAAAATCAAACAGGTACAATGTAAGTGAAGGAAATAGAAAGGTTGAACCGAAGCTTTCAGGTGCACCGCAAGCTTATAAGGTAGATATTGAACTGAAGATATATACTTATACAGATATTTATATCCAAATATTAAACAAAACAAGTTGCCACAGAACAATACTCACAAACCCGAGCCGGTTTTACACAGAGGAAAAAATAAGCACAAATCATGAGAATTAGTATTAAATACCATCTGACGTATCTTCTTTGACTTCGTGTTTACTTGAAACCAAACACCTATCTACCTAATTACGAGTTTGAAGTTTTTTATTTTTTATTTTATTCGGAAATGTATGTTAATGTAAATCTACTCCATTTGCAGCATAAGTTCTTATTGAATTAAATGACAGAGCAGTTTTTATGGCAACACTTGAAATGAATGGCAGCAATATTTTTTGACTATCTTTGCAATGTTTTCCTTTTTTGAGTACAAGTTCAAATGTATTTTAATTGTATCAGACAAAGTAGGTATCAGCTAAGCACACTTTCAGTGTAAGCTTGCATTTTTAACACTATGTCGATTGTCAAAAAAGAGTTAAGTCGGACGGAGTTGTTTTATTTCATTATTACTTCCGTTCCTTTTTTTAACAGATAGCTTTTGCAAACTTAAGACCGTTGAAGGTCCCCTCCATTCCCCCACAAGGCAATGGTAGTGAGAAATGCGCTAGGCTCTGGGGCGGGTAAGCCCAATGTTCAAAAAAACACTCATTTTGACATTCGAGTTGACGTTTTTCAAAAACGCTTTGTGGCCAGGCCACCACAGAGAAAACACGGTGCTTCAACGAACAAACCTGTAGGCAAAAAACTCATGGGCATGAACAAATGACATGAGAGCTCACATGAGGTTTGTTAGTTGAAGCCCTGTGTTTGCGTTGCGGTTCATCCTAAAGTAGTACTCTGTTTCCACTACCTGATTGAGTAATCAAATCGAATTGGAATGAATCCAAATGCAATGAAAATTCACATTTCTACTACACCAGATTGAGTTATCGATGCATAAGCTTCCTGTATAGTTTCGGTGCGCTCCAGCTTGAATAGCCGAATCGAATCGGGTAGTCAAAAAATCCCATTTCTATTCGATCAAGATATAGACTGACACTAATTCGAATTGAAGTGTGATTCAATTCTGAGTGAAAACGGGGTGTAGGTTATTCTTGGGAAGAGTTCAGGGAGTAAGCCGGGCTGCCAAATGGAATGAATTTTTTCTTCAAATGACAGGGTTGTGGAGTTATTCGTTGTTAGCGTTTCTTAAAAACCGAAATCCCAAGTTTTTTTGAAAAGTCATAGGGCTGTTAAGGAAACCTGGGTCAACAATGGGTAAAGTTCAACGAACGAACCTATGAATTTTAGTACATAAACGCAAATAAATTAGGGTAGTTTAAGGCTACAAACACACGTTAAAAACTTATCAAAAAGGTGTGGACGCCTTTCAGATGGAAAATTCTAGGAGAAATGTGTCCACTATATTAAGGTTCCTTTTGTTCACTATTTAGAGTTCTCTGTATGAAATTTCGTGCATTTATATCCCATTTACAATCAGTGTTGCCAAAAATGTAAAAAAAAAATACCATTTTAAGCCACCGCAACGCAACATTAAATTACCAACACGCTTACGCAGAGTTATATTTGGTTTCAACAAAACAGTGCAACATGCCACACAGCACGCTGAGCAAAAGAACAATTAAGAGGCTAGTCAATTTGCCGCTTAGATCGTATGATTTTACAAATCTAGACTAATTTTAGTCACGCTAGGTAAAGGCTCATGTCTTTAGCGACAAGCCCACTTTGATTGACAGTGCGTCAAACCAAAGCCTACATTGAAGCATTGTGAGACACTGGCTAAAATGTTAGAAATCTTATATATAAAAATGAATCGCAAAATGTGTTGGTAAGCGCATAACTTAACAACGCCTGGGCCAATTTGGCCAATTCTTTTTTTGTTGTGTTTGTTATTGTCAGAAGAAGGTTCTTATGACATAAAAAAATTTAAAAAATTGATATTCCCACAGGAACGGGTTTGGGAACGGAAACTTAGAAACTACTAGGCAGGTTTCTAAAACGATTCCAGCATAAGTTGTGCTACATTATGCCCTTCTATTAGTAACTTAGATTATATTTCATCCCTATAATCCCACGGGAACAGAAACGGGAACGAGAACGGGAACCTTAAAGTTACTTGACCGATTTCAAAAATTCTTTCAACTCTAGGATGTTACATTATCCCTCAGTGACAATGACTTATAAATGGTTCCTGTCAAGGTTTGATCCCCATATTACCACAGGAACGGGGTTGGGAACGGAAACTTAGAAGCTTCTGGACAGATTTCTAAAATTCTTTCGGCATAAGGAGTGCTACATTATCCCCCTCCATCAGTAAGCTAGACTATATTTTATCCCTATAATCCCACGGGAACAGAAACGGGAACGAGAACCGAAAGCTTAACGTAACTTGACCGATTTCAAAAATTCTTTCAACTCTAGGATGTTACATTATCCCTCAGTGATATAGACTTATATTTCACATATTTCCACGGTAACGGAAGAAACCTAGAAACTACTGGACAGATTTCATAAATTCTTTCGTCATTGGAATACCACATAATCCCAAAGTAAAAACAATTATTTTTCATCCCCAAGTTCCCACTTAAGCGGAAAAACGAAAACGGGAACCTTAAAACTACAGACCCGAGCAACGCCGGGTGGCTCAGCTAGTAGTAAATAAAATTATATCAACCGTACTATCGATTCAAATAAAGGTTTCATGCAATTTTCTGAATTGTTAGATTCCTTTTCTAACTACCGATAGCTCAAAAAAAGCACTCGTTACATGCAATAACGGTCATTTTTCGAAAGGTACCGTTTGTGAATAAGCCTCATATTCCGGATTGCATGAATATGTTAATATGATTCATCGCACTAACAAAGTCTTTGAATTTTGACTTCTGCGAGATAAGCAACTGCTTAAGTTCTCTCCTAAAGGACATGCTTTTGGATGATTATAACAATTTTTTTTTCACAAATATTCTTCAATCTAAAATATTTGATCAAACATTTGGACCTTGAACCCTTAATAAGGTTTTACTAATCAATCACCAGACTGCAAGGCCTCAGTAAATATTTTAGATTAGATTTTAGATGCATACAATTAAACATCGTCATTCATAAAAACACAAACAAAAGTCATCAACCGTGATGAGAATAGAGCTACATTATCTTCATTGAAACCGAATGTCGAGCTGTGGTATATTTCCTGATAATTTTTATTGATTATTTTCATCCTCTTTGTCATTTTTTAATGACATTGCGATTGCGAGTACTGTGATCCCGTACAAATCACGAATCTCAGACTTTCCTACCTCTGGCTAGTTCTTTACCTTTGGGTGGGTTACGCCACGTCGAAAGAAAGCGTGAGGCTAACCAATTGCTGATGCCACTACATTTGCTGGTGCCAGGAGTGTTTTGACCTGGTTGTTGATTTCAGAAATTTGTTTCTTAAATATAACACTTACTTAAGTTTGGGTTTTGACTTTTCAGGAATTAGGTTTTTTGGATGACTTCTAAACAATTAGAAGCCAAATTGTTTAAGATTATAGGTTCTTTCATTGAACTTTACCCAGGTTGACTTGAAAACCAATTGAGCTGACAAGAAAACCTGGGTTTTCCGCTTTCAAAAACCGCTTAACCACAACATCAAAACACATTCCTGCCATTTGAATAAAAATACGAACCATTTGACATCCCTGTTCATTACCTGAACTCAACGCAGCAAAATCCTAGTGCTACTTCAGGGCGAGTTGAGGACAAACCCAGAGTGCTTAAAAATACTCAGTTTAACATTAAGCGCTAGTTTAGGTTTTTCGAAAAACGTTTTGTGGCGACCAACGGCCAACCTAAGAGTTTCAACGAGCAAACCTTGTTGAAATATATTTGCGCTAGGCTGCTAGGATGTTGCCTAATTTTAAACAGTCCCTGTCTTAGGGCACGGCCACGCACTGAGCGTTTTCGTTTTACTTTGTGGCAAATTCAGTGAAAAAGCCACCGAGCTAGCCTTAAAATTACGTTATATTTCTTTTTACTCATAAAGAGTCCGCCAAATAACTTTTTTTTCAAAAACAGGGCGCAAAACATCGAGTGTAGCTTCGGCTGTGTTGCACGCAGCGCCGCGCCGTCCTGTTGAAACCAAATGTTGCCAATATCCTCCTCTTCAATTTTTGTGAACAAAAATTCGTTCAACATGGCCCGATAACGATCGCCATTGACTATAACGGCCACTCCTGGCTCATTTTCGAAGAATGCCTCTGGACCAAAATCCGCACCAAACAGTGACTCGTTTTTGGTGTATCGGCTTTTCAATGTATGCTTGCGGGTTTTCTGTGCCCCTAATGCGACAATTTGCTTGTTTACATACCCGCCAAGATCAAAATGAGCTTCATCTGAAAGATGAACATTTCTCAGCGTTGTTCATCAGCGTGTACACAACCATATTCGTTCAGCGGAAGGATAAAACTAATTATCTGTCAAATCAGACGTGAACTAAGTGTTACCATTCACGAAATAAGCATTAGTTAAAAAAAAACGTTAGATGGCGGACCCTTTAGTATAACGAAGTGCTAAGGCACGGCCACACACAGCGCGGCGTAGTGGCAGAGCGTCAAAATTTAGATCAAAAACTTAGAGCTAAGCGGAGGAAATATGCCGTGCCCCAACACGGTGTTATTCTCAAAGTATTATATCGTTCTCTCCTAGGCAAATTTACTTAGTAATATATATATATTTAGGCTAACTCAATGACAAAACCACCACATATGCTTGTCAATGGATTAAAATACATGCCACTTGGTTAGCCCTCTTGTTGCCTAAACAAGAAAGATCTCGACCCTCTCCAAGCTTGTCGTGTCCACCTTGAGGAACTTCACATCAGTCGATTTGTTGAAACTTCGTGCGAATACCAGAAAAGGAGGACAAGAAAACAGTCGCTTTATTCTCACGAAGTTTCAACATATCGACCAATGTGAGCTTCGTCTTTCTAATAGGTTTGTTCCTTTAAGCTCTGGTTTTGAACTGTGGAATGCACAAAATTCTTATAAAACCTCAACTCGATCTGATTGTCAAACTAAGTGCTTTTTCAACCCTGTGCTAGCCCTCAACTAGCCCTAAAATAGCTCCAATTTCTTTCTGGGCGAGTTCAGATAACGAACAGGGCTGTCAAATGGCACGTATTTTTCTTCAAATGACAGGGATGTGTGGTGATTTCGTGGTTAAGCTTTTATGTCGATTTCCAATAAAATAATGGAATTCATTTAGGAGCGAAAAAATCGACTGTAGTCGATCTCTTTTTTGAGACGGGTTTACACAGATTTTAACACACACAACAATTTTGACAAATCGAAAACGTCAAACCAAAATATCAGTCAATGAAAATAATTAAAAGAAGCTCGACTATTTTGTGTTTATTTGTGAACTAAGAAAACATTTGATGAGAAAAAATATAAAAAATGTTTGCCTAGCACCTAATACAATTTAAATTGCTGTGTTCTTTGGTACCTAATTGTTTTTTTATCTGTCTGTCTGGTGTTTTTTTAATTTCCTAAATACCTACCCAAAACAAAATCGAATTTAGTAGCGACGGCAGTCGACATTAGAAAACCGAAAACCAATTTTTTTTGAAAACCCATGGCGCTACCAAGGGAACCTGGGTAAAGTTCAACGCACGACCCTATGTGCTTGATTTTTTTTTCTCTTTTTTTCAACCGTCCACTACTACTCGTTACTACTCAATAACACTCAACTACTCGTTAACACTCAATTAGACCATTTTTCAAAAACTGTGTCGTTTTAAGGACAATGACACTACCTACCAAAAACATTCGTTGTGGTGAAATTCAAAATCCAGTTACAAATTTTCATCAACACCGCCCCTAAATATCCAATGACCAGTTTCAATCATTCTTTTTCACTTACTACAGAAGTTAAGCAGACTGTTTTTCTTATGGAAATTTCTCAACCATCAGTTCAGTTCGTTTCACTCTCTATCTCCATTCACATGCCTCAGCATACAGTACCGCTGCATTGGCTGGTTGTATGCAAACATTGGAACGATGGAAACCCAAACAACATTATAACAACGTGATTAAAGCTCCGTTTAAGCTCACCTTTCTGTTTTGTGATATCGTGCTGCTGCTGCCGTATAGGCACTCCCCAAATCCAACACAAAAAAATCACCTTTCCATTGCTTGACAAAATGAAAATCGAAACCGAATATCTAAAAAAAGCTTTTGTCAATTCAGATCACATGTAGCTTGCCACACGATCAGGTGGCTTTGGCTTATAACGGACGCGACATAATAACACAGTAATCACAGATGGAAGACAGTTCGATCTCAGTTTAATTAAACAAAAAAAAAATCAAACATCGGGACAAAAAAAAACATTTTGATTTATAAAAGTGAACCGCCAATAGAGTCGGATGCGACAACCTCGATTCACATAGTTTGATCGCAGTCCTATTGAGACGAATCGAAGCGTGACTTAGGCAAACTATATCTACTAAAAACAAATTAAACAATAACCATCATCATTAAAATTTGTTTAAATTCGCGATGAATACGTGAAAAATGAGGTTTGCTGCTCGGTTTGTTTAGTTGGTGTGTTCCTGGGCCTAATTCGAGGCAGTGCTACACACGACTCACTGTTAGCCTAGTTCGTGCAAAATTGTTAATTTATTAAGTTAATCTTTTGATTGTTTTCGCGGCGTGTTTTTTGTTTTTTTTTTTTATAAACGATCTGTTGTTATTATTAGCATTGTTTGTTAACTTGTTTCCGTTATTTATTTGAAAAATGGAACCTGCGCCTAAGAAAGGAAAAAAAATAAAAGGGTATACTTATACAAAAAAAAAAATGTGTAGTAATTTTAAATGAAATACCATTTTTGAAAAAATAAAACAAAAAATCATTGCACATATTTGAAATTTAGTAATTAAAGTGTTTTCCGTTTTCCGTGTGCGGTACCAGGGAGCCGAAGGAGCGCCCACTTTTCATGCGAAATGGAAACCAAAGAAACTCGATAGATGGAGAGAAAGACATCAAGGAGCTTAGAAGAGCCTGTCCGCAGTTCATTGCAGTCGGTGTCAAGAATACTCTTCTCTTTGGTGAGCATCTTTTTTTTTCATTATTCAATTATTTCTTTCTGTGAGGTTTGGTGTCGTAAAAAATTTATTTCTTTGTATTTTGTAACCGCATTGTGAAGTGGCCACTAATTGGCTTTTGTAATTTTTGTAATTTTATGCAAGTGCTGCTCTTGAAGCTCACTAGTTGTGTATTGGTACTTGAATCTTTAATTCCGCTATCTCAAGTAAGAAAAAGTGTTGCATAAACAAAAGAATTGCCTGTTAAATATTATAGTAGCAATAAACAAATGTAATTACATTAAGCTTAAAAGTGGTTATTAAAGACCGATAAGGGATGAAACTTCATTAAAATAAAATAATTGCTTTTCAACCGAATGAAGTAAAACGGCAGGCTTATCATCTAAGGATTGAATGAATTCAGTAGAATTAAGCTCACAACGGAGCATAGATAAAGTTTATTTAAGACTTAAAATGTGTAAAATGAGAAGACAGTTTGGCTTGAAAAGTAACTTCAAAATATGGGCTTTGTTTTTCAAATATTCTCGTCCCGAATTCTTTTATATGAGTGGTTAGGTTAGTTTTAAATGGATACCAAGATAAAAGATGCAAGAGAGTGCCTCGTCAGCTAAACCATTTTTGATAACTTTACTGACTCAATCAGACCGGTCGGTGCCTTTTGTTTCGATGAATTTTCTATTTTCAACAGATACTTTAATACTCCTTATCGTGGTGCAAATTCTTTTCCGAATCCTCACGATTCCCATTAGCAGTAAATTTTTTTATAGCTGCTGAAGAAGAACCCAAAAAGTCATGAAGAGTTTTTAAGGCGTCATCAACCAGTTCAGAAATTTTATATTTTGGTTTCGGTTTACTGGAATTATGCTCATCATGTGGAGCAGACATGGGCGAAGTTAAATTTATTAAAGTCCTTTTAGACGGTCAGTTCTCAGTTCAGTTATCAGTTCAGTTTTCAGTTCAGAGTGTCAGTTCGATGTTGAGAAGAGCTTTTTTTATTTGAGAAAACCCTCCGAAAGAAAACTGAGAACTGAACCGAAAACTGATGAGAATTTCATCAGATGTCAGTTCAGTTATCAGTTAATTTTTAGACGTTTAGACATAAGTTTTACTGAAAGCTTCAAGGGAGAGAGCAGGATATGAACAAAGGAGTTGTAGGATTTGAAGCGTTTTAGATCCATCTCTGGCCAAATCTGTTTCGATGAGAAAAAAGCAGTGACACTATTTTTTCCTCTTTTTCATGTCTTTTCGCTTCATAAATCATTTGTTGTTTTTTTACGGCTTCTTATTGTATTCGTAAGGTTTTCAAAATCTAAAGAGATTTTCTGAGGATTTTTGGGGCTCAAAACGCAAATTTTAGAAAGAAAAGTAAGACGTACTTAAATGTGCATAAATAAAAATTAATGGTTGAATTTGTTGGTGTGCTAAGAAGTCGAGAACGACACCGACTTCTTCTTTTTTTGACTTCTTCTTTTTGTAATTTTCTTCGAAATCCTTGGAAGTTTCTCGTGAAGAAAAAATTTTAAAACCTTCATTTCTGAACCACATATTTCTTTATCCTGTGTGTTTATGTGTTCATTGCTTATGCCAAGTATCGAACGAATACTACTCGTCAATTGATAAGTCGCGACGCCCATGTGCGATATTACAATTTCATTGAGACTCTACCTAGCTGTCAATTCGAGGTCTCTTTTTCTTTTTTACCGCCTCTGTGAGCTGTGTGATCTCAAAGAGACCATTATCAGCAATAGAAATCCTTAAAAGTTTGTTTTAAACTGATAATGATCCACCTGTGGAATACGCTGTGCTGACCTCAAAATGACTCGGCAAAACTCCCGTTTTGAATTATTCCTTCTTTTTTCCGGTGTATTTGACATTCATGTATTGCAGGTAGTTTTTTGACCTGCACTTCTGCCATCTTAGTTGCAATCGTGTCTGAACGTAGTTTAATTGCATTACCTTTTGACGGGGTTCTCTGGATCTCTCCTTTGAACGTGAGAACACCAACTCAGCCGATAGAGTCCTACTTCCTTAATAGGGTGACGCAACAGAGCGCCAATTAGAAGGCATTTGAGGTACAAATCGCGAAAAATTGCAGTGAAAAGAACGGTTTTTGGTTTATTATACTGTATACCTGGGATCTAGGGCTCTCTCAGCCATACCCATACCCTCATGAGGAATTGAGGGACCTGAGGGCTGGATGAGAAGAGCTTTTCATGGCAGTTCAATGACTTCATAATTCCGTGCATAAGGTGATAACTGTCAAAAAAGAATCGAATGTCACAGGGATTCGAACCTGAACTCCCACATAGCAAGCAAATATATAAATAATTATAAGAACAACAATAAAATATTCTAAAGTTGCTGAAACATACTAGTAAGTGAAATAATTCGACTAGTATTCGTGTTATTCATGTTAACGTTTAAGTTCTGATCGAATTTTGTGGTATTATAATGACTCGACATACCAGCGGAAAAATCCCAGAGATAATTTATGAAATTTATATATGATTGCTACTATAGAGTATAGAGCACCAGTCTGTTGAAATAAAGAAGAGTAAACAATGAACAAGCGTAGTGATGTGTTCTTAAAATATATTGTCGTATTCGATTGATAAAAGAAAGTCAATTTTAAGTAAAAATTGGGCACACCAATTTGAAGGCATGATTTATTACCATTAAGCTTTGCTTTACAATCTCTTCCGATGTAGGACTCCCTGTTAGTCTCGCGCCGCGCAAGAATTGAGAAGAGAGTTTAAAATAAAAAGAAACAAGTATTTTATTGCACTTTCACCGTTTTGAGAACATCGCAGTGATTCTTTAATGTGATAACGTCCCCATTTCTTTTTGAATTTTTTTTATTTCACTTGCCTTAATTCGGTAAAGTACTTTATCATCGACATTGAGGAATGTTCCTCTTTAGACATATTAATTTCTTTTTCTATAGCTGATAATGGGTTCTCCTTTTGGATGTAACTATACTTATTATATATTCATTATCCATATAAGTAAGCCTTTAATATTTGCTATCGCGTTGTGGTGAATAACTAAATGGTGGCATTGTCGACAAGACATAATAATTGTTATGCTTTCCGTTAGTTATGTCATCAATAACTTTGAAGTGCAAGTTCAATGCAAGGCTTTGTTCCTTTTACGAACTTGAGTTAATAATTTTGTCAGAAATTATGAATGATGATCAATGAACCCTACGAAGTCGCCTTGCAAAGAGCTGTTGGCTGTACTTTGTCTGAATGCTTAAGCCTAACTTGTCACAGGTTTGTTATTAGTACAATATTTTTGTCTAAGACAACTGACAGAAAAAATGTCTATATGCTGATTATTCTAAAATTGTGTCTTATTTTTTTCATTTATTCATTCTTAAGGTTTAACTTTAGTTTAAAGTGCTAAAGATTACTTACTGCTAGGGTTTAATCGTCATTTGATATTTATGCAGTGTAAATAAGTTGTTTTTAGTTTTAGATAAGAACGATAAAAATCAATCCCAAAGTATGAATTGATTATCTGTTTTTGTTTATTCTGAAGGTTTATTTTACTTCTAAGTACTAAAGACCACCTTCTTTTAATCCTTGATCGTCATTTGAATTTAATACGGAGTAGATAAACAAAAATGATGCTGTTTTTATAGCTTTAAAAGACAAAGAAAGAAATAATTTACTGTCTAATAAAATATGTTTCGACCCGACGCGACGCGACGCGGTGAAGACATCTTTAGTCATTAAGCTTTTAAAATAAATAACTGACGTCAGTTATTTCTTGTTTCCCAATTTTCTTTCTATTTTTTTTTGTCTATGTATTTATTATTTATAGTTTTAGTCGACATAGCAAATTGGTTTTTGAGATTATTCAAATTTTTATCATGCTTCTTATGAATTAAAAGTACTAATCCGACAAAAAATGTGACTTAAATATTAGTTTCAGGTGTAAAATTGATGGTTTTATGGTTATTTGATTATTAACTACGCCACTTAGGGTCTATTTGGATTTCTGTGAGCATGCATCGTAATTAGAGTATAAAACAAGTTTAATGTGTGAACTAACGTCCAAACGATTAGTCATATCAACGTCATATTCCGATATTCTTCAGTAAATTATGTTAATTTTGCGATACAAGTAGAGTAGTTTTAGCAATAGTTGAAATTGAGAGTTGAGGCTTGAGGGAGCATGATAGGGTGGCACAACAGAGCGAGGAGCGCATTTCTCACAACCATGCCTTGTGAGGGAATGGAGGGAACTTACCATTTTCTGCCGGTTCCGAACGGTTAATCAAGAAAGCGCTTTTCATGGCATTGCATTTACTAACGGAGGACTTGTCAGTTCCTCACGAAAGGCGATACCCGTGGAAAATCATTTGGGACTCGAACCACGAACCTCTGGGCTAACAGGTAGATACGCTAACCATCACGGGTACCACAGGGAGCATGTGTTCCTTAAACAAAATAAAACAACTGATGAATATAAAAAAATGGGTACGACTGGGTCGCACGAACTTGCGATTGTGTTCTAAATACGATATCAAAATCTTAAGGCTGAATTAAAGGTTTTGATATTCGCTCTTCATAATATATTTTGTGGTACAGGGTTGCCAACTACACATTAATTATGAAAATTGAATTAAATCACGCAAAATAATGAAAATTTAAATTAAATATTCCAAAGGTTTCAAGCAAAAATCTAAAAAAGCCGTTCTTTTGGAATTGTTAATACATATGTATGATGAAAATTTAATCAAAATCGTCGGACCAGTTTTTTCAGAAAACGGTTTTTTATTTTTCACTTTTTTTGAAAAACTGTTATTTAAAATTCAAGTACATATACAAAATTTTAGATTTTGCTAAGAGTTGTTTTGACAAAAAAAATTTGAAAAATCAAAGTTATACTTTTGCAGTTATATATCCAAAAGTCAAAATTTTATTAAAAAATTCAAAAAAATTTCCAAAACTAAATTTTATATAATATCAATATTTAAAAAAATTTCTTTAACAGTTTACGACATTTTAAATCCAAAATTTTTAGCCTTTTTCCAAAATTTTTATTTACATCATAAGGAAAACAATCCAAAATTGATCACTCACACAAAATTTTATCAAAATCGTTGGAGCCGTTTTCGAGAAAAATAAGTATTATCATATCGGTTGTATGGCAGGTACCGTTATTTCAAGACCTAGAGATTCAATTCCAAAAACCCCTCTGTAAGCTGCCCCACAGAGCTTAACTGCAAATTTTAAAGAAAATCGGTCAAGCGGTTCAGGCTGTAGATCCATATACAGACAGACGGACATACAGACAGACAGACAGACAGAATTGCAGGACCCACTATTTTCGTATTCTCTATCATCGTAATGTCATGTTTAGTTGTTATCTCAAAATTTTTTTCTGCACGATTGCAAGACTTGCCTTATAGTACCTATAATCGCAAGTAAAAAAGGGGTGATACTACTATTAACTGAAAAGTTTATTAACAATTTTCATCGGGGTTGACCATTCTTGAGACATTTGTTACATAACGCTTCTGGGTGCAACTTAAAAACAACCTCACTACCGCGCTTTATCTTTTTATAACTAAGCTGGGTACCCACAAATCAATTTCAAAAGTAATACTGTCAACTGGGGTATTAAAAATATTAATATATAAACAAACTAGCTGGCCCACACGGTTTAGCTCGGGTCCTACGGTTATCTAGTGAATAGCATCGACTTTGATCGCAATATTTATACGAAATAAAATCCATGTTATTGTGAAACATTTAAGCATTCTTTTGTTGCAAGAGTTTTAGAAATCTGTTCAGCAGTTTTAAAGTTCTTCTTTGCGTTCCCGTGGAAATATGGGGATGAAATATGTGCCATGATACTTGGAGATAATGAATACCTCTAGCCTTGAAAGAATTTTTGAGATCGGTTGAGTATTTTCTAAATTCTCGGTCATGTTCCCGTTTTTGTCGCTCCCGCATGTAGGCATGAAATATGGCCTATACCATTTCTCAGGCTCTAGACCATCTTTGTTCCCGATTTCATTTAAATCGGCTTAGTAGTTTCGAAACACTAAGCTCTCGTTTACGTTACCGTTTCCCTTCCCGAAGGATTATGGGAATGAAGAAGTATGGCCTATGTTACTTCCAAGGCTCTATACCATCTCTGTTCCAAATTTCATTCAAATCGGCTCTGTAGTTTGGAGCCTATTCAATACAAACAAACAAACACTTAAACTTAAAAACTTTTCTCTTTGTAATAGTGTAAAGACGAAGATGAATAGGAATACCCAACAAAGCTCGGGGAGCCCTGGGACTTAACTAATTTCTCTGGTGGGCAAAGGAGGAGGCCAAAAATGTTTCTTGATTCCAAGCGACCAAATGAGAAAGAAATTTTTTTGTTATCACTCTTGTAGCACCAATTCTTATATAAAGGCGATACTCATGGGAATTGAATGTTTCTGGGATTCAAACTCCCACGTGATGAGTAGACGTGCTAACTTAACATTGCACCACAGTCACGACTTTCATATCGCGTTTTCATTTTTCTCTAATTCTGCGCATAAGGTCATCGATGCACACATTTGTTGACAACTACAAGCCCAACATGAGTAAAGCGCTATTTTGATGAGTTGTATCCTCATTTTTTTATTTTTTTAAATGAATGCATAATGATAATATCTCGAGAATATTTTGTAAACATTTCAAGTCGATTGGAGTAAAATTGAAAAAGTTGTGAGTATTTGATCGTCTATTCCTCCATGCCGAGTTTTATACCTGGGCATTGTATTTTTCGATCCCAAATAAATTCTTCATAAACGGTCCTGTTCCGGTCTTGTTATTTATATTCGATGCAACGTGTAAGTAGAAGTGTTCTCAAACTTATGTGCAATGAGCGCTAAACGACCAAACTATTCTGCGTTTTTGAAATCGTTTCTCTGAGACTTGTAATATTTGAAGTCCGTGTGCACGATAACTCAAAATCTACTGGACCGATCGCTTTGAAGTTTTGCACAGTACTTACAGTTCCTCACATAATTCACCAGGTATTGTCGAGAGCTTTTGGATTTTTTTTAAATTACAAATTTCTTAACAACAAATCCGCCGATTTTTTAAAGCGAATTTTGACTTCCAAGTTCTACGAAAAATTCAAAAAATAAATCCTCTCGACATTACCTGGAGAAACATCTCCTTTAACGAATGCATTTTGATTTTTTCGTTTCAGATGATTCTGTTGCGAGTTATGATGCACACCGCAAACCAATTTTATTTTTCGAGGCGCCTGCGGAGTTTAATTTTCACTCACTCAATTTTGAATATTTTGCAATGCAAGTTTAGCAAGTTTAGGAGAATTTTGTTCAAATGTTACATTATTATATGTAAGTTTTTCAATAAACGAACACTATCCGTTACGCCGAAAAAAATTTTTTAAAATATTTCCTTTTTCGGCCAAATTAACTCACACATTTTCTGATAACTATTAATAACTGCAATGAAAAGACTTTTAATGCAAAGAATGTAAAAGGCTTTTAAGAGACTTCCAAGATTGCAGCCAGTTAAAAAGTATTGCATTCTTTTGACTTCAAGTCTTTTCACTGCTCTAGACGATTGGTTCACTAAAGACTTCAAAATTAACTAGGACATATTTTCCAAAGTTGAAGTACTGCGATAAGGAATGTGAATGCATTCCAAATAATTCGTTAAATGAATGGGACTTTTTGCAATGCATTACCAAAATGGATGCATTCTTTTACAGCTCTGGAAAATGGAACCCAAATATTTATTCTCTTATACATCAACCCAGTTTCCACTTAGCGGGTCGAGTAATCAAATAGAATCGGAATGAAGTTTCGATTCAGGTTTCTACTATACCGGATATAGTGATATAAGCTTCCTTCATAGCTTCGGCTCGATCCAGCTTGTACAGCCGAATCAAATCGGCTTATCAAGAAATTCCTTTACAATTCGGTGTAGCTAAACACTGAAACTAATTCGATTCGAAGTGTGATTCATTTCTAAGTGGAAACATAGTAATATTCCATAGTCACCTGTCTCTCTCTCTCTCTCTTCTCTTAGTGTCCGGAAGCTGTTGACAGCAACACTTTAACTCCTACTGGAGCATAGGGCGGCAACCAGATCCTTCCATCTCTCTCTATTCCTAGCACGATACCTCAGCTGTGAAAACGACTGCAAATTTTGGGACCGAGCTTCCTTCATGACAGTTGACCTCCATGTTTCCTTTGGTCTTCCAATCCGTCTCGCACCTTGAGGATTCCATTCAAAGCACTGCTTTGCTATGTTGTCATCAGGCTTCCTCAGTGTGTGGCCAATCCAGCGCCATTTTCTTTGCTTGATGTCTTCATCCACTTTTGTTTGTCCAGTCCTAAGCCACAGATCATTGTTGGATATTGTTTGTGGCCATCGGATCTTTAGGATGTAACGCAGACAACGGTTGACAAAGCCTTGCAACCTACTCGAGATGTTAGTAGAGCATTTCCACGTTTCACAGGCATAAAGCAGCACGGATTTAACATTGGATTCAAAGAGTCTCAACTTAGTACGAAGTGATATTTTTGAAGAGCTCCACACTGGAGAAAGCATTCCGAATGCACTACGAACTTTATTTATTCTATTGCTGACGTCCAAGTCTGTTCCACCGTCGGGTGATAGATAACTACCCAGATAGTTAAACTGAGTGACCTCTTCTATTGTCTCCTGCCTCACAATAACCTGCTGTTGTTGGTTCCGGCTGGTGTGCATTATTTTTGTCTTCTTGGCGTTAATCTTTAAGCCAGTTGCCTCACCATTTTGTTGAAGAGAGTGACACATTTGGTTAAGGGCTCCAGCTCCGTTTGCCATTAAGCAGATGTCGTCAGCATAGTCCAAATGGCTTAACTTGTGAAAGAGGCCCCACTGGATACCAAGTCTTTCACCTTCACCCACCGTGGCAGTCATAACATCATCAATTGCCAGTAAGAATAAAATCGGTGAGGTTGTTTTGAGGTACTTCCCAAATAAATTTTTGAGATTTTTTTTTTTTATCACCTGTCTCACTCTCTTTAATCACTTTTTCCACCAACAGCGCTCTAACGAAACAGCCAATTGCGGCAACACCTGTCTCACAAAAAAAAAAGAAATACTCATCAGTTTTGCTGAACTTGTTGAGCTAAAACTTGTAACGTATACCTAAGCCTGTAGATTTGTATTTTAGCTGTTCAACACAAATTTGGAAATTCTGTTTTCCCCTTGCATTACTATACACAGGGAATTTAAATTCTCTGTGCATGTTTCGATCAAGATTCCTAAGTTATTAGATATAATACTTAAACGTGCTTTCATTGAAATTTACCACACAAATCTTGTTTTCGTTCTATTTCTAATTACTAGATTTCTTAATTGGACTCGAATGCATACATGTACTTAAAATAATATTATTAAAAAATCGCCCTGCCTCACCATTTCTGTAGTCTAATCAGCTTCAACTTCACAACTTTCTGTTTTGAGGTACTTCCCAAATAAATTTTTGAGATTTTTCGCTTTTTTCCAATAACATCTCGGATTTCATTTTCACCGGAATTATAACGTACGTCCATTCAATAGGTGCTTAGGTAATTCTTGGTAATTTGTAAACTTTGATAATATACAAAACTTCTTGGGAATCTCTCGAAGTGATTTTTTGCCAGAAAAAAGAGTGTTTTCAGAATAAACTGGTTTTTAAATATACAAAGTACAACACACCTTTCGATTTAAATCAGATTACCTGCGTAATCCAGCGCGGTTGGAACGTGCGATGCGATTTCTGGTTTGCGCAGGACTTAATTCGATACAAGTGTGATTCAGTACTCAGTTGAAGCGTGGCATTAAGGT
This sequence comes from Melanostoma scalare, assembly GCA_949752695.1. NCBI lineage: Eukaryota > Metazoa > Arthropoda > Insecta > Diptera > Syrphidae > Melanostoma > Melanostoma scalare. The sequence continues at coordinate 151,352,058 of OX456986.1, forward strand.
GCAGTTATGGCCATAATACGAAATACGCTGCGTTGCGTTTTAATTTTTCTCTCGTTCTGCGCATGAACGTCATTGAGACTATATATACATATATAGCTATACTTATGTATAGCAGCAAGCAGCTTTGCGTTTTCATTTTCCTTTGCTTCTGTCCATGACGTCATGGTGGGCACACTCCTGACAGCAGGAGTAACAAATTAATGTTGATCATATAAAAAGTAGAGAGTTCCGTGGAAGCCATCACGTCAAAAACACCATGTTGAAAAAATAGAGCACTAAGACAAACGGCTCAGTTGGTATTGTCATGTTCAAAAGAGAGATTCAGGGAACCCCATCAAAAAGGCAATATCATACTACGTTGAGACACGATCACAAAAGAAAAAAAGCCGACCGAAACACTCCTGATTGATACAGACAAATGCAACGAAATCTGCATTTGGTTGGCCTCAGAAAGCTGTGGGTTTTATCTTAAATGACAATGATAGCAGGACCCAGATTTCGTAACTTCTAAGACGATTATCGTTCAATCGTCTATCGTCGCGTCGGCGTCGATTGTATCGTCAAAGGATTGTTTTATGTAATTTTGCTTTCAGCGGTTAATGGAAAGCTAACTTACTATTGTCTTACAAGTTTTGGTAACTTTTTCAGGGTCTTAAACACGTTGTTTTAGTACTTAAAAAAGTCGTTTTCTTAAGCGTTACGGATTCCAAGGCCAGGATCGTAGTTTGCCGTATAAGTTGTCAAAAATAAACTGAGTTTTTGGTTCTTAAAAAAAGCTTAACCGCTAAATCATCACACATCCCCGTCATTTGAAGAAAAATACATGTCATTTGAAACCCCTCTTCGTTTCCTGAACTCGCTCCATTAAATACCTAGGGTAAGTTGAAGGCAAATCTAGGACTCAAAAAACACTCAGTTAGAAATTCAGGGCAAGTTTAAGTTCTTTAAAAACGCTTTGTGGCAACCTCAGGGCAAACCCTGGGGTTCAACGAACAAAACATATCCTTGATGAAAACATGTGGTTTAAGAAAAATTTATGGGAATTCTTGCTGAAACCGCTTTTTAGTCTCGATGTGAATTGGCTGTTATAAGTAAAAAAAATAATTTTCCTTGAAAAGGTCACAATTTCCATTTAAATTTTTCTCTAACTCAATTTTTTTTAATTTGATGAAGAACGTTCATTCAATGAAGAACCTGAAACAGAAATTGCGTACATTTTCCTGCAAAGCAATTCTATAGCTCAAAAGCTTTATTTCGAATACTAACTCCTCGAATACTCCTAAAATCCGAGCTCAAAGTCTTTAATAACAGCTAAGCATTGTAAACAATAACTGACCTTTTTAAGAAAAAAAAAAAATAATAATAATCATGAGGCGCTTTTATCATTGGTACATCATGTGCTAAGCTCGTGAATTTGTACCAAACATGAATTCAATCATGGGTGGTATAACTGTTGAAACATGAGATGGAATGTATTTAGTTTTCTAATACAAGGTAAGGTAATCAATCAGTTTAAGATGATCATTTTTCTTTCAGGAAAATTGACACGTTGAATTAATAAAAATGATATGAAACCATAGCCGCAAGCACGACGAACATTTTTTTGTTTATACCAACCTAACATAAATCGGTTGAGTTGAAGTAATAATCATGGTCATTGCCAGTCAGACATAGAAGCTTGATAAGCCGATACTATTCAAACGTGTTTTTTTTATTATGGCTTAAGTAAAATTAAATTAAACTTAAACTCAATACAATTGAAAAAGTCACATAATGCAATTTATAGGAAAGGAATGAATAAAAAAAGAACCTTAGTTGTTATGTAAGCATTTTTTATTGTGTTCGTACATCAATGCACACAGTGAGAATTGAAGATGTGAGCTGTGACTCTAGTGCATTTTTTGCCGACAAGGTTGAGAGTTTGTCTTGACTACATGGCAGTAACATCACTCAGCTTGGCAAAAAGGTAGCTTCGAAGGTAAAAAAAATCAATTTGTTCAACTTCACTTGAAGTGAATTTGTCACAGTTGCAATAGGATGGGTTTAAAAAAAAAAGTTAAATGTTAATGGTAATAATGGATTAGGGTATAATGAAAAACTGCTTTGAGCATCCATCTCCGATGATTAAATTCTAATGAAATTATATACACGTGTTTGAAATTGAAGAGATGCATTTTGAAGCCTATTATAAAAAGAAATTCAAAGGTTTCGCATTGCTCTTATGTATCGTATTGTGTAGGCTTATGACTTCCTTGGTACGATGTTTTCCACGATTTGGATTTGGAAGTCCTCTTCAAGTGCTGTGCTTTTTTTAGAGGTTGGTCGTTTTCGCACTACGTTTACTTTATGTGGTAATACGCATCCGCAGAGACGTCGAACAGTGCGCACCGAAGAAACAATTGCCGCTGTAGCGAATGAATCGATTCGCCATCGTGCATAGCAATTGCAGCTTTGTCTCTCAACTTTATATGGAAGATTTTGCGCAAAGATCTTGGCTTACTACCTTAAAAGATCCAGCTTATGTGCAAGAATTAAGGCTGCGAGACCATGCAATGCGTCGTGATTCTGGTGTATGGGACGAAAATAAGATTTGTTCAGTGATGAGGCTCATTTTTGGTTGAATAATGATTAAGTCAACAAGCAAAATTGCCGCATTTGGAGTGAAGAGAATCCACATGAGTACCTTGAGACGCCATTACATCCACAAAAACTGACTGTTTGGTGTTTTTTTTTAAGAGGAGGCTTACATGCTAATCTGAAGAACTAAGACCTAATTTCCGGTTCCCCTTTTTTTGTGTTGCAGTAGTTGGAAATAAGGTGTTAGTAATTTCACATATAACCTCAAGGGCGGCGTCCACATGAAACTGGGAGGCTGAAAGAAAAGTAGATGCCCAGAGTGGGATATGAGCCCACGCGTCCGGCCTATCTACTGAACACCCTACCACTGCACCACGGCCGCCCTCTGACTGTTTGGTGTGCTCTATTGGCTGATAGGATCATTGGGCCATACTTCTTCCGAAATGATGCTGGCGAGCAAGTTACCGTTAATGGAGACCGGTATAGAGCCATGATAACCGACTATTTCGTTCCCGAATTGGATGGCATGAATGTGCATGAGATGTGGTTCCAATATGACGGCGCTACATGCCAAACAGCGCACGTCACAATTGATTTATTGAAGGAAACATTCGACAAGCACATAATTTCGCGGAATGGACCTGTCAATTGGCCACCACGATCGTGTGATTTGACACCATTCGATTATTTTTTTTGGGGATAAGTGAAGTCGCTAGTCTACGTCAACAAACCAGAAACGTTAAGGGGTTTGGAAGGCAAGATTCGTTGGTTTATTGCCGACATACGGCTTCAAACGCTCGAAAAAGTCGTTGAAAATTGGATCTCTAGACTTGGCTTAATTCGAGCCAGCCACGGCGGCCACATACCCATATCTAAACATTAATTGGGTAAAATTATCCTCCCACTAAAGCCAAATTGATGGACATTAATTTTCTAGTGTTTTATTTCAATTCGAAGTTCTATACTTCTAAAAAGCACCTTTTATAAATAAGTAAAAAGCGAAAGTGTGTAGCAAAACTATGATCAGTAAAAACCAGGTTAAAATCAACCCTAGCATCGAGGCCAAAGTAAACTAACTGAATTTACATCCCTTTTTACATCAGTTGTATGTTATGTGTGTTTTACTCTTATAATAATCCGCAAGTGGGGTTAGCCGCATTGACTATAAAAAGCGTCGGCAGCCCTCTGGATCACAGAGTAGAAAAATAGAGTCAACTGTGGCAAGGTAGTGCCATTTTGTCCATGAGCTAAATTAGACTAGGAACCTTAGAAAGATCTTGTTCGTATTTAGTACAGACTTTAAAGTAATACCATGGGACAGTAGCGGTGCCTAATTACCATCTAATCATTTGGGTCCAAAATGCCATGTTATTTTGTTATCCTTTCAACAAGGGTTTTTTAGGTTTTTTGAGAACTAACTGGAGAATGCAGATCTACCAGATTAAACTTTCTTTTGTTAAACCTTCGTTCTTTGGTTCGAAGAAAAGACACGAGACTTGGTATAGTAAAGAACCGAAGTGATGGGATCTCACCATGTCTGCGCCGAGTGTCTGGACGCAGATTCAAGAAATTGCAAGACGATGGAAAAGGAAGTGATCCGCTGTGTCGATCATTTTCTCTAGAGGAGTTTCGCTCAAGCCTAGTACGTTGAAATGGTTAGCGAAAGAGAAGTGTCCCGTATCAGCGCCTTCTGTAGTCATATCTGCTAAGAGATAGCAAAAATGATTCAACTTTATATTAATAAGGTTGAAGAGCATCAACTCAATTTATTATGAAATATTAAAGGATGACTAAGACACCTTTAAGTGGGAGAGAAACCATATAAAATTGAAACCCTCACTATAAGGACACTGGTAGTCCAAGCTTAAGTTCGGGTTCTGAGAAAGATGTTTTAGCTCCTTGTATGGCAAGCTCTTCAGATATCTCATTTCTCAAACCCAAATAAAACTCAGTTATTAATCTTTAATTCACATTCAGAGAAATCTTGAACTACATGGTCAATTTCAAAGTAAAGTAAAAGGGTTGTGTAAAGTTTTGGCAATTGCTGCAGACACAAATACTTTTTCGTGAATCCATTCTTCGCAACGTTATTTATAGCCAACAATGCAAGAATGTTTTGCGTATGTGATTGCCATCAATTTTTTTCAGCGTTTTGAGCAGGTTGGAGATGAGAATGGTGCGTGTAAAGCTTTTAGCAAGTGAGCATTGGTTTGAAAGTTAAGCTGTGATGTAGCATGTAGTTTAGGTGTAGTTTAGGTTTAGGTTTAGGCATTATACTACAGTGCTGCCATTCAGAGATCGTAACAACTGTCTAATTTCTCATTTTCAAAAAATCGATTTTTTATTTTCATTTTTCGATAGGTAGACATCTCAAAAATGATGTCCTTAAATATTGGAATGATATCTTGGATATTTTTGAAATGGCAGAGTATAGAAGAGGAGCATCTCGGGCGCTCGAACTCCACCCATCCAAAATTTCTCAACGATCGTTCAGACTTGATCATTTTCCACCCCTATTCACAAGCAAATAGCTCTCAAGCATATTTACTCACAAGCAAAAATGCTTCTGAACAAACTAAATCAGTAAGGATGCTCACAAGTCCTTTTTTCTGTATTGCACTCTAGATTCTAGATCCTTTGTACTCCCTTCCTGTTAGTTGAATCGGAAACTGCTCTGAAAACTTTAAATGCGTTTTTATCAGTACTGCATTTTTCAAATTTGCCGCTGCTGTAACTCACGCAAATATTAACGAATCGTCGTGAAATTTTAACTGCATACTCTCTATATGTTTTTACATACAGCCATCTACAACTTTCACGATCGGATGAAAATTGTAATTTTGGCAGCCATCGAAAGACGATTTTTTTGGCGAAATTTGGACTTTTTTTTTAAATTGCTGCCATTTTGTCAATTTTCAATTTTTCACTATGATTATAGATGGCTGTATGGGAAAAAGGGTCTACTTTAACGCCATTTTTTTATTTTCTTGTTACATGTACCAGAAAAATTAAAAATAAAGCGCCAAATTGACGTCTTCTAATTTCAAGGAGTTCAAGAAATGGTCCATATCTCTCTTGGATTTCAATATTCTAACTCGAAATTTCGTGACAATTTACATGAATATATGAATAACAAACTTCTAAGATTACAGAACATTTGAAGCTATAGTTTTTTTTTTAACACGCCTTCATTTGAGCTCGAGAAACTAGCCGAGCCCCTTAATATCCGGGTTGGAAATGAGTTTCCATTATTACACTGAGTGTCTCTGCTTTCGAATCTCAATATAGAAAACTTTGAGTTTTTGCTTCTTGATGGCTATCAGTGTAACAAAGTTCTCAGAATCCCTCCTTTGAATACTGCAAGTTGGTTATATTTTTTTTTTTTGTTTATGGTGCAACCCAAGCAGGTAGTCAAGCACTGTAATAAAGAGCAACAAACTACAGGCACTTCCGTTCCTTTAGTGTGTACCTTCTTTGAAGTTCCTTGATGTATCCATATCCACCTTGCACCTTACTTTTGCAACTGCCTTTATTGCGTATTTTCGATAACTCGCATTTTCGTTCCCCAAAACTTCTCGTTGTCTAAGTGCACTTATCAGGGGCGAACGCATGCAACGAACGAATGCCCCCCCCCCCCCCTCCTTCGAAATTTGTAATATATAAAAAAAATAACCAGTTGTTTTTTTAAACAAAAACCAAAATATAAAACATGGAAACATAAAATTCATCTGAAAATTTCATTCTGTCAACGAAAAAATCCCTCCAAATGCGGAAACCATTTCTATCCATAAGTTAATTTGCAGGTATTTCATATGTTTTGGAATGACTTTTTGGTTTTGGTATGTTCTTAGCATGATCACCCTTTTCCAGTGTAAGTAAATTTGATATGTTGATGTGGAGGTAGTATTGGGTCGTACAACGGGACATGCGATAAAAATATATAAAAATTCACTTTCCTACTTACTTGCAAACACATCGCATTGGTCGCTTCAAAACTAACGGCAGTCGCGGCCGAAATCTACGAAAATTTAAATTTTCATCACATATACTAAAAGCCAGTCGCTCTATGGCTCTGTATAAGAATGGGATTGACAAGGGCAACTAGGAAAGGGTATACTTATGTACGAATGAGCATATGCACACCCTTGAACATTGTTTGAGTATGCCAAACGAAAAACAGCCCAATAACTTTATAGACACCTTAAATGTTTGCGATTTGTCCATATATAAAACAGTTCATTATTTTAAGCAGATCGGTGCGACACTTCCGGTATCCGTGGCTTCAAGCGAGAGATCTTTTTCATGTCTACGCAGATTAAAACTTATCTGCTTTTATTCACATTCTTTTTTAAGCTCGCGCTTTTTAACATTTTCCAAACCTTCTTTTTCTTTATAATTGGCAGAATTATGATAAGCAGAATTTTGAAAAGCAAAATTTTGAAAAGCCGAATTTTGGAAAGCAGAATTTTGAAAAGCAGAATTCTAAAAGCAGAATTTTGAAAAGCAGAATTTTGAAAAAAGAATTTTGACCCCGGCAGAATTTTGACCCCAACCCTTTTTTCTCACTACCATACAAGGCATGGTTGTGAGAAATGCGCTAGGCCCCAGGGGGCTCCCGCTCTGTTGCACCCCCTATTTATCAAACATTCAAAAATTCACAACGTATTAAACAGTGAGTACTGGCGAGAATTATCAAACATTCACTTTCTCCACTTTTAGGCGTTCACTCAAGAGAACGTATTGTCTTTATTTGTCTAAAGCACTCATACTTTGGATACATACTTATTACATTTGAATTACATGAACTAGTGGTTCTTTAGCGAATTTTCACTTTTGATCAAGAAGCAACATTCACATCTCAGAACTGTGAGAAGCGATCGTTTTGTACCACAATGGTAGTCTATATGGTTTTCAAATGCTTCCGAATATTCCTACACGATTCTTTTAGTCTAATGGAAAGCTACATATGATGTGTCGCAAGAGTAGCTTGACTTTGTTAAACAGCGTTTCTTCCTTCGTTCCAAAGTAAGTGCCTCTTTGCCTACAAGCTAAACTAGTAGTCTATTGATTATGTCGTTAAAAAGGGCATATAAAGGAACTCGACATTGAATGGACTTTTATTGCATGAATCGATTAATGGGTTAATTTTAGAGAAAAAACCGAAAGTGCTATTAAATTAGAGGGTGCGATTCGAAGATACGGGTTCTAAACCATCTTCATTCGTTTTTTTATAATATCTCGAGAACGAAGCAAAATTTTGATACAATTCCAAGGACGTTTTTTGTAGAAATCAAAATTTCCCATCGAAATGTATCTCTTAAAAAATTATAAAAAAATGTTTTTATCCAAAATAATAAAATTCCCGACAGAAAAAAAGTAGATTTTTTCCAATTTTTGAGTTTTGGCAGTTTTTTTAATGGCATTTCTTTCTGGTTGCATATAGGTATAGGCAATGCTTCATAAAAAATTAAGTCTTTCTTTCTTAGTCTGTTTTTGTTGATAAATTTCTACTTATTAAACTTTACTTATCTATGACTTATTAATGTATTTTGGTTGTACATTTGTAAAGATTTTCAATAAAAGAAAAACACATTAATCGAGTTCTGCTTTATGTTTAATGGAAATTTAAGAACGGAATTATGCAAAAATATAGTATTTTTACAAACAGATTTTTGAGATATCTACAGTGTTTAGTTCATACAGCATTTTGAGATGAAGAATTTTGGAATACAGAAGAAACCATAAAGCATTATGAGCATGCAGTATCATACAGTATAATACAGTATTTTGACCTTACCGTATTTTAAAATACAGCATTTCGACCCACTTCCCTTTTTTCCAAATCCGACAGTGGCACGGAAACCACTTATGTAAATCCTCTGAACTGAGGTAGTGGATTGATTCCGATTCGCCCAATCGCACCTCCTGCACCAGAGATATTGCTTAAAAAATGGCTTGTGGTTGCACAATAGGTTGCCATGGGAGCTTTGGTAGCAGAAAACTAAAAATCGCTTGCTCAATATTTTGTAAGTAATGTATGGGAGTTCATTGCGATAGCGGCAAGTAGCCGATATTGTAGAAGAGGACATTTTTGAATATGCTTAGATGTTGATGTCGATAAAGACCTTCAAAATGTTATTGAAGAATTATAATATGTACTACCAGCATTATACACTTATATTGTTAAGTAAGAAAAAATCCAAAAATAAGTATATAAATCACTTTTTTGTATAACAAATACCTTTCCATTGACTAAAAAACGTTTTTTTTTTCAACAAAATAAAAATAAATGCAGTCAGTATAAAAATGATGAAAAACAACGTTAAATGTCTATGTTCAAGTGACAATATTTCAGTGAATTTCAAAGATAGAAAGTTTTCTGATATAGCATTTTAAAGAAAATTTTATTTACTTTCTTTTTTATGGAGCATTGCCTATACCTATCTGCAACCAGAAAGAAATGCCATTAAAAAAACTGCCAAAACTCAAAAATTGGAAAAAATTGACTTTTTTTCTTTAGGGAATTTAATTATTTTGGATAAAAAACATTTTTTTATAATTTTTTTTTAAAGATACATTTCGATGGGAAAATTTGATTTCTACAAAAAACGTCCTTGGAATTGCATCAAAATTTTGCTTCGCTCTCGAGATATATTGAAAAAACGAATGAAGATGGTTTAGAACCCATATCTTAAAATCGCACCCTCTAATTTAATAGCACTTTCGGTTTTATTTCTAAAATGAACTCATTAATCGATTCATGCAATAAAAGTCCATTCAATGTCGAGTTCCTTAAGAAATGACATAATCAATAGACTATAGACCGGGTACCATTTTCGCCATTTTTTGGGCAGTGGGTTTGAAATCAATTGTTGCTTGTCACTGTATAGAATGTTTAAAGCTTCATTTACAAATCGCTTTGTTTAATTACTTACTTACTTACTTAGGTGGGCATTACAGTTCGGGGTGAATCTGGGCCTCAACCAACATCCTTCTATAACGACTTCGATTTTACACCTTAGAAAAAAATTGAGACAAAGAGGGTACGAGTTGACTCTCTGCATTACCTACTCTTTGCCTGAATGTTACTAAGAAGATCGAGGTTCGACACCTATGAAGATCCGAAATAATCTTCTCAAAGAAATAGAATAAAAACATTGCCAGGCACTGCAACAGTAAAACTGCCATAAAAAGTGCTTTCTCACGATTTATTTATTGACTTTAATTTTTATAGAATTAATATGTTAAAAACTTTTTTCTTTATATTTCAGTGTATGGAATGACATTGGGTTTTCCCACAATTGTCATTCCAGCTATTCAAGGAGGTGATGGCCGCGAGCCAAGTGATATAGTTTTAAATAAAGACCAAATATCATGGTTTAGTAAGTTCTTAAAACACTTTTTCGAAAGTATTTCATTATATCCAACTATCATATTTAGGTTCTATAAACCTTATTTGCGTTCCATTGGGATGTTTGTTCTCCGGAGCCTTCAGTCAACCCATTGGCAAACGAAAGGCTATGCAAGTAAGTGTACCTTGATTGAAAATCTTCAAAATAAATATTATTCAAATGATAATCTTAAAGATAGTCAATCTACCAATTCTGGGTTCATGGCTTCTATTTCACTTTGCCACAAAAACAGAGCATCTTTATGCAGCCCTATGCTTAGCTGGCTTTGGTGGGGGTCTCATGGAAGCACCAGTGAGTTTTTATTGATGTGTGTAATCCAAAAACAATTTATCTTTATATGAAGTTATTATATAGGTTCTAACTTATGTGGCGGAAATAACAGAACCCAAATATCGAGGCATCCTTTCTGTTCTCGGTTCAACGTGCGTTATTGGCGGAGTATTTATTCAATTTATATTAGGATCCTTTTTGGACTGGCGGACAATTGCCGCTATCAATACAGCATTTCCAGTTATATCAATTGTGGCATTATTTTTTATACCAGAGAGTCCAACATGGCTGATAAGGCAGCAAAGATTTAAGGAAGCCATTCGAGCTCTCCAATGGCTTCGTGGATGGGTGCCTGAATATAAAATTGAAGCCGAATTCAATGAGCTATATGATTTGTTGGTAACCAAACCTGCCTTGGATGACGCCAATGATGGCATAACGGACAAAAATAGAAGATCCTGTTACAACCGAATGAAAATGTTTCGCAAACAAACATTTTGGCTGCCGTTTCTCTTGGTCTCGCTTACCTTCTTCGTGGGACATTTTTCAGGGAAAACTCCACTGCAAACGTATGCTGTTCAGGTGAGTGTTAACTAAATCTCTACGATTTAGTAGCAAAAATGTATTTTCCTTATAAAAAGAAAACTTCGAAAATATGTTTTTTTTTCTTTTACAGATTTTCCATACTTTGAAAGCCCCCATCAATAAGTTCCATGCCACAATTCTCCTTGGCGTTGCCGAAATGATAAGTACAATAATGTCGGTGTTTTTGGTTCATTTCACAGGTAAACGGCCGTTGGTACTCATCTCAACCATAGGCTGTGGACTTTGCTTTTTCAGCACAGCCACCTATGCTTACTTTTTGAATGTTATACCTGGCTTTGCCATAGACAATGTTGTCTCCAATGCCTCTCTATTAGTGCCCAAGGATCACCTGATCACTGTGGACAATATAACGAATATATTTGAAAAACAATACAATCCGATTCTTGGCAAGGCACCAGACATGACGAGTATGTTTGGCTATGATATAACAACCCTCATGCCAGAGCTCTTTATGGATACAACATTGCATCCAGCGGTGAAAAATGCCGTCGAAGAGCCAGCGGTGAGAGTTAAAAGATCAAATGATTCTTTTTATACAGACCCGGCTGAATTTAATCCGTTCGATAGTCTTCCGATTTTCGATTACGGTGATGTTAACGATACCACCGAGATCTATCATCAAAGTGAGAACATACAAGAGGAGATCACCACAGAACCGATAACAGTGCCAGAAAAGGAGAAAACTGATGAAAATTCATTGGAGAAAGAATTACCAAGTAAGGATCAGGTGGAAAGTAACATATTGTTACCCATTCCAAAGCAGCACAAGAACAACCTTGCTTGGTTACCACTGATTCTGTTGTTAGGATCAGCATTCTTTGCTCATCTTGGTATACGTATGATTCCGTGGATCTTAATTGGAGAAGTTTTTCCTGCTTCGGTAAGAAGCACAGCATCCGGTTTGGTCAGTGCAGTTGGTTATATTTTTGGATTCCTTGCGAATAAACTTTTTATTCAAATGCTTGCTACTTTTACTTTGCCTGGAACTTTCTGGTTCTACTCATTCGTTGCTCTTGGCGGTGCGCTTGTTTTGTATTATGTCCTTCCGGAAACTGAGAATAAAACACTGGCGGTGAGTATTGACTTCGAGCGTGTTCTTATTGCTGTGAGATAAAATCTTTTCTTTTCTTTTTTTAGGAAATCGAAAGCTATTTCTCGAAAAAGACGAAAAGAGGCCGGAAGTCCTCGATTACATGCGATCACTCCAAGCCACCGTTGCATTCCGATGTTGAAAACATGAACAACTTCAAAGTACCATTGGATGCACCAATTCAAAAGGCCATTCAGTTGCAACAGAGTGATCTTGTTATGTCGCATTCAATTAATGCAGTTGGCCTTCCCAATCATGGATTTGAGGAATCGGATGAAAAAAGTAACACGACACGTTTATAAAACCTTTAATGTTCCGCACAATAATTGTACATTGATTGTTAATATGTTATATATTATATTTGTATGATATATTTTTAAGTGCCAGTTTTTAATTAGCTAATTTTTAATGTTAAACACTTAAGTTGTAGTGAGAGTTTTAATAAATGTTACACAAAGCTAGGCTTTTTTTTTGTGTTTCTTATGAAATATTTGAATTTCAATGTTAAATAAGCGTATTTTTTTATTGATTTTTATTATTTAGTAGCAGGGAAACTCCGCCATCTTCTGTGACTGAAAAGTAAGCTGGAGGGGCGGATCTTCAACGCTTTCCAAGTTAAGCTTTCACATTCTTTTCACAACCAATATAAAAAAGTATGGAAAGAAAGAACGTAAAGAATGTAAGGACAAGGAGTAACAGAGCTTGATCGAATTAGAAGTAGGTTTTAAGTATCTGTATAATTCATGTCAAAAATACAATTTTGGGAAAAATAGAAACTTTCGAATCAGAGCTATCCGGATATGGTTATTGAACACTGCCAATAAGACAGAGTCGTTGCTGTTTCCGTGTTAACATTTAGCAGAGGCCCAACTCCATTATACCAAAAAGCTGTATAGTGCAGTCAATGAAGCGAAAAATAGGGCCCAACCTCCGAATTTTTTTACTGTGAACCGATTTGCATGAAATTTTGGAATTAGGCTGATCTTACCCTTAAATTCAAAAGTGAAAATGATTTGCACACCGCCACCACCCTGGGGGTGGTTGCCACCCCTTCTCGGGGGGGTGAATTTTTTTTTTTTTTTGAAATAACCTCGGATATCGATAGAAGGCCTAATTTTAAGCAAAAAAACACATATAAAGTTTTTTGTTAAGTCCAATACTTTTCGAGTTATTGGCAATTGCAAATTCGCAATTTGTTCACGTTTTTCATCTATTTATTGCAAATATCTCCAAAACTATACGTTTTATCGAAAATTTTATAAAGAACAAAATTGTAGATTTAAAAGAAAAAAACATTAGATGCTCCCCTTATTTGCACTACAGCTCACTTATTTTACGTGCAAAAGACTTTTAATAGTGCTCATTTTAAAGCTTATTTCAAGCACTACAAAACATTCTCTTGTATTAGAATGCATAAAATGCATCTGCTCGCCGCTAAATGGCATTGACTACAACCATTAAATTTCAGACAAAGTAAAAAATGGTTTTGATCTTTTAAATCTAGCTTAATATTGTTCTTAGAATACTTTATAAAAAACCAAATTGTTCATTGTTTTACCTGCTACAATTTTGTTCTTTATAAAATTTTCGACGTATAGTTTTGGGGATATTTGTAATAAATAGATGAAAAACGTGAACAAATTGCGAATTTTCAATTGCCAATAACTCGAAAAGTATTGGACTTAACAAAAAACTTTATATGTGTTTTTTTGCTTAAAATTAGGCCTTCTATCGATATCCGAGGTTATTTCAAAAAAAAAAAAAAAAAATTCACCCCCGAGAAGGGGTGGCAACCACCCCCAGGGTGGTGGCGGTGTGCAAATCATTTTCACTTTTGAATTTAAGGGTAAGATCAGCCTAATTCCAAAATTTCATGCAAATCGGTTCACAGTAAAAAAATTCGGACCTAAAATGCTTCATTGACTGCACTAGTAGGGTATCCGAGAACTTTTGGTATTGCTGTCCATCCAAACTATAAGCTGATAAAAAGTTTGCTTTTGTTTCTTTCCTGTTGTGCGAAGAGATAAGTTGCAGCGAAGGTCGAAAATAATAAATTTCAATACCGATATTTTGAATGTTTTTCTGATTTTAAAAGTTGAATTTTTATACTTCAAAGCTGCTGCGGGCAGTAATCTGGAAAAAAGTATCTATGTCGTTCAAAAAGGTATCTATTAGGCGGGTATCCGAGATTCCCTATCCGATAAGTTCTTCGAACTACTGTCACGTTCAAAGAAAAAACCATCAAAAAGATAGTAAGACGCATTGTACTCATAAAAAAATACAGAGAAGAATTTTTGTAGCAGCAAATCGAAAAAACAGGCGAACTTTTAAAAATTTGGGAAAGCTATAATTGCTTTGAAATCGAGGCCGAATCGCCGCACACGTGATCGAGAGATACGTTACTGAATTGTTTGAGTTTGGCTTTACTTCTCACGTTATTGACCACTTTGTTATCACAATTTGACATTTTTTCATCACTATTTGAACGATTTGAACTCGATAAATGAGCAGCATTCCGATAATCTGTAATTTAAAGCAAATTTCGAAATGAAAATGGCACTCACTCACTCGATCACTGATAATTCGTAACCAGAATTCTCAATGCTCACAGCAGTGTCAAAGAGGACAAACAAAAAAGAAAAAGAAATTCATTCGCACCTCTAGGAGCTGGAGATAATGTCAGCTATTTAATATAAAAATAAAATAAATAAATAGGGTGGCGCAACAGAGCGAGGAGCCCTTGGGTCTAGTGCATTTCTCACAACCATGCCTTGTGAGGAAATAGAGGGGACCTACAATTTTCTGCCGGTTCCGAACGGCTAATCGAGAAAGCGCTTTTCATGGCAATGAATACTAACGGAGGACTTGCCAATTCCTCGCGAAAGGCGATACCCGTGGAAAAAACATTTTTGCCTCTGCTGGGATTCGAACTCGAACCTCTGGATTAACAGGCGGACATGTTATCCATCACACCACGGGTACCAGCTATTGAATATAGCCGTGTCTTATTGGGAATCTATACTCACGTTTGCAAAACATCGCACATGGGATAACAACAACGATTAGTGAACAACGAATAATGAACAAAAATAAGTCAGTGTTCAGAAGTGAACAACAGGGATGTCTGGCAAATGTAGTTTATGGAATAAAGTTGCATTAGTGAGCACAGCGTTTTATTGAAACTCGTTAGTGAAGATTACTTTAAAGTTCCTAATAAGACACGGCTAATATCAGCATGCAAGTTGAACGACTGTAGGTACTCTTTTCTTTTTACCGTTGATGTTAAAATTCGTCGTCCCTAAATGCAAATACCTAGTTACGAAATGTAACATTGATCTGAATTTTGTTACTTTCTCCGAATCAAATTTAAGTTTTGGGTTTCGATGTTTATCTGTCAAAAGCTCCAAAAATTGTTGTTGCTCAGATATATTTTGTTATTCTATCAAATAATTTTTTGAAATTATTTCAGAACTCTTTTTTTCATCTAAAAAGAGTTTTGCATGAGTTTGCTGAGTTTATATTTAAAGAAGTATTTCAATCTTAGTTTTGAAAGACTAACAAATTTTCATCACGACTTTTGAATAAATCATTGGAATTTTCCAGATTACGGCACGGCCTTCATATAACGTAATATTACGGCATGTCTGTCCTAAAGAACCAAAGCTTAAATGAAATCCTTTCGTAACAAAGTTATCCTTCCCAACTGATTTTGACACTACAACATAGCTCAACATTCAAATCAGAAAAGAACGTATTACTGTGATACTGTGAGCTTATGATGCAACCCAACGTCACGTAATCGAGGCTTAATTTTTTTTAGCAACTAATATCTGCAAGATCGACATTCGAAATTAGCCTCGTTTTGCATGTTAATGAGGAAGTTTATATTGGCCGATTTGTTGAAACTTCGTGTGAATAAAGCGACTGTATTCTTATTCTCTTTCTCTGCTACCCGAATTTTCTTAGTCAATACCCGGCATATTGGTGTAACAGAGAAGAAGAACCAAAAAAAAAACAGTCGCTTTATTTGCACAAAGTATCAACAAATCGACCAATGTGAACTTCGTCAATGAGGTTAACTGGGGCCGGATTCTGTAACGCTTTAGACGACTATACTCTGAATTTTAGTTGCAAAAATTTGTAAGACGATAGTAAAATAGCTTTCCACCAACCACTGAAAGCAAGATTATATGAAACACTCTTTTGACGACGCAATCTACGATAGAACGATAATCTTCTGAAAGGTTACGGAAACTCGGCCATGCTCTTCGACGAAAACTCTTCGAATTTTTCTCCATACGGCCACACGAGCAAGTTATGGGTACTCAAGTATGTAAAAGACAACAACAGAACGGAAAACATTTCTGGAAACCCCAAGTTTGTCCCAAAACAGTGGTAACACTGGTTCTTGTGTGTTTAGTTTGTGTTCTAATCGCGTCTCATTTATTTTCATTTATCTTGTGTAGTTTGGTAATTTTAATTATAAACTGCAAGTCAAATAAGTGTTTAAAGTTCGTATCTTTGTTTAAAGTGTTATTTTGTCTTGTACAATAATCTAAATTCTGTGTATTTACAAGTTTTCTTGCTTAGCTTTCTCAGAATCTGTACTCTAGCTATGTCACCCAAATGGGGTGTTCTCTGAAAAACGATCCAAAAAGCTTTTGGTCCTTTGTAAATTCTAAAAAAAAAATCAGATGGCTATCCAGCCAACTTTATTTATAATACCATATCTTTAAAAAATACTCCCGACATTTGCAATGCCTTTGCAGACCAATTTAATGGCTCTTTTTGTGATACAAATCTAGAAATTGATGAAAAATACTTTGAATATTTAACTCACTGCTCGCAAGTGAATTTTAATAATATCCCTATTCAAAGAGACAGAATTACTTACTACCTCTCTTCTCTCAAAGATGACGTTTCTTCTGGTCCGGACAGTATTCCGCCAATTGTTTTAAAGAAGTGTTCCTCACGATTATCCTCTCCACTTGAACATCTTTTCAAGCTTTCATTAAAATCTGGAATATTCCCCACTCTTTGGAAAAAATCTTTTATCATACCTGTTTTCAAAAAGGGTGAAAAATCCGATATAAAAAACTACAGACCTATTTCAAAGCTCTCATGTATACCTAAGGTATTTGAACAAGTAGTCTGCGAAAGCGTATCCTTTTTTTCAAGGAATGTTGTCTGCCACCAGCAGCACGGATTTATGCAAAGAAGATCGACGGCTACCAACCTCCTATCCTTTCATCATAAGTGTTCCAATGCTCTTGAATGTGGGAACGAGCTTGATTGCATTTACACTGACTTCTCTAAGGCGTTTGACCAACTGTCTCATAACGTCATACTTTATAAACTAAAAGCCTTTGGATTTCCCTCAGTATTTATTGCTTGGATAAGTTCCTACTTAAAAAATAGGTCTTATGAAGTCAAATTTCGTAACGTTTTGTCAAAACAATGCTATGTCTGGCGTGCCACAAGGTAGTCATCTCGGCCCCTTGCTTTTCATTATTGCAATAAATGATGTAATTTCTTGCATCTCCTATAGCGACATTTTAATCTTTGCTGATGATATGAAAATTTTTAAAATCATCGAAAATGCTTCAGATCGCGACTTCTTACAAAAAGATATTGATAGTTTTGTTGTATGGTGTTCAATGAACGGACTAATTTTAAATACTTCCAAGTGCCAAAGTATGACCTTTTCCCGTAAAAGATCTCCTAGCATTGGAGAATATTCAATATCGCATCAATCCCTATCTCAAGTTTCTAGATTCCGGGACCTCGGTGTTCTTTTTAGTACCAACCTCGAATTTAATGAACACATCAACCTCATTATTAACAAAGCAAATTCAATGCTTGGCTTTATTAAGCGATGGGCTAAGGAATTTAATGACCCTTATGTTACCCTCTCTTTATACAACTGTTATGTTCGTCCCCATCTAGAGTATGCTTCTCAGGTGTGGTCACCATTTTATGATATTCATAAATCTCGAATCGAAGCAATACAGTACAGATTCATACGCTTCGCTCTCAAAGGTCTTCCTTGGGAAGATCCTTTCAATCTTCCTCCCTATGAAAATCGTATCCGCTTATTAAATCTTCAAACCCTCTCACAGAGAAGAATCAACAATGATTTAGTGTTTTTTCATCAATTAATAACCGGTATTATTGATGCTCCCGACTTGCTCTCCCACGTAGGATTCAACTATCGCGGAGGAACTCACCAACTACGCAATTTAGAGTTTATACATCGCTCCCACCACCGAACTAACTATGGCATGCATGAGCCATTAGCTCGCATGAGTAGGTTATTAAACTCCAATCCTTTTATTGCCGATTTCAACATCAGTAAAAATAGTTTAAAATTAATATTAAGAACCAGTTTACCATCAGCATGATTCATGTTTAGTAGTTTTTTTATTACAGTAGTTTAATTTAATTTTTTATTTATAAACCTTGTTTAGTATTGTTTCACTAGTTTAGTTTGTTCTATTAATGTTAATTTTAATATAATTTAAGTTTTACTTTGTAAATGTTGTAATGTTTTTTTTTTATTTTTCCTCGTATACGTTCCCTTTGTGCTTGTGTTGGCGTTATTTACTAACCACTAACACTTGCATTAATGATGAAGAGCGTAGATAAGTGTGTACAAATGAGCTTGCTCTAAGTTCAGTGCCACTTAAGTCTCTGAGATGCAAAAAAAAAAAAAAAAAAAAAAACACTTGTTGCTCTGATTGAGCCACTCATTTTTATTTCCAAAAAGACAGCACTGAATTTTTCTATTTTAAACGAACAAAAAATCATTGTGATACCACCCAAGGATCTTTCGTTAAATACTTTATTGACATCTCGTTTAACGAAACTTCGACAACAAAAATAAATGTCAAAAAAAATAAACACAACTATCTCTTTCTGGCTCGTTTTATTTCAGCGCCAAGGCTCTACCCATCACCTTCTTTAAATAATATATATTTTTATTTGTTTTATTTTTTTTTTAATCTCAGCACAGAAAATCAGTTTCTTGTTTCTTCTGATTTATTTGTTGAATATCTACTTAGAAATACTAATAAGAATTGTACATTCCAATTGCAATGTGCAGTGCTTTTAAATTAGACCTAAGCAAATATAACATAGAAGATGTTTGCAGAACGTGTGGTAAATGCGACGTGATCACATCTGCAGGACTAATAAATATTTTTACAACGAATGAAAATATAAAAATCTTAAGAGAATTCGATTTGTGGAAACTAAATGTAAGGCACAACTAAAAACAAATGTTTACCCTTTCAACCAAACTTTATTTCAGATCTCTGAAGATGATACACTGCCTCAGAAAATGTGTAAACAATGCGTTGGCAAGTTTACTTTGGTTCACAATTTTCGCAGACAATGTGAAAACATACAAAGTGCTTTTAAAATTCTGCTCTTCGAACAACGCCAGGTAACCAAAAAAACAAAAAGTGAGAAGCTATCCAGTTTTATTGCTGCCAAAGTTCAACCCAAACTCGAAGAGCACATATCGGATAGTGAATTGGGAGTCGGTTTAGATTGTTTCGACGAGATTGCATTTGAAGATGGTGACGAGTATAAGAACGTTGAGTTCTTCGAACTAGAACCTCCCAAGGTCACAACATACACAACTCTGGAAATATCTAAAGAAAGTTCCTTCGACAACAAAGATGGAAAACCAATAACGACAAACAATTCATTGGATGGGTTTAATGACGATGCCGATGCCGACGGAGATGATGGTTGGGACACAACGAACAACGATGTAGTTCTGAAGATTGAGTATAAAGATGAAGACGAGTCGAGTTTAAGCTCTGATTTGCTTAGTTCAGATGACGAGCGTAAATTGAACCGAAAAAGCAAAATCAAGCCAAACCAATTTAAATGCGAATTCTGTAAAAATCTCTGTCTAGAAACTCAAGAAGAACTTGATACTCACACCAATGAAATCCATTCTGGTGATACTCCATACACTTGCCCGTTGTGTACGAAAACATTTGCCAATGCCAAGCAACGTAACTGCCATTTCATGGTTAGCCACAAGTGGAAGTCACACGAGTGTGATGTATGCCACAAAATGATAAAAGGCGGTAAGCCAGGACTGAAGAACCACAAGGATAATGTGCACAATAAATCTGATCACGAGTGCAACATTTGCCACAAAAAGTTTGAAAATATTTCACTAAGTCGGTTTAGGTATCATCTTCGATGGCATGATAGCTCAAAGCTCTTCTCTTGCAAATCATGCGAGAAGACTTTTGTTACTCGTTACCATTTGGAAGAGCACGAACGAACACATACGGATGAGAAGTCGTTCCTCTGCAGCATATGCGGTTTAGGTATGAGAGTAATGTGAACTGTTTCTCAAGAGTCTGGCAATTAAATTTCTTACATGCGTGTTGTTTTTCAGGATTGAGATGCAAACAGAATTTGATTTGGCACATGAAGACACATACAGGGGAGAGGACGTATCAGTGCAGTCAGTGCAGCAAAGGTGAGTAAATAATATTTAGCAAAAAAAAAATTGTGTCTACCGATATTGGACAAGCAACATGATAGTTACTTGTATAGGACCTTTGGTTGGTATTTAGAAGAGATACAAAGAGACATCTATCGAATGAGATTTCTAGAAATCAGCTTAGGTCTCTTCATCCCCGTGCAGTGTCGGGTTAGAATAGCACTGCAGCGCCTTCCCGCTTGTCGTAAAAGGCGACTAAAGGAACAATCATATCTAGACGACTAACATCAAAGTGAGTCTAGCTACACACATACCACCTAAAAACTCTCCCCAAGTATGCATGCAGATCCCGGGGTTTACACGACTGGAGATCACCGGTGTAGTAAAAGGGAAATCAAACTCATTAAATGGAGCATGCATGTGTCGAAAAGGATGAAAGGAAAATTTTTGAAAAATTTTGAGCATTATGGAAGTATGTACTTGCAAACATAAGAAGCACTACCCCGCCAGGCAGTTCCATTGCTATGCATGGAGCTGATCCTGGACCGAGCAGCAATGTTCGGGTCAGAGCTATACGGATTCCGGGGCTAGCAAAGTAATGCGACGAGTTGGACGAAAATTTAGAGTCGCGAGTTGGAACGTTGGAAGTATGCGGCGTACCCCACAGGCGGATCACTAGTGTGAAGCAGAAAAGTGGGAGAGTTGTGATCGCTTCAAGATCACTACTCGTAACGCCGGAAATGAAAAGAAGCTTAGGTCTCTTCAGCTCAAAAATTGATTTTACTTCAATATTGTGTCTATTCATTCGCGAGTATTGTATTGTATCTGCTTGTAAGGTGGAGTTCATTCCTTTATTGGCACTTACTTATTTAGGTTGGCATTGGGTATGAATCTGTGCCTCAGCTAACATCTTTCGGGCGAGCTGTCTTCCATTTTGCACTTTAAGTCGATGGAGGTCTTCTTCGATTTGACTGAAGGTTCAAATCAGCGTTCAAACTTTGCTCCGTTCAGAACAAATTTACTCCAATTTTGAAAATGCTCTGATTTTGTTTTGAAATTATTATGTTGCTTGAAATTATAAATTATGTGGCCACAAAAGTAAGCCGAAAAACAATAGGGCGCCCAACAAAACTCGGTAGCCTCGGACCTTAATGAATTTGGACCTACAATTTTAAGCTGGATTCGAACTGCTAAGTGAGACGGTACCTTTCATGGGAGCGTGGTTCTATTGACTTGCCAGTTCCTTGTGAAAGGCGATACGTGCTTTAATGGTTTCCAAATTGTTGATATAAATTCGGCCCTTCACAGTCCCTACAAAAAATTGCAGCTCTAAGGCGGCCCTTTGATACCGCCGAGATGGCTGTTCACACGGTTTGGCAATGTAAAGTGCAAAAGATTGATTGTGGCATTGGCTGTGTTGCACAGATCACCATTCTGCATGAATCAGAGGTTGTCTAAGTCCATGTCATCAATCTCATTAAAATAACACAGGTCTGCGAAAAATATTTTTTTGTCAGCTGCATGAGATATTTTAACTGAATTATAGGTTTTAAAGTGCGCTGATTTCAAAAGTGATGGCCATTTTTTTCTATCACATAAGGATTTGTTGCAAATTCAAACACAAGAAAGCACAAAGCTC
This sequence comes from Melanostoma scalare, assembly GCA_949752695.1. Classification (NCBI taxonomy): domain Eukaryota; kingdom Metazoa; phylum Arthropoda; class Insecta; order Diptera; family Syrphidae; genus Melanostoma; species Melanostoma scalare. The sequence goes on from OX456986.1 coordinate 151,374,122, forward strand.
ATCTTGCAGCCTTGAGCTTCGTATGCTGCTAGCATCCGTTGCACAATGGTTTTATAGTTAGGATCCTTAGTACCTACACTTCGCACAAAAATTAAGGTAGCAGAAAAAAAATCCAAATTTTTGGGGGATTTTCAACAGGCTGTAACTTATACAAAAATGGTCGTACACCAAAAAAAAAAAATAAACCAAATTGTGTCTAGTTTTCGAATCGGAGTTTGAAAATTTTTTCAATATGTTTTTCGAGTAATCATAAAAAAACCAAAAAAAAATTTCGAAATTCTTTTGGTTTTTTTTTAATCTAATCTAAAAATCTCGATACGAGCATTTCTCGCTGAGATATCGGTATTTGAATGGAAAAAGATCATTTTGTCTTTGATTACCAATATTTCAGCAACCAATGATCGCACAGAAATTTTGAGGTTAGTTTCAAAAACTTGAATAAATTCTCTACAAGAGTTGGCAATCGAATTTAAAAAAAAAATTTTTTTCAATCATTACATGAATTTCCCCAAAATTTCGCACTACGTTCTTGAACGATACCCAAGCTTCTTTTTCCTTCTCATTCATAGTTTCCAGTTGTCGGGGCCGGTAAAAACTCCTTCAACTTTGCTTCTGACAGTTTCGGGAGTTTTGTACATAAATATTTGAAACAGTCTCCATCCTTTTGCAGCGATTTTACAAATTGTTTCATTAACCCCAATTTGATCACAAAAGGTTTAGTTGCCCCCTCTCCGTGGGCAACTAAACCTTTTGTGATGGTACCAAGGTAGTGCTTATAACATTTTTCTCTCCAGGTTTTAAAGTTTCTCGGTTTTTTCCAGTGCTGTTCTCTGGCTCTACTATCCCACAAGCATAAGAGCATGGGTATTTGGTATAGCCCGCCTGCTGACCCAAAAGCATTGTCAGTATTTTGAAGTCCCCACAAATCATCCATGTCTACTGAGGGCTTTTCTTTGTTTCAAGCGATATACTCGTACGTCATTTGACTTGTCTCAACAAGTTAAAACATTCCCAGTATCACCAACAGTGCAGGTTGTTTTTCTGTATTATCAAATAAAAGTCATATAGGTTTATTACCAATGAACATAGATACTGCAATATACATAAAAACTTATGTGATATAATAATTTGAATATTTTTTCTGTTTTTGGGAGGTCTAAATCTGTAAGAAAATGTAAAAAAATCCTATGCAGTTTTTTGGTCGCAGACCTGTGTAATTGGTTATTATAAGTAACGCCCACTGATAACCGAAACGTATAGAAACGTGTTCTTGTATTGTTTCGCACACTTTCGGATACAGAAATACGACCGACGGATACTTTGTAAGTTGTCCACTAGCATTACTTTTTGCACAAACTTGCTTACAGCGAGCGGCGCGTTTCATTTTCAACCCAAGCCACTATAAAAAACACACTGTTTGACCACACAGCATTTCCCAACTTTGTTCAGGCGTAGACCAACTTTTTACGTTCCCCATAGGAAGTTTTGTCAAAAGTTTGAATGGGAACCAGCTGCCAGTGTCAAAGTAAGCTATAATTTAAATAGAAACCATTAGAAGGCCCTTCTTAACTAAATTAACTTTTTCTTTAAGAAAAAATAAAGGTTTTCCTTTTGTTTCAAATCTACTCCGGAAATTTTGCATTTGCTCCCCTTTTTTTGAAATTTGCTCCAAAATTTAATGACTGAGGTTCGAACTATGGTTTGTATTCTATCACCTTTCTCGATTAATTAGCATGTCTTGCATGAAAAGTGCTTTCTCGGTTAGCCTTTTGGAAGCTGTAGCTCCCCTACTTTCCTCACAAGGTATTTTTGTGAGAAATTCGCTAGACTTCGTGGCTCCGCAAATAGTTGTGCCACCATATTCATTTATTTATTTTAATCTTTTTGTCATTAGATGAAAATCCACAATTAAGCGATCACATAATCTAATGTGTGTTTTATTTTATTTTACGCAGAAATACCAATCCAATCTTTACATTGTTTTGGAGAAAGTAAAATTATTGCGCTTGATATTTCTAAGGCATTTGATAGAGTTTGGCATCAGGCTCTTTTATCGAAAATGCGTGCTTTTGGTATCGATGAGTCTATTCTTCGTTGGATTAGAAATTACCTTTCCGACCGTTCAATACAAGTTGTATTGGATGGCTTCAAGTCTGATACCCACATCATAAATGCTGGTGTGCCCCAGGGCTCCGTTTTGTCTCCGACTCTCTTCCTCATTTTCATTAATGATCTCCTGTCTGAAACTTCTAATCCTCTCAACTGTTTTGCTGACGACTCGACCCTCAGCTTTTCATATTCGTTTCCAAATTCACGTCCCTGCTCTTCGGATGTGGAACTGGAACGGTTGCGTATGATAAGCTCATTGAATTCTGACCTTGACAGCATTGTTGCATGGGGTCTTATGAACCGAGTAGAATTCAATGCTTCGAAAACTCAATGCTGTCTCTTGTCGTTGAAGCTTAACATTCCCCCATTGCCATTATCCATGAATGGTACCTGCATCCAAGAAACCGAAAAGCTGTCAGTACTTGGTATGTGTGTAAACGATGATCTTCGTTGGAATGACCACATGTTTGAAGTCGCCAAAAACGCTGCTAAATGCTTAGGTTTTTTAAGACGATGCAGGAAGTTCTTCACCCCTTCTGATCTGGCTACAATTTATGAGGCCTTCATTCGTCCAAAACTGGAGTATAACTCCCATATCTGGTCAGGTGCTCCTCAAACATCTTTGCACCTGCTTGATAGGGTACAAAATAGAGCGTTAAAATTGATAGGTGATAGTTCAATCGTAGAATCGATTGATTCTCTTGAACATCGTCGAAATGTTACCAGTTTTACTCTCTTTTATCGATTTTTTCACAAAACAGTGATCTAGTGAAATAGCCAGTTGCATTCCTCCCCTGAAACAATTTAACCGCAACACTCGCCTCGCTAGGAATGCTCATCAGTTTTACCTTGGGCCCAACTTCGGGCGTACAGTTCCGTAAGTGGAATGCTTTACCTGGCTCTGTAGTTCCCCTGCATTACGATTCACAAAGGTTCAAAAGCAACGTGCATCGGTGTCTCCTTTCAAATCCTCTCCTATTTTCCTAAATTCTCGCACTGTGTTTTTATAACAATATAAGGGTAGTCATAACCCCTTGATGTGTGCGTTAATTATAAAAAAAAAAAAAAAAATAGATGCATCACGATATTTCGTCTGAGTCCATTGCCCCTGTTCTGTAACTATCGCCTCGATAAAAGCAGGCGATAAACGGTGGAAAATGGAACGAAATCCTACTAAATTCATAGAATTTTGTACAATTTTCCATCGTTTATCGCCGAGGCGATAGTTACAGAACAGGGGCACATATTACAAATAACGATACCAGCGATACCCCGTTGCAATTACGTTCACTATACGCAATGCTTTTGGCAGTCGTTTTGTTATCCTTCTGACAATTTCATGGATTCATTCTATATTATTTGGCTATCGTTGTTTTGGGTTCAATTTTTTTTACCTTGTGTTTTGCAATACGAGCCCTGACGTTGCTTCAACCGATGCTTCAAGATGGACACATGGTTCCTCCAAAAATGGACAACTAGTGCATTAATCTGAGAATTGCAGGGAACCAACAATTTTATACAGATTGCTAAGTTCCGCTTTAGGGAGCGCAGACATAGCAAAAATTTGAATTAACCATTTCAAAAAATTGTTTGTCTCCGTTTATCTCTATTGTTTATCAATGGATAAAAGAATCTCTGGTTTGACCCCAAAATACACTTCGCCTCTTTATTTTCTCGATTTCAGTTGAGAATCATGTTGTTTTAGATGATATTGCTTTCGGGGCGGTTCTACAAATTAGTATTAAGTTCTAGCACCAAGTTTATATTAATAAATTTTCACTTTTTTTTTTTTTTTCTTCGAAGCCTTCCCAACACCAACAGCTCTAGCGTGCCACGTAAAAACTCACAGCAATGAGAAAAAGCATGAATGTGAAATTTGCAATAAGCTTTTTAAAACAAAAGGCAGTCTGAAAACGCACGTTGGTAACGTCCATAAAGTAGACTTTAATGAAGGAACAGTTAACTCTGCCCCACGTTACTGCTGTCAATTGTGTCCGAGAAGTTTTATATTTGAACGCGATCTCATCAAGCATTTAAGAACGCACGAGCATAGGCGACATGTTTGTGAGGTATGTGGATTGTCCTACCTGCAGTCTTCTCATTTAAAAAAACACATGGATACCGTACATCTAAACATACGCCCTCACGTCTGTGCGACATGCGGACATGCCTTCCCATTCGAATTTAACCTGAAACAGCACGAACTGACGCATAAAGGTAAATCAATCAAATTAAATAGAATCAAACATAAACTGAACGAGTATATTGATCTTGAATAGAAAAGGGATTCAAATGCATTGTGTGTGATAAAGCATTTACGTTGCTGCCTTCCCTGTTGTCACATCAAAGGACTCATACCGGGGAGAAACCATATCAATGCCATCTCTGTGATAAGGCATTTACCAATCGGGGAAATCTGAAAAGTAACTACTGTCGAAAAACTATTTGTACAAATGTTGTAACATGTTTTTTTTTTGCAGGCCATGTTGAAAAGCATTTGCTTGAGCAGAAGCAAAATCAAACATTTTCCCAAATCATCCTACCAGTGATACCTGCATCTGGAGAAATTGAACAACAACAACAACCACCGCCTACATTTAATTTATTCGATATGAGTAACGTAAATGAAACGCAAATAGATCAGCACGATTTTGACAGTCAATTGGGCAATCATTGTGAACTGCAAACATTGAAGTAAAAAGCGAATAAGTTAGTTAGTGATAGAGATGTGGTTTTCATTAACTTTATTTGTTTATCTTTAAAAAGTTATGAGTCTTGTCATGACCTTTAAAGTGGCCTCGTGTTCCATTTATCCAGTCACATAAAAAGGATCTTTAATGGATAACGAATTTCGCAGGGAATGGGCAATTAATACAACGGAAATACTGCTCTCTAAGTAAGGCATTTAGAAGCATGCCTCTTCAGACATATCAATTTTGTCACAGGAGCTGAGATGACATGCACTAGAAACTGGAACTGGACGAGGATCCCCAGGGTCTAGCGCATTTCTCACAACCATTGCCTTGTGAGGGACTGGAGGGGACCTACAATTTTCTGCCGGTTCCTAACGGTTAATCGATAAAGCTCTTTTCATTGCAATGGATTTACTAATGTAGGTCTTGCCAATTCCTCGCCAAAGGCGGTACCCGTGGAAAAATGTTTTATCTCTGTTTGGATACGAACCACGAACCGCTGGGTTAACAGGCGGACATGCTAACCATCACACCAAGGGTACCACCGAATATATATTAATACCTGTGAATTACGGTTCTCTTGTCAGGCGATGAATAGAATGACAAGAATTTCTTTTATTAACAAGTCTTCCATTACTCATTCTCAATGGCTTAGTAAACGAATTCCAAGGAGGGTCAGACTGGACAATAAATCGGAAGACGCTGTAGGTAAAGTTTGCGGTGCAAACTGCAAAGTAATTAAACATATTTTAAATCAAAAAATTGTTAGCAACCAACCTCTTTGAACCACAAAAGTCAGCCTATTTATGTCTATAAAAGACTAACTATAGAGAATATGTTTTACACTACTAAATGATTGCCAGAATAGTAATACTTATTAGTGTTGAATTGATTATTCTATTCTGTGACAGGTAGGAATAAGAACCGCGGCCGAAATAACAACAACTAAGAAATGAACAACAGTCGAAGTATCAGACCCTCAATCGCGGTGGCATCTGCAGATATCTTGGTATGAGAATCATCCGCGGGGTCTACTTTGCAACTCGATTCTACAATAAAAGTCTTCGAATATTCCAAATTTCTTCTTCGTAATTCTAAAGGACGTATGAGTAAGTAAGAAACTTAAACGAAACTCACAAGCTTCTGTCGAGAGCAGTTGCTAGAACTTGGGTAGAGTGTTCAGTAGATAGGCCGGACACGTGAGTTTGAAACCCGCTCTGGGCATCTACTTTTCTTTGACCCCCCCAGATATGTCAAATTACAACCACAAAAGGAAAAAAGGGAAGGGTGCTACGCTGGTAGCACAATGGACTGGTAATTAGGTCAGAGTGCTCCAGATTAGCATAAGCCTCCTGTTTTTGTAAACAAAAACAAAATTGGTAAAACTCAAATCCGATTATACCTTCATTCTTATTGGCATTTATTTGTTTTATTAAATTAATTGTATTAAAAATAACTTTCAAATGAACCAAAAGTAGAATAGAGTTACTGTTGAGCACGACAACTTTCCGATGCTTGTGAAGTTTGATAACAAGAAGGTTACAAACGAGAGGCTTTACATCCAATGGAACCCAATTGAAGCTTTAGCCGGCAATGATATTTGAAGGTTAGGAAAAAAAGAGGCCATATAACAAGTATTTAATGCAACTCTATTCACTAAGTATTCACTAAGTAGTTTTGTACAATTAATGTAAATGGATTCTGTATCGCGAAATGACTTTATAGTATGGAACTGCTGCAGCGGTCGATTGTACGTAATAGTAACCAACCGCTCAGTTTTCAAAGCAACTGTAAAAGCAAAAACTACAGTCACAAAGCTAGGGGACGATACCTTATTTACTTACTTAGGTTTTTATACAGTTCTGAGTGAACTAGGGCCTCAACTAAAATCTTTCGCTTACTATTTCGAGTTTTGTATTATAGGTCGGTGGAGGTCTTCTTACACTCGATCGCAACACCTAGACGTGCTCTTTATTTCTCAGTTGCGTTTTAACCCAAAGAAACAATGTTTGGCAGCGAGTAATTCTCCGTTCGATCTACGAACTGAAGATATTTTCCGTGAGCGGATCCAAGGTAAACGAAGTCTTGTACTACTTTGAATTTATGTGTATCTGTCCTTGTTAGATGAAAACATTTACGTCTAAGTGAGTTCTTTACCGACCTTGATGGAGAAGCGTGAGTTCTCCAAAGAGGTATCGCATAGTCACACGACTTTTTTGAGGAACTGCGAAACTGGACATGACACTGTACAGCTAGTTTCTATAAATATGTAAAATATGTAATAAATATAAACGCGAATTTGAAATCAATAAGAAGAAGCCTGCGCTTGGTATCACAATGGACCTAATATTAGTCTAATGTCACTTTCCATTGGACGAAAAGAAGCGTCCAGGAGCGTCCAGAAGCATTCTCAAGCCGTTTCATTGGTGCAAAAAGATCGCTTCTCAGATTCTGAGGAGTGACAGCCGCTTCTCGATTTGAAGTGAGAATCGACTCAGAAGCACTAACACATGTTACTCAAATGTAAAAAAGTAAAGTTTCTTCAAGGAATATTTTTTAAGAGCCATAGGTGTTTCACTCACACAAAGGAAATTACGTTAAACTGAATAGAAACAATTTTGGGTGTTCCTCTGGTTTTTAAAATCAGTGCTTCCCCGAGTGAAACCAATGGAAAGCGACATAAGTGTGTCAGTTTGTTTTCCTGACAGCCATCTAAACCTAACCTAACCTAAGCCTGCGCTTATGTGAAAGTTTAATAAAGACCTACTTTTCAAACTGCTGATGGTCTCGGTTATTAAGAATCAGAAACACGATACTGAGATTCTAATCATCGGACATGCTTTCTTCCAACCACATCATGCAGATCAAATGGTGCATGCTCCTTTCCAACTTTAGCTACCTAGGAAAGCTCGGCTTCAAGGAAATCTGCACCTGCAAATTTATTTGATTTAGATGAAGTTAAGCTTGCACATGAAAAGCTTAACTTCATCTAGGTCGGAAGGACGGCATTCTTAGTTATCGACGTAAAGCAGTCTGCAGAAGTGGCCTTTCCAAATCGTCAGTAGCGACTGTGATTCTATCACCTATATTCCAGCTGGGGTTTATAGGTTTGAATTCGAGGTTTGCAGGTATCGCTGGCATAATCTTTTAACCTGTTCGCAAAATTTTCGGGTTTCATTCCTATCATGGGTCATGGCATCTCTCAATTTCCTTAAACGAGCACTTCTCATTACTTACTTGCTTAAGGTGGCGCTACAGTCCGGGTCGGACTAGGGCCTCAGCCAACATGCTTCTCCAGCCAGCTCGGGTCGGACTAGGGCCTCAGCCAACATGCTTCTCCAGCCAGCTCGGTCCCTAGCTAGCTGCCTCCAGTTTTGCACGCCAAGTTGGTTGAGGTCCTCTCCTACTTGCGTGCGCCACCTGAGTCGCGGTCTTCCTCGTTTGACAAGGTCAGTGTCGCTGTACAGCCCGTACAGTTCGTCGTAAAATCTTCTTCTCCACTCTCCATCTATGCAGACGGGACCAAAAATCACCGGAAGAATTTTTCTTTCGAAGCATCCTAAAGCGTTCTCCTGCCTTTGACAAGGTCCATGCCTCTGCGCCATATATAAGAACCGGGATGATAAGTGTCTTATACAGGGACACTTTAGTTGCTCGAGAGAGGACTTTACTACTCAATTGCCTTCTTAGTCCGAAGAAACAGCGATTGGCAAGAGTTATTCTTCGTTTGATTTCAGCGCTGGTTTCGTTGTCTGAATTAATAGCGGCGCCTAGGTAGACAAAGTCCTTAACTACCTCAAAGTTATAGCTGTCTATCGTGACTTTCTGTCCAAGACGTCGGTGTTGGGTGGCCTTTCTTGATGACAGCATATACTTGGTCTTGCCCTCATTTAACACTAAACCTATCTTCTTCGCTTCCGTCTCAATGCTCATAAGCGCGCCATTGACATCACGCTGCGTTCTTCCAATTATGTCAATATCGTCGGCATATCCGAGCAATTGGATGGATCTTTGAAAAATTGTGCCTCTTGTTTTGACGTGGGAGTTTTGCACTATTGCTTCAAGTACGATGTTGAAGAAGTCGCATGACAGTGCATCGCCTTGCACTTGAGCACTTCTCATGGAACAACATTTGTAGTGCTTTTGATTTGGCTATACTTGTCTGCCTGCATTCTTTATCTAACTTTTGATTTTGTATTGAAGGCCGAGTGAAACTAAAAACAACAGGGGCTGCAGCTTTAATGGCTTGTTGGAATTGCTGCCACTGGTATTCACTGCTTAACGCTGGCGGCATAGGATTCAAGGATAGTTGTAGAAAACCTCGATAGGATAGTCATATGTTAACTCTTATGATTGTAGCTATCCGACGTAATATCGTTTCATAGCGTTAGTTAGCACGAGTCGTGAACAGAACATCCTGATTTGTACCTTAGCTAGAACAAGGAAGTGGTCCTAATCAGAGTTTGGTCTCTCGGAAAAGTCAGGATTTTTCGGAGGTTTGTTTTGCAATGCAGGCTATCCTAACCGATTGTATTTCAAAAATGTTTCTTTTGCATAGTTTTGCGTTAAAATTTATTATTATGTAAAAATAAAATAAAATTTCAAAGGACGAATTTCATATCATGTATTGTTGATTGTTCACATGTTTCTTCGAGGAGTTTGTAGAAACAGGTTTTGAAACTATCATTTTTCTCTTTTGTGGGGGCGTGGGCGCATATCAGGCTAATGTTGGTGAATTTAGTCCTGACGCGGATGGTCATTATACGCTCATTAACTGGATTTAGGCTGATAACCTTATCCCTGAGTCTAGACACATCCGTAGTCTGTTCTTTTATGCCTTCGATGTAACGCGATGCTGTAGTGTCAAAATAATCGTTGTTGTTGTGTATGTTTGACTTTGTTACAAAATCATGAGGTCTGTTCGATGTGCAGTGCTCCAGTGCGCACTGGGGAATGTCAACGCACTGAAATTATCTGTCAATGCACTGAATACCTGCTCTGGATTTGATTTCACATCGAACACTTAAGAGCTAAAACTCACGTAGCACCTGACTTTCATAAATTAGTTTCCTCCATTTGGCAATAAATATGGTTGCATTTCTTTCATAGATGTATGAAAAGATATGAAATATTAAAATGAAACACAAATAATCAGTTTATAACTCAATTGCCAACAAAATACACTTTAGTACACTTTCAGTTATAACTCAATTGCCAACAAAATACACTTTGCTTTGCAAATAATCTTTTTGGCGTAAACACCTGATTTCCAATTGACAGCTCTGAAAAGCTCAACCCTAGAAAAAACCTGGGGCATGACAGTGCGCACTGAGTGCTTGCACCGGACGAACATCGAACACAGTGCAAATGCACTGGGGCAAAAAAAAATGTCACATCGAACGCATCAGTGCGATTTCAGTGCGCACTAGGGCGCCCCAGTGCGCACATCGAACAGACCTAATGTTGTTTCTGTAGATGTCGCAGTAATTCATCTTTTTTATGCCCGGCCCGTTCCACTGCACTTCTTTGATGGCGGTTATTTCTGCTTTGGAGTAATCTAGAACCTTCGCTTATTCTCTGCACCTAGTCCTTTAATTTATCTTACGTTCCACGTGCTGATCTGAAGGTTTTTTTTTAATTTTTTTAGTTTGCTTGGGTCGATTTCAGTACCCTGCTGCTGGGGTTTGAGAGCTGCCGTTGGCTCACAAGAGTTCACCCGCACCGTCTCTATTTCAATACCCAGTTCTAGTATTGAAAGATCCTAAAAGACTTTTAACCTGAATATGTCACAGTAGCTCATTTTCCCGTGCAGTGTCGGGTTAGAATAGCACTGCAGCGCCTCCCCGCTTGTCGTAAAAGGCGACTAAAGGAGCAATCATATCTAGACGACTAACATCAAAGTGAGTCTAGCGACACACATACCACCTAAAAACTCTCCCCAAGTATGCATGCAGATCCCGGGGTTTACACGACTGGAGATTACCGGTGTAGTAAAAGGGAAATCAAACTCATTAAATGGAGCATGCATGTGTCGAAAAGGATGAAAGGAAAATTTTTGAAAAATTTTGAGCATTATGGAAGTACTTGCAAACATAAGAAGCACTACCCCGCCAGGCACTTCCATTGCTATGCATGGAGCTGATCCTGGACCGAGCAGCAATGTTCGGGTCAGAGCTATACGGATTCCGGGGGCTAGCAAAGTAATGCGACGAGTTGGACGAAAATTTAGAGTTGCGAGTTGGAACGTTGGAAGTATGACTGGTAGAAGTCTTGAACTCGAAGAGATGATGAGAAGGAGGCGAGTGGACATCTTGTGTGTTCAGGAAACGAAATGGCGAAACACAGCAAACAAAGCCCGTTTCTTAGATGTAAAGACCAAGGCTTACAAGATGTTCTACTATGGAACAGAACAAGGTAGGAACGGAGTCGGTATCATCCTTGACCAAAGTTTATGTAACAGCGTGTTGACCATTTTGAAGTCCAGTGACCGTTTGATGTCTCTTAAATTGGTGATGGAAGGAAAGGTCTGGAATATAATCAGTGCATATGCTCCCCAAATAGGGTGTGAGCAGGAGGAAAAAGATGCATTCTGGCTTGATTTTCATAACCTACTTAAGAACATCCCAAAAGAAGAGTATTTGTTTGTTGGAGGAGATTTGAATGGACATGTCGGGAAGACAAACGAGGATTATGAAGACTGCCATGGAGGTTTGGGATTCGGCACCAGGAACACTCCTGGTGAAGATATTCTAAATATGTGCAAGTCTTCTTCTTCTTCTTCTTCTTCTTCTTCTTCTTCTTCTTCATTTCCGGCGTTACGAGTAGTGATCTTGAAGCGATCACAACTCTCCCACTTTTCTGCTTCACACTAGTGATCCGCCTGTGGGGTACGCCGCAAATATGTGCAAGTCATACGGTCTAATCCTACTAAATACCATGTTCATCAAACAAGACCGACACCTTATCACTTACAGCAGTGGAGGAAATGAAACCCAGATTGATTACCATTTGGTAACCAATTACATGAAATCTCGGGTGAAAGACTGCAAAGTGATTCTAGGAGAAGCTGCCGCTCAACAACACCGTCTTCTTTTAACAGAATTTTTTACGGATGCGGTGAAGGAAGTCAAACAAACAAAGGCTCCTGGGAGAATCAAGTGGTACAATCTGGAGAAAACCAAAGGACAGCAATTCATTTCGTATATGCGAAGTCAGCTGTGTAATACCATCGACGCAGTTTCAAATACAATGACGGCACAAAATATGTGGGATCGCCTACAACGAACCTGCTTAGAGAGAGCCAAATCACTGTTAGGAGTCTCAAAAGGACACCACCAACAAGCTAAAGAGACCTGGTGGTGGGATGATGAAGCTAAAGCAGTGATTAGAAAGAAGAAAGCAGCTTTCCAAGCTTGGTCGAAGTGCCCCTCAAGAAATACAAATGAAAAAGCGCGTCTCAAAATGGAATACAAGAGCTGCAGAAAAGAAGCGAAGAAAAAGTGCGCCCAACTTCAAGCAAGAAGCACGGAGGGCCTGTATCGAGAGCTGGAAGAGATTTCTGCCCCAGCTGCTGAAGCAAATCAGGCAATCCAAGAGCTAAGACAAAGTAACTTGAATAAGGGAGCAACCATTTTCAAAATAGCCGCTCAGAGAAGGAGAAATGCGCAGGAGATTCGTTCGCCAAAGTTCATAAATGATGCTCAAGGACTGCTACTTGTGGATGACGACAAAATTCTTCACAGGTGGCGACAGTATTGTGATGATCTTTTGAATGAACAGTTTCCTCGGCGCCACTTTCCAACAGCTGCACCTAACTTTACGGAAGTATCCGACGTCACAGTCGAAGAAGTTAGGGAGGCAGTTAAGAACTCCAAAAAAGGCAAAGCGATTGGGCCAGACGAGGTACCATATGAGTTTTGGAAAAATATGGGAGACATCGGGTTGAGATGGCTCACGATTCTCATCTCCAAACTTATAAGAGGTGACAGTTTGCCTAATCAATGGAGGGAAAGTTTTCTTCTTCCAATGTACAAGGGAAAGGGAGATACCAGAAGCTGTGACAACTATCGTTCGATCAAGTTGATGTCCCACACTATGAAGATCGTTGAGCGGGTTTTGGATAGCCGACTGCGGAAAATAATAAGGCTGTCTGATGACCAATGCGGGTTTGTCGCGGGTAAGTCAACTACAGACGCAATCCAAAGTATAAGGATCATTATGGAAAAACACCGAGATGCCTTAGAGGATTTGCATATTGTGTTGGTTGACTTCGAAAAAGCATTCGACCGACAACCACGAGATCTGATATGGGTGGCCCTCAGACACCGAGGAGTTCCTGAAGCCTATGTGCGAATAATTATGGACATGTACGATGGAGCAGTTACAAAAGTGAGATGCCCAGCTGGAGTCACCGAAGAATTCCAAATAACAGTAGGTGTACATCAGGGAAGTGTCTTGAGTCCACTGCTCTTTATTGCTGTTCTGGATTATTTGCTCGAAGGAAAAGTAACGGACAATAAAGTACAACAATTATTCTTTGCTGACGATGGAGCCATCATAAGCGAGGATCCTACATCCCTGCAACGAGCACTTGACGTTTGGATTGATGTTCTGGAAGGAAATGGGTACCGTATTAGCGCAAAAAAGACTGAATACCTGTGCTGCCCTTTTTCTGATCCAGACAAGCCTATTCCAGACATTTATTTGAATGGAAATGTGCTTCCCAAGTGTGAAAAGTTTAAATATCTGGGATCTATGATCAATAGTGAAGCAACTTGTGATGACGACATCAATCATCGAGTAAGCGTAGGGTGGATGAAGTGGCGAGAAAACTCCGCTATCTTCTGTGATCGAAAAATGCCCCCTAAGCTGAAGGGAAGACTCTACACAGCAGTTGTCCGTCCAGCTCTGACATACGGTTCACAATGTTGGACAATGTACAAAAAGTATGAGAGCAAATTGACGGCAGCCGAAATGAAGATGCTTCGGATGACAGCAGGAGTAACAAAGCTTGATCGAATTAGAAGTACTAAGATCCGTGGAAGCCTTCATGTCAAAAGTACCATCTTGGACAAAATTCAGCACGACCGGCTCAGTTGGTATTGTCATGTTCAAAGGAGAGATCCGCAGAACCCCGTCCAAAAGGCAATATCGTACAACGTTTCAACAAATTCGCGACGAAAAAGAAAAGGCAGGCCAAAACACTCCTGGTACAAGCAAATGCAAAAACAGCAGCATTTGGTTGGCCTCAGACATGGAACAATCCAAAACCGGGAGGCTTGCCGACGCTTTCTGAGGTCAACGCGGCGTACCCCACAGGCGGATCACTAGTGTGAAGCAGAAAAGCGGGAGAGTTGTGATCGCTTCAAGATCACTACTCGTAACGCCGGAAATGAAGAAGAAGATGTCACAGTAGCTCATTCAGGGGTTTCTGCTTTTTGTCTGCTAAAGTTCACCATTGATTTTCTTAGTCAAATTCATCCGCTGATTCACTCTGATTCAGTTTTTACTCAAAGACCATTAGTGTTGTTCCATTTTCTTCGTCTTTCTGTCAACACTCTCATCTATTAGCTTCGAAAGGCACCTCCGGTTGGAGGAGTTGTAGTAAGCACAATTGCCATGTACCATAAGTTGCAACATCTGGGCGTCGCCAAGTTGACACCAATCAGAACATTACAATTACTTAATGAACATTTACGGAACATTTAACATTTCCCGAATAGTAAAAGCCCAATCAACTATTCATAAGAAACATAAAAAATAGGGTGCCGCTGCTTTGCCTATTTTTCACAACCTTGACTTGTAAGGGAATGGAGGGGACTAACGATTTTCTGTCGATTTCAAACGCCTAATCGAGAAAGCGCTTTTTAAGGCAATGAATCTACCAACGGAGCACTTGCCATTCCTTGCGAAAGGCGATGCCCGTAAAAAAAAACATTTTTTGTTTTCTGTTCCGATAGGAACTACAAAACACCCGCTTTGACAAGCAGACCATGTTAACTATTACGCCACGGGGACCACATTCATAATTAGGAGATGACTATTTTCAGAAAAAAGTAATCAAAGTTCAAGAAGAAAAACTTAAAAGTTTATTAAACAGAAACAAAAATTAATAACTAAACAAAACCCTCACCAATCCAATTTCAACGTAGACTTAACTTCGGATAATTTCTTTTGAAAATGTTGTAGAGCTTCTTGAAATTTCTTCAGCCGAGCGTCTTTCTCTGCGAAAAAGTTATCAAATCCTTCGCTCACCAATGCCATCATTGCTTTATTTTCCTCTCCGATCTCAAGAATCTCCTCTTTTGCCTTCTCGATGGATTCTTTAAGTGAATCAATAGAAGCCGCTGATTGTTTTACCATCTGTGAAAGCTCATTCATGCGGTTTGTTGTAGAATTTTTCACAGCTATTATCTCTCGGTCAAGCTCATCAATAAGCCTTTGTTTTTCTTTTATACTCTGCATTACTTCCTGAGTCTTCGGCTCAATCCATTCTGATATCTCATAAGAGATTAACTTTATCTGCGTTTCCCAGAATTCGTTTTGTTTAGAGAGCTCTTCTTTTCTAGAAGCTAAGTACTTTTGTAGCTTTCTGAGGGCATCTTTAATTTCGACAATTTGATCATGCAATGATATTTCAGAATTCTGATGCAAGCACAGCGATTCAATGTCTACATGCAAGTCCTCCGGATCCAACTTTATCTGTCGAGTAGAACTGTTGAATTTGGCAATTTTTTCGGTCAACTGCTTGATGTGTCTCGAGAGTAGAACTTGCGACTGGTTATCCATTTCCTGGAGATCACATACAGATTGTTTCTTTGTCTTGAGAATGTATTGCAATTGACTGACTTCTTCGATGAGTTTGTTACGTTCTTCGATCGATACTTCCTGCGTGGCGACCACATTTCTGATCTTTTCGATGAATATTTCCAACTTAGCGATTTGTTCTTCCTGTGAGTTGACTTTCGACTCGAGTGAGTTGATGTTTTTCTGGTTTTCTTGGCGCGCCTTATGCAGTTTGGCAATTTTTCTCTGATTCGTCTTTAGTTCTTTTTTCAAGAGGTTATATTCTTCCTCGTCCTGGACTACTGCTTTTGCAATGACAGTTTTGTCGAGTTTGGCATTGAGACACTTGATTTCTTCATCGAATGCATCTAAACTGGGGATGGAGACCTTTTTGAAGATCAAATTTTCTAATGCCGCCTTTTGCAGCTTTTCGAATTCTTCTTTTTTCTGGTTATTCCACAAATCGAAGCCTTCCTCAGCCATGTCTGAGAGCTTAACTGCGAACTCCATGTCCGGGAACTCTTCACTGATGATTAAGTAGCTCTTCTTGAAGGCTTTCACATTATCCGCCGGTGGAATAAACTCCATAAAAAACGAAAGCAAAATGACAGCATTACCAAACGCATGCGGAACTGTGGGGGTTTTCAACCAAGACTTGTTTACTGTGTAAGGATAGTCAATTTGGTCAAGAATCTTACTAATCGATTCTACATGATTGGCACCTACTGTGAACTTATTTCCAGCAACAAACTTAAGAAAATAGTTAACCAAGCCAATGAACTGCTTCGTTGACATACTTTTTAGTCCTCCGCGATTGAGGAAATCTGTTGGAATGCCACAATCAACTGATTTGAGATATTCGGTGATCTTAACAACTTGCTCTTGAACCCATCGTTTGTCGTTTACTTGCGTTGCTCGTTGCTTTTCATTGGTCAATTGGGACACCTTCAAAGGTGTTATGCGTGTTGGGGTTCTTTGTGGAGTGCGTGCATTGCTTACGCTACTGCTTCTCTGTCGTTTACCTGAAGTTGGCACTGCCAGATGATTGCCTGTACCTGTAGGCAATAAGTGGAGTGGCTCAACTGAAGAGCTTCTAGTGAGAGAACCATCACGAGCTGATGGTCGTTTGGCAGGTTGCTGCAGACGACTTGGCCTACGATTGTTTGTTTGCTTTTTTTATATATGTATATAGAAAAGTCTTCTGAACTTACCTAGATTGTCGGGCTGCTGTTGATGGAGTCTCAAACTCTGTAGTTCGTCGTGGTCTTTGCATTGTACAAAACCAAACTTTATTTTCGAAAGAAATTTTAAATACAAAAATTTCAAGCGGTGTATTTGAAATTGAGAAAAGTTCAGTTTGATTTGTTTGCAAAACTGTCATTCGATTGGCAGCATTCAGCGAGTCTTTAGTATGGAAACGTATTATGTCTTGTTCACATCAACTAGCCGTTTGAGTCCTTTTTTCAAAAAATTTTACCAATCACTTTCTGAGTGGCAAAGCAAAGCAAAATAAACTTTTTAGGAACTAAGCATGAACTATTTTCTTTGAAAATCGATGTGTTATCAATAAGTTGTCTTCTGAAATTGTTAAACATTGTCAGCAAAATTTCGCTTTCAATGAAAGGCTCAATGCTCATTATATTCTCTTTTATTTTTGGACTGGAGTATTCATACATAGACGAAGAGACTATTTAATCCATATTCTCTGTGTGAGCTTACTAGCAGTAGGTAAAAGAGACGTCAAATTTTGTAAGGGAAATACTTTACATAAATTTAGTGCGACTACAAAATGAATTCAGTATTTTATTTTGAACGGTGTACAAGTAAGACGATGTGAAGAATTTGACATTTGACAAGCAGCTGATTGGGTCACATAGCGTTCACAGAAGAAATTTTAATCAAATTCATGAAACGTCTCGTATAAACATACATTTCGTCGGCTGAGTTCTATCTTGTTCAATAGACCATTTTTAACGAAATTGAGTTAGGTATGCAGTCTTCATAATTTGGGGGCGCTCTTTCGTTTGGCGCAAACCATTTTGTTCTATCTCTTTTAGTTTTCAATTTATGGAAAACTGCTTTGTTCAATAGGACACATTTCGAACTGTTTTGGGTGTTATTTTTGTTCAATAAACCACTTTTGATTCATTCTGTATTACGTTGAACAATACAAATTCCATATAAAAAACGACTTCCTTATTGATTTTAATTTATAACTTTTTTAAAAGAAAAGAAAAACATCTAGTGTGACTTGTTTTAAAACTAAAATTGTCTACGCTTGCAGAAAAAATCTACTTCCAAACAGTAATCTTCAAATATAATAAGAAAATTTCGACCTGAACCTTAAAAATCGATTTCCCAACATTTTGAAAATTGGACATTGAACAAGATAGAACTCAGCCGACGATTTTATAAATAACATCCCAATTGGGTCCAAAAGTCACAACCTTGTGAACTGCAGAGTGTTGAGTGAAAAATTGTGACTCTACTGGAAAGTTGGACTGAATCGGTTTGTTATTTACATTACCCCTGTTCGCCAACACCTGCTTTAAATCTATCGCAGCTGTTACAGCCGCCTTTGAATATCGAAAGTGGTGATCATTATAGCAGCTCTATCTTCATAGCAAGCGATAGATAGCATACTTTTATCGGAGGGTATCTATCGCAGCTATTAAAGCAGAAGGAACTACTGTCATCTGCATATGTTTTTCCACCATTTTGTTACTTCGTTGTTGTGTTTGGAATAAAAAAGTATGTTACAAAATGCCCACAACAATAAATTTGGCAATTGCTCTGCTTTCTTGTGTCTATCATATTCCCTGCCTTCTGCTATGAATTTAAAGCAAGTGGAGACACAGCTTTACAACACAAATATCGAGATAGCACATTTTGTTTCAAGGATTTGTAAAAAAAACCAAAAGTTTATTTAAAAAATCGAATTGCGGTACGAAACGCACTCTCAGCAAACGTCAATACTTATTTCTGCGGTTACATCTGCATCGGCATTTGGTTAATCCTCACATGGCACTTTTCAAATTCCGCACTTTCTCCCAAACAAACTTCTGTTTATTAAATTCTGTAGCACGGGCCTTTTTATCACCAAATTCTCATTTCCCTAAAAAGTATTCCAAGTTAATCATGTCCAGTAACGGGAGCAGTTCAAAAAAATCCAAAACTGACCAGTTTACCATTGGAACCCATAGTGGGACATTTCATTGTGACGAAGTTTTGGCGTGCTTTATGATCAAACAACTACCCGCCTATTCTGATGCAAAAATCATCCGTAGTCGTGACTATAAAGTGTTAGAAGAATGTGACATGGTTATTGATGTTGGAGGAATTTTTGATCATGAAAATAAGCGCTATGACCACCACCAACAGACGTTCAAGGAGTCTTTCAGTTCTTTGAGGCCGGAAATGGGCGACAATTTCAAAATAAGGTATGTTATACTTCGTTTGTACAAATCAAAGACAAATTTAAATGTTCTGTTCACAGACTTAGCTCAGCGGGTCTCATCTACACTTTTTACGGCGAAGAAATGATCAAAGCAATTGTAGAAAAGATGGGCGTTGATCCACTGTCTGATTCTGATCTTAATGCTGTATATAAGCAAATTTACAAGAGTCTGATTCAAGAGATCGACGCCATCGATAATGGTGTACCAATGTTCGAAGGCGAACCCCTATATACCATCTCTACGCACTTGAGTGCACGAATCGGCAACTTGAATCCATCGTGGGAAGTAGTTGAGTATAATCTCGACGACATTTTCCAAGAGGCAATGGTCAAAGCTGGGCAGGAATTTACTGAAATCGTACTGAGCTTTGCCACCTCTTGGATTAAGGCTCGTGATTGCGTAAGACATGCAATAGAAAATGCAAAAAAAATCCATGAGTCAGGTGAGATTCTAGAATTGGAGAAATTTTGCCCATGGAAGCACCATTTAGCGGCCCTGGAAAAAGAATGCAACATCGAAGGTGTTCCCAAGTATGTTCTGTTTAACGAAAGACCGGACAGCTGGCGAGTTATTTGTGTCCCCAACGCACCGTCAAGCTTTGTATGTAGAAAGTTCCTATCGGAGAGCTTGAGAGGCCTACGAGATGAAGAATTATCAAAAAAAGCAGATATCCCCGAGTTGATTTTCGTGCACCACAATGGCTTTATTGGTGGAGCTAAGACAAGAGAGGGCGTCCTGCAAATGGCCATCAAGAGCTTAGAAAATTAAATTATTGAAAGATCGAGTACCTATTTTCCTCTTGAGTTGTTTATTAATATAAAAAGATGCTCCACTTGTCCCACAAGAAGTAAACAGATTTTTCTAAACTGAATGACAATTGTTTTTATTTCAAAATACCAAAAAAAAGCAGAAAAAATGCGCAACTCTGGTGCTCTAATCCATTCGTGTTTTCAATGTTTTTACGGTGGTCTTGTCCTTCTCGATTATGTAGACCGTGGCGCCCCAACCGCTGATGGCATCTCGGTCAAATGCATTGATCATTGCCTGTGAAATGACCTCGAACAACTGCTCTGGCTCCAAATCAGGTTTCCATAGGGTTTCGCACATACCATACAACTGTTCGCCACAAGTACCAGCGACAACAAAATCATCGGGTTCATTGATACATCCAATCAGATCCATGTTGCAAATAAATGGTTCCTGAGTCTTAGGATCCAGTCCAGCAATAACAGGCTCAATAAAATATGGCCCGAAACGATGTTCGTAGAGGAAACTCGAAAGCATAGCCGAGAATCGCTTGGGGACCATTTCACGATTTTCGCGGAACTCGTAGAGATTTTTTCGGAATGCTAGACGATCTCTTACTGTGAGGATGTCAGTCTGAAGTCCCACCAGACCAAGGTACATACGTGGGTTGATTTGAAAAACCTTTTCGAAATCGGTTTCAATAGTTTGTGCCTGGACACCGAATCTGCGATCAGTAGCGATTGCTACACAATCTTTGCCACGCATGGCTACGACACAACCTCCATTGTATGCGAGGATCGACATTTTTTTTACGGAGTGATGATTTTTAAGGACTTTAAATTGTTTGCGAATAAATATAATTGGGATGACCAACAAAATGACTCCGTCGGTTTTTTTGAGGTTGGAATTTTTGTTTCGCATAAAAAGATGACAGGCAAATCGCAGACAAAAGACAGGGAAATTTTTGGGGGAAATATTTTATTGGGTATTGCCAGAGATGATTTTTGAAAAGACAATTAAATGTTTGCCATTCACAATAACCAAGTCAACTGAATGAGTTCTATTGAGTTTTTGTAGCAACTCAGCAATTCTATCATCAGCTCAGCAATGAAATTCACTTTTAGACACAAAAATAAATGAATACAAATAACTTTCATCTGTTCTACTGTTAAATGGTAAAAATCATTGCTAAGCTGATTGAAGGACTGCTGTGTTGCGTCTAGCAACTCTCATAGCAATCGCAGAGTCACATTTTTCCACTCTAAACTCAAATTGTGATGTGGTTCTCAGCAGATCGCAATGCCGTGAGTTGTGAATTAGGGGCATAATCAGGCTGAGTGTCTTATTTGAACGACAGACCTATTACAAATTGAGTGTTGAATGGAATGTTGAGACTCTACTACGACATTAGTGACTTTGAGCAGAATTGGGTTGTAAGAGTTGTTTCCAGCCACAATTGGTTTTCATAGTAGAACTTTCACTCTGTGGCAGTTTTGATCAAAGCTTCCTACACTCATCAGTATGAAAAGCCAGGAAAATTTAAAGAAGTTCGATTCCTCACAACTAATTGAGAAAAAATGTCGACGGGGGTTCTCGGCGGATGTTTGCCAATTGAATTCAGCTTAAAGACAAAATAAAACTGCCTTGTGATCTAGATCTTGATCAAATTATAATCGTAAAAAAAAAAATCAATTTTGTGCTAAATTATTCAACATTCAATAAAAAATAAAAAAGATTTTAGCCTGGCAGTACTTCTCCTCGTTATTCAGCATATCTGACGTTCCGTTATTTCCCTGTATTAGAAAAATTATTCTAATTCCCACTAACATGAACACCAATATTCTTGTGAAAAAGGAATAATTTTAAAGCGCTGACCAGAGCCAAGAGAAAAACAAAATACAAAACAATTCCAAAATTTTAAAACAATGTGCGGTCGAACATGTTTGTTAGTTTGAAATATATCGCTGTTTTCCTTAATATTTTCATGAAAATCGTTGACAATTTACAGAACACTTGATCCTGATCAAATAGTCCACTCATGTCAGTACAGAGACAATAATTTTAATTTGGACGATGAGAAAAACAAAGAGACGCCCACCAAACAACCAGAATGGAGATCGGAGTTTAATAGTGGCAAGAAGTACCAATCCTCGTACAACATTGCACCCACAGATGTGACACCAGTTCTTGTTTCAGGAGAACATTTCAGAAGCCCCGATGGAGGTGAATGTCCAGATAGAGTAGTTGTTCCAATGATGTGGGGTATGATTCCCTTTTGGCATAAGGTAAGAAGTTTGTTAATTTCATTTTTAAATGATGGATCTTCAGAGATGTGCTACCCACCACACAGGGTGATTATCGGAAGCATGGGTTGACCACAAACAACTGCCGATTAGAGCATATGCTGGAATCAAAGCTTTATCGGGGACCTTTCCATAAAGGCCAGCGATGTGTTATACTATGTGAAGGCTTTTACGAATGGCAGACTACCAAAACTGCTAAACCATCTTCAAGGGAAGCATACTACTTGTACATGCCTCAAAGCGAAGGAGTGAAAATCTATGACAGCAACACTTGGTCAAGTGGTAAAGTGAATCTACTGAAGTTAGCCGGTTTGTTTGATATTTGGGAGGATGAAAATGGTGATAAGATTTTTAGTTATACCGTCATTACATTTGAATCAACAAAATTACTGTCCTGGTTGCACCACCGAATGCCGGCTATTCTGGAGACAAATGAACAAATTAACGTAAGTCATATTAAAAAATTTGTTTCCCATCGTGTAGCTCATAAGAAGAATTTTTTAGAATTGGCTGGACTATAAGCGCGTTTCGGATAAAGAGGCTTTGGCTGCGTTGCGACCAGCAACGAAGCTTGAATGGCATCAAGTGTCTAATTTGGTTAACAATTCTCGGAACAAGTCGGATGATTGTAACAAACCAATCGACATGTGTCCGAAGAAGAAAATTCCAACAAATAAACTCACCAAGTGGCTGGTTGTACGAAAGAGGCGTGAAGAGGATGTTAAAATCAAATGTGACGAAAGTGACAAAGAAGAGGAGAATTCCAGCCCACCATTGAAAAGACCGCGTCATAAACCAAAAAGCAGCGAGGAAGAGGCAAGTTCTGCAGAGAAATAATAAAAATTCATAAAAATATAATATCGTAAATGATCAAATCGTAAGTTTTTTCTTCTAATTAACTAGCAGCTTTATTAGAATAGAAAACAGGCTCAATCGTCAGTTAGTAGCTACTTCTTTTTTTCTTTTCGAAGCTACGAGCATTGTGATATCGAAGGAATCACAAGTCTCCCACTTAACATCTTCACACTAGTGATCCGCTTGTGGGGTTCGCCTCGTTGACCTCAGAATGCGTTGGCAAACCTACCGCTTTTGGATTGTTCCTTGTATGAGGCCAACCAATGAACCAATATTAGGTTAGATTAGGTTAAAGTGGCTGTCAGCTCGGCTGACACACAATTGTGGTACCACGGTGGATCTAATGAATGATCGTCTCTTGGTTTCGTCTTTTCTCCTCTCAGATTTTTCCGGTATGGGAAACCCCACTGGAAGCAATAGAGGTAATACACCGAAGTTGCACATTCTCCAGCATAGCTCTTCAGTTCGCAGAATCACCTACTTAAGCCCCACCATCGCAACGAGGTGGACAATCATCGGAGGAACCAACCAATGTTGTTTTCGTTGCATTTGTCTGTGACGGGATTGTTTTCTTCTGAGGTTTCGAATTCTCATGGGGGAGCGTTCAAGTATTACGTAACGCAATTTGGGGGGAGGGGGGTCTCGTAAAACGTTACGATGCGTTACAGGGGCGGGAGGGGGTCTTTCTTACAGGACGTTACGTAACATTTTTTTTTTAAATTAGGGAATAAAAACTCCCAAATTGGCCACCCCAAAGATTAAAATAATAATTTTATTTTAAGAGTTTATTATTGAAAAAAAGCTAAAAATAGGAGGACGGAAACAGATGTGTTGTAAAGCATAAAATTTTTAAAAAATAAAAAAAAACGCAGGTATTGCCGTTTAAAAATCTTTTGTATTATTTAATATTATATGATTACCGCAATGGCTATTAAAAGTATACCAAGGATAAAAACTATAACATAGCTTTTTACGACTTTAGGGTAAAAATGGTCACTTGAGTGTTACGTAACGCTTAGAGAGGGGGAGGGAGGGGGTACATGAAAACGTTACGGTGCGTTACAAGGGGGGGAGGGGGGTTCAAAAATTTTAAAAAATTGCGTTACGTAATACTTGAACGCTCCCTGGTACCCTTACTTGTTCCTCCCTTGTTTCTGGAATGCTGAACTTTATAGAGCGTCACTGGTTGTCACATAAAATCATACAAAATAAACGATTAAGGAATTTAAAAATGCCTGTTGACCTTCTTTGTCGATATATTGGCCAATCAGAATCATTTGTACCTACCTGTGCCGGTATTATAAACATCGATAAATAAAACCCTATTACGTTGTCATTGGGTTTCACGTTATTTATGTCGTTTACGATTTTGACGGTGGTTTTTTTTTTATAGTCGGCCCTATCGTGGTAACCGTCGGAGCGGAGTTTTCTCCGCAACGCATCTTTTTTCAGAGATTCAATTTTGCTTCGAAGTAGTTATCGTCGTAAGAAATTTTTTACAAATGCGGCAATGCATTGCATTCCTAAAATTAAAATCTCCGCAACAAAAACTTATCGTAGAACGTCGGATCGTCCGATCGGAGAACTACCACGAAGCAAATGTCTCCGTTCGGAGAGAATTCCGCTCCGACGGTTACCACGATAGGGCCGAGTATTTACATTTTCATAAATCCATTCTCGTAATTCATAATCGGTCTATGTCGTGGCGGTCGTGGTAATCGTTGGTTTGGGTTTCGTTTTTTATCTTGCATTTCGTAATTCGTGCCTAGTACGGGGCCAGTTTAATGGATTGTCGATTGGGATTGGTAACAATACACTAGTTTATTGATACTTTATGCTGACGGCGTACATATATGTTTCAAGAACAGTTTTATGTAAACTTGATCTTGGAAGGGATTACGGACTGGTCATCTCGTCCTATTATAGCTTTCCGACGTCATAACGCTTTACGGTATTGTGATCTGCAAAATTGGTAAAAAAAAGATTTTGAACAAAATTTTAACATTCCTGTTTGATATACATAGGTATGTAGGATCTATAACATCTCTGGCTCGAGAAGGTTTCAATTTCTTTAGGGTCCTACAGAAAATGGAAGGGAAAGTCCGCATAAAAACTGGGCTGCTGATCATTTTGAACTGGAGAAAGTTGTAGAATTTTTTAAAAGGAAAGAAGAATGAGTTTAAATGAATTGAATTGAATCAATTGAGACTTTAAAACATGAACACTAATATTAATTACAATCAATTATGTTGCAAGTTAATGACCAGACGCAGTAAGCTGGAAAAGGAATGGGAAGTCAACCGTCCAGAAATGATGGGATAATATTGAGAGCTGTGAAGAATAGGATGGTCCGGTTAAGCTCGCCGGATGTGGGATCTTTCCTCTCAATTGGAAAAACACTAACAACAAATTACATAAAACACGCCGAAACAACATAAGCATTTCCTTACCGCTCCACCGAAATTAAGTTCACCACACGTTTGGGTTGCTACTGAGCATCATAAGAGGTTCCTTCGATGACACAGGTTTCCTTGACAACACTGTTGGTTTGTTCATTGAACTTTACCCAGGTTTGACCCTGGTTTTCTGGACAACCCTATGAGTTGTCAAAAAAAACCTGGGTTTTCTAGTCCTCAAAAAACGCTTAGCAGAAAAATCACGACTCGTCCTTTCCATTTGAATAAAAACACATGCCATTTGACAGCCCTCAACTCGCCACAGAAAAAACCTAGGGCGAGTTGAGGGAAGATCCAGGTCAGCCCTAGTGCTCAAAAAACGCTCAGTTTGACATTCAGGGCGACTAAAGGTTCCTCAAAAAAAGCTTTGTGGCGACCCCAGTGCGACCCTAGGGCTTCAACGAACAAACCTTATATGTGTTGTCAAAAAAACCAAACCAAAAAACCAAAAAAAAGCGAGTTGAGAGAAAACCCAGGCCAAACCCAGTGCCGAGTAGCTAGTTTCACTTTCCAGGGAGTGAGTGAGTAGCACAGATGAGAAATTAATTAATTAATTAAAGTGCGGCAAAAGAAGTAAAGAATTGCCCTCTAATTTATTTCTTCTCTCTGGTGAGTAGTCAGAGTCACTGCTGAAATGCTAATGTCGCTTTCCATTGGACAAAAAAACCGTCCAGGAGCGTCCAGAAACATTCTCAAACCGTGCCAAAAGATCGCATCTCAAGATTTGGAGAAGTGATAGCCACTTCTCGATTTGAAGTGAAAATCCACTCAAAAAGCATTAATACATTGAACCCAAACATTAAAAACAAATTTTGGCTTCAAAAAAATTTTTATGAGCCATAGGTGTTTCACTCTTACCAAGACGAAACGTTAAACTCGGCAGAAAAAATTTTGGTGTTCCATTGGTTTTTTAAATGAGTGCTTCTCCGAGTGAAACCAATGGAAACAAACATAAGTGAGTAATCTGACAGCCAATTACACTCTCATGTCGCTTTCCATTGGTTTCACTCGGGAAAGCACTCATTTTAAAAACCAATGGAACACCCAAAATTGTTTCTCTTCAGTTTAACGTAATTTCCTTTGTGTGAGTGAATTCCTGAAGAAACCTTAATTATTCTTGATCCTTGAAGAAACTTTTCTTTTTGACATTTGATTAACATTGTATTAGTGCTTCTGACTCGATTTTCACTTCAAATCGAGAAGCGGCTGTCACTCCTCAGAATCATGGGAAGCGATCTTTTTGCACCAATTTAACGGTTTGAGAATGCTCCTTGACGATCCTGTGCCCCTGTTCTGTAACTATCGTTTCGATAAAAGCAAGCAATAAACGGTGGAAAATGAAACGAAATTCTCTGAATTTAGTAGGATTTTGTTCCGGTTTTCACTGTTTCTCGATCGATGTTATCGATGCGATAGTTACAGAACAGGGGCACTGTACCCTTGTTCTGTAACTATCGCATCGATAACATCGATCGAGAAACAGTGAAAACCTGAACGAAGCCCTACTAAATTGATTGAATTTCGTTCCATTCTCCACCGTTTATCGCCTGATTTTATCGAGGCGATAGTTACAGAACAGGGGCACTGGACGGCTCTCTTCGTCCAATGGAAAAGTTGTTGCGATGACAGCGATTCTGCCACTACCGCGGCTGCAGAATCGCTTTGATCTGGGAGATCCATACGGCTAGTCTCCACATGTTTTAAATCCATCGCAGCTATTACATCAGCTACTGAATATCGCAAGTGGAGATCATTATAGCAGCTTTATTTTCATAGTCTGCGATAGATAGCATACTTTTATCCCAAGGTTTCTATCGCAGCTATTAAAGCAGAGTGAACTGTCATCTGCATAGGTTTTTCCATCATTTTGTTACTTCGTTGTTATGTTTGGTATTTAAAGTATGATATAAAAAATGCCCACAACACAAAATTTGTCAGTAGTTGCTCTGCTTTCTTGTGTCTGTCATATTTCTGCTTTCTGCTATGAGTTTAATGCTGGGTTTACATGCATCTGCAACTGCGGAAGTGCAGAAAAGTAAAGCGAGACGGATGAAGATTACAAAGCACAAAAGATAAAAAGAGAGGTTAAGGTTACATGGAACTTTATATAAGTTTGACTTAACGCAATCGCATCGCACGCACTCACCGCGTTGGTTTGCGCAAGGCCTTATGGTTGCAGATGAACATGTTCATCTGCAACATTGTTGTTTTTGTAATCTCATCCTCTGTCTATGAATACGTGAAAGCTGTACTCAAAGTGGTAGTAGTGAGATTTGCTGTACTCAAAGTGGTAGTAGTTAGATTTTGTGTGTGGACTGGAAGCTGTACTCAAAGTAGTAGAGGTGATTTTCGGTAAATCAGCTTGTAGGCAGTTTCAATGTGTGTGTGAAGTGTGCCATCTAATTAATTTCTTATCTCTGATCTGCACCCATAATTTTTCATCTGCAACCATAACTAGGAAGTTCATTACCTCTCTATCAGACAAGTATGAATTTTACATCTTGTGTCTTTTTCCGATTTTCATCTGCACTTGCAGATGCATGTAAATCCACCATTAAGCCTTGCGCAAACCAATGCGGTGAGTGCGTGCGATGCGATTGCGATAAGTCAAATCCCTATGCATTAAGTCAAACGTCCATAAGATTACATAGGGATTTGACTTATCGCAATCGCATCGCACGCACTCACCGCATTGGTTTGCGCAAGGCTTAAAGCAAGTGGAGACACAGAGTTAAGGACTATTCACATGAGCACGACCAACGAACGACGAATAAATCAAGAAATTAGATTTTAAGTACCTTACTAGCATAAATTCCTCACGAATTTGTTTGGAAACGATGGAAACATAGTTCATACTTATTTTTAGGTGGATAAACTTTTATGTTTGTGCCTAGAATTAAAAAAATTGAGAAAAAAAGTTTATTCGTTCTGAATAAACATCTAGTAGGTACGAACTGTCAGACTTTATTCTCGTTCCACATACTCCACACTCCAACGAATAAATTTTTCGCGCGTGCTTAACCTCAAAGTCATTCCCCATTTTTGTTTTGCATGTAAATTTTGTTCGTTATTCGTGACGAATGTAAAACACTCATGTGAATGAAATGTCAAAATTAACGAATTTTCGTTCATTCGTCGTTCGTTGGTCGTTCTCATGTGAATACTACTTTAATGCTGAAAACGAATGAAAAACTAGCCCTGACTTCTTCCCTTGTGCTTTCACCTTAATCGACTTACAAAACATCCCACTATTTTTCTCTAACATCACAGCATTGCCAACAGTCATCTTAATTTTGCACAAGTGTGGTCAAAAATGTCGATCTGTCTGCGCTGAATTGAATAAAAAAAAATTGAAAAAAAGAGTCTACCAACCAACCAGTGTCCGTGTCTCAGCACATTAAAAAACTATTTAAAATAATTTCTTTTTGATTTCCGTTCACGATTTATAGCAGTAATTAATAAAATGTAATAACCCCATATCTAACATATATATATGCATTTAATTGTGTTTCCAATTATCGTGAAATTCCAAAAGAAAAATCAATCCAACAAAAAAAGAGAAGAAAAAAATCGTCTCCCATTTTACGGATATCGGTTCTTGTTCACGAAACATGACAAAGTCGAAAATAAACGAAAAAGAAAATATATATTTTTAACTCGATTGTTTTCTTTTCACCAATCACCACCATCGCAATTAATGACCCCAAAATGGAATGTGATTCTTATTTCTTGTGACGGAAAATTTCATTTCTTTCAATTTGCAAATAAATGTCAATCGAAAATTTTCCTTGTTAAATGGCGCTGAATACAATACAAAAAGCAAGGAAAATTCTCAAGTGAAATGTGCTGAATAATTTTTTTTTCCAATCTGAAAATCTACCACGACCTTTATCTCGTTTTCCCTGTGCAAAAAAAAAAAAAATATATAATTTTCCAAGAAGAATTTTCTCGTATTTATTTTTTTGGTGTTTTTTTTTTTGCATCTTCCCAACAAAATCCAATCAATCGGAAGAAATTTCGTATTACATAAAACAAAATATATTTTTTTATTTGGTGTGCTAAAAAGTGTGGTAGTCGTCGTAGAGGTGGTCGTGGTCTTTTTCGTCGTCGTCTTCGCCTGACATCGACGATAATTGCGTTGATTTTCAAGTTAAAGTTACGGAACGAACGACAAGGGCAATCCGGAAAATTTTTCCTCTTTTCGGACAAAGAAAATGCATTTTCGTATACCAGCCGTGCGAAAAACGAAAAACCGATTGACTAACTAGATGATGACAAGTGAATTATACACAAAATCGACAAACGAACACTGTGCGGAAATCGTATACTTATAATTGTAAAAATTTTCTTTTTTGAGTCACTGAAAAAAGAAAAAATAGAGAAAATAAAATAAAATAAATAAAAAAATAAAATAAAATATGGTGGTGGTGAACAACGACGAATGAGCTGATCTCTTCTCTTTTCTATTTGCAGTTCTTTTCTTCCCAATGTGCTTGACTGTCAGGCCGCAACGTTGTCCATCGTCGTAGCCCCCAAAGTTGTAAACGAAAAAAAAAAAAAAAAATACACAAAATTTGAAGATCAAAATCGAAGTGAGAAAGGATAACACAAAAAAGAAGAAGAAGAAAACAAAAATCAACGACGACACACGTTGAAATCAAAAATACCACATAAAATTCAACTTTTCCCCGTCCCACCCTCAAAAGACTCTTTGAACCAAGCGAAATATCAATTGTGAAAGGTAAAAATCAAAACCAGAAGCCAAGGAACAAAGAAAATTCGTTTAAATTGAAAGACGACGACACCGATCCCCATATCATCCTCATCATCAAAATCAACAACATCAAGGAACCATAGAGGAGATACAACACGGACGAAGAGAATCCAAAACAGCGCCAGCCAGAGGAGGCAGCTTGTTCATTATATTGTTTTGCTGCGCTACGACGGTGGTGTGGCATAGGTGGTTTGCAATTTCCAACGACAACGACGACGACGACGAGCATAGAAGAAGCGATACTAGAACTACTACCGTTTCTCGGGGTGAAAAGTGCAGTTCTGTTTTGTGTTGAATAATGAGTCGACATGAAGGTAAAAGCAAAAATATATTACATTTTTCATATCCCACAACATCAACTATTTACTACACAATTTTCCTATCCACTACCACCACCCCTAGTCAGTGTGTGTTCTGGTTTCTCGTTCTCATTTCTTCTTGTTCTAGGTCTAGTGCTTGGCGTTTGATGAGCGCTTTATTTATAGAAAAAGAATAAATAATACAAATATTTTGTTTTTTTTTTTTCTTTCTTTGTTTTGTTATTTGTCCTCGTAAATAACAACAACACCGACAACAACCAGGAGTTAGCTGCGATTCGTGTCTCAAAAGCAATTTCAATGGCAGACGCTACAAATGTCTCATTTGCTATGACTATGATCTATGCGCAGATTGTTATGAAGAAGGTGCAACCAGTACCAGACATTCAGTGGATCATCCAATGCAATGCATCCTAACCAGGACGGATATTGAGTTGTTTTTCGGTGGAGAAATGCTCAATTCGGAACAGCCACAGAGTTTCACCTGCCCTTATTGTAAGAAAATGGGTTTCAGCGATTCGACACTGTTGGAACATGTTAGTTCGGAACATACAGAGACGAGCTTGGAAGTTGTATGTCCAGTGTGCGCCGGATTGCCTGGTGGTGAGCCAAATCTAGTCACAGATGATTTTGCCGGTCATTTAACTTTAGAACATCGGACTGGCCCAAGGGAGCTGATATCATTTTTAATATCCTTTTTCAAAACTTTCTTTTATTTTTCTGTTCTCTATCCCCAAACTATATAATTTTATTTTAAGGTCATAACGTGAGCTAAGAAGATAATTCATTACAGCAAGTCTTTCCTCTCAACATGAAAATTCAAGACATGGTAGAAACAATCGACGGGCGTTGATGGATAGAGAGGGAGACCGTAAGCAAAAGGTTTGAATACAATTTCTTATCATACCGAACAAAGGGGTAGGTTGCATGGGATCACTCGGATCTCAAGGATCCATTGTGCTCCCCGGGAAAACAGAGGATGAGGAGGTGGGAGGATTGGAGAGGTAGAGGGTTGGGTTGGTGATTGGCTTATTGGAGTAGGCGAACCCCACTGAACCATTTGGAGCCCTGAGTAAATTTCAGGACGTTGCTCAATGGTAGATTGGAGATGTCGCACAGTTCGTCGAAGAAGTATTCTCCGAGGGCCTTTTTCCTAGTGTGGGCCAAGCTAGGACACTCACAGAGAAAGTGGAATGATCCCTCCTCTGCCTCCTCATCTTGGCATCCTCTACATAAGTCGTGTGTACTAATGCCCATTTTCATCATGTGGGTATGGGTACCCAACGAGTTGTGGCCCGTGAGAATGCCAATCAACAGAGAGAGAGAGCCGAGGTCTGCTTAGCTGGAGTAGAAATTCTGTTTTTTTCTTGGAATTATCTGGCCAAAGGTTTCTCGGCATGTTTCTAAAGATGACCACCTGTCATTGGCGGTTTTTAGAAAATTGTGTTTGATTCTGTTTTTTTCTTGCTCAAGTGGCCTTAGAACTGAGGTGTTCGTTTCGCTGGATTCGAGTGCTGACCCGATTTTAGCCGGCTTATCCGCCATTTCATTACCAATTATTTCACGATGCCCTGGAACCCAGGTTAAACTAACTGTGTTTGTTTCGCTGAGCAGTCTTAGGTTACTGCGACAGCTGTCTACTAGTCTGGATTTTGTGATAATGGATGAGATAGCTTTAATGGCCGCTTGACTGTCTATAAAGAAGTCAATATTTTTGTTGATCAGGTTTTGCGTAGCTAGGTGCTTCGCGGCTTCGCACACTGCAAGTACTTCTGCCTGAAAGACACTGCAGAAGTCGGGAAGCTTTGTTGATCTATTCATGGTGGGGTAGTCTGAGAAGATACCTGACCCTACCCCTTCGTCCGTTTTGGAACCATCTGTGAAGACGGAAATGTGATTTCCTTTTATAACCCTGTTTTCCTCCCAGCTTTCTCTTGTCGGAAAGACTGTTAGGGCCACTGGATTGAAGTCAATATGCGAAGGGGTATAGTCTGTTTGAATGTCGATATCTGTATGGTTCATAATGGTTCTATGGCCTGATATACCTGTTTTCCAATTGTTGCATTGTTTGAGTCGCAGTGCGCTTTTGGCCGCCATCTCCTTAGTAAAAAGATCTAGGGGGGCTAGCGACAGGAAGGTTTCCAGAGCTGCAGTTGGTGTTGTTCTCATGGCACAAGTTGAGCCAATGCATGCAAGCCCTTGGATTTTGGTCATGGTCTTAAGGTTTGAAGCCTTCTCTAATGATGGCCACCAGACTAGACAGGCATATGTGAGGATTGGTCTTATTACGGATGTATACATCCAGTGAGTAGTTTTGGCACCAGGTCCCCATTTTTTTCCAAAAATTCTACTACAAGTGTAGAACGCGATTTGAGCTTTCCTTTCTCTTTCTTTTAAATTTTCTTTCCAGTTAAGTTTACGATCAAGGACAATTCCGAGATATTTTGCCGTACCAGATAAGTTTATTGGTATACCATTAATGGAGGGAGGAAGTATATCTGAAATGTTACGTTTCCTCGTAAACAGAACAAGTTCTGTTTTTGTAGGGTAGACATTTAGCCCACAGTTGCCCAGCTGGTGAGCTTGCTTAGAGCTGTCTGAAGAAGTTCACAAAGGGTGGTTGTGAATTTTCCCGAAGTCATGATGACGATGTCATCAGCATAGGCTACTGTTTTTATTCCTCTCCTGTCAAGTTTAACCAGGATTTGGTTAACTACTAGGAGCCAGAGTAGGGGGGATAACACTCCTCCTTGAAGTGTACCTCTACAAGTTTTGACTTTTAGGGTACTTGCACCCATTTCTGCTTTTACTATTCTCGTTTGGAGCATGGAGTCGATCCAGTTTGAAAGCGTTGGCTCGATATTTATGGAACTTAATGCCATGCGAATAGCACTGTATTCAACGTTGTTGAAGGCCCCTTCTATATCGTGGAATGCAGACAACGTGTACTTTTTATGTTGGATTGAATGTTCAATGGTTTCGACTACTTCATGAAGTGCAGACAAAGGGGTCATAGAATTGAGAGAGATTTTTTCTTTTAGTTAGCGGTTGTCTAATAGAATAACATTAAAAGCCGCTCATCTTTTGTTCAAATTTTGCCGCTCTGCCACTTCGCGGCTCAGTGTGTAGCTGTGCCCTAACTTGTTTTCGTTTGACTTTAATGAATAACTAATGGGTGTTCTGTACACTTACGAGTGTGATAAAAAAAACCATCAAAGTCTCAACTTAATTGCTTTCTAAGTTCCTTTTTTTTTGAAAGGTATGGAGGTTTCTCTTTCTCTTCTAAAACTGTTCCAATACTTTTACAATTTGCTCTAGACTCTAGTGAAAAGCGCCTGAGAGCTGAGATAAATAAATAAATAAATAAATAGGGTGGCGCAACAGAGCGAGGAGCCCTTGGGCCTAGCGCTTTTCTCACAACCATCCCTTGTGAGGGAATGGAGGGGACCTACAATTTTCTGCCGGTTCCGAACGGCTAATTTGAGAAAGCGCTTTTCATGGCAATGAATACTAACGGAGGACTTGCCAAATCTCCGCGAAAGGTGATACCCGTAGAAAAAACATTTTTGCCTCTGGCGGGATTCGAACTCGAACCTCTGGATTAACAGGCGGACATGCTATCCATCACACCACGGGTACCACGAGAGCTGAGATAGGCTCAAGTTTTAGTAACAAATTTCAAGTCAGCCAGCAAAGAAGACTTGGCGAAAGTGTCTCACACTTGAGCTACAAATATACTGAAATTACTCGCACAGAGTTCGTCTTCATAGGGTTAGGTTTGGTTTAAATGGCTGTCAGGAAAACAACTGACACACTTAGACCAACATTAGGTCTATTGTGATGCCATAAGAATTATGTGAGGGAGTACCTCACTCAACAAAACCATT
The DNA here is from genome assembly GCA_949752695.1 of Melanostoma scalare. Classification (NCBI taxonomy): domain Eukaryota; kingdom Metazoa; phylum Arthropoda; class Insecta; order Diptera; family Syrphidae; genus Melanostoma; species Melanostoma scalare. The sequence continues at coordinate 151,408,506 of OX456986.1, forward strand.
TGGAGATTTTGATAAAGCGATAGAGATGAAGGGTATCTGTGTTCGCCAGATCGCTTAGATCAGTTTTCTTTTGAGGAAGAGTGCAGGACATAGCAGATGAGGTGTGGGACTGTCTCTTTCTCCTCCTTATCTAAACAGCTTCTGCAGAAGTCGGTAGAGGGAACACCGAGTCTTATGGCGTGTCTTCCTATCATGACATTGATTACGGAGTTAGCGTGCAATCTGGTTACGGATAACAAATGTTTTAGATCTAGCTCTGGCCATTTCTGTTTTGTTGCCCCACACGTAGTGATATTGTTCCACCTATAATTTGTTCTATCCAATGCCTCTTGCTTTAGTATAAATTTGCATGTAGCGATTGGTAAAAAAATTCGACCGGCTGGTTGAGATCGGTAAAACGGTTCCTTTTCTGGCGAGATCATCGTCTTTGCAGTTACCTAGGATATCTCTATGCCCTGGCAACCAAATAAGGTGAATATTGAACTGTTTAGCCATCTCCCTAAGAGATAAGCGACAGTTGAGAGCGGTTACTGAGTTCTTAGAAACAGCGCCGAGTGATTTGAGGGCTGCTTGACTGTCTGAGAAGATTCGGATATTCGCTGAGGATATCACGTTTTCTTTTAGCCTCTTTGATCGCCAGAATTTCCGCTTGGAACACGCTGCAGTGGTTTGGAAGGCGGAATGAGAGATTTACGTTAAGTGTGTTTGAGTACACCCCGCAGCCGACTCCTTCTTTGGTTTTTGAACCATCTGTATAGAAATGAATTGAATCATCTCCCAAGAATTCTTCATCTTCCCAGATAGTTCTTGATGGGATTGAGACTTGGAACTTGTTTTTAAAAACCAATTGGGATGGCGTAGTTGGAGTGACAAGGGATTGATCTGAACAGATTCAGAATTGTAGCTTGACCGATGTTACGATGTTACTATCGGTCCATTGAGAGATAGCTCTGATACGAATGGCTGTATGGCGGCCATTTGTTTGCTGAAGATATCTAGGGGTGTGAGATTATGTTTAGGGCAGCTTACGGTGTTGATCTCAGTGCTCCGCTTATACACAAACAGGCTGTTCGCTGGACCTTGCTTAGGGGAGTCTCTAGGGTACTGCGGAAATGATAGAAATGTAAACTTGGCTTTTAGTGTCAATTTATTGACACCTAACTCTTCTGTAATCTCCCAATCCCAATCATGAGCTGACAACATGGAAACGAACGACCATATATGCTCCGCTTCTGGAACTTCGTTAATCAATGGAAAAAGTATGTTTTTGTAGTAAAAATAAATTGCTCCAGATTTTTGCCTGTTAGGCGATTTTTGAAACCAACAGACTGTTGTGCCAGCTCTGGAAAACAGTCTTTGGCAAGGTACAGAGATTTCTCCTGCTTATGTGCTTATTTATACTCGTATAACGCTGGGAATAGGGGCTTTTAAAGTCCTGACATTCCTATAATTGGTTGGGTTATAGAGCGCAGATTGGATTAGCCAAATCAATTGACATTTGATCGGCTTTTGGGGTAGCACATCTAAAGGGTGTTTTTTTTTAGAGGTATAGAAGTTCGAGTTGATATAAAATACAAAAAATATCCATCAATTGGGCTTTATTTATTTTATGCCATTAATGTTTAAATATGATTTCGGGCATGTCGCGTCGCGGCTGGCTCGAATAAAGCCAAGTCTAGAGGTTCAATTTTATTGCCATGAAAAACGCTTTCTCGATTAGCCGTTCGGAACCGGCAGAAAATTGAAGGTCCCCTCCATTCCCTTATATAGAAAGTGGTTGTGAGAAATGCGATAGCCCCGAGCTCCTCGCTATGTTGCCCCACCCTATTTATTTAACTACTAACGCTGGGAGCATTTCAGGCTGTACGTCGGCATTAACCCCACAAATGTTGGCTTTTAAGCCCCTAACGTTTCTGGGTTATTGGCGTACACGAGCTACTTCACATATCCCCAAAGAAAATAATCCAATGGTGTCAAATCACACGATCTTGGTGGTGGTCGATTCCGCGAAATTATCGCTCATCGAATGTTTCCTTCAATAAATCGATTGTGATGTGCGCTGTGTGGCATGTAGCGCCGTCTTGTTGGAACCACATCTTATCCACATTCATACCATCTAAATTGAAAACAAAATAGTTGGGTTATCATGGTTCTATACCGGTCTTCATTAACGGTAACTGGCTGGAATCGATTCATTCGGGTCCTCTCACTTTGCTCTACAGCCGCGTTTGTTTCTTCGGTGCGCATTGTTCGACGTCTCTGCAGATGCGTATTATCACATAAAGTAAACGTAGTGCGATCCATGGTTAACCAAATTAATCGACCCTATCGAGGTAACTGTCGGAGCGGAGTTTTCTCCGCAACGCATCTTTTTTCGGAGATTCAATTTTGCTTCGAAGTAGCTGTCGTCGTAAGAAATTTTTCACAAATGCGGCAATGCATTGCATTCCCAAAACTAAAATCTCCGCAACAATAACTTATCGGAGAACGTCGAATCGTCGGATCGGAGAATTACCACGAAGCAAAATGTCTCCGATCGGAGAGAATTCCGCTCCGACGGTTACCTCGATAGGGCCGAATTGCTGTGATGGACGATTATGGACGGAGCTTTCGGTAAACTTCTCGAACTGAACCATTATTTTTGAAATAAATTTTCACGATTTACAAGCGTTGTAGTTGTGTCAAACTGTTCCATGATAAAATCATGGCAAACCAAACTGGCAAACTGCGAGCTGTTTGTGATGTGACCAAAAATTAAAATCTTTGTTGGTGTGCATACGTAGACATGGGGGCCAATATGAGAAAAATAAGACTACCGCTTTACTGCCAACTCAGAATAGTACCAGGCAAAAACTTTAGGGCGACATTAAGAAAGCTGAGGTTCCATCCATCGGTCATGCTTTCTTCCGACCGTATCATGCAGATCAGCTAGTGCATACTCTTTTCCAACTGATCGCGAGCTGTCAAGTCCATCTGCACATGCAGTTCCATTCGTCATAGAACCATGGGTTTCAGTTTTGGATGCCGAGTAAAACCCAAAAGAACAGAGGCTGTGGTTCTGGTGGCTTATTGGCATTGCTGCCACTGGTTTTACTGCTGACGGCATAGGATTCAACTACAGTTGGAGGAGGGACACTCGATTCTCTATTGGAAAATTCATTGGCAATCTCGTGCGGTGGTAACTTTTCGACGTCATATCGTTTCCCAGCGTTAGTAGTTAAATAAATAGGGTGGGGCAACATAGCGAGGAGCTCGGGGCTATCGCATTTCTCACAACCACTTTCTATATAAGGGAATGGAGGGGACCTTCAATTTTCTGCCGGTTCCGAACGGCTAATCGAGAAAGCGTTTTTCATGGCAATAAATTTACTAACGGAGGTCTTGCCAATTCCTCGCATAAGGCGATACCCATAGAAAAACATTTTTGTCTTTGTTGGGAGAAGTAGCGTTAGTAGTTTTGATCATGGTATCCTCATTCGTACCTTTAATACAACAAGGTAAGGGTTCGAATCAAAGTTGGCCCATCAGACTGGAAGAGTGTCTTGCGTCGATCGCCATATGGTCAATATGGTTAACAATTGACTGATCTAGGGATCGCCATGTACTTTCATGAATTTTGAGATGCGGGAAGGGTGTACTACTAACAACAAGACGAAACCCCGCAACAAAATCGGTTCTTAGATTTTTTGTCATGCAGGATATGCTTACCGATTGTGTTTCCAAAATTAGACTTCCCATCACCAAGGACGATTTTCACGTCATGTGTAGCGAGTTTGCTCAGATATTCTTCCAGGAGCTTGTAGAACCTATCGTTGAAATTATCGTCTTTCTCTTCTGTGGGGTCGTGGCGGCCGCATATTAAGCTAATTCCTTCATACGGATTGTCATCATACAGTTATTCCCTGGATTTTGGCTGATAACCTTATCCCTGAGTCAACCTATAACGATAAATTCGCACCCAAATGATATTTGCTTGTGTTTTCTGTAGCAATTGCCATAGTAGATGTCGCTTTTCATCTTTCTCATGCCCGCCTCATTCCATGGTACTTTTTGGATGGCGGTTATGTCTGCTTTGTAGCAGTCTGGTGCGTTGGTTAATTCTCGGCTGCTCGTAGTCTCTTAAGGGATTTGTATTCCACGTGCAGATCGGGAGGTTTTTGTTCTTTTTTTATTTTGCTGGGTCGTCAATGTTGAAATCATGATTTTTTCCGCGATTGTGTGGGTACCCAGTAGCTTCTGCGAGGATGTATATTAAGCGCAATTTACGTCAACTTTAAGTTTAAGAGCCTAGCCAAATAGAACACGTTATAGCCATAGCTATAGCTGTTTTAGGATTGATTTGGACATCGAACAGTTCCGATTTGGATCAGGTGTTGTGGCCTGTGATTGAGCTGTAGCATCTCCTTTATATGAGCCTCATCTGATTTACTGATGTTTCACTTTGAAAATAGTTGGGTTATAACGAATTTAGGCTAAGTTTACTGTTTACTATTCTTGATACAGACTCCCTCATCTGATAAAGGAAATGTCTGGAACAGTCTCGCACTGTAATGTAAGAATAATCTCCATGAATCCAAATAAACAATAGAGAGCGTAAGAAGACAGTTGTTTGCCGAAGTCAGCTCAATAAAAAGTTGTATACCGACACCTCAAAGAAACCAACATAATCCTTTTCTGCGAATTAATATAAAACTTAGTGGTGTTTAGTACTACAGTTGAATTTCTTTATACCTGATGTAAGAGTTCTTAGGAAGGCTGATAAGGTGATGCAAAGTACTCAAAATCAGACATCATACGACAGATTTATTTTCTTTTCATTCTGACTTGATGTTTTTGAAGAGATGTCCCTTTAAACTTTAACTGATAAACACACACTTTCATCCGTTTTGTTTATTAAATTGAATAACTTAACCTATCTTCTTAGCTCTTGAATTCTTTTTTTTTCTTTTGAGTGTTACATAATGTCGCTTAAAAAAATTTTAACAAACATTTTCCTTAACCAAATAAATACGACGAGCCATCGGCAATACGTCATGGTGGTGGGGTACGTCGAATTCCAGGACGTACATTAGGTGGACCGAGATCCCGAAGGTCCAATATGTTAGTAAATTCTTCAAGTGGCCTGTCAGCTTTATCACCATCTGGTCGTGATTCGGTTGATCCGATTGCCGAACTATTGTCACAATTGTCCGGTGTACGTCGTGGTGGTGGCAGTGGCCCACAATCATCTCAATTACAACAACTGCAAATGCAAATTCAACTAGAGCGACAGCAGGTAATTGTAAGAACATTAAATCAATTTATACAATCGAATGGTCATTGAATCTGATGAAATGTTTTTCCCAAAAAAAAAAAAAAAATGTAGGCTACTCGACAGCAATTGGAAAGACTACCAAGACGTCAGGCCCACCCAATGGTCTCTTCATCCAGTTCAAATGCAACTATGCAAGAAATAGCTAATGGAAGTTCAGGTACACCAAGCGGCAGCGGTGGTGGTGGTGGCAGCGGTAGTGGTGGTAGTGGTGCCGGTACAAGTGGATGCCGTGCCACGGAATGGACTGTTAACAACACAACAACATCATCGATTCAACAGTCACAATCAAATGTTGGTGGCGGGGGTACTAGTGGCGGTTCAACGCTTAATACCAGAGAAGTACCATTGAATACATCTATGTTGACGGTTAACGATTTCGGTTTGTCGTCATGTCAATTTCTACAGCCGGCTGTTGGTAGTGGTGGTGCTGGAAACGCAGGCAATGCAAACGCTTCTGATGGTAGTGGTGGTCAATCTTCGCAGTTTTTGCTTTCCAAATTTATGACACCCACATTGAGTGAGGAGGAACTAGCACGTATCGAAAAAGATCGTGCTGATAGGTAAGAATTTGTTTTATTCTTAAGTTTCTGAGTATGTATATAAAAAATTTTTTTTTTAACCTTCCGATGCAGAAAGTCAGTCAATTTAATGCTTTCAAATAGGCTGAGTGATGAAAGTTTCCGGGTTAAAAGAATCTGTCTTTCTTCATTGTTTCCAACAAATTTAACATTGGTATCTAAAAATCATGACTGTTTTGATTAAGCTTTGGCCTGGTCAGGCATCTTCTCAGACTATTATCCCATAACTAGATCAATCAAGCTTCCAGACTTTTGCATCGTCTTCCAAACAGAAGAACTTGCAGTCTGTGAAGCTGCAAAACAAAGGTCAACAAAAACATCGACATATGCATAGACATCCAGGCGGCCATAACAGGCTACCTCATCCATAGTCACAAAATTCAAATTAGTAGAAAGCTATCGCTGTAACTTAAGACTGCTAAGCTCTATGAACACGAAAGAAAAATAAACAGCTTGATTCACTGTTCAAAACTTAAAAAAGTATAAAAGAAGTCGCCCTTAGAACTCTTTCTTTACATATTTATGTCCGCCACATAGCCAGGTATGGAATGATTGTTTAATTGTTATCAATTCTCATTACATCACTGTCGTAGTGTTGCGCGAAATAGTTCAATAGCCGGACCGAACATGGAAAGGTTCTTTTTTCAATCGGAACTAGTTCCGGGAACCATGTCCGCGGAACTATTAAGGTTTTGAATAGAGTTGATATAAATGAACTCGTCTTTGTACTAAAACAAATTGAAAACGACATAAGAAACCGTTCTGAGTTAAGAAAAAACAAAAATGTATACCAAAGTCCACTTATATAAATAAACTAGCGAACTTGTTTCGAACTCCGTTTCGCCAGGCTTGCTAGCTTGGTCGTTTATTTTCTTCTCACGGTAACTATAAACCTCACGAAGCCCGAGACCTTTCCAACGAATGCAAAACCGTGGAAATCGGTTCGTGCGTTCTGGAGTTATAGCGTCAGGAAGGAAAACCCGACTTATTTTTATATTATAGAAGACATTATTCCGAAATCACAAATCGAATTACAATAATTTACAACAGCAAATCAATTAAAAACGTTCAAGAGATAAACTGTCCACATGGGCAGTAATATTACCTACCTATCTACCTGCATTATGATTCCAAAGTTCCAAATCAATTCAAATCACATATGTATCACAATTCTCAACAGCAAAACTACTTAAAAAACATACAAAATCCAAACCTGTACCTATCTAAAGGACTATTCACATGAGCACGACCGACGAACGACGAATAAATCAAGAAATGAGATTTTAAGTACCTTACTAGCATATATTCCTCATGATTTTTTTGGAAATGATGGAAACATAGTTCATAATTATTTTTTGATGGATAAACTTTTATTTTTGTGCCTAAAATTAAAAAAATTGAGAAAAAAAGTTTATTCGTTACGAATAAACATCTAGTAGGTACGAACTGTCAGACTTTATTCTCGTTCCACATACAATCCACACTCCAACGAATAAATTTTTCGCGCGTGCTTAACCTCAAAATTATTCCCCATTTTTGTTTTGCATGTAAACTGTGTTCGTTATTCGTGACGAATGTAAAACACTCATGTGAATGAAATGTCAAAATTAACGAATTTTCGTTCATTCGTCGTTCGTTGGTCGTTCTCATGTGAATAATACTTTATAGTCTTATTTGAATCTGACAATAACAAATGTGCTAACCCAACCAACCCTCATATCCTCTAGTAATTATGATACATACATAACAATAAGACAAGGAAAGTTCAAAGGAACTATGAGTGTGGTCGGACCGATTAACATTCATCCGCACATGAAGGAACTAGTTGCACACATCGGACCGATCGGACCGATTTACATTCAGCCGGACATGAATGAACTAGGAACTACAACAAATCCACTATACTCCACGGCTAGCAATATGTGTGCAACTCATAATGGCTGCGTTCAGAAGCACCATCTGAACTTAAGTTGCTATCTGTCAGTTTATGAACGACCATCTAACAAGAAACGTCAATTTTTTTTTTACTCAAAAACATCTTATTTATTTGTCGATTTTACTTCGATTAGTTGTGGCAACGTCGTCGTCTCCCTTATAGTTGTACCAGTAACGTTGCATTTTATAAAACAAAAATAAAAACAAGGACACACAATTTCATTCACTTAGGAGAACACATTCAAGGGGAGTTTTTATTGCTTCTTTAATTTTGTTATTGCAATTAAACTAAAAAAAACAAGGGGCAAATTACACAAATTTTATAAATAGAACACAAGAACTCTTCACAGAAGATATTTGTACAAGTTTTGATTTTAACTGTGAGGGAATACCGTTTATGTTTATGCAACTTCACAACCAAACACGATAAAGTTTCAATAGCAAGTGAAAAAAACATTTGTTTTGACAAGTAAAATCTGAAGTTCAGATTTTCAGCCAAGATTTTTCATCTGAAAATCTATGTTCGAAAATCTGAAAATCTAAATTCGAAAATCTGAAAATCTGAATTGTCAGCTGAACTTTTGTAAGTCTAGCAATGATATTTTAAATGTTTTTCTATTTTCAAATTTCGAATTTTAGTATTTCACTGCAGCAATCTGGCATCTGGCTTTCCGAAATAGGCTATCCGATAGGTTCTCGAACCCACCCAAAGAGAAACGTCAAAGCTGTTTCACGAAACCATAACCCATGCGACACACGGTAGCACATTGTCCATCTCTGTTTTTCGAACTTTCGTTCTCTTTTGCACTTATGGTGTTCGAACAGTTTCGTGCAACAAATTGCACCGTATAATAGCAGTCTATGGAAAACTGACAGCAACTTAAGTTAAGATTTTCGAAGATGGTGCTTCTGAACGCAGCCAATGTCCGGCTGAATGTAAATCGGTCCGACCATACTCATAACGAAGAAATGTTATAGACAATAAGAGTGTTCAATGACCTGTTCTAGAACAGTTTCAGACAGAAAAGATCAGCCTTTTGGTGTTCAATGAGAAATTTTCTGTTCTTTTCTGATCTTTTTTGTGTTCAATGAGCTGTTCTAGAACAGTTTAGCACAGCATTTTCTGCACCTCCTCTTGAGCAAGTGCAAGTTTGGTGAAAACTGTCAAAAGCAACTGTTGACTTTTTGCTCGTAGTATTTTAAGCGCATTGTAATTTTAAATTGTTGTGAAAAGTTCAAAAAAATTTTAAAAAATCAGGAAAATAATACCTAACCTTGTGCTGAAAATAAAATTACTTATTCGTGACAAAAATACGCTAAATTAAATTGATATCAGAAAAAGAAAAATTGGTGGTTGTTTTTTTTTCGTTTTTGTTGTTGCTTTTTTTGACAAGTTTGCTTGTTCTAACTTGCCTGACGTTTTTCACTGCTTCTGTGCTGTGCTGTGCTGTTCTGATCTAAAAAAAAGCCATTGAACACATCTAATGTGAGATATGCAACTTTTTCGTTCGTGTATGCTTCTATGCTATGTGGATTGTGCTTGGTTTGGATTTGTATGGAGCTCAACACTCTACTCGTTCTTTTTCTTATTGGGTTTTTTTCGTATTGGCTTTGGTTGGGAATTTCGCAACAGAAACACATGTGTGTAGTGTGTGTTTGATTATTTCATTTATTTGTAACTCAACTAAGCAGACATGTTCACTCTCCTTTATTATCTCGTTATTTTGTGTATCGTTGTCAGAACTATGGACATGTTTGCATTCTGTTTGTGGAACGAAAGGAAATGTGTCCGAGTAAGGATATAGTTCCTGGAACTATATAGGTCCGGACCGACTCAACTCTAACTGTCGGTTGTCAAAATATACAAATCGTATCAGAATAATTAGTACCGATTTTCTAAGGTTCGTGGTTCGTATCCCAATAGAAACCAAAAATGTTTTTCCGCGTGTATCAAATTTCGCGAGGAATTGGCAAGTCCTGCGATAGTAAAATTCATGGTTGTGAGAAATGCGCTAAGCCCCGGGGCTCCCTGCTCTGTTGTCACCTTTTTTTATTTATTTTCTTAGGTTTTATCTGTATTTTCTGTTAAAGAGTTATAGCATTTCTGCTGCCCAGCATCTCAACACACTACAAACTTCTTCTTCACTTTTAAATTCACCGCTGGGTAAATTATGTCATGTTACAACAAAAGTAACGAAGCCTCACATTCATGTCCAAGTGCAAAAAGTGAACATCAATATCATGTCGTTGAATTAGAGAAGGATTTGTTTGTTGATTGATTTGTATGGTTGAGACATGGCAAACGCCCATTGGAGAAAGCAAGTTCGGCGACGAACTTAAACTTCATGCTCCCATTAGAATCTCATCAACTATTGTTTTTGAATTTGGATACTCATTTTCAACATAGAACGAGTTGGTTGCGCTATCGGACTCCATATGATGAATTGTTTCCCATTATCCTCACTCACGTTTTAAATCATGCACACAATTCGGGGTGATTTCGACATTATATATATTTAGAAACTATAGAAACCGGAGGAACGGGGTGGTGCAGCATTCGCTTTCCTACGAATAGCTTGGAATGGAGACTGCAAAGTTGGGCCGGAGAAAATAGGTTCGCCACTAGTCCAAAAGTCTACATAATAATACTAAAGTTTCTATATACAATGGTTTCAATGTTCTGGCTAGATAACACCCGAAGGAAGGTATGTTGAGATCTTCGCTGAGTTGACTCAGGTTATAGATGATCCCCTTCGGGCTCCAGCTATGAAAGGGACGTTCAACGCTCTTTATCTATTTCCCACATCTAATCTATGAAATTATAAGGTTAAAGCATAATTTCCTCTACTACCCATTACCTATTGCGTCGCTGTAAAAGGAGATAAAAACCCTAAACGAACTGTTCTATGGCGTGATGGTTAGCACGTCTGCCTGTTACGTGAGAGGTTCGAGTTTTGTTGCGCTACACTATTTTTTTTTATATTTTAAACTGTGCGGCATTATAAGAAAACCAATTAAGATAGTCTTAATAATTGGTCATTGTTCTTTATCCACGGAAACGTTGACGCATGAACATGATAAACTCTGTTCCTCACAGAACAAAAAGTATCATCTCCAAAGAGAATTCGGGGTTAGGTTTTAGTCGTGAAGAAGAAATTAGGGACAGAGAAAGAAGTTTTCGAACTTATAAAAATAATTCTACAGTAGAAACCGAAACGGGTAAGGCAAAGTTGCATGACCAAAAAGCAAACCAAAAGTATTGTGTTCAAAAGAAGCAAAAACTTTTGGTTTTTTTGTTAAGAACATTTAGAACTTTACCACGTCAACGCGTATCTTCAATGGCGTCAATGGTGTCGACTGAATCGAAAAAGCCAATTTGCCAATTTCCTGTGATAGTTTTAAAAAGATGTTCCAATTCCCTTTCTCTTCCATTACTAATAATTTTCAATTTTTCCCTGTCATCTGGATTGTTCTTAGATGAATGGAGATCCTCTTTCTTGATTCCAATTTTTAAATCGGGTTCCAAAACAATGTAGAAAATTATAGAGGAATTTGTAAACTATCTGCAATTCCTAGAAGTCTTAAAAAAAAACTTGAATTCCTAGTGAAGGACTTATATGTTCCTTCGAGAAGATCAACAATCACAAATTTAACAGAATTCAAAGAATTCAAAAAGTTCAGAGTAAATTGACGAAGTATGCATTTTACAAAATGGGATGGTGTTTTCATCCAAATTCAACAGCTGGGCAAAATCTTCTAGGTTTGCAGTCGCTCAAATCACGTAGAACTAGTCATAATATAACTTTTGCTCGAAATATTTTAGGTTATCCCTATAAAGTGTTCTTCCTTGTTGTCCTTAATTTGTATTTATGCTCTAGAGAGTCCGTTGAGGGATAGAAAACTTCTTTTTCAATCAAGGCACAGAACTAATTATGGCATGAGTAAATCCGCTGTTCTAGATAGTATCGCCGCTTTTATTTTGAAGAGGTGTTCTACTATGGCAAAACCTTTGCGTAAAATTTACTATCTATCTTATTCTTCTGGGCTTCTTATTTCCCGATCAGATAGATTTTTTCTAGCCTCTCCCTAATACAGGCGAATTTCATCTCCTTCCGATTGCCAATTGAAATATCTCGAAGAATGAAAACTTATCTATGTCCGAAAGTATGGCTACTCCCCTTTTTGTTGAGCAGTAGATGGAAATATGTACACATTTACTCCTGGTAAAGACAAATGCAACAAAATCTGCATTTGGTTGACCTCAGGCATGGAACAATCCAAAACTTTGCGGTTTGCCGACGCGTTCTCAGGTCAACGCTGCGTTCCACACAAGCGGATCAATAGTTTGAAGCAGTTAAGTGGGAGAGCTATGCTCGTAACACCGGAAAAGGAAGAAGAAGTAAATGGAAATATGTGGTGCATGTAGCGTAACGGTTAGCATGTCTGCCTGTTGCGTGGGAGTTTTAAGCTCGAATCCCAGAAACATTTAAAACGTTTTTCCGATGGTTTTGCTTTTCGCGAGTAATTGGCAATTCTTCCGAAAGTATTTCCATACCACTAAAAACTTATTAACAGGCAAAAAATTGTGGGTTCCATCCATTCCTCACCAGGTATGGTTAAGAGAATTGCACTAGGCCCGGGGCTCCCCGCTCTGTTGCGTCACCTGATTTATTTATTTCTTTTGTTTTAGTAGATGGAAATTTGGTGGATGGTCCAGTTGAAACTGGGAGGTTGAAAGGAAAGCAGTTACCCTTCGCGGAGGTATCTGTTCTTTACTGATCTAACTCACGTCAAAGTTTTGCCCCCTCCGCTTCGTTGGAAGTTAAATTATGTTGAAAAAATAAACTAGATCCTATGTGGCATCACAATGGATCATTTTTAAACCTTTATTTTTAGGCAGATGTCTCTTAATTTTTTATCAACTAAACAACTAAGCAGAAATATATGTTCCTTATCTGTATATAAATACTATTTTTTCTTTAATTCTAGATCTCTGTACGTTCAGGCTATGTTGCTATCTACTTTGGCCAGTTTTAAACATGATTCTGAGTGGAACAACAGCAATAGCAAACACAAAAATGCCAAATCGCAGTCGGAAAGACCCAATAGCAGCGATAGCGATGGCACCACAACTGTACATAGGGACACAGGTATCGGAAATAATGAAACAACTAGTGATGAACAAACCGTCATGAACAACAACACGATGAACCGTGACCAACAGCAACAGACATGTCCCGAGGACTTTGCCGAAGAATACTCACTGCAGCATCAGACGTCATACAATTCAAACAACGCCGTTTCGAAAAAGAAACCAACCTCGTCCGGTGGCAAGGGAGGCGCCCAAACTAATGCCACCGCCTCGGCCATGACCCTTGAAAGACGTGGCCGTCCACCACCACCACCAGTAGGTGGTGCCCACGGTGGCGCCCAACCTCAACAAGGTCCCAATCAACAAAAGCCAACACGTGAAATGAAAACAACAAGCTCTTCAATGTCTGCTTCAAATGAAATTCCAGATTCTAGGTAGTGCTGCTTTCATTTAATATTATTATTATTATTATTGAAACTTCTTATATTATTATTAAAAAGATATACATTTTGAAAAAAGTAAATCCGCAAAAAAAAACTACAAATACAAAATTAACTAAATGATACTAATTAAATATGTGGAAAAAAACAAGAAGAAAAAATGCAAAAAAAAAAAACAAATTGTTTATTTTTGTTCTACCCCAGTTTAGCCCCGTAAAAAGAAAAACAACACTCCTCTAGAATTAACGTGTTTCCCCACACACTACTCTGATTTTCATTGAAAAAAAGAAAAAAAGAAACTTAGGTATGCAAATATGAAAATAGGATGATGTTTATTTTTTTTTTAGTTTTAATAATTATTATTACGTAATATTGTTGCAGGAAAAACTGATTTCCGTTGTTTGTTTTTAATTCTTTTAATTTGTGATCTCCCAAATCTGTTTTTTTTTTCTCTTCTTTTCTCTTCGGCCTGCTTTTTTTTTCATTTCATTTATACACACAATAAAGAATAAATAAAAACACTTTTTAAGAATTGAAAATTATTGAATTTGGTTAGGTTTATAAAGTCGTGTGGCTGCCCGCAGTTACATCCCTCAATTTTATTTTGCTCGGTAGGTGAATGAAACAAATTAAATAAAATTTAAAAAAAAAAACTTCAAAGCAAATAAAAAAAAATTGAACAGGAAAAAATATATATAAATAAAATAAACCCACAATAAAAATTAAAAAAAAAGTTTTAAAAATTGTATTTATGAGTTAAAATATTTTATTATTACAATTAAGTGTAAGAATATGTATTTATATATTATAAACGAAAGCAACTAAGAAGCGAATAAAAATGAATGAATATTAAAAACAAAAATTGTTAATATTTTTGAAGAAACTATCTACACATTAACACAATTCATACGTCTTGATGGACGGACAGAAATTCAAAAAGTGATTTCGGGAAAGTAGAATTTGTTTATTTTTTCCACTTTTCCTATTTTTGTCGTTTTATTTTTCTTTTAATTTTGTTTCTCAATTTTAATTTAAATAAATGTATAACGCAATTGCGTCAAAGAGATGTTTTAAATGGAAAAGAAAACAAAAAAACAAATTAAATAAAAAAAATTATATGTGATTTTACAAATTTTCTGCAAATAACATGAAAAGAGGTGAAAAATAATAAAATATTAATAAAAATTCAAACATGTGATTTTCCTTTCCTATGAAGTCCAGTAAATTTAACGCTGTTTTATTTAGCACTCTTCTGTTGGATACAAAATCATAACTTGCACGCAAATCTTGCTCAGAATATAAAGGGTCCGCCATCTAAGGTTTTTTTTTTTTTCAACTATTGCTTATTTCGTGAATGGTAACACTTAGCTCATGTCTGATTTCATAATTGGCAGATAATCGGCCCTATCGTGGTAACCGTCGGAGCGGAATTCTCTCCGGTCGGAGACATTTTGCTTCGTGGTAGTTCTCCGATCGGACGATCCGACGTTCTCCAATAAGTTTTTGTTGCGGAGATTTTAGTTTTTGGAATGCAAAGCATTTCCGCATTTGTGAAAAATTTCTTACGACGACAACTACTTCGAAGCAAAATTGAATCTCCGAAAAAAGATGTGTTGCGGAGAAAACTCCGCTCCGACGGTTACCACGATAGGGCCGAATTAGTTTTATCCTTCCGCTGAACGAATATGGTCGTGTATACGCTTGAACAACTGACTATCCAATGCGTTTTCGCTTCACTAAGTGGGCCTGCGATCGACTTAGAGAAGATGCCGATTTTGCCAAAAAAAAAAACATCTTTTCAGATGAAGCTCATTTTGATCTTGGCGGGTATGTAAACAAGCAAAATTGTCGCATTTGGGGCACAGAAAACCCGCATGCATACATTGAAACCCGATACACCCAAAACGAGTTACTGTTTGGTGCGGATTTTGCTTCATAGGATAATTGGGCCATGTTATGTACAAATTACAATTAAAACACGACCGTGCGTTTCGGTGGTTAACAATAGACTCACCATATTTCCGTTGACCTGCCTGGAACTTTTGATTGAACTCCAGAATGCATTGCTTAACTTGCATTCTGGAATTCAGCTTGACCTACTTAGCCATGTCGCAATAAGTGTGGCCGGAAACTGTTAGTATGCATATTATTGATAAAGCAATAATATGCATAATAACAGTTATGCTTACTGGCATAGTAGGTAAAGGTGAGGGAACTACATGTAGGTATAACATCCCTCCGCCGTTGGGAAGTTCAAGCCAGGTCTCCAGAAATAGGTTTGTCTTCTTTATTCAATATAATGTTAAATTTATTCTAAAATAAGAGATTAAATAACATTGTCTATTCGCTATTAATTCAAATCAAATAATATTAAACTAGAAACTTAAACACACAGACAAAACATTACACATATGTTCATTTATAGTAAGTAATGCATAATAATATTTTGCGTAGTTAATATTTTTTTTTTTTTTGTTTAGCTATGTATATTGGTTCGAAATCTTATACAATATATATTGGTTTAAATATAACACTCAAAAGTATGCATTTGCTTAAAGTTTACATAAAATGTCATATTCACATGTTTTAAAATGTCATATTCACATGTTTATTTTTATTAACTTTTTTTTTTTTTATTCAGAACATGATATTTGCTTGCTTTGTAGCAAGTATATGCATTATGTGTACATACTAATCATTAACAAAATAATTACATATTTATAGATCTAGTTTTTTTTTTTTTTTTTTACATTAAATGTTTCTTGGATTTATTTATATGCGTTCATAGTTTGTGTTGCTTGTCAGATCTTAAGGAAATTATTAACTTATGGGGCTTTGTTTTTCGGTAGTATTTACGTTAAATTACATTTAAAAGTTGATATAATTCTACGATCCTAAATTAAATAACTGTTTTTTGAAAAGAATATTTTAGTTTTTTTTTTTTTTTTTTTCTTACACCCGAGCAGAGGTGACTCCGTAGACTGTTGAACGTTCGTTGACGGTCTGTACTGGTGGTGGTGGTGGTCGTGTTAGAGGCGCTCTTTTGGCTCTGGTGATTCGTTTTGGCTCGTCATCGCTGATTTGTGACGATGGCAAACGTTGATCCATGCATATGACTGTATTGGTTGCTGTTGGTTTCGGATTCTTCCTTCTCCTGCAAACTGCCACAAACACGATGATTGCAACGGCTATCACTCCCAGGGTAGATAACGAAAATAGCGAATATCTGTGGAATGATATTTCCCATGCCATGTTCCTCGTATTTCTTGTGGTTTCCAAGTTTGCGAGATTTTGATGCAATTCTTGAAGGGAACGCTTACCATCCAAAATATCGCTGACTATTTGCTTGTGATCTCCCACTCTGAAATTCCATGGTTTCGACGTTGTTGGTTGGTCTTTGACTCGAATTGGGTCTCTCAGGTCCTCCAATAGCTGTGAGTGGTTAACCAATGGCTGCTTGTATTCCGCAAGTGTTGCAAAATTTCGTTGGTAGGAGAATTTCAGTTCCTTGGTGTTGGCATCGCAAGGTTGCTGAAGTTTGAATATTCCCAACCCCTCTAGAATTGCCTGCTCACGAATCCCACCGCACATTAGGTTCAGTATCAATGGCTTCCTACAACTGAAAAACCAGTGGTTAGGTGCTGACATTTTAAGTAGGACGCCATCGTTTGCTGGCACTGCCACATATTTGCAACTAGTTTCAGATGTAACAGCATGTTGCAAAAGTTCAACCAGACAATGCTTAGATCCAGATGTTAACAGCGGTGCATAAAAACTGCAAATGGCAACCGTCGAGTTTGCCTTTGTCTCATGTACCAACACGCACTTCTCGAAATCGTCATGACTTAGTATTCCAAATAGTGCGTGGTTTTCGGATTCAGCGATGTACTCGAATCTGCTGTCGATGACTAAATCCCAATCCTTATTGAATACTGCTGGCATTGGGTATACCTTATGTAACTCATAACGACAGTTTTCCGGCAGTGGTATGATGATTTTTATAAAGTAACTGCCTCGGTTTGGAAAAACTGACGTTTCTGCGGCTTGATGGAGTAATGTAAAGTCTCCAAATACGTCTTCACTTCTTACACCTGCTGCCTGCAAGGTCTTAGTTAAATTGCTTGCATTTAAGATGAAAGGATGCAGCCTGTTTTTGTAGAGATCATCTATAATAGATAGCTCAATGAACTGACGATGTTGCAATTCTATCATTTTTGCCGTAATGAGTGCAACCAGTTCGTTGATATCCAACTTCATTTGCATTGTGTTGATTTCGTTATTTAGCTTGCTCAGACTTTTCCCAATTGCATTGGACAATCCTTCTGTTTCTGCCGCTATGTTTTCGATTTCGGCTGTCAGCTGCGTAATAGGCTTAGAAAGTTTTTCATAGTTCGAAGACACAACCGAAACTTGATTTTTCATAACTTGGATGGTCTCATCTTCATCTTTCTTTAAAATCTGAAGCCGGCTATACACTTTCTGTGAGTCTTCACTGTCCATAGCGCCAAAGGCCCATTTTGAGAACTGTCCAATGAAGTCCAGAGCTCGTTTTTGGCGGTTAGAGGGGAGTTGAAAAATGGCGTTTAAACGTTGGCCATCTTGCCTCAGCATGTCAAGATTGAGCTCCAGCTGTTGCAACCTCCGCGCGCAACGCTCCTGGTATTGGTTGTCAGGACCATGTTGACAGATTTTTCCAACCTTTTTAATGCAGTCCTCCGTCACTGCCACTACGGTCGGATACTCCAACGGTGTAAACTTTGTCAATACAGTCCACGTGTCCTTGTAAAAAACTGCACGCCCCACTGTTTCGAAAAAGACCGGTGACTCCCGAAGACGTTCAATTTCGTATGGTGGTCTACTCAAGTCTACCTCTATAGCTACCAATGAAATTATTATAAATATATACATTTTAAATGTTTCCTTCCTTTTACCCCTTTTTTTTTTTTTAATTTATAAGAAATATAAAACTTAATTTTGCTTACAGGTATAAAATTTAAATTTAATTTAACAAACGTAATTTTGTATTCGTACAATATTTTTTTCTTTTTTTTTCTTTTTTCAGCTTCTTTTGGTGACCCCTTGTTTTCAAATTCTGGAAAGACAAAAAGAATTAGTGAGATTATACGGATTGATGATAATAATTTCCCATTAAAATTAGATCATAGTCGATGGAATGCTTTCAGCTGGTTGTTGTGAACCCGCTTCGTTTTTCTACCCATTTTAATGGTTGTGTTGACGTCACCTCTAACTGAAACTACCTCATAGGGTCCTAACCAAATTTGTGAAAACTAGTTTTTTCGAACAGGATTTCTAAGCAACACCTTTTGTCCTGTTGTAAAGGACGTGGGATTAACCTTTCGGTCATACTGCTTTTTCGATGCTATTTTGGCTTTTTCTAGATTGTTTCTGGCTATCTCATGTGACCTTTGGAGTTGAAACCTCAGTTGTTGCGGATAGTCTTCGTTATTATATAATGGAGTAGTTTTACCTTTTAGATTTGTAGGCATAACAAAATCGAGGCCAAACAAACTGTGAAGTGGTGTCAGTTTGGTGGATGTATGCTGAGTATTATTATGGACATGCATAGCCTGCCTAAGCCATTGATCCCAATTTTGGCTGTCATTATCAACAAAACTCCTTAGATATTACGCTAAGGGTCTGTGACTTCGCTCTAGTGAACCATTGGCCTGTGGATGGTAGGCAGTTATATGGATTTTCTTAACTTTCAAAAGTTTACATGTTTCAGAAAACAGTTTTGAAGTAAAATTAGATCCATTATCCGTTATGAGCTTTTTCGGTATGAGAAAACGTGTTATGATTTCCTCATAAAAGGCTCTAGCCACAGTGGCTGCCTCAGCATCCGGAATTGCTACACAAGCCATGTACTTAGTCAAGTCGTCTTGGAACGTTAAAATATATCTGTTTCCTGAATGCGTTAGTGGAAGGGGCCCCACCATGTCCATATATAGTTTTTCGAAAGGGGAGCATGGAGTATCCGTTAATTCCATTGGCATTTTTGTTAAATTTCCAGATTTATTCTTTTGGCATTTTTCACAGTTCCTTATATAACTTGTGATGTCTTTGTGCATGTTCTTCCATCGAAACTGACAGCGAATGCGCGCAAACGTCTTTGATGTTCCCTGATGTCCACCAAGTGGGGAATCATGGAAATCACGAAGAACTGTTAAAATATCAGCAGGATCCGTTAACGTGACAAACCTTTTGTTTGGAGCAGTGACTATTTTGTCATTGAGTTCGTTATTACCTTTTGGGGGTTTTTTGTTCTCAATTATTTTTGCCTTGCTTCTAGTTTGTACAGCTTGTATTGAGTGTGTATCTATTGGGATCCTACTGAGTGCATCCGCATTACAGTTTGTTTTGCCTGCCTTATACATTATCTTATAATCATATTCCGACAGCTTATGATGGAACCTAACTAGTCTTGTTGTTGGGTCCTTAACGTTAAAAACACCAATCAGAGGGCGATGATCCGTATAGATAGTAAAATTACGACCAAGGAGGTATGTTCGGAAATGCTTACAGGCCTAAACTATGGCAAGCAATTCTTTTTCTATGGTTGAGTAATTTTTTTCGGCCTTATTCAAAGATCGACTAGCAAAAGCTATAGGTTTATCTTCACCAACTTTGCCTTGAGACAACACGGCTCCCAAAGCTTCGTTACTCGCATCGGTTGTCAAGATAAACGGCAACGAAAAATCTGGATATATCAGTATAGGTGGTGAGGAAATAGCTTTTTTAAGAAATCTAAATGATTTTTCGCAATCTGGGGACCATTGGAGCACCTCCCCTTTTCTCAATAGCTTCGTGATTGGAGCGGCTATTTGAGAGAAATGAGGTATGAACTTTCTATAGTAGTTCGCAAGCCCCAAAAATGATTGTACCTGCTTTACTGTCTTTGGGGTGGGAAAATTGGAGACACATTGAATTTTTGATGGGTCTGGAGTAGATCCGTTTTCAGAGCACACGTGCCCTAAATACGTTACTTCACGGCGAAGAAAATTACATTTTTCAATATTTAACTTCAGGTTGTGTTGCCTTAACTTATCCAAAACCTTTGCAAGCTTTTCGTTGTGTTGTTCAAGATTTTTGCCATACACGACAATATCATCCAAATAAACAAAACAATCAATGCCATGCAAACCAGTCAGGATGTGATTCATGATCCTTTGGAAGGTTGCTGGGGCACCGGTTAGCCCAAACGGCATTCTATTGAATTCGTAATGCCCTTTGCTAGTGCTAAACGCGGTTTTTGCCTTGTCAGCCGGATCGATCATTACCTGGTGGTAGCCGCTTGCCAAATCCAATGTGGTAAAAAATTGGCAGTGTCCCAATTGATCAAGAATTTCTTCGATTCTTGGTAAGGGAAAAGCAGCTTTTATCGTTATTTCGTTTAGTTTTCTGAAATCCACAACGACCCTCCACCTTTTCTGACCTTCAATGGATTTCTTAGGTACAATAAGCAATGGTGAATTCCATGGAGATTTACTTTCCGAAATTATGTTTTGATCAAGCATCTCTTGTACTTGTCTTTCAATTTCTTTCTTATGAATCTCCGGAGTTCGATATTGTTTAGTGTTAATCGGTCCTTGGTCAGATTTAGT
The DNA here is from genome assembly GCA_949752695.1 of Melanostoma scalare. Classification (NCBI taxonomy): domain Eukaryota; kingdom Metazoa; phylum Arthropoda; class Insecta; order Diptera; family Syrphidae; genus Melanostoma; species Melanostoma scalare. The sequence continues at coordinate 151,429,487 of OX456986.1, forward strand.
GGGTATACTGTGTGCTAAGACAGGTGTGAAGCTTAAGTTATCACCCTTCAGTAAGAAAACGTCATTATATTTGGAGCATAGCTTTTCTACTGACTCCTTCTCTTCCCTAGTCAGGTTTTCATCTAACCTTAAGGCACTAATCAGAGTACTGACCCGTTCACTAAGCTGTTGTCTTGGGAAATTAGCCAATATTCTGTTTTCCGCACTCTGGTTAATAATTTTAAAATTTTTGAAATTCGAATGCTTTGGAACAAAATTTCCGTCCAAACAGTAGTCTTGTGTGGTACAATTCATTATAAGAACATGGACGTAGCTATTGTTTGCTTTTACTATTACATTTCCCAAGTAGATTCCGCAATCAATCTCTTGCGAATGTATTACCAGTTCATTTGATTTTGAGTTGGGAATATAAAGCTTAACAGCTGTTTGTGTCCGAGCTCCTATTTGAACTTCTCTTGTGTTTCCTGTATTGAAGATATTTTAGAAGGTAAACACTTTAGAGGTAATTCGATTATAACTTCCCTTTTCCCATTAAATAATGTTATTCTTTTTGAAACAGCGTCGATGATTGTATGATTCCACAGGATATCACGGCCTAGGATACCGTCAGCAGGTATTTCATCTAAACCATCGACAACATTCCACTTAGTACAGAACTTATTGTTGGGGAATGATAAGGATGTTTTGATTGTACCTTTTGTTGAGCCTATACCACCAAAAACGCCACCCAATTGCTTAATTTCGCGGATGTTGATATTGCACGCATTGTTTAAAGAACTTCGTTTTAGCAAACTCGAGTCTGCTCCCGTGTCGACAAGTACCAAAATCTTTCCGGATTTGGCCAACGACATCGGCAATTCCACAAACACGTCATGCTTACGATTGTTTTTGTATGTGTACAATATCTTTCCGTCTTTATTTTTACTGCCCAACTCAATTAATTTTGCAAAGAGAATACAAAAATATGATCGTAATTTGTACACCGCAAAGACAGTCCATTTCTTAAGCTTGAAGCACTCATTCAAAAACAAACAAAAATGTAACCAGAGATCGGTTTGACCTAGGCTAACTTTATTTCTGTGTACCTCATTTTTTCTCTGTTTTGTTTTACAGATTGACTGAAAAGTGAAGAAATTTGATTCCCGGTCATTTACATTTAGGCAACTCTTCACTTTTCGTTGCTGTTTGTTGGTTGGGGCCAGCGATGGCTTTGCTTTGTGGTTTTTTTTATTTTTTATAGTAGTCTCTTCAGCTTTTGATATCAGGTTTGTTCGTTGAAGCCCTGGGGTTGCCCTAGGGTCGCCATAAAGCGTTTTTTGAGGAACCTAAATTCGCCCTGAATGTCAAATTGAGTGTTTTTTGAGCCATAGGTTTGCCATAGGTTTTCCCCAAACTCACCCTAGCTTTTTGCTGTGGCGATTTGAGGGCTGTCAAATGGCATGTGTTTTTATTTGAATGACAGAGATGTGTGGCGATTTGTGGTTTAGCGTTTTTTGAGGACTGGAAAACCCAGGTTTTTTTGGCAACTCATGGGGTTGTCAAGAAAACCTGGGTCAACCCTGGGGAAAGTTCAACGAACAGACCTATCGTAGGCAACTTATTATTGCATAGTTCTGACAATATCAACGAAGCTGGAGAGTTACTTCTTTGTTTTGAGGAGGATACATCTTTTGGGGCACAGTCTACCTTCTTGGACTGACCCCCGGGTCGTTTCCCGATTGCTCTCGAAGGTAATTTTTTTTTCGAGAAACACTCGTCCTCCCCATGTCCCAGTCTAGAACACCACTTGCACTTTGCTTTCGACTTTTGCGTCGTGCGTTTTATGGTGAAAATATGGGACTTTGGGCACACATCTATGCTGTGCCCATAGGAGGCACACGCTTCACAATAAGGTGTGCTCTTTCTTTGCCGGCATTCTGCATAAGTGTGATTGGCCTTATTACAGAATCCGCATTTTACTTTAAAATCTTGCCCTTGTGTCCTGGAGTGTTTTTCTTTGACCTGGGCAGTCTGAAAACAGGGGCTGCTGCTTGTCCCAGGTGACACACCGGGCAAGGGAGTGCTAACGTACGCAGTTGTGTGTGTATATGGAGATGCATTCGTGTAAGGATACATATGAGGGTCGAATATCTGTTGAGATGGATACTGTACTGGGTGATGTGATGATGTCTGATGTATTGTCTGGAAATGATTATTGATGTTAGGTAAATACGTTGGAAAGGTAGCAGTAGGCGCGATCAAAAGATAACTTTTCTGCGCCGTTTCAGCAAGTTTTTGTATGTCGGTCTCTGATGTAGTCAGCATGTGTTGGCGTAAAACAGGGTCATTAAGACCTCTCTTAAATGCCACAACAGCAGAGCTCATCAGTTCTTTTTTTAAACCCTCGGATTCCGTGGAGGAATATCTGGAGTTGATTATTTCATTAGCCTTTGTCTGTAGGCACAGAAGACGCCTTGCAAAAGACGTCTGGGTCTGTTTCATTTCCATCAGTACGCTATCCAATGTCGTGATTGGCAAGTAGGCACTTTTAATAACCAACTCCAGTTCCTTTAGGGACTTCGGAGAGTTGTTACGAATTAATTCAAACGCATCCCCTGTTAATTTTGTCGAGAGCAATTCAACGTAAAGTTGTTCGTCAGTGTCCTTGAGACACTTGAAACCCAGTTGACACGCATTCAAAAACTCGTAAACTCTCGTTGATAGTTCGGGCGTCCGTAAACCCGAAAATTGAGGTACCACACGGGCAACAATCTTACTGATCGCTTCGTAGTTCATATTTTTTGCAAAATTTGAATTGCTTTCTTCTCCTACGGTTTGAACTGCCCTGCTAGTTTGTATTTTCTCACTGGTCTTACTAGGTTGCGTTAACAACGGCAGGTTCTTAGAGAAACTAGGTTTTTGCGAATCACTTCTTTCCTTTTGTGCTGACAAACTTTTATTCAATTCGCTTGTCAGTTGATTTATTTCCTGATCAGCTTCTTCAGTCACTTGGTTAAGTCGCTTTTCGGCAGCTTTTAGATACTGCTCGCTTTTTTCGAGCGACTTTGCCAAATTATTTAGCTCTTTCTCGTGGTTTTCTTTCAAATCGTTGACGGCTTTTGTGTATTCAATCAACACAGCGTCTAAAGTTTCTAGACGCGTCAACTTGCCCCACTGAGAACTAATTTGAAAACTGATCAGGCTATAAACCTCAGGATTTAAAATTTGTTTGAGCTCTGAAAGAAGTAATTCGCTCAATTGTTTTATTTGTCGCTGTTGATTCTTTTTTTCTTTTTTCAACAATTCCGATTCTTCGATTAGGTCGTTTAGCCATTTTTCTTCGAAAAAGAGCAAGGAGTGGCAGTCAATGGCGATCGTTATCGGGCCATGTTGAACGAATTTTTGTTCACAAAAATTGAAGAAGAGGATATTGGCAATATTTGGTTTCAACAGGACGGCGCTACGTGCCACACAGCCGAAGCTACACTCGATGTTTTGTTCCCTGTTTTTTAAGATCGCATTATCAGCCACACAGCTGATGTCTTTTGGCCACCTCGGAGCTGCGATTGGACACCGTTGGACTATTATTATTTGTGGGGTGTCGTAAAAGATAAGTGTTACACCGACTAGCCAGAGACAACTGACGCTTTAAAGGACAATATTCGAGACGCCATTGGTGAAATACAGCTGCACACAATCGATAATGGAATTGTGGGAAAGTTCAACGAACGGACCTAATATCGATATCCACTTTTCTTTTTATCAATTTCAAGGCCCCGTATGACAGTATTTACAAAGACGAGCTGTACAGAGCCATGTCTAGTTTCGGCATCCCTGCAAAGCTCGTACGACTATGCAAGATGACTTTGGAGAATTCACGCTGCTCCGTTGGTAAAGAACTCACCGAGACCTTTGATGTCGAAAAAGGTTTTAGGCAAGGCGACAAACTGTCATGCGATTTTTTTAAACACCAGAGGAACAATCTTTCTGCCTGTACAATTACTCGCTTTCGCAGACGATATCGACGTAATGGGAAGAAAAAAGCGTGCATAGGTGCTTTTGCAAGTATTGAAACAGAAGCGGAAAAAATGGGTTTGATGGTAACATCGACACATTAAACAAAACGTCACAATAGACAGACATAACTTCGAGGTAGTACAGGACTTCGTCTACCTAGGATCTGCCATAGCCATGGATAACAACATCAGTACGGAGATTAAACGGAGATAACTCTTGATATCCGTTGCTTCTTTCGGTTAAGAAGGCAATTGAGAAGCAAAACCCTCTCTAGAAATCCAAGGTAACTCTGTATAAGACCTTAATAATCCCAGTTCTGTTTTGCGGTGCGAAAGCGTGGACTTTATCGAAAGCGGAGGAAAACTTTGGTCGTTTTGAAAAAAAAAAAAAAAAAAAAAAAAAAAAAAAAAAAAAAAAAAAATACTCCGAATGATCTGGGGCCTCATATGCGAAGACAATATGTGGAGAAAAAGATACAACAACGAGCTGTACGAGATGTACCACGACATGGGCATAGCCAGAAGAATACGCATCGCGAGGCTACGATGGTTGGGTCATGTAGAGCGGATGGACCCAAACGCTCCGGCTCAACGGGTTTTCGAAAGCACATTGCAGAGAAATCGCGGAAGGGGAAGACCTCGTCTTAAGTGGCGCAATCAAGTGGATGAAGACCTCAACCGACTTGGAGTGCGAAAATGGAGAGAGCTCGCCCGAAATCGAAGCGTTACAGAAGGATGTTGGTTGAGGCCCAGGTTCATCCCGAACTGTAATGCTAACCTAAGTAAGTAAGTAAGATCTTTTTGCACTAATGGAACGGTTTGAGAATGCTCCTGGACGCCCCTGATAATGGGCGACATTAATGTCACTTTCCATTGGTTTCAGTCGAGGAAGCACTCATTTTAAAAACCAATGGAACACAAAATATTTCTTCTACTCAGTTTAACGTAATTGCTGCCTTTGTGTGAGTGGAACACCTATGGCTCTTAAAGAATATTCCTTGAAGAAAATTTTCTGTTTGACATTTGAGTACCATGTGTTAGTGCTTCTTGAGTCGATTCTCACTTCAAATCGAGAAGCGGCTGTCACTCCTCAGAATAATAAGAAGCGATCTTTTGCACCAATGGAACGGTTTGAGAATGCTCCTGGACGCTCCTGGACGGTTCTTTTCGTCCAATGCATAGTGTTATTAGTAGGGGTACGTAAATTTCGTTTTTACGAAATAGATGCGATAAAAGCGAAATCTGCATTTTATTTGCGATAAAAGCGAATTTTGAAAATTAAATACTTTCGCACTTGTTACGTTACGCGCTTTAAAATGTTGATCAGACGCGCTAACAGTTTTGATTTTATTAAGAGGATGGCTTGTATTTAAGCGATACTAACACCGTAATGTGGAAATACTGCAAAATGCGTTTGGAAGGAGAGAAGTAATATACTTTGAAGAAGCATACGACTTCTGCTACTCATTTAAGAAAAAAATCTAGTCCTGATCCTCAACCAATGTCCTCTGGAGTAAAAGGGCAATCCACAATAGCTGGTGCTTTTGAAGTGCAAAAGCGTCCCAAAACGGAAAAAGAGGAATTTGTGCTTGACACTGTAAAAATGGATTTGAAAGCGATAATTCCGTTGAATAATCTAAATTTCTAGATCATCCAGCTGTTCGCAGTTACATGGAAAAATATTTGCCCGGCTCGGGTAACCTGCCTTCTGGAGATAAATTGAGACGTAAGTACGTACCACAGTGCGGTGCTTCGGAAAAAGATGAAGTGAAACAAAAACCAAAGGATCAGCCTGTAGTAATATGCCCTCCTCTTCTGTCAATTCATGTCTATAGTTGAAAGCTTCGCAAAAATTCCCTTTTTTCAAAAGTGTACCACAAGAACAACTAATTGACGGATACTTTCATTTTCACAGACAATTACTTCGATTGGTCGGCCAAGAATCTCCTGTGGATGTAATGCAAGTTTTAGTGGCAGCTATTCAATGTCTCAATTGCCCTGTCAGTGTTGATGCCGAGAGGTGATTTAGTGTCTACAACATTGTCGTAACTGATCGCAAGCAAACAATGAAAGATGAAAATGTAGAAATTACAACAATGCAATTGACAATTGACTTTTTAACACTGTATTTTTTTTTGGCGAAATAAATGCGAAATCTTCTATTTTAGGTTTTCTTAAATGCGAAATCACGATTTTTTATTTGCGAAATTTACGTACCCCTAGTTATTAGGCTATGGCCCAATGAGTTCAACTGACAACTTCAACTTTGACATACTTGAAAATTTTGGACGGCCCAATGAATGCGTCGCGTTAATGCGTTTTTGTTACTCAAAACCATTGACGTAGTATTAGGTTTGTTCGTTGAAGCCCTAGGGTCGCCCTGGGGATGTCACAAAGCGTTTTTTGAGAAACCTAAAGTCGCCCTGAATGTCCTGAAAAGTTGACCTAGGTTTTCCATCAACTCGCCCTAGCTTTTTGCTGTGGCGAGTTGAGGGCTGTTAAATGGTTTATATTTTTATTCAATTGAGAGGGATGTGTGGTGGTTTTGTGGTTTAGCGATTTTTGAGGACTGGAAAACCCAGGTTTTTTTGACAACTCATAGGGTTGTCAAGAAAACCTAGGTCAACCCTGGGGAAAGTTCAACGAACGGACCTGAGCATTGACGTAGCTCAGAGCAACATGTGTGTCCATCAACGAAAAAAAAAAAATACCAATAGCAAATGTCAAAGTCGTTAAGTGCGTTGATATTAAAAATGTTTTAATCTCAACGCCGGCCGGCACCGCCACGGACGTAACGCAATTTGCTTATAGGCCATTCCCCATAAGAATACAACATGTGTTTTAATCGAGTTGTCAGTTAGTTGTGGCCGCTGAAGTCGCTGGTCGAACGCGTGACGGAGTGATTGGGCCATAGCCTTTGTACCGGGAGCCCATGTAGCCATTTTTTGGTCATTTTTTGAGATCTATCTGTGATACACGTATTTAGCTGAGTGTGAAGTTGTGTCAGTGAAATTACAATCACCACTTTATTTTCGTTGGTGGTGTTTGAAAAGGCCGCTTGTGGACTTCTACAGTTGTTATTTCTCTTCTGGAATGTACGTCATCGAGGCACAATTTTGTTGACAACTACAAGTCTGGCAACAAACGCAATGTTTAATTGTATCATGTTTCTAATCGTTAATTAAATGATTATAAACTTTCCTAGCGCGTTTTTTTCAAACATTTTTATTTATTACTAGCTGACCCGCCCGGCGCGGCGTTGCTCGGGTCAAACTTATTCAAAGCGTTGTTCCCACAGAAAGCTAGAAAAAAAAAAAAAAAAAATTCTCGTGTCACAGTGTAAATTAAAAAAACATTGTTAAGGGTAGATGGCCCTTATCACTTACGGGTATGAAAAATAGATAGTAGCCGATTCTCAGACTTACTGAATACGCATATAAAATTTGGTAAAAATCGGTAAAGCCGTTTCGGAGGAGTTCAAGTTCGAACACCGTGACACGAGAATTTTATATATATGATTGTAGAATATCATCTTAATATTGATTTAAGTTTTATCAAAAGTATTAAAAAAAAAGAAGAAAATTACATATTTGTTTTACTTCTACAACACATTTTGATCACTAAACTGAACTGAAGAATTTACGAACGTATGGTTCTAAGAAATTTTGAATCATATCATGCTCTTGACAAATTTTATGACATTATCGAATTCCTCTTTATATTCTCCTTCAAATAGTCTGACATGCCCATATTTGAGGAAGCAATCTTTCACTTTCTTCATAATAGCACTTGCGTCAATTTCATCTCCGGCCTTGAAAAACAAATTTCGATTGGAAGTGAGCTTTATAAATGTTATTAAGAATGTATAATCCTTTCATTAAAACACAAAACACGGTACGATTTTTGTTGTGTGAAAAAATATATATAAAAAAACACACAATTTATTATCTCCGGTTTAAAGAAAAGAAATACACAACTTGTCTATCTGATAGACAGAACAAGACTAAAGATTAAAGAAATACCCTTGTCTCTTATTCTAAAGTATATAATTCAAAGAGAGACATAAATAACTACTGAATAATTCTTAGACTCTTCAAAACACGAATGGTTAGAGTTGCCATTCGTAACAGTCCCAGCTAAAAACCTCTGTTTTTATACTCTTGTATCTTAATTGATGATCTCCTGATCGGTGGTCTTCTAGCTGGGTGTCTCCTGACTAACCGGTAAAATACAGATTTTTTGAACTGGACCGCTCAGTTTGTTAGCGGCCGTCGCGTCGTGACTTCCTTTCCTGGAAGCAGCTCGCATATTCGGTCCATCTCCATTCGGACTCTCCATTTTTTCCGCTCCTGTAGGGTAGTCAGATATTTCGATTGCCATCGCTCCCAGAAATGCTGGACCATCTGACTTCTTTCGTTCCAAAGTTTAGCTCCTGTCTTCTCTGACCTTCCGTCATATCTGAAAGGAAGAGATAAAATTAATGGTTCACCTACCAAAAAAAGTCCCGGCGTCAGCGCCTCAACGTCCGAAGGATCGTCGCTCAATAGGTACAGAGGACGAGAATTGAGGATAGCCTCTATCTGGGTGAGTAATGTTCCAAACTCCTCGTAGGGCAACGTTCTTTGCCCGACTATTCTTCTTAGATGAACTTCATCGATTTGACAGAAGCCTCATATATACCTCCTTGGTAAGGTGCTGCAGGGGTCATAAAATTCCACTCCGTGCCTTTTAGATGTAAATGATGTACTGCTTCTTCATCTGAAAATATGCTTAAAGCCTTAGTTAGTTCTTTTAAAGCTCCAACGAAACCTGTTCCGTTGGCGCTAAACATTTTTTGCATCTACCCCTCCTGGCGATAAACTTTTTAAAACAAGCAATAAATGCCACTGAGGACAAATCTGATACAATGTCAATATGAACCGCAATGGTTCTGAGACAAACAAATATTGCCAAACAAATATTGGACCCGCGTAATCCACTTCTGTGGCCAAAAACTGGTTTCCCAATTTGGACTCTATCGGATGGTAACCCCGCCATCAGCTGCCCTTCCATCTTTTCGTTCATACGCACGCAAACAACACATTTATGAATGTGATTTCGTAGTCCACTACGTAATTTTGCTATCCAATATAATTGTCTAATAAATTGCATCATTACTTGGACGCTTCCATGCTTCGTCTCCCGATGAGCATAATCAATTACCAATTCTGATAACCTTGATCCCTTTGCAATGATCTTGTTAAGAAAATGATTGTCAACTACTGTCAATATTTTGTTCTATATAGGAAGTAGCCTAAACATGTTAAAAGAAATTGTGAAATTGTAAAAAAAAAACTGTATTTTGTTAAAAGTTTCAACGAAATAATAAACATATTGTTATTATTATAATGATTACTGGATGTTTCATCTCGTAATCAAATTCCGACCTGCCTAAACTTCCTCCTAACCTCAGCAGTCCTTGCTCATCCATTAAAGGTTGTAAGCCTATCAACGAACTTTTATCTGTCAAACGCCTTTCAGCATTTAAAGCGGTTATTTCCTGGTTGTAGTATTCCTGTTGATTTTTCTTGATGAAATATTTCATAGCCGTCACTTGTTCCGTTTTAGTGTGTGGCGACACTTCCGTTTGGATTCTTCCTCTCTAAGATCTCCTCGCTATTTCTTTAGAGTTTTGGTTTCGTTCCTTTCTCCGTTTAATCCAGTTTATCATATATATCCTGACATAGCTAAGAATGTTAACTATTCTCTCCAATTGATTTCAGTAATCCAGTATTGATACACTAGAGTGACTACTGTAAAGTCTTATGTGTACTATTTCCTCAATAGAGATGAGATAGAATGAGATGAGATAGAAAATATCTTCACTTCATTTCCAACCTCCTGGTTAATGTTCTCCTAATATAAATCACCGTACCTAATGTTAACTCGCTGCTATCCGAAAATCCGTGGATTTGAATCCTTGAAGTTCTTGCTGTCCCCAGCTATCTGTCTATTTTAAAATTTTCTAAATAAACAATAGAGTTCCAAATTCCATCCACCTGTTCTCCAAATACAAAGACGGTCTACTATCATAGTCAATTTTTAATTTCCATAACTCTAATTTTCCTAATAATTGTTACCGGAGAAATATATAATTTGGGTCATATAATTGTGCCACATGACTCACAATCCTTCTTTTTATTAGTTTGCCATCAAATTTAGGGTTTTTTACATCAAATGTAAACCTTATCTATCAACCATTTCGGTTCTGAAATGGTTGTACCTTCCCCCTCTGAAAATATCAAAGATTTTTCAGATGTAGCATCGATTGCCTTAACAACCTCCCGATTGTTTGATTTCCATTTGCGCAACTCAAACTTTAAAGTTTTTGAGATGCAATCGATTTCCTTTGCCAATTTGATAGCTGCTCCAGCGGTATGAGATCCTGTCACATAATCATCCATGTAAAAATCCTCTTCTATTGCCTTAGTAGCAAGTGGATATTCTTCTTTTGCCCTCCTGGCAGTTTCTATGGCCGACCTGACGGCAAGGAATGGTGATGCCGTTAATCCAAAATTGACTACTGTAAGCCAATACTCCGGTAATCTTCGTGAAGAGTCCTCTCTCAAAAAAAATCTTTTGCAAGTTCCCTTGACTCCTATCCAGCCCTACCTGATTAAACATCTTTCATATACATATAGTTTCGTATAAATCTATTTAAAGCTTCGGTCCTAGCAATTGAATGTCATATCAGTGACAAACCTTTGTCCGTTTTACAATTTGCGTCGAAAACGATCTGAGTATCCTTCGGAATACAATGATGCTGTATGTCATATACTATTTCCATTGATCTTGGCCTTTCCGAGGCTGAACAATATGTCTGATGTGCAAACTCTCTCTCATTTTATTAACATAAATTTCTTTTGCCTCCTGATTTTTAGCAAAACGTCTTTCTAAATACAAAAAGCGTCTTAAGGCAATTTCCTTAGAACTTCCGAGCTCTCTGATTCATTCTCTCTACAGAATTTGTACCTACGACAAATCTTTCTGATTCATCTCGTTTGAAAGTATTTTGACATGGTTTTCAACTAACATTTCTCCTCGGTTCATTGTGGACATAAATTTATTTGATCCTGTTCCCACAGTTCTTCTTGGTATCGGATACATGATATTGACTGTCCAGTGAGATCATTCACCTCATCCGTTCGGTTTCCAAATACTATAACCCCTACCTGAGTTTTCATTATGTTACGTTCATTACGTTGTACACCTCATATCCCTCAATATAACTGACAATACCACCTTTGAAAAAAGTCCCACCCCAAAAAATAATTGAATCGGAATAGGATTCCAAAATTCTGGATCCGCCCAGAGAATGTCACTTGGATTATGAACCAACTCGGGATCATGTCCTCCTGTCTTTGTGAGTTATACCAAGGAATTATCTTTAGTTTGATCCTTTCCGTAATTTTAAAAGGTGCCCCGTTGATACCCACAGCCTTCCTGCAAGTGGACAACGTTGAGAGCTTGTACTTCTGTACTATCCTGTGACTTAAGACATTTGGTTGTGACCCATTATCAAAAGACCTCTTATTGGGCCATATCTAACTCCCTCTACCTCAATACCTACTGCAACAGTTGCCATAATACTGAACTCTACATCAATTGTACGTTGTACCTAAAGGATCGAAAAGAAATGATAAAAATAAAAATAGAAAAGTAGGAATTATTTTCAATGTAATAAAAAAATTTTTATGATTTCCAAATTCCAATATCATTATTTCTTCCTTTTTTCAAGGTAAGCTTGAATTTTGTTTTCCGGTTCTGATTCCTGCAGCCTCATGCGTTTTTTCGATCCTTCGATGAGTCAGGGTTTCCCCTGCATGTTGTCTACTCTAACTTACTCCATCCGTAGAGCCAGAATGTTGTTTTGCTCGTTTGCTGCTTACTTGGACACAGCATGCTGTTGTGGTTTGGATTCTTCTGGCATAGCTCGTTCCTGCACTTTATAGCAGTGCATCGTTCTTTCCGATGGCCTTTTTTTAAACAATTAGAACTGATGTTGCGTCGGAACACAAAATCCCTCCTTGCATTATAATTCAAGGCACTGAACTCCGGGCAGTAGAAGTAGTACACCTGGTGTGTCTCTATCCCGCATGCATCGTAAGGTCCTTGTGGTGGCAATGGCCTTGATGAACCTCCTGGCCGTGACGACTGTACTGCTGGTCTATAGTCACCCAGAGACCTAGCTCCTGCTGTTGTTTCCAAACTGGATTGGCTCCTTTGCATCGATCCACTGGGTTCCAATTCTTACGCCACTTATTTTTGATGTCGTGCTGCTGTTTTTTTCTATGAAAAGTTGGTTGGCCTTCTCCCAATTTTGTAGAAGTCTATCCGTTCGAATCAGTAGCTCTCCTGAGACACTGAACTCAAATCCTCCCATTCAGCAAATGTCAGCGATTTTTTAATTGCTCGTTGGAGCTATGTCAATTGTTTGTCTCCTGACTCGCTGTTTGCTGGAGCGGCCTGCTTTTTCTTTCCGTTTGATTTTTGTGGAACGAAAAACCTGAACCTGAAATATTTCCTGCCTAAGATTTAATAAAAATCAAAGTATGTATTTGTATATGTGTTTATGTGGGTACAAAAGAAATCAATCTATCAAGTTACATTTCCTTTGATTAATACATTTTAATTTCCATTTCCTCCTAAAAATTTAGAAATCATTTAAATAAAAATATTCTTTCAACTATTCCCCCATGTCTTCAAGAAAATAGAGGACACTTTGCACAGAACCTTTCTAGGTTCGTGTTGAAAGAAGACGTAAAAAAAAATGTTCTTTTGCTCAATTAATGCTTGTGGTCATGGCATCTCTGCGCTCGGGCTGAACATCCATCCGCTCCTAATTCTCTGGGAATAATTCCTTATCCTTCCTAGAATATTATTTCTTGTTTCCGAACATGACTTCAATTTTAATTCTTCCTAGTATATCTTCCTAGTTCCAATATATATTTATAAATACACCTTATAACCCTCCTTGCTAAATTCCACTATTCTTTTTGCTAATAAATAAATATTTCCTTTCGTGTTTATGGACATTTCACTTCCAAGCTGACTTTCCTTTAGTTTTCTTATTAAATTTTCCCAGTGCTTATGAACACCTTTCTACTTCCTAACCACAATTCATATATTCATTTGCGAATAAATTTTTCACTTTATATCACTAGCTTCCTAGCAGTTAATATATTTAGGTTTGAGAATATATGTTTCACTGTGTCTATGAACACTTCATAGCTTCCTAGTAATTGATATGTAATCGTGAATATATTTTCCACTTTGTTTATGAACACTATTTTCCTATGTAGCTTCCAAGCCATTGATCATATTCGTATGAGAATATATTTTTCCACTGTGTATAGAAACAAAATTTCTTAGCTTCCTAGCAATTGATATATGTATATTCGTTTGTGAACATATTTTTCCAATGTGTCTATCTCCTCGATTATTAACTGGTGTGCAACGTGAGTGTGTGTGAAAGAGAAAAAACGAATTTGAATCGAACACAATACATTCCCACTCTCTTGTCCTCAAGAGAGAAAGGAATAACATAAAAAATATTTTGTCCTCAAAACAACCATATATCCATTTTCTCTTGTCCTCAAGAGAGAGGAAAAAAACTTTATGATATCTTGTCCTCAAGATAAAGGAAATCTCTTATCTTTGCGATTTTAGTTTGATCTCCGGAAACTTGAGTTCCTTTAATTTTCGTTCAACCAAATTTTCTATTCTTCCCAGAACATACAACTGAATGAGTTGTTATGGTAACTAGGGTTCGACCTGAACAGTTTTCTTTTTCCTTCCTACCTACATACCCATACTAAATAATTTTCTAACTTCTCCTGAAATTTTCTTCCCCCTTCCTCGGTAATTTTGATCAAAATATTTGCTTATTTCTTCCTAGAAATGTTTTGACTTGTCCCCAAGAAATTATATTTTTGCTTTGTGCTAGCGGTCATGGCACTATATGTAAATGCTCGCACGTAACACTTCCTTTCCTTTTCTAGCGCTAGAAATTTCCTTTCTAATCCCTTAGAATTTTCCGTAATTCTTCCTAAAATTTTTCCTAATTCTTCCTAGAATATTTTTCCTGCTTTTATGTGACCGACGCGTCACCGTGCTCGCCCTGCACATCATATTTTACTAACGAATTGTTTTCCATAAAACATCATTTTCAACCACTTCCTAATGTGATTCTCTTCCTAACCCTACAATCAGATGCTATTCAATTAACACATGAATTATTCGTCCACTTTAATTACAACATCCTATTGACAGCTTTTACTCTTTCACCCACTCACTGCACATTGAATTTTTACTTAAAATAATTTCTTACCTCTCGTAGACATTCTAATTTTTTCTCAAAATATATACTAAGTAGGTAATTTGTATTCTAAAAAATTTAATTTTTTCACTATTTGCTTGTAGGTATGTATAACTTGAACTTCACAGTTGACACTTTTACTTGCAATTGCAATGAAATGAAAATGACCCAAACAGAAAATTATACCGGTGGAGAAAAAATTATACCGCTGGAGATCAACAACGTTATCTCGCCGGCAACCAGTTTCATGTGTATATGTATTGGTGACTGTATTTTGCACACTGTTGATCATCGCAATGCACCGTCGCTGTCGTTTGCATATGGTTTTGCTTTTTCTTTTGCTCTGTCAGGTAGAGCGTAGAGGCTGAGCTAAGAGCACAGTTTTTTTTGTGTGTGGACGTGTGGAGAGAAAATTATTTTCGCACTTGATATCAGTGTTCTTCCAAGTTCCATTCCAACTTCATAATGTGGACGAGCGACGAGATCCTTTGTCTTTGTGTGTCTCTCATACAATTTTATGTTTGATTGCGCTGCTGGCTGTGGTATCTTTTTGTGAATGTTCCTAGTAATATGCGGTGGTTGTTAATAAGCGAAACGTTGGAAATTGGAATGTAGTTCCGCGCTTGAGTTTACCAATATAAAACAAATATGCCTAGTTATATGCCTACCTACCTAGCGATATGTGGTGGTTGAATAAGCGAACGTTGTTATATTGTTCAACGCTTGTGTGTACCAATATAAATACATATATAGTTATGTAACTACCTACTAAGCGATATGTGGTGGTTGTAAATCACCGAAAAATGCTGGAAATGGTGGTTATGACGCACCGAAAAGTTTATTTATTTTATTAAAAACTATTATTATGATATGATAAAATAGGTAGATGTTGGTTGTGAACTGCAAATCCCTGCAGTTACTCACCACTTACAAACGATCTGCTCGCGTGCTTCCATTTATTGCTCCTGCGTAGATTCCTATCTATACCTCCTGGCGCTGCCGCTGGTTCCATTATTTAGTACACTTTGCACTTTACACTCCGATTTTTTTTTTTTTTTTTTAACACTACCGACTCAAAGGACCAAAATGTATAATCCTTTCATTAAAACACAAAACACGGTACGATTTTTGTTGTGTGAAAAAATATATATAAAAAAACACACAATTTATTATCTCCGGTTTAAAGAAAAGAAATACACAACTTGTCTATCTGATAGACAGAACAAGACTAAAGATTAAAGAAATACCCTTGTCTCTTATTCTAAAGTATATAATTCAAAGAGAGACATAAATAACTACTGAATAATTCTTAGACTCTTCAAAACACGAATGGTTAGAGTTGCCATTCGTAACAAAGAAAGTCAAGAACAATTTACCGCTTCGTTAACAGCAAGAGCCAAGAAGATAGCTACGGCCAAAGTGAAAATGAAGAATTTAATTTTGAGATATTGGTTTATTTTTAAAGTAAGTACTTTGTGCTACAAAATCCCAAACGTTCTGTGAACTGTCAGGCTCAAGCCCACCTTTTATACCTTTGATCAAGACAAATAACTCAACTCAGTGGCATAGATAGCTATTACGCAAAATTTTATTTTATGTACGAGGCTTAGCAGATTCAATCAGAAATTATTTACATGATGTTGGCGTCGATTGCTCATATATGTATGGCCAAGGATTCGACGGAGCTCCGGCAATGAGTGTCCAATTCATTGGTGCACAGGCTCATCTGAGATCGAATTTCCCCCTGGCAATTTATGTACATTGCGCTGCACATAGCTTTAGTTTGGCAGTCAATGCAGCATGCGAAGTGTCAGGAATCAAAAATGCGTTATGAACTATCGGAACGATTGAAGCATTTTTCACTGGCCTAAAAGACAAGACGTTTTACACCAAGAAATTTCAAAAATGACAAACAAAAGTGAGAAAAAAAAACAAAAGTTGAAGTCTGTTTTTCCTACCAGGTGGGCTCAGTCTCATGAAGCAGTTGGAACGAACGTTGAATTGCAACCGGCTGTTATTGGATCTTTGGAAGAAATCAAAACGTGGAAAGATCGAGATACTTCGCAAAATGCATTGCATCTTTTGACAGTGATTTCGACGGTTGAATTCCAAATCGCCTGTCACATTATGAAATCAGTTAATTCGATTGTTTTGCCTTTGAGTCGGGAATTGCAATCTAAGAACCAAGATCTGGGTGAGGCTTCTAAGCTGGCAGATGACGCTTTGTATAAATTTACGTACAAACACGAAAACGCAGATTCAACTTTCCACGTTATTTATGAGCATGTTGCTAGAATTTGTTCTGAATACGAAATCACAATGAAATTGCCCCGCCGCCGCGCGCCGCGCCGCCGCCGTTGCAATCAACTAAAAAACCGTTGCAACGTTCAAGCACAAAGTATATTGAAGACTACTACAGAATTTTTTTCTGCATTCCGTTTCTTGATACGTTCATTTCTCAACACAAAAGTCAGTTCTCAGAACACAAATCAATTTTCCAAATTTTCGGGCAACTGTTTCTTAAACAAAAATTTTACGAAAAGAAATGCGCTGACCTCTACACATTTTACGAAGATATATCGGATTGTTCGAAAGAAAATTTTCTGTCAGAAGTCAAAATGTGGAGACAACGAATCCACGGCCAGAACATCCAAAATACGCTCGATGCTTTACCGGTTAGTATCTTTCAATCAAAAATTTACATGTAAAAAGGTTTATATGTGACGCGATCCGAGAAAAGTCACCTTTTAGGCAAAAGTGAAAGCTTACACAGCACGCTCTGAAAGGCGCTGATGTACCATTCAAACCCATGTAAAAAATCGTTTCTCTGAATTTATATTTTGTGAAATAATAGCGATGTTACAATTTCTGATTGCGCTTTATGAATATAGTTAAAGAACTTATGTAATCAATCATGATCCAACAACCGATTTTTTGCCTATAGTAAGTCCCTTTTATCGGATCGAGTCACATATGCAAACATCAATCTGACGATATTTCAGGTTATCAATAGCAAGTCAATCCTGTACTAGTTATAAGTTCTCTTGATGTACAGTTGTCATTTAAACAATAAATATCAAACAAATATCAAACAAATATCAAGTCGTTCAAGAATGTCGATTATATTTTTATAATCAATAAAGTTCTTGAATTTTAAAAATAATAATATTACTTCTCCTTTACTTTTTTGTCTTGCTCATGCTATATTTTTCCGTCCCGATAAATGTTACAAATAACATCTTTTATTTTCCCGATTGGAGGGGGGGTCCGGACCCGAAAACCCCCCCCCCCCCCCCGTGGATCCGCCTATGGTTCGAACGATTCTTTTGTTGGTTCACTATTCTCTTATGTTTAACGTCAATGTCAAGAACTTCAGCTAATTTATTTTGCAATTTCAATCACTTTCCATTCGTCTTCTGCTCGTTTAATTTTTAGTTGATCCCTTAAATCTTTGGCGAGATCTATAGCTAGGACTAATTCTAAATTCATTCCTTGAAACTCACGACTTAACGGCAACGAGAGTTGGTAAACCATACTTATAACTTTTAAGCTAATCAAGAGGAAATCCTACCGTTTTTTAAGTTCTTTGCGTCATTTTCCAATGCTCTTATTTGGTCAAGAGACTCGAAAACCCTACAAATCTTCAACTGCTTGATATTTTGCGATTCATCGCGTCAGATTCAAATTCTTTTTTTGTGGTGTCTTTTCGCTTTCGCTTATTGTTTTTTGCAGCATATCTTTTCTTTTCGGTGTATTGAAATAATTGTAAACTGCTTCAATTGTGGTTGGGTAATCTCTAATAGCTGGTATTTTGCTGGAAACAGATACAGCAAGGATTAAAAGAATGTGCTGCACAATGGACGTACAGAGCATCCGAAGCAAATTGTTGGCGAATAATTGCCTGAACAACATTGTATCGATCAGAAATATTGCTTGCTCCGTCGTACCCTTGGTCGATCAGAAACGAAATGTCCAAATAACAATTTTGAAAATTTCCACTATTAGCTTTGCAAGAGCATCACCTGTATTGTTAATACAGTAATGTTTGGTAAACTGCTGTATTAGAGATTTTAAGCGTAGAAATCGATTTAAAAAGGAAATTCAAAAGATTAGGTGATTTGCCTGAATAACAATTTCTTTCAGACGAAGTTGACTTAGATTTATAGAATCTACAATCCTGTGAGTACTAACGAAACTTAATTTACGTAGGAAGTAGGTACATACTAAATTTCAGAGTGTGTTTCCTTAACTTATTTGATTCATGACTGATTATGTTGAACGATTATCGATCCCAATGGAGGGGCGGGGATATATCCCCCTGATCCCCCCCCCCCCTATCTACGCCACTGGTTTGTAAGGCCGCTTGTGGACGTCTGCAGTTATTAGGTCTGTTCGTTGAACTTTCCCCAGGGTTGACCCAGGTTTTCTGGACAACCCCATGAGTTGTCAAAAAAACCTGGGTTTTCCAGTCCTCAAAAAACGCTAAACCACAAATCGCCACACATCTCTGTCATTTAAATAAAAACATATGTCATTTGACAGCCCTCAAATCGCCACAGCAAAAAGCTAGGGCGAGTTTGGGGAAAACCTATGGCAAACCTATGGCTCAAAAAACACTCAATTTGACATTCAGGGCGAATTTAGGTTTCTCAAAAAACGCTTTGTGGCGACCCTAGGGCAACCCCAGGGCTTCAACGAACAAACCTATTATTTCTCTTTTGGAATGTACATACATCCTCGAGGCACAAATTTGTTGATAACAACAAGCCTTGCAACAAACGCTAACATTCTAATCGTTAATTAGATGTAAAAACTTTCCTTAGGCGCTGTTTTTTTTTTCAAACACTTTTATTTTTTTTATTTGTAGAATATCATCTTAATATTGATTTAAGTTTTATCAAAAGTATTAAAAAAGAAAATTACATTTTTGTTTTATTTCTACAACACATTTTGATCATTAAACTTTACTGAAGAATTCACGAACGTATGGTTCCAAGAAATTCTGAATCATATCTAAACCTTTTTTGCTTGTAACAAAATCTACGATCTTCTTCAATCCCTCTTTACATTCTCCTTCAAATAGTGAGACTTTCTTGTATTGTTTGAAGCAATCTTTCGCTTTAATCAATATAGCTTTTAAGTCTTGTTCTTGTCCGGCCTTGAAAAATAAATTTCGATTAGAAGTGAGCTTTATAATTTTTATTAAGAAAGTCAAGAAAAATTTACCGCTTCGTTAACAGCAAGAGCCAAGAAGATAGCTACGGCCAAAGTGAAAATGAAGAATTTCATTTTGAGATATTGGTTTATTTTTAAAGTATGTACTTTGTGCTACAAAAACCCAAACGTTCTGTGCATTATTCAGCTTAAACACACCTTTTATACCTTTGATCAAGACAAATAATTCAACTGGTATTGGAAAACAAACATTTCATTCATTTAATGGGAAAATATAGGAGCAAACAAAAAACAAAAATTTTAAAAAGTAAAAATGGAATTTCTCTTAACGTCAAATCGTTATGGAGATTTTTGAAGCAGTTAAGATTGCGATAGAGAGACCTACATGGCTTTATGATACAATTTTAGGTACAATATGGGCTGAAAAACAAAATATCCTCAGAAGCTTTTACGACCTGGGGCCTGTAACACAAAACTACAAGTTCTGGTGAATTATGATATAGCAAATTTCTGCAACGCAAAACTACAAGCTTGCTGGATCTTCTACATTTCCCTCCCGACAGAAGCAAAAATGTTTTTCCACGGGTATCCCCTTTCGCAAGGAATTGGAAAGTTTTCCATAAGTAAACTCATTGCCATGAAAAGCGCTTCCTCGATTAGTCGTTCGGAATAGGCAGAATATTGTATGTCCCTGACAAGGCATGGCTGTGAGAAATGCGCTAGGCTCTGGACTTCCTCGCTCTGCTGCGGCACCCTATTTATTTATTTAATTGACACAATTCTACAAGTGGCTCCTAACACGTTGACTTGTAGTTTTGTTTTACAGGCCCTGGTTTTAATGAAAAGTAGGAAGCAAGGAGCGTTCTTTTTTGAAAAAAGAGAAAGCTAACTTCGAACTAATTAACTGAAAAACTCAGTACTACTTTGAACACCAGAAACATAAACTGTAAAGTTCTTGTTTGGTACCAGCTATCATTTTAATTCAACCAAAACTAGGCAACCGATACACGACCTTTACCTAAGGTTCGCGGTATGATTCATATTAGCTAAGCTTGATATAGATTAGACTTTTGCATGCGACATTCAAAAAGTACATAGATATTTGTTAAAAAATAACAACAAAATATATTTAAACAAGTGTTAGCCAAAACACTGTTTTACTTACCTAAAAAAAAAAGAAGAAATAGAAAAAGAAACAAAAAAAAAAATTGCTCATGAATAGCTAGTAGCTATCTCATTATTTTCGAGTGCTGCTGTTATGGCACTTTCCATTGGTTTCACTCGGGGAAGCACTCATTTTAAAAACCAATGGAACACCCAAAATAATTTCTGTTCAGTTTAACGTAATTGCCTTTGTGTGAGTGAAACACCTATGGCTCTTAAAAAATATTCCTTGAAGAAAATTTTATTTTTGACATTTGAGTAACATGTGTTAGTGCTTCTTGAGTCGATTCTCATTTCAAATCGAGAAGCGGCTGTCACTCCTCAGAATCATAAGAAGCGATCTTTTTGCACCAATGGAACGGTTTGAGAATGCTTCTGGACGCTCCTGGACGGTTTTTTTCGTCCAATGGAAAGTGCCTTAAGATTTCATTTTTTTAAGTTGCCAGACAATAGAATGTGAGCCATGTCACAAGCTATTTGTAGTTTCTCTGGTGCTAAAAGTAAATTGAAACTGATCCTTACGTCAGAAGAAAACTGTTGGACGTTTTACTTATATCGTTTTTCATTGACGAAAAGAGTTACTCCTTTTGTGAAAAGATTTACTCCTTTTCCATTTTCCATGTTTCATTGAAAAAAGGAGTAATTTTGGAGTTACTATAAACGCCAAAGATCTACTCCCATTTGGTTGGGAGATCTACTCTGAATTCACGCACTCATGCAAAAACATTTGTTATTACTCAAAGTCGAAAATTCCTTTTCACTTAAGGTTCTTTTAACCTTTCAATGTTCTTTTCGGTCAAACTACATAAAAAATTTGAAATCGAAACAAATTGGTGTTTAAAAAGAAAATATTCAAATTAAGGAAACATAGAAACCCTTAAAGGAACCTTCAGAAGTAGTCTCAGTTCATGGATCTTTGGGGCTTCAGAGTGAAATTAGCCGACTCAAACCGCACGTGGTGATCTGGTTTCGGTATGGGATCTGGTATCGATATGAAACTACATATATACCTACCTAAGAAATGTCAAGTCATTGGCTTGCCAACGCATTCTCAGGTCAACGCTGCGTACTCTGCATCTCTCTTACGACGCTACGCGACGTTCGTAATGCCGAGAAGTAGAGAAGATGTGGCTATTTGCCTCAAACATCTGACAAAGATCTTTGGATTGACAATGGTCTCACAATTCTTTTCTTGAAAAACGTTTTCGAGTTGAAAATTATATGATAACCCTGAAAAAATTGAACGCTAAGAAAACTACCTGTGCCGACGAGGCATGAGTTGATTTGAAACATTTCTTTGTAGCGATTTTAGAAGTGTTTAATTTAAAAAAAAAATATGATTCCAAATAGAACTAGAAAAAAATTATAGTCGTGCCTTTTATGGGCTTGTGGTATTTGAACAAGTGTTTCAAACTTTGACTAATCAATTTTCTGACAAGTGTACTAAGCTTAGAATCTTTTTTTGTCGAGGGTTTTTTTGTACTGTTGCAAAACAGTTATAACCGGCCTAAAAGTGGAATGGAATGGTATTTTCTTATATATTAGCTTTCTAAATTATTCAAGCTCATCTTTTTGTGAAGCATATTTAAATTTTTATTTTTTCTATGTCACGTAAACTTCTTATTTGCCTCGGTAAGGAATTCTATACGCCTGTGGAATTCCTTACCGAGGCAAATAAGAAGTTTACGTGACATAGTTCTTTTCCGTAAAGAACTCTTCAAACACTACCAACTTCATCCTGGCTAACTATTTCTCTCTCTCTCTCACTCTCTCTCTATTTTTCTTTCTCTTTCTTTCTCTCTCTCTCTCTATTATAACTCTTCATTAAAATTAAATTTAAAATTAATTAAAATTAATTTAAAAAAATTAAATATAAATTAAATTAAATTTGTTATCGAATTATTTTTTTTTTTGTTTCAACTTAGTTTTATTTACAAAATTAACTTTTGTCTATTTTAAGCTTGCCACTAGTTAATAAGATATTCTTAATGTGTGTAAGCAATGAACGAATAAAATATCTAAATATCTAAAATATCTTTGTTTTGTGTAGTATTACTAAGCCTGAAGTGATTGTTTTTTCCAATTATGTATTTGTTTTGAATTATGTCGTACTTAACGGACGGTTTATCAGTCAAATCTGTTTTAAAAATACTGTCGAGTGCCCGTGAAGGTTTCAAGGTGTGTTGTATTTATGCTCGTAGCCTTAATATTGCTAAATTGGATTTTTTGAAATACATAATATGTGTTTGATTCATCTGGGGTAGATATTATATGCATAACTGAGACATGGCTCTGGCCTGATATTCCCAGCAATATATATGATACTATCTGTGCCCGCGACTTCGTCCGCGTGGAAAAGTGACTTTCGGCAGCATTTTTAATTTTTTAGGCTACTTATTTTGCAAATAAGAAACATTAATGCTTTTTAGTAAACTATATTTTATTTAGGTACATTTTTGCACACGACGTTCTTATTTTTTCCATCTTTTGTCAAATAAAAAGGTTTTGCGAGTTTGATACACTCTTTTAAACTAAAATGACAATTCAGTGGGAATTAAAGAAATACGGGGAATCAATAGTTTTCTTATTTCGCTGTTCCAGTCATCATTAAAACTTTTATAATGCCGCATTCCAGATGTGTAATTTGTAGCTGTGTACAGTTCTAGATTACTCATTATTGGCACTGGAACACCAACTTGCAGTCACTCCTAATAATTCTAAGGCATTGAGAAACTCTATAGAGTGTGATGTGACTTTCTCAGTGTCCATAATATTGTCTACTGATAGACATTCGACAACATCCCCCAATACGTCAAACATAATTTATCAGTTTATATGGTCAACTATCTCATAAGTCGGGGCTGAAATCGACTTTTCAAACTGGCATTACTGATTGCCAATATTTATTTGAAGATCAAGATAGACATTTCTTCTCAGGTCAACTGTATAATAGACAATTTGACAGAAATCACCTCACGATGAAAGAACTTTTGAAATCGGTCCAGTAGCTTCAAGGTTCCCGTTTACGTTGCCGTTCCCGTAGCAATATTGGGAAAACAAATACAGACCCTGTCTTTCTTCAGGCTCAAGTCAAGACTATCTCGGCACCAAAATTCATACAAATAGGTTCAATAGTTTGGGCGGTAGATGGTAACAAAACAAAATCGGATCTATAAACAAAAATTCGAAATTCAAAAATCCTCTAAACAAAAGTCGGATCTATAATGTTAGTAAGTACTTCCGTTCCCATGGGAATATGGGGATAAATTAAAGTTAATTTTACTTTGAGATAGTGTAGCATTCTAACGGGGAAATACTTCTTTAAATCAGTTCAGCAGTTTGTAGGTTCCCGTTTACGTTTGCATTCTTGTGGGAATACAGGGATAACATACATAGCCTATGTCCATCTTCAGGCTCAAGACTATATCTCTGTACCAAAATTTATATAAATAGGTTTAATAGTTTGGGCGGTTTTTGATAACAAATAAAAATAGAAGATAGATTACATTTCAGGCTTATGATATTAATAAAGATAGATAGATAGATATTAATATAGATAGATTACATTTCAGGCTTATGATATTAATAAAAACTCCCATTCCCGTGGGAATATGGTGACCATTCCCGTATGAATAATGGGGATGACTTACAGTTTATGTTACTCAGTGATAGTGTAGCATTCTAACGGTGGAAGAATTTTTGAAATCGGTGCTGTAGCTTCTAAGTTCCCGTATACGTTCCTATTCCCGTGGGAATATAGGGATAACCTATGTCTTTCCTCAGGCTCTAGACTATCTTTGTACAAAATTTCATTTAAATCTATTCATTAGTTTGGGCGGGAGATGGTAACATAGAAAGGCGAACAGACAGAGCTACTTTCGCACTTATTATATCAGTAAGGACTCCCTTTTCCGTAGGAATGTGGTGACCGTTTTTGTGGGAACATGTGGATGAGTTGAAGTTAATGTTACTCCGGGATTATATAGCATTCCAACGGTGGAAGAATTTTTGAAATCGGTGCTGTAGTGTCAAAGTTCCCGTATACGTTCCTGCTCCCGTGGGAATATAGGGAAAAAATATATAGCCTATGTCCTTTCTCAGGTTCTGAACAATCTTTGTAAAAAATTTCATTTAAATCGGTTTATTAGTTTGGGCGGGAGATGGTAACATAGAAAGGTGATCAGACAGAGCTACTTTTGCATTTATAATAATAGTGAGGACCGGTTCCCGAGGGAATATTCGAATGAAATACAGCCTATGTCCGTCCTTAAGTTCAGAACAATCATTGTACAAAATTTCATTGAAATCGGCTTATTAGTTTGGGCGGGAGATGGTAACATAGAACGAAGGACAGACAGAGCTTCTTTCACACTTATTATATTTGGTAGGACTCCCGTTCCCGTAGGAATATGTGGATGAATTAAAGTTTATTTTACTCGGGGATAGTGTAGCATTCTAAGGGTGGAAGAACTTTCGAAATCGGTACTATAGCTTCTTAGTTCCCGTATACGTTCCCGTTCCCGTGGGAATATAGGGATAAAATAAAAAGCCTATGTCCTTCCTCAGGTTCTAGACTATCTCTCTACAAAATTTCATATCAATCAGTTCAGTAATTTGGAAGGGAGACGGTAACATAGAAAGGTGAACAGACAGAGCTACTTTTGAATTTATAATAATAGTGAGGACCGGTTCCCGGGGGAATATTCGAATGAAATAAAGCCTATGTCCGTCCTTAAGTTCAGAACAATATTTGTACAAAATTTCATTTAAATCGGTTTATTAGTTTGGGCGGGAGACGGTAACATAGAACGACGGACAGACAGGGCCTCTTTCACACTTATTATATAAGTAAGGACTCCCGTTCCCGTAGGAATATAAGGATGAATTAAAGTTTATGTTACTTTGGGATAGTAAAGCATTCTATCGGTGGAAAAATTTTTGAAATCAGTGTTGTAGTTTCTAGATTCCCGTATACGTTCCCGTTCCCGTGGGAATTTAGGGATAAAATATATAGCCTATGTCCTTCCTCACGTTTTGAGCAATCTTTGTACAAAATTTCATTTAAATCGGTTTATTAGTTTGGACGGGAGATGGTAACATAGAAAGGTGATCAGACAGAGCTACTTTTGCATTTATAATAATAGTGAGGACCGGTTCCCGAGGGAATATTCGAATGAAATACAGCCTATGTCCGTCCTTAAGTTCAGAACAATCATTGTACAAAATTTCATTGAAATCGGCTTATTAGTTTGGGCGGGAGATGGTAACATATAACGACGGACAGACAGAGCTTCTTTCACACCTATTATATTTGGTAGGACTCCCGTTCCCGTAGGAATATGTGGATGAATTAAAGTTTATGTTACTCTGGGATAGTGAAGCATTCTATCGGTGGAAACATTTTTGAAATCGGTGTTGTAGTTTCTAAATTCCCGTATACGTTCCCGTTCCCGTGGGAATTTAGGGATAAAATATATAGCCTATGTCCTTCCTCTGGTTCTAGACTATCTCTGTACAAAATTTCATATCAATCAGTTTGGTAGTTTGGGCGGGAGATGGTAACATAGAAAGCCGGACAGACAGAGGGACTTTCACATTTATAATATTAGTAAGGATTAAAAACTATAATTTAATCCGCAATGATAGAATTACTGATACCATTGGGGAAGGGGTGGCTATTTATTGTAGCAAATCACTTAATAGCAAAATTATTGGTAAATCTAAGAATAGAGGAATAGAATTTCTAATTTTAAAGGTAAACGATGACAACACTAAAAGCTTTTTGGGTGTAGGCTATAATCCTAATAGAAGTATTTCCCCGGAACCCTTTTTCTCTGCTATTCAGGAATTGTCAGCATCATATGAACATATAATTATATATGGTGATTTTAATGCTGATCTCTTGCTTACTAATTCTCGAGCTAATCAATTGAAAGATAATTGCAGCCAATGGACTTTCAATTTCAAACAGTTATGCCACTCGTTTTGCTCCTAACTCTACTTCTAGTCTTCTAGATCTTATGTTCGTTTCTGACCCCTCTAATGTTTTCCTTCTAGACCAGTTGTCATGGGATGGTATATCTAACCATGACCTCATTTTCTGCACTTACAATATTGATTTTTCACGTGTGCCTAAGCCTTCGACCTTTCAATACAGAGACTTCAGTTGATGACTTTGCACTTCAAGCTTTTGCAATTGCTTGTCCTTGGCATTTGTTTTACAATTTTACAACCTCTACCGAAATAAAGCTTATTGATTTCAATCGAAAATTCATGAATTTTATGGAAAACATGTTCCCCTTAAAACTGTGTCACATTGACGCTTACAACATTCAGAAGTGAGATCAAGAAAACTGCTTAAGTTCTGCATGCATTAGAGTTACATTGCGCTTTAGTTTTAATATTTTAATAAACTATGAATGCAAATCATCGTGCCGCATTATTCGTGCAAAATGCAACGGTTCCGAGACTTAAGGCTAAGCTAGCCCTTAGAATAGGGTTTGTCCACGTGCGGATTGAAACCTACATTGAAGCTGCGATTGGAGGAAAGAACAGCACTTCTCGATGATGGTCGTTTACAGGAGCTATTTTCCAGTGATGGGTCGACGATGATCGAGATGGCGATGATCAAGACAATGATGGTCAATGTGATGATGGTCACAATAATAGTGGAGGTTTGGTAAATATGGACTTGGCGGAAGAAGATCGAATGGTTTCTCAGAGGTTGCAGAGTTTGCGTGAGATGGTCAGAAAAAAGGAGGAAATTGCTTTGTTGGAATAAAGGTTAGCAGAGTTAAGTTGTTCACGAAGAGATGTTCTGCCAACGTCGTACTCCTTCCGTGATGCTGAAGATACGATGTCGACCTTTTCAGGGGATGATAATTACAACATAAAGAAGTGGATCGCTCATTTTGAGGATTCAAAACTAATTTACAAATTTACTGAGCATGAATCTTTTGTCTATGCGAAGCGATTGTTACGAGGCACTGCGAAAATGTTCCTGCGATCAATCACGTGTCGATCTTGGGTTGAGTTAAGAACGGCATTACTTACTTACTTAGGTGGGCATTACAGTTCGGGGTGAACCTGGGCCTCAACCAACATCCTTCTATAACGATTTCGATCTCGGGCGAGCTCTCTCCAGTTTCGCACTCCAAGTCGGTTGAGGTCTTCATCCACTTGATTGCGCCACCTAAGACGAGGTCTTCCCCTTCCGCGATTTGCCTGCAATGTGCTTTCGAAAACCCGACGAGCCGGAGCGTTTGGGTCCATCCGCTCTACATGGCCCAACCATCGTAGCCTCGCGATGCGTACTCTTCTGGCTATGCCCATGTCGCGGTACAGCTCATACAGCTCGTTGTTGTATCTTCTTCTCCACACATTGTCTTCGCATACGGGACCAAAGATCATTCGGAGAATTTTTCTTTCGAAACGACCAAGAGTTTCCTCATCCGCTTTCGATAAGGTCCATGCTTCCGCGTCGTACAGCAGGACTGGGATGATTAAGGTCTTAAACAAGGTCACCTTGGTTTTTCTAGAGAGGGTTTTGTTTCTCAATTGCCTTCTTAACCCAAAGAAGCAACGGTTGGCAAGAGTTATTCTCCGTTTGATCTCCGCACTGATGTTGTTTTCCGTGTCTACAGCGGATCCTAGGTAGACGAAGTCCTGTACTACCTCGAAGTTATGTCTGTCTATTGTGACGTTTTGTCCAATTCGTCGATGTTCTGTGTCCTTGTTTGATGACAGCATATACTTCGTTTTGCCCTCATTAACCATCAAACCCATTTTTGCCGCTTCTGTTTCAATACTCGCAAAAGCACCTATGACATCACGCTTTTTTCTTCCCATTACGTCAATATCGTCTGCATAGGCGAGTAATTGTACAGACTTTTGAAAGATTGTTCCTCTGGTGTTGACGTTTGAGTTTCTTACAATCTGTTCAAGTATGATGTTGAAGAAATAGCATGACAGTTTGTCGCCTTGCCTAAAGCCTTTTTCGACATCAAAGGTCTCGGTGAGTTCTTTTCCGACCTTGACGGAGCAGCGTGAATTTTCCAAAGTCATCCTGCACAGTCGTACGAGCTTTGCAGGGATGCCGAAACTAGACATGGCTCTGTACAGCTCGTCTCTGTAAATACTGTCATACGCGGCCTTAAAATCGATAAAGAGGTGGTGAATATCGATATTATGTTCTCGGGTTTTTTCCAAGATCTGCCGTAATGTGAAAATTTGGTCTATTGTGGACTTCTCTGGTCTAAAACCACATTGATAAGGAGCTATCAAGTTGTTGACGTGGGGTTTCAGACGTTCACATATTACAGCAGACAAGATCTTATAAGCGACGTTAAGGAGGCTTATCCCTCTGTAATTGGCGCAATTGTGAGGGTCTCCTTTCTTTAGGATCGGGCATACGATACTGAGGTTCCATTCATCGGGCATGCTTTCTTTCGACCATATCATGCAGATCAGCTGGTGCATGCTCCTTTCCAACTGGTCTCCAGCTGCCTTGAAAAGTTCGGCATCAAGGCCATCTGCACCTGCAGTCTTATTTGATTTAAGTTTGCATATTGCAAGCTTAACCTCTTCTAGGTCGGGAGGACGGCATTCTTGATCATCGTCCAAGCTGAATGGGGCAATCTGCCTGACAGCGGAATTTGTGTCTTCATCGCCGTTAAGCAGTCTGCAGAAATGATCTTTCCAAATCCTCAGTAGCGACTGTGACTCTACAATTATGTTTCCCTGCTGGTCTTTACAGGCTTGAGTTCGGGGTTTGCCACCCTGGCAGGATCTTTTTACCTTTTGGTAAAACTTCCGAATCTCGTTCCTGTCATGGCACCTCTCTATTTCCTCAAACGAGCGCTTCTCATGCTGCTTCTTTTTCTTTTTGAGAAGTCGGTGTTCTTCCCTTCTTCTCTCCTTGTAAATCTCGTTATACTGATCGTAAGCAGCCCTTGTTCGTGTTTGCATAAGCATTTGTCGTGCTCTTTGTTTGGCTGCATTTGCCTGCCTGCATTCTTCATCGAACCATGGGTTTCGTTTTGGTGGCCGAGTGAAACCCAGAACCTCAGAGGCAGCGGTTCTGATGGCTTCTTGGCATTGCTGCCACTGGTCTTCAATGTTTAATGCTGGCGGCATGGGATTCAAGGATAATTGAAGGGACACTCGATTGGAAAAGGCATTGACAATCTCTTGCGATTGTAGCTTTCCGACGTCATATCTCTTCACAGCGTTAGTTCGCGCTGGTCGTGAACAAGATATCCTCATTCGTACCTTGGCTACAACAAGGTAGTGGTCCGAGTCAAAGTTGGCCCCTCGGAAAGTTCGGACATCTAGAACACTGGAAGAGTGCCTTGCGTCGATCGCAACATGGTCAATTTGGTTGACGGTTAATTGATCTGGGGATCGCCTTGTACCTTTATGAATTTTGAGATGCGGGAAGCGCGTACTACTTACAACAAGATTCAGCCCCGCAGCAAAATCGATTAGCCTCAGTCCGTTTTCGGAGGTTTTGTCATGGAGGCTATGCTTACCGATTGTGTTTCCAAAGATGTCCTCCTTCCCTAGCTTTGCGTTAAAATCGCCAAGAACGATTTTAACGTCGTGTCTAGGGCACTGCTCATACGTTTCTTCCAGGAGCTCGTAGAAACAGTCTTTGGAATCGTCGTCTTTCTCTTCTGTGGGGGCGTGGGCGCATATAAGGCTAATGTTGGCGAATTTAGCCCTGATGCGGATGGTCATTATACGCTCATTGACTGGATTTTGGCTAATCACCTTATCCCTGAGTCTTCCTCTAACGACAAATCCGCACCCAAATAAGCGTTGTTTCTTTTGTCTGTAGCAGTCGCCATAATAGATGTCACAGTTTTTCATCTTCTTTATGCCCGGTCCACTCCATCGCACTTCTTGGATGGCGGTTATGTCTGCTTTGCAGCAGTCCAGGGCGTCCGCTAATTCTCCAGCTGCACCTAGTCCGTAAAGAGACCTTACGTTCCACGTGCAGATCCGGAGGTCATTGTCCTTTTTTCGTTTGCTTGGGTCGTCAACTTTGAAATCATTATCGTTATCCGAGGCTGTTAGTTGTTTCGGAACTGTCCTTTTTTAACGTGGTTGGGTAGTTAACCCTACGCACAACCCCCAACCTGGAGGGCCAGGTCCTTTTTGGATCCCTTCGGACACAAAGGGCTGGAATATCCAGTGTCAGTACCCTGCTGCAGGGGTGTGAGTGCTGCCGTTGGCTCACCAGGAGCTCATCCGCCACCATCTCTACTTCAATACCCTGTCCTAGTATTGAAAGACCCCGAGAGATCTTTAAACCAAATATGTTGGAGTAGCTCCTTCAGGGTTTTCTGCTTTTATGGCTGCTGAAGTCCACCGTTGATTCTGTCCTTCGAATTCATCCGCTGGAACATTTACACGAAAGCTCTCGTAGACCACTGAGATTCGTGCAGTCAGTCATTGTTCGCAGAGCAATTATAGTGTTGACCGATCACAATTCTTTTGTTCCGGATTCCCTTGTCAACACTCGCACTTACTAGTTTAGGTCAGCTCTGGAAGGAGCATCCCAGGTCCCAGTGGATACCGCTTGGAGGTATAGTAAGCACAATTGACGGCATTACTGACTGAATTTTACAACCATGCTTCAGCCACAGATGTTCACAACATGGCTGCGATTACGAAAAAAACGCAAAGACGAAACTTTTCAACAATACTACAACAATGTATTTTGTTAATTGCTTTCGATTTATTGGGTACTTTTTTTAATATTTTTTCTTTTTCTTTTTTATTTCATAATATTCTATCTTTTTTTTTTTTTTTTTATTTTCTCAATAATTTCTTAATTTTTTTCTAATATTCTTAGTTTCTTACCTAATTAGGTGTACTTTTAAAACAGTTTTCTCTATTCTTTCAGTTCTTTCTTTTTTTAACTCTGTAATAATTCAAATTTCTTAGCTCTTTTTGTTCAGCCTGCTCGAAACGTTAAAAGGTTCTGCTTGCTGTCTGCTTGTGTGGAGCTTAAGTGGAGGTGATTGTTGTGTCCTTGTTTTTGTTGATTTCGTAGAGAGGTTCATTTTTGAGGTATGGTTAGTAGCACTTCTGTAAGATCCGTTATTAAAATACTTTCAAGTGCTCGCGATGGTTTCAAGATATGTTGCATAAATGCTCGTAGCCTTAACTTGGATAAGCTTGATTTTATGAAGTATGTGTTTATTTATTT